>CM073591.1:197086931-199951931 GCA_037074705.1 Zhengitettix transpicula | reverse complement strand
TATGCCTCCACAACTCTAACTCCAACACTCAACTCAACTAACTATTTCAAAAGCCGCTCTCACTTATATATCACAGTCCCTTCTTTTTTCCTTTGTTCCAAAACTACGTCGCAACTGCCCGATGACAGTTTCCTCCATTATCCCGAGATTCACATTCTGCAGTTCCTTAGTTAGCAAATATCTAGCCACTCTGTCTTGTCCCAAAGCCGACAATCGAGACAGGTCTAATTTGTCTTTGGACCCTCAATTACTTTGGACTTGTCTTCTCACCCCCGCACGCACGTGTGCTATTCTAAATTCTCCACACCACCCAAACTGCATCCTCAATCCTAAGTGTGTAGACTCCACAGCAATTTGTATAGATTGGAAATTGAGCATGGTGGGGTGGTTTACCTGAATTTGAAGCTTGGAAGTTCTTAAAATTTTAGGAGATGTTGGTCTCTTTCTTCAAGAGGAAAGAGTTCCATCCCATGCACTATGCATACTTTTGACTATTGCACATCTGACTGTTAGCCATAAGCAAAAGACACCCCAACCAAACCACTTTCTTTTTCTCTTAAGGGAAGGTCATAGCAAAGGAAAGTTTCAGGAAACACATACATAGACAATCATACATATATACAATTATATATAACACATATTTATAGGAAGTATGTTGTTACCTGAAACAACATTGGCCAGTTGGGCTGAGGAGTAAAAATATTTCAAATTTTTGAGGTCCTGAGACCCCTTTATCATCTAAGAAACAAACCTGTGTGCCACAAATTGATGAATTGAAACTAAATGATAAAAATTATCTGTCCTAGACACAAATTGATGAATTGAAACGAAATGATAAAAATTATCTGTCCTTTAATACAAACAATAATAAAATTTGATGGGCAGTCAGTAAGAAATAAAAATATTGCAAAATTCATAAGAAAACATTAATTTTTTTTAAAAAAAAGTTAATTAAATCTGCAATATTTATAATTCAAACTAAGGTGAACCAGCTATTAGGCAGCAATACTTGGTGCCCAACAAAGCGAACAACTCTCTGTCTCCCTCTCAAGAAAAGGCCACAACAATGGATAAATAATGGAAAATATATACATGCATATATACACATATACAAACATATATGTTAGAGTGGACGGTAAAAAGGAAATTAAGTTAAAAAGTAAATTAATTCAAATGGGGAAATGATGAAACAAATCATTATAATAATTATAATAATATTATATTCGTACAACATAATATTATAACTAGTGCAACAATGACTATTATACTAATATGAGAGGATGTTGAGTCCAGGACTTTGCCTAGAATGTAAGAAGTGCTAGATGGAGAGTTCCCTCAGATGGAAGTCAGCATCTGATGATCCAGGGGGTAATGATTTAAGGAGGGTCATTGTGAAGCATTGGTCGTAATTTAGTACTTACTGCATTATTGAATCTCAATTATCTGTTTCATAAATGCCCTCATTCACTCTTTTTACTTGCATTTGAAGGATTATCTTTGTATTATAATTATGGAAAATTCACATTTGTCTATATTTTTATATATTTCAGGGTCCAATAGGTAAAAGAGGACGTAAGGGTGACAAAGGTGATAAAGGAGACCAGGGTGTACCAGGACTTGATGCACCTTGTCCATTGGGTCCTGATGGTTTACCATTGCCAGGTTGTGGATGGAGACCCCCCAAGGTACTTAAGATCAAATGTGCTTTATGTTTAAAGCTTATAAAGAAATTCAGGGATAATAAGGTTACATTGTTCCGTTGCCTGATTTGGAGATTGAATGAGTGAAATAAGAGTTATAAACAGAGGAATTATATTTAGGTAATGGAGGAAAAGCAATTAATTTAATGAAAGCAAGGACTGGATAGATAATTCAAGGAGTAAACAACTGTTTAATGAGGACGGAATTTATATATATATATATATATATATATATATATATATATATATATATAGAGAGAGAGAGAGAGAGAGAGAGAGAGAGATTTCTTAGCCTTACATCCAGGTAATATCATCAAAATCACACATAGTTTGTCACTACCATCTTCTTAAGGTGAAGAAGAAGAAGATGGGGCAGCTGGGGCTTGTCAGTCCCACACATTGCAGTATTTTTAAGTTAAGTTAACAGAGTATTGGTTGACCTTGAGAAGAACATTTCATCATGAATGAAACAGTAACCAACAACAAACAAGTTTTCCCCAAGCAGTGACGCATGACCCAGTCTGTGGCTGTGACAACCATCATAACATTTTTCGACTTTGATGAGTTTACTCAAATGGAAGCCCAGTAAACAACTCTTTGGGGAGTAAGGAGATTCAGTTCACAGAATAAGGTAAGTCATCACCAGCCACCTCCATGAGTTGAGTGGAACTAAGTATGACAGTGTCTGTAAGGATTGCAAAATCAAGTACCTAGGTCCTAAATTATTACTCCTTACATCATGTAGACAAGCCAAGTTGTTTTTCTGTTATAAATATCAGTCTACCACCCCATTCTCTCATAAAATTATCTTTCTTCCCTTATCTAGACCTTATTTCCCATTTCCTCAATCTTATTTCACACCTTTTTTTTTCAAATAAGGTAATGGTTCTATATTATAGGAACTACAAGAATAATTCCTGCCAAATTGCTCATTAAAGTTTAATAATTATTTTTCAGTTACCTACTGATGCTCTGTCCTATCATTATTTTACTGTGTTGTACTATTGTTTAAATATATAATTTTTCATTATTCAAGTTAAGCTTATTCAGAAAGAAAAGGAGAATCTATTACTAATTTTAATACCTCATTAAATATGGTTACAATCAATCTAAAGTTTATAATTTTATTTGGATTCTTGAATTTTTTTTGGTTCTAATAACAATACTATTGAAATGAATATATTTCAAATTAAAATACTATGGAGTGTCAATCATGAGTAACTCAAAAGAATTTTCTGCAGGAATATATATCACAAATGACTACCCTGTCCACACCCTCCCAGTACATTCCAGCTGTTACTCCTGAAGCTGAGAGTGATTATGATGAAGGAGAGGAAGAATATGAAGAATATCCTGACCACAATAATAACTACAACAACCAACCCAACAAATAACAGAACTAACTTCCTGGGTGAGTTGCATGGTTAACTAATTCTTTATTAATATGATAATATACTAACTAGTCTTTATCAATATTTTATTATAGTTTTTGTTTAAAATTAGATGTATGCAACGAGTATGATTTTTTCCTTGTTTAACATTTTGACTTAATTTCTTTCCTTTCCATACCACTATTGCAATTATTTTCGACAATGTCATATTGTTACTAATATTATATATATATAACACTTAAGGAAAATGTGATGTGGTCAAATTAAATAACACATTTAGATAGGAAAGAGAGAGCGATGTCAACTTACCTGAAGTTGGTCCAGTCTGGCATAGGAGGAAGTTCAAATTTTTAAGGGTATTAGCCCCCTTTTTCAGGAAATAAGGTCTGAACTGTGTGCTGGTCAGACATGAGTTCACAAAGTCAAATTTTAGACGGCAACAACTGACACCCAACAAAGCAAACAACTCTCTGTCTTTTCTCCAGGAAAGATCACAACATAGAAAAATACATACATGTATACATACAAACATACACGTATACATTAGAAGGGAAGGTAAAAAGTAAAGGAAAGGAAATTAAAAAGTAAATGAATGAAGATGGGTAGAGGATTAAACTGATCATAATAATTATAATATTATATTGATACCAGATTTCAACATAATATTATAAGTACTGCAACAATGACCATTATAATATTATGATAGTATGTGAGACCAGGACTTTACCTATACTGTAAGATGTGCTGGAAGGAGAGATTCCTACAATGAAATTCAACATCTGATGAGTGTAAGGCTTTAAGGAGTGTCAGTGTGAAGCATTAGTTGAAATTGTTGGAGTTGTGACTTTAATTTGAGCAGCTATTGGAAATTTGGCTTTGGATAGTTTGACAGTGCTGCAGTGGTTAGCAATGCAGTGATGGGGTAAGCAATTGGTGGTACCCACTACTAACTTTCTGATTCCCCTCAGCCAATTTGTCCCCATCTTGAATTACTTCTGTTTTCAAAACTACATTACCACCAAATAAGTGGCACTGCTATGGGCACCTCTTCAATGAAACCCTAATCCAGTTTCCAGTTCATAGATGATATTTTCATACTATGGATGAGTTGGCACCCTGACCAGACCAAACACTCCCTCCCATGTTCTTTAGCACTTTGGGTACCTTGAATTTGCTCTACTTGGAACAGTCTTGCTACTTACTAATTAGATCCTCAATACTTTCATAAACAGAAAATACCCTAGTGACCTCCTCCATAAGCAATTATGTCCTATGCACTATCTTCTGTTCAACTACCAAAACCCATCAACACCCCTAAACACAAATTACTTCCATGGACTACAAAAAAATCAACTCTGTTCTCTGACTGGCCTACATTGGACTGCAATACAACCCAGATCTTTAAAAAAAACATTAACACAATTACCAACTAAGGGTTGCCTTCAGGCACCCTCCCAATCTTTGCAATATCCTTGTCCACCCTTGCAGGCCTCAACCCAAAACTCCCCTACTTAATCCAGGTTGCCATCCTTGCAATAGGAGTAGATGCCATGTCAGCCCTATGCTCCAAAATCCTCCACTTCAACAATTTCAACCAATGCTTCATACTGATCCTCTTTAAAGCATTACCACACCAGTAGAGAAGCCTCATCAGATGCTGATCTCTATCTTTGGGAACTCTCCTTCTAGATCATCTTACAGTCTAGGCAAAGTACTGGATTCAGTATCATCTAATATTATTATAATACTCAATGTTGCAGTAGTTATAATATTTCCTTGAAATCTTGTATCAATATAATAATTATTATAATTATCTGTTTAATACTTTCCCCATTCTCAATCATTTACTTTTTAACTTCCTTTACTTTACTTTTTACCTTCCACTCTAATGTTTATGTATGTGCTTTTCTATTATATTTCCATTGTTGTGATCTTTCTTTGAGAAGGAGACAGAGATTTGTTGGGTGTTCATTGTTAATGTCTAATGGGTGGTGCATCTTAGTTTGAATTTGTCAACATCATCACACCTCGAAGTAAGTAAGCAAAAACCTCTCCATTCACAGAAATGCTGGAATTGTTGACCAAAATATAGTTTTCAGTTCAGTAGATGGCAAAAATTGACAACAAACAAATATAGCAACTCTCTCAAAGAAATGTACAACATTGTAAAAATAATCAAATAATACATTCACACAAACAAACCTGTATATAACACAAAACACACACATACAAAGTTTAGAGGTGGAAAGAAAAAGTGCAGTTCAGACCTTTGTTCCTGACAAAGTGGATCAGGTCCCCAAAAATTTGAAATATTTTACTAATCAGCCCAACTGGTCCAACTGTTGATTTCATGTTAGTCAACTTCACTGTCTCTCTATCCTATCCCAATGTGTTATTTAATTTGACCTCGTCACATTTTACTTTTCATTTTGTGTGATCATGCCCTACCATGGCTAAATAATTTAAGTTGTCCTCTTCATCCTTCATTTCCATGCATTGAACATATGCTTTTCTTTGTACATAATTCTACAGCCGAGAATATGCATTCTCATAAAAGTGTATTTCCACCTTTCTCCTATTTATTTCTATTCTTCCTTACTATGCAAAATCCAATGTGACTTTAAGGAAAATGTGACAAGGTCAAATGAAACAACCCATTTAGATAGGAAAGAAAGACAACAAAGTTAACTTACCCTGAAGTCAACAGTTTGTGTTATATATATTGTAATAACCACAAAGGGTATACATAAAAAAATATGTAAGCTTGATTTTAACAAACAAATTTATTAACACAAGAAGAATTTACAATTGATTTTATATTCTATTATAATACGAAACTCTTGCTCTCATGGGTCTCTACTGGGTTTGACAACGGACAGAATCGAACTATTAAAAAGACCCAACATTTACATTTTAAATTAAACAAAAGTATTTACTAAATTTATTAATGAACTTAACCTATAGATTGCTTCTAACTTTATTATCAAAAGAAGAGAACGACATCCGACTGTTATCCTTTAATAACGTTTACATCTGTTAATATTATGCATTCCAACTTACGGTTTCTCAGGTTTACTTCGACTCGTTCTTAAGACACTCACTTTATAGCCTTGACATTCACTCACTGACTCTAACACAATATCACTGGTTCGCCGTGACACCCCTTGACGTCGTTGCTGCATCCAGGTCGCCTACCATTGAAGACAGGTCCAATTCTCCTACTCAAAACAGATAGAGCTTCTGTATTTTAAAAATGTTTATAGCTGTTATGGTTTTGCTGACTGACTAACTGTCTCTTCGATGCGTCCTCCGCCTCTCTCCCACACTGTGTCTGTCTCCTCTCCCACGTTAACTCCAACTGTCCAACTGTCCAACTCTTCGCTGCGTCCTCCGCCTCTCTCCCATGCTAACTGCCAACTGTCAACACAATAGGTTATTTCCCCTATATATACCACCAGCCTCCTTGTTTTTCTCTTGATGCAAAGTTTCGTCGCAACGGCGCGGTGACAGAATCCCATTACTGAAATTTATGTCCCAGCCACTGGATTCCTTCCGCCTTTCGAAACCCGACAATCGTGACAGGTCCAATTTGTCTTTGGACCTCTCCGCTCACAAGTGCGCGATACTAATTTCTCCAGATCCTAAGTCAACAAGTGCCTGCACCCTCATCATCCCAAGCAATTGCGCCATTCGACATGCCCGCAGCTGCAGTACTTTGCCCTCGCAATTACTCCGGACTTGTCGGCTGCTCTCTTTTGTCCGACTCGCACAAAATCTTTTCTTCCAAGTCCCAAGCAACTACGCCACTTGTCAGGTCATTCGTCAGAGACAATAGCCTGCTCTTACATAGCCACTTTGGGAACATCTGCTCGCCCACGTTCTGCGTTACTAATTCTTCACGCCGTTTCCCAAATCAATAAGCTACTGGACCCGCAATCACTCTTTAGACCTAATTGCCGCACCGTCACACTCTCTCTACAAATTATGGCTTCCTCCCTGCCGCTCACCAGCACTCATCCTATATAAATGTCTTACCGCTCCGTCTTGTCACGTAGTGACAGGACCCGCGGTTACTTTTCCCACGCATTCTCTTTACGACATGTGCGCTGTTTTTAATCCAATGCATTATATTAAATGCATTACAATATATATATATATATCTTGTGGAAAATCCTGTCCAGGCCATGAATGAAACTGTTTTAAAACTTGTATCTAGCACTTTTCTTCCTTTCAATCAACTTTCTGATGACTAATTATTTTCTCAAATAGTGACAATTATGGGGTTAATGCCCCTGAATCAAATGTTACAACAGATGTGCTCAATGTAATTTAACATGGACTACCATATTAAAACTAAGCCTTTAATCACAAAAATTCCAAGTGTATATGTTTTCGAAAGGAGATTGGGTGGAGGGGAGAGGGTCTCAGGTGGATTGCTTGGATGTAAACAAACGTAAGTAAAAGCTGTAATGTCTGAATATGTAGCATTTGTTCAGGATTTTTTTCTTATCTTGTTCCCATATGATACACTTAATTTTGTGCTCAAGGAATATCATTAAAGACATAGGAAATGTATGGATTTGCTTAGTTTGATAATACAAAATTAATAATTTCATACAAATTATGTCTGTTGTTATTTTCAAATTAGAAAAAAAATGTTACAAACTTGTGCTTAAAAAGACAGTTAAAGGAAATAAAAGTAGGAATAGTTTTAAAATGAAAATGTTTGGAAATTTTTTATTTTAAAAACATTAAATGCTCAAGGGAGAACTCTGTGATGGAATGTGAAGGCACAAAATTCCCAGTTTTTGCTATTAGCATTTGAGGAAATAAAATAAATTTTAGTTAGTTAAATACTGTCTGTTAAAACAACACAATTTTTTTTTGTATAATTAGTACTAAAAGTTTATATCTATAATTAAAATATCATATATTCAATATTGCACATATAGATACATGTATCTTTTACATTTTCTCTGTTTCAGCACTTCCTCAGCTGAGCTATGGCACAATGATGGACATAGTGTACATAGTGTACTTATAAAAATATTGATGTACTGGATTGTGGGTGTTATTGTTGAACTTGTGTGCAAAGAATACTGTATGCTCAATTATTCATGATAAGACATTTTTGTACAAAGTATTTAAAACATAGACATTACCTTAACATAACTTATTAATACTAGGAGGCTTGATGTTGTGCATCAGAGTGAATGTTATTTTGTTTTATAAATAAAATCTATGAACTGATGATAATCTTCTGTAACTTCTGCAACTCAAGTGATCTATCAAATGGAACACCATTCACTATAGTCTTAAATTGTAACAAGAAATTTATATTAATAATATCTTGCAAACAATTTTGGTTTTATTCCTTTCAAAAATAAAAAAAACAACTGCTACAGTTTCTCAATGCCTTTACACAGTATCATACATTATAATTATTAATTCATTATAAATGATATGTTCTAGATTACTTTTGATGCAAAACGTTTTTTATTTAAGTAAGTGACCAACTACCTCAAATATGATTTACAGTGAAGTGTGCAATTGTTTTATCAGTGCATTGTTTTCTGTGTTTTTAAATGTTGTGAACAAGCTATATATACCAATTTTGTGACCATACCAAGTTTTGTGTATTTGAAAAATGTTGAGAAACCTGTGCTGGTAGCTAAGAAGCCAGCTAAATGTGACTGCCAATATCTGTGCCAAAATGATTGATATAGAATGTGTGTGTGTGTGAACGTGTGTGTGAGAGAGAGTGGAGGAAGATAAAACGATCAAATGCTCTATTTTGATGGAGCATGAAACGTAAATAATTGTTAAATTGGTGTTAAAAATAAGCATGAAAAGTAATAGAAAATAAATAATTTGGGAAGTAAATGAATTAATGAAGAAAAAAGATATTGAGATTTTTGTAGTGTAAGCAACATGAATTAGGTACAATACTTCATATTTCCAAGAAATTTGAATTAATGTGACTATATTTTCTTGTACTGTACACAGGCTAATGCCGAAATTTTAATGGAAAGACAATTTAACATACTTGATTATTTGAATCTATACATTGTTATGATACTCAATTGATATTTTTACATTATTGTGAAACTGTTCTGTTTTGTTTATTAAAATGTTTTAAGAAATGAGTGCCATATTTCAATATTTTCTTCAGTTTGCCGTATAATAACAATTCTCTGAACCACATTTGATTCTCATTTCCATTCATTCAAAACATAGATAATTATGATAAAGTGGAATAACTTCAAAACTGTAAATGACTAAATATCTCTTGAGATATGAATAAAATCTCTCGAGAATAGCTGTGTGAAAAGTATTATAATAGTAACTAATCTGCAAATTAAATCAACATCTGTTTTTATGATAATACTGCAACACTCACAATATATTAAAATTGTCAGTAGTTCCCTAAACGATAGTATTAAGTAACATTGCAAAAGTATGAAAGAAATGTTTACAATATATTAATCTAATGGGAAAGAATCATTTAAGGTATGGAACGAAGAGAGGAAAACATAGCTTGATGTTTTGAACACATGAGAACATAAAAAACATTTTTTTCATTTAATTGCCTTAAAATTCTTCTAAGGATAGAGTAATTATATTTACTCCTACTTTTTCTCTTTTTAGAAATGTGTAAATAAAGGTTTCCTTGGCATATTTACCCAACAACATAAAACATTTTCTTTGCCATTATTATCTTTATAATACATAAAAAAATTGTGACAAACACTTTACATATGTTAACTTAAATACATTGTGCACCATAGTCTAAATGGCAGTTATTGAATTCCATATATTTACAATAAACTTTCAAAATGATATTCAACTATAATATAATAAGCAGAGAAATCATTTGCTACACACATTTTCTACATAAGATTCATAACAACAAACAACTTATATAGGGCTTTAAAGACTATTCATCCTAATTTGTAACAAAAAAAGTAATATTTTATTTACTGATTTAATACTGAAATGAAAACAGTATAATGCACTGTAAAAAATGTTTCACTCTATATTTATATAACATACATATTGCTCAATTCAAACTTGAATTCGTACCCCTGATTAATATATTTTTTCACTTTCTTCACATATTTTCCCCATTTATCATGCTTATTCATACACATTATCCTCAACATTTATGCTTTTGTTCTCATGTACCTTTCAGATTGATTACTTTGTGGATGTCTAAAAGATGTAAACCCTACTTTAATTCCCCTTTCTGTCAATGTTGTTTTCCATTTATTGTTGTCAAACTGTTTGCCACGATCTGAGATTATTCTCTCCAGCCTTCCTTCTTCCTCACAATAAACGTTTACCTCTTTTAAACAATTATCAGTTTTTGCATCTTTAAGTCCAAACAAACGCACATACTTTGTGAATAAATCCAACATTACCAGTATAAAATTCCATCTATTGACACTTCTAGTTAATGGACCTAAAAGATCTGAATATATGAATTCACTTCTCCTCTCAGGTACCACTGTTACAAATTTTCCTTCAAAAGTGATATACCTATGTTTACACAGCTGGCACATGTGGCAAGTCCTAACATATTCCTTTACATCCTTATTCATACCTTTCCAAGACACAATATTTTATAAGTTTGCTACATCCTGGGTGTCCCTGACAATCATGAAAGTATTTTAATAACCCTTTTTTACAATCTTCTGGTACTTCTAACACCCACCCTTTTCATGCCCTTACATTATTTTTAAATATTAATCCATATTTTATTTTATACACATTTCCCATTCCTTCCCTACTCATATCCGGTTCTTGATTCTCTATCCTTTTCTTTAACTCCTTCATTCTACAATCTTCTTTTGTCATAGTAATTAAATGTTTCCTGATGTTTCTTTCCATCACTCCTATAGAGAGAAAATCGTGGATCAATCTATAATACAAAGAGCACACGAGCTGTTGATCTTGGAACACGTGAAACTTTACTGCATTTAACACTGACATGAACAACAATACACTACAAGAAACAAAGCCTGTACACAGTCAAAGATATAACATTTTGTATTCTGTGTGGGCAGTTTGCAAAGAATAATTATTTATCTGAACAACTCCAACATTGCTATAACTGTCGATTTCCCAAATTCATCTTTCCCTTCATACAAGTCACTATTCCGACTTAAGTAGT
The DNA here is from genome assembly GCA_037074705.1 of Zhengitettix transpicula. NCBI lineage: Eukaryota > Metazoa > Arthropoda > Insecta > Orthoptera > Tetrigidae > Zhengitettix > Zhengitettix transpicula. The sequence goes on along the minus strand of CM073591.1, from coordinate 199,940,667 downwards.
CAGCTGCTACATTATCTATTCCCTTTACATGTTTGATTATTAGGTTATACTGTTCCAAAGCTAATGTCCATCTCCTAATTCTTGTGTTCAAATGCTTACAATCCCTTATGTACATTAAAGCCTAATGATCTGAATATAAATACACTGTCTGTCCTAGAATATACTGTCTAAATTTTTCCACTGCAAACACTATTGATAATAATTCTATTTCTGTAGTACAGTAATTTTTTCATGCAACCTCAACTCCCTACTGGCCAAACATATTACTGCCTCTCTTCCTTCCTCATCCCATTGTCCTAATATAGCTCCTATCCTTTGTCCACTTGCATCACATCGGATTATAAAAGGTTTATTAAAATCGGGGTGTTCTAGCATTACATGTCTATTGAAAGCTTCCTTAATTTTTTTCAGTGCTACACCTTGTTCCTCATGCCATATAAATTTGATTCCCTTTTTTAATAGTTCAAATAAAGGTGTGATAATTAGGGCATAATTAGGAATAAATTTTTTATAGAAATTTAAGACTCCAAGGGTTTTTCTTAAATGACAAATGTTTCTAGGTATTTTATTGTTATTAATCTTTTGTAGTTTTCTTTACATTGATATATGATATGACCTAAAAATTGTATTTTTTCTCTGCAAAGCAATGTTTTCATGGGGTTTATGGTTAAACCTTTTTCCTTTAATTTAGAAAACAAACCATCTAAATGGTGTATGTGTTCATCAAATGACTTACTCACTATTACTAAATCATCTACATATGTGGTTAAATACTCTTTCATTTCTTGTCTAAATTTTGAATAAATGCTTGGCAACTAATCTTGAGGCCAAATGGCATTCTTATTAATTGATATTGTTTCAACCTATGAGAAAAGCAGTTAACTTTCTAGATTATTTGTCTAACTTTATCTGATAGAACCCTTTACTCAAATCTACAGAACTCAACCATCTTTTATTCTTAAATCTTCTCAATCCTTCATCCACTGTTATTGGCTTTTCACACATATTTCTTATAATCTGGTTTACCTTTCTTGCATAACCTGACTGACCTTTCTTTTTAACAACACACAAAGGGTTCACATATGGACTCTCATATATTTCTATTATATTCCCTTTGATTAGTTTATCTATTGCAATTTGTACTTGCTCCTTCAATGCATATGGTATAGGATAGGTATGTCCTTTAAATGGTTCATGCGGAATAGTTTCAATGTGATATTCACATCCTCTCAATATTCCTGGCTCCTTATCGAAAATTTCATCATTCCTCCCCACTACTTCAATCAATTTATCTTTCATATCCTCATCAATTTCCTTTATTTCCTGTACCATGTTTTCTAACTCATTTAATCTTCCCATTCTTTCTACTTGTTCCTTATCCTTAAAGTTTATTCTATCCACACAAGCTATATATCCTAATTTGTCATTTTCACTTACTTCCAACAAATTCCATTTAACCCTAATTTCTTTTATTACTGCATCTAGCTGTTCCCTCTAAGCTTTCATCCTCAAAATTCAACTTCGCCTTTACTTTCCTTAGAAAACCTATCCCTAAAATTAACTCAGTAAACAAACTTTTTAAAACTAAACAATTTATTAATAACTTCTCATCTCCATGATTACTTTCTACTAATGCCTGTCTAGCCACCTTTTCTCCCTTACGTCCTAATGCACCATATAATTTTAAATTAGTTACAGGAAGTGATTTTTTTATATAACCTTTTTCTTTTAAAGACTGATGAACATTCTCTTTCATCACCGAATACATAGCTCCTGTATCCACCCATGTTTCTATTTCAAAATCTCCAGCCTCTAATTTAATTTAATTTAATCTTGGCTTGGCAATTATTCATCTGTTTACTTCTATCTACCATGTCTTCTTCTTCTAATAAGTCATTTGGATTTGCTAAGATTTCCTCTACTACTAATGCCCCAATATTTATCCTATCAGTTTCTCTCATTACATGTGCTGGAGCTTTACATTCAACATTGCTTAGTTTAAATCCTTTGACGTACTTGCTGCAGCCTGATCCTGCTGAGGTCCCTTTCCATGTTCGCAGTTTTCATATCTATTAACAAATCCTCTCCCAATCTGTTCTCGATGTTCCCCGTAATTATTCTGTTAATCTCCAAAATACTTTTGTTCTGGCCCACCCCTATTTTGCTCATTTCTCCTCCAATTTTCATTTCCTCTTTGAACATTTCTATTTTCTCTATTCTCTACTGACTGGTGTTCTCTTTCATTTCTCCGTGCCTCCATATTTCTTTGTGCATGTACTTCTATTCCTTCACATCTCTCCAAAAATTCCAATGTTTTCTGTACCGTATCTATAGCTGCCCTTATAAATATCCTGGCAATATCAGCCCCAAAGTGATTTCCCATCATTTTTAACAGCACCCTCTCAGATAATGGAGTATCTAAATAATTATTCTGCATAGCATATCCTGCAAAATGTTGTGCCATTGTTTTTTCATTCCATTGCCTATATCTGTGCTCATATATTGACCTAATTACTTGTGCTTGTATTACATCACTCCAATATTTTCTCAAAAATACCCCTCTTGCTTCTTCGTATGAATCTTTAACTTTCAAGGCACTTTCAAGGCAGTTTCCTTTACTTGACTTATAATATCCCTTTGGACAATTTTAGCAGTAATTTCTATTTTCTTTTCTAAGGAATTTCTTTCATTTTCTATTTGTCCTAATAATCCTGTTTCTGCTTCCCCAAATCCTCATTAATTATCTCCTGTATATTATTTATATTCTCATCATATTTAACTTCTATTTTATTAATTTTGTCAGATAATCTACTAATTTCTTCCCTAGTCTGTACAATGTTTGTATTGATCTTTTCATCAAATTCTGACCTCAGATCAATCATACTATTTTTAAATTCTGCTGACATTTTCTCACTATTATTTTTGCATTCTATTCTATATTCATTCATCTCTGTTTTTAAATCTGCTATAATTTTATTAGAATCTGCAATATTTTTATTATTATCTTCCTTAATTTTATTATTATCTGCTATATTTTTATCACTTCTTGTGTTCGAATCAGCTATATTTTTATCACTTCTTGTGCTCAAATCTGCTATATTTTTATCTATATCTTCCTTTAGTTTTTCCAAATACTCTAATATCATCCCCACTATCCCCTTCCACATTTCTTTGAGAGTTATTAACATCCTTATTTTCTATTTCTACATTTTCCAATTCCTTTACCTCGTCTCCTAATAATTCCACATTTCCATGTTTGTTCTCGCCCCCTTGTTTTTCTAATTCTGTCCCAGTATTCTCAGATATATCAAATACTTGTTCCTCCAATTCATCACTAATTGCTTGCCCACATTGAAAAATCTCTTCTTCTGAATCCATTTTATTACTAACTATTGTCTTCAGTTATACTACTATTTACTTCTATTTTATCCGGCAACTGCTTTTTATTTCTTAACAACATGAACTATCATCAAATTTGTTATTCCTTATAGATCCTCACAATTTAAATGCACATTTAATTATTATAACTAATTCTCTTTATCAAAATCTAAATTTCACACATACACATAAAATAGCAAAATATTGCATGCACTTATTACTATTCTACTTGCATCAATACTTCACATGTTATCGTCAAATTTTGTTTTTCTTTTAATAAAGTATCCTATTCTTTACTTAAAGAAACGTGCACTGCGTTGGACCGCCAACTTGTGGTATTCACCAATTATTTACCTTTTATTATTAAATGTTGGGCGCCAATTTGTAATATTTACTTTTTATACTACCAGTTTAGGCCCACTTCGGACTGTCAATTTGTAATAATTGGTCTTATATTAAAATAATACGTGACACAAGCAGTTTAAACAAACAAATATTATTTATTAAGAGACAATTTACATTTATACAAGTAATCTAATGAATTTTTACAACAGTTAATAATTAATGTTACACAATGAAATTTAATCTTTCTCAGGGTCGTTTACTGGGCCTTTAATAAAACGAATACTTGTTAAATAACTTTTACAATGAAATAAAAAAAAACATACAATAACCAAATTTAAATTCTGAAATCTGACGATTATACCTTTACTTAAAAGTTCACAACTATGAATACTGTGAAATATGAACTTACAATCTCTCTGGTAATCCATGCAATTCGGATCACTCGCATACTAGCACACACTCACTTTATACAAGCCATAAAGAGCACCAAGTTGTGCTCATACTTTACACTTCCACAGCCACCTCTCCATGATGACCTTACTCACACGATAAATTCCTCCAAACAATTCACTGATTTATCTCGGCTACCTAACTTGGCCCAATCTGGTCTCAAGGACCACTGAAAAACTCTTCTCACACACTGAAGACTGAATCCTGATCTCCTCTTACGATGCCTTATATTTCCTCCTTCTGCGCACTTTACAATGAAGCCGTGTGCACTTTCCATATACCATCGTCTAATTTGCCATCTGTCTCTCAATTATCCTCCATTACCTTGTCGTTGTGTACCACTCGTGTCCCTTCTGCCACTGATAATTCGAGTCCAAACTACAACTCAGGACAGCCTTTGCACACCTCCCTACAAAGTTCAGATGCCGTCAGAGAGAGTTCGGGTGCACTTGTGCTTCTCCCCCCAAAGTTTGGTTGCACTCAGAGATCATGTGCAAATCTGCATACGACCCTACAGAGCTGGGCGTAGACATATTTAACTCATCCTCTTTTAATTTACCATCTGTCGCTCAATTATTCCATCATTATCTTCTTATGTCTACCCTTCGTGCCTTCTGCCGTTGACCACATGAGTCCAAATATTTGTTTATTATTAACGATTTCTTTTAATTATTACAATATATATATGAGTAATGATATTATAACATTGTCAAAAATAATTGCGATCTTGGTAGGGAAAGGAAATGGAAGTAGTTTATGGCTTACCTGAAATTGAAGCACGGTGTAACCACAGCAGACTGAAGGAAGTTCTTCAAATTTTCGGAGGCTCTCAGCCTCCTCCTTCAGAAAGGAGTGTTACATCATTGAATGGTTGGCTGCAGACTGTGGAGTTATGACCACTGTGTGGCTAACAGTAGCCCAAGAAGATTAAACACCCCACCAGGCCACTAACTTTCTCTCTCAAGGGAAGGTCGAGCATAGGAAAGGTTCTTGTGGTGATCATTCATACATCACATTTTATACAGACATACATACAAAAATGACCATATATACAAATAATACACATACATACATGCATAAGAATGCTCATACATATATGGACTCATGCAAGTATTAATGTGAGTAAGATTACGACATTGGTAGCAGGTTAGGAAGAGCTCTATTTAAAGGATGTTGACTGGAAGACATGTTGGAAGAAAAGTTTCCACAGATAGAGTTCAACCTCTGATGAATTGGGGGTTAGAGCTTTAAGAATGATGAATGTAAAGCATTAATTGAAATTGTTTATGTTGTGGCTTTGGGCGTGAGCAGCTACTGGGATTTGAATTTTGGAAAGTTTGACAGTTATACAGTGACTATTCATTCAGCGAGGGGTCCTTTCATTTGACCTATATAAAATGCAGGGCAGAATCTACAGTTAATTTGATAGATTGTGTGGAGTGATGTTTTCCTTGATTTTGTATGTCATTTTGTGATTCTAGTTGACTGTAAGATAGGGCAGACATGGAATCTGTTCCTTCTGCCAGGTATGCAATCTGTTATAGTTGGGTATGTAAGGGTGAGGGCTCATCATAAGATGAGATTTCAGAGCGGGATAAAGGCCTTAATGTTGTCCACACTCCAACCTTAGATCTTTTTAGACTTATTCGTGGACCTTAAAATTCTGTGTGACAGTCCAGTGGAAGTAAGATTCCCTCAGTTAACTCTGAACCACTTACCATCACAGCTCACTGCCTTTATACTTTTTTTTAAAAAAAAAACTTCGAAACTATTACCTCTGAAACTCCCACCTATCCAATCACTTGAAACATTCACCTGCATTCTAGTGTCCATATAACTTCATCATTTTTCTAAACTCCATTTCCAAACATTCTATCCTATCCAATGGCTAACTCTAACTCTTCCATAACCTCCAAAATCATAGCAAAATTGCCATTCTCCTGGCTAACAAGAGCTCCACCACCATATTCACAAACCTGGAGAAGCACAAGGCTGAGGTAATTCACCAGGGGGAATCACAAAGCTTATAAGATAACAATCCTTCTATTACATCTGAAATAGACAAGTTTATGGAAATAAATGGCCCACTTAAAAAATTATCACCTGATTCAATTGAGCTACTCACTCCAAAAAACACCCACCTACTACTTGCTCCCAAAGATCCATTAACATGGTGTCCTATGTTGACCAATTGTCACCACTGAAAGGATTTCTGCTTTGTGAATGAAACCACTCCAATTAATAGTGGAAAAACTACCTTCCTTTATACAAGACATTTCTGCTGTGAACTACCAAACCTTCCACCTGATACCCTACTGATTACTGTAATTGTTGTCTCTCATTACATTAACACCCCCCATTCCAATATCCATTGGGCAGTTGGAACATCAAGTTTGCTGGTGTTAAACTTTTCTAGATTTTAAAGGAATTAAACATATAAGTTTTATATTAAAATTTGTACTGACTTCAATGGTACGATTTATTGAGAGTTCAGTATGACCAATATTTGAAAGTGTAATTCAATTTTCCTTGCTGTAGACATTATTATTGTCTCCAAAATGTTGGAAATCTATGGTGTGCCGACTGAACTGTTCTATGTAAATTCTGGACTGTTAAGTGAAAAGAAAATCACTTTGTTAATTTGTCATCTGAAGTAAAAAGTTAGTAAATGATGAAGTGAAAAATTGCCATTATCTTGGCTAACAAGAGCTCCACCGCCATTGTCACAGACCTCAAGAAGCACAAGGCTGAGGAATCACAAAACTGCTCCAGTATCTGGTATGTAACAAAACATTTTGTAAATGTGTATAATATTCAATACCGTCAAATTTCTTATATTAATTTTTTTTTTGTTTTCAATAGTTGTAAATTTATTTAAATATTTTTCGTTTTTATTGTGGTTACTTATATTTGTTTAGAGGCCTGATGAGCGACCCTAGTGCTTTCGAGAGTATCATAAAAGCTGTGGCATTAATGTATAAAAATTGAGTTTAAAAAAAAGATTTAATTTACATTGTAATAATTTTCTGTATTTAAAACTGAATTCGTGAGTAATCTTTTCATTCAATAAATCCATTTATAGATCAGTTATTATAATAATTGACGTGCAATGTGGTGGCTACATTTTCTGCTAATTGAAAACCACAATATATACAGTATATATTTCAAAATAATTAAAATAACGGTATGGATAGGAAAGAGATAAAGTGAGTGGCTTAGCTGAAATTGAGGTTCGCATTGCCATACTGGAGACGAGGAAGTTCTTCAAGTTCTCAGAGGTTAAAGTCTCCTGCTTGAGGAGGGATTCGCCCTGTGGCACCTAGAGCAAGTGCTCTTGTTACGCAGACATACATATATACTAATTCCAGACTTATCTTGTTAAAATTTTCATGCCACAAACTGTTTTCATAGCTTATATTTTCAAATTATTTCTTTCCTCTATTTTTTTTCTCTATCCTCACATTTACTATTATTTCATGTCAAATTTTATTAATTTCTTTTGGATATTGCTGAAGTAACGGGTTAGTGGTGTGGTGTGATCGTATTCCTCATTCATAATATGGAACGTAAAATTATATACATATATTGACTTATCACCATCATGTAGAAAGTGCGTTTCAACGGAAAAGAATTTGCTCGCGTTAACAATGCTATACGCCAGAAAGCGGAAGGAACCGTATTTTTTGTCTTGACAACGCTGCGGGTGGTCACTGGGCAGTGAATGGTCAACCCAGATGTTGAGAACGGACAGTCAATCAGGTGACGGCAAGAACGGCTTATGTGAAAACGAACGGGACGGACGGAGATGCGAGTTGGCGTCTGATAGATACAGACTGGAGGACGATAGCAACGAATCGGGACGCGACAACTGGCTGTTGATGGAGGCTTTTGGATAGCTGCAGAAGAAGTGACGCTGCCCGCAATTGCCACTTCAATTTATAGTTTTTGGATTTCCACCTCGAGATTTTAAAATTAAATGTGCGCACTTTGTATATGTCTGGTAGAAAGGCGCAATATTTGGTACAAAGTGAAATAAATGTACCAAAATAAATTGATAATAAATTAAAATTCATTTTAATAGAAATCAGGAGTCTCAATAACCGACCTTACCAAAGTGGGTTTATTAGCCCTACCTATACAGTAGTCATTCTTGTTTGAACTATATACCAACACACTGAAGTAAACAGCAGAAAAGACCATTTAACTACCTTCAAAGATAGAAGAGAGTGCCACAAAAGTGTAAACAATGGTGGCTTGTGTACATAATTGTTCCATTATAACGTAATCTTGAAAACATATGCCGGAGCAACGTCAACGGACATCACTCCAGACAAGACCCACGCTTTGATTCTTGACGCAGTTCAAGGAGCAACACTGGATGAGTATCTATCCGCTTTATCAAACTTTATTCCTCCAATATGCATCAGTTATATATCTAAAATCTGTAATAACAGAGTATGTGTCTTTCTCAACTCTTAAGGAAAATGCAGACTTAATAACAGCAAAAAATAACTCACTTGCAATACTAAACCACAACGTTACTCTACGATCACTAATAACTAAAGATATAAAAATAATTATATCCAATGCATACGCTGTCATCCCAAACAGTATAATAGAAAAAGAACTAGAGAAACTGAAAATCTCTCCAACATCCAATATCACATTAATGTGATATTGTTTTCGACGACTTTTCTACATAGACCCTGCCAATCTACACCGTCTCCCAGAATCAATTCAATTATCTCATGAAAATACAAACTACAGAATCTTCCTCGCCCCTGAAAAAAACAGCTACTTCCTCTGCAAAAGACAGGGCCATTTCACTCGTGACTCAACCAAACAGTGACACCAACTCCAGAAAGCGATACTACACCCGCACAGATGGAATTAGAAGACTTACCAGCCCAAGACACCTCAAACCCTCAATCAGTAAAACAGAAACCTTCCTCGCAGAAACCAGATGAATATGAAAACTCAAAGCATCACCTTCAAATAATCACCTCAGTCAAACAGTTACTCCCTCCAAACCGCTAACTAGGAAGCGTCTATCCTTCCTGTAATTCCCTACAGATGGAATCAGCATATTTACTAGCCCAAGACACCCCAAATCCACAAGCATAAAAAAGAAACCCTCTTCATTCCTTCTCTCGCTAAAACCAAAAGAATCCGAAAATCCATGCAATCTCAACCGTGATGCAGCTCCTACAAATAACACACCCAAAAAACCAAATCTCATCTACAAAATCAAAACCTACCCAGATTGGAAGAAGCTCTAGAACCCACTTGTGCAATATATGACAACAGTAAAACAAAACTTCATTTATATTTCGACCAAAGAAAAGAACCATGTAAATCTAATCAAGGACCAACATATTAACATAGATAAATTTCTAGAAATACTCTATCAACTTCACCCGCACATCAAGCAAAGTTTCGCCAAAAACAAGATCAAAACAAACAAACAAAAGGAACAAAATAAGGACTTAGTATCGGAACCAGAATCATCCAATGACAGCAGCGATTAAGTTGAAAATTATACAATGGAACTGTAATGGGATAATTAGGAAAAAAAACTGTATATTAAGAATAATCGAAAAATTTCACCCTGATATTCTAACTTTACAAGAAACCACCTTAAAACAAGAATATCTGGTAGACCAAGCATATCATCAAGTCAGAATATGCCAGCGTGGGAGTCGCAACATTCGTCAAATAAAGCATCCCATCTGAAAGAATTACAACCCCAACGAATTTGGAGGTCATCGTCATCAAAATCCATCTAAAAATAAAAGTCGATATGTGCATCCCCAAAAATAAACATGTCATTCAGTCGGATCTATAAAACATCCACAAAAAATTAGATAGTACATAATAATGCTATGGATGTATGGATCAAAATGGCAAAACATTGGAAAATTTCTTTAATACCAACAGCCTTATCCCTATAAATGATGGCAGCCTCACCCATGTCACACAGCATCACACAATCACAAGAGAAGTTCACTTGTGGAATAGTCAGGTCCCACGACGGTAGTGTGCATCGTATTTGTTCGCACTACAGAGACATCTACCAGCGGGATTCAGATGAGTATATTGAATTCTTTCATGAATGCTTCTATGTGAATACGCTCCAATCAACCCAATATCTCATTCGTTGTGCTTACACGGATCCCAATTCGATACCATTGACGTGGTCCACGGCTTCTTCTGACTACTTCCACTCTCAGTGTTTCAGTCTCGCGTACAACGGCACTAAATGCGGCATCAAAGCACCTCAAGGTGTCGATCCCCGTCTTTATTGCTTGTCCGTGCTACTTAGATATTTCCAGAAACAAGTCTCGTACAGTCCAGCCGTCACCTACCTCGACTATGCTTTCCAAACACAAGTTCCCGTCTGCCAAATCGCTAAAATTATGCAAATAGGCTTCAATGGAGAGTGCGAAGACTCTGAAGCACAGAAAAACTTACAAACTTTCAGTGCAGTGTTACTTTAAGGACGTCGTCAACAATCGCCTCAACAGTTCCGAAATTCCAGTAGTAAATAGTTACGACGCCACTGAGCTCTGTGCCCTTCACCTCTTCATGGTGTACGTTGTCTGTGAAGGTTTCGTAGACGTGCCCGTACCTTACTACGGGGACGGACGTTCTACGTTGTTGCTGGTCCTGATCTTCGTCAACGTCGTGGTGCGCTTCCTCACCGTGGTAACGTTGCTGCTGATAGGCTACCAGGTGACGGCGCTGCGGAGACTCCTTGTGCTGCGAGCGAGGCTCGTAGACATTGCGCTGGCCGTACGCTTCGTCATCGCCATGTACCTGTCATCCACCTTGTGGCTCATCGCCTACTTACACTTCCTCACGACTTCGCCTCATGACTTTGCGTCTTACAGACTCTCTGAGCCGTCATGAAGCTCGTATGGTGCTTCTCCGTTACGCGTTGATAGGATGGGCCTTGCCGGTGGCGTTGTCCGCGGCTTTCTTCTGTATGGACGAGGCCATCGACAGTCGCGAGCTGTTCGGCCAGCTGCTCTTTGTGCTGTGCAATTACGTGGATCTCTTCGGCAACCTCTAAATGCTCTACAATAACTTCTAGTTCTCCTACGACGTCAAGAAAAGCCCTTCGCCTTAGGAAAGACGTCACGACGCACAGCGACTTCGCTGACCTCTTCAACTACGTGCTGAAGACGTCGCTGCTGTCAGGGTTGGGGATTACCTTCCGGCTGGTCTTCACGCTGATCCAAGACCTGGAGCACCTGCTGGGCTGCTACCACGCTCTGGGCACGCACCTCGAGCTTTTGTTCTTCGTTCCTCTACAGCTGCAACCGTGAAGCACGCAACTTCTGGCAGCGCGTCGTCTTCATAAAACTACTTCAGCGGTGTGGTCGTCAAAATACTAGTGTTTTGTTAATAAAATTTTGTTAAACCTGTATAGATGAAATAATATTCATTATTACAATGTGCACATTTTTTTTATTCAAATATGTTTTCGATTTCTTAATTTTTACAAACCATGACTGGCTTCAAATCTTTGACGTTGAGTCCTTCAAGGTTTGAGGGATGATACACAGAAAGCGTATTTGCTGACTGCTACCCTGTTGTCCGTTGTCCACTGCATGACGATGGCCAATTCACAGTCATTGCCAAGAGTTGTCATCCAGGTAAAGCTGCTTGAGCGCCGTGCCTTGGAAGAGCGTTGGAGGAAGAGTTGGCTAGTTATCAATTTGCAGTCTATTCAAAATTCTCAATTCTTCAACAAAGCTTGACATCATTGAAAGGTTTCCTGGCCTCCACACTCCCAGTGTTTTGGTGTGACGTATCATAATTAAGTACGAACACGACATAGGAAAGATTGGAGAATTTGCTAGTCGTTCTATCCCCTCTGTCGGCGGTTGGTCAATCCAGTAAATAAACCTTCAATTGCCCGCTTTCTATTCCTATTGATTTGTATTCTTTGTCTTGACTAAGCAGAAACTCAGCTATTGCACTGCTCTCACTTGCAACAACTTCTTCTTTAACAATTTTTCCTTTCTCATCAACGATACTAATAAAAGTTTCTTTGAGTGAGACATCTAATCCGCTATAATATTTCATAAAACTACTCCTACTGTAAAAGTTTAAATTATTTTTGAAGAACTTATTTTTCTGAATTCGTTACTTCGTGATAAAATAATGGAGTATGTCTCTCCATCATTCAATCGCAATTAGAGTATGTGCCCAATACTATGCAGTTAAAGCGTATTCAAGACAATCTGATAAAGGTGATCTATATCAAGACCTTAAGGAAATTATCTTTATTGCTACAGCAGATTGTATCCTATTTCCTGATAAGATGTGCTTATTACTAAAGGACGCCCTGTCGATACACCAAGCTTCTGAGTCATTTCCTTAGTGAGTGGTGTCAGACATATACAAACCATCTCAACAAGTCCCTCGCGGAAATTATTACTATAACATTCACACCATTATAATTATTTAGTCATTGGAGTACATAAAAGTTTTATTTTATCAAGGATTATTTTGTCTCAGATAAACTAATAATATTTAACAAGTATTAGAAGGGCCTTAGGACAAGGCAGACACCACGTGATGACGCAACAAGACACATCCCATGATACACCTGACGGTCTCCGGGGCCGGAATACACGCATGACGTGCAAATCAGTTGAAATAGATCATTCAGACACAGAATCAAGCATGCCGTAACGTGGCAAATGATAACAACGATAATTAAAGCCAATTAATAACACGAAGTATGATGGACGCTAAATAACGAAATGGACTATACCAGAGGTGAGGAACCTTTTTACATTACCTTCTAGAAAAGGCTCACGTTGGAACCCGCTTGAAAACACGTGATGCTTTTTACATTTGTCATCAAGCCGCACACGTTACCTCGGCGATTCTCAGATTACTAAATTCTTTGGAATTTAATCTGAATCTCTTATCACTCAAATCTTAAAGATTTATTTTATTTCAACAACTACACGTGACTGAGTTACTTGAAATATATAAAAAAATTTATTTCATTTACGATTAAAAATTTGTTGACAAATGAATTAGTACAATTGCTTTTATAATTAGGGTTGCCGAGAGTCTCAGTTAATCGATATTGTCACCTGTATTAAGCCTTGTGTCCCAGTGTAGCGAAGAAACCATTCGCTGACACAAGAAAGCCCCAGCTTTAATTTTTTTTTCTATTATACATACATATTGGTATCTTCTTCAGGTATTTTCCAACTTATTAGCAGCCTGAGGAAAATAATTCTTATCGGCTTTTACCAAAGAGACATTAATCAATCACGTCTAGGTTTTTCCCTCTTTGCTCTTTAACAGATAAGGAGATAAGAGGATATATATATATACCAGCCATCATGTAAGTAGCACCACACTGAAAATATCGTTAAAGTGAAACCTATTGCTCAGTGGTTAGTTTGTTCAAAGCGGACTCTGAACAAAAATAGTTTCTATGCATTTCGAAAAATAGAGCTATCATTTATCAAAGCACTGTATTATTAGACATTGTTAAAGAAACAGGGTTGCTTGTTATTGTAATCGTTAAAACGTGTTGGAAAAAGCTCCGTTAAAAATATATTTTACTAATTCATTACGCGAAATTTATTTTTCCATTAAAGATCTAATTATTTCTGTGTATTACCTTTGCTCTCTAACATCGTTACTTCTTTTGCGTATGAAATGAGAAATGAATCTAAGATAATCTGTGGTGTAACGATCTATCTGTGACATGTTTCAGTTTCTCAATGCTGATTGTCGCCGTGGCCTTGGCCTCATCAACATCAATGACGCGGGCCCAATGTCCCTGTAACCTTTACAATGCCAACAACTGTCGTGTTCTGTGACGACCCTTCCCTCACGTCCATCCCCGACTGCGTGCCCAGCGACAGTATCAACATCATCTTCATCAGAACTCCGTCCATCCCTCTCGTACCAGAAACTATAAGTCGCTTTACAAACTTGGAAGGGCTGTATATATCGGAATTTGACAACCCGTAGGTGTCTAAGACTTTCCTGTCTGGGAAAAAGAACCTTACATACTCTGAAATCTACAAGACATCTTTGGATTACGTTGACAACGAGTGGTTCCTGTTCGCGCGATGTCCCTCTCCTTCATCGCCTCGTTAGCTTCGATTAAGTGATCAATATTAATTTGAATTTGACGAAAAAGTAAATAGTTGTGATAAATCATTAGTCGCCAGATTTTAATTTTTAATCTCACCGAAAGCAACGATTAACATCTATTATCGAATGCTTTCCTCGATGTAGTTATTGTAGAAAGTAGTATAACGCGACGTTTAGACGACCAACAGCACTGTGGTCTTCATACAATTCACAAACCAAGGTTAAGAACACGATTTTAATTGTCTAAATATACTTCCCGGTAAACAAGTTCCAATGCCGCATGAGTAAATAAGTAAATATCGTTACATATAATTTGCGATACTTTTCATTTTAACGTGGGTATTTTTTGTATATGAAGTTCCCTGCCGAAGCTGGAATCTGTTTTATTATTGGACAACCTACTGACCACTTTTCCTCCGACGCTCTTTCAAGGAACGGCCCTCAAGCAGGTCTCTATATATGACAACCCTTGGCATTGCCACCTTCATGCAGTGGACAAGGGACAATGGGGTCAAAGTCAGTGTTGATACTTTCTGTTTACATCCCTCGGACTTTGAAGGATTCAACGTCAAAGAATTGACACCAGACATGGCTTGTTAAAAATAAGAAATTCAAAACGTGTGATACAATAAAAATGTGTACATTTTAATTTTAAATTTATTTTCTTTGGGGTCTGGTACAAATTCCCGTCAGTCACCTGCATCATGCACGTTTTCCAGAAAGTTCATTATCCCGATGGGTCTTTTTCCCGCAAGGAGTTAACCCGAAAAAAACAACATATTATTAATAGAATACTTACGATCTAGGGACAGATGTAAGACAACTCTAGCAACCGTATGGGGCTGGTCGTGGTGGCATTTATAAAATATGCGAAAACGTTCTAAATTGGCGTCGAATAAATAATTTGTTTAATAATGTGACTCTCGATCATCTTTCTGCAGCAGATCTGTTTTCCACCATGTTAGTGTCTCATACCGCAGCTAACACTCACTCTGGATAAATGACACACGATATGTTGCAGATAAGACTTTTCTGTTAATTATATGTTATTTATTATCTGTAATATTACACTAAAACGCTTCCCTTGCCGTGAGATTATTTCTTACATTCGAATAATCTGAGCTGCTGAGCCAGGAATCACATGTATGTGAATGAATACATGAAACGTCGTAACTTCCTGGGATGAGTTTGAATGTTCCAGCATGGCAGTAATAATGTCCTACCGAGTTCAACCATGTTGTCGGGAAGCGCCTTCTTCCGTAGTATTGAACACGTTCACCCAATAATGACTCAAAATTCTTAAGGAAATAGGGTTCAGGCTGACCGGTTTGCTTACCTGACTCGCACTCAAACAAGTTAACACACACAGAAAATAATAAGCTGAGTTATGAAATTAAATATCCCAAAAGCAGGTAATTACTTTATCATTATGTATATTTCTATACACCATTGTCTTAGCAAGAGAACAGTTGTCATATCTGTGCAGATAGTTTTACGTAGAATTAAGTGTGTAGGTGCAGAGCTGTCAGAAATTAATGATTGTGGACCGGCCATTAGTGTTAACCTTTTTTGTTATATTAATATTAATTTTATACTTTATTTCTTCTATTTAACTTTGACCATATTTGAGCACAGTTAACGTAATAAGTATTCATTTTTCTTTATTTGAGCTACACCCAAAGTATGAATACAGAAGAGACAAAGTGTTTATTCATTTATATTGGATTTAATTACATAGCTGTCAATTAATCACACACACAGTCTCTCTCATACATTATATATATATATATATATATATATATATATATATATATATATATATATATTGTAATAAACAAAAAGGACTTCTCTTTAATTTGCCCACCGTTGTGGATAAAAAATGTAATAATTAACTCTGATGGGCTTTTAAATGAAAAATTATAGACTTAAAAACAAACAACTTTATTTATCAATTCTTGAAACATTATACAATTTAATATTATAAAAAGATCTCTTTCCCTCATGGGTCTTTACTGGGTTTGATAACGGACAGAACACTTAAATAATCAAAGAACCCAACATTTATCTTTAAATTAAACAGAAGTATTTAATCGTCTAGACATCGACGAAACTTATTAACGAACTTAGAATTACAAGATTGATTCTAAATTTAAAAGAGTTTATTTCATTAACAAAAGAAGAGAACGATATCTGACTGTATCTTTTAATTCCGTTTACACATATTAATACCATAAATTTCAACTCACGATTACTCAGGAACATTTGGCTCGTTCATTACACACACACTTTATAGACTGGACGTTTACACACTGACTATAACACATATTATTGGTTCGACGATAGCTGATTCTCCATACTCGGTGAAGGACATCCCAGTT
The DNA here is from genome assembly GCA_037074705.1 of Zhengitettix transpicula. Lineage (NCBI taxonomy): Eukaryota > Metazoa > Arthropoda > Insecta > Orthoptera > Tetrigidae > Zhengitettix > Zhengitettix transpicula. Next base: position 199,923,979 of record CM073591.1, on the reverse strand, counting down.
GCTCGTGGCGAAACTACTAGACTCTGGATGCTGTGTCCTGGTCTACTACCATCGAAGACAGTGGTCAAATTTTGATATTACTACATATTGAACTTCTGCATACAAAAATGTTTACAGTTGAATAATTATGCTATATCTCTCGCAGGCTGCAAATTTTCTCCATACTCCGTGCACGCCGTACGCCTCCACACTCAACTGACTCAACTCCTCGACTAACTCCAACTCCTCGACTCCCTAACAAATTCCTATCCTCCCTTTATATATGACCGTCCCTTCTATCTTCTGCTTTGTTCCAAGACTACGTCGCAATTGCACATTGACAGCGTCTCCATTATCCCGAGATTTACACTCTGTAGCTGCTCTCCCCAGCTAGAAAATATCTTGCCGCTCTGTCTTGTCACATCGAGACAGGACCCGTAATTACTTTGCACTTGTATCCTCACCCCCACATGTGCGCTGTTCCAAAATTCTTCAGATCGCCCAAACTGCACCCTCCATTATCCTAAGTCAATACGCCACTGTCCAGGCCATTAATCAGACACAAATGCCTGCCTTAATATATTTATCTTGCGACAGGCCACCCGCGCGTGTGCCTTGCCCTGCTTTACAAATCCTAAGTACACATTGCCCCTTCCTGTGTCGGCCAAGACCATTAATCCCTCAATTCATTACAATATATATATATATAGTAATAATAATTAGAGGCAATTAGAGAATTAATAATTGGGCAATTGCAGTAAATAGTTATCGGCGAGAATATAAACACAACAATGGGTAAACATGTACAGGCGAGCCTTTGTCGGCGGCGAGCGTTTAAGCTACGGGGCTCACAACTGGAGTTGGAATTTCATTGAGTGAGTTGCAGGCAGGTTTTCATTAAGTGCGGTTGGACACAGAATTCGATCAAGTAAAGGTCGCAGGCAAAATTTTCAAGAAGTAAAGCCGTAGGTAAAACTTCACCTAATAAAGACAGTCACAAAATTTCGTCGAGAAAGAGTGGATAACATTCTGATTTACCCTTAACCAGAACGAGAATTACAATATTTACTGGAAAGAGAGAGAGGGACTTAATGCAGAGGTCCACGGAGTAATTGTATCAGGTGAAAGATACAAAAGTTTTGGACGGTGATTTGAAACAAATTAAATTCAGTGAGACGATGGCCTGTTACATATGAATAGTGTATAGTGTAAGAGCCCAAACGAATGCCTGGTACCAGTAAAGAAAACTGTAAGTTGATAGAGATACTTTATAAAATTTATTGTAAACGTTAAATAAGGATAAATCGTCAGATTTCGGATTCAAGTTCAAGAATTAAATTCTTTTAAGTATTACATTTGGCGCATCAACTTGCGGCTAACCATAATAATTCATTTAATTTGTTTATTACAATATATATATATATATATATATATATATATATATGTATTGTAATGCATTTAATATAATGCATTGGATTAAAAAAAGTAACCGCGGGTCCTGTCACGGGGTGACAAGACGGAACGGTAAGACATTTATCTAGGATGAGTGCTGGTGAGCGGCAGAGAGGAAGCCGTAATTTGTAGAGAGAGTGTGACGGTGCGGCAATTAGGTCTAAAGAGTGATTGCGGGTCCAGTAGCTTATTGATTTTGGGAACGGCGTGAAGAATTCGTAACGCAGAACGTGTGTGAGCAGATGGGCCCAAAGTGGCTATGTTAGAGCAGGCTATTGTCTCTGACGAATGACCTGACAAGTGGCGTAGTTGCTTGGGACTTGCAAGAAAAGATTTTGTGCGAGCCGGGTGAGGCAGACAAGTCCTGAGTAATTGCGGGGGCGAAATACTGCAGCTGCAAGCATGTCAAATGGCGCAATTACTTGGGATGATGAGGGTCCAGGCACTTGTTGACTTAGGATCTGGAGAAATTAGTATCGCGCACTTGTGAGCGGAGAGGTCCAAAGACAAATTGGACCTGTCACGATTGTCGGGTTTCGAGAGGCGGAAGGACTCCAGTGACCGGTACGTAAATTTCAGTAATGGGATTCTGTTACCGCGCCGCTGCGACGAAACTTTGCATCAAGAGAAAAACAATGAGGCTGGTGGTATATATAGGGGAAATAACCTATTGTTAAGAACAGTTAGCGTGGGAGAGAGGTGGAGGACGCATCGAAGAGACAGTTGGCAGTTAGCATGGGAGAGAGGCGGAGGACGCAGCGAAGAGTTGGACAGTTGGAGTTAACGTGGGAGAGGAGACAGACACAGCGTAGGAGAGGGGTTCGGTGAACCTCGACATTTAGTCAGTCAGCGACAGTCAGCATCAGTCAGCAAAAACCATAACAGCTATAAACATTTTTAAAATACAGAAGCTCTATCTGTATGAGTAGGAGAATTTGACCTGTCTTCGATGGTAGGCGACCTGGATGCAGCCAACGACGTCAAGGGGTGTCACGGCGAACCAGTGATATTGTGTTAGAGTCAGTGAGTGAATGTCAAGGCTATAAAGTGAGTGTCTTAAGAACGAGTCGAAGTAAACCTGAGAAACCGTAAGTTTGAATGCATAATATTAACAGATGTAAACGTTATTAAAGGATAACAGTCAGATGTCGTTCTCTTCTTTTGATAATAAAGTTAGAAGCAATCTATAGGTTAAGTTCATTAATAAATTTAGTAAATACTTTTGTTTAATTTAAAAACTTAAATTTTGGGTCTTTTTAATAGTTCGATTCTGTCCGTTGTCAAACCCAGTAGAGACCCATGAGAGCAAGAGTTTCTTATTTTATAGTAGTAGAATATAAAATCAATTGTAAATTCTTTTCGTGTTAATAAATTTATTTGTTGTTCATAAAAAATTATTTTTTATTTTATACCGTTTGTGGTTATTACAATATATATATATACATATATATATGTATATATATATATTGTAACGGCCCAGTTGACTTGGATAACACAACTTGGATCCATGTTTTTTTAAAAAATTTTATCCGCCTTCAAATTCTAATTGTCGCCAATATTTTACTTTATTTCGTAATAAATCCCTTCTGCCATTACTTTATGTTTTTTTTTAAAAAAAAAGAACGAAAAATCTAGTAATTCACCTTCTTTTGTTTGCCGTTTACTACGTCTTTTTAAGATAATTATTTCTAATTTTTTTAATTATTTGATCATCTTTTCATTGTCGGAATATTTCTTTCCTCTTAGCGTAAATATAACAACCCATTTTTCTACAGCAACTTTCTCCAATTTGGAGATTATACTTTCATTTTTAATGCAACATATTGATAGAACAAATACAATAAATAGTGTGGATACCAGAAATTTTTGAATACTTTGACTTTAGGTGTCACTGAAATCCCGATTTCTTTATTGAGGCCTTTAGAAAACTTGTTATGGATGTAATGGGAAATGTTGTGTCAGGTGGAAGCTATAATAATTCTAAAAAATAAGTAAGGTAAGTCAGCATATTCGGCTTCCACTTCTGACTGAAAATCAGCCCACGAGAGAGATGACGCGATTGCTGATGACTGATACACACGCCTTGTGCACCTAGCATTTTCTCAAGTTTTGTAAATACTTCCAACTAATTATTTATCTTTTCGAGACATATTTTGACCACCAGCAACCGTCAGACATTTTAGCTGATTTCCTTAACTACAGATTTTGCAAGGCCTCGGTGTATATATTTTACTACTAATTAGAGGCCATTAATTATTTAAATAATTGGATTGTTTAGCGGTACCAATTTCAAAGACTACAATGTGTCGGCGGTCTTTGTTTGCTGGCTGCGAGCGCTTTCTGAGGCCAGTCTGTCTGAAATTATAGTAGGGAGCGGAACATTGAGAGAGAACGAACAGCGTGGCCCAAGTTTAAAATTCAACCGAGAGAGTTCTTAAGTTTTGAAATCCAAGTATAAAGTCTGGACAGAGAGATACATTGTAAAAAGATCGCAAAGCAGAATCAAATATTTAGCGCCACATTCAGATTCATGCGCGTACCGAAATCAACATTTTCCACAAAAAGACATTGAGTAACTATATGTCTGGTTGAGGACCTGGAGGTGAAGCAGATCGAATTCCCGGAGGAAAATCCACTAACTACGACCATGTGTTTGACCATCAAGTGTAAAATCTGTGATTCATGGCCATTTAGTGAAAATTTGTGTCCCCAAGCTCCAAACTAAGTCTGGTACCAGCAGGACATTTCGTAAGTAGAAACCAAATTAATTAAGTTTGTAAACGATAGTTAAAGGTATTCGTCAGATTTCGTTCGTCCCATTTTTGGTTTTGGATTCTATATTTTTTTTTTTAGGGCAACAGGCTACATGAGGGCAAACCACTTTGGGCAACTCCCCTTTAATAGCATAGGAAGGGATTTGAAAGGGGGGATGCGGAAGGGTGGAGGAAGGTAGCCAAGGGTTACTAGGGCCCCCGGGCTATAGTTTAAGGATCCTACCCGGCATTCGCCTAAAGAAATGCAGGGAAAACCCTAGGAAAACCTGCATCGGGTAGGTCGGGCATTGGGTACTTGTCCCACGCCCTTCCGGGATCGCAGCATTCCCTTCTCTGTGCCTCGACCAGTTTAGGAGGCAGCTGGCCGACTATTCCAATGGGAATAGCGAACAACTCTTACCGTATGCCCAAGGTCTGTGACCCCGGACCATACACCTCTCAAAACAGGCCGAGGTGTCTCGGCTTGTAGGAATCTTAGTTCAAAAACGGAGAGGTAAAGGCATACCCAAAGGTAGCCCCTTCGTATCTCTTCTAAAGGATTCTGCCTGCAAGAGAACATCTTTCGCAGGTATTGCCTGCGAGAGAATAGCCCTCGCAGGCCTAGTATCGGATTCTATAAATTCTTTGATTTTTCTTTACCTATCAAGCCCAAGTAAACGACTATGAGAGAATTAAATTTCGGCGCGCCAACGTAGGTCAAATTAATTGTAACAGTAAATAATCTTTTATTAATTATAAGCTTCAATTTATCCATAACATTTTGGCTTCAACAACGTGGGCCAATTTAATCTTTTCTTCTAATTATTACATTTTTGGCTTCCACAACTTGGGGCAATTCAATTAATTATATCAATCTATTAATTCATTACAATATATATACATATATATATATATATGCATCCCCTTACCTACTCATCTGTTGAATTGTTGTTTAAGACATTGAATAATCTCTCTCTTTAGTAAAAGCCGATAAGAATTATTTTACTTATGCTCACAGGAAACGACAGAGAAGCACTGACCACGTGCCAATTGAAAATGTATTTGATTTGGAAATTTCTAAGATTCTAGACACCAGCGATGGTAATTGATCCCGAATTGTATCAGAGTTCACTGCAATTAATGATCACACTGATACTGTGGAGCGGAACAACAGCAATGATCCTTTGGTTTTCCATTGTTGGTGAGTGCGCCGCATTCACGGCATTTTTAATCACTTGAAGAAATGATCGAGGATTCCAGACACGTCGCTTGTATATATTATGACACACGTCATGTTTTTTGTATTTATTTTCATTGAATTATGACGTTACACTCACCGATATTTCACTAACAGATTTTCAGTACACTACAAATATCCGTTAAGATCGGATTTCGCATTTTACATCACAAACTAATTGCGGAATGTAAAACTTCGATCTTAACAATAAAAGCAACCGCGAAACTTAGTCAAAGCCGTTTTGCTATAAAATTACAAAGCAGCCGCTGACCTATTGACCACTCTTAATTATCAAAATTGGTTTTCAATAATTGTAATCATCTTAGAACAGTAATCCTAAACAAAATATGTTCCAGGAAACAAAAAACCGAGAAACAAATGAATTAATTGGGAGAATATTGACTTTTAAAGCCCTCGAGATGGACCGATTGAGCTCCCCTGGCGTAGAGTTCAGTGAGGTCCTGTACGTCCTGCACTGCATCTTTCCTTGATCTCCCAAGGACAAATTGGAGAGAGAGGTTTGAAAATTGATTGGTATAGAAGTGAAATATTGTTTTACATATACTATAATATTTATCTAGTTTTGATAAGATAAATAACCACAACAACAAATATTTTAAAAATGTCTCTGATAATGGTCATGTTAAAGAAAATATAATTTATCTAGTTCACTTAAACAGAAATACGTATCACTTGCATGTTTCCCTCTTCTGGTGACCACGTATTGATTTCTTTCGCGACTCCTTGTAAAAAGAACCATTTCTAAGATAAACCGCACTCATTTACTTTCTGTCAGCTCTTCACCTTGAATCTGAATTCTATTCCAAATTTTCGGCACAGATATGAAATCTATTGCTTTCGCTAAGACAATAGCTTATAGAAAAATATCAAAATTATGGAACCTTAATATAAACAGCTAATCACTTTGCTTATAAAGAAGAATGAGGAGGTTATACCGCGCCTTGTTGCGACGCTGAAAGATGCCCGGACCTGGCGACATCAGCATCGAAATCAAAATAAAGTTGATTCATTCAGTTATTAAAATCTTATTTTAAAGAATGACAATGACATGTTATTTGAAAGAAAAGAAGCATTTAAGAGTCTTCATAGTGATGAAATCTACATTTCGATCCTGCATACAACAGTGCTGTCAACGTGCGTGGTTCCTTCAAAAAGTAGTATTAATTTAAAAAAAAACACGAAGAAAAAATACTTTCATGTAAGTCAATTAGGTGATAAATTATTTTTATTTTAAAAAGCAAAGAATATTCTATTCTGTGTTGACGGAATTAGAAATGCAGCATATAATGGGTCAGAGTATTGGCAACACTGTCGTAGTTGTAGTAGGCCTAGTATTATTTTACTGTGATGAAGCACTTAACTTCAAAAACTCATGAGTCCTCACTGACGACGACTTTATTAAAAATATCGATTTTAATTAAAAGGATACGATGGGGTTAAAAGAAAAGGTAATTATAGAGAACAATGCGAATCAAAAATACGAGATACATCTTATTAGTAATAAAAATGATTATGCAAGGTAGGCTACAATGAGAGTAAAGTGATGAAATGGTTTGTCTCAATGATCATTAATCACTTGTTTGCTTTAACTTATATTTTGGAGAACAATATTTTTTTACTCCTCAAATGATCTTACACTCCTAGACATAACACTGAATAATAGTCGGTTACTGATAATTCTTGTTGTATTGTTGTATTTTGCTATCGGTTGTGGTGAACACAAGCGGGATACTTTAATTGCTGTTGTTAATTTTGTTATATTTGTATTTTAATTTATATCATGAAATAAATTATTGTGAGCAATTAATATTATCGGTTTCAGGCTGGCGATGTACAATGGTCGCTAATCAGGTACTCACTGAAACGAAAACAATCCAACCCCATCGCGGGACCCCTTTGTGCCGATTCAAATATTGAGGTTTCCGGCGAAGGTACATCTTTGGTCAAAAGATTCCAGCAATCTCAATGGCGAAAGTGTACAAGTTGGGATTCTAATTGGTTCCTCATCCATCCTATTCATCAGCACCAAGTGACTTCTTCTTCCCGAACTTGAATATTTGGCTTCATGTGAAGAAATTTTCTTCTAATGAAGAAGTGCGTGGCCGTGACGGAGTATTTTGCAGAGTTTGACAAACTCCATTTTTCTGATGGGTTGAAAAAATTGGAAATTTGCTGGGCTAAGGAACGAGAACATGTAGAGTTTTCTAAAAAAAATTCTTCTTGCTATTTTTTTTACCAAATTTATCAAACAACTTTCGTATACTTGCCCTATGTTCCGAAACTGTCAGATAAAATCAATTGCATTGCTGACGTAAAGAATTATTTTTTTTGGGCTGGGTTTTTACGTTAAATCAAAAATATTATTAAAGAATTTGTAATAAGTTTATTACAGTTAAGCATGAAAAACTCTTTATCTCAGGCACATGTGGTTTTTACGTAGAAGAGATCTGCTGCCCGTACCAAATACGTACTGCTATTCTGTGTTGTGTTGACTGCTGTAGCTCTCGTACCGACGTCTCCGTATCTCACAGCCGGCAGAACGGGTTAAGTGCAGTGATGACTTTAGTCAGGACCATTGCAAGGCGTCGACTTAGGGGTTGACCACTGGCTAAGGCGTCGACTCAGGGGTTGACCACTGGGTAAGGCGTCGGCCTCCGGGATTGATTGCTGGCAAGCTGTCGTATTAAATTGTGTGGCTTCGATGAACTCTTCACTAACAATTTGTGGCCCCTTTCTCACGACGATTCTGCCTCGGACTATATCAGAGACAACAACTTGGAAAAGTTTACAGCAGAACTTATGAGATTTGTAGATCGGTGACACTTAAAACGTATACATGTAACGCAATACGGAGCCTCTCATAATCACATCCACCAGCTGCGGTGAGCGCAGAACAACTGTCGCAGTTTCAGAAGCTTACTTATTATAGCCTCCCATTCTTTTACTATTTTCATTATTAGAAAACTTGGTCGAAATGTCAGTTTCACTGATTCTTCCATTGTTACAAGAGTTATAACACGCAGCTGCAGGTCCGTAGTTAACAATGGCCAACAATTCTGTCATGTTGAGGCCAACAATTGAGACAGGACACGAAAATTACTTGGATTGAAATATTTATCTCCTCCACCCCCACGCACACCTCGTCCAACATTTCACAGAAAACAACTCCCGGCATCGGTCCGCCAATGCACGATTTCGAATGCTCCAAACCACAGCAAACAAAACTTCCGAGACAAAGCAAAACTAAACCAAAATACACGCGTCACAACATATTCCAAACTAAAACCATTTTCTGACCTTTACCCTCCGCAGATATTTCAGCAGAACAAAGTCTCCTACCTATAAATCACGTTGTCTGATCCATTATGACGTTGATGAGGTTTGCAGGAAACTCTCGATGTAAGGAACAGAATAACGTTTAAGTGGAAGAAGCGACTAAATCCAAATTAACTGCGCACTCGTGGATTTTATCCATCGGTTTGCCTTTCACCACATCCCCACGAAGATCAAGTTATGATGTAATGCATGCACGTACAGGACCTCACTAAACTCTACACCTTTCCTGCACATTCATTTGACATTTTCAGGGCTACTCTCTGCCCATTCATTTTATTTTTAATGCAACTCCGACTGCTAACGCCACTGCTCCATCAGCTTCCTGAAGATATTGTACCACGTCCTCTTTGTTTTTCATATGATCAGAAGCACCACAGTCATGAAGACAACCCCCTACGTTATTAGGTACATTCCTTCTGGCCCTCAAAGACACTTGCTACTCGTGACCACTGGCGCTGTAGACAGTTGACGCTACACCACAAGCGTAGCTCCAAAACCTTTTCACCTTTTTAAAGGCAACTTCAGGATGCAAGTTTATAGCTCTGTGGAAAATTCTCCATTTATTTCTCAACATTTCAAATGCACGTTCTACCAACCTTCAAGCACTTGAATGACCACTTAAGTTGTAAAGCAAGAAATAGTTTAAGATTGAAAACTAATCAATAACATTCATAACTTTTACATTATTAACGCAAAATTACATTGGAGGACGAATGTTTTATTTTCTGAAGGATTATTTTAGCTCAGATAAACTATTTAGATTTATTAAGTATTAGAGGACCCTTAGGACAATGCAGTCACCACGTGTTGACGTCATCTGGCACGTCCCAAGAATAAGCTGACGGTCTCCGGGGCCGGAGAATACAATAAAGTGACTAATGATGACGATAATTAAAAGCGAATTAATAACGCGAAGTATGATAGACGCCAAATAACGAAAAGGTCTACACCAGATGTGGGGAACTTTTTATCATTCTTCTAGAACACGGTATTATAGAAAAGACTCACTTTAACACACGTGATGCTTTTTACGTCATTTCTCATCGAGGCGTCTACGTTTACCTCTGGGTTTCAATCTCAATGTCGTATCTTTGATAATTTGAATATTTATTTAAATAAATACGCGTATGTGACTAAGTAACTTGAAAAACGATGAACTATTAATTATGTTAATTTATTGAAACAAATTTTATTTAATTTAAATATTGTTGACAAATAGATTACTACAATTCTTTCTATAGTTAGGGTTGCGAAGAGTCTTGGTTAATCGGGATTGACGCCGGCTTTAAGCGTTGTGTTTCAGATTTCATATTTTATCTATTATGCTCAGGTTTTATTGTAGTTGTTTTATGCATTTGTAGCATGCATATTATTAAAGAACTAAAATCTCCAAATTGGAAATAAATAACTGCAGAAAAATGAGTCGTTTAAAATAATCTAATAAATAAAGCAGAGTGTTTGTTTGTTTGTATGTATGTGTGTATGTATATATGCTTGTATATTTGTATGTTCCTTATATAAATCTACACCGTTGGAGAAAATTTCACCAAATTTCGTACACGTGTTCTTTGCGACCAGGAAACAAACACTGTCGGGGTGAGTCGCGACAAACACTGTCGGGGTGAGACGCGTCTACCGCCCCCAGAAGGGGGGTGGAAATATTTAAACATGCTAAATCAGTCGATATTTCAGTCGGATAAATATTTTTAGGGGTCAGAGATATTGATAGGGTTTCTACCGATGTTATCTGAATGGATAAAGCTGAGTTTAATTCTGACATTAAACTAGCAATTACCTTCCAGCGACGGGGGTGGTCGGGGTGGAAATTGTCAAACATGTTAATCTACCGATTTTTGCAACGACTAATATTTTTCGGGATCAATGAGATTCATAAAATTTCTCTACATGTTCTCTGAGTATAACTTCAACCCCTTTCGGGCTTATCAGTAGAGCACCTTTAGGTGTGGGGTCGAGGAACACTACAATAAAATAACGTGAATACAACCGAGATTGGAGTCAAATCCAAGGTTATGGATGTCCCCGAGTTCAATTATAACATGCAATTGGCCATTTAACCCCAAGGGTGGGAATGGATGGGGTGGACAGGGGTGGAATTTTTCTATCATGTTAAACGATCGATATTTGCGTGGAATAAATATTTTTAACGGATAATCACATTTAATTGTAACATAATTAATTGTCGAGGTCAATGACATTGATAATATATCTACCGATGTTGTTTGTAACATTTAATCCCTTTCGGCATGAGAGGGAAGTACAGTTAGGGGAGGGGGTGAAAACATTCAAACATGCTAAAACAGCCGATATTTTGATAGATAAATATTTTTAGGTATCGAAGGGATAGTGTTTCAACCGATGTTATCTGAGTATATTTTCATACCCTACAGGATGTGAAAGGAACACTCTTGGGGGGGGGGGGAGGGTAAAAAAATAAATAACGCGAATAAATCTGAGAATACAATCAAATCCAGGGTTGTGGATGTCGCAGAGTTTAATTATGATATTCAATTGGCCATCCATCACCCAAGGGCAGGGGTGAACCAGGTATGGAAATTATCTAACATGTTAAACGGTCAATATTTGCGAGGAATAAATATTTTTAACGGATAATTACATTTATAGTATTTGCACCCATTTAATGTTTGTAAAATTTCAACCTCTAGCGACATAAGTGAGATTACGCTTACGGGTGGGTGTGGAGGTGAGATATCGGAAAATAACGCTAATACAACCGAGATTCTATTTAAATCGCAGGTAATGGATTCCCTGAGTTTATTTATGACAGTCTAAGCAACCCGCGAGGGTGGACTAAGGTGGGAGAAGTTGGGCGGTTGTGGCTAAGGAGTAGAAATTTTAAAATAAGTAAAGTTCCGAATTTTGCGTCGAATAAATATATATAATGAGATTATTTAAAGTTCTCTACACGTTCTCCGTGTTTAATTTGAACCCATTTCGGGATTGGGAGGGAATTTACTTTAGGGGTGGGGGTCAACGGGAGTTAAAAATAAATAACGCGAATAAAACCGAGATTATTGTCAAATACAGGGTTATGAATGTCGCTGGGTTTAATTATGACATTTATAACTGGTCTGTCGATCTTTGTGTTAGCATTTAACGCCTCACAATCCGTAGTTTCTGCATTTCGAAAATAAACAAAAATCGTGTATTTGGCTACAAGTACTTGGAAAACTTTCTCATCGATGAGGAATAATAATGGTCCAGGATAAAGTTTTCTCGGGATTCCAACCGGGTAGCGTTGGAAATATTTATCTCCTCCACCCCCACGCACACCTCGTCCAACATTTCACAAAAAACAATTCCCGGCATCCGTCCGCCAATGCACGATTTCGAATTCTCCAAACTACATCATACAACACTTCCGAGACAAAGCAAAACTAAACCAAAATACACGCGTTACAATATTGTGTTGAACGTATAATTAAATAAAAAACTTAAAAATTGAACATTAAAAATTCTGGCACACCAACGGCCTGCTATTGTCGTGTAAAGAATGTCTAACATTGAGCGACAAAATAATTTGAACTATAGACTTGCACTACATAAACAGAATAATAACTTGTGAATAGAGCGAGTGCAGTAGAGTGTTGTAATATCGATTTTTGTGAAGAAATAAAATAAACTAAAAGCCGGCTGAAAATTCGTAATTGTTGTTAGCAGCTGATTGTCGTAGAAATATTAAGTGTGTTCACCATGCAATGAATAATTTCTTCGCCATGTAAAATCGATATATCGAAATATATGAAATTACGGTCAAATGAGGAAATAAACATGAACTCATTAAAACCTCAAGGCGAAGTTAATATACAGAGTGGCGACATGGAGAACGAAGTTTCCGAACCAGATAACCGGCTTGGAGATTCTGTGGTTACACCGGAAAACCAAAGGGTGACAGAGAAGAACAAAACAAACCGGAACATCGGAAATTTTGTGGAGGTTAACTGGACAGAACTAATAGGAGCCATAAATGCAAGTATTAATGAAACTCTAGTGACAGAGGATATATAAAAGGGAATTTGCGAATTTACGTAAAATAATCGAGGATAACACTACAGGCATACATGAATTAATAAATGGTGAAATGCTGGAGACGAAATTTTAACGGGATGAGGAGTTAAACAGAAACGACATTACAGAGACGTGAAGAAAATAATTGGGATTGTATGTCTGGGAAAATTAGGTTAACAAGACATTCTGGAAACCGCAGTAAGTTGTTAGTGCGGAGAAATTAAGCTCAGGAACATTCTGGAAAGTGGAGTACTGTGGCACGCTCCGTGCAACGGTACCGTAGCAGGTCTGCAGCGGTCCAATTCTTGATAGGCTTACCTGCGGTAGGAGGAAGTATCGTAAGGAAAACAACAACCCATTCTATACAAAATTAATTTATTGAAACAAATAAACACGTACAATTATAAAATATAATGCCCCGACTATCCAGTCATGAAAACCCACTTATTTTTGTGGCAAACTAGGCCCGAGAAAACGGATTTTAGACAAAGTGCCCTACGCAACCATGATAAGTGACGATATTGGTTACCAGACTGGGGTTCTCAGCCATACAGCGACGTTTCTCGCAGCTGGTCATGGACTAGGTACCTCTGGTGGACTCATTGAGCTGATCAATTCTTGCACAGTCCAAAAACAAGAGCAACTGCTCACTACCACATCTCCAGTCAGAATGGTCTCCAGATATCCACTTCTAGCGACCTGTGTGTCCAAATGTCTTCCTATTGGTCTTTTCTCATTGATATAATTTTCTCACAGATCCTAGACAATCTGACGTCGTAAATTTCATCTGCTAGAAGCCCCTCTGCTCCTGCTGTTTTTCGTCCCGGAAGATCACTGGCTTTTAAGCAACGGGTGTACAGTTACAAACCCCAGCTGGACTGGCACCAAACGGTATTTTCCGTTGATGGTGGAAGATCCACAAAAACATGGTTGCTCACGCGATTAAACAAACTGACTAAAATATCAGTATAAATCAATGAATGAGACACCTATCCTCAATAACGCGCTATAGTACTTTTCAATTACCTCGAAAAAGGCGGAAGAGATTCAAGATATGTGAAGCATGCCTACGTAATGACTGTTGAGATTGCGTATTCTGCCATAATATGGTGAAGTTTGGTGGACCAAGTTGAGCAAGGGACAGTGAATAGATTTGCAATAGTGTTACATAAATAGGAGGTTCAGCAGAAAAGAAAGTGTCAAGGACTGGTGAACATCGAGTAGCGAATGTTAATATATGAGGACATAGCAATTTTCTTGTGATGCAGTTCTTTAAAACTATTTACATTTCGGTTATTGATTGTTATCATCTAAAGTTAGATTTTTTTATTTTTATAGAATTAAGATTTAGGTAATGACTATGTTGGAATCTAAAAACAAAAATGTGAAAATGAGTTGTGTAGGGTTGATGATACAAATATACGATCTCTAAATGTGGCCTTCCCACTTGATCATGTCTTTACAAGATGTGATCTCATGTAGTCTATCTGTAACGTTTATTAGTATACTACATAATTTGGCACTCCAACGTGGGAAACAACATTAACTATTTTTCTTACTACAATACTATATATTGTTGTAATTAATAAAAACATGTAATTATTTAATAAACAAAAATTTACGATTTTCATAGTCGGCGGCGTAAATATAAGAATTGTGTACAATAATATGGAGCCTATAATGCTTGCTTGCTAAAGTTGCATTGTCGAGAAGGCATGGCTAGACGCGCGGACTGTCAGTGTGTTTTAGGAGGATGACGAGCGTGTTCGTCAGAGATAATTAGAGAGTTTCTTGAACAGTGAAGGCGAAAGGTTGTGTTTTGAGGAGGATGTAATTGAGAGTTGCTTGAACTAGGAAAGCGAACCTGATTCAAAGTTGCTGTTACCATATCCAATCAAGCGTATAGAGGCAGTAGACATAATATATTAAAGTCCTGGGTTTATGAATTACGAGTCGACAATCTGAAGTATTCGTCCATTGGCATATTTATGCAAGTATCAAAAATAACGGAATGGTATGTAAAAAATAACTTTCATATGTAAACCTTTAGTAAGTATCGTTTACAGTTAGATTTCTATAATTTTACTAGATTTATATAACTTTTCAGATTTGTAATTTTTTTATTGTAAGTTTAAATTATTATTTTTTGTCTTTATTGGAGGCCCGATAAGCGGTCCTGAAATGAAGATTTATTATAACAGCTGAGGAAATCAAATATTAAAATGTAAAATCAACGTAGACCTAATTTATAAAATAAATAATTTTTTTAATCTTTTAAAAAGTGATTCTTTAATTTCGACTTCCTTCCTTTTTTTGTTATTTAATCAAAAGTGTTTACTACATAAATTGTATCCTACGTAGTAGAATTTTGATTATATAATCTATTTTACGCCTTAATCCGTTATCAAGCGTCACTGGATGTCCATCAGATGAGACGTAAAACAAAGCCATCGCAGTAAATAAAAATTTTGATCTTTTATTTAATTTTTACAGAACATTTCTAAACAACAGTATTATGACTACGACACATCAGTGGGAGTTTTGTGAACACGGCGTTCTTCCAGAACTTGCGAGCTTCACAGTTGCAGCCGTAAAGGACGAAAAACAGCAGACCTTGAAGCGTGCCCAGAGCATGATAGTAACCCAGCAGGTGCTCCAGGCCTTGGATCTGTGTGAAGACCAGTCGGAAGGTAATCCCCGCCCCTGACAGGAGCGACGTCTTCAATGCGAAGTTGAAGAGGTCAGCGAAGACGCTGCGCGCCGTGACGCCTTTCCGAAGGTGAAGGGTGCTTTTCTTGACGTCGGAGTAGAATTGGAAGTTTTTGTAGAACATGTAGAGGTTACCGAAGAGCGCCACGTAGTTGCACAGCACAAATAGAAGCTGGCCGAACTGCACGCGACTGTCGAGGGCCTCGTCCATCCAGAAGAAAGCCGCGGACAACGCCGCCGGCAAGGCCCATCCTAACAGCGCGTAACGGTGAAGCACCGTACGGGCTTCATCACGGCTCAGAGAGTCTGGAAGTCGCAAATTCATGATGGACGTCGTGAGGAAATGTAAGTAGGCGGTGAGCCACAAGGTGGAAGACAGGTCCATGGCGACGTCGAGGCGCACGGCTAGCAACATGTCCGTGAGACTCGCCCGCACCACCAGGAGTCTCAGCAGCGCCGTCACCTGGTAGCCTATCAGCAGCTTCCCTGGAAGGTTGCGGAGAAGCGGGCAGGCGAGGTATGTGACCAGAGTTAGGAGGCGCACCGCGAAATCAACGAACGTCAGGACCAACACCAACGACGAATTTCCGGCCCCGTAGTAAGGTACGGGAACTTCTGCGTCACCTTCACAGACAACGTACACCATATAGAGTTGAAGGGCACAGAGCTCAGAGGCGTTGTAAGTATTTAGTATTGGAATTTCGGAACAGTTGAGGTGCTTGTTGACGACGTCCTTAAAATAGCACTGTACTGAAAGGATGAAATTAAAGTTTATCTGTGCTTCAGACTCTTCGCACTCTCTCTTGAAGCCTGCTTGAAGAACTTCAGCGAATTGGCAGACGGGAACTCTTGTTTGAAAGGCATAGTCGAGGTAGGTGACTGCTGGCCTGAACGAGATTTGTCTCTGGAAGTCTCTAAGTAACACGGACAAGCAATAAAGACTTGGATTGACACCTTGAGGTGCTTTGACACCGCATTCAGTGCCATTGTACGCCAGACAAAGACACTGAGAATGGAAGTAGGCAGAAGGAGCTGTGGACCAAGTCAGTGGTCTCGAATTTGGATCCGTGTAAATACAACGCATGAGATCTAGGTTTGATTGAAGCGTATTCACATAGTAGCATTCAAGGAAGATGAATGTATTCTCTTCTGAGTCCCGCGAACATGGATCATTCACGCTACCCGCGTTGGACCTGACTATCCCCCAAGTTAACTGTTGTTGTGATTGTGTGAAGCTGGCGTATTTGAAGAAGTCTCTTTCGGTTTTCTTGAATCCCGTAAAGTGTAACATGTTCTCTGTCAAAAAGGGGTAGATGGACGGTACGGAAGATATGTAATGCGACATTGTGTTCATGTACATATAAGCACTGAAGTATGGTATCGCCAAGAAAATAAAATTATAATGCAAGAATTTCTCTATGATTCCTATAGGCGTAATCTCATCTATCGGTACTAGTTCATTCACTTTTTCAAAGTGACTAGTAAGCAAATTACAAACTTGTTCTTCGTAGGCCAGGGTGCAGTTGACATTAACCCTTGAGCAGAGAGGAAGCAGCTGTTGGGTGCAATTACGGGACGACTTCTGGCGGCTCACGTGGATGCCCCTGATCAACTTTAATGTCAACGTTCTTCCCAACCGCTTTCTCACACACGTCACATTCTGAAACATCCATCGTAATAATAATAAGTACAAATATGTAAAAATATTGTTACAAGTATTTTCTGGTATTACATAGTCTGAGTAACGAGGAGGAATGCTGTACTCACACTTAGTTCGACAGTGAGGTCTACAATGGGTGTGTCGAAATATTGAGCGCAATGATTGTTCAGCTCGTCGTAAATTGATTCCTGAGTGACGGTGCCCAAATCGGATGCGAATTCTGACATTACTTTTAATACTATTGTTTTTACGTATTCTAGAATCTGTAAAAGATAAGAATAGAGGTTCAAATTAGATTACCAGGATAAATCCATGCATATTTATTTGAATCTAGACAAATATCCGCACAAGAATCTGACCACGACACCACGAGGTGCGCTGACTGTCTCCAGGTAAAGTCACGTGCTGCAGAGACCAGAAGGGGAGAGTTAGGGTACTGATTAGTCCGCGAAGGAAAGAGAAAAATATTTACCTCGTCATTCAGAGGAAGCAAGGTTACGTTCCCAGTAAAAGATTCAATGTTTTCTGTTATATTATCATATATTTTTATATCAAATTCATTCGACAAATATGACCATGAACGTATAAAAAGTTCGTGTACGTTTCCTCCGTACTTTTCGAAGAAAAAGTCGTCCAACTGCAACATAAAAGAATATTACTTTGAAACTCGTCTACAGTTTACCAAGTCAGCATTTAAAGGTTAAAGTTAAAGTACGAGAAGAGTTATTGCAGAAATAAAGCCTCTAGGAGACGCTGGAACGTTACACACCAACACAGCGATGGAGGAAAGTTGAAGGAGAAGATGAACAACTCATACAAGTCAACTTCAGGGAAAGTTAGAGATGTTGCGTAACTAATTAGTCAAGATGGAGGAAGAGAGATTCTGGCTGAATGGTGAAGGAATTGTGACTTGAGGATCACTTTATGATGGACTTACCGTTCTTGTATAGTTTTCAGATGCTGTAGCTCCGTTAAAAATCGCCAGAGCCAAGAGGACGTGCACGACGCGGCCCATCTTGAAATCGAAATAACAGCAAATCTCTTCCGTGGTTTCTTCCACCCAGAAGTTGCTGTGGTTGCAGATAAATCTATCAGCGACCGCAATAAGATAAAACAAGACTTGTGGTGTTGCAAGAAATTCGTATCCGTCCTCCTGAAGTTACGCTTGCGGAATTCACTCAGAAATTAAATATAACAATAATAATAATTTATAATGAGTTGTTCGCCAAAGTAGTGAATCGTCAGCCAGATTTCACGTTTACACTCAGAGGGGACTCGCTCTTGGATTCAAATATGGATTCGTTAGTAGCCAAGACAGTCGAAAAACTGGCAAACTCAAACACGAGACTCAATACAAAGCTCGAATCAATCTACAAAAATCATGTTAACTGCGTGCATGAACCACAATCATTCGAAGAAAAGGTCCGCAGGTTTTCCAGGTTGTCCAATTTGCTCAAAAAGGCAACTTACCACGAAGGAATCCGCAACCAGAAAGTAGCTGCTTCAGGAATATCTCTCGGCTTTCCATCGGAATAAAACAGAGTTTAAACCCTGATGTTTTGACGAAAAACAGCTCTGTTGTCATCATCCACTTTAAATGAACATTTATGGTACTTTCCATTTGATCCATCATATATAAATATATATATTTGCAGATCCCTGCCACTGCTGGAAACAGTGGTTCTGGAGAACAACCTACTAACCACTCTGCCTTCAACCCTCTTCCATGACCATCGTCATGCTGTAGACGAGAAACAACGGTCAGCGATGAGGCCTCCTGTTTATATCCAACAGAAATTGAAGGACTCTGTCAAAGATTTGCCGCCGGAGCTTGGTAATGAAAAATAGATTTCGATTCATTATGCATCCATTATTCCTCGATCGGGGTAATAGAATAAAATATTGCAATTACAAAGTTTAAAAAAGAAACATTAAACATAACAAAAAATTATAATCTGAATCAACGTTAAAGATACTGATATAACAGTGTTAAAAGAAATGCTAAGTATATTACTCTTCAATTTTCACTCAGCGGAGTTTCGAGCAGAAAATCTTACTTCGATTCCCGTCGAACATGAAAAACAAAATAATTCGGCAGTTACATCTACAATATCATAATCGTAAAATAATAGCAGAACTTGATAGGATACCAGCAAACTATTTTATTAAGGGGGATCTAATCTGTGCTTTTCTACCAACTCTTTCAGCCAGTGATATGCTCCTTAACGAAGATTTACAACTCTTTATAAATAATTTTGTATTCTTAGAGTTTTTATTTCGCCTTGAAGATTATTGTATAGATTTATCCCAGAATAACGAACGCTTGATTCAGAAAGGACTTGGGCGAAGTTTTTTAGAATGCGGAATTGAGAGCGATTTCTGGTGTTGTATAAATGATTTGTTACGTTTAGGGCATATAAATTGATGTTTCTTCAGACAAACTTTCAAATTTCGAGAATAAACGTACAAGGCTATGTTAAAATCCCAAGATTCCGAAACAAAGGCTTGCAACTGGCATTACAATCCGCACCCGATATGGTTCGAACGGCCCGGTTTTTAAGTTTAAAGATTTGCAACGCGTGATGTGAACGACCCCAGTTTGCTATGCCGTAAGACAAGACAGAATGAAAATATGCATGATACACCATTTTAGATGTAGATATATCACTTTCCCGAGCTAACACTCTTCATATGAAGCAAATTTTGCTAAGTTTGCCCGTGAGTTTATTTATGTGGTGATTCCATTTCAGTTTATTGTCAATCAACACACAAAGAAAAGGTGAATGCTATGGAATGTTCTCCGAATTATAAGTTAAACTTTTTCTGTTTAAAGTTATATCTTTTGCGTCTTTTAGAGCATCTGGAAATATACCAGACGAAAAGCACAAGTTAAATATGAAATATGATATTTCATTTAATACGTTTACTGTGGACTCTATATATGTCACATGCATTTGAAGATTTTAAGTTATTTATTATGTTAATAATCTCATTTTTGTTGATCGGTTTTTTTAGGGCAACAGGCTACATGAGGGTGATCCACATTGGGCAACTCCCCTTTAATAGCATAGGAAGGGATTTGAAAGGGAGGATGCGGAAGGGTGAAGGAAGGTAGCCAAGGGTTACTAGGGCCCCCGGGCTATAATTTAAGGATCCTACCCGGCATTCGCCTAAATAAATGCAGGGAAAACCTTAGAAAAACCTGCATCGGGTAGGTCGGGCATTGGGTACTTGTCCCACGCCCTTCCGATAGCGAGAGAGGAGTTTGCTGTGGGGATGCAGCATTCCCTTCTCCGTGCCTCGACCAGTTTAGGAGGCAGCTGGCCGACTATTCCAATGGGAATAGAGAACAACTCTTACCGTATGCCCAAGGTCTGCGACCCCGGAACATACACCTCTCAAATCAGGCCGAGGTGCCTCGGCTTGTGGGAACCTTAGTTCAAAAACGGAGAGGAAAAGGCATACCCAATGGTAGCCCCTTCGTATCTCTCGTAAAAGGTTCTACCTGCGAGAGAAAATCCCTCGCTTCAGGAGAATGGGATTGTTGGTCGGTTTTTTTTTTTTGGGTAATAGGCTACATGAGGGTAATCCACGTTCTGGCAACTCCCCTTTAATAGCATAGGAAGGGTTTTGAAAGGGGGGATGCGGTAAGGTAGAAGAAGGCAGCCAAGGGTTAACTAGGGCCCCCGGGCTATGGTTTAAGGATCCTACCCGGCAATTGGCCTAAAAGTGATGCAGGGAAAAACCCTAGAAAACCTGCATCAGGTAGGTCGGGCATTTGGTACTTGTCCCACGCCCTTCCGGTAGCGGGAGAGGAGTTTGCTGTGGGGTCGCAGCATTCCCTTCTCCGTGTCTCGACCAGTTTAGGAGGCAGCTGGCCGACTACTCCAATAGGAATAGCGGACAACTCTTACCGTATGCCCAACGTCTGCGACCCCGGAACATACACCTCTCAAAACTGGCCGAGGTGCCTCGGCATGTGGGAACCTTAGTTCAAAACGGAGAGGAAAAGGCATACCCAAAGGTAGCCCCTTCGTATCTCTCGTAAAAGGTTCTACCTGCGAGAGAAAATCCCTCGCAGGTAGATATGATCTCAGTCGATCATCGATTGTTGGTCGGGAGTAGAAAGAAATACTTATTAACCGGTGTTTTGAATTCACGTAGCAGTTCACAAAAGTTGGACGTGTTATGTTTCTGTATACATGATTTTTCTAACATATCACGAGAAACGTTTATAAAATACGAGTTAAATTAACATGCTGCTTCTTTATTTGCTACTAGCTGGGTGCCCGGCGTTGCCCGAGATGCCATTTATCTATAATCCCCAATATGTCTCCAATTTCGGTTGCTTTTGCGCTATTTTTATGAAACGCTCCTCGAACCCTATCCCTAAATGTGCACCCTCCGATGCCGAAGGAGGTTGAACTCATTGACATAATATATCGGCCGTTTATACATGTTAGAAGATGACCACCCCCACAAATGTGCGATAATCAAACAGTATTTATTCCACGCAAAAATCGACCGATTACATTGTTTGGAAATTTCTACCCCCGCCCACCACCTCCCAAACCCGTCCAAATTAGACTCGGCGACATTCATAGTTTCTGAATTGATTCGAATCTCGGTTGTTTTAGCGTTATTTTTATTTAACGTAAATCCACCCCAACCGCTAACCTTGCTCCCCTCACAGGGGTTGAAATTGTACACAAACAACATAGGTAAAAATAATATCAAAGTCATGAACCCCGGGAAATAATTATTTAACGCAAATATCGACCGTTTAAAATGTTTGAAAATTTCCTCCCGCTCCCAACTCCGCGAGGCCCCTCACACCCCCACCAAATCTCGTGCATTGCCCACGTTGCCAAGTGACTCGAATCTCGTTTTTTGAGGTTAGTTTTATGAAACACACCTCCATCTCTACGCGTACTTCCCTACCATGCCGTAAGGTGTTGAAATTATACTCAATCAAAATCGGTAGAAATACTATCAATGACATTGCCTGCGTAAAATATTTACTTCACGCAAATATCGGCCATTATACATTTCTGAAAATTTATACCCCCACCCAGAACCTACCACACCCAGTCACTTTCCCAATGGTTGTCATAAATAAACTCAGTGACATCCATAACTTGAATTTGACTCCAATCTGGGATTTATTTTCGTGTAACGCCCCTCATACCCCCACCCCTAAGTGTGATCTTTCACGTCCTTAAGAGGTTTAAATTAAAAACAGAATCGGTAGAAATATTATCAGTACATTGACCTCGATAGATATTCATTCCTTTCAAAAATAGACCGTTAAACATGTTTTAAAATTAACACCCCCGCCAACCCTTCCTTGGGGAGAGTTAAATGATTAGTTGAGTGTAATAATTAAACTCATTGACATCCATGACCGTGAGTTCGACTCCAATTTCGATTGTTTTTGCATCATTATATTGTAATTACACTCCACCCCCACCCTTAAGGGGAGCTCCATTCCCAATCCCAAAAGGGGTTGAAATTATACGCGGAGAAAATGTAGATAAATTTTATTAATCAAATTGATCCAGAAATATATTTAATAACGACTGGTCAACATTTTTTTAAAAATTCACCCAACTCCTCCCACCTCAGCCCACCCCTCACGCGTTGTCCAGAATGTCATAAATAAATTCAGCGACATCCTTCGATTTGACTCGTTTTTTTCTTGTCAGTCCCCTCTACCCCCATGCATCGCCCTCATGCCGAAAGAGGGGTTCAATTTTTACACACACAACTGGGTAGAATTACTTTAAATCTAATTAACCCTGAAAATATTATTCACTTCTAATATCGGTCGTGATTTCATGTTTCAATATTTCCACTCCCGTCAAACACCACTCCTCGGGAGTTAAATGACAAATTAAATGTCATAATTAAACTCAGTGACATTCATAACCCTGTATTTGACTCTAATCTCGTTATTTATTTTTAACACCCGTTGACCCCCACCCCTAATGTGAGCTCCCTCTCAATCCCGAAAGGGATTCAAAGTATACTCAGAGAACGTGTACTGAGATTTTAATAATCTCATTGTTCCAGAAATATATGTAATCGTTGAAAAATTCAGCCGCTTAAGTTCCTTTAAAATTTGTATTCTCCACTCACCTCCACCCAAACCCTCCCACCCTAGTCCAGCCCAACCCTGCGCGTTGCTCAAATTGTCATAAATTAACTCAGCGACATTAATTACGTTCGACTCATTCGAATGTTGGTTGTTTTCGAGTTTTTTTCTTGCAACACACGTCTCCCCCCTCCCCTAAGCGTTCTTCACCCTCATGTCGCAAGAGGTTGAAATTGTAATACATAAAATGGGTATAAATACTATAAATTAATTAACCTTGAAAAAAAAAATTTCCGTTAATATAGACCTTTTAACATGTTTGAAAATTTTCAACCCCATCCTCTCCCGCCCCTGGGGGTTAAGTGAGCAATTGAATATCATAATTACATTTTGCGACACCCAGAAAACCTGGGTTTGACTGTAATATTGGTTTTAATCGCGTTATTTATTTATAATGCCCGTCCACCCTCACCCCTAAGAGTGCTCCTTTTCGATGATGTAAGGGGTTAAAACCATACTCAAATAACATCGATAAAAGTACTATCTATCTCTTTGATCCCAAAAATGCCTAAACATCTGCTGTTTTAGCATGTTTGAATGTTTCCAGCTCCTCTCCTAAGTGTGCTTTCCTCTAATACCGAAAAAGGTTAAATGTTACAAACAACATCGGTAGATATATTGTCAATGTTACTGACCTCGACAATTAATTATTTAATGCAAATATCGACCGTTTAAAATGTTAGAAAAATTCCACCCCAACCCTTGGGGTTATAAGGCCAATTGAATGTCAGAATTGAACACGGCGACTTCCATTACCTTTGGTTTGACTCCAATCTCGGTTGTATTCGCGTTATTTACTTGTAATACCCCTCCACCCCTAACCCTACGGTGCTCCTTTGGTTGGACACCAATCTCGGTTGTATTCGCGTTATTTTCTTGTAATACCCCTCCACCCCTAACCCTACGGTGCTCCTTTCCCATTCCGTAAGAGGTTGAAATTTTACTGACATACATTGGTACAAAGATTATTAATCACTTTTTCCCCGAAAATATATATCCTACTCAAATATCAACCGTGTTAGCATGTTTGAAAGATATCCACCCTATTTACTCCTGCTTGAGGCACTAAACAACAACTTGAATATCATAATTAAACTCACTGACAACAATAACCCAGGATTTGAGTCCAATCTAGATTGTGTTTGCACTATTTTTATATAAATCTACTCCACCCTCACTCTTAAGGGTGCTCCTCCCAAACCACGAAAGAGGTTAATATTAAATATATGGAACATTTAGAGACCTTTTATAAAAATCAGTGAACCAGAAAAATATTATTCGACGCAAATATCGGCTGCTTATTATGTTTGAAAATTTCAACCCCCGTCCACCATTGCTCCTGGCGGTTAAAACACCAATTGATTGTCTTAATTAAACTCAGCGCCATCCATAATCATTGATTTGACTCTAATCTAGGTTGTATTCGCATTATTTTCTTGTAACTCCCGTCCACCCCCATCCTTAAGGGTGCTCCCCTCCCAAGCCCAAAAGAGTTTGAAATTATACACGGAGAACATGTAGAGAAATTTTATGAATCACACTGTTCCCGAAATATATTTATTCACAGCAAAAGTCGGCCGGTTAAAACGTTTGAAAATTTCTACCCTCGCCCACCACGGCTAGACCCTCCCACTTCCGCCCAATCCCACACGTTGCTCAGGTTGTCATAAATAAACACAGCGACATGCATTTCCTTGGATTTTATGTCAATCTCGTTTGTTTTTTATATATTTTATTGTAACTCCCCTCTACCCCCACCCCTAGGCGTCCTCCCCTCTCATACTGAAAAGAGTTGAAATTATACACAAACATCACCAGTAGAAATACTATCAATTCCATTAACGCCTGGGGAATATTAATTCCACACGATCATCAACCTGTTAACATGTTTGAAAATTTACAACCCCTCCAACCCCTCGTTGGGAATGTTAAACGGTAATTCTAATGTCATAATTAAACTTATTGACATCCATAATCCTTTGATTTGACTCTAATCTCGGTTGTATTCGCGTTATTTTCTTGTAACGCCCGTCCACCCTTACCCTTAAGGGAGCATCCCTCCCAAGCCAGAAATGGGTTGAAATTAAACACGGAGAACATGTAGGGAAAATTTATGATTATCATTGGTCCAGAAATATATTTATTTGATACAAAATTCGGCTGGTTAGTTTATTTTAAAAGTTCTACCCTACGC
Source organism: Zhengitettix transpicula (assembly GCA_037074705.1). Taxonomy (NCBI): domain Eukaryota; kingdom Metazoa; phylum Arthropoda; class Insecta; order Orthoptera; family Tetrigidae; genus Zhengitettix; species Zhengitettix transpicula. Next base: position 199,898,437 of record CM073591.1, on the reverse strand, counting down.
CCAACCCTTCCTACCCAATCCTACAACTGCGCGTTGCCCAGATTGTCATAAATGAACTCAGCGACATCCATTACCTTTGAGTTGACTCGAATCTCGGTATTTTTAGCGTTATTTACTTGGAAACCCTCCTCCACCGCCACCCCTTAATGTGCTCAACCCTCGTGCCACAATGGATTAAAATTAATAAAAATCACATGAGTAGAAATACTATAAATCTAATTAACCCTGAAAAATATTTATGCAACGCAAATATAGGACATTTTAGCATGTTTGAAGATTTCCACCACCGTCCAATCATTCTCCTAGGGGTGGTAGGCGTGTTACACCCGCACAATATTTGTTTCCCTGACGCAAAGAACACGTGTACGAAATTTGGTGAAAATGCTTCGAGGGTGTAGATTTGTAAGCGGAACATGCCCACATGTATACACACATATATACCCGCATAAGCCAATTTTATATAATAGAAGCTAGTTTTAAATAGTGTATATATATATACACTATTTAAAACAATTACTAAATTTGTAGATATATAATTTTTCCATCTGAAAATAAACTATTTGGTGGTTTTAGCAATCTGCAGTTGGCAGCATTGTTTAAAATTAGTGCAAAACATTACGAAATACGCTTTCTTTAATAGAAAAATATTAGTTTTTAACATTTAAGTATTGTTCTTATCATAATTCTATGTATCTTCCCGTGCGTATTGCAAGATATAATGAAAATAAACTATTTGGTTGTTTTAGCTGTCTGCAGTTGGTAGCATTGTTTAAAATTAATACAAAACGTTACGAAATACGCTGTCTTCAATAGAAAAATATCAATTTTGAACTTTTAAGTATTGTTTTTATCATAATTCTATGTATCTTCCAGTGCGTATTGCAAGATTTAATTAGGCAACATAATGGTCCCTGATCCCGTTAAATACGTCAAAAGTCAAGTTATTTAAAATAAAATTAATGCCGTGGACTGTATAACCTTTCATAATGAATTTTATTTATCACTCGATGTGGTATTGGTACATTTAATTATACTTATTATTCAATCAAAAGATTACTGCTTTACTTCATTTCTCATAAATTGTACATCAATAACGTCGTTCCAAAAATGGAAAACAAATACTGCTATCCTAACCTCAAATTTTTGTTTCACGACACAAATTGCACGTAATAATTTGTTTACATTTATACAAATACGTTGCACAAAGTACATTAATTGAACTTTTATTTCCATGTAAATGTTCCGTGTTCGATAGTGCATTAATTTAATAGCTATAAGATACATAGAATTTTATTGCAAATGTCAACAAACATACCATCGTTATTCTTTACAAATAGAATTCTCCGTGAATATTGCAACATATAATTGTCAGTCAGTCGTACCTTAGACAAATCTTATTATCTTCTGAAATATTATACAGGATACAATAGTACGTTATATTATGAAACTTTAAAATCTCGGCCGACACATATTTGAATGTATTATAAGGCGCCATATTGGCTTTATTAAATGTGGCGGCGTAATTAACTTTTCCAAATTAACTTTGAGCAAAGATGGTAAAGTATTTCGTATTGTTTTTTATCTATTCGATGGAGTATTACTGGAAAAAGTTATACTTTTTATTAAATCAAAATATTTCTGCTTTATTTCATTACGAAATACAGAACTATATTTTTTATGATGCGTCAATGTTTTTCCAATGACGTCACCGTCTCTTGGCGCGCAGTAATTTAACACTAATTCGTAACTTATTTCAACTATAATTATTTCCACGTTTATTCTAGGCGTTTCTCACCCCCACAGTGCTGATTCTCGGTTTTGGCAGAATATATATACCAATTTTTGTTGAATTCTGTCCGCGCGATAAAATTTGTATTAGGAACATACAAATATACAAACTCTCTGCTTTATTTATTAGATTAGATTAGGTATTCGTTCTTTACAAGTTGTATATCGTTACGGTTTTAGATTTAGCCGAGGTCTCGTTGATAACGTTCCAAGTCGCTTTTATTTTACTATCCAAGTTTGCCATGTATTTTGCATTACCTTGTTTTTTTTTAGCATCAGTGAAAAGTTTCTTATAAATGCGTTTATACTTAATATAAAAGTTTTTTTAATTCAACGCTTGTATTTATTTCTTTTATTTGATTTTTTATTTCATTTATTTTATTCCATTAGTCCTCGTATGAGGAAAGAAGACACGTCAATACATAAAATTACAATATAAGAATTTAATGCTACAATTATAAATAATTAGAAGTTAACATAAACATACTTTAAATCGGGACACAAATTTCCCTTTTCAACATAAGTAAAGTAATATGAATAATAAAATTAATAATTCTTAACACTACTAAGGGTATAATATAATATTTACAGTTCGAATAAAAATATTAAATATGTACTAGTAAATAATTAATGAATCGAGAATGAACTATTATAAAATATAAAATTTACATATTACACAAAAATAAACACAAAACTTGACACACACGCTCACTCGGGAGAAACACAAACGACGGACAAGTCACTTCACGAAATAAGAGCAACGAGGAATCTGCAAACTCCAGGTCGTACATCAAACAAACAAACAAAAGAGCAGAAAAGACCAAAAGAGAATAAGAAGTTATGAAATAAGTGGCTTTATTAGAAACACATTGAACACTTTTGCAGTTTTTTAAAAAAAATTAATTATTAGGGGAACAATCAAGAAACTCCTGTACTGAGTACAAATATATTCAGTAGAATATTTTTACATTGAATCTCAAAACTCTTGTAGTTATTATTGTTCTTAACATCTGGAGGGAAAACTATGGTATAAAATTATCCAAAGAGATATATAAACATGTCTTTGAAACCAAAGACATATATAAACAACATAGACTGGACAAGTCGCCGCCATATTTGATGCTCAGCCGCCATGTTTTATACTGTCTGGTGGCGTTCCCCATCGTCTGCTAGCCTTGAACTCTGTCGCACAAATGACCTAAAACTAAATCTCTAAGGACAATATATTTTAAGGTTTATGAAAATATAACACATTTAAGGCATAGAAAAATTTATTGGCCTTTAAATAATATCAGGTTTGTATACAATTGCCTTATGTTGCGTCCTCTTTCATCCATTGCTTTTTCTTTACACATATAACGAATTCTGCAATTGAAGTAATGTTTTAATAAAACATTTATTAAAATTGAGTAGCGAGTTTCCTCGCCAAATTCGGCCGAATCTATTAAATGGTCGAATTCACAAAATAAAATTTGTTTATGTCCCAACATCCGGAATACCTACACACACAATTTTAATAGTAAATTCTTTTTTCCTATTTGTGTTTCGTTATTCCTCAATACTTTTTCAGCAAGTGTAAATTATTTCACAACGTTGACGGGTTGATTAACTTGTCTTTAAAGTCCTTTATTTTAATCAATCCCGTTTTTCTTTCAGAGCGAGGAGCAAGGAGAACCTCTAAACAACCTAAACACTTTATTTTTTTACCACCATCCGTACAACACTTCCTGAAATATATTCTACCACTTTTTCTGAATATAATGTTAATCTCTCATATTCAGGGATGTAATCATAATCAAAATTGTGATCCGCACAAGATTTAAAATTATTTTTCAATTAGTACAACCAGTGTCTCCAAAATTCCTCCCGAACTATTGGCACTTTTGGATGGTTCTATCTGCGTAATCAAAGATTTCCTACATGCTGCTCTGAACTGTAATGTATTTGGATGATTTCGATTTCCCCCACATCTTCGTATGCAAGAAAAGAAGAGTTCTAAATTGTCCTGGCTCATTCTCCTACTTAATATAAATTTGAGAACTGGAGAATCGTTCCACACATACTTCTCTGCCAGTTTCCTCAAACTGAGAAGATCTAAAACAATCCCACACACACCCATCTTCCTCCCTGACAAATATACTAAACTCCTATCGTACAGCTTCAAATTCATAAAATACTGTACAGATCTTTCTATTGTGTTGCATATTGTCGCTTTATTACCTCTAAACACAGGAAATTTTGTACCCTTGTTCATAACATTGCACGAATTCAACAAATCAAATGCTTTATCTACCGTGCCCTCACACTTTACAAATTCAGACAAACCCAAGTCTCTACAAAAATCATGTCATCTGCTACAGAATTGCTTAGTGCCAATGCTACCTTCATTTTATGTGCCTCATACTGAATGTGTAGCCTCGTCATTCTATTTGCAACATGTAACCGTTCCTAGTCTAGAGCGACACAACAGCACCTCCCTAGCTTTTTTTTTGTCAAATGACGAGTGCAGTTAGTCGCTCTTCTTGGCACCTGAAAAAAGGACAATGATCCCAGAAACGTTGTCTGGTATTTATATTATCACTTATTTTGTCTGTATTTGGCTATCTTTCTTATTATTATTATTAGGCTGATACTTACCTAAAATACGATACTTCATGTGTTTTCGATCTACGATTATTACAATTGTAGGCTGAACACACGCTTGGCATGGTTTATAATAACAAACAATTTATTTTAACAAAAAAACTTCAAAACTTTCACCATCAGTAGCATAACACAAATCGGGTTTTAGGTGAAGTGGACCGACTAAAAAATGGCGGTCAGTGTTGTTTGTTGCTGCCACCCAGAGCGCTGTAACGCTGATATAGCCACTCTATTATGTTTATATATCTCTTTGTTTGAAACTATCCCTGAAAGGAGAATACTTCTCTGGTAGAGAGCAAAGATCTTAGACCTGAGCGATTTCTAGTCTTGTAATCGTGAGACTCGGAATTCATTTGAAAAAGATTCATGTTCCGCTTAAAAAACATTAAAATTTCAGGAATAAACATGCTGGGAAGAGTTAATGTTCACAGATTTTTTAAAAACTGTTTATAACTGGATTTATTATCCGTATTAGAAAGTATTCTAATAGCACGCTTTTGCAGCATGAATATTTCAATGCTCCTAAGCAATTGCCCCAATTTGCAATTCCATAACATACGAGGGAATGAAAATACGCAAACTGCACCATTTTCGTAGTGTTAATGTTAACATGTTGCATTAAGGTTCTGAGACAATAACAAGCCAAACTGAGTTTCCGAGCAAGGAGATCAACATGGTGAGTCCACTTTAAATTACTATCATTTTGAAGACCCAGAAAAGGCGCCTCAGCCGAGAACTTCTCTAGAAGGTTGTTACTACCATCCGATGAGAACTGGTCGAACTTGGTTTTATCTAGATTTAATGATAGTTTATTGTCTACAGTGATGTCTACGTTTCTAACAAGATGATCAACATTTTTATCTGAAATCACTACATTTGTATCATCCGCGTAGAGAATTGATTTCAGAGGATGTACAAATCCTGGAAGATCAATAATATAAAGAATGAAAAGTAAAGGCCCAAGAATCGAGCCTTAAGGAACACCGCACGCAATTAATTCCCAATCAGATAAATGAATATGTCCAGCTTTAGTTTCGACCGCTACATTAAATTTACGATTTATTAGATATAAATTTCGGAGAAGTAAGGCGTTTCCCCGTACGCCATAATATTCTAACTTTCTTAGTAAAATTTCATGATCAACCGTCTCGAATTCCTTAGACAGATCAACAAATATTCCAGGTACCTTGAATCCCTCATCCAATGAATTTGGAATATTTTGAATAAAGTCGTACATTGCGCTATTTGTGGATTTTATTTAAGGAAGCCATGCTGGGAGGAACTTAAAATATTATATTTTCTCAAGAAATTATGTTATTTTATGTTAATTATTTTTTCAAAAATTTTGGAAAAAATGGCAAGCAGAGAAATGGGTCTATAATTTGATACGTCGGATGGTGAACCTTTCTTGAATAAGGGGATTACTTTCGCAATTTTGAGAGCATCGGGAAATATTCCAGTTTCAATACATTTGTTAAATATCAGTTTAAGTGGAAATGTGATGGCTTCGGCACACTCTTTTACCATTTTACTTGTTATGCCATATATATCTGCAACTTGGTAACACTTCAAGTTTCTTATCACTGAAATGATTTCATCTATACATATAGGTAGAAAAATATACTATTTATTTAATTTATGGATGCGGCATAGAATTTCACGAGATTGTGATATTAGAATTTTCCTGGCCTCGGTGGTTATCATCCCACCGCTGCCACCAAGTTATAAGTAGTAATAAATAAATTGAACTAGGGTCCGGAGTACGAGCTAAGTCGCACTCTATAATAGCTTATAGGGCGTGGAGAAATAACTTAAGGCTTTAGTTTATTAGAAATAAAGCAAGTTTATTAACTTTTATCTATAGCGCGTTATTGAGGATAGGCGTCTTTTAATTGATTTATACGGATATTTTACTCAGTTAGTTTAATCGCGTGAGCAACCATGTTTTGCTGATTTCCCAAAAATACCGTTTGGTGCCAGACCGGCTGGGGATATAACTGTACCTCCATCGGGGGTTTTCCGGTCCGAAAACAGCAGGTGCAGAGGGTCTATCTGTTGAAATTTTCTACGTCAGATTGTCTAGGACCTGTGATTGGTCCATAACAGATTAAATGAAATAGAGAGACAGTTGGAGACACCGGTCGGGAGATGTGGATGCCTGGAGAGCATTCTGATTGGAGAGGTGGCTGTGAGCAGTTGCTCTGGTTTTTGGAAGGATAAGATCAGCGAGACTCCACCAACGGCACCAAGTCGATTACCAGCTGCGAGGCACGTCGCTGTGTTGCTGAGACTCCCAGTCGGGTAAGCAATATCGCACATTTATCATGGCTGCGTAGAGCCTACCTTTGGGGATTCCTTCATATTTCTCTGGTTTTTTTTAACTAAGGTTCCCACAAGCCGAGGCACCTCGGCCTGTTTTGAGAGGTGTATGATCCGGGGTCACAGACCTTGGGCATACGGTAAGAGTTGTCCGCTATTCCCATTGTAATAGGCGGTTAGCTGCCTCCTAAACTGGTCGACGCACGGAGAAGGGAATGCTGCGTCCCCACAGAAAACTCCTCTCCCGCTATCGGAAGGGCGTGGGACAAGTACCCAATGCCCGACCTACCTGATGCAGGGTTTTCTAGGGTTTGTCCTGCATTACTTTTAGGCGAATGCCGGGTAGGATCCTTAAAATATAGCCCGGGGGCCGTAGTTAACCCTTGGCTACCTTCCTCTACCCTTCCACAACCCCCCTTTCAAATCCCTTCTTACCCTCATGTAGCCTGTTACCCTAAAAGAAATTATTCATTTAATATTGAATACTTTGAATCTGAGTATAAAAAAATGTAAATTGTTTCTGTGTCAACATATATATTTCATTGTTATATCTCAGTCGAGATATTTGAGTGTTTACGTCCCGTGAAAGAAGGAGTATTTCATTATTGAGGGAGGCTGAACAATTAAAATCGAATGGGAAAAATAAAAATGGAACAAACATAATGTTACAAATAATGATAGTAATTCATATTTTAGATGATCATTTTGTTAATGTCAATTAAATATTTAGTTTGTAATATAAACGTATTCAATTTTTTCAGTGTTAATGTATGTTCAGATTAAGTTCGAAGCATTGTTTATATATTTAGTAAAAGTATAGCAAAACCAAGTTAATCTTGGCGAGGAGATAAATGTGGAGTAATCGTATCCGTAATTTGTAATTTGGAGTATACAATTTTATATAATTTGACTTAACACCAGCAGATACAAAGTGCGCACCAAGTGGAAAGGATTTGCTTGAAATCCCGGGAAGCGAGACGGACAGTTTTTTTGTCTTGACAATGCGGCGGGTGGTCAGTGAGCAATGGAACTGAATGGTCAACTCAGGTGTTGAGGAGTTATTTGGAGAACAGCAAGGATGGAATGCACTACCCGATAGATTTGGCATGAGGACAGCGAGGAAACCGGAGTTTACAACTAGCTGGACGATGGAGATTTTTCCGTATAAGACTGATTGCGGATTACACCTGCTAGTTACGTAAGCATATCCCGCCGGTTATCTTTCATTACCTTTCTTTGAAAATTATCAATTATCACTTCATAATAGTTTTTTCGCATTCCACTCTGAGATTTATTAATAAATTAAAATTCATTATGTATAAAATTGAGTGTCTCAATAAACAGCGTGTGTTCTCGATAATTCACTCTCCAAATTATCTTATAAGAGAATAGTAGTTAATATAAGATATTTTATTTTTCACAATTCAAAATTTACTCTTGACCTTCAAATTAATACAAGGAAATGATCATTTAAGAAACCATCAGCAAGCTCAGGTAAACAATATTTGATCAGAAAAATATAAATAATTAAAGCAAATAAATTAAAATATTCGGTGAAATGAGACAAAACTTTAATTCTGGAATGTTTTCAGACTGTTGTACTGAAAAATTATTCTGATCAAATTAATTACAAAATGGGTTGGCTTTCCGCTAGATGGCGTTGTTCCTCGTATGTCGTCTGCTTGCGTGCAGTTGGGGTGTGTTATGGTTGCCGTGTCGTCACTATATTGACGACGTCACGTGACGTCACGGTTTTTAATTTGCATATATCTCAATCTTAAACTCTCACGGAAGTATTAACTTATCGTAATGATAAAGGGAAAAGTGTCGCGTCTCACAAGGATCACTTCCGGTACCACATTTGTCTGTACCACTACATGCTGTATTCAGCATAGTTTCAAGGATCAGTGGAAGAGTATTTTGCTGACAGGAGCATGAATTCATCGACATTGTTGTCTTGTCTTGTTACTGAATGCAAATCAACGAGTAACGCGCAGTTTAAACATAGAGGACTAAACTGGGAGAACAATCAAAATTTAAACACCAAGTAAATTTTCAATAACACGACCAGAGAGTTTACATTTTAACTTGATATTAAAAAAAATAACTTTAGCAATCACAGTTATTTGTTAAATTTATTAAAAATGGTACAATGGAAAACCCGATCAATAGTCCTGCATGTTTATCCACATGTACACCGGTGGTCTGACCAGTTTCTGACCCAACAATGATAGAGGATATTTTTTTTGAATTTTTATTTTATTTTTCAACATAGTCTCCTTGTAACTCTACACACTTCTCCCAGCGATGCTCCCATCCCATCCAAAAAGTACTCGGTGCTTTTCTCTGCAAAATAATTGTTCACGAAGTTGATTGACTCTTCATTTGACGAAAATCTCTGTCCTCCGAGCCCAATTGTTAGATGAGGGAACAAGAAGAAGTCGCTTGGGGCTAGATCTGGATGGTCAAGCAGTTCAAACCGTAAATCGTGGATTTTCACCATGGCAACCGCTAAGGTGCGTTGTATTGGCGAAACAGGATTTTATTTTTCTGCAAATGTGGCCGTTTTTCCGCGAGTTATGCCTTCAGCTTGTCAAGTAAAGATGAGTAGTATGTTCTTGTAATGGTTTTTCTTTTTTGAAGATAATCGATTAAAATAACTCCATGACTAACCCAAAAAACAGTCGCCATCACTTTCCCAGCAGAAAAAACAGTTTTTGCTTTTATTTGGAGCCGGTTCACCCTTTGCAGTCCACTGTTTGGACTGTATTTTTGTTTCGGGCGTAGAATGATGTATCCAAGTTTCATATGCAGAGCGTCAACACAGCCTTGGAAATGTTCATTCGAACACGGTTTTGGTCTAACGTGTGCAAACACGGCACCCAACGCGAGGACAGCTTTCACAAAAACACTAACATCAACTCACTCAAACGACTGTTACATAACAACTGCGCGTCCAAATGGCTGAAACTTTGGTGAGTAACTGTCAACAGATGAACAACGAAATTCACTAGCTTTTAATTAATAATTCTGCCATCTTCACGTTGAGGTCGGAAACTTTTCAGACCACCCTCGTATAGTCAACATGCAGTATAATTGCTTCACCAACTTAATTACTGGACCAGGTAAAGGCAGCCTCCGACGACCTCAGCAGATCTGAGGTACTGAAATATTTTCTCTTGTGTTGTCGGAGAAGGTACGAGAAAGACGTTGGAGATACGCCAGGAGAAGCATTTAAAATTTAAGTCAGAGACAACTAATAACAGATAATTATCAGAATACAATTATCTGCAACATATTGTGATTGCCATTTATCCAGAGTGTGTTATCTGAGGCACGAGTCACTAACGTGGTGGAAAAACATCGCTGATGCTGACAGATGATCGAGAGTGACACTATTAATCTAAGGGCATCAACTGTTTATTAGACGTCAAGTTAAATCGTTTTCAGAATTTTTCCAAAATGTAACCCCCTTTCACACCACCCATATAGGGGTGACAGACTTTTCTTACATCCACAGTGTTTGTTCCTGGATCGTAAGTCACACGTGTATCAAAATTGGTTGAAATTGTTCCTCGAATCAATATGTAATTTAATTTACATAATTAATAATGAATAATAAGATAACTTATTAAATGATCTATAAATATTCCGCTATATTATTACAATCTACACATATTTATTGATTCACATAAATTTTATATTTCTAATTTTTTACAAGCCATGTCTGGCGTTAAATCATTGACTTCGAGTCCTTCAAAGTCAGAGGGATATACACAGAGTGCGTTATCGCCTACTTTCACTCCGTTGTCCCTCGTCCACTGCATGAAGGTTGCCAACTCACAGTCGCATTGCCAAGGATTGTCATTTAGGTAGATCTCCTTGAGGGCCGTGCCTTGGAAAAGCGTCGGAAGGAGAGTGGTTAGTTGGTTGTTCTCCAAATACACGTATTCCAGCTGCGACAGGGAACTGCAATTACAAAAAAGCTCAGTGGTAAAATGGAAAGTAAATTAAGCTGTCTGCGACGGATGTTCTCTCGCAGGCAGAACCTTGTCGGAGAGACAGGAAGGGGCTACCTTTGGGGATGCCTTTTCCTCTCTCCGTTTTTGAACTAAGGTTCTCACAAGCCGAGGCACCTCGGCCTGTTTTGAGAGGTGTATGTTCCGGGGTCACAGACCTTGGGCATACGGTAAGAGTTGTTCTCTGCTCCCATTGGAACAGCCGGCCAGCTGCCTCCTAAACTGGTCGAGGTACGGAGAAGGGAATGCTGCGTCCCCACAGTAAACTCTTCTCCCGCTAGCGGAAGGGCGTAGGACAAGTACCCAATGCCGGACCTACCTGATGCAGGTTTTCCTAGGGTTTTCCCTGCATTAGTTTTAAGCGAATGCCCGGGTAGGATCCTTAAACTATAGCCCGGGGGCCCTAGTTAACCCTTGGCTACCTTCCTCTATCCTTCCGCATCCCCCCTTTCAAATCCCTTGCTATTCTATTAAAGGGGAGCTGCCATCATGTGGATTACCCTCATGTAGCCCGTTACCCTTAAAAAAATGGAAAGTATCACAAATGTTAAGAAACAGTATTTATTTATTTAAATTGCAATGGAACTTGTTTTCCGGGTTGAATTTTCAGACAATTTAAATAGTGCGCATAACCTAAATTTCCAGTTGTGATGACGATGGAGCTGTTGGTCGTCGTAATGTTGCGTTCTACTTGAACTAAACTAGTACAACCTATTTACGTTAATTCCAACTTAAAACCACAACATTCTGTGACTGAGTACCCGAAATAATACCAGAAATTATTCTATCCGTTCACTTTCCACGTGATGGTCCGGCCCCTCACATCTCACGTGGGCGCCGACCTATATGCATACGAGACATGAGCGGACTGACACCTTCTCCTCCCCTTCCTCTTCTTGGCCGCTGGACGAGCAGGTATAAATTCTCAAAAGAGTAACATTTTCTAAACGCGAAATAGTTAGGACAGCGAGAAAAACAGGCAAGCATTTAAATAACCTTTAATTAAAAATACAAAACTTTTAATTTCTAATATGGCCTTCTACAGGCATATAAAGGCAAAACTATTAATTTACAGACAAAAGAATACAATTTATCGTAAATTGTAACACCTCACGTTGAAGTTGATTAAGTATCGATGGTAAGCAAATTTGACTAAAATACCTGGATTATAATTTTTAAATGAGAATTTTATGAATAATAATATTTTGATAATTGCTTAAAGAATCTATTTTGGTTTTCACAATCACCGAATTTGTAACTTTCTTGATTTATAACATTACAGAAACTTATATTCGTCATTTAAGGTCCTTCAAACAATACTCATATAAAACTAATTACATTAATTATAAATTAAAAGTTTGACGTAAATGTGAAACTAACCTGGAAGTGTCCGCGGCCAGGAATTTAATCTTGTTGTATGAGAGGTACATCCTAATGATGGAGGGCGTGAACAGGAACCACTCGTTGTCGACGTAATCCAAAGATGTTGTGAAGATTTGGAAAATTTTAAGCTGCTTTTGGCCTGTCAGGAAGTTCTTAGACAACCGAGGGTTGTCAAAAAACGAGATTAAGAGGTTGTTCAAGTTTGTAAAGCGACGAATAGTTTCCGGAACGAGAGGGATGGACGGAGTTCTTATTCTAAGCACGGTGATGTTGCTGGGGACGCAGTCGGGCATGGACGTGAGGGAAGTGTCGTCGCAGATTACGTCATTAATGTTTCCATCGTTAGGGTGACAGGGACATTGAGCCCGAGCCATTGATGATGATGACCCCAAGACCACGGCGACAATCAGCTCTGAGAACCTGAAACACGTCACAGATAGTCTACATGAGTAACTAAGAATGATGTGTCAAGTAATTTCTAATTGTGGAAACTGTTAAGTAATTGTTTCCTTAGTATCTCCTCACATTCGTATAAAAATAATCAACATGTTTATAATGAAGTTAAATGTCAATTACAGACCAACAATTTCTAGAATTACTTTATAATTTTAGACAGAACATTCTCCAAAATTTTTAACTGAATGATAGCAACTCAGTTTTTATGCCATTTTTCTATAAATTTATCGAAACCATTTTAGCCCAGAGTACGCCTTGATTTAACAAACTAACCTCCGATCAAAATCTACATTTTAACGATCATTTTCAGTGTGGAGCTACTTACATGATCACTAGTGATGGTAAACACTACAGGTCCTGCGAGACGACCTTGTAGATATCGTATATATACATCTTATCTACTTATCTATTGAAGGGGAAGGAGGGATAAACCTTTATGTGATTGATTAATCTGTCTCTTTGGTAAAAGCTGATGAAAATTAATTTACTCAGTTTAATCTAATTATTAGCTGGGAGCCCGGCGATGCCCGAGATGTCATTTATCCATAATCCCCGATTAGATTCCAATCTAGGAAGCTTTTGCGTTATTTTTATGTAACGCAACTCGACCGCAATCCCTAAATGTGCTCACCTCCCATTCCGAAGGGGGTTGAACTCATTGACCATGAAATAGTTTCATTCAACGAATATATCGCCGTTTGTACCCCCGCTTCTGTGTTTAACCAAAAAGTATTTATTCCACGCAAAAATCGGTTGGTTACATAGTTTGAAACATTCTACCCCCGCCCAAACCCTCCTCCACCCCTGCGCGTTTCCCAGTTTGTCATAATATGATTTCCATAACCCCAAAATTGACGGCCTATTCGCGTAATTTTCATGTAACGATCCACCAAACCCCAACCCCCTCCCAAGCCAATATGGGTTTAAATTATACATAGAGAATATCTACCGAAATTAATTTAAATACTCCCGCGAAATATTTATTCGACGCAAATATAAAAAAAAAGTTAACATTTTTCAATTTTCCTACCCCCTCCCACGTCCGAAAATCCCCTCCCATTCTTGCCCAACTCCAAGCGTAACCCAGGTTGTCATAAATAAATTCAGCGACATCCATAACCCCGATTTCTCTCGATTCTCGGTTGTATTCGCGTTATTTTCTTGTTACTCACCCCCAACCCGACCCCTACACGTGCTCCCCTCCCATACCGAAAGGATTTATAATTATACACAAACAAAGTCATAGAAATCTAATTAATTCTAAAAATTCTAAAAATAATTATTGAAAGCAAATATCGACAACGATTGCATATTTAAAATTTTTCACTCACGGCCTCCCCAACCCCTGGAGATTAAATGGCCAATTGAATGTAATAATTAAGTTTACTTACAGCCATACCCTTGGATTCGAGTCCAATCTCGATTGTGTTTGCGTTATTATTTTCTAAAAACACTCCATCCGAACCCTTATGGGTGCACCACTTCCACTGAAAGAGGTTAAAATTATACTGAACCGAAACAAATATTTTTCGGTCCCCAAAACTTAGTGTTTTCAGTTGGCAGTGGGAGACTGCTACTCGCTGAGAGATATGATGATGTTGGTCGGCTGATAAATCTTATCTGTGAACTATATTTTACAAAAATGGTAGATTATCTTTTTATGTAAAAGTAATTATTTTTTTACTTTGGAGCGGAGAATATCTTTGGATTATTGTATTGTTAAAAAGAGGAGTTATTCGTGAAAACTGTGTTGTAAATAGTTTGAATTTATAATGTTATTTTAAAGGAACGCTGCATGTTTAAACAAATTATTCACCTTCGAATTTTGCCCTCGCTCAAATATATTATTTGAAGTTGATACAGTTCAATACACAGAGGACACGTAGTGAAATTTCTTAAATTCCATTGATTCCGAATTATATTTATTCGATTGGCCAGTTAGCATGTTTGAAAATTTCTACCCCGCCTACCTTCGCCCAGCCCCCCTTCCCCTGCCAATCCCCTCCCACCCTTGCGCGTTGTTCAAGTTGTCATAAATAGTCTCAGCAACATCGATAACCCCGATTTGACTCGAATCTCGTTTGTTTTGCGTTAATTTTATAAAACGCCCCTCCACCTCGAGCCTTGTAAGAAATTTTCCATCCCGTCCATCCCCTCTGCTGGGGGTTGTAGTTGTGTCTCACCCCAACAGTGTTTGTCTCCTAGTCACAAAAAACACGTGTACGAAATTTGGTGAAATTTGCTCCACGGGTGTAGATTTGTATGCAGAAAATACAACATACATACATACACTCATTATTTTATTTAATAGATTAGCTGGGTGCCTGACATTGCCGGAGATGTCAGTTATCATTATTTTTTACTCGAATCTAGGTAGCACTAGCGTTATTTTTATGTAACGCAACTTGACCCCTCCCATTCCGAAGGGGGTTAAACTCATTGACCCTGAAATAGTTTCATATGTCGCTATTTGAACATGTTTGAAAACTTCCAACCCCTCTACTGTGAGCTAAACAAAAAGTATTTATTCCACGCAAAAATCGACTGGTTACATTGTTTGAAAATTTCTACTCCCGCCCAGATCCACTCCCACATACGCGCGTTACTCAGTTTGTCACAATGAAACTCAGCGACATCCATAACGCCATAATTGACTCGAATATCGGTCTATTCGCGTTAATTTCATGTAACACTCAACCAAACTCCACCCCGAAGCGTGCTCCCGTCCCATGCCTAGCGGATGAAATTATACACAGAGAATATCTACCGAAATATTATGAATTTAAATGACACCTAAAAATATTTATAGGCCGCAAATACCGGCCGAACAAACCTGTTTTAAAATTTGCACCCCCGTTCAGCCCATCCGTGGGGATTTAACTTTAGTTTAAATGTCATAATTAATATAAGCGACATCCATAACCCCGATTAAGATTCCAATCTCGGTTTTTAGCGTTAAATGATTATGAAATTCAACTTCACTCAACCCACCATGTTTCTTCACTCCAAAGCCGATAGAAGTTGTAATTGTACACAGAATATATTACAAAAAATTATGAGTGTCATTGACCCCGCAAAATATTTATTTGACGGAAATAACGACAGGCTATTATTTTTGAATTTTTCTACCCCGGCCACCTCCGACCAGCCGCCATCCCACATCCCACCAAACCGTTCGCGTTGCCTAGGTTGTCAAAAATAAACTTAGCGACATTCATAACCTCGATTTGACTCGAATCTTGGTTGTTATATCATTTTTTATATCTAACGCCCCTCCACCACCACCCATAAGCGTTCTCCCCTCCCATCCCCAAAGGGGTTAAAATAATACACAAAAAATCAGTAGAAATAATATCAATCTAATTAATCCTGGAAAATATTTATTCAGCGCAAATATCGGCAGGATTTACATGTTTCATTATATTCACCCCGTCTACCCCCGACCCAGGGGGTTAAATAGCAAATTGAATATCTTAATTATACTTAGCAGAATCCATAACCCTGGATTTTACTCCAATCTCGGTTGTAATTGCGATATTTTCTGGTAACTCTTGTCCACCCTCACCCCTAAGGATGCTCCGTTACCATGCCGTAAGGATTTGATGTAATAACTAATATATCTTCGGTTGAAACTCTATCAATCTCTTTGATCCCTAAAAATATTTATCTGTCTGAAATATCGGGTGGTTTAGCGTTTTTGAAAATTGCCACCCCCTGTTCTAGGGGTTGTACAAAATTTTGTGAAATTTGCTCCACGGGTGTAGATTTGTATGCGGAACATACATACACACAGACACACACACACACACACACACACACACACACATACACACAAACATACATACATACATACGAACATACAAACACGCTGCTTTATTTATAAGATAATATGTATCTCGTAGTTTTCATTCGTATTGTTCTCTATAATTACCTTTTCTTTAAACCCCATCATATTCTTTTGATTAAAATCGATATTTGTCACATTTTTTTAATATAATCGTCGTCAGTTACATGCTTCATCACAGTAAAATAATACTAGGCCTACTACAACTACAACAGTGTTGCCAATACTCTGACCCGACCCGTTATATGCTGCATTTCTAATTCAGTCAACCGATTTTTAAAATAAAAATAATTTATCACCTAATTAACTTAACGAAAGTATTTTTTCTTCGTGCATATTTTAAATTAATGTTTCTTTTAAGGAACCACGCACGTTGGCAGCACTGTTGTATGCGGTTTAAAAAGGTAGATTTCCTCACTATGAAGACTCTTAAATGCTTCTTTTCTTTCAAATAACATTTCATTGTCATTCTTTAAAATAAGATTTTAGTAACTGAATGAATCAACTTTATTTTGATTTCGATGCTGATGTCGCCAGATCCGGGCATCTTTCATCGTTGCAGCAAGGAGCGGCATAACCTCCTCATCCTTCTTACTAAGCAAAGTGATTGGATGTTTACATTAAGGTTCCATAATTATTATGTATTTTTCTATAAGCCATTTTCTTAGCGAGAGCAATAGATTTCATATCTGTGTCGATAATTTTGAATAGAATTAAGATTCGAGGTGAAGAGCTGACAGAAAGTAAATAAGTGCGGCTTATCTTAGAAATGGTTCTGTTTACAAGAAACTCGTGACAGAAATCAAGACGTGATCAGAAGAAGAGGGAAAGATGTAAGTGATACCAATTTCAGTTTAAGTGAACTTGATAATTTTTTTAAGATCTCTTTTTTATTAAAATATTTGTTATTGTGGTCATTTATCTTTTCAAAACTAGATAAATATTATATTATATGCAAAACAATATTTCACTTCTATCCCAATCAATTATCAAACCTCTCTCTCCAATTTGTCCTTGGGAGATCAAGGTAAGATGCAGTGCAGGCACGTACAGGACCTCACTGATCTCTACGCCAGGGGGGCTCAATCGGTCCATATCGAGGGTTTTAAAAGTCAATATTCTCCAAATAATAATAGTAAATGATAATATTAAGTTTGTTTTTTGTTTCCTGGAACATGTTTTGTTTAGGATTACTGTTCTATAATGATTACAATTATTGAAGACCAATTTTGATAATTGATAATGGTCAATAAGTCAGCGGATCCATTGTAATTTTATAGCAAAACGGCTTTGACCAAGTTTCGCGGTTTCTATTATTGTTTATTCAGCAGCATTCGTCCTATGGTGGCTGATCAAAGGGTAGGGAAACACCCCGGACTGGTTGCCTCGAGGGTGGGGACGCAATTCCCTACAACTGTAATAAGAGTCATACAGGTTATGGTGAAATTAATATTTTGTCAGCATTGGTTCGGTACGGGATGAGAACAGTTAAATGCACAAAATGAGTGACGCTCGATGACGATTAAATCACGTATTGACCAAAAGATAAAGTTTGAATTCAATATCTGGGGCACCCTGATATTTTTTAATATATATGTTAATGACCAAAATAAGTCTTTTAATTTTCGAATTTAGCGATGATGGATTTACTTCCCAACGTCCACATGCATGGATGCTTCTAACATCCGTACAACAATTTGAAAAAACTTGCTACAGATTTGGACTTGAAGTGACGTAACTCTATGATTATTCTTTCATGTCACTGGTCTATGTTCCTATCTTATTTTCTTATTTGTTACGGACTTTTGTACGTTCTACGCTAATAAAGTAATTTGCTTCATGTTGCAGTTGGACGACTTTTTCCTTGAACTGTACGGAGTAAATGTACACGAAGAATTATTTCGCAAGTGGTCAATATTATCGGATTTATTACATCAGGGATTACATGATTATATAACGGAAAACGTTAAATATTTCACTGGGAACGTTACCTTGCTACCTCTGATAGACGAGGTGAGTCCTCTGTTAGAATACTAAACTTTTTACTTTTTCCTCCGCGGACTAATTTAGACCCTAACTCTGCACATTCTTCCCTCTGGTCTCTGCACCATGTGCCGTGGTCATATTCTTGTGCAGGGATTTTTCTAGACTCAAATAAATATGCATATATTTATCTAAGTAATCTAAATTTAATCTCTATTTTTTATCTTTCCCAGATTCTACAATACTTAGAAACTATACAATTAAAAATAATGTCAGAATTCGCATCCGATTTGGGCAACGCCACTCTGGAATCAATATACGAAAATCTGAACGATCATTGCACTGAATATTTGGACACGCCTATTGAGGACCTCACAGTCGAACCAAGTGTGAGTACAGCTTCCTCCACATTTAGGAGCATTCCCCCTCTTTACTCAGACTGTGGAGTAACAGAAAATACTTGTATTTTTTTTACATATTAGTACTTATTTATTATGATGGATGTTGCAGAAAATGACGTGTGTGACGAAGAGGTTGGGAAAAATGTTGGCATTAAAGTTTATAATTGGCATCGGAGTGGGTCTGCAGAAGTCGTCCCGTCATTGCATCCAACGGCTGTTGCCTCTCTGCTCGGGGGGTTCATTCCAACTGCACCCTAGCCTATGAAGAACAAATTTCGAGTTTACTTACTAGTTACATACAGGAAGATCATGAATTAGTTCCTATAGATGAGATTTCGATTCTAGGAATCATAGAGCATTTCTTGTTTAATAACTTACGTTCGTTGACGGTACCATACATGACTGCATGGTTTTACGTGAACTTATTGTCGTATTACATATCTTCCGTACAGTACATTGACCCATTTTTGTTGGAGAACATGCTACACTTTACAGGCTTTAAGAAAACTGAAATACAATACTTCAAGTACGACAGCTTCTCACAATCACAACATCAGTTCACTTGGGGAATAGCCACGTCTAACACGGGTATCGTGAATCATACTTTTTCGCACAACAGAGACATATACCAGCGGGACTCAGAAGAGTATTTTGAGTTCCACCATGAATACTATATTATATTGCGAAAGCGCTCCAATCGACCATAGATCTCATGCGTTGCGCGTACACGGACCCGAATTCGAGACCGTTGACTTGGTCCACGGCTCCTTCTGCCTACTTCCATTCTCACTGTCTTTGTCTCGCATACAACGGCACTGAATGCGGGGTCAAAGCACCTCAAGGTGTCGATCCCGGTCTTTATTGCTTGTCCGTGTTACTTAGAGACTTCCAGATACAAATCTCGTTCAGGCCAGCAGTCACCTACCTGACTATGCCTTTCAAACAAGAGTTCCCGTCTGCAAATTCTCTAACTTTCTCCAAGCGGGTTTCAAGAGAGACTGCAAAGACTCGGAAGCACAGATAAAATTTAAATTGACCCTTTCAGTGCAGTGATACTTCAAGAACATTGTGAACAAGCACCTCAACTGTTCCGAAATTCCAGTAATAAATACTTACAACGCCTCTGAGCTCTGTGCGCTTCAACTCTTCATGTCGTACGTTGACTGTGACGGTGACGTCGAACTTCCCGGGTCTTACTACGGGGTCGGGGATTCAACACTGGTTCTGATCCTGACGTTCGCCGACGTCGCAGTGCGCGTCCTTACCGTGGTCACGTACCTCGCCTGCCCACTTCTCCGCAACCTTCCAGGGAAGCTGCTGATAGGCTACTAGGTGACGGCGCTGCTGAGACTCCTCGTGGTGCGGGTGAGTCTCGCGGACATGTCGCTGGCCGTGCGCCTCGACGTCGCCATGGACCTGGCCTCCACCTTGTGGCTCACCGCCTACTTACACTTCCTCACGACGTCCATCATGACTTTGCGACTTCCAGACTCTCTGAGCCGTGATGAAGCCCGTATGGTGCTTCGACGTTACGCGCTGTTAGGATGGGCCTTTCCGGCGGCGTTGTCCGCGGCTTTCTTCTGGATGGACGAGGCCCTCGACAGTCGCTTGCAGACCGGCCAGCTTCTATTTGTGCTGTGCAACTACGTGGCGCTCTTCGGTAACCTCTACATGTTCTATAAAAACTTCCAATTCTACTACAACGTCAAGAAAAGCGCCCTTCACCTTCGTAATGCCGTCACGGCGCGTAGCTTCTTCGCTGATCTCTTCAACTTCGCGTTGAGGACGTCTCTGCTGTCAGGGGCGGGGATTATCTTCCGGGTGGTCTTTACGCAGATACAAGGGCTGGAGCACCTGCTGCGTTACTACCATGCTTTAGGCACGCTCCAGGGGCTGCAACCGTGAAGCCCGCGACTTCTGGAAGTTGGTCGTGTTCACAAAACTCCCTCTGTGGTGTCGTCGTGAAAATACTATTGTTTAGAAATGTCCTGTATAGATGACATATTATTAAAAATGTAGTATCCTTGTAACAGTCTTCATTTATTGCCAATATTTTGTAGTTTTAAATTTAAATAATAATAATAATATGACCTCTAACTGCATTGGTAAACAAGCAATCACACCACGTTGCGGCGCCAAATAATGTAGTAGTCAAATTATTAATTGAGTAAAACCACGTAGCGGCCAATTAATGTGATAAATTAATGATTTATAAATGAAATTAAACAATTAACTTTTAAATACACAATGTGTGTTGGCAGACCTTTTAAATGTTTATTATCTCTGCTATGAAACATTAGTTATCTTTGATATAAACAGATAATTAGTATACAATGTTATGTAATGTAATAAGGTCGCTGAAATAAAATAATACCAAATATTACATGGTGGCAGCGGTAATTGGACCATGTAGCGGTAATTGATCTTCGGTAGCAGTAATTGGAGCTTGGTAGCTGCAATTGTACTTTAAAATTGTCTGGACGTAATAAGCAACATTTGCATTGATAATAGCCGCAATTCATCATTCTCCGAGTGAACCTGACCCATTTCATTTTTCAAAAGCACAAGAATGGAAACAATGGAAAAATAGATTCGAGAGATTTCGAATGGCAACAGAATTGGACAATAAACGTGGACCAAATCAAGTTAACATGTCGATATAAAACATGGGTTCTCAAGCGGACAAGCTATTTACAGCCTTTGGGTTGTCGGACGCTGATAAGCAGGACTATAATAAGGTGATAGCTGCATTTGACAAACAATTAAACGTGAAACGAAATCGTACATATATACGCGCGGTGTTTAATCAACACTTCTAGCCAGAAATTGAAACTGATGAAGAATTTGTTGTAAGTTGTTTGTGATCGCGTAATCGTGGGCATAAAGGACCAAGAACTTTCAAACAGGTTTCAACTGATATATTCATGACTTAAATTATTATTATTTTAAATGAAATGATCGAAATTCGAAATCTGACGATAATTATATTTACACTATTAGGTTTCGAATTAAGAAAATTCCTTTTTGTCTACTTTACCCTTATCAGTTCATCTGGACTCGACCTCACTTTTTTTAAAACATCACAAAAAGGCCACATTTCATTGAAGTTAAAGATGTTTTAGTTTCCAAACACATCACTTTCTGACTGTTGATAACTTAGTTTGAATAATCACAGTTGATAACTTTGTTCTCTAAAACTTTGATAATTACTCGAACATGGCAATAGACGAAATATAATTCCAAATTGGCGACTTGCAATTCCAAAACCCGAGGACTTTTAATACAACATTTCTCAGCTTCCAAATCACACTTGCTCAGTCGTGGTCCCAGGAACACTGAATACGGACTCCTCCATCCTACTCCGAGGAACTCTGAATCTCTCAAGTTCCGTACGACTCAATGCTGCCTGAGGCAAGCAAGCATTATAGACTCCATTTTCTTGTACACAATCCTTAAACTATAATGAAATGGCCTCATATTTATGCCGATGATAATGAAAATAGTAAAATTTTATTTATTAAATAATTACATATTCGTAACTACCACAGTATATTATCGAGGTAAATCATCATTAGAAGAAATATATTGTAATAACCAGCTCAGAAGAACAGGAATTTTGTTCTTATTTTGTCAAATTTGTTTACGAACTCAGACTGGGGATCCTTGAATGGTTTGAACATATAAAAAATAATGATATAATGACAGATAAGTGACTTTTAGAGAAGAACAAAAAAATGAAATCTGACGATCTATCCTTATTTAACGTTTATATACAAATAATTTTATAAAGTTCAGTTTGTACCGGTACCAGGCATTTGTTTGGATTCTATGATACACTTAACACAATTTACACGTAACAGGACATCGTTTCACTGAATTTAATTTGTTTTAATTCAGACACAATTGCTCCGTAAAATACAGACCTATGCTTTAAGTCCCTCCCTCCCTCTATCTCTCCAGCCAAGATTGTAGCTCTGGTTCTGATTACGGGCAAATCTGAATGTTCTCCACTCCTTTTCCAAAGTTCTGCCGATACCCGCTGACCAATTGATTATCAGCCTCCTGAATCACACTGTCATCATTCTCCTTCGAGTAACTCTCTCTGTTAAAGTGACCAACTCTATTCGACGGAATTTTGTGACTGTCTTTATTTGCTGAAATTCAATGTCCAACTGTACTTGACGAAATTCTGCGTGCGACTCTACTCGACGGAATTTTGTTACTGACTGGTGAGCCCCGTAGCTTAAACGCTCTCCAACGACAAAGGCCCGCCTGTATATATTCTTACCCATTGTTGTGTTTGTGTTCTCGCCGTTAACAATTTATTTCAATTGTTTAATTATTAATTCTCTAATTGCCTTTAATTATTATTACAAAATACATACATACATACGTATATATATATATATATATATATATATATATATATATATATATATATATTGTAATAACTAGCTCAGAAGGACAGCAATTCTGTTCTTATTTTTGTCAGATTTGTTTACGTACTCAGACTGGGGATCCTTGAGTGGTTTGAACATATAAAAAAATAATGATAAAATGACGAATACGTGACTTTTAGAGAGGGGGAGGTCTAATAATTGGGGCATTTTGCGGCTCTTAGGGCTAAATGGTTGTGACCGACGGAACCCTGAAAGGCATCATAACAGATGGACGACGCAATTATATTAAAAGGAAACGTTTAATTTAATTGATTGAGTGGCTCTCGGAGCGGGAGAACGGCAACAGATGGTGTTTGTTTGGCGAAAGTGGAAATGCAAAAAAACTGTGAAAACAAGGGAAGATTCTGGAGCCGGAATATAAATAAGAGGGCAGTTGGACAGCACGTCGTTTGCAGAAATTTGCAGGAACTTAATCCCGATATCATCATACCAAATCTTCCACCTGAATTCAACCAACCTATCCCGGACCACCTTAGACATAATTTAAACTAAGCTACTTCTCTCCATAAAACTTAGGTATAACCAAACACTACAAAACCAAACACAAACCCGAATTCACACATATGTCTAATCCTTTTACTTTTCTTACAGGTATCTAAACTTTTATTTAAAAAAAAAAAAGATCGTTATCATGTAATAAAACATCCATTATGTTTCAGGAATTCCACCAGAAAAGAAGTCTGAGGACCTCCAAGTTATTAATTTTTATTTACATGTACAACTAATCCTCTTATCGTTTTTCAGTCTGTTCACATCTAGTCAACTCTCCACACATCCGTCCTACTCGATACAGGTTTTATAGGGTTTTCCTGTGTCAATGGTGAATGCCGAGTAGGTCAATAAAATCGCAGCTAAGAGGCCCTAATAACTCGAAGCTGCGTTCCCACCCTTCCTTCCCCCATTTCCCCCTAACGCATGATGGAGGCTAGCTCGGTGTGTGGTCGCGCGGAGGGCGGTTCCTCGGGAGGCCGGTGAGGTGGCTGATACCTTCTCCAGGGCACCCTTTCATCCTACCTACCTACATCAACATCTATACACCTAAAACCCCTCTCCTTCCCAGCCTTCTTCCGGTGGGTTTGCTGCGGTCTGCCTTGGTTCGAGCCAAATTATTATTACCTTCACATCTATTGCCGAAGAGGGCTATACGCCCTATAACGGCTCTGGGAAATCTTCCCAGATAAAATACATTTATTTGTTTGACAGTTGAGAGGTTCATTATCATTTTGTGTGGACTGTAGACGGACGAGTCAGCGGGGAGAGCGGTGGTGCAGGTCCGCAGGGACGGACGAGGGGCAAAGTTGAAGTGGCCGAAACAATGGTGATGAACAGTTGGGAGTTTGCAAAAAGGAGAGATCATCGGATGCTAGGGCAAGCTAGGTGGCCGAGAGTAATCAGCTGGACATCAGTCGTCAACAGTTGGTGGGAGTTTCATCGTGGAGGTCTGTCTGAAAGCAGAGTTGTTTGAATTCGTCATGAGGGTGACGTCGTCAAGAGGAGGTGGCTATAAAAGCTGACGGTGAGCGCAACCTGGTGCCTTTTAAGCCTGTATGAAGTGAGTGTGTGGACCAGAGAGCGTGTAAGTTTATTTTTCTGAATTAATAATTTAAATTGCTAATAAAGGGTAAAAAGTGTCAGATTTCGTTACTTTCGTTTCATTCGTTTCAAAGATTTCGTTTCATTCGTTTCAATCATTTCGTTTTCATTTATTGTAACTGTATTTGTTTAATTGTAACATTTTGTTCCGTTTCCTTATCAACCCAGTAAAGACCTTGCGGGTACCGAGTCCAATTATTTAAAATGTATTCTAGGTAAATAAAATTGTTTTGATTTATAAAATTTCATCAGATTTGTGTAATTGAAAATTGTGTTTCAATAAATGATAATTGTTTGTTTAAATTGGTAGTTATTTTATTTTGTATTATATAAAATGGCTACCACAAAGTGGGGCAAATTTCATTAACCAAAAATTTATTAGTGTTTATTACAATATGTTGAACGTGTAACTGAGATGAAAAGTAAGTGATGATCTCAGCAATGTTAAACGTGCTGATGTGAATGTTTTGCGAGAGAAGAAAAGGAAAATGTCTTTTGACCCGGCTAAAAAGTTTCCAATCTTTTCTTTAGGGTAACAGGCTACTTGAGGGTAATCCACATGGTGGCAACTCCCTCTTTAATAGCATAGGAAGAGATTTGAAGCGTTAACTAGGGCCCCCGGGCTATATTTTAAGGAAACCCCTCTCCCGCCATTGGAAGGGCGTGGGACAAGTACACAATGCCCGACTTACCTGATACAGGTTTTGTAGGGTTTGTCCTGCATCACTTTTAGGCGAACAACGGGTAGGATCCTAACATATAGCCCGGGGTCCCTAGTTAACCCTTGGCTACCTTCCTCTACCCTTCCACATCCCCCCTTTCAAATCCCTTCCTATGCTATTAAAGGGGAGTTACCAACATGTGGATTACCCTCATGTAGCCTGTTACCTAAAAAAAAGAGTTTTACTATAATTTGTTTCACTGTGAACATATTTTAATTTTAAATCTAATTCTGTTATTTTTAATTTCTATGTTTGTTTCTCAGATGAAAATAGAGTAAATTAGTGTGACGAGAATCATTTACACTTGTATTGAATCTGGATCACTTTTCCTGTCGTCTTCGACTGCGCATCGTGTTGTATTGTAGCTGTTGGATAGGCGTTTTTGCATTTTTGTTTACAATTGCATAAATTCGGTTTATGCTATTAAGATTGGGAATAGTTGGTTCAGGTTCATAAACGACATCTTCATGCTATGGCCCCACGGACCAGACTCCCAATCCGAATTCCTCCACACCTTGTAGTCCAAACACCCATTAAAGTTCACTTGGAACTACTCCCCAACCAAAGTCACTTTCCTAGACGTTAACGTAATCTGTGTTTTAGCACGATCAGCACATCTGTCCACATAAAACCTACGAACACGCTCCAATATTTGCACTTCACAAGATGCCACCTAAACCACACAAAACGCTCCCTCCCTTACAGTGTAGCCCTCAGGGGAGCACGTATTTGCTCCACCTGAAATAGTATGGCCTCTTACACCAACCGGATCCTCAAGGCCTTCATCAATAGAAAATATCCCAGAAACATACTCCAAAAACAGATAACCCGTACCCTATCAAATCTCCAATCAGCCACACCAATTCTGGACCAAAACAAGAAAAATAGTCCACCCCTCACAATAATCCACATCCCAGGACTACACAAAATCAATTCCATTCTCCGTCTATCGTACACTGCACTGCAATCCAGTGGACTGAAATCAAACCCTGACCTAAAAATCATCCTTCCCACTATACTCCCCACCTGCCCAAGGGTTGCCTTCAGACACCCACCCATCCTCTGCAATTTACTTGTCCACCCCAGCAAAACCCACATCCCTACCCGCCGACCTATACTGGGTTGCAAACCTTGAGGTAGGAACAGATGACATGTTTTCCCTATCTTACAGCACACTACAATCTTCCAGAACCACACAAAAAGTCTTACACAATAAAATAAAAATAACCTGCCTCTCCTCCCACACAATTTACTGTAGACTCTGCCCTGTATTTTATATAAGCCAAACAAAAAGACCCCTCGCTGAATTAGTAGCAGCACTGTCAAACTTTCCAAAATTAATTAATTTTGTTTATTTTATTATTGTCGAGACTCAAGAAAGAGGGCTTTGAGGCCATTGTATTGTGACTTACGGTATTGTTGACGAGAATGCGGAACCAATAATGCTCGCTACAAGGTGATTGTCGAGAAGGTGGAAATAGACGTGCAGAACGTTATTTGCTGGAGTATAATGTAGAGATTGTCAAGTATGTACCGAGAGAACCAAGTTACTCGGAGCGATGTTGTAAGCAGTGTGTGTTGGGAGTCGTCGGAGAGAGAGCATAGTATAGTTTTAGAAAGCTGCGGAGTGTGCTTTTAGAGGCTGATGATTTTGTGGTAGAAGTCGCCAGTTTTCCGTTGCAACTTCTCAATGATTGGCAGACACCACAGAATCTAAGGCGTAATAATACAAGCATTCAGATATTCAGAACTTAAACAGTAAACAGTGATTTTTTAGCGAGCGGCAAACAATTAAACATACAATATTAGAAAGATATCAACAGAGTTTTTAAGTGTTTGCAAACAATAATTAAATAGTATCAGTGAAAATGGCCTGTTAGAGAATAATGGAGTAAGTAAAATAAAATAAATTAAAAATGAAAACACGGGTGCACAAGCCCAAGAGACCAGACAATGATATGTAGTACAAACAAATATCTTATCTCTAAACCTCATATGTAAATATTTACCGTAAAATTTCAATCAGATTTCGACAACTCCATTAACATTATATAAGTTTTAGATTAAGAATTATTGATTTTAATTGAAAATTAAATTTCATTTTTGTATAATCTTTATTAGAGGGCCGATTGGCGGGTTTTAAATTGAGTTCTCACGAAAGCCGAGGTATAATAATAATAAAATATAATAATATAATAATAAAAAAGGTAAATTCAACGAAAACTAAATATTGTAAAATAAATTAAATTTTTATCTTCATAAATAATTGTTCAATTTAAATTCCTTCATTTCTTCCCCTAAATTAAAAGAAATTACTGGCATTCTATTTTACTGTTTTGTTGTAATTTTACTCTTTATTAGAGGTTGTTTATTTTGTTTACCACATAAATTGGTGCTCCAACTTATTTAAATATAAAAGAGATTACAACATAAATTGACACTCAAACGTGAGGCATATAAAATTTAATTTTGTAACTATTGTGTTTACTACATTATATATACATATATATATATATATATATATATATATATATATATATATATATATATTGTAATAATCACATATTTAATTAGTTATTCAATTTAAATAACCCGACGTTGGAGCACAAAATGTAATAATCACATTTAATACAATTAAATTTCTTTTTAATTTAGACCCACGTTGAGAAAAAAATGTAATAATTAAATTATTAATTTAGATTTTAAATGAAAAATAAGAATTCAAAATATAAAACAAAGTTAATTTAATAAAAACCAATTCTTATCACAATTGAAAATTTTGTTACAAGTTGGTAAAGTGCCACGGCTTAATTTCAGAGTCGACTATCAGGTCTCCAATAAAGAATGTTACAAAATGACAATTAAAAACTTACAATGTGAAAAATTCTTAACTCATTATAGAAATATGAAATCTGCCGATAATTATTATTTACACATTAGGTTTACAATTAATAAATTTTCTTTCTAGTTCACATTACCATTGGCAGTTCGTCTGGGCTCAATCTCACACGAATATTGTTAAACACATCACAGACAGGCCATATTTCACTGAACTTAATGTGGTTGAAGTTTTCAGACACAAAGCACTTCCTGCTTTTAGCAATACCTCAGATTGTCGACTCGCAGTTCAAAAAATTAATGTCTCTGCTGCCTAATTATACTTGCTTGAATATGGTAACAGAAACTTTAAATCAGGGACTCCACACTAAAAAAACACCTTCACTTTCCTGGTCCAAGCAACCCTCAATTATATCCTCCTCAAAACACAGCTTTTTCGCCTTCATGGTCCAAGTAACTCTCAATTTCAAGTTCTGTATGTCCCAGTGCTGCCTGAGGCAACAAGGCAATTTTAGCAAGCAAGCATTATAGACTCCATATTCTTGTGAACAATCCTCATATTTATGCCGCCCATAATGAAAGTCGTAAAATTTTGTTTATTAAATAATTACATGTTTTTAATTACCACTATATACATAAGAAGCCAGCTAAATGTAACTGCTAATATCTGTGCCAAAATTATTTATATAGAATGTGTGTGTGTGTGCGGGAGAGAGTGAGTGGAGGAAGATAAAACCACCAATGCTCTATTTCGATGGAGCATGAAACTTAAATAATTGCTATATTGATGTTAAAAATAAGCGTGAAAAGTAATAGAAAATAAATAATATGGGATGTAAATTATATTGAAGAAAAAATATATTTACATTTTTGTATGAATTAGGTATAATATTTCCAAGAAATTTTAATTAACGTGACCATATCTTCTTGTACTGTATGCAGACTAATGCCTACTTTTTAATGCAAAGACAATTTAACATACTTGATTATTTGAATATATACACTGTTATGATACTAAATTGATATTTTTAAATCTTTGTGAAAATGTCCTGTTATGTTTATTAAAATTTTTTAAGAAATGAGTGCCATATTTCAATATTTTCACCAATTTGCGGTATGATAACAATTCTCTGAACCACATTTGATTCACATGTTCATTCATTCAAAATTATGATAATGTAGAATAACTTCAAAACTGTACATGATTAAATATACTTGGAATATGAATAAAATATCTTGAGAATAGCTATGTGAAAATTATTATAATAGTAAAAAATGTGCAAATTAAAACAAGATCTGTATGATATGATAAGGCAGAAACACTCGCAATACATTAAATTTGTCAATAGTTCACTAAACAATCGTATCAAGTAACATTGCAGAAGTATGTATTTACGATATATTAATCTAATAGAAAAAAAAACTATTTTAAGGTGTGGAAAGAAGAGAGGAAAATATATATTGACATTTTGAATACCATGAGAACATTCTAAACATCTTCAAAATGTGTAAATAAAGGTTTCCTTAGCATATTTGCCCAATAACATAAAACATTTTCTTTCCCATTATTATCATTATAATACATAGAAAATTGTGACAAACACATGACATATTTTCACTTAAATACATTGTGCACCATTGTCTAAATGACAACTATTAAAATCCATATATTTACAATAAGTTTTCACAATGATATATGTCTATGATATAATAAGCAGAGGAAAATCATTTACCACACATTTTCTACACAAAGATTCATAACAACAAACAACTGGTATAGGACCTCAAAGGCTATTTAATCCTAATCTGTAACAAAAAAGGAATATTTTATTAATGATTTAATACTGAAATAAAATAAGTTTAGGACTTCGTAAAATATGTTTCACTCTATATTTATATAACATACATAGTGCTTAATTCAAACTTCAATTCATCAATTCATGCCCTGCCAGCATGGATTTCAGACATACCTTCCTGACAAAGAGGGTTCAGCCCCTTGAAAATATGTATTATTCTGTCACATCTGCCCAAATGGGCCAAACTATTGATTTCAGATAAGTTCAGCCCCTCGAAAATATGTACTATTCTGTCACATCTGCCCCAATGGGCCAAACTATTGATTTCAGATCAGTCAACTTTGTTATATCTATCCTCCAACACACACAAATAATTTCAGCACATATCGGCACAAGGCCTGTTGCACCTTAGTTAGTATCTGTGAAGGACGACAAAGAAAATCCCTACCTAAATCTGGTTTCTTGACATATCTCCCCTACCTCTCATGCAAAAGCTTACATGAAGATGAGATTTCAGTGCAGGATAAAGGTCTTTATTTGTCCTACACTATTAACCTTGGATCCTTTAGACTTATC
This sequence comes from Zhengitettix transpicula, assembly GCA_037074705.1. NCBI lineage: Eukaryota > Metazoa > Arthropoda > Insecta > Orthoptera > Tetrigidae > Zhengitettix > Zhengitettix transpicula. The sequence continues at coordinate 199,867,616 of CM073591.1, read as the reverse complement.
CATGAACCTTAAAATTCTGTGAAACAGTCCAATGGAAGCTACTCTTCAATAAGATTACCTCAGATAATTCTGAACCACTTGCCATCACAGCACATTGCCTTTATACATTCTTTTTAAAAAACTTCCAAACTATTACTTCTGAAACTCCCACCTATCCAGTCACTTGAACCATTCACCTGCATTCTAGTGTTTTATATATCTTCACCATTCTTTTTCAACTTCATTTCCGAACATTCTATCCTATCCCATGGCCAACTCTTGGTCTTCCATAACCTCCAAAATTGTAGAAAAATTACCATTCTCCTGGCTAACAAGAGCTTCACCACCATTGTCACATACCTGGAGGAGCACATGGCTGTGGTACTTCACCAGCCAGGAAAAACAAAATTTATAATCCTGCCATTTCTGTCAATCCTTCTATTAAATCTGAAATAGACAAATTTATGGAAACATTACCCATTACAAAAATTATCACCTGATTCAATTGAGCTATTCACTCCAAAATCCCAAGTACACTCACTTTCTCCCAAAAATCCAGAAACATGGTGCCCTATGTTGACCAATTCTCACTGGCTACAGCTCCACCACTGAAAGGATTTCTGCTGTGGTGAATGAAGCCACTCCAACCAATAGTGGAAAAACTACCTTTCTGTATACAAGGCATTTCCTCCAATGCCCCTGTGAACTACCAAAACTTTCTCCTGATACCACACTGGTTACTCTAAATGTTGTTTCTCTTTACATTAACATCCCCCTTGCTAATGTCCATGGGACAGTTGGAACATAAAGGTTGCTGGTATTAAAAGGATAGTTAAACCTTTTCTAGATATTGAAAGAGACAAACATATAAGTTTTTTAGGAAAAGTTGTACTGTCTGTTTTTGGACTTATTTCAATGATACAATTTATTGAGAGTTGAATATGACTGATATTTTGAAAGTGTAATTCTATTTTCCTTGCTGTTCACCAAAATGTTGGAAATCTACTAATGATAATCTGTTGTGTGTTAGGGATTTAATTTAAATACTGACTGAACAGTGCTGTGTAAACTCTGGCCTTTTAAATGAAAAGAAAACCACTTCGTTAATTTGTGATCTGAAGTAAAAAGTTGGTAAATGGTGAAGTGAAAATTTGGTATGATACAAGAACTGCTCCAATATCAGGTATGTAAGAAAACATTTCGTAAACTTATATAATATTCAAAACCCTCAGATTTCTTATATTAGTTTTTTTTCCTATTTTAGAATAAGGTAATTAAAATAGTAAATTTATTTAAATATTTTGTGTTTTAATTACGGGTACCTATATTTGTTTAGAGTTCCAATAAGTGACCCTAGTGATTAAGAGTCTCATAAAAGTCGTGGAATTAATGTAAAAAATTGAATTTATTGTAATAAATTTCTGTATTTAAATTGAATTTTTTAGTAATCTTTTCATTTAATAAATCTGTCTATAAATAATAGTTTAAATAAATTTGATAAATTGAAGGATAATTATTAGATCATTTACCATATTAATTGCTCATCATGGGATTTTGATTTCTCATAATCAATTATTACAATAATTGATGTGCAATGTGGTGACTACATTTTCTCTTAATTGAAAACCATAATATATACAGTCTATGTTGTCAATATAATTAAAATAATGGTATGTATAGGAAAGAGATAAAGTGAATGGCTTACCTTAAATTGAGGTTTGCATTGCCATACTACACAGGTATAAGTTCTTCAATTTTTCAATGGTTAAAGCCCCCTTATTGAGGAGGGATTCACCCTGTGACACCTAGCTGGCACAAACATGTATACTAATTCCAGACTTATCTTGGTAAAATTCTCATTCCACAAAGTGTTTTCATAGCTTATATTTTCAAATTATTTCTTTTCTCTATTTTTTGTCTTTATCCTCACATTTTCTATTATTTCATTTTTTAAATTTTATTAATTACTTTTGGATATTGCTGAAGGAACGGATTAGTGGGTTTATATGACACTTATATTAGCCCTATTTATGCAGTACTCATTCTTGTTTGAACTTTATACCAACTCTCTGAAGTAAACAACAGAAAGGACCATGTAACTTCCTTCTTACTGCCAAATATAGAAGAGGGTACCACAGATATATAAAAAATGGTGGCTAGTGTATAAAATTGTTCTGTTATAAATTGAACTTGAAAGTTTATTTTTTAAAACTTAAACCAAATTCATAAATATAGGAATGGAGTTATATAAAATTATTAAAACATAAGCATAGTTATTAAAGGTTTCATAATTTTTTAATATTCTTTTATGTTTCTTAACTTTTCCAGTAATAAGTCAGGTGATTTTAAAACTGTTTTATATGTGTTTGTAAGTCATTCTGTTTTGCTGCTAAGTATCAACAAAATATAAAATTAAATTAAGGAATATTTAGTAGTGTTTCATAATTTTTTTATCTCATCTACTACCATATCATGGTATTGATATAAAAAGTTATTAACATCATAGTCTAACATTTGTAAGTCAGAGATAAATATTTTTTTCCAATCTGATAAGAAAACTTTATGGTTATCTAAAATTCCAATCTGCTCCTGAACAAATATATCTTCATTTATTATATACTTTTCAAATTCCTCTTTAAGTCTTCTTTCTAATATGTTACATTTTCCTTCTATTCCCTGAAATAAAAAAAGTGAAATTATTAATTTTGCATAATGAGGCAATAATCTACATATAACTTTAGTTTGAGGATAACAATAATTCATAGCCAGATTTGCTAAAGTTTTATGTTATAAATATAATTATTAAATAAGTATATATAAAATGAAAATACAGCAAATAATGCAGTAAAATAAATTCTTATAGTGCAGTGAGCTCAATTCCTTAAAAACAGAAAGTGGAAGAACAACTTTAACCCAGTTAACTCTTGAATATTGAATTTAATATCATGGAATAATTGTCATTGTGGTAGCACTGTGAAAGAGGGAATAGTTTTCTTATGTAGTAATTGACTGTACATTGTTGTGTAATAACATGTTGTTGTGACTGTGTTCCCTTTCGCTGAACGTATTTTAATAATAAAAACCTTTAAAAACTAATATCATAGGAGTTATTACTCATAAAACCCAATAGGTTACGGGTCCAGACATTAATAAAAGTTCGCGAAACTAGGAAACGTGATAGTGAGTGTTAGAAAGATCAGTTCATAAACTCTATTCAAGTTTACAATTGTGGTAAGTTATGACCAGCCATAACTGTTTCCTTGCGGCTAAAAAACAACAACATGCAAGTGCCCAAATGTCGATGAAAGACAGACTTGTGAGCTGTGTAAACATTAGTTGATAAAAACAGCTTCGCTATGTGGAACACTGATGTGTTTTATTACGTGCATCGGTGATCGAGTATGTCGTGTTCGGCAAGAATAAACTTGATGGTGCTACTGAAAAAGAAAAATCAAGATGGGAGCAAGATGACGCTAAAGCCCAAAAAATCATAGTTTTTACGATTGATAAAAAATTTAAGAACAACATCATAAATAGCAATACTGCTGCAGCTTTGTACAAGAAGTTGGAGAGTTTGTTTATGAGGGACCAAATCCAAGCACAAAACGTACTTTTGGAGGAATTTTTTCGCTTTGAATATGATTCCAACAAAGACATGTCGACAAACCTGAGTGTTTTGGAAAACATTGTTGTTAGGATAAACGCCACATCAGAGAAGATTGGTGACGAAATTCACATCGCACGCGTTATGTCAACTTTACCCAAGGCGTTTCAGTCTCATTTTACAAACGCTTGGGATTCGACTTCGAAAGAAGAAGAAACATTGGAAAATCTCAAAACACGTTTGATAAGGGACGAAATGCGCTATTGTGCAGTTACTGAAAATAACTCTATTGCATTCAAAACCGAAGAATTAAAATGTTATGGATGTAATTCCAGATCACATTTTATTCGGAACTGTCCCAAAAATAATGACAGAAAGATGCCTAAAAAGTACCCTACTTGCACTTTCTGTAAGAAGATAAATCATCTGGAAAATAGATGTTTTTTCAAGAAGACAAGTTCCAACAACAAAACTACAACCAGTGACAACCAAGTAAGTTACGTAAGTGTTGAGGAAACAAGTGCGTTTTTGTCTTGTGAAAGTAAGGACACGGTTTTAGATTTAGACGTAGCTGCTACTTCGCACGTGGTCGGGAACGAAAAGTTATTGACTGAAAAACAATACATTTCCCGAGTCATAGGTACTTTAAAAAAGGGCGAGTGTTTGGAAGCAAAAAAGCCTCGGTAAAATAGTAACAACCGTTTGTGATCTTAAAAATGTTCTTTATATTTCCGGACTTGAGGTTAACTTGCTCAGTGTTCCAGAAATCAGTAAAAATGGCGGCCAAGTAAAGTTTTCCAACAATGAGGTGCTCATTACTAAGAATAATAAAGTTGTCCTTGTCGGAAAGAACAATAACTCAGGCCTGTATCTTATTGAAATTCTGCCGATTTTGGAACAAAGTGTATACATTTTTGACAAAAGTTCCAGCTCTTTAGACGTAGTGGTCTGTGACATCTGTCAACAAGCTACGCAAGTAAGGAAATAAATTCCAAATAATGAAGGCCATACTGTTGAATCTGAAGATAACTCAGATGCATCAAATGAAGAAGACGATGATGAGTCAAACACTGCAATCCCTGAAGATCCAGGAGAAAACATAACAAATGATGAAGTTCAAGGAAGAGGAAACTGAAAAAAAAAAGAAACCAGAGATTAAATGATTATGTTGTGGTGACATATGAAGAGGAAATTTCTGAAGACGATGCAGCTAGGTGGAAAGAAGCTATAGAAGAAGAAAATATGGCTCATAAATAAAATCAAACCTAGAAACTTATCGACTTCATTGAAGAACTGAGTGGACAGCCAACCAACGTTACACTCAACGTTGGCAATCAGAGTGCCATAAGCCTTGTGAATAATGGAACTTTGAATCATAAATCTAAACACATAGACGTTATGTATCATTATATAAAAGAAAAGGTTGATAATAATGACTTAAAACTTAATTACTGTGCAACAAATTCACAAATATCTGATTTGCTCACAAAATCTTTGAATTCTACTCAAATTTGAACAATTTAAAAAAACAAATATTACTTAAATAAGTTTTCATAAAATCTGTTGTAAATCTAGAAAAAGGACAATTGATCAAGAACAATGAAAATTACAGGGGGTTGTTGAATATTAACTATTAATATCATTGAATAATTGTCATTGTGGTAGCACTGTGAAAGAGGGAATAGTTTTCTGATGTAGTCTTTGACTTTAAATGGTTGTGTTACAACTTGTTGTGATTGTGTTCCGTTTCTAATGTTTTCTAATAATAAAAACCTACAATATCATAGGAGTTATTACTCATAAAACCCAACATTAACATAGATATTTTACTATGCAATTGCATTTAAAAATTTGATAAGTCTTAAAGTAGATTAATTTATTATTTATTGGAAAGTATGAGCCCAAAATAAGTTTATTATTCATCGACTCACCCAAAATATGTATCGGTTAAGTTTTTGAAAATTTTTGACTGTAAGACCTAGTACATACTTTTATACAAAATCGCTCGACTTTGTATACAAGTGTGTACTAGGTCTACAATCAAAGTCGAGTGATTTGTATCTAGACAATGGCTGTAGACAATCGCGTGACAAATGTTTGTTTATATATACACGCTTTCAGAACAAAATCGCACAACATTGGTCTCCCGTCAGAATGGAAGACGTGGCCACGATTTCGTGGAATTGATTGGTGATTTGGGACTAATAAAGGAAAGGAGATCTAGGAATGATCTCAAAAGCTTAAAGGTGTAGACAAGTTGAGAAAAAGGGTAGTGTTGGGGGGGGGGGTGAGGTTCGCCTGAGGCTTATCAGGGAGGAATCGGAGGTTTGGTTGGTGGTTTTACGAGTCAAAAGACAGATGTAGAGTTTAGCAGCAGTATATTTTGTAGTTATATATACTAGGAGTAAGAGGGTAGATTAGAAAGGAAGACAACTAGGAACAGACCCAGTTGGAGACGTACGTCAACGATTGTGGACGCAGGTATTGTCTGACGAGGCTTGGTTGCCTGTCCCAGTTCTGCAAGTGCTGTGTTTGCGTTAGAAAATCATACGCGCTGGCGTAAATGCCTTATTGAGGACAAATTTAATGTAGATATACTAGCGGACTGTGTAGTCAAAACAATAATGGAGGACATCGGTCCACCTTAAAACAGTCAAAAATACATCCGGTACATTAAGAGCATCAAAATTACTCGCTGTATCAGAGAAGTATAAATACTCACGATACCAAATAATATAAAAAATATGATTGGTACCTTAAGAGCGTCAAAAATACTACCGGTGCGTTGAAAGAGTCAAAACTATTCTTCGTACCATAAGAGACTTAACAAAATTGAATATCACTTAGTGAATTCCATAACCCAGTATTGGATGCGAATCTTGATCGTATTCATTTTATTAATTATGGAAAGATTTCCACCCCCCCCTCCACCCCCCCCAACAAAACATCTACACCTACAACTTAACTGTCATGATGAATGACTTCGACAAACCCTGAATAGACACTTCTCGTTCGTTTTTGTATTATATCTACGTACATTATTTTCCATCCTCTCCCCCTACAGATGCTCCCAGTAGGGGTTGAAATTAGACACTTCGAGAATGACTTTGAAAGTCTGTGACCCCGAAAACTTTTCATCAGACGCTAATAGTTTCCTATTTAGAATGTCTTTAAAATGCCACCCTTTCCATCCCCACATCTAGTGTCGTAAGTAATAACTCTACATAATTTGCTAGAATTCGCTGAACGTGTTTCATATTGTGCGGGCCCTACCATTCCCTTTCCATGTTGAAAACTCGGCGACATCCATAACTCCTGATTCGACACTAATCTCAGTTTATTTCGGGTTCCGGAAACAAACCCGCTAGGGGCGGGGGTGGAAATATTAAGACATACATAAAAAGTCGGTATTTGATTTGTATAAATATGTTAATACCGATGTTGTATAAATCTCATTGACCCCGAAATTTTTAGCATGTTTGATAATTTCTACTTCGGGTCCTATGGATGGTAGTCGTGTCTTACTCTCACAGTGTTTGTTTCTGCTTTGAAAGCAACATGTGTACAAAATTTTGTCGAATTTGTCCCAACCGTGAAGATTTGTATGCGGAAGACACACACACGGTCAATTTTATTTATTAGAAGATTATTAAATAAAATATATAATCATATAAAACATATATATATATATAACAATTCATAATTACAGATATGATTAAACCATTGAAAGCTAAAGAAAATGTTTTATTGTTTTAATCAATCACCTCACAACAAATTGCATTAACATTGTTACCTGTCTTTGTTCATATTGTATCTGTAGCTTTAGTTGCATATTTTGAGAAAATTTGTGAAGATATTTGTCCATCACGTTGTAATGTTCTTTCCAAATGTCTATTACTGATACCACAGTTCCTCTGGTTGAAAGTTCCAGATGACTCCGGAAATTCTCCGTTTCTTTCAGAACATTTGATAGCTGTCAATGCATTAAAATAATCAAGATTCTTAATTGCGAGTGAACAGAAATAGTAAAATATTTGACAATGAAAATATAAAAATTTAATCGATATAATAAGCATAGTTAAGCTAGTATATTCAACTCCTCATAGAACCTAATCAGATGTGAAACATACAAGTAGTAGTAGTATTCCTTTTTGGTCCAGTTGGTAATATACAGAATATGTTTGGACGAGTCATAATACTTAGAGTTAGGTTTACTTTCTCTCTCTCTCTCTCTCTCTCTCTCTCTCTCTCTCTCTCTCACACACACACACACACACACACACTACAATATCTCACAGATTATAAAAATATAACCATATTTGCATTACACAATTTTCATTCTACTTTTATTATAAATTTACGAAAAATATGACGAGGTCAAATGAAATAACACATTCCGATAGGATAGAGAAACAGCGGAGTGGGTTTACGTGAAATCTAGTAAGTCTAATGGACAAATATTAATCGAAATAGACACGTAAAGAATAATAACTTTTAAACGTGATTTAGAACCCCCAGATGTATAGACTGAAAACTTCACGCAAGAATATAGAATAAATTTCTAAGACGACCTATGACAAAAATTACACGTCAGCATTGAAAAACGAATATTAAATTCCACGAGCGGTGGAACAAAATAGTTGTCCCAAGAATGTGAGTCGATTTACATTATTTATCTATCTCATCCGTCTGTTAACGACAATGAGATGATGGTCAAATAATGAAAAACATTAAAAATAATTATCATAAATGGCAAACGAAAGAGGGTGAATTACTGGATTTTTTCATGTAAAAAAATTAACATAAAAGGGAAAAGGGAATTTATTACGAAATAAAGCAAAGTACTAAAGAGAATTAGAATTGTTAAGCGGATAAAACGACGTAATAAAAAAACATGTAACTAAGTTGTGTATAACCTGGGACGTTACAATATATATATTGTAGTAATTAAAAGGAAATATAATTAATTAATTAACAAGATTTTGGACTTGTATTGTTGGCAGCGTAAACACACGAGTTGTGTACAAGGAAATGGGGCGATAATTCCTGCTTCCTTGGATTGTTGAAGTACATTTTGTGAGACGCGCAGAGCTCCAGTATGTGGTAGGAGACGGTGGAGAAAGGACAAAATTTCAGAAAGTGTGTATTTGGGAGGTAAGACTGTAGTTTTTTCAATTATTGGGGGCCAGGTTATTGTATCCAGTAAGTAACCAAACTTTGAGAATGGTAATAAGTTTTTGATAGAGAGGGCAGTGAAATAAGTGTTATAAGTAAACTCAGCAAGCAGAAAGTGTTGCCTATTAAATTCTGTGTATAATGGCCCGTATTTAAAATGTTATTAATAATCGTGTGTGTGTGTACGAGCCTATTCCGTAGCTCAACAAAACTTTAAGATAAAACTGCAAAACTTATTATCTGTAAACCCACCAGTAAATGATATCTTATCATCAGATTTCATATTTTATATTGTACTGATTGTTTAAATTAATGCTTTAATAACTTTGTAAATTTAATTATTTAACAGAAATATTCTTTATTGAAGGCCCGGTAGTCGGCCCTGAGATCTAGTCGCGGTAAAGTTCCAAGTTTTAATTTGTAATACGATTTCAATAATTTTATTTAATAAATTAATTTAATTGTATGCTCTAACTTTTGATCTTTAATTAAAACATCCGATCACTTAATTTTAATTTACTTAGCATTTATCTTTAAATGAAATACTATAAAATTGTTGCTTCTACGTGTGGCACGTTTAAATCATATTAATTGATTATTACAATTTGGAACCTCAACGTGGGGTTTTGTTTTTAATTTAATTACTACATTTGGCACCTCAACGTGAGGCTAATTTCAATCATTTATCTATAATTACTACATTAACGTGGGGCTTTGTTTTTAATTAAATTGTATTTTAAATGAATCACCACAATATATATATTATAGTGACAAAGACTCATTGACATAGTAAAAGCAGTGATCATGCAGAAATGTCTTCAGAACCCTTAAGAATTTTAACTCATTATTAATTATTTTTATTTCTTTGGAATTTTATTATATTACAAATTTCCATAGTAGAAACAACTCTTTCTAAGTTAGTAATATTTTTAAAAAATATTAAATATGAATCTGCCTGTATTGTATTCTGTACTTCACAACATTTTTAAAGACATATTCAGAATTATTTCGATTTAATTACATAAATGAAAATACGGGCAAAAGGTAGGATTTCTATACTTTTAAGTATAGGCCTACATGCAGTTCTGCAGCTTACTTTACATAATATTCCGATTGCTCTCTTTTGAAGGATACACTGTTTCTGGAGTGTTTCCTCAAAAAATAATTCAATATTTTATTTTGGAAGCGAAATAGGCAAAATATACCACAACTAACCTATCCTTTCTGATTATATTTGAATTAACCCCCAAAATATAACATAATACTTAATTTTAAATTCAAACTCTTAATATGTGCATTCCAGTTCAAACAATCATCTAGATAGATATGCCGAAATTTACAAGTATTTACAAAGCTATTTTCTGTCAGTTATAAATTTAAATTTGACAAGTCAAAACAACGCCCTCAGAATAATCACCTCTATCTGCGGAAGACTACAAATAAGCCAACGACATTCCACTGGACATCCGAAGAAAATTAAATACAATCAAAATTGCATTGAACTCCCTGCAAGTCCACTCTCCTAACATTCTAGCCCAACCAATCCTACCGAATCCTCATTACAACACCAAAAGACCTCTCCCCTTCCACGAATTTGCCAGCAATCGTCCTTGACATTGACCACAATTCAACCTCCAATACTCCCCCGTGGAAGTTAGTGGAACTTCACATCGACATCTCACTCAGCCAAATCCCTAAAAGAATACTCCGAGGAAAGACCAACAACTATCTCCAACGCCACGATCGAGAAATATGGAAATCCTGTCCATTTGAATAGTGATGCCTCAAAAGAAACAAAATCCACAAGCGCGTACATACACGTGAACCACAGGAAAATGGTCAAGACCGACTCATCAGCATCCATCACGACAGCGGAGACCTACGCAATACTCATGGCTCTGAATACTTGCACTGAATCCCTTATAAACAACTTAATAATCTTCTGCCATAATGGACCCAAAAATCAGGACTGGAAACATTAATAAAATCAGACTATTTTTAAAGAATATATATGCGTCAAAAATCAATCTCTCTCATCCGGATCCCCGCTCATGCTCATATAGTGGAAAACGATGTAGCGGACACTCTCGCTACCAAATTACAGCATGATCATCATCCTGACACATCCAGTTTGCAAAGCCTCGGACCTATACAAGGAGCTCAAAAAGAAGATAGAATCAACTTGAAGTCGAAGGCGTAGTGGTAACTCTTCCATCAGGAAATAACCTCATCATCTCAGTTAATACTTCTCAAGAACATCCACAGAAACCAGCAGATACTAATTTGCAGACCATCCCAACCTATATGTAGTCCCTGCAGCCAATCCCTCGCAATACAAAATGTGCTGTTTAAGTGCAGAAAATACGAGGAAAACTGAAAGAAGACTATAGCCAACTACACGACTAAATATTTATGTATTTATCCAAAAGAAATCACTGCATAGCGTTTATATCCATTGCCCAAATTGATCATCTATTCAAATAAGTAAGTAATTTAATCACAATATTCTAAGGACAATATTATTTACCCTGTCGTGTAAATAATGTAGAAGGTCAACGTTAACATTTAGGTTGACGCGACCATAAAATATCAATAAAAATTGTGTACTTATTAATAGTCTGAGAGTAGTTAACTACCATTCTGGGCTTGTGATTTTACTTCTCTAATTAACAAACGCTTTAGACATCCACGGCGAATGTATTGGTTACATGACTCTTAACTTCAATTGCCATAAAACTAGATCTTCATCATTATGATGCCTTGCCTTTGTCACCACAGGCTTCAATATGAGCTCAACATGGAAAATAGAGAGACAGCAGGTACTTGAACAAATTGTTAAGTGGGGATCTATTACCTTGAAATCCAATCTCCTTAGATGCATTTCTACTTAAAATATCATGACATATGAGTACATCACCACAAATATTTTTCATAATTAACAGGTCCACGTTGAATTAATAAAGTTTTCAATTTTTGATTCACTCTAAAAAAATCCACTGTTTCAGTGCTCATAGAACACTTTGTGATGGATATTTTACCAAAATATGGTTCCATGTTATCCTTACATTTAGCCATATGCATATCATTGAGAAAACAGAAAGCTGCCCGTATCAACTGATGCAGTAATTGGATATTATTTACCCTTGCCTGAGTAATTGATTTATGGAGATAATGACTGATTCCTGTTATTGCTGTCAGTGTTTTTGAAGAATCCACCTTATTTGAAGAATTTCCACCTGGTCTAGATCTACACACTAGCTGATAATGTGCTCTTTTGCCACACTTCCTGAAAAATGACATCTCTTTCCGGACACATATTTCGCGAATGAAACTCAGTTCCGCTGACGATTTTTGAGATCTCGAGGAGGAAGAAGCAGCCGATATTCGTAGAAAATCTTCTTCTAAAGACTTATAGTAGCAGATGGCTCCGCCATAGTGTTTCCCGTATCAGAAGCTGCATAAACTTTAGCTATTTCAAGGGTTCTAGCTAGTTCAAAATCTTGATCAAGAGTCTTACGAAGCCGTTGACGAATGCGACCGCATTTTAATTCCCTTATGAAAGCATCTGTAATATATTCCCTGTGACAACCTTCCGCTTTTACGTCTGTAAAGTTACAATCTTTGCTTAGTTACGGACAAATTTTCGCAAAGCAGCATACTTGGCACGAGTCCATCAGCATTGTGTGTCAAATCAGACATTAATTACTTGTGCAGTTGCTTCCACAATTTCTTCGGTTCGCTGTTTTCATTCTGTAATCGCTGCATCTATTTGTACTTTGGTTGGTCCAGAGTTATGGGCACATTTATCTTGATTGTGCTGTCTCATTTAAATCTGTATATGAACTCGAGCATTGCATGAATCCTTTCTTTCACTCTGCCAAACCTGAGTTGAACCATAAATTGAGTTTTCATCAGCCATATAACTGTATCCTTTATTCAGTCACCTTTCCTTCGCCCACTTTGAAATCAATCGTACTGCTGCCATAGTTGATTTGAATACTACACGACGATACGACGGAAAACAGGTAAAACAGAATTGAAATGTTAGTTCTCGTTAGGGATCTAAGCTGCCTTAAAAGGATTTTCCCAGAATATAAATAGTAGTTCCGTCCGTTCAAGCACCTGCAACCAGTTTTCAACATCGCAGACTGCACCTAAATAAGAAAGTCTCATACTTGTATTTTTAAACATTCGCGTTAAATGTTATCTATTAAAATTACACAATTTAAGAGCTCTGGAGGAGGCTTCACATCTCTCTGGTTTTTTGAACTAAGGTTCCCACATACCGAGGTACCTCGGCCTGTTTTGAGAGGTGTATGTTCCGGGGTCGCAGACCTTGGGCATACGGTAAGAGTTGCCGTCTATTCCTATTGGAATAGTCGGCCAGCTGCCTCCTAAACCGGTCAAGGCACGGAGAGGGGAAAGATGCGACCCCACAGCTAATCCCTCTCCCGCCATCGGAAGGGCGTGGGACAAGTACCAAATGTCCGACCTAACTGATGCAGGTTTTTCTAGGGTTTGTCCCGCATTACTTTTAGGCGAATGCCGAAAAAAGAAGATAATAATAATAATATATAACATAGGTTAATAAATATGTCGTAAATTAGTAGACTATGGGAAAAAACTAGCTCAAATTAAAATCAATAAAACCATAAGGCACTTTTTGATTTGACACTATTGAATTTATAAGTTATAGTATTGTAATTTATAAGTTAATGGTCAAAGTAGTCATTTTACGAATTTGCGTACGTATAATTATATTTGCGTATATAATTATATATATATATTGTAATAAACAGATTAAAAAGGTGTCTAAATGGCTGTGGCTGAATAAAAATATTTATTTAAACAATTTAACAAAATTTATTAATGAAGTTAAATACAATATAAAAAATTACACAATAATATTTAGAATCTCAGGGTTTTTACTGGGTTTGATAAATGGGTGAATTGAATTTTATATTAACTAACAAAACAATTAAAGAACTGAATAATTGAAGAAAAGAAATAATTGAAGAAAAGAAATAATTGAAGAACGATCTGACGTATCTTAATGAAATGGTTTACAAATAAATTTAGAGTTCTTTTACTTACGGCCGACCAGGTCTCAATTTTGGGGTTTTCTGTGCACACGTTTTTGGGGATATCACTGAATTTAAATTTGTTACAAAACACTTGTCGAAACTTTAGGTTCTCTCAGCTGGAAACGGCTACTCCTTCCGAATTAATGGTCAGTCAGATCATTAACAACTTCCTCTCGATGACATCGGTGACGGTCCCTTTACTTATTGAGTTTTTTTACTGCGGCAGGAAATTATTAGGTTACTGCTTGTGGCTTTACTTATTGAGAAACTTTCCTGTAACCTTATTCGATGAATTACAGACTGAAAAACTTTTTGTTCAATTTTAACTTGCAACCTTTCCGTTTCGTTTCTCCTCGCTGACTCAAACTGTACTCTTTCGCTCCTCGCCGTAGACTTTCGAATGCGTACGTCTCAACAATGGTTCTTTTGTCTCGCCGCCCGCTTTGTCGCGGTGTATGCTTTATATAGTCTAATAATGAGTTCTTTACTTTGCAATTATAACAATGGATTAATTACTAATTACTACATTACGCCCCAAATTCCGTTTGAGAAAGGAAATATCTGGACTTTACTCTTCGAAAACTGAATTTTATTCTTTTCTCTCTTCTACAATTTTGCCCTAATTTGTCAGATCGCTCGGAAACTTATACCTAATTACCATTCATTTAAAAGATTTACACATTCCCATCAAATATTGGTGCAACTTATTATTTGTTTGACTATCCAAATGGTCTAGATCCTACAATTTATTACGGTTTGAAATTAATTGTGCATTCCTTAAAACTAATGCCATAAAATAAAATAATTTTTTTTTAAAAAAATTAATTTTTTTTTAAAATTAATTTTTTTTTAATAATCTTGAATTAACTTAATTTAACTTAATTTAAATTCATTTAATTTATAATTATTCATCTTAAACATCAATGCTGTCCCTTAATCTGAAGTAAGCTTTGACTTACTTTCTCCTGATGTCAGCTGTTCTTTTGTTTACATCTACCCCCTCCAATTTTCAACTGTCTCACGTGACAACAGCAGAGTGCCACGCCCCCTTTTCTTTACACAACAAATATTACTTAAGACATCACACATTCTACAACACAAAATTTAAAATCAACCACGTGACAGCTTTAACATGCCAAGCCCCCTTTTTCTCTGCATATTAGCTTATGTTCAATCATCATCATCACATCTACTTCAATACTCAAATTAAATTCACTCGTGTGACAGCTTAACATGCCACGCCCCTTTTTCTCTTTTTCAAACATTTAGTTTACATTTCTTAAAATTATCTTAAACTATTTCATCTTAATTCTAAACCTTCTCCTCTATTTACACATTAAACTTCTCAACGTCATTTTCAAAACATTTCAATTGTGAGTGAGCAATCATTCAAAACTTAAATTCTCTTATGTGACAGCTTAAACATGTCACGCCCCCTTTTCTCTAACATCACTATCTTTAGTAAACAAAAACATTGTAGCAACACGCCACGAAATTATCAAGAAAATAAAGAAACGTTCTCGGTCACGAATGCCGCTCGCCTATCCGCAAAACACATCCTAGTGGTCCCCTATCACAAAATGAATTAAGCGAGAATTTTGACCCCCCCAGTATTTCAATGAAAATCATAAGAAACCCATATCCTAATGGTCTTTCTTTCCAACTTCCTAACATCTGCTTTTTCCTTCACCAACTTTGGTTTGCATAGCGTCAATCTTCAATTTGAAGAAAACAAGGAATAGCTTTAGTTTAAACAGAATAAGCACCTAAAGGTGATGAAGACCAAATTGTTGAAAGGAAACTACAATTTGTAGCAAGAAGGTTCCCTAGGTGTGCTAGACCTATGATAGTTAAACATGACTATCCCCTCAGGTATAAGATGGAAGAAAAACAGAATCTTGAAAATCTAGGAAAAATAGTTCTGTTAGCTGAAGTAACCACGTTAGCCACACGTGTAATTAACAAAGAATGTTAATCCTTCTAATTATCTAAATCCCTTCTAAACTTTACATCTATCCAGTATCTCTGAACTCAAATATGCCTTGACCTGCATTCTGCCAGAATTCTCCAGCTGTTCCATGTTTACATTTGATCAGCTGTTCTTTATTTCCCTCTTTCTGCCCTCCTACATTCACTAATGTTAAAATCTTATTTCCAAATTCTATGTTCAAATAACATTCAATATGTCCCACAACTTGTTTCAAATTCCTAAATCCCATATGTTTTATCATCATCAATTTTATTTCCATATTTCTCAATGTTTTCATAGCAATGCTCCCATCAGCTGTTCCCACTTCATCCTTGTAAACAAACATTTCTATCATATTTTGATTCACAACACCTCCCTGTAATTCTTCTATTCTTTCATAACTTTCTATCTCATTTTCTTTTACCACTATCTCACCTATTTCCCCCACTACTTCATCTTCCTGCTCACCAACACCTTCAATATTTAACCCTTTAATCTCTCCTTTAACATCATCAGCCTTATGCTCCAACAAAATTAAATTCCTTTCAACATTTCCGTTAACTACCACTTCCATTTCATCTACATTTACATCATACTTAACCTCCAATAATCCCACTTTATTCTCTTCCACCTTTTCACTGACTATAACTTCTATTTCATCTCTCTTTTCATCACCTTTAACCTCATCTAACCCCACTTTATTTGCTACTTCACATGTTTCTATTTCAATGTTTACATCTTTGTTTACTTTTTCTACACCACCAAATTTTATCTCTGCACTGCCCACTTTAATATTCTCAATAGTTTCATCATTTCTTTCATTATTTTCATTTCTCCATTCTCTTACTTCTGCTGCTAACCTCTCATAATTCCTCCTACATTCCACTTTAGATTCCTTTATTTCGGCCTTTAATTCTACTATGCTTTTATTATTCTCCTCCATAACTTTATCCATCTTTTATCCAAATTTTCCCCTTTTTCACTCAAATCTGCTACATCTTTCTTTATCTCTTCCCTCGTTTCTTTCAAATTCTGTTCATTTTTATCCCTCAAATCTGCAATGTTTTTATTGATATCTGATACATTTTTATCTCCTTCTGCCCTCAAATCTGCAATGTTTTTATTGATATCTGCCAAATTTTTATTTATTTCTGCTAAATTTCTATCCCCTTTTTCACTCAAATCTGCTAAATTTTTATGATTTTTCATATTCATTTCTACTAAATTTTTATTCAATTTTTCTAAATTTTTATCATTTTTAGCCATATTTTTATTTAATAATTCTAATATCATCATATATCCACTATCTCCTCCCACCTGTCTCTGGGAATTATTAACTCTTGAACCCATTTTCTCTATATTAAATTTAACTTAAAAAAAAACTTAACTTAAGCTACTATCTTTAACTTTAAATGCACATTTAATCATTTTTCTTTCTTTTCAATAACCCTCTAACTTTCACACGCGTAAAATTCATTTCCAAAACAATTTGCATGCACATCCTATCCAAAATTAAAATACTTTCTTGCACCAATACCGAGGTTAGTCAGATTTCGTTCTTTAATTATTATTCTACCCTATTTATCAAAAAATCGAGCCACACGTTGTTGCGCCAATTTGTAATAAACAGATTAAAAAGGCGTCTAAATGGCTGTGGCTAAATAAAAATATTTATTTGAACGATTTTACAAAATTTATTAAATTTTAAATACAATATAAAAAATTTACACAATAATATTTAAAATCTCAGGGTCTTTACTGGGTTTGATAAATGGGTGAATTGAATTTAAATTATCTAACAAAACAATTAAAGAAAAGAAATAATTGAAGAAAAGAAATAATTGAAGAAAAGAAATAATTGAAGAACGATCTGACGTATCTTAATGAAATGGTTTACAAATAAATTTAGAGTTCTTTTACTTACGGCCGACCAGGTCTCAATTTTGGGGTTTTCTGTGCACACGTTTTGGGGATATCACTGAATTTAAATTGGTTACAAAACACTTGTCGAAACTTGATTGTCTCTCAGCTGGAAACGGCTACTCCTTCCGAATTAATGGTCAGTCAGATCATTAACAACTTCCTCTCGATGACATCGGTGACGGTCCCTTTACTTATTGAGTTTTTTTTACTGCGGCAGGAAATTATTAGGTTACTGCTTGTGGCTTTACTTATTGAGAAACTTTCCTGTAACCTTATTCGATGAATTACAGACTGAAAAACTTTTTGTTCAATTTTAACTTGCAACCTTTCCGTTTCGTTTCTCCTCGCTGACTCAAACTGTACTCTTTCGCTCCTCGCCGTAGACTTTCGAATGCGTACGTCTCAACAATGGTTCTTTTGTCTCGCCGCCCGCTTTGTCGCGGTGTATGCTTTATATAGTCTAATAATGAGTTCTTTACTTTGCAATTATAACAATGGATTAATTACTAATTACTACAATATATATTATATTTTATATACAGGGTGAATGACCTGAAACTTGCGCCGCAAATATTTTCTAAATGGAAGGTGCTATTGATGTGCAATTTTCACAGACCTTAATTGTAGAAAAGGGCTCGTATTTGGAGTCCAACACAGATTTTAATAATTGTTATAAGGTGATGTTTCTTTTTAAAAATATACATTTTTATTGGAAAAATGCCTGTTAATATTAAAAAATAAAAATATATTGTAGTCCTAGTAATGTTGATTCTTGTGTGTTCCATCATAATTATTTAATTTCATACACATTAATACTATTAATTAGTTGTATATATTTTATTGTATTCTTACTTATTTTACAGAGTCAAAATTTTGGGTTTCGTTTTGAAGTAATTATAAATTTCTAAACGCTATTTTTTTTATTGTAGGTTAACATGAAATAGTTTCTGATAATTATTTGTAATTTCATAAAATACCGTTAACTATTTCCTTAACCGAGGAGTGTTGGACTGAATAAATTCAAAATAAAAAAAACGTCTCGTGCCATTCCGATCTTGTACCGAAATTGCTCATTTCCCCCAGGAGCTACGAATTTATCTTCAATCTTGACAATTTTTAATATCTTTTCTATTTACCCAGGTCCATGTCAGGAACTGGACTGCTATTAATCTCTAAACTGCGCGCCGACCGGACACGGCCGGTACGCTGATCAGACCTACTATCCTAAAGAAGGGGACTCAAACCCTCGAAAATTTGAAAAAATATTTAGTCGCTGCTGACTACACCACCTGTTGGTTTAAGGCAAATCAATTGCAGCCTGTCTCTCAAATTAATCAACTCTGAATGTCGAGCCGATCGGGTGTGCAATTCTAATCACTATTCCCTTGCGAATGGGTTAATATAAAATATACTATATATAATGTATACATTGTCAAATTAATTAATTAACTTATTTTGACAGGAAAGAAGAATGGATAACACACCTTGAATTAACAGTTGGCGTAGCCTAGACAGGAAGTAAAACAAGTCTAATTTCTATGGGTCTAAGGGCGTCCACGCACTATGCAGTCTGGCTGCGAAGCCAGGGCACATCTGCGCGGCAGCCAAACGAAGACACACGGCCTGCATTGCTGGATCAGTCATACTCTCGGTACCATTGAGAGTAAAAACTATTCCCAATACTTTAAGGAAGTCAGAATACTCCCAATATGATAAGAGAGTGAAGAATAATCGAGGTACGATACGAGACACAAAAATAACCTCGCTACTCGAAAAGTGCCAAAAATACTCCCGGTCCTTTATAGCGAGACAAAATTACATCCGGTATCTTGTTCGAGTCAAAAATATTTTCATTAGATGAAGATAATCAGCCTACGAAGGTCAAAATTACTTTCTACCCTAAAACACTCCTGGTACCTTAGAGGTACCAAAATTTCCGGTACTTGAAGAGTAAATAGTCCCTGTAATTTATAATATCTTTAAAGTTCCACCTCCACTTCTATAGGTGATAGGGATACTTAAGCGATCTTGTGTTTGTTTCGAATCGTAAGTAACATCTGTACAAAATTTGCTAGAATGTTTTAAATTATGTTTAAATAATATGTAGAAGATTGTTTTTTTCCCCTTCCACCCCCACTCCTCGAGATTAAATTACAACTTAAATGGCAATTTGCCGCCATAATTAAAATCAGCGATAACTATAACCTTGGATTAGTCACCAATCTGTTGCTTTCGCGTTATTCTGTGTTACGCCCGTTCATTCTCACCCTTAAAGATGGTCCCCTCCTATGCCGAAATAGGTTGAAATTTTACTCTAACAACATCCAAGAACACCAGCAATCTAACTGATCTAACTGATTGATTAAACATTTATTCGAGACAAATAATGGCCTTTCATGAAAATTTCCATCACCTTCCACCCCCACTTCAGGGCTGATAGTCATGACTTACCTCCATAGTGTTTGTTTCCGGTTTAAAAGAAATGTGTTCAAAATTTGGTCTAAATTGCTCCACGTGTATAAGATTGTATGTAGAACTATGTTTTTCCGTTTTCATCCCGACTCCTAGAGGTTGAAGCACAACTTAATCTCTCATTGAGCCCGATGCAAATATCAGCCGTTATAACATGTTTAAAAATTTCCACCCCCACCCTGGGGTTGGTAGTTGTTTCTTACCCCAACAGTTTGTTTCCGGTTCCAAATAAATACGTGTAGGCCTACAAAAGATGCTTAAATTTGCTCCACGGATGTAGATGTGTTTGAGAAACATACATACACACACACACACACAAAACAGACAGTTTTACTAATTAGTAGTAGAAGAAGATGTATACTGTATAAAAAAATCTTATTTTTAACAGAATAGTTTGATTTTATAATTCAATAGCGTATATAATTTAATAGCGTAAAAATATATTTGTTGAAAATAAATTTATTTTATAATCCAATGCAGTCAAGAATAAGTATCCTATGACTGGTACATTATAGTTTTCTGATGTTATTATAATATATAAGCCTGACCTTCATATTATTGTATTTATTTTTATGCTGTTATGCAAATTCAAACAAAGAAATTTTATCGTAAATTAATTCCTATAGTATTTTATTATTATTATTATTATTATTATTTTAAAGCATCTATATTACCTTTTTGGAAGATTCAGAAAGAGTACTATAACAATTGTTTGCATGTTCATTTAACATACTCATGAAATCAAAAGTCTTGTTTTCTTCATGAACAACAGCTGTTGCAAATTCATGAACAGTTCTTTGATTCGCTTGCAGAACAGGCTTTAATGAATTAAGAACATCCTGCTGGTGTTTGCTTAAACTGAACATAGATTGATGATATATTTCTTCGGCTTTGTTAAGAGCTGATTTCATTTCATCAATCTTAGATTTAAATTTCTGTAAACAGAATATTAAAGTAATTATTGGTTAATAATAATAAAATAGTACAAATATAGCATCACTGCCACACTTACATATAAATATACACGTTCCTCAGTCATCCCCACTCTGAGCGAAGTCCAATTCTTAGCTTGAAACCCGAGAGCATTGAACAACAGCGCAGCAGCAAGTGCATCCGCGCGGAAGACATGCTAGCTGTTCATTTCGTGTGGCTTGTAACGCGTAAACAAAGAGTTGAAAAAATGTAGCCGAAATATTAATGATATATTATAATAAAGTCATTTTGAAGCCAATTTGAACTTTCGGCATTCAACAATGGGGTTGCACAAAACCGTCCAACACTAAAATTCTGTAGCGTTTCCAGTCGAAGACACACCGCATGTTGACAAACGCTCTGTGGTACGTGAACAATCAAACCCTCCACGAAGACCTGAGGATTCCATATTTAACCAGCGAAATTAGGAAATTAACAACTGCCTTTCTCGTGGGTCACGAAAACGATCCCATACATCAGCTAGTCAAAGAACCCGCCCGAAAAAAAAAGATTAAATCGACAATGGCCAAATGATCTCATTCCTCGGTCCAACCAGGCCTAACGCCTTTATTTGGGAGTACATCAATGAATGACTTCCCCCTCATATCATAACTATGTTACACAATTTGCTTATTACTCATTTATGTTATATAAGAGTAGATTGGAAATAATAATAAAAAAAACTGAAATAAAAAGTAAATAAAGCATTTTAAAAATGAACAACGGAATGGGCTTCAGAAATTTTATGAGGATGACACCGATAGATTTTTCGTACATTCTGGAAACGGTTGTACCTCATTTCTCCAAGCAAGAGATCAGCTTTTAGCAGCCAGTTTCCGCTATCAACAGACTAACAATCGCCATCCCTTTTCTCGATAGTGGGGATTCATTCAAAAGTCTTTCAATACCTTCGTTTCCAAACATATTATATTCGATTTCATCCCTGAAGTTTGTGTGGTCATTTTATATTGCGTAGTTTCACAATTTTTTTTAGACGAAATGCCGGCTCAAGGAATAATTACACTCCAGCAGTCTCATTTGATTCGGAAGATCATAATGGAAATATAATACCTGGAGCAGGTATATCAGAGGTTGACAACAGCATTCAATGCTAAGCCTACAGCGTTCTCCAAGGAGAACACCAAGATATTCAAAGGAAATCCTATACGAATTTCGTGACTATTTCATAATACCAGAAGGTTCAGTTCCTTGGCAAGAAAATTAATAGTAGTGATGTTGTGAACTTGTAACGGTAAATATATATTTCAATATTTTCTATTCTTAAGCTGTTACGAAGAAATATGAATTTGATAATACTGTAAATATATAATATTGTTTTGATAATGTTACTCAATTTCAAATTGGTGACAGTAAACACCTCAGCATGATGTAATAGTGCACAATTTGCTTAAAAAGTCCTGCCCATCCATACAATGTACAAGGTTGACATATTGGAGTCAGTACTCTTGCTTCCTCGGGATTCCCTGATTGGTAGCAGGAATAGCAGAGGTTCATATTCAAACAATTTGGATACTTTTTCTAACTCCATAAGCTTTCTTTTTTCTCTCTCCAGAGAAGAGCAGAAGAAGATAGAAATCTCTCTACTGTAAAAATCACAATTAAATATAGAATATAACCCAAACTGAGGAATCTATCTACATTCTTACCTCACCCAAATTTCCTTGCATCACTAGTGAGCTTTGAGTATTCTTCTGAACATTTTCTATAGCTTTATTCGATTTCTGCATAAATAATTCAAGTTTTTTTTTAAGTTGTTTAAGAGATTCTGTGTGCATTCTCAAAAAGCCTTTAACAGCATCCTGTTGATTTTGAACCTAAAACAATTGTTTTGAAGTAAGTTTATTACATAAGGTATAACAACTTATTGAAGTGATCATTGAACAATAATGTATAAAATATCAAAAGTCAGAAATGTTTTATATTTAAGAGTAAGAAAATAACGGAACTTTTGGTTTTGTAAATCTCTATGGCAAAATTTGATGAATGTTTCACTTAGTAATAAATCCTTATAAAATTCACTATCAATATAAATATTTCTGGTTAATGAAGATTACCTGAGTTTGAATCTGAAAGTGAAAAAATTCCATCTCACTTCTGTGTTGAATTAGAGATTGTTGGACACTTTGGCAAATAGGTAAGAAAATTTCAGCAATATATGAGTGAAGTATGCTAACTGCTGAATCACTATTCAATCTTGCTAGGCTGAGAAACTCTTTCAGTATTTTTTCTGTATTGTATGCCTAGAGGATAAAAAAATGTGTGAATATAAACAAATAATGAAAAGATAACCTGTATTTTGAAAAATTGTATTTCAGAGTAACTTTTTAACATTAGACAGAAAGTTATGCAAGTTTAAGATTGGATTAGATATATTTCATTTTCAAACAACATCCTGAGGGCAATATATCATCTGTTGACCATAAGGACTTTAACTTCAGTTACAGTTATGTGATTTAATCCATATCCACAAAATTTAAAAAACATCTATATGTAAATCAGTACTATTGAGAGTACATATAAATTCCCATAAAAAATTATTTCCCACTCAGCAGTGTACACGTAAAAACAAAATGAGATATTAGCACTGTCTTCTGCATCATAATAGGTTGGCAAAATCGAGTTTACTGACTACAAACTAATGTTGATCATGTTCATAATCTAGTTACACATGGTCAGATCTCTATTAATTTGACTAATCTCAGAACTCAAAATAATCCAGTTTGCTTAAAACTGAGGTTGTAACTTTTGTATAATAGATATCTGACAAATTTCTGCTGTTATATCAAGAAGAAACTATTTCAATTCTTTCCTATAACACAACTTTCTTACTACTTATGTTCCCACATCAACTTAAGCATGCTCTAAGTATCCAAAATTATCCCACTGACATAAAAGAAACCATAACATTTTCTTGCATATGTTAGTGAACCAACAGACATTAAAACTTGTTAAAATACAGAAGTAAAGAACTCTTCTATGTGGAAGGACGTAATAGACAGACAACAGAATTAGAAAAAGTTTTTGAAGAATCTGATCATAGATACTGAAATTATAACAAATTCATCTCTCTCATTTATAAAAGCATTATGTTACTGATGTTGGGTATATATAACATTAAAATATTATTATTTACAGAAGTGGTCCCAAAATTAGTTTAATAAGAATACACTAAAAATTGATTTATTTGAGACTGTTATCTATTTTTCTTAATTTGAGATTTTGTTTAGTGCATATCATAACACAGTAGTTTGGATAATGACCTATGTAACTGGAACAAAAATTTTAGATTCTACAAAAATTATAAATGAGGATTTAAAAACTTTGACCAAGTAAAACATTTATTTTATTCTATTTTAAGTAATGTATAGGGATACCAATAAATTTTAATTATTGGTACTTTATTTGTAACCCTGAAAATTACCATTTTGGTCAATACAAAAGGAAGACCAGGAGCCATAATTGCCAATTACTTGTCTAAGACTGAATAATTCACATAATTATCTGAGCCATAGGTCTCACCCAACAAATTTTCCAGACTTCTTAGTTCTAGAACTATGGTTGGGCAATTTCTCAAACATGCCCATTTTGGCTTTCCTATTATCTTTTCAATGGTATTTGAGTCAACTCTACAGTGTGACTAGTTGAGGAGTTCTATTTTTTCTTGTCTTACAAACTAACACCAATTAGGATAAAGAACGTAGGTTTTCTTGCTGTAACTGTTGTATGAAGTGTTCTTGGGATTCCAACCAGGTGTCCCCATTATTTTGCCACAATGTCAGGTGAAGAAGATGGCTGTGACAGCTATCAAAACGTTGTGGCAAAATAATAGTGACACCCGGTTGGAATCCCAAGAACATTTCATGCAACACTTAGGATGTGAATTAAAGACCCATTCTGCTGGAATTTTATAACACCATTGGAACAAATCATTATATAAGCAATTATGGTGTGTTCAATTCTGTGCATTATATCTATTGTTCAGTGTCAATGTAAAACTGAAACTTGACCATAACATGAAGTTGCAATTATGTCTATTTAGGATGGTACCAGATTTTGTATAATAACAGCCAATCTTTTACTGACAAGAACCCATAATCTACACAAAAAATAGCATCCTTTTGATGAGTTTGCATATTTTCCATTACAAACAAAGTTGATATATTGATATTCCTCTGAGATCCTCATAATATATAATATATCATAATAATATGATGTGATTTTAGCCCCACCTTTAAATAAGTTCAAAATAAAACAATAGATTTCCCCCTCCTTTCCAATGATGGCATAATATTGTCTATTTGGTCAACTTTTGTTCGTTTCTGATTTATTTACAATATGTTTGTTTATAGAAATAGGAACATTTTGTATAAATACTTAATGCTGAAATAACTAAATATGAGTAATAGTTATATTTATATGACTTTATGATATAAATGAATAAACCAGCCAAACTTGTCATAAATATATTTTAATAAAATAAAAATTAGAACATACTAATACTGAGTGGCTGGCTGACATGACATTCAGACCTACTGTCCCAAATAAGGGGGCTCAGACCCTCGAACAAATTCAAAGACTAACAAAGAGGTATTTTGAAGAGCATAAGAATCACACCCTATGTGGAAACCACAAACCTAGGGGCACAAAATGTTGTACCACATGTTATGCAACAAACACATTATTAATAACAGTTTAACGAACCATTGAGTGGATGTACTGGCAAGAGAGATGTGTTGGAGAAAATCGAATGTATTTGCTTTGTTAATAGTCTTTTACTCTTTGACGCGATAGCTTTATGTTTTTGACGCCTGGAAGTTAGTTATGTTTTGTTTTCTGTCCCGTCCAGATAGGACGCACTTGTTTTTTCCTTAATAAGATGAGTATGTATTAAATCCAGCATATAATATGTATTGTGGTCAGTATTTTAATCAAGAAATTAAGAGAAAAATGGACAACAGGACAGAATGACTAACTGGTGAAAAGCAATCTCTGTGTTGATAACTGTTGAATGAAAGACTTGGGTGTTTCAAATTAATATTTACACTATGACAGATATTGAAGTTGTATTAATTCTGAAGTCAAGATGTTTATTTTATCTTGAAGTATATTTTTAAAAATGTTGAGTGATGTTATTAATGAAATAAAAAAACATTTATTCAAAAAACTATTACATATTTTGTGTCCTTCAAAACTCTAAATGATTGAAATTTTATTTTAGAAAGGAGACATAAGAATAATTACAGTCTCACCTGGTCATAAAACTTCTTGTCATGCTCTTGAAGAATATTGCTCAAAATATCTTCAAAGTTTTCAAATATTGTACTAGTTTCAGTTATTTTGCTGTAGTGTTTATGAAGGTTTCCATCTATAAAATCATAAAAATGAGTTCATTTTATATCTTCTATTTCTAAACATTTCATTTTCTAGGAAATTTCAGTTGAACTACATCTAACATTGAGAAATAAATTAAGACAATTGTTATTTATGTATGACATGAATCAAATGTCTGCTATGTAATATAATACCATTGCAGCAGGTATCAAATGAATATACAAAAAATTATGACAAAATATATGAATCTGTGCTGATGAAACATTTAATTTTGATATATCGAATATTTTATTGTATTTTACTTAAAAAATTATTCAGAATAACTGACATAAAATATTTACAATATATATATATATAATAAAAAAGGATGTATATTTGTATGTATGTATGTATGTATGTATTTACGTTGTTCTTTATACAAATTTTATCGCGTGGACAGAATGCAACAAAAATTGGTATACGTATTCTGCCAAAATCGAGAACCGGTACTGTGGGGGTGAGAAACGCCTAGCATACATGTGGAAAGAATTAAATTTATAATTAAAAAACGTGATCATTAAATATTAAATTACTGCGCGCCAAGAGACAATGACGTCACGCGAGAGAAAGACGTTACTACGCCACGAACAAAGGAAATATCTCCTTTATTAGGAATAAAATAAAGCAGAAATATTTTTTTTTAAATAAAAAGTATAATTTTATACAGCAATATTCCATCGAATGATAATAAAGAAGAATACGAATTACTTTACCATCCTCGCACTGTATTAGTTGTGAGTCTAGCTAACAATTTCATCAATGTAATATTTCGTAATGTATGAAGACTGAGTGACGATTATATCCTGAAATACTCAAGGAATATATTTAAGTATTCATTAAATACTTTTTCGAGTTTATATAAATAAGTACACGAGCAACGCCGAGCACCTAGCTAGTATACATATATATTAGAATGAGGCAGATTTCTAAATGCCTCAAACATTGTTCTAAATTAAATAGAATTTGGAGCATCTTGGCTGGGATGAGATCACAGGGGTTGCTGTGGACTGAGTGTCAGCTGCCGGCCTTGTGTTGAGTGTTCGGTCTGTAATTTATGATGGTCACTTTCACACATCTGTTTAGCAGGTCAGAGAAGTAGAAGGTTAGCTGATGAGTGCCCGTCACAAAAGACCCAAATTTATATATATATATATATATATATATATATATATATATATAAAATGTAAAGTTTTCAGAGAAGCTTGGAGAGCAACAGCAGCTGGTGATTGCTTGATGTGAAATGTCGGAGAAAATAAGTTATAATTTTGAAAATCAGTATTTTATGTGGAAGCAGCTAATACGGCAGAACAAAAGTAATAGTGTGACATGTGCATTGAATCAATGATAAAAAGCGGGGTATAGTGTTGTTGCTGGTTTTTCTGATGAAAGCTTGAAGTGATTTGGAGAAGTTAAGGTGAAAAGTGTAGGTAAACTATAAGCGTGGATTTCAGAAGGGATTTCGTCAGCTACATATTGGAAAATCACAGATAAGACATTTAAATTAATATTAATAAAATAAATAATTATATAATTAAAATAATATAAAAAAGGTCTATGATTGTTTTAAAATGTACAAGCAAAATTTTGAATTTTTTTGGTATTTTCATTTCAAATGTCTTATGTTAAAAGTACATATACATTTCATGTAGTAGAACTTCAATTATTTATAATAAATAAGACCTTAATACAAAATCCTTCATTACAATATATGGTGTTACACCATTTTATGCATCAAATGACTGCAGTTGAGACCCTCCGAAAATTTGTAGAAATTCTTTCAGTTTCATGTGGCTACACCATGCTTCAATTTCAGGTAAGTCACAAACTATTTCTCTTTCCTTTCCATATCAAGATCACAATTATATATTAAGATAGGTAAGAGAGACAGCGAAGTCATCATACCTGAAATCAATAGTTTGTACGGTTTGGCTGAGGTGAAGGTATATTACTAATTTTCGAGGGTGTGAGCCCACTTCGTCAGGAAAGAGGGTCTGAACTGTTTGCCGGCCAGGCACTTCCATCAGAATGGACCAACTATTGATTTCAGGTATGTCAACTTTGCTGTCTCTCTTACCTATCTTAATGTGTTATATATATACACACACTACTGAGTGCCCAGCATTGCCCGGGCATTTATTTAAATTAACCTGGAGTAGGAATTGATTTGACACTACCATCTTGGTAAAGTTTTCTTTTAACCAGAATTAATAGCGCCAGTGTTAGGAACATTTGCCCATTTACAGTCACCGCCCTGACCTAACCCCACGGCATCTAATGTCAAATAAACCACAACGTTGACTGACAGTATTTGGGAACCATCCTACTACATAAAATAAAAGTGTCTAAAAAATCACAATGAATTAAAACAGTAAAAAATAGTCCATCACTTAATAAAGTCTAAAACTATTCCAAATACCTTAAATGAGTAAGGAACAATATAGAGGGTACCCTAAGAAAATAAAAAAGTTATCTGGTACCTTAAGAGGGTCAAAACTACTCCAGGTAACCTTTTCTCAAACTGGTCACCTCCGTGAAGAGGAACATAAAATTTCATCAACCACCATGATTAATGCGAGAATTAAACTCAGTGATTCCTATAACCCCAGAATCGACAATAATATCGGTCTTTTTTGCATTACTTTTTATGTAAACCCCTTCCACCGTCACCTGTACAGTAAGGGTGCTTCCCACCCCTTTCGGATTTGAAATTAGACACTTAAAAATGAAAGAATGATACTATCAAATTAAGCTACCCCAGAAACATTTTATTTGACGCTAATAATGGCCGTTATACACCCCAAAAGTAATTAATCCATCCTTATATTGGCCGTTTTAGAATGTTTTTTAATTTCACCCCTGTTCACCCCTTGGGAGATTCCTAACACTTTGAAAGCCTGACAGAAGCCTTCACAGGGGTGCGCGCAACAACTCGCCCAAGTTTCATAGCCATCGGATGAATGGATTAGGAGTGGATAGGGGACAAGCAGACACACACAGACATTCATTTTTTTATATATAAAGATATAATTTTTACTAGTATTATGTTAAATTCAATCACGTAAAGTTGGTTTTACCTATCTTATTTTTCAAGCCAATGATAAATTTGGTTGATGAATCAATAAATAAATTAAGACTTTCCTCCAAGTTTATAAAACTTTTTTTGAAATGTTGTGACATTTCAGCATTGGTTTGTACTTTATTTCCCTCCACTGATCTAAAAGTGCATATTAATTAATTACTAATTAAAATATATGTAAAGCAAATTTACTAAAATATACTGATACCATAAATAATTCACTGCAACAAATAATGATAAAATTATATAAATAAAATTATAATAATCAAATAAATATTTTATACAACCATCAGTATAATTTAAGTAAATGCCTGCTATTAAATGACGTTTACATTACATTTCACATGAGCATCAAGTGTATCAATCAAATATTGCAAACTTTTCTGATATCAGACCTTTTTAATATATTTAAATAGTAATAATAATCCGCCATCAATAGGTCACCATATAATTATATAATTATGTTATTATTAATTATTATTTTATTCAACATAACATCATATTCTAAATAACCAAAGCTTTAAGGTCTATACTGGCTGTATTCATTTATCATTATCGTATCCCATGTCACTATCAATCAAAAACTACATTTATTATATAACACGAACGCGCGCACACGCGAATACACGCAAACACACACACAGATATATATATATATATATATATATATATATATATATATATATATATACATAAACACTGAATATATAAATATGTTCATATCTAGGTATGTGTGTTTGTGTTACTTTTGACTATGGATTAAAAATTACAAAGAATATATTATTATTATTACTATCACTTGTAGATACAGGGATCCTTCTATATAGAAACTATTCAGGCACATCCTGTGATAGTCATTAGTATTTCCTTTTGAATAGGTATGATAGTCACTATTTAATGCCTATTACTGTCAGTAAATCAGTTAAATCTTTTTTCCTTACAAATATGTGCATAATTGCTATTGTTTAGTTTATAAACAGATCACGCATCTTTTTATTACCACAAACTATTTAAAAAGTTGTCAACAAATGGCCAAGAAATGAGAATAATTTATTTTTTATCTTAATGGTCTGAAGTAACATATGCTTTGATTAATAACAATGAGTTTCAGATTATTCCCATCTAATTACTTAATATTATTATCTCATGATACAATGACTTGCTCCTTTATTATGTTTTTATTACTGGAGATAATGGATATATCATCTCCATAGGAAATAATTTTTTCATTTAGTGTTTGTGGAATATCACTTACATAAGCTAAGAACAGTAGTGGCACTATCACAGATCTTGAGGACCCTATATTGTTCTGTTTCCAATTTTGAGTTAATTGTTTTAGTAAGACAATTATGCTCCAACTACATTACAATATATAATTTTCGGTTTATTAAACATTATCTTTACAGATTGTTTGACTGTTTCCTATACCATAGTTATTGTTGTTTATTAGAATTTACATATTTTAACTTCATTGGTAGCAGAGTGTGGTTAGAACAAATATCAAAGAAAGACAAAAATTACATCACAGAATTCTGTTATGATCCACATAATAATAAACTAAGAGCATCATTTATACTTCTCAATACTATCCCTCGTTAATAATAAGATAAAATAGTCAAATACAGACAAAGTGATGATATAAATACATTTCTGGAAACCTTGTTCCTTTCTTCTGGTGCTAAGTAAAATAAAAACACAAGATACTAGAATGACACAACTTCTCAGTTCAGTTGACAATTTCAAAAGCCTTATTTATATAATCACTTCTTTTGTCTGTTTTTGGCTATTTTATCTTATTATTAATTTTCAAAATAGATGTACATTTTTCATACAAGGTTGTTCTTTAAATAACAGTTCACTAATATCCCTCATACTTGCACAACTAATGGAACTGAGTAGTAGTTAGCGGTTTTATCACTATATCCACAACTTTATCTGTGCCATATTTGAAAACCTCTGGTTCTTGCATGAATATGGTTTCCTCATCTTTTCCATACAATGATGGGGCAGATTTGAAATTTTCCTAATTCCATTCTTTGATGAAGGAAATTGAATTTCCACTAGATACTTTACTCAAAATAAAATAATAATAATATTTTTATAAGTACATGGGGGCATTAGATACATTTGAAATGTCAACTTAAAAGCATAAGTGTTATACGTAAATAATATAAAAATTTCCAATTGTGATAAGATTGCAAAATAAACTTCACAAATTAAAATTGGTTGTAAAAGTGACAAGTGATTAAGTCAAAATACAAGATCCAAGACTTCAGCATAGTAGTACTCATATCATAGATATCATTACATTGACTACTTTTCATATCTGTGAGAAATTTATAGACCTTCTCAGTACCTACTAATTTGACATTTGAAACTACTAGGAGATTTAGGCATACAGTTTATATATATTGAGAATAGTCAAATTGTAAGGAACTGGAGGATACAGTATCTAAAATTTCATTGACCTTTTCTATGAAAAAAACACATTGAAATAATGTGGACTGAGGTTGCAATTGCTGTTATTTGAACTGCACTTCAAATCTCCACTCTCTTTTCTAACCATATTCAACATAGCTTTTATTTTATTTACTGCATTGTTGATGCTATTATAATTCAATTTAACTAGTTTGCTTAAACTGTTTTTATATTTAATATACAAAGCTTTGATAATGGGGATTCTGTTGTCCTACAAAAGTCATAGAGGAACTCTTTTTGATTAAAGGACTTATGGCTCTTTTAGGTTTTGGAGAGAAAGATTTGTCCCTCAAGGCTTTTTTTACTGTCTCAACCAAAGTTTGTCTTAGAATGTGTATTTTATCATCTAATTAGAAAATATAACAGTAAATATAATTCCAGTTGTCCATGTAAAAATAATAGTACAGTTTACAAACAAAGTGCCTAACATTTGAATCTTACATGTTTCTAGCATACAATCTTCTTTACAAACAAAGTGTCTAACATTTGAATCTTTCATTTTTCTAGCATACAATCTTCTCTCTAATTGAAGTTTTTTTTAATATCATAAAGATTCTATTTTAAAAGGATTTCCCAGTGACAAATGGGCTGTACAACACTATTAGGCCTATAAAATTCTACAACTATAGTATTTATATTTAACACATGGCAGGCAGTGACCTCAAATATAGTTTCAACATAATATGACATAGTCAAATTAATTAACTCATTTTGATAGACTAAGTGGCTGGCCGGCTCAAAGTTCAGATCTACTATCCTGAAGAAAGAGGCACAGGTCATTGAAAATTTGAAATGCTGTTTAGTCCCAACTTCGGACTTTCCTATATCCACATAAGGATAATTACATTGCATATACACCCATGCAGCCAACCCAACCAAGGCACTATTTCATCCACGCCAGGCACCTCAGCCTGCTTTGAGAGGTGTATGTTCCAGGATCGCAGACTTTGGGCATCAGTAAGAGTTGTCCGCCATTCCTATTGGCCAGCTGCCTCCTAAACTGGTCAAGGCATGGTGAGAGGAAAGCCGCGACCCCACAGCAAACCCCTCTCCCGCCATCGGAAGGGCGTGGGACAAGTACCAAATGCCCGACCTACCTGATGCAGGTTTTTCTAGGGCTTTCCCTGCATCACTTTCAGGCGAATTACCGGGTAGGATCCTTAAACAATAACCTCGGGGGGCCCTAGTTAACCCTTTGGCTACCGTGCTCTACCTTTCCCCATCCCCCCTTTCACTCCCTTGCCTATGCTATAAGAGGGGAGTTGCCACTATGTGGATTACCCTTATACATAGCCTGTCTACACCTTCTTCTTCTACGGAGCTAAAGCTACGGTTTTGAGCAGCAGCTTTCTAGCGGCCGTAATGTAACAGTGGATGACGTCTCTCAAATGTTAAGTGTTGGCCATAAAATAGCGGTGCCGCCAGATACATGACGGCAGGCACAGTGTTGACAAATGGTTGCTCAATGTTTTTCTTTCCTGTGTACGCCGAACATTTTACTAAATAGAAATGAGTGAAAACAGTGTAAACGTAATTTGGACCAATGAAGATGATGAAATATTGATTGATTTTGTCTGAAATAAAAAGCTGTACCTATATAATGTAAAGAACAAAAGCTATACAAAATTCCCCTTAAAACAAAATCTGTTGAATAACACTTAAAAAATGATTTTTTTTGTGCTATAAAATTCTTAATTATGAATCAGAAGTGAATCGAAGTCGTAAATTTCGGAAATAGAACAAACCTGTTATGACGGAGTAATCATTGATGAGTCAGATTCTGACACATTTTATAATAGTGACAAAATATTTCAGGATAGTTGATGTGAAACCGATGATAGAGTTTGTGACACTTCTTACAATAGAAGTGACATTTACATCGGAAATCGCAGACAAACATCGGCCTCCACAATATGTTCGGACAAGAAAAGTAAATATTTTTCATAAAAAATCACTGAACAGTGCTGGAAAGAATTCTAGGTCACCTATTGAGTTTATTTTCCTTGATTAAAGATTAAATTACAATAAGACATGTTTCAACACGCACAAACAATTAAACACTCGTTACAGGAAATTTTTCAAAACAAAGAGACTTATGTGTGTTCATAAATGCGATACGTAATATAAAAATGTTTTAATGGATTATTACTAATAAATATTAATACTTAATGTAATAAAGAGCGACAATTTAGTGTTTTATTGAAAAAATGACTGGGGACACTACACATCCCCGTTCTGCGTTTCTGGAGAGCCGTTTCATTACGTCCGTCACATCCCGTCGTACATACTAGTTCTAGATAGCGGCGCCGCTTTCCTAAGAAACATGGACCATAGGTACAGTAGCAGTTCCGGGACTGCAACCTTCAATGATATCCCGCTATCGTAAGCGGTTTAGTAACAGCTCCAAGAAAAAGGCCGTATCACTATCGTTGACCAGTCAACGTTCCCTGTTGAATATCGGTTCCGGCCTTATATGTTCCTCCCGGAGACTCCCGCTAGGTCGACGCACCGCCACTGACTCGAGAATGTCAATCAGTCAATGCATACACAATAATATATCACATAGTTCCATGATATAGAGGATAGTTATCGGAGAACGGAAAAGGGAAACAGAGAATTAAGGGTAAGAAATAGGAAAATTTTATGGTTCGTGAATGCCTTAACACACAAGCTTAGAGACTGGAAATGTGTGTAGAACACAACACTTAAGTAAAATGATAAGATTTAATAAAGAAAAAGTATGGAAAGTCCAAGAACCACCGTCTTGATAGAGCGTCGAAGAGAGAGACTGCCGATTTTCCGGACCTTTCCGAGGAGGGAATATTTCTTCAATATATCAAACCCAAAGAGAGGATCCAATAATAATTGCAACCCTCGTGGAATCTGCTCCGCGATGACGAGATATTATGCCTATAACGTACTAATATTCTGTCATAATACTGCACACGTTTATATGAAAGACGGCAGGCAGTAGTCGCCACGGGCGTCTGTTCTACTCGACTTACATCCTGTGTCGTCACACGCTCTTCCTCTCAGAAGAAATACAAGTTTACAACAAGAATTTAATAATAATCTTAAAATATCATTATATATATTCCCCTGACGCTGAATTCTGCTGGCAGTTCATGATCGCCGACATCTGAATTTAAGTTATCTTCTTGATAACATCTACACTTCTATCAGTTTTCTCTTGGTAAATATTCAGACTCATATATTTTCATCTGGACAGTTGATCTGTCATAACTCTATAACAATTTCCGGGCTGTCGTAAAACAGACAGTTTTGGTTTTTACATATTTCCATTTCTACAGTAATTAATATTTAAATAATAATATTTAAACAATGAGATTATTATTCAATTAATGAATTACACCAGAATATGAACTCAATAAATACAATTTTAACTTGACAAGATTCTATAATGGACACCTATTGACATGCAGATTTAACTAGGTTTTATAAATTAAATATTTTTGCCGCGTACTTCGGAGCACGGGCGGGACGAGAAAATCACAAAGGGTCGCGGGGGCGAGGTTAAGTGGCAGAGCGGACAAAAATAAAAGAGTCCGGCAGTCGAAAAATTTCCGCAGTTAGGTGAACAAAGACGCGACCAACGTGTGTGTTTCAGATTCGGAGATCCGTCGGGGACAGCAGCTGCTGTGTCCGTCGTGAACGAATGAAAAATATAACAAGAAAACGACAATGGGAAAGCAGAAGGGATCATAACTATTAAATAAATGTTGTCCTTAACATTTTACTTTCAATGAGTACCCTTTAAATTTGATTAAAGAACTCATAAACATTAGATTGAACAAAATCCAATATCCTACTGCTACTCGGCCCCAATCAACTCAATCCAAATTTTTTCTCATACTGCCTTATTACAGATTTATACATCATACGTTCGTCCAAATGTTTTAAAAATATCAAATATCCATCGCTTACAGATCTACTAATACTTTATCCTTCTTGATTAAAAACCACAAGGGCTCACTTTGCAGATTTAGCAAACATTGTGTAGTGGACAAAATTTCTTGCTGTAATTGCATTTATTTATTTATCTCCATTTATTCAGCTTAAGCTAATAACATATTAACAACAATAAATAAAATAGTAGATACAATACTAAACATACATTCTGATTCTTTTCTTAAATTGACTGATACTTGTGCACTTTTTATTTCCACAGGTAGCTTATTATAATTGATTAAACCCTTATTAAATATTGAATTCATAGTACTACTTTTATTTTTACATTCTAATTAATAATTTTCTTATTCCTAGTTTGATAACAATGTAAATCACTTTTCTTACTCACTACATTCTTAAAGTAATGCGGTAACTTATCATTCTCTAACTTAAATATAAACAACATGGCATCACAAAAAATTTGCTGCCTTATATCCAGCCAATTTAGTTCACATAGCATGCCTGTGACACTAGCATATCTATTTATACTTAAAATATATGACATTGCCCTATTAATAATTTTTTGGATACGATGTAGGTCACTACCTACCATTATGTACAATATAGTGCTACAGTACTGCAGATGCAGCATTACTAATGTTTTATACACTAGTTCTTTTGCTTTTCTGGACAACACAGATCTTAACTTCCCTTGGCTAATTTCTTAATAATTAATTCTACATGCTCATTCCATTTTAACTTATTGTTTATCATAATACCAAGGTACTAGAAGATATTTACACATTCTATCAGACAGTCATCTATAAGCTATAAACATTGACTTGTCTAACAATAATGTTGATTCTATTACTAACATACTTTTTGTCTTATTTACATTTAACAAAAACTTATTAACCTTTAACCATTCTGATACAATTAACAATTCATATTGAAACAATTTAACACAGAATTTAAATAACATTCAGATAAGGACAATAAACTATCGTCAGCAAAAAGATGTATACTACAGTTTCTTACGTACCTAGGGAAATCATTTATATACAATATAAACAAAAGAGAACCCAACTTGCACCATTGGGCCACACCGAATGTTATATCGGTCTTGCTAGAACAACTTTAATTTATTTTTAAATATTGGATTCTGTGTTTAAAATAATCTTGCAACCAACCCAATATATTGCCTCTAATTCCATACTTTTCTCTTACTTACCAATATATCTCTGTCTATTGTTTAGAATGCTCCCTTTAGATCCAAAAGCACTGCTACAGTTACATATTTCAAATCACTCTCTTTCTCCCATTGTTCTACCATAAACTGAATTCAGTAGAATATTTTTCTCAAAAACCCAACTGCCAATTGCTTTAAATATATTATTATCACCAACTAGGTTCTTAATTTCAGTGAACAAAATGCATATTGTAATGGTTTATACTGTTTGGTACCTTTTTAATAGAAATAACACATGAAACGTCTAATAAATCTGGCAGCTTTTCTTATTCAAAGAACTTATTCATATTGTTGACCATATCCTTCCCCACTAAAATCTCAATCTTTTTAACCAATGCGTTGACAAAAGTCCCTCACAAGCAGAATTCTTTAGACTTTGAACTATTTTACTCACACTTTAAATATCTAAAACACTAATTTCACTGATGACTGTTACACTCTCTCTTATGTGGAAATTGTATATGACTGACATCACTAACTCTTCCACACTTTTCTGATAATATGCATTCAGCTTCTGTGCCATATCTGTAGAATCAGTCACCACTTCATCCCCAAAGCTGACTGAAATAAGGCTTTTTAATGCCTCCACATTCGGCTGGGGTCGTCTACTTTTCTAAGAATGATCTGTTTGCTATACACTTTTTTTTTTATTTTTAATTACAGTGACACAATTATTCCAATATTTTACATGGAGTCAAACACGCGCTTACAAATTTCAATCACTACAGTCACAAGCATATTCCACTTCTTAAGAAAGTCAAATTAATCCACAAGAGTCTGGTTTAACTTACAATTTTTCTGCCACTAATTATATGATTACCTCATCTCCAGAGGAAGATAACAAATAAATGGTATAATTTTTATATTATTTCCAGTAAAGTTGTTTACTTGTGAATAATTAGTACTACCTTTAAATATCCCTTATTTATCACTTGATGTATTGCATCTCATGTTTCTGGAATTATGGTTGAAGGAGCTTGAAGAGAAATTTTCGTTGAAAACTTCAAGTCTGTATAGTCCAAAAATTAAGTGTGGTACTTAAGCATTCGTATGGGCTCAAAACGGTTTTTTTTCTGTATAATAAGTGGTGATATCAAATGTGACAGTTCTAAACACGTGTCTTCATCAATCGTCATGTAATTTTTCCAATCTGTTGGTTCCAAACTTAATTCGATTAATAAATTAATGTGAGAAAATTATCCTCTTTTCAAAAGCCATGATTTTGCTCACTTAGACCTTGGCTTACGTTAATTCTTTAAAACTAGAGCTAACCCAACCGAAATAATTAAGTCGTTTTACAAAAAAGTCGAAATGATATTCACAAAAGTACGCACTGAACACTGAGCGTGTGGGTACAAAATTAGTATTGAGACTTGCATTTAAACTTAAACTGCGCAGGCAAGTCTTAAGGTAAGATTGAGTGTGTAGCGGCCTTTACGTAAATTGCGCATTCTCACTGTTGTGACGGAGCTGCGTTCTGTCTCCATTTAGGCGCCGACAATATGCTGTGTGTTTGGCTTGCGTGAATTAAACTATTACTAGCTGAGTGCCCGCCGTTGTCCGAGTATTTATTTAAATTAACGCGTAGTAGGATTCAAGTCAATCTGATCTAAATGAAAATTACTGGTTAAGTAATAATAAATTCAACAGTCTCGATGAAAACACATACAATTAATGAAACTCAAGTCAAAGAACCAAAACCACCACAGATTTTCATTTCTGAAGGGTACAGTATCAAACCGTTAATTGTAGAATTAAGAAGATAACAAAAGAAAAATATTACTATAAAACACTTAGTAGCAGGCAAATAAAGATAAAACCAAAATATATTCATGCATATACTAATAGAATAAGGATGATAACAAAAAACAGTCACTTAATATCACACCTTTAAAGTTTTAGAGCAGAGGCAGCTTGTGAGTTTTAGAGGTTATGTCCTACATAACCATAAGAAACAACTTTTTTCAAATACATCTATGTAAAATAATAATAGTACAGCAACTGTAGCACTATGAATACTCTGACTGGACCCACAATATGATACATTTTTAATTCCATCTAACTTTGAGATAGTAGTAGTAGTAGTAGTTTTGTTAGATTATGAAACCTCTTTATGTGTAATGTGCAGAGAATAGAATACATAACACTATACAAATAAGTCTATAATTAGGTATTTAAAATCTCCCTCTTCCGATCCATTGAAGTGTATGTTACCATAGTAGAAAAATTGCATCTTCCAATTACACAATTTTCTTACCCAATTCACAATTTAATATTTACACAATTTTCTTACCCAATTCACAATTTAATATTTAATATTAATTTCTTATTATAGATTGGCTTACACAACACCATTACCATTAAAGCTAGTGTAGAATCTATAAATAAATTATTTGGTATTATATCTGTGATTGATTACACTGATTTTGGAAATTAAATGGTTTGGATAAATTTAAATATTTTTCCACTTAGGGACTAGATTACAAAGTAAAATTTAAAAAAAATTAAAACATTCATAATAAGTGTTTACCTTTTCCTGTTAGGCTTGTCACTGACCTTTCTATATCTTGATTGGCCAGTAGATAATGAATTGTTAGATTTTTCTGTGGAAGAAATATTAATTCTTTTCATGCAATCTGCTTCTTCAGAAATTGTTTTAAGTATTTTATTAGATAGTAGTAATTTTTCTTCAGCTTCCTTTAAATATACTTGAAGTTTGGCACATTGCACCTTAACAAAATATTAAAAGTTGGATATCATTGTATTTTTTATTTATCTATTATAAAACTTTAATATTTAGATTTTTGGTTGGTTACATATTATTTACAGTATATGCACAATTAAAATGTTGTTTACCATATGGAAATGTTGTACATAATTACCATGTGCACTTGATAATTAGGATAATCCATTGATTAACCTAATTTTGAAAGTGTGTTTGGTTTTCTTAATTTATCTATCTGAGGAAGTGTGAGGGCTCACTTTTAATGTATGGAGTTAGATTGGTTGTATGTAACAGGTAGGTGGGGTCTGTGGGAGTGATTATTGGGTGGGTTAGGATGTGCCTGAGTATGAGGTCGATTGGGCATTTTCATTTGAGGTGATGGGAGTGTAGTGGTGGGGGAGAGTTGCTGAATCATGGTGTTAGGATAGTTAAGGGTGCTTATATAATTACATGCTGGTGATTATCACAAATGGGAATCAAAACAGTACAATAACAATAACAATACTTATAACTATAAGTATAATAATTAAAAATACTGATGAATTAGTAAATAAATTCCATACTCACTTCAGTTATTTTCAATGTATAATAAAGTTATATCACATGTAAACTAACATTAATTATATATATTGTAACTAGAGAAAAATCATTTACAATAAATATTATTTTGTATAAACTACAAACAGCATGATTATTTACTTCATGGAATCTATATTAATTGATCAAGTAAGTCACAACACATATTTCTCTTTTCTATATTAACAAATCTTCATTTCACTACATCTTAATTTCAGTTTTCAGTATAAAAATAAGTGCAGAGAATCATTTTAATAAAGTTAGTATCAGTAAATCTATTAGTTTAAAATTTTTTGGCATTATATTGTTTTTCAAAATAATAGAATAAAAAGGAAATAAAAGAAGATTCCATCCAAGATTAAACCCAGTAGCAAATTCAAATTGTCATATTGGTAGGTTTTTTTCCCATACAAACATTATTTGTTCTACATCCCTCTTCCTGATTTTATGTCAGTTCAAGGATGCTGATTTTATAGCATTATTTTAGTTTCACTTCCTTGGTTTTTCATCCATGCATTACATTTATTAATTTCAAATATTATTTATTTTCAGATTGGAAATATAGAAAGTAATAACTTCAGTAAATACTGTCGCTGCAGCTGTCCAAATGTAAAGTACATTATGTATTTTCATTAGTCTCTACCTCTCACATCTAAGAGTTATTCCAAATCTGGGTGTCAAGATGATGACTCATTTTAATAAATGATTTACCAATGTTCACTAAGTCATGAGACTGAATAGATAATACTTGTAAATTTCTTCATGTCAATTTATCTTTTTCTAAATGAACTTGTTTCATTTTGGATGATAAATTTATAGTATATTGTGCTAATACATTGTTGTTGTTTTTTAGGGTAACAGGCTACATGAGGGTAATCCACATGGTGTCAACTCCCCTTTAATAGCATAGGAAGGGATTGGAAAGGGGGGATGTGGAGGGGTAGAGGAAGGTAGCCAAGGGTTAACTAGGGCCCCCAGGCTATAGTTTAAGGATCCTACCCAGCATTCACCTAGAAGTAATGCAGGGAAAACCCTAGAAAAACCTGCATCAGGTAGGTCGGGCATTGGGTACTTGTCCCATGCCCTTCCGATAGCAGGAGATGAGTTTGCTGTGGGGTCACAGCATTCCCTTCTCCATACATCAACCAGTTAAGGAGGCAGCTGGCCGACTGTTCCAATGGGAACAGAGAACAACTCTTACTGTATGCCCAAGGTCTGTGACCCCGGAACATACACCACTCAAAACAGGCCGAGGTGCCTTGGCTTGTGG
Source organism: Zhengitettix transpicula (assembly GCA_037074705.1). Classification (NCBI taxonomy): domain Eukaryota; kingdom Metazoa; phylum Arthropoda; class Insecta; order Orthoptera; family Tetrigidae; genus Zhengitettix; species Zhengitettix transpicula. The sequence goes on along the minus strand of CM073591.1, from coordinate 199,825,764 downwards.
GAACCTTAGTTCAAAAATGGAGAGAGGAAAGGGCATCCCCATTGGTGTATAATACAATTCTCTTATTTATGTCATAACATGTAAACACTATGAGTGTGAATAAATTATTAAAATTTCTGTTGAAGTAATAATAATAATAAGGACAATTGTTAGAGACATTTGTATTATAAATGTACAGGTTATTACAAGATATTTATTTATTGGATATGTCAGTTTTTACATCTAGTGAAGATGTTCCTAGGATAGAAACAGAAGACAATTCAGCTCGCCTACAATGTATCCCAATCCTTCAAGTCCCATTCAGGATCTAATCTGTGCTTTAAGGGTGGAGGAATGTCACACCAGGCTGGGAGTCGACTAGTATTGTCATAGTAGCCGTCTGGCAAGTGGAAGGTCCTGGGTTCCTGGTCTGGTCAACTTTTTTCCATCGATATTCATGAATTAAAATTTATCTATGATTTGGGGCTTGAAAAAAGGTTTGTGGATTTCTTCGAATGTATACACAGTTGAATAATGTGAAAAGATTGTAATTAAGAACTTTTGCCACTGTGATAACATAAGACTACTTTATTTTCAAATAAATTGTATATTTTCACATAAGAATATTTTAGAAACATTTATTAAAAACCAAATAACTTTCCAGCTGTTAATTTAACATTTAAATAATTAACAATTTACTTTCTAAATTATGAGAATGATATAGAGTAACTAGATAACATAAGAATACATATAAAATCAAAATTACTAACTTCTTTCATTAGTTTCTCTTTTTCAAGAGATTTAATTAGCATTTCTTTCTTATTAATTTCTTGTCTATGAATTTTAATCTGGTGGCTGAGTTGGAAATAACTTTTAAGATCCATTTGCATTCCACGACCATCTCCAGTAATATGAATATCTTTCCTAAGATGATATATTTCTTGTATAAATTCCTGAAAACATGAAAGTAAACCTAGTTGTAATACACAAAATATTTATTCATCAGAAAATTTAACAAAATTTTATTTTGAATTCCCTCATAATTAAATTTTAGTGGTGACATTTGGAAACCACCATATGGATAAAAAATTATGCGGGATCTAAGTTGTCCTGCATGCCCTTTGGTCCGGTAGTGCTCAATATATGAACTTTCAGCATGTGCCATATTTGGTGCTGATCGCGAGCAATATTTCAAACCACTGCATCATTCTTAAAGTACACATATATTTTGACTATCTGTGCATCATCAATTTCGATACGTAGTTCACTACACCTCCGTCGCACACCGCAGAATCTCTCAAATAAGTTTCCTGGACTCAAAACTATCCTTGCGAGTGCGTATCAGATCAACATCGCCGCTACGTACGTCTACCGTATGTGGCAGACGATAACTTCTCCTCAAACAAATTCGTATATGAAAAGGAGCTGCTGGACCTCTTCACTGCCGTACGGTCATTGTCGCCATATATTTAAGGTGATTTTTATGAACTCAAAATCACACTACATTTCGTCAACCAAACAAAGACAATCTTACCTTGAAAATTGTCACCTATCTGTCTATTATAGCCATAAAGTGACAGGACTCGTGCGCGCTGGAATACTTATCAGTAAAATAAAGAATCGAAAAATGACACCAAAATGGAGTCTTATATTCAACTTTAATTCAACATTCCCTTATGAAAATTAAGGTTCGTTGATTTAAGAAGTGAGTATGAAAAGGGTCAAACGCCAGTTTCTTGCTCATAATTCATTCTAAGAGAAAAATATTTAGATGGGGAAGGTAGGATGTCACTCATTCATACTATTATTTAATGTGACATAAGTTTGCATTCCACAGATATATATTTATATATAAGTTAACACTAGGAAAGACGTATAAACTTAACTTTAATTTCTCTTCTCGTGACGACGTCTCGCTCCGCAGATCAGCAAGTATTAGCAGTTATTGTTTTAAATTTACTTTGAATAAACTTGGCTGTTTCTGGCAAACTATTGCTGACATATTCATTTTTTTTACTAATAATTAGGTAGGTCAAGACTTCAACTAAATTCCAATTGAAAATTGCTACCGTACGGGAGGGAAGAGTGCTTTGGGCCAAATGAACACCCTTGCGGTTCAAGTCGATTTGATTTATTATTATTCATTCCATTATTCATAATATAAGATTACAGGAAAATAATAAATTGTTACAATTACAAAGTTTAAAATATAAACATTGTACTTTACAAAAAAATATATAATTTAAAACAACGTTAAAGATATTAATATAACAACAGTAATTAGTTATCAAATAAATAAATATTAATCTTCAATTTTCATTCAACGGAATTTCCAGCAGAAAATCTTACATCTATTCCCCTCGAACATGAAAAATAAAATAAATCGGCAGTTTAATTCTACAAGATTATAATCGTATATAACTAGATAGGATACCAGCAAACTATTTTCTTAAAGAAGATCTAATCTGTCCTTCCTATCTACGAACTCTTTCAGCGAGTAATATGCTCTATTAATTAACTCTTTATAAATAGATTTTGTAAAGTTAAAGTTTTTATTTCGCCTGTAAGACGAGAGTATAGATTTATCCCGGAATAACGAATGCTTGATTGAAGAAGGCTTTGGGGATGTTTTTCAATGCGGAGTTGAGAGCGATTTCTAGTGTTGTATAATTTACTCCGTTGAGGGCATATAAATTGATGCGCTCTGTTGACCGATTTCGGACATTCTAGAATAATTTTGTTCGGAATCGGGTAGTCTGTTAAATAAAAATATCCAATCATGGTAAATATAACGTAAAAATTAGTAATGCAAAACACATTGACTTCATATATTTACAATCTGATTTATTTTACACTTCAATCAGCAATGTGAATTTACACTAACAAACATGACCTGTGCGAGTTAAAAACCTAAAACACATTATATGTAGAAAATTTTATCCTTATACTTTTACGATAAATGAATATTTTTCGAATTATCTTAATGAAACTGAATAAATTCCGCCATTTTACGTGTTATTGCATAAAAATGATTTTTCGGAGAAAAAATCGTGTTCAGGTATGCCAGAAACATATTAGAACCAAATATCAAAACTTTCCCCTGGAGTACTTGTTTAGTTCGTTCGTGAAAATTATAAAAACCTCTCATAACCAACATCATTGTATCATTCTAGATAAAATATTTTATCACGTTTTGTAAGCTATTTTAGACCTGAGAACTCAAAAACCTGATAATAAAGAGATAAAAATGTAGTTTTTTTTATTAGAAGTAAATAAATCGTTGTGTTAAAGAGAGTCAAATATGATATTATTGGTTCTGTTTTAACCGAGTTAAATTTTAATACAGAATTTAAATTCATGATTTTCATTTATATTAATCACATTTAAACAATTCCTAAGGACTCAATAAGTTGTTAAATATAACCCAATCTGACGCGACGAACTTTGAATTGGTTTAAGCGATCGCTTCGGAATAGAAATACATTTTGTAAAGACAGACTTCAAACTAAAAATCGTAGAAAATATTTCCATCCTACCAAGTTACTAGTGACGTTTCAGCAAACGAATTCAACGTTATCATTACTCAGAGCACTCAAAGTTGCCATAACAAGAATTAAGTTGTAAAGAGAGACCTGCTAAAGCAATAATATGAATATATATCACGTTAAAGAAACAAAAGAGAACAAAGATTGAAAAGAAAGAGGCAGCGCAGAACCACCAGAGAAAAGCATCCCTGAACCCTTTTCTGGAAATATAAAATGGAAGAGGGTTTAAACGTAAATTTCCAAGTGATCTGAGGAACATCTTAGGAGGGTTTGTACCTTAACAAGTCAAACCAATGTAACGGCAATGCTGTTTCTTCAGGGGTTACAGGAAGGTTTATAACAACTTGGTTTTTACGAAGCGGGTTGGAAACAAATAAGAGAATGAATATTTCCTATTTTCAATAACAATCATTAACTATATATTTAACATACTGGGGAAATAAAATATTAACAATATGAATTAAAACAGGAATTTAATGTTGTTTTATAAAAAAAATAAAAACTCTTGGCTATTAATTAAATTCCTCTTCTTCAGGGGTTGGTGGGTTGGGCAATGAGACGTACATATTTTTCTAATTGGCAAATTTGTTATACCTGGTTACTATACTAGGCGTTTCCGACAATCTGTGGGGAAATCCCGTGGCGATTCTTCGATATGTGGTTCTGCTGCTCAAAGTCGATTACGGCTAATTGCTCTCACACTCTATCATGATTAATAATCAAAGCTTCTCTCAATAATCCGCAACTCAAGACGCAGGAGCAACAAACTCTTTCGATGTCTTAGCTTCACTTCTACGACGCAGGAACTACCAACACTCTACTACCTCTCTTTCGCGAGGCAAAAAAACAATTGTCCTCAACCTCTAGGGTTACCACCCCTGAATCCCCGCTATCTCCTCCAAAACTGTCCTTTGTTGGTAGCCAGCCGCTTCATGTTTCCATGAATTTATGGGCTGAGTTCCACTTTTGGCTCGACCAAATAACGGGACTTGCGTCACAACCACACAAATTCGGGATCTTAAAAATAATTTTAAATTGGCTCCATTACAGCAGACAGCAGAACTACCTAGTTCTTAGGCCAGCGCATTAGCTTATAGAATTATATTGTAATATTGTGATTGCTAATACAGTAATTTTTTTAATTTTTTAATAAATGTTTCTTAAGGTACTAACTACTACGCCATAGAAAATAGTGAACTCAAACTGTAAAAATTAAAACCATACCGAACAGTTAACGAAAAGAAAATAGCAACGTCGTCTGCTGAACTGTAGAAAAATTATCCTGAAAGAAATAAGAAAGTTCAACCGCCTAAGCCGGTGCCATCTTCTTCGAACAAAGCGACATTAACTTCAAATGAAGTGGCATCGACACGTGAAACGTGCGTGACCGTGAATGTAGTTGGCGATGATGTAGACCTCTGTCTCTGAAAACATTAAAATGTGTTCTTCTGTAAACCTAGGAAAGAGAAACTTTGTCCAGCTGCATTATCTCCCAATGAGGAAGGGAAAATTAAGTTCCATCAGACCTTAATCAAGAAACTTAGTATTTCTTAAATTATCACACCAATGCTACTAACCAGATGGTTGCTGGTGCTAGAAAACGCTTTCTAGTTTCACCATACCGTTACAGTGGGGAGAGTGTGCCTTCACTCAATCAAATGTGTTATATACTGCATTAAATCTGCAAATATAACAACGCAATCATTGTTGCATTGCCGCCATCTGCAGCTGCAACGTGTCAACACACTTTTATGTCCAGTAATGGGTTCACGCCGACAAAAAATAAAGTTCAATAATATTTCCAATCATACAATACTGACAGCAATAAAGAAACCATACTGATTTGCACATGTTTCATTCTACATTTTAGATGCTTATATAAACAGCTGGGGGGGGGGGGGGGCTTCAGAGAAATGAAAAAGTCAGAAGACGTCTTCTTGCTTCCAATTTAATAATTGTTTTTAAATACGATTATAAAATAAGTTGGGATGATAATTATTGGAAGTATGACTATAACGTTGATTTGCGAGGTATTAACAATACAAAATATGTCATTTAATGCCTCTCAAATCAACCTTATAGTCAATACTTTCAATAATTATCATATCAACCTACAATTCAACCATAAACTTGGTGTCACTGTATCCATTCACAATACTTTCATTCTCACCAATGGTTCCGAAAACCTACATACTCTGGACGTGTTCTCAATTATCTTTCGGATCATCCTCCAAACAAAAAGAGAGCTATGGTACACAATCTTGTAGACAAAGCTATATTATTTTCTAACTCCAAGTTCTATCAACAGAACTTAAATATTGTCAGAAACATTTTAATCTCCAGTGAGTAGCCTTTAAATTTTATTATTAAACGACATAAACAGCAGATTGAACAAAATCCAACATCCTACTGTCAATCGTCCCCAAACACCTCAAGCCAAATTTTTTCTCGTACACCCGTATTACAATTTTCTACATCAAAAATTTTTCCAGATATTCAAAGAATATCAAATATCCATCATTTTCAGATTCACTAATACTCTTTCCTAATTGATTATAAATCACAAAGACCCACTTGACACCTACAGCAAACATTGTGTTGTTTACAAAATCTTGTGCGCTAATTGTAATTCCTGCTACGTAGGGCAAACAAAACGTTCACTTAATATTGTAACCTGCTTACCCTTGCGGGATGTCAGAACACAAAAATGTGTGGGTTCAGCTCCCAACTTTGCTGGCAAAGGGCTCTATTAAATGAACACATGTAAAAATTTAGGTAATTTATTAATACAATTTAATGAAAGTTGGAAGCTCGCGAATCGCTACTGTTTTGCGGATACATGAGTTTATCACATACACATACTAGAGGTGGTGTCGGCGTCTGGATTCAGCAGCTCTTGCAGGCGTCACCGTCCAACACTTTCTGGCTCCACGTATTTCCACTTTTATACACGACCACCGTCTCTGCAGTCCAGCTAGTCCACAACTACTGTCTCTTGTCTGCCCTCCAGCTATTGTCCGCCCTCACCTAAAAAAACAGGCCTTCCCCCTTCCACAGCGGTCATCCCTCGCACTGTACATTTTTTCGGGGAATCACGTTACAATACACGTATCAAGGAACATATATCTATTATAAAACTTCCCATTGATAAGCAATCTGTAGTAACCAAACATATCATCAATTCTAAACATACATTTGATTGGCAAAATGCTAAGATTTTAGACATTGACACCAGGTACAATTCCAGACTCATTTCAGAGATGCTTCACATTAAAACAAACATCACAGCTATTAATGTACAAACAGACTATGAAAACTGAATAATTGCTATGATCCCTTCTTATTCCGCTAAACCTTCTGCTTTCCCATTTTCGTTACTCCCTTATTGTTTGCTAGCCCTTCACCTCTCCCACTGTTGTTGCGTTATCGTCGCTTTTGAGATTTTTCTACTGACGAGTTCAGTTGTGTCGCTCTAAGCTCTTCTTCACACCTGAGGAAAGGAACAAGGATCTCAGAAACGTTGTGTGGTACTTATATTATCATTTATTTTGTCTGAATTGGCTATCTTTCTTATTAAAATTTAGAATGGTTCAGCAGTCGTACGTATCGGCAACTATCTTATTCTGTATCAATAACATATTTGTGGCACTGAAGGGCTAATGTGAGGGAGATTGTTTGGAATATAGTTGTCAGTGGAACATTGTGTCAGTATCAAATATCGTAGACTTTTCTGAAGGATCTGTTGAAGGAAATGTTAGCGATTCTTGCGCAAAAGTGCAGATTGTCGTCGAAACGTTGCGCAATAATCGCTGTCTGAACCGGGTAGAAACCGGAGAACATTTTCGTCAACACCGTGACAATTTTTGCCATTTTTCGCGACGCTCACTAACTGTGGAACTGTATACCGGAGAAAAAACAAACAAATGTTGCGAATTTTAACCGCGTTAACGTAAACGTTTACAAAAAGCGATAATGTCTGAGTTATTTAAAACAACTAGAAGTCCGTTTTTATCACATTTTCCGTTAATTACGCCTAAATTTGCGGTACATTTGTGACTGAACAGTTAAGCGGTCAGTAAAATTTAAACCATGTGAAATGTAAGATAATTTATATTCTCTAATTTAAAACTTAGTCAACTTTTCCGATAATTTAATGATTTGGAAGGTTTTTTTTTTACAAAAATAATTCCTGTCATGTGTTTTTTTACACAAAAGTCGCAAAAAAATATCGATTTTCCAGGCCAAAGGTTTGTTGGCAAACCTGAAATTCGTGTTCAGCGGCCCAAAATACAAAATATAAAACTACTTAAAAACTTTATTTATTTCCTAGCATTTAACTGTACCACTTTGTTAAGTATTCGTTTTTGAGTCCTGAAACGCTGGTGTGCACTTCGCGGATCTGCTGTTGCACTTCGCATCAATTGATTTCTGGAGTTTTCACTCTAAATTAACGATATTCCTTCTTAAGTTCTGTTGTCTCATTTAAAACCGTCAACACATTGTTTAAAACCACCGAACATCTGTTTTCAACACTCTACTTCGCCTCTTAGCATATTTACGACAAAATCTACTCCGGTCTTCCAATACGTCCTACTTCAAGCATACACCCATTTCTGTAAAAGATGATAAAACATAACTGGGACCCGCAAGATAATATAAAATCAAAAACATAAATTATAGGCCAGAAATTCTTACAATAAACATACCGATTATTACAAAGTAAACAGCATGTATCTGAACTCGTCACACTGCAGTTATTTTGTAACTTCTGAGTTAGTTTAGTTTCCACAGTTACGTTTAATTCCTATTCTAAGAATTTAATGTCTTATCTCAATTTCATAATGTTCGAAGAGACCGATTGACCTATTTACACAGAAGAAATGTCACACTAATAGCACAATATTAAAAAATTATTCACCATAACAAATAAAATTTTAATGTAGCTGCAATAAATTAACTTTTAAAGAAACACACACTAGTCTTAGCAGATTACACAGGTCGGCACGTTATTTAACATAATTAAAACAGGTCTTAAATGATAAACTTTAAAACATTTGATATTAGTTAGTATTAAATTTTATTTCTTACAATATAAAATTTACAGAATTTACAACGTTGAAGAATGTTACAATGACACAATGCAAATAAAAATTCCTGTCTATTATTTCGGTTCTCAAAGAGTACTGAATCGTAATAATTTCTATTGACAGTAATTATAATAATGAAAATAATACATATTTTGATTAAATGTGAATTAAGTGACAAAATCTTAGAATTGTGTAATGGGTAATTCAGATTATTTACAGTGATGTATTCCCGCGTTGAGTATCCTCGAACCTGAAGTTGGACTTCAGTTAAAAACCTTCACTTATAAACGTAATATGCTCCACTTTCTACTTGCACTCTTGTATGCTACCGCTTAGGCGCATTTCTAAAAAGCAAACAAAATCCCTACGCAGTGAAGTTAACGTAACATTAAGGTTTTGGTCTCAATAAGGCGGATGACAGTTGCTACCATTTCTTACGACTCAATGTAACAATAACATAAAGTTAAATCGAAAGTGTTTTTATGAAAGCGAACAAAGTCAATATTTTTGAAAGTCCACCATTGTCACAGGCAGATTTAATTTACTAAGAAGCGTCTCTCACTGGTCTGTGTCCCGACGATACAAATATTCATCGGAATCGGTCCGAACATTTGATAAGAAAATAAAGTGTGACTGACAGATTCATAAAAAGTAACAACATGATAAAAATCACTCAATTCTAATTAATGTACCCCGGTACATTCGCCGAGGCCCTTTGCGAGACTTTCGGCGAGGTTCAAAATAAAGGTGGGCTTGTAACATGCTCAGCAAGTCTTGTACAATGGGTCATTTATACTTCCGTCCACGAGAATGGATGAAAATAATACTAGTGTTCCAGCGGCCTTTTGTGCATATGCGTATTAAAAATATGTGTTTATTTACGATAAAAAAATGAAGCCTTTGACGCTCAAGTGATGGTGGATGACAGCACTTAATCGTTCTAGAACACGATTTGTTTTAATGATGTAAAATTTTCTGACATTTCTAATAATGGCCTTGAGTCAGATAATTATATTTAATGTACGACGACAATTCGTCCGCTTTTAAGGACCTGTTCAGGTTAAATAACCCTTTTTTCATTTAATTTATAGTCGCAAAAACGGATATGTCATTAGCGACTTTTTTATACACTTTGTTGCTTTTCAATGTCGGTCAGTAATTATTCTGGCGTTTACTGCAATGAAATCAGACACATACAGAATCCATGCTCTCGCTGAGATTCGAACCCGAGACATATATGATGCGAAGCAGTCACGCTAATTACCACACCACAGTAGGTCGGCATAATATTCCTTTATTGTAAATCACGAAAAATTAAATTTTTTGCGTGATTTGTATAAAACAGGCATTGCAGCAAAACTTTGCCACTTATATTTTTTTCGTGGTTTATATACAGAATTATAAAACCCGAGTTCATTGTGCACAATCGGCCTATCTCGGTTGCTTTACGTGTAACTTTGTGTTTATGAAAGTAATTATTTTTGTGACATTATAGTTTCTGCAATTAAGAGTGTGACTAAATAAAATTTTCATAATGGAGTGGAGCAATGAATTTACTATTGAATTTTTGGAAGCATATCAAAATGAATCCTTCTCACCAATGTGAGTCATTCGGAGGCAAGATTAATTAAAAAATGAAGAATAATATAAATCTTGTATAAATTAACATATGGCCTTGAGTCAGAAAATAACGTTCAATAACAAAACATTAATTATTCGACAACGTTTCTTCTTTTAAGAGCCTTCGTGGGGCCTCGCCTCTCGCCTCGTGTCCCTTTGACTAATGCCCAAAAAGTCGCCTCCGACCTGACCGCCGACGATTTGAGGCGAGGCGAGGTAAGCAACGCCACCTGTACTTAGTTTGAAGTAAGGGATAGTAATGCAGTCTTCCTGCTGTGACGTCACACAGCCCTGCTGAGGTCTGGGATGTTGGGCGAGGAAGACCAAGGAAACCATGTACACTTTCGTGCTCTCATGTCTCACTCTGCCTCGCCACGCCTCGTCGAGAGTGTACAGAAGTGCTATTTATTATTATTATTTATAGTCTCATCAACTGCTAAGGTTATTAGCGATCTGACTATGTTGCATTTATATCTTGGGAAACTAACGACGGGTTTTCTCAGTATGGAAATGCACGCGCACAACATCCATGACGTAAAAGTAATGCAAGAATGACAGATTGCTGCCGAATACATCGTTTTCGGGATCGTTGATATGTTCAGTGAACCTCAATGCCGATTAAGTCCAACTTCAGTCGCCATTAGTACAGTGTGTGTCAAATTGTTATAAATAAAATAACAAAAATGACCAATATTGGTGTCCAATTTATATTTTTACGGGGTCAAAGTCAAACACAGTGGATATTTGGTCGAGAATGTAAAATAAAATGGCCAAAAACTAGGCTAATAACGAATCCATGGTTCTATGAGTCGCTGAGATGAAAACATCCGATGCATACAAACGGGGGGAGTGGGCTAAATTAATATGAATAAAATAAGAATATTGATTAGTTAAGAATGAAACACCATCCATATTTCTTTTCTGCAAGGGTTTGCACTAAATTTTACAGTTGCAAATTTAGAATAAATTTTAAATGACATCGTAATCAATTTAATCGTATGCTGTGTATTAATAATTGTTTTTTTATTCGGATGACGTCATCAATCCTCAAGTTATATAAATAAATCATTTCAATATTATGCAACTGAGAAATGAATTTGATTACCAGAGTGATCCATATTCAATGAATAGACTTGTAGTCGCACCTACGGCCAATATAAAGGACACCCAGAGAATGTAATAAAAAGATAGGGATGACCAAATAAATAAAGGTATGGAAAATGAAACTACCCTGGGTGGCAGGAAGAGGAGAATCGAAGAATTATCTCTGTACAAGAATTTAAAAAGTCTGTTTCCATACGATATCTTTCGATTGCTCCTAAATTTTGAACTAATTCTCTTGAGCAGATGCGAGAAAAACATATGCAGGATTTGAACCATCTTTGTAACGTAATGCGGTTCGCCGCTCTAGAACTAGTGGACCTAAAGTTATTATTACGTTACGGACAACTTTTCTGAACCAATTATTTGAATCAACATTCAGACTTTTTTACATAAGCACTAATTACACATATATACATAATGCACTCGTTCAGTGAAAATTTTGTTTACTTAAAACTAGTCGTTTTATTCATAAATTGTAATTAATGAAATTAAAATTGCAAGTTTTAAATATCAGTAAATTATAATTTTTTCATATTTTGTTATTACAATCAAATAATTTAAATCCCTAATTTAGAAAACAAAAATCATTTAGTGGTCATATTAAGTAACCGTTCCATCGTGTTCAAAAGATAATTGATTATAAATCTTGTTATACTTATATTATATTATATTTTTAAAGTATTCAAGTGTTGTAAAATTTTAATAAGTTCATTTTTGTATGTATATATTATAAAGTAAATAATTATATTTTCGATTAAATAAATAAATTTTTCAAAGTCTGTAGCCTATCATCTTCTTCTGAAGTTTTCTCAAATAAGACTTAGCTAATTATTTTCGTATGTTTGAGGAAACACAAAAAAATTCTCACAGAAATATTGTTTTTTAGATTATTTTTATCATGGTCCGCAGTATTTGTTTAACTAAGCACAACCTGAATGCTGCGACCCCACAGCAAACAAGTACCCAAGTACCCAATGCCCGACCTACCTGATGCAGGTTTACTAGGGTTTGTCCTGCATCACTCTTAGGCGAATGCGGTGTAGGATCCTTATACTATAGACCGGGGGCCCTAGTTAACCCTGGCTACCTTCCTCTACCATTCCGCATGCCCCCTTTCAAATCCCTTTCTATGCTATTAAAGGGGAGTTGCCACCATGTGGATTACCCTCATGTAGCCTGTTACTCTAAAAAAAACCATATTTCATTTCTTTAACTCCTCAGTGTTTTGCTTGTTGAGTCTCCTTCGTCTGCTGGTTGTACCAGAATATACATTTCCAAATAAATTGTACGTTATCATATAAACCTCTTATACAAAATCTTCTTTGTAGTTGCGAAGATACCAAATGTGAAGCTAAGTTTTTAAAATTTATTTCGTGTTTTTTCCAAAATGTATTGTTCTTGACTTTATTCCATCCAGGTTCAAGATAGGAAGTACAAAATCCCGACAGACACTTGCCCGAAGTATGTTTTCTCGACAAAAATATCCCGATTGACGTTTTCCCGACAGTATATTTTTCTGATTTACGATTGCCCACTAGTACATTATCTCGACTGACGTTTTCCCGGCAGGTCATTTTCCCGATAGGTCATTTTCCGGAAAGGTGCGTTTTTACGAAATGAAGCATAATATTAAGAATGTAGAAGTTTTAATAAGTTAGTTATCTGTCTTATTACACATGATTATTATTGAAAATTAAGTTACTCATTAAAGGTTAGAACAATTTAAATTAGTATACGTATCACTTAAGAACTAGGAACCAAACCCGTGGATTTAAGATAACTCTAGCTCGCCTACGGGTAGGGGTGATAAAAATACCGTCCTAACGACCGAGATGTGTGTTGAATCCAGTGTTATAGTTGTCGCTGAGTTTAGTTGTGACATTCCAGCAAGGTTAAGATAAAATATGACCACTAGTGGTGGGGGTGGAATGGTCTGATAATAATAATTTGATATTGTTCGTGATTGTTGTCGAATCCGGTGTTATGGTATTCGACACGAATCTGAGTCAATATCAAATTATTTTTAACCCCTACCACCCCTATCCCTTTATTATATAACTTTAACTAAACCCTACTGGAATGTTATAGCTAAACCCAGCGACTACATAACACAGCATTCGACACCAATCTCGGTCGTTATCGCAATTTTTATCACCCCTTTTCACCCCACCCTAGAACTGTCCTTATGTTGTTAGGGGATGAAGTTTTTCACTGAAAACATCGATATTGGTATTATGAATCTGAACAAACCCGTAAATTATTTATTCGTCGCCAACATAGGTCTTTATCGCATATTTTAAAATCCCATTCCCTCCCACTAGATCCATAGAATGCTAGAAATTGTCTGAAATCCACGTTTTTTATGGATCTTCAGTAATACGTGTACGAAATTTGGTTGAAATTGTTCCACGCATTAATTTATAACATTCATCAAAACAAACATATTAAGTATTTTACAATATTAATATTATGCTTTATTTCGAACAAAATACACCTTTCGGGAAAATAACCTGTCGGGAAAACGTAAATCGAGATAAAATCCTGTCGGAGGAACGTCAACCGGGATATTGTTGTCGGGAAAACGTGCTTCAGTCGAGTTTGTGTCGGCCAACGACCGTATCCCAGGACCCTGCAACCTAAGTTATGTTACTTCCGTCTTCATTCGTCATCTTCCGAGAAACTACGGCCTGTTTTGAAATGTGACTTTGACAGAGCATTGTAAACATATCTTTGTGAGGCATCATAAAAGTTCATCCCACTACCTGAACTGGTTTTCCAAAATTAAAAAACAAAACAATAACAGAACAGTAGGCCTATACGAATGCTGAACCTATCGCGCGTAACGGAGGGTTAATGACGTTCACATCACGAGGTGATGAGAATAATTTAATAATAACACAAAAATGGCTGATATTAGTTTCGAAATCATAGTTGGTCGGTCAGATAATTGCAGTCGCAATGTTAATTAAGCCCAAGTTTTGCTAAATAGTTACGTTTAGGAACGCATTCTGCGTATATGCTTCAGGGAAATGCACTAATGAAATAAGAAGGTGAAACAATTTTTATCTCTCGGATACCAACCATTCCGACGGATCTCGATTTTAACTGTAATTGTAATTTTCAGTGAGACTTTAACAATAAATCACAAATAAAAAAAGCCGAAGGGGCAGTCTATTAAGTACTGCTTGGTGTATTTGAAAGTATCACGTTTCTTTGTTTCTTTTTAAAGGGTGGGTACTTCCAAGACCTTCATTATTATTCTCTCTGGAGTTAAAACTAGAACGATTGTTTTTAATAAATTTTGGAGGTTAAAATTTTCGCGATTTTGTTCATGTCTTTCCACTATAACGTGTTTCTGTACTTACACTCGTAAATATCTGTCAATACACTATAGATTAAATACACTATAAATTAAATATATTCCTTTTCTTCAGCAATATGAGATTGGGACAAATAAATATCCAGGAAACGTCGGTAATTTCAGTAGTTCAACCAAAGTAAAACAATTGAAAATTTATAATATTATGGAAGGTCGTAAAACTTTGTAATTATTAGTCCGATTTTAACGAAGTACACATTGGACCTGTGAAATACCCACAAACGTATAACTTATGTTTATAAATGAATATGAATTACTTTTAATTTAATTTCCCAAACTTGTCATTCGCGGTATTGTGTAGTAAGTCCTGCAGGACATAGGATAAGTAAACGTACCTTGTGAGAGAGGTAAGTGAATGTGGCGACGAGAGCAGCGATGAAGACGAGGGCAGCAGAGCTGAGACAGACGTAGCGCGTCGCGGCCGTGGCCATGTCTCTCTCTCAACTCTGCCACGATCCCCACTCTCCTTGCTACCTCTCTCCCCTACTCTCAAACGAACCTATAACTAAAGTCAAGCGCATTTTATGTTCCAAAGGGGAAAAAAATATTGTGCCGCTTATGTTTCCGGGTCCATGGCGAACTGGACATATTAGTTGGCCTGTATATTTAAAGAGAGATATCTATTGAAAAGAAAATTAATATCAGACACTGTGATGATTTTGTGCAAAGATGCATTATATAATGACAGAGTATATATACCGACAATTGTAGTGAGTGAATGTGATCGTAAAATTACACCGATAGGGAATTTTAAAAAAGTTAAAAAAATTTAATAAAGCAACTGATAAAAACATAATTACGCAACGTTTCGTTCTCAATTTAGGACGGCAAAAGGGGTACATTAGAGTCAGAGTTTTATAAATACTTTGTATACATTACCAAACTCTTCCATTAACATCTGCCAAAAATTGGTATTAAATAAATAAATTTTGAGTAAAATTTAAAAGCTCTGTAATTATATTTTAATAAACTTCCTTATTAATTTTCTTTCTAACTTCTAACAATTTTATTTTTTCATTTAAAAAACTTAAAGGTAACGAATTATTGAGAAAAAAGAGTAGCGACTGAATTTCCATTTATAAATTTGAGGATAAAATAGGTGTTTTATTCATTTGTACAAATCAAACAGAGGAAATGGTAGATGTGTGTCAAAATCACGGCATTGAAACAATAATTGAGTGGTCAAAGACGCCATAAGTTAGAAATTGTTTCTCCCGCACGCACCAGTAGTAGTACAAACTTACAAGGCTAATTATAAACACCACATTTTGTTGTTACGCCAATTATGAAGTAGGAAAGAAATTAAATTAAATGTTGATTAAATTTTCAGCCGAAACATATCAAGAATGCGTTAGGAGTAAAATCTTTTTCAACAGAATATACTTGATATTATCCTCCGAGATAGATCGTCCTTGGTGTTTTTAACGCATTAGGCCTACATTGAAACAGCATACGAGCGACACATTCTTTCCTTACTAGAATCAATTATTCTTCAAGAATATAAAATTTATATTACGTAAAAGACTGATAATTGATAAATTGTTAATTTTAGGAATTTACCCCAATGTCTATAATCAGTCATATAATTGAAATGACAAACTAATGCTTTCTATTCAAAATCTTTTTAATATATAATTTTGCGGATCTTTCGGCAGTTTGCCAGGTTCATCTATAAAACGAAAAAAAATTCTGAACCAGTTACACTTTAACAAGGATCTCCCCCCCCCCCAATATATATATATAATTTTGTAAATTAAATAAATTATAAATTTAATATTCTTTAAAACGAACCATTAATTAAATTTTAATAAGTGTCTTAAATTTATTAAAACAATAAAACTGATGAGGTCCTAATTCAAGGACGAAACGTCTATGGATAATTTGATAAATCCATTAATTATATTTCTGACTGAATCGCCATCCAATTTTAGAAACCATCAATTTTCAAAGTGACCTAAAATCATCAGTACACAAACCTTTATCTTGTCATAAATTTATTTGTTCTCTCGTGGAATTGTCAATTACGTGAGTATCGATTTCCAGCAGGTATGTGTTACGGAAAATCCAGTTCAGATACAACAATCTTATCTGCCTTCACGAGACAAATAGTCAAAATTTCAATAAAATCAGAAATGAAGAAATTTTGAACACTCCACATGGAGTTCATGTGAACAAAAGTGATACGTCTAATTACACTTTATCGATATAATTGTAATAAATGTAGGCGTCAATTTACTAATTATCAACTTTCGATACATATCGAGATTTAAAGTGATAAGCACTACGCCAGAATTTTTGATCAACAATATTAAGGAACGAAGGTTTTAATGTTTGTTTCTTCCGGAATATTTGATGAGTTAGGGTGTAACTAATACTTTATTATAGAACTCATTTGAATGAAGATTTATTGTATTAATTATATTGTTATTGAATAAAACTGTTTCGACTGTTTGGCCATTAAACGTATTTATTTATTTATTGTGCGAATATAGTCAGATGAATATCAGTATTAAATTCACTTTAATAGATCTACATTCAATAAGTGTAAATTGAGCAATTGTCTTGAAGTGAAGATCGAATTGAGTTCGAGTCCGATGATATGCACCAAGAGAATTAGACGAATAAAGGACATTCTAACATACTAATCAATACACGGACTTTATGTTAAAAAGTTATCACTTTCATAAATAAGAGAACACAAACGAATGTTACGATTCTTTTAAATTTTAAAAGTAAAGGTACTTAACGTTCTCGAGTGCTTTTCGTATAAAGTTCATTACATGTATTGCAGAGGATCGTATGAGGAAATAATGAAACAGCTGGCTAGCGAGCAGGCGTCCTGAATACGTCATCTACTAAAGCGAAGCTCTCTACTTTTCATCTACAATCTCTTCATATTCCCATTAAAGCTTTTTTTTACGTGATTTCGTTTAGCGTATCAATAATTTGGAAATAACGTAACGCGAGGTTTGGTTTGATAGGAATTTATAGATTTTTCTAAGTGGATTAGAAACCGAAAGTCTGAGCAAGGGAAGACATTTTTGAGCAGTGAAAGAACAGAGACATTAAATCTAAACAGCCCTAGTTGCCATTGTTAAAATGAAAACATTTACGTCTGATTGAAAATAATGAATAAGAAAGATAGTGAATTCAGTCAAAAAATTGATAATATAAATACCTCACAACGTTTCTGGGATCCTTGTTCCTTACCTCAGGTGCGAAGAAGAGCCTAGAGCGACACAACTGCACTTGTCAGTTGACAAAACTCAAAAGCGGCGAAAACGCAACAACAACGTGAGAGCCGAAGGGTTACCGTAACAATAAGGGAGCAACGACGATGGAAAACAGGAAGTTTAACGTAATAATAAGGGATCATAGCAATTATTCAGTTTCATAGTGTCTGTTATTTACATTAATAGCTGTGATGTTTGATTTAATGTGAAGCATCTCTGAAATGAGTCTGGAATTGAACCTGGTGAAAATGTCTATAATCTCAGCATTTTGCCAATCAAATGCATGTTTAGAATTGATTATATGTTTCTATACTACAGATTGTTTATCAATTGGATGATATATATTAGATATATGTTCCTTGATACGTGTATTAAGGGAACGTTTTGTTTGCCCTATGTAGCAGGAATTACAATTAGAACAAGATATTTTGTAAACAACACAATGTTTGCTGTAGGTGTCAAGTGGGTCCTTGTGATTTATAATCAATTAGGAAAGAGTATTAGTGAATCTGCAAATGATGGATATTTGATATTCTTTGAATATCTGGATAAATTTGTGATGTAGAAAATTGTAATACGGGTGTACGAGAAAAAATTTGGCTTGAGGTGTTTGGGGACGATTGACAGTAGGATGATGGATTTTGTTCAGTCTGCTGTTTACGCGTTTAATAATAAAGTTTAAAGGTTACTCATTGGAGATTAAAATGTTTCTGACAATATTTAAGTTGTGTTGATGGAACTTGGAGTTAGAAAGTAATATAGCTCTGTCTACAAGGTTGTATACCATAGCTCTCTTTTCGTTTGGAGGATGATAAGAAAGATAATTGAGAACACGTCCGCAGTATGTAGGTTTTCAGAACCAATTGGTGAGAATGGATATAGATTGTTATTATGCTGACGTAATTTATAATTGTACTTTGCTTGTCGGACATACCCGCCGAAATAAATTCCTCAATTAATTTTTTATCCCCGACCGGCTTAATTAATACCAAATTGTAAAGAGAAAACTATTGTATAATTTTCAAAATTATTTAATTTAGAATTTTTCCATATCATTGGCATATATTTCCATAATGAGCTATAAATAAAACTTGTTTTTACTATCCTATCAAATGAAAATTTTATAACTGCCACAAGACTTGTGAATAGAAAATAATCGTATTTTGAACGAGGTTGGTTCGATAAGTCTTGTAAATTTCTCGGAAAAAGCGAAAAGTTTTCTTTCGCGCTATTATTGGTAAATATGATCCTTTAAAAGAGAATCCTAAAAGGTTTAAACATATATTAAAAAAATGAATTTTGCGCTGTCATTTTAACTTTCATTTGAAGGGTTGGACAGCTGCTTCAATTAAAATCGAATAGAATGAAGTTCTTGCGGACTCTGCACCAGCATTGAAGACCGTTTACTCCTGTATTAATGATTTTAAACAAGGTCGCATAAGCACAGAAGTTGAAACTCGCTCCGGCCGCCAAATTGAGGTCACCACTCAGGAAAGCATAAAAAAAATTCACAATATTGTAATGGAAGATCGCAGACTAAAAGTGCGTCAGGTGGATGATGCCGTAGGCTTCTTAAGTGAACGAGTGCATTTCATCGTCCATGAAAAAGCTTTGCGCGTGATGGGTGCCGCGACTGTTGACATTGGACCAAAAACGGATTCGGAAAAACATTTAAACGAAGAATCTAGCAATGTTAGACGTAACCCACAATAATTGTTGCGCAGATTCGTAACCGTCGATGAAACTTGGATCCATCACTACACTCCAGAGACCAAAAAAATCAAAACAATGGGCAAGAACTGGTGAAAAAAGCTGCACCGAAAAAGGCGAAGACCGTTTTGTCTGCTAGAAAGTTGACGCTCACTGTCTTTCGAGATTATCAGGGTATAATATTCATCAATTTCTCGGAAAATGGCATAACCATAACTGGGATCTATTATGCTTCTCTGTTGGATCCTTTGAAACGGCTGATTTAGAAACGACCAAGATTGGCGCGCAAAAAAGTTCTGTTTCGCCAGGAAAATGCGCCAGCGCACACAGCAGCAGTCTCAACCGCAAAAGTCTAAGAGTTGGGATTCGAATTGGTTTCTCATCCACCCGATTCACCACATCTAGCACCATGGGATTTCTTCTTGTTCCCGAGCTTGAAAATTTGGCTTAGTGAGTAAAAATTTTCATTAAATGAAAAAGTGATCGGAGCCGTGACGGAATATTTTGCAGTTTGACAAAACCTATTTTTGTGATGGGTTGAAAAAATTGGAAACTCGCTGGGCCATGTGTATAGACAAAGAAGGAGACTATGCTGAGAAATAAAGTAAGTTTCGAAAATAAATTATTTTACAAGACTTGTCAAACAACCCTCGTAATAGAAAATCAGAGACATTTGTCTTATATATATATATATATATATATATATATATATATATATATATATATATATATTGTAACGCGTGAGCTTTAGTTTATTACAATTATTTTACCTGCGTATTTTTTTTTATTTAACTTTATAAGATTTCGGGGTGGGTTTTATTTTGAACATCAGCGGAAATTTTGTGAGGCAGGTTCTTAGGGAATAGTTTTGGCCTTATGGCGGCGCGACAAAGACTAAGTTAAGATACCCGGCGCTTTTTGTCCGAGGATTTGGAGAAAAACCCCAAAATTGTTGGGTACGTTAGAACGTGGCATGCTGTGTTTTGCACATCACCGCCCTCCATACAATAATTCTGTAAAAGCGAGGGAAAAAGGGGATGATTGATTGGTAGACCTGATCACAGAGTGATTTGAGACAACCAATCAAGCGGAATGTGAGGAAGATCGAAGAGAAACGGAATCCTCGAAAAGAGGAGAGAGTAGCGAGAGGTCGGATGAGTGATCCAGAGGAGAAAAGAATAAGAAAGAACCTGCGAGATCAGCAGGACCTGACGCATTCCTCGGGCAGCGAGCAACGCAGTCGTCGCCAGAATTCCTGGGAATGGAAGAACAGTCTACTTGATGTTGCGAACGGGAAATTAAGTGTGTAAATCTCGTTCTCTGCTACGTGCCAAAAGCTCGTAATACCATCCTGAGATGGCATTTGCCAAATTTCATATTCCAAGCCTGAGCAAATTTTTTTATAATTGTGTAATTAATTATTTGTTAAAATATGTTATTATAGTAGTACAATTGAGCAATTTCATTTGTTAACTTCGATTTTCTTTAAACATTAAAAACTGCCCAATAATTTAACATAATTTTTTTTGAATGTCTCTAAATATGTATATATAAAATATTTTTGTTAGTCCAATAATACTGTACGTAACCGAACGTTTTTTAAATGTGATGTGAGTTTAAAATATTACAAATAATTTAAAAGATATTTATGTCCAACAAAGAGTTAAAACACAGGAATACACTTTTTTGGTAAAATTATTGAACTATTTCCTTACGTCATAAATACTTCTTGGCGCTCTTCAAAACAGTTAAATTGACCTAAACTTAGGATTTTTAATGACAGCTCAGCAGTATCACAAAAAAGATTTATTTTATAAAAAATTTCGAGGCATCCACAAATTAGTTCTAGAATTTCAAAAATACTACAAAAACCCTGGATTTTTCAATTTTTTAAACTTTTTGTTGTTTTTCTTGTCATCAGCGGGTCTATCACGAAGGCTGCTGATCCATATCCAGAGTAGAAACCGTCACGATCTTATTCACTTCCCACCGGCAGTCTGTGCTGTGCATCACACTCAACCGTACTTAGTGAATTTCTGTTGACGAACATAAATATGTTTTTATTATAAAAATAAAATCAATTTAGATTTATAGAACAGAAAAATAATTAACAGAGTGAAATAAATTTTCTTAAAGAAAGATAATATTTTGTAAAATAAAAACATTAATTAAATCTATAAATTTCATTTTGAATAGAATTTATAAAACAACGTGCTGATAAAAAATATTTAATGATTCAATTTAATGATTTTGCTTTATGAAAATGGTTTAATTACATTTTATTATTTTGATTAATTCGAGATTCTTAAACTGAACACAATTATATTTCATCACTGTTTTGGAATTCAATTTAATAAATTTAAATTTTGAATAAATTTCAGATTACTTTACCTAGTTGAATTGATTACAAAAAAATTAATGTAATTATTTTAAATTTTATAGTTTTAATATTTTCAATTAAAGTTTTTTGAATATTAAGTTAAAGGTTTTAAGATTTAAATATTAATATTTTATTTTTTAATGATTGTAATTCAATCATTAAAATTAGTTTTTCATATTTTTTGTTTGTTTAACATTCATTTTTTTATAATGAATCAAGGAAATTAAACTAAGGTTTAATTAATGTAAATAATATCCCTAGACTGAATATTATCAATTAAATTTTTATTTCAGTTTGTGTATTTCATTTTTGTTGCGACTTCCATTGTGTTTGGGCTATAAATACATAGAGACCCTGTGGACATTAGGCAATATTATGCAGTCTGTTATTTTTAAAATTTCGATGGCTATTTAATCCCTTATATTGCGGTACCTCTATACCATCCCTAATGAAATTTTCTACCGACGAGTCCACGCTGGACAGGTAAGTGCTATTACATAATAATGCATCGGTTAAAGGTTATATATATATATATATATATATATATATATATAACCTCATTTTTACTAAATATTTGAATAGCACAAACCTATAAACGCAATTTAAGTTATTTAGATGCTCATATGCAGGATGGCCGAAAATTCCCCTTACAAACTTTTGAGAGTTTTTCTGGTGAGATAAGTTGGTTACTGACAGGACAGAAACATATACCTGATTATTAATAGTTTATCAAACTATAAAGGAAAATAGCCATCAATATGTTACGGATATAAATTAAGGTAAACTGTGTATTCATAAACATTTTAATAAGTAGTGTAAAATTACTGGGAAATAATTAATTTTTCTCAATATTTTATTAAGATCAAAACATTAGGAGTAAAATAAATATTATATAATGAATTAAACTGTTAAATATTAATAATTAAATTTAACCAACAATTGAATGTGACGTCTTCTAAATCAGTGCCGTACGTACGCTATGTGTTTGCTGCTGTCGTAAACAATAGACTCTTGTTCAGGTCTAATGAAAGCTACCCACGGACGTGGAATATGAATTTGCTTATCGAAGTCAGGCCGACGAACCCTGCAGTTTACGACAGCCAGTTCACGACCAAGGTTAAACACCGCTACCACCAACAAAAGAATAAATCACTCTAAACGATAAAATTAAAGTACAATAATAACTTTCTGACAATTACCTAACTGGTAATTATCGCTAGTTTTTTATTATATACATTAATTGAGTGTTACGAGAGTACAGTTTCTGAAAACTTTGCAATTCAATAATTCACAGGTAAGAATGGTTTGATTTCATATTTATTCAAAAATTCGTTGTCACATTACAGTAATATACTTGTATGGGTAGTAAAATATTAAATCTTAATAGTTTCCAACAGTTTTGGAAACAACCGTTTAAGTTTCATTTCGCATTTTACAATAATATCCTACTTATTAACGTGAATTGATTGTAATCTTTAAATTCTGAACTTTATATTGGTGAAGATGTATTTCCAAAATAAATAAATTTGAATAATCTAAACCAAATTATATTTATTGCACCAAAAAACAAAAAGTAGAAGTCATACTGTGCAAAATTATAATGTAACCACATTAAACTCTTAGTGATCACATGGTCCTTTTCGGGACTTCCCAATACGATA
The DNA here is from genome assembly GCA_037074705.1 of Zhengitettix transpicula. Lineage (NCBI taxonomy): Eukaryota > Metazoa > Arthropoda > Insecta > Orthoptera > Tetrigidae > Zhengitettix > Zhengitettix transpicula. The sequence continues at coordinate 199,802,066 of CM073591.1, read as the reverse complement.
GATGAATATTGAAATTTGACTCTAAAACATTACCAACGAGAATTTAGTAGCGGATGGAAATTTGACGAGTTACATTATATAAAAATGGCCAGACTCACTCCCAGTGCCCAGGTAAGCATTCTCTCGTTCAGCTGCTGGACCCTCGGATTTTATGGGGCGAATGGTGTTTTTTACGGTTGCTTGGATTCCGACGATTATACTGGAACGCGTTGATAGGACTCGTTTTGACGTCACGATGCTGATGCTTTAAGAGAGAGCTCGATTTTGCTGAGCTTAAGGAAGCCTGCGAGAGGATGTTCTCGCAGGTGAACCTTCCCAGAAAGCTCTGGCGGGGGCAACCTTTGGGGATGCCCTCACATCTCTCTGGTTTTTTTGAACTAAGGTTCCCACATGCCGAGGCACCTCGGTCTGTTTTGAGAGGTGCATGTTCCGGGGTCGCAGACCTTGGGCATACGGTAAGAGTTGTCCGCTATTCCTATTGGAATAGTCGACCAGCTGCCTCCTCAACTGGCCAAGGCATGGCGAGGGGTAAGCTGCGACCCCACAGCAAACCCCTCAACCGCCATCGGAAGGGCGTGGGACAAGTACCAAATGCCCGACCTACCTGATGCAGGTTTTTCTAGGATTTCCCCTGTATTATTTTTAGGCGAATGCCGGGTAGGATCCTTAAACTATAGCCCGGGCGCACTAGTTAACCCTCGGCTGCCTTCCTCCACCCTTCCGCATCCCCCCTTTCAAATCCCTTTCCTATGCTGTAATAGGGGAGTTGCCACTATGTGGAATACCCTATACATAGGCTGTCTACACAAAAAAAAATTGCTGAACTTACACTCAACTCTTATAGAGTTGAATTTAGAATAGCAGATTTAACTGTTTGACAACACCATGAATGATTACCCAATTTTTAATGTCTCTCTGGCCAAAACTTGAATTCCAATTGGCTGAAATTATAAGTTCTAGATTTCTCTTTACAATTCACAGTTTCAATTTCCTTTAGTTTATAGCCGTTACCCAATGAACATAGCATGTCTACATTCCTTAGTTCGCATCTCTCCAGATCTAAACTTATAATTGCTCTTATTTTCTCACGATGATACGCAGTCCAGTAGGTGTCTAGGTGTTCGACTCAGGCAACCTCCACTAATCCCTTTTATTTCCATGTCTGTGAAAACTCTAGCCACTCGTCTTTTTCCGAATCCCATCAAATCAACACCTGGACTTTGGGTAAATTCCAATAAATCAATCTGCTTTACAAATATTTACAACTAGCTGGGCGCATAGCGCTTCTCGGGTTGTCATATATCCATAAGCACCAACCCTAAGCGTGCTCCTCTCTAATGCCGAAAGGGGTTAAAAGTATACACAAACAACATCGGTGGAAATATTATCAATATTATTGACCCGAAAAATATTTATACCACACAAAAATCGACGGTTCAACATGTTTGAAAATTTCCACCCCCCCCCCCCCCAACTGCACCCGCTTGTGGGAGTTAAACAAGTTGAATGTCATAATTAAAGTTATTGACAATCATAACCACGGATTCGATTTCAGACTGGATGTTTATGCGTTATAATGCTGCTCCACCTCCACCCCCCAAACCCGAAAGGGCTCATTAATCCCGAAATATATTTATTCGACGCAAAAATCGACCGGTTAACATGGTTGAACAATTCTGCCCACGCCCACCTTCGCCCAGCACTTCCCACACCCGCGCGTTTTCCAGGTTGTCATATTAAACTCAGCGACATCTTTAACCATCATTTGAATCTCAAAGGTGGTAGACGTGCCTCACCCCGACGGTGTTTGTTTCCTGATCGCAAGGAGCACGTGTACAAAATTTGGTGAAGTTTTCTCCTCGGGTGTAGATTTGTATAAGGAACTTACATATATACAAACAAACACTCCGCTTTATTTATTAGATTTTTCTTCAAGAATATTAAATTGATAATAAAAGCCTGATTATGGAACCTTTCACCTGACATCACTAAAAATCTCGATATGCATCAAAATTTAAGGTCGATAGTTACTAAACTGTCGCACACGTGTATTACGCTTATAATCTATATAAGGTAAAGTAACTGTGCCTTTTTTTATTTATGGAGTGTTTTAAATTTCGGTGTTTCAGATTTTATTGAAACGTTGACTATGTTCTCCTATGGAGGCAGATAAAATTTCTGAGTAGTCTTTGTTTTGGAAAAAAATATATTTATACTTACCTTAGTCTCCTTTTAGCTCTATACACTTTTGCCAGCGATATTTAATCGTTTCGATACCCTGTTTAAAGTGAGTTAATAATAATCAAAATAGCGGTCAACCACAGATTTGATTTTTTCATTGTTGACAAATCTTTCACCATTCTTTCAAGTTTGGAAAGAGAAAATAGTCTGAGGGAGCTAAATCTGGCGAATAGGGTGTGTGAGGAACGAATTCAAAATTTAACTCATAGATTTTGACCATCGCGATAAAGGATGTTTGAACTGGTGCATTGTCGCAATGAAAAAATCGTTGTTTTTTTCGATAAGTACGGCCGATTTTTCTTGGTTTCATCACTCAAACGCTACCATAAGTTTTGATAAGATTCACATTCGCTTATCCTTTTGAAGATAAATAATGAAAATATTCCATGTGCATTCAGACAAACGCAGATCAGAATTAACTTCTTGTTCATGTTTTCCGTGCATCAATTTTAGGCGAATTGCCGGGTAGAATCCTTAAAACCACAACCCGGGAGCCGTTGTTAAACCTTGGATTACTTGTTCTACCTTTCCGCACCACCTCTTTGAGCCCCTTTCCTTTGCTATGAGGAGAGTGTTCACTATAGCTACACACATCACGTGCATGACGCCATGAGCTTGTCAGCAGATAGAACCGTCTTCGCCTTTGGAGTACATTCTCCCCTTTCAGTCCATTGTTTTGACTGTTCCTTTGTCTTAGGTGTGAAGTGATGGACCCATGTTTTATAAGTGGTTATGAATCGACGTCAAATACTCGATTGAAACATCCTCATGACGCTGTTTTTGTTCCATTGTAAGCAAACTCGGCACCCAACTTGCGCACAACTTTCTCATGTCCAAATTTTCAGTCAATATGCGATGTTCAACACTTTTTGAAATGCCCGACTTGTCTGCTTTATCTGCATTAACTGCGCCCTTTCAGTCAGCGGGCATAAAATACCATATTGTGGATTTTCGTCACCATTTTGTCGGCTAGTGCAATGTTCGTCTTGGCAGCTCGTGTGGTCTCTTTTAAACTCTCTAAACCGATATTTTTTTGTAAACGAAGGAACAGATTCCACCAGAGTTGAAATAAGCTCGACTTTGATATTGGTTGGATTGAAACCTTTCAAATGAAATTATTGTATCACACAATGATGACCAATGTTTACAAATTCATCGAGAGAATTCACTATTGATTACTGTCAAAGAAACACTAAAACTGTTATGACTTTAAACAGCTATATTAGATTGGTACTTTAGACAAATTTTGTTTTTCAAACCACAACCAGCCATCTATACGTCAGGATATCAAGTTTTGCTATCCTACTTCAGAAATGTCCCTTCTGTCCGAGTTGTCTCATCCAAGCGTATTGAAACTATTTCTAACGCTACAAACTTTCTAGATACAGAACATAGGTCCTTCCAAAATCTAATTTCTATCGTTAATAACACCTTTTTCACATTAATTCCGTGCTGCTTTTTATTTTTGTTATTCTTGTCGACCTATCCCGATATCAGTAATTCCTTGAATTCTTCTTGTGCGCTACAATATGGTTCCCCTGCATTACTTTCCTTCTTGCTTCCCCTCTCAATAACAGTCTCTAACTTCTCTTTTCGAACTTCACTTACCCTCGCGCCAAATTCTCTTCTATCATCTCATTCTTATTTTCAACAATCACTGACCATTTTCCCTCGTTATCCTTAACTGATTCGCTGATAATTCTTACATCGGCACCACATATTCGCTCCTCATTGCCTAATGACATGTATAAAAAAATTTAATAATGAAATACATATTTCCAATACTATAAAATGTCAGAATATGCACAGAAATTATGCAAGAACTACTATATATTTGAAAAGTGAATTAAAATTTGGTAAAAGACTATAATAAGCTTCCCCTACATCCAAAGTGTTCTGATTTTAATATTTACAAAAGTAACTTTAAAATATTCCTAACGGTAAACTGTTACTGTTCAATAAATGAATTTAAGAGACTGAACTGATATCACTACAGCACTTTGTAACAAAATAACGTGTACTTCTTTATAATCATGTATACGTGTCACTCAATGTATGTAATTACACTTATAGTTTTAGTTTAAGCTGACTTGTATATCTAGGAACATATATGAATGTATGTACCACAGAGTCATCAGGACCAATAAATAAATAAATAAATTATTTTCAAATTTCTGAACATTATTCCTAATGTTTGATAACAAAAAGTGTCTTCTCTTTCATTCCTACTGCCCGCCATTACGTGGGCAAATGAGTGTAATTTTAAGTACAGCTCAGAATATTCACCATACTAAATATATGCCTTTAATATGGATACTAATAAGATTAAAAATTTCATCAGCAGAAGATGTGTTCCGCGTATATAAATTTAAGTTATAATAGTGAACTCATTCAAATATTTGGTTTGGTATTGAACATCTTGATGTTCGCATGTGTAACGCTTGATTATAGACGCTGTAAATTTATTTAAATTTTATGCTATCTAGAATCAAAAAATTCTCGGTGGCCGCAGTTCGGATACTGGAATTCAAGTAGAAGATGAAAATAGATTCGGCATTGTACGAGGTGGGGAGAGGGGGGGGGGAGTGGTCTAGATTTGGAGTTCGCGTAAACTAGGGTCATTAACCCTACAAAGGAGTATACAGAGTGAACAAGAACTCCACCCACAATCATTCGAGTGTTCTTCAGAGATACCTTATGAGTATTTTTATATAAAGGACTCACGGTCTCTGGCGACTCGTTACAAGAGTAATAACGACATTATGATTTATTAGGTTCATTACAGCAATTACTCTTGTTTCTGTGAAAATACATTCACAACAATAAAGAACCCTGTAATATGCCATAACCAAAACGTACAACACAGACTAATACAACAACTCTCAAACGAAGCACATACACTTTTATCACAGTGTGTTCAATCTGTTTTGTCAGTGTACAGTACAGAACTGTCTCCAACATCGGAAGCTCAATTTCCATTCTGAACATTTGAAGGGACATGTCGCCATGTGCGCCGCCAGGATTATTTTCAGGGGGATGCATCTGCATCTACTCACTATGTACAAACTAATCAAATATAATTTATATCAGTGCATTCTTATAATTGTAGGTAGACATATAAAATTAGGCCGGCCTGCTGTGGTGCAGTGGCCAGCGTCATTGCCTCGCATCACAGAGGTCCCGGGTTCGAATCCCGGCATGGGCATGGATGTTTGTGGTCGTCCTGGTCAAGAAAACTGGGATTAAGGCTGTGGGAGAATCGATACTCTGACCAGGTGTCACTCCTAAATCCAGAATGTGTCATGTAAGATGACAGTCTGGCAGCCGTCTCGGTAGGCCAAGGCCCTTCATGGGCTGTCGAGCCAAGGAGTTCATTAGTTATATAAAATTCGACATTTATGTTATGTCACTTATGTAAATGTCAAATTCAAATCGCGCAGGTATTTGAATATTTCTGCGAGTCTCGCTACCGGGGGAGGGGGGCAGGAATTCCCACCCGGGACCGCGCCGATTCACGCTGTTGTACTAATTCCTAAGACAAACTTTAAAATGACAATTACGCTATTTAATGCCAGGTTCGCAGAAATAGAATGGTTTTCTCATCAATCTATAATTTTTGGATGAGAAAAATTAATTTTTTAAAAAATTGGATACTGAAATAAGGCATAACTCTTTAATTGTGAAAAATAAATTAAAGAATTTTTAAACAAAATTTAAATTGATGAAAAACAAGTGCTAAGAATTTTTGTAGATAATGTAGCGAACATGACATTCGATATAAAAAAATTGGCGATTATAAAAATATTTCCCAGAATAAATAAGATGAAAAACTTAAGATATCGAATAAATGAATGTAAACATGTCGCAACAGTGGCAACATATTAGCAGCATGGACTAATGGTAATAAAAAATTCAACTAAGAAGGTCTAAACGCTCTTCAATTGGTCATTTGAGATTGATTAAAGAATGAACGAATAATAAAAATATTAGAAAAAATTACATGGGTTATGAAAAATTATGAAGTAACGAGATTGGGTTATACATGCTTGATCGTCTTTTTTTTTCAAAGACTACTCAGACCAAGTATCAGCTGCTTGGACACAAGACCTAGAACTTTGGCAAAGCAGAATGGGACGAAGTAAAACATATCAGAAGTATTTCAACAAATATTTTGACAATTGCCCTTGAAGACGACGAACTTACTCTGGGGACGTTTATCAAATAATAGTGTAGACTAAGTAGCATGTATGGAAGAATTTGGAGGACATGTTGCGTTAGGAATTCTGTCCTCCATAACAAACGGAAAGAAAAGCTTTTTCAAAGTGTTGGAGTGTATGTTGATTTTAGATATGGAATCGTATTAAGTACGGTAGAAAAATTAAAAGCGAAGGAAGATCATTCATAGATCCAAAGACTAATCGAAAGGAAAATAATAATTGATTTGGCTGAAGAGCCAACAATTGTTGAACTATCACAGTCAACCTGTAACATAATAAATATAGATTCGGAAAACGGTATTGAAAAAGAATTGGATAAGAGGAAACAGTCGTCCAATTTCACTATATATATTTTTGAGGTGTAGACAGGCTATGTGTAGGGTAATCCACATAGTGGCAACTCCCCTCTTATAGCATAGGAAAGGGATTCGAAACGGGGGATGCGGAAGGGTAGAGGACGGTAGCCACGGGTTAACTAGGGTCCCCGGGCTATGGTTTAAGGAACCTACCCGGCAATTCGCCTAAAAGTGATGCAGGGAAAACCCTAGAAAAACCTGCATCAGGTAGGTCGGGCATTGGGTACTTGTCCCACGCCCTTCCGATGGCGAGAGAGGGGTTAGTTGTGGGGTCGCAGCTTATATACAGAGGAAGACTGCAAGAGAGGAAATGGGGAGATTCGAAGCCATTGACGATAGTCGCAGCGCGTCAGAAAATCATGCAGAGTCGCTTCAAGCACGCCAACTTCTCAAACAAGTGTTGAACGTCTACTTTCCGGATTAAGATTAATTTTAAATGATAACAGGCAGTCATTGAAGGCCGATTTTCTGTCTGCCATTTTATTTATTAATGTCAAGTCATTGTATTTTTATTTAAAAAAATTAAAATTCCAATTGAATTGTATTTTTTATATTAATTGTTTGTAAAATTTTTAATTGTTAATTTTGTTAATAATATATTAGTTGTAAATACAAAGTTATATATTTCCTTATATATGAAAGAAAAATTAATGTAATATTTAATTAATTTTCATTTCACGATTTTATTAATTTTAATTCATGTATATTTTAACCGGAGCATGGAGCGGAGCTGGAGCAAATCTTTCCTTGCCGGAGTGAAGCACCTTAAAAAGTAGTCGCTGCAAAACCTTGTAATTTACACTCTTTTTGTGCAAAAAGCGTAAGACTGATGTCATCGGTGTGATGATGACACACCTCATATTAATACATATTGCCGAGGTATGTTATGTCTGTGTTTGTGACAAAATTATTTACTGTGTTGTTTATTGCCCGTACAAAGAGAAAAATGAGATTCAAAAATATATAAAATAAGAAATAATGAAAATACAATAAAGTTTTATTTTGCTAGCCGACCAAATTAAAAACCGTTGAAATCAGTATTCCGCCGACCAAAAATAAAGATTGTGGTTTTCATTTGTATAATTCATTGAAGCATTAAAATTACAGTAAGGTAGTCGACAATTTTTATTATGCTGAAATATAAATTTTGGATATATTGTAATACTAATTAGAGGCCATTAATGATTTTAATAATTGGATAGTCATGACGGATTGTTAGTGGTACCGATCTTCAAAAGACAACAATGTATAGGCGGGCTTTGTTTGAGCCGCGAGCGCTTTCTGGAAACAGTCTGTCTGGTGTCGTAGTCGGGTGAAGTAGTCGTAATTTGATAGCAGACAACAAACAGCGTGGCCAGCGTATAAAACAAACTTTTTTTTTAGGTAACAGGATACATGAGGGTAATCCACATGGTGACAACACCCCTTTAATAGCATAGGAAAGGATTTGTAAGGGGGGATTCGGAAGGGTAGAGGAAGGTAGCCAAGGGTTAACTAGGGCCCCCGGCCTATATTTTAAAGATCCTGCCTGGCATTCGCCTGAAAAAATGCAGGGAAAACCCTAGAAAAACCTGCATCAGGTAGGTCGGGCATTGGGTACTTGTTCCACGCTCTTCCGATAGCGGGAGATGAGTTTCTGTGGGGACGCAGCATTCCCTTCTCCGTACCTCGACCAGTTTAGGATTTTTTAATTTATTTTTATTTTTTAGGGCAAAAAGGCTACATGAGGGTAATTCACGTTGGGCAACTCCCCTTTTATAGCATAGGGATTTGAAAGGGGGGATGCGGAAGGGTAGAGGAAGGTAGGCAAGGGTTAACTAGGGCCCCTGGCCTATATTTTAAGGATCCTGCCTGGCATTCGCCTAAAGAAATGCAGGAAAAACCCTAGAAAAACCTGCATCAGGTAGGTCGGGCATTGGGTGCTTGTCCCACGCCCTTCCGATAGCGGGAGAGAAGTTTTCTGTGGGGACGCAGCATTCCCTTTTCCGTACCTCGACTAGATTAGGAGGCAGCTGGCCGACTACATTAAAAATTTTCTACGAGTACCGAGACTATCAACAATTTCCACATAAAGACAATTTTGCAACAATCTGTCTAACTAAGAATCCGGAGGAAGAAGCAGCTCCAGTTCCCATAGGAGAAATTCCACAACTATGACCGTGTTTTGTACAATCAAGTGTAGAGTAAGTGATTCATGGTATCTTTAGTGTAAATTGTGTCCCCGAGTCCAGGAGATCTTAGTCTGGTACGAGCCAAATATTTGTAAGAAGAAACCAATTTAATTAAACTGTTTGTAAACGATAATTAAAGGTATTCGTCATATTTCGCTTTCTCGTTTTGTTTTGATTGTTTAACTTTTAGTTTGTAAATTCTATGATTGTGTAACGAAAATTCTATAAATATAAATGTATTTTTTACTTCGAAGGCCCAACTAAATTCTATATAAAATATATTTGTTAATTTTGATATGATTTTTAAATTTTGGCGTGCCAACGTAGGGTAAATTAATTGTATCATTAATTAAATAAATTTTGTTTGCTAATTAATTTACGTTTATTCATTACAATATATATATATATATATAGTGTAATAATAAACTAATAGCCTTAATTAAATGAAATGATAATCAAAAGAATTGGCTTTAATAAATGAATGATTAAACAATAATTTATTATCAAATTGAGGCTTCAAGAATAAAAACAATTACAATTAAAATTTTAATATCTCAGGGTCTTTACTAGGTTTGATGATTCTGACACGATAAAAGTAGAATTTGACTAATTAACAATTCAAATTATTATTTGCTTAAAATTAAAACAATAAGTCGATCAATGAAAGAAAACTAGAAGAAAGCGAACAAACGAACGAAATCTGACTCTATCCTTTAATTAGCGTTTACAGTTATTATAATTAAAATTTGGTTACTCACACATTGTCCGTCTGGTACCTGCATTCTTTGTTTCCCCTACTCAACACGATAAATGCAAATCGTTATTTACACAGATTCTAGTTCTCACAGAATTTACACGTTCACCGGCGAATAGAACGCAGACAAATTTCCGGAGCCTTGGATGAACCTCTCCTTGGTCAGCTATCTGATGTCTGCTTGCCTTACAGGAATCTCACGAGTTGCAAAATTATTAGTCTTTTACCGATTTGAATTTAAACTGCAACGTATCTCAGTGAAGATTTGTTTTAAATGTTTATTCTCTCCTGGCTGATCCTAAATGTAGACTCTGCTATTCCGCTCCTTGCTGCTGACTCAAAACTTCATCCGTTCACATCAATCTTTCTGCACCAACTCCCAAGTTTTATTACTTGTTCCGTACTTCGCAATCTTTCGGCACCAACTAACTATCCAAGTGCCTTTTGAGTTTTAGGGCGCATTTCCATTTCGGCATTTTCTCAAAGCAACAGAACTCAGCGCTATTGTCGCTTTTTGTCGCTCAAAATACCGCTAACCAATTTATTCGCTAACAATTTAATATCTAATACAAACAATTAATGGCCAAATTAATTGGCATTACAATATATTGTAATGATTAAACAATTAATTTGCCCCACGCTGTGGATGGCAAATATATAATAATCAAATATGACACCATTTATAATATTAAATATGAAAGTTAGCCACACGTTGGTGAAGCCAAAATGTAATAATTAACAATGAATGATAAAATAATAATTAACTCCACGTTGGTGCATCAAAATTTAATAATGGAAATTTTTAAATGAAAGGAGCATAAATAAGAAAAATTTATTTTTAACTGACCAAACAATTAATTTATTCGATGCACACAATTATAAATTACAAATAAATATTCCATGAGCTTTTACAACATTTATTACGTACAAAAAACTTTTCCTTTTAATCTCAGGCTCATTATCTGGGCCTTTAAATAAAGAAAGGTATTATTCCTTTTTAGACAATCAAATTCCTGTGACGATTAAACTTTTATGAATTAATTACAAATTAATATTTACAATTTTAAAAAAAATCGAAATCTGACGATTTTATCTTTATAATAACGTTCACAATAATAATTTAAATGAGGTATAACTTACAGTTTTTCTGGTACCTGGACAATTTAACTTTCAGCAACACACACTCATTTTTTTTTTTAAAAAAACAGGCCATTCTTTCACTGAATTTACACTTCACTGTTGGATTGGCGGTACCTCGTAGACTACTTATTCCGCAATTATGCCACTTTTGCGGTAATACAGATAATTGCTCCTCGTAGACTTTTAAAATTATTTGGCGTAAACTGGAACACTCAGCAATCTTTCTGCAGCACTATCTGGGTGAATGCTGTACAACTTTACTTTTGAAAAACGTCTCGTCTATTTTTATTACGACCGCTGTCTGCCGTTCCTGATCGCCAACTGACTTACATGTTCTCTTAACGCGCAAACAGATCTAGAACCCTTTCGACCTGCTAGTCTTGTCCATTCTTGTGTGTGATTTGTGTCTGTTTACCGATAACAATTTAAGTCCACAATGTTTTTAATTATTAATTTCCCTTTAATTATTACAATATATATAGCGAAAATGCTTTTTTGTGTGTTGACGAAAATCGATGTCTTAGACATGAAAAGATAGATCTATATATGTGTATTTTCGCTTTATGCAGCTCCACCAAGAAAATAAGACAAATCTTAATTTTTAGCCATGGCTGAAAATATACAGAAACTTTACGGAGGTTTTCTACATAATTTTATTGCCGAGGTTACCACTACTCGGTACGAGATGTTGAAGACAAATGAAGTGAGTGAATCCCTTGTTGAATACGCATATTTTATTGCTCAAGCCACTCCGTTTCATCCAGCAGTTTGCGAAACAATCACATGTAGCATTGTACATTACATGTACATTATTTACGTAACGACGTGTCAAGACTTGGAATCGGTCAACGGTGGGAAACTCGAGGCCAAGTGGCCTGTGCATGTTCATTGTTCACAGGAAAGGAGTAGAGGAGGACACTGAAATCATTGATAAGGTGATGAACAAATTTGGACACCAACCAAGATGCCGTAAGTGTTTATTCAGAGACTTAACAAAAAATTATTTCTTAATATTTTTTTGTGTATTTTCTTTCATGCCAGGGGGTGAACCCCCCCCCCCCCCCCTGAATGTCTCGCAACAAGATCCGGAAACATGTTGTGCGTCATTGATTCTACTGTTTGTATTTTACTGCGATTTCTGCAACATTTCTATATTTTATCAGATACAGTGATTTTCAGGTTAGGTGAGCGAATATGGGCAACTCAGCTATTTCAGTTTTTGTGGTAATGGCAGGCGGAATCCATAAACTTTTTTGAAAAGGTTGAAAACGACTGGATTAGAACTTTTTTAGCGAGAAGACATTCGGAAGGAGCCTATAAAATGTTGATGAGAGAATTTTGTTAGAATGACAGAAAGTGATTTTTAATTTTCACTAAATCTTATTCGACCAAAGATAAAAAAGAACAACAGGAAATGTCAACATCCAACGTAAATTTCCTTTGCACCAGCACCGCTTTTCTTACTCTTTTCTATTTTAATTTGCCTTCTAAGGTTTTGTGCCATAAGTAAGCGACGTATCTTCTCAACTTCTTTGATGGTGCATTCCATAATATCTGAAATGCTTTGCAGGGCATCGTTTCTATTATTAGCGTTCTTATAGTTTGAATTTGTCATATTCCACACTCTCCTGTTCATACAGTTCAATAATGTCAAGTTACATTATACCACTCCATCCTAAAACAAACATTCGCACTGTAACACAACTCTGAAAATACCACAACCTCAAAAGAAGGCACATTTCTGAGGGAAAGTTAGGGCCTGGAGCCCGAGTGTAGGCTACACTCTGCATGCTCAGGAAACGGTAACAGGTTGCAATCCGTTTTTTCCTCTCAACACAAGTTGTGTTCCACAGTCACTTGGGAGAATTTTGTTCCCAAAACTTGTTGCGCAACATGTTGCAGAATGTTTCCGTTGCAACAAGTTTTCGGACATATGTGCCGGGACATGTTGCGGGACAAATTTGTAGTAATGGAAACGTACCATTACATCGCTCAAGAATACCCGGAGCTTGGCGTACTGTTTCCGCGACTGCGATAATCCTAGCAACCAGGTCAGTGCGAGTATCGACCGGAGTGTCGTAAACTTGGTTCTTCACATGCCCCCAGAAGAATAAATCCATTGGTGTCAAACATGGTGGCCGAGCTGGCCACGGAACAGGTGCACTGCGACCAATAAACTGCCGTCAAAACTGTACTTCAATGTGGTTCCAGACATCGAGTACAGAGTGTGCTGACGCCCCGACGCGTTTAAACCACAGTTGACGACTCAAAGGCAATACAGATAATTGGAACAAGAAACCAAACTAAATGCAATAACTGTGTAATGAGCTTCCGCAGACCGTGACTCACAAATACCAAAATACTCATAAGGTATCACTGAACAACCACTGAAAACTTGAAGTTCAGGTTCTTCCTGTATGAGATAGAGAGAGATAGAGAGAGAGAGAGAGAGAGAGAGAGAGACAGAGAGAGAGACGAACTGGGATTTTCCTGACAAGGAAACCCTCCAGACTTTATATATATATATATAAAACATACTAGACTATCCTTTTACAATTTTTTTAAAATTTCTTTAATAAAAAAAAGCGTTCTTTTAAAAGAAAAATTCAATAAAACATACAAGACTATCCTTTTACGCTTTTTTAAAAATTTCTTTAAGGAAAAAAACAGCGTTCTTTAAAAAGAGAAATTCAATAAAACATACAAGACTATATCCAGACGCTTTTTTTAAAATTTCTTTAATAAAAAAAGCCTTCTTTTAAAAGAAAAATTCAATAAAACATACAAAACTATCCCGTTACGATTTTTTAAAAAATTTCTTTAACAACAAAAAAAGCGTTCTTTTTCTTCTTCTTCTTCTTCTTCTACAATCTATCTCTGCAGCTGGCCGTTTTAAAAGCTATTATGCTAAGAGGTGCGAACTAGAGACAAAAACCCAATCCGTGTGTTTGAGGACGTGCAGAGAGGACAATTATAGTGAACATACCTTCATGTTTAAGGTGCGAGAATTTCTCGAAAGCACCATCCTGAGACTTCTTATTAGGTCATTTATACGGGTGAACCAGCCTCTGGGAACAATTTAATAACTTACAGGGTTCCACAGGGTTCGATTCTAGGAACTTTGTCTTTCATTTTTTACTCATCCAGGCTTATACAATTAGTTTTGTACGCTGGTGAAAAGGGACATGGTATAATAAAGTCGATAATGCCATGCAGTCATTAAATTTATTGTCCTGAATTTCAAGAAAACTAGATTTGTCTGGTAACAACAACGCTGAATTCGGAAAACAAAGAAGCGCTCATTTCTCAGTTATCTCCAACAAACACTCGATAGAATTTGGCACGAAGATTTATTATACAAAATCAAACAACTACTTCCACACCCATATCATCTCTACCTAAGCAATCGGTCTTTCAAAATGAAGTACCACGATGCATTCTTTGAATTTAGATCAATCAGTGCAGGTGTTCCACAAGGAAGTATCCTTCGAACAATACTGTACGTATTGTACACTTTTGACATACCAACAACAGAACACACCGTGATGACCGCATTGCCGATGACACAGGATTTGTAGCTGCCGACGAAGACCCAACTCAATCTTTGCAATATTTGCAAGTGCACCTGGACAAGATAGACGAAGATAGACAAGATGGACGAAACAATGGACAGCGTCTTTAAACACGACAAATTCTCAATATATTACTTTTTCACTTCGAAAATAACTGTGTCCACAGTGAAAGAAGTAATCGAATTGCCAGTGTTTAATAAAAGATTTAAGCTTTCATTATACAACAAAATACTATACAAAGCAATAATCAAGCCAACATGGACTCACGCCATAGAACTATGGCTCACAGCCATCGTTCGATGGAGTATTTCTGAATAAATTATACTTTTTATGTCATGAAAATATTTCTGCGTTATTACATTACGAAAAACGGAATTACTTCCTTTGCTTTGCACTTCGTCGCGTATTTACGTCTCTCTCCCTGACGTTCTCTCTGTCTCTCTCTCTCTCTCTCTCTCTCTCTCTCTCTCTCTCTCTCTCTCTCTCTCTCTCTCTATATATATATATATATATATTGTAATGCCAATTAATTAGGACATTAATTGTTTGAACATAAAAATTTAAATTGTTTGAGAAATCCTTTGTAGCGGCGGAGTTTCCAGAACATAGCGACAATGTAGCCCAGCTCTGTTCCTTTGTCGGAAGTTCCGAAAGTGGCGTATGCGCGCTAAAACGCAAGACGATAGTTCAGTTCGCAGAAAAATATTGTGAGGAGCAGTTCGCGGACAGACATCGTCGATGTATAACTGTTAGTTTGGTGACGAGAATTCAATAGAGTTGGCGATTAATAAGATTATAAATATAATTGATGTGTCCATTATCAAACCCAGTGAAGACCCTGAGAAATTAATATTTTAAATTTGTAATTTAATAAATTATTTGCCACAAATTAAATCTTTTGTTTGTGAATAATTATGTATTTTATTTAATTAACGACCTCTAATTGATTATTACAAAATGGCTACCCCAACGTGAGGCAAATTAAAGGCTTTCTTATTGAATATTACAATATATATATATATCAATCTCAACTGCTGTGGGAAGGAAGCCTGCGAGCGGATTCTCTCGCAGGTAAACTTTCCCAGAGAGCTCTGGCGGGGGCTGCCTTTGGGGATGCCTTCACATCTAAGTAAGGAGGCATTCCGAGGCACCTCGGTCTGTTTTGAGAGGCGTATGTTTCCGTGGTCGCAGACCTTTGGCACACGGTAAGAGTTTTTAGCTATTCCTGTTGGAATAGTCGGCCAGCTGCCTCCTAAACTGACCAAGGCATGGCGAGGGGTAAGCTGCGACCCCACAGAAAACCCCTCTCCCACCATCGGAAGGGCGTGGGACAAACCAAATGCTCGACCTACCTGATGCAGGTTTTTATAGGGTTTGTCCTGCATTACTTTTAGGCGAATGCCGGGTAGGATCCTTAAACTATAGCCCGGGGGCCCTAGTTAACCCTTTGCTACCTTCCTCCACCCTTCCGCATCCCCCCTTTCAAATCCCTTTCCTATGCTATAAGAGGGGAGTGTCCACTATGTTGATTACCCTATACATAGCCTGTCGAAACCCAAAAAAAAATTGCTGTGACGTCACAATCTCTTGGCGCACAATAATTTAATACAATTTTATCGCATTTTTTATATTATAATTCTTTCTACCTTAATGCTACGGGTTACTCTCCCTCAGAGTACCGTTTCTCGAGTTGTGAAGTATATGGGTAACAATTTCTGATGCGATCTTTCCACGCGTTAAAATTTGTACATAAATTAACGTAAATACATACTAACATATAATTATCCGAACTTTATATTATATAGATTAGGATATTTAAGTACTTAGAAAAAAATTGAAAAGTATCTAAATTAATTCTTGACCATTTATCGATTGCATTTTCATGAATTCTGCTGACGCTGATGGATCCAATAATTTTCTTTCAACATTATACAACAGATCACTGAGTTTTTATTAAATAAAATCAGAATTGGGCAGCTCCAGTTTTTAATACGAATTACGTTCAACGTTCCAATAATTTTATTCATAATTTATAATTGTGGTTTCCTCTTTAGCAGGTCAACATGGTTCGCTGGAATGTTGAAAATGGCTTTGAACTCGTGGGAGTAATTTTATCGTAACCAACATCCTGATAAAAAAGGCCATAATTTAATTTTATAACACTTTACTTTACATTCGCGAAACGTGGACATGACAATTTTTCAGTGTATATCACACAGGTGCCAGAAAATAATCATTTAAATAGGAGAAAAGATGGGAAATGTTACAAAGCTATTCCAAAATGATTTATTCGTTTGTATTTGTACCTTAACGGGAAAGATTTAAACAATTTTAATACCCTCGAATCTTTTCTGTAGTGCTACGTAGTGCTCGAATTCGAGTGTTAATAGTTTTCGTGTCTACCGCCTTTGAAATCTTTTCACACCGTTTATGTTTATTCGAACAACTTTAAATAATAAAACGTTTAATATATTTCATTATCAATATTAATTTGAAATTCAGTTTCAGGTGTAAACGTGAATATGTAAGCAATACTTTTTTATACAACTTTACTTTTAATTGCAAAATTAAATGACATTTCTATCATCTTATAACAACTATTTTGTAGTTACACTTCCAAATTGGATTTTGCAATGTTGGAAACTGTGACTTAAACAGACAGTGTGAATTGCAATAAAGTTATAATTAAAGAGCTACGGATAATACCTGATGCATTTCGTTGTAGTGAAGCACAATGCCAGGCCCCTGGCTCTATATGGCAACAATTTACTCTGGTTTATGTAAGATATTTATGCTGAAAACTTTTTGAAACATTTAGTTGTTTATAAGTTGAAGTTGTATTCTATTAAAGGAAGCTCAATATCTTCACTGAATAGGTACAAATGGCAAGTAAAATGTTGCCTAAAATGTGACGTCAACTGGCAGGAGAGACGCAGGAGATAACAGAAAGCAGTATCACGTGTAATATACAATAACGTGCAAGGGAGTGAATCAACAATTAAAGTACAGGGATTGCAGGTAGCCTGTGTATGACCAAGAGCCCGATTACTCACTAGTGGACAGACATGGAAACTTTCAAGTATGTAGATTAATGTTTAAACGGCTCCCAATCTTTAATTGTAATTTCGTGATTTTCTCAAATGAATAGTTTTGCTCGTGCATTACGTAGAAGTAAAGCATGTTTAATTTTCTCGAATAATCAGAGTAAGTTGTTCCACGTTAATTCTCATTTTCCATCACAGTTTCCCCTAGAATGCCGATACGGTGTTCCTGTTTGTTTGTGATTAATTATTTATTAGTGAAATATTGGCCACGCACCTGGAAAACGTGTTTACAACAAATGCAGACGAAGACGAACCTGTACTTGCTACCGAAATAGAAACCACACTACAATATATATATATATATATATATATATATATATATATATATATATATATATATATATATATATATATTGTAGTAATTAGTAATTAATCCATTGTTATAATTGCAAAGTAAAGGACTCATTATTGGAGTATATAAAGCATACACCGCGACAAAGCGGGCGGCGAGACAAAAGAACCATTGTTAAGACGTACGCATTCGAAATTCTACGAGACGAACAGCAGTCTACGGCGAGGAGCGAAAGAGTACAGTTTGAGTCAGCGAGGAGAAGCGAAACGAAAAGGTTGCAAGTTAAAATTGAACAAAAAGTTTTTCAGTCTGTAATTCATCGAATAAGGTTACAGGAAAGTTTCTCAATAAGTAAAGCCACAAGCAGTAACCTAATAATTTCCTGCCGCAGTAAAAAACTCAATAGGTAAAGAGACCGTCACCGATGTCATCGAGAGGAAGTTGTTAATGATCTGACTGACCATTAATTCGGAAGGAGTAGCCGTTTCCAGCTGAGAGAACATCAAGTTTCGACAAGAGTTTTGTAACCAATTTAAATTCAGTGATATCCCCAAAAACGTGTGCACAGAAAAACCCAAAATTGAGACCTGGTCGGCCGTAAGTAAAAGGACTCTAAAATTTATTTGTAAACCATTTCATTAAGATACGTCAGATCGTTCTTCAATTATTTTCTTTTCTTTAATTATTTCTTTTCTTTAATTGTTTTGTTAGATGATTTAAATTCAATTCACCCATTTATCAAACCCAGTAAAGACCCTGAGATTCTAAATATTATTGTGTAATTTTTTATATTGTATATAACTTCATTAATAAATTTGATTAATTTGTTCACTTAACATTCTTTTTAATTATTTAGACGCCATTTTAATTTGTTTATTACAAATTGGCGCATCAACGTGTGGCACGATTTTTTGATAAATAGGGTAGAATAATAATTAAAGAACGAAATCTGACAAACCTCTGTATTGGTGCAAGAAAGTATTTTAATTTGGATAGGATGTGCATGAAATTTTTGGAAATGAATTTTACGCGTGTGAAAGTTAGAGGGTTATTGAAAAGAAAGAAAAATGATTAAATGTGCATTTAAAGTTAAAGATAGTAGCTTAAGTTTAGTTGTTTTTTTTTTAAGTTAAATTTAATGTAGAGAAAATGGGTTCTAGAGTTAATAATTCCCAGAGACAGGTGGGAGGAGATAGTGGATATATGATGATATAAGAACTATTGAAGAAAAATATGGAAGAATATAATAAAAATTTGGCAGAGTGGAGAGCTGAAAATAATACAATTTTTGCAGAAATGAGGGATAAAAATGAACAGAATTTGAACGAAATGAGGGCAGATATGAAGAAAAACTTAGCTGATTTGGGTAAGAACATGGATAAGAATATGGCAGAATTAAAGACAGATGTAAGCGAATGGAGAAAAGAAAATAATGAGAGTTTTGATAAAGTTATTGAGAGTATTAGAGAGGACAGGAAAGAGATAAAATCTGATAGTGTAGAAAAAGTAAACAAAGATGTAAACATTGAAATTGAAACATGTGAAGTAGCAAATAAAGTGAGGTTAGAGGGGGTTAAATGGAATGAAAATGTAGATGAAATAGAAGTGGTAGTTAATGAAAAGGTTGAAAAGAATTTAATTTTGTTGGAGCATAAGGTTGATGATGTTGAAGGAGAGATTAAAGGGTTAAATATTGAAGGTGTTGTTGAGCAGGGAGATGAAGTAGTGGGAGAAATAGGTGAGATAGTGGAAAATGTAAATGAAATAGAAAATTATGAAAGGATAGAAGAATTACAGGGAGGTGTTGTGAATCAAAATATGATAGAAATGTTTGTTTACAAAGATGAAGTGGGAACAGCTGATGGGAGCATTGCTATGAAAACATTGAGAAATATGGAAATAAAATTGATGATGATAAAACAGATGGGATTTAAGAATTTAAAACAAGTGGTGGGATATATTGAATGTTATTTAAACATAGAATTTGGAAATAAGATTCTAACATTGGTGAATGGAGGGGAGAAAGACGAAAATAAAGTACAGCTGATCAAATGTAAACATGAAACAGCTGGAAAATTCTGGCAGAATGCAGGTCAAGGCATATTTGAGTTCAGAGATACCGGATAGATGTAAAGTTTAGAAGGGATTTACATAATTAGAAGGATTAACATTCTTTGTTAATTACACGTGTGGCTAACGTGGTTACTTCAGCTAACAGAACTATTTTTCCTAGATTTTCAAGATTCTGTTTTTCTTCCATCTTATACCTGAGGGGATAGTCATGTTTAACTATCATAGGTCTAGCACACCTAGGGAACCTTCTTGCTACAAATTGTAGTTTCCTTTCAACAATTTGGTCTTCATCACCTTTAGGTGCTTATTCTGTTTAAAACTAAAGCTATTCCTTGTTTTCTTCAAATTGAATATTGATGCTGTTCTAACCAAAGTTGGTGAAGGAAATAGAAGATGTTAGGAAGTTGGAAAGAAAGACCATTAGGATATGGGTTTCTTATGATTTTTATTGAAATACTGGGGGGGTCAAAATTCTCGCTTAATTCATTTTGTGATAGGGGACCACTAGGATGTGTTTTGCGGATAGGCGAGCGGCATTCGTGACCGAGAACGTTTCTTTATTTTCTTGATAATTTCGTGGCGTGTTGCTACAATGTTTTTGTTTACTAAAGATAGTGATGTTAGAGAAAAGGGGGCGTGACATGTTTAAGCTGTCACATAAGAGAATTTAAGTCTTGAATGATTGCTCACTCACAGTTGAAATGTTTTGAAGATGACTTTGAGAAGTTTAATGTGTAAATAGAGGAGAAGGTGTAGAATTAAGATGAAAACTTTTAAGATAAATTTTAAGAGATAAATTAAATGTTGAAAAGGAGAAAAAGGGGCGTGGCATGTTTATGCTGTCACATGAGATGAAATAGTTTTAGATAATTTTAAGAAATGTAAATTAAATGTTTGAAAAAGAGAAAAAGGGGTGTGGCATGTTAAGCTGTCACATGAGTGAATTTAATTTGAGTATTGAAGTAGATGTTATGATGATGATTGAACATAGGTTAATATGCAGAGAAAAAGGGGCGTGGCATGTTAAAGCTGTCACGTGGTTGATTTTAAATTTTGTGTTGATGTAGAAGATGTGATGTTTCAAGTAATATTTGTTGTGTAAAGAAAAGGGGGCGTGGCACTGTGCTGTTGTCACGTGAGACAGTTGAAAATTGGAGGGGGTAGATGTAAACAAAAGAACAGCTGACATCTGGAGAAAGTAGGTCAAAGCTTACTTCAGATTAAGTGACAGCATTGATGTTTAAGATGAATAATTATAAATTAAATGAATTTAAATTAAGTTAATTAAAGATTATTAAAAAAAAAATTAATTTTTTTTAAAAAAAAAATTTTTAATAATTTTTTTTAAAAAATTTTTTTTTTAATTTTATGGCATTAGTTTTAAGGAAGGCACAATTAATTTCAAACCGTAATAAATTGTAGGATCTAGACCATTTGGATAGTCAAACAAATAATAAGTTGCACCAATATTTGATGGGAATGTGTAAATCTTTTAAATGAATGGTAATTAGGTATAAGTTTCCGAGCGATCTGACAAATTAGGGCAAAATTGTAAAAGAGAGAAAAGAATAAAATTCAGTTTTCGAAGAGTAAAGTCCAGACATTTCCTTTCTCAAACGGAATTTGGGGCGTAATGTAGTAATTAGTAATTAATCCATTGTTATAATTGCAAAGTAAAGAACTCATTATTGGAGTATATAAAGCATACACCGCGACAAAGCGGGCGGCGAGACAAAAGAACCATTGTTAAGACGTACGCATTCGAAATTCTACGAGACGAACAGCAGTCTACGGCGAGGAGCGAAAGAGTACAGTTTGAGTCAGCGAGGAGAAGCGAAACGAAAAGGTTGCAAGTTAAAATTGAACAAAAAGTTTTTCAGTCTGTAATTCATCGAATAAGGTTACAGGAAAGTTTCTCAATAAGTAAAGCCACAAGCAGTAACCTAATAATTTCCTGCCGCAGTAAAAAACTCAATAGGTAAAGAGACCGTCACCGATGTCATCGAGAGGAAGTTGTTAATGATCTGACTGACCATTAATTCGGAAGGAGTAGCCGTTTCCAGCTGAGAGAACATCAAGTTTCGACAAGAGTTTTGTAACCAATTTAAATTCAGTGATATCCCCAAAAACGTGTGCACAGAAAAACCCAAAATTGAGACCTGGTCGGCCGTAAGTAAAAAGACTCTAAAATTTATTTGTAAACCATTTCTTTAAGATACGTCAGATCGTTCTTCAATTATTTCTTTTCTTTAATTGTTTTGTTAGATGATTTAAATTCAATTCACCCATTTATCAAACCCAGTAAAGACCCTGAGATTCTAAATATTATTGTGTAATTTTTATATTGTATCCAAAACTTTAATAAATTTTGTTTAATTGTCCAATAAATATTTCTATTTAGCCACAGCCACCTTCAGTCTTTCTTTTTAATCTGTTTATTACAATATATATATATATATATATATATATATATATATATATATATATATTGTAATACCCCACTTATTGATAATAATGATTAATTATGATTATAGGAAATTAAATTGTACACGTTATTAAATTTTATCAACAAAACAATTTTATTAATCTAGAATACATTTTAATAAATCAGACTCTGTACCCCAGGGTCTTTACTGGGTTGATAAGGAAACGGAACACAAAATTTACAATTAAACAATGCAGTTAAAATAAATGAAAAACGAAATCTGACTCATTACTCAATCAACAAAAAAGGAAATTTATAAATTACTAACATTTATTTTGTGCAATATAAAGTCCATGGAGCCCAACAATGTTCATTCGTTGCTGAGAAACTTCCTCTCACTCTGTGATACCGCCGACAAGCTTACGGATCGCCTTACTCGAGGTAATATATTATAAAATGGCACTGAAATACATAATCACTCTTTTCAGAGTTTTTAGATGCGGTAAAGTCCAGGAAGCAGACATTAGCGACGAAGAGCCTGTCTGCACCAAAAAGACGCCGATGAACTTCTCCGAGAACTTCCCTAAGGATTGCGAAAACGAACCTCCTAATCCTTTCAGCAAGCTGTACCAGGACCGGCGAACGATACGGTTTATTCCTTTTCGAAGGTCGACCTTGTCCCTCTACGAGGGAGAATATTTCATGCAGCGACGGTAATAACTAATAGCTAAATTTTGTATGTAAATTCGATCAGTGAACAAACTTTAAATTTTCAGAATTTATTTTTGGCTTTGTTCTCTTGGCCATTTTAAATTTTAGTGTGAATTCAATAATCGACACAATAAAAAACATTGTTATTCAAATTACATTTAAAATTCATTTTAGTTTGAGTTACATGAATCCATTCTATATTCAGACCATAAATAGTTTCTCAAGAGTAATCTCTGTCGTATTATCAGATTATTTTACAATTATTTGCAGAAGGTTTGTCCAATTAGCACTGTATAGCAGCTTTTGAGTTAATTACTTGTGGCCCACAGCGAAAATTACACGAAGTACGTTCTAAATGTAACCCTCACCTCCTTTCCCTTTGGCAATGTTATTCGGCACATAGCAAATATATGGAATTGATTTGCAACAAATTCAAATATATGGCGCAACAAATCAACATTTTATGTCGCCACTAGCCGGGTGCTCGGCGATGTCCGGGTTGCCGTTTATGCATAACACCCGATTTCAATCCAATTTCGGTTGCTTAAGCGTTATTTTTATGTAACGCTGCTCGACCCCTAAGCGTTCTCCCTTCTCATGCCTAAACGGGTGGAAATTCTAATTAACCCTTGAAATATATTATTCAACGATAATATCAGCAGTGTTTACATGTTTCATATCCGTCACTCTGGGTTGAATGACAAGTTGAATGTAATAATTTACTCAGGGACAGTCATAACCTTGGATTTGACTCCAATCTCAGTTGTATTTGCGTTATTATCGTGTAACGCCCCTCCATTGTTAGACTGATAACTCCACTAGAAGCACTATGAATCTTATTTACCACGAAAATTAATTATATTACTCCAATATCGGCTGTTTTAGCATGTTTGAATATTTCCACCCAGTACACCCCTGCTCTTGGGGGTGGTACACGTTTTCACCCCAACTGTTTTTTTCTGGTTGCACAGAACCCGTGTACGAAAGTTGGTGAAATTTTCTCCATGGGTGTAGATTTATATGCGGAACATATAGATGATAAATATACATACATACAATCTGTTTTATTTTGTCCGGGTTGTCATATATAAATAAACTCCGTTTTGACTCCCATTTTGGTTGCTTTCGCAGAATTTTTATGTCCACCTTCTCCACTCTCATCCCTGAGTTTGATCAACGGCAGGCGAAACGTTTTATTTCTCAATGTCACAAACAAATTTTTAATCATCGCTAATATCGGCCGTTATAACAAGTTTGAAAATTTGCACCTTCGCCGGATAGAGTGAGCTGTTTTTTTTTACTGTCATGAAATTTCACGATATCTTGATTGTGTGTAAAATATACTATGACCTCTTTATGGTATATAGGCTCTAACCATAACCTTTATGAATATATCCATATATAGTCCAGATAACTTAAAGGAGTCAAAATATTCTTTGGTGGATTTTACTGACTGACGTTGGTAGCATTTTATAAATTAATGCAATAAAATAACGAAATACGCCAAACCTTTACTAGAAGGTTACCGCATAAAAAGAGGACATTTATATAAGATTTTTTATGCCAATAAATTTTAATGGCTGTTTTAATTAAATTATTTAATTATAACTTTCCATAAATATTTTTTGTAACTGTTACAAACCGGTTGAGTATTGTAATAATTGTATTCTTTGAAGTTCAACGCTGATAACTATCGTGTCTAATTAATATTACAGTACATACGTGTTGGCATGTTATATTAAACGAAATTTTAGTTGCTAAAACAACATCTCAAAATAAATTATATAGAGTAAGGCCTAGCTGATTATAAACAAAAAGTCTATGGTGCGCTTTTCGTTATCGATTTGTACAAAATATTTTTTTTGTAACTGTTAATTACTGCCTGGAAGCATGGGAATGTGGCTTGCCGGGGTCGAGCAGCAGACACAAGACAATGGCGGGGTGGGTTGGAAAATCCGCAAGTCCCGCAAGCAAGGTCAGGGTCGGCCAAGGAAGGGGTAGATGACCGGAAGGCTATGGCCCTAAAATAGATGGAAGAGGGTCACGTGTGCACAAGGACCAACCAGGAGAGAGGGTTTTGAGGAGGCAGAGAAAGAAGTCTGCGAACAAGAGAGTGGTAGAGGAGATGAATGTGGACCGTTGGTGAGAGTGGACAGAAGAGATGAATTTGGACCGTTGGTGAGAGTGGACAAGGAGATGAATTTGGACCGTCGGTGAGAGTGGTCAGGGAGATTTGACCCTGAAAGATTTTGGTTCTGCACGTGGGTCTCCGGTCTTCTGCGAATGCTGATGAGACAGATAGCCGCCAACGGGAGTCGACCCTGTCCGAGCTGCAGACCTGGTAAGTCGCGTTCCATGCTTCCGGGTATCGCGTCGGTTTGCCACGAGAAAAACCACGGTTAATCTTGAGAAAGGGAGGGGGTTACATGCATCCCTGGCAGGCTGGAGAGCTTTTCGTTTTGTATAAATTCTGAGAAAATGAATTATTGTTTTTTTTAATAACTAAATATTGCATTTCCCTTTCCTGCAAGAACAATTCTTGCAGGTGGCGCCCAACAAATAGTTAATTTAACCGTAAGCTCACCACAAGTCTCCATATTGATGCCGCAAAGCCAAAAGTATTAAACATGGTTCATTGTATAAAATAAATGCAAAAAATAAGGAAATACTCAAAGTCTTCAATAGAAAATATGGATGTTGTGAAATATCGTTAATTCTCAACAATTCTCACTTGAAATTATTACACATTTACAATCAAATATGTAAAATTATAATGATACACATAAATAACCAAAATTATTTAGGAATCACACTCTAAGTAATTCGCTTGTTTTAGCACATTTAATACCAAA
The DNA here is from genome assembly GCA_037074705.1 of Zhengitettix transpicula. Lineage (NCBI taxonomy): Eukaryota > Metazoa > Arthropoda > Insecta > Orthoptera > Tetrigidae > Zhengitettix > Zhengitettix transpicula. The sequence continues at coordinate 199,776,158 of CM073591.1, read as the reverse complement.
TCTATTATATTATAATGATTAACAAAAATTAGGAATTTTTAACCATCATTCTGTCTCCTCCAGTGCGTATTGCCAGATATAATTTGACAAAATTTTAGTCTCTGATCCCGTGAAAAGACAAGTTATTCAACAGAAAGTTAATTATACGGGTTGTATAATCTGTCACATTGATTTCTATTATCTTTCGATGTGGTAGTGCTGGATATAATTATATTTTTCATTCAAACAAAATTCGTCTGCTATATTTCATTCCGAAAAAGGGAACTATTTCCTTTATTGTGCTGAATCGTCGCGTAGTAATGTGTTTAATTTCGGCCCTGCTGACTGATCGATATGTTGTCATCTGCACTGTGTCTCTATTTCCTATTCAAATTGTCTAATTATTTTGACTATTTCACATCTCAAAAACTAAATTTGCACAATTCATATCTATATGAATAGTTGAATGATGTTTTTCCTTTTCAGTAAGCACTTATCAGCTTTATTAATTAGAACCTGACGTGAACAGTTAGTCAATTATAAATGGAATGAAATTATATTTAAAATCTTGGAGGGCATAAGTCCACTTATTCAGGATTTATTATTTATTGATTAATAATCACTATTCACCAATTTTTTTCTGTATCGGTGACAGGTCTATTTGTAAAAGTATTATCTGATTTAGATTCGATATTTGATTCGAAAGACTTCACAAAATTAATCTAAATTAGCTGTGCAAAAGCAACGTAGTAGATTCCACATTTAAGAAGAGCCTTTTAAATTTACGTATGTAATTTTTTTCTATGTCTGAGCTACTAAATAAACAATTTTCAGCTGGAAATATATGTGTGTGTTTACAAAATACTATTTGGTGGATTCTTCTGTCTGACATTGGTAGAAATGTACAAAGTAAAGGTAAAATACCGAAATACGCCAGCTGCCTTCAGTAGAAAATTATTAATTTTGTGCCATGTCGTTAATTCTCAACAGTTCTCACTTGTAATTACTCCCTGAATCTTTAAACATTTACAATTAAATATGTCCCTTTAATGTTTACACATGTACATTCAAATATGGGAAATTAGAATAATATTCACTAATGACATTTTTACCGATAGAACATATATAACTGATAATATGGGAGGGTAAAATCAGTAAAATAACTGTAAATTGTCTAAAAAAATATAAAAATTCATGTATAGAATGCTCTTTTCCCTTGAACCTGAGTCAATGGCCCTTTATAATAAGAAAAACACTGTGACGCATCCTGTAGTAAATTCCACGTCTGTTTGTTCCTTGAAAACGGGCGGAAACAGTGAAGGTGAACAAACACACAACCTTAAACAAGGTTGGTGCCAAAGACGTGTTTGTTTTCACATGACAGTCTTTAGTCTACGGGTTTTCTGACCCCTCCTGAGGAAAACGGAAACGCAGACATTGTCCTCTATATGTATTTTGTTTAAGATGCAGATTTATTTTAATTCGAAGAGACAGTCGTTACTAAAAAACGCATTGCTTGCGGATCAATACTGTTGTTTATAGTCTGTAATATTTTATATGAATAAGGGATTAACGTCTGTATATTTTTAAGATATGTCATTTTATGTACTTAGTTATTAACTATAAAAATATTTAATTGTGTGACAGAGTGAAATTAATTATAATAATTTATATATATATATATATATATATATATTAATATCCAGTTAAGAAGGACATAAATTTTGTTCTTATTTCATCATATTTGTTTACCAACTCAGACTGGGGATTCTTGAGTGGTTTTTATATAAAAAAAGATAACAATAAAATGATGGATAAGCGGCTCTTAGAGAAGGGGAGGACTATAAATTGGACGTTTAGCGGCTCTTAGAGCTAATGGTTTTGACAGACATCGGGACGGAACCCTAAAGGCATAATGACAGAAGTTTTGTGGACATCCAATTATATTGAAAGGAAATGTTTATTTTAATTGTATTGAGTGGCTCTCGGAGCGTGAGAAAGCCAACAGTTGGTAATTGTTTGGCGAACATGGAAACTCAAAAACTGTGAAAAAAGGAAATATTCTGGAGAGGGGGAAGCAGAAAAAAAGTTAGTTGGACTGGAGACCTCAGAGGAGATGGACGTGGAGTCAGGTGCCAGAGCGCAAGAGGGAAGAATGTAGGAGTGTGGTGTCAGAGTTGGGAGTAGATGGACGTGGAGGCGGTTGATAAATATTCGGTCAAATTGAATGGTGACCGTGACTAAAAATAAAATAAACATTTTAGTCCACGCAAGCAGTCAGGAGCCGGGATATCAAAAAGGATAAAGTGAACATGTCTGTGAAGCATGTGTAAAAGTCTGTGCACAGAAGGGCATTGTAGATTAAAGTGCATTCCTGAAAAACCCAAACAAAATTTTAAGTAGACATTCAGTAATAAATTCTGTAAATTGTTAAATAAGGGTAATGAGTCAGATTTCATTTTAATTTTATTTAATTGCATTGTTTAAATTGTAAATTTTAGTTTTCAGTTTCCTTATCAACCCAGTAAAGACCCTGGGGGTATAGAGTCTGATTTATAAAATGTAACTGGATTATTAATGTAATTTAATTGTCTAGGTAAAAGGATATAAAAAATATACAGAGATTTTCTTGAGTTGTATTCTAGATTAATAAAATTGTTTTGTTTAATAAAATTTAATAACTTGTTTAATCTAAATTCCTATAACAATAATTATCAACATCACTTTCGCAAAGATAGGCAGATGCTCTGAGAAGGGAATTAAAACCTTCTACAGAAAGAGGTAATCCTTTTTCATTCATTTCCTCATAAAGTTTCCAAGCCTTCTCTACCTGATTATAACGAATCATCCCTTGAAGCAGAGTATTATATGCTGCTTCATCTTGAGGAGTCATAGACTGAAATACCTTTTCAGCAAAGCCATTGTCCCTATTAAATGCAACTAATTTTATAATTGTACACTAACATGTTACTTTAATAAGAATACAATATCATTGGATAAGTGATTTTAATTCTTACTTCCAAGTTTTCTTTTGTCTCTTCTGACCTCTGGTACTTGTCGAAACCAATTTCTTCAATGAGATCTTCTGGGTGAGGTTCATCACAGTTATAAAAACATAGCAACTCCAAAATGGATTGTTTTACTTCTTTTGAAATTTCTGAACAAAAAATTCAGTGAAGTCATAAGCAACACATTAATAGTATCCAGAACATGGTAAGGTTTTCTTAAAATGCTGGTTACTTTATTATTTTATCATGGTATCTTAAAATAAAACAATAAGGTAATTACATTTGTTTAACAAAATAAATTATAAATTTGTTAAAATTAGATATACAAATCTTATGAAGTTGAAGTAATTTAGTAACCTTTCATAAATTTCTAGTTCTTCACTAATTTACTTGAAAAGCAGTGTTTCTGTTAACATGTGTTGCAAATTATTTCAACTTAATATAAATATAATTTATTTTTTAATAATCCAAACAAATTGAGAAAGTATGCACATAATTTTTCCAGATGACTAGCCACTGGTTAGAGAATTCAAATTTAGTCTAAAATAAAACCACCATCAAAAAAATTAAGTGTCTATAGTCAGGCAAATTATCTTACACAATTTGCTATGTTAAACTTTGGTAAATATTTAGACAAGCTTCTACATAAAACATTTATTATTGGCATAACTTTAAACTTCAATTGTATTTTCTTGATTGCCAGCATTATAATGTTTAAACTTTGCTTGTGAAAAATGTTACAAGAATTAATTATTTATATACAGATGATCTAAGTAGATATGAAAGGAGTGGGGCTGTGATAGTGATAATCACACTGCTTGCCATGTAGAGTTCCAATTTCCACATTTAAGTAAATATCAAGAAATGGTTCAACAGGATATAAAGGCAAAAACTGAGATTCCAATGCACTATATCAGTAAGTAAATAATGGAACGTCAAAGTTATGCAACCCAAAGTATAAATTGTTTCATATTGGTAAATAGCCTTGGATACAATAAGCTGATACTTCACAAAGTCATAGTTGAAAAAATGGAAACTTATCAAGGATATTAATACATCTACTAGTAATGACAGGGAAATGTAAAAGACAGAGAAATTAAATAAGTTGCACAAGAAAATTTTCAGTTAAGAGATGTCATTCAAAAAACGATTTAAAAAATGCCTACTACTTGTATAGTGGATCATAAAAGAACTGACATTAACAGTAATTGGTTTATGGTGCATAACAGTGTTAGCAGTCTGCAGAAATAGGAATAAATGAAATACATTTTTCACATACTTTTATTCTTTTATGAAGACCGAAGACAAATATGAATTAGTATAGTGCAGTTTTGTACATACCTAGAGTGTTTTTGACAAGAATATAAATCCACAATATGGTGTTCTTGTCGTACATTGTAATTCCCAAGATGCGAAAGATGATGATAGTTCATGAGTGGGCAGTAAAAGTTCATTCCCCAAAATAATGAAAACAGAGTCCTACTTGTTAGGTTTACATACACAGAATCAAGATCATCACATTTTTCATAAAAGTACCTGGAATAGGGATACTCTCACAGACATGCTTCCCCCTCATATTTATTCAACTAAATCAAATAATAATCTTTCAAAGAGAGATTATAAAATTTGTGAAATATAGAGAAACTGATTTTGATTTAAAGGATTGGTGAAATTGAGAAAATATATTGAGATAAAGACTACTAGGTATGAAACTCAATATTCACTTATATAAGGATGATGTGAAGACAAGAATGGAAATTTCAGTTGTAGTGATAGGTTATTTAAATGATAAATTAAAGCGATATTTTACAGAATTTATTAGTCATTTAACTGAATATGGTCAATTAAAATGAAAATACATAATACAGTGTTCAGTTAGCCGGGAAAAACAATCGAATCCCTTAAATCCCCAGTTAAACCATGGTTTACAGTAATTCCCCCAGGCGCGTCAAGGATTGAGGCAGTTACCACACGTTGATCTCTGGCCGTGATCATGTGGCACCCTCGATCTCTCTGAGTCCTCTGGATGATGCACATTTAGGGCTGTACGTCTGTTCCTGGCGACAGTTCGTCATGAAGTCTCTCTACACTTGATTTACAGCCCCTTTGCTGGATGTGAAATATCGATGTTCTTGACCAATTTTCGATGGATCTTTAATTCGTGCTAATTCAATTTCTGGGATTTTTGGAGAGATGTTTTCCACGGTGCAACAGTCCAGGTAACTTCCGAGGGTCAACAGCCTATGTGTCTAAGACCAGACCTTAGGGATTATCTCTCCGTCACGGTGGCGCCTGGTCAAATTCTTACTTGCCAAGCTCTCAACCCTTGCTAATATCTAATTAAATTAAAATAAAATCCCTCTATATATATACCAATAATAAAACTATTGTGCTACACAGTATAGAGGAACTAAGTATGCCTAACAGGTGGGTAAAGCAATAATGACTGAAGTAAAGTTATTGAATGGGACAACAATCTCAAAGACAGTGTTAACATGATGTAACATGAGAGTAAGTGGGTGAGATTATTAATGTGAAAATTAACTGCTCTACTACAGAGGGTAAAATCATAGCAGAACTGATGGAGCATGGTGAGCTAGAATTTTGTTTAAAATACACAAGCCTGCTTGGTATCTTTGGCTAAACAAAGTTATGTCTTTAAAATGGAATGTTGGAGTAAAAGGACTTATAAAATTGTTAAACTTTATTAAGAAAGTACATTACATTGTTGAGCATGTGTAACTCCAGTTTTGAGGAAACAGAAGCTACATGTTGAAAGTATGCTTGATAGGTAACGACTTAGTTCAACCATGGTAAGAACATGACTGATAAGATGTTCATTAAATGTCACATTCTAAAGTGTTTTTGTAAACCATTTTCTTTTTAATAACTTCCAGCAAGTGCTTTATGGAACCAGTCAGAAGGAGCTGATAATAAGTTGAAACAACTACAAATATCCTTCGTAAGTTAACATGGTTAGTGGGATTCAAGCATAATGGTATGTGGACACAAGTGAAAGTACTAGTCAACAAACATTTAAATTCAGCACTGCCATTCAACTCTTAGCAGTATTATTAAATTTGCATTTATAAAGATTTTACAGGTATTGAACAAAATGTGATCTGAGAAGACTCTGGTGTAACAGTGTTATAAAATGGAATGACATGTTGTTTCTATGAAGTCATTAGGAAAGAAGTAGCTAGAATGGAACCAAGACAGAAAATTAGGGTAAGCCAATCAGTATCTGCAATTAATTTTTATAATTTATTAAAACTAGAGTACACAATTTTTATATATAATTTTTCGATAGTCACCAATGTTTTTGATCTACCATTGCACAAGCTTTTCAATACCATCGGAAATAAACTTTTGTGGTTGCACAGCAGGCCACATATGCACCACTTACTTCACCTGTTGACCTGAGCTGAATCGATGGTCGCTTAAAGCATCTTTAAGTGAACCAAACAGATAGTAATTTGATGGGGCAAGATTTGGACTGTACACAGGATTCTCCAACACCTCATAATGTGTTTGAAGAGTTCGAGGGGTGTGGGAGGCAGTAAGTGGACACACACTGTCATGCAACAAAAGAACACCTTCCAACAATCAACATCTGTTTATTGCAAATTGCAGATTTCAATGTGTTTAACAGTATATCACCGTAAGAATCAAGGCAAGGACTTATTCAGTATTGGCATCAGTTGTCTTGGTACACCTTCAGACCACAAGAAATGGATTATAGAACACTGTTCTTCTTTGGAACAAACAGAGAGTGACATGGCCTTCTTCATGTCTCGTCAATTCAAAGTTGAATGGTGTGATAATGCTGTAACCTGCCAAATACAAAGGTGCCATCTAGCAACTGGTGAGCACACAAAGCCGTAGATCTAACCTAGAGAAAGTTAGAGCAAAATTGCAGATGCTTATTGACTTACCCACATAAACAATTATGGCAAATGATGAGACACAAAGAGTACCCAAAGATGTTCCAGGTTTTAATATTTGCATAACTAAAGAAGTGGATCTGTGGGAAGCAGGATATAAAATTCAAACATCAAATTGATCACAAGATTACTCACATCTGCAAAGAACTTGAAATTACTTCTCAGTATTACATCTCTAAACAGTTCTCAGGATTTGGTAGAATAGTTCTAGTACACAACCAGTTAGAACAGAGATCAGGATAAGTGTGGAACAGGACCAGCTGCTGGTGGAAAAATATTATTTAATTAATCAAATATTAGATAATGATCTAGTTGGGACATGAAATTGAATTAATGTGAAATGAGATTATAATGAAGCAGGTGCTGCAAGGAACAAAGCTGAATGGATGAAAAAAGGTGGCACTGATAGTAGATAGTTAAATGGACAATGATCGAACTTGATAAGATGAAAATTTGAAGTGAAATTGTGCTCCAAACCAGGGCTTAGTTTTTGGTTTTGTCTTAAAGATTCATGAAAATTTCATAAATACTTACAATTAAGTTCCTTACCTACACCATTTTTCTCAAGTAATTCATACATAGTTTTTTATGACTGTCTTCAAAGTATCAACATCAACTTCTGTATCTAGGGCTGTATGCCTATAAATGTTAAATAATGTATCATATCTACTTAAAAAATAATGCACTTCTACTCCCCCCTTTCTAATCCCTTCCTATGCTATTAAAGGGGAGTTGCCCAATGTGGATCACCCTCATGTAGCCTGTTGCCCTAAAAAAAAAAATTATCCAGAATCCATTTAGCTGCTTTTTTACCAGATTCTTTTGCCAAAAAAAATGTTCTTTTTCCCATATTAGACATAGGTATTAAATATGGATCATCATGATATTTATAATGAGGTGCTATTGGCTCACACTGAACTGTAGCAGCAAGTGTCTTCATATGAAAAATTAAGTATGAAACATTATTAAGATAAGAATCTATCAATTTATTTGATTAAAATGAATGTGAAATCATAATATTGTGGATATGAATCATGATATTGAGGATATGAATCTTTTGATATTAAGTTTTTGGAATAATTGAGGTAGTATGGTATATTTATTTAATAAAATTAATAGCACTGTATCAGCCCAACAATCTGATTTACTTTACACTTCATATATGAAGGAAGGTTAGTAGATGAAATAGTGACAATGTATAGGGTAAAAGATATTTAAAAGAGAACACTTAAAACTCACATTTGTAACCGGAGCCTAATTATAATATGACACAATAGAGAAATTATGCACTTCAATTCTAATATATAATAAAATATGCAGAAAAAATGTCTCAACATATTTTTGTATTTTATGAACAAGTAGAGAAATGCATTTGCACTGATTCGTGCAACAATTCATTTACAATAGTATATAAAATAATATTTTTACAATAAATATCTAGTCCAAGTATACCATCATATCACTAAATAGAATAATACATTGAAGGTATAAAAATATAAGAACATAGAAATGGTATAACTCTTTAAACATTACCAAATATAAAAAGAGTTGCTTATACTATGGAAAGTTGTTTTATAATAAACTTCCAAAGGAAATAAAATCAATTAATCAGGAGTTGAAATTCAAAAGGACATTTCTGCAGGATTTTATTTGGTAAATGAATATTTCTGCTTAGTCTGCTTAAAAATTACAATCAAATGTAACTATATATGTGTTTAATGCAAGAATTATTATAAATTAATCAATTATAACATTTGTGACTCCGATGTTGTATTATAGATGTGTGTGAGAAAGTGAGTTAGTGATTTTGTATTGTGTTAATTCGAGAGTGAAATTATCCCTCGTTCAAAGTATTTTGACTGTCTATAGGAGAGACTCGTGCAGGGTTAGGATTCCCGGAGCCGGGAGTAATAAGCCTGGTCTCCTAAACTAAGACTTTATTCCACCACGTGGTGCGACTCTGGCCATTGTCCGGAAGCACAGGTAATGTGTCGCGCGAGAGCCGGGAACAGAATGCGCTCTCCGTGTGCACGCTGTAGGTGCTCGGTAGGGTCCCGTTACTTGGTGGGGAGCATTGTTTGCATCCCCTAACGGGACGCGTAACGGGACCCTCTTGCTCGCATGGGGACACGGAATATTCGTCCCCACACCAGCCACCCGTTAAGAGACGGAGTCAGGATATACGTTTTGTGCCAGAGTCGCATTACAATACCATAATAAATATATATGTTCATAATTTTTACAAAACAATATACAGAATATTTACAAAAAAAAAATAATAATGTGCGAAATGTTCTACGGCGTGGGCGAGTAGCGGTCCGGGGCACGGGCCCGGCGACCCGAGCGAGTTGGCGGCGCTGCTAGGCGATGCGGGCGAGGCCAGTCTCTTTGCGCTGGCGTGGAGAGCGTCGCCTGTGGTGCCACCGGGCTGTCGTTCGTGGCTGCCGGCGCTATGCTGGGGGGCCCAACTGCTTCCTCTGGGCGCAACATGAAGGCCGGTTTTACCCTGTCCAGTGAAACTCGTGTTTCTCCGCGACTTGTATGCAACACGCAGGTTTTCTCGTCCCTGCTGACGATGCGGTAGGGTCCCGTGTAAGGCGTACAAAGGGAGGCCTTTATACCGTCGTCACGGAGAAAAGCATGGGTGCAAGTCGCCAACTCCTTGAACACGAAGCTTCCTGGTCGGGAGCGTCGCGAAGCCGGTGTGGGCCGTATGTTTGTTGTTGCCTGGCGGACCCGCTCGATGAGTGACGTCGGGTCGCCAAGCTCGGGTTCTGCGGTGAAGAATTCGCCGGGCAGACGTAGCGGTTCTCCAAACACCAGTTCGGCGGCTGATGTCTGCAGGTCCTCCTTGAAGGCGGTACGAATCCCGAGCATGACGACCGGGAGGGCGTCGAGCCAGGAGGCGCCTTCATGGCACATTATCGCTGCCTTCAGCTGCCTGTGGAGCCGTTCTACTAGCCCGTTAGCCTGTGGGTGGTACGGCGTCGTGCGGGACCTCTGCCAGCCCGTGTACTTCCCCAGTGCCTGAAAAAGATCGGACTCGAACTGCCGTCCTTGGTCCGTAGTAACACGCTCTGGGCAGCCATAGCGCGAGATCCAGCCGTGGAGCAGGGCGTTGGCCACATCTTCTGCGGTGATTCGCTCCAGTGGATAAGCTTCTGGCCAACGCGATGCACGGTCGATCGCCGTCAGGAGGTAGCGGTAAGAGCCTGCTGGCGGCAGTGGACCCACGATGTCAATGTGTATGTGACGGAAACGAGCTGACGGCGTCGTGAAGTCTCCCAGTGGCGTGTGGACGTGCCGTGTAATCTTCGCGCGCTGACATTGCAAACACGCCCGAGTCCATACGCGTATGTCTCGTTTAACCCCGGGCCAAACGAAACGCGACGTGATCAGGCGCGTGGTAGCGCGTGTGCCGGGATGGCTCAGGCCGTGGACCGCGTCGAATACCTGTCTGCGACTTGGAGCTGGGACGACTAGGCGTTGGCGACCCGTCGATACATCACATAACACCCGGAGGTCGAGTCCTGGGACATCGACGTGGCGGAGCTGTAGTGCTGTGCTGCCGGCTAGCAGCTCGCGTAGCTCGTCGTCCTCGGCTTGCTGCTGGGCGATGCGGCTGAGATCCACCGGGCTATTGGCTGCTGTCAAAGCCTCGACGCGGGATAACGCGTCGGCGACTATGTTTTGGGACCCATTGACGTGCCGAATGTCTGTGGTGAACTGCGAGATGTACGTCAGGTGGTTCCTCTGAACGGGCGGGAGTCTCTCGTTCTGCTGCTGATAGGCAAAACATATGGGCTTATGATCAGTAAATATTATTGTGTGTTGAGCCTCCAACGCGTGACGAAAATGCCGGACCGCCAAAAAGATGGCGAGTAGCTCCCGATAATATGCCGGCCACTGTGTTTGCTGCGGCGTCAGCTTCCGGGAGAAGAAACCCAACGGTTGCCACGCTCCTCCCACTTGCTGCTGCAAGCTGGCGCCGACTGCATTCTGCGACGCGTCGGTGAAAAGCCCGAGCTGTGCCGTAGGGTCCGGGTGAGCCAGCATCGTTGCGTTGGCGAGCGAGGCCTTGCATTTCTCGAAGGCTGCTGTACTGAGTGGGTTCCAGGGCACAGGGTGGGTGCCGCGGAGACCTGAGAGAGCCTCCTGGAGCTCTGCTTGATGCGCCGCTGCCTTGGGAAGGAAACGACGATAGAAATTTATCATTCCCAAGAAGCGACGGAGCCCTCTGGCGTTGGATGGGCGCTGGAAATCGCGCAGTGCGGCGACACGTTCTGGTACGGCGCTTACGCCTTCCGAGGAAACGTGGTAGCCGAGGAAGGTTACGGCCTGCTGGCCCAGCACGCTCTTTTCCACGTTGACGATTATGCCGTGCTGCGACAATCGGCGGAAAACGGTTCGCAGGTGTTCCCGGTGTTGCTCTGGAGACGCGCTGTAGATTAGAATGTCGTCGATGTACGGGAAGCAGAAGTCCAGCCCCTGTAACACTTCGTCCATAAACCTCTGGAACGTTTGTCCAGCATTTCTTAGTCCAAAGGTCATGAACGGGAATTCGAACATCCCGAACGGCGTGGTTATGGCCGTTTTCGGGATGTCCGTCGTGTGCACCGGAATCTGTGTGTATGCCTTAACGAGGTCGAGGACAGAATATATTTTGCTTCCTCGAAGGCTCATAGCAAAGTCCTGTACGTGCCGAACGGGATACCTGTCTGGGACGGTTCGCGCGTTCAGCGCGCGATAATCACCGCATGGGCGCCATTCTCCGTCTTTCTTCTTAGGCACGAGATGCAGCGGCGATGCCCACGGGCTCTTCGATCGTCGCGCGGTCCCGTCGGCGAGCATGGCCTCGAATTCTGCCCGTGCGATGTGGAGCCGCTCCGGTGCCAGGCGTCGTGGTCTACAGGAAACTGGGGGTCCTGGCGTCGTCCGGATGTGGTGAACCGTGGTGTGACGAACAACGCGGGGCGCGCCGGCCGGGCGCGTGAGCTCCGGGAATCGGCTCAGGAGGTCCTGGTATGGCGGACACGTCGTCAGCACCCTGACGCTGGGTTGCGGCGATCGGTCCTTATTCGCGCTTACGACGCGGCCCGTCGTCCCGTCGAGCAGGCGCCCGCTTCGACAGTCCGGTAGAAGTCCAAAGTGTGCCAGGAAATCAGCGCCGATTATTGGCAACGCGACGTCCGCGATGACGAAACGCCATACGAACACCCGGTGCAGCCCCAGGTCGATTCGCATGGGTAGGCAGCCGTACGTGTTGATAGTACTGCTGTTCGCGGCGCTGAACTTGTAGTTGGTGACCGCGCGCTGGCCCTTGAGTAGGTTGCGCGGGAAGCAACATAAGTCGGAACCGGTGTCGACTAGGAACCCATGTCCGCTGGTGTGGTCCCTAACGACGAGACGGCGTCCACTGGATGGGCAGCCGGCAGCTGCAATAGCCGGCTGCCTTACTCGTTTCCCTGGGTGTAGCTGCACGGGGGTTCGCAGCGTTGAGCCCGGCTACCGAACCGTCTGTGGTACCAGCATTTCCCGGTGCTGGCGTTGTCGCGGCGGCCACGCTGTTGTTCGGGCGGCTGGCGGCGTGCTGGCGGCCTTCGTTCGCCTCGTAGGGCTGCGACTTCCGCGGTGAGCGCCTCCAGGCGCTGCTCGAGGCTAGGGGCTGATGGGCCGTGGAGTTCATCTGCCTGATTGGTGGACTGTGAGCTCGTGCTGGCAGCGTGGACGTGCGGTGGAAGACCGGGTGTTGGAATCTCCATAAGCCTGTCAGCGATTTGGGCGGCCGTGGCGAGCGGTGCGTCTATATGACTTTGGACCGCGACCTGTACGTAGGCCGGCAGGCGCTGCAGCCACAACGTCCGCAGGAAATCGTCCGACACTTGAGTAGGCCCTACTAGGCTGCGGAGGTACCGCAGGAACTGCGACGGAGATCTGTCGCCAAGTTCGGCTTCGCTGAGCAGCAGCCGAGTTCTTCGCTCTTGTGAGGGCGAAAGTCTCTGTATCAGAGCTTTCTTTAAACACTCGTACTTGCCTGTTGCTGGCGGGTTGACGAGGATGTCCTGGACTTCCGCAGCCCATCTTTGTTCGAGGTGAGCTGCGATGTGGTTGAACTTGGTGGCGTCCTGCGTGATGCCGGCGATGGCGAATTGGCTTTCCGCCTGGGCGAACCAGACGTCCGTATTGTCCGCCCAGAAAGCCGGCAGCTTCGGTGTGATCCTACAGACCTGTGCTGCGTCATGGTGTTGGCCACGTGGATCCTCCTTCAGCCTTGCGATCTCCTGCTGTAGCTCGGCGATTTTGTTGTTCAAAATGTCCATCGTAGGGGTCACCAATATAGGAGAGACTCGTGCAGGGTTAGGATTCCCGGAGCCGGGAGTAATAAGCCTGGTCTCCTAAACTAAGACTTTATTCCACCACGTGGTGCGACTCTGGCCGTTGTCCGGAAGCACAGGTAATGTGTCGCGCGAGAGCCGGGAACAGAATGCGCTCTCCGTGTGCACGCTGTAGGTGCTCGGTAGGGTCCCGTTACTTGGTGGGGAGCATTGTTTGCATCCCCTAACGGGACGCGTAACGGGACCCTCTTGCTCGCATGGGGACACGGAATATTCGTCCCCACACTGTCCAAATATATTCTGTATATGACCAACTGGACCAAAAATCTACTACTACTACTACTACAATAGACTACAGTTAATTCCACAGTATAATGGTCCTACTTTCAATATGTCTGTTGAGGATCGAGGAATATTATTTGGAATTTTAATTTCCTCCTTCTTTGCTGCCGTACAGAGCTGATTAGAAAGGGGAAATCTGAAAAAAGGGTAATATAACCTCACATAATGAACAGTAGCAAAAAATTTCAGGCCTCAAGTTATGCATCTTAACCTCCTACGACTGCATATTCGTACATATATATATATATATATATATATATATATATATATATAATCGCGAATAGTGACATGTTTGGCGTCGTCAAGGTTAGAGGCGACGAATTCCACGTGGCCGTTCGAATTTTAGTCTGCAAACAACATTGCGCTAAAATTTGAACTATTTGGGTGCGGGACCGAAAGGCGAAACTTAAAAAGCCGTAAAGCCCTGAGGAGAGAGGTGTTTGAGGAGTAGCTTTGGACATACGAGTTTTTAAAAAGAAATGCGGAGCAAGATGAGGGACTATTATTTCGGAGATTATTTTGAAACTGGTAAAATTTATACGAAGTTTAGAATTTTTGGAAGTTGTGTCATTTGGAAGTAGAACAGAACGAGAGGTTGACTAAATGTTGTCTATCGCAGAAACAGAAAGTTTTTCATAAAATAGATTATTTTTAAATATTGCAATTTATTTTGAGTACAAATAGTTATTGTGTCCAGAGTGATCTGATTTTGTCTCTGCCATGGCTCTAAGATTATGTAGTATCAAATTTGTAATCACGTGAGACGTAGATTTTGGAATTAGTTAAAATAGAAAGAAACATTATAGAAAAGAAACATTATTTAAAGCCATTATAACAAAACGTCTGTGTATAATTTGTGATTACTAAAATATTAATATTAAGTCAATTGGTTTAAACCATTCGTTTTGTATTTGATTATTAAATATTTCAAACTGCTGGAATTGTTGAACTCTTTCTTACTTCTTCCACCCTCTTATAAATTCTTCTATTATAAACCATAGAGCAGCGGTTAACATATTTGCCAGAGTGTAACGTATGTTTTAACTTTTTAAATGGTGGATGTTATTTTAAATGGACTCATAGTTATTACTCACTTAAAATAGTTTCACCGTTTTCCTCCAAAATGATCAAAATCCTTGCCAAATCAATTAAAATCAGGTCTGGGAACATTCGTCATTTAGTCTCAAGAAGGTGGATGACAGTTTCATATTGCTTAAAACCTTGCCTCGTATCTATATAACAACGATATAAAGTTTATACGAAATAGGTTCTATATTTTCTTGTGCGAAACATGTCAGACAAGAAGATACTTAGATGACACCGGTTTTGGATGTCTTGATGATCGTAAATATACTAAAATTACTCGACTTGTCTAATTTATCTGTTTCGGCAATTTAAGCAAAACGTTTCCTTGACAAATTAGGTTACACTGCTAAAGTGATTGCTGAGCTACTACGATACCATAGATAATTTTTTTCCAAGTCTGCCTGTTCCTAAAAGTTGATAAACAAAACAACATGCTCGTTTATCACGCAAAACTCTCTCATTTAAACAAACTGACTATATTTTATCGACGGCGGTAGTCTATAGAATTTCTACAATTTGTTAAATATATTTACTTGTAACACGCTAAGTAATAGGCAAATTTACCAACACCATCATCATCACTAAATCTTTGACATTATTCTGGAGAGAAAGTAATCGCTTATTAAGTAGAAACATATTCATGTCTTTCATCAGAATATTGGAATGGAATTTAGCCTAATTAAAATCAGATATTTCTCGGTAATTTTAACAACGTTTACGGAAAACATACTATTAATTTAATAAGTTGAACTACAGCAGGTTTATTCGGTATGTAGTGTTGTAAAGAATTTTCAGCAGATACTTATTTTCAGAAAACCTCACGTTGCATGCAGAGGTCGGCCGGAGTATGTAGATAAAGCAAAAAACTACTCTGAAACACACACAACGCGTTTCTACAATCTGACTGAATATTTTCCAATAGCGATTGTTTGACGTACAGTGTATGACTTGATTCATTTTGCATTGATACTACATTAAATCTGATCTGAATTTTGGGGTAAGTACATTATTTAGGATATTCGTGGATTTTAACTATTATAAACACTTAATTACAATATAAAATATATGTGGCATAAATAACTCCGTATTCGACTCCAATCTACGTTGTTCTCGTATTATAATTATGTAATGACCTTCCATTACCCCTACAACTGGGAGTGGACTACAACTTAACCCGGTTTGTAAACGTCAGAATTAAACTCGGCGACTTCCATAACCCCGGAATAGACACTATTTTTTTGCAATATTTTTTATGTAAAAACCTTCCGCCGCTCCTTTCATTGTCATTTGGGGTTGAGATTAAGCATTGACGTCTTAAAAAAAGACTAATTTACTCCGAAAAATCTTCGTAGACCCTAATAACTGCAGTTCTAGAATGTTTCTAAAATGCCACCTCTTCCATCCCTAATCCAATAGGTACTATGGGTGTTTTACCCTAATATTGTTTGTTCCTGGATCGTAAGTAACGTGTGTACAAAAATTTTTGAAATTGCTTCAGTCTTTTAAATCTGTACGAGGAATTTTGTTTCAACACCTTCGACCCCCACCCCTAGGGACTGAACTCCACTTAACCAGCATATTCAAAGTCAGAATTAAGCTCTGAAACGTTCATAACCCCTATATTCGACGCCAATTTCGGTTTCTTTGCTTGATTTTATTTAACGCCCCGCCATCCCCACCCATAAGGGTGCACTTCTCCCATGAAAAAAGGGGTTGACATTATACAAAAACAAAATCTGGAGAAACTCTATTAGAAGCTATTGAAACTATTCATCACGTAGCTTAGATTTAATTAGGAATACTTTGAAAATTGGCCAGCATTTGAAGTTAAAATTTTGTTAATAGAATCTTCAGCGCAACCCGTCTCCAAAACGTCGGCTAAAGATTGGTGCCTCAGTACGCAACATACGATATTAATCTCTGGAGAGCTTTGCTTACAATCAAGAGTAATGCTATAATTTATCGCTTACCAACACAACCAATTATTTCAATTTAATTTCTAGTTCTTAAAAAGTGAGTTGTAAATAGGGCGGGCAAACTGTGAGCTTGGTTCGTTGGGTACAACAATAACGTGGACATATCAGTCTCATTGACCCCGAAAATCGTTTTTGCCTGTTTTAACATTTCCAACCTATCAATCAGGAGTAGTAGAAGTGTAGTAACCCGAAAGTGTTTGTTTCCGGATCGTAAGAAACGTGTAAAAAATTGGTCGAAATTGCTCCACGCGATAAAAATTTCTAAGCGGAACATACATACACACTAACATCTAAATTTATATATTAAAAGACGAAGATAGATATGCACTAAAATGATCTCCGTTTTACTACGCATAATTATTATTATTATAAATTAATATCAGTTCAGGACAGTTATTGTTCACTGTTTCTCCGAAAACTGAGAGTTCTCTTTACTTGTAATGGGAGGAAGTACATGATTATTTCATTGTAGAGGTCAATAATAATCAATGTTATTATATTTGCAATTACAGAGAAAGGATATAAAACAATCACAATGACAGAGTCCGTGGATGAGCTGTACAGGTCTATGCTTCGCTTTGGAGTTGTGGATTACACTGTATTTTCCATGATATTAGTGATAAGCCTCGGAATAGGCATCTATTATAGTTTCTTCGAGAAGAATCAGTCAACTGAAGAATATCTCGTCGGGGGAAGAAGATTGTTGGCCTTACCCATCGCCATGTCTTTACTAGCCACGTAAGTAAAGCTAAATACAAAAGTATTATGTATATTATGTATTGTCAGAAAGCTTTTAAATGGCAGATATAATTTTAAACAGGAGAGTAAATTTCTTGATAATTATTGTAGGTTAAAATATCTCTTTGCAACATAGTGTTTCATACATATACATATTTATTATAATGCCTGAAAAGTTAATTGCAGGATGGATAATAAAAATAATTATTTCTTACCTTTAATGTAATTTTAGGGAACAAATTTGTGTAAATTCGAATATTTTTAAGTATAATGCGATAAGTATTGATTATAATTATATAATAAATATAAGTGAATAAGTTAATAGAGGAACATAGCTTGCAGTAAGAGAATTACTGTCCCATAAATATTATAAAAAAAGCATTACAGTCCTACCTCTACCAACACAAACGGAAGTAAAATAAACCATCAAGTAAGAAAATGTTTTGATATAATTAACAGAATCCGCTCTGCATAATTTAAATAATATGATATACTCAGAATTTGAGTTGGTAATTCGGCTCTCATTTTTTAATAGTTAAAGTTCCACATTAAATACTTTAATTTTCAGGAATTGTACATTAATTAATATTCTAACTTTTGCATTTTAAAATATGCATTGAATAGACTGCATTATGAATTTCTGAGCTATTATACTGATTAACTCAAGCAGATTTGGCGTTTTTTAATTGTATTAGATGAATTTTATTCTAAGTTTAGTTAAATAAAATAGTTTATGTTGCCGTAATACTTCTTTGAAGTGTTTTATGTAGGATATAGGTGTTTTTAATTACTCAATTTTAATTAGTACTGAATTATCTATTGTCCCTTATAATGTTTTGGTTGAAATAAGACATATTTGACTTAAACTTATACTTGATTTTATTTCAATTTCTTTTTTTCAAAAATGTTTAGGATAAGGCCATTTTTCATAAGATTTCATTTTTCTGTTTTATTTTCAGAAGAATGACTAAATAAAATTCCGTTCTAAATTTAATCAAAGTCGGATCAGCCGTTCTTCCCATCTTCTGTCGAAACAGGATTATTGTATAATCGCGGGATATAATCCTAGAAACGTCTGTCATATTTCATTTCAAAGCGTATAATACTGTTAATATGATGCATGTTCTAGATGCGTCGTATATTTTCAGAAAAATTCGTTAAAGGCGTACGCAAATACTAAGCTAAGTTGCAGATTGTAGGTTAGAGCCCTCGGCCATGCTAGTGTCGGGGAGAGATATCGGAAACGCGGTCCTCTCAAACCAGCGGGAAAAGTGCGGGACGTGTTTTCATTGCACGAACTTCCCGCCGCTTGCTGCGTCCCAGTGAAGGTTCGCCATTTACACGGAATTTCCCGAGTCCCGCACGTGCCTGCTGCGCGCTTTCCCATTGTTTCGGTACAAGCCGCCTTTATAATACATTAAATTAAGTATTCTAAAACGTTCACACTCGTTATTGTTATAAAAAAATATACCTCAAAGCAATTGCAAGTCGTCCTTCTGGGGATATTAGTTCACCGTTGTTCGCGTATTGCTTTTTAATGCCATTCTTAATTCAATTGCAAATTTCATCAAAACAATCAGGTGTCATTCTGAAATAAATATAAAATGTTGTAACATCTCTACGTAACTCTGTCATTAAGGTGTGATATTCACCAAATGTTTTACGTTTAGAATTTCGTGAATCCATATTCTTCTTTTTCTGAAAATATATAAATAATTAGGAAACAGGGTGCAGCGGGGTAAATAATTGCCTTGTTTCTTATTATTATAATAACATAATTAGCACGTTTTTCGTCTTCGGCTAGAGGTAGTAAAATTACAGTCGCTTCTTTAATTGAAGACATTATTGAACACACTGTCTTAACCTGCATTAAAACTTTTTATTCAAAATTATTAAAAATACGTTTAAACTGCTGTGTTTTATGGAGTCTAGAAAATGAATTCCCGTTCCCGCAATTGTGTGAAAGACCGTTCCGTACCTTCAACGGGATTCCCGCAGTCCCGCACTGGTGTGAGTGGGCCTTTTGAACATCTTTTGCACTCACGGCTTGCTTTATTTCTTTTGTGTCGACGAGAGGCCGGGGCTCCACCATCTTGATGCTTGATAAACAGGTATCAGTCAGCCGACTGAAGTCGATATTGAAACTCCAGATTTTGAGAATTTATCTCTGCTGTCCGTTTGGATTTCATCGCTGCATCTCAACAAGCTAGCTTATTAAAACAATTGATGACATTATACCGACACTTTTTAATTTTTATTTATATTGTAACGACGTTTCGATACGTCTGTATCTTCTTCAGGTATTTTCCAAATTAATATAATATACTATCTCATCTGAAAGATTAACAATCTTATTGACGTTAAGTGAATAGTGTGCCTCTTTCATAACCGTGTGAATTAAATAACTTGTTAATCGTTTAGTTGTGCTAGTTTATTACATTAATTTGGAAAATACCTGAAGAATATACACAAAGGTATCGAAACGTCATTACAATATAAATAAAAAATAAAAAGGGTCTGTATAAGGTCATCAAATGTTTTATAAATTCAAAACATACGTTAAATTATAACTTTTAAGCTAGCTTGTCTCCCTTATCTGATAGATCCCCATTTTAAAGCGTCGGGAACTCGCTCTTGCATGGCTTAGCCGCCTAAACTTTGCACAGGGGCCATGACGTGGACGTGGATGCATCGGACTTGATGGGAATAAATGGCATTTCCTGTATTTTGTTAGTGCTCTTCCATCAGCAGGAGGGGCACCCACAGGGCCACTTACCATTCCATTGGCCCCCAACTTGTAGATGTAGAACCATCAATATTTTGTGAACAGAATAACACCTCTTCCGACGCTCATTGACGGTATGAACGTTCTTTATGTACAGAGATAGTGGAACCAAACAATCTTCAAATTATTTAACTTTAGATTAAAAATTCATTAACCTACAGTTCTGAAACGAGTTTGTTTGTTAACGTAAAGCAGCTTATCAATTGTTTTATAAATTCTGACTTCTGCCGCACGATAACATCGCACTTGAAAGTCTTTTTTTTTCAAATATTAAATAATTATTCAAATAAATTACACGATTTAAAAGTCAATAGACATAGTAGTACTAATTTATGTTAAATTATGGACAGCAAACAGTGTTGAGTATTTCATTGTTAGACATCGGTTTTGGGTTACGTATAGTATGAGCGTGTCAGCCAACGTTTTGCTTGATAGCACCAAGCATTCTCAAGGCTAGGCATAGACTCATTACCCTTTCTGCCAGTCTTGATCTTTAAGAAGCTGACGTACAAGGCCATCTTGTGTCCGGCCGTTTAATTGTGTCGCGAAACGACCAGTTTTCCCTATGTGCGAGTTCCCACATTCACACGGTATTTGCTATATGCCTTTTACTAGTAGTTGGTCCTGTCTTTTACTGGAGGAAGAAGGCTGGCAATTGTATGGTAACTCTTAAATATGGGAGTTATGTCATTCTTTCTTAACATGCCACCAATGCGTTTCGTTTCGCCTTTCACGTACGGAAAGACCCATTTTATGTTTCTGAGTACATTTTTCCGGGATTTGTCACGATTTGATTCCCTGAATATTCCCTGCTACAACGTCACATATTCTTTCCGCTATATACAACAGGGTTTAAGTGTCCGTTTTTGGCTTCGTGGTGATGTGACATAGCATTTAGGTATCTATTGGTATGCGTTGGCTTCCTGTATACTTTGTTTCTTTTCGTGACACCAACACATCCCAAGAACATCAATGACTCGTTTTCTTCCACTTCCATCGAGCCTCTGATATTATGATGTATTTTGTTCACATGTTGTAAAAATAAAACATATTATGAACGTGTCGTCGACGTATCTCAGCCACAATGGCGGCTTCAGTGTAGCAGTTTATATCGCATGGTTCTCGAAGGACTCCATGTAGAGATTCGCCACGACAGGTGAAATAGAACTCCGTCTGTCCATTAATTAGATGTCGTATTTGAACAATGTGGTCGTTAAGGAGAGTTTAAGTAATTCCAACATTTCACTGCAGAGCTACTTCTCCGATAAGCGTATGACTTCAACCATTGGCACGTTGACATCAAAGCTGACCAAGATATCCGTTTCCATTAACCGAATGCCCATGATCTTGTATATGAAATCAAAAGAGGCTTTGACGAAGGTTTTTATTCTAGTTAACCATTGGTCTCAAAAGCCGCGATAGGTATTTCGTGAGTGCGTAAGTAGGCGAGTTTATTGTCTTAGTGGGATTTCATCTTTGCTTTTTTTTCGTAGACAGTAGATTCAAAATGCTTCACTTAGGTCTTGTATAAGACGTCGTTCTCTTTTAGGAGGAAGTTGGGCTTTAGGACAGGAGTCTTACTGTCATAAGTCATGGTTCGATCTTTCTTTAGCTCTTTGTACGACCCTTCCTGCAGTATAACCTTCATTTCATCATGCCAACAGTAGCATTGCCTTTATCGGTAGGTATCATAAAAATGACATCCAGTTTTGTTCAGGTTTTTAATTGCTTGACCCTCGGCTCTGGTTAGGTTACAGACTGGAGGTTTAGCTTTCCGCAAAATTCGGGTTGTTTCCATCCTTATGACATCTGCCTTCTCCTAAGCCACGGATTGAGGCCTCAACTCCGGTGATTATATAAGTAAAGTGGAGAACCAGGCTAATCAGTTTATATGCCTACCCTTGAGAACGCCTGGTGCTGTCAAGCGAAACGAAGACAGACATGCTGAAACTATACGTGGCCAACAGACCAAAAACCGATGACGAATAATTAATTTTCATCGGCAACGAAAACTGTCTTTTATTTTATAATATTGAGTATTACATTTATATATTAACTGAACAAGAAATCACATAAAATGTGATTCCATGTCCAAATAAACAAAATACATATAAACTTATGAGTATGAGTCTAGTAATGCCTCACTTTTAATTGCCAAGACAATTAAATGCAAGTTTCACGGCATAAACCCACAACATTAAAGATAAAATTTTCACTTTTCAATAGTCTCCGTTTTTTACACAGTTTTTGTGCACCTTTTAACAAGGGCATGTATTCCACTGCGGTAACAAGCGTGGTGTTGGTTCCTAAGCAATCAACGGGTTCCTTACCTTCAAAGTGAATCAACGATGAACTTCCTTCTTAGTGGTCTCGTACTGTGATGGTTCTAGGTCAGGGCTGTGGATGAGGCAGGCCTTCCCATCCAATTTTTAGAATCTCTGAAGTTGTGTGACGACTGGTGTGTTGTCTTGCATTGTCATGCTAAAATAAGAACATCCGCCATTACTTTGGTTGGGCGAACTCGCTGTTATCCGGCGGTCCTCTCGAATATGTTCATAGACTCCCTGACTGTTGCGTGGAGTCACTGCAGTATCCGGCTTGCCGCTTCGGTTTTCATCAGCCAACGGTGTTTGCGCTTCAGCTTCCTTACAGCTACGAATCCATCGCCGAACAGTGCTAACATCCACTGTTGCAACACCATACACTTTGTTCAGCATTTCGTGAATGTAAAGGGGCGTTCCACCTTCCGCAATTAAGAACTTAGTCACGGAACGCTGTCTAATATGTGAATCTCAGTCATCAAGAGAATGCCACCAGATGACTTAGGAAGTTATTACTCAACTGGATTGAAGAAGAATGTTTGAGTAATCGCGCGAAATTCAAAATATTCACATAACTGATTTAAGGAGAAAAAAAAGAGGCATTACTTCGTATTAATATCGTATTTTTTGTTCACCTATTTCCTTCTAATGAAGGCAAAACTTTCCTCATATAACTGAGCCATTTGACATTTCTTATGATTTCAGCTTAATGTCTCCACTTCTAGTGTTGGGATTTCCTGCTGAAATTTACATGTTTGGAATACAAATTTCCTACGCATCATTAGCAGTCATTATTGCAGGTTTACAAATGCAATTCCTGTACATAAAAATTTTTCATGACCTGAAACTTACTACAGTTTACGAAGTAAGTTTTTAAATGTTTGAATTAAATAGTTTTAAGACTGTAAATATAACACATAGATGTAATATAAACACGTCCGGTAGAAGAGTCGAATAAATATTTTTCGGCATCGATGAGACTAATAGTGGTACTCTCGTACAGTTTTAATTCAAAGGGTGTGTGCGTGTTTTAAATTATAAATAATAAAATATCCAAAATTGTTATTATTTTTTATATTTATTTATTTACAGTCGCAACAATAGCTCTGGTTAATAGCGACTCAGTATGGAAACTCATTATTTTTTGTAGGGGGACTAACAGTTTTTCTCACGCACATAAACATCATGCCCCCGCCGGGATTCGAACCCGGGACCTCTGTGATGTGAGGCAGTCACGCTCACTGCTACAACTCGCAAAATCGACCCAATATTATTAAGATTAGTGTCAAATACAGACTTTTAGGATTCGATGAGCGGTCCTGATGTCTTCAAACTTCAATTTTATACCCTACAGGTAAAGGGAAGAAAAAAGGGAATGTATAATAAAAAGGAGAAAATGTCAATTCCATACTTTTTGGAACCACTCAGCTGTTGATGATACTCTAACGGCACTTAAAGCCCAGTTTAATCCAGTAGATCTATGTAGACTTTTGTAATAAGATCCGGGTAAATGTTATTGAAGCAACTATCTCAACCAGAAACGAAGAGGGTGAAACATGTTTTATCCTTCAGATACCACACATTCGGTCAGATCCACTTTTTAACTTATAGGAATTCCACTTTCCACATCGATTTAATTATCGACCACAATCAACAAGTCACAGCGGCAGACCCGTAAGTGGATTTGTGATCGCAATGTTTTTCCCTTGGATAACTTTGTGTCAAAGGGTGAGTTGACCCGAGAATTTATTGTTTCCTACTTCAGGAGTTGCAGCTAAAATTTGGATATAGTTAAATTCGGAGAATAATTAATAAAATAGTTTTAAATAGTACAAAAAGTATATCATCACGGGTTATTTCAGTAGAAAACAGTTCCAGGAACTAAAATCAGTATGAACATGCATATTATCATTTTATAAAAACTCGTTAGTCACAAAATGATAATCAAATGACAATTTAACCCGAACATGTCGGTACCACTTTTATTACAATTTAATTAATATTGGTTAAATTTACGACTGACAAACCATCCACATAAGATATGGTACAATAATGAAAACTCCGCAAGAAAATGGAATTTGCACTTTATTTCGGTGAATCCATCGTAAACGTAACTTGTGATCGTGATGATCTCTGATTGGCTTGCGTTATGTGGTCCTCAGTGTTGTTCGAAACACAATTCAAAATTTGTAAACTTAGGTCAATAATCAAACAAATGGAAATATTTTGACAATTCTTATTAGTGTACAAATAAAGTGATAAATAATGGTACATACATACCAAATAATACTCTGCAATTACTTTCTTTATTTTTTCTATGGTATTTTGAGGGGAGTTTCCAACATGTAGCCATACTTAAAAAAATAACATATACATGCATTGTACTGCATTCGCATAATAAAAATTCTCTAATTCCCATGATGACCAGAACGGAATTTTCAATTGTAATTATAAATCTCTGATAAATGGAAGAAGGTACTCGAATAACTTTCATTTAATAAATTGATTAAAATAATCTACTTAAATCAGAGATTAATATTTGTGTGCAAAGGATATCAATTATTAAAATATACAAATTTACGTCTGATAGAAAATAATGAATAAGAAAGATACCCAATTCAGAAGGAAAAGTAATATAAATACCGCTCAACATTTCTGAGATCCTTGTTCTTTTCGTCATGTGCTACGAAGAGCCTGACGAAAGGGACAAGGATCCCAGAAACGTTGTGTGGTATTTATATTACCTTTTGTCTGAATTGGTTATCTTCCTTATTCAGTATCAATTATTGTTAACTAAGTAACGTAAATCAAATATGTTACGGCATAACAAACTACTTTATTTTATTTCACTTTAACTAATCATATAATTATTGTATTAAACTGTTTCAGTATTTGAATTTGAGATTTGATAACGGTATTCGAGTTATTTGTGGGTTATTATTCTGTATTAGCATGGTAAGTAGTATTTTTTATATATATATTAGGTTATAATTTATTTTATGAAAAATGTAATAATGTCCTCCCTTATAGGTTATATGGGTGCCTGTGATGCTTGTTATAACGAGTATGGCTTTTAACCAAGGTAATGTGTATTTCGATAGAGGAAATTACTAATAATTTATTGAAAGTTTTATTCTTATAGTTCCCAAAGTAACTGCACCAGATGTAAACTCATTGTTTGTAAAAATTGCAACACCAAGAAGGACTCCTCCGAAGTGAATGAAATTTGGTGTACAAACGACCTGTGTAGATACGAATAATCGAGTAAAATTAGAAACCAGATAAACAATGTTGCGATTTGATAATCATTATTTGGTGAAGCCACCAGGCGCTGCAATAAATGCTGCTGTTCGGCGTGGAATGGAGTCAATTAGATTTTTTGAATGTTTCCCGGGAAATGCATTCCAGATTTCTTGTATGCAAACCCAAGTTCGTCTGTAGAAGCTGTGGGACGAGGATCACGAGCGAGACGCCGACCAACGAAATGTTTAATCTACGTAATATCCAGAATTATTGAAAAGAAGTCTTGAATATTCCTAGAAATATGTGGGCGAACACTGCCCTGTTGAAATACTGCAACAGAAATACTTTGAAGAAAAAAACGACTTCGGACTCTAGCACTTCACTGATTTACCTGTTTCTGTTAAGATTACCCGCAATTCGTAACAGCTGAGATAGCAGGATACGAAATCACACCCCCGATCATAATACTGAGGGTTTGTCCACTATGACGTTGGACAACGCGCTTTGGTATGTGGCGTTTTCTGGCATAGCGTCTAATACAAATGCGGCCATGACTTTACTTCAAATGAAAGCGGGATTGATCAGAAAATACAGTTGTTGCCAATCTGCAGGTCAGTCTCTGTCCATGAGCCCATTGCTGTCGAAGGCGAGAAGTGTTTTGCGTAAGAGGAGTTCTGTGTAAAGGAAAGCGTCGAAGAATTGTTGAAGCACACAATGATACACCTGTAGTAGAGAACCAGCGTTCTGCCAACGGTCGAGAAGCAGAATGGTCCGTCACCGCCATGTGGACCACGTGTCTATCATACCGAGCTTACGTCCACTTCCAGGTATTCAAATTGTATGATTTCTCTTGAGCCCTCTGCTTCCAAACTCGCATCAGTGTGCTGCTATTGCGCTCCATTCGAGTACATATTGCACGATAATAAAACCCTCCTTCACGAATGCCGATGATTCTTCCCTCTTCAAATTCCGTAACTTGCTGAAATATTGCCATCTTTCACAGTAGAGGAATGGAATGATCTTCTCAGGTACACATTAAAAAACTGTAAGATTCCATTGTAATATAATACTGGAGGGGTGGCGTTACTTTTATAGGAAAATAAAATTTGATTGGTTTTAAATTTAATTTATTTATAAATAAGAGTTTACACAAATTCAACAGGGTCCTTTTCAATTGCATCTATATAATAAAAAATAATGTATATTTGTATGTCAGTATGTATGTATGTATTTACGTTAATCTCTATACAAATTTTTACGCGTGGACAATGCAACAAAAATTGGTATACATATTCTGCCAAAATCGAGAACCGGTACTGTGTGGTTGAGAAACCCCTAGAATAAACGTGGAAAGAATTGTAGTTGATTTATTTTTACGAATTTTCCCAGAAGAGTTAATGTTATAATTTAGTGTTAAATTACTGCGCGCCAAGAGACGGTGACGTCATACGTTGGCGAGACATGCACGCATCATAAAAATATAGTTCTGTATTTCGTAATGAAATAAAGCAAAAATATTTTGATTGAATAAAAAGTATAATTTTTTTTTAATTAAAACTCCATTGAATAGTAATAAATAACAATACGAAATACTTTACCATCCTTGCGACAATGTTAATTTGGAAAAAATTAATATCGCGGCCTACTTTAATAACGCCAATATGGTGCCTTATAATACATTCAAATGTATGTCGTTATATAATGTACTATGGTACCCTGTATAATATTTCAGAAGATAAGATTTGTATAAGGTACGTCTGCTGAATTATGTTCGTAACTATAAAAGTATTCAAAATGACGCACGGACCTCCCAATCTGATTATTGTCGTTATTCAATTAATGTACTCTCAGTCGAAGGTATGTACAGATATAGGAACATTTAAATTGAATTAAAAGTACAATTAATTGTACTTTACGCAACGTATTTGTATAAATGTAAACAAATTATTGTGTGCAATTTGCGTCGTGAAACAAAAAGTTGAGTTTAGGATAGCAGTATTTGTTTTCCATTTTTGGGAACGACGTTATAGGTGTACAATTTCTGAGAAATGAATTAAAGCAGGAATATTTTGATTGAATAATAAGTATAATTAAATCTACCAATACCACGTCGAGTGATAAATAAAAATCATTATGAAAGGTTATACAATCCATGGAATTAATTTTCTTTTAAATAACTTGACTATTAACGTGGAATATTTAACGGGATCAGGAACCATTATGTTGCCAATTATATCTTGCAATACGCACTGGAAGATACATAGAATTATGATAAAAACAATACTTAAATTAGCAAAAACTGACGAATTACTTCGAGTGTGATTCTTCAAACTTTGGTTATGTGTCTATAACATTATAATTTCACATATTTGATTGTAATTGTGTAACGTGTAAAGAAATATCTTCAAGAATTGAGAAAATGTTCAAAATTGATATATTTCTATTGAAGAGTTCGCGTATTTCGTATTGTTTTGCATTAATTTTATGCAATGTTACAAACCGCAGATTGCTAAATCCACCAAATAGTTTATTTTCAGATGGAAAATTTATATATCTACAAATTTAGTAATTGTTCTAAATAGTTTATATATATAGCTTCTATTATATAAAATTGCCTGTATGTGGGTAGTATGTGTGTATACATTTGGGTATGTATATGGGTATGTTCCGCTTACAAATCGACACCCTCGAAGCAATTTCACCAAATTGTTCTTTGCGACAGGGAAACAAACAATGTGCGGGTGTAACACGCCTACCACCGCCAGGAGCAAGGGTGGACGGTGGTGGAAATCTTCAGACATGCTAAAATGTCAGATATTTGCGTTGAGGGTTAATTATAGTTATAGTATTTCTACTCATGTGATTTTTATTAATTTTTAACCCCTTGTGGCACGAGGGTTGAGCACGTTAAGGGGTGGTGGTGGAGGGGGGTTTTAAGTAAATAACGCTAAAAATACCGAGATTCGAGTCAAATCAAAGTTAATGGATGTCCCTGAGTTCATTTATGACAATCTGGGCAACGCGCGGGTGTAGGATTTTTTAAAATACGTTAACCAGCCGAATTTTCCGCCGAATAAATATATTTTGGAAACAATGATATTCATAAAATTTCTCTACATGTTCTCCGTGTTTAATTTCAACCCCTTTAGGGCTTGGGAGGGTTGCGCCGTTAAGGGTAAGGGTGGACGGGCATCACAAGAAAAATAACGTGAATACAACCGAGATTAGAGTCAAATCAAAGAATTATTGATGTCAATCAGTTTAACTTACCGTTTAACTTTCCCAACGAGTGGTTGGCGGGGGTGAAAATTTTCAAACATGTTAACCGTGGAACAAATATTTGTCAGGCGTTAATGACATTGATAATATTTCTACTGGTGATGTTTGTGTATAATTTCAACCCCTGTCAGTATGAGAGGGGAGGGCGCCTAGGGGTGGGGGTGGAGGGGAGTTACAATAAAATAACGCAAAAACAAACGAGATTGAAGTAAAATCCAAGGAAATGCATGTCGGTGTGTTTATTTATGACAACCTGAGCAACCTGAGAATAAGGCGGAAGTGGGAGGGTCTAGCCGTGGTGGACCAGGGTAGAAATTTTTAACTTGCCGACTTTTGCGGCGAATAAATATATTTCGGGAACAATGTGATTCATAAAATTTCACTACATGTTCACCGTGTATAAATTCAAACCCTTTTGGGCTTTGGAGGGGAGAATCCTTAAGGATGGGGTGGACGGGCGTTACAAGAAAATAATGCGAATACAAAAAAAATTAGAGTCAAATCAAGGATTATGGATGTCGCTGAGTTTAATTAAGACAATCAATTGATGATTTAACCCCCAGGGGCAGTGGTGGTCCGGGTTGAAATTGATAAGCATGATAAGCAGTCTATATTTGTGTCGAATAAATATTTTTCTGGTTCACTGAGATTTATAAAATGTCTCTACACGTTCCATAAAATTTAATATTAACTTCTTTCCGGGTTTGGGAGGAACTCCTTAAGGGTTGGGGGGGTGTGGATTTATATAAAATAGCGCAATCACAATCGAGATTGGACTCAAATCCAGGGTTATGTTTGTCAGTGAGTTTAATTATGATATTCAAGTTGTTGTTTAGTGCCTCAAGCGGGTGTGGATGTGGTGGATATCTTCAAACATGCTAACACGGCCGATATTTGAGTCGGATAAATATTTTCGGGGTAAAAGTGATTAATAGTGTTGGTACCAATGTATGTCAATAAAATTTCAACCTTTTACGGAATGGGAAAGGAGAACCGTAGGGTTGGGGGTGGAGGGGTATTACAATAAAATAACGCGAATACAACTGAGATTGGAGTCAAATAAAACGTTATGGATGTCGCCGTGTTCAATTATGACATTCAATTGGCAATTTAACCCCAAGGCTTGGGGGTGGATGGGGTGGACTGGGATGGAATTTTTCTAACATATCGATATTTGTATTAAATAATTAATTGTCGAGGTCAAAGACATTGATAATATATCTACCGATGTTGTTTGTAATATTAAACTTTTTTCGGCATTTGAGGGAATCACATTTAGGGGAGGGGGTCGAAACATTCAACCATGCTAAAACAGCAGATATTTAGACAGATAAATATTTTTGGGATTGAAGAGATCGATAGTGTTTTAACCGATGTTATCCGAGTATAGTTTCAACCCCTTACAGCATGGGAAAGGAGCACTCTTAGAGGTGAGGGTGGACGTGCCTTACAAATAAATAACGCGAATAAAACCAAAATTACAGTCAAACCCAGGTTTCTGCATATCGCAGTATGTAATTATGATATTCAATTGCCCATTTAGGAACAGGGACGGGGAGGATGGGGTTGGAAATTTTCAAAGTTGTTAAACGGTCGATATTTGCGGAAAATAAATATTTTTCAGGGTTAATTAGATTTATAGCATTTATACATATTTTATGTTCGGACAATTTCAAACTCTTGCGACATAAGAGTGGAGAACGGTTATGGGAGGGGGTGGACGTGTGTTACAAGAAAATAACTCGAAAATAACCGACATTAAAGTAAGTCGAATTTAATTAATGTAGCTGAGTTCATTTATGATTATCTGGGCAACGCGGGGGGTGGGGTGGGAGGAGTTGGGTGGGTGTTAGAATTTTTGAAAACATGTTAACCGGTCGTTATTAAAAATATTTCGGGATCAATTAGATTAATAAAATTTCTCTAGATTTTCTCCGTGTATCATTTCAACCCCTTTTTGGATTGGGGGGGGGGGTGGAGTGGTATTACAATATAATGATGCAAAAACAATCGAAATTGGAGTCGAACCCACGGTCATGTCAATGAGTTTAATTATTACATTCATTTAACCGTTTAACTCCCCCAAGGAAGGGCTGGCGGGGGTGTTAAAACATGTTTAACGGTCGATTTATCAAGGTCAATGTCATTGATAATATTTCAACCGATTTTGTTTTTAATTTCAATCCGTTCAGTCACGTAAAAGATAACACTTGGGGGTGGGGATTTGAGGGGCGTTACAAGAAAATAACGTGAATAAATCCCAGATTGGAGTCAAATATGAGTTATGGATGTCACTGAGTTTATTTATGACAACCTGGGGAACGTTAGCGGGTGACCGGGGACGGGAGGGATTGGGTGGGGGTATAAATTTTCAGACATGTAAAATGGACGATATTTGCGTGAAATAAATATTTTACGCTGTCCATTTCATTGATATTATTTCTACCGATTTTGTTTGTGTAACACCTTACGGTATGGTAGGGAAGTACGCGTAGAGATGGAGGTGTGTTTCATAAAAATAACCCCCAAAAAATGAGATTGGAGTCAAACCAGAGTTATGGATATAGGTGAATATATTTATGCCAACGTGGGCAATGTACGGCGTTTGGTAGTGGTGTGCGAAGGTGTGTGAGACCTCGAGGAGTTGGGCGTGGAAGGAAATTTTCAAACATTTTAAACGGTCGATATTTGCATTTAATAATTATTTCCTGGATTTAATGACTTTGATAGTATTTACACCGTTGTTGTTTGTGTACAATTTCAACCCCTGTGATAGGCTAGCGGTTGTGGTGGAGGTGCGTTAAATAAAAATAACGCAAAAACAACCGAGATTCGAATCAATTCAGAGACTATGAACGTCGCTGATGCTAATTGTGACAACCTTGGTAACGCGACGGGTTAGGGAGGTGGTGGGCCGGGGTAGAAATTTCCAGACAATGTAATCGGCCGATTTTTGCGTGGAATAAATAATTTTTGATTATCGCACATTTGTGGGGGCAGTCGTCTTCTAATATGTAAAAACGGCCGATATATTTGGTCAATGACTTCAACCCCTTCGGCATGGGAGGTGAGCACATTTAGGGATAGGCTTCGAAGAGCGTTACATAAAATTAGAACACAAGCAACGGAAATTGGAGTCATATCGGGGGTTATGGTTAAATGACATCTCGTGCAACGCCGGGCACCCAGCTAGTCAAGGTAATAAAAATTTACACACTCATTAGATTAAATTTTAGATAATTTACTTTAACTATATTCAATATTCAATATTCAATATTCAAAAAATTTCTGATACGTTAAATGGGAAAACCTCAGGGTGATTTTAGGAGGCTGAACATAAACGGAGACGATAAGATGTCGTATCTGAGGCCATATACGTGCAGAAATTTCGACTGTTAGGGAGGTGTTCATTTTTTGCAGTTGGCTACTCCAGGTGGACGTTGACTTAACCAGTAAATCTTCACAGGAAACCTCTGGGCAGCTTCCTCCTTTACACTTTCTCGTCGGTTTCCTCTTCCGTCCGTCGGAACTTTCTTTGTATTCTCCAAGTTGTAGCTCGGCTCTGGTTACACATGTGCTTTTAGTAAAATATTAAAAATTAATATTGAATTAATTTGGGGAGTGTTCTTCAGGGCTACACCAGGCTAAGACGTATAACAGAACTTATTGCAGCGCCGTGGTGCCTTCACAAAATACAGATTGAAAGATTTAATTTTGATTATAGCGTTGTAATTTTAATCGTTCATTTGTATCAACATAGTTTTTTGTACATTAAACTTCAATCATAGTATTAAATTTTTTACAAACATGATTTTTAGTAAGGAAATATTATAAATATTAATGTTATTCATAAGGAATACATATTTTTTTTTTCATTTTCTTTCTATCTATGTATCAGTTGTATTTGTGTTTCAGTCTGGTAGTATCTCTCTTATATCCGTTTCCTTATTTATTAAAAGGCCGATGTTTTCTAGATAGGGTCGTAATTCAATGTCTCGAGTTGATTTTGACGCAAACTTTCCAATCTGCGAAGAACACAATATGCCGGTTAATTTATTGAAACCGTTGGCAGAAGCAAATCGCAGGGGACTAGAACAAATAAGAAGTAATCTATGAGCTAGTCAATCTTTTATTGATAACTCATTCGTCGACAAAACAACAATGATTGGATTATATTTTTATAGTTTGACCTAATTGTGAAATGTTGATTATGTTAACCCAGCATTATACTTTATCAAATAATCAACTGATACATCCTTCATAAATATATCGTGCCTAATAAGCTGTAAACGATCTTCACGCTAATTACGAATAGTAATGAGTAATTTTTTTTTGTATTTTCCCACCTTAAATATTCAAATGCAAAAAGAAATCTTGCAACATGCTTGGGTAGTAAAATTTGAAAATGAAGAATCTTTGTAAAATACGTTGAACTGGTAATATTTTTACTTGTAGCACGAGTGGACGATCACGAAGGATTAATTCCGATTTGGTTTTCTTAATTTTCAGTAACGGAAGTATCTTCTTTCATCACATCAACAGTATTAAGTATCGTTTGCATATTATATACCTGTAAAGTAAGTAATTGTTTTCATTGCAATGTTACAGTATATAGAAAATACTTTTAGTTCACAGTAGAAAAATATAACATATTTATTTATGAATAATGATAATGTTAATTAAGACATTTAGGATCAAACTGTACTTTATCATAAAAATACATTGGCTTTAATTCATAAGAACACCCGCGTACCAATCGGGGGTCCCGGGTTGGACTCGTGGTCCTCTAGAGATAATTTTGTACTGATAATTTAAATTACTTTCTACTTCTTACGAATGAATTATTCATTAAATATTTTCTTGGCTTTCCAAAAAATGTTCATTGAATTCATAGAACGAAAATTTTCACGGTGTAGATGATGGATAAAGGCATCTCGGGATTGTACCACGCTGTGGAGTTAGCATTCAATTTAGCGAAATGTAAAAGCATGTACTCGACAATGTCGATAATGTCCGTCTTTTCGCGTTTCATTTTTTATCTGAGCCATTACTCTTTACGTGACGAAGATGGCAGTGCCAGCCGTCTAAACGTTGAGATAAACTATCGTCGATACCCCATTGGAAGCTCGAGAGCTCTTTGACCAACCATTACATGGGGAAAACCTACGTCCTCTATGTTTATGATACTTTTGTAATCTGGAAACTCGGAATTGATTCATTAAATAAATTCCTTCAACCTTTTAATGGTTTACTCAATAATATGCAATTTGCGATGGTATTGGAAAAAGATGACTATTTGCCACTTTTATACATTATGATGCACAAGAAACCATGTCAAAAATAGGACACGTAATTTACAGGATGTTTGCAAACATGGATTAATTAATATCTTAATGCTAATAGCTAACACCACACCTCAGAAATATACAGTAGTTTTTTTTTTTACATTTAGCCTATTCCATATCAAACTGGACTCCAAATATCAATAATCTTAAGAGAATATTCCAGATGAACGGGTACACTGAAGCCCAGATAAAAAAGACATTTCCAGAAGCTAATTATAAAAAAGAGGAAACGATGAATCGACACCGATTTCGAAAGCAGTTATTCCCTTTACTGCACGCACAATGACGAAAATTGAAAGTGTTTTTGTCAAATATAATATTAAAACGGGTTTTCAACCACAAGAATTGAAAAAAAAGAGGAATTTTTCGCATATTTGAAAAATTCGCACGTAGATGTCCCCACCATTACTTTCATGTCACAGGAACTTTCATTTAAACTTAACCTGCATAGTGAAAGGCAGCACTCAAATTAGCGAATTGCAAAAATAGAGCACTCAACACCAATCTCTGTCTTTTCGCATTATTTTTGTGTCACCACTCCTTCCCTACCAACCGCTATGAGGTTAAATTGGTCTTTACCGGCGACTCCTATAACCCAGGATTCGACCCCAATATCGATAGTTTTTGTATTATTTTATTGTCTCCGCTTCCTCTCCCATGGCGTTGAGGGATGAGATATGTCACTAACTTCATCGAGTGTTCCTGAAAATTATTTATCAACGCTAACATCAGTATTTTTTGCACTTTTAAAATGCTAGCCCTCTTCCACCCATTCACTCCATCCAAGGGTACTGTTCCCGGATCGTAACATGTATAAAAAATTTTGTTGTAGTTTCTGTACACGTTGCAATTTTTATACGGAATACACACATCCATCCTTAAATTATTTTTTATATATATTACATTTTGCTGCATACGTGGTTGAGTTAATTGGCATCTTTACTTTTTATAGTTGATGATTTTTTTAATAAAGTGTTATTGTCGCATTAACATATTGTAGCATCACCGACCACGACCGTTGATTACACAGAATATTCTATAAAAATGTATATATTAAGTGACATATGTTAGCTTGATGATTTTTGACCATGTTACACCTATTTATTCAAAATGTGTCACTGCGTGTTCCCCATTTGGCAGAATGTAGTAGTTTTAGCCAAGGGTCATCTACGTCCATTTTTTGTTAATCTTCTTCCCGACTATGAGAATATAGTATTATAAATTCAACAATTCATACGACTTGTTCGTTAAGTTGTCCTCATTTCCTTTATTTTATTCCATGCTGGCACTTAAATCTCCACTTCACTTAAATAAAGAAATAGAAAATATAAGCTTCCACTATGTCTCAATAACTATTAATTCGAGCATGTAATTAATTATAATTTTATCTTTCTTATCCATATACTACAGTCATGCGTATCGCGAAAATTTATACAAATTTACTTTTTTATTACATTGAACCAGCTGGGTGGCCGGGATGTCGTATATCCATAACGCCAAATTTGACTCCAATCTCGGTTGCTTTTGCGTTATTTTTATGTAATGCTCTTCGCCCCAAATCCCTACATGTTTTCACCTCCCATGCCGAAAGGGGTGGAACTCATTGGCTCCCAAAAAGTTTCTTTCATAAATCATATCGGCCGTCTGAACATTTTACAAAATTTCCAGCCACGTCCGCATTGTACTTTGGGTTCAACAAAAAGTTGAATGTCTTTATTAAATTCAGAGATATCGATACCCCCGGATTTGATTCCAATCGTATTAGCGTTATTTTCATGTAACGCCCCACCAAACCCCACCCAGAAGCTTGCTATCATCCATGCCGACAAGGATTAAAATTATACACAGCCCTGGAGCATCTAGAAAAATATTATGAATTTAATTGACCCCAAAAACAGTTAATGTGACGCTAATATCGGCCTATTAACATGTTTTTAAAATACCACCCACGCAAAAAACGTAAATACAAATATTCTGCATTGAATTGACTGCGAAAAATCTTAGGCACAAACATCGGGCGATTAACATGTTTGCATAATTTCCACTCCCGATTACCCCCACTAATGGGGGTTAAACGCAAATTTGAATGTCTAAATTAAAATAGGTGACATGCATAACCCATGATTCGACTCCAAACTCGAATATGTTTGTCTTATTTTTGTGAGATGCCATCATCTCCTCACGATAACATCGCTAGAAACATTATCAAATCTTTGACCCCTAAAAATATTTATCCGACTCAAATTTCGGTTGTCGTAGGATGTTAGAATATTTTAACCCCCAGCCCTAAGCGTTCTCCCCTTTTACACTGAAAGGGGTTAAAATTTTACAAACAACATCGGTAGAAATACTATCAACATCAATGGCACTGGCATTTTTTCAACGCTAATATCGACTATAGATTAAACATGTTTCAAAAATTCCACACCATCAATCCCTGCACCTGGGAATTAAACGGCCAATTCAATGTCATAATAAATTTCATAACCCTAGATTCGAGTCCAATCTCGATTACTTTTGCGTTATTTTTATGTAATGCCACTCCACCCCAAACCCCTAAGAGGTGCTCTCCCCAATCCCGAAAGGGGTTGAAATTAAACACGGAGAACATATAGAGAAATTTTATTAATTTTATTGATCACTAAATATATTTATTCGACGCAAAAAACATCCAGTCAACATGTTTTTAAATTTCTAACCCCGCCCAACTCCGCCAAACTTGTCCCACCCCAGCGGGTTGCTCATATTGTCATAAATAAACTCAGAGACATCCATTACTTTCGATTCGAACCGAATGTCGGTTGTATTAGCGTTATTTTATAGTAACTCCGGCCCACCCCTAAGCGTGCTCCCACTTATGTTGCTAGATGTTGAAATTTTACAAAAATTAAATTAGTAGAAATACTATAAAATATAATTAATCCTTGAAAAATATTTATTCCATGTAAATATCGACCGTTTAACATGTTTGAAAATTTCCAACCCCGGTCCACCCCTGCCCTTGGAGGTTAGATGGCCAATTGAACATCATAATTAAACTTTGCGACTTTTAAAACCCTGGATATGACTGTAATCTTGGTTTTATTCGCGTTATTTATTTGTAAAGCCAGTTCACCCTCACCTTTACGATTGCTTTTTTCCCATGCTGTGAAGGGTTTAAATTATACTCAGATAACATCCGTTGAAACACTTACTCTTTGAACCCTAAAAATATTTATCTGCCGAAATATCGGCTGTTTTAGCATGTTGAATGTTTTCAACCCCCTCCCCTAAGTATACTTCCCTCTCATGCCGAATGGGGTAAATTTGACAAACACCATAGGTAGATATATTTCAATGTCATTGACCGCGACAATTAATTATTTAGCTCTAATATCGACCTCTTAACATGTTAGAAAAATTCCACCACAATCCACCCCGTCCTGGAGGTTAAATTGTCAATTGAATGTCATAATTAAACTCGGAAATATCTATACTCTTGTATTTTACTCCAATATCGGAGGTATTCGTGTTATTTTATTGTAGCGCTCCTCAAACCCTACCCCTAAGGGTGCTCAACTGCTAAACCCGAAAGGGGATGTAATTATAATCAGAGAACATGTAGAGAAATTTTGTAAAACTCATAGTGCCGAAAAATATTTAGTTGTTGCAAAAATCGGTAGATTAACATGTTTGATAATTTCCAACCCCGATCCCTGGGAGGTTAATTGCTAGTTGAATGTCATAATTAAACTCAGCGTTATCCATAACTTTTGGTTTGACTCCATTCTTGGTTTTATTCGAGTTATTTTCTTGTAATATCCCTCAGCCCCCACCCCTACGGTGCTCCTTTCCCATTCGGTAAAAGGCTGAAATTTTATTCACATTCATTCGTACAAACACTATTAATTACTTTTAACCCGAAAATTTTTAACCCACTCAAATATCAGCCGTGTTAGCGTGCTTGAAAATTTCCTCTCCTAAACACCTTCGCTTGGGGAACTTAAACGGCAACTTGAATATCATAATTAAACTCACCAATCTCGATTGTGTTTGCGTTATTTTTATATAAATCCACTCCACCCCCACCCTTAAGGGTGCTCCACTCCAAATCCCAAAAGAGGGTAATATTAAATATATGGAACATGTCGAGAAATATAATAGATCTCAGTGACACAGAAAAATATTTATTCGAAGCAAATATCGATTACTTAAGATGTTTGAAAATTTCAACTCCCGTCCACCCCAGCTTGGGGAAGTTAAACTGTAAGTTAAACGTCATAATTAAACACGGGGATAAATACAACGCCATAACTCGAATGTGTTAGCGTTATTTTCATGTAATGCCACTCCACCTTAACCCTTAAGGGTGCACCACTCCCATGCCTGAAAGAGGTTCAAATTATACATAGAGGCATGTAGTGAAATTTTATAAATGCCATTGATCCATAATTTTACTGATTAGACGCAATAATCGGCCGGTTAGCATGTTTGAAAATATCTTTCTCCGCCCACCCTCTCTCATCACCGCCAATTCCCACCCACCTCCTTGCGTTTCTCAGTTTGTCATAAATAGTCTCAGCGACATCCTTTACTCATATTCGACTCGAATATAGGTTGCTTTTGCGTCAATTTTATAAAACTCACCTCCACTTTTTCGTATTCAGGAAATCTATCCTCCTCCATTCTGTTATAGAACGGTGCTCGACCTGGATAAGAGCTCTTCACGCAACATACACTTAGGCGTATCAGGAATACATTACCAGCATTGTAGTTCTTCTGATTATCTTCAATTACAATTACATATAAAGCCTATTCATCAATGTTTCCAGGCAATTTCAAAAATCTTTATTAAAAATGATTAAATTTTAAATTGAGTATTCAACTGCTTCAAATATTAACATAAACAATGTGTTATTGTAAACAATCTGGGTGCGCGGAGTTGCCCGGGATGTCTTAAATAAATACAGCGACATCCATAACCCCGGATTTTACACCAATCCCGGTTGTTTTTGCGTTATTTTTATATAACGTTCCTTCATTCCCACTCCATGCCGTAAGGGGTTGAAATTATTACAAAATTATCTGAAAAACGCTACTCAATCTACCCCGAAAAATTTATTTTGACGAAAATATCGGCCGTTTTAACTAGTTTGAAAATTTCCACCCGCTACCACACCCGCTCCTAGCGGTAGAAGTTGTGTCTTATCCCCACGGTGTTTGTTTTCAGCTAGATAGGAACACATGCACAACATTTGTTCAATTGTATTCCACGGGTGTAATATACACACATTGCTTTTCCATTCCACACCTACTCATAGGGTAGTAGTACAACTTAACCGGCAAGCTGATTGTTATAAGTAAACTGAGCGACAACTATAACCACGGATTTGATTCCAATCTCGGTTGTTTCCGAGTTTTTTTTATAACTCCCCCCACCCCCACCCAGAAAGGGGTTGAAATTATACAAAAACGACATCGGAAAAAATACTATCAATCTCATCGACCCAAAAAATATTTATTTGATAAAAATATCAACCATTTTAAAATGTTTGAAATTTCCACCCCTGTTCATCCCCGTCTCCCCCCGGCCCCATGGGTGGTTCACGTGTCTTACCCCCACAGTATTTGTGTTTCTGGTTCGAATGAAACACGTGTACAAAATTTGCTCCACGGATGTGGATTTGTAGGCGGAACATATACGGACAACCAGTCAATTTAATGTAGTAATTTTTTGTACTTAAATCGTCTTTAGATTTTTAAGTTATCTGATCTTTCCCTTTGATCTTAGTTTACAGTTCTTTACAAACGGGAGCCGATTAGACCTTGAAGCTCTTCCTTGCTCTGTCGAATTAAATTTGTGCGACGTTGTCATATATTATTGTCGACACAGCTTCACTTCGGGTTTATTGTCATTCATTATTGACGATGTTCCAACGTTTGTCTATTCGCCGACAGAAAATCGACTTACATTTGAAAAACATTATAGTATTAGATTAATTGTTACTTCAATGACATGTTGGCTGTTAATATCTTCATTCTTCGCAAAAAAACAGATTAAGAACTCTCTTGCTGTGCAGATCAAAATCCTAGAAATAAGGACTCATTTCTTTAGTCTTCTAAAGTTATTTCAGAATTAAATGAAATTATATTTTCTAAAACTCTTGAGTTCACCGCGTTTGTAATATTTAATAAAACCTCAAAGTTAAATAAATATAAACCTCTGCGTTTAATGGTGGACTTCAATTTTTTGTTAATATCTGTTTAAACTGTTTATTTTCTTGATTTTATTTGACAGGGTGGCTTGAAAGCAGTGGTCTGGACAGACGTCATCCAGGTGTTCGTTACATTTATCTCTCTACTTGTGTTTATTGTCAAAGGGACAATAAAATTGGGAGGCTTCGGAGTCGTATGGGAAAGGGGCGTGGACGGAGGAAGAATTGAACCCCCAAGGTAATTCTTACACTGTTGCAAGGTTGGAATTTTAATCAATAAATTTAAGGACATATTTGAATATTTGGTTAATGTAAAATAAATGCTTGACTCTGAAAGTAATTGTATTAATTATTCTTGCGGCAGAAATACACTGGTCACATTGAATTTTTTGCAGAAAAGCAAAATAGACGGTCTTTATAGATTTAGATGCGCTGAAAACGAATATTATGATTCAAAACTGTCTACTAGCTCAGGATTACAAGACTTTTTGTTCAGGTATATTGCTACCGTAATCAATAGGATATATACATTAATTGATCTTATCTAGGTTATTTGCGTTTTTTTTGCCTTCCCATTGTGGGTGGTGTCTGTAACATCCAGCAGAAATCAGACAACATAGCAGTAGTCCAATCCTGTGTATCGCTGTTCCATGAGAGAAATGCCCCCTGAGAACACTTCGAGGAGGGAGTAAAAGAAGTGCGCCTTCAGGGTTTTATAAGCATGAATGAGTATGTCTTTAAGGCCTGAGTAATGTTTCCCAAGAATATTGTTGTCGAGTTACGGAAGCAAGGCTACGCATGGAGCTCAGGGGTTAGAATGGACTCAAAGTGTGTGTTCCATCAGTTGGTGTATCTGGGGACCAATGAATATCCTGTTTGTGATCTTCTCTGTGCTGAGACGTTGAAGTTGATGCTATTCCCTCTGTGTGTAATGTTGTTCTCGTTCACTCTCACAGGTAGCAGAAATATTTTGTGTACTCCCTTGCAAACCAAACAGCATCGCAATGACTTTGAAATGTCCACATACCAGTCATTCATTCTTATTGTAATTAACACAGTTTACAACGAATTTCAACATGGTATCGTTGTCAAATTTCATGTACCATCAGTGCGACTGGAAACGTAAACACCTTATTTATTTGTAACCCTGAGCCGGGAGACTATTTTACCCTTGATATTTATGTTCAGCGCATCTAAAATTATAAAACTCGACTACTTTCGTTTCTGTAAAATATAAAAAGTGAATATTTGTGGACCAGTGATATTATTAACTGTG
Source organism: Zhengitettix transpicula (assembly GCA_037074705.1). Lineage (NCBI taxonomy): Eukaryota > Metazoa > Arthropoda > Insecta > Orthoptera > Tetrigidae > Zhengitettix > Zhengitettix transpicula. The sequence continues at coordinate 199,734,307 of CM073591.1, read as the reverse complement.
CTTACAATGGCATGCGTATTGCCATTGAACACTTTTGGGTCAGGAGTTTTCCGTTTCCATGCATCATTTTACGAGATCTTATTGATATTATTACTGTTCCATGACTCAATTAAGTTTTACACATAATGACATTCTTTTCGTAAAATGAAATCACAGAAGATACGAGTTATTCAGAAAGTAAGGTCCTAATCGCTGTAGCTTATCGAATTTCTTGCGAACATTGAAACGCGTATGGTCACTGACTTATCGTCACACACCACGACGCCATTTGTATTGGTTTCCTTGCAGTGTGCTGTTTATAGTGTCAGTTAAAAATGTAAAAACAATTTAACAGCCCATCGACTGTGAAATACAGTCAGTGATTCGGTTTTTGACAGCAAGGAACGTTGCAAAAACAGAAATTCATCTACAGATAAGTGAAGTTTATGGCCCCAATGCGCCGAGTGACAGCAAACTGGGATCCGCACGTTTACCCGACAAACACTTGCCCGATGCACGTTTCTAGGCAACAAAATCCCGATTGACGTTTTCCCCACAGTACTTTATTCCGATTCATGTTTTCCCGACAGGTCATTTTACCGCTGGGACATTTTCCCGAACATGAGTTTTTACGAAATAAAGCATTACATTAATATTGTAGAACACTTAATAAGTTACTTATCTTATTATACATGATTATTATTGTAAATTATGTTATTCATTAATGCATTTTCAACCAAACTAGGTACATGTATCGCTTAAGATTTAGGAACCAACCCCGTGGATTTAAAATAACACCACAATTGTGAGGGTGGAAGGGGGTGACACTTTCAAATTACAAAATATGCGATAACGACCTATATTGGCGCCGAATAAATAATTTACGGGGTCACTCTGTTTCATAATGTCACTATCGATACTTTTAGTGTCAAATTTCATCCCCTAACGGCATAAGGACAGGTATGAGGTGGTGTGACTGGGTGTGACAAAAAATTGCGACAACTACCAACATTGGTGTCGAATGTACTGTTTTGGAAGACGCTGAGTTTAGTTATGGCATCCCAGCAGGGTTAAGTTGAAGTTTCACCCCTAGGGAAGAAGTGATTTGGGTGATTATAAAAATCTGATATCACTTGATATTGTTGTCAAAACCGGTGTTATGGTAGTCTCTGAGTTTAATTATTGTATTCCAGCAGGGTTACATTTCCCTGGCGGCATATGACAATAATAAGGGGAGAAATAATTTAATAATACCGAATTTCGTCATATATTTGACAGAGAATTTTGCTTCAAATCTGAAACGCGTGGATCAATTCAACTAAACTTTGAACTCTTGTAACTTAAATTCTGGAATGAACATTGTTGGGGTGTGACATCACTTGAATATGAAGGGGTAAGGGGTGGAACCAGGATGAACTTCAAAAATGTAATACCACTGATATTAGCTTCGAATAAATGGTTTTGGACTTTGGTGATTTTAATACTGTTACGTGCATCGGGCAAGCGAGTGTTGGGATTTTGTACTAGACCCCAGCAAACTGCGTAAGTGGATGAGAGCTTTCAAGGACGGACGGGGAAATATCCATGATGAACCTCTATCATGACGACCATCAGTAATGACATGAGATTTGGTCAATGCAGTGGACGAAAAGATTCGTGACGAGGGACGATTCACAATTTCAACTTTAGAATTGGAATTTCTGGTAGAATAACTTTTCACAAAGTTGTCTCTTAAAGTAAGAAAGAAGCAGTTAAAGACTGGTTATCCTCACCGGCAGCAGACGTGTATGACTTAGGCATACAAAAGCTTGTTGATTGTTATCACAAATGTTTAGGCAAATATGTAAATATGTAGAAAAATAAAGAAACATGTAAGTAATTAAATAAAATATGTATTTTTTTTAAAAAAAATGTGATGGTTTTTGGTTTATAAGAAATCGGACCTTACTTTCCGAATAACTCTCGTATTTAAAATCGGTAATATTTTTTGTTTCAACATAATTTGCATTTTTTTTCCAAATATATTTAGGTGGACCTTAGACGTGACAGAAAGAATAACGTTTGTAAATACTCTTATTTCTGGAATTGTAACCTTGACATCGTTCAATCTTCATCAGTCATTTATTCAGCGGTACCTATCTCTGCCGACGATGGGACATGCCAAAAAGTGAGTTGATCAAAAAATTATATCAGTGAGAGCAAAATAATACAGCAATATAAGAAAATCTGTACTTCTTTCTTCAGATTAATTGAATTAGAATTAAATTACCTTTAGTATCAGCTGTGGTACTGAATATACTTCTAGTAATTCTGCTGTATATAGGCAAAGCTAATCACACAATCAAGCAAACACATCGGAGTATGAGTAATCTTTTCGAGTTCGACAGTTAACGCGGGACGAAATAATAATAAGGGTAGAAAACTATTAGCATTACCATACAGTTCGGTCGACGACCTTAATATGAAAACTTTCTTATCCACATTATCCTTACAGAGAATTGGTGTTCTGAATCACAATATATGTTAGTCGAAGGACTAACAATAAGCTCCTATTATTCTCCGAGTTCTGTGACGGATGCTGCTGATATTGTTTTCATCCTCACTTCATTAATCGACAATTACAATAGGAAACTTTAACATCAAACATAGTTGGTAGAATTACAACAACTACTGTTTGAGCAGTAAAACTAATGAAGCCAAAGTAAGAGATTGACAAGCTAAGACTATAGACAGAAATTATAGTTGAACATCAAGGTGAGTATGATTACGGTTGAATACACTGTGATAGCTTTCAATGGAACCTGTGTTGTAAAATTATTAACGTTACTGCCAGAAATATAATTGATGAAGCAGTCGACTACACGAAAAATATAAGAAGTTTAAGAACCAATGCAAACCCAGAAATTCAATATATATATACATATATATATATATATATATATATATATATATATATATATATATATTGTAATACCCAGTAAAGAAGGACATGAATTTTGTTCTTATTTCATCCGATTTGTTTTCCAACTCAGACTGGGGATTCTTGAGTGGTTTGTATATAAAAAAAGAGGATAATAATAAAATGATGGATAAGTGGCTTTTAGAGAAGGGGAGGACTATAATTGGGCGTTTAGCGGCTCTTAGGGCTAATGGTTGTGACTGACATCTGGACGACGGAACCCTAAATGCATGATGACAGAATTTTTATGGACATACAATTATATTAAAAGGAAATAATTATTTTAATTGTATTGAGTGGCTCTCGGAGCGTGAGAAAGGCAACAGCTGGTGTTGTTTGGTGAACGTGGAAACTCAAAAACTGTGAAAACAAGGGAATATTATGGAGAGGGGAGAGCAGATAAAAGACGAGTTGGACAGGAGCAGTCAGACAGTTGGAAGAGAGCGTTGTTGGAGTTCCGCAGGGCGGACGCAGGGCCAAGTTAAGGGGGCCGAGACAATTTTATATATTCATCCAAGAGGCAGTTTTAGAGTCATTAAGAGAGATCATCGAATGGTAGGCCAAGCTAGGTGGCCGAGAGTAATCTGTTGGACATCAGTCATCAGCAGTCGGTAGGAGTTTCGTCGTGGAAATCTGTCTGCCAGCAGAGTTTGCAATGGACACACATGTAATTATTTAACTTGAAATATTTGTTTTCCGTAAAAATTTTGTTGAATTCATTTCCTCGCGTCCGGATTTCCATATATTGAAATCAGGTAGCAATCCTTTAACAGGATTAACTGGTCAGTAATGCGCTCGGATGTAGGCATTAATAACTAGCAAATATGAGTACCAAATCATCTTTGTTCCCAAGATTTTAAAACAAATAAAAAGTTTACCCAGGTTTTTCAGCGTCCAGAAGATTATCAGGTACCAAGTATTTGAAATAAGCCATGTCAATCCCCGAGTTGCAGTTATCGAGGAAAATATTGAGACTTTTGGGGGTACAGGTGACGATTTTTATTGGATGATATAACCTGGAGTTTCTTTTGAAATTGTTGCAGACGGAAATGGTACATTTACAGATATTTGTTCCTATTTGAAACATGGTCTACTGACTCTACTCTTAAAAGAATTTAAGGTTTACGAGTTCCCTGAATACATGTCAGGCATACAGTCACAACTTCACATGCACGGTACTTTATGGAGACCACACGGTCATAGTTAGGACTAATAGGAACATGGGTACGGTGGACTGAAAGTTGAATAAAGCATTCACATATAATAACAGCCTAGGTAAAGGCGAATTGAAACAGTAGTCCAAAGGAACAATATTATTTTATGTTAGCCCAACATAAAACATGCAAACCGGTTCTCGAACCATGTCTAAGTAGAGCCAAGCATCTCGAGGGTTCTGTAGAATCATGGCCAACTTGGGGACTCACGTGTATGACGTCATGACTGGCTATTCCTATTCAGCGTCCAATGATACTTCAAAGTTAAACCCAAGCGTCGACATCAAATTATTCCATTTTGTTCGGTAAAAACTTTATTATAACACGAATAGTGCAAATTAAGGGGTCGAACCCTACCCAGAATAAATACCCCGATTTGCTAATTGAAAAATATAAGAAAACTGCGGAAGTATGATATTTCAGTACAAACGGAGTGTCTGTCAATATATGTAGTTGGTAACATACCTGATGACGATGTAACCCAAATTTTACTAAATTATATCAATATTTAAACAACATATGTTTATTCATTAAATATTTTCCTTTCATAACACCGATATTTCTGTATTTTTTCAGGGCTCTGTGGACTTTCCAATTCAGTTACGTGGCGTACGTTCTTGTTGCTACCTACTGCGGGCTGATGATATATGCTAATTATTTTGATTGTGATCCCCTCACAACGAAGGTTAGCAGAACATTCTGTTAATAATTATAAACACTTTAAGAAAATGTTAACTGTTACCCTTAAAAGATGTGGCTTTCGTAACACCGACGTTGATGGGCATTTTGTTTCCATAGTTTACCAGTTACTTCCGGTATCTCTTCTCCCGCTATTTCTCGCCTGATGCTTCTGCATTACAGGAAGAGGGCGGCACAGTCTCATTGTTTTCTTCTTGTAGGCAGAAAACACGTAATCGTTCAGTTCTAATTTCTCCTACTACTCTCAACTTTACTGTTTCTAATCAATCGCTAATTAACTATTCTCGAACTTCACGATATTTGAATAACAATGTTACTTCTACTTAATAATTTAAGAAATTCTGAATAATTGATTTACTTCACTAATACTAAAAAACAACGTCTTCTCAATGACGTCCCAACTTCACGACTAGTCTATATCTTCTCAAAAACTTCTTTAGCTTCACAATTTCGCCATAACTTCTTCCTAAAACTGATCTGGTTCCTCTGCAGGTGACCTCAATAAGTAAGATACAGAATTTCTGCCCAAAGAGAATCTAATCTGAATTTCATTAAATTTCGATATTCTTGTTAACCCTCTCCCTACGGTGTCACAAAGCAATTTTCCAGACCCTGGTAATTAACGTTCATTACGGCGCCAAGTTGGCGGCTATTATTGTCCGAACATGCTTGTGACCAGTGTTTTGTTTTTCTGTATCTCAATTATTCTTAAAGAAATACCGCTGATGTCTGTCTCTTGCCTTCACTACCTGAGTTGCGTGCATTGAACTGGCCAGACCGGAGGCGAGAATATAAATTTCTCTTAATTTATACGTAAAATAAAAACTAAAAATGGAATGAAATAACCCCAATAAACCTGTGTACACTACAGCTAACCGTAGTACATCCACACGGATGCAGCTACACGGGACCATCACGCACAAGAGGCCTGCTAATTGCTACTAGATTAATCTCTTGGGATTGTTATGGTGTTGATTTGTTCTGTATGGCTACAAGGGACACAACTGTTTAATAGGCACTATATAGAATTTTACTGTGTGTAGTATTTATAAACTTCCCTGTATTTCATATATTCATGAAGGCTTACAATTCCTTCAATTTGTTTTAGCTTAGTAAAAAACCCGATCAGGTTCTACCATTGTTTATGATGGATGTTCTGGGACAAATCCCTGGTCTTTCTGGACTTTTCATCGCAGGTGTCTGCAGTGCAACTTTGAGGTAATTTGCTAGAAATATAGTAGAACCTAAATGGGCAATGAAATGGGAGGGAATCTTGTAAAATATATTTATTATACACAAACCTGAGGTAATAATAATCAAGAAACATTATACTGATCAGAACACGTTTCGTGTATATTAAAATAACAGCAGAAGTGTCTGCATGCGAAAGTTCGTAAAGCAAGAATGATGAAAATATAACACAAATAATTTGGATAGGTTGAACAATCAAGTAACCAGATGTGTGTTAACCTTCTGACCAAGGTGTCATCTTTTTCAATTATTATGCTGCAGACCTACACCTGATAAAGTCCACAATTAGGGACGAAATGTAATTTTTTCTGTTTGTAACAATGAGTTTCCCTACTGGGCAGAAAATCCCGCAATTACTCTAACGACGTGTCCTACTTTCCCTTTCTGCGTAGTTGCCATTTTCCTTGTTACAGTTAGGTGACGAAATCCTAAATTTGATTTTCAGACCTGTAATTTAAGATGGATGATTCATTACCCTGCGTGGCCTGAAGATAATGTTTGTTAATTATATGTTTACTAAGATTGTAAATATTAGGGTTCCACCTGAATACCGTGGATTTAGGCTACCGTAGCAAATTACAAAATTGCGCAATGAACCAAAATTTAATTCATGTGTGTTTCTTTTTAGGTAAATAGGTCCGTTGACAGCGTCAGTCATACGATTTACTCACCCTCAACAGAGCTTAGGACAACCGATATCCATTTTCGAACTCATGATATATGACAGCAACCAAATAATAATGTGTTTAAGACTGACGGACTTCGACATATCCACTGAGTTCCGCGGTTTACTAAACCACGTGTCTCATATTGTATCGCACAAAATCTTGGCAGAATCTTTAACAACAACCTCCCTCAACTCAGCAGTATTTTTATTCTGATTGTCAAAACTCATTCTCAAGACTCCTGTCACCTCTGTCGGAACTGCTGAAAGCTTAGCTCCCGGCTTATTTTGTAATATTTCGTTTTTATTGTCTACTTCTCCAAATGGTTGATCCCTGCATGGCTTCAAATCCTCTGGATCACAAAAGTTTCTAGGCTGATTTTCCCCCTTGACGTATAAGTGAAATCAGCGCAGAGCAGCCGTGGCAGCTTAAACTAACAAATTTAAACAATAAATGTGCAATTTGCCTGTCAGTTGTGAGCTGGGAGTTTCAAGTAATGGAATTTGCGAGCGTAGTTTGTCAACGTTTTTGTGTCAAGAAATCGTAATGGAAAAACGAGCGGTGATTAAATTTCACATTTTACTCGGTCTGCATTCGAGTCCATGAAAATGTCTTACGGCGATAATTCTTTAAGTTGTGCACGAGTGTTTGAGTGGTTCAAACGTTTTAAAGGTATGGTGTCGATCGAGGACAATAAGAGGTCAGGGTGTCCCTTCTAAAGTTAATTCGACGGAAACATCGAGAAAATTCGTGATCTTATGCAAAGGGACGTCATAACTCATGCATAACTATCGCTGAAGAGATTAAAATCTTTAAAACAAGAGTCCAAGACATTCTCCGGAATGATTTGATGAAGAGAAAAGTTTGCGAACAGTTTGTCCCGCACACCCTGACTCCCAAACGGAACCAACAGCGCTTGGACGCCAGACGCAACTGGATTGAAACAAGAAACGCTGTACACTAGCATAATTATTCCAACCATATAATTGGTAGAGAAAAGTTTTTATTCACCAAACTTGACTTTCTACACGACTTATTTTTTATTAGAAGGAGTATCAACTTGTAATGATTGATACAGTAACGCGAGTTATTTGGAGGCGGAAGCCATTGTTTTGTCAGTTGGAGGACTTCGAAGGTGATCTGCGTCATTTTTGGGGCAAAGGAACTACGTGGAAAGAAAGCGTCAAAAAAGGTGCCTGGATCCTACAAGCGAACGCCAACATTATCAGGAGTAACTAATTGAGTTCTGGAAGCATCTGACTCGCAGACGGTCATACAAATTTTTTAACATTTGGAGGAGCAATTGAGGGATTTAGAGAGTCGAAATCGGAAAAGGATAGAGAAAATATAGCAGCCACAGCCACAGTTGGTCTAACTCACGACCCGGGCAGTAAATGATCCAGCGCCAAGTTGAGAGGGCGCAGCATCTGTCCGACGCTGACCAATGATGGACTCGACATCCTCACCTGATGTCAGCCACGTCGTCCACCGCCACCGCAGAGCAGCCTAATATCGCACATCACCAGACAACAACAAATAGCCGCCGGCATAATATCGTGAATATAATTTTATTTCAAAGTATCGTTAGACTAGAGTCCTCAGTTTATTAAATTCAATTTAATTTGCCATGTTACTGTTCACACCACGAAGTTAATAAGAACCTTGATATAAACAGTCGTTGTTTTTATTATTAGATTGTTGCCATTTTTGTATTAAATTCAATTTTCAATTGTATTGTTATCAATAAATTTTTATATTAATTAATTAAATCCTTTTTTATTTCTGTAGTACATTAAAAACCTTAACAATAGTTATGCACGCAGTAAGTTAAATACTACATCCTTCTACGGTTTTTTGTTCTTATGAAACGAAGTACCTACTTCCGTTTATGGAATATAAAGTTTTTATTCATATCAACCAGTATGTAACATGGTTCTCGGACAGAATCTCGGGAATCAACAACGCAATATTTAACAATTACACATGCTGTTTAGTGAGCGGTTAAGTTAGTCGCTAATTAAATAAAAAATCTTGCAGATTCACACTCACTGCATAAGAGCGTTCACGAGCTGTGTTATCTTAAATTTATTAAAAAATGATAAAAAGAATAAGTTATTCCTAATTTATAGTGATTTTAAAATTGCCTAAACCATGTCCTAGTTTAACAAAAACCACTTGTAACAGTCAATAATACTCCTACCACTACCACAAATACTAATAAACACTCTGTTTCGTGTTGTTTCAGCTCTATGTCATCTGCTCTAAACTCTCTGGCAGCAGTTGTGTTGAAGGACTTTGTGATTGGATTTTTTAAAAGAAATCCAAATACTCGTCAGAGCAATATGATACTGCGTGTAGTTGTGATTATAAGTGGTCTGGTATGCTTGGCACTCTCCATCTTAGTCGAAAGATTGGGTTCTACCTTATTACAGGTATGAGACGATTGTTTTATCTTGAGCTAAACTTTTTAAGGAATCATGTAAAAATATACATTTTATTATTGCTTAATTCAGCAATTCAATGGAATCAGAGACACCTGTGAATTGATTAAATGCCCTAATACCACCAGAATTTGAAGGAATTAAAATATTTATAACACTGTAGGATATTAAATGATGAGGATATGATGGGCGGTAATATACGGTTTATTTTAATCTTTTAAAAACATGAAAATTGCATTTAGTTAACCGTGAAGGTTGACCCAGAACTGTTGTAAGAAGGGTAAAAAGAGACTGATCAGAAACATAAAAAAATGGCAGGTGATCGTTAAACATCAGACAAACATACAGAATTGTGCAGAGGTGAAATATATATTCATAATACGCGTAGTTGAAATCGAGTTATTTATAACAATAAACGGAAACGAAAACACGGGCACAAGAACACATACAATTTAACTCAAAAATCCCTTGGAGAAAACCAATTAAAAGTAAAGTTTATGAATAAAATTATTCACAATATATTTGATAATAAAACAAAGTGTAACACCAAAATATCAGTAGTATAACTAACAAATCAAGTACATTGATTACAACTATATCAGATGTTCTAAAATTATATAACAATTATAAATTGGTAAACCAGTCAAATTTGTCATTATTTTAATCAAATAAAAATTTATAACATATCACTAAACTAAAAATTGGAACTGAATATACTTTGTAACCTCTTCAGGTGCAGATCTAAAACATTTACAAGTCTTACGTACTATATGAGAAAATTTATAAATTAATTTTGTTAATGTGGAATGAAGAAAGGATGCCGGAAGAATGGACTGTTGGTATTATACAGCCTATATTTAAACAGAAAGACAAACTATTAAGCTCTAACTATAGACCAAAAACCCTGCTAAATGTCACTTATAAAATTCTGTCAGGGGTAGTTTTCAATAAGTTGGTGGAATATACCGAAGAAATTATAGGTGACTATCAAAGTGCTTTTAGACCCAATCGGTCTACAACTGACCACATTTACGACACTCTACGACAAATGAAAGAAAAGGCTTGTGAATATAATATTGATATACATAATTTATTTATTGATCTACAACAAGCCTTTGATAGTCTAAACAGAGAACAAACGTTTAAAGGTATGTTGCTCCTGGGGATACCATCCAAATTAGTTAGAATGGGCTGGAAGGATCCCGAGCAATGGTGAGAGTGGACAGTGAACTAACCAAACCGTTTGAAGTAGTAAACGGAGTAAGGAAAGGAGATGCCTTGCCCACCTTGCTTTTTAATCTGTCTCTTGAAATGGCTCTACAAAGGGGCTTAATATCTCCCGAAAGTAAGAGGATGGCGGAGACTGACACAGGAGAGGGCGGAAAGGAAGAAAATTGTTAATAAGGCCAAAACTCACATATCGTTATGGTGCCAATAAAAGAAAAAGAAGAAAGAATATACAAAAATTTTGAGAGAAAAATATTTAATAAACTTCATATTTATAATTCAACTATGAAAAAGTTTATTGAACATTAATTACCATTTATTTATTCAATTATCAATACATAATTAAAATTTCTGGACATAATTTCTAAATGTGTGTGCTTTACACACACAACATGCAGCTGAAGTGTCTATTTCATATACAAAGCTGTTCAGCTTATTGTTGGTATTTAAAATTAAAAATGGTATATTTTACATTTAATGATAAACATAAATTACAATAACAAGGACTAATGAATTCTATTTAAATTTTTGTTTTCTGCGGAAATTGTTGGCATTTTAATTTTCAATTAGTTAAATTTAATTAATTTAATTTATTGGGATCCGCATCCCCTGCGCGTCCCTGAGCATTTACGCTCTCTTGCCCCCCCCCCCCCTTTGTCACCGGCCCTGACGTTGCTGATAACGGAATTCTCTTCGTTCCTCCGATTTAGACTCTTGGCATCTCGAAATTCGACTTCCGTTTCCAAGTTGACCAGTCGCTGATATTTTTGTTTGAATGTCATTGGTTGGACTCAATTAAATCTATTGAATTTCCCGCTAAACGTAATTCTTCCAGATGTCCGTCAGCGAAACAGATGATTCCGGGTGTCAATTTCTTCTACATAGTCATTTTCGGCGTCACCGGAAGCTGTCAGGCACCTATCTTCACGATTTTTTTATTGTCCGTGGACCATTGTTTCTTTTCCTTCTTACCCAAGACCTCCTCAGTTACCAGTAGTCCCATCCACCTAACCAAAGAACTGTTATTCGGTTGCAATTAGTGGAACTGGATGGCTATGATTTGTGAGGAACATCACACTTGTAGAAGCACAAAAATACATTCGTTTATTCTGATTTAACATACAGCCATATTGTTTAAAACCTTAACACACTCTAGTAGCAGTAACTAACTCTATGTTAACATTTATCAATGCCATCTAGTGGAAGTTATTGCATCTCATTACAATAAGTATTTTTATCAACTAACACTCCTCCTTAATGAGATGCCCAATCCTATACTGTTTGTATGGTTTAAGGTCTTCTTCCCATTTAGAGGTTTCGTTAGTAGATCAGCATGGTTCTCGTTTGATTTCACATAATGGAACTGTATGATTCCACCTTCCACTTTCTCTCGGAGAAAGAAATGTTGCACGTCTATGTGCTTGCTCCTTTCTGATACCACTTGGTTGTTTGCAAGAGCAATTGAACCTTGGTTGTCGGTGTGTATTTCTTGAGGAAGTGTCACAAGCTCTGATGCTCCAACTTCATTTAGGAACTCTTGCAGCCATAGTACTTCTTTTGCTGCCTGACACATGGAAATGTATTCTGCTTCCACAGTTGCGAGGGCTGTTGTCTGCTGCTTCTTACTTCTCCAAGACACTGCTCCCCCTGCTAGAAGTTCCACATAACCACTGTATGATTTTCTGTCCGTCCTGTCACTTGCCCAGTCTGCATCACAAAATACTTGAATCCTTTTTCCACTGGGTTTATACGTAAGTGCATAATCTTCAGTCTTCTTTAGGTATCGAAGAACATGGCGAACACCAGTCCAGTGCTCCCGATTGGGGTTTTCATTGAATTGACTCAAGTAGGCAGCAGCATGAGCGATGTCTGGTCTTGTACCATTTGCAATATATAGCAGGCTCCCCACAGCTTCACGGTATTTGGACTTCTCGTTTACTTCAACCAAGTTTGACGTTTTTGGGAAGTTGGTACCAGGATCTAATGGTGAGGATGCACCATATGCATCTGTCATTCCAAACCTTTCCAATAGCTCCTTGATGTACGTCTTTTGGTCAAGTGTCAATGAACCATTCTCATTTTGAGTTAATCTGATGGATAGGATACTCTGTGCTCTTCCTAAGTCGTTCGCCTTAAACTTCCCTTGGACTTTCTCTTTGAACTTTACTGCAACTTCATCATTTGCAGCTACTACCATCAGGTCATCCACATATATTCCCACTAACAGCTCTTCATTGTAGTATACGCATGGATCAGCCTTGGACCTTGTCAGACCAATTGATTTCAGAAAATCGTCTAGTGTGGAGTTCCATTCTCGACCAGACTGTTTCAGACCGTATAAGGTCTTCTTGAGCAGGCACACTGTATCTGTCTCTTCATTGTCAAAGGGCTTTGGCTGCTCCATGTAGATGGTTTCCTTAAATGTACCATTTAGGTATGCTGCTGTGATGCCCATTTGGTGTAATGTCCAATTTCGTTCTATCGCTAACAAAGTTCTGATCGTCTTCAGTTTCACAACCGGTGAGAATGTCTCAATGTAGTCTATGCCTTCTATTTGCCTGAACCCTTGAGCCACTAATCTATCACGATAGTGGCCTGACTTACCATCATTGTCCATCTTCCGTTTAAAGACCTATTTTGATTTTATTACCTGTCTTCCTTCTGGCCTCTTTACTAATATCCAGGTTTTGTTTCGCTCCATGTTTTCAATTTCTTCTAACATGGCCTCTTTCCATTTGCTTCCATCCGGAGCTGAAAGTGCTTCCGGATATGAAGTTGGATCTAAGCTGTCTTCGCGCTTTGCAATGTTGCATGCAGGACATCTCATGTGCGGACCATGGTTTTCATTTCGGCCAGCTACTCTTTCCGAACGTCGCATAGCCATGGGTGTCTCGTGTGGTTGCAGGACATGGGGTGGTTGGTTCTCCACCTGGTCATTTCCCCTCTGCCCTTCTACTAACATCTCATCCACCAACTGGTTGTCGTTTCCTAATTCCTCATCTAAACTGCAAGTGATGCTGTCATTGCATGTTTTTGCATCGAACATCCCTTCATCTTTGTCTCTCTTACATGGGAAGTCACACTCATCGAACTTGACGTTTCGGCTCAGGAAATATTCATCCTTCTCGCGATCCCACAACTTGTAACCTTTGGTCCCTTCTGGATAGCCCACTAGGATGCATTCTCTTGCCTTCGGGTCCAATTTATCTTTCCTCTTCTTCGTGTCTAGCACACTCCAGGATTTGCAACCATACACCCTTAGATAGTCCAACTTGACATTTTTACCTGTCCACATTTCTTCTGGAATCCTTCCTTATATTGTGCTCGATAGGCATTTGTTACGGATCTGGCAAGTGGTGTGTAATGCGTCCGCCCACAACTTCTTTGTTATCCCAGATTCAATGAGCAGACACCATGTAGCATCTAATACTGTCTGATTGAACCTTTCGGCTACTCAATTTTGTTCAGGTGTGGCAGGTACAGTGAGTAGTCGCTTTATGCCATGATTCAGGAGGTATGAATCAAACTCTCTACTTAAATATTCACCACCATTGTCGCTGCGCAAAGTCTTGATGGTTAAGTTGTGGAAGTTCTCAACCATCCTTCTGTATTCATCAAATTTCACTAACACTTCACTCTTATTCTTCATGGGGTACACAGTGGCATACCGAATAAAATCATCAATAAAAGTCACAAAATAGTTTGGTCCACCTTTGGTAGTTGGTGTGATTTTTCCTACTACATCAGAATGGATGAGCTCTAGAGGTTTAGTTGCTCTAGTGGCTCCATCCTTTGGAAAACATTGTCGTCGTAACTTGGCTTTGTTGCAGATGTCACACTTTTCATTGACATTCATCTTCTCTTCATTAATATTCTTGTCATCTATGAGTTTGTTAGTAGCTTCTGCATGTAAATGTCCAAGCCTACGGTGCCTTAGTGAATCTGACTTCACGATCTTAGCCATTTGAACAGGTTCTTCAACTGCATACAGGCGTCCTCTTCGTGGCGCTGTTAGGATGACATTTCCATTGGGTTCGGTGATCACAGCTTTTACATTTCCAAATGTTACAAAATATCCCAGCTTGTCTATTCTACCCACAGATAGAAGGTTATCTAGTATTTCTGGTACACACAATACGTTCTCCAGGGTGATATGAGTAATTGAGTTTGCTTCCTCCTTCATGAACTCGGCATTTCCAGTACCAGTTGCTGAAATCTTCTCCTTGTTGACTACTTCAACACTTGTGATTTGGGGTTTAAAGTTCACTAACTTTTCTTCACGGGATGTCATGTGATCTGTTGCCCCACTGTCCAAGTACCACACATTTGGATTTGAGTTTTGCTCCCTCTTCACTGCTAATGCCGTGTGATGTATCATCTTTACTTTGTGATCAGGCTTATTCTCATTAGATGCAGCTTCTTGGACCTCTGGCCAAATTTATTGCAGCTGTAGTATTTGTACCATTTTTCCTTTTCCCTTTCTTCATTTTCATTGTTTGGAGGTTTGGACTTCAACTGTTGTTGTTTGCCTCTGTCGACATGGGTGTTTTGCTTCGGTTGCCATTTTGAGTTCATTTTGGTAAACATGGCCTTTGGTTTCTCCTCTGATTCTTCTTCACGTCGTTTAATTCTTTTCTCTTCTAGAATTAACCGCGTCTTTACCTTCTTTGTTGAAAGTGCGTCTTCGTCTTGCTCGAGGTTAAGGATTAGATTTTCGTAAGAATCTGGTAATCCCATGAGCATTACTAATGCCAATTATTTGTCCTTAAAGGCATACCCACAGGTCTGTAACTTTCTATGAAGTTCCATCAGTCTTCCTTTTACTTAATATTGAAAAAATCTCTCATAAACTGAAGAATGTGCAAGAGACCATACTTCGAGTGTAGTTCTTATAATGTGTCCCACGCTTCCTTTGCATTTTGACAGGTTCCGATGTCATCTAGATACGTGTCATCGACTATTAGGAAAAGGAAAGTCAATGCCTTTTGGTCTTGTTTCCGCTCCTGTGCATTCATGGCGTCTGTAAAACCTGGGTCAATAGCTTCCCAGCATCCCTTCTGGACAAGAGCAGCTCTAGCACGTATGGACCAGGCTTGGTAGTTATCAGCGGATAACTTCGGGATCCTGAATTCATCATTTGAAATCACCATCTTGCAAATGTTTGCTTCAATATCTGCTTTCTGTATTTATATATTTACTGAAAACTTCGAAAAATCAGTAAATAATCAATAAATAAATGCTTCAAGATCGATATATCTGAAAGTAACGACGGCCGTCGACTGCTTCAAATGTCGATATATCAGTTAAAACTCCTTAATTACTGATATTCAGATATGTATTTGCTTCAAAAACTCAATGTTAAATGACCTATCTTCTATTTTGGAGGTTTCCTGGTTGACTTGAATGATTACTGGCTACTTCTGACTCAGTAACTCATCACACTTCTATGCATTGTTGAACTTTAGTCTCTCAGTTAATCAATTACTGCTTTGATACATTACACTTTAGAAGAACTACTTCTTAGTTGCTTCTTAATTTGTCAATTGGTTGATCAAACGAGTACTCACAGTTCAAAATATATTCCAGCTGATCTTCCGCCTTTGCACTAAACGAACATGGAGAGAGGTTAGGTGTAATGTCTGCCTCCTCAATTTTTTAAATTTTTACAATGTTCACTCACTTAGTCTACACTTCTAGCCTTCCTGGCGTAGTCCTGGTGCCCATATCCTGTTATTCGGTTGTAATTAGTGGAACTAGATGGCTATGATTTGTGAGGAACATCACACTTGTACAAGCACAAAAATACATTCGTTTATTCTGATTTAACATACAGCCATATTGTTTAAAACCTTAACACACTCTAGTAGCAGTAACTAACACTATGTTAACATTTATCAATGCCATCTAGTTATTGCATCTCATTACAATAAGTATTTTTATCAACTAACAAGAACGGCTTCCACCTCCGTAATAACTCGCGTTAAATTATGATTCATTACTAATCACTAAAACAAGAACTGTTTGGAGGATGTATATACTATGAGCACGGTATTAATGTTAAATATAATTTATTTCTGATAAGTATAACCTTATATTTTAAGTTATTCTTTTCAAAACATTGTATATGAAAATATAATAATGCTAATAAAATAACTGAGTGGTTAACTAATGTGATTAAAGTATCAAGTAAATTCAAAAGAGACAGTCATTCTTTGTATAAGCGCTCCACTCCCACTTAAAGCTGAGAATTATAGTGTAGAATGAGTGAAGAGTAGACAAAAGTGATGACCACCATACTACGAAATAAGAAAGTTCGTGTTTCATTTTTTCATGCTATAGTCTTTTGTTTTTCATAAATCATGCTCATGATGGATTTGTTACAGAATAATAGATTGTAATATTCTGTAACAAAAATAACAAACTTTAAATACCCTTAAGAAACATGTTTATCTCCAGTTATAAAATTAAGTGTCCGCTACACTTCAGAAGGCTAATGAAAATAATGTTTTTCTAACCTTATGTTAAATAATAAAATACTATTATTACGATTGTTGAATAAATCACTACTACTAACGTGTGGTTTAGTTTAGTACAGCCACAGATAGTCTTAGCTTTTTTAATGAATATTTTAATAATAGAAAATGAAATCTTTGCTTTTAGCTCGGAACCCTGACACAAAGCATACCGAATGGACCGATGCTTGGAGTTTTCACGTGCGCTGCTTTGCTTCCTTGGGTCACAACGAAGGTAAGTTACAGATTAATCGTCAAGGAGGAAGAATTTTTTTTTCAAACTATATGATAATGCTGAACAACGAGTAAGTTGCTAAATTATTTATTAGAAATGATATCTTCAACTAACCTTATAAAAGACGTTACTTTATAATGATTAGATTAGATTTATTAGTTCCATTAGTCCTCTGCTGAGTAAATAGGACAAGTCAAGTTGATATTTATTACAAACATGAGTACAGTAGGCTTTCTCGGTGAACTTGTTGGAAGAGTTCTCAGGTTTCGACGAAACGTCGTGTACCTACAACGCCACCCGTTTGGAAACCCGAGAACTCTTCCATCATGAGTAGAATATGTTATAATTAAATGCAATGGATACTTAGGTCTATTCATAAATACTACATATGAAAAATTGCAAAAGTAAGAATTTAAAAATACGTGAAATAGGAACAATTCTTTATAAGAGAGAAGGATAAGAATTATTATTTGTCGCATTTGGGAATGAGTATTTATCAACATCTGTTTTTGACTATCTGGCCTTTATTTTGAAAAAGTGTTTCGTCCTTCGGTATCGAGTGGGATCTTGTTTTATTCTATTACGAATTCCCTACAGGGGCTTTAAAGACAACCTGCAGCCTATCTCTTTCCCTTTTTGGCGCGGGAGTATCCCTCCATACCAGCTTTAAGTATTTACGCCCACGCTCAGGCACAATATGAACGAATTTTTCGACCGTTTCGTGCAGGATTCTATCTGATTTTTCCTCTGCGAATTCCAGCATTCTGCGCCATATTCAACTAGTGGGTGTATTAATGATGCATATTCGATTTCTTTGGACTTCTTTTTTTTTAAGTTCTGCGCCATTCATAGAAGCGTTCTTCTTTGATTAGTTCGGAAACAGCAGTAGGGCACACTTGAGAAATAAATCGTGGTATTTTTGTCATAACTCTAAACACATAATATAAGAAAACAGTTAATTCCTTTAATTAGATAAATTACAAATAATTGAAGTTTGAAAACGAACAGACATAATTAATATATAAATCAATATGTGTTAAATTGGTTTTAATTTTAAATAGTGAGGCCGAAATGAAGGAAAATCCTTTGCTAAATTATAAATATTTAAATTATTGAATTTGAAACTAAAGGGGTATATTTAATACAGAAATTAATATGTATTATATCGTTTTCCTTATTTTATTTGAAATGTTCATTTAATCTTATAAATAAAAATTAATGCATGTGTGTATGTATGTATGTATATTCGTATGTATGTATGTTCCGCATAGAAAACCTACACCCGTGGAGCAAATTTCACCAAATTTCGTAAATGTGTTCTTTGCGACCATGAAACAAACACTGTCAGGGTGAGACACGTCTACAACCCCAAAAAGCGGGGGTGGAAAATTTCATACATGCTAAAACGGACGATATTCAAACCGGATGAATATTTTTCTGTGTCAAGGTGATTAATATTGTTTCTACCAATAGTAGCTGAAGATAATTTTTACCCTTTACAGCATGGTAAAGGATCTACCTTAGGGGTGGGGGTAGAGACGTTTTTCAGGAAAATAACGCGAATACACCCGAGATTAGAGTAAAATCCAAGTTTATGTAGATCACTGTGTTTAATTATGACTATTTGGTCAATGCGTGGGGGTGTGTGCGAGTTGGTGGGGGTTTGAGGGGCCGGCTGGGTGGAGAAAGGCGGGGCTACATACTTTGAACATGGTAACCGGCCGTTTTTTGCGTCGGATCAATATAATTCTGGATCAACAGCATTCATCAAATTTCACTACATGATCTCTGTGTATAATTTCAATTTATTTCAGGCATGGAAGTGGTGCACGCTTAAGGGTTGGGGTGGAGTGGCATTAAATGAAAATGCGCAAACACATTTGAGTTTGGAGTCAAATCCGGGGTTTTATATGTCACTGGTTTTAATTATGACATTCAAGTTACAGTGTAACTTTATGAAGCGGGCATGAGCGGGGGTTGAAATTTTCAAACATGTTAAGCAGTCGTTATTTTCTTTTAATAAATATTTTCTGGTTCACTGAGATTGAAAAACTTTCTCTACATATTCCATATATTTAATATTAACTTTTTTTGGAATTGGAGTGGAGCATCCTTAAGGGAGGGGGTGGAGTGGATTTATATCAAAATAACGCAAACACAATCAGGATTGGACTAGAATCCAGGGTTATGGTTGTCAGTGAGTTTAATTATGATATTCAAGTTGCCGTTTGAGTCCCCCAAGCGGGGGTTGTTGTGGGTGGAAATTTCCAAACAAGCTAACACGGCAGATATTTCTGTCGGATAAATATTTTCTGGGTAAAAGTGATTAATAGTGTTCGTACCAATGTATGTGAGTAAAAGTTCAACCTTTACGGCATTGGAAATGAGGACCCATAGGCGTGGGGGTGGAGGGGCATTACAAGAAAATAACTGGAATAAAACCGGGACTGGAGTCAAACATAAAGTTATGGATAAGCCTGAGATCAATTATAAAATTCAACTTGCAATTAATGTCCCAGAGACGGGGCTAGTCGTGTGTGAAAATTGTCAAAAATGTTAATCTACCGATTTTTGCGACGAGTTAATATTTTTCGGGATCTATGACATTTATAAAATTTTCTACGTGCTCACTGAGTATAATTTCAACCCCTTTCGGGCTTAGCAGTAGAGCACCCTTATGGGTGGGGGTATAGGAGGAGCGCTACAATAAAATAACTCGAATGTAACCGATATTGGAGTCAAAACCAAGGTTATGGATGTCGCCGAGTTTAATTAAGACATTATATTGCTGATTTAACCCCCACCACCCCGCCAAGGACCGGGGGTGGACGGGGTTGACGGGAGAGGAATTTTTCTTACATGTTAAACAGTCGATATTTGCGTTAAATAATTAATTCTCGAGGTCAATGATATATCTACCAATGTTGTTTGTAAAATTTTAACTACTATTGGCATGAAAGGTATGCGCAACGCGCAAGGGGTGATCTGGGGTGGGAGTAGTTGTGCGAACGTGGGCGGGGGGTTATAAATTTGAAAACATGTTGAGCGACAGTTTTTTGCGTTGAATAAATATATTTCGGCATCACTGAAATTATAAAAAATTCTCTATATGTTCTCTGGATTGGGAGGGGAGCTCCTCTTAGGCGTTGGGGTGGAGTGGCATTACATAAATATAACGCAAAAGCAATTTGAGTTGAATCCAGAGTTATGGATGTCACTGAGTTTGGCAGATTCAATCGGCCGTTTATCCCCAGGGGCGGGGATGGTCGGGGTGCAGTTTTCCAAACATGTAAAATCGTCTATATTAGCGTGTTATAAATAATAAGGGCTATTGTCGTCGATAGTAATTCTATTATACCCCTAGGATCGAGGGTGCTTAGGGGTGGAAATTTTAAAACATGCAATCACGGCGGTTATTAACGCAGAATAAATATTTTCAAGGGTTAATTAGATTGATATTATTTCTACCGATCTTACGAGTATGAAATTTAAACCACTATCGGCATAAAAAAGCATCACGCTTAGGGGTGGGGTACAAATATTCATACTTGCCAATACAGCCGATATTTGAATCGGATAAATATTTTTAGGGTTCAAAGAGATAGATAATGTTTCTAGGAATGTTATCTGAGTATAATTTCAACCCAATACACCATGGTAAAGGAGAACCCTTAGGGGTGGGGGTGGAGATGCTTTACACGAAATTTACGCGAATAAACCCCAGATTGTTGTCAAAGCCAAGGTTATGTATGTCAATGACATGTATGTTAATTATAACATTCAACTAGGCATTTAACCCTAAGGGGCTTTGGTGGATGTGGTGGAAATTTTGGAACATGCAAACACGTTGAATAAATATTTTTAATGGTTAATTATATTGATTGTATTTCTATTGAGGTTGTTTTTATATGATTTCATGGGTAGCGGTGGACCTTTATGGGTGGAGGGCCGTTTCATAAAATTAACGCAAAAGCAACTGATATTCGAGTCAAATCGAGGTTATGTATGTCGCTTAGTTTAATTATGACAATCTGATCAACGCGCGGGGGTGTCTGGTGGTCGGCGTGCGTTAAAGTGTGCGGGGGTTACAGGGGCGATATGGAGGAGGCCGGGATACAAACTTTAAACCTGCTAACCGGCCGATTTTGCGTCGAATCAATGTAATTCAGGAGCTACGGGATCGTTAAATTACGTGTTCTCTGTGTATAATTTCCCCTCTTTCAGGCTTGGAAGTGGTGCAATCTAAAAGTAACGTGGTGGAGAGGTGCTACATAAAAATAACACAAGCACATTCGTGTTTGGAGCCGAATCTTGTGTTATGGATGTCATATGACATTCAACTTAATGGGGGTGAACGGGGGTAGAAATTATTCAAACATGTTAATCGCCCGATATTTGCGCCTAATATTTTTCTTAGTCAATTCAATTCAGAATATTTGTCTTTAAGTTGTTTGTGTATAATTTCAATCCCTTTCGGGTTTGCGAGACGCTCAGGCTTAGGAGTGAGGTTTGGTGGTTGCGTTACAACAAAATAATGCCCATACGACCGAGATTGGAAACAAATCCGGGGATATGGAAGTCGCTGAGTTTAATTATGACAATCTGGTCAACGTCCGTCTGTGGGTGGTCTTGGGAGTGGGCTGGGTGGTGTTGGGCGACGGTAAAAATTTGCAAACATATCAAACGGCCGATTTTATCGTCGAATAAATATAGTTCGGGATCAATGAACCTTATAATATCTGTTTACATGTTCTCCGTGTATAATTTCAACCCTTTTCGGGTTTGGGAGGGTAGCATACTTAAAATTATGCAAAACAATCGAGATTCGAGTTGAATCAAAAGTTTTGTATGTCACTGAGTTTAATTATTACATTCAACTTGCCGTTTAACTCCCCAACGTGGGTGGTATTTTTAAAACATGTTAATCGGCCGATATTAGCGTTGAAATAACTATTTTTGGGGTCAATTAAATTCATAATATTATATTTATCTAGATGCTGCTTGTGTATAATTTTAATACCTGTCGGCATGGATAGGAGCAAGATTAGGGGTGGGGTTTGGTGTTACATGAAAATAACGCTTATACGATTGGGGTATCGATATATTTTCTAGGTCAATGAGTTCAACCCGTCGCGGCATTGGAGGTGAGAACATGTAGGGATAAAGAGCGAAGTGCATTACATAAAAATAACTCAAAAGCTACAGATATTGGAATCAAATCCAGGATTATGGAAGTCGCTTAGTTTAATTATAACAATCTTGGTAATACACGAGGGTTGGCTGGGGTGGGAGGAGTTCGGTGGTGGTGGGCCCGGGTAGAAATGGTAAAACATGTCATTAGGCCGAAAGAGGTTGAAATGAAACACGGAGACATATAGAGAAATTTTTAATTTATTTTATTTTATCCCAAAATTTAATTATTCGACACAAAAAATTGCTGGTCAACATGTTTTTAAATTTCTAACCCCCGCTCACCTCCGCCTAACTCCTCACACTGCAGCCCATCCCTCGCGCGTTGTCCAGATTGTCATAAATATACTCAGTGTCATCCCTTACCTTCGATTTGACACGATTCTCGGTTTTTCTCTCGTTGTTTTCTTGTACGTCCCCTCCATTGCCCCAACCTACTATGCCATCCATTTTGCCGCAATAAGGGTTGAAATTTTACACACACAACTTGGGTAGAAATACTATAACTCTGAAAACCATTTATTCAACTCTCATATCGGTCGTGCTTACTTGTTTCAATATTCCTACCCCCGTCCCCTTCGGAGTTAAATGTCCAAATAAATGTCATAATTAAACTCAGCGACATTCAAAACCCTGTGTTAGACTCCAATCTCGGTTTTATTCGCGTTATTTATTTGTAACTCCCGTCAACCCTAACCCGTAAGAATGCTCCTTTCCCACGCTGTAAGGGGTTGAATCTACACTCAGATAACATCGGTTGAAACAGTTTCTATCTCTTCGATCCCTAAAAATATTTATCTACCTAAATATCGGCTGTTTTAGCATGTTTGAAAGTTTCCACCCCCTCCCCTAAGTATGATTCCCTCTCAAACCGAAAGGGGTTAAATTTTACAAACAGTAACGGTAGATAAATTATCAATGCCATTGACATCGACAATTAATTATTTAACTCAAATATCGACCGTTTAACATGTTAGAAAATTCTTCGCCCGTCCACCCCATCCATCCCCGCCCCTGGGGGTTAAATGGCCAATTGAATCATGGATTTGACTCCAATCTCAGTTGTATTCGCGTTATTTTATTGTAGCGCTCCTCCACCCCACCCTATAGATTCTCTTCTGCTACGCCCGAAAGGGGTTGAAGTTATACTCAGAGAACATGTAGAGAAATTTTATGAATCGCATTGATCCCGAAAAATATTTAGTCGTCGCATAAAAAGGTAGATTATCCATGTTTGATTATTTCCACCCCCGACCAACCCCGTCCCTGGGAGGTTAATTGCTAGTAGAATGTCTTAATTAAACTCAGTCGTTATCCATAACTTCGGTTATTTGACTCTAGGCTTGGTTGTATTCGAGTTATTTTCTTGTAACGGACCACCACCCGCACCCGTAGGGTGCTCCTTTCCCATGCCGTAAAATGTTGAAATTTTACTCACATACGTTAATACAAACACTATTAATCACTTTTACCCCGAAAATATTTATTTGATTCAAATTTTGCACGTGTTAGCCGGTTTGAAGATTTCCACCCCTAACCACCCCAACTTGGGGGAATAAAACGGCAACTTGAATATCATAATTAAACTCACTGGCAACCATAACCCTGGATTCGAGTCCAATCTCGATTGTATTTGCACTCCACACCCACCCTTAAGGGTACTCCACTCCAAATCCTGAAAGAGGTTATATTAAATACATGTAGAGAAATATAATAAATCTCAGTGAACCAGAAAATATTTATTAGATTAAAATATGGACTGCTTAACATGTTTGAAAATTTCAACCCCCGTCTAAACTGTTAGTTAAATATCAGAAATAAACACGGTGATAAATATAACACCGTATTCGACTCCAAACTCGAATGTCTTAGCGTTATTTTCATGTAATGCCACTCCACCCGCAACCCTTAAGAGTGCACCATTCACGTGCCTGAAAGAGGTTGAAATTATACACAAACAACATCAGTAGAAATATAGAATATAATTAACCCTGAAAAATATTTCTTCAACGCAAATAACTGCCGTGTTAACATGTCTGAAAAATATTTCTTTAACGCAAATAACTGCCGTGTTAACATGTTCCAAAATTTCCATCCCGCTACCCCTGCATCTGAGGGATAAATACCAAGTTTAATGTCATAACTAAAATCAGTGGCATCAATAACCATCGATTTGACTCCAATATCGGTTTTATTCGCGTTATTTTCCTATAAAGCATCTCCACCCCAAACACTAAGGGTGTCCTTTTCCCAGGGTGTAGGGGATGAAAATTATATTCAGAAAACATCGGTAGTGTTAATTACTTATTGTAATCACGCCTTGATATCTTAGTGTGGTGTGGCGCATCTGTAGCACCAGGTATTCTTTGGAAGTTTGTTTATGTTTTGTCTCAGTTCGTCTTCTGTTTTTAAGATTGTTGCATGCTGCATTTTATATCTGTCAATAAATCGCTTCATAATAGCACATACGCAAGTTTCATTTCTTGTAAAACAAATGGAAATACAGTCCTAACATACAACAAATACATATGGGTCCTTCCGGGCCTGGATATTGAAGCAGAACTCTCAGTGTTTATTCGTCCTCATAGACGTTCAGTGAATATTACGCAGCATTACGCAATCACGCAGATGCAGAAATTGTGATCAAACATAACCTCACAAATCACTTCTACTACGGTGCGGCGGGAGGAAACAATACGGAGACGAACAGAGCAACGTGTCATATTAGGAGAGAACATTCATTCAAATATATCGCAGCACGGAACCACGTTGTCGCAGCCATTCAGCGAAATACATCGCAGCACGAACCACGTTCCAGTATCCAGCCATATTGCACGTAGCACCACACGCCAACAACGGGCAGTCATCTCATAACATCAGCGGCAAAGGTGCATTGGAAGGTGACGTATCAAAATTTAAATTAATTTATCCCCATCACATCGTACGACGACTACGCATCGCACAGCGTCAACGTTAATAACAGCGCGTTGCAACTCGCATCAACTACGTCACAGTCGACGTCATAACAGACAGCACATTTCCAGATAGCATCGTCTGTAGAGGTTTGCGGATCATTGTGTTCACTTGTGATTTTTAAATATAGCAACGATATATTATTGTAATCATGGAATCAGCATTGAAGTCTCTGAAACGGAAACGAGGTTCAATTAAAGCTCGACATTCGTCATTCCGTAGTCATGTAGAATCTTTCCAAGATCAACAACAATTATCTGAAATAGAATTATTAGAATTGGAACAGCGTCTCAAGCGGGTTGATGAACTATTGTCAGAATTTGACATTTGTCATAGTAACATTTTGGAAGTCGTAGAAGAAGACGATCTTGAGGATGTTGAGAATTATAGAGCTGAGTTTGAGGAATTATATTTTAAAATCTCTGCAAGGGCATGACAAATAATAGAAAAATTTAAAATTCTAAAGACAGATGATGGGAATTATTTGCATGCAGCTTCAACCAGTGAATCAAATCCCGGTTCTCAACGCAATGCTGAAAACGTGAAACTTCCAGTTTTAAAACTGCCGGAATTTGACGGATCATATGAAAAATGGTTAGCTTTTTATGATATTTTCAAATCTGTAATACATTTAAACGATAGCATATCCGCAGTCCAGAAATTTCACTATTTAAGCAGTTCATTGGTTGGTGAAGCAGCAGAAGTCATTAAAGGATTGAAAATTTCTGAAATAAATTACAACGCGGCGTGGCAATTACTAGAAAAACGCTATAAAAACAAACCACTCATGATTCACAATCACATAAAAGATATTGTGGAATATCCAAAGCTTACAAGACAAAGCTTATCCTATTTACTTGATTTTTTAAATGCAATACAAGAAACATACGAGAATTAGAAGCATTAGGACAACAAGTTGTAAGTTGGAATAATCTGCTAATGTATCTAATTGCAGATAAACTTGATTCGAATACAAAAAGGGAATGGGAAAAGCAGCAAGCTGGAAATCTCGAAATGCCAGAAGTCTCATCTTTGATAGATTTTTTAGAAAAACAATGTCAATTCCTTCAAAAGATTATCAAGGAAACAAAGGAATTGGAACAACGTCCATTTACAAATCTTGGAAAACGGTTGCAAAGAACTAGTTTGTCACACGTAGCAACAAAGCAACCAGTTTGTCTCATGTGCAATGAGCAACATGCATTTTTTTCATGGAAAATGTTTTTAGAGTTGCCAGTTTCATCAAGAATTAACGAAGTGAAACGACTACGTAGATGTATAAATTGTTTTCGACCGCGACACGCATAATCTCAATGTCGATCTCAAAAATGCGGCAAATGTCGAAAACTGCATAACACTTTATTACACCTGGAGGTGTCCACAGGCACTAAAGTTGATGACAAAACTGAAAACGCCAAGGCAACAGAGGCAGTTAATTATTCAATTCCGACAACGGTAAACAGTCACTGACGACATTCATCGAACACATCTCATGTATTGCCAACAGCAAGGGTTAAAATTATTGATGCGAATGGAACTGCTCACAATTGCTCGATTCTGGATCTCAGTCAAACTTCATCTCCACAGATTTATCTAGAATATTAGGTTTAAAGTCGAGCAAAATAAGTCTTAATGTAGTGGGAGTTAACCAATCTCAATCAAATATATCGGAGACAACAATTGCCACTATTAAATCAAACGCCAACAATTTTGAAGTTACATTATCCTTTTTGTTGGTTAGAAAAATCACGTCGAATCTTCCCAGTGAGCCATTAGACTTAGACAAATTGCACATTCCCGAAAATATTGTGCTTGCGGATCCCGATTTTCACAGACCTAAAAACATCGATATGTTGATAGGTGCTGATTTGTTCTGGGATATTTTATGTCCAGCGTCTTCACAGCTTCCTTATCTGCATAAAACCAAATTGGGCTACGTTGTATCAGGCAGAATTCCGTTTGCAGGACAAATGAACAGGCCTACAGCATGTAATCTGATGACAATAAATTATGATCTGTCACAACAATTAAAGCATTTTTGGGAGCTAGAAGAGTCTCCAAAGCAGGAAATGTTATCAGCAGAAGAAAAAACCTGTGAATTAAATTTCACACAAACCACCAAACGAAATGCAGAGGGTCGTTTTGTTGTTTCTATCCCCTTGAAAAGATCACTCAACTCATTGGAAGAATCTAAGGAGCAGGCTGAAAACAGATTTTTTGTTTTAGAACTACAACGTAATGAAACGTTTAAAACCAAATACATAGAATTCATGCAGCAATATGAACAACTGGGTCACATGACAAGAGTTGAAGAGGAAAGCACTTTTTATTTGCCTCATCATGGTGTGCTAAAAGAAGAAAGTATTACCACAAAATTGAGGGTCGTGTTTGACGGCTCAGCACTATCAACGACAGGAGTTTCTGTTAATGATTTGCACATGGTAGGACCTACAATACAAAGGGATTTTTTTAACAATAATCTTACGGAATCGCGTACATCCTTTTGTGGTGGGTGCAGACATATCTATGATGTATCCTCAAGTTTTGATTGTTCCTGAACAAATGGCATTACAGCGTATTTTATGGAGAACAATTCCAACGTAACCTCTTCAAATATACGAGCTGAACACAGTCACATACGGCCTAGCTTCTAGTTCATTTTTAGCCATAAGAAGTTTGTTTCAACTTAGGAAAGAAAACGAGAGGTCATATCCTCGTGCTGCAGAAATTATTCGCAACTGCATGTATGTCGATGATCTGTTGTATGGGGCAAGTACAATAGAAAAGGAAATTCAAATTCGCAAAGAGGTTTCTTGCATTCTAGCTTCTGGCGGATTTCAACTTCGGAAGTGGATATCTAATGAACCTGAAATATTAAACAATTCGAAAACTGAATAGGAATCCTTACCGCATCATGTCATAAAACTTGGAGAAAACGAGTGTGTTAAAACAAACGATAGTTTAATTTATGATGCTAGCATAAAATTAAATTTACAAGCTTATTCAAAGCGTTCTGTTTTATCAACAATTGCTCGAATTCATGATCCGTTAGTATTATTAAGTCCGTGTATTATCATTGCAAAATTAATTTTACAGAAGATATGGCTCGAGAAATCATCATGGGATGATGACTTATCGCCTGAAATATCATGTGACTGGATTAAATTTGCAAATGATCTTGCATCTATGAAAAAACTGGAAATTTGTCGCCATGTTTGCAGCACATCGACCAATATTGTCAAAATTCATGCATTTTCAGATGCCAGTGCTGCTATTTATGTACGTTCAATTGATACATTAGGAGCAGTTACCGTAAGATTATTAAGTGCGAAATCTAAAGTTGCACCACTTAAGCCAGTTACCATACCACGTCTCGAATTATGTGCAGCTCAAATTTCAGTTAGACTTATGGAAAAGGTAAAGAATTCACTTGATGTAAAAATTGATAACATATATTATTGGTGTGACTCAACTATTGTACTGAGCTGGCTATATTTGGAGCCACATAAGCTTAAAACTTTTGTTAGCAATCGTGTATTAGAGATACAATCGATTTCAAATTCAGAAGATTGGCACCACGTAGCATCTCAGGATAATCCTGCAGATTACGGAACTCAGTTCTATGGTGGGAAGGTCCAGCATGGCTTTCACGCTGTGAGTTGCTCATTTCTGATTCAAGTGAAATGATAACAAATGCTCCGGAAATGAAAACTGTTGTTAAAACAACTGCCTTACCTCATTTAGACCATTAAATTATTAAATTTGAAGATCACTCAGATTTTAATAGATTAGAGACGATAATCGCTTATTGTTTGCGATTCATTAATAATTGCAAGAAGTCGAAAACAGAGCGAATATATGGGAATAATACCCTTAGAGAAATTAATGACGCCATGATTTCCTTGATTAAACTTGCTCAACAGCAGCAGTTTCATTAAGAAATCAATTGCCTGACAAAGAGAAATGAACTTTCTATAAAAAGCAAAATTTTGAATTTAAATCCATTTATTCACACTGACGGCGTTTTAAGAGTTGGTGGTCGATCACAACATTCAAATTATAATTTTAATAAACGTCATCCAATGATAATAACTTCAAATCATCATTTGGCAAAATTAATTTTTTCACGTGAACATCAAAGATTGTTACATGCAGGACCGCAGACATTACTGTCTTGTTTGCGAGACGTTTATTGGCCGATCGCAGGAAGAAACTTGGCAAAGAAGACCGTACACAACTGTTTAAAATGCTTCAAAGTTAATCCACGGGAAATTTCCCCATTAATGGGTAATCTGCCTCACGATCGCGTCACACCGACTACACCATTCCACGTCACAGGTGTTGACTATGCAGGCCCATTCTTGATCAGAGACAGGAAAGGTCGAGGGAGTAGAACTTTAAAGTGTTACGTTGCTGTTTTTGTATGTTTTGCGACGAGAGCCATCTATCTCGAACTTGTCACTGATCTGACC
Organism: Zhengitettix transpicula; assembly: GCA_037074705.1. NCBI lineage: Eukaryota > Metazoa > Arthropoda > Insecta > Orthoptera > Tetrigidae > Zhengitettix > Zhengitettix transpicula. The sequence goes on along the minus strand of CM073591.1, from coordinate 199,704,490 downwards.
ACAGATTGCTTCATTTTGGCTTTACGAAGATTCGTTTCGCGATGGGGAATGCCTGCAAAAATACTTTCCGACAATGGTACCAATTTCATTGGAGCTCGGTCTGAATTGAAAGATTTGGGAATGTTTCTTCGACAGAACGAGAAAAATTTGAATAAAGCCTTCAACTGGCAATTTATTCCAGCATATTCACCTCACTTTGGTGGTATTTCGGAGGCGGGTGTTAAGTCTACTAAATACCATTTGAAGCGTGTTATGGGTGACACATCATTAACGTTTGAGGAGCTCTACAGTTTGTTAGCGCAAGTGAGCGCTATTCTAAATTCACGTCCTCTTACTCCAATGTCTTCCAATCCATCAGATCTACAACCTTTGACTCCGGCCCATTTTCTCATTGGGAGATCGATGACGTCTGTTCCTGATCTAGATCTTATGCATTTACCGGAATCGTATATGTCTCGCTACCAACGAATTCAACAGATTCAACAACATTTTTGGTCACGTTGGTCAAAAGAATATATTTCAGAACTCCAAACCCGAATTAAGTGGAAGAAGAATCAAGGCGGCACACTCAAAATCGGTTCGCTTGTCCTAATTAAAGATGACAATTTACCGCCCATGAAGTGGAAACAAGGACGCGTGACAGAACTGCACCCTGGAAGTGACTCTGTCGTAAGAGTAGTATCATTACGCACTTCCAAAGGCATAGTGCGTAGGGCAGTGAGACGTGTGTGTCCTCTTCCAATACAGACTTCCAATGATTATTAAAACATTCAAAAATTAAATACTTGACTTAAGTTACCATTATTATTATATTATCATTCATTGTATTTTATTGAAAAATGTATATTTTTCAAGGCGGGGAGTTTATGTTAATTACTTATTGTAATCACGCCTTGATATCTTTGTGTGGTGTGGCGCATCTGTAACACCAGGTATTCTTTGGAAGTTTGTTTATGTTTTGTCTCAGTTCGTCTTCTGTTTTTAAGATTGTTGCATGCTGCATTTCATATTTGTCAATAAATCGCTTCATAATAGCACATACGCAAGTTTTCATTTCTTGTAAAACAAATGGAAATACAGTCTTAACATACAACAAATACAGGTAGAAACACTATCAATATCTGTGACTCCTTAAAATATTTATCCGACCGAAATATCGACTGTTTTAGCATGTTTAAGTATTTCTACCCCGTCCACCTTCGCTTCTGGGGGTGGTAGACGCGTCTCACGCCGACAGTGTTTGTTTCCTGGTCACAAAGAACACGTGTACGAAATTTGGTGAAATTTGCTCCACCGGTGTAGATTTGTATAAGGAACATACAAATATACATACAAACAAACGCTCTGCTTTATTTATTAGAAGAAGAAGAAGATAGCTGGGTGCCCGGCGTTGCCCGAGATGTCATTTATCTATAATCCCCAATATGTCTCCAATTTCGGTTGCTTTTGTGCTATTTTTATGTAACGCACCTCAAACCCTATCCCTAAATGTGCACCCTCCGATGCTGAAGGAGGTTGAACTCATTGACATAATATATTGGCCGTTTATACATGTTAGAAGATGACCACCCCCACAAATGTGCGATAATCAAACAGTATTTATTCCACGCAAAAATCGACCGATTACATTGTCTGGAAATTTCTACCCCCATTCACCACCTCCCAAACCCGTCGCGTTACCAAGATTGTCCCAATTAGACTCGGCGACATTCATAGTTTCTGAATTGATTCGAATCTCGGTTGTTTTAGCGTTATTTTTATTTAACGTAAATCCACCCCAATCGCTAACCTTGCTCCCCTCACAGGGGTTGAAATTGTACACAAACAACATCGGTTAAAATACTATCAAAGTCATTAACCCCGGGAAATAATTATTTAACGCAAATATCGACCGTTTAAAATGTTTGAAAATTTCCTTCCCCGCCCAACTCCTCCATCTCTACGCGTAGTTCCCTACCATGCCGTAAGGTGTTGAAATTATACTCAAACAGAATCGGTAGAAATACTATCAATGACATTGACAGCGTAAAATATTTATTTCACGCAAATATCGGCCATTATACATTTCTGAAAATTTATACGCCCGCCCAGAACCTACCACCCCCAGTCACTTTCCCAATGGTTGTGATAAATAAACTCAGTGACATCCATAACTTGAATTTGACTCCAATCTGGGATTTATTTTCTTGTAACGCCCCTCAAACCCCCACCCCTAAGTGTGATCTTTCACGTCCTTAAGAGGTTTAAATTAAAAACAGAATCGGTAGAAATATTATCAGTACATTGACCTCGATAAATATTCATTCTTTTCTAAAATTGACCGTTAAACGATTTTTAAAATTAACACCCCCGCCAACCCTTCCTTGGGGAGAGTTAAACGATTAGTTGAGTGTAATAATTAAACTCATTGACATCCATGACCGTGAGTTAGACTCCAATTTAGATTGTTTTTGCATCATTATATTAAGATTACACTCCACCCCAACCCTTAAGGGGAGCTCCATTCCCAATCCCAAAAGGGGTTGAAATTATACGCGGAGAAAATGTAGGGAAATTTTATTAATCAAATTGATCCAGAGATATATTTAATAACGACCGGTCAACATTTTTTTAAAAATTCACCCAACTCCTCCCACCTTAGCCCACCCCTCACGCGTTGTCCAGAATGTCATAAATAAATCGAAGGAGGGGTTCAATTTTTACACACACAACTTGGGTAGAATTACTTTAAATCTAATTAACCCTGAAAATATTATTCACCTCTAATATCGGTCGTGATTTCATGTTTCAATATTTCCACTCCCGTCAAACACCACTCCTCGGGAGTTAAATGACAAATTAAATGTCATAATTAAACTCAGTGACATTCATAACCCTCTATTTGACTCAAATCTCGGTTTTATTCACGTTATTTATTTTTAACGCCCGTTGACCCTCATCCGTAATGTGAGCACCCTCTCAATCCCAAAAGGGATTCAAATTAAACTCAGAGAACGTGTAGTGAAAATTTTAATAATCTCATTGTTTCAGAAATATATGTAATCGTCATAAACGAACTCAGCGACATTAAGTACGTTCGACTTACTCGAATGTTGGTTGTTTTCGAGATATTTTCTTGTAACAAAAGTCCACCCTCATGTCGCAAGAGGTTGAAATTCTATTGACATAAAATGGGTAAAATACTATAAATCTAATTAACCCTGAAAAAAAATTATTTTCCGCAAATATAGACCTTTTAACATGTTTGAAAATTTCCAACCCTATCCTCTTCCGCCCCTGGGGGTTAAATGGCCAAATTAAATCATAATTACACTCTGCGACATCCAAAAACCTGTGTTTGACTGTAATTTTGGTTTTATTCGCCTTATTTAATTGTAATGCCCGTCCTCCCCCTAAGAGTGCTCCTTTCTCTTGCTGTAAGGGTTTGAAACTATACTCACATAACATCAGTTAAAACACTATCTATCTCTTCGATCCCAAAAATGTTTATCTGCCTAAATATCTGCTGTTTTACCATGTTTGAATGTTTCTAGCTCCTCTCCTAAGTCTGCTTCCCTTTAATGCCGAAAAAGGTTAAATTTTACAAACAACATCGGAGATATATTGTCAATATTACTGAACTCGACAAATAATTATTTAATGCAAATATCGACCGTTTAACATGTTAGAAAAATTCCACCCCCGTCCACCCCATCGACCCCATCCACCCCAACCCTTGGGGTTAAAAGGCCAATTGAATGTCATAATTGAACACGGCGACATCCATTACCTTTGGTTTGACTCCAATCTCGGTTGTATTCGCGTTATTTTCTTGTAATACCCCTCCACCCCTAACACTACGGTGCTCCTTTCCCATTCCGTAAGAGGTTGAAATTTTACTGACATACATTGATACAAACATTATTAATCACTTTTTCCCCGAAAATATTTATCCTACTCAAATATCAGCCGTGTTAGCATGTTTGAAAGATATCCACCCCATCTACTCCTCCTTGAATATCATAATTAAACTCACTGACAACAATAACCCTGGATTTGAGTCCAATCTCGTTTTTGTTTGCACTATTTTTATATAAATCTACTCCACCCCCACCCTTAAGGGTGCTCGTCCCAAACCACGAAAGAGGTTAATATTAAATATATGGAACATTTAGAGACATTTTATAAATATAAGTGAACCAGAAAAATATTTATTGACGCAAATATCGACTGCTTATTATTATTTCAACCCCCGTCTACCATTGCTCCTGGGGGTTAAAACACAAATTGATTGTCTTAATTAAACTCAGCGACATCAATAATCCTCGATCGACTCTAATCTTGGTTGTATTCGCATTATTTTCTTGTAACTCCCGTCCACCCCCGTCCCAAGCCCAAAAGTTTGAAATTATACACGGAGAAAATGTAGAGAAATTTTATGAATCACACTGTTCCCGAAATATGTTTGTTCACCGCAAAAGTCGGCCGGTTAAAACGTTTGAAAATTTCTACCCTCGCCCACCACGGCTAGACCCTACACTTCCGCCCTATCCCACACATTGCTCAGGTTGTCATAAATAAACACAGCGAGATGCATTTCCTTGGATTTTACTTCAATCTCGTTTGTTTCTGCATTATTTTATTGTAGCTCCCCTCTACCCCCACCCCTAGGCGTCCTCCCCTCTCATACTGAAAGGAGTAGAAATTATACACAAACTTCACCAGTAGAAATACTATCATTGCCATTAACGCCTGCCGAATATTAATTCCACACGATCATCAACCGGTTAACATGTTTGAAAATTTCCAACCCCGCCAACCCCTCGTTGGGAATGTTAAATGGTGAGTCGAATGTCAATTAAACTCATTGATATCCATAATCCTTTGATTTGACTCTAATCTTGGCTGTATTCGCGTTATTTTCTTGTAACGCCCGTTCACCCTTATCCTTAAGGTTTCCACCACCGTCCACCCATGCTCCTGGGGGTGGTAGGCGTGTTACACCCGCACAGTGTTTGTTTCCCTGTCGCAAAGAACACGTGTACGAATTTTGGTGAAATTGCTTCGAGGAAGTAGATTTGTAAGCGGAACATACCTATGTACATACCCACATGTATACACACATGCATACCCGTATGAGGCAATTTTATATAATAGATGCTATATCTATATATAGATAGATATACATACAATATTTATAACAATTATTAAATTTGTAGAAATATAATTTTTCCATCTGAAAATAAACTACTTGGTGGTTTTAGCAATCTGCAGTTGGTAGCATTGTATAAAATTAATGCAAAACATTACGAAATACTCTGTCTTCAATAAAAAAATATCAATTTTGAACATTTAAGTATTGTTTTTATCATAATTCTATGTATCTTCCAGTGCGTATTGCAAGATATAATTGGGAAACATATTGGTCCCTGATCCCGTGAAATATTCCACGTCAAAAGTCAAGTTATTTAAAAGAAAATTAATGCCATGGACTGTATAACCTTTCATAATAAATTATATTTATCACTCGATGTGGTATTAGTAGATTTAATTATACTTATTATTCAATCAAAATATTTTTGCTTAGCTTCATTTCTCAGAAATTGAACATCTATAACGTCGTTTCCAAAAATGGAAAACAAATTCTGCTATCCTAACCTAAAATTTTTGTTTCACGACACAAAATGCACGCAATAATTTGTTTACATTTATACAAATTTATAGAAATACGTTGCGTAAAGTATAATTAATTCTACTTTTAATTCAATATAAATGTTCCTATTTCTGTACATACCTTGACTGAGAGTGCATTAATTGAATAACGACCATAAAAACTTTCGGAGTTCCGTACGTCATATTGAATACTTTTGTAGTTACGAACATATAATTGTCAGTCAGACGTACCTTAGACAAATCTTATTATCTTCTGATATATTATACAGGATACAATATTACGTTATATTTAAAATTTTATAAATCTCGACCGACTCACATTTGAATGTATTATAAGGCGCCATATTGGCGTTATTAAAGATGGAGACCATATTTCCAAATTAACTTTGCGCAAGGATGGTAAAGTATTTCGTAATGTTTTTTATTACTATTTGATGAAGTATTACTGAAAAAAATTTAACTCTTTATTCAATCAAAATATTTCTGCTTTATTTCATTACGAAATACAGAACTATATTTTTATGATGCGTCAATATCTTGAAAATTTATGAGGTCATCGTCTCGCGAAGTAATTTAACACTAATTCGTAACTTATTTCAATTATAATTATTTCCACGTTTATTCTAGGGGTTTCTCACCCCCACAGTAACGGTTCTCGATTTTGGCAGAATATATATACCAATGTTTGTTTAATTCTGTCCACGGGATAAAATTTGTATAAGGAACATACAAATATATAAATATATATATATATATATACAAACAAACACTCTGCTTTATTTATTAGATTAATCAGACTGTAACTCAAAATAACATTAACTACTTAGAAAATATTAATTAATTTACGTATAATATGTGTTATTTGGCTATATATTTTGCGGGGAGAGGAATTGCAGTTAATATAATCCAGAGGGTTTTACTGGCTGCTTGGTATATTTGGCTGGCACATTATATTTTTTTAGAACGCGGTGTATGTGATTTGTAATAAATCCATATTTGCTCCACAATTGTTTGCGCTTAATTCTTATAGTATATTTAGTCTTCTTTTTGCTTCGATGGTGGGGTCGTTGATGTGGTTTTTGAATGTGAGCTTTGAGTCCCGTATTAGTCCTTGTATTTTGACACAGGATGCAAATTTGTTGTTCTTGTTATTTACGTATAAATGGAACTTTTAATATTTTCTTTGTCTAGTGAAGATGATGGATTTTCATTTGCCCGCCATATCTGTTCTCTGACAGATTAAGTCATTGAAAGAAGAGCTGCTCCAGAAATTCGCTACAACAAACAATTTTATGCCACTAAATTCCGCAAATGCTTCACATCCCTACAATCGTCGTCATGTAACGTTCGGGAGCATTACTTTGTGTGTTGAGAGCCGCGTTTTCCTAGTATCCCTATGTACTATTCATTAAAGAACTGCATACCGTGGTCGGACAAAATTAATAGCCTTTCTTCTAAAAAAATATGATGAATATAATTTCACTTTTGTAATACCGACTTTTTCTCCAAAATAATTTGAACGTATGGCCAACCTAATTTTTTAACAAACGGTCCCAAGAAATCTATGTTGAATAACTCAACTTTCCTTGCGGGAACGACCTTCATATGATTTCGATGCATACTTGTCTGACATAGGTGACAACTTTTTCGAATTGCATAGAAGTCTTATCTAATCTTTTCCATTATACAAATTCCTGCAACATTTTCACTGTCTAACGCGTGTGTGACCTTGGACGTAATGTATGAAATATAAAAGAACCCCCCTCTCTCCCCCGTCTCCAGAAAAATAATTAAACACGTCTATTTCAGCTAATTTTTATCAAATATTTATCTACAAATTTAAATTTATACTTTCTTCATCGTTTTACTAGAGTCTTCGGTGTCTCTTAAACCTGTATCCACCGCGGTCTAGTTTCTTAATCCGTTAAGCCTAGACTTTGGGTAGATTCTGACTTTAAAAGGTTAATGAAGTATTGTTTTTATAAAGTGTCCATAGTTTACTAATAAACCAAAGTACTGATTAAAATCTTTTTTCTGGAAGGATTTTTACCTCATCCCCAATCATATCTTGATTAATTCCTTCCGCGCCACTAGCTGTTTAGAAAAAAAAATTCCCTACAGTCTAACCCTGAACGAAATAGATAATATCTTCTTCATCGATCCGCTTATGTGCAGTAACGGCTATCAATTTCCTTTCCATAAACATGAAACAATTCCTATTAAAATTCCTTTCCTTCCTACAAAACTGCTTTCGAATCAACTTTAGCCTCTTCAGAATATAAACTTTATTTTCGCCATTTTCTATTTTGTGCCCTTAAATACGCTATGTTCCCATTGATGTTTTTATTATATTGTTCTAATTTATTTATATATTTATAAGTAGTATGCATGCATAATAGAAATATTATTCCTTCCAGTGCAAGTTTTCCAGTCTGAGTATTCTGGGGTCCGCTTGCCATTTGGTTGATTCCTCCGCCAATATTCTTGCTAACTCTTAAGGTTCTGGCAAATCATGACCGGAATTTCAGTTAACTTCTTCGGAATCCATTATTTTTCCACTTCGAAATGTCCTTAATGTCTTTCTTATGGTTGGGTTTTGAAAAAAAAACTATATTAAAATTGGCTAGGCAATCGCCACACTGAACTATTATTTATTAACTCCCGACTCAGCTACATTTAGATAAAGCACGAGAAAAATGAAACAAATAATTTTATTCTTATTGTTGCATGAAAATTTTTCAATTATTTTTGTTGCCAATCCAGATTTTTGTTTTGTAAGAATTTGGACCCAAAGAACTATTGTAATTTCATTAAAATCGTCTAGCCAGTCTGTTTTGCTCTGTAAATGTAAAATAGTTTCGGTTATAGGCTTACAATGAAGCTTCGTAAGTTTAGTAATACTCGAGGAGACTAATTTTAAATTAATTTATTTTAGCTTCAAATGGGATAAGGAACGTAGGTTTTTCCGGTGTAGTTGCTGGATGAAGTTTACTCGGGATTACAACCGGGTAGCGTAGTTAAGTAAACACAATGTTTCGATGGCTTGCACCGCCATCTTCTTCAGGTGAAGTGGGATGTTTAAGTTAGTAATATTAAATGACATTAGGAACTACAGCTGAATAAAATAAACATCAAACAATTTTCAAATTTTATAATTAATTTTCTTTCATTAATAAAACAGATTCAAATGATCAATATAAAATCCTGAATATAAATGTATACATTAATTGAACATATTTGTTTTAAAAATTGTTTTTAACGATTGTTTTTCGACCAATATCAGACAATATTTTATTTATTTATGACAACGTTTCGCTACGTGTTTGTACCTTAATCAGGTCTTTCCTGCTAAATATGCTAAATGTTAAAACATAATTTCACATCCTATTGAAAAAAACACAAACTTTAGAAGTTTTTCCGAGGCACTTGTTCACAAACTACACACGAGTGCGGGCGCAGCAGAACATATTTATTATTCAAACAAATATGACTCCATTTCCAATTATATTATATTGTACTCTGACCTAGTAAACCTGCAAACATGTTTTTGCAACACGGAACATAAAGGACAACGCAAGCTCTTACACATGTGGTTAATTGTATAACTTATTCGGAGAAGGTGCATCTTCCATTCCAAACTGTTCCACTGATAGTTGTCTAGGATGTCGCTACTATGTCACCATTTCTATGAACTGCCACCAGGTAACGCCGTATCCTACCTGAATATGTCATCACCCTCATGCAGTCTGTCACTCTCAAAAAAATATTTGAATCCTTTGTAAAATTAGTCATACAACAATATTATTATTATTAATAGAGCATTATCCCGAGAAATGGAAGACGTTAAGCAAATAAGTTGATCAACTTTTGTTCCAATAGGCTTACATTCTTCCTGAGATGACTCGTATACGTTCTTCCGACCACTTTGGTCTGCACTGTTTTTGTTTTAGCTGCTCGTAAATAACTTCCGATTTTTCTACTTCATGTATGAAGGTCCCTTTATAAAATCTCAGTTGGTCTTATGTTTGCGGTTTAGAGGTCCTTTCGAATTTCGTCTAGCCTAGGTGTGAATTTCAGAAATGAGGGTACATAATCTATTATTCTTTTTGCCAATCGATTTTCTGATAATCTGTTGGGATGACCGAAAAAATTTAATTCGCCTTTTCCTAAAATCAATTTCTAAAATTTTTCTGTTGTTTTTATTGGCTGTAGGCTGTAACCGTCTTGGGTATGTCTTCCTCTTAGAATTTTCCTAATGAACTTTCTTTCTTCTTTAATAATTTCTTCAAGTTCGTGTTTTCTGCTAAGGGTCAGTTTTCTCTTGAGTAAAAGATTGTTAGTTTTAAGAATGTTTCAGTACCGAATTTTTGACCCTCTTGACATGGATTTTTTGTTGTAGAGGTTTCGCACAAATCCTAATTCTTTTATGACTTATTGGAAGCAATGTTACTGTGAAATTTTTTCAAGGCCTCTCGGTACGATGAATTGTCCAAGATATTTAAAAGTACTAAGCCATATTTCTGTTTTTGAACAAAATAATTCAGTTTTCTCAAAGAGATTTGTAGCCCTACTTTTTCTGCACATTTTTGAAGTACTTGGAGATGTTTGACGTCCTCTGTTAACATCGCCAGGTCGTCCACGAATGCGAGGTATGGTATGTAGAGGTTGTTTTGTAAAAATCCAAGTAGAATTGGCTTCCAAAACCCACAATTCTGATAGAATTTTGTAGGTGCCTGATAAGAGGACGAACGCTCTATAGTTGTTTACATCTGATTTGTTGCCTTTTTTATGTAGTGGTTGAATAGATCAATCTTCCAGTCAACCGAGATTTTTTCGGTTTGCCAGATGTTATGGATTATGTGTGTAATTTCTTTGAGTGAAAGTCCTGCTACAATTACATTCTCCCCTGATGCCGTCGTGTTAAGTTTATAAATGTCTTATATTTCTTAATGTAGGGATGAAATTTTTGGATTATCTTATGATTTTCCATTGGCTTATGTGAACTCTCTGTCACACCCATGTTTCCCTATTTATCGATTGCAGTTACTCTTCTTTTCGTTCTTCTCTATCAACATCACTATCATTTCATCACTTAGCCCAATGTCTCCTGACTCCCAGGGATAATTTCATGTCGACCATGACACAGGCGTTACACAGCACCAAATCTGGACTCTCATAAATTTATTTCCGACGTTTCTTCTTCTAAAATACAAAGTTTCCAAAGAGTGACCATAAAGCATTCGCAAACATGCAGACGTCGTCCTTAGCTACGTTCCTTCTTATGAAGTTCCTCTAGAGCGTGTAAAACTTTTGTCGGCCCGGGTTTAATATTTCTGTTACCTAAATGCAATTACGATTTATAATGTCACGTGTTTCGTTGCACCTTAAATTAAAAATATCCAGTGCGCAAAAAAGGAAAACTAAAATTTCAAAACCTTCGAGCCAAATGTCTCATGATGGTGTCATTACAATATAAATTTAAGTATGAAAGAGAATTTTTTTCCAAATGTAAAATGATAAACTTCTTTTGACAAAAACTTTTAAATTATATTACAAATGATTAAGAAAAGAGTTTTAAGGATATATAAATAAAGCATACGAGTATTGTGTGTCACGTTTTGGGTTTTAGTCTGCGTTTTGTTCTGGCGTTTCTTGCCATATATTGATGACTATGAATATGCACTGCTATTTAATTTTTTTAATTGTAGGAATATGAAAGAAGTAATCATATATTATTTCTGGTGAAGTTATCAAAAAAATAACGAATGTTGAAAATAATAATAAAAAATTAAGTTTCTCTGTAGTAAAGGTCGTTTTAACATTATTATTATTTCTGGTGTTTATTCATTGTATTATAATAAAATGTATACAATATCCAGTGCGCAAAAAAGGAAAAGGAAAAATTCAAAACCTTGGAGCCAAATGTTAGGTCTCATTAAATAACGCGCAAAAATATAAATTATTTCTGCGAGTTTCATGATGGTGGCATTAAAAAAATAACACTAAATAAAAAATAATAATAAATAAAAATTATAATATAAGGTATACAATTACAATTTTGAAATAATACATTTTAATTTTCAGGGAGTTATTTGCGGCACTTTATCCGGACTCGTTTTCGTATCTTGGATTTCAATTGGTGCACAAAGTGCTTTGTCTTCTGGTGACGTTAGGTATTCTACAAAGCCATTGGGCAACGTTGATGGATGCACTTACAATTATACTCATGCGTTTCATAATGAGACGACTGATGTTCCCCACGAGAAAGGGTAAGAAAAGTATAGGAGGTAAAATTGTAATTTATAAGTAGTAAATACAGAATTGTGATTATTCGAATATAAATAAATAAAATACATATTATTTTTAAATGTACTGTCGAATTAATCTAAACCGAAACATTTAAAATTGTTCTTATATTAGTTATCTTTTCAAAATCCATAATAATAATTCAATCAAGTTGTTATATATTTCAGGAGTTAAGCATCAGAATAAACCAATACATAAATATTAATTTAAAAACCTTGATAAATTCTATACAATTAACGCAAATTTTAAAGCTTATATTAAGTTTAAAATATAAGCAATTAATTCCTTATATTAATATTATATTTAATATAATGCTGTGGGAATACTTGATGAATGAATGAATGAAGATAGCCTATGTTATCCCGTTCAGGGCAAAGGACTCATACAAGTAGGGGTAGCTTTTAGAGTCTCACGCGGTGAGCTAATACGCGTAATATGGCTTACTTGTTAATGCACTACACGGTTTATACACTATCACCTAGTTGTAGTTCTAGGACTTTCAACTTGTTTCTGTCTCTGGCTATTCTGGTCCATTGTTCTCCTGCTTGTTTTTTGAATAGGTCCGTCCACTTGCGTCTTGGTCTTCCTGGGAATCTCTTGCCTATGTAGGAGTCCCATGAGGTAGCTTGTAACGTACATCTTTCATCTTGTGTGTCCTCTCCAATTCCATTTGGTCTTTGTAGCCTGTTGTGCAATGTCTATTGTTGCTGACATCCTATGTATCAAGATGTTCGATACTCTACCTTTCAGAGAAATGCCAAGGATCTTCCTCTGCATTTTCCTCTGGCATACTTGTAGAATGTTTCTCTCTTTTATTCTGAGGGACCATGTTTGACACCCATACAATAATACTGGAAAAACGCATTTTTCTAGTGTCTCCATTTTGAGCCTCCTATTTAGGGTGCTGTCCAACACTATAAACTTTAAGGACCAGAAGGTTTTCCAAGCTAATGAAACCCTTCTTTTTATTTCTTCTTCCATTTTGTTGTTAAAGGAAATTATTTGTCCTATATATATATATATATAGGACAAATAATTTATATATATATATATTGTAATAACCATATAAGGTATACATAAAAAAAGATATATAATTTGATTTTAACAAACAAATTTATTAACACAAGAAGAATTTACATTTGAATTTAATATTTTACTATTATAATAAGAAACTCTTGCTCTCATGGGTCTCTACTGGGTTTGACAACGGACAGAATCGAACTATTAAAAAGACCCAACATTTAAGTTTTAAATTAAACAAAAGTATTTACTAAATCTATTAATGAACTTAACCTATAGATTTCTTCTAACTTTATTATCAAAAGAAGAGAACGACATCTGACTGTTATCCTTTAATAACGTTTACATCTGTTAATATTATGCATTCCAACTTACGGTTTCTCAGGTCTACTTCGACTCGTTCTTAAGACACTCACTTTATAGCCTTGACATTCACTCACTGACTCTAACACAATATCACTGGTTCGCCGTGACACCCCTTGACGTCGTTGGCTGCATCCAGGTCGCCTACCATCGAAGACAGGTCAAATTCTCCTACTCATACAGATAGAGCTTCTGTATTTTAAAAATGTTTATAGCTGTTATGGTTTTGCTGACTGATGCTGACTGTCGCTGACTGACTAAATTTCGAGGTTCACCGAACCCCTCTCCTACGCTGACTCTCGCTGACCGTCTCTCGTTCCTCTCCCACGCTAACTGTGTCTGTCTCCTCTCCCACGTTAACTCCAACTATCCAACTGTTCAACTCTTCGCTGCGTCCTCCGCCTCTCTCCCATGCTAACTGTCTAACAATAGGTTATTCCCCCTATATATACCCCTACCCTCCTTGTTTTTCTCTTGATGCAAAGTTTCGTCGCAACGGCGCGGTGACAGAATCCCATTACTGAAATTTACGTCCCGGCCATTGGAGTCCTTCCGCCTTCCGAAACCCGACAATCGCGACAGGTCCAATTTGTCTTTGGACCTCTCCGCTCACAAGTGCGCGATACTAATTTCTCCAGATCCTAAGTCAACAAGTGCCTGGACCCTCATCATCCCAAGTAATTGCGCCATTAGACATGCTTGCAGCTGTAGTATTTCGCCCTCGCAATTACTCAGGACTTGTCGGCTGCTCTCTTTTGTCCGACTCGCACAAGATCTTTTCTTGCAAGTCCCAAGCAACTACGCCACTTGTCAGGTCATTCGTCAGAGACAATAGCCTGCTCTAACATAGCCTCTTTGGGGCCATCTGCTCGCCCACGTTCTGCGTTACGAATTTTTCACGCCGTTCCCCAAATCAATAAGCTACTGGACCCGCAATCACTCTTTAGACCTAATTGCCGCACCGTCACATTGTCTCTACAAATTACGGCTTCCTCTCTGCCGCTCACCAGCACTCATCCTAGATAAATGTCTTACCGCTCCGTCTTGTCACCTCGTGACAGGACCCGCGGTTACTTTTCCCACGCATTCTCTTTACGACATGTGCGCTGTTTTTAATCCAATGCATTATATTAAATGCATTACAATATATATATATATATATATATATATATATATATATATATATTGTGATGCATACAGTAGCTCTGCTCCTTCGAGATGTATTGGGGACTGTACTTCGTTTGTCGTTACTTGTGTTTTAGATTTATTTATTGAGAGTCCTGCCAACTTGCTGTGTGAGTTTAACTCTTGGAGCATTGGTTGTAGTTTTTTTTTGAGTATTGTAGAATAGAACTATGTCGTCTGCAAACCTCAAGCTTGTTAGCCTCTAGCCATTCAGGCATATTCCATGTTTTTTATCCCATATTAATTTTCTGAATATGTCTTCCAACATACTGGTAAATAGTTTTGGGGAAATAGGGTCCCCTTGTCTGACGCCTCTATTCACTCGAAAATGTTGGCCTGTTTTTTATGTTTTTTCTTTAGCATAGCTTTGTTTGTAGATTTTTCTTAGTAACTGGATGTATTTTACTTCTACTGCTTGATTGGTCAGTGCTTGAAGTATGTTTTGGTGTTCGATTGTAATCAACAAAAGCAGGGTAAATTTTTAAGTGAAATTCTTATGATTTTCTATTATTTGGTTGATGGTTTGGATGTGGTTCACTGTGCTGTAACCTGTACGGAAGCCTGCCTGTTCTGAGGGTTAATTCTCGTCAAGTGTTTTTGTTATTCGCCTTGTTAGTATTTTTGTGAACAGTTTGTATAAATTTGACATCAGGAATATAGGTCTATAGTTGTACAAATCATATTTTGTGCCTTTTTTGTGAAGGAGTATTATCGTGTTTGTTTTCCATTGGTCGGGAAAGACCTCCGTTTTTATGATTTTGCTGAACACTACTGTGATGATTGGTGTTAAGAGATCCGCAGCTTCTTTTAAGAGCTCATTGTATATATTATCTTCACCCGGTGTCTTTCCATTCTTAAGTTCATTAACTCTAACCTCACTGTATATTATAGCGGGTATGTCTTCGATGGTGACCTGATCTGAATCGTCAGGGTCGCAATTTGTAACTTTGTTTTGTAGGGAGCTTGTGTATAATGTTTGGTAGAATTCCGTTGCTCATTCAATTATATCTTTTCTTGCGGTTAAGGGGACCCCTGACTGATTCTTTGTTCCTAATATCCATTGTTTTTCCCTTGGAAATTGCTCTTCACTTTTCTTATTGATTTACTTGTTTCCAGTATTTGACGTTGTTGCAGATCGGTGTTCACGGATATCCTTCCGGATTATTTGTATCTGAAGTATCTCTGACTCTTAACATCTTTGATCTATCGCGGGTAGAACCTTAGAGGAGAGATACGAAGGAGCTACCTTTGGAGATGCCTTTTCCTCTCCGTTTTTGAACTAAGGTTCCCACAAGCCGAAGAACCTCGGCCTGTTTGAGAGGTGTATGTTCCGGGGTCACAGACTTTGGGCATACGGTAAGTGTTGTCCGCTATTCCCATTGGAATAGTCGGCCAGCTGGCTCCTAAACTGGTCGAGGCACGGAGAAGGGAATGCTGCGTCCCCACAGAAAACTCTTCTCCCGCTATCGGAAGGGCGTGGGACAAGTACCCAATGCCCGACCTACCTGATGCAGGTTTTTCTATTGTTTTCCCTGCATTTCTTTAGGCGAATGCCGGGTAGGATCCTTAAACCATAGCCCGGGGGCCCTAGTAACCCTTGGCTACCTTCCTCTACCCTTCCGCATCCCCCCTTTCTAATCCCTTCCTATGCTATTAAAGGGGAGTTGCCCAACGTGGATCACCCTCATGTAGCCTGTTTCCGTAAAAAAAAATTACTATATTTCTACACCGGAAGCTACAGTATTGAAAAAATAATTACTTAGTTCTGACCATTTATTGAATAATAGCTAAGGGTAAAATACAAAATTGCAATTGTTATCAGTTTATATTTCTATTAATAAAAAAGTCATTAAAACTTTCCTGCTCTAATTACTAATTGCCAATGTACTTTGACAGGGCATATTGTCTCTATACTTTCTCGTTTCTATGGTGATCTGGCAGGTTATTACGATTCTCAGGTAGTACAAACGCCGCAATCTCTCGTCAGATGTTTCTGCGTTCCAGGAAGAGGGTGGCACACTTATCTTACTTCTTATCGACGGCTGGATTTACGCGCTCGCTCAATTCAAATTTCTAATACAACTTTCATCGATCACTAATGAACTACGCTGCTTCTTCCACATTACTTTGTGGTGGACTTTCGAACAATTTGTGAGTAAATCGTTAATTATTTATATTACGAACTTTGATTGGGTGCCACCTGCAAAGCAAATACACCCACTCGCAAGAAAAGGTATATGAAATTAAGGATTTAAGTTATAAAATAAACGAAAAGGAATGTGCCTACACAATAACAAGGATACCACCATACTCAGGAACACATGTACTTCCTCTCCCAATATTAACCGCCATCCGGCGCGTTACCTGAAAATATGGCTTACCATAACACTAGCGCAGACGGGGGTCGTCTCCGGTCCTCAGTGCCATAGGCTGCAGCAGACAGGCGAGACACAATTTCGACACCAGACGGCATAGGTGCACGACGAAAACCGACTCTCCTCTTCGGCTGATGGTAACAGACTGTTGTGTCTGAAGAGGTGTCTCTCTCGGACCACAAAAATCACTGTGTCATGACTGGGAATAATCGACACGTGACCCTTAGTTAATTTCAAATTATGGCTTCACTAATGGAACAAACTCTCCCCGGCGCTACTCTTTCTTGGACTTCTCCGCTCAAGAATTTATGTTCTTTTTTGCAGGCCTGTGGATTTCCTCATTTTCCTAATCCGACCCACAATTGTATAATGCAGATTCATCGGCGCCGGCAAACCAGTCAACTTTTAATATAAAATATTCAATATTAAGGACTAATGCTAAGAGCGCACCATAACTGTCCAACTTCTCCACTAATCCAGAATTCCGTGACTCCACCAACGAACGACTATTCCCATATTCCACCACTCTAGGACAACCGAACGACTCCACAACTGAACGACTGATCGACTCCACTATTATTCTACAACTCCCTGATTGACCAAATTCATGTTTCCATTACTCCACAAACATACCATTCTAAGACTACCAAACGATTTTGCAAAACTACTCGGTGACCAAATGCCCACCCATAAGATCTTGAAATTTGGAAGATACAAGCCAATGGTAATCGAATCTGTTCCGCCACAATGGTCAATATTCTCATTAGAAACTGGTATCTACGGCGGTACATAGCTAATTCCAAGTCTCTGGAAAGTCGTTTTTCAAGACACTGAGATTCTAGCGAATATTTTGCTTACGTGCAAAAATCTTGGAAAAGAAATGTTTTGCTAAATTTTTGTACCTTCAGGGCACATTCTTGACTACAGTAAATCCTCTTAAAGTAAGGCCGCTGATGATTAATTTCCTTTGTTACTTTACGTTTCGAGCTTCCTACCACTAGACATCTCCATAGATCTAGTTAATATTTTTCTTTATTTTCTTTGCCGAGGATAACACTTCCGTCAGTTCTGATAAAAATATTGCTCTATGTTTAATGCTGAAGATTGTCTGCTGTATCGTTTGACTCGCAGATACCAATTGTACTCTGCAAGATGTCTGTTGAACCGTGGCATGAAAACGTAAATCGAATTTATTAGCCTGACCAACATGCTTTTGGTTTTTAATTTTTTATTAATTTTCTCTGATTTGAGTATGGTAGACAAAAAACCGTGTGGTATATTTTACTCATTATAGTGTTATGGAGTTATATGTGTTTTTCCTCAGTTCAGATTGTACAAGCAATGTTAAATTTAGACATTATCAGTGCCCGGCTTTTATCCGTTACTACACTTTTATCTAACGTCATTATTTAGTAATATCTTATCCATACGTCGGCGGAAATAGAATACGTCAAGACAGACATAAACTACCACAGTTCGAATAAACTGCAAACGTTCTATTTGTATATTTCCGTTTGTGGTAAATGTCTCTCATATTAGATGATGGTATCAATAAAAACCCCAAATTTAGAAAAGTAATAAAAAATATGTTTAATCTCTTTTACTAACATTGCATATTTAAACAGCTACATTTTTCATATATATTACAAAAAACTAATTATAATTCTTTTATTTGACAATAACACATTGATAATTAGCTGCTGTGTTGATCTCATTGGTGGTGGCTTTGAAACCTGGCAGAAAATTCGTTCGTAACGACTGGGACGGTTGGTTTTCATCAGTTGTGTGTGTTTGGAGGGGGGGGGGGGGATTGTTTGACAACTTTCCGAATAGCTTGGTCGGACCCTGTAGTTGACTCTGAAACTCAAGTGAGTATAATTATCTCAACTCTGTTGAAGTCCGGGACCGAATGAATCTTTACCATTCCTAATATCTTCTTCTTCTAATGTTCTGTCCTCGCATTCTCGACAATGAAAACATTATGTTTACAAATTAACAGTTGGAAGTCATCTCCTTCTTTCCCTCTCGTTTCTCACGGTTCTTCTGTAGATGGTTTTTCTTCTGACGAGACAAGTTACTTTACGTTTCTGCGCCCTCAAATCGTTCTATTGACCCTCTATCATGACGTCGATCTCATTCCGTCGTTTTAATATGAATTTTTATATAGCCGATTTCAGATTGTAAAATTGAACTTTTCTCTGTCCAGGAACGGTGGAATTATATATAGAAAATGTCTTCAGAAGATGAAACTAGAAAGAAGGAAATAGAATAATAAAAGTGGATGTAGAATATCTACAACACTTACACTTTACTGATGACATTGTCATATTCACAAAAACTGGAAATAAAGTTAAAAAAATAAATGAAGCCATCAAATCATTAGCATTGAAAATGAACTTATAGAAACTATGTTAATGTTATACGAATTCGTATAAAGTGCAGACATAATATTAGAATATACTACTGTGGAACAGGTAGACCAGTATATATGCTTAGGGCATATGATATCTGGCAAGATCACTCCTGACATACGAACGACAGATAAAGCTATAATCTAAAGCATCCGGTCGTAATTGACTTGTGTTCAAATCAAATATGCTTCTGGAATTAAAATAAATTTATTCGACTTATGTGAGATCTCTGTACTGGCAAACTGCATTGAATTCTACGATAGAATAAGCAAATAGCACAAATGATTATTTAACGATGAATGCTAGGAATTGCATGAAGAGATCGCGAGAGATATGAGTGAATAGGAACTAGGAAGAAACTTACAGATGTATTATTAATAATAATTATATCATATTCCGTAGATCCTGTAGAAAAGCTTAGCTTCAAGGATATGGAATGAGTCAGGGCGTACATTTATTCCATTAATACTATGATAAGACTGTCAATTAATAAGAAATGAAGATAACTCAGCTATAAATTGACTTTGGTTATTGGACAACTGTTCGATTCTTTGTGGCAGTCTGTTAAAGATGGAGATCCCAGATATAAAGCACATCTTTCTGTGAAATTAACAATGTTCTACATTTTTGTATTGATTATTATTGTTTCTGGTATTGAAGCCATGGATATCAGAATTATTTTAAATAAGTCCCTATTTGTAGTCTCAAATAACATTAATGAGTAAATGTACTAGCACGACGGAGTGAAAATATCCAATTTTTTTAAGAGAGTTGTACATGAAGTTCTGGAGGGCCCTGACATATTGCTCAGACAACACGTTTTTGAGCAATAAAAATCTTGTGAATACCTGTTTAGTTTCCCCAGAAGCTAAGAATATAATCCCGTATGAGAAAACAGAATGAAAATACGCAAAGTAGACCAGATTTTCCTGTTTCAAAATCGCATCATGTGTGGCCGAGCTACGTTTCCTAATTAACTGATTAATCTCATCAGTCCAATTTAATTCATTATTTACTAGGACACCTAGGAATATATAGATGAAGTTTCATTTACAATATTGTCATTGTATGATGCAGTTATAGATTGTAAAGTTGTGTTGTGTGAAATTGCATGAAATGTGTCGCAGTCAATTGTTAAGCCATTCACAGTAACCCATGATAACAGGTTACGTAAATTATTGTTACTTGCCTATTCTAATGTGTCGTTGTTACGTTTTACTAATATACTAATATCATCTGCAAAAAGTATGGCTTTGGAACACAAATCTACAGTTTTTGGAATATCATTTATGTATATAACAGTACAGGCCCTAATACTGAACCCTGTGGGACTCCAGTTTTAATAATTCCCCAAACTGATTTATGTATTTCACCTGAGCACCAGTCCTGTAATACTACTCGTTGCATTCTATTTTCTAAATATTATTTAAACCAAGAAATATTGTTATTAAGGACGTGTGTCCTTTGCCGTTATAGGGCCAGACGCCCTCTTCAGCATAATAATTGTTCATTTTCATTCTTTTGGTGGTAGGGGTGTGAAGAACAAATCCAAACGATATATTTAAATTTAAGCTTTGATTTTTAACAAGTCTGGGATAGGACGCAACTATAGAACACGCGTAGGAATATAATTATTTTATCTGAAGGACGGCGTTTGTAGGAAAACTGTACATTATGGCCTTTATGATTATTTAATTTTTTTTATGCTCCAATGACAGCAGTCTACAACTATTTAGAACTTATTTAACGCCCTTGGTAAAGATATTTCAATTGAATTTTAATTTTCAACTAGAGGTTATTTTTATTTCAGGTACGTGTTGCCACTTTACAAAGTTTCATTCCTGTGGTTTGCATTTTTTGGTTGGCTTGTAACTGTCGTAGTAGCCCTGATCGTCAGTTTTGCTACAGGCTACAGGGATCCAGCTACAGTGGACGAAAAATTACTTAGCCCTATTATTCGCCGATATTTTAGAAATTCAAAATCGTCAAAGTATGAAGTAAGTAGTACAGTTCATTCCATTTCTCTAAGTTAATGTATCTGTAGGTATTAATTAAGGCGTCGTATTAAGATAAACTAAACTAAACATCGTCATAATTTTATTTTCAATAACAGTAAAACAACGTTGCATAACTGAGTGTATATGATTAACGTTAATAAAATTTTCCTCTTTAAATATTTATTTTCTATATTTAACCAAGTAAACCACACTGTAGTAAAAATATAAATGTTTTGTACAAATCTTTCTGTTTCTGCATGAACATCAAAGTTTTTCTCATTATTCTCTGTTGTACAACATTTTTTCCGTTTACATTTATTTATAATTATGAGGTACACACATCTTTTTACCAGAAAATGAAGTAACTGATAGAGATAATTTTATGATTTTCCATTCAGGTAAACGAGAAGTTCAGGTTCTTATTGGATAGGAAGCATTAGTCTGGAAAAGTTAAGGTTCTGACCAAACGTTACGAATGGGGAAATCGCCTTATAAATAATAGAGGAACACACTTAAGCTAATTTAATTGCCTCTAGCCAAAGTTTCCGATTTTTTCTGCTTTGGTAACTCTATTTTAGAATATTATTCTCTCTGATTACTCACTGTTAATCGGCGATGATCACGTCCACCAAGATCTAAATTGCGCCCGAAAATCCTTCCTCCATTACGCAAGCTGCATCTAAAGAAATAACAAAGTTAAAACGACAGGGAAAATTTATACACAAAGGAATGTTCGATTACTCCTGCCACAGCTTTGAAACTCTATGCCAATAAACATTTTACTCTACAAAAATTCTCGTTTACGTTAAAAATCATTATATCATTTTATTACACTCCGTCGTTAACAACTGAAAACTAGTATAACCAAAATATAGCGTAGTTAAGCAGGTGTAAATTATGATTAACATATTTGAGAGTTATATGTATTTATTAATGCACAAAGTTTCCAAGACGTGTTCTGGTGAATTTTGGTTAATTTTCTTAAAATTAACAGCTATTATTTAACCCGTTTGGAAACCCAAGCATGTTTTATGTTGTTATTAATAAAATGTAGCAATATGGAAAAATTACAAATTTTTAAAGGTTTTGAAAATAGAACATGGAGTATGTAATGATAATTCTTGGTCAAACGTTTTCCAACACTTGCTATATGATTTAAGTTTAATTACAAGTTAACGCTTGTCAATACTTTTATAAGAAAATATGTTCAATGCTATTGCAATATTATATTTGCTAAATATATTCAAGTCTAACAATTATAATTTATATAGACATACTTAAATAATTCTTTAAATATATAAAAATGTGAATTTACAGTTCTTCAGTTGTTTTTTTATAATTTGTACTATTTATTTCAAGCCGGTGAAACTGAAAGATATGAACGAAGACTGAAAGGCCAATTGTTCGACTCTGCTCGAGTGTTTTTGTGTTTACAAAAGCTTCACTATATATGGTTGTCTATTAGAAGCTACAGGAAGTTACGGCACGTTAACTGTGAAAAAGATACAACAATTATTATACCCAATTTATGAAGAAATAAATCTCTTTGTGTAAATGTTTCCAACATGTCACTCGATTACTAACTACATACATTGCATTATTGACAATATTTATGTTCCCGGATATGGAACATATTAGTATTGAGAGTGTTTAAGTGTGATTTACTATTGCATAATCATAAACAATATAAGACCAGACACGGAAGGACAATATAATACTTCGACGTCACATATGTATAATAGTACAAGTTATTGGTAAATCCCACGAGTACAAATTGTACCATCACGTATAATCGCAATACATGAAAATAGGCCAGGATAAAATGTTTCGAGAATGTAGTTTAAACGAATTTTTGCTTTGTAAGTGAGACGAGAATCCAAATTATTTTAAAATTTATGTTACCATAATTTTAATGCAGTAAGGAAGTCACTGTGTAACACTACAATATCCAAAAGAAAATAAGTACAAAAACGATTTAATAATTCAGAACAACAAAAGGCATGAATTTAATATTCCATACAGCTGAGTATCGTAATGTGAAGATGATTCATAGCAGAAGCACACAGAGCTAAAATTCGGAAAAGTTCTGTAAATTATTCAGTTGTGAAAAGTCATATTTTGCTTTTTTCTGTATTATAAAATTTCTGGAGCGCAACCTAGGAATAAAACAAATAAAAAAACTGGTTAGTCATGAAAGTCAAAAGATATCAAATTTCTATTGGAGGGGTTTATACAGATTATTCGGAAATCATTATCCTTCCAATTAACTTTGTTGCAAAAACAGGGAATGGGTTGTACGCGCCACGTTTTTGGTTGTTCTCAACAAAGTCATAAGTCGAAAAATTATATATTATTATTTTTATTTTCGTATGGAAGTTACTATAAAATAATCGCGATATAGTTGTATGTTATCATGAACTCTACATGTATCAATATCATTTAGCCTGACTTGTTGGTATATAGTAAAGGCTTTAGAAGGTTTTCCTTATATGCTAAAATCATTCACTTCCTTTAGGATGCTTCTTCCACAGCTAAAATTCATAGCAGTTGAAAATCAATCATTTCTATTCTATCCAATCACCATTGAAAAGTTCTACTAAATAGTTGACGAATATTCTGAAACATAGTTCCTTTTAAAAAAGAAAAATCTTATTACATAGTCACTTAATAACGAAGAACGTTTCCTTACATTCTATATCAATATTAGATTTTGTCAACTGCAAAGATTATGAGTTATACCTGGTGTATAAGCTTAAATCCGCTGTTTTTAGTCTTTCATAGAACACACAAAAATTATTCAACGTACCGGCCCTCGCTACCTACACATTTTCCCTCACAATTCGTGGATACCACGCCAAATAAATCCTTGTTCTTCGAGGCCAACCACTCATAAAGCAATTATCGGACGTCTTCCTAAAAATCGAAGTATTGCTAAGCGAGAGCGTGGCCCATCGACGATAGCAGGCGGTAGTCGGAAGGGGTTAGTTGTGATGGCGTAGCACCTTCCAGTTGATTTCCTTCTAGTAGTTTCGGACAATTGTTGACGTGTTCGATGGTATGTAGTCAGCTCAGCATGTTTTGCCTTTTTTCACGCAGAGCACGGTGCTATTTGATCTGTAATTGGTGGTACCGGTGAGCATAAAGCTTCAAATAATGTGCAAAATCAAAAATTGACTAGTAGTATAGAGGGGGCGTCAGGGCCTCCTGAAAAAATTACCTGTGCAATTAAACCGTGTTCGTGAATAGATTGTGAAGTTTGAAGTACTACTGTTGTGGAACTGTAGCAGCTAGATTCCTGAAAAATGGCAACTACAGACAACTTTTTATGCTCTACACGAAGGTTGCAGTTCCAAGGTTTAAAAAGTTTGTGTTTTATTGCTGTAATCTCACAAATTTGTTCAAAAAATCTGTCACATCAATTTTGAGCATATTTTTCAATGCTTAAAACTTTGCAACAAAACCTTTCAGAAACTTATTCTTTGATAAGATAACTAAACTAATTACTGCTTTTAAGCTGCAAAAGTATCAGCTTTCAAACTCACTTTGTTCTCAAGATATATGTTAGTTAATATATGGTTCAAATATTATCTGTCAAATTTCGTGCATTTTCAAACCGAAATAGCAAAAAAATCATTTGCTACAATCAAGTTCTTTTTGTTTTCATTGGAAAGAGCAGCCTTTTTTCTGATAAAGTCATCTTATTTCACGCTTGAGACTCGTCATTTAAGGCCATAAAAATTACTTTGAAAATTGCCCTCCTGCAAATAGCATGATGTACGCACGAATGTGATTCAAGCAAATAATTTGTACTGGTTCATTCAAAATATTGGTGATTATGATGCTTAATGTCAACCAAAAGATTTTTATTTATAATTTTGCAATATGTGAATCTTATCTAATAAAATTAATGCTATTAGAAGGTTATATATGAATTCAAAATCCAAAATACTTGAGTTGCTTCATGGTGACTGAGCCACCACCAATTTCTTGCTTTAAATAAGTGTTTGTGTGTACATCACTTCATTCAAGGCCTAAATTAGAAACCCCGTCGCCTAGGGACCACGCCCCATAGCCAGGCAAGGCCACTTCATTGCTGATTAGACTGGCCTTTGTTGGAGAGCATATTATAATTCAATTTGTTATTTAAAAAAATAATTTTAAATATTGACAAAATTATTGTACAATTACTAACTTGGTTTTAAATTTGGATATTGCTCTTACCTTACCTTGAATATTATTCTTCTTGATCACAAATTTCAATAATGTGTAGGGAATATATATCACCAATTTCAATAATCGAATTGTAAATAGGTAAATTGCAGTAAAGAAAATAAAGTATTTATATTAGCATACAAACAATATTCATATTCACATTCCTTCGGGAAGTACTCGGCGAAGTCCATCGGCGTCCTGTTGATGCAGACAAGCTCTTCGTCGCTAATGTCTGCTTCCTGGACTTTACCGCATTTGAAAGCTCTGAAAAGACAGATTATGTACTTCAGTGCCATTTTATAATAGATTTCCTCGAGCTAGACGATCCGTAAGCTTGTCTGCGGATTAACAGTGTGAGAGGAAGTTCCTCAGCAACGAATGAATTAAATCTTTATTCATTATTCCGTCATTATTCGGACAGTAGGAAAGATTAAATTTAATTGTTGTGTTTTCCCTGCATGGACCTTACATTGCACAAAATAAATTTTAAGTATTTTTTAAAATTAATTTCTTGTAGATTTAAATATATAAAAACAAAATTGATTTTCCTCAGTTTAAGCAATCATTTATCCATTAATTTATTGAAGTAATTACATAACACAAAGCAAGGTTTTGTTTAGTAAAACCAGACTTATTACAAACTTTACATAACAGAAGACGAACCAAGAACATTTAGATTGAATTAAACGTACAGTTAATTGTATTTTATGCAACGTATTTCTAGAAATTGGTATAAATGAAAAAAAAATAGTACGTGTAATCTGTGTCTTGAAACAAATTTTTCAGATTAGGATAACATAATTTGTTTATTTATATTGCTTATGAGTAATAAATCATCTAATTTATATTCCATGTTTGGAAAGGACGTTATAAATGCACTATTTCTGAGAAATGAAGTAAAGTAGGAATATTTTGATAGAAAAAAAGTGCAACTATATCCTCCAATACTACATCGAATGATAAATAAATAATAATTATGAAAGGTTATTCAATCCAAGGAACTAATTTTCTTTTAAATATCTTGACTTTTAATGGCGCATATTTAACGGGATCACAAACCAAAATATATCCCAAATATATCTTGCAATACGCACTGGAGGAGACAAAGAATGATGATAAAGTCCATACTTAATGTTTGTTAATCATTATAACTTAATACAGCTGGTTTTAAATGTGTTATAACTGACGAATTACTTCGAGTGAGATTCTTGAAAAATTTTGGTTATGCTTGTATTTCATTATAACTTCACATATTTGATTGTAAATGTGTAAAATGTAAGGGAGTTATTTCAAGGGTGAAACTGTTGACGATTAAGGTCATTGTACAAAATTGATATTTTTCTATTGTAGAATTACTGTATTTCGTAATGTTTTGTATTTATTTTATACAATGCTACCAACAGCAGATTGTTAAATCCACCAAATATTTATTTTCAGATAAAAACATTATGTATTTACAACTTTTGGATGTTTTTTTAATAATATACATACTTATATATATATATATATATATATATATATATATATATATGTTATAAACAAATGATTTAGTCGTTTAATTAATTTTCCCTCGTTGTGGTAGCCATTTATGTAATAAACAAAATGAAAATAATAATTAAATTAAAAGATTATGAAAAATTAACAAACTAAATCATTTATTATTTATTCACTTGTGGCTTCCAAAAATTAAAACAATTTACAATCAAATTAATATATCTTCTTTAGGGTCGTAACTGTGTTTGATAATTAACAGAAAAGTGATTTAATAAACTTATTAACAAATCAAGCATAAAATTTACCTAAAAACAATATGTCGATAAATGAACGAAAGTTAAATGTAAAGAAATTAAACTTGAACGAAATGAAAGATGAACGAAATCTGACTACACTTTTAGTTATCGTTTAAGAATATTATTATCTAAGTTTTGGTTACTCACATAATGTCCGACTTGTACCAAAATTCTTTTGTAGCTTCAACACTACACTTTAAATGCAAAATTTTACACTGATTCTAATTTCCTCACAGACTATGTGTTCATTAAATTGTAGTGAGTTACAAATTCTGTAGTGATTGCTGCTGTGAATCTACCGAACCTTTCTGCTTTACGTTTACTGTGGACTGATGCAGGCCTTGGTAACAAAGCGTCATTCTCAAACGTCACCAACAATGCAGAAATCACAACGGATATAAAAAATGTTTTCAGCGATTCTGTAACTAAGAAATAATAAATTTGTTAAAATATCTTTATTTACGTTGAATTAAAATAAGTATCACATATCGTGATTTTCATAGTAATATTAAAGCGTACTTAAGACTAAGTCAAGTCTCATAACATTGTACTTAGAAATAACTGTGAAAGTTGAAGATTCTATTTAGTTTAGTAATTCCTATCTTGATATAATATGAATTTACAATCACCACAATCAGAAATTCGAAAATTTCATTAAAATAACCGATAAACCTGCTTTAAAATAGTATTTGTTTTGGCAATAATTATTTAAAATAAACAATCCTAACCTTATTATATTCAAGATTATGGTAATTAAATTCGTACCTTCGCATAAGAGTCGATTTCTGCAGGCAGGCGAGATTGATGAATGCTTAAGGCTAACTCCACGTAGTTCTCAGTTAGCAAAATACTTATCGGCAGTGTAGAAGATTTCATCCCCAAATCACCACCTGTAATGTCCACACTTGTAACATCTGCCAGATACTTTTCATTATTACAATGCAAATATCGAGATATTTTACACGGATAGTTCTTAAAAAAACTGTAGTCGTTTATATGATCTGACTGTGTACATTATTTCACTACGCACTTACATATTCTAGAATTTTTGTGCCTTAATAATTATTTGACGTGTTGAAGGGAATGATGGTGGATTTGGTAGGGTTTATTTTGATTCTCCATTGTTTAGCCCAGCTTTCAATATCATTGAGGGCAATTTGTAGTTTTTTGGAGCCCGAGTCTAGAGAGGATGTTTGAAGGAGATCTGTTTTAGTAGATAGGAGCACTGTTTTAGTAGATAGGTTTTGAGGTATGTCGTGAAAATAGAGGTTGAAGAGGAAAGGGCCTTAAGGGACGCCGGACAAAATAGGGTAGGAATTTGAAATGGTATTGTTAAATTTGACAGAGAAGGAGCGGTTAGTAAGATAATTAGTCAGGATTCTGAAGAGGGAATCATTAAGTGGGTCTTTGATTTTGGAAAGTAGAGATTAGTGGTGTACTTTATCAAAAGCTTTTTCTGCATCTAGAAAAGCACCAATGCACGAGTTATTGGTGTCGAAGGAATTGTTGATGTAGGATGTCACTGAGTAGCGTTGATGGGTGCAAGAGTGTTTGGGCCTAAAGCCGTATTGGACAGAAGGAATGAGGTGGGTTAATTTTTTTTTTTTTAATATTTAGTTTATTGTCACTTCAACCGACATGGTTATTAGTGACCACGATTCACATTACAAAATTATTACTACATTTTTTTTTCATTGTGGTTTCATTATTTACAGGATGTTGGTTTACATTAAATTACAGATTGTATAGGAAAATCTGGTATGGCTAAATTAGATGGCATCAATCACGTTTAGGTTTCTAAGATAGTCCATGATTGGGTTAATATATTGAGGTTCGTTGAGGCATTCCTTGTAGCTATCTGGGATTCCATAGTCTCTTCTTTTTTGTAGCGTGTACTCGCACTCGTTGATTATGTGTCGGGTGGAAATTTTGGAGTTGCATTTGTCACACACAGCAGGGTTGGTTTTGGTCATTAGGTGACCGTGAGATAGTCTAGAATGACCAATTCTTAGACGGGTGAATACGGTTTGAACACGTCTGTTTAAATTGTACTGATGAGGTTGGGTTTCGTATACACTGTCCCTTATTTCGTGAAGTTTTGTCTGTTTATTAACCCATTCGTTGTTCCAGTTTTTCTTTAATTTGACTTTTACAGCTTTGATTATGTTCTTGTGGGACACTGGCAGGGTAGATGGGTTTTGGCTGGATATTGCGCATTTAGCCGCTGCATCGGCTGCTTTATTACCTGCAATTCCGACATGGGAGGGGATCCATATGTATGACAGTTGTTTAACTGAGGTTATTATTTTGGAGTTTTGGGCTATGATACCAAGCGAAATGGGTTCCTTACTACATTGGTTTTTTATTGATTCGATTACACTTATTGAGTCCGTGAAGACAGCGAACTTCGATTTGTTAGAGTTCTCGATGTCGTTTAGGGCTGTTGTAATTGCATAAGATTCACAGTAAAAACTCGAAGCCATATCATGAAGTTTGTATGTTTTTGTGGATCCCTCGAATATGTTAGCACATGCTGCACCATCAGCTGTCTTAGATCCGTCGGTGTATATATGTATGTAGCCTTTATAAGTTGTAAGTATTTCACGGAAAAGTGTTTGATATATTTCTGGGCTGGTGTTATTTTTTTCATATTTGGTTAGGCTCAGGTCAATATTAGGGGGTTTTTAGTGTTATTAGGGGTTCATCGAGAGAAATAATAAGAAGGACGTCGGGAGGATTAGGGATTGTTTTCGAGAGTATGATTTGAATCCGGAGAGATAGGGGTTTTGGGTGTGAGGATTTAACGTTGTATCTGTTGAGGTAATTGCTATGGAATATAATTTTTGAAGTTGGATTCTTAGGGTTTGCTGCCACGTTGAATGCATACGATATACATATATTTTCTCTTATATATGCCAGTGGTTCTTCGTTGGCTTCAGCTAGTATGTCGCAGATCGGGCTTGAATGAAAGGATCCAGCTGCCAATCTAAGGCACGTATTGTGTATCGGATCAAGCAATTGCAGAATACTTTTCTTTGCGGAGGAGTAGATGGCAGCTCCGTAGTCCATCTTGGATCTAATAAGTGATCGGTATGTGCTAATAATTATTCTTTTATTTGCACCCCATTTTATTGCTGCAATCATTTTTATGATATTCATCCTTTTTAGGCATTCTGTTTTGACGTGTTTGACTTGAGATTTCCACGTGTGTTTTTCATCAAATATGAGTCCAAGAATTCTGACTGTGTTTGATCTTTTCAGATTATTGTTACCGAGTTTTAGTTTGTATTTGTATTTCAAGAATTCGGTGTTTCTGCTGAAGACAATAAATTCAGATTTTGTCTTGGAGAATTTGAATCCATTGTTATTTGCCCATAAATTCAGCTTGCACATTGTATTTTGGATTAGTTTCTGTGTAGTAGAAGGGTGTCTTCCACTACATGTTATCGTAATATCATCTGCGTATAAAAAGGTTTTTAGTGGTGCAGGAATATGGTGGGTGGCTTCGTTTATTGCAATTAGAAATAGTGTGACACTCAGGACAGAGCCTTGAGGGACACCATTCTGGATATGGTATTCCGAAAATAGAGTGCCCTTTATTTTGACTTTGATGGATCTGTTGGACATGCAGTTAGATATAAATTTTAGAAGTTTGCCCCGAACTCCAATATTATACAGCAACAAAATAACTCTCTCCCTCCACACCATGTCATATGCTTTCTCCATATCAAGGCAAGTTGCGATGAGGTGTTGATTAGTAATCAGGCAGTTGCATATTTCGTTTTGGACGCTTGTTAGATGGTCTAGTGTGCTCCGTCGTTCTTGGAAGCCATTTTGATGAGGTGAGATGAATTACTTCTGTTGTAGATGCCATATGAGACGTTTGTTAACTAATTTTTCCATTAATTTACATAACGTGGATGTGAGAGCTATTGGTCTATAGTTAACTGCTAGGCTGTGATCTTTCCCTGGCTTTTGGATAGGGATTACAATTGCCATTTGCCACTGTGATGGAAATATTCCCGTTCTCCAGATGTCGTTGTACAGTGAAGTTAGGAATTCAATTCCAATGTTAGGAAGTTGCTTCAGAAAGATGTTAAAGATATTGTCCGGGCCGGGGGAAGAATTTTTTGAGATATCAAGAATTCTTTTTAACTCGACCGAATTGAAAGGTTGATCGAGTGTTGTGGTTAAGTCACTGCTGGGCTCGTCAAGTTCGATATGTGTAGGTGGCTGGTTTCGTTTTATATTAAGAAACTCTTGGCTGTAGTTGACGTCAGAGGAGTTTTTTGCAATGGTACTTGCTAACTCATTTGATATATCATTTGTGTCGGAAATTATGGTGGTACTATTTTTTATCAATACATGTGGTTGGAATAAAATCTGCTGACCGCTGATGAATTTTAATGTGTTATAGACTTCGTTTATAGAGGTGTCATTTGTCATAGAAGAGATACGTTCAATCCACTTTTTCTGACGATTTTCTTTGAAGGTCCTACGGGCTATGGCTCTCAGTCTTTTGTGTTGTACTTCATTTAAAGTTGTTGGATGGCGTTTGAATCCATTGAATGCTCGCTTTTCTTCTCTCCTAGCTTTTTCACAATCTTCATTCCACCATATTGTTAGTTTTCTAGGTGTTCTACCCATGGTTTTCGGTATGGCGAGGTCAGCTGCTTCAGTTATGAAATTTGTAAAGGTTGAGGTTCTGTCTTGGATGCTCATACTTGCAAGTTTTTCTCTCAAGTTTCCATCAGTCAGTTTCTTGTTGATATATTCGCGATAATGGTTCCAGTTTGCACATTTAAATTTCCATTGTGTTCTACGTAATGTTTTGGTGTGGTTTCTTGTGGTATTCTGATTTTAATGGGGAAGTGATCGCTGCCGTAGTGGTCGGTGATGGTTGTCCATTCCAATTTGTGGGAAAGGTTGGGGCTGCAGAGCGTTAGGTCGATGGTGCTGAGGTCTTTGTAGCTACTGTCGAAATGAGTGGCATTGCCGTTGTTTAACAGAATCATGTCGAAGTCATTTAGTATTTTTTCTATGTTCTTTCCTCTCTGGTCAGTTTTATGTGAACACCAGGTAAGACTGTGAGCGTTAAGATCTCCAAGCATTATGAATGGTTTGGGAAGTTGTTCTATGAGGTTTGTTAATTCTTCGGATAGTAGGTTATGTGAATTTGGAATATAAACGTTGCTGATGGTTATATGTCTAATTGGGAGCAGCACTTTGGTTGCTATAGCTTCTAATGGGTTTATAGAGGAATCTCGAGGGAGTTAGTATTTTTGAGTACATAGGTAGCTACTCCTCCACTAGCGTGGTTGTTGAGTCTGTTTTTATAGAATGGATTATATTGACTAAGTTTACCACAGTAGGTTTCTTTAAAATTAGTTTCTTGGAGGCATAAAATTTTTGGAGTGGTGTTGGCTATTAGTATTTGTAGATGTCGTTTCTGCGTAAAAAAGCTGTTGATATTCCACTGTATTATATGTTCTCCCATGGTGACGTACAAAATTTTATTGTTTATTGTTATACCGTTGCCATTATTTCTTCATCCATGGAGCCTAATGAATCGTTGTCATTTCCGCTGATGGTAGCACTCAGTAATTTGTTTTTAATTCGCGTAATTCTACTTTTGATGCTGCGGTCTGAGAAGTGGGGATACAAGTTGGTTAAGCATTCTGTGATTTTGGTTATGTCCTGTAAAAATTCTAGTGCAATTTCTTTCGTGTTGGGTTTGCCTTTGGTTTTTTCAAGAAAACTCTTTTGTTGGAGAAAGTTAAAGAAATGTGGGTTTTCTGATGATGTTAGAATATCTTTAAGGGGCTCCATAGCAATTTCCAATGCGTCGTCTTTAGTATTTTTCAGAGAACATTCGGTTTTCGCTTTTTTCTTTTTTGGAGTCGATTTCTTTTCCGGTTCCTTATTTATCCATTCATTTTCTGAGTCGTCGCTGGTTGAATTCTCTTTTGTGAGATTCAGGATGAATATTTAATTTAGCAAACTCTGTTACTAGGAAGGAGTGGGGAATTATCGGGCATACGTTAGATAGGATTATGGTGCGCTTTCCGTTATCGTTATCGATTTGTACAAAATATTTTTTTTTTTTTTTTTTTTTTTTTTTTTTTTTTTTTATATAACTGTTAATTACTGCCTGGAAGCATGGGAATGTGGCTTGCCGGGGTCGAGCAGCAGACACAAGACAATGGCGGGGTGGATTGGAAAATCCACAAGTCCCGCAAGCAAGGTCAGGGTCGGCCAAGGAAGGGTAGATGACCGGGAGGGTATGGCCCTGAAATAGATGGAAGAGGGTCACGTGTGCACAAGAACCAACCAGGAGAGAGGGATTTTGGAGAGGGAGGAGATGAATGTGGACCGTTGATGAGAGTGGACAAGGAGATGAATTCGGACCGTCGGAGAGAGTGGACAAGGAGATGAATTTGGACGGTCGGTGAGAGTGGACAGAGAAAGTTTATCCTGAAAGATTTTGGTTCTGCACGTGGGTCTCCGGTCTTCTGCGAATGCTGATGAGACAGATAGCCGCCAACGGGAGTCGACCCTGTCCGAGCTGCAGACCTGGTAAGTCGCGTTCCATTCTTCCGGGTATCGCGTCGGTTTGCCACGAGAAAAACCACGGTTAATCTTGAGAAAGGGAGGGGGCTACATGCATCCCTGGCAGGTTGGAGAACTTTTCATTTTGTATAAATTCTGAGAAAATGAATTATTGTTTTTTTTAATAACTAAATATTGCTTTTCCCTTTCCTGC
Organism: Zhengitettix transpicula; assembly: GCA_037074705.1. Taxonomy (NCBI): domain Eukaryota; kingdom Metazoa; phylum Arthropoda; class Insecta; order Orthoptera; family Tetrigidae; genus Zhengitettix; species Zhengitettix transpicula. The sequence continues at coordinate 199,670,416 of CM073591.1, read as the reverse complement.
AAGAACAATTCTTGCAGGTGGCGCCCAACAAATAGTTAATTTAACCGTAAGCTCACCACATATAAAATGTGAGAAGGAAGCCTGCGAGAGGATTTCTCGCAGGTGAACCTTCCCAGAGAGCTCTGGCGAGGGCTACCTTTGGGGATGCTCTCACATCTCTCTGGTTTTTTTGAACTAAGGTTCCCACATGCCGAGGCACCTCGGTCTGTTTTGAGAGGTGTATGTTCCGGGGTCGCAGACCTTGGGCATACGGCAAGAGTTGTCCGCTATTCCTATTGGAATAGTCGGCCAACTGCCTCCTAAACAGGCCAAGGCATGGCGAGGGGTAAGCTGCGTCCCCACAGCAAACTCCTCTCCCGCTATCGGAAGGGCGTGGGACAAGTACCCAATGCCCGACCTACCCGATGCAGGTTTTTCTAAGGTTTTCCCTGCATTCCTTTAGGCGAATGCCGGGTAGGATCCTTAAATATAGCCCGGGGGCCCTAGTTAACCCTTGGCTACCTTCCTCTACCCTTCCGCATCCCCCCTTTCAAATCCCTTCCTATGCTATTAAAGGGGAGTTGCCCTAAGTGGATTACCCTCATGTAGCCTGTTGCCCTAAAAAAAAAAAAAAAAAAAAAAACATATAAAATGTCGTCCAACGTTTGGGGCACGAAGAAGTGGCAAACTGGAGCGATACTACGGGGACAGGATTAGCGGATTATATACACTTGCTAGTCAGCCATTCAAGCAGGAATTCAGGACTTGATTATTTTAACGTGTATTTTGGGGGAATAATTTTGTAATATGTATTTTGCGGGAATTTAGCTTTCGGGCAATACGTTCCAGGCTGGAGATGCAGGTGTTTAGACGCGGACCATATATTTTAATTTCTAGCGTTGAGTAGAGCAGGAGTTTTTTTTTCATAGGATAAGCGTTAATTCGATAAATTTTGGGATTTCTTTTGTTATCTAATGTAGATTGGAGCCTGAGGTCTATATGTTTAATGTTAAGTTGTGTGAATTTTGAGCTGTTTTCTTTATCGTTTATGTTAGTGTGTTAGAGAAATTGTTCGTGTAAAATAGAAACGGAGTTCTTCTGATTATTTCGTCTGGTTGTTCATGAAGCTTAGGAGCGGAATGGATACGGTACAAAGGGAATTAAGCACGGATGAGCAGACGGAGGGTAGTTCCGAGAATTTAGGGAGCCAGGCAAGCAGTGGTTTTCCTGGAACCAATGGTACAAAAGAAAACCAGTTTTTATTCGAATCTATGATGGCACAATTGATGCAAGCCATTCAAAATAGTCAGGAACAGATTCAAAATAGTCAGGCTACTTTACAGGAACAGATTCAAAATAGTCAGGCTAAGTTACAGGAACAGATTCAAAATAGTGAGGCTAATTTACAGGAACAGATTCAAAATAGTGAGGCTAGTTTGCAGGCCAAGATTAAAAGCTGTCAAGAAGCAACTGAGAAGAAGTTTAGGGAGATCAACAGTGAGATTCAGGAAAGAAATCGAGTTCAATGGAACCAGTTACAAAGTCAAAGCGATACAATTAATGAAAAATGCGCGCGTATAAGTCATGAAGGGCAGGAAAGGACAGAGGATTTTGAAAAATTAGTTGAAACAGGCTCAGGCATAAACGTAGAACAGGTCGCCGAACAAAAAACCGATGTAGCCGATTTGGCTAATAAGGAGCGCCAAAGTCTTGCACACAGATTAGACGAAGTTGTTGTCGGGGCAGATGTAGAAATTAGGCGCGAAGAAACTGGGCAGGTGATTAATCGGCTAGTCAGTGAAGCAGAGGCAATTAGGGAAGAGATGTACGAATGCACAATTGCGGCGAATATTGTTGATATTGAAGTAGACTTGTGGAAACAGTTGTATATTAGGATTTCGGAAGCCAGTGAATTGGTAGTTCGCCTGGAAGGCTTAACCCAGCGATTAGAAATTACGCTGAAATTATTTCGGGGGCGAAGACGTCAGAACGGTCGTGAATTATTAAACGGGTTAAATTCATATTTTTCCCAAAGACGAACGCCGGACCGTTTTAAATTAACTTCATTTATGCAGAAAATGGAGGGTAGTTACATGTTTGATCCCGGCGGAAGTCCATTCTCGATGCTTCTTCATCGGAGCAATGACATGCTTAATAGGCTGAATTAAGAGCATGTAAACGTAATATATATAGACGCCAGATGTAGGTTAAGTAAGTGGTAGCAACAGATAAGTGTAGCAAGTACAGAAGGGTGGCGGAAAATATGGTAATTAATTGTAGTTTTGAAGTAGATTAAGTATACTTAGGGATAGGGCCAGGTCAAGGATTGTGTGCTTGTTTGGTTGAATAATGAGTGTACCAGTAGCTGGAGCCTCGGACAGGAACCCGGAAGAGGCACTGTCGGCGGATAATCCTTTGCCTCCAGACATTGTTACAGGCTAGGGTCGCCAGAAGGATCCAACCATCAAAGCATCGTCAGCGGCCGGCAGGATAATCCCAGGGCATGTGACTAATGCATGTTGGGCTTTGCGGACCCAGGAACCCGAGCTGTACGTGGTATCTGTTACCACGTTCTACTTTTCTTCAATTCGGCCTTGCTTGGTCAAAACCACCTGTAAAACTGTCACTAAGGCTTTCTTGGCCAACCCTTGATTTTTCGACCCCAACAATGGTTATTAGGTTTCGAGGACTGAGGGTGTCTTTCATCTATGTTCTTCTTTCTTCTTATTTTCGCACCTTATGTAAAAGGAAGACGTGGCGGACCAACGACCAGATGCGCACAAGTGGAACGGGCGGACAACCACGACTACGCGATGCGGTTGCAACGGCGCGAAGTGGTACAGAAGCTAATGTGAGGTGTTGGTACATATAATGCAAGTGTCCGATGACCACAGGCACAATAAAAGGGGGACGAGAAGTGACAAGGTTATAATTACGACAGACGCTAAAAAAAAAGGTGATGTGGCGTGTTATCAAAAGACGCTCACAGGAGTGATTTTAAGGTTTAATTTAAGAAGAAAAAAAAGGTGGATTAAATATTGAAAATGACATTCATAGTAATTAAAGGACGATTATGGAGGTTAATTAAAATTAAGTACTTATATTTAGGATGCGCTCAATTGTTAAAATTAAGGGTTAGGCATTACGGACCGGTGCGCATATAATTAAAAGTAGTATGTGTAGTATACGAACAGTAGTATGTGTAGATGTTAAATAATATGAAAGATATAATATCAGATTAGGAGAAAAGATATCGATAAGTAAATGCATATCATTTTGCTATGGTTAGTTGTAAGTTAGTTATAGATTTTATTTAATTATTCTCTTCGGTTTTAGTTAGTTATAAGTTAGTGTTACAGATGTATATATTCCTACCTTTCGTTATTAAGTTAGCTATAAGTTACTCTTAGATTTGTGCATGATTCATCATTTCGTTGTTGAGTTAGTTGTAATTTTGTTTCAAATCTGAAAATAATATCTAAATAATTTGTTTGTGAATGTAATGCTGTACTGTTTACGATTACATACCGTCTTAGAAACCATTTAGAATTGTGAGAAATTGAACTATAAATATATCTGCTAATTATGTACCACATAGAAAAAAAAAATTAAATTGTATCACAGGATTGTATTTTGCCAGATGCGAGGGAGCATGCGCGAACTTCAAGCGAATTATTTTGAAATCGTTCGAATGGATCCTTCATTCATCCAATTTCAAAGGGGGAATATTATATGGTGCGCTTTCCGTTATCGTTATCGATTTGTACAAAATATTTTTTTATAACTGTTAATTACTGCCTGGAAGCATGGGAATGTGGCTTGCCGGGGTCGAGCAGCAGACACAAGACAATGGCGGGGTGGATTGGAAAATCCACAAGTCCCGCAAGCAAGGTCAGGGTCGGCCAAGGAAGGGTAGATGACCGGGAGGGTATGGCCCTGAAATAGATGGAAGAGGGTCACGTGTGCACAAGAACCAACCAGGAGAGAGGGATTTTGGAGAGGGAGGAGATGAATGTGGACCGTTGATGAGAGTGGACAAGGAGATGAATTCGGACCGTCGGAGAGAGTGGACAAGGAGATGAATTTGGACGGTCGGTGAGAGTGGACAGAGAAAGTTTATCCTGAAAGATTTTGGTTCTGCACGTGGGTCTCCGGTCTTCTGCGAATGCTGATGAGACAGATAGCCGCCAACGGGAGTCGACCCTGTCCGAGCTGCAGACCTGGTAAGTCGCGTTCCATTCTTCCGGGTATCGCGTCGGTTTGCCACGAGAAAAACCACGGTTAATCTTGAGAAAGGGAGGGGGCTACATGTATCCCTGGCAGGCTGGAGAACTTTTCATTTTGTATAAATTCTGAGAAAATGAATTATTGTTTTTTTTAATAACTAAATATTGCTTTTCCCTTTCCTGCAAGAACAATTCTTGCAGGTGGCGCCCAACAAATAGTTAATTTAACCGTAAGCTCACCACAGGATTATGCGCTTGAATTTTGAAACAAGTTGTTTAATTTCAAGTTGATTATTGCCGATTTGGATTGTAGTGAATTTATCAGTTAATACTTTTGCAATATCTTTCGTGGCTAAGTACATACATATACGACCGTTGTATATTCTACACACAAACCTGATGTCCTTTGAAATGATGTGTTTGCCAATTCCATTTACATATTCTCTGATAGGTATACCATCAATTGAGTCGAGGATTATTGCCTGTTCTTTGTTTGGGAAGGTGTCCTTTTGGATTGCTGCTGCATAGTTCTTGTTAGGTTGGGTAGTCATAGTTAAGGCCCTGGCAGAGATGACTCCTGTAGTCAGAGATCTTCTCACAAAGTGAAAGGAGATATGGTTGAACTGTGTGTTTTCACTATCACCATGCACAAGTGTACAAATGGGCACTCGTCGCTCGCTGCACGCACTGTGTTTACAAGCACGTCCAGCCACAACACATGCTCGAATGCCTGGTGGGTTAATTGTTTCCGAAGGAGGGGAAGAAGTAGTTTTTCGAACAGTTTGGATAGAGAGGGGAGGAGACTGATAGGTCTATAACTTTTGTTGTCTAGAGCTATGTCAATATCGGAAGGAGATTTGAGAGGAATTTGTAAATTTATTTGTGGGCCAATGAGAGAAGAGTAACGTTGCCAATTTATGAAGTGCTATTTATATTCGGAGAAGCGAGTGGAATTAGAGTAAGATTCAGATAGGCGATCTAAGGCGATCTAAGGAAAGTTCGTGCAGTACTGAAGATTTCATAAAGTAGTGGGAGGTTTTAAAACAGATAAAGAAGTAAATTATTTGACGTGCGAAGTGAATATAATATAAACACACACTACTATTATATATCAATGTGATACTATATAAAACCTAATATTACGGACAATTCGAGATAATTTACAGACTATGATGAAGTTACGGACAAATGTTACAAGTGTGGACTTACCTGGTTTCTCATAGTAATCAGTGGCCACGTGTAGATCTTAGCGATGTAGATGATTTATATGTACAGCTGAATAGAATGTGGGTAAATTTTTCATTTAATATCTGCCATTAATTGAAAGTCGTAGCGCCACCTGTAAATTAAGGTAAATAAGTTTTCTGTCTGATTATCATCAATGATTAAACCTTTTACATTAAGGCGCCGAACCTGCAGCATGTAATTTTGTATGACGATAATTTCTTCGAAATGAAACATATGGCTTATTTCTTCTCAACTCTATGTTCATTTAATTGCAAAGAGTTACAAAATCTGTAGTGATTGCTGGTGAGAATCTGGCCGAACATTTCTGCTCGACGTTTGATGTGGACTGATGGAGGCCTTGGTAACAAAGCGTCATTCTCAAACGTCATAAAAATGCAGAAATCACAACGGATATCAAATATGTTTTCAGCGATTCTGTAACTATGAAATAATAAATTTGTTAATATAGATATAATTATCTTTATTTACGTTGAATTAAAATAAGCATCACATATCGTGATTTTCATAGTAATATTAAAGCGTACTTTAAGACTAAGTCATGTCTCATAACATTGTACTTAGAAATAACTGTGAAAGTTGAAGATTCTATTTAGTTTTACTAATTCCTATCTTGATGTTATATGAATTTACAATCACCACAATCAGAAATTCGAAAATTTCATTAAAGTAACCGATAAACCTGCTTTAAAATAGTATTTGTTTTGGCAATAAATAGTTTAAATAAACAATCCTAACCTTATTATATTTAAGATTATGGTAATTAAATTCGTACCTTCGCACAAGAGTCGATTTCTGCAGGCAGGCGTGATTGATGAATGCTTAAGGCCAACTCCACGTAGTTCTCATTTAGCAAAATACTTATCGGCAGTGTAGAAGATTTCATCCCTAAATCACTACCTGTAATGTCCACACTTGAAACATCTGCCAGATACTTTTCATTATTACAATGCAAATATCGAGATATTTTACACGGATAGTTCTTAAAAAACTATAATCGTTGATATGATCTGACTGTGTACATTATTTCACTACGCACTTAAATATTCAAGAATTTTTGTGCCTTAATAATTATTTGAGTTGTTGAAGGGAATGATTGTGATTTTGATAAAGATTATTTTGATTCTCTATTTTTTAGCCCAGCTTTCAATATCATTGAAGGCGATTTGTAGTTTTTTGGAGCCCGAGTCTAGAGGAGATGTTTGAAGTAGTACGGTTTTAGTAGATAGGATTATTGTTTTATAAGATAGGTTTTGATGTATGTCGTGAAATTAGAGGTTGAATAGGAAAGGGTCTTGGGGGACGCCGGAGGAAATAGGGTAGGAATTTGAAATGGTATTGTTAAATTTGACAGAGAAGGAGCGGTTAGTAAGATAATTAGTAAGGATTCTGAAGAGGGAATCATTAAAAGTGTCTTTGATTTTGGAAAGTAGAGTTTGGTGGTGTACTTTATCAAAAGCTTTTTCTGCTTCTAGAAAGGCACCAATGCACGAGTTATTGGTGTCGAAGGAATTGTTGATGTAGAATGTCACTGAGTAGAGTTGATGGGTGCAAGAGTGTTTGGGCCTAAAGCTGTATTGGACAGAAGGAATGAGGTGGGTTAATTCTTTCCTAAGGAGGGGAAGAAGTAATTTTGAACAGTTCGGATAGAGAGGGTAGGAGACTGATAGGTCTATAAATATTGGGACTGGTTATGGGTTTGTTTGGCTTTGGGATCATTATATGTGCAAGCTTCCAGGCTATTTGGTAATATGTTGTACGGATGATTGCATTAAAAATGATTGTTATTAAGCTTGAAGCATTTTTAGGGAGGATTTTCAGGTGGAGGGGAGTGATCAGGTCGTGACCGGCGGAGTGTTTATTTTTTAATTTGTTTATGGTTAAGCGGATTAGGGATGGACTAAATTTAGGTAGAGGTGACAGTTGAAGAGGTTGGAGTAGAGTGTTATTTATCTTGTTATTGTGGTAAAAGTTAATTGTTTGGTTCTGAGAGAATTGGGATGTGAGAATGTTTGCAAATAGATTAGCTTTTTGGGCTGGAGAGGTATACCATTGGTTTTGATGTTTGAGAGGAGGGATAACTCAATGAGGTTTGGTTAGGGTTTTGGTTTTCCTCCATATGGAGTAGTCGGAGGAATTCAGTTGTTGGAGATGATTAAAGTAGTTTGCCTCGAAGATGTCTTTTAATGCTAGTTTGAGCTGTCGGGAAATAGTGTTAAAGTGGGTTTTGTCAGCTGGGTGTTTAGATGCAATCCATATTTTACGGGAATATTTTTTTGTGTGCAGAAGGTCTTTTATGAAAGGGTTTAAGGGATATTGACAACGTTTTTTAGTTGTGGGTGGTAAGCGGGAATCTGATGCAGAAGAAAGGATGATTGTTTGCAAGTTAACAAGAGCTGTGTCAATATCGGAAGGAGATTTGAAAGGAATTTGTAAATTTATTTGTGGGTCAATAAGAGAAGAGCAACGTTGCCAATTTATGAAGTGGCTATTAATATTCGGAGAAGCGAAAGAATTAGAGTAAGATTAAGATGGGCGACATAAGGGAGGTGATCTGAGGAAAGTTCGTGCAGTACTGAAGATTTCGTAAAGTAGTGGGAGGATTTAAAACAGATAAAGAAGTAAATTATTTGATGTGCGAAGTAAATATAATATAAACAGGCACTACTATTATATATAAATGTGATACTATATAAAATTCAATATTACGGACAATTCGAGATAATTTACAGACTATGATGAAGTTACGGACAAATGTTGCAAGTGTGGACCTACCTGGTTTCTCATAGTTATTAGTGGCCACGTGTAGATCTTAGCGATGTAGATGATTTATATGTACAGCTGAATAGAATGTGGGTAAATTTCTTCTCAACTATGTGTTCATTTAGTTGCTAAGAGTTACAAATTCTGTAGTGATTGCTGGTGAGAATCGGCCCGAACATTTCTGCGCGACGTTTGCTGTGGACTGATGGATCACCTTGTGATTTCTTTTGTCATGCTTCAACGAATCTCTTTTATGGATTTTGTTACTGTTTTTATGATGTCCTTCATATCTTAAGATCTGTTCACTTTTATTGCATGGCCAACATTTCCATGTCTATATTCAGCTTGTTCGTGTTGTTGATAATTTTATCAATTTAAGCTATATTTTCTATATTTAATATATCTTTTACGTTTTGCCTTCTAGGTTGTTTCTATGGATCTATGATCTTACATTCAATATCCTGTGAATAATGGTTCTTCTAATTTCCATTGTACTCCGACGTTAGATCGTTACTAGGTCCTGCTAGTATTCATGTAACATTGAATTCCCCTAAAATATTTCAGACGTGTTTAAGAGTGAGCTGTAAAGGTAAATATAAAATTATGTCAAGGATAATGCTTTTTAGGAATTTGTTCAGTCGGTAATTTTGGTTGGTGCGTGACGCAGTGGTCTCCATTGACCATGAAGTGGTATCATTTGTAAATAAAGATATTAAAAATAAGTAAGGGGAGGATAAAGGCATCAATATGTTTTAGATGTTTAAGAGTGATTTGTTAAGGGAAATATATAATTAGTTCTAGGATACTTCTTTTTGGGAATTTGTTCTGTTGGTAATTTTGGTTGGTGCGCGACACAGTGGTCAATAATGACCATGAAGTCGTAACATTTGTAAATAAAAATAAGGAGAGGATAAAAGCTTCAATTTAAGAAGTACTGAAAAGGGTTGGTAAGAAAAAAGTCTCCTAGATATTATAAGACAAAGGAAGAATAAATGAATAGGCTAAGTAGTGAGACGGGACTGCTTACTAATGGTACCTATGAAAAATCTAGTTAATAGGTAAGAGATAATAGCTGATATCAAGGAAGCGCAAAATATCAAACATGAAGAGGATTGTGAAAGAAAGGAGATAATAGACAGATACCATGTGAAAACCACTCTATCAGAAGTACACTAATTCTGCTGATGATGAAGAGCGTAGTGAATGTTATTTTTACAACTTCCTACTATTCAATTGCTCAAAGTAGTTTCAAATGTAATCGCTAACACAAGTTAAAAGAAAATAATTTGGATGCCGAGTAATACTAATGAAATACAAGGTTACGGACTAATGTTACAAGTATGGAAATACCTCCTTTTGGTAGCGTGGATTATGACACTAATTTAGACGTTGTAGTGTTACATGCAGCAAATCGAAGCTGAGCCATGTAATTCTGTCAATATAAGATTTTTAATAAATCTTCATGATCTTCAAGAATTTAGATTTGTGAACGTTATTTGAAGAATTGTGCAGAGCGGCGACTGTAAAGAAACATTATGATTTATGAACAAATAGTTGTACTGTAATAGTTTAAATAATGCAGTAATTTGTTTACATATGTATGTTTTAACTGAATCATTCTACAACATATTGAAAGCAAATACTTAACTAATTTTATTGAAATGTACTGTAGTGGTGACGACGTTTACCAAAACAAATCATATGTTTACTAATATCCTATAAATAATAATAGTATTAAAAAATTATTAAATCAACTACGTACCTCTACGGCTGCGTTTTTAGCACCAGCCTGCAGGATCACAGAAAAGTCACTGGCCTTCAACTTATTCTCTTCAGTAACTCCAAACAGGTAAGCAGCCCTCGTTCACATCATCAAGATTTCGAAGAATTCCTCCGCACACCACCTGAAAGGGCCACACTTGTAACATCTGCCAGAGACTTACATCAATATTACTGCAATTTTAATGGATCTTTCATTGAGATTCAACGGATTGAAGCTCCACACGGTCACTAATCTGATCTGAGTATACATTTTCACAACGCACTTATCATAAACAAATTTTTTTTTTAATAATATACGTTCTTCGTTAAAGCTCGGGATTGTCTTTGGTTTTACATGTCCGTGAAATCCATTTAAAACGATGAACATGAGAATCAGATATTAATGTTGACGTTTCCCCAAAATCCACGGAATTCAGTTGATATGACGAATATTTCGAACTTCCTGGTTGCGGTGATCCGTGTTCTTGGGTGTCACGTTCGTGCATTCAAGACGCATCTTCGTCAACAGTTGGCATTACATGAAAATACGCAAACACATTTGAGTTTGGAGTCGAATCCGAGGTTATATTTGTCACTGTGTTTAATTATGACATTAAACTTACAGTTTAACTCCCTCAAAAGGGGGTGGACCGGGGTTGTAATTTTCAAACATGTTAAACAGCTTATATTTGCGTCGTATAAATATTTTTCTGTTTCACTTGGATCCTTAAAATTTCTCTATATGTTCCATGTATATAATATTAACCTCTTTCGGGATTTGGAGTGGATCACCCTTAAGGGAGGGGGTGGAGTTGTATTTATATATACATAACGCAAAACACAATCGAGATTGGATTCAAATCCAGGGTTATGGTTGTCAGTGAGTTTAATTATGATATTTAAATTTACGTTTAAGTCCCCCAAACAGGGGTGGTTAGGGGTGGAAATTTTCATAAATCCTAACACGGCTAATTATTGAGTTGGATAATTATTTTCAGGGTAAAAGTAATTAATAGTGTTTGTACCAATGTACGTGAGTAAAATTTCAACGTTTTATAACAGGGGAAAGAACCACCCTTCGTGTTAGGATGGAGGGGCGTTACAATAAAAAACTCGAATACACCCGAGACTGGAGTCAAACCAAAAGTTATGGATAACGCTGAGTTAAATTATGACATTCAACTAGCAATTAACCTCCCAGGGACGGGGGTGGTTGGGGTTGGAAATTGTTAAACATGTTAATCTACCGAATAAATCGACGACTATATATTTTTCTGTATCAATGAGATTCTTCAAATTTCTCTACATATTCTCTGAGTATAATTTCAATAACCTTTCGGGCTTAGCAGTAGAGCACCCTATAAAAAAAGCTACGATAAAATAACGCAAATAAAACCAAGATTGTAGTCAAATCCAAGGTTCTGGATGTCGCAAACTTAAATTATGATATTTAATTGGCAATGTAACCCCAGAGGGACCGGAAATGGAATTTTCCAAACATGTTATACTGTCATATTTGCGTGGAATGAATATTTTTCAGGGTTAATTAGATTATTAGTATTTCTTCCCATTTTATGTTTGTAAAATTTCAACCCCTAGCGACATTAGTGGGAGTAGGCTTTCGGGTGGCTGTAGAGGCCAGTTATTGGAAAAGAACGCTAATACAACCGAAATTCGATTAAAATCAAATGTAATGGATGTCCCTGAGTTTATTTATGAAAATCTGAGGAACCCGCGGGTGTGGGAGAAGTTAGGCGGAGGTGGGTTAGAGTAAATATTTTGAAATAAGTAAAGCTCCGAATAAATATATTTCTAGAACAATAAGATTAATTAAATTTCACGATTCGTTCTCCGTGTTCAATTTGAACCCCTTTCGGTATTGGGAGGGAGCTCACCGCAGGGGTTGGGGGTGGACCGTTGTTACAAATAAATAACGCGAATAAAACTTAGATTAGAGTCAAATACAAGATTATGAATGTCGCTGAGTTTAATTATGACATTTAATTGCACATATAACTCCGAGGGATGAAGGTGGACGGCGGTGGAATTATTGAGACAAGAAATCACGACTCATATTAGAGTTGAATTAATCTTTTTCAGGGTTAATTAGATTTTCAGAATTTCAACCCATGTTATGTGTGCAAAGTTTAAACCCTTCTTGCGGCAAGAGGGGTGAGCATTATTGGGGATGGAGGTGGAGGGAACTTACAAGAAAATAACTGGAAAACAACCGAGATTCGAGTCAAATCTAAGGTAATGGATGTCGCTGCGTGTATTTATGACAATCTACTCAATTTCGCGAGATTTGGGAGGAGTTGGGCGGTGGTGGGCGAGGGTTCGAAATCTAAAAACATGTTGACCGGCAGTTTTTTGCATCGCATAAATATATTTCGGAATCAATGAAATTAATAAAATTTCTCTATATGTTCTCCGTTCTTAATTTCAACCCCTTTTGGGTTAGGGAGGGGAGCTCCCCTTATGCGTTGGAGTTTAATTGCATTACATAAACATAACGGAAAAGCAATCGAGGTTGGAGTCGAATCTTGGGTTATAGATGTCACTGATTTTGATTATGACATTTAATTGCCCGTTTAATCCGCAAGCTTGGGAATGGACTAAGTGGAATTTTTCAAACATGTTAATTCGTCGATATTATCGAGGAATAAATAAATGACAGGGCCATTGACGTTGATAGTATTCCTATCGATGTACAATTTCACCCCCTTTCAGTAGGAGAGGGGTGCACGATCAGGGTGGGAATTGAAATATTCTAACATTTTAAGACAATTAATATTTGAGTCGAATAAATATTTTTAGTGGTCAAAGATATTAATAGTGTTTCTACCATTTTATCAGAGTATAATTTCAACCCCTTACAACATGGGAAAGGAGCATCTTTAGTGTGGGGGTGGAAGGGCATTATAAGAAAATAACGCGAACGCAACCGAACTTAGAGTCAAATCCAGAGTTAAGAATGACGCTGAGTTTAATAATAACATTCCATAGGCTATTAAAACCCAAACTTCGACGGGGCTGAAACTTTTCGAACATGTTAAACGGTCGATATTTGCATGGAATAAATAGTTTTCAGGGTTAATTAGGTTTATATTTTTTCTACCGATGTTGTGTGTTTAAAATTGTAACCCTTTGCGTTATGAGGGGAAAGAAAGCTTTTGGGTGGGGTGGTGGGGGTTACAAGAAAAAAACGCGTAAACAACAGAGATTCTAGTCAAATAAAAGATAATGGATGTCGCTTAGTTCATTCATGACAATCTGGGTAACGTGCGGGGGTGGGCTGGGGTGGGAGGGTTTGGATAGAAGTGGTTGGAGGAAATAAGTTAACTGGCTGAATTTTGCGTCGAATAAATATATTATTAATAAATATACTATGAGATTCATATAATTTCTCTACTTGTTATTCGCGTGTTATTTCAACTTCTTACAGCATTGGGAGGAGAGGTCCCCGTAGGGGAAGGGGTTGAGTCGAAGAAAATAAAAATATCCCAAAAATAATCGAGATTGTGTCGTATGGTTGTCAATTAATTTATTTATGACATTAGACTTACCGTTTAACTGCCCCAACGAGAGGATGGCAGGGGGTGTAAATTTTCAAACATGTTAAACGGTTGATGTTTGTGTGGAATAAATATTTGTCATAGGCCAATGAAATTGACAGTATCTCTACCAATGATGTTTGGGTACAATTTCAACACCTTTCGGCATGAGAAGGCAGGACGCTTAGTCCTGGGGATGGAGGGGTGTTTTAAGAAAATAACGCAAACATAACCGAGATTCAAAGCAAATCGAAGTTATTGGATGTCGCTAAGTTTATTTTTAAAAATTAGGCACCGCAAAAGGTTTGGTTGGAGTTGGGTGGGATAGATAAATTCAAAAATACTAACGTGGCGTTATTTCCGTTGAATAAATATTTTACAGGATCTATGGCCCTCATAATACTTTCTAATATATTCTGTGTTTAATTACAACCCCTATTGGCTTCGGATGAGAGAATAATAGTGGAGTGAGTGGAGTTGAATATCATAAAAATAGCGCAAAATACCTAGATTGCAGCCTAAATCATGATTATGGATGTCGCTAAGATTAATTATATTAAAGTTACAGTTTAGTCCCCACGGTTGGGGAAATACTAACAAATATTAAAGTGACAGCGCTGTAAAATGAGAAATTAGAAAAGTAAAAATTTCCCAGAATCATGTAAATAGTTTTACTTCTACACAGTAAACCACTGTAATTTATAGCTATTAGACGTGCGCAGTGAATATGATATAAACAGATACTAGTATTATATATCAATGTGAAACCTAATTTTAAGGACAATTCGAGATAATTTACAGTCTATGATGAAGTTACGGACAAATGTTACAAGTGTGGACTTACCTGGTTTCTCTTAGTTATGTGTAGATCTTAGCTGAATAGAATGTGGGTAAATTTTTAATTTAATATCTGCCATTAATTGAAAGTCGTAGCGCCACCTGTAAATTAAGATAAATAAGTTTTCTGTCTGATTATCATCAATGATTAAACCTTTTACATCAATGAGCCGTACCTGCAGCATGTAATTTTTATGAAGAAGATTTCGTCGAAATGAAACATATGGCTTATTTCGTCTCAACTATGTGTTCATTTAATTGCAAAGAGTTACAAATTCTGTAGTGATTGCTGGTTAGAATCAGGCCGAACATTTCTGCTCGACGTTTGCTGTGGACTGATGCAGGCTACGTTTCCTTAGTAACGAAGCGTCGCTCTCAAACGTCACCAACAATGCAGAATTCACAACGGATATCAAAAATGTTTAACGTTTCTGTAATTAGAATATAAAACGTTAGGTATTATAGGTAAAATTTTTCTTGATTTGCGTTGAATTAAAATAAATATAATATATCAAGATTTTCATGGTAATATAAATGCGTACTTAAGACTAAGTCATGGCTCATAACATTGTACTTAGAAATAACTGTGAAAGTTGAAGATTCTATTTAGTTTTAGTAATTCCTATCTTGATGTAATATGAATTTACAATCACCACAATCAGAAATTCGAAAATTTCATTAAAATAACCGATAAACCTGCTTTAAAATAGTATTTGTTTTGGCAATAAATATTTTAAATAAACAATCCTAACCTTATTATATTTAAGATTATGGTAATTCAATTCGTACCTTCGCACAAGAGTCGATTTCTGCAGGCAAGCGAGATTGATGAATGCTTAAGGCCAACTCCACGTAGTTCTCAGTTAGCAAAATACTTATCGGCAGTGTAGAAGATTTCATCCCTAAATCACTACCTGTAATGTCCACACTTGTAACATCTGCCAGATACTTTTCATTATTACAATGCAAATATCGAGATATTTTACACGGATAGTTCTTAAAAAAACTATAGTCGTTGATATGATCTGACTGTGTACATTATTTCACTTCGCAATTACATATTCTAGAATTTTTGTGCCTTAATAATTATTTGACGTGTTGAAGGGAATGATTGTGGATTTTGTAGGGTTTATTTTGATTCTCCATTGTTTAGCCCA
This sequence comes from Zhengitettix transpicula, assembly GCA_037074705.1. Taxonomy (NCBI): domain Eukaryota; kingdom Metazoa; phylum Arthropoda; class Insecta; order Orthoptera; family Tetrigidae; genus Zhengitettix; species Zhengitettix transpicula. The sequence continues at coordinate 199,654,894 of CM073591.1, read as the reverse complement.
GCTTTCAATATCATTGAGGGCAATTTGTAGTTTTTTGGAGCCCGAGTCTAGAGAGGATGTTTGAAGGAGTACTGTTTTAGTAGATAGGAGTACTGTTATCGTAGATAGGTTTTGAGGTATGTCGTGAAAATAGAGGTTGAAGAGGAAAGGGCCTTGGGGGACGCCGGAGGAAATAGGGTAGGAATTTGAAATGGTATTGTTAAATTTGACAGAGAAGGAGCGGTTAGTAAGATAATTAGTCAGGATTCTGAAGAGGGAATCATTAAGTGGGTCTTTGATTTTGGAAAGTAGAGATTGGTGGTGTACTTTATCAAAAGCTTTTTCTGCATCTAGAAAAGCACCAATGCACGAGTTATTGGTGTCGAAGGAATTGTTGATGTAGGATGTCACTGAGTAGAGTTGATGGGTGCAAGAGTGTTTGGCCTAAAGCCGTATTGGACAGAAGGAATGAGGTGGGTTAATTTTTTTTTTAATATTTAGTTTATTGTCACTTCAACCGACATGGTTATTAGTGACCACGATTCACTGTGGTGAGCTTACGGTTAAATTAACTATTTGTTGGGCGCCACCTGCAAGAATTGTTCTTGCAGGAAAGGGAAATGCAATATTTAGTTATTAAAAAAAACAATAATTCATTTTCTCAGAATTTATACAAAACGAAAATCTCTCCAGCCTGCCAGGGATGCATGTAACCCCCTCCCTTTCTCAAGATTAACCGTGGTTTTTCTCGTGGCAAACCGACGCGATACCCGGAAGCATGGAACACGACTTACCAGGTCTGCAGCTCGGACAGGGTCGACTCCCGTTGGCGGCTATCTGTCTCATCAGCATTCACAGAAGATGACCGGAGACGCACGTGCAAAACCAAAATCTTTCAGGATCAAATCTGCCTGACCACTCTCACCGACGGTCCAAATTCATCTCTCTGTCCACTCTCATCAACGGTCCACATTCATCTCCTCGACCACTCTCTTGTTCGCAGACTTCTTTCTCTGCCTCCTCAAAACCCTCTCTCCTGGTTGGTCCTTGTGCACTTGTGACCCTCTTCCATCTATTTTAGGGCCATAGCCTTCCGGTCATCTACCCCTTCCTTGGCCGACCCTGACCTTGCTTGCGGGACTTGCGGATTTTCCAACCCACCCCGCCATTGTCTTGTGTCTGCTGCTCGACCCCGGCAAGCCACATTCCCATGCTTCCAGGCAGTAATTAATAGTTATAAAAAAATATTTTGTACAAATCAATAACGAAAAGCGCACCATATAATATTCCCCCTTTGAAATTGGATGAATGGAGGATCCATTCGAACGATTTCAAAATAATTCGCTTGAAGTTCGCGCATGCTCCCTCGCATCTGGCAAAATACAATCCTGTGATACAATTTAATTTTTTTTTTCTATGTGGTACATAATTAGCAGATATATTTATAGTCCAATTTCTTATAATTCTAAGTAGTTTCCATGACAGTATGTAATCTTAAACAGTACAGCATTACATTCACAAACAAATTAATTAGATATTATATTCAGATTTGAAACAAAATTACAACTAACTCAACAACGAAATGATGAATCATATACAAATCTAAGAGTAACTTACAGCTAACTTATTAACGAAAGGTAGGAATATATACATCTGTAACACTAGCTTATAACTAACTTACAACCGAAGAGAATAATTAAATAAAACCTATAACTAACTTACAACTAACCATAGCAAAATGATATGCATTTACTTATCGATATCTTTTCTCCTAATCTGATATTATATCTTTCATATTATTTAACGTCTACACATACTACTGTTCGTATACTACACATACTACTTTTAATTATATGCGCACCGGTCCGTAATGCCTACCTCTTAATTTCAACAATTGAGCGCATCCTAAATATAAGTACTTAATTTTAATTAACCTCCATAATCGTCCTTTAATTACTATGAATGTCATTTTCAATATTTAATCCACCTTTTTTTTTTTCTTAAATTAAACCTTAAAATCACTCCTGTGAGCGTCTTTTGATAACTCGACACATCACCTTTTTTTTAGCGTCTGTCGTAATTATAACCTTGTCACTTCTCGTCCCCCTTTTATTGTGTCTGTGGTCATCGGACACTTGCATTATATGTACAAACACCTCACATTAGCTTCTGTACCACTTCGCGCCGTTGCAACCGTATCGCGTAGTCGTGGTTGTCCGCCCGTTCCACTTGTGCGCATCTGGTCGTTGGTCCGCCACGTCTTCCTTTTACATAAGGTGCGAAAATAAGAAGAAAGAAGAACATAGATGAAAGACACCCTCAGTCCTCGAAACCTAATAACCATTGTTGGGGTCGAAAAATCAAGGGTTGGCCAAGAAAGCCTGAGTGACAGTTTTACAGATGGTTTTGACCAAGCAAGGCCGAATTGAAGAAAAGTAGAACGTGGTAACAGATACCACGTACAGCTCGGGTTCCTGGGTCCGCAAAGCCCAACATGCATTAGTCACATGCCCTGGGATTATCCTGCCGGCCGCTGACGATGCTTTGATGGTTGGATCCTTCTGGCGACCCTAGCCTGTAACAATGTCTGGAGGCAAAGGATTATCCGCCGACAGTGCCTCTTCCGGGTTCCTGTCCGAGGCTCCAGCTACTGGTACACTCATTATTCAACCAAACAAGCACACAATCGTTGACCTGGCCCCATCCCTAAGTATACTTAATCTACTACAAAACTACAATTAATTACCATATTTTCCGCCACCCTTCTGTACCTGCTACACTTATCTGTTACTACCACTTACTTAACCTACATCTGGCGTCTATATATATTACGTTTACATGCCCTTAATTCAGCCTATTAAGCATGTCATTTCTCCGATGAAGAAGCATCAAGAATGAACTTCCGCCGGGATCAAACGTGTAACTACTCTCCATTTTTTTTAAACGGTCGGGCGTTCGTCTTTGGTAAAAATATGACTTTAGCCCGTTTAAGAATTCACGACCCTGGGTTAAGCCTTCCCTGCGAACTACCAATTCACTGGCTTCCGAAATCCTAATATACAAACTGACGGCCTTGGAACTCAACTGTTTCCATAAGTCTACTTCAATATCAACAATATTCACCGCAATTGTGCATTCTTTCATCTCTTCCCTAATTGCCTCTGCGTCACTGACTAGCCGATTCATCGCACGTTCAGTTTCTTCTCGCCGAATTTCCACATCTGCCCCGACAACAACTTCGTCTAATCTGTCTGCAAGACTTTGGCGCTCCTTATTAGCCAAATCGGCTACATCGGTTTTTTGTTCAGCGACCTGTTCCACGTTTATGCCTAAGTCTGTTTCAACTAATTTTTCAAAATCCTCTGTCCTTTCCTGCCCTTCATGACTTATACTTGCGCATTTTTCATCAATTGTATCGCTTTGACTTTGTAACTGGTTCCATTGAACTCGATTTCTTTCCGTGAATATTTGGACCTGCTCCTGAATCTCCCTAAACTTATTCTCAGTTGCTTCTTGACAGCCTTTAATCTGGGCCTGCAATATGTTAAACCCCTTGTTAGTTTCGTCACTATTCCTTTGAATCTGTTCCTCTAACTTAACCTGACTATTTTGAATGGCTTGCATCAACTGTGCCATCATAGACTTGAATAAAAACTGATTTTCTTTTGTACCCGTAGTTCCAGGAAAACCACTGCTTGCCTGGCTCCCTAAATTCTCGGAACTACCCTCCGTCTGCTCATCCGTGCTTAATTCCCTTTGTACCGTATCCATTCCGCTCCTAAGCTTCATGAACAACCAGACGAAATAATCAGAAGCACTCCGTATCTATTTTACACGAACAATTTCTCTAACACACTAACATATACGAAAAAAACAGCTCAAAATTCACACAACTTAACATTAAACATATAGACCTCAGGCTCCAATCCACATTAGATGACAAAAGAAATCCCAAAATTCACCGAATTAACGCTTAACCTATGAAAAAAACTCCTGCTCTACTCAACGCTAGAAATTAAAATATTGGTCAGCGTCTAAACACCTGCATCTCCAGCCTGGAACGTATTGCCCAAAAACTAAATTCCCGCAAAAAACATATTACAAAATTATTCCCCCAAAATACACGTTAAAATAATCAAGTCCTGAATTTCTTGCTTGAATGGTTGACTAGCAAGTGTATATAATCCGATAATCCTGTCCCCGTAGTATCGCTCCAGTTTGCCACTTCTTCGTGCCCCACGTTGGGCGCCATTTTATATGTGGTGAGCTTACGGTTAAATTAACTATTTGTTGGGCGCCACCTGCAAGAATTGTTCTTGCAGGAAAGGGAAATGCAATATTTAGTTATTAAAAAAAACAATAATTCATTTTCTCAGAATTTATACAAAACGAAAAGCTCTCCAGCCTGCCAGGGATGCATGTAACCCCCTCCCTTTCTCAAGATTAACCGTGGTTTTTCTCGTGGCAAACCGACGCGATACCCGGAAGCATGGAACACGACTTACCAGGTCTGCAGCTCGGACAGGGTCGACTCCCGTTGGCGGCTATCTGTCTCATCAGCATTCACAGAAGATGACCGGAGACGCACGTGCAAAACCAAAATCTTTCAGGATCAAATCTGCCTGACCACTCTCACTGACGGTCCAAATTCATCTCCTTGTCCACTCTCATCAACGGTCCACATTCATCTCTTCTGCTCTCATCGACTGTCCGAATTCATCTCCTCTACCACTCTCTTGTTCGCAGACTTCTTTCTCTGCCTCCTCAAAACCCTCTCTCCTGGTTGGTCCTTGTGCACACGTGACCCTCTTCCATCTATTTTAGGGCCATAGCCTTCCGGTCATCTACCCCTTCCTTGGCCGACCCTGACCTTGCTTGCGGGACTTGCGGATTTTCCAACCCACCCCGCCATTGTCTTGTGTCTGCTGCTCGACCCCGGCAAGCCACATTCCCATGCTTCCAGGCAGTAATTAACAGTTATAAAAAAATATTTTGTACAAATCAATAACGAAAAGCGCATCATATCACATTACAAAATTATTACTACATTTTTTTTTCATTGTGGTTTCATTATTTACAGTATGTTGGTTTACATTATATTACAGATTGTATAGGAAAATCTGGTATGGCTAAATTAGATGGCATCAATCACGTTTAGGTTTCTAAGATAGTCCATGATTGGGTTAATATATTGAGGTTCGTTGAGGCATTCCTTGGAGTTGCATTTGTCACATACAGCATGGTTGGTTTTGGTCATTAGGTGACCGTGAAATAGTCTAGAATGACCAATTCTTAGACGGGTGAATACGGTTTGAACACGTCTGTTTAAATTGTACTGATGAGGTTGGGTTTCGTATACACTGTCCCTTAATTCGTGAAGTTTTGTCTGTTTATTAACCCATTCGTTGTTCCAGTTTTTCTTTAATTTGGTTTTTACAGCTTTGATTATGTTCTTGTGGGACACTGGCAGGGTAGATGGGTTTTGGCTGGATATTGCGCATTTAGCCGCGGCATCGGCTGCTTTATTACCTGCAATTCCGACATGGGAGGGGATCCATATGTATGACAGTTGTTTAACTGAGGTTATTATTTTGGAGTTTTGGGCTATGATACCAAGCGTAACATTTGTTTTTTATTGATTCGATTACACTTATTGAGTCCGTGAAGATAGCGAACTTCGATTTGTTAGAGTTCTCGATGTCGTTTAGGGCTGTTGTAATTGCATAAGATTCACAGTAAAAACTCGAAGCCATATCATGAAGTTGTGGCACTTTCCTTGACTACCCGCCGTAGGTCGTCTTCGACCGTTCAATTCTTAGAACGGCTTACCTGCGGTAGGAGGAAGTAACTTTTGAAAACAATATCCCTTGGTCATTCTAAGCTAATTTATTAAATATTATTACAGATATATACAATTAAATTTTGCCCTCCCGACTAGCCAGTTATGAAAATCTCAAGGGTTAAAGTGGCAAATTAGGCCCGGGAAACGATTTAAGAAAAGTGCTTTACGCAACCATGATATGTGCTATATTTGTTACCAGACTGGGGTCTCTGCAACACAGCGATGTCCCTCGCTGCTGGTCATCGATGTATATCTCGCTGGTGAATCTCTACTTCTCAAGCAACCTTCTCTAGTCAGCATCAGCAACAGAATGCCTGACCAGGCTTCCTCTTCTCCCGACCTGTGGGACCAACTGTTCCTCTATTGGTCCATTTAATTTATTATGGACCAATCACAGGTCCTAGACGATTCCATCAGCGAGACTCTTCACACCTGCTGTTTGTTAACGGGAAAACCCCGGAGGTACCGTTACTATCCCCAGCCTGACGAGCACCAAACGGTACTTTTTGCCGACGTTCGATAAACATGGTTGCTCACGCGTTTAAATAAACTGACTAAAATATCAGTAAAATCAATTAAAAGACGCCTATCCTAAATAACGCGCTATATAAATTCCCCCTTTTAGTGTCAGATTGTCGTCGAGTGCAACTAACGACGAATCAATCTGTCACTAAAAATAAATGAATTCTCGGTGATTTTCATAACTGCTTAGCCAAGTATATACAAATCAAGTTTTAAATTCTATCATAATATACACATATATATATACCCAAATAGGGCTTTTCAGAGTTTATCACAAAATATACTACTATATACACAAATTATTACTAATGGTCTCTTCGGAGTCTATCAGAAAATACACTACTGTACACACACATAGACACTATACACATAAACGGATGTAAATGGCCTGAAGGGCTTTACGGAGTATATCAGTATATCCTACTAAAACAGCATCGTTCTGTATTGGTATGTCCTCCGCGACGTGATGCAAATCGTCTGGACAGGTACGACCAAACCAACGGTGTTTCATCCGTATCCTGTAGACGCATCGGGTTGACACTTAGGTGGGCGTGGAAACTGTCAGTTCCCAGCATAAGCGTTTAGCTGCAGCAGTTGGCGGAACTCGATGGTATTCGTACACGTGGCAAGGCTACCACAGGTTAAGGTGTCACTCGGCATCGGGATGACTCGGTGTGGCCTCAAGTGGACGGGGCGAGGTTGTCAGCATCTGACATTGATCTGTCAGACAGTTGCGCGTCGACTTTGGCTGCATCAGTTGACAGCACACTGCAGCCTCCAACGGATTCACGTTCAGCTACCTATGACAACCAGACTACAAGTTCTCGCCGTTACTGTGCATGCTTTCCACCCCAATCATGGCAAAACCAATGGACCAGTACCCCCACTATGACCCAGCCATTAACCTAGATGAATATTTTCAGAATACATGTTAATAATAAATAGTATAGCGAGTTAATAAACAGTTATCAGTTAAACATACCAAATTAAATATTCCCTTTTTCAGATGGCTATAAAATACGAATTAAAGAACCAATATTATTCATACTCCAAACAAATTATATACACACAACATTCACTCTACCAGCCACAAAATATCAGATTACCATACATAAAATAATCATTTCACAGACGAAACTGACTAAATACATAACATTCACGCTTTCAGCTAAAACATATCAGATTAATTACACTACATAACAAAGTCATTCACGCTCTAAACTGACTATATACAAAACATTCACGCTTTCAGCTACAAATATCAAATTCTCTAGTCACATCTCAGAGTTATCCACAAACATTCACTTTATACAAAACAGCATCCAAACCTGGATCCCACTTCCATCTTGTGGTGAGCTACGGTTAAATTAACTATTTGTTGGGCGCCACCTGCAAGAATTGTTCTTGCAGGAAAGAGAAATGCAATATTTAGTTATTAAAAAAACAATAATTCATTTTCTCAGAATTTATACAAAATGAAAAGTTCTCCAGCCTGCCAGGGATGCATGTAGCCCCCTCCCTTTCTCAAGATTAACCGTGGTTTTTCTCGTGGCAAACCGACGCGATACCCGGAAGAATGGAACGCGACTTACCAGGTCTGCAGCTCGGACAGGGTCGACTCCCGTTGGCGGCTATCTGTCTCATCAGCATTCGCAGAAGACCGGAGACCCACGTGCAGAACCAAAATCTTTCAGGATCAACTTTCTCTGTCCACTCTCACCGACGGTCCAAATTCATCTCCTTGTCCACTCTCACCGACGGTCCAAATTCATCTCCTTGTCCACTCTCATCAACGGTCCACATTCATCTCTTTGACCACTCTCTTGTTCGCAGACTTCTTTCTCTCCCTCCTCAAAACCCTCTCTCCTGGTTGGTCCTTATGCACACGTGACCCTCTTCCATCTATTTTAGGGCCATAGCCTTCCGGTCATCTACCCCTTCCTTGGCCGACCCTGACCTTGCTTGCGGGACTTGCGGATTTTCCAACCCACCCCGCCATTGTCTTGTGTCTGCTGCTCGACCCCGGCAAGCCACATTCCCATGCTTCCAGGCAGTAATTAACAGTTATAAAAAAATATTTTGTACAAATCAATAACGAAAAGCGCACCATAATCTTACTCCCTTCTTTAAAAGTCCGTTTAGTGAAGGTTTCACGCCCTGCGCCGACGCTAAATGTCCCTTGGTCAAGTCAACGGTACTTAGGCAGAGGCTACCTGCAAATTTTTGTAGGACCTCTTGTATCAGAATAGGGCGTTCCCTTGCGTCGACCAGGATTGTATTAAGTTTACGTGCGCCAAGGCATACTCGTAATTTATTCCTCAGCGCGAAAGGTTTGGGGTAATTTCTAAGTTTGTATGGTTCATGTTTAATGGTATACAAATTATGGACGCAATCACGAAGGCAACCAGGCGAGTCATTAACATCTCTATTTTCCCTTAGCTTAACTCTAAATGCTTCTCCTTCCTCCTCATTTCTTCCCTGAATACAATTAACTATTTCCGTCACCGATTCTTCAAACTCCCATTTATCATCTTCACCCGTTGCATCATCCTCGCGTATCTTAAAATCATGTAAGTCGTCACCGTTTTCGTACACGTATTCATATCTTTCCTTCTCATCTTCCGCATTCCCTTCCCTCAGGATTCTATTAATATTATATATTTGCCTTCCGCCTTTTACTTCCTGAACCTCCAACGTCCGAATCTCCTTCCTAATTTGAGTTTCTACTGCTGAATTATCATTTACCATTAAACTTGGAACTTCTTCCCTGTTATATTCAAGTTTTTTAATAAGATTATCGTAATTTTTATTTACCTCCTGTCTCGATTCATCAATTTTTCCTAAGATTTCGTTTTTATCAGCCTCTCGTTCCCTTTTATCAGCGTCTCGCCGATTTGGCCTTCCGAATTTGAATTACATTCCCCATCAATTATTGCGGAGTACAACCTGCCTGATTCTGCTCCTAGATCTAATTCGGATCTCTCCGCGATATTATTGTCCATTTTTGGAATGACTTCGCTCGTTTCTAAGCCTGAACGCAATTTCATCAAACAACACCAAAACGCACAAATACTTTAAACACGTACAACACTAACAACTATGCCAATCATACAAATAGCAACATTCAGTCACACATATGTTATATTAACACATTCATTCCCCAAAAATATCGTCTGAAATAGGACAAAGATACAATTTATGTCTATAGAGCAACACAATCAAACAAAAGAAAACATTCAGCCTCACATACATTCTATATTAACACATTCATTCCCCCAAAATACCGTCTGAAATAGTAAACATTGCTAAACATATCTATAGCGCGACTTCCTGCTACTCTGCTGCTAAAAATAAAATACAACATAAAATTCCTATTCCCTAAGCAAAATCACTTCTAAAGATATACATTCCCCCAAAATAGTGTTAGCAATGGTCCATTGATTAAAACCCAACATCGCACATTCTCATGTCACGCAGGCACTTTTCTATATCCCCAAAAACCTAATTAAATATTATTCGGGCCCCACGCTATTGGGCGACAATTTATGTGGCCCGGGAAACGAATTTTATAAAAAAAATGCTCTACGCAACCATGAGATTTGCGACCTTGGTTACCAGTCTGACTGGGGTCTCTGCAACACAGCGATGTTCCTCGCTGCTGGTCATCGATGTATATCTCGCTGGTGAATCTCTACTTCTCAAGCAACCTCCTCTAGTCAGCATCAGCAACAGAATGCCTGACCAGGCCTCCACTTCTCCCGACCTGTTGGACCAACCGTTCCTCTATTGGTCCATTTAATTTATTATGGACCAATCACAGGTCCTAGAGGATTCCATCAGCGAGACTCTTCACACCTGCTGTTTGTTAACGGGAAAACCCCGGAGGTACCGTTACTATCTCCAGCCTGACTAGCACCAAACGCTACTTTTGGCCGACGTTCGATAAACATGGTTGCTCACGCGTTTAAATAAACTGACTAAAATATCAGTAAAATCAATTAAAAGACGCCTATCCTAAATAACGCGCTATAAAGTTTGTATGTTTTTGTGGATCCCTCGAATATGTTAGCACATGCTGCACCATTAGCTGTCTTAGATCCGTCGGTGTATATATGTATGTAGCCTTTATAAGTTGTAAGTATTTCACGGAAAAGTGTTTGATATATTTCTGGGCTGGTGTTATTTTTTTCATATTTGGTTAGGCTCAGGTCAATATTAGGGGGTTTTTAGTGTTATTAGGGGTTCATCGAGAGAAATAATAAGAAGGACGTCGGGAGGATTAGGGATTGTTTTCGAGAGTATGCTTTGAATCCGGAGAGATAGGGGTTTGGGTGTGAGGATTTGACGTTGTATCTGTTGAGGTAATTGCTATGAAATATAATTTTTGAAGTTGGATTCTTAGGGTTTGCTGCCACGTTGAATGCATACGATATACATATATTTTCTCTTATATATGCCAGTGGTTCTTCGTTGGCTTCAGCTAGTATGTCGCAGATCGGGCTTGAACGAAAGGCTCCAGCTGCCAATCTAAGGCACGTATTGTGTATTGGATCAAGCAATTGCAGAATACTTTTCTTTGCGGAGGAGTAGATGGCAGCTCCGTAGTCCATCTTGGATCTAATAAGTGATCGGTATGTGCTAATAATTATTCCTTTATTTGCACCCCATTTTATTGCTGCAATCATTTTTATGATATTCATCCTTTTTAGGCATTCTATTTTGACGTGTTTGACTTGAGATTTTCACGTGTGTTTTTCATCAAATATGAGTCCAAGAATTCTGACTGTGTTTGATCTTTTCAGATTATTGTTACCGAGTTTTAGTTTGTATTTGTATTTCAAGAATTCGGTGTTTCTGCTGAAGTCAATAAATTCAGATTTTGTCTTGGAGAATTTGAATCCATTGTTATTTGCCCATAAATTCAGCTTGCACGATATATTTTGGATTAGTTTCTGTGTAGTAGAAGGGTGTCTTCCACTACATGTTATCGTAATATCATCTGCGTATAAAAAGGTTTTTAGTGGTGCAGGAATATGGTGGGTGGCTTCGTTTATTGCAATTAGAAATAGTGTGACACTCAGGACAGAGCCTTGAGGGACACCATTCTGGATATGGTATTCCGAAAATTGAGTGCCCTTTATTTTGACTTTGATGGATCTGTTGGACATGAAGTTAGATATAAATTTTAGAAGTTTGCCCCGAACTCCAATATTATACAGCAACAAAATAACTCTCTCCCTCCACACCATGTCATATGCTTTCTCCATATCAAGGCAAGTTGCGATGAGGTGTTGATTAGTAATCAGAGAGTTGCATATATCGTTTTGGAGGCTTGTTAGATGGTCTAGAGTGCTCCGTCGTTCTTGGAAGCCACTTTGATGAGGTGAGATGAATTACTTCTGTTGTAGATGCCATAGGAGACGTTTGTTAACTAACTTTTTCATTAATTTACATAACGTGGATGTGAGAGCTATTGGTCTATAGTTAACTGCTAGGCTGTGATCTTTCCCTGGCTTTTGGATAGGGATTACAATTGCCATTTGCCACTTTGATGGAAATATTCCCGTTCTCCAGATGTCGTTGTACAGTGAAGTTAGGAATTCAATTCCAGTGTTAGGAAGTTTCTTCAGAAAGATGTTAAAGATATTGTCCGAGCCGGGGGAAGAATTTTTTGAGATATCAAGAATTCTTTTTAACTCGACCGAATTGAAAGGTTGATCGAGTGTTGTGGTTAAGTCACTGCTGGGCTCGTCAAGTTCGATATGTGTAGGTGGCTGGTTTCGTTTTATATTAAGAAACCCTTGGCTGTAGTTGACGTCAGAGGAGTTTTTTGCAAAGGTTCTTGCTAACTCATTTGATATATCATTTGAGTCGGAAATTATGGTGGTACTATTGTTTATCAATACATGTGGTTGGAATGATTTCTGCTGACCGCTGATGAATTTTAATGTGTTATAGACCTCGTTTATAGGGATGTCATCTGTCATAGAAGAAATACGTTCAATCCCCTTTTTTTGATGATTTTCTTTGAAGGTCCTACGAGCTATGGCTCTCAGTCTTTTGGGTTGTACTTCATTTATTGTTGTTGGGTGGCGTTTGAATCGATTGAATGGTCGCTTTTCTTCTCTCCTAGAAAGAAATGTGGGTTTTTTGATGATGTGAGAATATCTTTAAGGGGTTCCATAGCAGTTTCCAACGCATCGTCTTTATTATTTTTCTGAGAACATTCGGTTTTCACTTTTTTCTTTTTTGGAGTCGATTTCTTTTCCGGTTCTTTATTTTTCCATTCATTTTCTGAGTCGTCGCTGGTTGAATTCTCTTTTTTTTGGAGGCTAGATATCTCGGATTGGGTGTTAGTTGTTGAGAGGGGCCGTTTAGGTTTTTGGGTTTTGGTGGATGCGGTTGTAGTCTGATATTCGGTTTCCATATGGAGAACTTGGTTTTGCAGAGTAACTGTAACTGCATGGTCAGCGTCTATATTGCTCGTCTCGTGAGTTTCAAGAGTAGGCAGTGTTTGGCAGTGTTTGGCTAAATGTCCCTGTTTTCTACAAATGAAGCACGCGACAGTATCGGAAGATGGATAAATCCAATAACTGGTTCCTTCAAATTCGAAGTTTAAAGATTCTGGTATTCTCTCTATACCTTCTGGTTTTACGTACATCTGTCTTCTAAAACTCAGGATATGTGTATATCCTGGTTCTTAAATTCCCGCTTTTAGGAACGAAATGGGTGATTCAGGATGAATATTTAATTTAGCAAACTCTGTTACTAGGAAGGAGTGGGGAATTATCGGGCATACGTTAGATAGGATTATGCGCTTGAATTTTGAAACAAGTGGTTTAATTTCAAGTTGATTGTTGCCGATTTGGATTCTAGTGAATTTATCAGTTAATACTTTTGCAATATCTTTCGTGGCTAAGTACATACATATACGACCGTTGGATATTCTACACACAAATCTGATGTCCTTTGGATTGATGAGTTTGCCAATTCCATTTACATATACTCTGATAGGTATACCATCAATTGAGACGAGGATAATTGCCTGCTCCTTGGTTGGGAAGGTGTCCTTTTGGATTGTTGCTGCATAGTTCTTGTTAGGTTGGGTAGTCATAGTTAAGGCCATGGCAGAGATGACTCCTGTAGTCAGAGATCTTCTCACAATGGCGAAGGAGATATGGTTGAACTGTGTGTTTTCACTGAGTCAATATAGCTTGTTTGGATATTCAGAAGAATTTTTTTAAAATTCACAGTTTGACACTTTCACCATGCACAAGTGTACAAATGGGCACTCGTCGCTCCCTGCACGCACTGTGTTTACAAGCACGTCCAGCAACAACACATGCTCGAATGCCTGGTGGGTTAATTGTTTTCTAAGGATGGAAAGAAGAAGTTTTTCGAACAGTTTGGATAGAGAGAGGAGGAGGCTAATAGGTCTATAACAATTAATGTCAATAGCTGTGTCAATATCGGAAGGAGATTTGATAGGAATTTGTGGGCCAATGAGAGAAGAGTAACGTTGCCAATTTATGAAGTGGCTATTTATATTCGAAAAACGAGTGGAATTAGAGTAAGATACAGATGGGCGATCTAAGGCGATCTAAGGAAGTTCGTGCAGTACTGAAGATTTCATAAAGTAGTGGGAGGTTTTAAAACAGATAAAGAAATAAATTATTTGACGTGCGAAGTGAATATAATATAAACAGACACTACTATTATATATCAATTATATATACAATATAAAACCTAATATTACGGACAATTCGAGATAATTTATAGACTATGATGAAGTTACGGACAAATGTTACAAGTGTGGACTTACCTGGTTTCTCATAGTTATCAGTGGCCACGTGTAGATCTTAGCGATGTAGATGATTTATATGTACAGCTGAATAGAATGTGGGTAAATTTTTCATTTAATATCTGCCATTAATTAAAAGTCGTAGCTCCACCTGTAAATTAAGGTAAATAAGTTTTCTGTCTGATTATCATCAATGATTAAACCTTTTACATCAAGGCGCCGAACCTGCAGCATGTAATTTTGTATGACGATGATTTCTTCGAAATGAAACATATGGCTTATTCCTTCTCAACTCTATGTTCATTTAATTGCAAAGAGTTACAAAATCTGTAGTGATTGCTGGTGAAAATCTGGCCGAACATTTCTGCTCGACGTTTGATGTGGACTGATGGAGGCCTTGGTAACAAAGCGTCATTCTCAAACGTCACTAACAATGCAGAATTCAAAACGGATATCAAAAATGTTTTCAACGTTTCTGTAATTAAAAAATAAAACGTTAGGTATTATAGACATAATTTTTCTTGATTTGCGTTGAATTAAAATAAATATAATATATCGAGATTTTCATGGTAATATAAATGCGTACTTAAGACTAAGTCATGGCTCATAACATTGTACTTAGAAATAACTGTGTAAGTTGAAGATTCTATTTAGTTTTAGTAATTCCTATCTTGATGTAATATGAATTTACAATCACCACAATCAGAAATTCGAAAATTTCATTAAAATAACCGATAAACCTGCTTTAAAATAGTATTTGTTTTGGCAATAATTATTTTAAATAAACAATCCTAACCTTATTATATTTAAGATTATGGTAATTCAATTCGTACCTTCGCACAAGAGTCGATTTCTGCAGGCAGGCGAGATTGATGAATGCTTAAGGCCAACTCCACGTAGTTCTCAGTTAGCAAAATACTTATCGGCAGTGTAGAAGATTTCATCCCTAAATCACTACCTGTAATGTCCACACTTGTAACATCTGCCAGATAATTTTCATTATTACAATGCAAATATCGAGATATTTTACACGGATAGTTCTTAAAAAAAACTATAGTCGTTGATACGATCTGACTGTGTACATTATTTCACTACGCAATTACATATTCTAGAATTTTTGTGCCTTAATAATTATTTGACGTGTTGAAAGGAATGATTGTGGATTTGGTAGGGTTTATTTTGATTCTCCATTGTTTAGCCCAGCTTTCAATATCATTGAGGGCAATTTGTAGTTTTTTGGAGCCCGAGTCTAGAGAGGATGTTTGAAGGAGTACTGTTTTAGTAGATAGGAGTACTGTTATCGTAGATAGGTTTTGAGGTATGTCGTGAAAATAGAGGTTGAAGAGGAAAGGGCCTTGGGGGACGCCGGAGGAAATAGGGTAGGAATTTGAAATGGTATTGTTAAATTTGACAGAGAAGGAGCGGTTAGTAAGATAATTAGTCAGGATTCTGAAGAGGGAATCATTAAGTGGGTCTTTGATTTTGGAAAGTAGATACTGGTGGTGTACCTTATCAAAAGCTTTTTCTGCATCTAGAAAAGCACCAATGCACGAGTTATTGGTGTCGAAGGAATTGTTGATGTAGGATGTCACTGAGTAGAGTTGATGGGTGCAAGAGTGTTTGGGCCTAAAGTCGTATTGGACAGAAGGAATGAGGTGGGTTAATTTTTTTTTTTTTTAATATTTAGTTTATTGTCACATCAACCGACATGGTTATTAGTGACCACGATTCACATTACAAAATTACTACTACATTTTTTTTTTCATTGTGGTTTTATTATTAACAGGATGTTGGCTGCGTCTTAGGTACAATATGGTTTACATTATTTAATAATACAGATTGTATAGGAAAACCTGTTATGGCTAAATTAGATGGCATCAATCACGTTTAGGTCCCTAAGATAGTCCATGATTGGGTTAAAATATTGAGGTTCGTTGAGGCATTCCTTGTAGTTGTCTGTGATTCCATAGTCTCTTCTTTTTTGTAGCGTGTACTCGCACTCGTTGATTATGTGTCGGGTGGAAATTTTGGAGTTGCATTTGTCACATACAGCATGGTTGGTTTTGGTCATTAGGTGACCGTGAAATAGTCTAGAATGACCAATTCTTAGACGGGTGAATACGGTTTGAACACGTCTGTTTAAATTGTACTGATGAGGTTGGGTTTCGTATACACTGTCCCTTATTTCGTGAAGTTTTGTCTGTTTATTAACCCATTCGTTGTTCCAGTTTTTCTTTAATTTGGTTTTTACAGCTTTGATTATGTTCTTGTGGGACACTGGCAGGGTAGATGGGTTTTGGCTGGATATTGCGCATTTAGCCGCGGCATCGGCTGCTTTATTACCTGCAATTCCGACATGGGAGGGGATCCATATGTATGACAGTTGTTTAACTGAGGTTATTATTTTGGAGTTTTGGGCTATGATACCAAGCGTAACATTTGTTTTTTATTGATTCGATTACACTTATTGAGTCCGTGAAGATAGCGAACTTCGATTTGTTAGAGTTCTCGATGTCGTTGAGGGCTGTTGTAATTGCATAAGATTCACAGTAAAAACTCGAAGCCATATCATGAAGTTTGTATGTTTTTGTGGATCCCTCGAATATGTTAGCACATGCTGCACCATTAGCTGTCTTAGATCCGTCGGTGTATATATGTATGTAGCCTTTATAAGTTGTAAGTATTTCACGGAAAAGTGTTTGATATATTTCTGGGCTGGTGTTATTTTTTTCATATTTGGTTAGGCTCAGGTCAATATTAGGGGGTTTTTAGTGTTATTAGGGGTTCGTCGAGAGAAATAATAAGAAGGATGTCGGGAGGATTAGGGATTGTTTTAGAGAGTATGCTTTGAATCCGGAGAGATAGGGGTTTTGGGTGTGAGGATTTAACGTTGTATCTGTTGAGGTAATTGCTATGGAATATAATTTTTGAAGTTGGATTCTTAGGGTTTGCTGCCACGTTGAATGCATACGATATACATATATTTTCTCTTATATATGCCAGTGGTTCTTCGTTGGCTTCAGCTAGTATGTCGCAGATCGGGCTTGAACGAAAGGCTCCAGCTGCCAATCTAAGGCACGTATTGTGTATTGGATCAAGAAATTGCAGAATACTTTTCTTTGCGGAGGAGTAGATGGCAGCTCCGTAGTCCATCTTGGATCTAATAAGTGATCGGTATGTGCTAATAATTATTCCTTTATTTGCACCCCATTTTATTGCTGCAATCATTTTTATGATATTCATCCTTTTTAGACATTCTGTTTTGACGTGTTTGACATGAGATTTCCACGTGTTTTTCATCAAATATGAGTCCAAGAATTCTGACTGTGTTTGATCTTTTCAGATTATTGTTACCGAGTTTTAGTTTGTATTTGTATTTCAAGAATTCGGTGTTTCTGCTGAAGACAATAAATTCAGATTTTGTCTTGGAGAATTTGAATCCATTGTTATTTGCCCATAAATTCAGCTTGTACATTGTATTTTGGATTAGTTTCTGTGTAGTAGAAGGGTTTCTTCCACTACATGTTATCGTAATATCATCTGCGTATAAAAAGGTTTTTAGTGGTGCAGGAATATGGTGGGTGGCTTCGTTTATTGCAATTAGAAATAGTGTGACACTCAGGACAGAGCCTTGAGGGACACCATTCTGGATATGGAATTCCGAAAATAGAGTGCCCTTTATTTTGACTTTGATGGATCTGTTGGACATGAAGTTAGATATAAATTTTAGAAGTTTGCCCCGAACTCCAATATTACACAGCAACAAAATAACTCTCTCCCTCCACACCATGTCATATGCTTTCTCCATATCAAGGCAAGTTGCGATGAGGTGTTGATTAGTAATCAGACAGTTGCATATTTCGTTTTGGACGCTTGTTAGATGGTCTAGTGTGCTCCGTCGTTCTTGGAAGCCATTTTGATGAGGTGAGATGAATTACTTCTGTTGTAGATGCCATATGAGACGTTTGTTAACTAATTTTTCCATTAATTTACATAACGTGGATGTGAGAGCTATTGGTCTATAGTTAACTGCTAGGCTGTGATCTTTCCCTGGCTTTTGGATAGGGATTACAATTGCCATTTGCCACTGTGATGGAAATATTCCCGTTCTCCAGATGTCGTTGTACAGTGAAGTTAGGAATTCAATTCCAATGTTAGGAAGTTGCTTCAGAAAGATGTTAAAGATATTGTCCGGGCCGGGGGAAGAATTTTTTGAGATATCAAGAATTCTTTTTAACTCGACCGAATTGAAAGGTTGATCGAGTGTTGTGGTTAAGTCACTGCTGGGCTCGTCAAGTTCGATATGTGTAGGTGGCTGGTTTCGTTTTATATTAAGAAACCCTTGGCTGTAGTTGACGTCAGAGGAGTTTTTTGCAATGGTACTTGCTAACTCATTTGATATATCATTTGTGTCGGAAATTATGGTGGTACTATTTTTTATCAATACGAAGTTAATATAATATAAACAGACACTACTATTATATATCAATGTGATACTATATAAAACCTAATATTACGGACAATTCGAGATAATTTACAGACTATGATGAAAGTACGGACAAATGTTACAAGTGTGGACTTACCTGGTTTCTCATAGTTATCAGTGGCCACGTGTAGATCTTAGCCGAAGGGAATGTGTGTAAATTTTTCATTAAATATCTGCCATTAATTGAAAGTCGTAGCGCCACCTGTAAATTAAGATAAATAAGTTTTCTGTCTGATTATCATCAATGATTAAACCTTTTACATCAAGGCGCCGTACCTGCAGCATGTAATTTTGTATGACGATGATTTCTTCGAAATGAAACATTGACGCTTATTTCTTCTCAACTATGTGTTCATTTAGTTGCTAAGAGTTGCAAATTCTGTAGTGATTGCTGGTGAGAATCGGCCCGAACATTTCTGCTCGACGTTTGCTGCGGACTGATGGTTCAACTTGTCATTTCTTTTGTCGAGCTTCAACAAATCTCTCTTATGGATTTTGTTACTGTTTTTATGATGTCCTTATTATCTTAAGATCTGTTCACTTCTATTGCATAACCAACATTTCCAGGTCTATATTCTGCTTCTTTTGTTCGAGTTGTTGCCAATTTTATCAATTTAAGCTATATTTTCTATAATAAATATATCTTTTAAATTTTTGCTTTCTAGGTTATTTCTATGGAGTTTCTATGATCTTACAATCAATATCCTGTGAATAATGGTTCTTCTTATTTCCATTGTACGCCGACGTTAGATCGTGACTAGGTCATGCTGGTATTCATGTTACTTTTTGGTGGATTTGTTGAACTTCTTTCTTTTCCAGTAACATTGAATTCCCCTAAAATATTTCAGACGTGTTTAAGAGTGAGCTGTAAAGGTCAATATATAATTATATCAAGGATAATGCTTTTTAGGAATTTGTTGTGTCGGTAATTTTGGTTGGTGGGTGACGCAGTGGTCTCCATTACCATGAAGTGGTAACATTTGTAAATAAAGAAATTAAAAATAAGTAAGGGGAGGATAAAGGCATCAATATGTTTTAGATGTTTAAGAGTGATTTGTTAAGGGAAATATATAATTAGTTCTAGGATACTTCTTTTTGGGAATTTGTTCTGTTGGTAATTTTGGTTGGTGCTCGACACGGTGGTAAATAATGACCATGAAGTCGTAACATTTGTAAATAAAAATAAAGGGAGGATAAAAGCTTCAATTTAAGAAGTACTGAAAAGTGTTGGTAAGAAAAAGTCTTCTAGATATTATAAGACAAAGGAAGAATAAATGAATAGGCTAAGTAATCAGACGGGACTGCTTACTAATGGTACCTATGAAAAATCTAGATAATAGGTAAGAGATGAGAAGACACAAGGTAATAGCTGATATCAAGAAAGCGCAACATATCAAACATGATGAGGATGGTGAAGGAAAGGAGATAATAGACAGATACCACGTGAAAACCACTCTATCAGAGGAAAACACTAATTCTGCTGATGATGAAGAGCGTAGTGAATGTTATTTTTAGAATTTCCTACTATTCAATTGCTCAAAGTAGTTTCAAATGTAATCGCTAACACAAGTTAAAAGGTAATAATTTGGATGCCGAGTAATACTAATGAAATACAAGGTTACGGACTAATGTTACAAGTATGGAAATACCTCCTTTTGGTAGCGTGGATTATGACACTAATTTAGACGTTGTAGTGTTACATGCAGCAAATCGAAGCTGAGCCATGGAATGCTATCAATATAAGGTTTTTAATAAATCTTCATGATCTTCAAGAATTTAGATTTGTGAACGTCATTTGAAGAATTGTGCAGAGCGACGACTGTAAAGAACATTATGATTTATGAACAAATAGTTGTACTGTAATAGTTTAAATAATGCAGTAATTTGTTTACATATGTAAGTTTTAACTGAATCATTCTACAACATATTGAAAGCAAATACTTAACTAATTTTATTTAAATAACTGTAGTGGTGAAGATGTTTACAAAAACAAATCATATGTTTACTAATATCCTATAAATAATAATAGTATTAAAAAATTATTAAATCAACTACGTACCTCTACGGCTGCGTTTTTAGCACCAGCCTGCAGGATCACAGACGAGTCACTGGCCTTCAACTTATTCTCTTCAGTAACTCCAAACAGGTAAGCAGCCCTCGTTCACATCATCAAGATTTCGAAGAATTCCTCCGCACACCACCTGAAAGGGCCACACTTGTAACATCTGCCAGAGACTTACATCAATATTACTGCAATTTTAATGGATCTTTCATTGAGATTCAACGGATTGAAGCTCCACACGGTCACTAATCTGATCTAACTACTAGTTATCTGAGTATACATTTTCACAACGAACTTATCATAAACAAAATAAATTTTAATAATATACGTTAAAGCTACGTTAAAGCTCGGGATTGTTTTTTGTTTTACATGTCCGTGAAATCCATTTAAAACGATGAACTGGAGAAGCTGATATTAATGTTGACGTTTCCCCAAAATCCACGGAATTCAGTTGATATGACGAATATTTCGAACTTCCTGGTTGCGGTGATCCGTGTTCTTGAGTCACGTTCGTGCATTCAAGACGCATCTTCGTCAACAGTTGGCATTACATGAAAATACGCAAACACATTTGAGTTTGGAGTCGAATCCGAGGTTATATTTGTCACTGTGTTTAATTATGACATTAAACTTACAGTTTAACTCCCTCAAAAGGGGATGGACCGGGGTTGTAATTTTCAAACATGTTAAACAGCTTATATTTGCGTCGTATAAATATTTTTCTGTTTCACTTGGATTCTTAAAATTTCTCTATATGTTCCATGTATATAATATTAACCTCTTTCGGGATTTGGAGTGGATCACCCTTAAGGGAGGGGGTGGAGTTGTATTTATATATACATAACGCAAAACACAATCGAGATTGGATTCAAATCCAGGGTTATGGTTGTCAGTGAGTTTAATTATGATATTTAAATTTACGTTTAAGTCCCCCAAACAGGGGTGGTTAGGGGTGGAAATTTTCATAAATCCTAACACGGCTAATTATTGAGTATTAGTATTTCTTCCCATTTTATGTTTGTAAAATTTCAACCTCTAGCGACATGAGTGGGGGTAGGCTTTCGGGTGGCTGTAGAGGCGAGTTATTGGAAAAGAACGCTAATACAACCGAAATTCGATTAAAGTCAAATATAATGGATGTCCCTGAGTTTATTTATGACAATCTGAGTTACCCGCGGGTGTGGGAGAAGTTAGGCGGAGGTGGGTTAGAGTAAATATTTTGACATAAGTAAAGCTCCGAATAAATATATTTCTGGAACAATGAGATTAATTAAATTTCACGATTCGTTCTCCGTGTTCAATTTGAACCCCTTTTAGGATTAGGAGGGAGCTCACCGCAGGGGTTGGGGGTGGACCGTTGTTACAAATAAATAACGCGAATAAACCCGAGATTAGAGTCAAATACAAGATTATGAATGTCGCTGAGTTTAATTATGACATTTAATTGCACATATAACTCCGAGGGATGAAGGTGGACGGCGGTGGAATTATTGAGACAAGAAATCACGACTCATATTAGAGTTGAATTAATCTTTTTCAGGGTTAATTAGATTTTCAGATTTTCAACCCATGTTATGTGTGTAAAGTTTAAACCCTTCTTGCGGCACGAGAGGTGAGCATGGTTGGAGATGGAGGTGGAGGGAACTTACAAGAAAATAACTAGAAAACAACCGAGATTCGAGTCAAATCTAAGGTAATTGATGTCGCTGCGTGTATTTATCTACTCAATTTCGCGAGGGTTGGGAGAAGTTGGGCGGTGGTGGACGAGGGTTCGAATTGTAAAAACATGTTGACCGGCAGTTTTTTGCTTCGCATAAATATATTTCGGAATCAATGAAATTAATAAAATTTCTCTATATGTTCTCCGTGCTTAATTTCAACCTCTTTTGGGTTAGGGAGGGGAGCTCTGCTTAGGGGTTAGTTCAATTGCATTACAAAACATAACGGTAAAGCAATCGAGATTGGAGTCGAATCTAGGGTTATAGATGTCACTGATTTTGATTATGACATTTAATTGGCCGTTTAATCCGCAAGACTGGGGATGGACTAAGTGGAATTTTTCAAACATGTTAATTTGTCGATATTATCGAGGAATAAATAAATGACAGAGCCATTGATGTTGATAGTTTAAATATTCTAACATTTTAAGACAACCGATATTTGAGTCGAATAAATATTTTTAGTGGCCAAAGATATTAATAGTGTTTCTACCATTTTGTCAGAGTATAATTTCAACTCCTTTTTTTAGGGTGGGGGTGGACGGGCATTACAAGAGAATAACGCGAATGCAACCGAACTTAGAGTCAAATTCAGAGTTAAGGATGTCGCTGTGTTTAATAATAACAATGTATAGGCTATTAAAACCCAAACGTCGACGGAGCTGAAATTTTTCGAACATGTTAAATGGTCGTTATTTGCATGGAATAAATAGTTTTCAGAGTTAATTAGGTTTATAGTACTTCTAACGATGTTGTGTGTGTAAAATTTTAACCCTTTACGTTATGAGGGGAAAGAAAGCTTATGGGTGGGGTGGTGGGGGTTACAAGAAAAAAACGCGTAAACAACCGAGATTCTAGTCAAATAAAAGATCATGGATGTCGCTGAGTTCATTCATGACAATCTGGGTAACGTGCGGGGGTGGGCTGGGGTGGGAGGCTTTGGCTAGAAGTGGTTGGAGGGAAAAAAATTTAAAATAAGTTAACTGGCTGAATTTTGCAGCGAATAAATATATTATGAATAAATATACTATGAGATTCATATAATTTCTCTACATTTTATTCGCGTGTTATTTCAACTTCTAACAGCATTGGGAGGAGAGGTCCCCGTAGGGGAAGGGGTTGAGTCGAAGAAAATAAAAATATCCCAAAAATAATCGAGATTGGAGTCGTAACCAGAGTTATGGTTGTCAATTAATTTATTGATGACATTAGACTTACTGTTTAACTGCCCCAACGAGAGGTTGGCAGGGGGTGTAAATTTTCAAACATGTTAAACGGTTGATGATTGTGTGGAACAAATATTTGTCATAGGCCAATGAAATTGACAGTATCTCTACCAATGATGTTTGTGTACAATTTCAACACCTTTCGGCATGAGAAGGCAGGACGCTTAGTCCTGGGGATGGAGGGGTTTTTTAAGAAAATAACTCAAACATAACCGAGGTTCAAAGCAAATCGAAGTTATTGGATGTCGCTAAGTTTATTTTTACAAATTAGGCACCGCAAAAGGTTTGGTTGGAGGTGGGTGTGGTAGATAAATTCAAAAATACTAACGTGTCGTTATTTCCGTTGAATAAATATTTTGCAGGATCTATGGCCCTCATAATACTTTTTAATATATTCTGTGTTCAATTACAACCCCTATTGGCTTCGGATGAGAGAATAATGGTGGGGTGAGTGGAGCAGAATTTCATAAAAATAGCGCAAAATACCTAGATTGGAGCCTAAATCATGATTATGGATGTCGCTAAGATTAATTATATTAAAACTACAGTTTAGTCCCCACGGTTGGGGAAATACTAACAAATATTAAAGTGACAGCGCTGTAAAATGAGAAATTAGAAAAGTTAAAATTTCCCAGAATCATGTAAACAGTTTTACTTCTACACAGTAAACCAATGTAATTTATAGCTCTTAGACGTGCGCAGTGAATATGATATAAACAGATACTACTATTATATATCAATGTGAAACTATTTTTAACCTAATATTAAGGACAATTCGAGATAATTTACAGTCTATGATGAAGTTACGGACAAATGTTACAAGTGTGGACTTACCTGGGTTCTCATAGTTATAAGCGTTCACGTGTAGATCTTAGTAAAGTAGATGATTTATATGTACTACTGAATAGAATTAGGATAAACTTTTCATTTAACATCTGCCATGAATTGAAAGTCGCAGCGCAACCTGGAAATTAAGATTGTTTCATTAAACAAGTAGGATAAAATGAACAATGATATTTTAGGTTATGTAGAAAACGTTTGATATTTTACGGAAATGATTTGGGGATCGTGAATGTCGTCTGAGATTTGGAAACCTGGAAACCCTCACTTGTTTGTTCCCCAACAAAGAAATCGAATATCGATCAAAGTAGCTAATATCGTGAGCTAGAGATTCGACTAAAGTAGCAATAAATAATAATGAAATATCAAGTGTCAGTGTTAATTCTACCATCTACTTTACTTTAATTTCAGAGCAGAAATATAAACTCAGATAATAAATTTATTCAGAAAATGAAATGTATGGAATCTTTTGAGTTACTTTAACTTCGTAGTGGTTTGCAATACTATGTTTGATAATCATATAATAAGACGTTATTCATAAGTGTCCAGTGTATCAGATAGTCTATATTAGGATGCAAAAGAGGTACTGTATTTGCCTAATAAATGCTAAAGCTTACCCAGGAGCAGACAAAATTTTGGACAATAAGTTAGTACTGGGAGAAATAAAACAAGGATTGTGAAAGGTTTTGTGGAGAATTAAAACGCAAGTAAGATTACATTTGAGAAAACGCAAGGTGTGTTAGTCGTCAAAATTGGAGGAGAAGTTTATGAATAAAATGAATAAAAGCATTTTCAAGAAATAGGATAATGAAGTAGGAAAGGACTCAAGGAATTTTCAAGTGAAGTCTTAGGAATTAAAGAGTTCAATAAAATAAAAATAAGAGTGGATAACGGAAAATATGTTGTACTAATTCTCTAAACGGAGATAGTGGAGGAATATTAGGAAAGAGCTATAAGGCACTGAATAATGAAATAAAAAGTGTAACAGAAAAACCAGCGTAATATTGATGAAATAAAAAAAATGACAAAATACAGAAACTGGAAAAAATAGGAAGTATGAAATAATATACAAGTCTGCTAGGAAGATAATTTTAGTAAGCACAAGAATTAGAAATAGTACTGATAATGGTTCATTATCAGAGGAAACACACGAGATATTGAGTTGATGTGAAAAGAATAAATGTAGAATGTGTGTATAAAAAAGATCATATACCAATCAAAATCCATGACGGAAGAAGGCAGTACAATTTCTCGAAATGAAAAAGATACGCATTAAAACAAAGAGAATTAAAATGAATTGTGATGAGTACAGGACTATTTGTTTAATCTCCCCGGCACCCAAAATACTTCTGAGATTGCCAAATGGAATAACTGGAGATAGAGGTTGGTGAAGAACAGTGTTATGAACAGTGTGGCTGAGATATACTGAGGAAGGTTGAGAAATATATGCAGTTTTTATTAATTTAGAAAAACAGATTGACAAATTGCAATGAAAAACACTGACGGACAGTTTGAAAAGGCAGGATCTAACACTAATACAATTTTCGTACTTAAAACAAAAACGATTAAATTGGAATTGAACGATCCTGAGCAACATAGGAAAAGGCGTAAGACACGGGGGTTGATCTTAAATTAAGCTGGTGCTGAATATGGCATGAGAATAACCACTTCAAAAACTAAGAGCATGGCGATTAGTAAATGAAGTAAACCGACATAGATAAAGAGAGATTAGGAAAATATCAGGAAAGGAATATCAAGTAAATATCAGGGTTGCAGCGACACGCCAGTCGGAGTTGAAACGCGCATCATAGTAGCAAAGAAAATATATAATAGAAATTATTATGTGGAAACGTAGAAAAAGGATTGATGAAATAAAATAAAAGGCTAAAAGCTTTTGATATAATAAAAAATTAGTAAAAAGGATTGGTGAGAACAGAAGATCGTTGCATATTATAAGAGAAAGGAAGAATAACTGTATTGGGAACGTAGTGAGACAGGAGCGCTTACTAACGGTATCTATGAAAAGACTATTAAAAACGAGGCAAGAGATGAGGAGACACAAGGTAATAGCTGATATCAAGGGAGCGGAAAATATATAACATGAAAAGGATGGCGGAAGACGCGAGAGACTGGACAGTTCCCTCGTGAAAACATGCCTATCAGAAGAACAATGGTGGCGACCGTGAAATGCGTAATGAATGTACTTTAAACAGCCCCTACTAATTAATCGATCCAAATAATTAAAATGAATTTGCTGAAACAAGTTAAAAAACTACTAATAATCATCTATGAAGTTACAGACAAATGTTACAAGTGTGGACGTACCTCATTTTAGTTGCCTGGATTATGACACGCTAATTTAGACGTTCTGGTGTAGCATGGAATCTAAGTAATGGTTTGGTATTAACATAGGTTCCTTTTTAAATCTTCATGATCTTCAAGTATTTCGATTTGTGTACGTCATATGAAGAATTATGCAGAGCGACTGTAAAGAAACTTCATGAATAAATAATTTAAATAATTGTCTAATTTATTTCCATAAGCAAGTGTAAATTGTTAATTTTATCGGCATATTAAAATCAAATACTTAACAAATTATGTAGAAATCTCTGCAGAAATGACGATAAAGCGCAGTGGTGAGGACACTTTCTGAAATTTTGTTGTTGTCATTCACGGCTGCTATTCCAGCAGCAGCCTGCAGGATCACAGAAAAGTCACTTGTCTTCGAATTATTCTCTTCAATAACTCTAAACAGGTAAGCAGCCCTCTTTCACATCATCGAGCTTTCAAAGAATTCGTTCACACACCACCTGAAGGGGCCACACTTGTATCATCTGCCTGAAACATATCAACATTACTGCAATTTTAATGGATAGTTCATTGAGGTTTAACTGAATGATGCTTCTATCATCTACGTAATTCATTTTGCTCTCATGACGGTTATTTCGAAGCTTTTCCAACACCCTGGTTGCGGTGGTCCGTGTTCTTGAGAGTCAGGTTCGTGGATTCAAGACGTATCTTCGTCAACTGTTGTATGTGAATATTTTCAAATGGATAGTGAAATAGAAACGACAAAGTATTCCGGACATTATTACATACGAATTTAAGCGTTCCATTGTAAATAACAATTGTAAAAAAATTTGTATGTAGAAGCAGAACTGTTATATATAATACTTCGAATATTAATTAACGTATTTTAAATTAAAAGGTATGAATTCAACCTCGTTTTCCAATTACTAATCATTTTAATTACGAATTCTGCATCCACTATCTATTAGTTTATTATC
Organism: Zhengitettix transpicula; assembly: GCA_037074705.1. Taxonomy (NCBI): domain Eukaryota; kingdom Metazoa; phylum Arthropoda; class Insecta; order Orthoptera; family Tetrigidae; genus Zhengitettix; species Zhengitettix transpicula. Next base: position 199,627,131 of record CM073591.1, on the reverse strand, counting down.
ACCTATAAATTCTTACGGTTGAGAACTATTACTATTATAAGCTCAGAAATTATTCTGTAAATTTCATGGATGAGAAACTTCGTTGGATATAGACAATAAAAAGTTTCTTACATTCTCTTAAGTCACAAATGATAAATGCTATAACATTACATTTGACTATATTCTTAAATCGACATTCGCCACTAATATATATTACGAGCACTTATGAACGTAAATAGCCATATTTCATATAGAAATATTGACAAATATTAAAGTGTCTGAGCTGGTAATGGTGAAATTAGAAAGGTAAAAATTTCCAAGAATACAGTCAACAGAATAATGTAAATATAGATATTTAATTTTCTGATAATTTAGATTTACTCTGGAAATATAAATAGAGAGATAAAGTTTTCGGGACTAGATCCCAGAAATGCAAAGGTTTATTGTCAATATTATATTGAAGAGATTTCATAAATTCTTCTTACACTCTCTCAAAATCATAGCAAATCAATTTTAATTACTAACTGAAAAACAAATCTAATAATATGTAATTATATTTTATGAATGCCATTAATGTTAATGAAATACTAAACTAATCATGTTAAAATAAGTAAATACCAAAATATTATCGTAACAAATATTTCTATTTCAGGTAACTCTGATCTTTTCCTGTTACAATTCTAAAGAAGTAAATTAAAAGGTATGAATTCAACCTCCATTTCCAATTACTAATATGTTTAATAACTGATTCTGCATCCATTCTAACGGTTGAGTCTATTACCATTATTTACGTATATAAGGTGATAAATTATTCGATAAATTCATGGATGTTAACGTCGTAGATATAGACAATAAAAAGTTTTATTCAATTTTTTCACTCCAAAATCAGGTAATAGTACAAAATTGCTCTCAAATGACATCTGCTATATCATTAGTCATTTTACTATATTCCTAGGCATTCACCACCAATATATATTACGAACACTTAACAAAGTAAATGGCCCTAATTCGTAGAGAAATCCTGACGAACATCTGTATTATAAGAAAATAGAATGGTAAATATAATGTAAACAGTTCGACTTCTACACAGTAAATCAATGTAATTTATAGCTACTTGAAGTCCGTAGTGAATATAATATAAACACACTATTATTACATATGAATGTGATACTATTTAAAACCTAATATTACGGACAATTCGAGATAATTTACAGTCTATGATGAAGTTACGGACAAATGTTACAAGTGTGGACTTACCTGGTTTCTCTTAGTTATCAGTGGCCACGTGTAGATCTTAGTTGAATAGAATGTGGGTAAATTTTTCATTTAATATCTGCCATTAATTGAAAGTCGTAGCGCCACCTGTAAATTAAGATAAATAAGTTTTCTGTCTGATTATCATCAATGATAATTTATGACTCATAACATTGTACTTCGAAATTTTTATGGATAGTAGAAGCTTCTATTTAGTTTTAGGGAATGAATTCCGATATTCATTAATCGTAATTTTGAATCAGCACGTTCATAAATTCGAAAATTTATGAAAATTAATCGATAAACCTCGTTTCAAATCGTAATTTTTGTGGCAATTATTAAAAAGATCTTATAATATTTAACATTTTCGGACCTCGGCTCTAGCGTTGATTTCAGCAGGCAGGCGAGATTCATGAAGTTTATAGCCAACTCCACGTAGTTCTCATCCAAATACTTATCGGCAGAGGTGATGATTTCTTCCACAAAACACCTTCTTAAACATCAACACTTGTAACTTCTGTCGGCTACTTCTCATTATAACAATTCAAACATCCCGACATTTTACATACATAGTTCATTAAGATCAAACACGGAGGACAGCTACTGATCTGACAGTGTCAATGTTTTCACTACACCGTTACATATTATTAGATAGCTTAATAATTCCCTTAACGTGATAGAATTTATCTCTCGTTCTAGAGAGGGGGAGGAACGGGGGAAATTCAACGATGTGTCAATTTATTCCTTGATTTTTCAATTGTCTGAGAGAACGATATCAATACAGTGGGAGTTGTAATGCGGTATACTTTTGTTGCAGGAAATTGATGTTGAGTTCTGGAGGATTCTAGATTTGAAATATGGTTTCAGGCCAAATTTTGTACAAAGATGGAAGGTTTTGGTTTTCATTGATGTAGAATGTATGGTGATAGTCAAGTTGTTGATGGATAGGTTGGATATGTAGCAGGCGATGGTGTTGGATTAGGACAATAGATGGGTACAGAATATGAATTGGAAGACAAAAGCGAACGATTCTTCTTTCCAGAGGCCAGTAGGGATGAATGTTACGAGGTGGGAAGATAGTAGAAACAATGGGGTTATAGTCTATTACAGGGTTTTAGGATGACAGCATCCTATTCTGTAACCTTAGCATTTAATTAGGTGAAATCACATCGACGCGTTTTCGGAGTGTGCTTTTAGACTGACATCGGTTTAGGTGAATCCCGGGACACGAGGTTGAGGAAGAATGGGAATCTATTCGCATGGGAATTTCCTCTATGTAGGAGAAATGATAGTTTCGGTTCCGGAGATTATGCTAGGTTTGGTTTGTCGCGATTTGGAGAGACGTACACTGCTTACTAATGGTACCTATGAAAAACTACGTCGTGAAAACCTGCCTATAAGAAGAACACTAATGGTGTCCACGATGAAGTACGTAGCGAATGTACTTTAAACAGCCCCGACTATTTAATTGCTCTAAATAATTATAATGAAGTTCCTGAAACAAATTAAATTACTCCTAATAGCAACCAACTATGAAGTTACGGACAAATGTTACAAGTATGAACTTACCTGGTGTCTCATAGTTGTCAGTGGCCACGTGTAGATCATAGCGATGTAGATGATATATAGGTACTGAGGATCTATGTAACCTTCATCGTAACTGCAGTATATGTTTTTTATTTTACAACCGGGATCAATTGGTCGTTCAATGCCACCTGGAAATTAAGATTTTTTCATTAAATAAGTATATTCTGTCAATTTATCACCAATAATTAAACCGTTTACATCAAGGCGCCGTACCTACAGCGTGTAATTTTGCATGACGATGATTTCTTCGAATTGAAAGTTATGGCTTATTTCTTCGTGAATATATGTTCATTAAATTGTAGTCAGTTACAAATTTTAGAAGTAATTGCTGCTGTGAATCAACCGAACCTTTCTGCTTTACGTTTACTGTGGACTAATGCAGGCCTTGGTAACAAAGCGTCATTCTCAAACGTCACCAACAATGCAGAAATCACAACGGATATAAAAAATGTTTTCAGCGATTCTGTAACTAAGAAATAATAAATTTGTTAATATAGATATAATTATCAGTATTTATGTTGAATTAAAATAAGTATCACATATCGTGATTTTCATAGTAATATTAAAGCGTACTTAAGACTAAGTCATGTCTCATAACATTGTATTTAGAAATAACTGTGAAAGTTGAAGATTCTATTTAGTTTTAGTAATTCCTATCTTGATGTAATACGAATTTACAATCACCACAATCAGATATTCGAAAATTTCATTAAAATAACCGATAAACCTGCTTTGAAATAGTATTTGTTTTGGCAATAATTATTTAAAATAAACAATCCTAACCTTAATATATTAAGATTATGGTAATTCAATTCGTACCTTCGCACAAGAGTCGATTTCTGCAGGCAGGCGAATTTGATGAATGCTTAAGGCCAACTCCACGTAGTTCTCATTTAGCAAAATACTTATCGGCAGTGTTGAAGATTTCATCCCCAAATCACCACCTGTAATGTCCACACTTGTAACATCTGCCAGATACTTTTCATTATTACAATGCAAATATCGAGATATTTTACACGGATAGTTCTTAAAAAACTATAATCGTTGATATAATCTGACTGTGTACATTATTTCACTACGCACTTACATTTTCTAGAATTTTTGTGCCTTAATAATTATTTGAGTTGTTGAAGAGAATGATTGTGATTTAGGTAGGGATTATTTTGATTCTCTATTTTTTAGCCCAGCTTTCAATATCATTGAAGGCGATTTGAAGTTTTTTGGAGCCCGAGTCTAGAGAGGATGTTTGAAGGAGTACTGTTTTAGTAGATAGGAGTACTGTTTTAGTAGATAGGTTTTGAGGTATGTCGTGAAAATAGAGGTTGAAAAGGAAAGGACCTTGGGGGACGCCGGAGGAAATAGGGTAAGAATTTGAAATGGTATTGTTAAATTTGACAGAGAAGGAGCAGTTATTAAGTTAATTAGTCAGGATTCTGAAGAGGAAATCATTAAGTGGGTCTTTGATTTTGGAAAGTAGAGATTGGTGGTGGACTTTATCAAAAGCTTTTTCTGCATCTAGAAAGGCACCAATGCACGAGTTATTGGTGTTGAAGGAATTGTTGATGTAGGATGTCACTGAGTAGAGTTGATGGGTGCAAGAGTGTTTGGGCCTAAAGCCGTATTGGACAGAAGGAATGAGGTGGGTTAATTATTATTATTTTTTTAATATTTAGTTTACTGTCACATCAACCAACATGGTTATTAGTGACCACGATTCACTTTACAAAATTAATACTACATTTTTTTTTCATTGTGGTTTCATTATTTACAGGATGTTGGCTGCGTCTTAGGTACAATATGGTTTACATTCTTTAATATTACAGATTGTATAGGAAAACTGGTATGGCTAAATTAGATGGCATCAATCACGTTTAGGTCCCTAAGATAGTTCATGATTTGGTTAATATATTGAGGTTCGTTGAGGCATTCCTTGTAGCTGTCTGGGATTCCATAGTCTCTTCTTTTTTGAAGCGTGTACTCGCACTCGTTGATTATGTGTCGTGTGGAAATTTTGGAGTTGCATTTGTAACATACAGCAGGGTTGGTTTTGGTCATTAGGTGACCGTGAGATAGTCTAGAATGACCAATTCTTAGACGGGTGAATACGGTTTGAACACGTTTGTTTAAATTGTACTGATGAGGTTGGGTTTCGTATACACTGTCCCTTATTTCGTGAAGTTTTTCTTTAATTTGGCTTTTACAGCTTTGATTATGTTCTTGTGGGACACTGGCAGGGTAGATGGGTTTTGGCTGGATATTGCGCATTTAGTCGCGGCATTGGCTGCTTTATTACTTGCAATTCCGACATGGGAGGGGATCCATATGTATGACAGTTGTTTACCTGAGGTTATTATTTTGGAGTTTTGGGCTATGATACCAAGCGTAACATTTGTTTTTTATTGATTCGATTAAAATTATTGAGTTCGTGAAGATAGCGAACTTGGATTTGTTAGAGTTCTAGATGTAGTTTAGGGCTGTTGTAATTGCATAAGATTCACAGTAAAAGCTCGAAGCCATATCATGAAGTTTGTATGTTTTTGTGGATCCCTCCAATATGTTAGCACATGCTGCACCATTAGCTGTCTTTGATCCGTCGGTGTATATATGTATGTAGCCTTTATAAGTTGTAAGTATTTCACGGAAAAGTGTTTGATATATTTCTGGGCTGGTGTTATTTTTTTCATATTTGGTTAGGGTCAGGTCATTATTAGGGGGGTTTTAGTGTTATTAGGGGTTCGTAGAGAGAAATAATAAGAAGGACGTCGGGAGGATTAGGGATTGTTTTAGAGAGTATGCTTTGAATCCGGAGAGATAGGGGTTTTGGGTGTGAGGATTTGACGTTGTATCTGTTGAGGTAATTGCTATGGAATATAATTTTTGAAGTTGGATTCTTAGGGTTTGCTGCCACGTTGAATGCATACGATATACATATATTTTCTCTTATATATGCCAGTGGTTCTTCGTTGGCTTCAGCTAGTATGTCGCAGATCGGGCTTGAACGAAAGGCTCCAGCTGCCAATCTAAGGCACGTATTGTGCATTGGATCAAGCAATTGCAGAATACTTTTCCTTGCGGAGGAGTAGATGGCAGCTCCGTAGTCCATCTTGGATCTAATAAGTGATCGGTATGTGCTAATAATTATTCTTTTATTTGCACCCCATTTTATTGCTGCAATCATTTTTATGATATTCATCCTTTTTAGGCATTCTGTTTTGACGTGTTTGACTTGAGATTTCCACGTGTGTTTTTCATCAAATATGAGTCCAAGAATTCTGACTGTGTTTGATCTTTTCAGATTATTGTTACCGAGTTTTAGTTTGTATTTGTATTTCAAGAATTCGGTGTTTCTGCTGAAGACAATAAATTCAGATTTTGTCTTGGAGAATTTGAATCCATTGTTTTTTGGCCATAAATTCAGCTTGCACATTGTATTTTGGATTAGTTTCTGTGTAGTAGAAGGGTTTCTTCCACTACATGTTATCGTAATATCATCTGCGTATAAAAAGGTTTTTAGTGGTGCAGGAATATGGTGGGTGCCTTCGTTTATTGCAATTAGAAATAGTGTGACACTCAGGACAGAGCCTTGAGGGACACCATTCTGGATATGGTATTCCGAAAATAGAGTGCCCTTTATTTTGACTTTGATGGATCTGTTGGACATTAAATTAGATATAAATTTTAGAAGTTTGCCCCGAACTCCAATATTACACAGCAACAAAATAACTCTCTCCCTCCACACCATGTCATATGCTTTTTCCATATCAAGGCAAGTTGCGATGAGGTGTTGATTAGTAATCAGAGAGTTGCATATTTCGATTTGGAGGCTTGTTAGATGGTCTAGAGTGCTCCGTCGTTCTTGGAAGCCACTTTGTTGAGGTGAGATGAATTACTGTTGTTGTAGATGCCATAGGAGACGTTTGTTAACTAATTATTCCATTAATTTACATAACGTGGATGTGAGAGCTATTGGTCTATAGTTAACTGCTAGGCTGTGATCTTTCCCTGGCTTTTAGATAGGGATTACTATTGCCATTTGCCACTTTTATGGAAATATTCCCGTTCTCCAGATGTCGTTGTACAGTGAAGTTAGGAATTCAATTCCAGTGTTAGGAAGTTGCTTCAGAAAGATGTTAAAGATATTGTCCGGGCGGGGGAAGAATTTTTTGAGATATCAAGAATTCTTTTTAACTCGACCGAATTGAAAGGTTGATCGAGTGTTGTGGTTAAGTCACTGCTGGGCTCGTCAAGTTCGATATATGTAGGTGGCTGGTTTCGTTTTATATTAAGAAACTCTTGGCTGTAGTTGACGTCAGAGGATTTTTTGCAAAGGTTCTTGCTAACTCATTTGATATATCATTTGTGTCGGAAATTATGGTGGTACTATTTTTTATCAATACATTTGGTTGGATTGATTTCATGCTGACCGCTGATGAATTTTAATGTGTTATTGACCTCATTTATAGGGATGTCATGTGTCATAGAAGAGATACGTTCAATCCACTATTTCTGACGATTTTCTTTGAAGGTCCTACGGGCTATGGCTCTCAGTCTTTTGTGTTGTACTTCATTTAAAGTTGTTGGATGGCGTTTGAATCCATTGAATGCTCGCTTTTCTTCTCTCCTAGCTTTTTCACAATCTTCATTTCACCATATTGTTAGTTTTCTAGGTGTTCTACCCATGGTTTTTGGTATGGCGAGGTCAGCTGCTTCAGTTATGAGATTTGTGAAGGTTGAGGTTCTGTCTTGGATGCTCATACTTGCAAGTTTTTATCTCAAGTTTCCATCAGTCAGTTTCTTGTTGATATATTCGCGATAATGGTTCCAGTTTGCACATTTAAATTTCCATTTAGGTTCTACGTAATGTGTTGGTGTGGTTTCTTGTGGTATTCTGATTTTAATGGGGAAGTGATCGCTGCCGTAGTGGTCGGTGATGGTTGTCCATTCCAATTTGTGGGAAAGGTTGGGGCTGCAGAGCGTTAGGTCGATGGCGCTGAGGACTTTATAGCTATTGTTGAAATGAGTGGCATTGCCGCTGTTTAACAGAATCATGTCGGAGTCATTTAGTATTTTTTCTATCTTCTTTCCTCTCTGGTCAGTTTTATGTGAACCCCAGGTAAGACTGTGAGCGTTAAGATCTCCAAGCAGTATGAATGGCTTGGGAAGTTGTTCTATGAGGTTTATTAATTCTTCTGATAGTAGGTTATGTGAATTTGGAATATAAACGTTGTAGATGGTTATATGTCGAATTGGGAGCAGCACTTTGGTTGCTATGGCTTCTAAATGGGTTTGTAGAGGAATCTCGAGGGAGTTAGTATTTTTGAGTACATAGGTAGCTACTCCTCCACTAGCTTGGTTGTTGAGTCTGTTTTTATGGAATGGATTATATTGACTAAGTTTACCACAGTAGGTTTCTTTAAAATTAGTTTCTTGGTGGCATATAATTGTTGGCGTGGTGTTGGCTATTAGTATTTGCAGATGTTGTTTCTGCGTAAAAAAGCTGTTGATATTCCACTGTATTATATGTTCTCCCATGGTGACGTAGAAAATTTTATTGTTTATTGTTATACCGTTGCCATTATTTCTTCATCCATGGAGCCTAATGAATCGTTGTCATTTCCGCTGATGTTAGCACTCAGTAATTTGTTTTTAATTCGCGTAATTCTACTTTTGATGCTGCGGTCTGAGAAGTGGGGTTAAAAGTTGGTTAAGCATTCTGTGATTTTAGTTATGTCCAGTAAAAATTCAAGTGCAATTTCTTTCGTGTTGGGGTTGCCTTTGGTTTTTTCAAGAAAACTCTTTAGTTGGAGAAAGTTAAAGAAATGTGGGTTTTCTGATGATGTGAGAATATCTTTAAGGGGTTCCATAGCAGTTTCTAATGCGTCACCTTTAGTGTTTTTCTTTTTTAAAGTCGATTTCTTTTCTGGTTCTTTATTTTTCCATTCATTTTCTGAGTCGTCGCTGGTTGAATTCTCTTTTGTTTGGAGGCTAGATATCTCGGATTGGGTGTTAGTTGTTGAGAGGGGCCGTTTAGGATTTTTGGTTTTGGTGGATGCGGTTGTAGACTGGTATTCGGTTACCATATGGAGAACTTGGTTTTGCAGAGTAACTGTAACTGCATGGTCAGCGTCTATTTTGCTCGTCTCGTGAGTTTCATGAGAAGCAAGTGTTTGGCAGTGTTTGGCTAAATGTCCCTGTTTTCTACAAATGAAGCAAGCGACAGTATCGGAAGATGGATAAATCCAATAACTGGTTCCTTCAAATTCGAAGTTTAAAGATACTGGTATTCTCTCTACATCATCTGGTTTTACGTACATCTGTCTTCTAAAACTCAGGATATGTGTATATCCTGGTTCTTAAATTCCCGCTTTTAGAAACGAAATGGGAGATTCAGGATGAATATTTAATTTAGCAAACTCTGTTACTAGGAAGGAGTGGGGAATTATCGGGCATACGTTAGATAGGATTATGCGCTTGAATTTTGAAACAAGTGGTTTAATTTCAAGTTGATTTTTGCCGATTTGGATTGTAGTGAATTTATCAGTTAATACTTTTGCAATATCTTTCGTGGCTAAGTACATACATATACGACCGTTGGATATTCTACACACAAACCTGATGTCCTTTGGATTGAAGAGTTTGCCAATTCCATTTACATATTCTCTGATAGGTATACCACCAATTGAGACGAGGATAATTGGCTGCTCCTTGGTTGGGAAGGTGTCCTTTTGGATTGCTGCTGCATAGTTCTTGTTAGGTTGGGTAGTCATAGTTAAGGCCATGGAAGCGATGACTCCTGTAGTTAGAGATCTTCTCACAATGGCGAAGGAGATATGGTTGAACTGTGTGTTTTCACTGAGTCAATACAGCTTGTTTGGATATTCTGAAGAATTTTTTTAAAATCCACAGTTTGACACTATCACCATGCACAAGTGTACAAATGGGCACTCGTCGCTCCCTGCACGCACTGTGTTTACAAGTACGTCCAGCCACAACACATGCTCGAACGCCTGGTGGGTTAATTGTTTCCGAAGGAGGGGAAGAAGTAGTTTTTCGAACAGTTTGGATAGAGAGGGGAGGAGACTGATAGGTCTATAACTATTATTGTCAAGAGCTGTGTCAATATCGGAAAGAGATTTGAGAGGAATTTGTAAATTTATTTGTGGGCCAATGAGAGAAGAGTAACGTTGCCAATTAATGAAGTGGCTATTTATATTCGGAGAAGTGAGTGGAATTAGAGTAAGATTCAGATGGGCGACATAAGGGAGGTGATCTAAGGAAAGATCGTGCGGTACTAAAGATTTCATAAAGTAGTGGGAGGTTTTAAAACAGATAAAGAAGTAAATTATTTGAGGTGCGAAGTGAATATAATATAAACAGACACTACTATTATATATCAATGTGATACTATATAATACCTAATATTACGTACAATTCGAGATAATTTACAGACTATGATGAAGTTACGGACAAATGTTACAAGTGTGGACTTACCTGGTTTCTCATAGTTATCAGTGGCCACGTGTAGATCATAGCGATGTAGATGATTTATATGTACAGCTGAATAGAATGTGGGTAAATTTTTCATTTAATATCTGCCATTAATTGAAAGTCGTAGCGCCACCTGTAAATTAAGGTAAATAAGTTTTCTGTCTGATTATCATCAATGATTAAACCTTTTACATTAAGGCGCCGAACCTGCAGCATGTAATTTTGTATGACGATGATTTCTTCGAAATGAAACATATGGCTCATTTTTTTCAACTCTATGTTGATTTAATTGCAAAGAGTTACAAAATCTGTAGTGATTGCTGAAGAGAATCTGGCCGAACATTTCTGCTCGACGTTTGATGTGGACGTCACCAACAATGTAGAAATCACAACGGATATCAAAAATGTTTTCAGCGATTCTGTAACTAAGAAATAATAAATTTGTTAATATATATATAATTATCTTTTTTTACGTTGAATTAAAATAAGTATCACATATCGTGATTTTCATAGTAATATTAAAGCGTACGTTAAGACTAAGTCATGTCTCATAACATTGTACTTAGAAATAACTGTGAAAGTTGAAGATTCTATTTAGTTTTAGTAATTCCTATCTTGATGTTATATGAATTTACAATCACTACAATCAGAAATTCGAAAATTTCATTAAAGTAACCGATAAACCTGCTTTGAAATAGTATTTGATTTTGCAATAATAAGTTTAAATAAACAATTCTAACCTTATTATATTTAAGATTATGGTAATTAAATTTGTACCTTCGCACAAGAGTCGATTTCTGCAGGCAGGCGAGATTGATGAATGCTTAAGGCCAACTCCACGTAGTTCTCAGTTAGCAAAATACTTATCGGCAATGTTGAAGATTTCATCCCCAAATCACCACCTGTAATGTCCACACTTGTAACATCTGCCAGATACTTTTTATTTTTACAATGCAAATATCGAGATATTTTACACGGATAGTTCTTAAAAAACTATAATCGTTGATATGATCTGACTGTGTACATTATTTCACTACGCACTTACATATTCAAGAATTTTTGTGCCTTAATAATTATTTGAGTTGTTGAAGAGAATGATTGTGATTTTGGTAGGGATTATTTTGATTCTCTATTTTTTAGCCCAGCTTTCAATATCATTGAAGGCGATTTGTAGTTTTTTGGAGCCCGTGTCTAGAGGAGATGATTGAAGGAGTACAGTTTTAGTAGATAGGTTTTGAGGTATGTCTTGAAAATATAGGTTGAAGAGGAAAGGGCCTTGGGGGACGCCGGAGGAAATAGGGTAGGAATTTGAAATGGTATTGTTAAATTTGACAGAGAAGAAGCGGTTAGTAAGATAATTATTAAGCATATAATTTTGTATGACGATGATTTCTTCGAAATGAAACATAAGGCTTATTTCTTCCCAACTATGTGTTCATTTAGTTGCTAAGAGTTACAAATTCTGTAGTGATTGCTGGTGAGAATTGGCCCGAACATTTCTGCGCGACGTTTGCTGTAGACTGACGTACACCTTGTCATTTCTTTTGTCTTGCTTCAACGAATCTCTCTTATAGATTTTGTTACTGTTTTTATGACGTCCTTTATATCTTAATATCTGTTCACTTTTATTGCATGACCAACATTTCCATGTCTATATTCTGCTTCTTTTGTTCGAGTTGTTGCCAATTTTATCAATTTAAGCTATATTTTCTATAATAAATATATCTTTTAAGTTTTTGCCTTCTAGGTTGTTTCTATGGAGTTTCTATGATCTTACAATCAATATCCTGTGAATAATGGTTCTTCTTATTTCCATTGTACTCCGACGTTAGATCGTGACTAGGTCCTGCTGGTATTCATGTTCCTTTTTGGTAGATTTGTTGAACTTCTTTATTTTCCAGTAACATTGAATTCCCCTAAATTATTTCAGACGTGTTTAAGAATGAGCTGTAAAGGTTAATATATAATTATGTCAAGGATAATGCTTTTTAGAAATTTGTTGTGTCGGTAATTTTGGTTGTTGCGGGACGCAGTTGTCTCCATTACCATGAAGTGGTAACATTTGTAAATAAAGATATTAAAAATAAGTAAGGGGAGGATAAAGGCATCAATATGTTTTAGATGTTTAAGAGTGATTTGTTAAGGAAAATATATAATTAGTTCTAGGATACTTCTTTTTGGGAATTTGTTCTGTTGGTAATTTTGGTTGGTGCGCGACACAGTGGTCAATGATGACCATGAAGTCGTAACATTTGTAAATAAAAATAAGGGGAGGATAAAAACTTCAATTTAAGAAGTACTGAAAAGTGTTGGTAAGAAAAAAGTCTTCTAGATATTATAAGACAAAGGAAGAATAAATGAATAGGCTAAGTAATGAGACGGGACTGCTTACTAATGGTACCTATGAAAAATCTAGTTAATAGGTAAGAGATAATAGCTGATATCAAGGAAGCGCAAAATATCAAACATGAAGAGGATTGTGAAAGAAAGGAGATAATAGACAGATACCATGTGAAAACCACTCTATCAGAAGTACACTAATTCTGCTGATGATGAAGAGCGTAGTGAATGTTATTTTTACAATTTCCTACTATTCAATTGCTCAAAGTAGTTTCAAATGTAATCGCTAACACAAGTTAAAAGGTAATAATTTGGATGCCGAGTAATACTAATGAAATACAAGGTTACGGACTAATGTTACAAGTATGGAAATACTCCTTTTGGTAGCGTGGATTATGACACTAATTTAGACGTTGTAGTGTTACATGGAGCAAATCGAAGCTGAGCCATGGAATGCTATCAATATAGGATTTTTAATAAATCTTCATCATCTTCAAGAATTTAGATTTGTGAACGTCATTTGAAGAATTGTGCAGAGCGATGACTGTAAAGAAACATTATGATTTATGAACAAATAGTTGTACTGTAATAGTTTAAATAATGCAGTAATTTGTTTACATATGTAAGTTTTAACTGAATTATTCTACAACATATTGAAAGCAAATTTTATTGAAATGTGCTGTAGTGATGAAGACGTTTACCAAAACATATCATATGTTTACTAATATCCTATAAATAATAATAGTATTAAAAAATTATTAAATCAACTACGTACCTCTACGCAGGATCACAGAAAAGTCACTGGCCTTCAACTTATTCTCTTCAGTAACTCCAAACAGGTAAGCAGCCCTCGTTCACATCATCAAGATTTCGAAGAATTCCTCCGCACACCACCTGAAAGGGCCACACTTGTAACATCTGCCAGAGACTTACATCAATATTACTGCAATTTTAATGGATCTTTCATTGAGATTCAACGGATTGAAGCTCCACACGGTCACTAATCTGATCTAACTACTAGTTATCTGAGTATACATTTTCACAACGCACTTATCATAAACAAAATAAATTTTAATAATATACGTTCTTCGTTAAAGCTCGGGATTGTCTTTTGTTTTACATGTCCGTGAAATCCATTTAAAACGATGAACTGGAGAAGCTGATATTAATGTTGACGTTTCCCCAAAATCCACGGAATTCAGTTGATATGACGAATATTTCGAACTTCCTGGTTGCGGTGATCCGTGTTCTTGAGAGTCACGTTCGTGCATTCAAAACGCATCTTCGTCAACAGTTGGCATTACATGAAAATACGCAAACACATTTGAGTTTGGAGTCGAATCCGAGGTTATATTTGTCACTGTGTTTAATTATGACATTAAACTTACAGTTTAACTCCCTCAAAAGGGGGTGGACCGGGGTTGTAATTTTCAAACATGTTAAACAGCTTATATTTGCGTCCTATAAATATTTTTCTGTTTCACTGGGATTCTTAAAATTTCTCTATATGTTCCATGTATATAATATTAACCTCTTTCGGTATTTGGAGTGGATCACCCTTAAGAAATGGGGTGGAGTTGTATTTATATATACATAACGCAAAACACAATCGAGATTGGATTCAAATCCAGGGTTATGGTTGTCAGTGAGTTTAATAATGATACTTAAATTTACGTTTAAGTCCCCCAAACAGGGGTGGTTAGGGGTGGAAATTTTCATAAATCCTAACACGGCTAATTATTGAGTCGGATAATTATTTTCAGGGTAAAAGTAATAATTAGTGTTTGTACCAATGTATGTGAGTAAAATTTCAACGTTTTATAACAGGAGAATGTACCATCCTTCGTGTTAGGATGGAGGGGAGTTACAATAAAAAACTCGAATACACCCGAGACTGGAGTCAAACCAAAAGTTATGGATAACGCTGAGTTAAATTATGACATTCAACTAGCAATTAACCTCCCTGGGACGGGGGTGGTTGGGGTTGGAAATTGTTAAACATGTTAATCTATCGAATTTTTCGACGACTAAATATTTTTCTCTGATCAAAGAGATTCTTCAAATTTCTCTACATATTCTCTGAGTATAATTTCAATAACCTTTCGGGCTTAGCAGTAGAGCACCCTTAAGGACGGGGGTATAAAATGCTACGATAAAATAACGCGAATACAACCGAGATTGTAGTCAAATCCAAGGTTCTGGATGTCGCAAACTTAAATTATGATATTTAATTGGCAATGTTAACCCAGAGGGACCGGGAATGGAAATTTCCAAACATGTTATACTGTCATATTTGCGTGGAATGAATATTTTTCAGGGTTAATTAGATTTTTAGTATTTCTTCCTATTTTATGTTGGAAAATTTCAACCTCTAGCGACATGAGTGGGGGTAAACTTTCGGGTGGCTGTAGAGGCGAGTTCTTGGAAAAGAACGCTAATACAACCGAAATTCGATTAAATTCAAATGTAATGGATGTCCCTGAGTTTATTTATGACAATCTGAGGAACCCACGGGGGTGGGAGAAGTTAGGCGGAGGTGGGGTAGTGTAAATAATTTGAAATAAGTAAAGCTCCGAATAAATATATTTCTGGAACAATGAGATTAATTAAATTTCACGATTCGTTCTCCGTGTTCAATTTTTTACCCCTTTCGGGACTGAGAGGGAGCTCAACGCGGGGGTTAGGGGTGGACCGTTGTTACAAATAAATAAATCGAATAAAACCGAGATTAGAGTCAAATACAAGATTATGAATGTCGCTGAGTTTAATTATGACATTTAATTGCACATACAACTCCGAGGGATGAAGGTGGACGGCGGTGGAATTATTGAGACAAGAAATCACGACTCATATTAGAGTTGAATTAATCTTTTTCAGGGTTAATTAGATTTTCAGAATTTCAACCCATGTTATGTGTGTAAAGTTTAAACCCTTCTTGCGGCAAGAGGGGTGAGCATGGTTGGGGATGGAGGTGGAGGGAACTTACAAGAAAATAACTAGAAAACAACCGAGATTCGAGTCAAATCTAAGGTAATGGATGTCGCTGCGTGTATTTATGACAATTTACTCAATTTCGCGAGGGTTGGGAGGAGTTGGGCGGTAGTGGGCGAGGGTTCGAAATCTAAAAACATGTTGACCGGCAGTTTATTGCTTCGCATAAATATATTTCGGAATCAATGAAATTAATAAAATTTCTATATATGTTCTCCGTGCTTAATTTCAACCCCATTTTAGGTTAGGGATGGAAGCTCTGCTTACGGGTTGGAGTGCAATTGCATTACATAAACATAACGGAAAAGCAATCGAGATTGGAGTCAAATCTAGGGTTATAGATGTCACTGAATTTGATTATGACATTTAATTGGCCGTTTAATCCGCAAGACTGGGGATGGACTAAGTGGAATTATTCAAACATGTTAATTCGTCGATATTATAGAGGAATAAATAAATGACAGGGCCACTGACGTTGATAGTATTTCTATCGATGTAAAATTTCACCCCCTTTCAGTGTGAGAGGGGTGCACGATCAGGGTGAGAGTTTAAATATTCTAACATTTTAAGACAACCGATATTTGAGTCGAATATATATTTTTAGTGGTCAAATATATTAATAGTGTTTCTACCATTTTAACAGAGTATCATTTCAACACCTTTTTTAGGGTGGGGGTGGACGGGCATTACAAGAAAATAACGCGAATGCAACCGAACTTAGAGTCAAATTCAGAGTTAAGGATGTCGCTGAGTTTAATAATAACAATGTATAGGCTAATAAAACCCAAACGTCGACGGAGCTGAAATTTTTCGAACATGTTAAACGGTCGTTATTTGCATGGAATAAATAGTTTTCAGAATTAATTAGGTTTATAGTACTTCTACCGATGTTGTGTGTGTAAAATTTTAACCCTTTGCGTTATGAGGGGAAAGAAAGGTTATGGGTGGGGTGATGGGGGTTACAAGAAAAAAACGCGTAAACAACCGAGATTCTAGTCAAATAAAAGATAATGGATGTCGCTGAGTTCATTCAGGACAATCTGGGTAACGTGCGGGGGTGGGCTGGGGTGGGAGCGTTTGGATAGAAGTGGTTGGACAGAAGAAGTTTTAAAATAAGTTAACTAGCTGAATTTTGCGTCGAATAAATATATTATGACTAAATATACTATGAGATTCATATAATTTCTCTACATGTTATTCGCGTGTTATTTCAACTTCTGACAGCATTGGGAGGAGAGGTCCCCGTAGGGGAAGGGGTTGAGTCGAAGAAAATAAAAATTACCCAAAAATAATCGAGATTGGAGTCGTAACCAGAGTTATGGATGTCAATAAATTTATTTATGACATTAAACTTACCGTTTAACTGCCCCAACGAGAGGTTGGCAGGGGGTGTAAATTTTCAAACATGTTAAACGGTTGATGTTTGTGTGGAATAAATATTTGTCATAGGCCAATGAAATTGACAGTATCTCTAACAATGATGTTTGTGTACAATTTCAACACCTTTTGGCGTGAGAAGGCAGGACGCTTAGTCCTGGGGATGGAGGGGTGTTTTAAGAAAATAACGCAAACATAACCGAGATTCAAAGCAAATCGAAGTTATTGGATGTCGTAAAGTTTATTTTTACAAATTAGGCACCGCAAAAGGTTTGGTTAGAGGTGGGTGGGGTAGATAAATTCAAAAATACTAACGTGTCGTTATTTCCGTTGAATAATCATTTTGCAGGATCTATGGCCCTCATAATACTTTTTAATATATTCTGTGTTCAATTACAACCCCTATTGGCTTCGGATAAGAGAATAATGGTGGGGTGAGTGGAGCTGAATTTCAAAAAAATAGCGCAAAAACCTAGATTGGAAACTAAATCATGGGGAAATACTAACAAATATTAAAGTGACAGCGCTGTAAAATGAGAAATTAGAAAAGTAAAAATTTCCCAGAATCATGTAAACAGTTTTACTTCTACACAGTAAACCAATGTAATTTATAGCTATTAGACGTGCGCAGTGAATATGATATAAACAGATACTACTATTATATATCAATGTGAAACTATTTTTAACCTAATATTAAGGACAATTCGAGATAATTTACAGTCTATGATGAAGTTACGGACAAATGTTACAAGTGTGGACTTACCTGGGTTCTCATAGTTATCATCGTTCACGTGTAGATCTTAGTGATTTATATGTACTACTGAATAGAATTAGGATAAACTTTTCATTTAACATCTGCCATGAATTGAAAGTCGCAGCGCCACCTGGAAATTAAGATTGTTTCATTAAACAAGTAGGATAAAATGAACAATGATATTTTAGGTTATGTAGAGAACGTTTGATATTTTACGGAAATGATTTGGGCATCGTGAATGTCGTCTGAGATTTGGAAACCTGGAAACCCTCACTTGTTTTTTCCCCAACAAAGAAATCGAATATCAATAAAAGTAGCTAATATCGTGAGCTAGAGATTCGACTAAAATAGCAATAAATAATAATGAAATATCAAGTGTCAGTGTTAATTCTACCAACTACTTTACTTTAATTTCAGAGTAGAAATATAAACTCAGATAATAAATTTATTCAGAAAATGAAATGTATGGAATCTTTTGAGCTACTTTAACTTCGTAGTGGTTTGCAATTCTATGTTTGATAATCATATAATAAGACGTTATTCATAAGTGTCCAGTGTATCAGATAGTCTATATTAGGATGCAAAAGAGGTACTGCATTTACCTAATAAATGCTAAAGCTTACCCAGGAGCAGACAAAATTTTGGACAATAAGTTAGTACTGGGAGAAATAAAACAAGGATTGTGAAAGGTTTTGTGGAGAATTAAAACGCAAGTAAGATTACATTTTAGAAAACGCAAGGTGTGTTAGTCGTCAAATTTGGAGGAGAAGTTTATGAATAAAATGAATAAAAGCATTTTCAAGAAATAGGATAATGAAGTAGGAAAGGACTCAAGGAATTTTCAAGTGAAGTCTTAGGAATTAAAGAGTTCAATAAAATAAAAATAAGAGTGGATAACGGAAAATATGTTGTACTAATTCTCTAAACGGAGATAGTGGAGGAATATTAGGAAAGAGCTATAAGGCACTGAATAATGAAATAAAAAGTGTAACAGAAAAACCAGCGTAATATTGATGAAATAAAAAAATGACAAAATACAGAAACTGGAAAAAATAGGAAGTATGAAATAATATACAAGTCTGCTAGGAAGATAATTTTAGTAAGCAAAAGAACTAGAAATAGTACTGATAATGGTACATTATCAGAGGAAACACACGAGATATTGAGTTGATGTGAAAAGAATAAATGTAGAATGTGTGTATAAAAAAGATCATATACCAATCAAAATCCATGACGGAAGAAGGCAGTACAATTTCTCGAAATAAAAATGATATGCATTCAAACAAAGAGAATTAAAATGAATTGTGATGAGTACAGGACTATTTGTCTAATCTCCCCGGCAGCCAAAATACTTCTGAGATTGCCAAATGGAATAACTGGAGATAGAGGTTGGTGAAGAACAGTGTTATGAACAGTGTGGCTGAGATATACTGAGGAAGGTTGAGAAATATATGCAGTTTTTATTAATTTAGAAAAACAGATTGACAAATCGCAATGAAAAACACTGACGGACATTTTGAAAAGGCAGGATGTAAGACTAATACAATATTCGTACTTAAAACAAAAACGATTAAATTGGAAATGAACGATCCTGAGCAACATAGGAAAAGGCGTAAGACACGGGGGTTGATCTTAAATTAAGCTGGTGCTGAATATGGCATGAGAATAACCACTTCAAAAACAAAGAGCATGGTGATTAGTAAATGAAGTAAACAGACATAGATAAAGAGAGATTAGGAAAATATCAGGAAAGGAATATCAACTAAATATCAGGGTTGCAGCGACACGCCAGTCGGAGTTGAAACGCGCATCATAGTAGCAAAGAAAATATATAATAGAAATTATTATGTGGAAACGTAGAAAAAGGATTGATGAAATAAAATAAAAGGCTAAAAGCTTTTGATATAATAAAAAATTAGTAAAAAGGATTGGTGAGAACAGAAGATCGTTGCATATTATAAGAGAAAGGAAGAATAACTGTATTGGGAACGTAGTGAGACAGGAGCGCTTACTAACGGTATCTATGAAAAGACTATTAAAAACGAGGCAAGAGATGAGGAGACACAAGGTAATAGCTGATATCAAGGGAGCGAAAAATATATAACATGAAAAGGATGGCGGAAGACGCGAGAGACTGGACAGTTCCCTCGTGAAAACATGCCTATCAGAAGAACAATGGTGGCGACCGTGAAATGCGTAATGAATGTACTTTAAACAGCCCCTACTAATTAATCGATGTAAATAATTAAAATGAAATTGCTGAAACAAGTTAAAAAACTACTAATAATCATCTATGAAGTTACAGACAAATGTTACAAGTGTGGACGTACCTCATTTTAGTTGCCTGGATTATGACACGCTAATTTAGACGTTCTGGTGTAGCATGGAATCTAAGTAATGGTTTGGTATTAACATAGGTTCCTTTTTAAATCTTCATGATCTTCAAGTATTTCGATTTGTGTACGTCATATGAAGAATTATGCAGAGCGACTGTAAAGAAACTTCATGAATAAATAATTTAAATAATTGTCTAATTTATTTCCATAAGCAAGTGTAAATTGTTAATTTTATCGGCATATTAAAATCAAATACTTAACAAATTATGTAGAAATCTCTGCAGAAATGACGATAAAGCGCAGTGGTGAGGACACTTTCTGAAATTTTGTTGTTGTCATTCACGGCTGCTATTCCAGCAGCAGCCTGCAGGATCACAGAAAAGTCACTTGTCTTCGAATTATTCTCTTCAATAACTCTAAACAGGTAAGCAGCCCTCTTTCACATCATCGAGCTTTCAAAGAATTCGTTCACACACCACCTGAAGGGGCCACACTTGTATCATCTGCCTGAAACATATCAACATTACTGCAATTTTAATGGATAGTTCATTGAGGTTTAACTGAATGATGCTTCTATCATCTACGTAATTCATTTTGCTCTCATGACGGTTATTTCGAAGCTTTTCCAACACCCTGGTTGCGGTGGTCCGTGTTCTTGAGAGTCAGGTTCGTGGATTCAAGACGTATCTTCGTCAACTGTTGTATGTGAATATTTTCAAATGGATAGTGAAATAGAAACGACAAAGTATTCCGGACATTATTACATACGAATTTAAGCGTTCCATTGTAAATAACAATTGTAAAAAAATTTGTATGTAGAAGCAGAACTGTTATATATAATACTTCGAATATTAATTAACGTATTTTAAATTAAAAGGTATGAATTCAACCTCGTTTTCCAATTACTAATCATTTTAATTACGAATTCTGCATCCACTATCTATTAGTTTATTATCACCTATAAATTCTTACGGTTGAGAACTATTACTATTATAAGCTCAGAAATTATTCTGTAAATTTCATGGATGAGAAACTTCGTTGGATATAGACAATAAAAAGTTTCTTACATTCTCTTAAGTCACAAATGATAAATGCTATAACATTACATTTGACTATATTCTTAAATCGACATTCGCCACTAATATATATTACGAGCACTTATGAACGTAAACAGCCATATTTTATACAGAAATAGTGACAAATATTAAAGTGTCTGAGCTGGAAATGGTGAAATTAGAAAGGTAAAAATTTCCAAGAATACAGTCAACAGAATAATGTAAATATAGATATTTCATTTTCTGATAATTTGGATTTACTCTGGAAATATAAATAGAGAGATAAAGTTTTCGGGACTAGATCCCAGAATTGCAAAGGTTTATAGTCAATATTAAATTGAAGAGATTTCATAAATTCTTCTTACACTCTCTCAAAATCATAGCAAATCAATTTTAATTACTAACTGAAAAACAAATCTAATAAAATGTAATTATATCTTATGAATACCATTAATGTTAATGAAATACTAAACTAATCATGTTAAAATAAGTAAATACAAAAAAATTATCGTAACAAATATTTCTATTTCAGGTAACCCTGATCTTTTCCTGTTACAATTCTAAAGAAGTAAATTAAAAGGTATGAATTCAACCTCCATTTCCAATTACTAATATGTTTAATAACTGATTCTGCATCGATTCTAACAGTTGAGTCTATTACCATTATTTACGTATATAAGGTGATATATTATTCGATAATTTCATGGATGTTAACGTCGTAGATATAGACAATAAAAAGTTTTATTCATTTTTTTCACTCTAAAATCAGGTAATTGTACAAAATTACTCTCAAATGACATCTGCTATATCATTAGTCATTTTACTATATTCCTAGTCATTCACCACCAATATATATTACGAACACTTAACAAAGTAAAAAGCCCTAATTCGTAGAGAAATCCTGACGAATATCTGTATTATAAGAAAATAGAATGGTAAATATTTCCCAGAATAATGTAAACAGTTCGACTTCTACACAGTAAATCAATGTAATTTATAGCCACTTGAAGTCCGGAGTGATTATAATATACACAGACACTATTATTACATATGAATGTGATACTATTTAAAACCTAATATTACGGACAATTCGAGATAATTTACAGTCTATGATGAAGTTACGGACAAATGTTACAAGTGCGGACTTACCTCGTTTCTCTTAGTTATCAGTGGCCACGTGTAGATCTTAGCTAAATAGAATGTGGGTAAATTTTTCATTTAATATCTGCCATTAATTGAAAGTCATAGCGCCACCTGTAAATTAAGATAAATAAGTTTTCTGTCTAATTATCATCAATGATTAAACCTTTTACATGAAGGCGCCGTATCTGCAGCATGTAATTTTTTATGACGATGATTTCTTCGAAATGAAACATATGGCTTATTTCTTCTCAACTATGTGTTCATTTAATTGCAGAGTTACAAATTCTGTAGTGATTGCTGGTGAGAATCTGGCCGAACACTTCTGCTCGACGTTTGCTGTGGACTGATGTAGGCAACGTTTCCTTAGTAACGAAGCGTCGCTCTCAAACGTCACCAACAATGCAGAATTCACAACGGATATCAAATATGTTTTCAACGTTTCTGTAATTAGAAAATAAAACGTTATGTATTATAGATATAATTTTTTTTTATTTGCGTTGAATTAAAATAAATATCATATATCGAGATTTTCATGGTAATATCAATGCGTACTTAAGACTAAGTTATGACTCATAACATTGTACTTCGAAATGTTTATGGATAGTAGAAGCTTCTATTTAGTTTTAGGGAATGAATTCCGATATTCATTAATCGTAATTTTGTATCAACACGTTCATTAATTCGAAAATTAATCGATAAACCTCGTTTCAAATCGTAATTTGTTTTGGCAATTATTAAAAAGATCTTATAATATTTAACATTTTCGGACCTCGGCTCTAGAGTTGATTTCAGCAGGCAGGCGAGATTCATGAAGTTTATAGCCAACTCCACGTAGTTCTCATCCAAATACTTATCGGCAGAGTTGATGATTTCTTCCACAAAACACCTTCTTAAACATCAACACTTGTAACTTCTGTCGGCTACTTCTTATTTTAACAATTCAAATATCGCGACATTTTACATACATAGTTCATTAAGATCAAACACGGAGGACAGCTACTGATCTGACAATGTCAATGTTTTCACTACGCCGTTACATATTTCTAGATAGCTTAATAATTCCCTTAACGTGATAGAATTTATCCCTCGTTCTAGGGAGGGGGAGGAACGGGGGAAATTCAACGATGTGTCAATTTATTCCTTGATTTTTCAATTGTCTGAGAGAACGATATCAATACAGTGGGAGTTGTAATGCGGTATACTTTTGTTGCAGGAAATTGATGTTGAGTTCTGGAGGATTCTAGATTTGAAATATGGTTTCAGGCCAAATTTTGTACAAAGATGGAAGGTTTTGGTTTTCATTGATGTAGAATGTACGTGATAGTCAAGTTGTTGATGGATAGGTTGGATATGTAGCAGGCGATGGTGTTGGATTAGGACAATAGATGGGTACAGAATATGAATTGGAAGACAAAAGCGAACGATTCTTCTTTCCAGAGGCCAGTAGGGATGAATGTTACGAGGTGGGAAGATAGTAGAAACAATGGGGTTATAGTCTATTACAGGGTTTTAGGATGACAGCATCCTATTCTGTAACCTTAGCATTTAATTAGGTGAAATCAAATCGACGCGTTTTCGGAGTGTGCTTTTAGACTGACATCGGTTTAGGTGAATCCCGGGATACGAGGTTGAGGAAGAATGGGAATCTATTCGCATGGGTATTTTCTCTATGTAGGAAAAATGATAGAATCGGTTCCGGAGATTATGCTAGGTTTGGTTTGTCGCGATTTGGAGAGACGTACACTGCTTACTAATGGTACCTATGGAAAACTACGTCGTGAAAACCTGCCTATCAGAAGAACACTAATGGTGTCCACGATGAAGTACGTAGTGAATGTACTTTAAACAGCACCTACTATTTTATTGCTCTAAATAATTATAATGAAGTCCCTGAAACAAACTAAAATACTACTAATAGCAATCAACTTTGAAGTTACGGACAAATGTTACAAGTGGGGACTTACCTGGTTTCTCATAGTTGTCAGTGGCCACGTGTAGATCATAGCGATGTAGATGATTTATAGGTAATGAGGATCTATGTAACCTGCATCGTAACTGCAGTATATGTTTTTTATTTACAGCCGAGATGAATTGGACGTACAATGCCACCTAGAATTAAGATTGTTTCATTAAATAATTATATTCTGTCAATTTATCACCAATGATTAAACCGTTTACATCAAGGCGCAGTACCTACATCGTGTAATTTTGCATGACGATGATTTCTTCAAAAGTTATTGCTTATTTCTTCGTGACTATGTGTTCATTAAATTATAGTGAGTTACAAATTCTGTAGTGATTGCTGCTGTGAATCAACCGAACCTTTCTGCTTTACGTTTACTGTGGACTGATGCAGGCCTTGGTAACAAAGCGTCATTCTCAAACGTCACTAACAATGCATAAATCACAACGGATATCAAAAATGTTTTCAGCGATTCTGTAATTAAGAAATAATAAATTTGTTAATATAGATATAATTATCTTTATTTACGTTGAATTAAAATAAGTATCACATATCGTGATTTTCATAGCAATATTAAAGCGTACTTAAGACTAAGTCATGTCTCATCACATTGTACTTATAAATAAATGTGAAAGTTGAAGATTCTATTTAGTTTTACTAATTCCTATCTTGATGTAATATGAATTTACAATCACTACAATCAGAAATTCGAAAATTTCATTAAAGTAACCGATAAACCTGCTTTGAAATAGTACTTGTTTTGGCAATAAATAGTTTAAATAAACAATCCTAACCTTATTATATTTAAGATTATGGTAATTCAATTCGTACCTTCGCACAAGAGTCGATTTCTGCAGGCAGGCGAGATTGATGAATGCTTAAGGCCAACTCCACGTAGTTCTCAGTTAGCAAAATACTTATCGGCAGTGTTGAAGATTTCATCCCCAAATCACCACCTGTAATGTCCACACTTGTAACATCTGCCAGATACTTTTCATTATTACAATGCAAATATCAAGATATTTTACACGGATAGTTCTTAAAAAACTATAGTCGTTGATATGATCTGCCTGTGTACTTTATTTCACTACGCACTTACATATAGTAGAATTTTTGTGCCTTAATAAGTATTTGACGTGTTGAAGGGAATGATTGTGATTTTGGTAGTGATTATTTTAATTCTCTATTTTTTTAGCCCAGCTTTCAATATCATTGAAGGTGATTTGTAGTTTTTTGGAGCCCGAGTATGGAGGAGATGTTTGAAGGAGTACTGTTTTAGTAGATAGGAGTACTGTTTTAGTAGATAGGTTTTGAGGTATGTCATGAAAATAGAGGTTGAAGAGGAAAGGTTCTTGGGGGACGCCGGAGGAAATAGGGTAGGAATTTGAAATTGTATTGTTAAATTTGACAGAGAAGAAGCGGTTAGTAAGATAAATACTAAGGATTCTGAAGAGGGAATCATTAAGTGTGTCTTTGATTTTGGAAAGTATAGATTGGTGGTGTACTTTATCAAAAGCTTTTTCTGCATCTAAAAAGGCACCAATGCACGAGTTTTTGGTGTCGAAGGAATTGTTGATGTAGGATGTCACTGAGTAGAGTTGATGGGTGCAAGAGTGCTTGGGCCTAAAGCCGTATTGGACAGAAGGAATGAGGTGGGTTAATTTTTTTTTTTTTTTTTTTTTTAATATTTAGTTTATTGTCACTTCAACCAACATGGTTATTAGTGACCACGATTCACATTACAAAATTACTACTACACTTTTTTTTCATTGTGGTTTCATTATTTACAGGATGTTGGCGTCTTAGGTACAATATGGTTTACAGTCTTTAATATTACAGATTGTATAGGAAAATCTGATATGGCTAAATTAGATGGCATCAATCACGTTTAGGTCCCTAAGATAGTCCATGATTGGGTTAATATATTGAGGTTCGTTGAGGCATTCCTTGAAGCTGTCTGGGATTCCATAGTCTCTTCTTTTTTGTAGCGTGTACTCGCACTCGTTGATTATGTGTCGGGTGGAAATTTTGGAGTTGCATTTGTCACATACAGCAGGGTTGGTTTTGGTCATTAGGTGACCGTGAGATAGTCTAGAATGACCAATTCTTAGACGGGTGAATACGGTTTGAACACGTTTGTTTAAATTGTACTGATGAGGTTGGGTTTCGTATACACTGTCCCTTATTTCGTGAAGTTTTTCTTTAATTTGGCTTTTACAGCTTTGATTATGTTCTTGTGGGACACTGGCAGGGTAGATGGGTTTTGGCTGGATATTGCGCATTTAGTCGCGGCATTGGCTGCTTTATTACTTGCAATTCCGACATGGGAGGGGATCCATATGTATGACAGTTGTTTACCTGAGGTTATTATTTTGGAGTTTTGGGCTATGATACCAAGCGTAACATTTGTTTTTTATTGATTCGATTACACTTATTGAGACCGTGAAGTTAGCGAACTTGGATTTGTTAGAATTCTCGATGTCGTTTAAGGCTGTTGTAATTGCATAAGATTCACAGTAAAAACTCGAAGCCATATAAACAAAGGAAGCCTGCGAGAGGATTTCTCACAGGTGAACCTTCCCAGAGAGCTCTGGCGGGGGCTACCTTTGGGGATGCTCTCACATCTCTCTGGTTTTTTTGAACTAAGGTTCCCACATGCCCAGGCACCTCGGTCTGTTTTGAGAGGTGTATGTTCCGGGGTCGCAGACCTAGGTCATACGGCAAGAGTTGTCCGCTATTCCTATTGGAATAGTCGGCCAGCTGCCTCCTAAACAGGCCAAGGCATGGCGAGGGGTAAGCTGCGTCCCCACAGCAAACTCCTCTCCCGCTCTCGGAAGGGCGTGGGACAAGTACCCAATGCCCGACCTACCCGATGCAGGTTTTTCTAAGGTTTTCCCTGCATTCCTTTAGGCGAATGCCGGGTAGGATCCTTAAAATACAGCCCGGGGGCCCTAGTTAACCCATGGCTACCTTCCTCTACCCTTCCGCATCCCCCCTTTCAATCCCTTCCTATGCTATTAAAGGGGAGTTGCCCAAAGTGGATCACCCTCATGTAGCCTGTTGCCCTAAAAAAAAAAAAATCGAAGCCATATCATGAAGGTTGTATGGTTTTGTGGATCCCTCGAATATGTTAGCACATGCTGCACCATCAGCTGTCTTAGATCCGTCGGTGTATATATGTATGTAGCCTTTATAAGTTGTAAGTATTTCACGGAAAAGTGTTTGATATATTTCTGGGCTGGTGTTATTTTTTTCATATTTGGTTAGGGTCAGGTCAATATTAGGGGGTTTTTAGTGTTATATCGAGAGAAATAATAAGAAGGACGTCGGGAGGATTAGGGATTGTTTTCGAGAGTATGCTTTGAATCCGGAGAGATAGGAGTTTTGGGTGTGAGGATTTGACGTTGTATCTGTTGAGGTAATTGCTATGGAATATAATTTTTGAAGTTGGATTCTTAGGGTTTGCTGCCACGTTGAATGCATACGATATACATATATTTTCTCTTATATATGCCAGTGGTTCTTCGTTGGCTTCAGCTAGTATGTCGCAGATCGGGCTTGAACGATAGGCTCCAGCTGCCAATCTAAGGCACGTATTGTGTATTGGATCAAGCAATTGAAGAATACTTTTCTTTGTGGAGGAGTAGATGGCAGCTCCGTAGTCCATCTTGGATCTAATAAGTGATCGGTATGTGCTAATAATTATTCTTTTATTTGCACCCCATTTTATTGCTGCAATCATTTTTATGATATTCATCCTTTTTAGGCATTCTGTTTTGACGTGTTTGACATGAGATTTCCAAGTGTGTTTTTCATCAAATATGAGTCCAAGAATTCTGACTGTGTTTGATCTTTTCAGATTATTGTTACCGAGTTTTAGTTTGTATTTGTATTTCAAGAATTCGGTGTTTCTGCTGAAGACAATAAATTCAGATTTTGTCTTGGAGAATTTGAATCCATTGTTATTTGCCCATAAATTCAGCTTGCACAATGTATTTTGGATTAGTTTCTGTGAAGTAGAAGGGTTTCTTCCACTACATGTTATCGTAATATCATCTGCGTATAAAAAGGTTTTAAGTGGTGCAGGAATATGGTGGGTGGCTTCGTTTATTGCAATTAGAAATAGGGTGACACTCAGGACAGAGCCTTGAGGGACACCATTCTGGATATGGTATTCCGAAAATAGAGTGCCCTTTATTTTGACTTTGATGGATCTGTTGGACATTAAATTAGATATAAATTTTAGAAGTTTGCCCCGAACTCCAATATTACACAGCAACAAAATAACTCTCTCCCTCCACACCATGTCATATGCTTTCTCCATATCAAGGCAAGTTGCGATGAGGTGTTGATTAGTAATCAGAGAGTTGCATATTTCGATTTGGAGGCTTGTTAGATGGTCTAGAGTGCTCCGTCGTTCCTGGAAGCCACTTTGTTGAGGTGAGATGAATTACTTTTGTTGTAGATGCCATAGGAGACGTTTGTTAACTAATTATTCCATTAATTTACATAACGTGGATGTGAGAGCTATTGGTCTATAGTTAACTGCTAGGCTGTGATCTTTCCCTGGCTTTTAGATAGGGATTACTATTGCCATTTGCCACTTTTATGGAAATATTCCCGTTCTCCAGATGTCGTTGTACAGTGAAGTTAGGAATTCAATTCCAGTGTTAGAAAGTTTCCTCAGAAAGATGTTAAAGATATTGTCCGGTCCGGGGGAAGTTTTTTTTGAGATATCAAGAATTCTTTTTAACTCGACCGAATTGAAAGGTTGATCGAGTGTTGTGGTTAAGTCACTGCTGGGCTCGATATGTGTAGGTGGCTGGTATCTTTTTATATTAAGAAACTCTTGGCTGTAGTTGACGTCAGAGGAGTTTTTTTCAAAGGTTCTTGCTAACTCATTTGATATATCATTTGTGTCGGAAATTATGGTGGTACTATTTTTTATCATTACATGTGGTTGGAATGATTTCTGCTGACCGCTGATGAATTTTAATGTGTTATAGACCTCATTTATAGGGATGTCATGTGTCATAGAAGAAATACGTTCAATCCAATTTTTCTGACGATTTTCTTTGAAGGTCCTACGCGCTATGGCTCTCAGTCTTTTGTGTTGTACTTCATTTATAGTTGTTGGGTGGCGTTTGAATCGATTGAATGCTCGCTTTTCTTCTCTCCTAGCTTTTTCACAATCTTCATTCCACCATATTGTTAGCTTTCTAGGTGTTCTACCCATGGTTTTCGGTATGGCGAGGTCAGCTGCTTCAGTTATGAGATTTGTGAAGGTTGAGGTTCTGCCTTGGTTGCTCATACTTGCAAGTTTTTCTCTCAAGTTTCGATCAGTCAGTTTCTTGTTGATATATTCGCGATAATGGTTCCAGTTTGCACATTTAAATTTCCATTTGGGTTCTACGTAATGTGTTGGTGTGGTCTCTTGTGGTATTCTGATTTTAATGGGGAAGTGATCGCTGCCGTAGTGGTCGGTGATGGTTGTCTATTCCAAATTGTGGGAAAGGTTGGGGCTGAAGAGCGTTAGGTCGATGGCGCTGAAGACTTTATAGCTACTGTTGAAATGAGTGGCATTGCCGTTGTTTAACAGAATCATGTCGGAGTCATTTAGTATTTTTTCTATCTTCTTTCCTCTCTGGTCAGTTTTATGTGAACCCCAGGTAAGACTGTGAGCGTTAAGATCTCCAAGCATTATGAAAGGTTTGGGAAATTGTTCTATGAGGTTTATTAATTCTTTGGATAGTAAGTTATGTGAATTTGCAATATAAACGTTTTAGATGGTTATATGTCCAATTGGGAGCAGCAAT
Source organism: Zhengitettix transpicula (assembly GCA_037074705.1). NCBI lineage: Eukaryota > Metazoa > Arthropoda > Insecta > Orthoptera > Tetrigidae > Zhengitettix > Zhengitettix transpicula. Next base: position 199,597,048 of record CM073591.1, on the reverse strand, counting down.
TTGGTTGCTATGGCTTCTAAATGGGTTTGTAGAGGAATCTCGAGGGAGTTAATATTTTTGAGTACATAGGTAGATACTCCTCCACTAGCGTGGTTGTTGAGTCTGTTTTTATAGAATGGATTATATTGACTAAGTTTACCACAGTAGGTTTCTTTAAAATTAGTTTCTTGGAGGCATATAATTGTTGGAGTGGTGTTGGCTATTAGTATTTGTAGATGATGTTTCTGCGCAAAAAAAGCTGTTGATATTCCACTGTATTATATGTTCTCCCATGGTGACGTAGAAAATTTTATTGTTTATTGTTATACCATTGCCATTATTTCTTTATCCATGGAGCCTAATGAATCGTTGTCATTTCCGCTGATGGTAGCACTCAGTAATTTGTTTTTTATTCGCGTAATTCTACTTTTGATGCTGCGGTCTGAGAAGTGGGGATTCAAGTTGTTTAAGCATTCTGTGATTTTGGTTATGTCCTGTAAAAATTCAAGTGCAATTTCTTTCGTGTTGGGGTTGCCTTTGGTTTTTTCAAGAAAACTCTTTAGTTGGAGAAAGTGAAAGAAATGTGGGTTTTCTGATGATGTGAGAATATCTTTAAGGGGTTCCATAGCAGTCTCCAATGCGTCGTCTTTAGTATTTTTCTGAGAACATTCGGTTTTCACTTTTTTCTTTTTTGGAGTCGATTTCTTTTCCGGTTCTTTATTTTTCCATTCATTTTCTGAGTCTTCGCTGGTTGAATTCTCTTTTGTTTGGAGGCTAGATATCTCGAATTGGGTGTTAGTTGTTGAGTGGGGCCGTTTAGGTTTTTGGGTTTTGGTGGATGCGGTTGTAGACTGGTATTCGGTTTCCATATGGAGAACTTGGTTTTGCACAGTAACTGTAACTGCATGGTCAACGTCTATATTGCTCGTCTCGTGAGTTTCAAGAGTAGGCAGTGTTTGGCAGTGTTTGGCAGTGTTTGGCTAAATGTCCCTGTCTTCTACAAATGAAGCACGCGACAGTATCTGAAGATGGATAAAACCATTAACTGGTTCCTTCAAATTCGAAGTTTACAGATTCTGGTATTCTCTCTATATCTTCTGGTTTTACGTACAACTGTCTTCTAAAACTCAGGATATGTGTATATCCTGGTTCTGAAATTCCCGCTTTTAGGACCGAAATGGGAGATTCAGGATGAATATTTAATTTAGCAAACTCTGTTACTAGGAAGGAGTGGGGAATTATCGGGCGTACGTTAGATAGGATTATGCGCTTGAATTTTGAAACAAGTGGTTTAATTTCAAGTTGATTATTGCCGATTTGGATTGTAGTGAATTTATCAGTTAATACTTTTGCAATATCTTTCGTGGTTAAGTACATACATATACGACCGTTGGATATTCTACACACAAACCTGATGTCCTTTGGATTGATGAGTTTGCCAATTCCATTTACATATTCTCTGATAGGTATACCATCAATTGAGACGAGGATAATTGCCTGCTCCTTGGTTGGGAAGGTGTCCTTTTGGATTGTTGCTGCATAGTTCTTGTTAGGTTGGGTAGTCATAGTTAAGGCCATGGCAGAGATGACTCCTGTAGTCAGAGATCTTCTCACAATGGCGAAGGAGATATGGTTGAACTGTGTGTTTTCACTGAGTCAATATAGCTTGTTTGGATATTCAGAAGAATTTTTTTAAAATTCACAGTTTGATACTATCACCATGCACAAGTGTACAAATGGGCACTCGTCGCTCGCTGCACGCACTGTGTCTACAAGTACGTCCAGCCACAACACATGCTCGAATGTCTTGTGGTTTAATTGTTTCCGAAGGAGGGGAAGAAATAGTTTTTCGATAGTTTAGATAGAGACGGGAGGAGACTGATAAGGCTATAACTATTGTTGTCAAGAGCTATGTCAATATCGGAAGGAGATTTGAGAGGAATTTGTAAATTTATTTGTGGGCCAATGAGAGAAGAGTAACGTTGCCAATTTATGAAGTGGCTATTTATATTCGGAGAAGCGAGTGGAATTAGAGTAAGATTTAGATGGGCGATCTAAGGTAAGTTCGTGCAGTACTAAAGATTTCATAAAGTAGTGGGAGGTTTTAAAACAAATAAAGAAGTAAATTATTTGACGTGCGAAGTGAATATAATATAAACAGACACTACTATTAGATAAAAATGTGATACTATATAAAATCCCATATTAGGGACCATTCGAGATAATTTACAGACTCTGATGAAGTTACGGACAAATGTTACAAGTGTAGACTTACCTGGTTTCTCATAGTAATCAGTGGCCACGTGTAGATCTTAGCGATGTAGATGATTTATATGTACAGCTGAATAGAATGTGGGTAAATTTTTCATTTAATATCTGCCATTAATTGAAAGTCGTAGCGCCATCTGTAAATTAAGATAAATAAGTTTTCTGTCTGATTATCATCCATGATTAAACCTTTTACATCAAGGCGCCGTACCTGCAGCATGTAATTTTTTATGACGATGATTTCTTCGAAATGAAACATATGGCTTATTTCTTCTCAACTATGTGTTCATTTAATTGCACAGAGTTACAAATTCTGTAGTGATTGCTGGTGAGAATCTGGCCGAACATTTCTGCTCGACGTTTGCTGTGGACTGATGCAGGCTACAACGTTTCCTTAGTAACAAAGCGTGGCTCTCAAACGTCACCAACAATGCAGAATTCAAAACGGATATCAAAAATGTTTTCAACGTTTCTGTAATTAAAAAATAAAACGATAGGTATTATAGATATAATTTTTCTTGATTTGCGTTGAATTAAAATAAATATCATATATCGAGATTTTCATGGTAATATCAATGCGTACTTAAGACTAAGTTATGACTCATAACATTGTACTTCGAAATGTTTATGGATAGTAGAAGCTTCTATTTACTTTTAGGGAATGAATTCCGATATTCATTAATCGTAATTTTGAATCAACACGTTCATAAATTCGAAAATTTATGAAAATTAATCGATAAACCTCGTTTCAAATCGTGATTTGTTTTGGCAATTATTAAAAAGATCTTATAATATTTAACATTTTCGGACCTCGGCTCTAGCGTTGATTTCAGCAGGCAGGCGAGATTCATGAAGTTTATAGACAACTCCATGTAGTTCTCATCCAAATACTTATCGGCAGAGTTGATGATTTCTTCCCCAAAACACCTTCTTAAACATCAACACTTGTAACTTCTGTCGGCTACTTCTCATTATAACAATTCAAATATCGCGACATTTTACATACATAGTTCATTAAGATCAAACACAGAGGACAGCTACTAATCTGACAGTGTCAATGTTTTCACTACGCCCATACATATTTCTAGATAGCTTAATAATTCCCTTAACGTGATAGAATTTCTCTCTCGTTCTAGAGAGGGGGAGGAACGGGGGAAATTCAACGATGAGTCATTTTATTCCTTGATTTTTCAATTGTCTGAGAGAACGATATGAATACAGTGTGAGTTGTAATGCGGTATACTTTTGTTGTAGGAATTGATGTTGAGTTCTGGAGGATTCTAGATTTGAAATATGGTTTCAGGCCAAATTTTGTACAAAGATGGAAGGTTTTGGTTTTCATTGATGTAGAATGTATGGTGATAGTCAAGTTGTTGATGGATAGGTTGGATATGTAGCAGGCGATGGTGTTGGATTAGGACAATAGATGGGTACAGAATATGAATTGGAAGACAAAAGCGAACGATTCTTCTTTCCAGAGGCCAGTAGGGATGAATGTTACGAGGTGGGAAGATAGTAGAAACAATGGGGTTATAGTCTATTACAGGGTTTTAGGATGACAGCATCCTATTCTGTAACCTTAGCATTTAATTAGGTGAAATCAAATGGACGCGTTTTCGGAGTGTGCTTTTAGACTGACATCGGTTTAGGTGAATCCCGGGATACGAGGTTGAGGAAGAATGGGAATCTATTCGCATGGGAATTTTCTCTATGTAGGAAAAATGATAGTTTCAGTTCCGGAGATTATGCTAGGTTTGGTTTGTCGCGATTTGGAGAGACGTACACTGCTTACTAATGGTACCTATGAAAAACTACGTCGTGAAAACCTGCCTATCAGAAGAACACTAATGGTGTCCACGATGAAGTACGTAGTGAATGTACTTTAAACAGCCCCTACTATTTAATTGCTCTAAATAATTATAATGAAGTCCCTGAAACAAACTAAAATACTACTAATAGCAATCAACTATGAGGTTACGGACAAATGTTACAAGTGTGGACTTACCTGGTGTCTCATAGTTGTCAGTGGCCACGTGTAGATCATAGCGATGTAGATGATATATAGGTACTGAGGATCTATGTAACCTGCATCGTAACTGCAGTATATGTTTTTTATTTAACAGCCGAGATGAATTGGACATTCAATGCCACGTGGAAATTAAGATTGTTTCACTAAATAAGTATATTCTGTCAATTTATCACCAATGATTAAACCGTTTCCATATGGCGCCGTACCTACAGCGAGTAATTTTGCATGACGATGATTTCTTCGATATGAAAGTTATGGCTTATTTCTTCGTGACTATGTGTTCATTAAATTGTAGTGAGTTACAAATTCTGTAGTGATTGCTGCTGTGAATCAACCGAACCTTTCTGCTTTACGTTCACTGTGGACTAATGCAGGCCTTGGTAACAAAGCGTCATTCTCAAACGTCACCAACAATGCAGAAATCACAACGGATATCAAAAATGTTTTCAGCGATTCTGTAACTAAGAAATAATAAATTTGTTAATATATCTTTATTTACGTTGAATTAAAATAAGTATCACATATCGTGATTTTCATAGTAATATTAAAGCGTAATTAAGACTAAGTCATGTCTCATAACATTGTACTTAGAAATAACTGTGAAAGTTGAAGATTCTATTTATTTTTAGTAATTCCTATCTTGATGTAATATGAATTTACAATCACCACAATCAGAAATTCTAAAATTTCATTAAAATAACCGATAAACCTGCTTTAAAATAGTATTTGTTTGGCAATAATTATTTAAAATAAACAATCCTAACCTTATTATATTCAAGATTATGGTAATTAAATTCGTACCTTCGCACAAGAGTCGATTTCTGCAGGCAGGCGAGATTGATGAATGCTTAAGGCCAACTCCACGTAGTTCTCAGTTAGCAAAATACTTATCGGCAGTGTTGAAGATTTCATCCCCAAATCACCACCTGTAATGTCCACACTTGTAACATCTGCCAGATACTTTTTATTATTACAATGCAAATATCAAGATATTTTACACGGATAGTTCTTAAAAAACTGTAGTCGTTGATATGATCTGACTGTGTACATTATTTCACTACGCACTTACATTTTCTAGAATTTTTGTGCCTTAATAATTATTTGAGTTTTGAAGGGAATGATTGTGATTTTTGTAGTGATTATTTTGATTCTCTGTTTTTCAGCCCAGCTTTCAATATCATTGAGGGCGATTTGTAGTTTTTTGGAGCCCAAATCTAGAGAGGATGTTTGAAGGAGTACTGTTTTAGTAGAAAGGAGCACTGTTTTAGTAGATAGGTTTTGAGGTATGTCGTGAAAATAGAGTTTGAAGAGGAATGGTTCTTGGGGGACGCCGGAGGAAATAGGGTAGGAATTTTAAATGGTATTGTTAAATTTGACAGATAAGGAGCGGTTAGTTAGATAATTAGTCAGGGTTCTGAAGAGGGAATCATTAAGTGGGTCTTTGATTTTGGAAAGTAGAGATTGGTGGTGTACTTTATCAAAAGCTTTTTCTGCATCTAAAAAGACACCAATGCACGAGTTATTGGTGTCGAAGGAATTGTTGATGTAGGATGTCACTGAGTAGCGTTGATGGGTGCAAGAGTGTTTGGGCCTAAAGCCGTATTGGACAGAAGGAATGAGGTGGGTTAATTTTTTTTTTTTAATATTTAGTTTATTGTCACTTCAACCGACATGGTTATTAGTGACCACGATTCACATTACAAAATTAGTGCTACATTTTTATTTTCATTGTGGTTTCATTATTTACAGGATGTTGGCTGCGTCTTAGGTACAATATGGTTTACATTCTTTAATATTAAGGATTGTATAGTTAAATCTGGTATGGCTAAATTAGATGGCATCAATCACGTTTAGGTCCCTAAGATAGTCCATGATTGGGTTAAAATATTGAGGTTCGTTGAGGCATTCCTTGTAGCTGTCTGGGATTCCATAGTCTCTTCTTTTTTGTAGCGTGTACTCGCACTCGTTGATTATGTGTCGGGTGGAAATTTTGGAGTTGCATTTGTCACACACAGCAGGGTTGGTTTTGGTCATTAGGTGACCGTGAGATAGTCTAGAATGACCAATTCTTAGACGGGTGAATACGGTTTGAACACGTCTGTTTAAATTGAACTGATGAGGTTGGGTTTAGTATACACAGTCCCTTATTTCGTGAAGTTTTGTCTGTTTATTAACCCATTCGTTGTTCCAGTTTTTCTTAAATTTGACTTTTACAGCTTTGATTATGTTCTTGTGGGACACTGGCAGGGTAGATGGGTTTTGGCTGGATATTGCGCATTTAGTCGCGGCATTGGCTGCTTTATTACTTGCAATTCCGACATGGGAGGGGATCCATATGTATGACAGTTGTTTACCTGAGGTTATTATTTTGGAGTTTTGGGCTATGATACCAAGCGTAACATTTGTTTTTTATTGATTCGATTACACTTATTGAGTTCGTGAAGATAGCGAACTTGGATTTGTTAGAGTTCTCGATGTCGTTTAGGGCTGTTGTAATTGCATAAGATTCACAGTAAAAACTCGAAGCCATATCATGAAGTTTGTATGTTTTTGTGGATCCCTCCAATATGTTAGCACATGCTGCACCATTAGCTGTCTTAGATCCGTCGGTGTATATATGTATGTAGCCTTTATAAGTTGTAAGTATTTCACGGAAAAGTGTTTGATATATTTCTGGGCTGGTGTTATTTTTTTCATATTTGGTTAGGGTCAGGTCATTATTAGGGGGGTTTTAGTGTTATTAGGGGTTCGTAGAGAGAAATAATAAGAAGGACGTCGGGAGGATTAGGGATTGTTTTCGAGAGTATGCATTGAATCCGGAGAGATAGGAGTTTTGGGTGTGAGGATTTGACGTTGTATCTGTTGAGGTAATTGCTATGGAATATAATGTTTGAAGTTGGATTCTTAGGGTTTGCTGCCACGTTGAATGCATACGATATACATATATTTTCTCTTATATATGCCAGTGGTTCTTCGTTGGCTTCAGCTAGTATGTCGCAGATCGGGCTTGAACGAAAGGCTCCAGCTGCCAATCTAAGGCACGTATTGTGTATTGGATCAAGCAATTGCAGAATACTTTTCTTTGCGGAGGAGTAGATGGCAGCTCCGTAGTCCATCTTGGATCTAATAAGTGATCGGTATGTGCTAATAATTATTCTTTTATTTGCACCCCATTTTATTGCTGCAATCATTTTTATGATATTCATCCTTTTTAGGCATTCTGTTTTGACGTGTTTGACATGAGATTTCCAAGTGTGTTTTTCATCAAATATGAGTCCAAGAATTCTGACTGTGTTTGATCTTTTCAGATTATTGTTACCGAGTTTTAGTTTGTATTTGTATTTCAAGAATTCGGTGTTTCTGCTGAAGACAATAAATTCAGATTTTGTCTTGGAGAATTTGAATCCATTGTTATTTGCCCATAAATTCAGCTTGCACAATGTATTTTGGATTAGTTTCTGTGAAGTAGAAGGGTTTCTTCCACTACATGTTATCGTAATATCATCTGCGTATAAAAAGGTTTTAAGTGGTGCAGGAATATGGTGGGTGGCTTCGTTTATTGCAATTAGAAATAGGGTGACACTCAGGACAGAGCCTTGAGGGACACCATTCTGGATATGGTATTCCGAAAATAGAGTGCCCTTTATTTTGACTTTGATGGATCTGTTGGACATTAAATTAGATATAAATTTTAGAAGTTTGCCCCGAACTCCAATATTACACAGCAACAAAATAACTCTCTCCCTCCACACCATGTCATATGCTTTCTCCATATCAAGGCAAGTTGCGATGAGGTGTTGATTAGTAATCAGAGAGTTGCATATTTCGTTTTGGACGCTTGTTAGATGGTCTAGTGTGCTCCGTCGTTCTTGGAAGCCACTTTGATGACGTGAGATGAATTACTTTTGTTGTAGATGCCATAGGAGACGTTTGTAAACTAATTATTCCATTAATTTACATAACGTGGATGTGAGAGCTATTGGTCTATAGTTAACTGCTAGGCTGTGATCTTTCCATGGCTTTTGGATAGGGATTACAATTGCCATTTGCCACTTTGATGGAAATATTCCCGTTCTCCAGATGTCGTTGTACAGCGAAGTTAGGAATTCAATTCCAGTGTTAGGATGTTCCTTCAGAAAGATGTTAAAGATATTGTCCGGGCCGGGGGAAGAAATTTTTGAGATATCAAGAATTCTTTTTAACTCGACCGAATTGAAAGGCTGATCGAGTGTTGTGGTTAAGTCACTGCTGGGCTCGTCAAGTTTGATATGTGTAGGTGGCTGGTTTCGTTTTATATTAAGAAACTCTTGGCTGTAGTTGACGTCAGAGGAGTTTTTTGCAAAGGTTCTTGCTAACTCATTTGATATATCATTTGTGTCGGAAATTATGGTGGTACTATTTTTCATCAATACATGTGGTTGGAATGATTTCTGCTGACCGCTGATGAATTTTAATGTGTTATAGACCTCGTTTATAGGGGTGTCATGTGTCATAGAAGAGATACGTTCAATCCACTTTTTCTGACGATTTTCTTTGAAGGTCCTACGCGCTATGGCTCTCAGTCTTTTGTGTTGTACTTCATTTATAGTTGTTGGGTGGCGTTTGAATCGATTGAATGCTCGCTTTTCTTCTCTCCTAGCTTTTTCACAATCTTCATTCCACCATATTGTTAGCTTTCTAGGTGTTCTACCCATGGTTTTCGGTATGGCGAGGTCAGCTGCTTCAGTTATGAGATTTGTGAAGGTTGAGGTTCTGCCTTGGTTGCTCATACTTGCAAGTTTTTCTCTCAAGTTTCGATCAGTCAGTTTCTTGTTGATATATTCGCGATAATGGTTCCAGTTTGCACATTTAAATTTCCATTTGGGTTTTACGTAATGTGTTGGTGTGGTTTCTTGTGGTATTCTGATTTTAATGAGGAAGTGATCGCTGCCGTAGTGGTCGGTGATGATTGTCCATTCCAATTTGTGGGAAAGGTTGGGGCTGCAGAGCGTTAGGTCGATGGCGCTGAGGACTTTGTAGCTACTGTTGAAATGAGTGACATTGCCGTTGTTTAACAGAATCATGTCGGAGTCATTTAGTACTTTTTCTATCTTCTTTCCGCTCTGGTCAGTTTTATGTGAACCCCAGGTAAGACTGTGAGCGTTAAGATCTCCAAGCAGTATGAATGGTTTGGGAAGTTATGTGAATTTGCAATATAAACGTTTTAGATTGTTATATGTATAATTGGGAGCAGCACTTTGGTTGCTATGGCTTCTAAATGAGTTTGTAGAGGAATCTCGAGGGAGTTAGTATTTTTGAGTACATAGGTAGCTACTCCTCCACTAGCGTGGTTGTTGAGTCTGTTTTTATAGAATGGATTATATTGACTCAGTTTACCACAGTAGGTTTCTTTAAAATTTGTTTCTTGGAGGCATATAATTGTTGGAGTGGTGTTGGCTATTAGTATTTGCAGATGTTATTTCTGCGTAAAAAAGCTGTTGATATTCCACTGTATTATATGTTCTCCCATGGTGACGTAGAAAATTTTATTGTTTACTGTTATATCGTTGCCATTATTTCTTCATCCATGGAGCCTAATGAATCGTTGTCATTTCTGCTGATGGTAGCACTCAGTAATTTGTTTTTCATTCGCGTAATTCTACTTTTGATGCTGCGGTCTGAGAAGTGGAAATACAAGTTGGTTAAGCATTCTGTGATTTTGGTTATGTCCTGTAAAAATTCAAGTGCAATTTCTTTCGTGTTGGGGTTGCCTTTGGTTTTTTCAAGAAAACTCTTTAGTTGGAGAAAGTGAAAGAAATGTGGGTTTTCTGATGATGTGAGAATATCTTTAAGGGGTTCCATAGCAGTTTCCAATGCGTCGCCTTTAGTATTTTTCTGAGAACATTCGGTTTTCACTTTTTTCTTTTTTTGGGTCGACTTCTTTTCCGGTTCTTTATTTTTCCATTCATTTTCTGAGTCGTCGCTGGTTGAATTCTCTTTTGTTTGGAGGCTAGATATCTCGGATTGGGTGTTAGTTGTTGAGAGGCGCCGTTTAGGTTTTTGGGTTTTGGTGGATGCGGTTGTAGACTGGTATTCGGTTTCCATATGGAGAACTTGGTTTTGCAGAGTAACTGTAACTGCATGGTCAGCGTCTATATTGCTCGTCTCGTGAGTTTCAGGAGAAGCAAGTGTTTGGCAGTGTTTGGCTAAATGTTCCTTTTTTCTACAAATGAAGCACGCGACAGTATCGGAAGATGGATAAATATAATAACTGGTTCCTTCAAATTCGAAGTTTAAAGATACTGGTATTCTCTCTACATCTTCTGGTTTTACGTACATCTGTCTTCTAAAACTCAGTATATATGTATTTCCTGGTTCTGAAATTCCCGCTTTTAGGAACGAAATGGGAGATTTAGGATGGATATTTAATTTAGCAAACTCTGTTACTAGGAAGGAGTGGGGAAATATCGGGCATACGTTAGATAGGATTATGCGCTTGAATTTTGAAACAAGTGGTTTAATTTCAAGTTGATTATTGCCGATTTGGATTGTAGTGAATTTATCAGTTAATACTTTTGCAATATCTTTCGTGGTTAAGTACATACATATACGACCGTTGGATATTCTACACACAAACCTGATGTCCTTTGGATTGATGAGTTTGCCAATTCCATTTACATATTCTCTGATAGGTATACCATCAATTGAGACGAGGATAATTGCCTGCTCCTTGGTTGGGAAGGTGTCCTTTTGGATTGTTGCTGCATAGTTCTTGTTAGGTTGGGTAGTCATAGTTAAGGCCATATAAGAGATGACTCCTGTAGTCAGAGGTAATCTCACAATGTAGATGGAGATATGGTTGAACTGTGTGTTTTCACTGAGTCAATATAGCTTGTTTGGATACTCTGAAGAATTTTTTTAAAATTCACAGTTTGACACTATCACCATGCACACGTGTACAAATGGGCACTCGTCGTTCCCTGCACGCACTGTGTTTACAAGCACGTCCGGCCACAACCCATGCTCGAATGCCTGGTGGGTTAATTGTATCCTAAGGAGGGGAAGTAGTAGTTTTTCGAACAGATTGGATAGAGAGGGGAGGAGACTGATAGGTCTATAACTATTGTTGTCAAGAGCTGTGTCAATATCGGAAGGAGATTTGAGAGGAAATTGTAAATTTATTTGTGGGCCAATGAGAGAAGAGTAACGTTGCCAATTTATGAAGTGGCTATTTATATTCGGAGAAGCGAGTGGAATTAGAGTAAGATTCAGATGGGCGACATAAGGGAGGTGATCTAAGGAAAGTTCGTGCAGTACTAAAGATTTCGTAAAGTAGTGGGAGGTTTTAAAACAGATAAAGAAGTAAATTATTTGACGTGCGAAGTGAATATAATATAAACAGACACTACTATTATATATCAATGTGATACTATATAATACCTAATATTACGTACAATTCGAGATAATTTACAGACTATGATGAAGTTACGGACAAATGTTACAAGTGTGGACTTACCTGGTTTCTCATAGTAATCAGTGGCCACGTGTAGATCTTAGCGATGTAGATGATTTGTATGTACAGCTGAATAGAATGTGGGTAAATTTTTCACTTAATATCTGCCATTAATTGAAAGTCGTAGCGCCACCTGTAAATTAAGATAAATCAGTTTTCTGTCTGATTATCATCAATGATTAAAGCATTTACGTCAAGGCGCCGTACCTGCAGCATGTAATTTTGTATGACGATGATTTCTTCGAAATGAAACATATGGCTTATTTCTTCTCAACTATGTGTTCATTTAATTGCAAAGAGTTACAAATTCTGTAGTGATTGCTGGTGAGAAACTGGCCGATCATTTCTGCTCGAGGTTTGCTGTGGACTGATGTATCACCTTGTGATTCCTTTGTCGTGCTTCAACGAATTTCTTTTATGGATTTTGTTACTGTTTTTATGATGTCCTTAATATCTTAAGATCTGTTCACATTTATTTCATGACCAACATTTTCATGTCTATATTCTGCTTGTTCGAGTTGTTGCCAAATTTATCAATTTAAGCTATATTTTCTATAATTAATATATCTTTTACGTTTTTGCCTTCTAGGTTGTTTCTATGGATCTATGATCTTACATAGAATATCCTGTGAAGAATGGTTCTTCTTATTTCCATTGTACTCCGACGTTAGATCGTGACTATGTCCTGCTGGTATTCATGTTCTTATTTGGTGGATTTGTTGAACTTCTTTCTTTCCAGTAACATTGAATTCCCCTAAAATATTTCAGACGTGTTTAAGAGTGAGCTGTAAAGAGAAATATATAATTATGTCAAAGATAATGCTTTTTAGGATTTTGTTCTGTCGGTAATTTTGGTTGGTGCGTGACGCAATGGTCTCCATTGACCATGAAGTGGTAACATTTGTAAATAAAGATTTAAAAAATTAATTAAGTAAGGGGAGGATAAAGGCATCAATATGTTTTACATGTTTAAGAGTGAGTTGTTAAGGGAAATATATAATTAGTTCTAGGATACTTCTTTTTGGGAATTTGTTCTGTTGGTAATTTTGGTTGGTGCGCGACACAGTGGCCAATAATGACCATAAATTCGTAACATTTGTAAATAAAAATAAGGGGAGGATAAAAGCTTCAATTTAAGAAGTACAGAAAAGTGTTGGTAAGAAAAAAGTCTCCTTGATATTATAAGACAAAAGAAGAATAAATGAATAGGCTAAGTAGTGCGACGGGACTGCTTACTAATGGTACCTATGAAAAATCTAGTTAATAGGTAAACGATGAGGAGACACAAGGTAATAGCTGATATCAAGGAAGCGCAAAATATCAAACATGAAGAGGATGGTGAAAGAAAGGAGATAATAGACAGATACCACGTGAAAACCACTCTATCAGAAGAACACTGATTCTGCTGATGATGAAGAGCGTAGTGAATGTTATTTTTACAATTTCCTACTATTCAATTGCTCAAAGTAGTTTCAAATGTAATCGCTAACACAAGTTAAAAGGTAATAATTTGGCTGCCGAGTAATACTAATGAAATACAAGGTTACGGACTAATGTTACAAGTATGGAAATACCTCCTTTTGGTAGCGTGGATTATGACACTAATTTAGACTTTGTAGTGTTACATGCAGCAAATCGAAGCTCAGCCATGGAATGCTATCAATATAAGGTTTATAATAAATCTTCATGATCTTCAAGAATTTAGATTTGTGAACGTCATTTAAAGAATTGTGCAGAGCGACGCCTGTAAAGAAACATTATGATTTATGAACAAATATTTGTTCTGTAATAGTTTAAATAATGCAGTAATTTGTTTACATATGTAAGTTTTAACTGAATCATTCTACAACATATTGAAAGCAAATACTTAACTAATTTTATTTAAATAACTGTAGTGGTGAAGATGTTTACAAAAACAAATCATATGTTTACTAATATCCTATAAATAATAATAGTATTAAAAAATTATTAAATCAACTACGTACCTCTACGGCTGCGTTTTTAGCACCAGCCTGCAGGATCACAGAAAAGTCACTGGCCTTCAACTTATTCTCTTCAGTAACTCCAAACAGGTAAGCAGCCCTCGTTCACATCGTTAAGATTTCGAAGAATTCCTCCGCACACCACCTGAAAGGGCCACACTTGTAACATATGCCAGAGACTTACATCAATATTACTGCAATTTTAATGGATCTTTCATTGAGATTCAACGGATTGAAGCTCCACACGGTCACTAATCTGATCGAACTACTAGTTATCTGAGTATACATTTTCACAACGCACTTATCATAAACAAAATAAATTTTAGTAATATACGTTCTTCCTTAAAGCTCGGGTTTGTCTTTTGTTTTACATGTCCGTGAAATCCATTTAAAACGATGAACTGGAGAAGCTGATATTAATGTTGACGTTTCCCCAAAATCCACGGAATTCAGTTGATATGACGAATATTTCGAACTTCCTGGTTGCGGTGATCCGTGTTCTTGAGAGTCACGTTCGTGCATTCAAAACGCATCTTCGTCAACATTTGGCATTACATGAAAATACGCAAGCACATTTGAGTTTGGAGTCGAATCCGAGGTTATATTTGTCACTGTGTTTAATTCTGACATTTAACTTACAGTTTAACTCCCTCAAAAGGGGGTGGACCGGGGTTGTAATTTTCAAACATGTTAAACAGCTTATATTTGCGTCGTATAAATATTTTTCTGTTTCACTGGGATTCTTAAAATTTCTCTATATGTTCCATGTATATAATATTAACCTCTTTCGGGATTTGGAGTGGATCACCCTTAAGGGAGAGGGTGGAATTGTATTTATATATACATAACGCAAAACACAATCGAGATTGGATTCAAATCCAGGGTTATGGTTGTCAGTGAGTTTAATTATGATATTTAAATTTACGTTTAAGTCCCTCAAACAGGGGTGGTTAGGGGTGGAAATTTTCATAAATCCCAACACGGCTAATTATTGAGTCGGATAATTATTTTCAGGGTAAAAGTAATTAATAGTGTTTGTACCAATGTATGTGAGTAAAATTTCAACGTTTTATAACAGGGGAAAGTACCACCCTTCGTGTTAGGATGGAGGGGAGTTACAATAAATAACTCGAATACACCCGAGACTGGAGTCAAACCTAAAGTTTTGGATAACGCTGAGTTAAATTATGACATTCAACTAGCAATTAACCTCCCAGGGACGGGGGTGGTTGGGGTTGGAAATTGTAAAACATGTTAATCTACTGAATTTTTCGACGACTTAATATTTTTCTGGATCAATGAGATTCTTAAAATTTCTCAACATATTCTCTGAGTATAATTTCAATAACCTTTCGGGCTTAGCACCCTTAAGGGCGGGGGTAAAAATGCTACGATAAATTAACGCGAATACAACCGAGATTTTAGTCAAATCCAAGGTTCTCGATGTCGCAGACTTAAATTATGATTTTTAATTGGCAATGTAACCCCAGAGGCACCGGGAATGGAAATTTTCAAACATGTTATACTGTCATATTTGCGTGGAATAAATATTTTTCAGGGTTAATTAGATTATTAGTATTTCTTCCCATTTTATGTTTGTAAAATTTCAACCTCTTGCGATATGAGTGAGAGTAGGCTTTCGGGTGGCTGTAGAGGCGAGTTATTGGAAAAGAACGCTAATACAACCGAAATTCGATTAAAATCAAATGTAATGGATGTCCCTGAGTTTATTTATGACAATCTGAGGAACCCGCGGGTGTGGGAGAAGTTAGGCGGAGGTGGGTTAGAGTAAATATTTTGAAATAAGTAAAGCTCCGAATAAATATATTTCTGGAACAATGAGATTAATTAAATTTCACGATTCGTTCTCCGTGTTCAATTTTTTACCCATTTCGGGATTGGGAGGGAGCTCACCGCAGGGGTTAGGGGTGGACCGTTGTTACAAATAAATAACGCGAATAAAACCGAGATTAAAGTCAAATACAAGATTATGAATGTCGCTGAGTTTAATTATGACATTTAATTGCAAATATAACTCCGAGGGCTGAAGGTGGACGGCGGTGGAATTATTGAGACGAGAAATCACGACTCATATTAGAGTTGAATTAATCTTTTTCAGGGTTAATTAGATTTTCAGATTTTCAACCCATGTTATGTGTGTAAAGTTTAAACCCTTCTTGCGGCACGAGAGGTGAGAATGGTTGGGGATGGAGGTGGAGGGAACTTACAAGAAAATAACAAGAAAACAACTAGAAAACAACCGAGATTCGAGTCAAATCTAAGGTAATGGATGTCGCTGCGTGTATTTATGACAATCTACTCTCGCGAGGGTTGGGAGGAGTTGGGCGGTGGTGGGCGAGGGTTCGAAATCTAAAAACATGTTGACCGGCAATTTTTTGCTTCGCATTAATATATTTCGGAATCAATGAAATTATAAAATTTCTCTATATGTTCTCCGTGCTTAATTTCAACCCCTTTTGGGTTAGGGAGGGGAGCTCTGCTTAGGGGTTAGAGTGCAATTGCATTACATAAACATAACGGAAAAGCAATCGAGATTGGAGTCGAATCTAGGGTTATAGATGTCACTGATTTTGATTATGATATTGATTATGAAATTTAATTGGCCGTTTAATCCGCAAGTCTAGGGACGGACTAAGTGGAATTTATCAAACAGGTTAATTCGTCGATTTTATCGAGGAATAAATAAATGACAGAGCCATTGACGATGATAGTATTCCTATTGAAGTAAAATTTCACCCCCTTTCAGTGTGAGAGGGGTGCACGATCAGGGTGGGAGTTGAAATATTCTAACATTTTAAGACAACCGATATTTGAGTCGAATAAATATTTTTAGTGGCCAAAGTTATTTATAGTGTTTCTACCATTTTATCAGAGTATAATTTTAACCCCTTTTTTAGGGTGGGGGTGAACGGGCATTACAAGAGAATAACGCGAATGCAACCGAACTTAGAGTCAAATTCAGAGTTAAGGATGTCACTGAGTTTAATAATAACATTCTATAGGCTATTAAAACCCAAACGTCGACAGGGCTGAAATTTTTCGAACATGTTAAACGGTCGATATTTGCATGGAATAAATAGTTTTCAGAGTAAATTAGGTTTATAGTACTTCTACCGATGTTGTGTGTGTAAAATGTTAACCCTTTGCGTTATGAGGGGAAAGAAAGCTTATGGGTGGGGTGGTCGGGGTTACAAGATAAAAACGCGTAAACAACCGAGATTCTAGTCAAATAAAAGATAATGGATGTCGCTGAGTTCATTCATGACAATCTGGGTAACGTGCGGGGGTTGGCTGGGGTGGGAGGGTATGGATAGAACTGGTTGGAGGAAAAACGTTTTAAAATAAGTTAACTGGCTGAATTTTGCGGCGAATAAATATACTATGAGATTCATATAATTTCTCTACATGTTATTCGCGTGTTATTTCAACTTCTTACAGCATTGGGAGGAGAGGTCCCCGTAGGGGAAGGGGTTGAGTCGAAGAAAATAAAAATATCCCAAAAATAATCGAGATTGGAGTCGTAACCAGAGTTATGGATGTCAATTAATTTATTGATGACATTAGACTTACTGTTTAACTGCCCCAACGAGAGGTTGGCAGGGGGTGTAAATTTTCAAACATGTTAAACGGTTGATGATTGTGTGGAACAAATATTTGTCATAGGCCAATGAAATTGACAGTATCTCTACCAATGATGTTTGTGTACAATTTCAACACCTTTCGGCATGAGATGGCAGGACGCTTAGTCCTGGGAATGGAGGGGTGTCTTAAGAAAATAACGCAAAAATAACCGAGATTCAAAGCAAATCGAAGTTATTGGATGTCGCTAAGTTTATTTTTACAAATTAGGCACCGCAAAATGTTTGGTTGGAGGTGGGTGGGGAAGATAAATTCAAAAATACTAACGTGTCGTTATTTCCGTTGAATAAATATTTTGCAGGATCTATGGCCCTCATTATACTTTTTAATATATTCTGTGTTCAATTACAACCCCTATTGGCTTCGGATGAGAGAATAATGGTGGGGTGAGTGGAGCTGAATTTCATAAAAATTGCGCAAAATACCTAGATTGGAGCCTAAATCATAATTATGGATGTCGCTAAGATTAATTATATTAAAATTAGAGTTTAGTCCCCACGGTTGGGGAAATACTAACAAATATTAAAGTGACAGCGCTGTAAAATGAGAAATTAGAAAAGTAAAAATTTCCCAGAATCATGTTTACTTCTACACAGTAAACCAATGTAATTTATAGCTATTAGACGTGCGCAGTGAATATGATATAAACAGATACTACTATTATATATCAATGTGAAACTATTTTTAACCTAATATTAAGGACAATTCGAGATAATTTACAGTCTATGATGAAGTTACGGACAAATGTTACAAGTGTGGACTTACCTGGGTTCTCATAGTTATCATCGTTCACGTGTAGATCTTAGTGATTTATATGTACTACTGAATAGAATTAGGATAAACTTTTCATTTAACATCTGCCATGAATTGAAAGTCGCAGCGCCACCTGGAAATTAAGATTGTTTAATTAAACAAGTAGGACAAAATGAACAATGATATTTTAGGTTATGTAGAGAACGTTTGATATTTTACGGAAATGATTTGGGGATCGTGAATGTCGTCTGAGATTTGGAAACCTGGAAACCCTCACTTGTTTGTTCCCCAACAAAGAAATCGAATATCGATCAAAGTAGCTAATATCGTGAGCTAGAGATTCGACTAAAGTAGCAATAAATAATAATGAAATATCAAGTGTCAGTGTTAATTCTACCATCTACTTTACTTTAATTTCAGAGCAGAAATATAAACTCAGATAATAAATTTATTCAGAAAATGAAATGTATGGAATCTTTTGTGCTACTTTAACTTCGTAGTGGTTTGCAATACTATGTTTGATAATCATATAATAAGACGTTATTCATAAGTGTCCAGTGTATCAGATAGTCTATATTAGGATGCAAAAGAGGTACTGCATTTGCCTAATAAATGCTAAAGCTTACCCAGGAGCAGACAAAATTTTGGACAATAAGTTAGTACTGGGAGAAATAAAACAAGGATTGTGAAAGGTTTTGTGGAGAATTAAAACGCAAGTAAGATTACATTTGAGAAAACGCAAGGTGTGTTAGTCGTCAAAATTGGAGGAGAAGTTTATGGATAAAATGAATAAAAGCATTTTCAAGAAATAGGATAATGAAGTAGGAAAGGACTCAAGGAATTTTCAAGTGAAGTACTAGGAATTAAAGAGTTCAAAGAATTAAAAAGAAAGAGTGGATAACGGAAAATATGTTGTACTAATTCTCTAAACGGAGATAGTGGAGGAATATTAGGAAAGAGCTATAAGGCACTGAATAATGAAATAAAAAGTGTAACAGAAAAAACAGCGTAATATTGATGAAATAAAAAAAATGACAAAATACAGAAACTGGAAAAAATAGGAAGTATGAAATAATATACAAGTCTGCTAGGAAGATAATTTTAGTAAGCAAAAGAACTAGAAATAGTACTGATAATGGTACATTATCAGAGGAAACACACGAGATATTGAGTTGATATGAAAAGAGTAAATGTAGAATTTGTGTATAATAAAGATCATATACCAATCAAAATCCATGACGGAAGAAGGCAGTACAATTTCTCGAAATGAAACTGATACACATTCAAACAAAATGTAATTAAAATGAATTGTGATGAGTACAGGACTATTTGTCTAACCTGCCCGGCAGCCAAAATACTTCTGAGAGTGCCAAATGGAATAACTGGAGATAGAGGTTGGTGAAGAACAGTGTTATGAACAGTGTGGCTGAGATATACTGAGGAAGGTTGAGAAATATATGCAGTTTTTATTAATTTAGAAAAACAGATTGACAAATCGCAATGAAAAACACTGACGGACATTTTGAAAAGGCAGGATGTAAGACTAATACAATATTCGTACTTAAAACAAAAACGATTAAATTGGAAATGAACGATCCTGAGCAACATAGGAAAAGGCGTAAGACACGGGGGTTGATCTTAAATTAAGCTGGTGCTGAATATGGCATGAGAATAACCACTTCAAAAACTAAGAGCATGGCGATTAGTAAATGAAGTAAACCGACATAGATAAAGAGAGATTAGGAAAATATCAGGAAAGGAATATCAAGTAAATATCAGGGTTGCAGCGACACGCCAGTCGGAGTTGAAACGCGCATCATAGTAGCAAAGAAAATATATAATAGAAATTATTATGTGGAAACGTAGAAAAAGGATTGATGAAATAAAATAAAAGGCTAAAAGCTTTTTATATAATAAAAAATTAGTAAAAAGGATTGGTGAGAACAGAAGATCGTTGCATATTATAAGAGAAAGGAAGAATAACTGTATTGGGAACGTAGTGAGACAGGAGCGCTTACTAACGGTATCTATGAAAAGACTATTAAAAACGAGGCAAGAGATGAGGAGACACAAGGTAATAGCTGATATCAAGGGAGCGGAAAATATATAACATGAAAAGGATGGCGGAAGACACGAGAGAATGGACAGTTCCCTCGTGAAAACATGCCTATCAGAAGAACAATGGTGGCGACCGTGAAATGCGTAATGAATGTACTTTAAACAGCCCCTACTAATTAATCGATCCAAATAATTAAAATGAAATTGCTGAAACAAGTTAGAAAACTACTAATAATCATCTATGAAGTTACAGACAAATGTTACAAGTGTGGACGTACCTCATTTTAGTTGCCTGGATTATGACACGCTAATTTAGACGTTCTGGTGTAGCATGGAATCTAAGTAATGGTTTGGTATTAACATAGGTTCCTTTTTAAATCTTCATGATCTTCAAGTATTTCGATTTGTGTACGTCATATGAAGAATTATGCAGAGCGACTGTAAAGAAACTTCATGAATAAATAATTTAAATAATTGTCTAATTTATTTCCATAAGCAAGTGTAAATTGTTAATTTTATCGGCATATTAAAATCAAATACTTAACAAATTATGTAGAAATCTCTGCAGAAATGACGATAAAGCGCAGTGGTGAGGACACTTTCTGAAATTTTGTTGTTGTCATTCACGGCTGCTATTCCAGCAGCAGCCTGCAGGATCACAGAAAAGTCACTTGTCTTCGAATTATTCTCTTCAATAACTCTAAACAGGTAAGCAGCCCTCTTTCACATCATCGAGCTTTCAAAGAATTCGTTCACACACCACCTGAAGGGGCCACACTTGTATCATCTGCCTGAAACATATCAACATTACTGCAATTTTAATGGATAGTTCATTGAGGTTTAACTGAATGATGCTTCTATCATCTACGTAATTCATTTTGCTCTCATGACGGTTATTTCGAAGCTTTTCCAACACCCTGGTTGCGGTGGTCCGTGTTCTTGAGAGTCAGGTTCGTGGATTCAAGACGTATCTTCGTCAACTGTTGTATGTGAATATTTTCAAATGGATAGTGAAATAGAAACGACAAAGTATTCCGGACATTATTACATACGAATTTAAGCGTTCCATTGTAAATAACAATTGTAAAAAAATTTGTATGTAGAAGCAGAACTGTTATATATAATACTTCGAATATTAATTAACGTATTTTAAATTAAAAGGTATGAATTCAACCTCGTTTTCCAATTACTAATCATTTTAATTACGAATTCTGCATCCACTATCTATTAGTTTATTATCACCTATAAATTCTTACGGTTGAGAACTATTACTATTATAAGCTCAGAAATTATTCTGTAAATTTCATGGATGAGAAACTTCGTTGGATATAGACAATAAAAAGTTTCTTACATTCTCTTAAGTCACAAATGATAAATGCTATAACATTACATTTGACTATATTCTTAAATCGACATTCGCCACTAATATATATTACGAGCACTTATGAACGTAAATAGCCATATTTCATATAGAAATATTGACAAATATTAAAGTGTCTGAGCTGGTAATGGTGAAATTAGAAAGGTAAAAATTTCCAAGAATACAGTCAACAGAATAATGTAAATATAGATATTTAATTTTCTGATAATTTAGATTTACTCTGGAAATATAAATAGAGAGATAAAGTTTTCGGGACTAGATCCCAGAAATGCAAAGGTTTATTGTCAATATTATATTGAAGAGATTTCATAAATTCTTCTTACACTCTCTCAAAATCATAGCAAATCAATTTTAATTACTAACTGAAAAACAAATCTAATAATATGTAATTATATTTTATGAATGCCATTAATGTTAATGAAATACTAAACTAATCATGTTAAAATAAGTAAATACCAAAATATTATCGTAACAAATATTTCTATTTCAGGTAACTCTGATCTTTTCCTGTTACAATTCTAAAGAAGTAAATTAAAAGGTATGAATTCAACCTCCATTTCCAATTACTAATATGTTTAATAACTGATTCTGCATCCATTCTAACGGTTGAGTCTATTACCATTATTTACGTATATAAGGTGATAAATTATTCGATAAATTCATGGATGTTAACGTCGTAGATATAGACAATAAAAAGTTTTATTCAATTTTTTCACTCCAAAATCAGGTAATAGTACAAAATTGCTCTCAAATGACATCTGCTATATCATTAGTCATTTTACTATATTCCTAGTCATTCACCACCAATATATATTACGTTTCAAATCGTAATTTGTTTTGGCAATGATTAAAAAGATCTTATAATATTGAACATTTTCGAACCTCGGCTCTAGAGTTGATTTCGGCAGGCAGGCGAGATTCATGAAATTAATAGCCAACTCCACGTAGTTCTCATCCAAATACTTATCGGCAGAGTTGATGATTTCTTCCACAAAACACCTTCTTAAACATCAACACTTGTAACTTCTGTCGGCTACTTCTTATTTTAACAATTCAAATATCGCGACATTTTACATACATAGTTCATTAAGATCAAACACGGAGGACAGCTACTGATCTGACAGTGTCAATGTTTTCACTACGCCGTTACATATTTCTAGATAGCTTAATAATTCCCTTAACGTGATAGAATTTATCTCTCGTTCTAGAGAGGGGGAGGAACGGGGGAAATTCAACGATGTGTCAATTTATTCCTTGATTTTTCAATTGTCTGAGAGAACGATATCAATACAGTGGGAGTTGTAATGCGGTATACTTTTGTTGCAGGAAATTGATGTTGAGTTCTGGAGGATTCTAGATTTGAAATATGGTTTCAGGCCAAATTTTGTACAAAGATGGAAGGTTTTGGTTTTCATTGATGTAGAATGTATGGTGATAGTCAAGTTGTTGATGGATAGGTTGGATATGTAGCAGGCGATGGTGTTGGATTAGGACAATAGATGGGTACAGAATATGAATTGGAAGACAAAAGCGAACGATTCTTCTTTCCAGAGGCCAGTAGGGATGAATGTTACGAGGTGGGAAGATAGTAGAAACAATGGGGTTATAGTCTATTACAGGGTTTTAGGATGACAGCATCCTATTCTGTAACCTTAGCATTTAATTAGGTGAAATCAAATGGACGCGTTTTCGGAGTGTGCTTTTAGACTGACATCGGTTTAGGTGAATCCCGGGATACGAGGTTGAGGAAGAATGGGAATCTATTCGCATGGGAATTTTCTCTATGTAGGAAAAATGATAGTTTCAGTTCCGGAGATTATGCTAGGTTTGGTTTGTCGCGATTTGGAGAGACGTACACTGCTTACTAATGGTACCTATGAAAAACTACGTCGTGAAAACCTGCCTATCAGAAGAACACTAATGGTGTCCACGATGAAGTACGTAGTGAATGTACTTTAAACAGCCCCTACTATTTAATTGCTCTAAATAATTATAATGAAGTCCCTGAAACAAACTAAAATACTACTAATAGCAATCAACTATGAGGTTACGGACAAATGTTACAAGTGTGGACTTACCTGGTGTCTCATAGTTGTCAGTGGCCACGTGTAGATCATAGCGATGTAGATGATATATAGGTACTAAGGATCTATTTAATCTGCATCGTAACTGCAGTATATGTTTTTTATTTAAAAGCCGAGATGAATTGGACGTTCAATGCCACCTGGAAATTAAGATTGTTTCATTAAATAAGTATATTCTGTCAATTTATCACCAATGATTTAACCGTTTACATCAAGGCGCCGTACCTACAGCGTGTAATTTTGCATGACGATGATTTCTTCGGAATGAAAGTTATGGCTTATTTCTTCGTGACTATGTGTTCATTAAATTGTAGTGAGTTACAAATTCTGTAGTGATTGCTGCTGTGAATCAACCGAACCTTTCTGCTTTACGTTCACTGTGGACTAATGCAGGCCTTGGTAACAAAGCGTCATTCTCAAACGTCACCAACAATGCAGAAATCACAACATATATCAAAAATGTTTTCAGCGATTCTGTAACTAAGAAATAATAAATTTGTTAATATAGATATAATTATCAGTATTTATGTTGAATTAAAATAAGTATCACATATCGTGATTTTCATAGTAATATTAAAGCGTACTTAAGACTAAGTCATGTCTCATAACATTGTATTTAGAAATAACTGTGAAAGTTGAAGATTCTATTTAGTTTTAGTAATTCCTATCTTGATGTAATACGAATTTACAATCACCACAATCAGATATTCGAAAATTTCATTAAAATAACCGATAAACCTGCTTTGAAATAGTATTTGTTTTGGCAATAATTATTTAAAATAAACAATCCTAACCTTATTATAATTAAGATTATGGTAATTCAATTCGTACCTTCGCACAAGAGTCGATTTCTGCAGGCAGGCGAATTTGATGAATGCTTAAGGCCAACTCCACGTAGTTCTCATTTAGCAAAATACTTATCGGCAGTGTTGAAGATTTCATCCCCAAATCACCACCTGTAATGTCCACACTTGTAACATCTGCCAGATACTTTTCATTATTACAATGCAAATATCGAGATATTTTACACGGATAGTTCTTAAAAAACTATAGTCGTTGATATGATCTGACTGTGTACATTACTTCAATACGCACTTACATATTCTAGAATTTTTGTGCCTTAATAGTTATTTGACGTGTTGAAGGGAATGATTGTGGATTTGGTAGGGTTTATTTTGATTCTCCATTGTTTAGCCCAGCTTTCAATATCATTGAGGGCGATTAGTAGTTTTTTGGAGCCCGAGTCTAGAGGGGATGTTTGAAGGAGTACTGTTTTAGTAGATAGGTTTTGAGGTATGTCGTGAAAATAGAGGTTTAAGAGGAAAGGACCTTGGGGGACGCCGGAGGAAATAGGGTAGGAATTTGAAATTGTATTGTAAATTTGACAGAGAAGAAGCGGTTAGTAAGATAATTAGTCAGGAATCTGAAGAGGGAATCATTAAGTGGGTCTTTGATTTTGGAAAGTAGAGATTGGTGGTGTATTTTATCAAAAGCTTTTTCTGCATCTAAAAAGGCACCAATGCACGAGTTTTTGGTGTCGAAGGAATTGTTGATGTAGGATGTCACTGAGTAGAGTTGATGGGTGCAAGAGTGCTAGGGCCTAAAGCCGTATTGGACAGAAGGAATGAGGTGGGTTAATTATTATTATTTTTTTTAATATTTAGTTTATTGTCACATCAACCGACATGGTTATTAGTGGCCACGATTCACTTTACAAAATTAATACTACATTTTTTTTTCATTGTGGTTTCATTATTTTGTTGGCTGCGTCTTAGGTACAATATGGTTTACATTCTTTAATATTACAGATTGTATAGTTAAATCTGGTATGGCTAAATTAGATGGCATCAATCACGTTTAGGTCCCTAAGATAGTCCATGATTGGGTTAAAATATTGAGGTTCGTTGAGGCATTCCTTGTAGCTGTCTGGGATTCCATAGTCTCTTCTTTTTTGTAGCGTGTACTCGCACTCGTTGATTATGTGTCGGGTGGAAATTTTGGAGTTGCATTTGTCACACACAGCAGGGTTGGTTTTGGTCATTAGGTGACCGTGAGATAGTCTAGAATGACCAATACTTAGACGGGTGAATACGGTTTGAACACGTCTGTTTAAATTGAACTGATGAGGTTGGGTTTAGTATACACAGTCCCTTATTTCGTGAAGTTTTGTCTGTTTATTAACCCATTCGTTGTTCCAGTTTTTCTTAAATTTGACTTTTACAGCTTTGATTATGTTCTTGTGGGACACTGGCAGGGTAGATGGGTTTTGGCTGGATATTGCGCATTTAGTCGCGGCATTGGCTGCTTTATTACTTGCAATTCCGACATGGGAGGGGATCCATATGTATGACAGTTGTTTACCTGAGGTTATTATTTTGGAGTTTTGGGCTATGATACCAAGCGTAACATTTGTTTTTTATTGATTCGATTACACTTATTGAGTTCGTGAAGATAGCGAACTTGGATTTGTTAGAGTTCTCGATGTCGTTTAGGGCTGTTGTAATTGCATAAGATTCACAGTAAAAACTCGAAGCCATATCATGAAGTTTGTATGTTTTTGTGGATCCCTCCAATATGTTAGCACATGCTGCACCATTAGCTGTCTTAGATCCGTCGGTGTATATATGTATGTAGCCTTTATAAGTTGTAAGTATTTCACGGAAAAGTGTTTGATATATTTCTGGGCTGGTGTTATTTTTTTCATATTTGGTTAGGGTCAGGTCATTATTAGGGGGGTTTTAGTGTTATTAGGGGTTCGTAGAGAGAAATAATAAGAAGGACGTCGGGAGGATTAGGGATTGTTTTCGAGAGTATGCATTGAATCCGGAGAGATAGGAGTTTTGGGTGTGAGGATTTGACGTTGTATCTGTTGAGGTAATTGCTATGGAATATAATGTTTGAAGTTGGATTCTTAGGGTTTGCTGCCACGTTGAATGCATACGATATACATATATTTTCTCTTATATATGCCAGTGGTTCTTCGTTGGCTTCAGCTAGTATGTCGCAGATCGGGCTTGAATGAAAGGATCCAGCTGCCAATCTAAGGCACGTATTGTGTATCGGATCAAGCAATTGCAGAATACTTTTCTTTGCGGAGGAGTAGATGGCAGCTCCGTAGTCCATCTTGGATCTAATAAGTGATCGGTATGTGCTAATAATTATTCTTTTATTTGCACCCCATTTTATTGCTGCAATCATTTTTATGATATTCATCCTTTTTAGGCATTCTGTTTTGACGTGTTTGACTTGAGATTTCCAAGTGTGTTTTTCATCAAATATGAGTCCAAGAATTCTGACTGTGTTTGATCTTTTCAGATTATTGTTACCGAGTTTTAGTTTGTATTTGTATTTCAAGAATTCGGTGTTTCTGCTGAAGACAATAAATTCAGATTTTGTCTTGGAGAATTTGAATCCATTGTTATTTGCCCATAAATTCAGCTTGCACATTGTATTTTGGATTAGTTTCTGTGTAGTAGAAGGGTGTCTTCCACTACATGTTATCGTAATATCATCTGCGTATAAAAAGGTTTTTAGTGGTGCAGGAATATGGTGGGTGGCTTCGTTTATTGCAATTAGAAATAGTGTGACACTCAGGACAGAGCCTTGAGGGACACCATTCTGGATATGGTATTCCGAAAATAGAGTGCCCTTTATTTTGACTTTGATGGATCTGTTGGACATGCAGATAGATATAAATTTTAGAAGTTTGCCCCGAACTCCAATATTATACAGCAACAAAATAACTCTCTCCCTCCACACCATGTCATATGCTTTCTCCATATCAAGGCAAGTTGCGATGAGGTGTTGATTAGTAATCAGAGAGTTGCATATTTCGTTTTGGAGGCTTGTTAGATGGTCTAGTGTGCTCCGTCGTTCTTGTAAGCCATTTTGATGAGGTGAGATGAATTCCTTTTGTTGTAGATGCCATAGGAGACGTTTGTTAACTAATTTTTCCATTAATTTACATAACGTGGATGTGAGAGCTATTGGTCTATAGTTAACTGCTAGGCTGTGATCTTTCCCTGGCTTTTGGATAGGGATTACAATTGCCATTTGCCACTTTGATGGAAATATTCCCGTTCTCCAGATGTCGTTGTACAGTGAAGTTAGGAATTCAATTCCAGTGTTAGGATGTTCCTTCAGAAAGATGTTAAAGATATTGTCCGGGCCGGAGGAAGAAATTTTTGAGATATCAAGAATTCTTTTTAACTCGACCGAATTGAAAGGCTAATCGAGTGTTGTGGTTAAGTCACTGCTGGGCTCGTCAAGTTCGATATGTGTAGGTGGCTGGTTTCGTTTTATATTAAGAAACTCTTGGCTGTAGTTGACGTCAGAGGAGTTTTTTGCAAAGGTTCTTGCTAACTCATTTGATATATCATTTGTGTCGGAAATTATGGTGGTACTATTTTTCATCAATACATGTGGTTGGAATGATTTCTGCTGACCGCTGATGAATTTTAATGTGTTATAGACCTCGTTTATAGGGATGTCATGTGTCATAGAAGAGATACGTTCAATCCACTTTTTCTGACGATTTTCTTTGAAGGTCCTACGGGCTATGGCCCTCAGTCTTTTTTGTTGTACTTCATTTATAGTTGTTGGATGGCGTTTGAATCGATTGAATGCTCACTTCTCTTCTCTCCTAGCTTTTTCACAATCTTCATTCCACCATATTGTTAGTTTACTAGGTGTTCTACCCATGGTTTACGGTATGGCGAGGTCAGCTGCTTCAGTTATGAGATATGTGAAGGTTGAGGTTCTGTCTTGGATGCTCATACTTGCAAGTTTTTATCTCAAGTTTCCATAAGTCAGTTTCTTGTTGATATATTCGCGATAATGGTTCCAGTTTGCACATTTAAATTTCCATTTGGGTTCTACGTAATGTGTTGGTGTGGTTTCATGTGGTATTCTGATTTTAATGGGGAAGTGATCGCTGCCGTAGTGGTCGGTGATGGTTGTCCATTCCAATTTGTGGGAAAGGCTGGGGCTGCAGAGCGTTAGGTCGATGGCGCTGAGGACTTTGTAGCTACTGTTGAAATGAGTGGCATTGCCGTTGTTTAACAGAATCATGTCAGAGTCATGTAGTATTTTTTCAATCTTCTTTCCTCTCTGGTCAGTTTTATGTGAACCCCAGGTAAGACTGTGAGCGTTAAGATCTCCAAGCATTATGAATGGTTTGGGAAGTTGTTCTATGAGGTTTATTAATTCTTCGGATATTAGGTTATGTGAATTTGGAATATAAACGTTGTAGAAGGTTATATGTCCAATTGGGAGCAGCACTTTGGTTGCTATGGCTTCTAAATGGGTTTGTAGAGGAATCTCGAGGGAGTTAGTTTTTTTGAGTACATAGGTAGCTACTCCTCCACTAACGTGGTTGTTGAGTCTGTTTTTATAGAATGGATTATATTGACTAAGTTTACCACAGTAGGTTTCTTTAAAATTAGTTTCTTGGAGGCATATAATTGTTGGAGTGGTGTTGGCTATTAGTATTTGCAGATGTAGTTTCTGCGTGAAAAAGCTGTTGATATTCCACTGTATTATATGTTCTCCCATGGTGACGTAGAAAATTTTATTGTTTATTGTTATACCATTGCCATTATTTCTTCATCCATGGAGACTAATGAATCGTTGTCATTTCCGCTGATGGTAGCACTCAGTAATTTGTTTTTAATTCGCGTAATTCTACTTTTGATGCTGCGGTCTGAGAAGTGGGGATACAAGTTGGTTAAGCATTCTGTGATTTTGGTTATGTCCTGTAAAAATTCAAGTGCAATTTCTTTCGTGTTGGGGTTGCCTTTGGTTTTTTCAAGAAAACTCTTTAGTTGGAGAAAGTTAAAGAAATGTGGGTTTTCTGATGATATGAGAATATCTTTAAGGGGTTCCATAGCAGTTTCCAATGCGTCGTCTTTAGTATTTTTCTGAGAACATTCGGTTTTCGCTTTTTTCTTTTTTGGAGTCGATTTCTTTTTCGGTTCTTTATTTTTCCATTCATTTTCTGAGTCGACGCTGGTTGAATTCTCTTGTGTTTAATACTTTTGCAATATCTTTCGTGGCTAAGTACATACATATACGACCGTTGGATATTCTACACACAAACCTGATGTCCTTTGGATTGAAGAGTTTGCCAATTCCATTTACATATTCTCTGATAGTTATACCAACAATTGAGACGAGGATAATTGCCTGCTCCTTGGTTGCGAAGGTGTCCTTTTGGATTGCTGCTGCATAGTTCTTGTTAGGTTGGGTAGTCATAGTTAAGGCCATGGAAGAGATGACTCTTGTAGTCAGAGATCTTCTCGCAATGGCGAAGGAGATATGGTTGAACTGTGTGTTTTCACTGAGTCAATATAGCTTGTTTGGATATTCTGAAGAATTTTTTTAAAATTCACAGTTTGACACTATCACCATGCACAAGTGTACAAATGGGCACTCGTCGCTCCCTGCACGCACTGTGTTTACAAGCACGTCCAGCCACAACACTTGCTCGAATGCCTGGTGGGTTAATTGTTTCCTAAGGAGGGGAAGAAGTAGTTTTTCGAACAGTTTGGATAGAGAGGGGAGGAGATTGATATGTCTATAACTATTGTTGTCAAGAGCTGTGTCAATATCGGAAGGAGATTTGAGAGGAATTTGTAAATTTATTTGTGGGCTAATGAGAGAAGAGTAACGTTGCCAATTTATGAAATGGCTATTTATATTCGGAGAAGCGAGTGGAATTAGAGTAAGATTAAGATGGGCGACATAAGGGAGGTGATCTAAGGAAAGTTCGTGCAGTACTGAAGATTTCATAAAGTAGTGGGAGGTTTTAAAACAGATAAAGAAGTAAATTATTTGACGTGCGAAGTGAATATAATATAAACAGGCACTACTATTATATATAAATGT
Source organism: Zhengitettix transpicula (assembly GCA_037074705.1). Classification (NCBI taxonomy): domain Eukaryota; kingdom Metazoa; phylum Arthropoda; class Insecta; order Orthoptera; family Tetrigidae; genus Zhengitettix; species Zhengitettix transpicula. The sequence continues at coordinate 199,566,477 of CM073591.1, read as the reverse complement.
GATACTATATATTTTTTAGCCCAGCTTTCAATATCATTGAAGGCGATTTGTAGTTTTTTGGAGTTCGAGTCTAGAGGGGATGTTTGAAGGAGTACAGTTTTAGTAGATAGAAGTACTGTTTTAGTAGATAGGTTTTGAGGTATGTCGTGAAAATAGAGGTTGAAGAGGAAAGGGCCTTGGGGGATGCCGGAGGAAATAGGGTAGGAATTGGAAATTGTATTGTTAAATTTGACAGAGAAGAAGCGGTTAGTAAGATAATTAGTAAGGATTCTCAAGAGGGAATCATTAAGTGTGTCTTTGATTTTGGAAAGTGGAGATTGGTGGTGTACTTTATCAAAAGTTTTTTCTGCATCTAGAAAGGCACCAATGCACGAGTTATTGGTGTCGAAGGAATTGTTGATGTAGAATGTCACTGAGTAGAGTTGATGGGTGCAAGAGGGTTTGGACCTAAAGCCGTATTGGACAGAAGGAATGAGGTTGGTTAATTCTTTACTAAGGAGGGGAAGAAGTAGTTTTTCGAACAGTTCGGATAGAGAGGGGAGGAGACTGATAGGTCTATAAATATTGGGACTGGATTTGGGTTTGTTTGGCTTTGGGATCATTATTATATGTGCGTGCTTCCAGGCTATTGGGTAATATGTTGTACGGATGATTGCATTGAAAATGATTGTAATTAAGGTTGAAGCTTTTTTAGGGAGGTTTTTCAGGTGGAGGGGAGTGATAAGTTCGTGACCGGCGGAGTGTTTATTTTTTAATTTGTTTATGGTTAAGCGGATTAGGGGAGGACTAAATAGTTTAGGTAGAGGTGACAGTTGAAGAGGTTGGAGTAGAGTGTTATTTATTTTGTTATTGTGGTAAAAGTTAATTGTTTGGTTCTGAGAGAATTGGGATGTGAGAATGTTTGCAAATAGATTAGCTTTTTGGGCTGGAGAGGTATACCATTGGTTTTGATGTTTGAGAGGAGGGATAACTCAATGAGGTTTGGTTAGGGTTTTGGTTTTTCTCCATATGGAGTAGTCGGTGGAATTTAGTTGTTGGAGATGATTAAAGTAGTTTGCGGCGAAGATGTCCTTTAATGCTAGTTTGAGCTGTCGGGAAATAGTGCTAAAGTGGGTTTTGTCAGCTGGGTGTTTAGATGCAATCCATATTTTACAGGAATATTTTTTTGTGTGACGAAGGTCTTTTATGATAGGGTTTAAGGGATATTGACAACGTTTTTTAGTTGTGGGTGGTAAGCGGGAATCTTATGCAGAAGAAAGGATGATTGTTTGCAAGTTGTAAAGAGCTGTGTCAATATCGGAAGGAGATTTGAGAAGAATCTGTAAATTTATTTGTGGGTTAATGAGAGAAGAGTAACGTTGCCAATTTATGAAGTGGCTATTTATATTCCGAGAAGCGAGTGGAATTAGAGTAAGATTAAGATGGGCGACATAAGGGAGGCGATCTGAGGAAAGTTCGTGCAGTACTAAAGATTTCGTAAAGTAGTGGGAGGTTTTAAAACAGATAAAGAAGTAAATTATTTGACGTGCGAAGTGAATATAATATAAACAGACACTACTATTATATATCAATGTGATTACTTTATAAAATCCAATATTACGGACAATTCGAGATAATTTACAGACTATGATGAAGTTACGGACAAATGTTACAAGTGTGGACTTACCTGGTTTCTCATAGTTATCAGTGGCCACGTGTAGATGTAGATGTAGATGATTTATATGTACAGCTGAATAGAATGTGGGTAAATTTTTCATTTAATATCTGCCATTAATTGAAAGTCGTAGCGCCACCTGTAAATTAAGATAAATAAGTTTTCTGTCTGATTATCATTCATGATTAAACCTTTTACATCAAGGCGCCGTACCTGCAGCATGAAATTTTGTATGACGATGATTCCTTCAAAATGAAACATATGGCTTATTTCTTCTCAACTATGTCTTCATTTAATTGCAAAGTGTTACAAATTCTGTAGTGATTGCTGGTGAGAAACTGGCCGAACATTTCTGCTCGAGGTTTGCTGTGGACTGATGGATCACCTTGTGATTTCTTTTGGTGTGCTTCAACGAATCTCTCTTATGGATTTTGTTACTGTTTTTATGATGTCCTTAATATCTTAAGATCTGTTAACTTTAATTTCATGACCAACATTTCCATGTCTATATTCTGCTTGTTCGAGTTGTTGCCAATTTTATAAATTTAAGCTACATTTTCTATAATTAATATATATTTTACGTTTTTGCCTTCTAGGTTGTTTCTATGGAGTTTCTATGATCTTACAATCAATATCCTGTGAATAATGGTTCTTCTTATTTCCATTGTACTCCGACGTTAGATCGTGACTAGGTCATGCTGGTATTCATGTTCCTTTTTGGTGGATTTGTTGAACTTCTTTCCTTTCCAGTAACATTGAATTCCCCTAAAATATTTCAGACATGTTTAAGAGTGAGCTGTAAAGGGAAATATATAATTATGTCAAGGATAATGCTTTTTAGGAATTTGTTGTGTCGGTAATTTTGGTTGGTGCGTGACGCAGTGGTCTCCATTACCGTGAAGTGGTAACATTTGTAAATAAAGATATTAAAAATAAGTAAGGGGAGGATAAAGGCATCAATATGTTTTAGATGTTTATGAGTGATTTGTTAAGGGAAATATATAATTAGTTCTAGGATACTTCTTTTTGGGAATTTGTTCTGTTGGTAATTTTGGTTGGTGCTCGACACGGTGGTAAATAATGACCATGAAGTCGTAACATTTGTAAATAAAAATAAAGGGAGGATAAAAGCTTCAATTTAAGAAGTACTGAAAAGTGTTGGTAAGAAAAAGTCTTCTAGATATTATAAGACAAAGGAAGAATAAATGAATAGGCTAAGTAATGAGACGGGACTGCTTACTAATGGTACCTATGAAAAATCTAGATAATAGGTAAGAGATGAGAAGACACAAGGTAATAGCTGATATCAAGGAAGCGCAAAATATCAAACATGAAGAAGATGGTGAAAGAAAGGAGATAATAGACAGATACCACATGAAAACCACTCTATCAGAAGAACACTAATTCTGCTGATGATGAAGAGCGAAGTGAATGTTATTTATACAATTTCCTACTATTCAATTGCTCAAAGTAGTTTCAAATTTAGTCGCTAACACAAGTTAAAAGGTAATAATTTGGATGACGAGTAATACTAATGAAATACAAGGTTACGGACTAATGTTACAGGTGTGGAAATATCTCCTTTTGGTAGCGTGGATTATGACACTAATTTAGACGTTGTAGTGTTACATGCAGTAAATCGAAGCTGAGCCATGTCATTCTGTCAATATAAGATTTTTAATAAATCTTCATGATCTTCAAGAATTTAGATTTGTGAACGTCATTTGAAGAATTGTGCAGAGCGACTACTGTAAGGAAACATTATGATTTAAGAACAAATAGTTGTACCGTAATAGTTTAAATAACGCAGTAATTTGTTTACATATGTAAGTTTTAACTGAATCATTCTACAACATATTGAAAGCAAATACTTAACTAATTTTATTGAAATGTACTGTAGTGGTGACGACGTTTACCAAAACAAATCATATGTTTACTAATATTCTATAAATAATAATAGTATTAAAAAATTATTCGATCAACTACGTACCTCTACGGCTGCGTTTTTAGCACCAGCCTGCAGGATCACAGAAAAGTCACTGGCCTTCAACTTATTCTCTTCAGTAACTCCAAACAGGTAAGCAGCCCTCGTTCACATCGTTAAGATTTCGAAGAATTCCTCCGCACACCACCTGAAAGGGCCACACTTGTAACATATGCCAGAGACTTACATCAATATTACTGCAATTTTAATGGATCTTTCATTGAGATTCAACGGATTGAAGCTCCACACGGTCACTAATCTGATCGAACTACTAGTTATCTGAGTATACATTTTCACAACGCACTTATCATAAACAAAATAAATTTTAGTAATATACGTTCTTCGTTAAAGCTCGGGATTGTCTTTTGTTTTACATGTCCGTGAAATCCATTTAAAACGATGAACTGGAGAAGCTGATATTAATGTTGACGTTTCCCCAAAATCCACGGAATTCAGTTGATATGACGAATATTTCGAACTTCCTGGTTGCGATGATCCGTGTTCTTGAGAGTCACGTTCGTGCATTCAAAACGCATCTTCGTCAACAGTTGGCATTACATGAAAATACGCAAACACATTTGAGTTTGGAGTCGAATCCGAGGTTATATTTGTCACTGTGTTTAATTATGACATTAAACTTACAGTTTAACTCCCTCAAAAGGGGGTGGACCGGGGTTGTAATTTTCAAACATGTTAAACAGCTTATATTTGCGTCGTATAAATATTTTTCTGTTTCACTGGGATTCTTAAAATTTCTCAATATGTTCCATGTATATAATATTAACCTCTTTCGGTTTTGGAGTGGATCACCCTTAAGGGAGGGGGTGGAGATGTATTTATATATACATAACGCAAAACACAATCGAGATTGGATTCAAATCCAGGGTTATGGTTGTCTGTGAGTTTAATTATGATATTTAAATTTACGTTTAAGTCCCCCCAAACAGGGGTGGTTAGGGGTGGAAATTTTCATAAATCCTAACACGGCTAATTATTGAGTCGGATAATTATTTTCAGGGTAAAAGTAATTAATAGTGTTTGTACCAATGTATGTGAGTAAAATTTCAACGTTTTATAACAGGGGAAAGTACCATCCTTCGTGTTAGGATGGAGGGGCGTTACAATAAATAACTCGAATACACCCGAGACTGGCGTCAAACCGAAATATATGGATAATGCTGAGTTAAATTATGACATTCAACTAGCAATTAACCTCCCAGGGTCGGGGGTGGTTGTGGTTGGAAATTGTTAAACTTGTTAATCTACCGAATTTTTCGACGACTAAATATTTTTCTACATCAATCAGATTCTTAAAATTTCTCTACATATTCTCTGAGTATAATTTCAATAACCTTTCGGGCTTAGCAGTAGAGCACCCTTAAGGGCGGGGGTAAAAAAAGCTACGATAAAATAATGCGAATACAACCGAGATTGTAGTCAAATCCAAGGTTCTCGATGTCGCAGACTTAAATTATGATATTTAATTGGCAATGTAACCCCAGAGGGACCGGGAATGGAAATTTTCAAACATGTTATACTGTCATATTTGCGTGGAATGAATATTTTTCAGGGTTAATTAGATTATTAGTATTTCTTCCCATTTTATGTTTGTAAAATTTCAACCTCTAGCGATATGAGTGGGTGTAGGCTTTCGGGTGGATGTAGAGGCGAGTTATTCGAAAAGAACGCTAATACAACTGAAATTCGATTAAAATCAAATGTAATGGATGTCCCTGAGTTTATTTATGACAATCTGAGGAACCCGCGGGTGTGGGAGAAGTTAGGCGGAGGTGGGTTAGAATAAATATTTTGAAATAAGTAAAGCTCCGAATAAATATATTTCTGGAACAATGAGATTAATTAAATTTCACGATTCGTTCTCCGTGTTCAATTTGAACCCCTTTCGGGATTGGGAGGGAGCTCACCGCAGGGGTTGGGGGTGGGCCGTTGTTACAAATAAATAACGCAAATAAAACCGAGATTAGAGTCAAATACAAGATTATGAATGTCGCTGAGTTTAATTATGACATTTAATTGCACATATAACTCCGAGGGATGAAGGTGGACGGCGGTGGAATTATTGAGATAAGAAATCACGATTCATATTAGAGTTGAATTTATCTTTTTCAGGGTTAATTAGATTTTCAGAATTTCAACCCATGTTATGTATGTAAAGTTTAAACCCTTCTTGCGGCAAGAGGGGTGAGCATGGTTGGGGATGGAGGTGGAGGAAACTTACAAGAAAATAACTAGAATACAACCGAGATTTGAGTCAAATCTAAGGTAATGGATGTCGCTGCGTGTATTAACGACAATCTACTCAATTTCGTGAGGGTTGGGAAGAGTTGGGCGGTGGTGGGCGAGGGTTCGAAATCTAAAAACATGTTGACCGGCAGTTTTTTGCTTCGCATAAATATATTTCGGAATCAATGAAATTAATAAAATTTCTCTATTTGTTTTCCGTGCTTAATTTCAACCCCTTTTGGGTTAGGGAGTGGAGCTCTGCTTAGAGGTTGGAGTGCAATTGCATTACATAAACATAACGGAAAAGCAATCGAGATTGGAGTCGAATCTAGGGTTATAGATGTCACTGATTTTGATTATGACATTTAATTGGCCGTGGAATTTATCAAACAGGTTAATTCGTCGATTTTATCGGGTCATAAATAAATGACAGAGCCACTGACGTTGATAGTAATCCTATTGATGTAAATTTTCACCCCCTTTCAGAGTGAGAGGGGTGCATGATCAGGGTGGGAGTTTAAATATTCTAACATTTTAAGACAACCGATATTTGAGTCGAATAAATATTTTTAGTGGACAAAGATATTAATAGTGTTTCTACCATTTTATCAGAGTATAATTTTAACCCCTTTTTTTAGGCTGGGAGGTGGACGGGCATTACAAGAGAATAACGCGAATGCAACCGAACTTAGAGTCAAATTCAGAGTTAAGGATGTCGCTGAATTTAATAATAACATTCTATAGGCTATTAAAACCCAAACGTCGACGGGGCTGAAATTTTTCGAACATGATAAACGGTCGATATTTGCATGGAATAAATAGTTTTCAGAGTTAATTAGGTTTATAGTACTTCTACCGATGTTGTGTGTGTAAAATTTGAACCCTTTGCGTTATGAGGGGAAAGAAAGCTCATGGGTGATGTGGTGGGGGTTACAAGAAAAATACGCGTAAACAACCGAGATTCTAGTCAAATAAAAGATAATGGATGTCGCTGAGTTCATTCATGACAATCTGGGTAACATGCGGGGGTGGGCTGGGGTGGGAGGGTTTGGATAGAAGTGGTTGGAGAAAAAAGTTTTAAAATAAGTTAACTGGCTGAATTTTGCAGCGAATAAATATATTATGAATAAATATACTATGAGATTCATATAATTTCTCTACATGTTATTCGCGTGTTATTTCAACTTCTGACAGCATTGGGAGGAGAGGTCCCCGTAGGGGAAGGGGTTGAGTCAAAGAAAATAAAAATATCCCAAAAATAATCGAGATTGGAGTCGTAACCAGAGTTATGGTTGTCAATTAATTTATTTATGACATTAGACTTACTGTTTAACTGCCCCAACGAGAGGTTGGCAGGGGGTGTAAATTTTCAAACATGTTAAACGGTTGATGTTTGTGTGGAATAAATATTTGTCATAGGCCAATGAAATTGACAGTATCTCTACCAATGATGTTTGGGTACAATTTCAACACCTTTCGGCATGAGATGGCAGGACGCTTAGTCTTGGGGATGGAGGGGTGTTTTAAGAAAATAACTCAAACATAACCGAGATTCAAAGTAAATCGAAGTTATTGGATGTCGCTAAGTTTATTTTTACAAATTAGGCACCGCAAAAGGTTTGGTTGGAGGTGGGTGGGGTAGATAAATTCAAAAATACTAACGTGTCGTTATTTCCGTTGAATAAATATTTTGCAGGATCTATGACCCTCATAATACTTTTTAATATATTCTGTGTTCAATTACAACCCCTATTGGCTTCGGATGAGAGAAAAATGGTGGGGTGAGTGAAGCTGAATTTCATAAAAACAGCGCAAAATACCTAGATTGGATTTCACTAAGATTAATTATATTAAAATTACAGTTTAGTCCCCACGGTTGGGGAAATACTAACAAATATTAAAGTGACAGCGCTGTAAAATGAGAAATTAGAAAAGTAAAAATTTCTCAGAATCATGTAAACAGTTTTACTTCTACACAATAAACCAATGTAATTTATAGCTATTAGACGTGCGCAGTGAATATGATATAAACTGATACTACTATTATATATCAATGTGAAACTATTTTTAACCTAATATTAAGGGCAATTCGAGATAATTTACAGTCTATGATGAAGTTACGGACAAATGTTACAAGTGTGGACTTACCTGGGTTCTCATAGTTATCATCGTTCACGTGTAGATCTTAGTGAATTATATACACTACTGAATAGAATTAGGATAAACTTTTCATTTAACATCTGCCATGAATTGAAAGTCGCAGCGCCACCTGGAAATTAAGATTGTTTCATTAAACAAGTAGGATAAAATGAACAATGATATTTTAGGTTATGTAGAGAACGTTTGATATTTTACGGAAATGATTTGGGCATCGTGAATGTCGTCTGAGATTTGGAAACCTGGAAACCCTCACTTGTTTGTTCCCCAACAAAGAAATCGAATATCGATCAAAGTAGCTAATATCGTGAGCTAGAGATTCGACTAAAGTAGCAATAAATAATAATGAAATATCAAGTGTCAGTGTTAATTCTACCATCTACTTTACTTTAATTTCAGAGCAGAAATATAAACTCAGATAATAAATTTATTCAGAAAATGAAATGTATGGAATCTTTTGTGCTACTTTAACTTCGTAGTGGTTTGCAATACTATGTTTGATAATCATATAATAAGACGTTATTCATAAGTGTCCAGTGTATCAGATAGTCTATATTAGGATGCAAAAGAGGTACTGCATTTGCCTAATAAATGCTAAAGCTTACCCAGGAGCAGACAAAATTTTGGACAATAAGTTAGTACTGGGAGAAACAAGGATTGTGAAAGGTTTTGTGGAGAATTAAAACGCAAGTAAGAGAAAACGCAAGGTTTGTCAGTCGTCAAAAATTGAGGAGAAGTTTATGGATAAAATGAATAAAAGCATTTTCAAGAAATAGGATAATGAAGTAGGAAAGGACTCAAGGAATTTTCAAGTGAAGTCTTAGGAATTAAAGAGTTCAAATAATTAAAAAGGAAGAGTGGATAACGGAAAATATGTTGTACTAATTCTCTAAACGGAGATAGTGGAGGAATATTAAAATAGAGCTATAAGGAACTGAATAATGAAATAAAAAGTGTAACTGAAAAACCAGCGTAATATTGATGAAATAAAAAAAAAGACAAAATACAGAAACTGGACAAATAGGAAGTATGAAATAATATACAAGTCTGCTAGGAAGATAATTTTAGTAAGCAAAAGAACTAGAAATAGTACTGATAATGGTACATTATCAGAGGAAACACACGAGATATTGAGTTGACGTGAAAAAAATAAATGTAGAACGTGTGTATAAAAAAGATCATATACCAATCAAAATCCATGACGGAAGAAGGCAGTACAATTTCTCGAAATAAAAATGATATGCATTCAAACAAAGAGAATTAAAATGAATTGTGATGAGTACAGGACTATTTGTCTAATCTCCCCGGCAGCCAAAATACTTCTGAGAGTGCCAAATGGAATAACTGGAGATAGAGGTTGGTGAAGAACAGTGTTATGAACAGTGTGGCTGAGATATACTGAGGAAGGTTGAGAAATATATGCAGTTTTTATTAATTTAGAAAAACAGATTGACAAATCGCAATGAAAAACACTGACGGTCATTTTGAAAAGGCCGGATGTAAGACTAATACAATATTCGTACTTAAAACAAAAACGATTAAATTGGAAATGAACGATCCTGAGCAACATAGGAAAAGGCGTAAGACACGGGGGTTGATCTTAAATTAAGCTGGTGCTGAATATGGCATGAGAATAACCACTTCAAAAACTAACAGCATGGTGATTAGTAAATGAAGTAAACAGACATAGATAAAGAGAGATTAGGAAAATATCAGGAAAGGAATATCAACTAAATATCAGGGTTGCAGCGACACGCCAGTCGGAGTTGAAACGCGCATCATAGTAGCAAAGAAAATATATAATAGAAATTATTATGTGGAAACGTAGAAAAAGGATTGATGAAATAAAATAAAAGGCTAAAAGCTTTTTATATAATAAAAAATTAGTAAAAAGGATTGGTGAGAACAGAAGATCGTTGCATATTATAAGAGAAAGGAAGAATAACTGTATTGGGAACGTAGTGAGACAGGAGCGCTTACTATCGGTATCTATGAAAAGACTATTAAAAACGAGGCAAGAGATGAGGAGACACAAGGTAATAGCTGATATCAAGGGAGCGGAAAATATATAACATGAAAAGGATGGCGGAAGACACGAGAGAATGGACAGTTCCCTCGTGAAAACATGCCTATCAGAAGAACAATGGTGGCGACCGTGAAATGCGTAATGAATGTACTTTAAACAGCCCCTACTAATTAATCGATGTAAATAATTAAAATGAAATTGCTGAAACAAGTTAAAAAACTACTAATAATCATCTATGAAGTTACAGACAAATGTTACAAGTGTGGACGTACCTCATTTTAGTTGCCTGGATTATGACACGCTAATTTAGACGTTCTGGTGTAGCATGGAATCTAAGTAATGGTTTGGTATTAACATAGGTTCCTTTTTAAATCTTCATGATCTTCAAGTATTTCGATTTGTGTACGTCATATGAAGAATTATGCAGAGCGACTGTAAAGAAACTTCATGAATAAATAATTTAAATAATTGTCTAATTTATTTCCATAAGCAAGTGTAAATTGTTAATTTTATCGGCATATTAAAATCAAATACTTAACAAATTATGTAGAAATCTCTGCAGAAATGACGATAAAGCGCAGTGGTGAGGACACTTTCTGAAATTTTGTTGTTGTCATTCACGGCTGCTATTCCAGCAGCAGCCTGCAGGATCACAGAAAAGTCACTTGTCTTCGAATTATTCTCTTCAATAACTCTAAACAGGTAAGCAGCCCTCTTTCACATCATCAAGCTTTCGAAGAATTCGTTCACACACCACCTGAAGGGGCCACACTTGTATCATCTGCCTGAAACATATCAACATTACTGCAATTTTAATGGATATTTCATTGAGGTTTAACTGAGTGTAGCTTCTAATATCTACGGAATTCATTTTGCTCTCATGACGATTATTTCGAAGCTTTTCCAACACCCTGGTTGCGGTGGTCCGTGTTCTTGAGAGTCAGGTTCGTGGATTCAAGACGTATCTTCGTCAACTGTTGTATGTGAATATTTCCAAATGGATAGTGAAATAGAAACGACAAAGTATTCCGGACATTATTCCATACGAATGTAAGCGTTCCATTGTAAATAACAATTGTAAAAAATTTTTTATGTAGAAGCAGAACTGTTATATATAATACTTCGAATATTAATTAACGTATTTTAAATTAAAAGGTATGAATTCAACCTCGTTTTCCAATTACTAATATGTTTAATAACTGATTCTGCATCGATTCTAACGGTTGAGTCTATTACCATTATTTACGTATATAAGGTGATAAATTATTCGATAAATTCATGGATTTTAACGTCGTAGATATAGACAATAAAAAGTTTTATTCATTTTTTTCACTCCAAAATCAGGTAATAGTACAAAATTGCTCTCAAATGACATCTGCTATATCATTAGTCATTTTACTATATTCCTAGGCATTCACCACCAATATATATTACGAACACTTAACAAAGTAAATAGCCCTAATTCGTAGAGAAATCCTGACGAATATCTGTATTATAAGAAAATAAAATGGTAAATATTTCCCAGAATAATGTAAACAGTTCGACTTCTACACAGTAAATCAATGTAATTTATAGCCACTTGAAGTCCGGAGTGAATATAATATACACAGACACTATTATTACATATGAATGTGATACTATTTAAAACCTAATATTACGGACAATTCGAGATAATTTACAGTCTATGATGAAGTTACGGAAAAATGTTGCAAGTGTAAACTTACCTGGTTTCTCTTAGTTATCAGTGGATATTAGGGATGTAACTGCAGAATATGATTTTTATTTAACAGCCGAGATGAATTGGACGTCGCAACAGCACCTAGAAATTATTAGATAAGTATATGATACCTGATTGTCATCAATGGCTAAAGCTTTTACATCAAGGCGCCGTACCTCGAGCGTATAAATTTCAAAACGACGATATGATTTTGTCGAAATGAAATTTATGGTTTATTTCTTCTCGAATATTGTTCATTTGATTGTATAACGTTAGAAGTTCTATGGTGATTGCTGGTGATAATCTGCCCGAACCTTTCTGCTCCACGTTAGCTGTGGACTGATGAAAGCTGCAACGTTTCCTTAGTAACGAAACGTCACTAACAATGCAGAAATCACCACGGAGTTATCAAAAATATTTTTAACATTTCTGTAATTAGCAAATAAAACGGTTGTTAATATTGATAAAATTTTCTTGATTTGTTTTGAGGTAAAAAAAATACACATTTTATTTTCATAGTAATATAAGTGCGTACTTAAGACCAAGTCATGTCTCATAACAAAGTATTTACAAATATCTATGGAAGCTGAAGCTTCTATTTAGTTTTAGAGAATGAAATCCTATGTTGATGTAATCGGAAGTTTCAATCAAAACGTTCAGAAATTTGAAAATTAGTCGTTAAACTGGTTTATAGTAGTATTTGTGCTGGGAATTATTCAAAATAAACAATCCTAATCGTATAATATTTTACATTATTGTAATTCAAATTTGTACCTTGGCAATAGAGTTGACTTGAGCAGGCAGGGGAGATTCATGAGTCCAACTCCACGGAGATCTGCAGTTAGCAAATACTTATCGGCTGTGTTGATGATTTCTTCCCCAAAACACAACCTGAAATGTCCACACTTGTAGCATCCGCCAAAATAAATTTACCAATTACTGTCTACTCGGGTGTGGAGGCTATCGTTCATTTTGCAGCTCACTCTAAATTTAAGGAATGGGAGGATATAATGAAACGATGATATTCTCGGTTATGTAGAGAACGTTAGACGTGTTACGGAAACTATTTAGGGATCGTGAATGTCGTCTGAGATTTGGAAACGAGGGCCTGAATGTGTGAATTTGTAAGAAAATCGGTACGTATAAAGGCTTTCTAAAACATATTTTGAGAACATATTTATGTATAAAACCATTCTAGAAACAACTGCCTAAAACACCTTTGTTACTCAAATAAAACTTGAAATTCTATTCACAGTATAGTGAAATATAATATTCTACTGGCATATTGGCACATTTAAATTACTTTATATAAATCAGTTTTCATTTTAAAATTCATAAGGTTGTTTATTGCTGTTTGGTGAGTTGCAATTCTTCATCATGTAATGGGCGGCTAGAATTGATCTTATGTCGATAGTTTGGGGCATGAGGATATGTTGTGTTCTCCTTGCATGAGCTGCATACCGGCTGCTGAGATCTGGAAATCAAGCATGAGTGTGGGAAACTGGAGTGCATTGTTCGTATTCTGGCCTTAACAAATTGTTGCCTTCGAGATAGTTCTTTAGGGAGCGATATTCATTTGATGTTACTTACATTTTTGACGATGACTCCACATTCTTCTGGTTTGACTGGTCTATTCCACTTTTCCGCCAGTTGATACTCTTCAGTCTTTGCTGGTGCAGTATGGCAGGTTACGGGTTATTCCTTGATGATCAGCTTCCATCTTCGCTACATCTGTCATGTCGGTAGCCAGGTTATAGTGATCTGGTTGCCGATTCCGTGTATTTTCACTATATTCTCTCTAATTCCATTTATGCAACCATTTCTGTACACCGTACTGGTTATTCTGTGCATTGTCTCCTTGGAGTCTAAATGATGCTGTTGGCCTGCGGTGTTTCCTGACACAGTTCCGTCGCCATGAAGGTGGCGTATAATTCTGCTGTACTGATCGATGCATTATGGTTTATAGCGATAGATTTTTCTGTGCCTGTCGTAAATATACCGCAACCAAATTTATTTGCATTTTTGCATGCGTCGGTATAAATGACTCTGGGAATATTACATCTGTGTAATAACTGATAGACTTCAGCGTTCCAGTTTGTGATGTGTGGCTTGCTTACTTCAAGCTTATGTAGCGATGTATCAATTGGCAGTTCGTAAGGTGTCCATGTGCCGTAATGTTGTGGTCCATCTTTGGAAGAGTCATTACTTCTTTTCGCAATATATCCTTTAGTGTAGTATAAAACGGTGTTAGGTTTCTAACATATATCTTGAGAACAAAGTGAGCTTGAAAGCTGATACATTGTTAGCTTAAAATCAGTAATTAGTTTAGTTAGCTTACCAAAGCATTAGTTTGTAGAACGTCTTGTTTCAAGGTTATAAGTACGAAAAATCTGCCTCAAATTGACGTGAGTGTTTTTTTGAGAAATTTTATAAGAAAACAGCAATAAAACACAAAATTTTTAAACCTTGGAACTGCAACCTTCGTGTAGAGCATAAAAAGTTGTCTGTAGTTGCCATTTTTCAGGAATCTAGCTGCTACAGTTCCACAACAGTAGTACTTCAAACTTCATAATCTATTCACGAGCACGGTTTAATTGCACAGGTAACTTTTTTCAGGAGGCCCTGACGCCCCCTCTATACTACTAGTCAATCTTAGATTTTGCACATCATTTGAAGCTTTATTCAACCAAACTTCATCAAAATCCAAGGTGGTGCCCAAAAGGCGATTTGGTGACTTGACATGGAATGACCCTCTTTTGACGTGAATACGTCTCTAAAATTGTTCCATAGTGGGAGGCAATTCGAAAAACTAATAATTACAAAATCGTCAGTTCGGTGTTGCAGCTACATATCTGTCATCTATATCTAAAATGTAATTACACCACTGAATAGCTAAAGGAGGACTGTGGCGCATCGCTCGCTGCGGAGGGGGAAGCGTCACCAGATTTCCATTTAGTATAACTTTTGACTCGGTGAAGCTACGACGTTCGTTTAAGTTTCAATCGTGAGCTGTCGTCAAAAGCAACGATTTCATGTATAAACCATTAGTTTAAAATAGATGCAGTGAATATATATGGTGTTAAAATACATAGAATCATAAATATATGTCGGCCTATACACCTCAAAAGCCAAATCCAAAATGCAGAGATCGTTTCCGGTTGAAAAGGGTTTCTCAAAAGCAATCGAATGATACGAATAAAATACCATATGACCGAGTGAAGCGTTAGTTGAAATTAAACTCTTTATGTTACGATCGCTATTAAAATATTCCAAAAACATCGCTAAAATTATACCCGATTACGAGCCTGATCTCACTACACCAATTATGATAGTCGGAGACTTTAATGTTAATGTCTGGCAAGACTTCTCATTGCCCGGCTTCATGCTTAACGAGTTCAATTTATCTTACATCGAAACTTTACCAACAACGTTAGGTAATACCTGTAGGGAATTACCAGAAATCTCTATGTATCCTGTATGCCATTTGTGTCGTACTTTTCGTATCACAGTTATAACAGTAATTATTTGTTTACTTGATTTATTTCTTGAACCCGACGAAAGGAAATATTTGCCATCATAAACAAACCATCGAAACCCGAAGTCCTTCTTAGTGTACAAAACTTGATTATGACATACATAAAATAACGTATATTTTATATAGAAAATATTACCATGTATTCGCGAACTGTACCATGACACAGCCACACCAGATTTATTTTACAAATTTATTTCCTTGACGACCCACTTTAAAGGAAGCGTCGTACACCCAGTTCACAGTTTGGGTTACATTCAGATCGATTTTTATAATATAATGCATATATTGATCTAAAAATAGTTGCTGTACTTTCAATCTGTTATGACAATAGTTTCATTACTTACTGGACGATTAAAGACACTGGTCAATAAAATATAATTGTCTTCTTCGAATAAATGAGCTGTTTTGTTAACATAATTTTATTTTTAATGTTTTGCTTATTTCTCAGTGTATTATTTCTTCTACCACTTGTTTCTAGTTACAGGCTACATAAGGGTAATCCCCTTTAATATCATAAGCAGGAATTTGAAAGGGGGCTGTGGAAGGGTAGAGGAAGGTAGCCATGGGATAACTAGGGCCCCCGGGCTATGGTTTAAGAATTCTACCCCGCATTCGCCTAAAAGTGATTCAGGACAGACTCTAGAACAACAAACATTTCTCCTTTGGTAATAATATCTAATTATTAGGCAAAAAAGAGGTTATTTGTATAGTTTTGTTTTTCGGCCTCAATATCAAGAAATCGGCTGCCGAATGACTTCATATGATTGTGGAGGCCTATATCGCATGTTCTTTATCGGAAACCACGAGCAGAGATTAGTTTCGTCGGTTGAAAGACGGCAATTCATCCCTGAGCGACAAGAAGCGTGAAAATGCAAATGGACTATACTCCACCAGCCATTTACATTCGTCTACGTTCCATGGGAAAGGTTCAAAGGATCGGAAAATGGATGCCACATGTATTGAACGTTAGGCAGATGGAACGACGCCGAAAGACATACGAACACAATAGTGAAAGTTGTTCCTGCATCGGATTGTGACTGGCGATAAAAGGTGAATATATTTTGAGAATCCTAAACGCAAGAAATCGTTGGTTGATACGGGACAACCATCAACATCGTCCAAATTGCTTCGCATCAAAGACGTTTCTGTGCGTTTCGTGGGATCAGGAGGGTATCGTCTATTGTGAACTGTTGAAACCTGGTGAAACTGTCAATGCTCACCGGTACCACCAATTACAGATCAAATAGCACCGTGCTCTGCGTGAAAAAAGGCAAAACATGCTGAGCTGACAATATACCATCGCACACGTCAACAATTGTCCGAAACTACTAGAAGGAAATCAACTGGAAGGTGCTACGCCATCACAACTAGCCCTTCCGACTACCGCCTGCTATCGTCGATGGGCCACGCGCTCGCTTAGCAATATTTAAATTTTTAGGAAGGCGTCCGATAATGGCTTTATGAGTGGTTGGCCTCGAAGGAGGATTTCTTTAGCGTGGTATCCACGAATTGTGAGGGAAAATGTGTAGCTAGCGAGGGTCGGTATTTTGATTAATTTTTATTAGCTTTCTGTTAAAAAAAAAGTGTTTCTCTGACTGAAAAACAGCGGATTTAATCTTACACACCAGGTATAACTCATAATCTTTGCAGTTGACAGTCTCTAATATTGATATAGAATGTAAGGAAACGTTCTTTGTTATTAAATGAGTTCGTTAAAAGAATTTTCTTTTTTAAAACTATTTAGTAGAACTTTTCAATGATGATTGGTTAGAATAGAAATGATTGATTTTCAACTGCTAAGAATTTTAGCTGTGGAAGATGCATCCTAAAAGAAGTGAATGATTTTAGCATATAAGGAAAACCTTCTAAAGCCTTTACTATATACCAACAAGTCACGCTAAATGATATTGATACATGTAGAGTTCATGATAACGTACAACTATATCGCGATTATTTGATAGTAACTTCCATAAGAAAATAAAAATAGTAATATATAATTTTTCGACTGATGACTTTGTTGAGAACAACCAAAAACGTGGCGTGTACAACCCATTCTCTGTTCTTGCAACAAAGTTAATTGGAAGGATAATGATTTACGAATACTCTGTATAAACCCCTCTCCAATAGAAATTTGGTATCTTTTGACTTTCATGACTAACCAGTTTTTTTTTAGTTTTTTTTATTCCTAGGTTGCGCTCCAGAAATTTTATAATGCAGAAAAAAGCAAAATATGACTCTTCAAACTGAATAATTTACAGAACTTTCCGAATTTTAACTCTGTGTGCTTCTGCTACGAATCAACTTCACATTACTCAGCTGTATGGAATATTAAATTCATGCCTTTTGTTGTTCTGAATTATTAAATCGTTTTTGTACTTATTTTCTTTTGGATATCGTAGTGTTACACAGTGACTTCCTTACTGTATTAAAATTATGGTAACATAAATTTTAAAATAATTTGGATTCTCGTCTCACTTACAAAGCAAAAATTCGTTTAAACTACATTCTCGAAACATTTTAACCTGGTCTATTTTCATGTATTGCGATTATACGTGATGGTACAATTTGTACTCGTAGGATTTACGAATAACTTGTATTATTATACATATGTGACGTCGAAGTATTATATTGTCCTTCTGTGTCTGGTCTTATATTGTAAATCATTACATACACTTAAACACTCTCAAGACTAATATGTTCAATATCCGGGAACATAAATATTGTCAATAATGCAATATATGTAGGTAGTAATCGAGTGACATGTTGGAAACATTTACACAAAGAGATTTATTTCTTCATAAATTGGGTATAATAATTGTTGTATCTTTTTCACAGTTAACGTGCCGTAGCTTCCTGTAGCTTCTAATAGACAAACATATATAATGAAGCTTTTGTAAACACACAAACACTCTAGCAGAGTCGAACAATTGGCATTTCAGTCTTCGTTCATTTCTTTCAGTTTCACTGGCTTGAAATAAAGAGTACGAATTATAAAAAAACAACTGAAAAACTGTAAATTCACTTTTTTATATATTTAAAGAATTATTTAAGTATTTCTATATAAATTATAATTGTGAGCTTGGAATATATTTAACAAATATAATATTGGAATAGCATTGAACATGTTTTCTTAAAAAGTATTGTCAAGCGTTATCTTGTAATTAAACTTAAATCATAAGCAAGTATTGGACAACGTTTGACCAAGAATTATCATTACATACTACATGATCTATTTTCAAAAAGTTTAAAAATTCGTAATTTTGCTACATTTTAGTAATAAAAACATAAAACATTCTGGGGTTTCTAAACGGGTTAAATAATAGCTGTTAACTTTAACAAAAGTAACCAAAATTCACTAAAACACGTCTTGGATACTTTGTACATTCATAAATATATATTTCCGTTTGGAAACTCTCAAATATTTTAATCACTAGCTGGGTGCTCGGCGTTGCCCGAGATGTCATTTATCGATAATCCCCGATATGACTCCAATTTCGGTTGCTTTTGTGCTATTTTTATGTAACGCTACTCGAACCCTATCCCTAAATTTGCTCACCTCCCATGTCTAAGGGGGTTGAAGTCATTGACCAATATTTCGGGCTTTGGAGGGGTGCACCCTTAAGGGTGGGCGTGAAGTGGCATTACATAAAAAGAAAGCAGAAACTATCGACATTGTCACTGAGTTTAATTACGACATTAAACTTGACCTTTTAAGTTCCCGAAGCGGGAATGGTCGGGGGTGGAAATTTTCAAACATGTTAAACGGTCGATATTTTCGATAATTATGTACTGGGGTTAATTACTTTGATAGTATTTATACCGATATTGTTTGTGTATAATTTGATCCCCTTTGAGGGAAGCAAGCTTAGGGATGGGGTGGAGGTACGTTAAATGAAAAAACTCAAAAACAACTGAGATTCGAATCAATTCAGAGACTATGAATGACGCTAAGTCTAATTGTGGCTACGTGGGTAACGCGACGGGTTTGAGAGGTTTTGGGCGGGGTTAGTAATTTTAAGACAATGTATTAGGCCGATTTTTGCATGGAATAAATACTTTCTTATTATTATTATTATCGCACATTTGTGTGGGTGGTCATCTTCTAACATGTAAAATCGGCCGATATATTTGGTTAATGACTTGAACCCCCTTCGGCATGGGAAGCGAGCACATGTAGGGATAGGGTTCGAGGACCGTTACATGAAAATAACACTAAATCAACCGCAATTGGAGTTTATCGGGGTTATGGATAACTGACATCTCGGGCAACGCCGGGCATCCGGCTAGTTGTAAATAAATGTAACCGGAAAAAATAATGTTATACAACCGAGAATAATGAGAAAAACTTTGATGTTCATGCAGAAACAGAAGGATTTTTACAAAACATTTATATTTTTACTACTGCGTGGTTTACTTGGTTAAATATAGAAAATAAATATTTGAAGGGGAAAATTTTATTAACGTTAATTATATACACTCTGTTATGCAACGTTGTTTTATTGTTATCTAACCGAAAATAAAATTATGACGATGTTTAGTTTAGTTTACCTTAATTAATACCTACAGCTACATTAACTTAGAGAAATGGAATTAACTGTACTACTTACTTCATACTTTGACGATTTCGAATTTCTAAAATATCGGCGAATAATAGGGCTAAGTAATTTTTCGTCCACTGTAGCTGGATCCCTGTAGCCTGTAGCAAAACTGACGATCAGGGCTACTACGACAGTTACAAGCCAACCAATAAATGCAAACCACATGAATGAAACTTTGTAAAGTGGCAACACGTACCTGAAATAAAAATAACCTCTAGTTGAAAATTAAAATTCAATTGAAATATCCTTACCAAAGGCGTTAAACAAGTTCTAAATAGTTGTAGACTGCTGTCATTGTAGCATAAAAGAAAATTAAATAATCATAAAGACCATAATGTATAGTTTTTCTACAAACGCCGTCCTTGAGATAAAATAATTATATTCCTACGCGTGTTCTATAGTTTCGTCCTATCCCAGACATGTTAAAAATCAAAGCTTAAATTTAAATATATTGTTTGGATTTGCTCTACAGACCGCTACCCCCAAAACAATGAAAAAAAACATCATTAAGGTGAAGAGGTACTCTGGCCTTATAACGGCAAAGGACACACGTTCTTGATAACAATATTTCTTGGATTAAATAATATTTAGAAAATAGAATGCAACGAGTAGTATTAAAGGACTGGGGCTCAGGTGAAATACATGAATCAGTTTGGGGAATTATTAAAACTGGAGTCCCACAGGGTTCAGTATTAGGGCCTGTACTGTTATATACATAAATTATATTCCAAAAACTGTAGATTTGCCTTCCAAAGCCATACTTTTTGCAGATGATATTAGTATATTAGTAAAACGTAGCAATGAAACATTAGAAGAGGCAAGTAGCAATAATTTAAGTAACCTGTTAACATGGTTTACTGTGAATGGCTTAACAATTGACTGCGACACATTTCATGCAATTTACACACACACAACACAACTTTCCAATCTATAACTGCACCATACAATGACAATATGAAACTTCATCTGTATATTTCTAGGTGTCCGAGTAAATAATGAATTAAATTGGACTGATGAGATAATCAGTTACTCAGGAAACGTAGCTCGGCCATATATGATGTGATTTTGAAACAGGAAAATCTGGTCTACTTTGCGTATTTTCATTCTGTTTTCTCATACGGGATTATATTCTTAGCTTCTGGGGAAACTAAACAGGTATTCACAAGATTTTTATTGCTCAAAAACGTGTTGTCCGAGCAATATGTCAGGGCCCTCCAGAACTTCATGTACAACTCTCTTAAAAAAATTGGGTATTTTCAATCTGTCGTGCCAGTACATTTGCTCATTAATGTTATTTGAGACTACAAATAGGGACTTATTTAAAATAATTCTGATATTCATGGCTTCAATACAAGAAACAATAATAATCTATACCAAAATGTAGAACATTGTTAATTGCACAGAAAGATGTGCTTTATATCTGGGATCTCCATCTTTAACAGACTGCCACAATCACCAAAGTTATTTTAAAGATGAGTTATCTTCATTTCTTATTAATTAACAGTATTATCATAGTATTAATGGGATAAATGAACACCCTGACTAATTCCACATCCTTGAAGCTAAGCTTTTCTACAGGATCCACGGAATATGATATTATTATTATTATTAATACATCTGTAAGTTTCTTCCTAGTTCCTATTCACTCATATCTCTCGCGATCTCTTCATGCAAATCCTAGCATTGATCGTTAAATAATCCTTTGTGCTATTTGCTTATTCTATCGTGGAAATCAATGCAGTTTGCCAGTACAGTGATCTCACATATGTCGAATAAATTTATTTTAATGCCAGAAGCATATTTGATTTGAACACAAGGGAATTTAGATTATAGCTTTATCTGTCGTTCGTATGTCAGGAGTGATCTTGCCAGATATCATATGCCCTAAGCATATATACTGGTCTACCTGTTCCACAGTAGTATATTCTAATATTATGTCTGCACTTTATACGAATTCGTATAACATTAACATAGTTTCTATAAGTTCATTTTCAATGCTAATGATTTGCTGGCTTCATTTATTATTTTTATCTTTATTTCCAGTTTTTGTGAATATGACAATGTCATCAGTAAAGTGCAAGTGTTGTAGATATTCTACATCCACTTTTATTATTCTATTTCCGTCGTTCCAATTTCATCTTTTGAAGACATTTTCTATATATAATTCCACCGTTCCTGGACAGAGAAATGTTCAATTTTACAATCTCAAACCGGCTATATAAAAATTCGTATTAAAACGACAGAATGAGATCGACGTCATGATACAGGATCAATAGAACGATTTCAGGGCGCAGAAACATAAAGTAACTTGTCCCGTCAGAGATAAAACCAACCGCAGCAGAACCGTGAGAAACGAGAGGGAAAGAAGGAGATGACTTCCAACTGTTAATTTGTAAACAAAATGTTTTCGTTGTCCAGAAAGTCAGGCAATGGCGATATGATGCTTAACTCCTGAAATATATAACAACTTGATTGAATTATTATTATGTTTCGGTTTAGATTAATTCGACAGTAGATTTAAAAATAATATGTATTGTATTTATTTATATTAGAATAATCACAATTCTGTATTTCCTACTTATAAATTACAATGTGCACTATTTTACCTCCTATACTTTTCTTACCCTTTCTCGTGGGGAACATCAGTCGTCTCATTATGAAACGCATGAGTATAATTGTAAGTGCATCCATCAACGTTGCCCAATGGCTTTGTAGAATACCTAATGTCACCAGAAGACAAAGCACTTTGTGCACCAATTGAAATCCAAGATACGAAAACGATTCCGGATAAAGTGCCGCAAATAACTCCCTGAAAATTAAAATGTATTATTTCAAAATTGTAATTGTATACCTTATATTATAATTTTTATTTATTATTATTTTTTATTTAGTATTATTTTTTTAATGCCACCATCATGAAACTCGCAGAAATAATTTATATTTTTGCACGTTATTTAATGAGACCTAATATTTGGCTCGAAGGTTTTGAATTTTTCCTTTTCCTTTTTTGCGCACTGAATATTTTTAATTTAAGGTGCAACGGAACACGTGACGTTATAAATCGTAATTGCAATTATAAATGGGCAAACATGGGTGTGTCAGAGAGTTCACATAAGCCAATGGAAAATCCCAAGATAATCCAAAAATTGCATCCATACATTAAGAAATATAAGACATTAATAAACTTAAAACGACGGAATCAGGGGAGAATGGAATTGTAGCAGGACTTTCACTCAAAGAAATTACACACATAATCAATAACATCTGGCTGATTTAACTCTTCTGAGTGGAAGATTGATCTAATTCAACCACTACATAAAAAAGGCAACAAATCCGTGTTAAACAACTATAGAGCGATCGTCCTCTTATCAGTCACCTACAAAATTCTATCAGCTTGTCTCTCGAATAGAACACAACAAGAATTGTGGGTTTTGGAAGCCAATTCTACTTGGCTTTTTACAAAACAACCTCTACATACCATACCTCGCATTCGCGGACGACCTGGCGATGTTAACAGAGGACGTCAAACATCTCCAAGTACTTCAAAAATGTGCAGAAAAAGTAGGGCTACAAATCTCTTTGAGAAAACTGAATTCGTTTGTTCAAAAACAGAAATATGGCCCAGTACTTTTAAATATCTTGGACAATTCATCGTACCGAGAGACCTTGAAAAAATTTCACAGTAACATTGCTTCCAATAAGTCATAAAAGAATTAGGATTTGTACGAAACATCTACAACAAAAAATCCATGTCAAGAGGGTAAAAAATTCGGTACTGAAACATTCTTAAAACTAACAATCTTCTACGCAAGAGAAAAACTGACCCTTAACAGAAAACACGAACTTGAAGAAATTAAAAAAGACGAATGAAAGATCATTAGGAAAATTCTTGGAGGAGGACATACCCAAGACGGTTACAGCCTACAGCCAATAAAAACAACAGAAAAGTTTTAGAAATTGATATTAGGAAAAGGCGAATGAAATTTTTTGGTCATCTCAACAGACTACCAGAAAATTGATTGACAAAAAAGGATAATAGATTATGTAACCTCACTTCAGTAATTCACACCTTGGCTAGACGAAATTCGAAAGGACCTCAAAAACGCAAACATAAGATCAACTGACATTTTAGAAAGTGATCTTCAGCCACATAGTAGAAAATGGCAAGTTATATCAGAGCAACCCAAAAAAAAACAATTCAGATCAAAGTGGTCAGAAGAACGTAAACGAGTCTTCTCAGGAAGAATGTAAGCCTATTGGAACAAAAGTTGATCAAGTTATTTGCTTAACGTCTTCCATTTCACGGGATAATTCGCTAATAATAATAATATGTAAAACAAGACGGAGACAGATGGACGGACAGACTCAATCTTCCTAAGAGTATGTTTTGCGTTATTTGAAGACGAATATGAGGTATCGACTGTTGTATGACTCATTTTATAAAGTATTCAAATATTTTTTGAGAGTGTCAGGCTGCATGAGGGTGATGACTTATTCAGGTAGGATACGGCGTGACCTGGTGGCTGTTCATATAAATGGTGACATCGTAGCGACATCCTAGACAACTATCAGTGAAACTGATTGTAATGGAATAAGTTATGCAATTAACCACATGTTACGTTGCTTTAAGTTGCCAATCAAACGTCCCAATTGTTCCGTGTTGAAAAATAATGGTTCACTGGCTTATTAGAAGGTCCGAGTACAATATAATATGAGTGAAAATAGAGTCATATATGTTTGAATAATAAATATCTTCAATTTTGTTGATAAATTTATAATCAAAATTTTATATTGATCATTTGAATCTGTTTTATTATTTTAAAAAAATTAATTATTAAATTTGAAAATTGTTTTCTGTTATTTTTTCAGCTCAAGGTTCCCAATGTCATGTAATATTACTTACTTTAATATTCCAATTTAACCCAAAATATATTAATTTTAAATTAGTATCCTCAAGTATTGCTAAACTCACAACAGTATATGACGCTTCAATGTAGGCCTATAACCAAAACTATTTTACATTTATAGCACTCAACAGATTTGCTAGACGAATTTAATGAAATTAGAACAGTTCTTTGGGTCCAATTTCTCAGATGAACCAGGAGTTCGTAATTAAATGTTATATGTTACGATTTCAATATATGGTTTTTTTAAACCCACCCATAGGAAAGTTTAGCCTTAGATATTAAGGACATTTCGAAGTGGCAAAATAATGGATTCCCAAGAAGCTAACTGACATGTCATGATTTACAATAACGTTAAGTTTTACCAAGAATATTGGTGGAGGAAATAACCAAAAGGCAAGCAGATTTAAAAATACCCAGACTGGAAAACTTGCACTGGAAGCAATAATATTAGTATTATCCATGCATAATGTAGATATTAGACGAACAATAAAAACATGAATGGGAACATAGCGTATTTAAGAAATACTGGCAAAAATAAAGTTCATATTCTGAATAGGCTAAAGTTAATTCGAAAGCAGTTTTGTAGGAGGGTTTGACAAAAAAGCATGGAAGGAAAGGAATTTTAATATAGGAATTGTTGCGTATTTATGGAAAGTAAATTGATAGCCATTTACCGCACATAAGCGGATCTATGAAGAATAAATAGATAGAGATTCAGAAGTTAGACTGTAGGTACATTTTTTAAAAAACAGCAATGGTCGTGGAAGGAATTAACCAAGATATGATAATGCATGACGTAAAAATCCTTGAAGAATACAGTTTTTAATCAGTACTTTGGTTTATTAGTAAACTACGAACACCATATAAGAACGATACTTTACTAACCTTTTAAAGTCAGGATCTACCCAATACCATTCTCGTTAGCGAAATAAGTCCAGGACTTAACAGATTAAGAAAAAAGACCACGCAGGATACAGGTTTTAAGACGCCTCGTAGACTAGTAAAAACTATGAAGGAAAGTGTAAATATAAATTTATAGGTAAATATTTGATAAAAATTAGCTGAAATAGTCGTGTTTAATTTATTTTTTTTGATACGGGGGAGAGGGGGGGGGTACTTTTATATTTCATACATTACATCCAAGCTCACACACGGATTAGACAGTGAAAATGTTGCAGGAATTTGTATAATGGAAAAGATTAGATAAGACTTCTATGCAATTCGAAAAAGTTGTCACCTATGTCAGACAAGTATGCATCGAAATCATATGAAGGATCGTTGAGTTATTCAACATAGATTTCTTGGGACCACTTGTTAAAAAATGAGGAGGTTGGCCATACGTTCAAATTATTTTGGAGAAAAAGTCGGTATTACAAAAGTGAAATCATATTCATCATATTTTTTTAGAAGAAAGGCTATTAATTTTGTTCGACCACGGAATGCAGTTCTTTAATAAATAGTACATAGGGATACTAGGAAAACGCGGCTCTCAACACACAAAGTAATGCTCCCGAACGTTACATGACGACGATTTTAGGGATGTGAAGAATTTGCGGAATTTAGTGGCATAAAATTGTTCGTTTGAGCGAATATCTGGAGCAGCTCTTCTTTCAATGACTTAATCTGTCAGAGAACAGTTATGACGGACAAATGAAAATCCATCATCTTCACTAGACAAAGAACATATCAAACGATCCATTTATACGTAAATAACAAGAACATCAAACATGCATCGTGTGTCAAAATGCAAGGACTAATACGTGACTCAAAGCTCACATTCAAAAACCACATCAACGACCTCACCATCGAAACAAAAAGAAGACTAAATATACTAAAAGAATTAGCCACAAACAATTGGGAAAAATATGGATTTATTACAAATCACATACAACGTGTTCTTAAAAAAATATATTGTACCAGCCAAATATACCAAGCAGCCAGTAAAACCCTCTGGATTATATTAACTGCAATTCCTTTCCCCGCAAAAAATATAGCCAAATAACACATATTATACGTAAATTCATTAATATTTTGCAAGTACTTAATGTTATTCTGAGTTACAGCCTAATTAATCATTAAATAATTGCCATATATTTCTGATACTGAAATCGTGTGAATGTAGTGATAGAGGACTGGGTTTATAAATACATGACCTAGTATAAATTCAAACTTTAAGACTCCTTTGAACGATACGCATTATCATCGTTCACTCGTAATCTCCTTTCACACCCTATCTAAATCATTCTTTCATTGCAGAATATAATTATCTAATCAGATAAAACTAGAACAGACAAAGAAATATGGTTTATTTCTGGTTAACTTGCAAATAAAATAAAAGTTAATTCATTATTATAAATTTGGCACGCATTTACCAAACATTCAGAAACGAAGGTATAATAGGGTGGATGTGAAGTAATAGCTGCTTCCTCACTAACTCTGGTCAAATACTTGTGGTCACGTCAAAGTGTATGTACTGACATCTGACGAGAACAATACGTAAATAACAATATCGTTTGGAAATATTATTCTTTTATTTAAGATTCACATTTCAAATGAAATAAGAAAAAATATATAATATATTGTAATGCCTGTTAAGCGAGGCATTGTTTGTGATTGATACTTTGGTTTGTTGGAGGGGCATTATGTAACGCCACTATTTAGGTCTAAGTTTTTCTTCGTCTTGGAAGTGCTGGTTGTGTGGTCGTGAGAATTCGAAACCGTGCACGTGCGTGTGGGGGGGGGGAAAGAAGACAAATAGTCCCACCCAATTAATTGCGGGTCCTGCCTCGATTGTTGGCTTTGACATGACAGAGTAGTTAGCCATTTGTTGACTACGGAACTGCAGCTGAGTAATATAAATCTTGTGATAATGGAAGAATCTGTCAACTGGCATTTGCGACGAAGTTTTCGAACAATGGAAAAAGTAAAAGACTGGGAGGATATAAGGGAGGAGGATAAGCTTTTGAGAGGCAGTTGTTCAGCGCTCACCGAAGCTGGTGGATGTGATTAAGAGAGACATTGTTTAAGCAGAGACGTGGTACGTTGGCTGAGATGACGGTGGCATTAAGGTCGGCGGTCAGAAAGGATATAAAGTTGTCGAAAAATTGCTGTGTAAAGTTGTAAGGTAGAGATACAGCAGAATAAATTCATGGAGATACAGCAGAATAAATTCATCGAGATACAGCAGAGTAAAGTCGTCGAGATATAACAAACTTTCTTTTCAAACCAACAGTACTTAGTAGAATCTGTGAATTTAATAGAATTTAATAGAAGCTGTGAAACCCTTACCACGGTGTTCGGAAGGTAAAAGTATCCTGGGCAGCCGTAAGTAGCAAGAGAACAGTATTGTAAACCAACTTAAAAGATAATGTCAGATATCGTTCTTTAGTTTTGATAAAATAAACTGTTTAAATTTAAAACCCATGTTGTAGTATAAGTTCGTCGATAATTAATTTCGTCTATGTCTAGACGAATAAATATTTATTTTTAAATTAAATCTAAATTATGTGTTCTTTGATTATGTTTAAATGTTCTGCCGTTATCAAACCTAGTTGAGACCCTGAGAGTTTTTTTTTATTAAATTGTATAATTTGTACTAATCTTTTGTTAAATAAAATTGTTTGTTTGTAAAAGTAAAATAATCGTTTTATTTAAACGTTCACTTTTTTTATTGTTACATAAATGGCTACCACAACGTGGGGCAAACTAATAAGTAATTAATTGATCATTACAATATATAATTTTCTATATTGAATATATCCCTTCATTTTTCAAATACAATTTTTAAAATATTTGTAATTTAGCCTAACATTTCAAAAAAACGAAGAAAAAATACTTAATACTTTTTTATTCTATATTGAATATATATATTCATTTTTGAAATTTATTTATGCAAATATTTATAATTTAGCAAAGGATTTTCCTTCATTTCGGCCTCACTATTCAAAATAAAATTAAAATAATACATATTAATTATGCCTGTTCATTTTCAAACTTCAATTATTTGTAATTTATCTAATGAATGGAATTAACTGTTTTCTTATATTATGTGTTCAGAGTTATGACAAGGATACCACGATTCATTTTTCAAATGTGCCCTACCACTGTTTCAGAACTAATCAAAGGAGAACGCTTCTAAGAATGGCGCAGAACTTTTAAATAAGAATAAAAAGTCCAAAGAAATCGAATATAAATCATGAATACACCCACTAGTTGAATATGGTACCGGATGCTGGAATTCGCAGAGGAAAAATCAGATAGAATCCTGCAGGAAGCGGTCCAAAAATTCGTTCATATTGGGCCTGAGCGTGGGCGTAAATTCTTTCGGCTGCTATCGAGGGTTACTCTCGCGTAAAAAGGGAAAGAGACAGGCTGCATGTTGTCTTTAAAGCCCCTGTAGAAAATTGGTGATAGAAAGAAACAATATCCTATTCCATTCGAAAGGACGGAACACATTTTCAAAATAATGGCCAGATAGTCAAAAACAGATGTTGATAAATACTCATTCCCAAATACGACAAATATTAATTCTTACCCTTCTCTCCTTCCTATTTCACGTATTTTCAAATTCTTACTTTTTCAATTTTTCATAGGTAGTATTTATGTTTAGACCTAAGTATCCATTGCATTTAATTATAACATACTCTACTCATGATGGAAGAGTTCTCGGGTTTCCACGACGTTTCGTCGAAACCTGAGAACTCTTCCAACAAAAAGTTCACCAAGAAATCCTACGAAATTTTTCTGCTCATGTTTGTAATAAATATCAACTTGATTTGTCCTATTTACTCAGCAGAGGACTAATGGAACTAACAAATCTAATCTTATCATTATAAAGGAACGTCTTATCTAGGGTCAGTTAAAGATTTCAGTTTCTAATAAATAACTTCGCCACTTACTATTCATATATCAGCATATCATATAGTTTGAAAAAAAAATTCTTCCACCTTGACTAGTAATCTGCAACTTGCCTTCGTTGTGACCCAAGGAAGCAAAGCAGCGCACGTGAAAACTCCAAGCATCGGTCCATTCGGTATGCTTAGTGCCAGGGTTCCGAGCTAGAAGAAAAGATTTAATTTTCTATTTTAAAAATATTCATTCATAAATAAAAGCTAAGACTATCTGTGGCCTAAACATTAAAACACACTTTAGTAGTAGTGATTTATTCAACAAGGTCAGGGCCGGCGACAAAGAGGGGAAAGAGAGCGTAAATGCTCAGGGATACGGAGGGGGCCCGGATCCCTATAAATTAAATTTAACTAATTCAAAATTAAAATGCCAACAATTTCTGCATAAAATAAAAATTTAAATAGAATTTATTACTCCTTGTTTTCGTAATTTATGTTTATCATTAAATATAAAAGAATTCTAATCTTAATTTTAAATACCAACAATACTCTGAACAGCTTTCTATATACAATAGACATTGCAGCTGCATTGTGTGTGTAAGGCACACACATTTAGAAATCAACTCCACAAAATTTTAATTATGTATTGATAATTTAAGAAATAATTTGTAAGTAATGTTTCACATAGCTGTATTATAAATATGAAGTTTATAAAATATTTTTTTCTCTAAATTTTTAGATATTCAGACCACCTATAATTTGCACCTGAAAAGGTGTCGTTCCAATTTTTAGTTTATTGATATTTTATAATTTTTTATTTGATTAAAATGTGAATATGACAAATTTGACTGGTTTATTAATTTCTAGTTTGTTATAATATTTTTCAACATCTGATATGGTTATAATCAATGTACTTGATTTGTTAGTTATAATTCTGATATTTAGGTGTTCGACTTACTTTGCGTATAAAATATATTGTGAATGACTTTAGTCATAATTTTTAATTTTAATTCCTAGGTATTTTTGAGTAAAAATTGCATGTGCTTTTGTGCCCGTGTTTTCGACAGAAATAACTCGTTTTCAACTACTCATTTTATGAATATATATTTCACCTCTGCACAATTCGATATGTTTATTTGATGTTTAACGATCACCTGCCATTGTTTATGTTTCTAATCAGTCTCTTTTTACCCTTCCTACAATAGTTCTGGCCAACATTGTCGGTCAACTAAAAGAAATTTTCATGTTTTTAGAATATTAAAATAAACCATATATTACTGGCCCATCACAACCTCATCATTTAATGTCGTACAGTGTTATAAATATTTTAATTGCTTCAAATTATGGTGGTATTAGGGCATTTAATCAATTCACAAGTGTCTCTGATTCCTCTGAATTGCTGACATTAAGCAATAAGGCCATTATGTATGTTTTTACATGATTCCTTAAAAAGTTAAGTTCAAGATAAAACAATCGTCTCATACCTGTAATAAGGTAGAACCCAATCTTTCGACTAAGATGGAGAGTGCCAAGCACACCAGACCACCTATAATCACAACTACACGTAGTATCATACTGCTCTGACGAGTATTTGGATTTCTTTTAAAAAATCCAATCACAAAGTCCTTCAACACAACTGCTGCCAGAGAGTTTAGAGCAGATGACATAGAGCTGAAACAACAGGAAGCAGAGTGTTTAATAGTATTTGTGGTAGTGGTAGGAGTATTATTGACTGTTACAAGTGGTTTTTGTTAAACTAGGACATGGTTTAGGCAATTTTAAAATGACTATAAATTAGGAATAACTTATTCTTTTTATCATTTTTTAATAAATTTAAGGTAACACAGCTCGTGAACGCTCTTATGCAGTGAGTGTGAATCTGCAAGATTTATTATTTAATTAGCGACTAACTTAACCGCTCACTAAACAGCATGTGTAATTGTTAAATATTGCGTTGTTGATTCCCGAGATTCTCTCCGAGAACCATGTTACATACTGGTTGATATGAATAAAAACTTTATACTCCAAAAACGGAAGTAGGTACTTCGTTTCATAAGAAAAAACCGTAGAAGGATGTATTATTTAACTTACTGCGTGCATAACTATTGTTAAGGTTTTTAATGTACTACAGAAATAAAAAAGGATTTAATTAATTAATGTAATAATTTATTGATAACAATACAATTGAAAATTGAATTTAATATAAAAATGGCAACAATCTAATAATAAAAACAACGACTGTTTATATCAAGGTTCTTATTAACTTCGTGGGGTGAACAGTAACATGGCAAATGGAATTGAATTTAATAAACTGCTGACTCTAGCCTTACGATACTTTGAAATAAAACTATATTCACGATACTATGCCGGCGGCTATTTGTTGTTGCCTGGTGATGTGCGATATTAGGCTGCTCTGCGGTGGCGGTGGACGACGTGGCTGACTTCAGGTGAGGATGTCGAGTCCATCATTGGTCAGCGTCGGACAGATGCTGCGCCCTCTCAACTTGCCGCTGGATCATTTACTGCCCGGGTCGTGAGTTAGACCAACTGCGACTTAGGCTGCTAGATTTTTCTTCATCCTTTTCCGATTTAGATTTTTTAAATACTTCAATTCCTCCTCGAAATGTTTAAAATTTTGTATGACCGTCTGCGAGTCAGATTCTTCCAGAACTCACCTGACAATGTTGGCGTTCGCTTGTAGGATCCAGGCACCTTTTTATAACGCTTTCTTTCCACGTAGTTCCTTTGCCCCAAAAATGACGCAGATCACCTTCGAAGTCCTCCAACTGACAAAAAAATGGGTTCCGCCTCCAAATAACTCACGTTACTGTATCAATCATTACAAGTTGATACTCCGGTGAGTATCTCCTTCTAATCAAAAATAAGTCGTGTAGAAAGTTTGGTGTGAATAAAAACTTTTCAATACCAATTATATATTTGGAATAATTGTGCTAGTGTACAGCGTTTCTTGTTTCAATCCAGTTGCGTCTGGCGTCCAAGCGCTGTTGGTTCCGTTAGGGAGTCAATGTGTGCAAGACAAACTGTTCGCACCCTTTCCTCTTCATCAAAAAATTCCGGAGAATGTCTTGGACTTTTGTTTTAAAGATTTTAAGCTCTTCAGCGATAGTTCTGCATGAGTTATGACGTCCCTTTGCAAAATACCACGAATTTTCTCGATTTTTCCGTCGAATGAACTTGAGGTGGGACACCCTGACATCATATTGTCCTCGATCGACACCATACCTTTAAAACGTTTGAACCTCTCAAACACTCGTGCACAACTTAAAGAATTATCGCCGTAAGCCATTTTCATGGGTTCGAATGTCTCCATCGACCGAGTAAAATGTGAAATCGAATCACTGATTGTTTCTCCATTGCGATTTCGTGACACAACAACGTTGACAAACTACGGTCGCAAATTCCATTACTTCAAACTCCCTGCCCACAACTGACAGGCAAATTGCACATTTATTGTTTAAATTTGTTAGTTTAAGCTGCCACGGCTGCTGTGCGCTGACTTCACTTATACGTCAGGGGGGAAAATTAGCCTAGAAACTTTTGTGATCCAGAGGATTTGAAGCCATGCAGGGATCAACCATTTGGAGAAGTAGACAATAAAAACGAAATATTACAAAATAAGCCGGGAGCTAAGCTTCAGCAGTTCCGACAGAGGTGACAGGAGTCTTGAGAATGAGTTTTGACAATCAGAATAAAAATACTGCTGAGTTAAGGGAGGTTGTTGATAAAGATTTTGACAAGATTTTGTG
Organism: Zhengitettix transpicula; assembly: GCA_037074705.1. Lineage (NCBI taxonomy): Eukaryota > Metazoa > Arthropoda > Insecta > Orthoptera > Tetrigidae > Zhengitettix > Zhengitettix transpicula. Next base: position 199,533,041 of record CM073591.1, on the reverse strand, counting down.
CGATACAATATGAGACACATGGGTATGTAAACCGCGGAACTCAGTACCAGCCTAAGCACTACAGTGGGTAAGTCGAAGTCCGTCAGTCTTAAACACATTATTACTTGGTTGCTGTCATATATCATGAGTTCGAAAATGGATATCGGTTGCCCTAAGCTCTGTTGAGGGTAAGTAAATCGTATGACTGACGTTGTCAAAGGACCTATTTATCTAAAAAGAAACACACATGAATTAAGTTTTAGTTCATTGCGCAATTTTGTAAATTGCTACGGTAGCCTAAATCCACTGTATTCAGGTGGAACCCTAATATTTACAATCTTAGTAAACATATAATTAACAAACATTATCTTCAGGCCCCGCAGGGTAATGAATCATCCATCTTAAATTACATGTCTGAAAATCAAATTTAGGATTTTGTCACCTAACTGTAACAATGCAAATGGCAATTACTCAGAAAGGGAGAGAGTAGGTACCGTCGTTAGAAGTAATTGCGAGATTTTCTGCCCGGTAGGGAAACTCATTGTTACAAACAGAAAAAATTACATTTCGTCCCTAATTGTGAACTTCATCAGGTGTAGGTCTACAGCATAATAGTTGAGAAAGATGACACCTTGGTCAGAAGGTTGACACACATCTGGTTACTTGATTGTTCAACGTATCAAAATTATTTGTGTTATATTTTCATCATTCTTGCTTTACGAACTTTCGCTGTTATTTTAATATACACGAAACGTGTTCTGATCAGTGTAATGTTTCTTGATTATTATTACCTCAGGTTTGTGTATAATAAATAGATTTTACAAGATTCCCTCCCTTTTCATAGCCCATTTAGGTTCTACTATATTTCTAGCAAATTACCTCAAAGTTGCACTGCAGACACCTGCGATGAAAAGTCCAGAAAGACCAGGGATTTGTCCCAGAACATCCATCATAAACAATGGTAGAACCTGATCGGGTTTTTTACTAAGCTAAAACAAATTGAAGAAATTGTAAACCTTCATGAATATATGAAATACAGGGAAGTTTATAAATACTACACACGGTAAAAATCTATATAGTGCCTATTAAACAGTTGTGTCCCTTGTAGCCGTACAGAACAAATCAACACCATAAAAATCCCAAGAGATTCATCTAGTAGCAATTAGCTGGCCTCTTGTGCGTGATGGTCCAGTGTAGCTGCATCCGTGTGGATATACTACGGTTAGCTGTAGTGTACACAGGTGGGATACGTTTATTGGGGTTATTTCATTCCATTATCAGTTTTTATTTTACGTATAAATTAAAAGAAATTTATATTCTCGCCTCCGGTCTGGCCAGTTCAATGCACGCAACTCAGGTAGTGAAGGCAAGAGACAAACAGACATCAGCGGTATTTCTTTTAGAATAATAGAGATACAGAAAAACAAATCTCTGGTCACAAGATTTTAGCACGTTCGGACAAGAATTGCCGCCAACTTGGCGCCGTAATGAACGTTAATTACCAGGGTCTGGAAGATTGCTGTGTCACACCGTAGGGAGAGGGTTAACAAGAATATCGAAATTTAAGGAAATACATATTAGATTCTCTTTGGGCAGAATTTCTGTAACCGACTTGTTGAGGTCACCTGTAGAGAAACCAGATCAGTTTTAGAAAGAAGTGATGGCGAAGTTGTGAAGCTAAAGCAGTTTTTGAGAAGATATAGATTAGTCGTGAAGTTGGGACGTCATTGAGAAGACGTAGTTTTTTAGTATTGGTATTTAGTATTAGTATTAGTATTAATGAAGTAAGCATTTCTTAAATTATGAAGTAGAAGTAACGTTGTTGTTCAAATATCGTGAAGTTGGAGAATAGCTAATTAGCGATTGATTAGAGACAATTAAGTTCAGAGTCGTAGGAGAAATTAGAACCGAACGAATACGTGTTTACTGTCTACAAGAAGAAGAAAGGAGACTGTGCCGCCCTCTTCCTGTAATGCAGAAGCATCAGGCGAGAAATAGCGGGAGAAGAGATACCGGAGGTAACTGGTAAAGCATTGAAAAAATATGCCCGTCAACGTCGGTGTTACGAAAGCCACATCTTTTAAGGTTAACAATTAACATGTAGTGTTTATAATTTTTAACAAAATCTTCTGCTAACCTTAGTTGTGACGGGATCACAATCAAAATAATTAGCATATGTCATCAGCCCGCAGTAGGTAGCAACAATAATGTACGCCACGTAACTGAACTGGAAGGTCCACAGAGCCCTGAAAAAAATACATAAATTTCTGTGTTAATAAAGGAAAATATTTATTGAATAAACATATGTTATTTAAATCTGGTTATAATTTAGTAAAATTTGTGATACAGCGTCATCAGGTATGTTACCAACGAGTATGATTGACATACACTCCGTTTGTACTGAAATACCATACTTCCGCAATTTTCTTCAATTTTGCAATTTGCAAATCAGGGTATTTATTCTGGTAGGGTTCGACCCCTTAATTCGCACTATTCGCGTTCTAATAAAGTTTTTACCGAACAAAATGGAATAATTTGATGTCGACGCTTGGGTTTAACTTTGAAGTATCATTGGACGCTGAATAGGAATAGCCAGTCATGACCTAGTTAGAGACGTCATACACGTGAGTCCTCAAGTTAGCCATGATTCTACAGGACCCTGGAGATGCTTGGCTCTACTTAGACATGGTTCGAGAACCGGTTTGCATGTTTTATGTTGGGCTAACATAAAAGAGTATTGTTCCTATGGACTACTGTTTCAATTCGCCTCTTCCTTGGCTGTTATTCTATGTGAATGCTTTATTCAACTTTCAGTCCACCGTACTCATGTTCCAATTCGACCGAACTATGACCGTGTGGTCTCCATATAGTACCGTGCATGTGAAGCTGTGACTGGATGCCTGACGTGTATTCAGGGGGCTCGTAAACCTTAAATTCTTTTAAGAGTAGAGTCAGTAGACCATGTTTCAAATAGGAACAAATATCTGTAAATGTAGCATTTCCGTCTACAACAATTTCAAAAGAAACTCCCGATGAAATCACCCAATAAAAATCGTCACCTGTCTCCCACAAGTCTCAGTATTTTCCTCGGTAACTCCCACTACGGTGTTGGCATGGCTTATTTTAAATCCTTGGGAACTGACAATCTTCTGGACGCCGGAAAACCTGGGTAAACATTTTATTCGTGTTTAACAAAGATGTTTTGGTAGTCATAATTGCTAGTTATTTATGTCTACATCCAAACGCATTACAGAACAGTTAATTCTCTTAAAGGAACATCACCGTTGGCTTTGCTACCTGAGTTCCATATGTGGAAATCCGGACGCGAGGAAATGAATTTAACAAAAGTTTTACGTAACAAAAATATTTCAAGTTAAATAATTACATAATTGCAATACAACACTTTTCTTAGAATTGCACTCATTAGTTAATGGCACTGAAGAAACAAAAAGGGAAATTAATCATTTCAGAACACCAATTCTCTTTAAGGAAAGTTTTCATATAAAGGTTGTCGACCGAACTGTATGGTAATGCTAATAGTTTTCTACCCTTATTATTATTTCGTCCCGCGTTAACTGTCGAACTCGAAAAGATTACTCATACTCCGATGTTTTTGCTTGATTGTATGATTAGCTTTGCCTATATACAGCAGAATTATTGGAAGGATATTCAGTACCACAGCTGATACTAAAGGTAATTTAATTCTAATTCAATTAATCTGAAGAAAGAAGTACAGATTTTCTTATATTGCTGTATTATTTTGCTCTCACTGATATAATTTTATGATCAACTCACTTGTTGGCATGTCCCATCGTCGGCAGAGATAGGTATCGCTGAATAAATGACTGATGAAGATTGAACGATGTCAAGGATACAATTCCAGTAATAAGAGCATTTACAAACGTTATTCTTTCTGTCACGTCTAAGGTCCACCTAAATATATTTGAAAAAAATGCAAATATTTTGAAACAAAAAATATTACAGATATTAAATACGATAGTTGTTCAGAAAGTAAGGTCCGATTTATTTTAAAACATAAACCATCACATATTGTTTTTTAAAAAACCATTTTTATTTAATTCCTTACATGTTTCTCTATTTTTCTACATATTTTACATATTTGCCTAAACATTTGTCATAACGATCTACAAGCTTTTGTACGCCTAAATCATACACGTCTGCTGCCGGTGAGGATAACTTATCTTTAACTGTGGTAAATAAAACTCTCGGATCTCAACCCGGGCCAATGGTTTGTTGAATAACAACGTTTCGACAGCAAGCTCCGCCAACGTCATCAGGTTAACTGTGATTCCGAAAATAATATAATTAATAGTATTTTCCCGGAGCCGTTATCAAGTTTTAACCCTTTTTTAATGGGCCCTTAAAGGCCGTGCCCCCATGAAAGCACGCACGGCCAAGCATGGGGGTCTACCACTTTCTAAACCCCCTCTGCACGTGCTGTTAGTAAACTATCTTGGAACACAAGGATTGGGAACTTGTGTTTGATCCGCACCTGAGGGCATAATACCCTTTAATACGGTCATTCACTGAGATAGCTTGTGTGAGACAGAATGAAGAGCGTAGGGCTGAGGGAAAAAAGTGCCGATAATTCAACCTGAAGGGTTTCCTTACCGCGAAAAAAACCTCAGCGATAGTTATATGGGTTGAAGGGCACGATGAGCTAGCAACATGCATATGGTATTGTTGGTAGGATTAAGTTAGTAGCTGGTTGCGGGTATCATGCACGTCGATCCTCTTCTCGTCATGGTATCCGGATCTCCGTACACGTCCTGTAAAAACCGTAAGCAAGCGTGGTCAGTTTAATCGTGGTGAGCCGATCATGGGGGTTCGGGGTGGAGGAGGAGGTGCTTGGAGTGTTTGTGTTTTGTGACGCGGGTGTGGTCACAGTTGCCCACTGGCTCTGGAAATTTTCTGTTTAATGTAGCCATTCTTCAGGAACGTTTCCTTGCGGTGGTCCAGTTCCATAGGGAGACTTTCCGGGTCGGCGATTGCGCGTGATCTGTGAAACAGTGTGGTTAGCACTAAAAGTTTTTGGGCAGTTAGGTGAAAACTATCTGCATTCAAATATAAGTCAGTGTGGGTCGGATTTCTACCTAGTATCGAGAGTGACCCCGTAAAGTATTTATTCGGCGCCAATATAGGTCGTTATCGCATATTTTGTAATTTGAAAATGCCACCCACTTCGACCCTTACAATAGGGGTGTTATTTTAAATCCACGGGGTTGGTTCCTAAATCTTAAGCGGTACGTGTACTAAGTTTGGTTGAAAACGCATTAATGAATAACTTAATTTATAATAATAATTATGTATAATAATATAAGTAGCTTATTAAGTGTTCTACTATATTAATGCTTTATTTCAAAAAACTCACCGTTTGGAGAAATGTCCCAACAGTAAAATAACCTGTCGGGAAAACATGAATCGGAATAATGTACTGTGGGGGAAACGTCAATCGGGATATTGTTGTCGGGAAAACGTGCATCGGGCAAGTGTTTGTCGGATAAACGCACGGATCCCAGTCACTCGTCGCAGTGGGACCATAAACTTCACTTATCCGTAGATGAATTTCTGCTTTTTCAACGTTCCTTGCTGTCAAAAATCGGGTTGTTCAATTGTTTTAACATTTTAAACTGACACTATAAATAGCATACTGCAAGAATACCAATGCAAATGGCGTCGTGCTGTGTGACGATAAGTCAGTGACCATGCGCGTTTCAATGTTCGCAAAAAATTCGATAAGCTACAGCGATTAGGACCTTACTTACTGAATAACTCGTAACTTAGGTGATTTCATTTTACGAAAAGTATGTCATTCTGTTAGTGTAAAACTTAATTTATTCATGGAACAGTAATATTATCAATAAGATCTCGTAAAATAATGCAAGGACACGGAAAACTACTGTCACAAAAGTGTTCAATGGCAATACGCATGCCATTGTAAGCACAGTTAATAATATCACTGGTCCACAAATATTCACTTCGGATATTTTACAGAAACGAAAGTAGTCGTGTTTTATAATTTTAGATGCGCTGAACATAAATATCAAGGATAAAATAGTCTCCCGGCTCAGGGTTACAAATAAATAAGGTGTTTACGTTTCCAGTCGCACTGATGGTACATGAAATTTGACAACGATGCCATGTTGAAATCCGTTGTAAACTGTGTTAATTACAATAAGAATGAATGACTGGTATGTGCATATTTCAAAGTCATTGCGATGCTGTTTGGTTTGCAAGGGAGCAACACAAAATATTTCTGCTACCTGTGAGAGTGAACGAGAACAAAATTACACACAGAGGGAATAGCATCAACTTCAACGTCTCAGCACAGAGAAGATCACAAACAGGATATTCATTGGTCCCCAGATACACCAACTGTTGGAACACACACTTTTAGTCCATTCTAACCCCTGAGCTGCATGCGTAGCCTTGCTTCAGTAACTAGACAACAATGTTCTTGGAAACATTACTCAGGCCTTGAAGACGTACTCATTCATGCTTATAACACCCTGAAGATGCACTTCTTTTACTCCCTCCTCGAAGTGTTCTCAGGGGGCATTTCTCTCATGGAACAGCGATACACAGGATTGGACTACTGCTATGTTGGTCGATTTCTGCTGGATGTTACAGACACCACCCACAATGGGAAGGCAAAGAAAAAACGCAAATAACCTAGATAAGATCAATTAATGCATATATATCCTATTGATTACGGTAGCAATATACGTGAAACGAAAAGTCTTAACTTGTAATCCTGAGCTAGTAGACAATTTGAATCATAATATTCGTCTTCAGCGCATATAAATCTATAAAGACCGTCTATTTTGCTTTTCTGCAAAAAATCCAATGTGACGAGTGTATTTCTGCCGCAAGAATAATTAATACAATTACTTTCAGAGTGTCAAACATTTATTGTACATTAACCAAATACTCAAATATATCCTTAAATTGATTGATTAAAATTCCAACCTCGCAACAGTGTAAGAATTACCTTGGGGGTTCAATTCTTCCTCCGTCCACGCCCCTTTCCCATACGACTCCGAAGCCTCCCAATTTTATTGTTCCTTTGACAATAAACACAAGTAGAGATATAAATGTAACAAACACCTGGATGACGTCTGTCCAGACCACTGCTTTCAAGCCACCCTGTCAAATAAAATCAAGAAAATAAACAGTTTAAACAGATATTAACAAAAAATTAAAGTCCACCATTGAACGCAGAGGTTTTTATTTATTTAACTTTGACATTTTATTAAATATTACAAACGCGGTGAACTCAAGAGTTTTTGAAAAGATAATTTCATTTCATTCTGAAATAACTTAAGAAGACTAAAGAAATGAGTCCTTATTTCAAGGATATTGATCTGCACAGCAAGAGAGTTCTTAATCTGTTTTTTTGAGTAGAATGAAGATATTAACAGCCAACATATAACCTAATGCTATAATGTTATTTTAATGTAAGCCGTTTTGCTGTCAGCGAATAAGAGCAGAGAATTAGACAAACGTTGCAACATCGTCAATAATGAATGAGAATAAACCAGTACTGCAGCTGTGCCGACAATAATATATGATAACGTTGCACAAATTGATTCAACAGAGCAAGGAAGAGCTTCAACGTCTAAACAGCTCCCATTTGAAAAGAACTGTAAGCTACGAACAAAGGGAAAGGTCAGATAACTTAAAAATCTAAAGACAATTTAAGTACAAAAATTTACTAAAACAAATTGACTGTCCGTATACGTTCCGCCTACAAATCTACACCCGTGGAGCAAATTTGTACACGTGTTTTCTACGAACCGGAAACAAATACTGTGGGAGTATGACACGTCTACCACCCACAGGGCCGCGGTGAGGTGGGGTGAACAGGGGTGGAAACTTTCAAACACTTTAAAACGGCCGATATTTATATCAAATAAATATTTTTTGGGTCAATGAGATTGATAGTATTTCTTCAGATATCGTTTTTGTATAATTTCAACCCCTTTCTGGGTGTGGGTGGGGGTGGCGTTATAAAAAAACTTGGAAACAACCGAGATTGGAATCAAATCCGTGGTTATAGTTGTCGCTCAGTTTAATTATAACAATCAGCTTGCCAGTTAAGGTGTACTACTACTATCTTATGAGTAGGGGTGGAAGGGCAAAGAAATGTGTATGCTTCGCATACAAATATACACCCGTGGAATAAATTTGAACAAATTTTGTGCACGTGTTCCTTTCTAACTCAAAACAAATACCGTGGGGGATAAGACACAACTGCTACCGCTAGGAGAGGGTGTGGGAGGGGGTAGAAATTTTCAAACTAGTTAAAACGGCCTATATTTTCGTCGAAAGAAAATTTTTCGGGGTATATTGAGTAGCATTTTTCAGATAATTTTGTAATAATTACAACCCCTTTCGGCATGGAGTGGGGATGGAGGAACGTTACATAAAAATAACGCAAAAACAACCGGAATTGGTGTAAAATCCGGGGTTATGGATGTCACTGTGTTTATTTATGACATCCCGGGCAATTCCGGACACCCAGATTGTTTACAATAACACATTGTTTATGTTAACATTTCAAGCAGTTGAATAATCCATTTAAAATTTAATGATTTTTAATAAAGATTTTTGAAAATGCCTGGAAATATTGATGAGTAGGCTTTATATGTAATAGTAATTGAAGATAATCAGAAAAACTACAATGATGGTAATGTATTTCTGATACGCCTAAGCGTACGTAGCGTGAAGAGTAAAATACTTTACTAGTTATCCTGATATTGATAGTCATCTGAACGTTTTCGGGAAATCAGATTAAAATAAATAAGACAAAACGAAATCAGAAGAAACTACTTCATAAATATGAAATAGGGACATCCGCTATCCCATAAAAAATATTGTCTGACGAACAGCTTTCGTCATAGATAATTCAATGTAATAAAAAAGTAAATGTAACGGGATTTTCGCGATACGCATGTCTGTAGTGTATGGATAAGAAAGATAAAAAGTGTAATTAATTACATGCTCGAATTATCCACAGGAAAATATGGACCGAAGATTATTTTTTATATTTCTTTATTTAAGAGAAATGGTGATTTAAGTGCTAGCATAGAATAAAATTTAGGAAATAAGGACAACTTAAAGAACAAGTCGCATGAATTGTTGAATTAGAATACTGTATTCTCATAATCGAGAAGAAGATTAACAAAAAATTGACGTAGATGACCCTTGGCTAAAACTACTACATTCTGCCAAATGGGGAACACGCAGTGACACATTTTGAATAAATAGGTGTAACATGGTCAAAAATCATCAAGCTAACATATGTCACTTAATATATACATTTTTATATCATAGTCTGTGTAATCAACGGACGTGGTCGGTGATGCTACAATATGTTAATGCGACAATAACACTTTATTAAAAAAAAACATCAACTATAAAAAGTAAGAATGCCAATTAACTCAAGATTGAAAGAAAAAAAATTGTAAGATCACCTCAACCGTGTATGCAGCAAAATTTAATATACATAAAAATGGAAGGATAGATGTGTGTATTCTGTATAAAAATTGAAAAGTATAGAGAAATTTCAACCGAATTTTAAAGACATGTTAAGATTCGGGAACAGTACCCTTACATGGAGTGAATGGGTGCAAAAAAGACAGATGTTAGCGTTGATAAATAATTTTCAGGAACCCTCGATGAAGTTAGTGACATATCTCATCTTTTAACGCCATGGGAGAGGAAGCGGAGACAATAACATAACGCTCAAACTATCGATATTGGGGTCGAATCCTAGGTTATAGGAGTCACCTGTTAAGACCAATTTAACCTCATTACGATTGGTGGGGAAGGAGGGGTGACACAAAAATAATGCGAAAAGACCGCGATTGGTGTTGAGTGTACTATTTTTGCAATTCGCTAAATTGAGTGCTGCCTTTCACTATGCAGTTCAAGTTAAAATGAAAGTTCCTGTGACATAAAAGTAATGGTTGGGACATATCCGTGTAAATTTTTCAAAATTGCAAAAAATTCTGCATTTGCTTTAATTTTTGTGGCCGAAAACCCGTATTAATATTATATTCGACAAAAACACTTCCAATTTTCGTCATTGTGCGGGTAGAAAATGGGTAACTGCTTTCGCAATCGGTGTCGATTCATCGTTTGCTCATTTACTATTATTTCTTTCTCGGAATATCTTTTTCGTTTGGGTTTCAGTTTACCCGTTCATCTGGAATATTCTCTTAAGATTATTGATATTTGGAGTCCAGTTTGATATGGAATAGGCTCTATGTAAAAAAAGCTACTGTGTATTTCTGAGGTGTGGTGTTAGCTATTAGCATTAATATATTAATCCGTATTATCGTACATCCTGTAAATTACGTGTCCTAGTTTTGACATGGTTTCTAATGCATGATAGTGTCTAAAAGTGGCTAATAGTCATCTTTTTCCAATACCATTGAAAATGGCATATTATTGAGTAAACTATTAAAAGGTTCAAGGAATTAATTTACTGAATCAATTCCGAGTGTCCAGATTACAAAAGTATTATAAACACAGAGGACGTAGGTTTTCCCGATGTAATGGTTGGACGAAGAGTTCTCAAGCTTCCAATGAGGTATCGACGTCAGTTTACCTCAACGTTTAGACGGCTGGCACGGCCATCTTCGTCACGTAAAGATAAAAAATGAAATGCGAAAAGACGGAGGTTATTGTCGAGTACATGCTTTAACTTTTCGCTAAATTGAATGCTAACTCCACAGCGTGGTACAATCCCGAGAATTCTTTATCCATCATCTACACCGGAAAATCTCCGTTCTATGAATTCATTTAAAATTTTGGGAAAGCCAAGAAAATATTGAATGAATAATTCATTCGTAAGAAGTAGAAAATAATTTATATTACCAGTAGGAAATAATCTCGAGAGGACCACGAATCCAATCCGGGACCCCCGATTGGTGCGGGTGTTCTTATGAATGAAAGCCAATGTATTTTTTTACGATAAAGTATGGTTGATCACAAATATGTTAATTAACATTATCATTATTCATAAACAAATATGTTATATTTTCTACAGTGAACTAAAGGTAATTTCTATATACTGTAACATTGAAATAAAAACAATTACTCACTTTACAGGTATATAATATGCATACGATACTTAATACTGTTGATGTGATGAAAGAAGATACTTCCGTTACTGAAAATTAAGAAAACCAAATCGGAATTAATCCTTCGTGTTCGTCCACTCGTGCTACAAGTACAAACATTACCAGTTGACCGTATTCCACAAAGCTCACATATAACTATCCATACAGTAAATTTGTTTCGAAATTTTATTGCCTAAGCATGTTGCAAGATTTATTTTTTCCATTTGAATATTTAAGGTGGGAAAATACATAAGCTTTTTACACATTACTATTGGTAATTAGAGTGAATACCGTTGAAAACTTATTAGGAGCGATATATTTACGAAGGATGTATCAGTTATTAATTGATAAAGTCTAATTGACTGCGTTAACATAATCAACATTTCACAATTAGGTCAAACTGTAAAAATATATTCCAATCAATGCTGTTTTTGTGAGAAATGAGTTATCAATAAAAGACTGACTAGCTCATAGATTAATCTTATTTGTTCTAGTCCCCGCGATTTTCTTCTGCCAACGGTTTCAATAACTGAACCGGCATATTGTGTTCTTCGCGGATTGGAAAGTTTACGTCAAAATCAACTCGAGACATTTGATTACGCCCCTATCTAGAAAACATAGGACTTTTAATAAATAAGGAAACGGATATAAGGGAGATACTACCAGACGTGAAACACAAACACAACTGTAATATTTAAATCGAAACAAAATAAAATGATAAAATATTAAGTATTCCTTAAGAATAACATTAATTTTTTTTAATATTTCCTTACTAAAGTCATATTTGTAAAAACTGCAATACTATAAATGAAGTTTAATGTACAAAAAACAGTGTTGATACAATTTTAAAAAAAAAATTTCAAGGCACTAAAATTTTGTGCCGTACATTGATACTGGTCAAATATGACCAACCATCAACTTACATCTACATTAATTCTAATTATGATACTATTGTTCGTCCAGTGACGTTCAAAGTTTTCGCGCTTTTTCTTCACGTGCTCTTTCCATTTAAGCTTTGTGTCCAAGGTCATGCCTAGGTATTCAGTGGTGTTGGCGTATGGTACAACAACACCGTTAATGTTCACTCTGGTTGATACAAATGAACGATTAAAATTACAAAGAAATATTAAATGTTTCAATCTGTATTTTGTGAAGGCACCACGCTGCAATAAGTTCTGCTATACGACTTAGCCTGGTGTAGCGCTGAAGAACACTCCCCAAATTAATTCAATATTAATTTTTAATATTTTACTAAAAGCACCTGTGTACTCAGAGCCGAGCTGTGGCTTGCTGGAAATTATGGTCATATAAGTTGGAGCCAAGTTGACGGGGGCCTATGATAAACCGTGCCGTCAGACAAAAGGTAGTGGATTGTGGGAGAACCCTGCCTCAGGAGTAAGGACCTCCCCAAAGTCCCCGAAGGACAACCCTTCCAACAGGCGATACTAAACCCTCAAAAGTGTAAAATCGACGCAGAGTGGCTGAAATCAAACACGTGAAGAGTTTTACACCCTCTGGAACGAAAAGAGTCGAGCTGGAATGTAGACAAAAAAGCGAGGAAACAATACAGTTCATATCTACATATTGGAGAGGAAGGAAGTCTGGTTAGGCAGAAAATTTCGGAGTAAGATGTAACAATTCGAAAGATTTTCCTGGAAACGACTGTTTATAGCTACAACTGGAGAAGACAAAGAAAATCCCGACCAACGGAAGAGGAAGCCTTCCAGATGCTGAAAGTTGTTACGCCGATGAGGAAGTGTTAAAGAGGAAGCTGCCCAGAGGTTTCCTGTGAAGGTTGTTTGCGAGGGCTATTCCCTCGCAAGCAGAACCTTGTAGGAGAGACAGGAAGGGGCTACCTTTGGGGATGCCTTTTCCTCTCTCCGTTTTTGAACTAAGGTACCCACAAGCCGAGGCACCTCGGCCTGTTTTGAGAGGTGTATGTTCCGGGGTCACAGACCTTGGGTAAGGGTTGTTCGCTGTTCCCATTGGAACAGTCTGCCAGCTGCCTCCTAAACTGGTCGAGGTACGGATAAGGGAATGCTGCGTCCCCACAGAAAATTCTTCTCCCGCTATCGGCAGGGCGTGGGACACGTACCCAATGCCCGACCTACTTGATGCAGGTTTTTCTAGGGTTTTCCCTGCATTACTTTTAGGCGAATGCCGGGTAGGATCCTTAAACTACAGCCCGGGGGCCCTAGTTGCCCTTGGCAACCTTCCTCTACCATTCCACATCCCCGCTTTCAAATCCCTTCCTGTGCTATTAAAGGGGAGTTGCCACTATGTGGATTACCTTCGTGTAACCTGTTACCCTAAAAAAAGAAAAAAAAGAGGTTTCCTGTGAAGATTTACCAGTGAGTCGAAACGTCCACCTGGGGTAGCCAAAAAATTAACAGGTGTGCTTCTATCTGTGACGTAAATAATTGAGATTTCTTCAGCACGTATATGCCTTCACATACGACCCTTTTTCTTTTTCGTTTATGTTCAAAGTCTCATAAAATCGCCATGAGGTTTTCCCATTTAACGTATTAGAAATTTATTTGAATATTGAATCTTGTTAAAGTAAACTATCTAAAATTTAATCTCAGGAGTGAGTAAATTTTAATTATCTTGATGCAATTGAAAAGTACCCTGTTGAATTTTTTAAACCCTTAATTATCAATAAATTAAATTTAAAACAAATCAAATTTTACTTACATATAAAAGTAACCCCACCCCTCCAGCATAATATTACACTGGAATCTTACAGATTTTTCATGTGTACCTGAGGAAGATCATTCCATTCCTCTACGACGAAAGGGGACAATATTTCAGCAAGTTACGTAATTTGAACAGGAAAGAATCATCGGCATTCGTGAAGGAGGGTTTTATTATCGTGGAATGTCAACTTGAATGAAGCGTACAGCACAGTGATGCGAATTCGATAGCAGAGGACTAAAGAGAAAATTGATTCCATTCCACGCCGAACAGCAGCATTTATTGCAGCGCCTGGTGGCTTCACCAAAAACTGATTATCGATTCGTAATATTGTTTATCTGGTTTGTAATGTTAATCGATTATTCGTATCTACACAGGTCGTTTGTACACCAAATTTCATTCACTGCGGAGGAGTCCTTCATGGCGTTGCAATTTTTACAAACATGAGTTTACATCTGGTTCAGTTAGTTTGGGAACTGTAAGAATAATTTTTTCAATAAATTATTAGTAATTTCCTCTATAGAAATACACATTACCTTGGTTAAAAGCTATACTCGTTATAACAAGCATCACAGGCACCCACATAACCTATAAGAAAGGACATTATTACATTTTTCATAAGAAATTTATAACCTAATATACATAAAAAAAATACTACTTACCATGCTAATACAGAATAATAATCCACAAATAACTCGAATACCGTTATCAAATCTCAAATTCAAATACTGAAACAGTTTAATACAATAATTATATAATTAGTTAAAGTGAAATAAAATAAAGTAGTTTGTTATGCCGTAACATATTTGATTTACGTTATTCAGTTAACAATAATTGATATCGAATAAGAAAGTTAGCCAATTAAGACAAAAAAGTGATAATATAAATACCACACAACGTTTCTGGGATCCTTGTCCCTTTCGTCAGGCTCTTCATAGCACATGAAGAAAGGTACAAGGATCTCAGAAACGTTGTGCGGTATTTATATTACTTTTCTGTCTGAATTGGGTATCTTTCTTATTCATTATTTTCTATCAGACGTAAATTTGTATATTTTAATAATTGATATCCTTTGCACACAAATATTAATCTCTAATTTAAGTAGATTATTTTAATCAATTTATTAAATGAAAGTTATTCGAGTATCTTCTTCCATTTATCAGAGATTTATAATTACAATTGAAAATTCCGTTCTGGACCTCATGGGAATTAGAGAATTTTTATTATGCGAATGCAGTACAATGCATGTATATGTTTTTTTTTTAAGTTGGCTACATGTTGGAAACTCCCCTCAAAATACCATAGGAAGGAAATTTTAAAGTGGGAATGCAGAAGAGTAGAGCAAAGACACTCAGCCATTAAGAAAAATTATGAAATTAATTGCAAAGAATTATTTGGTATGTATGTACCATGATTTATCACTTTATTTGTACACTAATAAGAATTGTTAAAATATTTCCATTTCTTTGATTATTGACCTAAGTTTACAAATTTTGGACTGTATTTCGAACAACACTGAGGATCACATGACACAAGCCAATTATCACAAGTTACGTTGACGATGCATTCACCGAAATAAAGTGCAAATTCCAATTTATTGCGGAGTTTTCATTATTGTACCATATCTTATGTGGATGGTTTGTCAGTCGTAAATTTAACCAATATTAATTAAATTGTAATAAAAGTGGTACCGACATGTTCGGGTTAAATTGTCATTTGATTATCATTTTGTGACTAACGAGTTTTTATAAAATTATAATATGCATGTTCATACTGATTTTAGTTCCTGGAACTGTTTTCTACTGAAATGATATACTTTTTGTACTATTTAAAACTATTTTATTAATTATTCTCCGAATTTAACTATATCCAAATTTTAGCTGCAACTCCTGAAGTAGGAAACAATCAATTCTCGGGTCAACTCACCCTTTGACACAAAGTTATCCAAGGGAAAAACATTGCGATCACAAATCCACTTACGGGTCTGCCGCAGTGACTTGTTGATTATGGTCAATAATTAAATCGATGTGGAAAGTGGAATTCCTATAAGTTAAAAAGGGGATCTGACCGAATGTGTGGTATCTGAAGGATAAAACATGTTTCACACTCTTCCTTTCTGGTTGAGATAGTTGCTTCAATAACATTTACCAGGTTCCTATTACAAAAGTCTACATTGATCTACTGGATTAAACTTGGGCTTAAATGCCGTTAGAGTATCATCAACAGCTGAGTGGTTCCAAAAAATTTTGGAGTTCACATTAATCTCGGTCTTTTTCTACTTTTTATTATTCTATTCTTTCTGTTTCCCGTCCCGTTTCCTATAGGGTATTAAAGTGAAGTTTAAAGACATCAGGATAGCTCATCGAATCCTAAAACTCTGTATTTGACACTAATATTAATGATTTTGGATATTTTATTATTTATAATTTAAAACACGCACACACCCTTTGAATTAAAAGTGTACGAGAGTACCACTATTAGTCTCATCGATGCCGAAAAATATTGATTCGACTCTTCTACCGGACGTCTTTATATTACATCTATGTGTTATATTTACAGTCTTAAAACTATTTAATTGAAACATTTAAAACTTACTTCGTAAACTGTAGTAAGTTTCAGGTCATGAAAAATTTTGATGTAGAGGAATTGCATTTGTAAACCTGCAATAATGACTGCTAATGATGTGTAGGACATTTGTGTTCCAAACATGTAAATTTCAGCAGGCAATCCCAACACTAGAAGTGGAGACATTAAGCTGAAATCATAAAAAATGTCTAGTGGCTCAGTTATACGAATTATGAGGAAAGTTTTGCCTTCATTAGAAAGAAATAGGTGAACAAAAAATACGATATTAATACGAAGTAATGCCTCTTTTTTTTCTCCTTAAATCAGTTATGTGAATATTTTGAATTTCACGCGATTACTCAAACATTCTTCTCCAATCCAGTTCAGTAATAACTTCCTAAGTCAATTGGTGGCAGCACTGTACCATCTTGGGAAATGGCTGACATTGGCATACGCACTAGACAGCGTCCTGTGATTAAATTATTAAATGCGGAAGGTGAAACGCTCAATCGCATTCATGAAAGGCTTAAAATTGTGTATGGTGATGCAGCATTGAATTTCAAGACAGTTTGGTGATGGATTCGTAGCTGTATAGAAGTTAAGCGGAAACATCGTTTGCTGATGAAAAGCGAAGCGGCAAGCCAGATACTGAAGTGACTCCACGTAACATTCAGGGTAGCGAGTTCGCCCAACCAAAGCAATGGCGGATGTTCTTCTTTTAGCATGTCACACAACTTCAGAGATTCTGAAAATTGGATGGGCCTGACCTAGAACCATCACAGTACGAGACTACTGAGAAGGAAGTTCATCGTGGATTCACTTTGAAGGTGACGAAGCCGTGAAAACGTCCATGCGTCGATGGCTTAGAAAGCAACACCACGCTTGTTACCGCAGTAGAATACATGCCCATGTTAAAAGGTGGACAAAAACTGTGTAAAAGAACATAGACTATTGAAAAGTGTAATTTAATCTTTAATGTTGTGGGTTTATGCTGTGAAAATTGCATTCAATTGTCTTGACAAATAAAAGAAAGGCATTACTTGACTCACACTCAGAAGTTTATATGCATTTTGTTTATATGGACATGGAATCACATTTTATGTGACATCTTGTTCAGTCAATGTTTAAACGTAATACTCAGTTATGGTGCGCTTTTCGTTATCGATTTGTACAAAATATTTTTTTATAACTGTTAATTACTGCCTGGAAGCATGGGAATGTGGCTTGCCGGGGTCGAGCAGCAGACACAAGACAATGGCGGGGTGGATTGGAAAATCCGCAAGTCCCGCAAGCAAGGTCAGGGTCGGCCAAGGAAGGGGTAGGTGACCGGGAGAATATGGCCCTAAAATAGATGGAAGAGGGTCACGTGTGCACAAGGACCAACCAGGAGAGAGGGTTTTGAGGAGGCAGAGAAAGAAGTCTGGAACAAGAGAGTGGTCGAAGAGATGAATTTGGACCGTCGGTGAGAGTGGTCAGGGAAAGTTGATCCTGAAAGATTTTGGTTCTGCACGTGGGTCTCCGGTTTTCTGCGAATGCTGATGAGACAGATAGCCGCCAACGGGAGTCGACCCTGTCCGAGCTGCAGACCTGGTAAGTCGAGTTCCATGCTTCCGGGTATCGCGTCGGTTTGCCACGAGGAAAACCACGGTTAATCTTGAGAAAGGGAGGGGGTTACATGCATCCCTGGCAGGCTGGAGAGCTTTTCATTTGGTATAAATTCTGAGAAAATGAATTATTGTTTTTTTTTATAACTAAATATTGTATTTCCCAATCCTGCAAGAACAATTCTTGCAGGTGGCGCCCAACAAATAGTTAATTTAACCGTAAGCTCACCACACAGTATTATAAAATAAAAGATCATATTCGTTGCCGATAAAAATTAATTATTAGTCATCGGTTTTTGGGCTGTTGGCCACGTATAGTTTCAGCATGTCTGTCTTCGTTTCGCTTGACAGCACCAGGCGTTCTCAAGGGTAGGCATATAAACTGATTAGCCTGGTTCTCCAGTCTGCTTATATAATCACCGGAGTTGAGGCCTCAATCCGTGGCTTACCTTAAAAGAAGGCAGATGTCAAAAGGACGGAAACAACCCGAATTTTGCGGAAAGCTAAACCTCCAGCCTGGAATCTAACCAGAACCGAGGGTCAAGCTGTTAAAAACCTGAACAAAACTGGATGTCATTGTTATTATACCTACCGATAAAGGCAATGCTACTGTTGGCATGGTGAAATGAAGGTTATACAGCAGGAAGGGTCGTACAAAGTGCTAAAGAAAAATCGAACTATGACTTATGACAGTAAGACTCCTGTCCTAAGACCCAACTTCCTCCTAAAAGAGAACGACGTCTTATACAAGACCTAAGTGAAGCATTTTGAATCTACTGTCTACGAAAAAAAAGCATAGATGAAATCCCACTAAGACAATAAACTCGCCTACTTACGCACTCACGAAAAACCTATCGCGGCTTTTTCTACCAATGGTTAACTAGAATAAAAACCTTCGTCAAAGCCTCTTTTGATTTCATATACAAGATCATGGGCATTCGGTTAATGGAAACGGATATCTTGGTCAGCTTTGATGTCAACGTGCAAATGGTTGAAGTCATACGCTTATCGGAGAAGTAGCTCTGCAGTGAAATGTTGGAATTACTTAAACTCTCCTTAACGACCACATTGTTCAAATATGACATCTAATTAATGGACAGACGGAGTTCTATTTCACCTGTCGTGGCGAATCTCTACATGGAGTCCTTCGACAACCATGCGATAGAAACTGCTACTACACTGAAGCCGCCATTGTGGCTGAGATACGTCGACGACACTTTCATAATACGTTTTATTTTTACATGTGAACAAAATACATCCTAATATCAGAGGCTCGATGGAAGTGGAAGAAAACGAGTCATTGATGTTCTTGGGATGTGTTGGTGTCACGAAAAGAAACAAAGTACAGGAAGCCAACGCATACCAATAGATACCTAATGACACATCACCGCGAAGCTTAAAAGCGAACACTTAAACCCTGTTTCATATAGTGGAATGAATATGTGACGATATAGCAGGCAATATATTTAGAGAATCAAATCGTCACAAATCCCAGAAAAATGTACTCAGAAACATAAAAGCGGTCTTTCCGCACGTGAAAGGCGTAACGAAACGCATTGGTGGCATGTTAAGAAAGAATGACATAACTCCCATATTTAAGAGTTACCATACAATTGCCAGCCTTCTTCCTCCAGTAAAAGACAGGACCAACTACTAGTAAAAGGCAGATAGCAAATACCGTGTGAATGTGTGAAATTGCACATTGCGAAAACTGGTTCCGCGATACAATTAACACGTTGACTGCAGACTACGAGATAACTCGTAGACTGCGTTCTTTTCTAGGACGCCAACTACGAGTTATCTCGTCCTTGTTTACTTTTGTGCAGCTACGATTAAACTCGGAATATATTAGTGCTAATATTGATAGATGGTTTCTGGGAAAAGAACAATAAATCAATGCTATCTTGCATGAACAGAAAATTTAGTAGAAAACGAAAAAAATATATATATTTATAAAAATTAATTCAAATTCAAGAAATGAAATAAAATTTTATTGTTTGTGGAACTTCTTAAACATTCTTCCACACTAAGGGCTGGCTTCACTTTACAGGCTTGCCACTTTGATAACCTATTAGATGTTTTTATTGCTTTGCGTTTTTAATTTTTTGCGCAGCATATATATTAGTTTGTTCCACCAGTAATGCAGGAAACTCATGCGAAAAAATAAGTCCACCAGCCTTTGTACTGACGAATATGGACTCGTATTCATGATTCAGCTTTAGCGAAGTGACATGTCGAAGCGTGTCTGCGTACGAATTAACTCGTAGTTGGCTTCCGCGAAGAGATTCTGAAAATTGCCGTGGCAGTCAACGTGTTAAAGGGCCGGATAGAAGTTGGCCTTGTACGTCAGCTCCCTATATGACCAAGACTGCAGCAAGGGTAATCAGTCTATGCCTAGCCTTGTGAATGCTTGGTGATATCAGGCAAAATGTTGGCTGACACGCTGAAACTATACGTAACCCATATCCGATGTCTAACAATGAAATACTCAACACTGTTTGCTGTCCATAATTTAACCTAAATTAGTACTACTATGTCTATTGACTTTTAAATCGTGGAATTTATTTGAATAATTATCTAATATTTGAAAAAAAAATGCTTTCAAGTGCGATGTTATCGTGCGGCAGAAGTCAGAATTTATAAAACAATTAATAAGCTGCTTTACGTTAACAAACAAACTCGTTTCAGAACTGTAGGTTAATGAATTTTTAATCTAAAGTTAAATAATTTGAAGATTTTTTGGGTCCACCATTTAGTCTCTGTACGTAAAGAACGTTCATATCGTCAATGAGCGTCGGAAGAGGTGTTATTGTGTTCACAAAATATTGATGGTTCACATCTACAAGTTATTTTTCTTAAGTTCCTTCTTGTAATATCATGCCTAAATGTCTATTTTGGACCACCACTGTTCGAAGATCGAATCGATTAATATTGGTGAGAGCGAAAATTTCACTCGTAATACCTCACTACTTTCAATAATTAATAATGATTAAGAAAGATAGCCAATACAGACAAAAGCGTTGTGTGGTGTTTATATTCCCTTTTTTTTATCTGTATTGGCAATTTTTCTTATTCATTATTTTCTATCAGACGTAATTTATTTTCACTTCCAATAATTGTTCAATTATGTAGTTTCAGACTTTTTATAATTCAAAAGTTAGAATATTCATTAAAGTAAAATTCCTGAAAAATAATGTATTTAACGTGGAAATTCAACTATTCAAAAATGAGAGCCGAATTACCATCTCATATTCTGAGTATATAATATTATTTAAATTATGCAGAGCGGATTCTGTTAATTATATCAAAACATTTTCTTACTTGACGGTTTCTTTTACTTCCGTTTCTGTTGGTAGAGGTAGGACTGTAATGCTTTTTCATAATTTATGGGACAGTAATTCTCTTACTGCAAGCTTATGTTCCTCTATTAACTTATTCACTTATATTTGTTATAACATTATAATTAATACTCTTCGCATTAGACTATAAAAAATTAGAATTTACACAAATTTGTTCCCTAAAATTACATTAAAGGTAAGAAATAATTATTTTTATAACCATTTTGCAATTAACGTTTGAGGTATTATAATGAATATGTATATGCATTAAACACTATGTTGCAAAGAGATATTTTAACCTAAAATAATTATCAAGAAATCTACTTTTCCTGTTTAAAATTATATCTGCCATTTAAAAGATTTCTGTCAATACATAATAATTTTGTATTTAGCTTTACTTACGTGGCTAGTAAAGACATGGCGATGGGTAAGGCCAACAATCTTCTTCCCCCGACGAGATATTCTTCAGTTGACTGATTCTTCTCGAAGAAACTATAATAGATGCCTATTCCGAGGCTTACCACTAATATCATGGAAAATACAGTGTAATCCACAACTCCAAAGCGAAGCATAGACCTGTACAGCTCATCCACGGACTCTGTCATTGTGATTGTTTTATATCCTTTCTCTGTAATGCAAATATAATAACATTGATTATTATTGACCTCTACAATGAAATAATCATGTACTTCCTCCCATTACAAGTAAAGAGAACTCTCATTTTCGGCGACACAGTGAAGAATAACTGTCCTAGATTGATATTAATTTATAATAATAATAACAATTATGCGTAGGAAAACGTAGATCATTCTAGTGCATATCTATCTTCTTCTTTTAATATATAAATTTAGATGTTAGTGTGTATGTATGTTCCGCTTAGAAATTTAAACGTGTGGAGCATTTTCGACCATATTTTGTGCACGTTCCTTTGATCCGGAAACAAATACTGTGGGGTTAATACACTTCTACTACCCCTGACAGTGAGGGTTCATAGGTTGCAAATGTTAAAACAGGCAAAAACGATTTTCGGGGTCAATGAGACTGATATGTCCACGTCAGAGTTGAACCCAACCAACCAAGCTCATAGCTTGCCCGCCCTACTTACAACTCACTTTTAAGAACTAGAAATTAAATTGAACAAATCATTTGTGTTGGTAAGCGGTAAATTATAGCATTACTCTTGATTTTAAGCAAAGCTCTGAAGAGTTTAATATCGTATGTTGCGTACTGAGGCACCAATCTTTAGCCGACGTTTTGGAGACGGGTTGCGCTGAAGAATCTATTAACAAAATTTAAACTTCAAATGCTGGAAAATTTTCAAAGTATTCTTAATTAAATCTAAGCTACGTGATGAAGAGTTTAAATAGCTTCTTATAGAGTTTCTCCAGATTTTGTTTGTGAATAATGTCAACCCCTTTTTCCACGGGAGAAGTGCAACCTTATGGGTGGGGATGGCGGGGCGTTAAATAAAATCAAGCAAAGCAACCGAAATTGGCGTCGAATATAGGGGTTGAACGTTTCAGAGCTTAATTCTGACTTTCAATATGCTCGTTAAGTGGAGTTCAGTCCCTAGGGGGGGGGGGGGTCGAAGGGGTTGAAACAAAATTCCGCGTACAGATTTAAAAGACTGAAGCAATTTCAAAAATATTTGTACATACGTTACTTACGATCCAGGAACAAACAATATTTGGGTAAAACACCCATAGTAACAATTGGATTGGGGATGGAAGAGGTGGCATTTTAGAAACATTCTAAAACTGCAGTTATTAGCGTCTACGAAGATTTTTCGGAGTAAATTAGTCTTTTTTTAAGACGTCAATGCCTAATCTCAACCCCAAATGACAATAAAGGGAGCGGCGGAAGGTTTTTACATAAAAAATATTGCAAAAGAATAGTGTCTATTCCGGGGTTATGGAAGTCGCCGAGTTTAATTCTGATCTTTACAAACCGGGTTAAGTTGTAGTCCAAACCCAGGTGTAGGGGTAATGGAAGGCCATTACATAATTATAATACGAGAACAACTTAGATTGGAGTCGAATACGGAGTTATCAATTCCACGGATATTATTCTGGCATTCAAGATACTGATTAAGTTGTAATTCAGCCCGTAGGAATGGGGTGACACAAAGTCCCGCGAACAATCTTAAACGCGTAGAGCAATTTTTCTACCAAAATTTGTCACGTGTTACTTAAGACTTTTGTTGACACATGTTACTTACAATCCAGAAACAAACACTGAATACGTAAAACGCCCATTACGTTAGAGTACAGGGAGTATGTTACACTCTCTTAGGCTACCAGGATTATTTAAGAATCTCTTAAAGTACCTAGAGTATTTCAGTCTTTATTAAAGTAGATATAGTATTTTTGACACTCTTCGCATACAGGAGTATTTGTGACTCTCTTAAAGTACAGGAAGTAATTATATCTCTCTTAGGATATAGGCGTAGTATCTTTTACTCTCTTAGGCATTAACGATTATTTTTTACTCCATTACGGTACGAGTAGTATTTTTGACAGTCTCAAGGTACCTTACGCTACCGGGAATTGTTTTGACTATCTTAAGCGGGAGTATATTTGACAACCTTACGCTACCGGGAATTGTTTTGACTATCTTAAGATGCCAGGAGGATTTTCACCTACCTTTACGTACCGATAGTATTCTTGGCTATTTAGTGTACCGGGAGTATTTTCTACCCTCTCAAGGTTCCGTGAGTATATTCTCCTCTATTAAGGTTCCAGAGTATTAAATGTACCGTTTTAGAAATTTTTAGTAACTGTGTTTATTTGAGGTTCCAGTAGATTTCTTCACTCGTTTGAGGTTAATTGAATCATCATACCGATCATGATTAAATTAACATTCAGTCAGCAAAGGTAGGGAGGGTACACGTCGGTAAAACGTAAATGTTCAAAAGATTGATGTTCTGGATGCCGCTTGAATTACGAATTGACCTTGATATTAGTGTCTATTACAATACTTTACCGGTATAATATAAATAAAAATCAATGCAATGCAGGCAACACGGGTAGTAAGATGTAAATACTTCACATGTGAAATATTTCGGAGGACAAAAATAACCGGTACACAAAAATATGTATTATATATAACGGTTTAGATTTCGTATACAAATTATGGATTATCAGGTGCATTTTAAATTAAAATTATTTAATATAGTATTGTTAAATATGGTTAAGAATCAATTATTTTGTTTATTTTTCAATAAATTGAGTTCACAAATTTCTCAGCGTCATGAAAGAGGCTAATTATATAAACATTTCTTTAGTGATTATTGGAAATAATTTCCATATTGTCAGCTTTATATCATTTGAACTTAGCAACGATTTTATGGAAACGTTTTTAAATATGCTAAAAAGTTATGGGGAAATTTACTTTTGTGGTGTATTAATGATATCAATGATATACACACAACCAACAAACCAACAAGATGTTATATTTTCCCAAAATTGTTTAAATAACGTTGATTAACGTATAAAACTTTGGTTTAATTATTTGTTGTATTGATTAGTTGAAGTACAATTAAAATAGTCATGCGTGGTATATAACATTTATGTTAAAATAATATGTATATATAATATATAATGCCTAATTGAACCAATCAACAATGATGATGTTATTCTGAACTTATTTGATGTAATAACGACACTTACTGCTTACAACAAATTGTTTAGATCCTGTGCCTAACTATATGCTCTCCAATTAATTTATATTGTAATTAAATGTTTATAATAGTTAAAATCCACGAATATCTTAATAATGTACTTACCCCAAAATTCAGATCAGATTTAATGTAGCATCAATGCAAAATGAATCAAGTCATACACTGTACGTCAAACAATCAGTAATGGAAAATTTTCAGTCAGCTATCATGAAATAATTATTTTTCTAACAGGTGAACATTTCTTATCCGTGTACGATTGTAGAAAGACGTTGTGTGTGTTTCAGAATAATTTTTTGCATTATCTACATACTCCGGTCGACCTCCGCATGCAACGTGAGGTTTTTGATAAGTATCTGCTGAAAGTTCTTTACAACACTACATACCGAATAAACTTGCTGTAGTTCAACTTATTAAATTTTAGACTATATTATATGCATTTCTTAACTTAATTTTTATGAATTAAAACTACTAGTTTTAATTCATAAAAATTAAGTTAAGAAATGCACAAATAATTAAACCGTAAGAAATTTTAGAATCTAGACAGTTTTGGTTTAAAATAAATAATACATTGCACCAATATTTATCGGAAAATTGGTAAATCTTTTAATTAACGGTAATTAGAGATAAGTTTCTGAGCGAAATCTGACAAAATTTGTAAGAAATTGAGTTTTTCGAAGATAAAAGTATAGACATTCCTTTCTCAAACTAAATTTGGGGCATAATGTAATGCCAATTAATTAGGCCATTAATTGGTTTTAATAAAATTTAATTGTAGCGGCAGGAGCTTCCAAAGTGACAGTGGAGCCGAGCTCTGGTACTTTGTCGGAAAGTCAAAAAAGGGGAATGCACGCTAAAACTCGAGACTACGATAGTTTAGTTGGTAACGGGACATTTCGGAGGACGGAACAAATGATTCTAGAGCAGAGACTAGCCGTTGTTTCATGTATTTTTAAACAAAGTTGTGAGTTTAAGACAAAGTAAAAACATTCACGGAAGCATTTAAATCGTAAATATTGCCAAGTAAAAGTAGTGTACGTTTGTAGCCAGCCAGGAATAATAAAGTTGCAGTTTAAGTCCCAAGCGGTTAAAAGACTAACAAATCTATGAATCACAGGATTCATATAAGGCAAGCAGTTATCAGATAGCTGACAAAAAGGAGGATCATCCGAGTTCCTGGGAGCCTATCAAGGTTGACTTCAAGAGTGTAAAATCTGTGAGCCGATATTAGAATCAGTGTAAAAAATTTTGCAATAGTGTACTCCCGAAAACAAAAAGGAATGCTGAAACCAGCTGGACAGATGTGAGTAACAAAATACAAAAATAATGATTTATGTAAACGTAATTAAAGGATAGAAGTCAGATTTCGTTCTATTTTAATTGTCAATCAGAGTTAATTTCTTTTCTTTTAATTTCTTCCTATCGACATATTGTTTGGGTTAATTATAAACTGAGTGTTAATTAGTTTTCCTAAAATAAATTGTTGTGTCCATTATCAAACCCAGTAGAGACCCAGAGAACTAAAATTTTAAATTGTAATTGTTTGTGAGTTAAAGCAACAAAGTGGAAATAAATAATTCTATGTTTTAAATTATTTTTGATTGTTTCATTTAAATAAAGCCCATTAATTGATTATTACATTTGGCTACCACAATGTGGGGCAAATTTCATTTAATTAACGCTTAATTGTTGATTATTACATAATGGCGCCCAACATGGGGCAAATTTCATTTAAATAACGTCATCTTGTTAATTATTACATTTTGGCGCTTCACGTGAGGTAAATTCATTTAAATAAATTAAATTAATTAAAGCTCCATTGTTATTTATTACATATTGGCTTCCGCAACGTGGGGCAAATTAAACTAAGTAAAGGCTTTACTTTTGATTATTACAATATATATATATATATATAAAAGTTGTAATATTTACTTAAATACAAAGGAAAATTAACTGAACGTTAGAGTGATTCTAATTTTTATAATTGCAATGCAAAATCGGGCGTCCTATAAAATAATTACCAAAACAATAAATATTTTACTAAGATAAACCAAACGTTGACGACGCCAATTTCGTAGTAAAAAATTAAAATTATCGGATGTTTTAATGAAAACAAATCATTATTTAAAATATACAAACAATCAATTTATTATAGCAAATTATTTAAATCACATTACACATTAATACTTTACAATAATTTCACGCCTATTTCTCAAGGCCGATCACCGGGACTTCAATAAAGAACACTTATTAAACAATCAACTTCACAAAGGTATCAAGGCATTAATTCAAACAATCAATAAAAATATTACAATACAAAATATTAGATATGAAATTTAAAATCTGAACTCGGAAATCTGACGATAATATCATTTACTTGCGGTAAATACAGATTACAGATAGTAAGTTGTGCAGTTTTACCTTAATGTTTTCTTGAACCAAGGACATGGGCTCGGGCACACACACAATTATTAACACTTTATAGGCAGGCCATTATACACTGAATTTAATGGGCAACACATACTACTTGCTAAATTGACTCACTTCACTTGCTTCGCTGTTCCTTCTAAAAAAATCCTACTACCATACTCAAAAGTTTATCTGCTGGATGCAATAACCTGGGGCTCCCATTAATTGAAGAAAAATGTCTAACTTATGAATGTAAGCTAGACTCCAAACTATTCCGCCTCAGGCAAAATAATAGTAGGCGTTGTATCGGTGCAGTTATTCGCTCATAGACAGTTCTGGATATTATAGCTCTTAGACTATATACAGCCACACACTTTCTGAATTTATGTCATTTCTCTACCGTCTCCTACCATACTCTCTGGAGCACTGCTCCCCACAAAACTGGAGCTCTGCGCGTCTCGTAAAATGAATTTCGACAATCCCAGCAAGCATGTATTATTGCCACATATTCTTGTATATAACTCATGTGTTTTACGCCGCCAACAATACGAGTCCTAATTTTGTTCATTAATCAATTATTTCCTTTTAATTACAACAATATATATATATAAATAAACAAAAAGACGTCAAAATAAAAATAATTAATTATTTATAAACAACGAACAATTTTTATTTCTTCTGAATTTACAATTATACATTTAATATTATAAAAAGATCTCTTTCTCTCATGGGTCTTTACTGGGTTTGATAACGGACAGAACACTTAAATAATCAAAGAACCCAACATTTATCTTTAAATTAAACAGAAGTATTTAATCGTCTAGACATCGACGAAACTTATTAACGAACTTAGAATTACCAGATTGATTCTAAATTTAAAAGAGTTTATTTTATTAAAAAAAAATAAGAGAACGATATCTGACTGCATCTTTTAATTCCGTTTACACCATAAATTTCAACTTACGATTATTCAGAAACATTTGGCTCGTTCATTACACACACACTTTATAGACTGGACGTTTACACACTGACTCTAACACATATTATTGGTTCGACGATCGCTGATTCTCCATACTCGG
This sequence comes from Zhengitettix transpicula, assembly GCA_037074705.1. NCBI lineage: Eukaryota > Metazoa > Arthropoda > Insecta > Orthoptera > Tetrigidae > Zhengitettix > Zhengitettix transpicula. Next base: position 199,504,547 of record CM073591.1, on the reverse strand, counting down.
TGAAGGACATCCCAGTTGCTCGTGCTGAAACTACTCGACGCTGGATGCTGTGTCCTGGTCTCCTACCATCGAAGACAGTGGTGAAATTTTGATATTACTACAGATTGAACTTCTGCATATAAAAATGTTTATAGTTGAATAATTTTGCTATTTCTCTCGCAGGCTGCAAATTTTCTCCATACTCCGTCTCGCCGTACGCCTCCACACTCAACTGACTCAACTCCTCGACTCCAATTCCTCGACTCCTTAACTAATTCTTATCCTCCCTTTATATATGACCATCCCTTCTTTGTTCCCAAAACTACGTCGCAATTGCATTGACAGTTTCTCCATTACTCCGAGATTTACACTCTGCAGCTGCTGCTCCCCACTTAGAAAATATCTAACCACTCTGTCTTGTCAGATCGAGACAGGACCCGTAATTACTTTGCACTTGCATCCTCATCTCCACATGTGCGCTGTTCCGAAATTCTTCTGACCGCTCTGATCCCAAGTCAACAAGCCGATGGTCAAGCCCATTAACCAGACACAATGCCTTTCCTAAACCGTTTCATCTTGCAACAGACCACCCGCACATATCCCTTGCCCTGCTTTACAAATCCTAAGTACACATTGCCACTTCCTGTGCCGGCCAAGACCATTAATCCGAAACAAATATCTTGCCGCTCTGTCTTGTCACATCGAGACAGGACCCGTAATTACTTTGCACTTGCATCCTCACCCCCACATGTGCGCTGTTCCGAAACAATGCATTCCCTCAATGCATTACAATATATATAGTAATATACAACTGGGGGAGAAAAAATTACATTTTAATTTGATTGGCTTTATATTTAATATATTTAAATTAAGGGTTTACTCAAATTCAACCTTTTCTAATTGCGTCTAGGTAAATTATAATTTTTTCTCTCTTGAGTATAAACTTTAGATGATTTACTTTAACTACATTCAATATTCCAATAAGTTTCTAATACGTTAAACAGGCCATCCTCAGGGCGATTTGATAAGACTCTGAAAGTAAACCAAAAATAAAATAGGTGGTATGTGAGGGCATATATATGCGGCAGAAATCTCAATTATTTACATCGCAGAGGGAAACACATCTGATCATGTTTTGTAGTCGGCTTCCTCAGGCAAATCGGAAAATCTTCACAGAATTTTCTGGCACCTTCCTCCTTTACACTTCCTTGTCGGCGTAACAATTCTTAGCATTTCTAGACTAATACTTCTTCCGTCGGTCGGACTGTGTTCCTTCCCCAAGTTGTACCTGCGAACTATTTGAATCCTATACTTTCTCCCTTCCCAGACTTCCTCGTTCTCCGGGTTATAACTAGGAACTGTCCTGTTTCCCCGCTTGTCCACCTTGCAGCTCCACTCTATTCCTTTCCCACCAGAGGATGGAAACCTCTTCTCGTGTTTTATTTCACCCAATTTGCGTCGATTTTACACTTCCGCGGTCTTACTCTTGCCTTTTGGATGGGTTGGCCTTCGGGGATTTTGGTCAGGCAGAGTTCTCCCATAATCCGCCTCCTTTGTTTAAAGGACTGTTTCTCTTTGATACCCCATCAACTCGGCGCCATATTTTATGGAAGTAATTTTCAGCAAGCCACAGGTCGTCTCTGGGTAAACAGGCGTTTTTTATCCAAATATTATATATACATTTCCATGATTGTTAACATAAATTTAACTCTTTCCTTAGTGTTTTACCGGTCCTCGTCACAGGTATGGAATGCACTTTACACAATGAAACATTGAATTAAAGAAAACGCTCAAAGTTTAATTTACCAAAATATTAACTTATATAAATATTCCGCAAAATAGAAACACAAAATACAATTTGACGGTACAACAATTATGCAAGGTTTACAATGTATTTATTAAATTTAAAATGCGGCTCGACAAACCATTTTGCTTGATACAGATTTAAATTTCAAAACCACATAATTTACACAAAATAATTAAGAAACCTTTATAATTTTTTAATTTGGCTATATTGTGAATACTATTGCACATACCCTTTCACAAACACACCCAATTCAATCCTTTCAGAGCTCCAGACAATAGGATCCCGTCTACGGACACAATTTGCCAATATTATCGTAATGACCACGATGTTCTGACCTTGGAAACCGGTGAGCGTTACTGTAACCCCGATTATATACAGATCACAATATGGAGGGTCGTGAGCACCAGTCAATTAAAATGTTCTCATTTTTTTCTATCCACAAAAGAAAATTAGAGAAATGCTTGGCTCGGTTAAAGACAGTATAGGACTTCGTACACCTAGGGTATGCCATAGAATCCGGCCATGACATAAAGTTTAAATGAAACCAAAATCTTGGATCGTGTCAATGGTTTCTGGAACAGCATAATCAAAGAGGCCATACATATTAGGACACAAGACAACCTGCTAAACCGGGACACCGGGTTTCAATTGAGCAAGACTTGGGACCCAGCTATAACATTGTTAAGACGAGGGGTCCGGGGCTCTATTGTGGCTGGGGTTGCTGAGGGTAATGTACCTCGGCGAGTGGCCGGCCTTTTTACTGATGCTGACATGGCGGAGATGGACTGTTGACTGAGCGCTGATTGGCTCTCACAGCGTGATGATTCAGTGGAGGATATATATAATATGCAATGGAATGGAATGCGAACTATTTGAATCCTATACTGTAACCCCGATTATTTACATATCGTGGGTCATGAGCACCAGTCAATTAAAATGTTCTCATAATCCCTCAATCAACATTAATGGCAGACTTAAACTTTTGTCTACCGCCAAACTAATAGCACATATTTTCCGTCAAACTACAGATATCCAAAAGCTACTTTTCGACTTTACTTGGCTGAATTACGACCTAACAACGGCCATCCAACAACCACCCGCCTCTGCCGGCGAACTTAGCTTTTCTTGCTACACAAAAATCCACTCACGTTAATGTAAGATTGCTCGAAGTCCAAACGAGCTCTCTCAATTTGGCTGCAGCACGTTTCCTTAAAATCCTTTCCAAACAAACTTTGTCCGAGAACCCGATAAATACGACTTTCTCATGCCACACACCGACTTTTAAGAATTTGTTTAATGCGTTTAAACTCCATCAAACATTTTGATTAATTAGTTTACCATTATATAGTTATTTAAAATCATTAATTTTCTCAATTATAATTTATAGAATTCTTTAACTTCATTGAAGCATTATAGAAGATTGTATTCGATGCAATGCAATAATGAGTAAGAAACTGAGACGGAGTTTTTCAATAATGTGAAAAAGCAAGAGACTTGACATTTAATAATGGAAATCGGTTATTAATGGATTTGAGCGAAGATTCAGATGCTGAAAACGTCTAGAACTTTTGCTTCGAGACTATATAAAGCGATTTGCCGAAGGCTGAAAAATAAAGTTTGGTGTGCGTTTTCATCTGAGCATCTCTACACTAATCTGATCCCAGAAAATTTGGCCTTAGAAAAAATTAAACATTTTCTAGACATAGAGATATTTACGGACATAGAAAAATTTGCTTGAAATTAGAAGAATTTCTATACTTCTCGATACTTAGAAATAGTTTTGTCTCTTATGGAAGCTTTATAAGTGCGACAAATAGCAAGGCAGTGAGCTACAGCGTTGTATCACAAGGACGTCCAGCGATGCAAGCTGAGACCAGCCCGACTTCAAGGGATTTTTACCGGTCATCCCATCACCACAGAATTGTGCCGCTGCACCATTAACAACGCCTAGCCAAGAAATCCTGCCAGCACCTCAGTTCCTTGACTACGCTGAAATACGAAAGGTCTTCCTACTAGCCAGTAGTCAACCCCGGAGACCGACGCTTTGCCTACTTATCGTCGCTGCGGCCCAGCAATTTACACGGGTTACTTCTCAACGCTGCCAGTAGGGAATTTCGACTCCCAGTGTCTTCAGAGCTCAGAAATCCGCTACACAACGCAGCTAGCAGAGAGCATCGCAAAAATTCGATTTGCCAGAACGCAAGAAGATAGCAGTAAAACGAAAGAGAATATGCCGTGTGAAGCTGTATCTCGAGGTTTTACCGTGGAAGTTTCTAACAAACATTATTTGCAAGAATAATTTCACAGAATTAATTGTGGTAATTAAATGTTTCTAGCGTAAAATTAATTACTTTCTTTTACTCGTTAATAATAAGTGTTAATTGGTTTTGATATAATTGTATTAAATATAATTACTCAATATATATATATATATAATTGTAAAAAATATAGCATACCATTACCCTTTTAAAAACTCCGTACTATATCGATAACTAATTATACTCGAAATGTATATCTTGTATCGATTAGTATAAATCTTTGTTATGTTAACTGACCGGTTCGAAAGTTAGGAAAAACATGTAAATGCCGATTTTTTTTACAAACTAAACTTTGGTTTTCTTAAAGAATGCAACCACTCAGACGAATATGCAGTCGTTGGAGGTTAAGATGCATAACTTGAGCCCTGAAATTTTTTGCTTCAGTGCAACATGTAACGTTATATTACCTTTTTCTTTTCAGATTTCGTCCTTATAATCAGCTCTGTACGGCAGCAAAGAATCAGGAAATTGAAATTCCAAATACAATTCATCGATCCTCAACAGACATATTGAAAGTAGGACCATAATACTGTTGAATTAACTGTAGTCCATTGTAGTAGTAGTAGTAGTTGATTTTTGTTCCAGTTGGTCATATACAGAATATATTTGGACAAGTAAAATACTTTGGTTTGACTGTATTTCACCCAAACGTCGCCATTTTTTTCCGGCCCTGAAATACGTCATTTTTGACGTAGTAAGACATCATGGCCGCAGGAAACAGTCGAAAATCGAAGTATTAATGACGTCACAAAAAATTCGATCTTGCTTGATATTAAACTTTATATGAAACTCTGAAAAACCGGCAATTTTTATCTGTGTGATGACGTCACTGTAATGTTAATAACGCAAGATTTAGAACATTTTATGGAAGTCGCACTTATTGTAAGAAAACATGCATAAGTTTCGTAACTTTATAATCACATGCGAATACATGAGGTTATAACAAAGCAGAAGTCCAGGATCGAATATTTAAGCATTAAGTTTTAAAGTATCATGAAAATTCTCGCACTTTTAACACATACCTAAACCGATCCATAAATAATAGTAAACACTGATTTAATAATGTATGGAAACATTTCTAAAGAGGGCGGTCACTGGACACGACATGCACTTACAAGCATTAAGAGATAATCCCGCGCTTTTCCCCCTTCCCACGCCAAGTAACAGTAAACCCTCCATAAAAATTCATTGTATTAGTTTGTGGTATTCGTTGACAGATGGTAATACTGGTTTTCAAAATGTTGCGGTCTGATTTAATTAATTAAAATTATTTTAACTAATATTAAGAAAGTAAAGTAGCTCTGTGTACAAGATTGTATACCAGTAGCTGTCTTTTGGTCCAGAGTATGGAGGTTTTCTGAACCAATTAATGATTATGGAAGTATTGTGAATGGATACGGTGACATCAAGGAAATTAAGAGAAAAATGGTTAAATTCAAGTTCATGGGGGAATTGTAAGTTGGGATGATAATTATTGAAAATATTGACTATAAGGTTGATTTGAGAGGTGTTAACAATACAAAAAATGTCATCTATATATTTGATTTGATGATTAAACTTGAAATTAGTGGAATTGAGGATTAGATTTATAACGCATTAAATTTCATTAAGTGGAATTTTCGTTTATTGACTGAAAATGGGCCATCTGCTTTTTGAATCTGTTAATTACTAAATAATTGGGAATAGAGTTGAATAAGGAAACGACATCAAGAGAAATTAAAAGTATTAACTACAAAATTAAAGAGTGGTTATGAGGGACGGTGATGTGCTTGATTTCATCAATAAATTGGTAAGAATTTTTAACAGAATAATGGTTTTCTTCATTGAGGGCTTTAGAATCATGTTATGAATGTAGGAGGAAATGTTGTGTATGTTCTGAGAATACATTTGTTTTATCGATAAAAGAAAATGTGTTTTGTAAAGAAGTTGGTACTTATAAAGTTTTTTTAACCAACAGAATGCTCCATGTCTAAACAAATTCTTATTCTAGATAGGAACGGAGGGATGTTGTCATGGATATTTACTAAAGTAGATAGCAGAGGCAGGAGAACAGAACCAAAAGGGGAAAACTTGACACACTACATATTTATAGCATATTCGGCAATTTTGTAGGCAACGCAGTTCAGCGAATGTGAGAGCGATTCAAAAATTCGTGTACGGAGTAATAAGTTTCATTTACAAGAAACATTTTACACTCCTTGACGAATGAGTTGTAGTTGTTGATGTTCTTTACATGTTCAGGAAGGCTGTTAAATAGTGCGATACCGGAATAATGAACGCTAGACTCGTAGAGACTGAGGCTGTGATTGTCAGACCTGAGAACTGAACGGTTTCTTGTGTCGTAACCATGATTGTCCCCGTTACTTGCGAAAAGGTTCATGTTGCGTTTAACAAATTTTAGTACTTCTAATATGTAAGCGCTAGGTAGAGTCAGAATATGAAGTCTTTTGAACAGAGGCCTGCAGCTTTCTCTAGCATCTGAACCTGATATAATTCTAATGGCTCGTTTTTGCAGATTGAAAACTTCCACACTACGAGAAAAATTGCCCCAATTGGCAATACCGTAACACATATGTGAATGAAATTAGATAAAATAGACTAGAGAAGCAGTTTTGGTATCAACTTGTTGCATCAATAGCCCAATGAGTAACAAACAGAACTAAGTTTGCGCACAAGGCGATCAATGTGCAAGTTCCATTTTAATTTACTGTCGACCTGCAAGCCGAGGAAAGTCGCATGATCTCAGAACTTATCTGTTACGATGTTGTTGGTTTCTGTTGTAAAACGAACTATCTTAGTTTTCTGTACATTGAGTGTTAAATTATTGGCGGCGAACCAAGTATTTAGGTTTCTAGGTGCAATCTCAATCTTCGCATTGAGATTATTTAAATCAATGTCCGTAATTAACAAATTAGTGTCAATCTGCGTATAATACAGATTTTATAGGTTCCATATATTCTGGAAGATTATTAATATACAAAAGAAAAAGCAGTGGACCTAATATTGAGCTCTGAGGCAAGCCACAAGTAATCCCTTCCCATTCTGACAAGTGCACCTCCCACCAAAGACCTCCAACGCCGTAGTCTGGGACCTGGCAGGGATGAGCAACCTGTGGGAGCGGATCCTTGAAAACTCCGTAATGTTTTATCAGAGGGCCCATGAGTCTAGCAATGAGCTGGTTTCATTGCTAGTCTGCTACGACCCAGAAAGAAATCTAAACAGGAACCGACCTTTGACGATCTTCCTGTAAGTATCACTATAAATACGCCTTTTTTATTAATATAATATTAATTTATTAAGTAACCTATGAGCCCCTTTACAGCTTGTACGTTAATGTGATATATTACTCATATTTCGGATTTTTATGAATCTTATATATATATATATATATATATATATATATATATATATATATATATATATTGTAGTGAATAACATCGGTAAGTGGGCCGCCCGTTGTCCGCGGGCCTGGGAAGGAATAAATTAAACGGCCACGTGCGTCCGAGAGGCCCCAAGAAGCCGAGGGAACGAGTCCCTTTTTTTTGCATCGTTTGCGGGGACAGACGCAGGCAGACAGATAGAGAGAGGACTGAAAGTCGAGTGAGAGAGGCGAGAGGGTGGAAAATTTTGCGAGCGAAAAGCAACAAAGATTTTGGAGAGACGTCCATCACGGGGAAGCCGAAGAAGGAGATCGTGTGCTGCTTACTACAAGACCAGTGATCCACTGCAAGTTGGCTGACGCCACAAGTTAAAGTAAGGATCACCATTTCTGTAAAGTGCCTTCAAAAGTTAAAGATTTTTTACACGGTACGGAAATAAGCTCTGTTCTTGAATAGCTACCGAGCCGCCCACATTACCCTGTAGAGAAGGAGGATTTTATAACCAAGCCGGAGCTAATGATAATTTTTTTTGCAGACTATATGTATATCTGCTGGCGCCCAATAATATTTTTAATGTATTTTTATAAATATGTAATAATTTCTTTTATATATAGTAATAAAGTCTATATATTTACATATATTTACCAACAAATATTTATTTACATATTTATTTTTATCAGCCCCCTAACCTTAATCCGAAAAATTAGAAAGAAGGGAGAGCGTCGGCCGGAAGATGAAGCAGAAGGCAAAGAAGCAGCAACAGCAGCGGTAAAAGTGAGAGTGAATGAGTGTATGAATGAGAGAGTAAATCCCACAAGTAGGTAGTCGTAAAGGCATTTACAATTGTTATGTATGTATGTATTATCCAAACAATGACATTTTAGTTATGACAGAATATTAGTATGTTACAGACATAATATTTCGTCATCGCGGAGCAGATTCCACGAGGAAGGAACTCCGACAACTAGAAGAGGAGGCTGGACCTCGAGTTAGATGTCACCGCTACTGCACCTCACCAGCTTTGTTTTTTAAAGACACCTTCTGTTTCCGATTGTTTAGGTATGATTCCAAGAGTGCCAAAGCGTTGCCTCTGATCCCATAATATTCTAATTTTTGGAGGAGTATGCTGTGACCTACAAGATCAAATGCCTTCGAGAGATCAGCAAAAATTCCGGCTACTTTCAGTTTTTCATCAAGGGAATTTTGTATATTTTGAATGAACTCGTACATAGCAGTTCTCGTGGATTTTTGTTTGAGGAAGCCGTGTTGAGCCGGAGTAATTACTTTATACTTCGTCAAGAATTCAAGTAACTTTTTGTGTAAAAATTTTTCTAGTATTTTTGAAAATATCGGAAGTAGGGAAATTGGTCTGTAGTTTGATGCGTCGGTGGGCGAACCCTTCTTGAAGATCGGAATAACTTTTGCAGCTTTTAGGGAGTCGGGAAAAATGCCGGTAGAAAGACACGCGGTGAATATGATTTGAAGGGAAGTAGCTATGACGTCGGCACAGTGATTCACAACTTTGCTTGAGATGCCATATATATCCGCAGATTGGGTACAATTTAACTTTCTTATTACGTTTATTATTTCGATATTGGTAACCGGTTGAAGGAAAATGGAATTTTGAACAGTTGGTACAGCGTTTTGTAGCAGTTTATAAAAAGCACGACCCTCTGATGATTTATTGTTTGAAAATTGATCCGACAGGTGAACAAAATATGAATTAAATATACCCGCAGCGTCTCTGCTGGTGAAACTTTTACCGTCGTCGAAAAGCTTTATATCTGTCGCGTTATAATTGACTTTACCTGAGATATTTTTAATCACCTCCCAAGTAGCTTTTATTTTGTTATTTGAGTTTTTTATACTCCTATGTATGTAATTTTTTAGCAGCTACAAGCACTTTCCTGTAAATACGTCTATAAGATCGTAAGAAAGTCAATGATGAAGGTTTTTCTGGGGTTTTCATGCATTAGTTTTAGGCGAATGCCGGGTAGGATCCTTAAACTATAGCCCGGGGCCCTAGTTAACCCTTGGCTACCTTCCTCTGCCCTTCCGCATCCCCCCTTTCAAATCCCTTCCTATGCTATTAAAGGGTAGTTGCCACCATGTGGATTGCCCTCATGTAGCCTGTTTCCCTAAAAAAATTGTGGCGATGAATTAATATTTTCAAATTTATTCATTTGGCAGAGCCTTTAGTTATCCATTTTTTACTTTGACATTTGATCTATTCTTTAATTTAAGTTGAGCTGTCTCGTTGATGACTAATAAGAAATATTTTAGAAAAGTTCGTACATTCTATTAGTATTCTTAGTTTTATTGACATCTAAGATAAAATCCCATGGTATGGTCTCTAGTCAATTTACGATAATTCTGAGTTTTGCGGAGTTAAGGTTTCTAGTAAGTAGACCGAGTGTTTAGGGCTAGGTTTGAACATGATTTCACTCTTTATGTTCATTAATATATCCTTGTGTTCGGATAACCCTGTTTCTATTACATTAACATTGTACAAGGAGTTAATAGTAAAGAATGTGATGGTCTTTATGCCAGTTAAATCACTTTTTAATCAAGAGATTACTATAGAATTAATTTCTTTGCCAGGGAAAATGTAAATAAAACCGTGCACTTAGCTTGCTATGCAAGAAAAAATAATGTATGCTTGTACATTATTTATAAACATTTAAACTCGTGGATACATTGCAACAAAACTGGGTAGATATTCTTAAAAATCTGTAAAAACTGTGGGGTTAAGACATAACTACCTCCGCTATTGGCGAGGGTAGTAGGAGTTGTAAATGTAAAAAGTAACAGGCTAAAACCGTCGGTATTTGCGTCGAGTAATTAATTGATGGTGTCATTGTATTTGTTAATGTTTTACTGGAGACTGTTTGTGTATAATTTCACCCCCTTCGGCATGGGATAGGAGCACCCTTAAGGTTTTGAGTGGAAATATTCAAACTTGCTTAAACAGCCGATATTTGAGTCGGATAAATATTTTTAGGGGTCAAAGAAATAGTGATTCTACCGATGTTTTCGGAGTATAATTTCAACACCTTACAGCATGAGAGATGGGGTTGGACGGGCGTTACAAGAACATAACGCATATACAACCAAGTTTGGTGTAAAATCCAGGGTTGTGGATATTGCTGAGTTTAATTATGGCATTCAATTTGTCATTTAACTCCCAGGGACGGAAGTGGAAATTTTGAATCATGCAATCAAAGCAGATATTAGCGTTGAATAGATATTTTTAAGGGTTAATTAGATTGTTAGTATGTCTACCAATGTTGTGTGTGTAAAATTACAACCCCTTTTGCCATGAGAAGATGTGCACGTTTCGGGTTAGGGTGGAGGGGATATACATAAAAACACGAAAACAACCGAGATTCGGTTCAAATCGTGATTATGGATGCCGCTAACTTGAAATGGAGGGGAGGGATAGGTGGGAACGCAACTTCGAGTTACTAGGGCCCCTTAGCAGCGATTTTATTGACCTACTCGAAATTCGCCTATGATTCAGGAAAAAAGAACAATAATTAAAAGTCAAACTCTGTCGTAACGATCTCCTCATGATACATACCTCGCAGGAGAATCAGTATTAATTTCTTATTAAAATGAAAGTTATTGCGTCTATGCTATTAAAGGGGAGTTGCCCAAAGTGGATTACCCTCAAGTAGCCTGTTGCCCTAAAAAAAAAAAAAAAAAGTAAACCGATAGGAGGATTGAAGCTGTCAGCGAGGGCTCTCTCTTAGGCAGAACCTGCGATGGATGCTCTCTCGTAGACAGAACCTTGTAGGGGAGACGGAAAGGGCTACCTTGCGGATGCCTTTTCCTCTCTCCGTTTTTGAACTAAGGTTCCCCTAAGCCGAGGCACCTCGGCCTGTTTTGAGAGGTGTATGTTCCGGGGCCACAGACCTTGGTCATTCGGTAAGAGTTGTTCGCTGTTCCCATTGGAAAAGTCAGCCAGCTGCCTCCTAAACTGGTCGAGGCACGAAGAAGGGAATTCTGCGTCCTCACAGCAAACTCCTCTCCCGCTATCTGAAGAGCGTCGGACAAGTACCCAATGCCCGATCTACCTGATTAAGGTTTCTAGGGATTGTCCTGCATTACTTTTAGGCGAATGTCGGGTAGGATCCTTAAACTATAGCCCGGAGGCCCTAGATAACCCTTGGCTACTTTGCTCGACCCTTCCACATCGTTACTTGCAAAAAGGTTCATGTTGCGTTAAACAAATTTTATTATTTTTAATATGTAAGCGTCAGAATATGAAGTATTTTGAACAGCGGTCTGCAGCTTCCTCTAGCACCTGAACCTGATAGCATTTTCTAATGGCTCGTTTTTTCAGTTTGAAAACTTCTACACTACGAGAACAATTGTCCCAGTTTGCAATAATGTAACACATATGTGAATACTTAACACATTTACAACCAAATATGTGAAATTAACCAATATATTTCAAGAATCTCACTCGAAGTAATTCGTTAGTTTTACCACTGCATTAATTGAATAACTTCTATAACATAAAATTTTATTGGGGAATCAATATTGGAGTTATTAAAGATGGCGGCGATATTTATTTTTTCCAATTAATTTTGCGCAAGGATGGTAAAGTAATTGTTGTTTTTTTATTATCACTCGACGGAGTATTGCTGATAAAATTGTATTTTTTATTCAATCAAAATACTTCTGCTTTATTTCATTACTACAAAGGAACTATATTTTTATAACGCATGAACGTTAGTTTGTCTCACGCGCCAACTAAAGATGTGACGTTACGTTATCTTGGCGCGCAGTAATTTAACAGTAAATTATAACATTAACTCATATTGGCAAATTCATAAAAATATTTCATCTATAATTCTTTCCACCTTTAAGCCATGTGTTTCTCACTCTCACAGACCGGTTATCGTGTTTTCAAAAATATGTGTACCAATTTTTGTTTAATTCTGTCCAAGCGTTAAAATTTGTTCAATTAAGTTAACGTCAATACATACATACAAATATACACGCTATTTTATTATATAGATAAATTAATCATCACTATTCACCAATTACTCTTTGACTGACAGGTTTATTTACAAAAAATTAATCTAATTTATATTCAATAATACATACACAAATTTTAATCCAAATCAGGTGATTTTTTTAATTAGTTCACTTTAATTTAGATATTATATATGGGAAGGGCCTTTTAAATTTACTTACGTAATATTTTTCCATTTTGAGTTACTATGAAATGTAAACAATTTTCAGCAGGACAACTTTTATATATATATTGTGGAAATTAAAAAAGAAACATGTAATTAATTAATAAACAAGATTTTGGGACTTGCATTGTCGGCGGCGAAAACATAAAAAATGTGTACAATAATATGGGGCCTAATAATGCTTTCTTGCTGTGTGTATTGTCGAAAAACATTTCTGGACGTGAGGAACTTTAGTGTGTGTTGGGAGGCAGCGGAGAGAGGAGAATAAAATTTGAAAAGTTGGAGAAAGTTTGCGAGGTCTAATGATAAAGTTATAAGAGTGTGTGTTGGGAGGCAGCAGAATACAGAGCTGAATGTGTTTTATCAGACCTGGCGTGTGTTAGGAGTCGCCAGTTTACAGTCTCCTGTTTACAGTTCGCAATTATTGTCTGAGGTTGCGAGAGACACCAGTTAGTTAGATGCTGATATATCAAGCTAGTGTGCAGGAAATGTGGAGTTAGTAATGAGAGAACAGCGAAACAACTAGCGTGATCAAGTACAGAGGGCAGGAAGTGTTGTATTTGGAAATAATAACCACAAGTAAATTCAGTGAAACATGGCCTGTATGTGAAAGTGTTAAACAACAATCGAATGAGAACGAGCACGCTTTTTCTCCCAGCAAATCGGTCATATAAATTAAAGAATATATTATGTGTAAACCTAAATGTAAATGATTTTTATCATCAGATTTCACTTATTGTTAAAATTAAGAATTTCTCATTTTGTAAATTTATAATTGAGTACCTAACGTTTTTTATTGGACGCTCGATAGTCGACCCTGAGATCATTTTACCAACGTGGAACATAACTTCAATGGTGATAATAATTTGTTGTAATAAATTAACTTTGAGTTATATATACTAAACTCTGCTTTCCTTTAAAATCCAATCATTTTAATTTTAATTTTATGATATAAAATCTCAATTAATAGTAATTATTATATTTGGCAGCTCAACGTGGGGCAAATTAACTTGAAATTTAGTTGTAATTGTAAGTGGAATTATGACATTTTGACTCTTCAACGTGGGCTTATTTAATTTGCTTATTTTATTTGTCATTTAATAATAGTAAATACTACAATATATTGAACAATATTATTCATTGTCTGCTATTAAAAAAACTGAATTTCTAAATTGTAAAATTTACTTACGATTTGATAATTAAGATATGAAAATGTTTATCATCACACATTTTCTTTACTAAATACTGCGGTACATTTATAGCATACACCCAAATACTTTATGAATATCAGCATATATGCTCCAGATAATTGAAGGGAGTCAGAATACTCTTTCGTGGAATTTACTGTATGACGTTCGTAGCATTGTACAAAATAAATGCAAAAAAAATAACTAAATACGCCAACTCTCTTCAACAGAATACATCACGTATCATGAAGTACATTAATTGTACTATAAATGAATAAGAAAGATAGTTAATTCAGTCTGAATTGGCAATATTTCTTATTCATTATTTTCAATCAGATGTTGTAATTTTAATTGTGCTTTTAAATCAATTTAAATGTTCTTAGTTCCCTACATACTTTCTTCCGATAGTGCATTAACTTAAAGCCAATACATCAGATAGAAGATTTTTCACATACTCTCAACTCTCGCTGACTGTTCTACATTGACCTCATACATAGCAACCGCATACCGGAACCCGAATCTTGTCGAACACGATAATGCCAACTATAAGCTCCTATTCGTACTCGAAAATTAAAACTGTTTTCTCTGCAAACGTCACTATACTAGAGTGTGTATTACGACTTAATAAACCTGATACTGCCACGTACTGCCGAAACTTTAGAAATAGGGACTAACTCCCCCCCCCCCCAACAACCCATTGCTGATACTGCACCTTCCCCCAGTCGTGACACGAACAATACTATACCGTCCAAGAAGAGACCACCGTCCTCGACATCATGAAACTGAAGTCGCGGACTCGACCCACCAAGTCACCTCAACCTTTAAAAGAAGGTAAAATCGCGCAATCTCACGCAACCAAAACCAATACTGTAAGAATCCCTATAAGAAGTACGCCACGTCATTCTGTTATCAACACAATTTCATTTATCTTTGACCAAACTAAATCACTCATCCTAAATTCATTACCATCTAAGTACCCAGTCAACAGAGATAGGAGCACGCGGTACTAGATTGCGCCAATTATGACTTAGACCAGACAATAACAGATACCTTAAGAAGAGAGAGGCTATTGGAAATAATTAGAAACCCACCACTCATCGTGGCTCTAGAAAATTTGACAAATCAGGTATATGCGATAGAATTATTAAAATACAGGACCCTACCAACATAGACTCTTCTAAAGACACGCTATTATAAAAGACAGTATTAATATAATTAATAATAATAATGCAAACAAATGTAAACATCATAAATATCCATGTACTATTCATCGGACCGGACTCCCAAATCCTGTAACCGGATGTGTATTAAGATCAAAATTCTCATAGTATAAACTTAACAATAAAAGAAACATAAACTATAGAAATGTTAACCCAATAAAAAGCAAATAAATTACTCAAAACAAATAACATAATACAAATTATGTAACACCCAAATAGTAATAATATTTTTAATAAAAGTATAATTAACAAGAAGGATAATATATAGTCAATAAAACTCTGTTTCATTGTTAATGTTCAAGTAATCACGGAAATTCATCTTACATTATAGTTATATATTGTAATAAAAAGGCGTCTAAATAAAATAAAAAGATTATTAAGGGAAAACAATTCAACAAAATTTATTAACAATTTTTAATACACAATAATATTTGGGATCTCAGGGTCGTCAATTGGGTTTGATAAATGGGTGAATTTATACAATCAAATTACATTTAGCTTTTATGGAAGTTAATGCGTCTGAAAACATAGACGAACTTTGTTGTGGAAGAAAATAACACTACAGATTGAATTTAAATGTAATAATTAAATAATTAAAATTAAAGAACGATCTGACTTTTATCTTTTAATAGTGGTTTACAATATGATTTTAAAGTTTTCTACTTACGGCCGCCCAGGTCTCATTTTAGGTTTTTCGTGTACAAGATTTGGGGATATCACTGATTCTAATACTCACAGATTCTAAATGTCAACGAATTTTAATTGGCGTAGTTTGTTAGTTGGTCTAACAAACATTAGTAGGTTCTCGTAGCTTTGCTGCAACCTGGATTTGCAGATGTCGTAGCTTTAGTTGGAAATGTACTTCATTTGGGTTTGTCTATGGTTCTCCGGGTTGAATTTACGCTCGGCCACCGATTACGACGTTAATTTCACTCTCTCCTTCCCTATTGACGATTGCTTTACTTTTTAGTTCTTTAAAGCATGTTCTTTCGTTCTGAGACTATAAAACTTTTTCGACTGTTCTATTTGCCGTCTGCTGCCCAACTGCACAGCTTTCAAACTCTTCGCTGTCCGCTGCCCGACTCTATTACTTTTGTACAAAAACTTTGCTGGTCCTTATGCCTCGCCGCTCATTGCCTGACTGTCTTACTTTTGTATAAAAACTTTGCTGGTCCTTATGCCTCGCCGTTCATTGCCTGACTGACTTACTTCGTCTCGTAGATTTTGAGCGCGTAAACTCTCTTAGCTGCTCAACAATACATTCTTTGCATTGCCGCCTTGTTGCGGCGTCCGCTTTATCCACTAATAATGAGTCCTCTACAATCCAACTTTCCAATTAGAACAATGTCTTAATTACTAATTACTACAATATATTTATAATCAAACATATCTGTAAAATAAATAAAATATAATCAAAAGATTAAACATTGTTAAAAAAACGACCTGTTATAGCATCTAGAAAACAGGCAATGAAGTTATATTTTTAAATAAAATCACCTCGGTCTCAGATTATAAAATCACTCCACACGCTTTATATATACTACAGAATCGACCACGTAAATTTATCGGATCCAGAATCATCTAGCTATATATCAGAATAACCGAATGATCGCTCTGCAATGGAACTCCAATGGCCTGAACAAAAGAAAATACTTCCTAAGAAGATTAGTAGACAAAGTCAACACGGGCATAATCCTTATCAAATAATCCAACCTAAACATCAGTGATACAGTGAACCTACCAGGCTACTCAGCCGACCACCAGCCACGACGCACGGCTCAACAGGCTAGCGGAGGAGACTTAACGTTCATCAAATCTGGCATACCAACTGAAAATCTAAATACCAACTCAAACCTTGAAACCTTGCCAGTAAGACTCCACCTCAATACAAAAATCGACTCCTTCAACCACCCGCCTAACGAGACTTACAATAACAATATCTATCAGACCCAGATCTCTGAACTTAAATTTCAAATAAGATGTATAAAAATGAGAATTGTACAATGAATTGTAAATGGTTTTCAAGCACGAAAACTCAAAAAAAAATTAATAATGATTGCATTGATCCGCACATCATTTCTTTTGCAAAAAAAGAAACAGAGAAAACTACTTCCATGCAAGTGGTGGTTCACCAGTTGAAATAATAACTGTAAAGAAAATCATCATCTGCAACATATATCTCCCGAACGGAACAAAATTTACTCAAGTCGAAATAGAAAAGCTAATCAAACAAGGTGGTACCCCATTTATTATAGTTGGAGTTGTTAACAGCCACCATTATCGTGGGGATCGATCCACTCAGACAGAATATTAGAAAAGTGTTGAACAACATTAACACTATATTTTGAACAAAGATTATGGTGCGCCTTTAGTTATCGATTTGTTACAAAATATTTTTATAACTGTTGCCTAAATTACTGCCTGGAAGCATGGGAATGTGGCTTGCCGTGGTCGAGCAGCAGACACAAGACAATGGCGGGGTGGATTGGAAAATCCGCAAGTCCCGCAAGCAAGGTCATGGTCGGCCAAGGAAGGGTTAGACGACCGGGAGGGTATGGCCCTAAAATAGATGGAAGTGGGTCACGTGTGCACAAGGACCAACCAGGAGAGAGGGATTTTGAGGAGGTAGAGAAAGAAGTCTGCGAACACGAGGAGATGAATTTGGACCGTCGGTGAGAGTGGTCAGGGAGAGTTGATCCTGAAAGATTTTGTTTTGCACGTGCGTCTCCGGTCGTCTTCTGCGAATGCTGATGAGAGAGAACGGTAGTCGACCCTGTCCGAGCTGCAGACCTGGTAAGTCGCATTCCATTCTTCCGGGTATCGCGTCGGTTTGCCACGAGGAAAACCACGGTTAATCTTGAGAAAGGGAGGGGGTTACATGCATCCCTGGCAGGCTGGAGAGCTTTCGTTTTATATAAATTCTCATAAAATGAATTCTTGTTTTTATTAACTAAATATTGTATTTCCCTTTCCTGCAAGAACAATTCTTGCAGGTGGCGCCCAACAAACCGCATATCAATAGTTAATATGACCTTAAGCTCACCACAAGATGATCCCGTACATCTTAATATATCAACAAGATCAGTCAGCGCAATTGGCATCACCTGCTGTTCAAGCACCCTTGCGACATCTGCGAATGGACCACAGGAAGTTCAACGTATGATACCGACATACTCTCATAAGATCAGCGTCCAACTATTGTACCTATACGACCAAATTAGAACTTCGCTACTTCAAACTGGAATATATATAATGCAACCAGTTCTAATCGACTAATTCACGCACTATTAAACCTGAAGAGGGGCTGGAACTATTAATATCCATAATGCAGAGTGCCCCGGATTTTTCTATCAGGAAATTCAACCCTAAAAACGCGAAAAGGATAATTCCTTGGTGGAACCCTGAATGTTGCGGTGCACACACAAACTTCAAACATCGAACAGACGTACGATCAAGGAGTCCAACAAGGCCACGTGATTCATGAAGTGAAAGATCCGTAAACCAATCTAAAAGGAATCTGGAATATTATAAAATCGTTAAGATATAAAAAATAATTTATCCTCATACCATATGTATTAGATCAAAAGAATCGAGTCATCGCGAACGAATTTGTAATGAAATTTGAAGCTAACTCTTCTACAATAAACTTAAATCCCCCAATCAAAACGCAAAGCTGACTTAGAAAAGGGCACCATTTTCTATTGTTTTCTGTACAAACTTTAAAGCGGCTACTGTCGTAAACGATCCCTTTACAGAGAAAGAAATTACAGACGCAATAACAAATTCAAAAAAGGCTTCACCTGGCCCAGATAAAAATCCAAATATTCTGACAAAATAACTCCCTCATGATGGCATCATTTTCCTACTAAGCGTATTTAAAAACATGCTGCACATCAAATATTCCTTTAATCATGGTAAAACGCAATAGATCTCTACCAATAAAAAAAAACAAGGAAAATGCAGCCATAACATCGTCAACTATAGACCAATTGCTCTTCAAAGTAACTTCTGCAAAATAATAGAAAGAATCATCAACAAAAGGATTCAAGAGTATTTTGATAAATACCACCTGGAGCAAGAAACCCACAATTATTGCTTTAGACTACACCAAGGACTTTTAATCCCAAGTAACCAAAGTTCATTTACACATCACGGAAAGATCAATCCAAATCCGCATTATCAAACTTAAACAAGATAGTTATACCATGAGGGCTCAGAACCCGGAATGTCAGAGTAAACTCCACTTCCAAATGAAAATCAGTACAACGATCTTACGTATATAATGGAAATCTTTGTTGTATTGACTTAAACCTATGTTCCAGTAACTTCTCGGACAAATGCAATTGGTACACAGCATCTCACCCTTTCGACAGGATCACTACCCAATAAATATACAACTTGAACTGCCAGATAAGAATATAATTACTACAGCACCTACAAATAAATGAAACTTAAAAATGCAGACTACCCAAACAACCAAAAACATATAGAAAACGCCTTAGAAACTCTGAATTCCCCCTCGAGAATGATATTGACGACATATTTAAAAAAAAATTCTATAATAATCAAAGCCGCTGGACGCCTCTATCAAAAAAAAATATTCAAAAACACCTAAAACGTAGGCTGTAGCATGGTAGAATAACGACGGTCTACGACCTCACCGCAACTATAGAAAAGCTTTTAACAAATATAAAAGACAAAAAAACTGAAAATAGTAAAATACTATACAAGAAATCCCGAGCCAAATTCAGAAGGACCATCAAAGAAAGCAGTAGATAGCATTGGATAAACAAAGTAGCCGGTCAAAGCCACAGCAAAGACATTCAAGACGCCTGGAAAACAATCAAAGCAATACAAGGGAATTACAATTTCAACAGAATTAGCTACCTCAGAAACTCCAACTAACATGCAATTACAACCGATCAAGAAATAGCGGACACCCTTGCCAAAATTTTTGCAACCAACTCCGCTCCTAGCAACTTCAGTAAATCCTTCTTAAAATACAAACAAGATCAAGATTTACTAATAAGTTTAATATCGATGTATGTAAATAGTAACGCTATGTAATCTATTGTAAATAACATTTACAGCCAATAACCACGATGTCAACGCGACCATTATAAACCTCAATAAATAATAATAATAATTAAAAAAAATTCTCATGGTTCCTGGAAATCAACACAATATGCAACCAAACATCACGCTTTGGAAAATAGACAGACTCCACACCGATCTCTCGTTACTTGAGCTAACACAGCAAAAAAAAATCGCAAGCTCAATGGACAGAAGCCATCAACTCGCTTTGCGGACAATACCCTAACTATCAACTGATATTTACGGATGGAGAAAATAATTATTTCGGAGTCGGCAGCGCAAATATCTCAAACTGCAACAACTATAAAATGTCCCTCGACCCTCGAACTAACCACCATAAAATTAGACCTAGACTTTTGCGAACTATCAAATGGTAAACACTTCCTAGTTGTCACTGACTCTCTTTCGGCTATTACGCAGATCACGGGCGTGGGACCAGTACCCAATGCTCAACGTACCCGATGCAGGTTTTTCTAGAATTTTCCCTGCATTTCTTTAGGCGAATGCCGGGTAGGAACCTTAAACCATAGCCCGGGGGCCCTAGTAACCCTTGGCTACCTTCCTCTACCCTTCCGCATCCCCCCTTTCAAATCCCTTCCTATGCTATTTAAGGTGAGTTGCCCAATGTGGATCACCCTCATGTAGCCTGTTGCCCTAAAAAAAAATACCTGCGAGGGATGTTCTCTCGCAGGCAAAACCTTGTAGCAGAGATACGAAGGGGCTACCTTTGGGGATGCCTTTTCCTCTCCGTTTTTGAACTAAGGTTCCCACAAGCCGAGGCACCTCGGCCTGTTCTGAGAGGTGTATGTTCCGGGGTCACAGACCTTAGGCATACGGTAAGAGTTGTTCGCTATTCCCATTGGAATAGTCGGCCAGCTGCCTCCTAAACTGGTCGAGGCACGGAGAAGGGAATGCTGCGTCTCCACAGCAAACTCCTCTCCCACTATCGGAAGGGCGTGGGACAAGTACCCAATGCCCGACCTACCTGATGCAGGTTTTTCTAGGGTTTTCCCTGCATTTCTTTAGGCGAATGCCAGGTAGGATCCTTAAAATATAGCCCGGGGGTCCTAGTTAACCCTTGGCTACCTTCCTCTACCCTTCCGCATCCCCCCTTTCAAATCCCTTCCGATGCTATTAAAGGGGAGTTGCCCAAAGTGGATTACCCTCATGTAGCCTGTTGCCCTAAAAAAAAAAAGTTATTTATTTAAATTCGTTAGCAGACTTGATTCGTGATGTAAGCAAATTGTAGTATTAGTATTAGTTTTATTGCTGTTTTCTCACAAAGTTGCTCAAAAAAACCGTCACGTCAATTTGAGGCCGACTTTTCTGGCTTATAACTTTGGAACAAGACGTTCTACAAACTTATGCTCTGGTAAGCTAACTAAACGCATTACTGATTATAAGCCGCCAAAGTATTAGCTTTCAGGCTCACTTTGTTGTTAAGATATGTATTAGTTAATATGAGGTTCAATTTTTATGTGACAAATTTTGTGTATTTTCAAACCGAAATAGCAAAAAAGCATTTGCTACAATCAAGTTCTTTTTTTACCATTGGAAAGAGCAGACTTTTTCTTTTAGAGTCATCTAATTTCATTTTAGAGACTCATCATTTAAGGTCTCCTGCATAAAGGTCACTCATGCGCCACTGATGCAATTTGTAACAAATTGGCAAGTTCCAAGTACTACTGTTATGAAACTGTAGCAGCTAGCTTCCTGAAAAATAGTAACTACAGACAACTTTTTATGCTCTACACGCAGGTTGCAGTTCCAAGGTTTAAAAAGTTATAGTTTTATTGCTGTTATCTCCCAAACTTGCTCAAAAAAACCGTCACGTCAATTTGAGTCAGATTTTTCGTGCTTATAACTTTGGAACAAGACGTTCTACAAACTAATGCTTTGGTAAGCTAACTAAACTCATTACTGATTATAAGCTAAAATTAAATTAGATGACTCTAAAAGAAAATAGTCTGCTCTTTACAATGGTAACAAAAAGAACTTGATTGTAGCAAATTCTTTTTTGCAATTTGTGTGTGAAAATTCACAAAATTTGACGCGTAAAATTTGAACTTCATATTAACTAACACATATCTCGACAACAATGTGAGCTTGAAAGCTGATACTTCGCCGGCTTATAATCAGTAATGGGTTTAGTTGGCTTACCAAAGAATAAGTTTGTAGAACGATTTTTTCCAAAGTTATAAACACGAAAATTCTGACTCAAATTGACGTGACGGTTTTTTTCAGCAACTTTGTGAGATAACAGCAATAAAACTAAAACTTTTTAAACCTTGGAACTGCAACCTGCATATAGAGCATAAAAAGTTTTCTGTAGTTACCATTTTTCAGGAAGCTATCTGCTGCAGTTCTACAACAGTAGTACTTGGAACTTCACAATCTATTCACGCGCACGATTGAATTGCACAGGTGACTTTTTTTCAGGAGGCCCTGGCGCCCCCTATATACTACTAGTGAATCTTATATTTTGCACAACATCACTTGAAGCTTTATTCAACAATATCACCAAATTTCATCAAAATCCAAGATGGTACCCAAAACGCGATTTGGTCACTTGGCATGGAATATGCAAAACCCATGTGAATACAGAAAACTGTTTATTGAATTTAGGAACTAGTTGTTGGCCGACTCCACATTTTCCGTTAGTTATTAGAACCATATAAACCGTCAATTCATAAATAAAACCAATGTGAGTGTTGCCCAGGTTATGTGATCTAAACATACCAAATGATCATGGTTTAAAAATTGCATTACATTTGTTTCAAATGATGGTTAATATAGTAATAATGATATTTCTTGAATCATTTTCTGAAATAAAATATAAGATTTTACGTACTTCAAGCATTTATATTATTATCAATATCTTGCATATTTTAGTGTCTTCCTACTGAAATATTACTCTGTATTCCACATACTTTTCGAGATCTGCAACAAATGTAATATTCTTTCATGAGTTTATTGACTGATTCAACAATATCACTATCATTAAAACCTGTAATGACCCATTTTTTATTTTTTTACTTCTATTATATCTCAAATGTGGTGTGATTGTGTCCATCAATTATAATTAAAAGGGTAAAATTTTCTATATTGGCAATAACATCAGATATAAGGGAAAAAGAATTTGCTTTTGTAAACAAAGCAGCACCAGGAAGCGCGGGGACAGTTTTTTTGTCTCACCCAAACAGTGGATGGTCAGAGGAACTTAATGGGTCAGCCCAGATGTGCAGTTGACATGAGGACAGCAAGGAAGTTGTTTGAAAAATGGACTGAATGGTCAGAGACAGTGTATCTAGTTTGGGGAAGCTGCGTATGGATGCAAACATATGCTCATCCAAATGGTTGACAATTGCAGAGCTTAAGATCAAATAAGCTCTTAAGTTGGTGAATGGCAACGAGTTTACAAAGGAAGACATTTGACTAAAACTGATTTGATGATGGAGGACTTTCTGTAGGAGAGAAAAGAAGAATGACATATGCTGAACTTTATCCTTAAAGGATATCAATTGTCATTTTCATTCTAATTTGTTTCGCATTCCACCCTGAGATATTTCTTATTTTACAGTGTGCATTTTGTATATGTGGATGAATTGTGTAATATTTTGGTATTATTAATATTCAATCGAGTAAATTTTATGTTATTAAATTCAAATAAATGTATATCTAACCAAATTAATAATAAATTCATTATTTATGAAATTGAGTCATGATAAAAAAACCTTATCACACAAACTGAAAATATTTCATCCCCTTACAATATTTAATATATCATAAAAGCTTTCTTCTTACAAATATAAGATCTTTTTCTGTTCACCTATAACTTTGGTAACAGTTTGTAATGTCATGGACAAATATCAGCCAAAACAAAAGGACCTTGAAACTTTCATTTCATTACCTACATGATTTATTTTAAAAGTATATAAAATGTTATCTTTTTACCGAGAGTAATTTCATTACCCTCTTTTAAAAAAGAATTATCTAAATGAATCACCTTATCTCCTTCATAAGTTACTATTTAACACATTTAATTCGATATTATAATCCTTTATAAAATATCAACAAATTACATTTCTGAAGATGAAATTTTGCAAAAAACATTTTACAAACAGAGATTTTTTTTGTAAAACAATCATTGTACAAAATAAACTATGAGCAGGAATATCACACAGATGCTAAATGCTGAACTGGTTCTCCTAATATGGATGACAGTTTATCTTGTTCTGCATCACTCATTGGAAGTTGTTCTTTCAATTTATTTGCCATTGCTTCTGTTTCCATATATCCACAATCGGAAGAGTACCGAAGACAAACCTAAAAGTAATACAAAAATGATATGAATATGTAAAAACTATAAAAAAATATATAGACAATAACAGTGCAAATCTTACAAGAGCTTTTCCCACATTTTTATTCTGAATGCAAGTGTCTATGAATAAATCCAAGCAGGTAATATCAGGATGCCCTACTATTATGTGCTGTTCCTTATCCAATTTAGTCAGTATTAATGTGGCAGTTTCAAAATCACCTCCTTGTAGACACAACTTCATGATATTTCCTAGAATTTGTCCTGACCACCTATGGATTCAAATAGTAGAAAATGTTAGAATATAGCTCTTTTCCAAGAATCAATCAACTATATGAATATTGATGGTTTAATTTACCTTAATGTTTTATTTGTTTCCAGTCTATTTTCAAATCTTGTAAACATATCTTTGCCAATTGTAGCAAACTGCAATTTTACTTCATCAGTTTTTGGAAGTTCAGTTCTATTCATTCCATCCAAAAGACAAGTTAAAAGATTTTCTCTATCAAAATGATCAAACCTAATCATATCACTCCAAATACGAGGAAAGTGCTCTATAGCACAGTTTGAATCAATAACTTTTATCACTTCCTAAAAAATAAACAATTTTTAGACACAAATAAATGTGTATTAAAGTTGATTTAAAAATTCTTAAATGTCTGTTTATTAAATATTACTACAAAATTTAGCACTATTATGACTAATATTTCAAAATCCATACTTCAAGTAAACATAAAAAAGGATAGCATAGATTTAATTGAAAAGAAAGATGGACTGAATGGTCAGAGACAGTGTATCTAGTTTGGGGAAGCTGCGTATGGATGCAAACATATGCTCATCCAAATGGTTTTAGAAAAATGTGTTTTTAGTTTGAAAATTTGATATAGGATATTTAACCATAATGACAGCTAATATAAACATTTATAGAACAGATATGTGGATACGAAAAATATTTATAGTAGTTTTATAACACCATGATTTTCTTATCAGAACACCGAGTTATTATTTAAATTCGAATATGTAAGGCTTATTAAACAATTGTTTTAGCAGTGCTTTATTATCAACTAGCTGGGTAGCAGGTGTTGCCCAGGTTGTCATATATCCATAACCACCGATTTGACTCTAATCTCAGTTGCTTTTCCTTATTTTTATGTAATGCACCTTAACCCCTATAACTAAATGAGCTCTCCTACCATACCGCTAGGGGTTGAACTTGTGGATCCTCAAAAAGTTCATTTGATAAATATATCAGCTGTTTTAATGGGTTTGCAAATTTCCACTCCTGTCCCCGTGGGTTAAACAGAAAGTTGAATGTAATAATTAAACTCAGTGCACCCATTATCCTGGATTTTATACCAATCACGGTTGCTTCTGCATTATTTTCTTGTAATGCCCCTCAACCCCTACCTTTAAGGGTGCTCCCCTCCCACGCCAAAGAGGGTTGTAATTATACACAGAGAACTTGTAGAGAAATATTATAAACCTCATTGACCGCAAAAAATATTTATTCAACACAAATATCAACCAGTTAACATGTTTCAAAATTTCTACTCACATCCACCACTGCCCAGCCCACCCCTGCACGTTGTCCAGGTTCTCGTAATTAAACTCAGCGACATCCATAACTCCCAATTTGACTCCAATATCGGTTACTTTTGCATTTTTTCATGGCATGCCACACCAAACCCCACCCTTAAACATACTCACGCCCCATGACGATAGAGGTTGAAATTGTAAACAGAGAACATCTAGAGAAATATTATAAATTTAATTAATTCCTAAAAATAATTATTTGATGTAAATATCAGCCAATTAACATGTTTGAAAATTTCCACCTCCATTCACCCCCGCCCGTGGGGGTTAAACTGCAAGTTGTATATCATTTGAGTCCAATCTTGATTGTTTTTTCGTTATTTTAATGTAATGTAACTCCACCACCACACTTAAGGTTGCTTTCCTCCCAAATAGGTAGGGTTGCAATTATACACAGATAAGTGAAATATTTTAGAGCTCATTGACCCTGGAAAATATTTATTCGACACAAATATCGGTCAGTTAACCTGTTTGCAAATTTCTACCACCAATCAACTCCGCCTCTCCAACCTACCCCTCTGCATGCTTCCCTCCCATGTCAAAAGAGGTTGAAATTGCAAAAACCAGATAACAATAGTAGAAATCTCTTAGATTTTCTAAAAATAGTTAACCAACTTAAATATTGGCCACTTTAGCATGTTTGAATATTTTCACCCTCAATCCTGATGGTGGTAGACGAGTCTCACGCAGACAGTGTTTGTTTCCAGGTCACAAAGAACATGTGTATGAAATTTGTTTCATTTGTAGATTAGTATTCAGAACATACACACACAAATACAGGCAATTTTATTTAATATAAGATTGTAAATTCATGGATTTGCTTCAGAAAATGTTTTTAATATTTTGCACATTATTAAGAACAATTGAAAACTGCACACTATATTTAAAATTAAAACAAACACAGTTGTGTTTAGCTTACCTCCATTACACTGGGTTCTGGAGTGTAAATATGAGGTACTAGTTTGTTATACATTTTCATGAATACTTCCAATGGTTCTGCTGCACACACCAGTACAAAGAAATGGCGACTAAAAGAAAATTAACTATTAACAAAATTTTGTTTATATATATATATATATATTGTAGTGAATAACAACCTTAAGTGGCCGCGGGCCTGAGGACGAATACATTAAGCGTGCACGTGTGCTTGCCCGAGAGGCCAAAAGAAATCACGGGTACAGGTCCCTTTTTTTTGCATCGTTTGGGGGGGGGGGGCGGAGGACTTATAAATACTCCGAACCCGGGTGAAAGTGTGAGACGGAGATGCAAGGAGAGACGCGAGAGGAGACGCAGGCAGACCGAGAGAGTTGAGAGTATGGAGAATTTGGCGAGCGGGAAGAAACAAAGGTTTTGAGGGACGTCCATCGCAGGGAGGCCGAAGAAGGAGATAGTGTGCTGCTTACTACAAGACCAGTGATCCACTGCTGACACCACAAGTAAAGTAAGCATCACAATTTATGTAAAGTGCCTTCAAAAGTAGAATTTTTTTACACAGTGCAGAAATAGACTCTGTTCTTGAATAGCCCACATTACCCTGTTGAGAAGGAGAACTTTTTAATCAAGCCGGAGCTAATTTTAATTTTATGCAGACCAATGTATATCTGCTCGCGCCCAATAATATTTTTTTAATGTACTTTTGTATTTTTTGTAATAAAGTTTATTATTTTATATTAAGTAATAAAAGGCAAATCATCACAATATATATATATCTTCAAGTAAGCATCTGGCATTGTCAAAATAATTGATATAATTGGTATGGAAGAGAAATAGTTGGTGGCTTACCTGAAATTGAAGATTGGCGTAGCTATTCGGGGCAGAAAATATTCGGAGGCTATTTATATATTTGTGAGTGTGCGTGAGTGTAGATATGTATATATAGCACTTAAGAAAAATGTGATGAGGTCAAATTAAATAACATATTTAGATAGGAAGGATAGAGCGAAGTCAGCTTACCTGAAATCAACAGTTGGTCCAGTCGTGCTGAGGAGTGAAGATATTACAAATTTTTAAAAACCTGAGCCCCCTTCACCAGGAAAGGTCTGAACTTTGTTCCAGCCAGGCACGAATTGAATGGAGCCAACTGAAATGTATTTCTGTAATCTGTGCTCGTAATTTTTTGACTGAATGGCATATGAAATCACTCAATTAATTTTGTTTACATAAAAAATATTCTCAAAATAAAACTCATTCCAGTAAAAATGATGTAATGAGATCTTAGTCAAAGCTTTACCAGCAGGATAGTTAGAATGAGGAGGATGTCATAGAATTGAGCAGTGTTCTGGCTGGAAGCATGGCCAAGCAGAGTTCAATAGTAGATTTTGGTAGAGAAGAAGCCTGAAGAAGGCAGTGAATCATTTGAATCTGCCATTGATATTGGTTGGTTTTTTTTGAGCATTTTATAACATTGACAGTTGTCCATACATCTTGTTTTGGTAAGGTGATAATATTGGTATCCATGGGCGAAATATCTTGCAGAACATAGGCTTGATCCTAAATTGTCCAGAGCATGTAATGGATCAAACTGGATGTCTTTGTAAAAGTGTGAAAGAATCTGCAGTTTTATGCATAGAATGGCTTGTTTGAAAGCTATCTAAAATGTTTTGTAGGTGTGAAAAGTGTGATGATAAAAATTTTTGGACTCGTCAAGAAATGTTGTGTTTTTATTTAAATTTAGTAAAAATACATTGTAAGTGTTGCATAATTTTTGTGCCATTATATGTCATCTTGTATTGTATCAATTTTGAGGAATATTTTAAAAACCATACTATTTGGTAAATTCAATCTTAAATGTTTTTTATGTATCATTGTGATAAGTTTATATTTTAATAAACAAATGTAAATTACATTCAATACTTATTTTGAAGCCCAGTAAAGCGGTTTTAGATTAATATTTGTAAATACCATGCCAAATGTGTATGCAAATCATTTTATTAAATGAAGTATTTAAATATTGTATTAACTAAATTTCTGCTTTATCACTTCAAACCTGTTATTAAATTTTAAGAACCTGTATTGTACTGACATTAATTCAAATTGAATATTACATTAGATTGTATTACATTAAGATTGTAAAGCAATGTAAATAAAATAATATTCAATTATTTTAATTGGTTGAAAAATTTATAAATCAAATATACTTACTAATATATTGATTCCTTATAGGAATCACCAATAAGATCATAATTATTTCCAAAGTGCAGTAAGTCATCAACACGATAAGCCAAATCTTTATCTTGCAAATGATTTCTACAAACATCCATTGCAGTAACAAAAAAGTAAGTATCTTTCAAATCTTTTATTTGGAATTCTTGATTTTGTATTTCATTCATAATATCCACTAGTATAGAACTAACAGGTCCACCTATTGTTTAAAAATTGTATGCATAAATAGGGCTAATATATATATGAATAGTTTATTAAATGTCAGTCAAATACTTACGCTCCTTGCAGAAAATAATAAGGAGGTAATAGTAACTAGCTAAACTTGGTTTTATTCCAATGCTAGTAAATTCTGCAAATGCTTCGAGTGCTCTTGTCTTACCAAACTTTGAGTTTCCTATAGTACTAATAACTTCAAGAACAGAATTGAGTGTACCAGTGGTTGGATCTAAGCTTTGCTTGTTCATAGAATGTAATAAGTCCTGGAAATAATATTGAAGTGTGTATCAGAGGAATAAAATTTGTTTCAGTAGTTGAATCAAATGTCTAAATCATGTACAGACTGAAGTACTTTCATCACTAGTCTTTAAAGTGCTATTAACTTCTAAATTTTAAAATTGGGCATAAAAAATATTTCAAAAAGCATTTCAACACAAATATTTTGTTGTTTAAAAAATAGTTAGTTGTTTTAGAAAAGTAACCATATAACTATTCTGAAATAAATATTTTATAATATTGAATTAAAGTCAGGATGAAAAAATGTTGACCAGACCAAGAATTGAACCTAGAACCTCCTGATTACAGGGGGAGAATCTCTATCAACTGAACTATGCCCATCAATTGGATATCTGGTGTGAAACTTCTCCTGATGCAGGCTGGCCTACAATTTTTAACAAATCACAATTATTACGTGGTCTAAATTTTAGGACCTCAAATGAAGAATAGAGTGAACAGTGATAGCTCAGTTGGCAGAGCACTGCCCAGTAAGCACGTTTGATTCCTGGCCTGGTCAACATTGTTCCATCCTGATACTTTGATTCAATTTAATTCATGGCCTCTATGGCTTGAGTTTGTGAAAGCTTTCTCTCTATTCTTGAATTGGATATTTCAGAATATTAATATATAAAAATTAACTGCTTAATCCATTTTGACATAGTTATTTCTACATCACATATGATTATAACTAAACTGCATAGCTATTTTCAGAAGTGATGAACTAACCACCACTAGCTGCCATCGAAGTTCATCACTTTCCCGAAGATAGGCGGATGCTCTGAGAAGGGAATTAAAACCTTCTACAGAAAGAGGTAATCCTTTTTCATTCATTTCCTCATAAAGTTTCCAAGCCTTCTCTACCTGATTATAACGAATCATCCCTTGAAGCAAAGTACTATATGCTGCTTCATCTTGAGGAGTCATAGACTGAAATACCTTTTCAGCAAAGCCATTGTCCCTATTAAATGCAACAAATTTTATAATTGTACACTAACATGTTACTTTAATAAAAATACAATATCATTGGATAAGTGATTTTAATTCTTACTTCCAAGTTTTCTTTTGTCTCTTCTGACCTCTAGGTACTTGTCGAAACCAATTTTCTTCAATGAGATCTTCTGGGTGAGGTTCATCACAGTTATAAAAACATAGCAACTCCAAAAGGGATTGTTTTACTTCTTTTGAAATTTCTGAACAAAAAATTCAGTAAAGTCATAAGCAACACATTAATAGTATCCATAACATGGTAAGGTTTGCTTAAAATGCTGGTTAGTGTTATTATTTTATCACAGTATGGTAAAATAAAACAATAAGGCAATTACATTTGTTTCACAAAATAAATGATAAATTTGTCAAAATTAGATATACAAATCTAATCAAGTTGAAGTTGTAAATTTCTAGTTCTTCACTAATTTACTCGAAAAGCTGTTAACATGTGTTGCAAATTATTAACACTTAATAGAAATATAATTTCCTTTTTAATAATCCAAACAAATTGAGAAAGCATGCACATAATTTTTCCAGATGACTAGCCACTAATTTGGGAATTCATAATTAGTATAAAATACAATTTATAAACCAAGAAAAAAAATTAAGTGTCTATAGTCAAGCAAATTATCTTACACAATTTGCTATGATAAACTTTTGGTAAATATTTAAACAAGCTTCTACATAAAACATTTATTATTGGATCAACTATTGGCATAACTTTAAACTTCAATTGTATTTTCTAATATAATTGATGGCTGGCATTATAAAGTTTAAACTTTGCTTGTGAAAAATGTTGCAAGAATTAATTATTTATATACAGATGATCTAAGTAGATATGAAAGAAGTGGGGCTGTGATAGTGATAATCACATTAATTGCCATGTAGAGTTCCAATTTCCACATTTAAGTAAATATCAAGAAGTGGTTCAACCAGATATAAAGGCAAAAACTGAGATTCCAATGCACTATATCAGGAAGTAAGTAATGGAACATCAAAGTTATGCAACCCAAAGTATAAATTGCTTCATATTGGTATATAGCCTTGGATACAATAAGCAGATACTTCACAAAGTCATAGGTGAAAATATGAAAACTTATAAAGGATATTAATAAATCTACTAGTAATGACAGGGAAATGGAAAAGACAGAGAAATTAAATAAGTTGCACAAGAAAATTTCCAGTTTAAGAAATGTCATACAAAAATGATTTAAAAAATTCCTACTACTTGTATAGTGGATCATAAAAAACTGATAAGAACAGTAATTGGTTTACGGTGAATAACAGTGTTAGCAGTCTGTAGAAATAGGAATAAATAAAATACATTTTTCATATACTGTTATTCTTTTATGATGTCTTCCTGTGCTCTCACCGAATACAAATATGAATTGGTATAGTGCAGTTTTGTACATATCTAGTGTGTTATTGACAAGAATATAAAACCACAATATGGTGTTCTTGTCATATATTGTAATTCCCAAGAAGCGAAAGATGACGATAGTTCACGAGTGGGCAGTAAACGTTCACTCTCCAAAATAATGAAAACAGAGTCCTACTCGTCAGGTTTACATACACAGAATCAAGAACACCACATTGTTCATAAAAGTACCTGGAATAGGGATACTCTCACAGACATGCTTCCCCCTCATATTTACGCAACTAAATCAAACAAGTTATTGAATGGGACAACAATCTCAAGGATGGTGTGAGCATTATGTAACATGAGAGTGTGTGTGATAGATGATTAATGTGAAAATTAACTGCTCTCCAACAGAGGGTAAAATCACAGCAGAACTGATGGAGCATAGCGATCTAGAATTTTTGTTTAAAATACACAAGCCTGCTTGTTAACTTTGGCTAAACAAAGTTTTGTCTTTAAATGGAAAGTTGGAGTAAAAGGATTTACAAAATTGGTAACAAACTTTATTATGAAAAGTATATTACATTGTTGAGCATGTGTAACTCCAGTTTTGAGGAAACAGAAGCTACATGTTGAAAGTATGCTTGATAGGTCACAAATGTTAGTTCAACCATGGTAAGAACATGACTGATAAGATATTCATTAAATGTCAGATGCTAAAGTGTTTTGTAAACCATTTTCTTTTTAATAACTTCCAGCATGTACTTATGGAAACAACTGCAAATATCCTTCATAAGTTAACATGGTTAGTGTGATTCAAGCATAATGGTATGTTGGCACAAGTGAAAGTACTAGTCAACAAACATTTAAAGTCAGCACTGCCATTAAGCTCTTAGCAGTATTATTCCATTTGCATTTTATAATTATTTTACAGACATTGAACAAAAATAAATGTAATCTGATAAGATGCTGCAGTTTTATAAAATGGAATGACATGCTGTTTCTATGAAGTCATTAGGAAAGAAGTAGCTAGAATGGAACCAAGACAGAATATGAGGGTAAGCCAATAAGTATCTGCAATTAATTTTTATAATCTATTAAAACTAGAGTACACAATTTTTATTGATATAATTTTTCGATAGTCACCACGCTTTTAAATGTTTTTGGTCCACCATTGTACAAGCTTTTCAATACCTTCTGAAAGAATTTTTTTTGGTTGCGCAGCAGGTCAAATGTGCTCCACTTACTTCACCTGTTGATCTGAGCTGAATCGATGGCCGCTTAAAGCATCTTTAAGTGGACCAAACAGATAGTATGCAGATGTCTACAGGATTCTCCAACACCTCAAAATGCATTTGAAGAGTTTGAGTGGTATGGGAGGCAGTAAGTGGACGCACACTGTCATGCACCTTCCAGCAATCAACCTCTGTTTATTGCAAATAGCAGATTTCAAGGTGTTTAACAGTATATCACTGTAAGAATCAAGGCAAGAACTTCTTCAATATAGGCATCTGTTGTGACTGAAGCTGGATGCCCTGTTCTTTTTAAACTGTTTCATCCATTGGTAAACACTTCACTACGGCAAAATGTTGTCCCTGTAATATGCTGCAAGTCTTCCATGAATTAATACTCCTGGTACACCTTCAGACCACAAGAAATGGATTATGTAACACTATTCTTCTTTGGAACAAAAAGAGAGTGACATGATCATCTTTATGTCTCATCAGTGCAAAGTTGACTCAATGCTAATGATAATGCTGTAACCTACCACAGTCAAATACAAAGGTGCTATCTAGCAAAGCCATAGAGCCAACCTAGAGAAACTAAGAGCAAAATTTCAGATACTTATTGACTTCCCCACATAAACAATTATAACAAATGATGAGACACAAAGAGTACCCAAAGACCAGACCATTAGAACAACAATTTTCAATTGAGTTCCAAACCAAGGCTTAGTTTTTCGTTTCATCTTAAAGGTTCATGAAAATTTTATAAATACTTTCAATTAAGTTCCTTACCTACACCATTTTTCTCAAGTAATTCATACACAGTTATGGCATCAGAAACTAAAGCATGATTTATCATTGTCTTCAAAGTATCAACATCAACTTCTGTATCTTCTGTATACTTGAGACTAGGTCTGTATCCCTATAAATGTTAAATAATGTATCACATACTAAATGTACTTAAAAAATAATGCACTTCTATATTTTTTAAATCTCTCACCTCTATAAATGGGTCTGCCACCCTATGTTGGAAAAAATTGGAGTGTTTATCCCGAATCCATTTCGCTGCTTTTTTACCGGATTCTTTTGCCAAAGCAAATGTTCTTTTTCCCATATTAGACATAGGTATTAAATATGGATCATCATGATATTTATAATGAGGTGCATTTGGGTCACACTGAACTGTAGCAGCAAGTGTCTTCATATGAAAAATTAAGTATGAAACTTTATTAAGATAAGAAACTATCAATTTATTTGATTAAAATTATTGTGAAAACATTTGGTATTTTTAAATTTGGTAATACTGTGAGTTGGTATGGTATATTTTATGAACAAGTAGAGAAATGCATTTGCACTGATACATGCAATGATATCATTTATAATAGTATGTAAAATAATTTTTTGTACAATAAATACCTAGTCGAAGTATGAATAGTTTGAAAGGATTTTTATACCAATATATCATCACTAAATAGATTAATACATTGAATGTGTACAAATATAATAACATAGACCACACTACCAGATATAAAAAGAGTTGCTTATACTCTGGAAAAATGTTTTGTAATAAACTTCCAAAGGAAATAAAATCAATTAATCTCAAGTTGAAATTCAAAAGGGCATTTCTGCAGGATCACTGTTTTGCTAAATGAATATTTCTGCTTAAAATTACAATTAAATATAACTATATATTTAATATGTGTGTGTATATAATGCAAAAATTATTATAATATAATCAATTGTAACATTTGTGACTCTGATATTGTATTATAGGTGTGTGAGAGAAAGTGAGTTAGTGATTTTGTATTGTGTGAATTCGAGAGTGAAATTATCCCTCGTTCAAAGTACTTTGACTTGTCCAAATATATTCTGTATATAACCAACTGGGCCAATAATCTACTACTAGTATTACAATGGACTACAGTTATTAATAACAGCTAATTCAACAGTATTATGGTCCTACTTTCAATATGTCTGTTGAGGATCGATGAATCTTATTTGGAATTTTAATTTCCTGATTCTTTGCTGCAGTACAGAGCTGATTATAAGGAGGAAATCTGAAAAAAAGGAAGATAATATAACTTCACATAATGCACAGTAGAAAAAAAATTCAGGGTTCAAGTTATGCATCTTAACCTCCAACGACTGCATATTCGTCTGAGTGGTTGCATTCTTTAAGAAAATCAAAGTTTAGTTTGTAAACAAAATCGGCATATACATGTTTTTCCTAACTTTCGAACCGGTCAGTTAACATAACAAAGATTTATACTAATCGATAAAAGATATACATTTCGAGTATAATTAGTTATCGATATAGTATGGAGTTTTTAATAGGGTAATGGTATGTAATATTTTTTAGAATTATATATATATATATATATTGAGTAATTATATTCAATACAATTATATCTAAACCAATTAACACTTATTATTAACGAGTAAAAGAAAGCCATTAATTTTACACTGGAAACATTTAATTACCACAATTAATTCTGTGAAATTATTCTTGCAAATAATGTTTGTTAAAATACAATAAGAATGAAAAACGATTGAGCTCAGATTCAGAGGGTGGACAAAAGAACATTTTCTTTTTAGGAGGTTAAGTGGGGGTTGGAAAATATCTCTATAAACTGAAACTAGAAACTTCCACGGTAAAACCTCGAGATACAGCTTTACACGGCAAATGATAAATGGATCTCTCTTTCGTTTTACTGCTATCTTCTTGCGTTCTGGCAAACAGAATTCTGGCGATGCTATCTGCTAGCTGCGCTGTGTAGCGGATTTCTGAGCTCTGAAGACACTGGGAGTCGAAATTCTCTACTGGCAGTGTTGAGAAGTAACCCGTGTAAATTGCTGGGCCGCTGCGACGATAAGTAGGCGAAGCGTCGGTCTCCGGGGTTGACTACTTGCTAGTAGGAAGATCTTTCGTATTTCAGCGTAGTCAAGGAACTGAGGTGCTGGCAGGATTTCTTGGCCAGGCGTTGTTAATGGTGCAGCAGCACAATTCCGTGGTGATGACCGGAGAAATTCCCTTGAAGTCGGGCTGGTCTCAGCTTTCATCGCTGGTACGTCCTTGTGATACAACGCTGCAGCTCTCTGCCTGGCACTTATAAAGCTTGCATAAGAGACAAAAATATTCCTAAGTCTCGAGAAGTATAGAAAGTATAGAAGTATACAAATTCTTCTAATTTCATGCAAATTTTTCTATGTCCGTAAATATCTCTATGTCTAGAAAATGTTTAATTTTTTCTAAGACCAAAGTTTCAGGGATCAGATTAGTGTAGAGATCAATATATTGTTCTCGGAGTTCAACCGGGTTTTACATAATTATAGTAGAACGCAACGTTTCGACGACTAAAAGCTCTGTCGTCATCTTCTAGGCGAAGTGTCGGAACCTTTTTTTTAGGGCAACAGGCTACATGAGCATAGGAAGGGATTTGAAAGGGGGGATGTGGAAAGGTAGAGGAAGGTATCCATGGGTTAACAAGGGCCCCCGGGATATATTTTAAGGATCCTACCTGGCATTCGCCTAAAGAAATGCAGGGAAAACCCTAGAAAAACCTGCATCAGGTAGGTCGGGCATAGAACCTTTTTTTTTTTTTTTTTTTTTTTTTTGGGGTAATAGGCTACATGAGGGTAATCCACGATCTGGCAACTCCCCTTTAATAGCATAGGAAGGGACTTGAAAGGGGGGATGCGGTAAGGTAGAAGAAGGCAGCCAAGGGTTAACTAGGGCCCCCGGGCTATGGTTTAAGGATCCTACCCGGCAATTCGCCTAAAAGTGATGCAGGGAAAAACCCTAGAAAACCTGCATCAGGTAGGTCGGGCATTTGGTACTTGTCCCACGCCCTTCCGGTAGCGGGAGAGGAGTTTGCTGTGGGGTCGCAGCATTCCCTTCTCCGTGTCTCGACCAGTTTAGAAGGCAGCTGGCCGACTACTCCAATAGGAATAGCGGACAACTCTTACCGTATGCCCAACGTCTGCGACCCCGGAACATACACCTCTCAAAACTGGCCGAGGTGCCTCGGCATGTGGGAACCTTAGTTCAAAACGGAGAGGAAAAGGCATACCCAAAGGTAGCCCCTTCGTATCTCTCGTAAAAAGAACCATTCCATTGCATATTATATATATCCTCCACTGAATCATCACGCTGTGAGAGCCAATCAGCGCTCAGTCAACAGTCCATCTCCGCCATGTCAGCATCAGTAAAAAGGCCGGCCACTCGCCGAGGTACATTACCCTCAGCAACCCCAGCCACAATAGAGCTCCGGACCCCTCGTCTTAACAATGTTATAGCTGGGTCCCAAGTCTTGCTCAATTGAAACCCGGTGTCCCGGTTTAGCAGGTTGTCTTGTGTCCTAATATGTATGGCCTCTTTGATTATGCTGTTCCAGAAACCATTGACACGATCCAAGATTTTGGTTTCATTTAAACTTTATGTCATGGCCGGATTCTATGGCATACCCTAGGTGTACGAAGTCCTATACTGTCTTTAACCGAGCCAAGCATTTCTCTAATTTTCTTTTGTGGATAGAAAAAAATGAGAACATTTTAATTGACTGGTGCTCACGACCCTCCATATTGTGATCTGTATATAATCGGGGTTACAGTAACGCTCACCGGTTTCCAAGGTCAGAACATCGTGGTCATTACGATAATATTGGCAAATTGTGTCCGTAGACGGGATCCTATTGTCTGGAGCTCTGAAAGGATTGAATTGGGTGTGTTTGTGAAAGGGTATGTGCAATAGTATTCACAATATAGCCAAATTAAAAAATTATAAAGGTTTCTTAATTATTTTGTGTAAATTATGTGGTTTTGAAATTTAAATCTGTATCAAGCAAAATGGTTTGTCGAGCCGCATTTTAAATTTAATAAATACATTGTAAACCTTGCATAATTGTTGTACCGTCAAATTGTATTTTGTGTTTCTATTTTGCGGAATATTTTGGTAAATTAAACTTTGAGCGTTTTCTTTAATTCAATGTTTCATTGTGTAAAGTGCATTCCATACCTGTGACGAGGACCGGTAAAACACTAAGGAAAGAGTTAAATTTATGTTAACAATCATGGAAATGTATATATAATATTTGGATAAAAAACGCCTGTTTACCCAGAGACGACCTGTGGCTTGCTGAAAATTACTTCCATAAAATATGGCGCCGAGTTGATGGGGTATCAAAGAGAAACAGTCCTTTAAACAAAGGAGGCGGATTATGGGAAAACTCTGCCTGACCAAAATCCCCGAAGGCCAACCCTTCCAAAAGGCAAGAGTAAGACCGCGGAAGTGTAAAATCGACGCAAATTGGGTGAAATAAAACACGAGAAGAGGTTTCCATCCTCTGGTGGGAAAGGAATAGAGTGGAGCTGCAAGGTGGACAAGCGGGGAAACAGGACAGTTCCTAGTTATAACCCGGAGAACGAGGAAGTCTGGGAAGGGAGAAAGTATAGGATTCAAATAGTTCGCAGGTACAACTTGGGGAAGGAACACAGTCCGACCGACGGAAGAAGTATTAGTCTAGAAATGCTAAGAATTGTTACGCCGACAAGGAAGTGTAAAGGAGGAAGGTGCCAGAAAATTCTGTGAAGATTTTCCGATTTGCCTGAGGAAGCCGACTACAAAACATGATCAGATGTGTTTCCCTCTGCGATGTAAATAATTGAGATTTCTGCCGCATATATATGCCCTCACATACCACCTATTTTATTTTTGGTTTACTTTCAGAGTCTTATCAAATCACTCTGGGGATTGCCTCTTTAACGTATTAGAAACTTATTGGAATATTGAATGTAGGTAAAGTAAATCATCTAAAGTTTATACTCAAGAGTGAATAAATTATAATTTACCTAGATGCAATTAAAAAATGTTGAATTTGTGTAAACCCTTAATTTAATTTAATTAAATTGAAAGCCAATCAAAATCATATTTTAAAATTACACCCCTAGCTGTATATTAGTGTATATATATATATATATATATATATATATATTGTGGTAATTAAAAGGATATTATTGATTAAAGAACAAAATTAGGACTCGTATTGTTGGCGGCGTAAACACATGAGTTATAACAAGAATATGTGGCAATAATGCATGCTTGCTGGGATTGTCGAAATTCGTTTTACGAGACGCGCAGAGCTCTAGTTTTGTGGGGAACAGTGCTCCAGAGGGTATGGTAGGAGACAGTAGAGAAATGACATAAATTCTGAAAGTGTGTGGCTGTATATAGTCTAAGAGCTATAATATACAGTACTATCTACGGTTTTCGAATCTATGAGAGAATAACTGCAACGATACAACGCCGACTATTATTTTCCCTTAGGCGGAATAGTTTGGAGTCTATCTTACATTCATAAGCTAGACATTTTTCTTCAATTAATGGGAGCCCAAGGTTATTGCATCCAGCAGATAACAAACTTTTGAGTATGTTATGCGAAGCAAGTGAAGTGAGTCAATTTAGCAAATAGTATGTGTTGTCCATTAAATTCCGTGTATAATGACCAGTCAATTGTTAATAATTGTGTGTGTGTGTGTCCGAACCCATGTTTTACGTGTGACGTAAAATTTTAATTGTTTTGAAAATTATTTTATTTGACTCCAGATTTTGCAATGTAATTATAAAAATTAAAACCACTTTAACGTGCAGTTAAATTTCCTTTGTATTTAAGTAAATACTACAATATATATATATATATATATATTGTAATAACCAGCTAAGAAAGACATGAAGTCTGTTCTTATTATTCTCAGATTTGTTTACGAACTCAGACTGGGGATCCTTGAGTGGCGCGTACATATAAA
The DNA here is from genome assembly GCA_037074705.1 of Zhengitettix transpicula. NCBI lineage: Eukaryota > Metazoa > Arthropoda > Insecta > Orthoptera > Tetrigidae > Zhengitettix > Zhengitettix transpicula. The sequence goes on along the minus strand of CM073591.1, from coordinate 199,464,416 downwards.
CGATAATGATAAAATTATGGGTAAGTGACTTTTAGAGTAGGGGAGGTCTAATAATTGGGGCATTTTGCGGCTCTTAGGGCTAAATGGTTGTGACCGACGGAACCCTGAAAGGCATCATAATAGATAGACGATGTAATTATATTAAAAGGAAACGTTTAATTTAATTGATTGAGTGGCTCTCGGAGGGGGAGAACGGCAACAGATGGTGTTTGTTTGGCGAAAGTAGAAATGCAAAAAAACTGTGAAAACAAGGGAAGATTCTGGAGCCTGGATATAAATAAGAGAGGAGTTGGACAGTGAGGCTGGATTATTATTTCGTGTTGGAGAGGAGACGGACGTGTCAGCGGGGAGAGCGGTGGTACAGGTCCGCAGGGACAGACTCGGGGCCAAGTTGAAGTGGCCGAAACAATTGTTATGAACAGTTGGAAGTTTGTATTAAGGAGAGACCATCGGATGGTAGGCCAAGCTACGTGGCCGAGAGTAATCAGCTGGACATCAGTCGTCAACAGTTGGTGGGAGTTTCATCGTGGAGGTCTGTCTGAAAGCAGAGTGGGTTGAATTCGTCGTGAGGGTGACGTCGTCAAGAGGAGGTGACTGTGAAAGCAGAGTGTGAGTGCAGCCTGGTGACTGTTAAGCCGGTATAAAGTGAGTGTGTGGACCCGAGAGTGTGTAAGTTTATTTTTCTGAATTAATAATTGTAAATTGCTAATAAAGGGTTAAAAGTGTCAGATTTAGTTTCATTCGTTTCAAAGATTTCGTTTCAATCGTTTCTTTTCGTTTCAATCATTTCGTTTTTCATTTATTGTAACTGTATTTGTTTAATTGTAACATTTTGTTCCGTTTCCTTATCAACCCAGTAAAGACCTTGAGGGTACCGAGTCCAATTATTTAAAATGTATTCTAGGTAAATAAAATTGTTTTGATTTATAAAATTTCATCAGATTTGTGTAATTGAAAATTGTGTTTTAATAAATAATAAATAATAATTGTTTAAATTGATGGTAGTTTTATTTTATTTGATGTATTACATAAAATGGCTACCACAACGTGGGGCAAATTTCATTAATCAAAAATTTATTAGTGTATTTCAGTTTATATTGTAATAAACACTAAAGATAGGTTTTTTAAATGAAAGATTTTTTTTTTAAATTTCAAGGCACTAAAATTTTGTGCCGTACGTTGAAACTGGTCAAATATGACCAACCATCAACTTACACCTACATTAAATCTAATTATTATTATACTATTGTTCGTCCAGTGACGTTCAAAGTTTTCAACGCTCTAACGGGGCATCACTCCACGCACTAGGTCTGTTCTTTGGCACTCACTACACTAACTCGAAGGGTTTTGTCCTCCTAAGTCGGCGGTGTAAGTTTTCGTTGTCGAGTAGACAAAGGACGCCTGTGTTAGAATGTCGATGAAGACGGTCTTCATGCTTCCCGGCAGCACTTTTTATTTCTTTTTTAATTAATGGGATCTGTAAGTCTCTATGTAAGTCAGAGTTTCTTATATACCACGGGGCGTCTACGATGATTCGCAGCACCTTGTTCTGCCACGTCTGGATGCTCCTGACGTTGGTATCGCTTGCACATCCCCAAAGTTGGATGCCGTAAAGCCAGATCGGTTTAAGGACCTGATTGTATATGCGGATTTTGTTTTGTATTGACATTTTTGAGTGTCGTCCCAGGAGCCAATATAGTTGTCGCATTCTTAATACGAGTTCTTCGCGCTTTTTCGTCAGGTGCTCTTTCCATTTCAGCTTTGTGTCCAGGGTCATGCCTAGGTATTTAGCGGTGTTGGCGTATGGTACAATAACACCGTTAATGTTCACTCTGGGTATTGCATTCAACTTTCTATAAGTGAAGTTCACATGTACAGATTTAGACTCATTGAGTCTTATCTTCCATTTTTGAGTCCATTTATGGATGTTATCAGTAGCACTCTGTAGTTTCCTGGTTGCTTCTTCTATTGATGATGCTGTAGCAATTACTGCTGTGTCGTCTGCGAATGTAGCTACAGATACGTCAACTATTTTGGGCAAATCGCACGTGTAGAGTAAGTACAACATTGGTCCCAAAACGCTGCCCTGTGGAACTCCTGCGTTAATCTCTTTGAAGTTAGAGTACTCTGCTTCTTGTTTTACTCTAAAGAATCTACCAGTGAGGTACGATTTTAAAAGTTCGACGTACTGAGCTGGTAGTATACTATTTACTTTGTATAGTAGCCCTTCGTGCCAGACTTTATCAAAAGCCTGAGACACATCAAGAAATACGGCTGAGCAGTATTTCCTGTTTTCGAAAGTCTTCTCAATTTGATCCGTAATCCTGTGGACCTGATCAATGGTAGAGTGTTTACTTCTGAATCCAAATTGATGGTTCGGAATCAGCTGTCTTCTAGCAATAAGTGGCTTCAGTCTTTTTAGTAGAAGTTTTTCAAATAGCTTCGATATTACGGGAAGCAGCGATATGGGCCTATAGGAATTGATATTATTGGGAGGCTTACCCGGTTTCGGTATCATGGCAACTTCTGCTACTTTCCAGCAGTCAGGAAAGTGTCTCAACCTAATTGATGCATTGAACAAGTATGTTAACATCATGATAACTTTATGAGGGAACTGTTTAACTACTTCGCCCGTAATAAGGTCATATCCTGGCATCTTCCTGGCGTTCAGGTTTGCTCGTATTTCATTAAACACTTCTCGAGGTGATACTAAGTCTATACTCTCGTTGTCGTAGTTCATTCTCAGGGGCAAGTAAGTGATTGGTCCATCAAGTGGTTTAAAAATATCTTATAGATAGTCCGCAAATGCTTCTGCTTTTTGCTTATCTTCTTTGATCCACTACCCATTATGATTTTTAAAGGGAGGGATTTGCATAATTGGCCTTTTGATCTTATGCGTAGCTTTCCAAAGCGAGTAGTGGGTCTCCTTGTCAGCTGTTAATCCATCGAGATAGCTCGCAATGGACTCTTCTTTCAATTTCTGAATTTCTCTCTTTAGCTGCTGTGACTTATTATTTAAAATGGTTTTGTCAGCAGGATCGCGTGACTGTTGCCATCTTCGTCGCAGGCGTCGTTTTTCTTTGACAAGCTCTCTCACTTCCATTGGATAATTTACTCCAATGGTTTTCCTAGTTAGCGCCCTAGTATTGTTCCATGCCGCTGTCTGGATCGTCAAGGTGAATCTCTCTGCTTCTGAGTCGAGCTGTTGTTTAGTTTTCAATGGCACACACAAGTTAATTTTGCGATCAAGTTCAGTTCTGAAACTTTCCCAGTCCGTATTTCTGTTCACAAGCGTTGGTCTTATTTCTTTGTGTATTGCTCTTTCACTTAGCGTTAGGATCACTGCGGAGTGATCTGAATTTAGGTCTAATACTTCACTTACGTCTACGAAGTTTGTTGAGATTTTCTTGCTGATGAAAAAGTCCAGAAGATCCGGAATCTTTTGCGGGTCCGTCGGCCAGTAAGTGGGTTTTCCGGTAGAATGTACTGTACAACCCACTTGTTGGATTGCTGCTCTTAGTTCGCGGCCCTTAGTGGTGGTTAATCTACAGCCCCAGTCAGTGTGCTTCGCGATGAAGTCTCCCCCAAGGATAAATCTTTCGCCGAGATGTTTGAACACTGATGTGTAGTCTTCTTGTTTAATATTGTGCTTTGGAGGACAGTATAGTGTACCGACAGAGAAATTTTGTCTCGTCGTGCTGATTCCCACGATAGTAACTTGAAATTCGGCAATTTGTACGGGTATTTCTTCAAAGTGCGCTATGTTTTCGCGAATAATTACTGCACTCCCACCCTTTCCATCGTTGTCTGGATGGATAGTTTGGTAAACTCTATATCCGCGGAATTTAAGGTGAGTCTGTCGCGTGGAGTGCGTCTCTGATATCAGGCAAATGTCAATATTATTGAGATTTAGAAATATTTCAATTTCTTCTTTTTTCGCTCGAACTCCATTGGCGTTCCATGTGCCAATTCTAATATCGCTTCTGTCCATTTTCGGGATTGTTTCGCGTGATAGCGCCAGTTTCTTTAGCTTCATTGCGCGCGAGTCTGTGCGAGAACTCGTCCATTCTGTTCATCATTTGACGCATCATTTGCATAATTGATGATTCTTCATTTGGGTCACGAACAGGTATTTGTGTAGTCCCGGCCACCTGCCCGTAGGTCATTTCGGCTGACACTTTTTTGGCTGTGAATGTTCTTGGTCTAGGTGCTTGTTGTATCTTGACCCGTTTTTCCCGTCGTTTCTGTAGTTCTTTTGCCACTGAACATCCACGATAGTTAGCCGGATGGGCTTCCCCGCAGTTGGAACATCTTGCTGGCTCACTTCTTGATCTGTTACACTGTTCCGATGGATGATTCTCAGCACATTTTATACACACTGCAGCATGGCTGCAATATCTTTTAGTATGTCCATACCTCTGGCACCTCTTGCACTGCGGTATCTGTTTGCTCGTGCGCATCGCTTCGATTTTCACTACGAAGTTTTGAACGTGTTTTATACCAAATACCTTTTCAGTGCTCTCTGAGTTCTCGAATGTCAGCATGAATAGTGGGAGCTTGATCCTAGTCACTGTGTCTCCGTTTCGCACTTTTTTTATTTTATTGGTAACATCGCGCACCCTGAAACCACGTTGGATCAGTTCTGCTTTTATGTCCTCTGGATCAGTGGTAGCGTGGACGTTTCTCAGCATAACCCTTAAGGGTCTGTGTTGTTTATGTTCGTATGAGTGTCACTCATATTCGCTATCATTTAATGCGCGAGTGAGGTTTCTGTATTCGATATCATTGTTGACGTTGATTTTTAGCTGGTCTTTATTTAAGAGCCCAGCTTTGTAGTTCGTTAGATGGTTGTCCTTTAACACATTGTTAAGTTTTTTCACATCATTCACATTGCTTATTATTACAGGTGGTTTTTTTTTGTTTTAGTGACAATGGAGTCTGTTTTGTTTTGCGCGCTGGTTTGAATTTCTCTTGCTTCAGCAGGTGGGTTACCAGTCTGATTTTTCTTGGTTTTAGTAGTAGCCAGGCAGTTTCTTGATCGACTACTCCTCTTCCTCGAAGATATATTATTTCCTCGCGTGCACGCTCAAGTGCACATTCAAGATTTTTTATCTTAGCATCTTGATCAGTTATCTGATGAAGAGTTGGTATTTCACTTTTTTCATTTCTACTATTGTTATTGTCTATATGCATCTTTGTTGATGTAGACATGTTGACCACGTAAAATATTGATATTCTAAAGTGCACTTATTCACTTGACGAACTCCCAAACATGTCTTTGTCTGTTTTCTGAAGCCGATAAGATAATCGTAACTACAGTCAGCAATAGTAATAATAGTCAATTTCCTTAGCTGGCTCGAAGCAGGTACGCGATACACGACGCGCCCTTGGTCAGTGGGGGTTGAAGTAGCGGGACTCCAGTGACGTCACGAACACGAGGTAGCCGAATGACAAACCAGGGCTGCCACGTAGGAGTAAAAATCCAAGGTCTTCTCCCACGTTATCACAATAAATAATGTTACAAAGTGAACCATAATTTATATCTCGTCGCACATGACGATTTAGTAGAAAGTTATTGCACCAAATATCACCGATGCACACAGATATAAACGCGTAACGCCGGAGCACACAACTCGGACGTCCGAACACGGTGAGAGTTCCGGCTCAACTAAATGAAAGATTAATAAAATTTACTAACAATATTTTTATTGTGGCAATAACTCAAACAATTACAAATTTATAATATTGAATTTCTCAGGGTCTTCACTGGGTTTGGTAATGGACAAATCAATAATATTTATAATCTGATCAAATCGCAATTAAAAGAAAAGAAATTTACTCGTCAATTAAACTAGAACGAAATTTAATTGTGAACGAAATTAAAAGTAAAAAGATTGACTCTGATTAACAATTTTAATAAAAAAAGAGAACGAAATCTAACGGCTATATTTCAATTACGTTTACATAATTAATTGTTTTTTTAAAATTGTTACTCACGTCTGCCCAGCATTCTAGCATACCTTCCATTTTCGAAAACACTATTGCGGGTTTTACACTGCTTCTAAACTCACAGTTTCTACACCAAATTTTTAAGCCAAAATTTTATATGATGTCCGGAACTCGGATGTTCGTCCTTTCGTCATCTATCGGTTGACCGCTCGCCTTAGGTGAATTCTGCGATTTGTCGATTGGGTAGTCATTATTGTTCCGAACTTAAACCGAAACTTTTGCTATTTCTGGCCAGCTATTGACACAAAAACTGCTTTTTCTTAGCAGGTTTCGAGGTTATACTTTTATGAATGTTTTACTTTGTCCTGCTAATTGCCAACCCTGTTGAATTCTCCTTCCAAAAACTGTTATACCTCGACGAGGTCTTTCCGTGAACTGTATCTCACCAAATCTCCCTGTGAAATGTCTTCTCGTCTCGCAATTTGAGCGCGCATACGCCATTTTGACGGACCTTCCGACAAAGGAACAGAGCCGGGTTTTCTATTGTTATTTCAAAAGCTCCTGCCTCTGCAAAGGATTTCTCAAACATTTTATATTTTTATGTCGAAACAATTAATGTCCTAATTAATTGGCATTACAATATATATGTATATATATATATATTGTAGTATATAGCAACAACCTCTACCCTTTTTTCGTTTATTTAGATTTTTGGGCGCCAGGTAATTTTTAGGAAAAAATAAACAAAACAACTTTTTCATGCTTCATTACTTTATTTGTCGAGCATGAGCAATAAAATGTCGACAGGGCGTGGTTAGTTAAAGTTTTTATGTTAAACCCTCGGAGCTCCGCTCCGTCCTTCGTCGAGTCCAGCTTGGAACTCCGTCTTCATTGTCCCGTCTCAGCTGGCGCCTTAGCAAAACAATGCTCTCGCGCGGCCAAGAGACGTCGACAATGACTAGCAACCAACACTGTAACATAATCATGTTACAATATATATATATATATATATATATATATACAATGAGGTTTTAATTATTTAATTTGAATTTAAATTAATTTTACCTCACGTGAAGCGCCAAAATTTAATAATCAAATGGAAGGCCTTATTTAAATGAAATAATCAACAAGAATTTAAAACATAGAATTATTTATTTCCACTTTGTTGCTTTAACTCACAAAAAATTACATTTTAAAATTTTAGCTCTCAGGGTCTCTACTGGGTTTGATAACGGACACAACAAGTTGTTTTAAAATAAAACTAATTAACTCACAGTTTATAATTCACCCACACAATATGTCGATAGGATGAAATTAAAAGAAAAGAAATTAACTCTGATTGACAATTAAAATAGAACGAAATCTGACTTCTATCCTTTAATTACGTTTACATAAATCATTATTTTTGTATTTTGTTACTTCTGTCCAGCTGGTTCCAGCATTCTTTTTTGTTTTCGGAAGTACACTATTGCAAAATTTTTACACTGTTTCTATTATCGGCTCACAGATTTTACACTCTTGAAGTCAACCTTGATAGGCTCCCAGGAACTCGGATGATCCTCCTTTTTGTCAACAATCTGGCGACTGCTTGCCTTATATGAATCCTGTGATTCATTATATTTGCTAGTTTTTTTACCGCTTGGGACTTAAACTGCAACTTTACTATTCCTGGTTGGCTACAGACGTACACTGCTTTTACTTAGCAATATTTACGATTTAAATGCTTCCGTAAATGCTTTTACTTTGTTTTAAACTCACAACTTTGTTTAATAATACATTAAACAACGGCTAGTCTCTGTTCTAGAATCATTTTTCCGTCATCCGAAATGTCCCGTCACCAACTGAACTATCGTCGTGCTCTCGAGTTTTAGCGCGCACAGGCCATTTTTGACCTTCCAACAAAGTAACAGAGCTCGGCTCAATTGTTGTTCTGGAAGCTCCTGCCACTATAATGGATTTCTCAAACAATTTAAATTTTATGTCCAAACAATTAATGTTCGAATTAATTGGCATTACAATATATTGTAATAATCAGATAAAAACTACAAATGGTTGTGGCTAAATAAAAAGATTTATTTAGACAATTTAAACAAAATTTATTAAAGAAGTTATATACAATTTAAAATTACACAATAATATTTAGAATCTCAGGGTCTTTACTGGGTTTGATAAATGGGTGAATTGAATTTAAATTAATTAACAAAACAATCAAAGAAATGAAATAATTAAAGAAAAGAAAATAATTGAAGAACGATCTGACGTATCTTAATGAAATGGTTTACAAATAAATTTAGAGTTCTTTTACTTACGGCCGACCAGGTCTCAATTTTGGGGTTTTCTGTGCACACGTTTTTGGGGATATCACTGAATTTAAATTGGTTACAAAACACTTGTCGAAACTTTAGGTTCTCCCAGCTGGAAACGGCTACTCCTTCCGAATTAATGGTCAGTCTGATCATTAACAACTTCCTCTCGATGACATCGGTGACGGTCTCTTTACTTATTGAGTTTTTTTACTGCGGCAGGAAATTATTAGGTTACTGCTTGTGGCTTTACTTATTGAGAAACTTTCCTGTAACCTTATTCGATGAATTACAGACTGAAAAACTTTTTGTTCAATTTTAACTTGCAACCTTTCCGTTTCGCTTCTCCTCGCTGACTGTCTGTTCGTCTCGTAGATTTTCGAATGCGTACGTCTTAACAATGGTTCTTTTGTCTCGCCGCCCGCTTTGTCGCGGTGTACGCTTTATATTCTCTAATAATGAGTCCTTTACTTTACAATTATAACAATGGATTAATTACTAATTACTACATTACGCCCCAAATTCCGTTTGAGAAAGGAAATGTCTGGACTTTACTCTTCGAAAACTGAATTTTATTCTTTTCTCTCTTCTACAAATTTTGCCCTAATTTGTCAGATCGCTCGGAAACTTATACCTAATTACCATTCATTTAAAAGATTTACACAGTCCCATCAAATATTGGTGCAACTTATTATTTATTTGATTATCCAAATGGTCTAGATCCTACAATTTATTACGGTTTGAAATTAATTGTGCATTCCTTAAAACTAATGCCATAAAATAAAATAATTTTTTTAAAAAAAAAAAATTAAATTTTTTTTTTTTTATAATATTGAATTAACTTAATTTAAATTCATTTAATTTATAATTATTCTTCATCTTAAACATCAATGCTGTCACTTAATCTGAAGTAAGCTTTGACCTACTTTCTCCAGATGTCAGATGTTCTTTTGTTTACATCTACCCCCTCCAATTTTCAACTGTCTCACGTGACAACAGCACAGTGCCACGCCCCCTTTTCTTTACACAACAAATATTACTTAAGACATCACATATTCTACAACACAAAATTTAAAATCAACCACGTGACAGCTTTAACATGCCACGCCCCTTTTTCTCTACATATTAACCTATGTTCAATCATCATCACAACATCTACTTCAATACTCAAATTAAATTCACTCATGTGACAGCTTCAACATGCCACCCCCCCTTTTTCTCTGCATATTAACCTATGTTCAATCATAAACATCACAAAATCTACTTCAATACTTAAATTAAATTCACTCATGTGACAGCTTAACATGCCACGCCCCTTTTTCTCTTTTTCAACATTTAATTTATCTCTTAAAATTATCTTAAACTATTTCATCTTATTTCTACACCTTCTCCTCTATTTACACATTAAACTTCTCAACGTCATTTTCAAATCATTTCAACTGTGAGTGAGCAATCATTCAAAACTTAAATTCTCTCATGTGACAGCTTAAACATGTCACGCCCCCTTTTCTCTAACATCACTATCTTTAGTAAACAAAAACATTGTAGCAACACGCCACGAAATTATCAAGAAAATAAAGAAACGTTCTCGGTCACGAATGCCGCTCGCCTATCCGCAAAACACATCCTAGTGGTCCCCTATCACAAAATGAATTAAGCGAGAATTTTGACCCCCCCAGTATTTCAATGAAAATCATAAGAAACCCATATCCTAATGGTCTTTCTTTCCAACTTCCTAACATCTGCTTTTTCCTTCACCAACTTTGGTTAGAATAGCATCAATATTCAATTTGAAGAACACAGGAAATAGCTTTAGTTTAAACAGAATAAGCACCTAAAGGTGATGAAGACCAAATTGTTGAAAGGAAACTACAATTTGTAGCAAGAAGGTTCCCTAGGTGTGCTAGACCTATGATAGTTAAACATGACTATCCCCTCAGGTATAAGATGGAAGAAAAACAGAATCTTGAAAATCTAGGAAAATAGTTCTGTTAGCTGAAGTAACCACGTTAGCCACACGTGTAATTAACAAAGAATGTTAATCCTTCTAATTATCTAAATCCCTTCTAAACTTTACATCTTCCCTCTTGTAATATGGCATCAAGTTATACAAATTAAACGGCCTAATTGCTCCTCCATCTTTGTCTTGAATATGATAATAATTTCTGGCTCCTTTCTTTACTACCTTGAATGGGCCCTGATATATCGGTAACAATTTTGCATTTATTTTCCTTATTGGGTCTGGTACTCTCAAACTCTTAACCAGTACTTGGTCTCCCACCTCAAACTGTATTTCTCGATTTTTTTGTTTTTCTCCCCACCTCTGTGCCATTCTTTCCAAACATTGTTTTACCTTTAATCTAACTTGGTTTACATCCCAACCTGCGTTACTAATTGGATATTCAATGATGTTTTCTATAGGTAATTTTATCTGTTTTCCCTTCTGCACCTCCTCCGGAATCTGTCCTGTTGCTGTACTATATCCTTGATTTATGTACATCTCCACTTTCTTTAAATACTTGCCCCACCTTTCATGTTTATTCATACACATTATCCTTAACATTACTGCTATAGTTCTCATGTACCTCTCCGATGGATTACTTTGTGGGTGCCTAATGGAAGTGAATCCCACTTTTATTCCTATGTCTTTTAAAGTTGTTTTCCATTTATTGCTAGTAAACTGCTTTCCATGATCCGATATAATTCTATCTGGCCTTCCCTCTTCCTCACAATAAACCTTCATCCCTTTCAAACAGTTGTTAGTTTTTGCATCTTTAAGCCCAAATAAACGTACATACTTTGTGAAAGAATCCAATACGACTAAGATAAAATTCCATCTATTTATACTCCTAGTTAATGGTCCTAAAAGATCTAAGTATATTAGCTCTCCTTTCCCTTCAGGTACCACAGTGACAAATTTTCCTTCAAATGTAATATTCCTATGTTTACACAACTGACACATGTGACATGTCCTCACATATTCCTTGATATCTCCATTCATCCCCTTCCATGATAATGTATTTCTCAATAATTTTATAAGTTTACTGCAGCCTGGATGTCCCTGTTGATCATGAAAATATTCTAGCAAATCTCTCCTACACTTCTCTGGCACTTCTAACACCCATCCTTTCCTTGCCTTTTCATTATTTCTAAATATTAAACCACCCTTTATTTTATACTCATTACTACCAATCTTTTCCCTGTTTCTGTTCTGTTCATGTTCTTCTATCTTTTTCTTTAACTCCTTCATTTTATCATCTTCCTTTGTCATTTTAACTAGCTGTCTCTTAATATTCCTCTCCATCACTCCTAATACTGCTATAACCGCTGAACTCTCAAATTCATCTTTCTTCTCATATAAATCATTGTTCCTGCTTAGATAATCCGCTGCTACATTATCCACCCCTTTCACATGTCTAATAATTAAATTATATGGTTCCAATGCTAACGTCCACCTCCTAATTCTTGCATTAGTGTGTTTACACTCCCTTATATACGTCAAAGCCTGATGATCCGAATACAGATACACTGTCTGACCTATTATGTACTGTCTAAATTTTTCTACAGCGAAAACTATAGATAATAATTCCATTTCTGTTGTACAATAGCTTTTCTCGTGTGACCTTAGTCCTCGGCTGGCCAAACAAATCACTGCTTCCCTTCCTTCATCATCCTCTGTCCTAATATCGCCCCTATTCCTTGCCCACTGGCATCACACCTAATCAAAAATGGCTTATTAAAATCCGGGTGTTCCAATATTACATATTTTCTGAACGCCTCCTTAATCCTTCTCAGGGCTTCATCCTGCTCCTCTCCCCATCTAAATTTATTCCCCTTTCTTAACAAATCGAATAACGGCGCCACTATTTTTGTATAATTTGTCAGGAATTTATTATAGAAATTTAAAAATACTAAGGCGGCTCTTAACTCTCTTAAATTTTTGGGTATTCTAATATTATTTATCTTTTCTAATTTCTCATTACACGGATATATTCCTTTTGCCGATATTATGTGTCCTAAAAACTGAATCTTCTCTCTACATAATAAGGTTTTCTCTGGGTTAATTGTCAATCCCTTTAGTCTTATCCTCGTAAATAATTCATTTAAGTGCTCAATATGCTCCTCAAAGGTCTCACTCGAAATTACTAGGTCATCTACATAAGTGGTCAGGTATTCTTTCATCTCTGGGCTAAACACACTATCTAACTTCTGTATAAATGCTTGGCAACTGATTTTCAAACCAAAAGGCATTCTCACAAACTGGTACTGCTTTCCATCGACTAAAAATGCTGTTAGCTTTCTTGATTCTTTATCCAGCTTTATTTGGTAAAAACCCTTGCTTAGGTCCACCGAACTTAACCACCTTTTATTCCTAAACCTCCTCAACGCCTCATCCACAGTTATTGGTTTCTCACACACATTTCTTATCACCTGATTCACTTTCCTTGCATCTAAACACAACCTAACAGATCCATCTTTCTTCTTTACTACACACAAAGGATTTACATATTGGCTCTCACATCTCTCTACTATGTTTCCCTTTATTAGTTTTTCTATTGCTATCTGTACCTGCTCCTTCAATGCATAGGGAATTGGGTATGTCCCTTAAATGGTTCATGAGGGATGGTTTCTATGTGATACTCACATTCCTTTAATATTCCTGGTTCCTTATTGAAAATTTGAGCATTCCTTTCGATTATTCCCATCAATTTAACTCTCATATTCCCATCTATTCCTTTTACTTCCCTTACCAGGTCTTCCAATTCATTCAATTTTTCTAGATTTTCTATTCTCTCAAAGCTTATCCTGTCCATACCAGCTATGTAACCTAACTTTTCTTTCTCATTCACTTCCAATAAATTCCATTTAATTTTTATTTCCTTTCCTTCAATGTTCTCAGCTATTCCCTCCAAACTTTCCTCTTCAAAATTCAACTTAGCTTTTATCTTCCTTAGAAAGTCTACTCCTAAAATTAAGTCCGTAAACAACCCTTTTAAAACTAAACAATTTATTAACACCTTTTCTTTCCCTTGACTAACCTCTAATAATATCTGCCTAGCTACCTTTTCTCCTTTTCTTCCCAGTGCTCCATATAATTTTAAATTAGTTACTGGCAGTGATTCCTTAACACAACCTTTCTCCTTCATCAGCTGATAAACATTTTCTTTTATTACTGAGTACATAGCCCCTGTATCTACCCATGTTTCTACTTCAAAATCTCCAACCGTCAATTTAATTTTTGCTTGGCCATTATTTACTTGTTTACTTCTATCAACTTCCTCCTCTTCTTCTAACAAATCATCCTGGTTAGCCAAAACTTCCTCTACCACCAATGCCCCAATATTCACCTCATTATTCCTATCTGTCACACGTGCTGGAGCTCTACATGCAACATGTTCTAGTTTAAATCTTTTGATGTGCTTGCTACAGCCTGATTTTGCTGAGCCCCTCTGCCTTGGTTTTTATTCTTATGTCTATGGCCTATATCTTCCTCATTTCTATTACTTCTTTCAAACCTATTTCCAAACCCTCTTCCCCTCTGATTACTGCTTCCATAATTATTACCATAACCTCTTCCACCCTGGTTATTATTCCCATGCCTATCTCCATAACCTCTTCCATCCTGGTTATTGTTCTCATGTCTATCTCCATAACCTCTTCCACCCTGGTTATTAATCCCATGCCTATCTCCATAACCTCTTCCACCCTGGTTATTAATCCCATGCCTATCTCCATAACCTCTTCCACCCTGGTTATTATTATCATGTCTTAGTCCTCCCAAATTTCTTTGGGTTTGTGCTTCTATTCCTTCACATCCCTCTAGAAATTCCAACGCCTTCTGCACATCATCTATTCCAGCCCCAATAAAAATCCTTGCAATGTCCGGTCCAAAGTGGTTTCCCATCACCTTCACTAATACCTTTTCAGTCAATGGTGCATCTAAATAGGTACTCTTCATTGAATACTCGGTAAAATGTTGAGCCATCGTTTTCCCATTTCCTGGTCTGTATCTGTGTTCATATATTGTCCTTATAACACCGGCCTGTTTTACATCTCCCCAATATTTTTTTAAAAAAATTTCTTTCGCCTCCTCATATGAGTCCCTGATTTTCAATGTGGTTTCTATCAATTGCAACGTATGACCTTCGACAGCCTGCATCAGAACTGTTAATCTTAATGATTGCGGGATTCCTTTAATTTTGAAATATTTCTCTAAATCGTTTATGAACCTTTTCGGGTTAATTGGCCCATGTTCCCTGTACTTCGGCAAGGGTATGTCCAGATTAACCCATGGGTTATTTGTGGACACATTTCTAAATCCTTCCCCTTTTTCATTTTCAGACCTCAACTTTCCAATTTCATCTTGCAATTTATTCTCCCAGATCTTTTCAGTCTCTTTCACCTGGATTATTACATCCCTGTGCACACCTTCAGCTGTGTTCTCTATTTTTCTTTCTAAAATAATTATAGGAGAGACTCGTGCAGGGTTAGGATTCCCGGAGCCGGGAGTAATAAGCCTGGTCTCCTAAACTAAGACTTTATTCCACCACGTGGGACACGTTCTGGTACGGCGCTTACGCCTTCCGAGGAAACGTGGTAGCCGAGGAAGGTTACGACCTGCTGGCCCAGCACGCTCTTTTCCACGTTGACGATTATGCCGTGCTGCGACAATCGGCGGAAAACGGTTCGCAGGTGTTCCCGGTGTTGCTCTGGAGACGCGCTGTAGATTAGAATGTCGTCGATGTACGGGAAGCAGAAGTCCAGCCCCTGTAACACTTCGTCCATAAACCTCTGGAACGTTTTTCCAGCATTTCTTAGTCCAAAGGTCATGAACGGGAATTCGAACATCCCGAACGGCGTGGTTATGGCCGTTTTCGGGATGTCCGTCGTGTGCACCGGAATCTGTGTGTATGCCTTAACGAGGTCGAGGACAGAATATATTTTGCTTCCTCGAAGGCTCATAGCAAAGTCCTGTACGTGCCGAACGGGATACCTGTCTGGGACGGTTCGCGCGTTCAGCGCGCGATAATCACCGCATGGGCGCCATTCTCCGTCTTTCTTCTTAGGCACGAGATGCAGCGGCGATGCCCACGGGCTCTTCGATCGTCGCGCGGTCCCGTCGGCGAGCATGGCCTCGAATTCTGCCCGTGCGATGTGGAGCCGCTCCGGTGCCAGGCGTCGTGGTCTACAGGAAACTGGGGGTCCTGGCGTCGTCCGGATGTGGTGAACCGTGGTGTGACGAACAACGCGGGGCGCGCCGGCCGGGCGCGTGAGCTCCGGGAATCGGCTCAGGAGGTCCTGGTATGGCGAGCACGTCGTCAGCACCCTGACGCTGGGTTGCGGCGATCGGTCCTTATTCGCGCTTACGACGCGGCCCGTCGTCCCGTCGAGCAGGCGCCCGCTTCGACAGTCCGGTAGAAGTCCAAAGTGTGCCAGGAAATCAGCGCCGATTATTGGCAACGCGACGTCCGCGATGACGAAACGCCATACGAACACCCGGTGCAGCCCCAGGTCGATTCGCATGGGTAGGCAGCCGTACGTGTTGATAGTACTGCTGTTCGCGGCGCTGAGCTTGTAGTTGGTGACCGCGCGCTGGCCCTTGAGTAGGTTGCGCGGGAAGCAACATAAGTCGGAACCGGTGTCGACTAGGAACCCATGTCCGCTGGTGTGGTCCCTAACGACGAGACGGCGTCCACTGGATGGGCAGCCGGCAGCTGCAATAGCCGGCTGCCTTACTCGTTTCCCTGGGTGTAGCTGCACGGGGGTTCGCAGCGTTGAGCCCGGCTACCGAACCGTCTGTGGTACCAGCATTTCCCGGCGCTGGCGTTGTCGCGGCGGCCACGCTGTTGTTCGGGCGGCTGGCGGCGTGCTGGCGGCCTTCGTTCGCCTCGTAGGGCTGCGACTTCCGCGGTGAGCGCCTCCAGGCGCTGCTCGAGGCTAGGGGCTGATGGGCCGTGGAGTTCATCTGCCTGATTGGTGGACTGTGAGCTCGTGCTGGCAGCGTGGACGTGCGGTGGAAGACCGGGTGTTGGAATCTCCATAAGCCTGTCAGCGATTTGGGCGGCCGTGGCGAGCGGTGCGTCTATATGACTTTGGACCGCGACCTGTACGTAGGCCGGCAGGCGCTGCAGCCACAACGTCCGCAGGAAATCGTCCGACACTAGAGTAGGCCGTACTAGGCTGCGGAGGTACCGCAGGAACTGCGACGGCGATCTGTCGCCAAGTTCGGCTTCGCTGAGTAGAAGCCGAGTTCTTCGCTCTTGTGAGGGCGAAAGTCTCTGTATCAGCGCTTTCTTTAAACACTCGTACTTGCCTGTTGCTGGCGGGTTGACGAGGATGTCCTGGACTTCCGCAGCCCATCTTTGTTCGAGGTGAGCTGCGATGTGGTTGAACTTGGTGGCGTCCTGCGTGATGCCGGCGATGGCGAATTGGCTTTCCGCCTGGGCGAACCAGACGTCCGTATTGTCCGCCCAGAAAGCCGGCAGCTTCGGTGTGATCCTACAGACCTGTGCTGCGTCATGGTGTTGGCCACGTGGATCCTCCTTCAGCCTTGCGATCTCCTGCTGTAGCTCGGCGATTTTGTTGTTCAAAATGTCCATCGTAGGGGTCACCAATATAGGAGAGACTCGTGCAGGGTTAGGATTCCCGGAGCCGGGAGTAATAAGCCTGGTCTTCTAAACTAAGACTTTATTCCACCACGTGGTGCGACTCTGGCCGTTGTCCGGAAGCACAGGTAATGTGTCGCGCGAGAGCCGGGAACAGAATGGGCTCTCCGTGTGCACGCTGTAGGTGCTCGGTAGGGTCCCGTTACTTGGTGGGGAGCATTGTTTGCATCCCCTAACGGGACGCGTAACGGGACCCTCTTGCTCGCATGGGGACACGGAATATTCGTCCCCACAATAATCTTTTCATTTTCTATCTGTCCTAATAATTCCTCTCTTTGCTTCCCCATATCTTCCTTAAATACTTCCTGCATCTTATTCGTGCTCTCAACTTGTTTAACCTCTACCCTATTAAGTTTCTCCACTAACTTGTTAGTTTCCTCTCTATTCTGTGTTGAATTAATGTTGATCTTCTCTTCAAATTCTGCCTTTAAATCCCTCATACTGAGTTTAAAATCTTCAGATAATCTCTCACAATTCATTTTGCATTCTACTTTATATTCATTTATTTCGGCCTTTAATTCTGCTATGCTTTTATTATTCTCCTCCATAACTTTATCCATCTTTTTATCCAAATTTTCCCCTTTTTCACTCAAATCTGCTATATTTTTATTTAGTTGCTCCTATTTCTGATCATTTTTATCCCCTTTTGCATTCAAATCTGCTATGTTTTTATTAATATTTGCTACATTTTTATTGATATCTGCAAAATTTTTATTATTTTCAGCCATATTTTTATTATTTTCAGCCATACTTCTATTTAATAATTCTAATATCATCATATATCCACTATCTCCTCCCACCTGTTTCTTGGAATTTTTGCCAATCTCATCACCTAAATTCTGACTTTCTACCTCTACATTCTCCAATTCCTTTAACCCTTCAACTAATTCCATCTCCTCACTTTCGGACTTATCTAACACCTGCTCAAGAAAATCATCATTGATTGCTTGCCCACATTGAAACACGATTTCTTCGGCATCCATTTTATTTCTAATTTTCTCGTCTTTAACTACACTATTATCTACTCCTATCTCTTTCTTATTTATCAACTTCTTTTTATTTCTTAACAACATAAACCTACTAATAATCTTTCTATGCACAATTAATTTTTTTTTTCTCAAAACATCCTCTAAGTTTCACACGCGCAAAAAAAAATTCCTTTCCAAAAATTTCATGCACACCCTATCCAAATTAAAATACTTTCTTGCACCAATACCGAGGTTTGTCAGATTTCGTTCTTTAATTATTATTCTACCCTATTTATCAAAAAATCGAGCCACACGTTGTTGCGCCAATTTGTAATAATCAGATAAAAACTACAAATGGTTGTGGCTAAATAAAAAGATTTATTTAGACAATTTAAACAAAATTTATTAAAGAAGTTATATACAATTTAAAATTACACAATAATATTTAGAATCTCAGGGTCTTTACTGGGTTTGATAAATGGGTGAATTGAATTTAAATTAATTAACAAAACAATCAAAGAAATGAAATAATTAAAGAAAAGAAAATAATTGAAGAACGATCTGACGTATCTTAATGAAATGGTTTACAAATAAATTTAGAGTTCTTTTACTTACGGCCGACCAGGTCTCAATTTTGGGGTTTTCTGTGCACACGTTTTTGGGGATATCACTGAATTTAAATTGGTTACAAAACACTTGTCGAAACTTTAGGTTCTCCCAGCTGGAAACGGCTACTCCTTCCGAATTAATGGTCAGTCCGATCATTAACAACTTCCTCTCGATGACATCGGTGACGGTCTCTTTACTTATTGAGTTTTTTTACTGCGGCAGGAAATTATTAGGTTACTGCTTGTGGCTTTACTTATTGAGAAACTTTCCTGTAACCTTATTCGATGAATTACAGACTGAAAAACTTTTTGTTCAATTTTAACTTGCAACCTTTCCGTTTCGCTTCTCCTCGCTGACTGTCTGTTCGTCTCGTAGATTTTCGAATGCGTACGTCTTAACAATGGTTCTTTTGTCTCGCCGCCCGCTTTGTCGCGGTGTACGCTTTATATTCTCTAATAATGAGTCCTTTACTTTACAATTATAACAATGGATTAATTACTAATTACTACAATATATATATATATGTAGTCGCGATAGTGACATATGTTTGGCGTCGTCAAAGGTTAGAGGCGATGGATTCCACGTGGCTCGAGCCCGTTCGAATTTTAGTCTGCGAACAACATGCCGCTAAAATTTGAATTATTTGGGTGCGGGACCAAAAGGCCAAACTCCAAAGGCTTAAAGCCCTAAAGAGAGAGGGATTTGAGGAGTAGCTTTAATAATTTTAAAAGGAAATGCGGAGCAAGTAGAGGGACAATTATTTCGGAGTTGGAAGATTATTTTGAAACTGGTAAAATTTAAACGAAGTTAAAATTTTTCGAAGTTGTGTCATTTGGAAGTTGAACAGACCGAGAGTTTGAATAAAAGTTGTCTATCGCAGAAACAGAAAGTTTTTCATAAGGTAGATGACCTTTAAATTGCAATTTATTTTGAGTACAGCTGGTTATGGTGCCCAGCTTCTATATATATGCCATAGAGCAGCGGTTAACATATTTACCAGAGTGTAACTTAGGTTTTAACTTTTTCAATGGTTGATGATATTTTAAATGGACTCAAAGTTATTATTCAATTAAAATAGTTTCACCGTTCTCCTCCAAAATGATCAAAATCCTTGCCCAATCAATTAAAATCAGGTTTGGGAACAATCGTCATTTAGTCTCGAGAAGGCGGATGATAGTTTCATATTGCTTAAAACCTTGCCTCGTATCTATATATTGTAATCGCCTACCCGCTCCCTCGGATCCTTATAATGGACGAATGCCGACCCGGGCGCCACTGCATGTGCAGAAAAGTTTTATTTTAAATTATGTAAACGACAATCGTCTCATTAATTAACATTCGCGATCCGCGCGATCCACACCAGGGAGCCGATAAACGATTTGCCAGGACTCGTGAGTACTTGAGTCGAGCATGAGACTCTCAATAACTGTATCTCAGGTGTCCTGGCTTTGATCAATTACGTAAGGAAGGATTCACTGAATAAAAACAAAATGTAAACATAAAATTCCGTTTAATGGACAAATTGGGGTTAATAAAATACCCGGCACGACTCCTCAATCGCCAAATGTTGCCACTCTTATTGATAAACTTACATCTAACAAGTCTCCGTAAATTTACTATTTTGGCCAAATTTAATATGTCCTTTAAGTACACAGCCGGTCATTGGACCCACAACCCTCAATTCGCAGTAATTTCACACGATTCAGGGAAAGGGAGGGAAGTTTGCTTACTGTGCTGCGACGCGTTGTCTTCTGATGATCTCCAGGTTCAGGTTCAGGTGCCTGGCCGGTCGGCTGACCAAATCCTCGTACGCAGAGAAGCGGCTAAAACACACAGGCGCGACGGCCTACACTTGCTTCGCAATTCACGGTTCTCTCCTCCAAGAACCTCCGCACCAAAATCCCCGACTTGTTCCTCCCTTATATTTCACCCGGAACCAACGACGCCCGCTCTCCTGCCTTCCAAGACGCGACTCGTCTCCACCACACTCCTCCGGTCAAAGACGCCGGCTCTGCTTACCGACAAGCCGAATATTAGGTAACAACTGTCCCGTCTCCTGGCCCACAGCTTCTCCTTCGCCGTCCAGGACGCACTTTTTTAATCCGCCACAGCTGTGACCAGCCACGGTCACCTTTGTTCTAGCACGTTCACCACTACGGTCAGAAAATGACCTGGCAAGGCGTCCCTCGCAAACCCACTTCCTGTTGACGTAAACTTGGTCCCAAAGACCGGCCGTGTGAAAAATGTTACCTCCAACATTCCCACGACAAGACAAATAGTATAAATGTTTAAAATCACTTATTACAATATCAACGATATAAAGTTTATACGAAATAGGTTTTCTTGTGCGAAGCATGTCAGACAAGAAGATATTTAGATGCCTTGATGCATTGATGCATAGATACTAAAATTACTCGACTTGCCTAATTTATCTGTTTCGGCAATTTAAGCAAAACGTTTCCTTGACAAATTAGGTTACAATGCTAAAGAGATTGCTGAGCTACTACGATACCATAGATAATTTTTTCCCGAGTCTGACTGTTCCTAAAAATTGATAAACAAAACAACATGCTCGTTTTTCACTCAAACTTCTCTCATTTAAGCAAACTGATTATATTTCATCGACGGCCGTAGTCTATAGAACATATTTACTTTAACACGCTAAGTAATAGGCAAATTTACCAACACATTCATCATTATTAAATCTTTGACACTATTCTGGAGAGAAAGTATTCGCTTATTAAGTAGAAACATATTCATGTATTTCATCAGAATATTGAAAAGGAATTTAGCCTAATTAAAATCAGATATTTCTTGGTAATTTTAAAAACGTTTACGGAAAACATACTATTAATTTAATAAGTTGAACTACAGAAGGTTTATTCGGGATGTAGTGTTGTAAAGAACTTTCAGGAGATACTTATTATCAGAAAACCTCACGTTGCATGCAGAGGTCGGCCAGAGTATGTAGATAAAGCAAAAAATTATTCTGAAACTCAAACAATGCATTTTTACAATCGTACACGGATAAGAAATGTTCACCTGTTAAAAAAATAATTATTTCATGATAGCTGACTGAATATTTTCCAATAGTGATTGTTTGACGTTCAGTGTATGAACTGATTCATTTCGCATTGATGCTACATTAAATCTGATCTGAATTTTAAGGTAAGTACATTATGTAGGATATTCGTGGATTTTAACTATTATAAACATTTAATTACAATATAAATTAATTGGAGAGCATATAGTTAGGCACAGGATGGAAACAATTTGTTGTAAGCAGGTAAGTGTCGTTATTACATCAAATAAGAACAGAATAACATTAACATTGTTGATTGGTTCAATTAGGCATTTGTAGGATATAAATATTATTTTAACATAAATGTTATATACCACGCATGACTATTTTAATTGTACTTCAACTAATCAATACAAAAAATAATTATACCAAAGTTTTATACGTTAATCAACGTTATTTAAACAATTTAGGAAAAATATAACATCTTGTGGGTTAGTTGGTTGTGTGGATATCATTGATATCATTAATACACCACAAAAGTAAATTTCCCCATAACTTTTTAGCATATTTACAAACGTTTCCATAAAATTGTTGCTATGTTCAACTGATATAAAGCTGACAATATGGAAATTATTTCCAATAATCACTAAAGAAATGTTTATATAATTAGCCTCTTTCATGTCGCTGAGAAATTTGGGAAGTCAATTTATTGAAAAATAAAAAAATCATTGTTTCTTTAGAATATTTAACAATACTCTAGTAAATAATTTTAATTTAATATGCACCTGATAATCCATAATTTGTATACGAAATCTAATCCGCTTTATAAAATACATATTTTTGTGTTCCGGTTATCTTTGTCCTCCGAATCATTTCACATGTGAAGTATCTACATCTTACTACCCGTGTTGCCTGCATTGCATGGATTTTTATTTATATTATCCCGGTAAAGTATTTTAATACACACTAATATCTAGGTCAATTCGTAATTCAAGCTGCATCCAGAACATAAATCTTTTGAACATTTACCTTTTAACCGACATCTACCCTCCCTACCTTTGCTGACTGAATGTTAATTTAATCATAACCGGTATGATGATTCAATTAACCTCAAACGAGTGAAGAAATCTACTGGAACCTCAAATAAACACAGTTACTAAAAATTTCTAAAACGGTACATTTAATACTCTGGAACCTTAATAGAGGAGAATATACTCACGGAACCTTGAGAGGGTAGAAAATACTCCCGGTACACTAAATAGCCAAGAATATTATCGGTACGTAAAGGTAGGTGAAAATCCTCCTGGCATCTTAAGATAGTCAAAACAATTCCCGGTAGCGTAAGGTTGTTAAATATACTCCCGGTACCTTGAGACTGTCAAAAATACTACTCGTACCGTAATGGAGTCAAAAATAATACTTAATGCCTAAGAGAGTAAAATATACTACGCCTATATCCTAAGAGAGATATAATTACTTCCTGTACTTTAAGAGAGTCACAAATACTCCTGTATGCGAAGAGTGTCAAAAATACTATATCTACTTTAATAAAGACTGAAATACTCTCGGTACTTTAAGAGATTCTTAAATTATCCTGGTAGCCTAAGAGAGTATAACATACTCCCAGTACTCTAACCTAATGGGCGTTTTACTTATTCAGTGTTTGTTCCTGGATTGTAAGTAACATGTGTCAACAAAAGTCTTAAGTAAGACGTGACAAATTTTGGTAGAAAAATTGCTACACGCGATTAAGATTGTACATGGGACTTTGTGTCACCCCATTCCTACGGGCTGAATTACAACTTAATCAGTATCGTGATTGCCAGAATAATATCTGTGGCATTGATAACTCCGTATTCGACTCCAATCTAGGTTGTTCACGTATTATAATTATGTAATGGCCTTCTATTACCCCTACACCTGGGAGTGGTCTAAAAACTGAACCCGGATTGCAAACGACAGAATTAAACACGGCGACTTGCGGAATAGAAACTTTTCTCGGTTGTTATTTTGCAATATTTTCATGTAAAAATCTTCCGCCGCGTTCAACACTACGGGAGCTCCCCTTCATTGTTATTAGGGGTTGAAATTAGTAATTTACGTCTTAAAAAAGGCTAATTTACTCCGAAAAATCTACATCGACGCTATTAACTGCAGTTTTAGAATGCTGTTTTTGCTTGATTTTATTTAACGCCCCGCCATCCCTACCCATAAGGGTGCACTTCTCCCACGGAAAAAGGGGTTGGCATTATACACAAACAAAATCTTGAGAAACTCTATTAGAAGCTATTGAAACTCTTCATCGCGTAGCTTAGATTTAATTAGGAATACTTTGAAAATTTGACAGAATTTGAAGTTTAAATTTTGTTAATAGAATCTTCAGCGCAACCCGTCTCCAAAACGTCGGCTAAAGATTGATGCCTCAGTACGCAAAATACGATATTAATATCTGGAGAGCTTTGCTTACAATCAAGAGTAACGCTATAAATTACCGCTTACCAACACAACCAATTTGTTCAATTTAATTTCTAGTTCTTAAAAAGTGAGTTGTAAACAGGGCGGGCAAGCTATGAGCTTGGTTCGTTGGGTTCAACTCTGACGTGGACATATCAGTCTCATTGACCCCGAAAATCGTTTTTGCCTGTTTTAACATTTCCAACATATGAACCCCCGCTGCCAGGGGTAGTACAAGTGCATTAACTCCACAGTATTTGTTTCCGGATCGTAAGAAACGTGTACAAAATTTGGTCGAAATAGCTCCACGCGTTTAAATTTCTAAGCGGAACATACATACACACCTACATCCAATTTTATATATTAAAAGAAGAAGATAGATATGCACTAGAATGATCTACGTTTTCCTACGCATAATTGTTATTATTATTATAAATTAATATCAATCTAGGACAGTTATTCTTCACTGTGTCGCCGAAAATGAGAGTTCTCTTTACTTGTAATGGGAGGAAGTACATGATTATTTCATTGTAGAGGTCAATAATAATCAATGTTATTATATTTGCATTACAGAGAAAGGATATAAAACAATCACAATGACAGAGTCCGTGGATGAGCTGTACAGGTCTATGCTTCGCTTTGGAGTTGTGGATTACACTGTATTTTCCATTATATTAGTGATAAGCCTCGGAATAGGCATCTATTATAGTTTCTTCGAGAAGAATCAGTCAACTGAAGAATATCTCGTCGGGGGAAGAAGATTGTTGGCCTTACCCATCGCCATGTCTTTACTAGCCACGTAAGTAAAGCTAAATACAAAAGTATTATGTACTGTGAGAAATCATTTTACTAGTAGATATAATTTTAAACAGGAAAAGGAGATTTGTCTATTAATATTTTAGGCTAAAATATCTCTTTGCAACACAGTGTTTCATACATATTGTAATAATTAGCAAGATGACGTTAATTAAATGAAATTTGCCCCACTTTGGGCGCGATTATGTAATAATCAAATAAAAGCCTTTAATTAATTTAACGAATTAACCTCTCGTTGAAGCGCCATTTATGTAGTAATTCAATGGAAGGCTTTTTTATTAAATGAAAAGATAATCAATTAAGAAACAAAATATTTATTTATTTTGTGGCAATAACTCAAAAACAATTACAATTTAAAATATTAATTTCTCAGAGCCTTCACTGGGTTTTATAATGGACACAACAAGTTGTTTTAAAATAAAACTAATTAACTCACAGTTTATAATTCACCCACACAATATGTCGATAGGAAGAAATTAAAAGAAAAGAAATTAACTCTGATTGACAATTAAAATAGAACGAAATCTGACTTCTATCCTTTAATTACGTTTACATAAATCATTATTTTTGTATTTTGTTACTTCTGTCCAGCTGGTTCCAGCATTCTTTTTTGTTTTCGGGAGTACACTATTGCAAAATTTTTACACTGATTCTAATATCGGCTCACAGATTTTACACTCTTGAAGTCAACCTTGATAGGCTCCCAGGAACTCGGATGATCCTCCTTTTTGTCAGCTATCTGGTGACCGCTTGCCTTATATGAATCCTGTGATTCATAGTTTTGCTAGTCCTTTTACAGCTTGGGACTTAAACTGCAACTTTACTATTACTGGCTGGCTACAGACGTACACTGCAAATATTTACCATTTAAATGCCTTTACTTTGTCTTAAACTCACAACTTTGTTTAATAATACATTAAACAACGGCTAGTCTCTGTTCTAGAATCATTTTTCCGTCCTCCGAAATGTCCCGTCACCAACTGAACTATCGTCGTGCTCTCGAGTTTTAGCGCGCATACGCCATTTTTGACTTTCCGACAAAGTAACAGAGCCTCCTCCATTGTCGCTTTGGAATCTTCTGCCGCTACAATTAAATTTTATTAAAACCAATTAATGGCCGAATTAATTGGCATTACAATATACATATTCATTATAATGCCTGAAAAGTTAATTCCAAAATGGATAATAAAAATAATTATTTCTTACCTTTAATGTAATTTTAGGGAACAAATTTGTGTAAATTCGAATATTTTTAAGTATGATGCGATAAGTATGAATTATAATTATAAAAAAATATAAGTGAATAAGTTAATAGAGCAACATAAGCTTGCATTAAGAGAATTACTGTCACATAAATATTATATAAAAAAAAGCATTACAGTCCTACCTCTACCAACACAAACGGAAGTAAAAGAAAGCATCAAGTAAGAAAATGTTTTGATATAATTAACAGTGTCCGCTCTGCATAATTTAAATAAAATAATATACTCAGAATTTTAGATGGTAATTCGGCTCTCATTTTTGAATATTTGAAGTTCCACGTTAAGTACATTATTTTTCAAGAATTTTACATTAATTAATATTCTAACTTTTACATTTTAAAATTTGCATAGAATAGACTGCATTATGAATTTCTGAGCTATTATACTGATTAACTCAAGCAGATTTGGCGTTTTTAATTGTATTAGATGATTTTTTTATTCTAAGTTTAGTTAAATAAAATAGTTTATGTAGGCGTAATACTTCTTTGAAGTGTTTTATGTAGGATATCGGTGTTTTTAATTACTCAATTTTAATGATTAGTGAATTATCTATTGTCCCTTATGATGTTTTGGTTGAGCTAAGACATATTTTATTTAAACTTTTATTTGATTTTATTTCAATTTCTGTTTTTAAAATAAGTTTGGGATAAGGCCATTTTCATAAGATTTCATTATTATGTTTTATTTTCAGAAGAATGACTAAATAAAATTCCGTTCTAAATTTAATCAAAGTCGGATCAGCCGTTCTTCCCATCTTCCGTCGAAACAGGATTATTGCATAATCGCGGCATATAATCCTAGAAACGTCGGTCATATTTCATTTCAAAGCGTATAATTCTGTTAATATGATGCATGTTCTTGACACGTCGTATATTTTGAGAAAAATACGTTGCTGGCGTACGCAAATACTATGCTAAGTTACAGATTGTAAGTGTAAAGCCCTCGGCCACGCTAGTGTCGGGGAGAGGGCGTTGACATCGGGATCGCGGTGCTTCAGACCAGCGGGACTGCGGGACGTGTTTTCATTGCGGGATGTGGGCATATTCAGATCTGCACGTACTTCCCGCCGCTTGCTGCGTCCCAGTGAAGGTTCGCCGCTTGCACGGTATTTCCCGAGTCCCGCACGTGCCTTCTGAAGCATGGAAACGTGGCTTGCTGGTGCCGAGTAGCCGACAGAGGACAATTTCGGGGACGGATTAGGGAAATCAACGGGTCCCGCAAACTACGTCATGGTCGGTCAAGAAAGGGGTAGACGGCCGGGAAGGTATGGTCCTAAATTAGAATTAAGTATGGGTCACGTGTCGACTAGGACCTATCAGGACATCTCTCGAGACGGAGGACAGTCTAGGACCATCAGCGGATGAGAGTCGGTGCCCATCAGCGCAGGAGAGTGAGTCTCCAGCAACCATAGCGGACTTGTGTAATTTGGGTGTGCACGTTGAGTCTCGGCTGCAGCCGCAGTCACCAACGATAGTCGACCCGTGTCCGAGCTGCAGAATTCGTAAGCCGCTGTCTATGTTTCCGGATAGCGCTCCGGTTTTTTATAAATAAACCCCGGTTAATCTTAGGAAAGGGGGTACATGCATCCCTGGGCATGCTGTCAATCTTTCTTTATTGATAATGTATGGGCAGATATTTCGGCTTTGTTTATAATAAATTCTTGTTTTTTCAATTTAATTGAATAATTCATTTCACCTTTTCCTGCGAGAGAGTATTTTCTTTGCAGGTGGCGCCCAACAAATCTTGTAATATTAAAATTTAACATTTAATTCCAAAAGTTTTGAGAAAGCCCACCACAGTATGTATGTGTATGTTCGTTATACACATCTACACCTGTAGAGAAAATTTCACCAAATTTCGTACACATGTTCTTTGCGACAAGGAGTCAAATACTGTCGGGGTGAGATACGTCTACAACCTCCAGGAATGGGGGTGGACGAGGGTGGAAAATGTCATACATGCTAAAACGGCCGATATTTTTCGCTATGAAAGAGATTAATAATGTTTCTACTGATGTTATCTAAGTATAATTTCAACCCCTTTCAACATGGTAAAGGAGCTGCCCGTAGGGGTCGGGGTGGAGATGCTTTACAGGAAAATAACGCCAATACAACCGATATTGGAGTCAAATCCAATGTTATGACATTCAACTTGGAATTTAATACCCAGGGGCGGAGTGGAAATTTTGGAACATGCAAACACGACATATTTGAGTTGAATAAATATTTTTCAGGCTTAATTATATTGATTGTATTTCTACTAATGCTGTTTGTGTATAATTTCTACACCTTTCGGCATGGGAGGGGAGCACCCTTAAGGGTTTTGGGTGGAGTGGTATTACATTAAAATAATGTAAACACATTCGAGTTTGGAGTCGAATCCGGAGTTATATTGGGCACTGTGTGTAATTATGACATTCAACTTACAGTTTAACTGCCCCAAGAGGGGGCGGACGGGGTTTAACATTTTCAAACATCTTACGTAGTAGATATTTGCGGCGAATAATTATTTATCTGGTTCACTGAGGTTTATAAAATTTCTCTACATGTTCCATATATTTACTACTAACCTCTTTCGGGATTTGGAGTGGAGCACCCTTAACGTTGTGGGTGGAGTACATTTATATAAAAATAACGCAAACACTATCGAGATTGGACTGGAATCCGGGGTTATGGTTCTCAATGAGTTTAATTATGATATTCAAGTTGCCGCTAAGTCCCCCAAGCGTGGTTGGTTAGGGGTGGAAATTTTCAAACGTGCTAACACGGCTGATAATTGAGTCGGATAAATATTTTCGGGGAAAGTGATTAATAGTGTTTGTACCAAGAAATGTGAGAATAATTTCAACCTTTTATGTCATGGGAAAGGAGCACCCATAGGGGTGGGACTGCAGGACCTTTACAAGAAAATAACTGGAATACAAACGAGACTGGAGTCAAACCTAAAGTTATGGATAACGCTGAGTTTAATTATGACATTCAAATAGCAATTAACCTTCCATGGGACGGGAGTGGTCGTGGGTAGAAATTGTCAAACATGTTAATCTACCGATTTTTGCGACGACTAAATATATTTCGGGATCAATGAGATTCATAAAAATTCGCTACGTTTTCTCTTAGTATAATTTCAAACCCTTTCGGGCTTAGCAGTACAGCACCCGTAGGGATGGGGGTGGAGGTGCGCTAATAAAAATAATAACATGAATATAACCGAGATTGGAGTCAAATCCAAGGTTTTGGATGTCACCGAGTTTAATTATGACATTCAATTGGCGATTTAACCCATAGGGTAGGGGGTGGTCGGGGTTGACGAAGGTGGAATTTTTAATATGTTCAACGGTCGATATTTTAATTAAATATTTAACTGTCGAGGTCATTGAAATTGATAATACATCTACCAATGTTTGTAAAATTTCAACCCCCTTCGGCATGAGAGGGAAGCACACTTATTGGAGAGGGTTGAAAAATTCAAACATGCTAAAACAGCCGATATTTAGGCAGATAAATACTTTTATGGATTGAAGAGATGGATAGTGTTTCAATCGATGTTATCTGAGTACAATTTCAACCACTTGCAGCATGTATAGGTGAGGGTGGACGGACGTTATAAATAAATAACGCGAATAAAACCGAGAATACAGTCTAATCAAAGGTTTTGGAAGTCGCTGAGTTTAATTATGACATTTAATTGGAGTGTTGGAAGTGGATGGGGATGGAAATATTGAACAAGAAATCACGACCGATATTAGAGTTGTATAAATATTTTTCAGGGTTAAATAGATTTATAGTATTTCTACACCTGTTATGTGTGTAAAATTTCAACCTACTTGCGGCCTGAAGCTGGAGCATACTCACAAGAAAATAACGTTTAATTATGTCATTCTGGTTAACGCGCGGGGGTGAGCGAGTGTTGGTGTTGGCTAACCGGCCAATTTTTGCGTCGAATCAATAAAATTCGGGATCATCGGCATTCATCAAATTTCACTACATGTTCTCTGTGTATAATTTCCACCTCTTTCTGGCTTGGGAGTGGTGCACCCTTAAGGGTTGGGGTGGACTGGCATTTTATACAATTAACGCAAACACGTTCGAGTTTGGAGTCGAATCAGGGGTTATGGTTGTCACCGATTTTAATTATGACATTTAACTTGGCGTTTAACCCCCATTGGCGGGGTTGGGCGGGGGTGGAAATTATTCAAACATGTTAATCGCCTGATGTTAGGCCTAATATTATTCGCATTCAATTCAATTCAGAATATTTGTTTTTATGTTGTTTGTGTATAATTTCAACCCCTTTCGGGCTTAGGAGGCGATCACGGTTAGGGTTGGTGTTTGGTGGATGCGTTACAGAAAAATACTGCCCATAAGAACGAGATTGGAATCAAATCCAGGGATATGGAAGTCTCTGAGTTTATTTATGACAATCTGGTCAACGCGCGTGGGATGGGGCGGGCGATGGTGGGTGCTGTTGGCCGGGGGGTAAAATATTGCAAACATTCCAAACGGACGATTCCTGCGTAATCAATGAGCATGATAATATCTCTCTACACGGTCTCCGTGTATAATTTCAACCCCTTTCGGGTTTGGGAGGGAAGCATCCTTAAGAATAGGGGTGGTGTGGCATTGCTTAAAATTATGCAAAAAATCGAGATTAGGGTTGAATCTAAGATTTTGTATGTCAATGAGTTCAATTATTACATTCTTCTTGCCGTTATCTCCCCCAAGTGTGGGTGGTGTTTTTAAAACATGTTAATTCGCCGATAGTAGCGTCTCAATAATATTTTTCGGGGTCAATTAAATTCATAATATATCTCTAGATGCTCTCTGATTATAATTTCAATCCCTGTCGGCATGGAGGGGAGCAAGCTTAAGGATGGGGTTTTGTGGGGCGTTAAATGAAAATAACGGTATTACGATTAGAATCAAATCTGGGGGTATCAATATCTCTGAATTTAATTATGACATTAAACTTTTTTTAAAACCAAAAGTAGAGTGGGGACGTGGGTGGAAATTTTGTAAAATGAACAAACGGCCGATATTATTTATGAAAGAAACTTTTTCGGGGTCAGTTCGGCATGGGAGATGAACACATGTAGGGATATGGGGGCGAAATGCATTATATAAAAATAACACAAAAGCAACTGAGATTGGAGTTAAATTGGGGGCTATGGATATATGACATTCGGGGCAACGCCGGCCACCCATCTAGTAAAAAATAAAAAGCGTCTGTATAGTGTCATCAATTCTTTTATTAAACGTTAAATTAAAACTTTTAAGCTAGTTTATTGATAGCATGATGTAAATGTTTGTTTTTAATAAAAACACACCAACGCATTAATCTTTCCATTTTTCCATTTGATCAACACTGATTGCTATTATAATATACATTCCATAAAATATACTTGTATTTATTTGAGTATGAATATTATTAATAACTAGCTGGGTGCCCGGCGTTGCCCGAGATGTGCAAAACATTACGAAATACGCTGTCTTCAATAAAAAAATATCAATTTTGAAATTTAAGTATTGTTTTTATCATAATTCTATGTATCTTCCAGTGCGTATTGCAAGATATAATTGGGAAACATATTGGTCCCTGATCCCGTTAAATATTCCACGTCAAAAGTCAAGTTATTTAAAAGAAAATTAATGCCATGGATTGTATAACCTTTCATAATAAATTATATTTATCACTCGATGTGGTAGTGGTAGATTTAATTATACTTATTATTCAATCAAAATATTTTTCCTCAGCTTCATTTCTCAGAAATTGAACATCTATAACGTCGTTCCCAAAAATGGAAAACAAATATTGCTATCCTAACCTCAAATTTTTGTTTCACGATACAAATTGCACGCAATAATTTGTTTACATTTATACAAATTTATAGAAATACGTTGCGAAAAGTATAATTAATTATACTTTTAATTCAATTTAAATGTTCCTATTTCTGTACATACCTTTGACTGATAGTGCATTAATTGAATAACGACCATAAAAACTTTCGGAGTTCCGTACGTCATTTTCAATACTTTTATAGTTACAAACATATAATTCAGCAGTCGTACCTTAGACAAATCTTATTATCTTCTGAAATATTATACAGGATACAATAGTACGTATGAAATTTCATAAATCTCGACCGACACACATTTGAATGTATTATAAGGCGCCATATTGGCTTTATCAAAGATAGCGGGATAATTAACTATTCCAAATTAACTTTGCGCAAGGATGGTAAAGTGTTTCGTATTGTTTTTTATTACTATTCGATGGAGTAATACTGGAAAAAATTTTCCTTTTTATTCATTCAAAATATTTCTGCTTTATTTCATTACGAAATACAGAACTATATTTAGGATGCGTCAATGTCTTGAAAACTTATGACGTCATCGTCTCGCGCAGTAATTTAACACTAATTCGTAACTTATTTCAATTATAATTATTTCCACGTTTATTCTAGGGGTTTCTCACCCCCACAGTACCGGTTCTCGATTTTGGCAGAATACGTATACCCTATTTTTGTTGCATTCTGTCCACGCGATAAAATTTGTATAAAGAACAACGTAAATACATACATACATACATACAAATATACATCCTTTTTTATTATATAGATTTTCTGATTCAACGTCCTACAAAATTACGAGCAAATAGAGTTACTGTATTTTTGTTTTAAACATATTGTCTCAAAATAATTGTAAATTTTCGTTAAATAAAATATATATTGTAATAAATATGTCTTTAATATTTTCATAAATAATTATAAATTAATATTCCAAATGGCAGTTATAGAGGAACATCAGTAACTCCATACACGTTCCGCTGTAATCCACATTATTGAAGCTGAATTAAAATTAGATTTAATATGATGAAAAACATAGAATTACGTGGTAGTATTAAATTTGGCAATCGATATTTTAGCATTAGGTTAGTTATACTCTTAAAACAAAGACCCAAAAAGTATTTTAACGTAATATTTACGTCGAAGTGTTTGAAACCCAGAAATGGGGGAAAAAATGACAGAGTATTTTAAGTCAGGCGTTTCAGCCTGTTTCTATTTCATTAATCGGCACAAGATGTCATATAAAGAGTTTTATTGTTCTTCAAAATTATAATGCATTTTTTATTATTAAAGTTTTGGGCCTGTATCAGGTGTATCTTGCTGACGTGGCCGCTGAGTTTAGTAACAGAGGGAGGGGGGGGGGGATAAATATTAAGGACTAGAATGACGGCGAATAAAAAGTCTGAAACTACATAATTGAACAATTATTGGAAGTAGTGAGGTATTACGAGTGAAATTTTCGCTCCCACCAATATTAATCTATTCGTTCTTCGACACAGTAGTGGTCCTAAATAGAAATGTAGGCATGATATTATAAAAAAGGAGCTTTAAAAAAATAACTTGTTGATGTAGAACCATCAATATTTTGTGAACACAATAACACCTCTTCCGACGCTCATTGACGGTGTGAACGTTCTTTATGTACAGAGATTAGATGGTAGAACCAAAAAATCTTCAAATTATTTAACTTTAGATTAGAAATTAACCTTAAGTTCCGAAACGAATTTGTTTCCTAACGTAAAGCATCTTATCAGTTGTTTTATAAATTCTGACTTCTGCCGTACGATAACATCGTACTTGAAAGCCTTTTTTTCAAATATTAAATAATTATTCAAATAAAATCCACGATTTAAAAGTCAATAGACATAGTAGTACTAATTTATGTTAAATTATGGACAGCAAACAATGTTGAGTATTTCATTGTTAGACATCGGATATGGGTTACTGATAGTTTCAGAGTGTCAGCCAACGTTTATATTGATAGCACCAAGCATTCTCAAGGCTATGCATAGACTGATTACCCCTGTCTGTCTGTCTTGGTTATATATGCAGCTGACGTACAAGGTCACCTTGTCTTCGGCCGTTTAATTGTGTCGCAAAACGACCAGTTTTCCCAATGTGCGACTTCCCACATTCACAGGGTATTTAATATATGCCTTTAACTTCGTCGAACCTGTCTTTTACTGGAGGAAGAAGGCTGGCAATTGTATGGTAATTCTTAAATATGGAAGTTATGTCATTCTTTCTTAACATGCCACCAATGCGTTTCGTTACGACTTTCACGTACGGAAAGACCACTTTTATGTTTCTGAGTACATTTTTCCGGGATTTGTGACGATTTGATTACCTAAATATATTCCCTGCTATATCGTCACATATTCATTCCACTATATGAAACAGGGTTTAAGTGTTCGCTTTTAAGCTTCGCGGTGATGTGTCATTAGGTATCTATTGGTATGCGTTGGCTTCCTGTATACTTTGTTTCTTTTCGTGACACCAACACATCCCAAGAACGTCAATGACTCGTTTTCTTCCACTTCCATCGAGCCTCTGATATTAGGATGTATTTTGTTCACATGTTGTAAAAATAAAACATATTATGAACGTGTCGTCGACGTATCTCAGCCACAAGGGCGGTGTAGCAGTTTCTACCGCATGGTTTCTCGAAGGACTCCGTGTAGAGAACTCCCCATGGCGACAACGTCAGTAAGTTAATTTGATGTCGTATTTGAAGAATGTGGTGGTTAAGGAGAGTTGAAATCAAAAGAGGCTTTGACGAAGGTTTTATTCTAGTTAACCATTGGTAGCAAAAGCCGCGATAGGTATTTCGTGAGTGCGTAAGTAGGCGAGTTTATTGTCTTAGTGGGATTCCATCTTTGCTTTTTTATGGTAGACAGTAGATTCGAAAAGAAACATTTAGGTCTTGTATAAAACGTCGTTCATTTTCAGGAGGAAGTTGGGTCTTCTTAATTAGAACAGGAGTCTTACTGTCGAAAGTCGTGGGTCGATCTTTCTTTAGCTCTTTGTACGACCCTTCCTGCAGTATAACCTTCATTTCATCATGCCAACAGTAGAATTGCCTTTATCGATAGGTATAATAAAAATGACATCCAGTTTTGATTAGGTTTTTAAAAGTTTGACCATCGGCTCTGGTTAGATTCCCGGCTGGAGGTTTAGCTTTCCGCAAAATTGGATTGTTTCCATCCTTATGACATCTGCCTTCTCCTAAGGTAAGCCACGGATTGAGGCCTCAACTCCGGTGATTAAATAAGCAGACTGGACAACCAGTTTATATGCCTACTCAAGAGAATGCCTGGTGCTATCAAGCGAAACGATGACAGGCACGCCGAAACTGTACGTGGTCTAACAGCCCAAAAACCGATGACTAATAATTAATTGTCATCGGCAACGAAAATTTTATTTTATTTTATAATAATGAGTATTACGTTTATCTGAACTAGAAATCATATAAAATGTGATTTCATGTCCAAATAAACAAAATGCATATAAACTTATGAGTGTGAATCAAGTAATGCCTCTTTTTTATTTGTCTAGACAATTAAATGCAAGTTTCACAACATAAACCTACAACATTGAAGATTAAATTTTCACTTTTCAATAGTCTCCATCCTTTTCCACAGTTTTTGTACACCTTTTAACAAGGGCATGTGTTCTACTACGGTAACAATCGTGGTGTTGCTTCCTAAGCCATCGACGCACGGACGTTTTCACGGTTTCGTCACCTTCAAATTGAATCCACGATGAACTTCCTTTTCAGTGGTCTCGTAGTCTGATGGTTCTAGGTCATGGCTGTGGATGAGGCAGGCCTTCCCATCCAATTTTCAGATTCTCTGAAGTTGTGTGAAGAAGAACATCCGCCATTGCTTTGGTTGGGCGAACTCGCTGTTACCCGGCGGTCCTCTCGAATAAGCTCATAGACTCCCTGACTGTTGCGTGGAGTCACTGCAGTATCCGGCTTTCCGCTTTGCT
Organism: Zhengitettix transpicula; assembly: GCA_037074705.1. Taxonomy (NCBI): domain Eukaryota; kingdom Metazoa; phylum Arthropoda; class Insecta; order Orthoptera; family Tetrigidae; genus Zhengitettix; species Zhengitettix transpicula. The sequence goes on along the minus strand of CM073591.1, from coordinate 199,428,532 downwards.
TTTCATCAGCCAACGGTGTTTGCGCTTCAGCTTCCTTACAGCTACGAATCCATCGCCGAACAGTGCTAACATCCACTGTTGCATCACCATACACTTTGTTCAGCATTTCGTGAATGTGAATGGGCGTTCCAATTTCCGCAATTCAGAATTCAATCACAGGACGCTGTCTAATAAATCAATCTCAGCCATCAAGAGGATGCAGTGCTGCCACCAGTTGACTTTTGAAGTTGTTACTGAAGTGTATTAAAGAAGAATGTTTGAGGAATCGCGATAAAATCAAAATTTTTACATAACTGATTTAAGGAGAAAATAAAGAGACATTACTTCATGAACAACCCTCGTATTAATATCGTATTTTTTGTTCACATATTTCCTTCTAATGAAGGCAATACGTTCCTCATAATTCGTGTAACTGAACCACTTGACATTTCTTATGATTTCAGCATAATGACTCCACTTCTAGTGTTGGGATTTCCAACTGAAATTTACATGTTTGGAATACAAATGACCTACATTTCAGTAGCAGTCATTATTGTAGGTTTACAAATGCAATTCCTGTACATACAAATTTTTCATGACCTGAAACTTATTACAGTTTACGAAGTAAGTTTCTAAATGTTTCAATTAAATAGTTTTAAGACTGTAAATATAACACATAGATGTAATATAAAGACGTCCGGTAGAAGAGTCGAATCAATATTTTTCGGCATCGATGAGACTAATAGTGGTACTCTCGTACAGTTTTAATTCAAAGGGTGTGTGCGTGTTTTAAATTATAAATAATAAAATATCAAAAATTATTAATATTAGTGTCAAATACAGAGTTTTAGGATTCGATGAGCTATCCTGATGTCTTTAAACTTCAATTTAATACCTATAGGAAACGGGACGGGAAACAGAAAGAATAGAATAATAAAATGTAGAAAATGTCCGAGATTAATGTGAACTCCATACTTTTTCAAACCACTCAGCTGTTGATGATACTCTAACGGCATTTAAGCCCAGTAGATCTATGTAGACATTTGTAATAGGAACCGGGTAAATGTTATTGAAGCAACTATCTCAACCAGAAAGGGAGAGGGTGAAACATGTTTTATCCTTCAGATACCACACATTCGGTCAGATCCCCTTTTTAACTTATAGGAATTCCAGTTCCCACATCGATTTAATTATCGACCACAATCAATAAGTCACAGCGGCAGACCCGTAAGTTGATTTGTGATCGAAATGTTTTTCCCTTGGATAACTTTGTGTCAAAGGGTGAGTTGACCCGAGAATTTATTGTTTCCTACTTCAGGAGTTGCAGCTAAAATTTGGATATAGTTAAATTCGGAGAATAATTAATAAAATAGTTTTAAATAGTACAAAAAGTATATCATCACGGGTCATTTCAGTAGAAAACAGTTCCAGGAACTAAAATCAGTATGAACATGCATATTATAATTTTATAAAAACTCGTTAGTCACAAAATGATAATCAAATGACAATTTAACCCGAACCTGTCAGTACCACTTTTATAACAATTTAATTTATTTAATTAATATTGGTTAAATTAGCAAATGACAAAACATTCACATAAGATATGGTACAATAATGAAAACTCCGCAATAAAATGGAATTTGCACTTTATTTCGGTGAGTGCATCGTGGTGATTGGCTTGTATCATGTGATCCTCAGTGTTGTTCGAAATACAATCCAAAATTTGTAAACTTAGGTCAATAATCAAAGAAATGGAAATATTTTAACAATTCTTATTAGTGTACAAATAAAGTGATAAATCATGGTACATACATACAAAATAATTCTTTGCAATTAATTTCATAATTTTTCTTAATGGCTGAGCGTCTTTGCTCTACTCTTCCGCACTCCCACTTTAAAATTTCCTTCCTATGGTATTTTGAGGGGAGTTTTCAACATGTAGCCAACTTAAAAAAGAATATATATACATGCATTGTACTGCATTCGCATAATAAAAATTCTCTATTTCGCATGAGGACCAAAACGGAATTTTCAATTGTAATTATAAATCTCTGATAAATGGAAGAAGATACTCGAATAACTTTCATTTAATAAATTGATTAAATTAATCTACTTAAATCAGAGATTAATATTTGTGTGCAAAGGATATCAATTATTAAAATATAAAAATTTACGTCTGATAGAAAATAATGAATAAGAAAGATACCCAATTCAGACAGAAAAGTAATGTAAATACCGCACAACATTTCTGAGATCCTTGTACCTTTCTTCATGTGCTATGAAGAGCCTGACGAAAGGGACAAGGATCCCAGAAACGTTGTGTGGTTTTTATATTATCACTTTTTTGTCTTAATTGGCTAACTTTCTTATTCGATATCAATTATTGTTAACTAAGTAACGTAAATCAAATATGTTAAGGCAAAACAAACTATTTTATTTTATTTCACTTTAACTAATCATATAATTATTGTATTAAACTGTTTCAGTATTTGAATTTGAGATTTGATAACGGTATTCGAGTTATTTGTGGGTTATTATTTTGTATTAGCATGGTAAGTAGTATTTGTTTTATATTTATTAGGTTATAATTTTTTTATGAAAAATGTAATAATGTCCTCCCTTATAGGTTATATGGGTGCCTGTGATGCTTGTTATAACGAGTATGGCTTTTAACCAAGGTAATGTGTATTTCTATAGAGGAAATTACTAATAATTTATTGAAAAAATTATTCTTACAGTTCCCAAACTAACAGAACCAGATGTAAACTCATGTTTGTAAAAATTGCAACGCCATGAAGGACTCCTCCGCAGTGAATGAAATTTGGTGTACAAACAACATGTGTTAATACAAATAATCAATTAAAATTACAAACCAGACAAACAATATTACGAATCGATAATCAGTTTTGGTGAAGCCAAGAGGCGCTGCAATAAATGCTGCTGTTCGGCGTGGAATGGAATCAATTTTCTCTTTAGTCCTCTGCTATCGAATTCGCATCACTGTGCTGTATGCTTCATTCAAGTTGACATTCCACGATAATAAAACCCTCCTTCACGAATGCCGATGATTCTTTCCTGTTCAAATTACGTAACTTGCTGAAATATTGTCCCCTTTCGTCGTAGAGGAATGGAATTATGTTCCTCAGGTACACATTAAAAATCTGTAAGATTCCATTGTAATATTATGCTGGAGGGGTGGGGTTACTTTTATATGTAAGTAAAATTTTATTTGTTTTAAATTTAATTTATTGATAATTAAGGGTTTAAAAAATTCAACAGGGTACTTTTCAATTGCATCAAGATAATTAAAATTTACTCACTCCTGAGATTAAATTTTAGATAGTTTACTTTAACAAGATTCAATATTCAAATAAATTTCCAATACGTTAAATGGGAAAACCTCAGGGCGATTTTATGAGACTTTGAACATAAACGAAAAAGAAAAAGGGTCGTATGTGAAGGCATATACGTGCTGAAGAAATCTCAATTATTTACGTCACAGATAGAAGCACACCTGTTAATTTTTTGGCTACCCCAGGTGGACGTTTTGACTAACTGGTAAATCTTCACAGGAAACCTCTTTTTTCTTTTTTTAGGATAACAGGTTACAAGAGGGTAATCCACAAAGTGGCAAATCCCCTTTAATAGCACAGGAAGGGATTTGAAAGCGGGGATGCGGAACGGTAGAGGAAGGTTTCCAAGGGTAACTAGGGCCCCCGGGCTGTTGTTTAAGGATCCTACCCGGCATTCGCCTAAAAGTAATGCAGGGAAAACCCTAGAAAAACCTTCCGATAGCGGGAGAAGAATTTTATGTGGGGACGCAGCATTCCCTTATCCGTACCTCGACCAGTTTAGGAGGCAGCTGGCCGACTGTTACAATGGGAACAACGAACAACCCTTACCGTATGCCCAAGGTCTGTGACCCCGGAACATACACCTCTCAAAACAGGCCGAGGTGCTTCGGCTTGTGGGTACCTTAGTTCAAAAACGGAGAGAGGAAAAGGCATCCCCAAAAGTAGCCCCTTCCTGTCTCTCCTACAAGGTTCTGCTTGCCCTCGCAAACAACCTAAACAGGAAACCTCCGGGCAGCTTCCTCTTTAACACTTCCTCATCGGCGTAACAACTTTCAGCATCTGGAAGGCTTCCTCTTCCGTTGGTCGGGATTTTCTTTGTCTTCTCCAGTTGTAGCTCTAAACAGTCGTTTCCAGGAACATCTTTCGAATTGTTACATCTTACTCCGAAATTTTCTGCCTAACCAGACTTCCTTCCTCTCCAATATGTAGATATGAACTGTATTGTTTCCTCGCTTTTTTTGTCTACATTCCAGCCCGACTCTTTTCGTTCCAGAGGGTGTAAAACTCTTCGCGTGTTTGATTCAGCCACTTTGCGTCGATTTTACACTTTCGAGGGATTAGTATCGCCTGTTGGAAGGGTTGTCTTTCAGGGATTTTGGGGAGGTCCTTATTCCTGAGGCAGGGTTCTCCCACAATCCGCTACCTTTTGTCTGACGGCACGTCAACTTGGCTCCAACTTATATGACCATAATTTCCAGCAAGCCAAAGCTCGGCTCTGAGTACACAGGTGCTTTTAGTAAAATATTAAAAATTAATATTGAATTAATTTGGGGAGTGTTCTTCAGCGCTACACCAGGCTAAGTCGTATAGCAGAAATTATTGCAGCGTGGTGCCTTCACAAAATACAGATTGAAACATTTAATATTTCTTTGTAATTTTAATCGTTCATTTGTATCAACCAGAGTGAACATTAACGGTGTTGTTGTACCATACGCCAACACCACTGAATACCTAGGCATGACCTTGGACACAAAGCTGAAATGGAAAGAGCACGTGAAGAAAAAGCGCGAAGAACTCGTATTAAGAATGCGACAACTATATTGGCTCCTGGGACGACACTCAAAACTGTCAATACAAAACAAAATCCGCATATACAATCAGGTCCTTAAACCGATCTGGCTTTATGGCATCCAACTTTGGGGATGTGCAAGCGATACCAACGTCAGGAGCATCCAGACGTGGCACAACAAGGTGCTGCGAATCATCGTAGACGCCCCGTAGTATGTAAGAAACTCTGACTTACGTAGAGACTTACAGATCCCATTAATTAAAAAAGAAATAAAAAGAGCTGCCGGGAAGCATGAAGACCGTCTTCATCGACATCCCAACACAGGCGTCCTTCGTCTACTCCACAACGCAAATTTACACCGCCGACTTAGGAGGACAAAACCATCGAGTTAGTGTAGTGAATGGTAAAGAACAGACCTGTTGCGTGGAGTGATGTCCTTTAGTGCCTTGAATTTTTTTTTTAAAAAAAATTGTATCAACGCGGTTTTTTGTACATTAAACTTCATTTATAGTATTGCAGTTTTTACAAATATGACTTTAGTAAGGAAATATTAAAAAAAATTAATGTTATTCTTAATGAATACTTAATATTTTATTTTGTTTCGATTTAAATATTACAGTTGTGTTTGTGTTTCACGTCTGGTAGTATCTTCCTTATATCCGTTTCCTCATTTATTAAAAGTCCTATGTTTTCTAGATAGGGGCGTAATCAAATGTCTCGAGTTGATTTTGACGTAAACTTTCCAATCCGCGAAGAACACAATAAGCCGGTTCAGTTTTTGAAACCGTTGGCAGAAGAAAATCGCGGGGACTAGAACAAATAAGATTAATCTATGAGCTAGTCAGTCTTTTATTGATAACTCATTTCTCCCCAAAACAGCATTGATTGGAATATATTTTTACAGTTTGACCTAATTGTGAAATGTTGATTATGTTAACGCAGTCAATTAGACTTAATCAATTAATAACTGATACATCCTTCGTAAATATATCGCTCCTTAAAAGTTTTCAACGGTCTTCACACTAATTACCAGTAGTAATATGTAAAAGCTTATGTATTTTCCCACCTTAAATATTCAAATGGAAAAAATAAATCTTGCAACATGCTTAGGCAATAAAATTTCTAAACAAATTTACGGTATGGATAGTTATAGGTGAGCTTTGTGGAATACGGTCAACTGGTAATGTTTGTACTTGTAGCACGAGTGGACGAACACGAAGGATTAATTCCGATTTGGTTTTCTTAATTTTCAGTAACGGAAGTATCTTCTTTCATCACATCAACAGTATTAAGTATCGTATGCATATTATATACCTGTAAAGTAAGTAATTGTTTTCATTTCAATGTTACAGTATATAGAAAATACTTTTAGTTCACAGTAGAAAAATATAACATATTTATTTATGAATAATGATAATATTAATTAAGACATTTGTGATCAAACTGTACTTTATCATAAAAATACATTGGCTTTAATTCATAAGAACACCCGCGTACCAATCGGGAGTCCCGGGTTGGATTCGTGGTCCTCTAGAGATAATTTTGTACTGATAATTTAAATTACTTTCTACTTCTTACGAATGAATTATTCATTCAATATTTTCTTGGCTTTCCAAAAAATGTTCATTGAATTCATAGAACGAAAATTTTTCCTGTGTAGATCTCGGGATTGTACCACGCTGTGGAGTTAGCATTCAATTTAGCGAAATGTAAAAGCATGTACGCGACAATGTCGATAATGTCCGTCTTTTCGCGTTTCATTTTTTATCTGAGCCATTACTCTTTACTTGACGAAGATGGCCGTGCCAGCCGTCGAAACGTTGAGATAAACTATCGTCGATACCCCATTGGAAGCTCGAGAGCTCTTTGACCAACCATTACATGGGGAAAACCTACGTCCTCTATGTTTATGATACGTTTTTATACATTATGATGCACAAGAAACAATGTCAAAACTAGGACAAGTAATTTACAGGATGTAGGCAAATACAGATGAATATCTTAATGCTAATAGCTAACACCACACCTCAGAAATATACAGTAATGTTTTTTTTACATAGAGCCTATGCCATATCAATCTTGTCTCCAGATATCTTAAGAAAATGTTCCAGATGAACGGGTACACTGAAGTCCAGATAAAATAGAAATTCCGAGAAGCTAATTATAAAAAAGAGCAAACGATGAATCGATACAGATTGCGAAAGCAGTTATTCCGTTTGCTAACCGCAAAATGACGAACATTGGATGTTTTTTTGTCAAATATAATATTAAAACGGTTTTTGGACCACAAAAATTGAAAAATGAGAGTTTTTCGCATTTTTTAAAAAATTCGCACGGATATGTCCCCACGATTACTTTTATGTCACAGGAACTTTCATTTTAACTTAACCTGCATAGTTAAAGGAAGCACTCAATTTAGCGAATTGCAAAAATAGTTAACTCAACACTAAATCTCGCTCTTTTCGCATTATTTTTGTGTCACCTCTCCTTCCTCACTAATCGTTATGTTTAAATACGGATTCGACCCCAATATCGATAATTTGTGCATTATTTTATTGTCTCCACTTCATAGAGTGTTCTTGAAAATTATTTATCAACGCTAACATATGTAATTTTTGTACTTTTAAAATTCTAGCCCTCTTCCACCCATTCACCCAATTTAAAGGTATTTCTTCTCGGATCGTAACATGTCTGCAAAATTTGGTTGAAATTACTCTACACGTTTTTATACGGAAAAAACACATCTATCCTTTAATTTTTATATATATTACATTTTGCTGTGTACGCGGTTGGGGTGATCTTACAAATTTTTTTTCTTTCAACCTTGAGTTAATTGGCATCTTTATATGAAATTATTTTACTGAACTGGTCTTGATATCAATGACAAATATTCTATAACTTCAATAATATTCGTCAAACATAGACAATGTAGCTTAGAGTATCCTGTAAGTACTCTACAACTCTATTTAAAGTTAATATAGTTTTAAAAAATTAGTATTATTCATCCAATAAATAAATATGCAACTCTAAAAGGTAATAATCGTAAGCATAATAAAGTGTGTTCAAAGTATAACTATAAATATTTCGTATTCAGGAAACCTAACCACCTCCATTCTGTTTTAGAACAGTGCTCGACCAGGACGAAGAGCTCTCTCTTACGTTATCAGGAAGACATTACCAACATTGTTGTTCTTCTGATTATCTTCAATTACTATTATATATAAAGTCTATTCATCAATGTTTCCAGGCAATTTCAAAAATCTTTATTAAAAATCATTAAATTTTAAATTGATTATTCAACTGCTTCAAATATTAATATCAAATAAACAATGTGTTATTGTAAACAATCTGGGTGCGCGGAATTGCCCGGGATGTCATAAATAAACACAGCGACATCCATAACCCCGGATTTTTCACCAATCCCGGTTGTTTTTGCGTTATTTTTATATAACGTCCCTTCATTCCCACTCCATGCCGAAAGGGGTTGAAATTATTACAAAATTACCTGAAAAACGCTACTCAATATACCCCGAAAAATTTCTTTTGACGAAAATATCGGCCGTTTTAACTAGTTTGAAAATTTCCACCCCCTCCCACACCCGCTCCTAGCGGTTGAAGTTGTGTCTTATCCCCACGGTGTTTGTTTTCAGTTAGAAAGGAACACATGCACAACATTTGTTCAATTAAATTCCACGGGTGTAATATGCGAAGCATACACATTTCTTTGCCCTTCCACCCCTACTCATAGGGTAGAAGTACAACTCAACCGGCAAACTGATTTTTATAATTAAACTCAGCGACAACCATAACCACGGATTTGACTCAAATCTCGTTTGTTTGCGTGATATTTTTTGTACCGAACCCCCCCCCCCCCACCACCACCACCACCACCAACACCACCAACTTCACCTCTAAAGGTGCTCATCTCTTGTTCCGAAAGAGGTTGAAATTATACAAAAACGACATCGGAAGAAATACTATCGGCGTGTTTTAAAATGTTTGATAAATTCCACTCCTGTTAACCCCGCCTACCTCCGACCCTGTGGGTGGTAGAGACGTATCTTACCCCACAATATTTGTTTCCAGTTCGAAAGAAACACGTGTACAAAATTTGGTCAAATTTGCTCCGCGGGTGTGGATTTGAATGCGGAACATATAAGGACAAACAGTCAATTTAATTTAGTAAACTTTTGTACTTAAATCGTCTTTAGATTTTTAAATTATCTGACCTTTCCCTTTGTTCTTAGTTTACAGTTGTTTTCAAATGGGAGCCGATTAGACCTTGAAGCTCTTCCTTGCTCTGTCGAATCAAATTTGTGCGACGTTGTCATATATTATTGTCGACACAGCTTCACTATGGGATTATTGTCATTCATTATTGACGATGTTCCAACGTTTGTCTAAGTCTCTGCTCTTATTCGCTGACAGCAAAACGGCTTACATTTAAATAACATTATAGTATCAGATTAGTTGTTACTTCAATGACATGTTGGCTGTTAATATATTCATTCTACGTTAAAAACAGATTCATAACTCTCTTGCTGTGCAGATCAATATCCTTGAAATAAGTCCTCATTTTTTTAGTCTTCTTAAGTTATTTCAGAATGATATGAAATTATCTTTTCAAAAACTCTTGAGTTCACCGCGTTTGTAATATTTAATAAAATGTCAAAGTTAAATAAATAAAAACCTCTGCGTTCAATGGTGGACTTTAATTTTTTGTTAATATCTGTTTAAACTGTTTATTTTCTTGATTTTATTTGACAGGGTGGCTTGAAAGCAGTGGTCTGGACAGACGTCATCCAGGTGTTTGTTACATTTATATCACTACTTGTGTTTATTGTCAAAGGGACAATAAAATTGGGAGGCTTCGGAGTCGTATGGGAAAGGGGCGTGGACGGAGGAAGAATTGAACCCCCAAGGTAATTCTTACACTGTTGCGAGGTTGGAATATTAATCGATAATGAATAAGAAAGATTGCCAATTCAGTCAAAAAGGGTAATATTATTACCACACAATGTTTCCAGGATCCTTGTTCATTTCGTCAGGTTATAAGTAGAGCCTCTACTTCCTGTCCAACCTCTTTGCTACATCTGATATGTAGATGACATTTTTTGTATTGTTAATACCTCTCAAATCAACCTTGTAGTCAATACTTTCAATAATTATCATCCCAACTTACAATTCACCCATGAACTTGAATTTAATCATTTTCTTAATTTCCTTGATGTCACTGTATCCATTCACAATTCTTCCATTCTCACCAATTGCTTCAGAAAACCTACATACTCTGGACGTGTTCTCAATTATCTTTCTCATCATCCTCCAAATCAAAAGAGAGCTATTGTACACAATCTTGTAGACAGAGCTATATTACTTTCTAACTCCAAGTTCCATCAACACAACTTAAATATTGTCCGAAACATTTTAATCTCCAATGAGTACCCTTTAAATTTTATTATTAAAACATAAACAGCAGATTGAACAAAAACCAATGTCGTACTGTCAATCGTCCCTAAACACCTCAAGCCAAATTTTTTCTTGAACTCCCTTATTACAAATTTCTACAACAAAATTTGTCCAAATATTCAAAGAATATCAAATATTACAGATCCACTAATACTCTTTCCTACTTGATTAAAAACCACAAATACCCACTTGACACCTACAGAAAACATTGTGTTGTATACAAAATCTCTTGCTCTAATTGTAATTCCTGCTACAAAACGTTCCCTTAATACACGTATCAAGGAACATATATCTAAAATCAAACTTCCCATTGATAAACAATCTGTAGTATCATAATCATCATCAATTCTAAACATACATTTGATTGGCAAAATTCTAATATTTTAGACATTGACACCAGCTACAATTCCAGACCAATTTCAGAGATGCTTCACATTAAATCAATAAATATTAATGTACAAACAGACACTATGAAACTGAATAATTGCTATAATTCCTTATTATTACGCTAAACCATCTGTTTTCCCATTGTGGTTGCTTCCTTATTGTTACGCTAACCCTTCGGCTCTTCATTGTCGCGTTTTCGTCGCTTTTGAGTTTTGTCAACTGACAAGTGCAGTAGTGTCGCTCTAGGCTCTCTTCGCACTTGACGAAAGGAACAAGGATCCCAGATACGTTGCGTGGTATTTATATTACACTTTTGGTCTGAATTGGCTATCTTTCTTATTCATTATTTTCGATCAGACGTAAATTTTATTATTATTAGCTGTGCTTACAGTTGCATGCGTATTGCCATTAAACACTTTTGAGTCAGTAGTTTTATTTTTCCATGCCTCATTTTACGAGATCTTATTGTTAATAAACCTGTTCGATAACTCAATTACGTTTTACACTAACATAATGACATACTTTTTGTAAAATGAAATCACAGAATATACGAGGTATTCAGAAAGTAAGGTCCTAATCGCTGTAGCTTATCGAATTTCTTGCGAACATTGAATCGCGCATGGTCACTGACTTATCGTCACACAGCACGACGCCATTTGCATTGGTATTCTTGCAGTGTGCAGTGTCAGTTCAAATTGTCACAATAATTGAACAGCCCGTCGACTATGAAATACAGTCAATGATTCGGTTTTTGACAGCAAGGAACGTTGCAAAAGCAGAAATTCATCTACGGATAAGTGAAGTTTATGACAGCAAACTGGGATCCGCACGTCTACCCGACAACAACTTGCCCGATGCACGTTTTCCAGGCAACAATATCCCGATTGACGTTTTCCCCACAGTACATTATTCCGATTCATGTTTTCCCGAAAGGTCATTTTACCGCTGGGACATTTTCCCGAACACGAGTTTTTACGAAATAAGCATTAACATAGTAGAACACTTAATAAGTTACTTATCTTATTATACATGATTATTATTGTAAATTAAGTTATTCATTAATGCGTTTTCAAACAACCTTCGTACACGTATCGCTTAAGATTTAGGAACCAACACCGTGGATTTAAAATAACACCACAATTGTGAGGGTGGAAGAGGTTAACACTTTCAAATTACAAAATATGCGATAACGACCTATATTGGCGCCGAATAAATAATTTACGGGGTCACTCTGTTTCATAATGTCACTATCAATACTTTTAGTGTCAAATTTCATCCCCTAACGGCATAAGGACAGGTATGAGATGGTGTGACTGGGTGTGACAAAAAATTGCGACAACTACCAACATTGGTGTCGAATGTACTGTTTTGGAAGACGCTGAGTTTAGTTATGGCATCCCAGCAAGGTTAAGTTAAAGTTTACCCCTAGGGGAGAGGTGATTTGGGTGATTATAATAATTTGATATCACCTGATATTGGTGTCAAAACCGGTGTTATGGTAGTCTCTGAGTTTAGTTATTGTATTCCAGCAGGGTTAAGTTTAAAAACCCTGGCGGTCAATGACAATAATTTGGGGGAAAATAATTTAATAATACCGAATTTAGTCATATAATTGACAGAGAATTTTGCATCAAAATTTAAACGCGTGGATCAATTCAACTAAACTTTGAACTCTTGTAACTTAAGTTTGGGAATGAACATTGTCGTGGTGAGACATCATTGCGTATGAAGGGCTAAGGGGTGGAACAAGGATGCACTTCAAAAATGTAATACCACTGATATTAGCTTCAAATAAATGGTTTTGGACTTCGGTGATTTAATTACTGTTACGTGCATCGGGCAAGCGAGTGTTGGGATTTTGTACTAGACCCCAGCAAACTGCGTAAGTGGATGAGAGCTTTCAAGGACGACCATCAGTAATGATATGAGATTTGGTCAATGCCGTGGACGAAAAGATTCGTCAAGAGGGCCATTCACAATTTCAACTTTAGAATTGGTATTTCTGAATGAGGGTAGAACAACTTTGCACAAAGTTGTCTCTGAAAGTAAGAAAGAAGCAGTTAAAAACTGGTTATCCTCACAGTCAGCAGACGTGTATGATTTAGGCATACAAAAGCTTGTAGATTGTTATTACAAATGTTTAGGCAAATATGTAAACTATGTAGAAAAATAGAGAAACATGTAAGGAATTAAATAAAAATGGTTTTTTAAAAAACAATATGTGATGGTTTATGTTTTAAAATAAATCGGACCTTACTTTCTGAACAACTATCGTATTTAATATCTGTAATATTTTTTTGTTTCAAAATATTTGCATTTTTTTCAAATATATTTAGGTGGACCTTAGACGTGACAGAAAGAATAACGTTTGTAAATACTCTTATTACTGGAATTGTAACCTTGACATCGTTCAATCTTCATCAGTCCTTTATTCAGCGATACCTATCTCTGCCGACGATGGGACATGCCAACAAGTGAGTTGATTATAAAATTATATCAGTGAGAGCAAAATAATACAGCAATATAAGAAAATCTGTACTTCTTTCTTCAGATTAATTGAATAAGAATTAAATTACCTATAGTATCAGCTGTGGCACTGAAAACCTTCTAGTAATTCTGCTACATATAGGCAAAGCTAATCACACAATCAAGCAAACACATCGGAGTATGAGTAACCTTTTCTAGTTTGACAGTTAACCCGGGACGAAATAATAATAAGGGTAGAAAACTATTAGCATTACCGTACAGTTCGGTCGACGACCTTAATATGAAAACTTTCTTTACCACATTATCCTTAAAGAGAATTGGTGTTCTGAATCACAATATATGTTAGTCGAAGAACTAACAATAAGCTCCTATTATTCCCCGAGTTCTGTGACGGATGCTGCTGATATTGTTTTCATCCTCACTTCATCAATCGACAATTACAATAGGAAACTTTAACATCAAACATAGTTGGTGGAATTGCACCGTCTACTGTTTGAGCAGTAAAACTAAAGAAGCCAAAGTAAGAGATTGACAAGCTAAGACTATAGACAGAAATTATAGTTGAACTACAAGGTGAGCATGATTACGGTTGAATAGACTTTGATAGCTTTCGATGGCACCTGTGTTGTAAAATCCTTAATGGAACTCCCAGAAATATAATTGATAAAGCAGTCGACTACAGGAAAAATATAAAAAGTTTAACTACCAAAGAAAACCCAGAAATTCAAATATATTGTAATGCTTTGAGGGAAAGGCATTGTTTCGGATTAATGGTCTTGGCCGTCACAGGAAGTGGTAATGTGTACTTAGGATCAGTATGAAGGAGTCGGGGCAAGGCACATGTGCGGGTGGCCTGTCGAACATAAATTTGTTAAGGCAGGCATTTGTCCCTGATTAATGGGCTGGACCATCGGCGTGTTTACTTAGGATCAAGGGGCAGTTGGGCGGTCTGAAGAATTTTAGAACAGTGCACGTGTGAATGCGGGGGGTGAGGATACAAGTGCAAAGTAATTACGGGTCCTGTCTCGATGTGACATGACGGAGGGGCTAGCTATTTGCTAAGGAACTGCAGGCGCAGAATGTAAATCTCGGGTTAATGGAGAAACTATCAACGAGCAGTTGCGACGTAGTATTGGGGACAAAGGAAGAGAGAAGGGACGGTCATATATAAAGAGAAGATAAGATTTTGTTAGTTAGTTGGAGTTGGGTCTTGGTAGTGGAGGCGTACGGCGATCACCAAGTATGGAGAAATTTGCAGCCTGCGAGAGAAATAGCAAAATTATTCAACGATAAACATTTTTGTATGCAGAAGTTCAATCTGTAGTAATATCAAAATTTGACCACTGTCTTCGATGGTAGGAGACTAGGACATTGCATCCAGCGTCGAGTAGTTTTCCCCACGAGCAACCGGGACGTCCATCACGAACGGAGAATCAGCTATCGTCGAGCCAATAATATGTGTTTGATTCAGTGTTTAAACGTCCAGTCTATAAAGTGTGTGTGTAATGAACGAGCCAAATGTTCCTGAGTAATCGTAAGTTGAAATTTCATGGTATTAATATGTGTAAACGGAATTAAAAGATACAGTCAGATATCGTTCTCTTCTTTTGTGTTAATAAAATAAACTCTTTTAAATTTAGAATCAATATGGTAATTCTTGTTCTGTCCGTTATCAAACCCAGTAAAGACCCATGAGAGAAAGAGATCTTTTTGTAATATTAAATTGTATAATGTTTCAAGAATTGTTAAATAAATGTTGTTTGTTTTAAAGTCTATACATTTTCATTTAAAAGCCCATCATATTTAAATATACCATTTAGGCTACCACAACGGTGGGGAAAATTAAGAAGTCCCCGGTAGTTTATTACATTTTGGCACCACAACGTGGGGCAAATTAAATTAAAAAGAAAACCCCGTTAATTATTACATTTTGGCTACCACAACGGTGAGCAAATTAAAAAGGAGTCCCTTTTGTTTATTACAATATATATATATATATATATATATATATATATATATATATATATATATATATATATTATAATAACCACTAATAAATTTTTGGTTAATGAAATTTGCCCCACGTTGTGGTAGCCATTTTATGTAATACATCAAATAAAATAAAATACCAATTTAAACAAAGAATTATCATTTATTAAAACACAATTTTCAATTACACTAATCTGATGAAATTTTATAAATCAAAACAATTTTATTTAACTTGAATACATTTTAAATAATTGGACTCGGTACCCTCAAGGTCTTTACTGGGTTGATAAGGAACGGAACAAAATGTTACAATTAAACAAATACAGTTACAATAAATGGAAAACGAAATGATTTAAATGATTGAAACGAAAGTAACGAAATTAACGAAATCTGACACTTTTTACCCTTTATTAGCAATTTACAATTATTAATTCAGAAAAATAAACTCACACGCTCTCGAGTCCACACACTCACTTTATACCGGCTTAACAGTGCCCAAGCTGCA
This sequence comes from Zhengitettix transpicula, assembly GCA_037074705.1. Lineage (NCBI taxonomy): Eukaryota > Metazoa > Arthropoda > Insecta > Orthoptera > Tetrigidae > Zhengitettix > Zhengitettix transpicula. The sequence continues at coordinate 199,412,853 of CM073591.1, read as the reverse complement.
CTCACACTCCGCTTTCACAGTCACCTCCTCTTGACGACGTCATCCTCTCGACGAATTCAAACACCTCTGCTGGCAGACAAACCTCCACGATGAAACTCCCAACTGTTGACGACTGATGTCTCTCGGCCCTGCGTCCGCCCTGCACCACCACTCACGTCCGTCTCCTCCCCAACCGAAAATAATAATTAAGCTGTACAACTTCCCTCATATTTATATCCCGGCTCCCGGATATTCCCTTGTTTTCACAGTTGTTTTGAAATTACATGTTCGCCAAAACAAACCCCATCTGTTAGCTTTCTCCCGCTCCGAGAGCCACTTAATCAATTACAATAAGCATCTCCTTTTAGTATAATTGCCTCGTCCATCTGTTATGATGCCTTTCAGGGTTCCGTCGGTCACACAATTTTCCCTAAGAGCTGCCAAAATGCCCCAATTATTTGTCTTTAAACGTCCACTTATCCGTCATTTTATCATTATTTTTAATATGTACCAACCACTCAAGGATCCCTAGTCTCAGTTCGTAAACAAATCTGATAAAAATAAGAACAGACTTCATGTCTTTCTGAGCTTGTTATTACAATATATATATATATATATATATATATATATATATATAGCGTCCCAGTGAAATGAGATGTCTAATTGCACATAAGATGAGATGAGTTTGGTAGCAAACTGTGCCGAAACTCCGAGGTTGGAACGAACTCCTAGCAACGAAAGTAGCCAGTGCAGACAAGGTCTATAACAGACAAAAGATGGATAGGTCGAGAAGGCCTCCATGATCACGGGATTTGACTCCATTAGATTTTTCTGTGAGATAGTATTAAGAGTTTGATTTACGAGACTCCTGTAGAAACAGAGGTAGAGCTGCTGGGTAGGACTCGTGGTTACTGCCCAACAAACACCAGGTGTGACGGAACGACTTCACAAGTACTTCATTCGTAGAAACAATGTACGCAACGAAATCAGTGGTCGCCACATCGATCCAGAATTGTAGTGGATGAAGACAAAAACAGATGATTAAGTTTAACTGTAAGAAAAGTATTTGTGATAAATGATTTATTTCCGTTTTTGTTTTTTTGGTGTTATTAACTAATGAGTGGAATTGTAAGAAAAGTGTTGTATTGCAATGTACATTATTTAATTTGAAATATTTATTTTACGTAAAACTTTTGTTGAATTCATTTCCTCGCATTAATAACTAGCAAATGTGACTATCAAAACATCTTTGTTCCCAAGATTTTAACATGAATAAAACGTTTACCCAGGTTTTCCGGCGTCCAGAAGATTGTCAGTTCCCAAGGATTTGGAATAAGCCATGTCAACCCCGTAGAGCGAGTTAACGAGGAAAATATTGAGACTTGTGGGGGACAGGTGACTATATTTATTGGATGATATCATCGGGAGTTTCTTTTGAAATTGTTGTAGACGGAAGTGGTACGTTTACAGATATTTATTCCTATTTGAAACATGATCTACTGACTCTAGTCTTAAAATAATTTAAGGTTTACGAGCCCCCTGAATACATGTCAGGCATCCAGTCACAGCTTCACATGCACGGTACTATATGGAGACCACAAGGTCATAGTTGGGTAGAATTGGAACATGGGTACGGTTGACTGGAAATTGAATAAAGCATTCACATAGAATAACAGCCAAGGAAAAGGCGAATTGAAGCAGTAGTCCATAGGAACAATACTCTTTTATGTTAGAGCAACATAAAATATGCAAACCGGTCCTCAAACCATGTCTAAGTAGAGCCAAGCATCTCGAGGGTCCTGTAGAATCATGGCCAACTTGGGGACTCACGTGTATGACGTCATGACTGGCTATTCCTATTCAGCGTCCAATGATACTTCAAAGTTAAACCCAAGCGTCGACATCAAATTATTCCATTTTGTTTGATAAGACCTTTATTAGAACACGAATAGTGCAAATTAAGGAGTCGAACCCTACCGAGAATAAATACCCCGATTTGCAAATTGCAAAATTGAATAAAATTGCGGAAGTTTGGTATTTCAGTACAAACGGAGTGTCTGTCAACATATGTAGTTGGTAACATAACTGATGACGATAAATCCCAAATTTTACTGAATTATATCCAGATTTAAAGAACAGATATGTTTATTCAATAAATATTTTCCTTTATTAACAATTTCTGTATATTTTCAGGGCTCTGTGGACCTTCCAGCTCAGTTATGTGGTGTACATTATTGTTGCTAGTTACTGCGGGCTGATGACATATGCTAAGTATTTTGATTGTGATCCCCTCACAACGAAGGTTAGCAGAACATTCTGTTAATAATTATAAACACTTTAAGAAAAAGTTAATTGTTAACCTTAAAAGATGTGGCTTTCGTAACACCGACGTTGACGGACATTTTGTTTCCATAGTTTACCAGTTACTTCCGGTATCTCTTCTCCCGCTATTTATCGCCTGATGCTTCTGCATTACAGGAAGATGGCGGCACAGTCTCCTTTCTTCTTCTTGTAGACAGTAAACACGTATTCGTTCAGTTCTAATTTCTCCTACGACTCTCAACTTTACTGTTTCTAATCAATCGCTAATTAACTATTCTCCAACTTCACGATATTTGAATAACAACGTTACTTCTACTTCATAATTTAAGAAATTCTGAATAATTGATTTACTTCACAAATACTAAAAAACTACGTCTTCTCAATGACGTCCCAACTTCACGACTAGTCTATATCTTCTCAAAAACTGCTTTAGCTTCACAACTTCTTTCTAAAACTGATCTGGTTCCTCAACAAGTCAGTGACAAAAATTCTGCCCAAAGAGAATCTAATCTGTATTTCCTTAAATTTCGATATTCTTGTTAACCCTCTCCCTATGATATCAAACAGCAATTTTCTAGCCCTGGGAATACACGTTCATTATGGCGCCAAGTTGGTGGAAATTATTGTCCGAACGTGCTAAAATCTTGTGACCAGAGATTTGTTTTTCTGTATCTCTATTATTTTAAAAGAAATACCGCCGATGTCTGTTTGTCTCTTGCCTTCACTACCTGAGTTGCGTGCATTGAACTGGCCAGACCGGAGGCGAGAATATAAATTTCTCTTAATTTATACGTAAAATAAAAACTGAAAATGGAATGAAATAACCCCAATAAACGTATCCCACCTGTGTACACTACAGCTAACCGTAGTATATCCACACGGATGCAGCTACACTGGACCATCACGCACAAGAGGCCAGCTAATTGCTACTAGATGAATCTCTTGGGATTTTTATGGTGTTGATTTGTTCTGTACGGCTACAAGGGACACAACTGTTTAACAGGCACTATATAGCATTTTACCGTGTGTAGTATTTATAAACTTCCCTGTATTTCTTATATTCATGAAGGCTTACAATTCCTTCAATTTGTTTTAGCTTAGTAAAAAACCCGATCAGGTTCTACCATTGTTTATGATGGATGTTCTGGGACAAATCCCTGGTCTTTCTGGACTTTTCATCGCAGGTGTCTGCAGTGCAACTTTGAGGTAATTTTCTAGAAATATAGTAGAACCTAAATGGGCTATGAAATGGGAGGGAATCTTGTAGAATATATTTATTATACATAAACATAAAGTAATAATAATCAAGAAACACTACACTAATCAGTACAAGTTTCGTGTATATTAAAAAAACAGCAGAAGTGTCTGCATGCGAAAGTTCGTTAACCAAGAATGAAGAAAATATAACACAAATAATTTTGATAGGTTGAACAATCAAGTAAACAGATGTGTGTCATTCTTCTGACCAAGGTGTCATATTTTTCAACTATTATGCTGTAGACCTACACCTTATGAAGTCCACAACTAGGGACGAAATGTAATTTTTTCTGTTTGTAACAATGAGTTTCCCTACTGGAAAGAAAATATCGCAATTAATTCTATCGACGGTTCCTTCTCTGCCTTTCTGAGTAATTGCCATTTTCCTTGTTACAGTTAGGTGACGTAATCCTAAATTTGATTTTCAGACATGTAATTTAAGATGGATGATTCATTACCCTGCGTGGACTGAAGATAATGTTTGTTAATTATATGTTTCCTGAGATTGTAAATATCAGGGTTCCACCTGAATACAGTGTAATTAGTAGAAAATTACAAAACTCAATTCATGTGTGTTTCTTTTTAGGTAAATAGGTCCTTTGACAGCGTCAGTCATACGATTTACTCACCCTCAACAGAGCTTAGGACAACCGATATCCATTTTCGAACTCATGATATATGACAGCAACTAAATAATAATGTGTTTAAGACTGTCGGACTTCGACCCACTGTAGTGCTTAGGCTGGTACTGAGTTCCGCGGTTTACTTACCCACGTGTCTCATATTGTAACGCACAAATTCTTGTCCGAATCTTTATCAACAACCTCCATTAACTCAGCAGCAGTATTTTTATTCTGAATGTCAAAACTCATTCTCAAGACTCCTGTCACCTTTTCACATTTTCGTATAATAAGGCCCTATCCTTTGTCGGAACTGCTGAAAGCTTATCTCCCGGCTTATTTTGTAATATTTCGTTTTTATTGTCTACTTCTCCAAATGGTTGATCCCTACATGGCTTCAAATCCTTTGGATCACAAAAGTTTCTAGGCTAATTTTCCCCCCTGACGTATAAGTGAAGTCAGCGCAGAGCAGCCGTGGCAGCTTAAATTAACAAATTTAAACAATAAATGTACAATTTGCCTGTCAGTTGTGGATTTTGCGACCGTAGTTTGTCAACGTTGTTGTGTCACGAAATCGCAATGGAGAAACAATCAGTGATTCGATTTCACATTTTACTCGGTCGATGGAGACATTCGAGCCCATGGAAATGGCTTACGGCTATAATTCTTTAAGGCGTGCACGAGTGTTTGAGAGGTTCAAACGTTTTAAAGGTATGGTGTTGATCGAGGACAATAAGAGGTCAGGGCGTCCCACCTCAAGTTCATTCGACGCAAAACTCGAGAAAATTCGTGATATTTTGCAAAGGGACGTCATAACTCATGCAGTACTATTGCTGAAGAGATTAAAATCTCTAAAACAAAAGTCCAAGACATTCTCCGGAATGTTTTGATGAAGAGAAAAGTGTGCGAACAGTTTGTCTTGCACACCTTGACTCCCTAACGGAACCAACAGCGCTTGGACGCCAGACGCAGCTTGATTGAAACAAGAAACGCTCTACACTAGCAGACTCGTAATTATAATTATTCCAACCATATACTTGGTAGAGAAAAGTTTTTATTCATACGAAACTTGACTTTCTACACGAATTATATTTGATTAAAAGGAGATACTCGCCGGAGTATCAACTTGTAACGATTGATACAGTAACGCGAGATATTTGGAGGCGGAAGCCATTGTTTTGTCAGTTGGAGGACTTCGAAGGTGGTCTGCGTCATTTTTGGGGCAAAGGAACTACGTGGAAAGAAAGTGTTATAAAAAGGTGCCTGGATCCTACAAGCGAACGCCAACATTATCAGGAGTAACTAATTGAGTTCTGGAAGCATCTGACTCGCAGACGGTCATACAAAATTTTAAACATTTGGAGGAGGAAATGAAGGATTTAAAAAATCTAAATCGGAAAAGGATGAAGAAAAATCTAGCAGCCACAGCTACTGTTGGTCTAACTCACGACCCGGGCAGTAAATGATCCAGCGCCAAGTTGAGAGGGCGCAGCATCTGTCCGACGCTGACCAATGATGGACTCGACATCCTCACCTGAAGTCAGCCACGTCGTCCACCGCCACCGCAGAGCAGCCTAATATCGCTCTTCATCACCAGACAACAACAAATAGCCGCCGGCATTGTATCGTGAATATAATTTTATTTCAAAGTATCGTAAGGCTAGAGTCCTCAGTTTATTAAATTCAATTCCATTTGCCATGTTACTGTTCACCCCACGAAGTTAATAAGAACCTTGATATAAACAGTCGTTGTTTTTATTATTATATTGTTGCCATTTTTATATTAAATTCAATTTTCAATTGTATTGTTATCAATAAATTATTATATTAATTAATTAAATCCTTTTTTATTTCTGTAGTACATTAAAAACCTTAAAAATAGTTATGCACGCAGTAAGTTAAATACTACATCCTTCTACGGTTTTTTTCTTCTGAAACGAAGTACCTACTTCCGTTTTTGGAGTATAAAGTTTTTATTCATATCAACCAGTATGTAACATGGTTCTGGGAGAGAATCTCGCGAATCAACAACGCAATATTTAACAATTACACATGCTGTTTAGTGTGCGGTTAAGTTAGTCGCCAAAGAAATAATAAATAGGATGAAATCTTGCAGATTCACGGTCACTAAATAAGAGAATTCACCAGCTACAATACTTTAAGTTTATTAGATAATGATCAAAAGAATTAGTTAGTCCTAATTTATAGTCATTTTAAAATTGCCTAAACCATGTCCTAGTTTAATAAAAACCACTTGGAACAGTCAATAATACTCCTACCACTACCACAAATACTATTAAACACTCTGCTTCCTGTTGTTTCAGCTCTATGTCATCTGCTCTAAACTCTCTGGCAGCAGTTGTGTTGAAGGACTTTGTGATTGGATTTTTTAAAAGAAATCCAAATACTCGTCAGAGCAATATGATACTGCGTGTAGTTGTGATTATAGGTGGTCTGGTATGCTTGGCACTCTCCATCTTAGTCGAAAGATTGGGTTCTACCTTATTACAGGTATGAGACGATTGTTTTATCTTGAACTTAACTTTTTAAGGAATCATGTAAAAACATACATAATGCCCTTATTGCTTAATGTCAGCAATTCAGAGGAATCAGAGACACTTGTGAATTGATTAAATGCCCTAATACCACCAGAATTTGAAGCAATTAAAATATTTATAACACTGTAGGATATTAAATGATGAGGCTGTGATGGGCGGTAATATATGGTTTATTTTAATATTCTAAAAACTTGAAAATTTATTTTAGTTAACCGTGAAGGTTGGCCAGAACTGTTGTAGGAACGGTAAAAAGAGACTGATTAGAAACATAAACAATGGCAAGCGATCGTTAAACATCAAATAAACATATCGAATCGTGCAGAGGTGAAATATATATTCATAAAATGAGTAGTTGAAAACTAGTTATTTCTGTCGAAAACACGGGCACAAAAGCACATGCAATGTTTATTTAAAAATACCTTGGAATCAAAATTAAAAATTATGACTCATGTCATTCACAATATATTTGATACGCAAAGGAAATCGAACACAAAAATATCATAAGTATAACTAACAAATGAAGTACATTGATTATAACCATATCAGATGATAAAAAATACTATAACAAACTAGAGATTAATAAACCAGTCAAATTTGTCATATTACATTTTAATAAAATAAAAAATTATAAAATATCAATAAACTAAAAATTGAAACGAAACCTTTTCAGGTGCAATTGTCTAAATTTTACAAGTCTGAATATCTAAATTTTAGAGAGAAAATATTTTATAAACTTCATATTTATACTACAGCGATGAAAAAGTTTATTGAACATTACTTACAAATTATTTCTTAAATTATCAATACATAATTAAAATTTTGTGTAGTTGATTTCTAAATGTGTGTGCCTTACACACACAATGCAGCTGCAATGTCTATTGTATATACAAAGCTGTTCAGAGTATTGTTGGTATTTAAAATTAAGAATAGAATTCTTTTACATTTAATGATAAACATAAATTACGATAACAAGGATTAATAAATTCTATTTAAATTTTTATTTTATGTAGAAATTTTTGGCATTTAAATTTTGAATTAGTTTAATTTAATTAATTTAATTCATAGCGATCCGGGACCCCTGAGTGTCCCTGAACATTTAGGCTCTCTTTCCCCTCTTTGACGCCGGCACTGACCTTTTGGAATAAATCACTACTACTAAAGTGTATTTTTAATGTTTAGACCACAGATAGTCTTAGCTTTTATTTTTGAACTAGCTGGGTGCCTGGCGTTGCCCGAGAAGTCATTTATCCATAACCCCCAATATACTCAAACTTCGGTTGCTATTTTTATATAACGCTCCTCGAACCCTATCCCTACTTGTGCTCACCTCCTATGCCGAAGGGGTTGAAGTCATTGACCAAATATATGGGCCGTTTTTAAATGTTAGAAGATGCGTTCTTTACTTAACGTACCTCCACCCCACCCCTAAGCTTGCTTTCCTCACAGGGGTCCAAATTATACACAAACAACATAAGTATAAATAATATCAAAGTCATTAACCCCAGGAAATAATTATCGCAAATATCGACCGTTTAACATGTTTGAAAATTTCCACCCCCCCCCCCCCCTCATCCACTCCGGCTTCGGGGACTTAAGCGGCAAGTTGAATGACGTAGTTAAACTCAGTGGCAACTGTAACCCCGGATTCAACTCCAATCTCGATACTTTCTGCTTTCTTTTTATGTAATGCCACTTCACGCCCACCCTTAAGGGTACACCCCTCCAAAGCCCGAAAGTGGTTGAAATTATACACAGAGAACATGTAGAGTAATTTTATGAATCTCATTGAAGCCGAAATATATTTATTCGAAGCAAAAATCGGCCGTTAAACATGTGTGAAAATATATTCCCTCGCCCAACTACCGCGAAGCCCCTAACACCCCCGCACAACATTGCCAACCCCCGAACATTTCCCACGTTGTCATAAATACATTCATCTATATATCTCCAATCTGGGATTAATTCACGTTATTTTCAAGTAACTCCCCTCCACCCACACCCCTAACTGTGATATTTCACGTGTGTCAAGGGGTTGATATTAAAAGCAAAATCGGTAGAAATATTATCAATCACACTGTCCCCAACAAATATTTATTCGATACAAAAATCGACCGTTTAAAAAAGTTCCACCCCCGCCACCCCTTCCTTGGCGGAGTTAAACGGTTAGTTGAATGTAATAATTTAACTCATTGACATCAATGACCGTGGATTTTACTCCAATGTCGATTGTTTTTGCATCATTATATTGGAATTCCCCTCGACCCCCACCCTTAAGATGAGCTTCATTCCCAATCCCAAAAGATGTTGAAATTATACACAGGCAAAATTTAGAGATATTTTATTAATTAAATTGATCCCGAAATATATTTAATCGACGCAGAAAACCAAGCCCATACCCACGAGTTGCCCAGATTGTCATAAATAAATTCAGCGACATACATTACCTTCGATTTGACTGGAATCTCGGTTGTTTTCGCGTTATTTTCTTGTAAAAACCCTCCACCCCCACCGCTATCATGGCTACAAACAACATCGGTAGAATTTTTATCAACGTCAACGGCCCTGGCATTTATTTATTCCACGCTAATATCGATGATTTAACATGTTTGAAATATTCCACCCCGTCCATTCCCTTCCCAGGGGATTAAATGGGTAATTGAATATCATCTCAGATAAAATCGGTTGAAACACTGTCTCTTCGATACCTAAAATTATATATCTGTCTAAATATCGGCTGTTTTAGCATGTTTGAATGTTTCCACCCCCACCCCCACCCCCATTTAAGTGTGCTTCCCTCTCATGCCGAAAGGGGTTGAAATTTTACAAACAACATCGGTATATATATATTAACATTGTTATTGACCTCGACATTAATGATTTAACGCAAATATCGATCGTTTAACATGTTAGAAAAATTCCACCCCTGTCTACCCCATCCACTCCCTCCCCTTGGGCTATAATTGAACTCGGCGAGATCCATAACCTTGGATTTGACTCCAATCTCGGTTGTATTCGCGTTATGTTATTGTAGAGCTCATCCACCCCACCCCTAAAAGTGCTCTACTGATAAGCCTGAAAGGGGTTGAAGTTATATTTAGAGAAAATGTAGGGAAATTATATTAATCTCATAGATCCATAAAAATATGTAAACGTTTCAAAAATCGATAAATTATCATGTATGACAATTTCCACCCCCATCCCTGGGAGGTTAATTGCTAGTTTAATATCATAATTAAACTCAGCGTTATCCATAACTTTGGTTTTGACTCCAGTCTCGGTTCTATTCGATTTATTTTCTTGTAACATTCCTCCACCCCACCCCTAGGGCGCTGCTTTCCCATGCCGTCAAATGTTGAAATTTTACTGACATACATTGGTACAAGCAGTATTAATCACTTTTATTCTGAAATAATTTATCCGACTCAAATATCGGCCGTGTTAGCAAGTTGTAAGATTTCCACCACCGCTTAGGGGACTTAAACGGCAACTTGAATATCATAATTAAACTCACCGACAGCCATAACCCTGGATTTGAGTCCAATCTCGATTGTGTTTGCGTTATTTTTATATAAATCTACTCCACCCCCACCCTTAAGGGAGATCCACTCCAAATTTCGAAACAGGTTATATTAAATATATGGAACACTTAGAGAAACATAACATTTATCAATGAACCAGAAAAATATTTATTCGACGCAAATATCGACAAATATTAATATGTTTGAAAATTTCAACTCCCGACCACCACAGCTTGGGGAAGTTAAACTGTAGGTTAAATGACATAATTAAATACAGCGACAAATGTAACTCCGGGTTCGACTCGAAACTCGAATGAGTTTGCGTAATTTTATATAATGCCACTCCACCCCAACCCTTAAGGGTGGACCACTCCCGTGCCTAAAAGAAGTTGAAATTATACACATATAACATGTAGTGAAATTTAATGGATGCTATTGATCCAGAATTATATTGATTGGACGCAAAAATCGGACGGTTATCATGTTTTTAAATTTCTTCTCTCCGCCCACCCCCTCTCATTACCGCCAATTCCCACACCCGGTGTAGATTTTTATGCCCCACCCCTAACCCTAAGGGTGCCCTTTCCCCAGGGTGTAGAGGATGAAAATTATTTTCAGATAACATCGGTAGAAACCCTATGAATATCTCGACCCCTAAAAATATTTATCCGACTGAAATATCGACTGTATTAGCATGTTTAATTATTTCCACCCCCGCTTCTGGGGGCGGTTGGCGCGTCTCACCCCAATAGTGTTTGTTTCTGGTCGCAAAGAACACGTGTACGAAATTTAGTGAAATTTGCTCCAACGGTGTAGATTTGTATAAGGAGCATACAAATATACAAACATACAAACAAACAAATATACAAACAAACAAACACTCTGCTTTATTTATTATATGAATATTTTTAAAATAGAAAATTAAATCTTTTCTTCTAGCTCGGAACCCTGGCACAAAGCATACCGAATGGACCGATGCTTGGAGTTTTCACGTGCGCTGCTTTGCTTCCTTGGGTCACAACGAAGGCAAGTTGCAGATTAATAGTCAAGGTGGAAGAATTTTTTTTTCAAACTATATGATAATGCTGAACAATAGTAAGTGGCGAAGTTATTTATTAGAAACTGAAATCTTTAACTGACCCTAGATAAGACATTCCTTTATAACGATTAGATTTGATTTGTTAGTTCCATTAGTCCTCTGCTGAGTAAATAGGACAAGTCAAGTTGATATTTATTACAAACATGAGTAGAAAAATTTTCGTAGGCTTTCTCGGTGAACTTGTTGTTGGAAGAGTTCTCAGGTTCGACGAAACGTCGTGTACCTACAACGCCCCCAGGTTGGAAACCCGAGAACTCTTCCACATGAGTAGAATCTGTTATAATTAAATGCAATGGATACTTAGGTCTAAACATAAATACTACATATGAAAAATTAAAAAGTAAGAATTTGAAAATACGTAAAATAGGAAGGAGAGAAGGATAAGAATTATTAGTTGTCGTATTTGGGAATGAGTATTTATCAACATCTGTTTTTTTCTATCTGGCCTTTATTTTGAAAAAGTGTTCCGTCCTTCGGAATGGAATATATTCTTGTTTCTTTCTACCTCGATTTCCCTACAGGGGCTTTAACGACAACCTGCAGCCTGTCTCTTTCCCTTTTTACGCGAGATTAACCTTCCATAGCAGCCGAAAGAATTTACGCCCACGCTCAGGCCGAATATGAACGAATTTTTCGACCGTTTCCTGCAGGATTCTATCTGATTTTTCCTCTGCGAATACCAGCATGCTGCGCCATATTCAACTAGTGAATATAATATTATATAATATTAATGATATATATTCGATTTCTTGGGACTTTTTACTCTTCTTTTAAAGTTCTGCGCCATTCTTAGAAGCGTTCTCCTTTGATTATTTGAAAAATGAATCGTGGTATCCTTGTCATAACTCTGAACACATAATATAGGAAAACAATTAATTCCATTCATTAGATAAATTACAAGTAATTGAAGTTTGAAAATTAACAGGCATAATTAATATGTATTATTATTTTTTATTTTGAATAGTGAGTCCGAAATGAAGGAAAATCGTTTGCTAAATTATAAATATTTGCATAAATAAATTTCAAAAATGGATATATTGTAATGGTTAGACTTTATTACTATACATAAAAAACTTTATTACATATTTATAAAAATACATTAAAAAATTTTATTGGGCGCCAGCAGATATACATATAGTCTACAAAAAAAATTATCATTAGCTTCGGCTTGGTTATAAAATCCTCCTTCTCTACAGGGTAATGTGGGCGGCTCGGTAGCTATTCAAGAACAGAGCTTATTTCCGTACCGTGTAAAAAATCTTTAACTTTTGAAGGCACTTTACAGAAATGGTGATCCTTACTATAACTTGTGGCGTCAGCCGACTTGCAGTGGATCACTGGTCTTGTAGTAAGCAGCACACGATTTCCTTCTTCGGCCTCCCCGCGATGGACGTCTCTCCAAAAACTTTTGTTGCTTACCGCTCGCCAAATTTTCCACCCTCTCTCCTCTCTCACTCCACTTTCAGTCCTCTCTCTGTATGTCTGCCTGCGTCTGTCCTCTTTCACCCGGGTAAGGAATATATATAATTACTCCGCCCACCCCCAAACGAAGCAAAAAAAAGGGACGCATAATCTCGGCTGCTTGGGGCCTCTCGGGCAGGCACACGTGCACGTTTAATTTATTCCTTTTCAGGCCCGCGGACACAATGTTATTCACTACAATATATATTGTAATACCAATTAAAGAAGCCATTAATTGTTTAATATAATTGGATTGTTAGCGGCACGAGTCTTGAAAGAAACAATCACGGCTCTTTGTCGGGGATAGTTAAAAAACCGCGCGCTCGTACGGAGGGCCAGTACGGCAAAAGTTACGGGAGAGCGAAGATGAGGATCTAAAAGTATGAATAGCGAGGTCTAAGAAGTGTTCTGCGAGATCTATTAGTTTACATAAAACGCGAGTTAACAGTTTTGACGGAGAGACTCAAATACTAATCGCAAAGTTGGAAGCAAAAGGTTTTGCTTCACACAGACTGAACTAAATTTTGCATAGAGGCACCAAGGAGACCTATGTCCGAGGGATGATTGATGAGCGGCTGATCGAAAGTTCCAGGTGGCAGAGAACGAGAACATCGACAGTGTGTATTGAAAATTTAATGTGTAGAATCAGTGAATAATGGCCTTTTTAGTGAGTGTTGTCCTCAAGCTCCAAGAATCACATCCGGTACCCGAAAGACATTCGTGAGTACAAAACAATTATTTAAAATCTGTAAACGAGGATTAAAGGTAGAAGTCAGATTTCGTTCGTTTTTCTTTTCATTTAGTTTCTTTCATTTAGTTTATTTTCATATTGTATTAAGTTAGGTTCAATGAGTTTGAATTGTTAATGTTAGTTTATTAAATTGGATTGTTCTTACTATAAAACCTAGTAATTACCCTGAGATAAAGAGAATTTCGACGTATTTGATTGTAAAATATATAGTTGTATTTTTCCTAGAACGCCACGAGTTGCAAAAATGAAATAAAATATTTGTTTGTTAACTTGATGAAATTCGGCGAATAAAGTAGGTATTACTATTTGTACTTTTAAAGAATAAATTTTCAAATCTTAATAATTTGTTAATTAATTCTGTTAATTAAGACCACCTTTTCAATTATTACATAAATTGGCTTCCACAACGTGGGGCTAATTTAATTCATTTACTCCTTATTAATTATTACAATATTCAAAATAGAATTAACATGTATTAAGTATTTTTTTCTTCGTTATTTTGAAATGTTAGTCTAAATTACAAATATTTAAGAAATTGAATTTGAAAAATGATGGTATATATTCAATATAGAAATTAATATGTATTATATCTTTTTTCTTATTTCATTTGAAATGTGAATCTTAAATAAAGGAATAACATTTGAAAACGATATTATTATTTACGTATTGATCTCGTCAGATTTCAGTACTTACACTTTGACGTGACCACAAGTATTTGACCAGAGTTAGTGAGGAAGCAGCTATTACTTCACATCCACCCTATTATACCTTCGTTTCTAAATGTTTGGTAAATGAGAGCCAAATTTATAATAATGAATTAGCTTTTATTTTATTTGCAAGTTAACCAGAAATAAACCATATTTCTATGTCTGTTCAAGTTTTATCTGATTAGATAATTATATTCTGCAATGAAAGTATGTTTTAGATAGGGTGTGAAAGGAGATTACGAGTGAACGATGATAATGCGTATCGTTCAAAGGAGTCTTAAAGTTTGAATTTATACTATGTCATGTATTTATAAACCCAGTCCTCTATCACTACATTCACACGATTTCAGTATCAGAAATTATTTAATGATTATTAGGCTGTAACTCAGAATAACATTAAGTACTTGCAAAATATTAATGAATTTAGATAGATTTATTCACCATTAGCCCTCTAATGAGGAAATAGAATTCGTCACAAATGTAAAATTGATAAATTACTTATAAACAGAATTAATATTTATAGTAATAATTAATAATTTACACACAAAAAAATTCATACCTGTTCACATTTTTCCAGTCACCACATTCATACCCACTATCTTTAAGGAACACGCACACGACACTAATCACTTACTGGTATTCATCTCCTGTCGCTATGTACGGAGGGATGTCGTCATGGATATTTACTAAAATAGAAAGCAAAGGCAGGAAAACAGAAGCAAAAGGGGAAAACGACACACTATTTACATATTTATAGCATATTCGGCAATTTTGTGGGCAAAACAGTTCAACGAATGTGAGACCGATTCAAAAATTCGTGTACGGAGTAATAAGTTTCATTTACAAGAAAAGTTTTACACTCCTTGACGAATGAGTTGTAGTTGATGTTCTTTACATGTTCAGGAATGCTGTTAAATAGTGCGATACCGGAATAATGAACGCTAGACTCGTAGAGACTGAGGCTGTGCTTGTCAGACCTAAGAACTGAACGGTTTCTTGTGTCATAGCCATGATTGTCCCCGTTACTTGCAAAAAGGTCCATGTTGCGTTTAACAAATTTTAGTACTTCTAATATGTAAGCGCTAGGTAGTCAGAATATGAAGTCTTCTGAACAGCGGCCTGCAGCTTTCTGTAGCATCTGAACCTGATATAATTCTAATGGCTCGTTTTTGCAGTTTGAAAACATCCACACTACGAGAACAATTGCCCCAATTGGCAATACCGTAACACATATGTGAATGAAAGTAGGAAAAATAGACTAGTGAAGCAGTTTTGGTATCAACTTGTTGCATCAATAGTCTCAATGAGTAACAAACAGAACTAAGTTTGCGCACAAGGCGATCAATGTCCAAGTTCCATTTTAATTTACTGTCGACCTGCAAACCAAAGAAAGTCGCATGATCTGAGAACTTATCCGTTACGATGTTGTTGGTTTCTGTTGTAAAACGAACTAACTTAGTTTTCTGTACATTGAGCGTTAATTTATTGGCGGCGAACCAAGTATTTAGGTTTCTAATTGCAATCTTAATCTTCACATTGAGATTATTTAAATCAATGTCCGTAATTAACAAATTAGTGTCATCTGCGTATAAGACAGATTTTATAGGTTCCATATATTCTGGAAGATCATTAATACACAAAAGAAAAAGCAGTGGACCTAATATTGAGCCCTGAGGCACGCCACAAGAAATGTCTTCCCATTCTGACAAGTGCACTCACAAGCTTTAGTTTTTAAGGCCACCTTCTGTTTCTTATTGTTGAGGTATGATTCCAAGAGTGCCAAAGCGTTGCCTCTGATCCCATAATATTCTAATTTTTGGAGGAGTATGCTGTGATCTACAAGATCAAATGCCTTCGAGAGATCAGCAAAAATTCCGGCTACTTTCAGTTTTTCATCAAGGGAATTTTGTATACTTTGAATGAACTCGTACATAGCAGTGCTCGTGGGTTTTTGTTTGAGGAAGCCGTGTTGAGCGGGAGTAATTACTTTATACTTCGTCAAGAATTCAAGTAACTTTTCGTGTAAAATTTTTTCTAGTATTTTTGAAAATATCGGAAGTAGGGAATTGGTCTGTAATTTGATGCGTCGGTTTGCGAACCCTTCTTGAAGATCGGAATAACTTTTGCAGCTTTTAGGGAGTCGGGAAAAATGCCGGTAGAAAGACACGCGGTGAATATGATTTGAAGGGGAGTAGCTATGACGTCGGCACAGTGATTCACAACTTTGCTTGAGATGCCATATATATCCGCAGATTGGGTACAATTTAACTTTCTTATTACGTTTATTATTTCGATATTGGTAACCGGTTGAAGGAAAATGGAATTTTGAACAGTTGGTACAGCGTTTTGTAGCAGTTTATAAAAAGCACGACCCTCTGATGATTTATTGTTTGAAAATTGATCCGACACGTGAACAAAATATGAATTAAATAAACCCGCAGCGTCTCTGTTGGTGAAAGTTTTAGCGTTGTCTTCAAGCTTTATATCTTTCGCGTTATAATTGACTTTACCTGAGATATTTTTAATCACCTCCCAAGTTGCTTTTATCTTGTTATTTGAGTTTACTATATACTCCGATGTATGTAATTTTTTAGCAGCTACAAGCACTTTCCTGTAGATACGTCTATAAGATCGGAAGAAAGTCAAGAATTGTGGCGAAGAATTAATATTTTTAAATTTATTCGTTTGGCAGAGCCTTTCGCGAGAAACTAGTATGCCTTTAGTTATCCAATTTTTTAATTTGGTATTGGGTCTATTCTTTAATTTAAGTGGAGCTGTCTCGCTGATGACTAATAAGAAATAATTTAGAAAAGTTTCGAACATATCATTAGCATTCTTAGTTTTATTAACATCTAAAATAAAATCCCATTGTACGGTCTCTAGTCTACTTGCGATAATTCTGAGTTTTGCGGAGTTAAGGTTTCTAGTTAGTTGTACTGAGTCTTTAGGGCCAGGTTTGTAGATGATTTCACTCTTTATGTTCATTAATATACCCTTGTGATCAGATAAACCTGTTTTTATTGCATTAACATTGTAAGAATCTATGTGAAGTTTACACAACAAATAGTCAATGCAAGTTTTTGAAAAGGCAACTCTAGTGGGATCTAAGTTAGTGACGGAAATGGCGTAGGGTTTAAGCAAGGTCTCAAGGTCGCGTTTATTACTGGACTCGCGCAGGTAGTCAACGTTGAAGTCGCCTGACACAGTAACAGTCTTATTTTTCGCGTTTATTTTCCTTAACACACGGTCTAGAAGCGAAATAAAACTCGCACAATCGCTACCCGGTTGGCGATAAATTGATAAAAATATGACATTTCTACAATTATTAACGGTTGTTAGTTCAACTGCACTGCACTCGAAAACACATTCACGACTGAGATTACGAATGTCTGGCCTATCTTTGCACTTTTCTTAATGCTCGTTTTTAATGAAAATACACGACCCCCCATTTTTCATTATTGTTCGACTGAAATTTGATACCCTAGCATAACCCTCTAGGACAAAACAATTAGCTTCGTCTTCATTTTGCCAGTGCTCCGTCAAGGAAAGAACATCAATTTTATCCTGACGAGATAGAAACATTTCTACATCAAGTTTTTTATTTCTTAAACTTTGAATATTTTGATTAAAGATAGATAATTTAGTAGCATTTAACTCAATATTGCCATAGTCATTTGTGAGTTGAGGAACGTTTGACGACTGTCTACAAACTTGCTGAATAACTGTCGGGTTAAATACGTGCAATCTCACGAGAAATTTTCTTTACAAATTGTCGTTTACCTGTATAATTTATATATACCAGAACGGGATAGGTTATTAAAGAGATCAACAATACTCACATTTTAAATTTTATCAAGGCCCATATCCAGTAGTTGCCGGTTTTCGAAGACGTTCCGGCGCTGAGCAGCAGGGTCGTTGTGTCTCGCTGGGATGGGGCTCACGAAGATCTTCTTAGCTCGCATCTTTGGCAGCACTTTCTGGAGTACAGTCCAGTCCATGTTACCTTTTTGACTAATGTCGTTTGTACCACCCACTAGGACAACGGCATCAGCATCATTAGTTAAAGCTGGCGCGTCCTTAACTACTTCCGATAGCGAGGCTCCGAGCTTCACATTACCACAAACTTCGAAGTCTTTGCGCAGTTCTTCTTTTATTAGCTCACAACACCCGCGTCCGTGAGATGGCATTAAAAGAACTTTTTTCTTCTTTCTGGCAAAGTTTCTGACATATCTTCTGTATTGGGCAGAACGTCGGACCGACTTGTTGTCCGGATAGCTTCCTGGTCCGTCTGATATTCCGTTGGACGGAGAGCCTTAATCAGTCTCTCTATTTTCCAGAGACTTGCAACGTTCGCATTTATGTTGGCTGTCTTCATATTGTTGCTCGTTGTCGTCATATCTTCGGCGTAAGGTTGGTTTCTTACCAGTCGTGGGCAATCCCATAGCTTTAAGACGCTTCTTCAACTCGGAAACGGTAAGAGTAGCGGACTTCCCAGTCACGTTATCTGCAATTTTTCCTTCTACGGACAAAGAAAAAAACACGTCCGAACCCTACGGAGGTCTGTACTGTACATATTTACGTATAGTATGTGTTATTTGGCTATATTTTTTGCGAGGAGAGGAATTCCAGTTAATATAATCCAGAGGGTTTTACTGGCTGCTTGGTAAATTTGGCTGGCATAATATATTTTTTTAAGAACGCGTTGTATGTGATTTGTAATAAATCCATATTTGCTCCACAATTGTTTGCGGCTTATTCTTTTAGTATATTTAGTCTTCTTTTTGTTTCGATGGTGAGGTCGTTGATGTGGTTTTTGAATGTGAGCTTTGAGTCCCATATTAATACTCGTATTTTGACACAGGATGCATATTTGATGTTCTTGTTATTTACGTATAAGTGGAACTTTTGATATTTTCTTTGTCTAGTGAAGATGATGGATTTTCATTTGTCCGTCATTTCTGTTCTCTAATAGATTAAGTCACTGAAAGAAGAGCTTCTCCAGAAATTCGCTGCAACGATCAATTTTATGCCATTAAATTCCGCAAATAGTTCTTCACATCCCTACAAGAAGTCTTATCTAATCTTTTCCATTATACAAATGCCTGCAACAATTCCACTGTCTAATCCGTGTGTGAGCTTGGATGTAATGTATGAAATATAAAAGTACCCCCCCCCCCCCTCACCGCCGTATCAAAAAAATGATTAAACACGACTATTTCAGCTAATATTTATCAAATATGTACCTATAAATTTATATTTACACTTTCCTTCATAGTTTTTACTAGTCTACAGGCGTCTTAAACCTGTATCCTGCGTGGTCTTTTCTCTTAATCAGTTAAGTCCTGGGGTAGATCCTGACTTTAAAAGGTTAGTAAAGTATCGTTCTTATATTGTGTTCATAGTTTACTAATAAACCGAAGTACTGATTAAAAATTGTATTCTTCAAGAATTTTTACGTCATGCATTATCATATCTTGTTTAATTCCTTCCACGCCCATTGCTGTTTTTTAAAAAATGACCCTACAGTCTAACTTCTGAATCTCTATCTATTTCTTCTTCATAGATCCGCTTATGTGCGGTAAATGGCTATCAATTTACTTTCCATAAATACGCAACAATTCCTATTAAAATTCCTTTACTTCCATGCATTTTTGTCAAGCCCTCCTACAAAACTGCTTTCAAATCAACTTTAGCCTATTCAGAATATGAACTTTATTTTTGCCAGTATTTCTTAAATACGCTATGTTCCCATTCATGTTTTTATTGTTCTTCTAATATCTACATTATGCATGGATAATACTAATATTATTGCTTCCAGTGCAAGTTATCCAGTGTGGGTATTTTTAAATCTGCTTGCCTATTGGTTATTTCCTCCGCCAATATTCTTGCTAAATCTTAACATTCTGGCAAATCATGACCGAAATTTCAGTTAGCTTCTTGGGAATCCATTATTTTTCCACTTCGAAATGTCCTTAATATCTAAGGCTAAACTTTCCTATGGGTGGGTTTAAAAAAACTATATTGAAATCGCCACATATAACATTTAATTACGAACTTCTGGTTCAGCTGAAAAATTAGACCCAAAGGACTGTTCTAATTTCATTAAATTCGTCTAGCAAATCTGTTGAGTGCTATAAATGTAAAATAGTTTTGGTTATAGGCCTACATTGAAGCGTCATATACTGTTGTGAGTTTAGCAATACTTGAGGATACTAATTTAAAATTAATTTATTTTGGGTTTAAATGGAATATTAAATAAGTAATAATAAATGACATTGGGAACCTTGAGCTGAAAAAAATAACAGAAAACAATTTTCAAATTTAATCATTAATTTTCTTTAAATAATAAAACAGATTCAAATGATCAATATAAAATTATGATTATAAATTTATCAACAAAATTGAAGATATTTATTATTCAAACAAATATGACTCTATTTTCACTCATATTATATTGTACTCGGACCTTCTAATAAGCCAGTAAACAATTATTTTTCAACACGGAAAATATAGAACGTTTGATTGGCAACTGAAAGCAACGTAATATGATGTTAATTGCGTAACTTATTCCATTCCAATCTGTTCCACTGATAGTTGTCTAGGATGTCGCTACGATGTCACAATTTTTATGAACAGCCACCAGGTCACGCCGTATCCTACCTGAATATGTCATCACCCTCATGCAGCCTGACACTCTCAAAAATATTTGAATACTTTATAAAATGAGTCATACAACAGTCGATACCTCATATTCGTCTTCAAATAACGCATAACATACTCTTAAGAAGATTGAGTCTGTCCGTCCATCTGCCTCCATCTTGTTTTACATATTATTATTATTAGCGAATTATCCCGTGAAATGGAAGACGTTAAGCAAATAACTTGATCAACTTTTGTTCCAATAGGCTAACATTCTTCCTGAGAAGACTCGTTTACGTTCGTCAGACCACTTTGATCTGTATTGTTTTTTTTTGGTTGCTCTGATATAACTTGCCATTTTCTACTATGTAACTGAAGATCCCTTTCTAAAATGTCAGTTGATCTTATGTTTGCGTTTTGAGGTCCTTTCGAATTTCGTCTAGCCAAAGTGTGATTTACTGAAGTGAGGTATGTAGAGGTTGTTTTGTAAAAAGCCAAGTAGAATTGGTTTCCAAAAACCCACATTTCTTGTTGTGTTCTATTCGAGAGACAAACTGATAAAATATTGTAGGTGACTAATAAGAGGACGATCGCTCTATAGTTTTTTAACACTGATTTGTTGCCTTTTTTATGTAGTGGTTAAATTAGATCAATCTTCCAGTCAGAAGAGTTAAATCAGCCAGATGTTATTGATTATGTGTGTAATTTCTTTGAGTGAAAGTCCTGCTACAATTGCATTCTCCCCTGATTCCGTCGTTTTAAGTTTATTAATGTCTTATATTTCTTAATGTATGGATGGAATTTTTGGATTATCTTGGGATTTTCCATTGGCTTATGTGAACTCTCTGTCACACCCATGTTTGCCAATTTATAATTGCAATTACGATTTATAACGTCACGTGTTCCGTTGCACCTTAAATTAAAAATATTCAGTGCGCAAAAAAGGAAAAGTAAAAATTCAAAACCTTCGAGCCAAATATTAGGTCTCATTAAATAACGTGCAAAAATATAAATCATTTCTGCGAGTTTCACGATGGTGGCATTAAAAAATAATAATAAATAAAAATTATAATATAAGGTATACAATTACAATTTTGAATTAATACATTTTAATTTTCAGGGAGTTATTTGCGGCACTTTATCCGGAATCGTTTTCGTATCTTGGATTTCAATTGGCGCACAAAGTGCTTTGTCTTCTGGTGACGTTATGTATCCTACAAAGCCACTGGGCAACGTTGATGGATGCACTTACAATTATACTCTTGCGTTTCATAATGAGACGACTGATGTTCCCCACGAGACAGGGTAAGAAAAGTATAGGAGGTAAAATTGTAATTTATAAGTAGTAAATACAGAATTGTGATTATTCGAATATAAATCAATACTATACATACTATTTTTAAATGTACTGTCGAATTAATCTAAACCGAAACATTTAAAATTGTTCTTATATTAATTAACTGTTCAAAATCCATAATAATAATTCAATCAAGTTGTTAGATATTTCAGGAGTTAAGCATCAGAATAAACCAATACATAAATATTAAATAAATACCTTGTTAAATTATGTACAATTAACGCAAAATTTAAATTTTATAATAAGTTTAAAATATAAGCAATTAAATTCTTATATTAATATTATATTTAATATAATTTGATATGAAACAAATTAAAATTTGATTGGCTTAAAATTTAATTTATTTATAATTACACAAATATAACAGAGATTTTCAATAAAGTTTAAATTTTAGATAATTAATATTGAAAGAAATTTCTGACACGTTAATTGGGCAAATCTCAGGGCGATTTTATGAGACTCTGAACATAAACCAAAAAGAAAAGGGTCGTCTGTGAGGGAATATACGTGCGGCAGAAATCTCAATTATTGCAGCCAGAAACATAATTGTTCATCTTTTGTAGTCGGCTTCCGCAGGTTAACCGGAAACACTTCACAGGAATTTATGGCAGCTTCTTCCTTAAAATACCTTGTCGGGGTTTCAATTCTTAGCATCTACAATAAGATTCTTCTTTCGTCGATTGGGACTCTTTTTCCTTGTTCAAATTGTACATGCGAAATAGTCCTACACTGTTCTCCTTCTCGAATTTCCTCGTTCTCCGAGTTATAGATAGGAATTGTCCTGTTTTCTCGCTTGTCCACCTTGCATCTTCACTCTCTTCGTTTCCCGCCAAAGGGTGAAAACCACTTCACGTGTTTCGTTTCAGCCAATCTGCGTCGATTTTACACTTTCACGGGCTTACTCTCGCCTGTTGGAATGGGCGATTTTGGTCAGGTCAATAACTCCTCAGGCAAGTTTCTCCTTTTTCTGCACGTGCTGTTAGTAAACTAACTTGGAACACAACCGGTAGACGAAAAACCTTGTTGTGTATTTTACTCATTATAGTGTTATGAAGTTATATGTGTTTTCCGCAGTTCAGATTGGACAAGCAATGTAAATTTAGACATTATCAGTGCCCGGTTTTTATCCTTTACTACTACTGCTTTATCTAACGTCATTATTTAGTAATATCTTATCCACACGTCGGCGGAAATAGAATACGTCAAGACAGACATAAACTACCACAGTTGGAATCAAACTGCACGTTCTATTTACATATTTCCATTTGTGGTAAAATGTCTTTCATATTAGATTATTTTCATCTCTTTTACTAATTTTAACAACTACATTTTTAATATATATTACAAAAAATCATTATAATTCATTTATTTTACTATAACACCTTAATAATTACCTACTGTGTCGGTCCCATTGGTGGTGGCTTTGTAACCTGGCATAAAAAATCGTTGGTAACGACTCGGACGGTTGGTTTTCATCAGTGTTGTGTGTTTGGGGGGGGGGGGGGAACTGTTGGGAGACTGTTGTTTGTGTTTGATCACTTCCCGAATAGCTTGTTCGGGGTCTGTAGTTGACTCTGAAACTTAAATGAGTATAATTATCTCAACTCTGTTGAAGACTGGGACCGAATGAATCTTTACTATTCCTAATATCTTCTTCTTCTTCTAATATTCTGTTCTTTCCACAACTTCCATATCGCCATTGCCTCGCTTTCTGGACAATGAAAACATTATGTTTACAAATTAACAGTTGGAAGTCATCTCCTTCTTTCCCTCTCGTTTCTCACGGATCTGCTGCGGCTGGTTTTTTCTCTGACGGGACAAGTTACTTTACGTTTCTACGCCCTCAAATCGTTCTATTGACCTTCTATCATGACGTCGATCTCATTCCGTCGTTTTAATATGAATTTTTATATAGCCGGTATGTGATTGTAAAATTGAACTTTTCTTTGTCCAGGAACGGTGGAATTATATATAGAAAATGTCTTCAGAAGATGAAATTGGAACGAAGGAAATAGAATAATAAAAGTGATGTAGAATATCTACAACACTTACACTTTACTGATGACATTGTCATATTCACAATATACTACTGTGGAACAGGTAGACCAGTATATATGCTTAGGGCATCTGATATGTGGCAAGATCACTCCTAACATACGAACAACGGATAAAGCTAGAATGTAAAGCATCCGGTCGTAATTCACTTGTGTTCAAATCAAATATGCTTCTGGAATTAAAATAAATTTATTCGACTTATGTGAGATCTCTGTACTGGCAAACTGCATTGATTTCCACGATAGAATAAGCAAATAGCACAAAGGATTATTTAACGATCAATGCTAGGAATTGCATGAAGAGATCGCGAGAAATATGAGTGAATAGGAACTAGGAAGAAACTTACAGATGTATTAATAATAATAATAATAATATCATATTCCGTAGATCCTGTAGAAAAGCTTAGCTTCAAGGATATGGAATGAGTCAGGGCGTACATTTATTCCATTAATACTATGATAAGACTGTCAATTAATAAGAAAGGAAGATAACTCAGCTATAAATTGACTTTGGTTATTGGACAACTGTTCGATTCTTTGTGGCAGTCTGTTAAAGATGGAGATCACAGATATAAATCACATCTTTCTTTGAAATTAACAATGTTCTACATTTTTGTATAGATTATTATTGTTTCTGGTATTGAAGCCATGAATATCAGTATTATTTTAAATAAGTCCCTATTTGTAGTCTCAAATAACATTAATGAGTAAATGTACTGGCACGACAGAGTGAAAATACCAATTTTTTAAGAGAGTTGTACATGAAGTTCTGGAGGGCCCTGACATATTGCTCGGACAACACGTTTTTGAGCAATAAAAATCTTGTGAATACCTGTTTAGTTTCGCAAGAAGCTAAGAATATAATCCCGTATGAGAAAACAGAATGAAAATACGCAAAGTAGACCAGATTTTCCTGTTTCAAAATCACATCATATGTGATTAATCTCATCAGTCCAATTTAATTCATTATTTACTCGGACACCTAGGAATATATAGATGAAGTTTCATTTACAATATTGTCACTGTATGGTGCAGTTATAGATTTCACAGTTGTGTTATGTGTGTGTGAAATTGCATGAAATGTGTCGCAGTTAATTGTCAAGCCATTCACAGTAAACCATGTTAACAGGTTACTTAAATTATTGTTACTTGCCTCTTCTAATGTGTCATTGCTACGTTTTACTAATATACTAATATCATCTGCAAAAAGTAAGGCTTTGGAAGACAAATCTACAGTTTTTGGAATATCATTTATGTATATAACAGTAAAGGCCCTAATACTGAACCCTGTGGGACTCCAGTTTTAATAATACCCCAAACTGATTCATGTATTTCACCTGAGCACCAGTCCTTTAATACTACACGTTGCATTCTATTTTCTAAATACGATTTAAACCAAGAAATAATGTTATTAAGAACGTGTGTAATTTGCCGTTATAGGGCCAGAGGCGCTCTTCAGCTTAATGATGGTCTTTTTTCCATTGTTTTGGGGTTAGGGGTCTGGAGAACAAATCCAAACGATATATTTCAATTTAAGCGTTGATTTTTAACAAGTCTGGGATAGGAAACAATTATAGAACACGCGTAGGAATATAATTATTTTATCTCAAGGACGGCGTTTGTAGGAAAACTATACATTATGGCCTTTATGATTATTTAATTTTCTTTTATGCTCCAATGACAGCAGTCTACAACTATTTAGAACTTATTTAACGCCTTTGGTAATGATATTTCAATTGAATTTTAATTTTCAACTAGAGGTTATTTTTATTTCAGGTACGTGTTGCCACTTTACAAAGTTTCATTCATGTGGTTTCCATTTATTGGTTGGCTTGTAACTGTCGTAGTAGCCCTGATCGTCAGTTTTGCTACAGGCTACAGGGATCCTGCTACAGTGGACGAAAAATTACTTAGCCCTATTCTTCGCCGATATGTTAGAAATTCCAAATCGTCAAAGTATGAAGTAAGTAGTTCAGTTCATTCCATTTCTCTAAGTTAATGTATCTGTAGGTATTAATTAAGGCGTCGTATTAAGATAAACTAAACTAAACATCGTCATAATTTTATTTTCGGTTAAATAACAATAAAACAACGTTGCATAACTGAATGTATATGATTAACGTTAATAAAATTTTCCCCTTAAAATATTTATTTTCTATATTTAACCAAGTAAACCACGCAGTAGTAAAAATATAAATGTTTTGTAAAAATCCTTCTGTTTCTAAATAAACATCAAACTTTTTCTCATTATTCTCGGTCGTATAATATTATTTTTTCCGGTTACATTTATTTACAACTAGTTGGGTGTCCGAGATGTCATTTATCCGTAAACCCCCAATACACTCCAATTTCGGTTGCTTTTGCGCTATTTTTATATAACGCTCCTCGAACCCTATCGGTTGAATTCATTGACCATATATATCGGCCGTTTATACATGTTAGAAGATTACCACTCCCAAAAATTTGCGATAATCAAAAAGTAATTATTCAACGCAAAAATCAGCCTAATACATTGTCTTAAAAGTTCCACCCCCCGCCCACCACCTTCCAAACCCGTCGCGTTACGCAGGTTGTCACAATTAGACTTAGCGACATTCATAGTCTCTGAATTGATTCGAATCTCGGTTGTTTTTGCGTTTTTTTATTTAAGGTACCTCCACACCACCCCTAAGCTTGTTCCCCTCACAGGGGTTCAAATTATACACAAACAACATCGGTATAAATACTATCAAAGTAAGTAACCCCAGGAAATAATTGTCTGAAATATCGACCGTTTAACATGTTTGAAAATTTCCACCCCCGACCACTCTCGCTTCGGCGACTTAAAAGGTCAAGTTGAATGTCGTAATTAAACTAAGTGACAATCTCGATAGTTTCTGCTTTCTTTTTATGTAAGGGTGCATCCCTCCAAAGCCCGATAGGGGTTGAAATTATACACAGAGAGAATGTAGAGAAATTTTATGAATCTCATTTATGCCGAAATATATTTATTCGAAGCAAAAATCGGCCGGTTAAAATGTTTCAAAATATATTTACCCGCCCAACTCAGCCAAGCCCCTCACACCCCCGCACAGCACGGCCAACCCCCGAGCATTTCCCACGTTGTCATAAATACATTCATCTATATCTCTACTCTGGGATTTATTCACGCTATTTTCTCGTAACTCCTCTCCACCCCCACCCCTAATTGTGATCTTTCACATGAGGCAAGGGGTTGTAATTAAAAGCAAAATCAATAGATAAATTATCAATGACATTATCCCGACAAATATTTATTCGCTAAAAAAATCGACCGTTTAACATATTTAAAAAATTTACACCTCTGCCAACCCTTCATTGGGGGAGTTAAACGGTTAGTTGAATGTAATAATTTAACTCATTGACATCCATGGATTCGACTCTAATGTCGATTGTTTTTTCATCATTATAATGTAATTCCACTCCACCCCCACCCTTAAGGGGAGTTCTATTCCCAATCCCGAAAGATGTTGAAATTATACATGGGCAAAATGTAGAGAAATTTTATTAATCTAATTGATCCCGAAATATATGTACTCCACGCAAAAAACTGCCGGTCAACATGTTTTAAAATTTCTATATATAAATGTAATATTACGTTAAAAATATTTATTCCACGCAAATATCGACCGTTTAACATGTTAAATAATTTCCATGCCCGGTTCACCCCTGCCCTTGGGTGTTAGATCGCTAATTGAATATTATAATTTAACTCTGCGACATCTACAACCCTGAATTTGGTTGTATTCTCAGATTTATTCACGTTATTTATTTTTTTACCCTCACCCCTAAGAGTGCTCCTTTCCCATCCAGTAAGGGATGAAACTATACTCAGATAACATCGGTCGAAACACTATCTCTTCGATACCTAAAAATATATATCTGCCTAAATATGGCTGTTTTAGCATGTTTGAATGTTTCCACCCCCACCCCCCTCCCATAAGTGTTCTTCCCTCTCATGCAGAAAGGGGTTAATTTTACAAAAAAACTTCGGTAGATTTATTATCAATGTCATTGACCTCGAAAATTAATTATGTTACTATTAATGTAATTATCCGTTAAAAATATTTATCTCACGCAAATACCGATCGTTTAACATGTTAGAAAAATTCCTTTCCTGTCCACCCCATCGACTCCCGCCCCTTGGGATAAAATGGCCATGAATGCTATAATCGAACTCGGCGACATCCATTACCTCGGATTTGACTCCAATCTCGGTTGTAATCGCGTTTTTTATTGTAGCGTTCCTCCACCCCAACCTTAAAGGTGCTCTACTGATAAACCAGAAAGGGGTTGAAGTTATACTCAGATAACATGTAGAGAAATTGTATGAATCTCATTGATCCCGAGAAATATTTCGTCGTTGAAAAAATCGGTAGATTAACATGTTTGACAATTTCCACCTCCGACGACCCCCGTCGCTAGGAGGCTAATTGCTAGTTTAATGTCGAAATTAAACTCAGAGTTATCCATAACTTTGGTACATAACTTCGGTTGTATTCGAGTTATTTTCTTGTAACATACCTCCACCCCCTTTCCTGTGCCGTAAATTTTGAAATTTTTCTAACATACATTAGCACTCTAAATCACTTTAACCTGAAAAACCCCCAACCACCTCCGCTTAGGGAAGTTAAACGGCAAATTGAATATCATACTTAAACTCACTGACAACCATAACCCTGGATTTGAGTCCAGAATTATATTGATGCAAAAATCGTCCGGATAGCATGTTGGAAATTTTCCCCGCCCTTCCCCTCTCATCACCGACAATTCCCACCCACCCCCGTAAGTTACTGAGTTTGTCATAAATAGTCTCAGAGACATCCATGTCCCCGATTTGACTCTAATCTCGGTTGATTTGGCGTTAATTATATGAAACGCCCCTCCACCCCCACACATAAAGGTGCTCCCCTCGCATGTCAAAAGGGGTTCAAATTATACACAAACAACATCAGTAGAAATACAATCAATGTAATTAACCTTAAAAATAATTTATTCAACGCAAATACCCGCTGTGTTAGCATGTTCGAAAATTTATACCCCGCTACCCTTGCATCTGAGGGGTAAATGCCAAGTTGAATGTCAAAACTAAACTCAGTGTCATCCATAACCTTCAATTTGACTCCAATCTCGGTTGTATTCGCGTTATTTTCCTGTAAAGCATCTCCACCCCAAACCCTAAGGGTACCCTTTTCCCAGGGTGTAGGGGATGAAAATTATATTAAGATAACATCGGTGGAAACACTATCAATATCTTTGACCCCTAAAAATATTTATCCGACTCAAATATCGACTGTTTTAGCATGTTTAAATATTTCCAACCCCGTCCACCCCCGCTTCTGGGGGTTGTAGCCACGTCTCACCCCAACAGTGTTTGTTTCCTAGTCGCAAAGAACACGTGTACGAAATTTGGTGAAATTTGCTCCACCGGTGTAGATTTTTATAAGGAACATAAAAATCTTATAAATAAAAATGAGAGGTTGTATGTATGTTTGTTTGTATATATATTTGTATGTTCTTTATACAAATCTACACCGGTGGAGCCAATTTCACCAAATTTCGAACACGTATTCTTTACGACCAGGAAACAAACGCTATAGGGGTTGGACGCGCCTAGCACTCCCAGAAGCAGGGGTGGACGTGGGTGGAAATATTTAAACATTCTAAAACAGCCGATATTTCAGTTTGATAAATATTTTTAGGGGTCAAAGATATTGATAGTGTTTCTACCGATGTTTTCTGAATATAATTTACATTCCCTACACCCTAGGAAAAGGGCACCCTTAGGGTTTGGGTTGGAGATGCTTTACAGGAAAATAACCCGAATACAACCGAGATTGGAGTCAAATCGAAGGTTGTTAATGCCACCGATTTTACTTATGACATTCAACTTGGTATTTACCCCTCAGATGCAGGGGTAGCGGGGTGTAATTTTTTTTGGCATGCGAGAGTAGCACCCTTAGGTGTGGGGGTAGGGGGCCGTTCAACCGAGATTCAAGTCAAATCGGGGTTATGGATGTCGCCGAGACTATTTATAACAAACTGAGAAATGCACGGGGGTTGGTGGAAATTGGTGGTGATGAGAGGGGGTGGTCGGGGAGAGAAAATTTCAAACATGCTAACCGGCCGATTTTTGTGTCGAATCAATATAATTTCACTACATGGTCTCTATGTATAATTTCAACCTCTTTCAAGCATGGAAGTGGTGCACCCATAAGGGTTGCGGTTGTAGTGGCATTACATGAATATAACACTAACACATTCGAAATTGGAGTCGAATACTGTGTAATATTTATCACTGTGTATAATTATGACATTTAACTAACAGTTTAACTTCCCTAATCGGGGGTGGACGGGGGTTGAAATTTTAAAACATGTTGACCGGCAATATTTTGAGTCGAATAAATAAATTTTGGGATAAAATAAAATAAATTAAAAATTTCTCAATATGTTCTCCGTGTTGCATTTCAACCCCTTTCGGGATCTGGAGGGTATCTCCCCTTAGATACATAAAAATATCGCAAAAGCAATCGACATTGGAGTCTAATGCAGGGTTATGGATGTCACTGAAATTTATATGACATTAAATTGATCATTTAATCCCCTGGGGCGTGAAATAAATACATAAATTCCAGTGCCATTGTCGTTGATAGTATTTCTAATTAGGTTGCTTGTAAAATTTCATAACCGTTCAGTGTGAGAGGGGAACACGCTTAGGGGTAGGGGTTGTAATTTTGGAACATGCAAACACGGCAGATATTTGCTTTGAATAAATATTTTTGTTTGCTTAATATTTTTCGCAGTCAATTCAATTCAGAATATTTGTCTTTACGTTCTTTGTGTATAATTTCAACCCGTTTTGGGCTTAGGAGGCGATTACTGATAGGGGTGATGTTGGGTGGTTCGTTACAGCAAAATAATGCCCATACGACTGGGATTGGAATTCTAATCCAGGGATATGGAAGTCGCTGAGTTTTTTATGACAATCTGGTCAACGCGCGTGGGTGGGGGTTGTTGCGCCGTGGTGGATTATGTTGGGATGAGATTCGAGTTGAATCCAAGGTTTTGTATGTCACTGAGTTTAATTCTTACATTCAATTTGCCGTTTGACTACCACAAGGGTGGGTGGTATTTTTAAAACATGTTAATCGGCCGATATTAGCGTCGCAAAAACTGTTTTTGGGCTCAATTAAATTGATAATATTTCTCTAGATGCTCTCGATGTATTTTAATCCCTGTCGGCATGGAGGGTAGCAAGCTTATGGGTGACGTTTTGTGGGGTGTTACATGAAAATAACGCTAATACGATTTGAATCAATTCCTGGCGTATCTACATCTCTGAATATAATAATTACATTCAACTTTTTGTTGAACCCAAAGTACAGTGGGGACGTGGGTGGAAATTTTCTAAAATGTTGAAACGGACTATATGAGTTATGAAAGAAACTTTTTCGGGGTCAATGAGCTAAACCTCTTTCGGCATGGGAGGTGAAAACATGTAGGGATAGGGGGCGAAGTGCATTACATAAAAATAACGCAAAAACAACCGATATTGGAGTCAAATTGGGGGTTATGGATATACGACATCGCGAAAAACGCCGGGCACCCAGCTAGTATATATATAAACAAACAAACAAACGCTCTTTTTTATTTATTAGATTATATGGTAGACACATATTTTTACCAGAAAATGAACTAACTGATAGAGATAATTTATGGTTTTCCATTCAGATAAACGAGAAGTTCAGATTCTTATTGGATAGCAAGTATTAGCCTGGAAAAGTTAAGGTTCTCACCAAACGTTACGAATGGGAAATCGCCACTTCTAAATAATAGAGGAACACACTTAAGCTAATTTAATTGCCTCTAGCCAAAGTTTCTGAAATTTTCTGCTTTCATAACTATGTTTTAGAATATTATTCTCTCTGATTACTCACTCTTTGTTCAGTAACATTTTCGTATCAAATGAAATGGTTAATCGGCGATGATCACGTCCACCAAGCTCTTAATTGCGCCCACAGATCCTCCCTCTTTTTCATTCCATTACGCAAGCTGCATCCAAAGAAATCACAAAGTTAAAACGACAGGGAAAATTTATACACAAAGGAATGTTCGATTACTCCTGCCACAGTTTTGAAATTTTATGCCAATAAACATTATACACTACAAAAAATCTCGTTTACGTTAAAAATCATTATATCTTTCATTACACACCGTCGTAAACAAACTGAAAACTAGTATAACCAAAATATAGCGTAGCCATGCAGGCGTAAATTATGATTAAAATATTTGAGAGTTTTATATTTATTAATGCACAAAGTTTCCAAGACGTGTTCTGGTGATGTTTGGTTACTTTTATTTTAATTAACAGCTATTATTTAACCCGTTTGGAAACCCCAGCATGTTTTATGTTTTTATTACTGAAATGTAGCAAAATTACGAATTTTTAAAGTTTTTGAAAATAGAACATGTAGTATGTAATGATAATCATTGGTCATACGTTGTCCAATACTTCCTATATGATTTAAGTTTAATTACTAGTTAACGCTTGACAATACTTTTGTAAGAAAATATGTTCAATGCTATTGAAATATAAAATTTGTTAAATATATTCAAAGCTTACAATTATAGTTTATATAGAAATACTTAAATAATTCTTTAAATATATAAAAATGTGAATTTACAGTTTTTTCAGTTGTTTTTTATAATTTGTACTCTTTATTTCAAGCCGGTGAAACTGAAAGATATGAACGAAGACTGAAAGGCCAATTGTTCGACTCTGCTAGAGTGTTGTTGTGTTTACAAAAGCTTCACTATATATGTTTGTCTATTAGAAGCTACAGGAAGCTACGGCACGTTAACTGTGAAAAAGATACAACAATTATTGTACCCAATTTATGAAGAAATAAATCTCTTTGTGTAAATGTTTCTTAAATGTCACTCGATTACTAACTACAGCCATTGCATTATTGACAATATTTATGTTCCCGGATATTGAACATATTAGTCTTGAGAGTGTTTAAGTGTGTGTAATGATTTACTATTGCATAATCATAAACAATATAAGACCAGACACAGACGAACAATATAATACTTGGACGTCACAAATGTATAATAATACAAGTTATTGGTAAATCTTACGAGTATCAATTGCACCATCACGTATAATCGCAATACATGAAAATAGGCCTGGATAAACTGTTTCGAGATTGTAGTTTAAACGAATTTTTGCTTAGTAAGTGAGACGAGAATCAAAATTATTTTAAAATTTATGTTACCATAATTTTAATACAGTAAGGAAGTCACTGTGTAACACTACGATATCCAAAAGAAAATAAGTACAAAAACGATTTAATAATTCAGAACAATAAAAGTCATAAATTTAATATTCTATACAGCTGACTGTCGTAATGTGAGTTGATTCGTAGCAGAAGCTCACAGAGTTAAAAGTCGGAAAAGTTCTGTAAATTATTCAGCTGTGAAAAAGTCATATTTTTCAGTTTTCTGCATTATCTAATTCCTGAAGCGCAACCTAGGAATAAAATAAATAAAAAAACTGGTTAGTCAAAAGATACCAAATTTCTATTGGAGAGATTTATACAGAGTATTCGGAAATCATTATCCTTCCAATTAACTTTGTTGCAATAACTGGGAATGGGTTGTACGCGTCACGTTTTAGTTATATTTTTGGTTGTTCTCAACAAAGTCATGAGTCGAAAAATTATATAAAATTATTTTTATTTTCTTATGGAAGTTACTATCAAATAATCGCGATATAGTTGTATGTTATCATGAACTCTACATCTATCAATATCATTTAGCGTGACTTGTTAGTATATAGTAAAGGCTTTACAAGGTTTTCCTTATATGCTAAATTTTTCACTTCCTTTAGGATGCTTCTTACGCAGCTAATGTCATAGCAGTTTAAAATCAATCATTTCTATTCTAACCATTTAGTATTGAAAAGTTCTACTAAATAGTGGACGAATATTCTAAAACATAGTTCCTTTTAAAAAAAATGTTATTACGAAGTCATTTAATAACGAAGAACGTTTCCTTACATTCTATATCAATATTAGAGACTGTCAACTGCAAAGATTATGAGTTATACCTGGTGTGTAAGCTTAAATCCGCTGTTTTTCAGTCAGAGAAACACTTTTTTTTTAATAGAAAGCTAATAAAAATTAATCAAAATACCGACCCTCGCTAGATACACATTTTCCCTCACAATTCGTGGATACCACGCTAAAGAAATCCTCCTTCGAGGCCAACCACTCATAAAGCCATTATCGGACGTGTGAGATGGTTTATTGTCAGCTCAGCATGTTTTGCTGATAATCCGGCTGTTAAGGATTGTCTTCTAGATATATACATCATAGTTAAAAGGATCAATTTTCTCGTTGGTTCTGCGTGACCGCGCTTTTTCACCTATTCAGCGTTTGCTGGATGTATATATGTATATATGTATATATATATATATATATATATATATACATGTATATATATATATTGTAATAATTGGTAATTAAGGCATTGTTTTAATTGAAAAGTTAAATTGTAGAGGACACATTATTGATAGCGGTAACCGGCGCCAGAACAGATCGACAATGAAAGGAGAGTATTGTTGAATGGTGGGCAGATGAGCTACGCGCTCAAAATTACGAGACGAAGTTACAGTAGGGCAATGAGTGGAGAGGAGAACAGATCAAAAAGTTTGAACGGTTGGGCAGTAAGCGGCGAGGAGAACAGATCAAAAGTCTAATTCACGAAAGTTTGAACAGTTTTGTCAGTCAGCAGCGAGAATAAAATAGGTTTAATTTAAGGAACGAAAGAATGTGTTCCAGTAATAAGTACGCTGTTACATCAAATTGCAAAAAAATAAAGCAATCTTCAGTCAACAGACCAAACTAGTGAGTTGCTTTTTCAACATGACTCACGAGATCTACAAATCCAGGTTGCAGTAAATCATCGAGAAGTAACCAATTCATTTTAAACCAACCGACAAACTATGTTAATTAGAGTCTGTGAATAATTAGAGTCTGTGAATAATTAGAATCTGTGAAAAGCCCACCATTGTGCTACGAAAATTTAATGTGAATCTTGGCTGCCGTAAGTAGAAAGAAAACCTTAAAATTATTGTAAACCGTTTTAAAAGATAAACGTCAGATCGTTCTATAAACGCAGAGAATCGTCTTCCATGGGAAGCAATTTGGACGATGTAGATGGTTGTCCCGTATCAACCAACGATTTATTGCGTTTAGGATTCTCAAAATATATCAACTTTTCATCGCCAGTCACAATCCGATGCAGGAACCACTTTCACTATTGTGCTCGTATGTCCTTCGGCGTCGCTCCATCTGCCTATCGTTCAATACATGCGGAACCCATTTCCCGATCCTTTGAACCTTTCCCATGGCACCTAGACGAATGTAAATGGCTGGGAGAGTAAAATCCAATTGCATTTTTCCGCTTCTTGTCGCTCAGGGCTGAATTGCCGTCTCTGAACCGTCGAAACTGATCTGCACGTTGTTTCCGATAAATAACATGCGCTATAGGCCTCCACAATGCTAATATAATAGAAATATAATAGATAGCGACGACTGGGCACTATTAGACAACGTCTGAGATAAACAACGTAAAGTAATTCTATTTGCATCGCGGAGTGCCGGTGAAAATCTAGAGGACGCCACAGACTCGTAGGTGACTTTCCGCTTATTTATAAAGTAGAAACCAAGAGAATTAACAAAGAGGTTATAATCATAACACGAATCATGCACATCATTGCAAGATTACTGATAACACACACACACTATAAATTAATTAAATGTAGCAAAACTTATCAGCTATGTTAGAGTGTAAATTATATTAGAAAAGTATTTGATGATAAATAACAACAACATAAATTGAAAAAAGCATTTTATTAATTCATTATGAAATTGTGATATTTTCGGTCATCATGTGGACCTTCTTCAGGAAAGGTTAACATAGTAAAAGTAAATACAGAGATATATACGTAATAAAGATATTATTGTAGAAAAAAAAGAATTTATAATTATAAATATGCAATACAGAATAAATATAAAGTAGACATACATAGTGAAACAATACTTGAAAGCTTACGGTTCGTAAAACATACCACTTTTGATTTATCTTCAATTTCACTAAATTTAAAGAACACGAACTTTAAAAAAAAATAGGCTATTATTGCCGTTCGCTTTCACAGCACACGCAAATTAATTCATTGAGAACTCCAGACTACAGGATTACGTTTTGTTGCAGTTCACCAACATAATCTCCAACGCCAACATGTTTTTACTATAGCAACCGGTCAGTTGTTTGTCTTTGTTAAAATTGCCTTTTTTAATACAATTGAATTTTTTGTGAATAGATAGATTTCTTATTTAATAAACAAATTTATATATTGTAATGCCAATTAATTAGGCCATTAATTGTTTGGACATAAAATTTGAATTGTTTGATAAATCCATTATAGCGGTCTGATCGAACAAAGCAACAATGAGAGAAGCGAGCTCACTTTGCTATGTCGAAAAGTCAAAAATGGCGTATGCGAGCTAAAACTCGAGAACACTAGGGGTCAGTTGGCGGAAAAACATCGTGAGGAGCAGAACAAGTAATATAACTGTTAGTTGGTGAAGAAAGATTGTTAGGAGCTGTTGGCGGAAAGACATTATGAGGAGCAGAACAAGTAATATAATTTGAGCAGAGACTAGACATCGTCAATAAATAACTAGTTAAAGTTGTAAATTAATACGAAGAAAACATTCACGCAGCAAGTATTGCAGCGTAAATATTGGAAAGTAAGAGCAGTTTAAGTCTACAGCAAGGAGCTAAAGAAAAGTTAGTTCGCTCCGAAAGAATAAACAGTTAAAATAAATCTTCAAGGAGCTACGTTTCATTTATGTCCAAATCAGTAAATGACTAATAAATCTACGAATCATTGGATTCCTGTAAGGCAAGCAGACATCAGATAGCTGACATTCAGGAGGATTATCCGAGTTGCTGGGAGCCTATCAATTTTGACTTCAGTACTGTAAAATCTGTGACTCGATATTTAGAACCAGTGTAAAAGTTTGCAATAGTGTACTTCCGAAACCAAAAAGAATGCTGGTACCAGCTAGACAGTACGTAAGTAACAAAACCAAAACTAATGATTAAATGTAAACTTTAATTAAAGGATAAAGACAGATTTCGGTCTCTTTTAAATTGTCAATCAGAGTTAATTTCTTTACTTTTAATTTCTTTCATTCTATCGACATATTGTTTAGGTAAATTGTAAACTGTTTTGTTAATAAGATTTTAAATCAATTTGTTGTGTTCATTATCAAACCCAGTCAACGCCCTGAGAGAATGAGATCTCAAATTTTGTGTTTGTAATCATCGTCTATTGCCACAAAATAAATAAATATTTTTTTGTTAATTTCGAATTTTTCATGTAATAAAAGCCTTCCATTTAATTATTACATAAATGGCGCTTCAACGTGAGGAAAATTCTTTAAATTAAACGACGTATTTATTTGTTTATTACAATATACATATACATATATATATATATGTGTGTGTGTGTGTGAGTTTCCGTTATTTCCTGATACAAATAATACATAGTCACCATTCAGTAACAAATTCTTTAACCTTCCATACCTATAGTACGCCTCCGGACGATCTCGTCCAATTTCTTCTTTGACGTCGATAGGCAGACTAATAATTTTTAAGACTTTACTTTTTCATCAACTTCAATACTACTTTAGTTTTTCAAGTTACTTCGTGGAATGGATTGACGTGTACCCCTTTCCGCTGCTTCTAGAACTATTATGCTAGTTGTACACGCTGTTCGAGGCACTCGTCGAGACTTTCCCAAGGCGAGGTGGCACGTGGGGCTTGCACACATTCTGTAAGACTCGTACTATTGGCCACTTATATGTATATTCACGATATCTCAAACCAGGGATCGAGATTGGGAAATTATCACTTAAACGATCCCAGGTGTAATTTAATAATATTTTTATCTTTGTGCTTCATTCGCGCTGGTTTGAATGTATTCACTTTGCTATGCTTCCATAAACTCAAGATTATTAATTCATTATGAAAATTTGATCAAGCTACTCTCCAAATTATACAAACTATAATATCACAAAATCATTATGTCAATGATAATTAAATGTAACATTGGGAATAAACAAATTTAAACCAGAAGCAGTCACAAATATGTGTTCAAAAAGTATCATTTTAATAATTCGCACTGAATGTCCTTTCTTAAATTTTATCAATTTTTTGATTCCCGAATAACTTGTCATCATTTTAAGTTGCATATACAAAATATTAATTAGTAATTGAATATTGAACTAGATTTATGTAGGTTATAATGGCACAATGTGTCGCAATCTCAAGAATATATATTGAATAATTGCTTAAATGTATATGATAAATAATTATGTGGATAAATAAATGCAAAGTTATTAAAAACGATCAAGACCGTGCTTGTACAAGTAACACTCCGTGGTGGCTCGCTTCGTGTCCTTTTGACTCGTGCCTCTAAAACCGAACGTTGGCGTGCCATGGCAAGGCGAATAATTTCGTGTTAGAAAAGCGTGTCAACTTATAGCTAAATTATTCGGGTTCTAAAAGTTAATCATTATTGGAAACTATGTAGATGGAATTAGAAATGTACGTATTACGGGAGAGGTCACTATGGCTGTTGTAGTATTATTAAGGTTGCCAGATTTCTTGCAAGTCAAACCAGGACCACCACTCCACACGAAAAATTCAACAATATTTATTACGTAAGAAAATAAATTCCACAAATTTTAATCTCAATTATTTTTATTAATATGAATAAAAACAATGAAAAAGTCGGATATATAAAATTTTTTAAACATAAATTCGTATATTTTTCATTAGATTTATCCTTCTGCAACAATACTTTATTTTTCCGTACATAATTATACATTTGGCTGTAATTTTAACTATAGTTTTCAACGCACTATAGAATACTTTGAACTGCACCTACAGAAAGTTGATTTCTTTCATCTGTCCATTGAATCTCCAGCAACGATATTATCTCAACGTTACACTTAAGCCTTGGCGTGGAGAAAACTTACCAGTACATGCGATATAAATCTTTATTTTGTTCGGGAAATTTCAAATTCCGATTTGGTTGTACGATTGACGTAAATGCTCAAATAGTGTGCCATATAGAAATATTTGAAAACTTGGACATTTGGACGTCCCGAAAGATTTGTTCGGGACACGAGGCTTAAAACCGGTCGTAAGCTCCATTAATCGGGAAGCTGGATCCTAAGTCTTGTTATTTTACATAGTTATCACCGGAAAATTAGTTTCTTGAGGTGATGTACCACATAACTTCAAAAATTCACCAACTACCACTGGTTGTAGGCAGTTTTGTTCTTGAAAGTTTGACAACAAAGTACATATATGTATATATACTATATATATATATATATATATATATATATATATTGTAGTGTACCGAACCGCTACAAAGAAATACAAATTACTTGCACTTTGTCAGCACAGCAAAATTTACAAGGGAAATTGAAGGGGAACCACGACAATAAATACCAATAACCGGCTGAATTTAAAAAACAATCAACCCTGTAATATTTATTGCTAATGATAACTTTTAAGCTCACAATAACCTCCAGAATATCTCATATACAAATTCGGTCGTTCCATTAATAAAAACTTATAACTAACAACTTTATAATTAAATTAATTTAAATTCCTTCGGTATTTAAAATAAAGATTCAAACACGCTTAGCATCGATGAAAAATAAAATTAATATTTTAAACTGATTAAATTCAATCTAAATTTAAATTAAAATAAAACCTTAATTAAAAATTCAACAGAACAATTAATTGAAAATTCAAGATTGAAAAGAAAATTTATCTATACTTGTTATGTATCAAACCATTTACAGTTCTCTTCATATATTTATTTTCTTAGAACGCTTTCAGCGTTTGCCATAATCATCTGTTTTTTTAAAAAAAAAAGCATACATACATAATTTTACATACAACTTACAATTATTATTTTTTACATTACAGCACATACATTTTCATTAGTATTTCATACCTGTCATCTACCGTAAAATGTCTTCAATGACTTTTATCAAGTGAAAAAAATCTACTTTTTTCTTGTTTATAACATAACATATGTTATTACTATCTCTGTATCTGGTTAGTCAATTTCTCATACTTCAAACTCATCACTATCTTTCTTTTACGATAATCGGCTTAATATTTTCTAGTACATACATTCGTCACTACATTATTATATAATTTTCATAAATTTTTTTATTTCCAGAAAGTTCTTTCAACGCCTACTTATTATAATATATATTGGAAATACTACATTTTCACCCCTAATATTAAGATTCACACGTGTACTGTTATCCTTTTCCCAAATTTTCCGATTATACTGCATAGAGAACCCCTCATATTCCCCGGATCCGTCTTTTATTCAAAAGTTTTTCTAAATGCTCTTGAATATATAGCCCTTCCAGTAACTCCCTAAAATATATTGAGTTTTCCAAATTTAACAACTCATAGTTAATCCTCTTACATTTACGTCCAGTGTCCTTAAAATGTCTTCGATTGCTCTTGTGGTAATGGATCCTATTATCCATATCCTTACTCGTCATACCTATATACTTTTTCTCACACCCATCACATTGCATTTTATATACGCAATTCGTTCTTTTGTTCTTTTCACTTTTATCTATCATACTCTGCATCATATTCTCTATTTTACTAATCGGTTTCCACGCAATCTTCTCTTCCCAAAATCCGTTATCTTTCATTAATATCCCAAACTTTTCTGATAGTCCCTTTATGTAAGTAACTCCGTGATAGTTGATTCTTCCATTTTTCCTGTTCATCATCCTTCAGACTCTTCAATGATTCATCCACTTTTCATCTGTTTCTTTTTCTTTATTTTTATTACTATGAGTAAAGTATTGTTATAGTCCTTTTCTTTCCTTTCTACTACTTTGGCATCACTTTTTTCATAACCCCTTTCTTCATCATGTTTTTCATTTCCTGCTTTATTTTCCTTTTTGTTATTTATAGTATCTTCATTTCCGTCTGATTGCTTTTCGCAATCTTTCTATATGTAATGTATGTACTATTCCGGATACCTGTTTTTTTAAGATTTTAAATCTCTTAATTTTTATTTCATTTCTGTATTCATCTTCACTAACTTTTATTGCTTTCTTTACTCTTTCTCAAAACATTTTCTTCGTACCTGAATGGATGATTTGATTTATAATTTTGAATGATATATTTTATTTCAGTTTTGTTATACCATTTTGTTTTTAATCTTCCTTCCGACCTTTTAATAGGAAATTTATTCTTCCATTTTCTTCCTTTTCTTTTGTAAATTCTATGTTCTCATGTTGATTATTTATAAATTTTAATATCTTCTCTTCTTCTCCCTCGTTTATGATGATTAATAGGTCGTCCACAATCATTGCCGGTTTCACTTCACATTCTTGATGAAGCTTGTTCAATAGGTAATTCATGTATATACCTGCTAGATTTTCACTTAAACATCCACCCACAGCCACTCCATATACCCTTTATATGTCCAATATCCATTCTCAGTACACAGTTTTATTACCTAGATAAGCATAATTTCCCTTTTTTTTCGTTTGGTTCTCTATAATTGTCCAATATTTATTTATTTAATCTATTACTGTTTTCATTGTAACGTTCATGTATAGGGATTTAACATCATAACTTATCAGTCCATGTTTCTCACTTACCTTTATATTTTTAAGTTTCTCTATTAACTATAGATTTTTTACATCATATGGATAATTTATTAATATATTATTTGTTTTAATATATATATATATATATATATATATATATATAATTGCAATGCCTTATTTAACTTTGGGGGGGGGGGGGACGTAGGACTCGCTATTACATCAATAATCGTCCTTAGTGGAAGTGTGTTTTTGTGCGTTTTCATAAGTTCTTTTATCCACAATATCTCGTATACCAACTCGGTCGTTGCATTAACAAAAACTTTTAACTAACAATTTCAAAATAATTTAATCAATTAAATTAATTTAAATTTCTTGGAAATTTAAAATAAAGATTCAAACACGTAAGCTTGGATGCAAAATAGAATTTAATTTTACTAAAAGATTAAATTCAATCAAAAATTAAATTAAAATAAATCCTTAATTAAAAATTCAACCGAACAATTAATTGAAAATTCAAGATTCAAAAGAAAATTTACCTTTACATTAATATACAAAATTCGAAGAAAACAAATTTTAAAGTCAGTTAATGAATGAAGTCTAATTTTTTACTTTTAATTAATGATAAACTTCAACAAGGTAAATAAATTAAATTCTCATTGTCAAAAAAATAGAAAAATGTTCAGGAATTGAACTAATGATATTTGCATGCAAAAAAAGAACTCCCTTATTATATTGGAATTAACAGGTTATCAAAAGTTATTTCAAAGAAAACGAAATGCATTTTGATTGAATAATCGTAATCACAATTGCCTTAAATGTCTTTTGATTTCAATAATAACGTTTTAAATTGTACAAAATTTACTATAATAAGCCACCTTACAACAAACCATCAAAGAGATTTTAAATAAATTTTAATCAAATTCACACCATTAACCTTAACTTAATAACAATAATCAAATTAAATAGATACGTAAATATCTTGTCGATTATTAGTCTGACTCAAACATTAGTATGTCAGGTGCTGGTTACTGGAAGATGTTTATCAAGAGAGATCATTGCAATATGAAAGAGTATTTATGAAACAAATTTAAATAAATAAATATAGATCACACTAGGCTAAGATTATTTTTATTTCCATTTCGAGAAAAATGAGAACATTTACTGTTTATAATGATTATTAAAGGACTTTTCAAATACAGAGATCCGGAAGTTCTGACCACTTGGTACCAGCGAATTCGGCTGGAGATACACACACAGGATCTATTTGGACTACAATATTTTGGACTTTGAAAAGTTTTAATAGATTTGAGATCGCACAATCACAATTCCATGGATTACTTTCGACCCACAATGAACTGGTGGTGGTGGAAGAGAACAGCACTGGGTCCAGAGTTGCAATACTGTTGTAGCTTAGATCCAAAGTGGATATTTTATCATTTATGCTTATTGAATTTGGCAGTGAC
Source organism: Zhengitettix transpicula (assembly GCA_037074705.1). Lineage (NCBI taxonomy): Eukaryota > Metazoa > Arthropoda > Insecta > Orthoptera > Tetrigidae > Zhengitettix > Zhengitettix transpicula. The sequence goes on along the minus strand of CM073591.1, from coordinate 199,369,300 downwards.
TCGATTAAGTTGGAATAAGCATAAAGTATTTGAATATTCGTGTTTTCAAATAGAATGTCAACGTCTTTCAGCATATTACGGGATACGTCTAACAACAGAATTAGCGGGTTATTCTCAAAAATGTTGGGCGGAATTTTGTCCAACTTGTTGTCGAGAAAACTGACTATCTTCAGATTAGGTTGATTTCGGAAGAGATCATCCGGAATAGAGGTTAGGCCATTGTAATCAAAATACACTTCTTCTAGGTTTGGAAGATGATCTAGAGAACTTGAATTGAGAACGATATTGTTGTTCCACAAATAAAGAGCTTTTATGGTTTCTGGCAGGCAAATAGGCACTTCCTGGAGCTTTAGTTCTTCGCAAGTCGCTGCATTGGGATTGAAGACACATCCGTCGCACCTCTGACTGTCAGTGATCCCAAGAAGAGCCAGAATAGGTAAGGTGACACTCAGAAGCCCGCGTAAATTCATAGTCTGAGAACAAATAATAATATAACATTCAATGACTGTTAACAAGACATCGTTGTGAGTAGGCACAAACATAAAAGATCAATAAAAAAGTTGATTTTATTTACGTTGGTTAAAAATGTATGATAAAAAACCCATACACAGCTTCAGAAAATTTTTTATTTTTTCTTTAGTTAGGATCTGTTAGCTTTTAAGTCATATTCATCTACAATTGTACAATTATTACATTTTATTATAATGAAATAATCACTTTACTTCAAATACAAGCATAGAAATTTTGCACATCTGAAGATAAATATATACTCTTCCTTCACAATGTTAAAACCCTAAAATTAATTATGTAAAAACATATTTCCGATATATTTTCAAACATGCGGCTGTGAACAATATTAACAGAATAAATGATAAGTTCGTGCCGTTTTATTTGTATAAAATACAGTACATTACATTAATATTCTGATACAGAAATCATAATCAATCTCACATTCACGAAGGGATATAATTACCATGTTTGTTAATGACCGCCTACCACGTTTAGGCAGTAGTTATATGCCTCTCTTGTACAACGATTGCGGTTTCGCGTTGAAATAATACTTCTTCATGAAACATATGTCCCCGAATCTTGTTAGATGGAGACAGGAAAATATGACAATCTGAAGGTGGTGAATCTGAACTCTGGTGATTATGGTGGGTGAGGAAGGTGTGTAATCAGTGATTTTGCCATTAATATTATTTGTCTCAGTTTAAGAAATATTTTGGGTGAAATTGTTTACACGGCAGGTCATTGGAACAAAGATTGCGGCGACAGGAAGTGTTTTTGCGAGGGACGCCTCAGCAGGTCAGTTTCTGACCATGCTTTGACAATGGTGACCGTCAACGGGCACAGCTGTGATTGAGATTGACGAACCTCTCGAGGTGCGAAAAAGACTCGCGCGGTTTCGAGGCAGTCGGGTGCTAGAAAGAAGGAGAGCGGACGTGTCTGTAGTTTCGTGGAACTAGTGACTGTGGAGAAGTGTGGGCAGAGGTCACTTTGTTTTAGCTACTTCTCCAGAGTACTAGTCGGAAGATTAGAGACCAGGCATTCGACAGCGACGGATTGGTGACTGGAAGCAGCGACCTGCGCAAGGTAGAGCCCCTCTAATAGAAGGCCGGGCCGACCGCCATTTTTAATCTTACGGAACTGTCTTGTCTCACTCGTGGATTAAGCAAGCACACGTCGGTTGTGAAGCATGAAATGTTTTAAGTTTGAATTCATAACTTTTAAATTACTTAGTCAAGACTTCATTGGGAGTACATAAAAGTTTTATTTGCTCATGAATTATGTTATCTCCGATAAGCTATTAAGATTTCGTAAGTAAACTCAAAATAATGTGTACAAAATTTGGGTGATTCAATACATTTTTTGTAAATTTTCACGATATAAATTAAATTAATAATCGTTAAAGATTTAATTAAAATATCATCACGTATGAAAAGTATAATACACTTTTAATTCCTTAAATTAAGGGATTGATCACTTCATTAAAAATAAACTTATTTATTTTAGATTCCAACGAAGTTAAAAAGAAATTCATTACAGCAGGTATTAAAATTGCCAAATCACTTTTATTTTATTTCTTCTTTTTACAACAGACTTAGATACATTAAATTGTATTAAATATTTACAGTTTGTTTTCATTCATTGATTCCCCCCTCTCCGCGTAATTGATCAAAGCCAGGAACCCTGAGATACAGTTATTGCGAGTCTCATGCTCGACTCAAGTACTCACGAGTCCCGGCAACTCGCGTGTATTGCGTAATTACACTAGTAAGACGATTGTCGTATATAATATACATTATTTTCTGCATATGCAGTAACGCCAGGGCCGTCATTCGTATACTAAAAGAATCCGAGGAAGTGGGTAAGCGATTAGAGTTGTTCCCAACAAAGTTCAGCAGTCACATCTGTGGTGATTCCGACCAAGCATTATCGTGAAGTAACAATATATATTTACCAGATGTTTTGTTTTAAATAGCATCACAGATACCCAGTAGCTATATACATCTTACCGCGCGAGGTCGGGTATTTTTCTCCAACTTGGTGTATGTTGTGGCCAATAATGAAAACCTAACTTTTACAATTCGAAAGACCTTTCTGATGCCTAAATATCACGAAATTTTGTACATCTTTTCAGTTACGCTAATAGCAAAAGCATGAAGCATTTTATTGAAAATAATGTTTAGTAATAAAATTCTGCATCGAATGGTATACTAGAGTATGGTATACTAGAGTATGGTATACTAGAGTATGAAACGCCAAACTCGGTCGTCTCTATGATCGTCCAGTCCGTTTTAAAAACAGCTTCCTTGCTGTTCTCATTCCAGCTGCACATCTTCTTGACCCTTTTCAGCTCCTCACTGACCACCCGTTGCGTGGTCGAGACCACCGAAAAACAGTTCCTCCCCAGAATCCGCCGCACTTTGTTAACAAAAGCAAATTCTCGTTCCCTTGTGCACTTGTATCCGGTGTAAATGCCAATATGGAAAGTTTTATCATTCAAAATTATAAATGAAGTACACGATCACATTACAGTGGATTGAGTCATGAGTAAAATGTAACAAGCAATCAAAGAAAAAGAAGAAGAACGTCACCGAGGAGCTTATAATTCAAACTAAATGTTATAGATTAGTATAACCCACAAACAACACTAAACACTTACAATTTCTGCCGTTATGCCTACGTTTGTGGACGTATCACTGAATGTACTAATATGCTTGAAGATCATCTGCCTTTATTGTGGGTATTTCCTAATCAGTGATTGAATATTAACGACAGTAATATCGCACAAATCATTGTCATGTTATCTCTTTTGCGATAACTCGTAATTGAGTCTGACTGACAACTTTGCAGTTGAATTGGTAATTTTAGCTGTTAACGTGTCATAATACTTCGGAATGTATCTTATAATGTCAAAGAATAATGTAATGAATGAGACGCACATGATACTCATAGGAAATAGTATTTTTTTTTCTTAATCGACACATTATGTATTGTGTTCAAAAAGTATCCGTCCATAATATTTGTTTGTTTATATATTCTAAATTGTTATAACTGAACAATGCAGCGGTTATATTTTTTTAAGCGTTTTCGTTAGTCAATTTTTATAGTGATATGTTTGGTTGCATCTATGTGTAGTAAGAGCTAGGTTATTACGATGAATCATAATTTAATCAGAAAATGTTTTGTAATGTTTTATCTGGATAGGATATATTGGAATATTTTTAAGTTATTTAAATTTTTACTTAAATAGTTAATTTCATTGTTTGGCAGGAGAAATTAATTGCAATAATTAAATAGTTGTATTTTTTAACACGTTAAATAAACCAAGATAAGACTTTAGTTGGGAAACATTTTCAGGTTCCGTCGTATTTACCAATTAACAATTTTAGAACTTGAGACACTGATACCTTTTTCACTTAAATAATCATCTAAAAATTCTAATTCTTTTACAAATAAATTCACTTTTTCCAACATTAATCTTTACATTGAATTCATTTAGACGAGACAAGCCTAAATTTAAGGTAACTTTACAAGACTTATAATATTTACTGGCAACGAGTATATCGTCTTGGTAAGCTGCACAATTTTTAATTACATTTAAAACTTTATCAATTACAGACTGAAAAATAGCTGATGACGAAAGTCCAAAACAATCTATTATAACAATATAGACCATTAATATTATTAATAGTTAACAATGGTTTGCTTACATCACTTATTTGAAATTGTAAATAAGCATTATTTAAATAAATTCTACACAAAATTTACAATCAATAAACTCATGAAAAAATTCGTCCATTCTCGTCAATGGATATTGATCTGTTGCAATAAACTTATTAAGGGTGACTTTAAAGTCAACACAAATGCGTAATTGCCCCGACTTTTTGGACACACAAACAACAGGACTTGTTAATTACTATGTTTGACTTTAGAAATTATACCACAATCTTTGTAATTCATTTTGCACTTCGGTATGCAAGGCAAATGGAACATTATACGCCTCATGAAAATTAGGTATAACATCAGGCTTTAGATTAATATCTACTTTAAAATTCTTTATGGGTAAATTATTACCATGCTTATAAAATGCAAATGGATACATGCGTTCAAGATCATGTATACTATTTTTTTTCATCCCAGTTTGAACTATATTGACATGATTTACAGTACTGACGTTCTGCAAATTCTTTTTCAAATCAGGAAACAAGGAATTTAACCAGTCTCTGTCCAACAATGGAGTAATTCCTTTAGTTAAAAAGTGGGGAGGGTTAGGGATGACCGTTAAGTGCGGAAAAAAACGCGCGCGAAGGATAGTCTAGTTGTGGAAGGAAAGAGTGATGGACGCGTCTTTTAATTCTGGCATTTACCGTATGGAATGGGATGAAAAAATTCCCGAGATTGGTGTCGAATCTGGGCCTATAGCAGTCACTGAGTTTAATTCTTTCATTTATCATTCTGATTAAAATGTAGTTCAACCCCTAGGAGTGAAAGTAGGAGTGGACAGAACAAATTTCCGCTTACCATCTTAAACGCGTAGTACAATTTCTACCAAACTTTAGACATATTAACTACTACTAACTAGAAGATCAAATACCGATTTATCATACATTTGCTTTTCAGACCTTCGACTAATTGATCTCGCAAGGCACGTTGTAGGTAAACACCAAACTCACATCCATTAAGGCTTCTCCAAGTTGCTTTCTTGAATGAAATTTAAAGGTTTCACTAATGACTTTATATGACGGTACATAATGATCTCGCAGTATTTTCGCACATTCATCGAAATTACTATTGCAAATCTTAATAAGTGAAAGTTTACTTTTTAAGACACTAAACTGTTCAGGACCCAATAAAATTATCAAATAATTCACCTTCTGACTTTCACTGACGTTATTTATGCTAAAATATGCATTTAATCTATCCAAGAAATTGTCAATAGGTTCCGATTGGGGATCAAATGGATGAAACTGTGTGCTTGCAGTCGCCACGTGGCCCGATTGAGTAGACATACTTGGATTTGTATTGGGATCCTCGTTGGAATTACCCATTCCAAAGTTTACTCGCCACTCATCGACGTTGTTTTCATCCTCGTCGCCAAATTATGTTGTATCCTGGTGGCCGACTCGTGTTATTGTCCAGCTCGCTACGAGTCATCCGGACTAGATTAGCGTCTGGACTTGACGGTGCTCTGGACTTTACAGTCCACCAGGCTGTTGCCAGACTTGACTGCAGGCTGACTTCAGGTGACCGGTACTGTGGTCAACGCCACATATATAGTCACTACAGGATTGGCGTTGAAAAAACATTCGTAAACGCCTATGATAATAATTATTATTTAAAAACTTTTTCGTGGTCGCTGTTTTTGATAGCGTCATTTTAGAAGTTTCAAGTCTCTAATTGAACCTTAAAAGACAGGGGAGAGAATCACCAATACGGGTGGTGGTGGAAGGGGATTACATAAAAAATAATGCAAAAAAAACGAGAATGGTGTCGATTGCGGAGTTTCATGAGTCGCTGAGTTTAATTCTCGCATTAACCATGGTGGTTAAGGAATTTTTATGTTTCTAGACGTTGAGGTGGACGTGGTTGACAAAAGTTTACCGAGAGTATTTTTTACCCTCTTTATTTACTCACTGTATTTTTTATTTTATTTTGGGCTCCAGGTATATTTTTGTTCTCTATTTATTTAAAGGTTGTATTTCTTAACTCATTTAAAGTTCCAGGAGTATTTATAGACTTAATTAGCGAAACAAATATTTTTCACTCGTTTCATTGATCGAGATTTTTTAGGCACAACTATTTAATGTAGTAGATGTCGCGAGTTGTTAAACAACAGTCAGTGATCATTCTGATATATTTGAAGTTAGCTGCTGAGGGGTTAGGTAGGAGAGGGAAACGTAAATAGGTAAATTTTCCGGACAATGACACTATTGATGCTGGTTCAATTAAATGTTTACCAAAAGGTTACTGTCGAATGAATTCCATCTCCGGTCTAATTTAAATAAATACCTTGGAAACGTCGGGTACTCAGCTAGTGACCTATAAAAAATGTCAGTATATATAGATATATATATTGATTTGAAAGTGAAGTTCACCAAATTTCGAAAGTTGTACAATTGACACTTCGACACAGACACTATTCCATGTATTTATGGTGGCCAGTGGTTGATTGTAGAAGTGCACAACACAGATGATTGAAATAAATATGTACAGATTATATTTTACCTTACACAAATACTAAGATCTTAATTATTAAAAAAATGAAAAGTACCAAGTTTGGGTTCCAATAAAAAATATATTGAAAATTAACTCCCCTGGAATTCATGACCGTAACCAGGAGAACTTTTAATATCACAACCAATCTTTATAAATATATATTAGGTCGTTGAAGCAACATTAAAAATATTTAAAAGTGAGAACTCATTTTATAGTTATCAATGAATAATTTTTAATTTCACAGCTAAAGAAACTTGGGAAAATATTTTATGTTTTATTTAGGTTTTCTCATGCCTAAGTCTAAGTTGTGACAAACGCGTTCTTTGGGCCTATTCACAGCCTCTGCTAATTCTTTAATTCGACAGTTGTCTAGCACCATTTGGAGAACTTAAGCGATATTATCGTCAGTGGTTGCGGTTTTTGTACACTTCGAACTTCATTGTCTGCCAAGCTGGTACTGCCATGTTGAAATTCAGCTGTCCAAATTCACGGTGGTAAATGATGCTGCACTGTCCCCGTCCTCAACGTTCAACTCGTTCTTTGATTTCTATTGCATTTCAGGAAAAAATATTTAATGACAGCTGAAATTTTGGTGAGTACCTTTCAAGACATGCGCAAACACATTTCTAGTTTTTTGTGTAGGTCCGCGGAGTCTGTGCGGCGTGGCAGCAGAATGTGGATTCGACAGGGATACCACCTTTTTGGAAATCGAATCCCGCTAGATATTAGAGAGCGACGGCTTTCCCGGTGAATCTGTTCTAGATAAAATTCTCGGGTCTCAACACGGTCCAATTGTACGTTGAATTACGACGTTTCGACGGCAATCTCCGCCATCGTCAATAGAAGCCGCATTTACGCTGAATCGCATAACTTCCGATAACACGAAGTTTAACTACATCTTGGTGAGTCTGCCCGAAGCCGTATTGGACGTCGTCAGCGATTTGATCATTCGACCGACCGCCCACCGTAGAAAAATATACCATCAAGATAATAGGAGCTTTTGGATGGTCAAAAGAAAAGCGAATCTGACAACTACTACACGGACAAGCGCCGGTAGATCTTCTCTGATTCTGCGGAAGATGGGGAACTTATCCAGAGGACATGTGCTCCGTACTCTGTTCTTCGAACACCTTTCAGTGCGGATTGGAATTATCCTAGTAGCCAATGACTCCCAGGATCTCAACCCTGACACATCGCATTCATGAGTTGCAGCCCAATATTGATGCAGCTTCACGAGCGCGAACCCAGCGTTTCTACTTCAATAGACAGCCAATTGTTTACGGAAATTGCTACTTGAAAGCAAACGCTGTACACTATCACGACAAGTACGTAGACTGCATCGCGATGAGTCGAGTCCTGCACAAGTTCGATACTTTTTCGGATCACTATAAGTTCGGTGATAAAGCATTGCACTGTAGATCGACTTGCAACTGGGATAAGGCTGTGCAAGGAAAACTAGATATGGCGTCTTTTGTCAAAGCGGTCGAAGACGGTCATAATTCGACGTACCGCTTAAGCCTGTTTGATAGCAATAGCGGTTTACATTTTTTGGTTTCCGTGATTCCCCGTCTCTGTGTTGGTGGAAAATTATATAAAACCCCAATTAGGTTATTCGCAACAAACTGAGAGACAATTGGTACATTCGGTGAAAAATATAAAGTGCTTAATTTTAAGCCAACGACACGCGATTGGCTGGAAGTTTATTATTTCAGAGGTATCTAAGCCTGTTTATTTTTGGAGTTAATTTTTTGCATCACCACGGGCTAGTCGTAGATATACAGGGTAGGCGTACGATTGACCGCACTACACTACTTCCTATCACTACTGTACTCTGTACGTCGCGATTTCCGTCTATTCGCACGCTGATTTGGATGGAAGCAGGTATTCTGTTCAATTACGCACATTTCCCAGGATCACTTCACCAAAATTACCTCGTGCGTTTACGCACTCTTCTGTCCACCACAAGCTGCTCACTAGAGGTTCACCTGTATTTCAGACAGTTAGACATTTACCCTCTGACAAACTCCAGGAAGCCAAACGGGAGTTTCAGAATATGATGGACCAGGGAATATGTCGACAAACCTCGAAGTCCATGGGTCAGTCCCCTTCATATAGTGCGGAAGGACGGTAGCTGGAGACCTTGCGAAGACTATAGATCACTTAATGCGGTGACAATACCAGATCGCTATCCTATTACTCATTTACATGGTTTTTCCAACAATCTTCAAGCATGTAAGGTTTTCTCTACTTAGGATTTAATTAAAGCGTATCAACAGGTACGCACGACACCTGAAGATATCCTCAAAACAGCAGTCATTACCCCGTTCAGTCTACTTGAATTTTGCGTAATGACGTTCGGATTGCTCAATGCTACTCAGTAATTTCAACGTTATATGGATACAATCTTAGATCTTAATTTTGTGTATATCTATATCGAAGATATACTGATAGCCTCTCGCGATTGTAACGATCATGAACAGCATTTACGAACAGTGTTACAACGATTGGAGAAACACGGATTGACCATTAACCCCTCCAAGGGTGTTATAGGAAAATCTTCTGGCGATTTTCTAGGATTTCACATTACGTAGTTTGGTATCAAATCACTTAGAGAGCGTGTTAAGGCTATCACACAATTAAGGATTTGAGATGGTTTTTTTTAGGAATAATTAATTTCTACAGACGTCCTTTGCCACGGGCACCCGAAGCCTTGCCGACCTTGAATTATTGTTTTAGTCGGTATCATTAAAAATAATATGAGACCCGTCGACTGGTCAGTTGAGCGAGAACGTGCTTTTCAGACTGCAAAGCAAATGCTGGCTGATGCAACACTTCTGCATCATCCAGTCAGTGGCTTCTGCACCTTTAGCAGTATATAGGCCTATTGATGCATCCGATTAGACTGTTGGAGCTGTTTTGCAACAGTTTCATATGGGAGAGTGGCAACCGCTTGATTTTTTTTGCGGAAACTCTCTCCAGCGCAGAGGTCGTATAGTGCATATGATCGTGAGCTTCTAGCAGTGTATAGTGCAGAGAAATAGTTCCGCTATTTTATTGACGGTCGGCAGGTTATGGTCAAAACTGACCATAAGCCATTAACCTTCGCGTTTCGACAGAAGACGGATCACGCTTCTCCGCGGCAACAAAGACAGCTAGAATTCATCGGACAGTTTACTACCACTTTTATTCATGTCGCGGGAAATGACAACATCGTCGTTGTACTAAATATTTGTAATAAATAATAATATAAATTAATTAATTGACATATGTCTATAGTGTACGTTTGTAACCCATATTTTGTTGGCGAGTTCTGCCATCTTCATGTTGAGATCGGAAATTTTTCAGACTACCCTCGTAGATAGACGTCTCGTCGACGGCGTTATGTTTCATTTCTCATTGAGACACCATTGCGTCACTGCCACCTTATCCGCTTATCGTTAAACACCTAATCTGCTTCGACTCACTTCATTTAGATAAACCACAAATTTAATCGTTCGCAGGCATATTGACTCCACTCCTTCATTTAACCTTTTATCTTACGCACACACGTTAGTTCACTCTCCACACCCTATCGTAACTGTTCTCTAATTTCCTTGTCCTCTCTTATTTATATCCACACCAAGAAACATAAATTACGATTTGACAGCGGAGTCTCATTGTAGTAAAAATCCGCGATGTCTAACCCAGTCATTGCTTACACTCTCCCGTCAGCTGTTTTATTCCTCTTGTCGCACTTTTCCCCTGATGATCGAGCTTGCATCCATTTCTCGTTTTCGGTGTTGTTAAGTGACTAATTTTTTTTCTTAATTTCTTACTTACACTTTGAATATATGTATATTATTATAATAGGTATATTTTTTTAGGCTATGTATAGGATAATCCACATAGTCGCAACTCCCCTCTTGTAGCATAGGAAAGGGGGCGATGCGGAAGGGTAGAGGAAGATAGCCCCAAGGGTTAACTAGGGCTCCCGGGCTATGGTTTAGGGATCCTACCCGGCAATTCGCCTAAAAGGAATGCAGGGAAAACCCTAGAAAAACCTGCATCGGGTAGGTCGGGCATTTGGTACTTGTCCCATGCCCTTCCGATGGCGGGAGAGGGGTTTGCTGTGGGGTCGCAGCTTTCCCCTCGCCGTGCCTTGACCGGTTTAGGAGGCAGCTGGCCGACTATTCCAATAGGAATAGCAGACAACTCTTACCATATGCCCAAGGTCTGCGACCCCAGAACATACACCTCTCAAAACAGGCCGAAGTGCTATGTTTAAGATTGGTTATATTTATTTCTATTTCCTAAATTAAGTAGACGTTCATTCTAAATTTAAAATTTCCGTCGTCACAAAGTGATAAACTAAATTAGACTAGACAGGGTTAACCTGAATATTTTAGTACAAAGAACCCACGGTCTCTTGTTGGCCCATTAAGAGTTATTGCACTTCGTTTGGTTTCTTGCCCCAATTAGCTTTGTATCTGTCTTGCACTGAAAATAGAATATGTTCAGCTGATAATCGCCAGTTTATGTGATTTCATCATGACGAGCCTTGGTACTTTGCATTCAATGTTAGGAACCACATTGTAGTACAGTTTGGATCGCAGTGATCCTGTTCCATGGACAACTCTGTCACCAGACATGACACCAATGAACTTATTCTTCTGAAGAATGTGAAGAGCCTAGTTCACGATATTAGGTCAATACTCGCACAGACATAGTATCTAAGATTATTTCAGCAGTGGAAGCAGTACGCCAAACTCGTTGAATTCTTGAGCGTGTAACACAGTCAATGGTGCATTCTCTCTCCACTGTCATGATCATTTTGTCAGTAATTTGAACAATACCAGGAAGGTTACAGTTCTGTATTTGTTACGTGCTGCACTGTACACAGGCAGAACAGTGTGAACACAGTGAAGACAAAGTACATGTATCTTCTAAGGGTTGTTGCATTACTCTGTGCTGTTCGTTTAGGTTATTGAATATTACAGGCTTATTCACCTTTGTGAAGGTATTTTCACAGTCACTAAGGCGGTTGCAGTAACAAACCGAATAAATCATAATTACATTATTAGTCTGTAACCAGCCACCAAAGACCATGGGATTCGGATACCAATATACCTCTCAAAGTTGATGGTGGAATTCTGGTACTGCTTGTATACTATAAAGGCCAACAGTGTCATGTAAAGCTCTCAAGCTACGTACGTGTGATGATAATTTCAAATAAAATATAACATTAAATTGGGTAATAAAAAATATGCTCTAATCCAATTTAGAAATCATAATCTATTATCAGAAATCAGTAAATTTATTGAAAGTAACAAATGTTATTCTAATAAGTGACACATAGACATTAGTTTCGCAAGTGAAAAAGTAAATTTTAATATTGCGTGAAAATTCAGGAATTTGTGCAGTAGGTGTAATTAATTGAATAATATTCCAGCACTCATACATTGGCAAATACAAAATTACTAATTATATATTGCTGTAGCAATAACTGTTTCATATATAGACCTAGGTTACGGAATAGCTCTCAACATTTTCTATACAAATTTGTCACCATTAAAAATTTAGACCTTAACATTTATCTTTATTTGTATTTACAAGAACATAATGCCAAATTACTGGAATGACATGTGCAATTAAAATAATTAGACAAATAAATACAATATTTTGCACATATTTTTGTCTGTTATTAGTCAATCACGTCACCAGTAATTGGTGATAAAGCAAGTCATCAAAATGTTGCTCTACATTTATTTTACATGGTTAGAGAACTGTTTATACAAAAATTGTTAACATTCAAATATTTTAAATGGCAGTAGAGTATACTTACTTAAGAAAAAATCAAATGAAAATTGCAATAATCACTTCCATAAATTTGAAGTCATTCAATGTAATAAATAAATACTAAATCGGAATTCCATGGGCAACGAATTAATAAAGTATTAAGAGTATAAACAAAGTGTATATAAATCATTAAAAAGTTAAAACTTGCACAGTTTTTACCAGAATGGCTCCTCACGTTTCTGCTATTATTGTTTCTCTATCTTATCCATAGCATGTCTTTTAACATTATGAATTATTATGTGTGATCTTAAATTACTTGAATGAGTGAATGTTCTACCACACTTATCACATTTGTATGGTTTCTCACCTGTGTGAATCCTCATATGTAAATTTAGATGACTTGATTGTGAGAATGTTTTATCACACTCAACACATTTGTATGGTTTCTCACCTGTGTGAGTCCTCATGTGTCTCCTAAAAGCAGTTGAATCTGAAAATGTTATGAAACACTCAACACATTTATATGGCTTTTCACCAGTGTGAGTCCTCATATGTCCTTTTAAACTACTTGACACTGCAAATGTTTTACAGCACTCTGCACATTTGTATGGCTTTTCACCAGTGTGAATCCTCATGTGACCTTTTAAACTGCTCGACCCTGTGAATGTTTTAAAACACTCAACACATTGGTATGGTTTTTCACCAGTGTGAATTCTCATGTGCCCTTTTAAATTACTTGACACTGCAAATGTTTTGAAACACTCAACACATTTGTAAGGCTTAACTCCAGTATGAGTCCTGAAGTGGACTGTTAAATGACTTGATTGAGAGAATGTATTGTCACATTCAAGGCATTTGAAATGTTTTTTACTCATTTGACATCTCTTATGATATTTTTCAGGTTTTAAATTAATGTCTTCACTACTATCTTCAGATATATCCATTTGGCCAACAAAACCTTTTTTTCATTTGATAACTAAAACAAAAGAGATAATAATTTATGTAACTAATAGCACATTAATATAAGGAATAACAAAAAGAGCTAATATTTGTTAACAACCTATAATTAAAGCAAAATAAGTTTCTCAGACTATTTTTATATAAATATGTATGTACATAAATACTATTTAAACAACATACAGCATAAGAAATAATAGTTTATGTACCTTATAGCACATTAATAGAAAGTATAATGAAAAGAGTTTATTTGTTATCACAATATGTGTGTTACCAAAGTATAATTAAAGCAAAAGGAGTTTCCCAGACTACATTTATATAATTTGTATGTATGTGTATGTAGCTACTATTCAAACAACTTTCTTTAAGTAAAGTAAAACATTGATTGTGTGTTTTTATTTAGTTCCTGTTGTGTGGGGAGCTAACTTTTTTATACAAAAACATATAATTGCAGTAAATTTTCCTGGAAGTATTAATCTGAACTTTTTTTATCTACGATTACTGGAAACATTTTTTTGTGAAATAATATATAATATAAGAACATGAAGTCATACAGGATATTTATAAGATTATTAACCAAAAATTAACAATAATTTGAAATGTGTGATTGGTAAGCTTAATGTAAAAAGAAAACATAAATATATAGTTTTATTAATACAATTATATACAAGTAATTGCAAATATGTCTTAGCAAAAATGTATACTTCATAAAATAATAGGCCTAATGGAAATCCTAAATATTACTGAAGTTGCTTGGTTGGTCAAGTACAAGCAATAAAACACTATTGCATATCTTCTTTTCTTTTTCTGGGTTATATACTTTCCAAATGAAGAATATAGTACGTTGACTACTGCTGCAATATTTTTCACAAATTCAGTAATTGTTAATTTTTCCAATGGATTCAATGCAATGATATCCTTATTTTGTATACTTCACCCCAGAAAATCGTTTAAACCAAACTGAATACAGTACATTGCAGATTTCAATTCTTAAGAAAGTTACCTTAAGGAAGGTATTATTTCAATGATGGGAACAATTACAACAGCAAAATTGGCATTTTTAAATATTTACTTATAAACACCAAAAACCTTGTTTCAATTCATATCCTTGTAATTCCTAATACAATACAGAACCTGAGCACCAATATTCTTATTCTAATCATGTAAATGATAATATTAATTTTTTTCGCAATAAAATAAAACAATGCATTTTTCAACAAAAGCAATATTCTCAATAATTATGAGTACTAAAATTATGTATGAAAAATATAGAATATAATCTTTTGGAAAGCAAAGAAGCATACATTTATTTCTTATTCTGCACGAGTCCTTTGCCCATCAAAAAACTTTTACCTATTTTGTAGATGGGGTGTGTATATCTTACTTTCTGTGACTTTAGAGTAATTAAAATAGCAAAATAAAATTCAGATTAATTACTATTATGTTTCATAAAATAATAATGTAAACAATAAATTGCAAAATGGAAAAAAAGGTTATTCTCCGAAATATAACAATAGAAGTACTGGACCTGTTAATTGAGGTATTTTTCAAATACGTAAAACAATTTACGAATATTAACGAATCAACCTGCAGTAATACGATACTTCAACTACATTTTTTCTTGCCGTAAATAATTTATTTTTATATAAATCTAGGTAATTGGAAGCTCCATCGATTATCCCAGTATATTCCTTTGCGATAGAAGGCGTTGTTAGTCTTATCGATTGAATACTCTTTCCTGATGAAGAGGCCGCCAACATAGAAGCACCAAAGTTTGATTTTCCGCAGGAAAGGAAACTAATTATAATTCATTCCTGTTATTTAATTATAAACATTTTGTTAAAAATAATTGATAAAGGAGTTTATAATCAATAAATAACCAGGTAGTTTGATGTTTGTGGAATAGAATGGAAACAAAATACTTTTGCATATACATCGTGCTTTTATTGTTTTTATGTTGGTTATATGGAAATCATATTAAAGCAACGCAAAGATAGACTTGGTTTCGTAACTGTAACGTACACAAGTATATAAATGATTATAACTTTGTTAAATGTTATTTATTCATAATTAACAATAAAAATGTACACGCCTCTCTCAGACAAGCAGGTAACAACGACAGGCCGCACCTCAATGCTGCCAACATTCTTATACACCTTTATATCACATCACCCCATATAATAAACAAGAATTATTAAGGAAAAACAAGCGCATCCTATCCGAACGGGACAGAGACCAAAACATAACTGACTTCCAAGCGTCAAACACACGTGTATATATATATAAAGCTATCGGGACAAAGAGTAAATACTAGTAAAGACTATTAACAAAGCAAAGACATTCGATTTTCTCCAATAAGAATTAATATTTTATGTACTACCTATTGATTAACAAGAACTATTACTTTAAGTACAATTAATTAGTGTTTAATCAAGTGGTTGAATCGCACTGCTTCTTCGACAACTTGTCTAAATTGGCGTTAGATGCTAACGTTGTTCATTGACGCTTTTACTTGACAGATTATCTATTATAAGTTCCATTCTTTAGCAAATTTTCCAAATTTTTATCATTATGGGTGGGTACACAGTCTTCTCTTTGTCAATATTTATTTTGATTGTCGCGGTGTTGTTTGTTTGGATTGCTTGTTCCTTATCCTGACCTACATAAAGTGACCACATTTTCATTTAGACAAAGCGGGACAAATGGGATGAAATGAGAATTACAATTTAGTTATATATATTTTATTGTACAAAAATGTATTCATTATTAATTATTTGTAACTATAAAAATATTTGTAACAAAATAACAATTTGAACATCATGATTTTTAATCAAATTAAATTTTTTATTTAAAAAAAATTATGATTTTCTTTCACGGTCATATTTGTGATCCGAGTGAATACTTTGCAATAGATTCGGATCATTTATTAAAATGTCGTGAAATATTTCACATGAATTGGTCAAATTATATTTTACACTTAATATAGATTTTAAAGTTCTAATGTTCAATTGCGTTTTTTCAGTTGTCCATATTTTACTGATACTAGAAAAAACGCGTTCTGTTGCTGCATTTGTTCCTGGAAGGGAAAGCGCGAATTCTACAATTTTCAAAATATTTTGATAAGGAATATTATTCTGTTTAAAATGAAGGAATAACTCCGTCCATTTTTTGTCTGTTTCCATATTTGCAGACAACCAACATTTAATTTTTCCATCTGTAACATATCATTTTACCAATGAAACCTCATCAAAAAGATCATTTTCGCAAATATTATTTTTCGGAAAATGGTTACTAATATATTCTAAAGATTTTTCCACATATTCCCATAAAATCTCCTTTTTTAATGTCACCCAATGAAAATTTTTAATATCTTCGAATTGAACTGTACATTCTTCAAGATATTCCAAGCAGTTATTATAATTTTTTTTGACATGTTTCAGAAAATCAGGTCGTTTAATGGCACCTTGTTCTTCCAACCTAGTGATGTCTTTTCGAACAATTAAAGGAATGTAATCGTTATCAATTCTTTCTCGTAATTTTGTTTTTAAATTATTGATTTCAGTTGACACTTCCGTAATTGAAATTTTGTCCCCTTCAATAATTTTCACAGCATTGTGAAATAATGTAGTTTGGTTGTGGATGAACCGAAGCCAAATTTGTGATGTGTCATTTTCAAAAAAGAGCTGCAATATTCTTGGACATTTATCTTGTGATAAAAAGTATGATTTTAATGGTTCGTATATTTTTAAAATATTTTCTACAGCTGGTAAAAGAGCTAGCCATCGTGTTTTGCCGTAACCAAGAATTCTTTTATATTCGATTTCTGTGCTTTCACAAAAATCCTTCAAACTTTCAAAACGCACAGTATATATATAAAAATACGAATAAATTTTTGCAATAATATTTTCAACATCAACTGGAAGTAAGTCAGATGCTGTTTGAATAGTATTATGTAGAATGTGCGCTGTACAACCTACTCCAATATTTTTTTGGTTCAAATGTTCGTTAAGTTTCATAAAACCATTTTTGATGCCTCTTCTAGCTTTTCCACCAAAATTTGCGTTAGTGTTATCCGCAGAATAGGCAATAATTTTATTGTTCAAATTATTCTTTTTTAAAATAGTACTTATTGAATCAAAAATTATTTGTGAAGTTTCGCCCGGCAATGAAACAAAATCTAATATTCTAATTTTAATTCCTGTTTCTGGATCAAAAAATCTAACAATTGTGGGAAATAATTTTAAATATTTGTGGTTTGAAGCATCAGAATATATGGATATAAATGCGCATTTTTCTAATTCTTTCTGCAATAGAGAAAACGAATATGGTGAAAAAACATTACAAATAAATGCTTCGGTTTTTGTCCTTGCACATGCAAATTTTTTGTCGTATAATGTTTTGAACATTTGCGACGTACAATCCATTGTTCTGAAACTTTGATTGTGGTTTATGGTGTGGAAAGCAAATAGCCCTTCCGCTAATGCTAGCTGTTTTTCTGTGTTGCCAAAGCTAGTAGCACTGCGAAAAAACTGTTCCATTTTAGACGAGGAAGCAGCATTATTCAAAAATCTTTTGTGCCTCTTGTCGCTAGATGTTTAGTAATATCGTTTTTTCCACCATGTTGTCCATTTTGGTTTTTTTAATAAATGGAAATTCTCTGCTTAGCTCTACATTAAATTTGCATTCTCTTTTTTTACTCATCGTTTATTCTGTGGTTAAAAACTAGAAATAAATAAAAAATTTACTACAAAGGCTAAAAAAGAGTATTACATTTTACCTTATTGACCGTTACGTTGTGGCGACTATTGCTCTAACTTCGTGAATCAAGTAATGAGTCAAACCGAACGTCAAATTGAAAACAACAAACCGGACTCTCTGCACTTATCTGAATTAAGCCGAGACGTAACGACAATGATGGAACACCACCGAGTAAATCTAACTCGGTACATTCCCTAATTTAGTTTACTCTGCATGCATTTTATGTTTTTTTATGTATTTTTTATTTCTTTATAGTCACAATAATATTTAATAAATAATAGGTAATATATTTTTACAGTACATTTAAAATAAGAATGCAGATATTTTCTAAAAAGCGGGACATTTTTAAAAATCGGCGGGACGCGGGACAGTCCACCAAAAACGGGACTGTCCCGCCAAAATCGGGACGTGTGGTCACTTTAGACCTACACATCTAAGACTAGTGCTATGATTAGGTGACACATTTAACTGGCTATATTAATTTTGAAACTTTCAGTTATATGTGTAAATTCTTCTAATGCTTTACTATTTTCATCTCGAATTTAGAGATAATCGACGAGTATCATGTTTTCCTATTATTTTCGCTGATTGCCACAGACCGTCTTTAAGAAAAATGCATTATTTCCCACTTTAAATGTATCACTTGGACTCGTATACCAATACCGTTCAGTTGTCTGTCTCTTTTTCGCATTTCGGTTTCATTCTTCTGTTACTTAACAATTGAACTTTTAATTCATTTAAAGCCGTAATTGGACACATTTCCATATTGTAGCAGCACAAGATTTAAATTTCGCTTTATCTTCCTTGCAATTTGAACCATTTCTTAAGAGTTTAAACCGTTCTTTCATTCTGACCGTTCCTTTGAGGGTAGCGGGGAGAACTAGTAATTATTTGAAAGTGCTATTCTGCAGAAAATTTTCCTACGACAAATAAATTGAATGGTAAAACTGCTATATTCGTTCACCCGTGAATTGATATCACTTCATTGACTTCGTTTGACAGGGTTTTTTTTCAGATAGAAAATTACTTAATGATTTTCGTTTTGTTTAACAGTAAAGCAGGTATGTCATGTCGGATCATTGGTTCTTTTGTGTTTCAAGCATTATACTTTTCACAAGTTGCGCATTTGGATATAATATTCTCATTGTTCCTCAAACGTAAGTCCTGGCCAATAAACAGTTTATATAATCACGTCGAAATTTGAATTACGTGATGAATTTAGTATATTTTTTTAAGGCAGCTTTGTACAATTTTGTATAATTAAAAAAAATTAACCTATCCTCTACAGTTATGCTGTCTTTTTGTTTCAAATAATATTCCATATTGTCATCTACTTAAACTTTATGTTCAGGCCGTCCGTCTAAATGATATTACATTTGATTTTAAGTATTGTAATTTTTATTTGTTAAAAGTTTTACTTATAGAATGCATTAGTATAGACAACCAATCACTTCCCTCACAATCATCGTGTAAGTATGATCTTGATATGATGTCTGCAATATTAACATCCGTGCAATTTGTATTTAAGAAGTTTTAATTTCATTCACTGAAGTATTAATTATGGCACCTCGTTAATGCGTTTTGAATTGATTATGCTAAAAACATGTTTTTACTTCTGACCGATAGCCTGTTCCTACGAAGGCAAAAAGCAGTAGACTAGTCCTACCTATTTGCCTCTCAGTATCTTTTAGTTTCACATTATCAACTCATATATTGACGAACTCCAGTATCTCAAACACTGTTAATTTTAAATACTACAAAAATGTCTCCGGTCTCGCAGCGTTGTCTCTTTAGTTCATTATTAATTAATAATTCGCACTTTTGGAGGGACGTAGGAGGCTACCTCCAGCGATTCTCTCTCTACTTTTAAACTACGGTTCCTACCAGCCTCGGTCTGTTTTTAGAGAGGTGTATCACTTTTAGGCGAATGCCGGGTAGGATCCTTAAACTACAACCCTTTGTTACCTTTCTTTACCGTTTCGCATTCCAGTATTAAATCCCGTCCTATGCTATTCCACCACGTGGATTACCCTCATGTAGCCTGTCACTCAAAAAAAAATATCACCTTTATCGATATACTTCTCGTTATTTCAAAATTTGAAAGTTTCGCTACATTTTATGCAGATATAATTAGGTTCCTCTGGAAATAATTTCCAACTCGGTAAATTTTCTACTAGTGTCCAAACCGGAAACCTTCTAAGTTGTTTTTTATAAGACGAGAATCGACGGATGATTCTTTTGAAAATTTTGTTAAGATCAGTGAATTTTTTTAAAATAAATTTCGTTTTCTGGGACATGATGTTCGTGGTTTTCACAGTAATTTCTCATTGCAAAAAAAAAGTTAATGTTATTATTGGACTTTTTAATTAGTCCTGCATTCGCTTCCTAAACTATTTGTTCAGGTTTCCTTGATACAATGAAGTGTTTACTTTCTATTAGTGTGTGCGTCGGCTTCCGGCAGATCCTATATTTGAGTCTTCCATCGCGCTTCCTCTTGATTAAAAGATCGAGGAAAGCTCGGCTGCCTTCCTTTTCGATCTCCGTAGTGAATTTGATATTGTTACGGATGGCACTTAGAAAAACGTGAAAGGAATTCTAAATTCTTAGACTATATGGCCAGATAACAAACGTGTCATCATTCTATCTATATAGGTTATATCTATATAGATGGATGACACTTTTGTTATCTGGCTACGTGGACCCAGATAGTTTGAAGATTAGTCCGTGTGAGAGCAGAAAAAAGTAAGTACGTTACAGTATATATAATGTAAACAGTCGTTTTGTCAGATAAGAGTTAAAGGTACACTAATGTTCATATTACCATTTAAATATGTAGAATATAGATTTTAACTAGATAAAATATGTTTTGCTTAGATTATTTTATAAGTCATAGCACTAACCGTATCTTAATTATTAATTTTAAATGTAATTATAAAATACACATTAAATTAAACACTTCTCGTATTGTCCTGAGGTTTTCACTGTCTCCTTGCCGCTAGATGGCCTCGACCTCGACATCAGCAGCAGTCAGTGTTCGTAGTGTTGCCAAGGTGACCGTGCTCTGTGCAAAGGGTATGGCTGTGGAGTGAGGATTTCCTCCATTCCACTTCAGATGGTAAGTAGACTCGAACCCCGAACCCTTCAATTGAACACTTTTATACTTTCAATATTTGTTATCTTATAAATAAAAAAGAGTGTATGTATGTTTGTATGTTTGTATGTTTGTATGTTTGTTTGTATGTTTGTATGTTCGTTATACAAATCTACACCGGTAGAGCAAATTTCACCAAATTTCGTACACGTGTTCTTTACGACCAGGAAACAAACACTGTCGGGGTGAGACATGTCTACCACCCCCAGAAGCGGGGGTGCACGGGGGTTGAAATATTTAAAAATGCTAAAACAGCCGATATTTTAGTCGGATAATAATTTTTAGGGGTCCAAGATATTGATGGTGTTTCTACCGATGTTTTCTGAATATAATTTTCATCCCCTACACCCTGGGGAAAGAGCACCCCTAGCGTTTGGGGTGGAGAATACAAATCTATACCGTTGGTTAAAATTTCACCAAATTTCGTGCACGTGTTCTTTGCGACCAGGAAACAA
Source organism: Zhengitettix transpicula (assembly GCA_037074705.1). Taxonomy (NCBI): domain Eukaryota; kingdom Metazoa; phylum Arthropoda; class Insecta; order Orthoptera; family Tetrigidae; genus Zhengitettix; species Zhengitettix transpicula. The sequence goes on along the minus strand of CM073591.1, from coordinate 199,347,481 downwards.
ACACTGTCGGGGTGAGACATGTCTACCACCCCCAGACCCTCAGAAGCGGGGGTGGACGGGGGTGGAAATATTTGAACATGCTAAAACAGTCGATATTTCAGTCGGATAAATATTTTTAGGGTTCCAAGATATTTATAGTCTTTCCACTGATGATATCTGAATATAATTTTCAACCTCTACACCCTGGGGAAAGAGCACCCCTAGCGTTTGGGGTGGAGAATACAAATCTACACCGCTGGAGCAAATTTCACCAAATTTCGTACACGTGTTCTTTGCGACCAGGAAAACAACACTGTCGGGGTCAGACGCGTCTACCAACCCCAGAAGCGGGGGTGGACGGGGGTTGAAATACTTAAACATGCTGAAACAGCTGATATTTTAGTCGGATAATATTTTTTAGGGGTCCAAGATATTTATGGTGTTTCTACCGATGTTTTCTGAATATAATTTTCATCCCCAACACCCTGGGAAAAGGGCACCCTTAGGGTTTGGGATGGAGAATACAAATCTATACCGGTGGATCAAATTTCACCAAATTTCGTACACGTGTTCTTTGCGACCAGGAAAACAACACTATCGGGGTGAGACGCGCCTACCACCCCCTGAAGCGGAAGTGGACGGGGGTTGAAATATTTGAACATGCTAAAACAGTCGATATTTCAGTCGGATAAATATTTTTAAGGGTCAAAGATATTTATAGTCTTTCCACTGATGATATCTGAATATAATTTTCAACCTCTACACCCTGGGGAAAGAACATCCCTAGCGTTTGGGGTGGAGAGTACAAATCTACACCGCTGGAGCAAATTTCACCAAATTTCGTACACGGGTTCTTTGCGACCATGAAAACAACACTGTCGGGGTGAGACGCGCCTACCACCTCCAGAAGCGGGGGTGGACGGGGGTGGAAATATTTGAACATGCTAAAACAGTCGATATTTCAGTCGGATAAATATTTTTAGTGGTCAAAGATATTTATAGTCTTTCCACTGATGATATCTGAATATAATTTTCAACCTCTACACCCTGGGGAAAGAGCACCCCTAGCGTTTGGGTTGGAGAATACAAATCTACACCGCTGGAGCAAATTTCACCAAATTTCGTACACGTGTTCTTTGCGACCAGGAAAACAACACTGTCGGGGTCAGACGCGTCTACCAACCCCAGAAGCGGGGGTGGACGGGGGTGGAAATATTTGAACATGCTAAAACAGCCGATATTTTAGTCGGATAATAATTTTTAGGGGTCCAACATATTTATGGAGTTTCTACCAATGTTTTCAGAATATAATTTTCGTCCCCTACACCCTGGGAAAAGGGCACCCCTAGCGTTTGGGGTGGAGAATACAAATCTACACCGCTGGAGCAAATTTCACCAAATTTCGTACACGTGTTCTTTGCGACCAGGAAAACAACACTGTCGGGGTCAGACGCGTCTACCAACCCCAGAAGCGGGGGTGGACGGGGGGTTGAAATACTTAAACATGCTAAAACAGCAGGTATTAGATTTGGATAAATATTTTCGGGGTCAAAGATATTGATTGTGTTTCTACCGATGTTATCTGAATATAATATTCATCTCCTACGCCCTGGGAAAAGGGCACCCTTAGGGTTTGGGGTGGAGTTGCTTTACAGAAAAATAACGCGAATACAACCGAGTTTGGAGTCAAATCGAAGGTTATGGATGTCAGTGAGTTTACTTCGGATAAATATTTTTAATTGACCATTTAACCCGAAAGGGTGGGGGTTGGAAGGGGAGATAAATAGTCAGTTCTTGCGCGTTCTTGGAGGAGAATTACGTGGATACTATTTCAACGGATTTTGTTGAAAATATAAATCCCTTTAGACATTAGCTGTGAGCTTGCTTAGGGCTGGGGGTGAGAATTGTCTATTATTCTAAAATTGACAAAATGTTATGTGTTTATGGGTAAACTAGATTTATAGTGTTTCTACTGATGTGATATGAGTAAAAATTCAACCCTTTCCACCACGGGAAAGTAGCATATTTAGGGGTGGTGTTGTTCATACTATTTTATCGATGTTGTTTCCATTAATAACGACGTTAATCTTATAAATAAAAAAGACTGTATGTATGTTTGTATGTTTGTATGTTTGTATGTTTGTATGTTTGTTTGTTTGTATGTTTGTTTGTATGTTTGTATGTTCGTTATACAAATCTACACCGGTAGAGCAAATTTCACCAAATTTCGTACACGTGTTCTTTACGACCAGGAAACAAACACTGTCGGGGTGAGACATGTCTACCACCCCCAGAAGCGGGGTTGCACGGGGGTTGAAATATTTAAACATGCTAAAACAGCCGATATTTTAGTCGGATAATAATTTTTAGGGGTCCAAGATATTGATGGTGTTTCTACCGATGTTTTCTGAATATAATTTTCATCCCCTACACCCTGGGGAAAGAGCACCCCTAGCGTTTGGGGTGGAGAATACAAATCTATACCGTTGGTTAAAATTTCACCAAATTTCGTGAACGTGTTCTTTGCGACCAGGAAACAAACACTGTCGGGGTGAGACGCGCCTACCACCCCCAGAAGCGGGGGTGGACGGGGGTGGAAATATTTGAACATGCTAAAACAGTCGATATTTCAGTCGGATAAATATTTTTAGGGTTCCAAGATATTTATAGTCTTTCCACTGATGATATCTGAATATAATTTTCAACCTCTACACCCTGGGGAAAGAGCACCCCTAGCGTTTGGGGTGGAGAATACAAATCTACACCGCTGGAGCAAATTTCACCAAATTTCGTACACGTGTTCTTTGCGACCAGGAAAACAACACTGTCGGGGTCAGACGCGTCTACCAACCCCAGAAGCGGGGGTGGACGGGGGTTGAAATACTTAAACATGCTGAAACAGCTGATATTTTAGTCGGATAATATTTTTTAGGGGTCCAAGATATTTATGGTGTTTCTACCGATGTTTTCTGATTATAATTTTCATCCCCAACACCCTGGGAAAAGGGCACCCTTAGGGTTTGGGGTGGAGAATACAAATCTATACCGGTGGATCAAATTTCACCAAATTTCGTACACGTGTTCTTTGCGACCAGGAAAACAACACTATCGGGGTGAGACGCGCCTACCACCCCCTGAAGCGGGAGTGGACGGGGGTTGAAATATTTGAAATGCTAAAACAGTCGATATTTCAGTCGGATAAATATTTTTAGGGGTCAAAGATATTTATAGTCTTTCCACTGATGATATCTGAATATAATTTTCAACCTCTACACCCTGGGGAAAGAACATCCCTAGCGTTTGGGGTGGAGAGTACAAATCTACACCGCTGGAGCAAATTTCACCAAATTTCGTACACATGTTCTTTGCGACCAGGAAAACAACACTGTCGGGGTGAGACGCGCCTACCACCTCCAGAAGCGGGAGTGGACGGGGGGGGGGGGGAAATATTTGAACATGCTAAAACAGTCGATATTTCAGTCGGATAAATATTTTTAGGGGTCAAAGATATTTATAGTCTTTCCACTGATGATATCTGAATATAATTTTCAACCTCTACACCCTGGGGAAAGAACACCCCTAGCGTTTGGGGTGGAGAGTACAAATCTACACCGCTGGAGCAAATTTCACCAAATTTCGTACACGGGTTCTTTGCGACCAGGAAAACAACACTGTCGGAGTGAGATGCGCCTACCACCTCCAGAAGCGGGGGTGGACGGGGGTGGAAATATTTGAACATGCTAAAACAGCCGATATTTTAGTCGGATAATAATTTTTAGGGGTCCAACATATTTATGGAGTTTCTACCAATGTTTTCAGAATATAATTTTCATCCCCTACACCCTGGGAAAAGGGCACCCTTAGGGTTTGGGGTGGAGAATACAAGTCTATACCGGTGGATCAAATTTCACCGAATTTCGTGCACGGGTTCTTTGCGACCAGGAAAACAACACTGTCGAGATGAGACGCGTCTACCAACCCCAGAAGCGGGGGTGGACGGGGGTTGAAATACTTAAACATGCAAAAACAGCAGGTATTAGATTTGGATAAATATTTTCGGGGTCAAAGATATTGATTGTGTTTCTACCGATGTTATCTGAATATAATATTCGTCTCCTACGCCCTGGGAAAAGGGCACCCTTAGGGTTTGGGGTGGAGTTGCTTTACAGAAAAATAACGCGAATACAACCGAGTTTGGAGTCAAATCGAAGGTTATGGATGTCAGTGAGTTTACTTCGGATAAATATTTTTAATTGCCCATTTAACCCGAAAGGGTGTGGGTTGGAAGGGGAGATAAATAGTCAGTTCTTGCGCGTTCTTGGAGGAGAATTACGTGGATACTATTTCAACGGATTTAGTTGAAAATATAAATCCCTTTAGACATTAGCGGTGAGCTTGCTTAGGGCTGGGGGTGAGAATTGTCTATTATTCTAAAATTGCCAAAATGTTATGTGTTTATGGGTAAACTAGATTTATAGTGTTTCTACCGATGTTATATGAGTAAAAATTCAACCCTTTCCACCACGGGAAAGTAGCATATTTAGGGGTGGTGTTGTTCATACTATTTTATCGATGTTGTTTCCATTAATAACGACGTTTAATTTTATAAATAAAAATGAGTGTATGTATGTATGTATGTTTGTATGTTTGTATATTTGTATGTTTGTATATTTGTATATTTGTATGTTCGTTATACAAATCTACACAGCTGGAGAAAATTTCACCAAATTTCGTACACGTGTTCTTTGCGACCAGGAAACAAACACTGTCGGGGTGAGACGCGTCTACCAACTCCAGAAGCGGGGGCGGACGGGGGTTGAAATATTTAAACACGCTAAAACAGTCGTTATTTCCGTCGGATAAATATTTTTAGGGGTCACAGATATTGATAGTGTTTCTACCGACTGTTGGGCTGAGACGCGTCTACCACCCCCAGAAGCGGGTCGGTATTATCAGTAGAGCACTTTTAGGTGTTGGGTGGAGGAACGCTGCAATAAAATAACGCGAATACAACCGAGATTGGAGTCAAATCCAAGGATATGGATGTCGTCCAGTTAAATTATAGCATCAAATTGGCCATTTAGCCCCAATGGGCGGCAGTGGATGGGATGGAAATTTTCTAACATGTTAAATCATCGATATTAGCGTGGAATAAATAAATGCCGGGACCATTGACGTTGATAGTATTTCTACCGATGTTGTTTGTAGGCATGATAGGGGTGGTGCTGGAGGGATTTCCTTGAAAATAACGGGAAAACAACCGAGATTCGAGTCAAATCGAAGGTAATGGATGTCCCTGAATTTATTTATGACAATCTGGACAACGCGCGGGTATCGGCTGGGTTGGGATGAGTTGACCGGCTGTTTTTTGCGTCAATTAAATATATTTCGGGATGAATTAGAATAATAAAACTTCCCTACATGTTCTGTATGAATAATTTCAACCCCTTTCGGACTCATAAGGGTGGGCGTGAAGTAGCATTACATAAAAAGAAACCAGAAGCTATCGGGATTGTCACTGAGCTATTAATTTCCTTGAAAATAACGGGAAAACAACCGAGATTCGAGTCAAATCGAAGGTAATGGATGTCGCTGAATTTATTTATGACAATCTGGACAACGCGCGGGTATCGGCTGGGTTGGGATGAGTTGACCGGCTTTTTTTTCGTCAATTAAATATATTTCGGGATGAATTAGATTAATAAAATTTCCCTACATGTTCTCTGTGTGTAATTTCAACCCCTTTCGGACTAGGAAGGGTGCACCCTTAAGGGTTTGCGTGGAAGTAGCATTAGATAAAAATAAACCAGAAACTATCAGGATTGTCACTGAGTTTAATTATGACATTAAACTTGACCGTTTAAGTCCCCGAAGCGGGAGTGGTCGGGGGTGAAAAATTTCAAACATGTTAAACGGTCGATATTTGCGATAATTATTTCCTGGGGTTAATTACTTTGATAGTATTTATACCGATGTTGTTTGTGTATAATTTAACCCGTGTGAGGGGAGCAAGCTTAGGGGTGGGATGGAAGTACGTTAAATAAAATCCGGCAGAAACAACCGAGAATCGAATCAATTCCGAGACTATGAATGTCGCTGAATCTAATTGTGACAACCTGGGTAACGCGACGGGTATGGGAGTTGTTGGGCGAGGGAATAAATTTTCAGACAATGTAATCGGCCGATTTTTGCGTGGAATACATTCTTTTTCGTTATCGCATATTTGTGGGGGTGGTCATCTTCTAACATGTAAAAACGGCCGATATATTTAGTCAATGACTTCATCCCCCTTCGGCATGGGAGGTGAGCACATTTAGGGATAGGGTTCGAGGAGCTTTACATAAAAATAGCGCAAATTGGAGTCTTATGGATGGTTATAGATAAATGACATCTCGGGCAACGCCGGGCACCCAGCTAGTTTTATAAATAAAAATGAGTGTATGTATGTATGTATGTTTGTATGTTTGTATATTTGTATGTTCGTTATACAAATCTACACAGCTGGAGAAAATTTCACCAAATTTCGTACACGTGTTCTTTGCGACCACGAAACAAACACTGTCGGGGTGAGACGCGTCTACCAACTCCAGAAGCGGGGGCGGACGGGGGTTGAAATATTTAAACACGCTAAAACAGTCGTTATTTCCGTCGGATAAATATTTTTAGGGGTCACAGATATTGATAGTGTTTCTACCGACTGTTGGGCTGAGACGCGTCTACTACCCCCAGAAGCGGGTCGGTATGATCAGTAGAGCACTTTTAGGTGTTGGGTGGAGGAACGCTGCAATAAAATAACGCGAATACAACCGAGATTGGAGTCAAATCCAAGGATATGGATGTCGTCCAGTTCAATTATAGCATCAAATTGGCCATTTAGCCCCAATGGGCGGCAGTGGATGGGATGGAAATTTTCTAACATGTTAAATCATCGATATTAGCGTGGAATAAATAAATGCCGGGACCATTGACGTTGATAGTATTTCTACCGATGTATAAATGATAGGGGTGGTGCTGGAGGGGATTTCCTTGAAAATAACGGGAAAACAACCGAGATTCGAGTCAAATCGAAGGTAATGGATGTCCCTGAATTTATTTATGACAATCTGGACAACGCGCGGGTATCGGCTGGGTTGGGATGAGTTGACCGGCTTTTTTTTCGTCAATTAAATATATTTCGGGATGAATTAGATTAATAAAATTTCCCTACATGTTCTCTGTGTGTAATTTCAACCCCTTTCGGACTAGGAAGGGTGCACCCTTAAGGGTTTGCGTGGAAGTAGCATTAGATAAAAATAAACCAGAAACTATCAGGATTGTCACTGAGTTTAATTATGACATTAAACTTGACCGTTTAAGTCCCCGAAGCGGGAGTGGTCGGGGGTGAAAAATTTCAAACATGTTAAACGGTCGATATTTGCGATAATTATTTCCTGGGGTTAATTACTTTGATAGTATTTATACCGATGTTGTTTGTGTATAATTTAACCCGTGTGAGGGGAGCAAGCTTAGGGGTGGGGTGGAGGTACGTTAAATAAAATCCCGCAGAAACAACCGAGAATCGAATCAATTCCGAGACTATGAATGTCGCTGAATCTAATTGTGACAACCTTGGGTAACGCGACGGGTTTGGGAGGTGTTGGGCGGGGGAATAAATTTTCAGACAATGTAATCGGCCGATTTTTGCTTGGAATACATTCTTTTTCATTATCGCATATTTGTGGGGGTGATCATCTTCTAACATGTAAAAACGGCCGATATATTTAGTCAATGACTTCATCCCCCTTCGGCATGGGAGGTGAGCACATTTAGGGATAGGGTTCGAGGAGCTTTACATAAAAATAGCGCAAATTGGAGTCTTATGGATGGTTATAGATAAATGACATCTCGGGCAACGCCGGGCACCCAGCTAGTATAAAATAAAAACAGAATTTTTACGCCTTTACCACAGTCACTAAGCTATTCCGATGCTAACCCAAGTGTGACACGGCCTTTTTCGATGCTTTATGCATATTCTCTCGTCTACACAAGTATATATTCTGTAACAATTTGAAAAGATGATTAATTCGTTTCCGGATCGAAAGAACCTTCCTTGTTGCGAGTTTGTAATATTCAAAATTACCGGCACAGACAGAAATACCTTATTAATGTACTTAGTGTGGTTTTGTATTTGGTTGCAATTGGCTTGAAAAGATTTAATCGAAGTTTATTACCCATCACCAAACTGCCGATTAAACACAGATGTAAACACATAAATAGTCAACGGAATCAGGAATCCCGTTAATGATTACCAGCTGCACAAACTTCAATCTAACTGGCAGCGTATTATTAAGTGCACGTGCTTGGAAGTTTTATATTCTTTTCTTGACCTCATGCATTTTGATATTTTCTGAAGGGTTTTGAGAGACAAGAACAATTGTGCGCGATTCTGTGGAAGAGAAATTCCAAACACTGATGCGGAAAAGCGAGGACGGACAAGGAAGTAGATAAGAGTGTGACGATCTTACAAAAAATATTCCGGAAACGATAAGATGTTTCTTTCGGAAAAGGCAATTGCGTCTCATGTGTTGCCGCTTCTTCTTACAGCTTTTATGCACGAGAGAAAGATGGGGTAACATTGAGCCACTTTTTCTCTATGTTTGTATGCGTGTGTATTAATCTGCGCGTCTCAACATGGCCGATGATTGTATTTAGTTTATATTGAGACGTTTGGTTAAGTCGACAATGAAGTCAATTCTGCAAGGTAATACTGAAGTAGGCATACGGTTGAAATGTTAAGTCACAGTAACTATTTTGGACTTTTGTTACAGTTCATTGCTTGGCCTTTCCTTTACTGTTTCTTCTTTGCTTTCATCTCTCTCCAAAAACGTGATCTGTATTTTTATCTATTTACAGGTTGCCTTCTCAAGCTATTATTTTATGAAAGAAATTGCAAGTGTAAAGTGCCTCCAAGTCGTTGTAAAAGTTCTTGAAAATAAACGTGCAAGAAGTTGCATCAGTAATGTAGGAGACCGCCAAAAGAGAGAGTGTAAGTTCTTGCATGAATAGAAACCATTTCTACATGTTTGCAAGTTTTGAAGAAGCATCATGGGAGGCGGAGTAAAGAATGTTTCGGCACCAATTATAGGATTTTAAAATTGTTTTCCCTATTTACATTTATTTGGATCATCTGCAATAATTATACTATATTGTTATTTAACATTACGCGAAATATTTATTTCATAATAAAATAAATAGCCAATCAACCTGACATAGGCTACATTAAAATATAAACTTCAATTAATAAAATGCGTTTCAATCATTATTCATGATCTCTTCCCGTATAAAAAAATTAAGCCTTTGACAAGCTAAATAAAAATGTGCAAAGAAATGATTAAACAGCTGGTCTCTGATCGCCATATTGAAAATAGAAATGTGACGTCAGAAGCCATGAGATGCTACTTTCACTTCACCAGTGTAAATGCTACCTGCAACTATTAGCACGGAAAAATTCAAGAACTTGCGTCCAACCAATAACTGAAATTTCCTGCAACCTTAGGCTGGCTTTACACTAGCAAGAAATTGCAGCCAGTAGTTGCTGCAATTACTTGCAAGCCATTAACATTGGTAAGTGCAAGAACTTGCATGAACGCGAGTCCCTACATTTTTTCCGTCTAAATAGTTGCACATAACGATTATACTGGATATGTGTAAATAGCATGTCATTACTTGAGACATCACACTTCTATTTCAATATGGCGATCATTTCTTTGTAAATTTTTGTTTAGCTTGTCAATGGCTTAATTTTTCAAACTTAAGGAGATTAATTAATTATGAATGAAGCGTATGATTAATAATTTAAGGTTAAATTTTAATGTATGTTTGACTCATTAGTAATTTATTTTATTATGAAGGAAATGCATATTCCGCGTAATTTTTCTAAACAAACTATAAAATATATGGTATACTTTTAACACAAACTATTATTTAATGTATAACCATTTTTTTGTTTCTTTCATTTGTCAATGGCTTAAATATTTTATGCGGAAGAAGATTAATCAAGAAAACGTATTATTAATAATTATGGTTTCTTTTTAATGAATGTCTAATTCATTTAATTTTTAATGAAATAAACATATTTCACATAATTTCAAATAACTGTAAAGTAAAATTATTGCAGATGAACCAAAAAATTGTACATTTGGAAAACAATTTTAAAATCAGATACATGTGGGGCCGAAACATTCATTACTCTGTGTCCCATGAAGCTACTTAAAAACTTTCACGGAAATAGAAATGGTTTATCTTCATGCAAAAACTTGCACTACCTTTTGTGACGGGTTCCATGCAACTGCTTGCGTGTTTACATGGAAGAGCTTGCACAACTAATTGACAGGCACTTTAAACTTGCACTTTCTTATAACAATTAGTAAATTGCAAGTGAAAAGTCAACCTTATACCTCAGATTGAATTGGACACGTTTACTGACTCAAGTATTCCTTTTTATTGTTTCAGGAACTTCTCGTTACTAACAGAAACAAGCAGACACTACAATTTGTCCACAAAGGACGTAGTTCGCAAACAGAATTTTCAGGCCTTGGTTTTAACGGAAAAAGCAGTGTGAGATCCAACTTTATGACATTATGTCATTACATAGGGAAGAAAGTATTTAGCGGGCAAACGGCGCCAGTCTGACCCATGTGGTTGAATACATTTTTGACGTAATTGCTTCCAAAATGTCAATGCAGTCTAGCAAGTGATGTGACCAAAGTAGTAAAGAGCTTAATCTGACTATGACTCAAAAATAGTGATAGAACTTTCCACTGCTATCTGAAATCTTCTCACAAAACTATGGTCAGCAATTGTATTTGAATTTAATTCAGATATTGGTCTGTATTATTAAAATTTTTTGAAAGAATATTTCATTTAGTTTGTGTTACAGGAGTGTGGACCAGAAGTTAGTAATTTCGAGGAAGGAGCGGAGAATTCAAACACGCAGAATGCGGGGTAAGTCTTGCTTATCCTCTTTCCCCTTTTATCTTCGGGGATTGAGAGATAATAATAATTTTATTACTATTTTGTCGATCTCACCCGCTTCCGAATTTTTCTGTAATTCACAAACAAATTCCTCTTAAACTAATTATGCTGTGTACCGCAAACCCACCTTACGTTTGAGCCCTGCAGTTACGAAATAGTTCCTCTTCATTTCCTGTTTTTCTGTGAGTTCTTTTCCCACCTACACATCACTCAGATGCGAAAAACACATACGCAGTATGTGTACCTGTTTCATCTTAACTTTGAATCGCACTGAGGAAATTCAACCAAAATTGGTACATATAAAACCGTCAGTATTGGGAAAAAATAATAATGATGAAAAATATCTGAGATTATGATATTAAAAATAAATAAAGGACCTTGACTCAGACAATTTTTTATTAACAAAAAAATAAGTATTCCGACGTTTTGTCTTTGTTTCAGGACCTCTTAAGGTTTCATAATTTCATCTATCAATGATACCAAAAAAATTGGTAGCAACGTTTTCCGCATTGCCTGTTGCAACGGAAAAAAAATATTACTAAAACTGAAGTCAAGGACACGGACGAAACATCGGTATACTTAATATTTTGTTAATAAACCATTTTCTGAGTCAAGACCGTTTATTTATTTCTTGGGGAAAAATAATTTCTTGGTAAGTCAATCCTAGGGATGAGGTACACGTAAAACTATCGTGAAAACAAAATATATTGCCTTGAAATTTTCAGATATATTTTCAATGTTGAACACAATCAGAGTCACAGTGTCAGTCTTTCGCAGTAATGCAAAGTGAATTTAAGATCACCATGTTTCCTCTTTAGATACCATTATATTGTTTGCCATAGTGTGGTATAGCCTCAGAAATTGTTTACTGAACGTTCAGTCCAGAATGGATGACTTCTAGTGTCGAGACGTTTAAACTCTTTCCTAACGCAAAATCATCCCGACTCCGGGTGGTATGATGTGCGTCCTCCGGAAAACAGTTCCCTTTTTTTTGCCTATTATTTTCTTCGCTCTCTCCCTATCAATTATTAGTGCATTCTTCTGGGAAAAAGGTGTGGTTCTACTTCTTTTCATCTTAAAGTACTATCTGCCTTTTCCTCATTAAAGTTAAACCTTTCAGCGCATTTTCTGTCAAAATAGTGTAGAACATTCTGACAGGGACAGAAATTAAGCGTGTGTAATTTTTTACGTAGGACGACTACTTCCTAAAACTTGCAGTATTTTTTATCGGCACGTAAATGTGCATTATATTCGTTACAAATTATTTATCATAAAAGCTATAATTTATTTAACTTAATTTGAAAAAAAAACAATTAAAATTGAATAATGAATTGCTCAAATAAACAATCAACACGACAGTTCAGTCGTTTCAATATCGAAGTTTGTGGTGGGCTTTCTCTAAATTTTTTATTTAAAGGGTAAATTTTAATAATAATACAAGATTTGTTGAGCGCCACCTGCACTGAAAATACTCTCTCGCAAGAATGAAATAAAATATTTAATTATGCAGGTTTTTCTAGGGTTTTCCCTGCATCACTTTTAGGCGAATTGCCGGGTAGGATCCTTAAATCATAGCCCGGGGGCCCTAGTTATCCCTTGGCTACCTTCCTCTACCCTTCCGCATCCCCCCTTTCAAATCCCTTTCCTATGCTATAAGCGGGGAGTTGCCACTATGTGGATTACCCTATACATAGCCTGTCTACACCTAAAAAAAAATTAAAAAAACTATTCTAACCGAAGGTTTCCACAAGCCGATGCACCTCGACCTGTTTTGAGAGGTGTATGTTCCGGGGTCACAGACCTTGGGCATACGGTAAGAGTTGTTCTCTGTTCCCATTGGAACAGTCGGCCAGCTGCCTCCAAAACTAGTCGAGGTACGGAGAAGGGAATGCTGAGTCCCCACAGAAAACTCTTCTCCCGCTATCGGAAGGGCGTGGAACAAGTACCCAATGCCCGACCTACCTGATGCAGGTTTTTCTAGGGTTTTCCCTGCATTACTTTTAGGCGAATTCCGGGTAGGATCCTTACAATATAGCCCGGGGCCCTAGTTAACCCTTGGCTACCTTCCTCTACCCTTCCGCATCCCCCCTTTCAAATCCCTTCCTATGTTATTAAAGGGGAGTTGCAACTATGTGGATTACCCTCATGTAGCCTGTTACCCTAAAAAAAATATTCTAACCAAAACTTACATACTCGACCACACATTATCAACAAAGGAAGATTTCCAGTCTAGCCAGGGATGCATGTACCTCCCTTTCTCAAGATAAACCGTGGTTATTATTTGTAGCAAACCGGCGCGCTACCTGGAAACATGGAATGCGGCTTACCAGATCTGCAGCTCGGACAGGGTCGATTCTCGTTGGCGAATGTAGCTGTAGCAGCAGCCGACCGGGACCCTACGTGCACACCCAAATTGCACATCACCGACTCTCCCCGCTTATGGTCCTAGACTGTCTCTGCTGATGGTCCAGACTCTTCTTCTTGATGGTCTCAGACCGCTCTCTTGATGTTCACCGACCGCTCTTTGATGGTCACATACCGCTCTCTTTGATGCTCACAGATCGTCTACTTGATGGTCACAGACCGCTCTCGTTGATGGTCACCGACCGCTCTTTGATGGTCACATACCGCTCTGATTGATGGTCACAGATTGTCTCCCTTTCTCGAGAGATGTCCCTCTCTCGGTCCCCAAAAATCTCTATCTCCTGATTGGTTCTCATTTACACGTAACCCATACTTCATTCTATTTTAGGACCTAACGTTCCCGGTCGTCTACCCTTTTCTTGGCCGACCATGGACTTGTTTGCGGGACCTGCGGATTTCCATAATCCGTCTTCTGTCGGCTGCTCGGCACCGGCAAGCCACGTTTCCATGTTTACGGGTAGAAATTTAGACAAAACTTAAAAAAATATTTGCCGTACAAGTTGAATACGAAAAGCGCACCATACGTTCAATAAAGAAAAAAACGTTCGTAATTGATATCAGGCTCCTTCGGCATCTGTGGTCCGGGAGAAGCCAATCCACGACACACTTGAAATTAAAAAAAAGGTAAAATGGGTCATGAATGTTGCTAAGAGTAAAGAACACTTGTAACCTTTTTCACAAGTTAAAATAAACTTGTTTTAATGAACCTGAAGTATTGGCGGTGTAATGTTTAATGAAAAAGGCCAACCTCACTTTTGTCGCGTGACGCAGAGCGTGAATCCGCGAGAATGTTCTAGATCCAGCACATGCTACAAAACACATAAATAGACACAAAATTTTTCGTGAAAGTTAGGTAAGTTAGTTTGGAGTATTTAACGGGACAGATAGATGAGAGTGAGCTATTAGGTGTGCCAAGTGACTTATTATATTTGGTCCATATTATTATCATAAGATGAGGAAAGTGGTTAGTAGAGCCACCATCTTGTATTTGGATATGTGTGGCCGGAGTGTGGTTGATAATTAAAGGTTGCAGTCCAGGTGAGACTAATTAAAAGCGTCTTTTGCCTGAGAGGCAAATCTTTGGTGTTCAGTAATACCCTGATCCATCTGTGTTCCCCGCGCACATACTACCTGGTCATCCTTTGGACGATCTATTTGATGCTTCTGGATGTTGTCAAACAGTTTGGTAAAGTACACACTTCGTTAATTTTCAATTATTCTGAAAATATTAATTCATTTTAACCATTACTTCCAGACCGCATGTTCTATTTGTCAATTTAAAAATGTATGTTTTCTTACATAAATCTTACAGTTCTGTTCATTGGAGACCAATAATATTTCCTGATGAAGTCTCATGTTCTACGAAAAGCCCAAAAAGTTTATATTATTAGCATATATAAGCTACTAATTTCAATTATATGTATCATATTTTCGTGATTTTATTTAAATTTCTATACTAAATTTTGGAATTGTTCTCCGGTTTCCAACCGGATAGCATTTACTACGTACGACGTGTTGTCGACTAGCACAACCTTTGACGTCCTCTGTGTGAGAATATATCAACATATTATCTGGAAGATGTCGGGGCCAGTTGGCGAAACGTCACGCTGGAAACTCGAGAACAGTTCCAGCAGCTTATTCACCGGGAAAAACTACGGAAATTAATCCATAATAAATATTAATTGTGTATTCATCTTCAAGAACATATATTTGGCCGAACCCCTCCATGAATAACTATTGAAGAAGTTTAAATAATTGTACGTTACAATTTGGCTCCCTAACAATATAATTACGGCGGATAATTAAATGAACGTTTCTTTTCATTTTTCTATTAGAAAAGGGTTAAGTTTCCGGGTTTAGTAGCAATACACTAGTTTCACAACTCTGGAATTTTTAAGTCCATTGATCAAGGTGGGAAATTATCCATCAAACTATATTCAAATGTGATAAAAGTTAATTTAGTGCTTTTTTAATCTTTACAATTATATCTGACACTAAGGCCTTTCCCTGCAAATTATCTAGACCATAGACGAGTCTTTTGATATTGTGGAGATCAAGTGTGACCATGATCGACATTCATTTACAGGTACCAGAAAAGGCGTGGCTTTGCGACCACCAGCGGCCAGGACTACGAGGTCGCCCTCTGCTGCTTGCTGTTCCTCCGTGCCCTTAGATTCTGTAGCGACTTCTTCCTTGCCTGCAATCACAACTTTGCCGGAACGTTCGACGACATTGTTCTCATCTACAGAATCAAGGGGGACCAAAGCGAGAAGTACAATGCGATACTTCTACAGGCCAAGCACAAGGAAAGAATTACAGAGAAAACGTTGTCCCAGTCTAATCCGTTTCGTCTCTTGAGTTACTTGGAATCGTTCAAGGAGATTAGGAGTCTGTGGGAGCCATCGATGAATGTGGATAATCGGAAAATTCTGTTACAGGAAATTTCGCTGGTCCTGTACACAAACACCGGGTGTATAATTGGTGACACTGCAGTAGACATCACTGACTTTCCTGAAGTTCAGCACCTGCGCTGTATCCTGAACACCCAAGGTCGTCTTCTTCGAATCTCAAATGCACATAAAGTAGGAATGCCTGTCGAAACGGATACCTTTGACTTTCTCAGACGATTGCTATTGTGCACTGAGCAGATGAACACAGAAACGGTCGACTGTTTCCTTGTAGAAGAAATCTGTAAATATATGAGGTTGACGTCATCGAAAGATGCTAGTAAACTCATCCCTGAGCTGAAGCGCGTAGTTAAGGAATGGTGGGCTGAAGAGGGGAAAGGACGCTTTCTCACTCCGCAGTCAGAGGAATGGAAAAAAGTTTTGGAATTGCAAGTCAGACGTTTGAACAGCGACATAGTAAACGTCAACCGCCAGCTGAATATCGACTTCACCGAAGAAGCCCTCGAAGAGTTCAAAGTTATTCATCGTCGTACAAAGAAGAGTTGGATATCGGTGAGGGACGATTATCAATCTACAGTGATGAGAGCAAGACTGTTCAAGTCTCAGAAAAATTCTTTGGTGCTTGATAGCAAATATGTCGAGGACCACTTGGAAGAAATTGAGGCGTTGTGGGGGACTGCTGTCTGCCAAACCTTGGTGGTTGATATGACCGGAGGCTTATTGGAGCATGTGTCACTACTAGAACGTCTGCAGAGAACGGTCAATACTTGCGACGGCATGCACTTGGTAATCATCGCTAAGGGCAAGTCTACAAGTCCCGACTGGTCTGTCGTTGAAGGTGGTACAACTTGGTCTGTCCTCAGTTCGGCGACGCGTGAGAGACTGTTATCAGTACACGTTGAATTTCAGGGCTACAACGTCCGGCTGCATAATGTCGTCCATTCAGATGTATCTGACGTCAAGTTCGACAAATTTATTAATTCACTCTGTGTGCGTGAAACACCGATGAAACTGGGAGAGACGATTCCATCGTCACTTGAGTATTATGTGCCTCGTTGTTTGCAAAGAATTTCTTCAAAACCATTCAACTTTGATTCATTAAAAAATACAAACACATTAATCTTCTGGATTAATTACTTCCCATCGGAGGTTATATTTATCAATAGGTTCAAAATTGTAAGATTAATTGATCTTGACAGTACAGATCAAATCGAAGGACCTACATTTGTGGAAGGAGTATTCTTAAGTTCTGAAATGCAAAAGCTGTCCTCTAAATTCCGTGTCAGAGGTATTTGCGGAAGCATTGAGGATAAATCCTTCAACAGCAACGTAACGGAGTTCATTCCTTTCACCTGGATACTTGAAGAGAAGATCGTGGTTATTGACGGTGTTCCAGGAGTCGGAAAGTCATCCTTCGTCACAGCGATGTGTTTCAGCGTCAAGGAGCGATTCCCGGAGGATTGGGTCCTCAGGATTGATTTGGGAAGACAAAGCGACTACATAAAGGAAAGAGACTTCATAAAATACAGTGAAATCAAAGAGTTTCTTCTAAGGAGTCTCCCTATAGACCAGCGTCGCCTACAGCGCAATCTGCTGGAACACTCACTTGACGTAACGGGGAACATATTTCTATTTCTGGACGCATTCGACGAAATTAGTCCCGACTATACAACGAAATGCTGCAACATCCTGAAGGGCATTGCTAAGCAGGTGAGGTTCCGACAGATGGTTGTCACGACGAGGCCAGCCACGAGGAAGATAGTCGAAGATTCACTGGGGTCAAAATCATTCAGTATACCAGTATTCAGCGAGGAGGAACAGATTTTATTCCTAAACCGATTTTCCGAAGCCCGCGGCAAAAAAGTTGATGAAGATGAAATTTTCTCATTGTGTCTGAGTGCGGGCACAGTGCTAGAAATTCCTCTTCTTTGCAAGATGGCAGCTGAAGTTCTGTTGTACCGTCACGACCACATTTTGCTGAAAGGAGTGAAACCGTGGAGAAAAGTGCTGCTATACAACCTCTTTGTGGAACAGTGCGTCGAACAGTGCCTGGTCGAGAAATTCGGCTTGGAATCCTTCTTGGCAGGAATGAAGAAGATTGTTGAATATAATAAAAAGCAGCACTTACAGAACCTACAAGAATTGGCTGTGAAAAAGCTACTTCCCGTTAACAAACGGTATACTTACCATTTTTCAGCGGAAGTTCCAGAAGAGAAGTTTGGTCTCGTCGTCAATACTGGCGAAGCTTTGGAGTTTGAGCACAATACGTTCTCTGAATTTTTTCTCGGGTTTTGGCTTGCTGAGCACTGGAAGGAATGTCCTGAAGACCTTATTCAAGGCATTCTGTTCCAAAATGATTTCGAATTTGTTGCATCGACCTTTAGTTGGAAGCTGTTTGACGGTTTCCCGCTGCATAGTGCGGTGGCGCATGGAGACGTGGTCGCTGTGCGGCAACTACTTTCATTTCCAGTTGTGGAGAGGACGGATCGCGGAGGACGTTCTTCACTGCATGTGGCGGCTATGACACAAGACATGCACCGCGAAGTTTTGGAGCTGCTTTTGTCCTCAGGTGAAGACCCAAACAAAAAGGATTATGTACTGCATTGGTCCCCAACTAAATACGCGGAAATTTTAGGAAACTGGGAGATGGTAGATTTTCTCCTGATGAAAGGAGCTGCTCCAAAAACTCTCAATTTCTTTAAAAACAAAAAAGCCGCGCAGGAAGTTCTTCTGCAGATTATTAAGAAAGATCTCACTATTCTTTTTCTGACTATCTTGCGTATGCATGAAAAATTAATTAACGTTAAGTTTGACTCCTTGAAAAATACGATTTTACACATCGCGGCTGTTGAGGGTTCCATAGGTATTACAAAAGTCTTAGTAAAAAAGCACTTTCCAGTGAACGTGAAGAATATCGATGGAAACACTCCACTACACGAAGCATCAAGAATTGGACATCTACAGTTAGTGAGATACCTATTAGAGAACGGAGCGGATCAGAACATAAAAAATAAAGATGGCCACCTGGCCTTGATTCAGGCCGCATTGAAAGGTAATTCTGAGACAGCGAAGCTATTAATAGATAATGGAGCCGATCCAAACATAAAGGACACACTTGGCGCTACAGCGTTGATTGTGGCCGCATGGTATGGTCACCTAGAGACAGTGAGGGTATTATTAGAAAATGGAGCTGATCCAAACATAAAGAATAACAATGGGCGTCCGTCGTTAATGCTGGCCTCTAGGAATGGTCATCATGAGACAGTAAGGGTACTACTTGAATGGGGAGCTGATCCCAACATAAATAATAACAGTGAACGTACTCCGTTAATTCTGGCAGCAAGAAGTGGCTATCACAAGACAGTGAGGGTGTTACTAGAGAATGGAGCGGATCGCAACATAAACAATAACAACGGTATTAAGGCATTAATGCAAGCTGCATGGAATGGTCACCTGAAGACAGTGATGATATTCATTGAGAGAGGAGCTGATCTCAACATAAAGGATGAAAAAGGAAATACAGCGTTGATTTTGACCGCTAAGAAAGGCCATGTAGAGATAATGAAGCATTTGTTATCGAAAGGCGCGGATCCGAACGTAACAGACGCCGAAGGCAAAACTGCCTTTGAATATTGCACGGAAGGAATGATGAAGCTTCTGTCGGAACAGCGTCCTCACAGGCAACTATGAGGGTAATAGAGATTTGTTCTCATAGTTGCACCCAAACTTTCACTCTTGATATGTTATTATAAATATTTATTCCCTAAACTGTGAAATGACGAACGGACATACAATTGAATAATAATTTATGTAACAAAGCAGATGTTTCAGTTCTCTTGTTGACTCCTCATGACAATCCCAACGAACAGATATTTTTATTTTTATCATATTTGTTTACAAACTCAGACTGGGGATCCTTGAGTGGTTTGTACATATAAAAGATAATGATAAAATGACGGATAAGTGACTTTTAGAGAGGGGAAGGACTAATAATTGGGGCGTTTTGCAGCTCTGTTTGTAAGCAACATCTGGACGACGGAATCCTAATGGCATAAAATGACAGAATGTTGTTTGGACGATGTAATATTAAAAGGAAACGTTTAATTTAATTGATTGAGTGGCTCTCGGAACGGGAGAACGGCAAAAGATGGTGTTTGTTTGGCAAAAGTGGAAATGCAAAAACTGTGAAAAACAAGGGAATATTCTGGAGCCCGGATATAAATAAGAGGGCAGTTGTACGAGAAAAGGAGTTCATTATCAGTTCGTGTAGAGAGGAGACGGACGTGTCGGCGGGGAGATCGTTGGTGCAGGTCCGCAGGGCGGACGCAGGGCCGAGGTAAAGTGGCCGAAACAATGTTATAGACAGTTGGGAGTTTGCAAAAAGGAGAGATCATCGGATAGTAGGCCAAGCTAGGTGGCCGAGAGTAATCAGCTGGACATCAGTCGTCAACAGTTGGCGGGAGTTTCATCGAGGTGGTCTGTCTGAAAGCAGAGTTGTTTGAATTCGTCGTGAGGGTGACATCGTCAAGAGGAGGTGGCTGTGAAAGCAGAGTGTGAGAGCAGCCTGGTGTCTTTTAAGCCTGTATGAAGTGAGTGTGTGGACCAGATAGCTTGTAAGTTTAATTTTCTGAATTCATAATTGTAAATTGTTAAAAAAGAGTAAAAAGTCAGATTTTGTTTCATTTCGGTACACTCGTTTCAATCATTTCGTTTCATTTGTTTCACTCGTTTCAAAGATTTCGTTTCAATCTTTTCTTTTCGTTTCAATCATTTTGTTTTTAATTTATTGTAACTGTATTTGTTTAATTGTAACATTTTGTTCCGTTTCCTTATCAACCCAGTAAAGACCTTGAGGGTACCGAGTCCAATTATTTAAAATGTATTCTAGGTAAATAAAATTGTTTTGATTTATAAAAATTTCATCAGATTTGTGTAATTGTAAATTGTGGCTTAATAAATGATAATTGTTTGTTTAAATTGGTAATTTTATTTTATTTGAGGTATTACAATATATATATATATATATATATATATATTGTAATGCATTAAATAATGTAATGCATTAAATTAGAGGCATTGGCTCGGAACAGCACACAAGTGGTGGAGAGAAAGCGTGTGAAAAATGATTAGGGGCTCTTTGAAGAAGCAAAAGACATTTATCTCCGACTAGGGAGATTTGCCGTCAGAAGCGTAACTTGGAAGGACGGTTTCTGTCGGAAGAAATTCGTCACGACGCACGTGTGGAGGGGTCAGAACTTAAGAGCGAACGAGATGTATGGGTCTTTGAAATACATTGAGTTAGGATAAATGACCTGACAGTTGGCGTATTTGCTTGGAACAAGAAAGGACGCCGTAACTTGAAAAGATCGGAAAACGGCGATTTGTTATAGGAAGTGCTGGTCAAACGGACAAGGGTAAATTGCAAAGTAATTGCAATGAGACGTGACGAAGGGCCTAGCAGCTGCAAGGGAAATTAGGGCCGCGCACTTGTGAAGCACGGAAAGAAAGTAAATCTCGTTAATGGGATGCTGTCACATTAACCATGGCGACGGACTTTTGAACCAGGAGAGGAACCGGGATGCTAGCTGTATATATAGAGGAATATCCTATTGTTATAGTCAGTGTGGAGTTGGACGCAGTGTGGAGTTGGGCGCAGTATGGAGTTGGACGCAGTGTGGAGTTGGACGTAAAGTGAGGAGGAGGAAAGAGCCAGTGTGGAGTTGGACGTAAAGTGAGGAGGAAAGAGGCAGTTTGGAGTTGGACTTAGAGTCGAGAGTTAGTCGTGAGTTGGACGTGAGTCGGCAGTCAGTAATGAGTGTGGAGCCAGCGTGCTGTTTGGAATTAGACTTATAACGCAGAGGAGGCGCGACCGGATACGACAACCGACACCGAGGAACTTCACAAGGAACACATAAGAAGACGTAACAATATATGGAAAACCAGGCAGCAGCGAACCAGAGGGATTGTGTTGGAATAAGTGTATGAACGTGTAAGATATGAAGTGCGAATCTAAAGATACGAGCCCAAGAGACCTGAGAAACAGTAAGTGAGAATGAACAATATAATCAGATGTAAACGGTATTTAAAGGATAATCAGTCAGATTTCGTTCCCTTCTTTGTTATACTAAAAATTAGAAGCAAGCTGTAAGTTAAGTCCGTTGATAAATTTAATAAATATTTGTTTTGTTTAATTAAAACATACATGTTGGGCCTTTTTCGATTCTGTTCCATTGTCAAGCCCAGGTAAAGACCCATGAGAAAAGGAGATCTTTTATAGTATTAAATTCTGATAAATGTAAATTTTGTTTAATAAATCTGTTTTGTTATAAAGTTTAATTTTTTGTTATTAAGACGCCCGTATAGATTAGTACGTTTTGGCACCACAACGTGGGGCAACCTCAATTGCTAAATAATTATCGGCATATTGTGATCATTACATATTGGCTACCACAACGTGGGGCAAATCATAAATAAGATAAGATAGGAGAAAATTTGGTTATTACAATATATATATATATATATATATATATATATATATATATATATGTATTGTAATGCATATAATATAATGCATTGGATTAAAAACAGCGCACATGCCGTGAAGAGAATGCGAGGGAAAAGGAACCGCGGGTCCTGTCACTTGTGACGGAAAAGAAATAAATTTTGTTAAGTTTGTAGGTATTAATGTTGACTGTAAAGTAACATGGGGAACACATTAATCAACTATGCAACATAATAAACAGAAATGCATATTCGTTAAAACGACTGTCATCTATTCTCACGTCAGAATACTTAATGAACGTATACAATGCCAATGTCTACTCTCATATTATTTATGGAATGGAAATTGGGGATGTGCTTATTCTAAGTATATGGACAGACTTTTAATCTCTAAAATAAAGTTATTAAATTTATATTTGGTATGAAAATACAGATTCATGTAAACCAATATTTCACAAAACTTAAATACTAACTGTATATTCTCGATATATCTTTAAAAATATTATTATGGTAAAGAATTCAAAAAAAAATTTCCAGGTCAAAACAAGGCTAACCTTTTTTTAAATATTATATTTATCAGCAATCAGATTACATTTTAATCTATAAGCTAATGTGGTAGGTTTGACATGTTATTTACATGTTATACATTAAGGCATAATGAGATCCCCTCCAGCGAAGAGAACTCCTAAATCCTGTCTAGAGATGTGCTGGCCATTTTCCTTTCAGTCTTCTAGTAGTGGTTGTAATAATGGATTTGAATGTGATTTAAGCTTTTCGTGGTGTCTAACACTTTTGATGGGCAGTTTCCATAACAGTTGGTATTTTTAAGTCATTATGTATTTGATCATTTGTTATGTACCAGGGGGCGTTAACGATGGCTCTTAATATTTTAGACTGGCATCTTTGAATTATTGCAGTATTTGACTTACTGGCACTTCCCCATAATTCTATCCTGTAGGTCCATATGGGTATAATTATGTTTTTTTATAGTAGTAGTTTATTTTCTATGGAGAGGTGTGATTTGTGTCCTAGTAACCAGTGTATTTCTTTTTGTTTAATATCCATTTCTTTTCTTTTCTTGGTTATGAAAGAGTATTTAGTAAATAAGGTAATATATGATACCTGAGCTGTGATAATATGACTGTAAATTTTTATACTGATGATTTAAATGTTTCTTTTTTCTTTTGTATTTTTATATTGAACCTGACGTTTTCCAATATTGGATGTATACAATTACATGGAAATGAAGTTTATATTATTATTATTCTTTAATATATATATAATTGCAATATTGGTATGGATAGGACAGAGAGATAGGTTGCAGCTTACCTGAAAGTGAAGTGTGGCGTCGCCATAAGGAACTGAAGGTATTTTCTCAAATTTTCGGAAGCTCTCAGCCTCCTTCTTCAGGAAGGAGTGTTACACCATCCCGTGCACTGGCCGGCTGAGAGACTCTGAAAATTTGAAGAAATACCTTCAGTTCCTTATGGTGACACTACACTTCACTTTCAGGTAAGCCACAACCTATCTCTCTGTCCTATCCATACCAATATTGCAATTATTTTTCACAATGTCACAAAATATTTCTTTTCTTGGTTATGAAAGAGTATTTAGTAAATAAGAAAATATATGATACATGAGTTGTGGATAATATGACTGATGATTTAAATAAAAAACACATTTGGATAGGAAAGAGGGACAGCGATGCCAACTTACCTGAAATCAGTAATTGGTCCAGTTTGGTATAGGTGGAATTTCAAATTATTGTGAGCCTGAGCCCCTTTCATCAGGAAGGAAGATCTGAACTGTGTGCCGGCCAGGCATAAATTGAAATTTGAAATTCGATCAATGCCAGACTGGACCAGCTACTGATTTTAGGTAAGTAGGCATCAATGTTTCTCTTTCCTATCCCAATGTGTTATTTAGTTTGACCTCGTCACATTTTCCTGAAGTGTTATATATATTGTATTTAAGCAATTATATGGAAATAAAGTTTATATTATTATGATATAAAACAACTTGTGTTTTTTTTTCAAAATTAAAGAATTGAGGATTGGTATATAATAATAAGATCATAGTTGCAGCAGTATTTTAATGCAATTCATTTTAAATTTATAAATACATTCACTATAAAATGTAATACATTTACTCTGCATCAGAGTTATGTAAAATCAAAACATTGCGCAGATCTATTATCATATCAAATTGCGGATGGGGGGGGGGGGGGGAAGACACAAGAGGTTTCTCGGCTCGGACTAACGCGCTCATAAAATCAGTCCTTCAGTTGGGATCAGAGAAACTACCGCGCTTTTCTGCCGAGGCAGTTCTCGCTAGGTCTTTGGATCATCTACTACCAGATCACCGAGCATAGCCCAAGGGAGGGTAGCAGTCTAGCGGATTCCAGCGTAAAGAAAATTGAAATGGAAGGGAGGCTTCTCCGACCCAAACGGGAACGTACGGAGAAGTCTCGGAAAAAGTAACCAGTATTACACTATTGGGATCAGAATCATTAATACGATACATTTGATAGCTCTTTATTTTCTCCTGAAGTCTTAATAATCATAATTTTTTTCTTATAATTACCACCTTTGGTCTGAGTACAGTTTTTTGGTAAGATAAGGCGTTGATCCATTCCCCTATGGAAGGAAGTGTTTTATCATGCCCAAGACGAACAAGGCAAACATCCAACGTAAGTGCCGTTAACCATGGAATGTTCCGCGAAGGATCCAAAACTATTTCCTTACTCTCTCGTACGTATACATCCAACAACCATATTTAATGGGCCATCTTAATTTTTCAGGAACATTTGATTGATGAACTGTTCACATATTAATACTCGGGTACCAAAACCACACACAATTTCGTTTAGTGTTAAAAATATGTTTTTTGTTTGCTAGAATCAGACTTCATGTTTCATTACTTTGTAGTGAGAAACTACAAAGAGACCTGAGAGAAATTTCGGTCTCGCAGCACACATACTACAGCGGTTGGCAGGAGCAGCAACCCTCATTAACTTCAAATAATAGGGGAAAAACAAAAACGTCTACATTTAGGATTTTCACTAATAATGCCACTGAAAAAACGTAATACCAGAAGAAAAATAAACTGAGAATCATTAACCACGATCAAAATTATTTTATGTTATTTAAGTCACTATATCTCTCTCAGAATTTCTATCTCTTCACAATTCACCTTCGTATCCTTCGAATTCAGAAATGAAATATCCAAAAATTATCGCCGAATTAAACTATTTTGTTTAAAATATAGATCTGTTCTTTAGTCCAGTTAAGTAATATAATTTTCCCCTCCGCATTTGTGAACCTTCTGTGAATGTACAACGTAAAGCACAACACTTTATGTGTCTGTAAATGAGACTTAAATAGCAGTATTCATTTGTGATAATCTTTGTAACAAGAGGGGTTTCAATGTTTCTTCTTCTCTAATATTTAATTTATTCTCAAAATGTTTGATAATCCATGCTAATAATTCTTAGATTGTTTCGTGTTAATTATATTTCCAGAAATACTTAGTATAATGTCTTAAATGTCAGCTTCCTCACTCATATTGATTCAAAACCTTTCGTGACTTTATTATAAACTTTACAGTTACTATAATTTAACTTTCTACTCAATCATCAAACTTTCATTTTAATGTATGTCGGTAATGATATAATGTATATTTTAATTATATTTCGCATATCGTGAGGTATTTATGAGGACTTTTAATTTTATTCAAGTCTTTACTTTTAAAGATGTTAAGAATACGTCAAAGATAGAACAATTGTCCGCTGGCGCTAAAATGTATGTAATGTTAATTCTTTGAACAATTTTCGAGCGGGAAAATCTTGAATTTACTAAGCTGAAATAATGCGTTCTCAATTAGTACATTTATTATGTTCTAAAGCTATATAAAATAATATGCATGTAAGTATGCAAAAATTACTTAATTATTCATCTCGCGTTAAAAATCTGCTTCTATCATTGTGGTCAACGAGTAAGTTTTGGGAACAAAGTATTGGTTTATTCGAATTTATTATGTTAACTGACAATGCTTAAACAACTATTTCTACAAGTGGCTTATAAATGTAAAACTACAAGTATTTTTAATTTACTTAATATTGATTACCTTAAATATTAAATTACGAAGAGTTATTGTCATATCATATCCATAACTTATTTGGTTGTAAATAAAGGTATATTGCTGTAATTACATGTACTTACTTTTTTATGTATGAATATTTGCAGCTTAAATGTTTTCTATTCCAGACCTCTTTAGATTTTAGATCTTGTTCCAACATTTTCGAGGGAAGAAACAAATAATTTTTCTGTTTGAATGAAATGGTTTAAATAAACTGTCATTCATTCACAAATACTTCTGAAGTATTAATATTAATAACAATTTGGTCATTGGCTCTTGCTGCAAGTCACTTTACAGTTTCACCTAATCCATGACACATATTATTTCAATTGCATGTGGCAAAGAAGTGACACAAATGTCATTCCAATGTCCTGAAGTATGAGAAATGACTTTTAAAATTTAATGAAACAAGCTACTTTTTAATTAATCAAGCCAATGCTTTGACTCACAATGGACAGTGATATCAATTAATATTGAATGAAATTGGATGTTTATAATACTTCATTAAATAATTTTAAAAATCTATTCTAATAATGATATGCTAATAACATAATGTTTTGAATAATAGCATCTAAGATTTGAAAAAACATATCAACATGTCATGGCATAGGAAAGGTTCTGGTTGTGATCATTCATGTGTAGCATTTTATACTTACAAACATGCACATACACACAAGCTGCGGCAAAAGAGCAAGAAAGTAAAGGGTGGCATTGAGCCAAAATTAACATGCGCCAACCAACCCTGCAAAGGAATGCTTGATGGTGGTTCCATAGGGTTGTTAAGGAATACAAAGGGTTTGGGTTTTTTGTGGCTATTAATTTGATTGCATCCCACATAACCTCAAGTACTGAGCTATGCGTAAATGCATTTTCCAAAACCAATACAAAAATGCATACACATACATGCAGAAGCAGCCTCATTCATACTCACATGGATTCGGGCAAGTAGGGGTGGCATGCAGGAAGAGCCCTATATAAAGGACATTCAATCCTGGACTGTAAGACATGTTGGAAGGAGAGTTCCCAAAGATGAAGTTCAGCCTCTGATGAATTGGGGGGTAGTGCTTTAAGGATGGTGAATGTAAAGCATTGGTCAAAATTGTTTGTGTTGTGGTTTTGGATGTGAGCAGATACTGGAAATTGAATTTTGGAAAGTCTGATAGTGCTGCGGTGGTTGGCTATGCCTTCAGAGAGGGGTCCTTTCATTTGGTATATATAAAATGCAGGGCAGAGTCTACAGTTAATTTAATAGATTATGTCTGAGGAGAGTTGAAGGTGATGTTTTATTTGATTTTGTATGTCTTTGTGTGGTTCTGGAAAATGTGGTGGGTTGTAAGATATGGCAGACATGTCATCTGTTCCTACCGCAAGGTTTGCAACCTGGCAGAGGGGAGTGGGTGAGGGTGTGGGCTTTGCATGGGTGGACAAGTAAATTGCAGAGGTTGGGTGGGCATCTGAAGGTAACCCTAGGGTAGGTAGGGAGTATAGTGGGGAGGATGGTCAGGGCTAGATTGCAGTCCACCGTACGCTAGGTGAAGAATGGAATTGATTTTTGGTAGTCTAGGGAAGTTGGTTGTTGTGAGGGGTGGACTACTTTACTTTTTTTGTTTCAGAATGGGTGTGGGTGTTGGAGATTTTATAGGACACGGGTTATCTGTTTATGTAGGAGGTCTATGGCATAGTTCCTAATGATGAAGGCATTTAGAATTTGGTTGGTGTAGGAGGCCATACTATTATGTGTGCAGCAAATGCACTGTCCCCTGAGGGCTAGACTGTATACGGAGCGTTTTGTGTGGTTTGGATGGCAACTTGTGATGTACAGGTATTGGAGCATGTTCGTGGGTTTTATGTGGACAGATGTGTTGATTGAATGTGATGGAATTGTGTAACACTCCTTCCTGAAGAAGGAGGCTGAGAGCCTCCGAAAATTTGAAGAACTTACTTCGGTTCCGTATGGCTACACTGTACTTCACTTTCACGAAAGCCACAAGCTACCTCTATTTCCTTTCCATACCAATATCACAATTATTTTTGACAATGTCATATCTGTACTAATATTATATATATATATATATATATATATAATTAGTAGAAAGGTTGGGAATACACTCTGAAGATAGCATACACTTTAGGCTTAGTAATACACTTACACTCAAAGTATGCATATGTTTAAGGTGTAGAGAGGAAATAATGAAGCAGGAAGGACTGAAAAATATGCAGGGCCAGGAATTTACCTAGAGACTTTGTACTTTTTATGCAAATTTCTTTACCAACTGAGTTATCTTGAATTTAACCATTCTCTTAATTTCCTTGATGTCACTGTATCCATTCACAATACTTCCATTCTCACCAATTTGTTCAGAATATCTACATACTCTGGATGACGTGATCTCAATTATCTTTCTGATAATCATCCTCCAAACCAAAAGAGAGGTATGGTATACCATCTTGTAGACAGAGCTATATTACTTTCTAACACCAAGTTCCATCAACACAACTTAAATATTGTCTGTAACATTTTAATCTCCAATGAGTACCCTATAAATTTTATTATTAAACAGCAGACTGAACAAAATCCAATATCCTACTGTCAATCATCTCCAAACACCTCAAGCCAATTTTTTTCTTGCACTTCCTTATTACAAATTTCTACATCACAAATTTATCCAAATATTCAAAGAATATCAAATATCCATTATTTACAAATCAACTAATACCCTTTCCTACTTGATTAAAAACCACAAGGACCCAAACATTGTGTCGTTTACAAAATATCTTGCTCTAATTGTAATTCCTGATACATAGGGCCAACAAAACATTCCCTCAATACATGTATCAACGAACATATATCTAATATCAAACTTCCCATTGGTAAACAAACTGTAGTATCCAAACATAATCAATTTTAAACATACATTTTATTGGCACAATGCTAAGATTTTAGACCTTGACACCAGGTACAAAATCAGACTCATTTCAGAGATGCATCACAATAAATCAAACATCACAGCTATTAATGTACAAACAGACACTTTTAAACTCAATAATTTCTATGATCCCTTATTGTTACACTAAACCTTCTGTTTCCCCATTGTCGTTGCTCCCTTATTCTTACGATAACCCTTCGGCTCTCCCACTGTCGTAGCGTTTTTGTTGCTTTTGAGTTTTTTAAACTGACAAGTGCAGTTGTGTTGCTCTAGGCTCTTCTTAGCACCTGACGAAAGGGACAAGGATCCCAGAAATGTTGTGTGGTATTTATATTACCCTTTTTGTCTGAATTGGCTATCTTTCTCATTCATTGTTATTGGTTATTACTTAAATCTTATTATCTACAAACACTGGACTCCATAACTTTCTCTGTAGCAGTTTGTATGTTTTGGGCCTTGTGTTGCTATGCTTGGTGAATGATACAGTGCCTTCATTGTATATTATTACATCTGTTGACAGAAGTGTATGCTCCCATAAGATCACAGTAAAGGAAACTTTATTAGTGTCCATAAAAAAATATGAAAGCTTTTTATACATAATTTACATATGTATTAAAAGAAGTTGAGCAGTTAAGGGGTTTATACAAACATTTTAGTATTTTGTTAAATGAACCAATGTCATTATTTTAGCAATTATAAACCAATATCATGTGTAAATTATGTATTAATCAAGGGAATCTGAAGATATTTTAAGGATTGTATGTGTAGTAATGTACAATTTCTTTTCTCTTTCCAGGTTTCCTGCTGCTAAATTAGTTGTGGTATTTTATTACTTATGTAGTAAAATTTTGTTGAATTGTACCATTTTTAAATATGAGTTCTGCATTAGAAGAAGTGGTTGATAATTGTAATGAGTTTTCCAACCATTTAAAACGAAAGCTATGTAGCAGTGAAGAAATATGTAATAAGAAACCAAAATTGTTATTCACAGAGAGTAGTGATAGCAGCCCAGTAAAATCAAGTAAACATGAGGAGCTGGAAAAAATTGATCAGAAAATAAATGATTTCAAAGAAATTTCAAGTGATATCCATGGCGGTGATTATGCTGAAAATGGTAGTACTCTTACTAAACTTAAATCTAATAGATTGAATTTGAGGGTTGATGATATATTGGCCCTTTTAGATTCCTCTGATTCTGATGTAGAATACAATAACTCTGATTCAGATGAAACTTTAGCAAAAACTAAGATAATCAAAACGACTGAAGTATCAGATAAGGCTGACGATTCAAGTTCAAATAATTGTACAATGAAAGTATTATCAAAACTAAAAACTAATTCAAGTGAAAAATTGAGTAAATTAAAGGAGGTGCAAAAAAGCACACGCAAATCTCATAGTAGTAGTCAAGAAAGTTCTGATAATGAATGTAGTAGTGACGATAAACCATTGACAAATTCCAAATCAAAACTACTTGCTACTTGTGAATCCTACTCTAAATCTTCAGAATCTGATAGTTGTTTAAAAAGTTCTAAAGATGATAATCAATGTAGCAGGATTTTGAGAGTTACTTTACAAAAAATTGATAGTTCTGGAAAATTGAAGTTTTCTAATGTGAGTAAAAAAACTGCCAGAATAAAGAGGAATGCAAAACCCACACTTAAGATTAGAAGTAAGAACACCACAAATGAATCTACTTCAGATTCAAGTGACGATGAATCTGTGTCTGAAGTTAGTCAATCCAAGATACCTGAAACAAATGCAGTATCAGATGAAGATAAATCTTCAAAGCAATTGGGAAGTAAACAATGTAAGTCTGTGCCTATTCAAGAAGGAGTTAAAGCCACTATGAACCAAAGAAAAAAAAAGTATGGGGAAAATCTTGCCCAACAGAAAGTAGTTGCTACATCTGATTCTGAAGATAACGAATTCATCCCTGTCAAGAAAGAGACGTCTGGTGATTCTTCAGATGGGTACCAAAAGAGTACAGCTAAAATTAAGAAAGAGGAGTCAACAAGAAAAAATGGTATGAGAAAACAGGGGGAAAATGTGAATAATGGAAGTTTTGAAGAAGTATCAACAAAACTAGAAATTAAAAAAAAGGCAAATACTAAAATAAATATGGTATTCTCTGAGTCTGACAGTAGTAACACTGACTTCAAATCAAGTGATGAGAGAGACATGGGTTCAAAGGAGTCAGCACAACGAAAGAAATATATATCGTTTAAGAAGTCTAAAATGTCAAATTCTAAGATGACTGTAGCATCCAATAACAGGAAACGAGTAAAGAACAAGGATGTATATTCTAAAGAATGCAAACCTATACATTCAAGTTCAGAATCAAATAATAACAGTGATGATGAGTCAAGTGATAAGAGTCATATTAATTCCAGTGAAGAAATGCAAGAAAACCTTAAAGCAGTCAAATTGAAACAAGTGAAGAGTTCTGCAGATCTCGATGAGGATAATCACAATAAGATGACAGAAAAAAGCCCTAAACTTAAATTTAAAAAGTTAAGTTCTGTCAGTGATGATGAATCTGATGAAGATGTCAAAGAACAAAAACCAAGGAAGGTGATACCATCATCTGAAAACATGAAGTCTAAAATATCAAATGCAGAAGAAGAAGCAAGTCACAAGAAAGGTAATTTAAAGTCTCAAGTAGTAAAACATGAGATAAGTTCCTCAGAATCCAGCAGTGATGACTACGGAATGAAGAAAGGTCCAGATGAACATTCTGGTAGTGATTCCAACCAATATAAAGAGCAGATAAAATCAAAGAAGGTAATACAATTAAAAATAAATTATTTTTGAAATATTAATGCAGTAAGTTATTTTTTGTCTCAATTTGTTACAGGCTCCAGAGGATGACAAACGAATTATTAATTTGAAGAAGTATTTACATATTGCTGGCATACGTCCAAAAAATTATGCTGAATTATGGAAAGGATGCCGCAGTAACAAAGCAAGAGTGGCCAAATTACATGAATTATTAGAAAAAAATGGATTGAAAGGTAAAGACACTAATAAAAGTTGCAAGAAAGAGAAAGAAGCATACAGGAGCAAGACTTTTAAGTGCAAATAATTGCACTATAACAAAGATGCATGATGTGTTTCACACAAACAAAGATTTATATATTAATTATATTAGTAAGGATGTGACATTGTTCCTTGAGAGAGAAAGTTAGTGATCTGGGGGGGGGGGTGTTAATTGTTAATGGGCCACTGGCCGTGCAGCAGTCAAAAGTCCGCAGCTGGCCGGTGCACAGAATGGTGTAACACTCCTTCCTGAAGGAGGAGGCTGAGAGCCTCCGAAAATTTGACTAAGTACCTTCGGTTCCTTATGGCAGCACCGCGCTTTGCTTTCAGGTGAGCCACAACCTATCTCTCTGTCCTCTCCATACCAATATTGCAATTATATAACACATTAGGATAGGAAAGAGAGACAGCAATGCCGACTTACCTGAAATCAGTTGTTGGTCCGGACCAACAACTGATTTCAGATAAGTCAGCATCGCTGTCTCCCTTTCTAATCTTAATGTGTTATTTAATTTGACCTCATCACATTTTCCTTAAGTGTCATATATATGTGTGTATATATATATATATATATATATATATATATATATATATATATATATAATAGTAATTATTAAAAAGATGATTGAAATTAGCCCCATGTTAAGGTGTCAATTCATAGTAATTGAAAAAGAAAGACAATTAAATTTAAAGCAGTGCCTCACGTTAGAGCAACAATTTGTGGTATTTCGCATTTTCATTACAATTTACTTCACGAAGAAAGCCACACGTTGAAGGTCAATTTATTGTATTTTACGTTCAATAAAGAATGCAAAATTATTTTTTTTTAATATTATATTTATCAGCAATCAGATTACATTTTAATCTATCAGCTAATGTGGTAGCTTTGACATGTTATTTACATATCATACATTATGGTATGATGAGATCCCCTTCAGCGAAGAGAACTTCTAAATCTTGTCTAGAGATGTGCTGGCCATAAGAATGCAAAAGCAATTAAAACAAACAATTAGCATTTATTAATTGCAAGAATTATAATTTACAAAAGTTATTTAGGCAAATAAATTTCAATTTATATTATCAATTAATCTTTTACAATAAAATAACTATTTCTCGTGGTCATTTACTGGGCCTTTAATAAATAAATACTTTTTTAACAATTAAATTTTATCAAGCTATCATGGACTTAATTCATCCATAGATTATTACAATGCAAAAACATAAAATATGAACTTTAAATTCTTCACAAAATTCGAAATATGATGATAATATATGATAACTTATGAGTTTAAAGATAGTAATTCTGTGGAATTTTACCTTACTGTCTCTGGTACTGCGGAAAATTGTCTTGTATACACACACTTATTGCACTTTATAGACAGGCCATTTATACAATGACTCTAATCAACACTTTTAGTTTTGCATTAGTTGGTTACTGTTTGTTTAAGAAATAATACAAATTTTCGACTGGCCTGACTATTGATTTCAGGTAAGTCGACTTTGCTGTCTCTCCTTCCTATCTAATTGTGTTATTTAATTTGACCTCATCATGTTTCCCTTATGTGATTCACAATTCGTGCCTGGCTGGCACTCAGTTCAGATCTTTCTTCCCTCTACTCTGACACTCATTCTCTTCATTTAAAATCCGCTGCAAGCTTCTGATAGATATTCCAGTTGCCTCCGCAACACGAGCTTGGATAATCTTATGTTTTATCAGATTCCCGCTATCACATTCCCTTCTCATGAATTGCATACATTAGAAATAATTTCCCTACTTGGGCTGTGGATAATTTTACTGCCTCCTAATTTTTGTTTAATAGTTTCACTTTGCATCCTGGAAACTAATGAAGTACAATAATATATAATAATAATACTTACAAAATTTTTCATAACATAAATAAATATTAAATTTACTTACACTGAGTACAATATATTTCTCTGCGTCAATGTTTTTAGAATAGTATTAACAGTTCCTAGTTGTCGCAACAAAGAATCGTGTTAAACTGAGCTCTTCGTTAGCCCCACTAGATCCTAAGGGGAGAGGACGACTGCACAACTTTGGTGGACACGACATCTTAAACCTCTCGAGCTATAATCAGTGTTATGCCCATTAATTAAATATTTTCCTTAAAATAAAATAACTGTGGAGTGCACAATTTTTTACGAGGGCAGCTCTAAATAAAATTGAATGTAGAAACCTTATTTTGTAAACTTTTATGTAAATATAATTTACTGTCAGATTTCTCTAGTTTTCTTTAGATTCTTTTATAAATTTATTATTGTGAATTGAATTTGTATTTCTTTTGTAATTCTTGTGGTGATAATTGCAAATCACTATCATTATTAGAGGTCCAGTAAGTGACTCTGAGTTTATGAATATAATTAAAGCTGTTGCATTTTTTAAAAAAATAAGTATGTACAAAAATTAAAGTAAATCAAAATTGTGTTAAATATTTTTTGTTATCTTTAAAAAATTTTTGTTTAAATTCAAGAATAAATCCTATAAATTATCTTATTTTAAAATTTCATTACTTAAATTGGTTGCAACGTGTTGGTACTTTGTTCATTTTATTAATTTGTATACCACATAATTTGGCTCCAACATGGTGGTATTTTTATTATTATATGATTTTTTACACTACAATATATATAAAATGGGTATGGAAAAGAAAGTTGGTGGCTTACTTGAAATTGAAGCTAGGCATGTCAACAAGGGACAGAACGATTTTCTTCAAATTTTCAGAGGCTGTCAGCCCTTTTCTTGGGGAAGCAAATTATATTCCATATGCAGGACAGAATGTAATCCTCTTTCCTGAAGAAGAGAGTCAAGAACCTCCGAAAATTTAAAGAATAACCTGCCCAGGGTTGCTACACCAAGCTTCAAATATCAGGGATGCAACCAACTATATATATTCATTTGAATACGAAAGAAGGATAGAGAGCAACTGACTTACCTTATATTGAAAAATAGTGTTGCAAGGTTAGGGAGCACTGCATGACATTTTCGAAGGCATGAGCCTCCTTCCTCTGGTCCGTAGGACTGAAAGTCGTGCTGGCTGTATATGTGTGTGTGATATATTAGTTTTAGGACCAGTAAATATTAATCCTCTGTTTATAGAGTTAAATATGAGAAATACAGTTAGCATCAAGCTTAAAAAATTTATTTTTGTCACAGCATTATTCATATATACTATATAAGGTCTTTTAGAAAAAATATTGATATAGTGTTCCTTCTTTTAGGAAGGCCTACTATTGAGAAATGTAAGAAGCTGAAAATTAAAATTGAAACAAAGAAGGAAATAGCTGAACTGGATCTGGGAAATATAATGGATGATGGAGGTAGGTCTTTTTTCTGAGCTTCTCTTGCTAAATACTTTTGATGTTTAATATCTGCTCATTTACAAGAGCAAACATTAATTTATTTGCTTTTCAGGAGTTGGCAGAAGCAAGCGGTGTACAAGAGGTGTGCTGGTAAGTGCCAATTCCCGTTTGTCAGCAGCTGCTGCAGAAAAAGCTGAAGAACTGAAGAATCGTTTTAGTAGGATTAAAGCACTAAATAGCAGTGACAGTGAATCAGATTAAATAACTGGAAAATTCAAGTTCATGTAGCACAATTTTCATATTTGCATGTAGGATATTAAGTTAAGAAGTGAGATCTGTAAACTTTACAAACATACTACTGTTCTTAATTCCTTGAGTTGTTACATTACTGTAACTTGACTTCACAGATGTTTGAAACAACAGAATATATATTAACATAGAAACTTAGCAGATAGTATAATTGTTTTTGTTAGTGTTCATGATCTTGTGAAGTATATAATATATATTATGTGATATATGTGTATATTTTTGTTAGTGTTCAATATCTTATGAAGTATAATATATATATTATGTGATCTAATAAATAAAAATGGATCAATTTATGTGTATGTGTGTTCCACATACACTCTTAAAAGCCTTGGACAAATTCAACTCATATTGGTACATGTTATTATTCACTATTCAGGAATTAACCCTCTGGGAGTGGGGGTGGACATTTAAAAATAAGGTGAAAATGACCAACATTAGAGTCAAATAAATAGTTTTCATGATTGCTACGATTCATAGTGACACTCAGGTGATATAATGTAAATGATCAAGTAGTAATGAGATGAAATAGCCAAATACAAACAAAATTAAGTTGTGATATAAATATCACATAACATTTCCAGCAAAGAAAAGCTGACAGGCTTTTGAGTTTGCCAACTATAAAGTGTGCTTGTGTCGATCCAGGCTTGTGTTTTTTTTTATCACTTGATGAAAGGAAAAAGGATCCCCGAAACATTGTGTGATATTTATTTCATTACTTAATTTTGTCTGTTCTTGGCTATTCCATCTAATTATTATTCTATTTTATACAGACGTACTATATTCTCATTTCAGTAAATGATCAAGATTGGCATGGGGGAGGGTTATAATCTTACATCCTCATCAGATGTTTATGCCATCAGTAGCTGAAGGTAGAAAAAATATCTCACGAATAGAATAAAGAGAATTTAGGTGATGGGCCACCAAACTGGGACGTGCACAGTGGGAATGGCATATAATTAGTAAACATCATGCACATAAGAGTAATCATGTTTTGTTTCACCCTGCTTTGTACTTAGTCTTTGACTTCTACTCCTACTGTATTTTGACGTGTAATGATACTTCTACTTGAAATTCTATTTATCCATATGAATTAATTATATTTGATTGTAAATGTCAGGTAGTAAATAAGCGTGTTGCATTTACAAGTTCTGTGGATAGTGAACTTTGAGGATAAGTTCATTTTCCTGCTGTGTACAAGATGATGTCCTGGCTGCAAGAATCTAATGGTGTTTAGGAACCCATAAACTAACTGGGCAAGAACAAAGCAGCAAGCCGAACTATGTTCAACTTTCTGTAAACTGTCTTTAAATACCAATTGAAGTTGTCATATTTTCACTCTTGCTTTACAGAAGGCGACTGGAAGTTGTTAAAAATGGAAAGAAGTGACCTACAGATATAGAAAGTTTTCCGTTCTGTATTTCAAAAATAGGGTTCCCGTATGCAATGACACCTAGGTTGGGTTTCAGCAGTGCATTAGACTAATCAACTAGCTGTCCCCAAAACTAGTCGAGGAATTACCCACACCAATCTCCAGTCATCAGAAGTGTGTAGGACAAGTATTAATGGGCTGACCTACCTGATGCTGGTTTCAGTACGGTTTTTACAGCCTCACACTTAGGTGAATGTCAATCCTGGAGACCCTACTTTTCATTTCCGCTTCCCCCTTTTTATCTCTTTGTATGCTATTAGAGGTGAGAGACCCAAATGTGGATGACCCTTGGTAGCCTGTTTCAGAAAATAAAAAAATCTTTACGGATATACTCAGAACATGACTCATAATTTTAGTCTCATTTTTATTATGTACAGATTTTTAGTGTAAATTTCCGGGGCGAAAGGTATGTATATAACTTATTTGCATTTAAAAAAACGAAATTGGTAATAAATGCTGTTATTTTTTTGCCTGAATATCATTTTAATCTGGCAAACAAGTACTATGCAACCACCCGGGAAATAAGTTACATTGTTGCCCAGGAAACAAGTTGCTTTATTTCAAGTGCACATATTTTTTTGTGACGTACACAGAAGGCGTGTTTCATACTCCAAATAAGCGTGTATTATAACCACTTGTGGCTTATATTATTCCTATTCTGTTGTGAATATTACTGTATTTACCTTTTTTGTGGCTTCTAATATTCCTATTATGTAGTGAAAATTAGTACTTACCTTATTTTTTGGGACAGCAGTGCTGTACGCCTAAATATATTTGTTTTTTTATATAGCACAGTGCCCTAAAAAGGTTGTAGACTCCTGAGGTAACATACTTTAATCTAAAGTAATTAGATTATTATGCTTATAGCAACTATTTGGCTGCTTGCCAATCTTTCATTTGTAGAAGTTCCATTCATTTCTTTATTTACATTTTTATATCATAATCGAAAAATGCAAGTTGTTGTTATTGAATTTTTATAAAAAACAATCCCTAAATCTTTTTACGAAGAGTAGTAGTTTCCGCGATGCTTTTAACTAAGTTAGATTAATGAAATAAAAATTACGTTTGATTGTAAATAATTAACATGAATGATAGACAAAATAAGTGATAATATAAATACCATACAACGTTTCTGGTATCAGGTTCTTCTTCGCACCTGATGGAACGTTGTGCGGTATTAATATTATCACTCATTTTGTCTGAATTGTCTAGCTTTCTTATTAAAGTCGATTAATGTTGTTAAACTTTGTCTTGAGCATGCCGGCCGATTTCAGCTGCTTTGTAGGCGAAGTGCGATGGAGTCTTGCCAAAAGTCAGTCAAAAACCTTGAGCAGCAATCGTGGAATGTCACCTCCAGGGACTACTCACTCCTTCCAGCAATAACAGAAATACCTCTTTGGTAGTAGATGATTATAAAACATATAATATACATTACATTTATTTTCATTTTTTATAATATAAAGTTCAGGTGGATTTAATAACAGGAGATCGATCTAATTAAAAAGATTGTGGTTATTACAATTTTATTAGTTTTGGCAAAGCTCAAAGTCGTTAAGAACAGGGAGGGAGAATGGCGTGCATGGAGTTTATCTCTACTACTGATATTTCACGAAATGAGTTATCAACTTACAGAATAAAAACTTACAAAATTAGGAATACAAGGTTGACAATAGTAGTCGCCAATGACTACGAAGTTCACGGGACTTTAAATAAATAAAGGACGGGAGAAGTATTAAAAATATGAAACTATACACAACTGTTTTAAATAACTTCCATTTTTCTGCTTTTGACATCTGATGATAATTTGCTTATGTAGTTGGCACAGTGGTCATTGGTTTCTTGAGAAAAGTTAATCTTCACCCCACAATGTATAGTTTTTGCTGGGATATGGATAACGAGAATACCGAAAAGTTTTTTCTGTCAAGTCTTTTTGATTAACTTGTCTGGAAATAATACACATTATGAGACAATACATTGAGGCTCGTCTTATTTTAACGGACCTGTTTGTCGACATCAGCGGAATAAAATTTGAACATATGCTCTGGAGTAATTATAATACTTTTTGCTTCACATAATTTAGAAGCTAAAATCTTTTCAAGTTATTCTTTTGATGTTTCTCGAAGTACAGTGTAAATATGCACGCTATTCGTTCACCAATCTTTCCCCGTAGTTTTGGAGACAACAGTGATCTTGCTTTTAAACGGCCACGTTCTCTGGTGTTAACCATGACATCTGTGCTACACAATTCATCAGTTTCACCATAATGATTGATAAATATTGAAAATATTTCCGCAAAATGCTGGAACTAAACGCACTAAATTAATACTTCAATTCTTAGATTTATCGTTGTCTTTAATTTTCTCGTGCTCATTGGCAAAGTGAATATATTAATATACACAAATAACATCCGCCATATTGATATAAAATGGTGATTAAACTTTAAATAGTTTTTATATAAAGTTGTAACAAGGTTTTAGGCAATAATCAACTGTCAACCCGTAAGTTTGTGTATATGTGACAAATGTTCCAAAACCTGATTTATACTTCTAGATCAGGGTTTCTATTCGCGTTGCAGAAAAACAACTGAACAGGTTTTGCATGAAGTAGAAAATATCTTTGATTAGTCATAAATGGTCTACCATCCTTTTAAAAAGTTAAAACTTGAGTCTTCCCAATTTACTTCTGTTTTGTAGGCAGTAGTTGTATAAAAACTTCTAAGAACAAACGAACACTAATGTTAGAAAACTTGATATTCGAACAATGAGAAGTAATTAATTTAAGGCAAAAGATAAACCCAATCCGTATCCAATACATTAAAGTGCCAAATGCTAAACCTAAAGTTAAGAACCGTGCACAATAGTTTGCATTCCTGTATGAGGGACGGACACCACGTTAGTTAAAGAAATCATACTGGCTCGTGACCTGGTAAAGGAATTTTAGAAAAGCAGTATCTGATAAAAGTAATAGATAACTTCAAATCACGTGCAGTGCTTATCCTCGTGATATCATGGTTTTAAGATCAAACTTCCACTAGTATATGCGGGAATTGATTCTTTGTGACTACTATAAATCATCAGAAATTATGTCAACTGTAACAGTCACGGCTGTTCTTTGTTACGTCATTATTCAGAAGGGATTACCCTTTTAAACATATAATTTTGTGGGCCTATGAGTAGCAACACTTGCTCTGTGGGCCAAGGAAACGTCAGTGTTCAAGGTTAGCCAAGACACTACATTGTTGAAAGGTTGCTCCGTCTGTCTAAATCCAGTACATCAGATATTCCCGCTATCAACAATAACTCCGTATTGCAATATACCATAATCATAAGATTATGAATAAATTTCAATTATTTTTCGTAATGGTTTCATCCACTTTTATATGCAACACCATCATGAACGTAATTCATAATATCTTAATATTTCAGGAATCATTCAGTACCCAAAATAAATTACGATTTCGATAATCAGCAATCAATAAAGTTAAATTTATGGGCAGATTTATATAATATCCATTTAAAATTGCAACTTGTAGTAAACAATGCAGATCTTCATTGCTTTAAGTAACTGAATTCGTAGATTTGATGGCTATGGTCGGCGATTTTGACAACAACGACAGAATTCCGTATCAAATCGATTTCTTGAAAAGAGATTTTTTCGAATTGACTTAGAAATTTATAATTGAATTGTCTTAGGAGCATGTTAATGATTTTTAAACCAGATCGTCACACATTTTAATAAACAAATGACGTTACGTTATCTATGAAACTAACTTTTTTACGTTGATTTATTTACAGTTGCATGGATATCTCAGGTCATTAGCGACTCATTATTGGTACTCACTTTGTCTTGTCGGGGAACTTATTGACGAGAGTTTCTCTCACGTACACAAACATCCATGCCCTCGCCGGGATTCGAACTCGGGACCCCTGTGTTGTGAGGCAGTCACGCTGACCCCTACATCACAGGAGGTCGGCGGTTTCGGTCTTTAAACATCGTTTCGATTTCTTTGAAACATTGTTAGAGGATAATAATTTGAGAATATAAGATCACAAGCTTTAATTCTAGCTTGGAATTCGGCCATTTTCGATTTAAATGTCAAATCTCTGCTTTTGACATAAAACTGCTTACCGTTTTCATCAAAGCAATCAATTTTTGTATCTTGAAATACGTAACCATTCCAAACACAACAGCCGTGCGATAAATTATAGACGGTGTCAGCAATCTTGCAGGTCATTGTTGATTTTAGATTAATGACGGTTATGATGAAGTCCATCTTGTGCTATTAAGACGTATAATGCTTTCCATCCTCTATTATTTGATTTATACGCGTATACTGTGACCGTTGTCGTGCTCTATTATTTTTATCATTTCTTATAAATTTTGTAATAGATTATTTACTTATTCTGTCCTGTAATTCGACATGTCAAAATAAATAATATATTTCTTTCACCGTCAGAATTTTCAAAACTTTTGTTTCTTCTTCCAAATTAACTGGCTCCATGAACTTCAAAAATGTTTGTTAATAAGAAACATCCTTAGTATATACTAGTCTTCCCTTTTGGGCTCTGTGACTCATAGTTTCAGTTCCTGATTGTGGAATGCAAAAACAAATTTTTAGTGATATCAAAATATATTGGCATACCAAACCAATTTTTACGGAGTCTTGAGTGGTTTGATGTCGAAGCCAGGCTTAAGAATTTAAGTGCTCGGGTAAGTGGCGTTTGCTTTGAATGGCAGGATTTCCCGAACAAATTTGGAAAACGATATGAGTGAGGTTATGTGAAATACACTCGTGATTATTGAAAGACTGGATGTGAGGCTAAGTTAGCGATCTAAGAGATATGGTTGGTGGGGTGCCGAAAAGTAAAGAATGTGGGACTAGAAAAAAAAAATTGATAAAAACCGAACAAATCTAAAGAGAGGTTTTTGTTGAGTTTAGTTGTGAAATTAATGAGAGGTGATCTTTGTGGAGTAAAACTTGCAGTTTAGTTTCTAGTTTGAGACTTATGTTGTTTTAGTACGATTGAAATTGGAACAGATTTCTTGACTTTGTTACTGATCGAAGATGTCAGTGTGTATCTACAGGGACATATGACAACTTCCAACTGAACCGTGACAGCGGCGGGCAGACGAAGTTGGTTATTCAGTGAAACAGGTTTCTGACTATTGCGAGGTCCACGAACATGAAAAATATATTATACGTAAATATTAAAGAAAATTGTAAATTGTGTATATTAAATTATAATCTTCTTGAAAATCTTACATTTTCTCAAACTATTTGATTACACTTCCTAAAAACTTAAAATTTAAATAAATTTGACAACTTAACAGTTGTTTGCATATTACACTATATTTCTCGAATTCACACCCATAGTCTTAGAAGGTTGTGTGCCATTTGAAGGGTGCTTTGTATTTTCTTTTATCTTGAATAATTCATTATACTACTTGCTTTACTGAGCTCATCATTGGCAGCCTTTCTCCCTAGACATGTACGAAAGACAATATTAAAATCATTCATGGATTTTACTGTATCCAGTCAGAAACTCCGATATCATTACATTTAGATGCGAAAACGGAGGAACTATTTCTGTCAGGCAGTATGCCTTCTATCTGTAAACTGAAGAACTGTAAATGAGACATTAAAAAATTTTCTTCTCGTATTCTTATCTCACTAAACAGGCGTTTGTTTTTTAACCCATTTGAAAATGGGAAACTCCAAGTAGTACTACGACTAACTAAAACGTTAATAAATAATAATTATTATATTAGTAATTATATGAATAACTATTCAGTTACATTGAGCTGATAGTAGAAATCATCCTCTAGCTCAAGTATTGAGATAATTGTAAAACCACAATAATAGCGTTTAATTGTTCTTAATATAATCGGCAAATAAAATTACATAATATATAGTTCATTGCATTTTAAAAAGTTTAAGACTGTTATATTCATAAAATAGGCAGTTTTTAATCACGTAATTGCTTTTATCCTACAAATTTCAGATTAAAATTATAGTATAATTTTAATCAGTATTGAGGAATTAATCTTTCTATTATGTCTTATTTCATATTTTTTCTATCATAGTGTATCTACCACGAATGCCAAATAATTTTCAATTGAACATGTTTCGCAGAGAGAGGAATTTAGGTAACAGATGTTTCGTTTCTCCTAAAGCATGAAACGTAAAAATACACTAAAATCACTCGATTATAAGGAGTGTGCGTACAAAAGTAAAATTTTAATTTAAAAAGTTCACTGAATTATGCGGAGTTTCCGCACAGGCCAGCTAGTTT
Source organism: Zhengitettix transpicula (assembly GCA_037074705.1). Lineage (NCBI taxonomy): Eukaryota > Metazoa > Arthropoda > Insecta > Orthoptera > Tetrigidae > Zhengitettix > Zhengitettix transpicula. The sequence continues at coordinate 199,303,704 of CM073591.1, read as the reverse complement.
ATCATTTTTATTGGCATCAATATCGTTCTCTTTTAAAACCAATAACTTCTTGTATTTGAGGATGTTGAATGTCTCCGTGGTACCAGAAAGGCAAATAGTTTGAAATGCGAAAGCCAAGGGTCATCCGGCGACGTAACCTACTCTTCTTCCTGTTGGGGGCAACAATTTCGGGCCGGCATTTGGTGAGGAGGCCATCTTGTTACGGGGAGGGGGTTTGGTCGGTGAGGGAGGACAGAGAGGGGGCAGTCGCGCAGGCGCAGTGGGAAGAAATTTCTCTCTGTGGCAGTCATATAGTCGGCTCCTCTTGTTTCTAGTGTCAACAAGTGCCCACGGGAATACAAAACAACCTATCAAATTTGTTTCGAGTTTTCCGGGAACATGGATTAATTATTTGTAAGTGACCTGCAGTTCTGATTTAAACTAACAATTCTGTTAAACCATGAGTACTCCTGACTCGTTGCGAATGTGAAATTAGTTATAGAAATACTAGACTAGGATTAATTGCAAAAATTAAACGTTTTATTACCGGCGGAAAGGGTGTTATGGATTCTTTATTTTGCAAAGAACGTGTTGACATATTCGGGCAAGTGTGTCGCTCTGGAGTGGTAAGTAGGTTCTTGGTTCTGCGAACATTCGTATCCCGTTACCGCCGCTGCTTCAGTCGACACGTCGAAATTTCTCGAGTCTGTACCTTTTTATATAGCTCTACATGTTCTCCACCTAGTTTCTGTACCTTTTTATATAGCTCTACATGTTCTCCACCTAGTTTCTTAACGTTTACACTGACAGGTGTTGTGTCTTCATGGAACCGGCAGCATGTACGCGAGCATCAGATTGCAATCCTGTCATGGCTTGTTGGTTATGCGTAGCGGGGGAATATCTCGAGGGTTGTGAAATGCAATTAATATTAAAGATGTGTGTAGCAAAGACGAAAATACCGTTGGTTTCAATATGAGGATGGCTTCAAATGTACTGGAAGAAGTGGAATAATTTGATATTTACGAAGCAAGGCTGCCAACGGTGGGCGCAGGAAGTAAGACATCAAAAGTAGGATAGCTGAGAGGACATTCTCTTTGAAGAGAAACATTATGTTTTAACATTGAATTAGGATGTTTATAAAACTGTACATTAAAAATTATATAACAGTGAGACGTTAACAATGAGTGATTCCGACGTATTGTGCTACTGAAAATTAAATGGACAGAAAAGTAATTGGTGAAAATATTTTGGAACATAGGTGATGACATGAATTGGTTGAGCAGAAATCGAGAGTAATTATTGGTTATTTATTGTGTGCCTACAGGAAATAAGTCGTGTAATACTTTGCGAGTTATAAGGATATGTCTTTGGTATCTCGTAAGATATTTCAAGTTATTCGAAAAGGTGGGGGGGGATGCTGATCGGAAAAGTTGCAATTTTATACTTATCGTTTCCCCCAGCAAGATATGACTGACAGATGAATCATTTGGTGTAGTTCCATCTTTTCTTAAATAAATTCTTCTGAATTTGTCTAATAATATACAATGACCATAAATAAATATTGTTGTTCATAATTATCTTAATTAATTTCAAATATATTTTCCTCCCTGATTGTTTCATTACCTACTTTCAATATTCTTCTATGTGACGATATATGTATATCCACTTAATGAATAAGAAAGATAGACAAATTAAGACAAAAAGGGTAATATAAATACCATACAACGTTTCTGGGATCCTTGTCCCTTTTTGAGTTTTGTCGACTGATAAGTGCAGTTGTGTCGCTGTAGGCTTTTCTTAGCATCTGAGGAAAGGGACGAGGATCCCAGAAACGTTGTGTGGTATTTATATTGTCCTTTTTATCTGAATTGGCTACCTTTCTTACTCATTATTTTCAATCAGACGTAATTTTTTTTATTATATCCACTTAACTTATCCCACATGTTGATGTTTTTCTACACCTGTTGTATACTGCACTTAATTTCTCTGAGTTGCATCGTACTTTCAACCAAATACTGATCCAATTTCCCATGAGTTCCCTACCGAAAATCTGATAGTATTTATTTCGTGTTTTAGCAACATTTTCACAAAAATGTCTACCTTTAAAATAATAGTTATATTATGTATTAAGGAACAGACAGTCGGACTCACGTTTCTTTTTTAGTGACTATTACTGAAATAACGGCGAAGCAATGATGCTGGTGGTGCGCAGTTTAAACTTCAGATTAACATTCCCCCCGAGTGACTGGTTGACCTTGCTCCTACCATACAAAATATTTGGAGCCCGAGGATATCCGGCCTCCTGTTGAGGACCAGCCTTACCGCAAAGAAAAAGAGGTCAAGGAACTCGAGTCACCGTTGCGTTTTTGACAATAAATACTACCTGCAGGTATTCGTTTTTGCAGAGACATCATGTGACATACGAATTGCATCGTGTGATTATTAAATATCTTCTCGTAATTTTGACTTGATAATTGACTAATCAAAGGGATACAGTCTTACAAGCAGATTCAGACAGTGACTAAGGAATGCCAATATAGAATTTGACAATCAGCAATAAAAATATATAACCACACGAAGAATATTAAACAAGGCTGGAAGTGTAGGAAATGGAGAGATCGACATAACAGATAACGCTTGTGACATTCGGCGACGGGTTTGACACTAATTCTCTTGTGGAATACGTCTCGTTGTTTTTTTACTTTTTTTTACATTCTTTCACGCTATACAAATAAAGGGTCCGCCAATAAGAGTGTTGGCAGCATGACTTGAAATGTTGGAGCTGTGCTGTGTAAGTCATCGGAAATCATTAAAATAGTGTTAGCATAATATGTGTTCGAATCGAAAGAGTTTTCAGCGTTTTCGCATAACGGATTGTTGTCAGATTTGTTAAATATTGTGTCGTGGAGAACCGGACGGTGCCAAATGTCACACAGCGCGCGAGACTATCACGTGGTTGATGTAAGGATTATTTCACAGAAATGTGATGAAAACTGACCGCCCAGGTCTGATCTACCCTGCTTTTGACTTGTTTTATGGTTTTATGCTAAATCGTATGTTTACGACCAAAAGCCATCAACGATCTGTGTCCTTATATCACACGCACTATTGTCAATTTACCCCGCTATATATGTGTTACAGAGAGGCTAGAAATTGGTTTTCAGGATTCCGTTTAATGAAATTAAGCAGAGAATCATAATATTCAGCTACTTACATTGTAGTATACTGTTATTTATTTTAAAATTTGTGGTTTTATGATGAAAAAATTTAAGAACTAATTTTCGGTATGTTGTTTCATATAGAAAATAAATCGGTACGTGCTTGCCACTGTTTTGTCCCAATCAAACATCTTCTGACAATGTTGCTATGAAATTGAAGCCAAAAAATTATTAGAACTAAAGATTTATTCAATGAAAACTCCATGGAGTTTCTCAGAAACATGTTCAGTTAACACTGAACCAAACAAAATGTATGTAATATTGTTTCGATGAAAACTTATGTGAAATCGTGTCTTGAATTATGACATTTTTGATTAATTACACCAATCCTGATCGGATTACCTTTGCTAAGCAAGGTGTCGCTGTGTTTCGTCCAACTGGTAACTGTGTCATTCACCACGTAGACGGTTTCGGCAGGAAGAGTTGTTAATACACCTTTGAATTGACAGTTTTGCAAAGTGATTTTGATACAGGGGCTCAAGTCCGGCGTGATATGTTGACGAGCATGGGTGCAAGACAAAGAAAGTAACATCCAATGCAGTAAAGCGAGAAACGCGGTGAGACTTTCTCCTAGCCATTGGAAAGTGTAGCGAGGGCCGCTGCTTTAGATAACACGAATTTCGTCAGAAGCCTACTACACTATATGCTCTGCATGTGGAACCAATTATATACCGGCCCTTGGAGTGTCAGTAAGCCAGTAAATTAAAAACATCTATCCATACACTGGACGCCGTGTTTTTCGGAAGCATTGTGTTTACTCTGAGAGGTTCTTTATTTGAAATTACATAGAATTTTTCTGAATTCTTTCGCTAAAAATTTAATTTCGCAAGTAGACCAAGTAAACTGCTGCTGGACCGGAGTATCATTCGTTTTTAGTTTTTATATCTAAATGATGTTTCTGAATTATAGGTGGCAATCAGTCTGTACTTAATTTCTCGACACATAAACTTAGACATATTGAGAGAGAAGTAATCTGGATACACCATCAATGATAAATTGAGTATTTTTTTTCTGAAATCAAGCTGTAGCAGTAGATTCTCCATGACATGAAGTTCCTAAAAATAACGATAATTAAATTTCGGAGATAATTATGGGTTCTGAAATCGAATTACCTGAAGTAACTTGTCGGAGAGTAAAGACAATTTCAGTAATTTTGTTGATTTTTAAAAATGATATTTCATTTCTGGATTTCTGGACATAAGATATTGTTGCTAACGAATGTATTCTTTCGTGTAATATATATTTGTAGCAGATATTTCCGCCTCTTAAAGCCGCGGGAATCACTGTGAACATCCCCTTCAGATCAACATGATTTCCCAAATCTTTATTAAGGCCATTGCCGCTTCCTTCGCCATTTCTCTAAAAACGACCAATAAATCCCAGGGTAGGTTAGACCGAAGTAAATCTACACATTGATCTCATGTACCTCCAAATTCAGTATGTGTCACGTACGTTGACAATCTGGAAATCACTTCGGTCGCTAAAATCCTCGTGTGAACTCGTAAAACACGGAGAAAGACCAGTCAGAAATTGTAATAAAGTAAACAGCTGAAGTTTTTCTATGTCATAATTGTGTGGTAGACAAACGATATGTTAAATCATATTAACACCGAGGCATGTAAGTTATTCTGCAGAGCTACACAATTTTTATTGAGCATACGATAAACACTAAATTGAACGTATTTGAAATGAATAAAATCTTCTCAGGCTTGTAACCGAGTGAAAAATTGTATGCGCGACGTTTCGATGACGTTCACTGTCATCGTGTTCGAAACGTCGCGCATACAATTTTTCACTCGCTTACAAACCCGAGAAGATTTTATTCATTCTTTACACCGAGAAAGACTTTTATATTTAAAATGTATGTTTCTTCTAGGTCAAAAATATATCAATTACACAACTTAATTCTGCTCTTAAAAAATTCTATTATTTTATCTTTTAACACGTCTTATTAAAGTATTTAATATTTCACTTTAAAATTCAATTAAAGTGACTCATTTAAATGTATAGTTTAGAAAATGCGTAGTGAGACCAGTTGGTCTCAATGCTTATTAGCACCTTGTCTAGAACTTGAACCTTCCGCAAATTGCTGACCTCGTAGCCTTGATTTTTGTTTTGAATGGATAATTGAAGGAATTGCGCATCTTATTCCTACGCTACAAGATTTTCTTGAATCTACTGTAAATAAAGTGAATGGATATATCGGTATGAGGTCAAAATGTTAATTTATTTCTGATTTCCCGTTAATTAATGCATCCTTGTTGAACTTTTACTGTAAACGAAAAGCAGGGTTTCCTCGGAGTATGAGAAAAATATAATCTCATTGGGGAGACGAGATTTTTGTTTTTCTTAAACAGTTAATGCAATGGCTACGGTCACTCAATCACTTCAATAGCTTCCAGTATTTTGTCAATAACGTATGTCTTTGTAGGAACACAATAAGTTTGGATGACTGAGGGATTGATTTGATTTGATTTATTTATTCCATGACGTCAATACATAAAACTACAATATAATATAATTGGATGCTACAATTACATATAACTATAAGTTAACATTAAAATACTAAAATTCGGGAACACAAATTTCCCTGTCCAACATAAGTAAAATATATTAATAATAACAAAAATAATAATTATTTAACCATACCAAGGGCATAACATAATATTTACAGTTCTAATAAAGTAAATTCAATACGTACTAGTAAATAATTAATGATTCGAGAATTAATTACCATTAAATACAGAATCACACATCACACAAGAATAAACACAAAACTTGACACTAAGGGAAAACACACGACGGACAAGTCACTTCACGAAACAGAGCTACGTGGAATCTGCAAAACTCCAGGCCGTACATGAAGCAAACAAACAAAAGAGCAGAAAAGGCCAACAGAGACTAAGCAAGTTATGAAATAAGTAGTTATTATTAGAAACACATTAAACACTTGCAGTTTTTTGTAAAAGAATATTAATAATTAGGGTAACGATCAAGAAGCACCTGTATTGAGTAAAACACCGGCGCCTTCAGTAGAATATTTTTACATTGAATCGCAAAACTCTTGTAGTTATTACTGTTCTTAACATCTGGAGGGAGACTATTGTATAAAACTATTCTTGAGTGGTGAAAACTTCTCTGGTAGAGAGCAACGATCTTAGACCTGAGCGATTTCTACTCTCATAATCGTGAAACTCGCCATTCCTTTAAAAAATATTCATGTTCCGCTTAACAAACTTTAAAATTTCGTGAATAAACACCCTGGGAAGAGTTAATATTCGCAGACTTTTGAAAATCGGTTTACAACTGGATTTATTATCCGTATTAGAAAGTATTCTGGTGGTACGCTTTTACAACTTGAATATTTCAATGCTCCTGGAGCAAGTGCCACCATTTGCAATGCCATAACACACAAGGGAATGAAAATACGCGAAGTACATCATTTTCGTTGTGTTGATTTTAACATGTTGTATTAACATGCATTGCATTGCATGGGACAATAACAAGCCGAACTGAGTTTCCCAGCGATTAAAACCGATGTGAGGTTAATATTTCTCCATGAAGTGTGCTAAAAAATTTACGCAGTTTAGTGCATGTAAAGAATGACAGATGACGTTAACCGTGTTTCACATAGAACTCTATGGAGATAATTGATTGACGACATATCAAAAACCACAAAACGGCTCTTTCTTTTCGCATCTAAGATGCATCTCATATATAGTTTCATCTTATATCTTCCTTGTTCTCAACCTTCGATCAAAGTCCAGGACAAACACGGTCACTGTCCCAACGTAACCCAACGACACTAAAATGAAGTTTCAGTAGTTGGCCAACGAATATGTACTTCTAGCCGTACGTTCCCCAGAAAGTGACTACTTATATGGTCGTTTGGCAGTCATAGTCGTGTCAGCTAGAGCTGGGGGATATAAAGAACGTTGAGTAACTTACCACAAATTACAGGTCTCATCATGACGAAGACAGTGATTGCATAGAACGTATCTGTGTGGTCTGTGAGATAATAGTGGACAACTCGCTGCAACATGTAAAGCGTGTAATAGCTATGCATCGTATTCTGAAATTCCACACGATAAAATCGAATGCCAGCATTTTTCGCTCGTCATTAGCATGGAAAAGGAGCAGTCTCGAGACTCGGGCACCATGTGGTGGGCGGAGGGCGTTGTCCTTATTAGATGAGGTTGTTGCGGGTAAATCCAAGGGTGTGCGTTAACTAAGAATTGTGTACCCAGAGTTTACAACTCCCGAGGAGAGAAGAGGGCCAAGGGTTTTATACGGACGAGTTGCCAAACAGATGGCCGTAACCTACTTAGCGCCTATACATACAGTAGCTTTCTTCTTCAGACTCAATGAAGATGCCGGCACGTGGTACAAATTATGAAATTAATCTTATGACGGTATTAGTCATTGATGAAAACGACCGATAGAAATATCAATATATTGATTATAAGATAATAATGGTATGACGATTAAAAATTCCAACATCAGTTGAAAACGTTGTGATCAAAATCAAGTCCGTTCTGCATTGGGTATATACTTGGATTTAATACAGCATTTATGTTAAAATAATATTCACCGTTAGTACTCACTTCGTCTGAGAGCAGAAAATCTAGACATATTGTTGAGAAATTCAGCAATAAGGCGAACAGGGAGTGGAAAATACAACATATTATGACGTTTCACTTTCGTGGAACTTGAATTACCCACGAGTTTAAAATAAGCTCGGCCTCGTTTGGAAACTGTGAATAATGTCACGTTAGAGGTGGAATAAAATCGTATTTAATATACGATAAATTATTGAAATTGTTCCGATCTTTATGATCAAGAGAATTATTAAACGTAAGGTCGTTCCCCAACTCTTTTCTTGCCATGTCCCACCTAAGTCTTTCTAATGCCCCCGTATTTAAATATTTTTTTTATATTCATAAATTGGATTATTCTCTAAAGAAACCTAACTACGCGGTTCTTCAATAATAATAATTCGATACTTACCAAATGTCTATTTCAAATTAAGATAAAACAATTTTTTTCTTTTGTACAATTTAAATCTTACGCGGCAAGTTTTAAACTCCAGTCGAGCACAATTTCGAATTGCAGCCCTGATCAATCAAATTGCCTCCACGTGAGGCCACGTTGGGAAACACCGCCCTAGACATTGAATATACATAGCCGACGTTCTCAGTCGGAATGGGAAATATGTCTTTACTTTAACTAAAATTTAATTGATTCATATCCAAAGTTCTGTCTTGAATTTGTTAGATGTTTGTTGAGCTTGCTAATATACAATAATTACAACGCGAAACACGTTTCGTGTTTAAAGACTTTGCATATTTCTAATTTCCGCTCTTGGGCCTTATTGACCTCGAAATGGAACTTGTAACTCCTGTTTATTTAACGCAACAAGTAAAGGAAAACAAGTTATTCTGAAAAAAACTGCCGAACCATTTCAGCCCAATTCATATTTTTTATAATCGACTGCATATACGTATCAATCCAGACTGTGGTATTTTTTAACCAATTATTTATTTAATGAATACACTTGGCTAGACTTTTCTAGACAAACCGTCATTATATACCAGGGGTATAAGCTTAAATCCGCTTTTTGCTCATAGATGGTGTTAGTGATCATATTCAGGTACTATGGATGCGCAATTCTTTTTTCTGAATTTGTCATCTGTCAATAACAGTCGGTGCACATCATCAGCAATTTCATACAACAAAATACATTTATTTCTTTGAGTAATCACGTCTAGTTTTTTTTGCCAAAGAAGTTACGCTTTGCTGCGTCAATTTGGAGAAATCGGGTGTCGAATCGCATCAAATGCTTGTGGAGGCCTATGGCGACAGTGCTTTATCGGAAACAACGTGCAGAGATTAGTTTCGTCCCTTCAAAGACAGCAATTTTGACCTGAGCGACAAAAAGCGTGAAAATCGGCTGAGGAAGGTTGAGGACCATCAATTGCAGGCTCTTTTGGACGAGGACGATTCTCAATCGCAAAAAAATGCTTGCTGAGCAATTGGGTGTTACTCAACCAGCCATTTCCGTGTGCCTACGTGCCGTGGGAAAGGTTCAAAGGACCGGAAAATGGGAGCCACATGAATTGAACCTTACATGAAGCCACGCCGAAACACATGTGAAATCTTGCTCGCCAGACTAAAAAAAAAGTGACTCCTGCATGGGATTGTGACTGACTGTCAAAAATATTTAGAGTATCATATACGTAAGAAATCCAGGCCAACCATCAACATCGTCCACAAGACCAAATCACTTCGGATGGAAGACGATGCTGTGCGTTTGGTGGAATCAGCAGGGTATCGTCTACTATGAACTGTTGAAACCTGGTGCAACTGTCAATGCCCACCGCTACCACCAACAACTAATCAAATTTCACCGTGCTCTGAGTGAAAAAAGGCCGGATTATCAGAAACAAGCTGTTTTTTCTCCACGACAACACACCATCGCACACATCCCAAACTACTTGGAGGCACTGGGAGGTGCTACCTCCAGACCTTGCCTCTTCCGACTACCACCTGTTTTCGTCGATGGTTCACGCGGTCACTGAGCAGCACTTCGGTTCTTACGAAGACGTCCGAAAATGGCTTGATGAGTGATTTTTGGCGTAGAATCCACAAATTTATCGAGAGATTGAAAAAATGTGTAGGGCCGGTGATTTGAATAATTTCTTTTTTTATTATTTTTATGAAAAATAACGTGCTTTTCTGACCAAAATCTGCGTATTTAATTTTTTATTATTTATAATTCAGTGGCTTAGCTATAGTGCTATTCAACCTTTGATCGATCGGAATTCAAAAGTACTTTTTTTGTTGTTGTGCAGTTGTACATTTTTTTGTCGTTTGCAACTCATAAACTGGTATTTAGGCTACGTTATTGCCATTATAACATGTCTGTTCTTAGGCTTTAGTGGTAAAAATATGAGGAACGACCACTCGATGACTCTGGGAGACAGGAATAGCTTCGGTTTGATTCTGAAATCCATGCTGTCCTAAGCCATATCACAGTTACTTTCCATTGCCTACAGTTCGTTACGTGGCTTGGTGTGTGACGCTAAATAAAACACTGTTCGTACGTGACAAAACCAGTGTGCAGGAAAATACCGGTAACTTTCTAAAAATTTACACATTTATGGTTGTTTAATGCTCCACAACGCATGGTTCTAACTAAGCTAAGCTGCAGACAATAAACATCTTGATCTGAACAACAAGGAATTGTAAATGTGCTCGTTAAGATTGTTTCCCTATAATAAATGACATCAGGAAATTTAACATGTATGGAATACGAATTTGTACTACATGTATATTAATACTAAACGTGATCTGAAATACTAATGCGACTACTTCAAAAATAATATTACAATAAATAATTCATCCGAAACTTTATAGTGTTATTCAGGGTTGTAATGATATTTCCAGAAAGTCTGTTCATTTAAATATTCCATTCCTACGGGTTATGTGCTTGGAAATTTAATCCGCAGCCTCACATACGCAGAAAGAAACCAAAACAGTGCGTTCTTCGTCAAGCCACCGGAAGTGATTTTTCATCAGACAATTTTGATGTAAAACAGGGATGAAGAAGTTAGAGGTGAACAGAATCACAGTCTAAGAAAATTTAGAATGAATAGAGTAGAGACAGAATAGAGGAACCCAACGTTTCACACAGAACGGGATCAGATAACTGAGTCAGTCTTCAGTAAGGAAGATGAGATAATCCGAACAAACCTGTTTCAATTCAAAAGCCTTGGCGCGAAGTAATTAAAATAACTGAATTCATTTTTCGTGAAGATTTATACTTTCTCTGAGCTTTCTCAATGTTCTTGATTTTCAACTTTGGATTACAGTATTTATGCAGCGTTATAGCTATGATTGCGTAAATTATTTGAAGTCTTGACATATATGTTGATATTGCTATACATGATCTTATTCGCCACATAAAGGTAACTCATTAAATTTCACTGATATATTTAGCATAATGGTAGTATCAACAGAATTTGTGATCTTTACGTAGGGGATGAAATTATTCCTTTATTAATACATATATTGTAATAATCAAATATGATGGGCTTTTAAATGAGCAATTATAAACTTTATAACAAACCAAATTTATTTAACAAAACTTGAAACAATGATAGAAATTTTAAAACATATATCTCAATCTCTCATGGGTCTTTACTGGGCTTGATAACGGACAGAACATTTAAATAATCAAAGAAACAATATTTAGCTTTTAATTAAAAAGAAATATTATTTATTCGTCTAGACATAGACGAAATTATTTATTAAAGAACTTATTCTACAAGATTGATTCTAAATTTAAAGAGTTTATTTTATTAACACAAAAGAAAAGAACGATATCTGACTGTATCTTTTAATTCGGTTTACACATATGAATACCATGAAATTTCAACTTACGATTACTCAGGAAAATTTGTCTCGTTCGTACACACACACACTTTATATACTAGACGTTTTAAACACTGACTCTAACACACACTGTTGGTTTGACGAAAGCTGGTTCTCCGTTCGTGAAGGACATATCACTTGCTCGTGGTGAAAACTACTCGACGCTGGATGCAGTGACCTGGTCTCCTACCATCGAAGACAGTGGTCTAATTTTGATATTACAACAGATTAGACTTCAGCATACAAAAATGTTTATTGTTGAATATTTTGCTATTTCTCTCGCAGGCTGCAACTTATAAGACATTCTCCTCCCTTAAACGACGTCTGTCTTATAATTCTTCGGTGGTCGCAGAATAACTAACTCACTCACAATTCTCCAGTCTCGGGGCTCACAGCACCACTCTCCCACTCTAACACCAACTCCTGACTCCAAAACTCAACTAACTTTTTCAAAAGCCGCTCTTGCTTATATATCCCAGTCCCTTCCTTTTTCCTTTGTTCCAAAATTACGTCGCAACTGCCCGATGACAGTTTCCTCCATTATCCCGAGATTTATATTATGCAGCTGCAGTTCCTTAGTTAGCAAATAGCTCGCTACTCTGTCTTGTCCCAAAGACGACCATCGAGACAGGTCTAATTTGTCTTTGCACCCTCAATTACTTTGAACTTGTCTTCTCACCCCCGCACGCACGTGCGCTGTTCTAAATTCTCCAGACCGCCCAAACTGCACCCTCAATCCTAAGTAAACAACATTACAAACTGTTCTTTGAACTGTCCAGGCCATTAATCAGAAACAATGCCTGCCTTAACAGATTTATCTTGCGACAGGCCACCCGCATGTGCCTTGCTCTGAATTCTCAATACCAATCCTAAGTACACAACATTACAACTTCCTCCGACGGCCAAGACCATTAATCTGAAACAATGCCATTCCTTCAAGACATTACAATATATTTCTCAGAAATAAATCACGAAATAATTCGATAGTTTCAAATTATTCAAATTTGCATTGATGAAATCGTTTTGAATAAAAATATAAAGAAGCCGAACAAAGAGACAAAATAAGGCAATAAAATAAATACTTGCAAATCTTGTTGTTCTCCCTCAAGTCTATATGAGAAGTTATAGCTATTGAAATTCACGCAGTACCAGTCAGGCGACATAATAATATGTAATCTAAAATTATTGAGTATTTTTCCTAGTGACCAATATAACGTTATGATGTACGTACCTTTAAAGTAAGTTTAATCTGTTCCGATCATTCGGACAACGATAAAATTTAATGCAGTCAGTATTTCCAGAATGTATTAATAATTTTATTTTTGTATTTATATAATCCGAAATAAACTTGGAACATATTTCATGGTTAATGCATTTAAAATCGGTCTTCCATATTTCAGTTAGTCACGCCAAATTAAAATTAATACCCTTAGCCGACCTGTGGTGTAGGGGTCAGCGTGACTGCCTCGCATCTCAGAGGTTCCGGGTTCGAACCTCGGTAAGGGCATGGATGTTTGTGAACGTGAGAGATACTCTCGTCAAATCAGTCCCCCGACAACGTAAATTGAGTTACCATAATGAGTGTCTAATAATCTGAGCTGTTGATGCAACTGTAAATAAATCAATAAAAAAATGAATACTCGGGTTAATCTATAATTTAATGCAAAAAAACCTCTAAAGTCTAGATATATATAGAATGAGAATTTTATCAAATAATTCTTTAAGTTATTAATGTTTTTAAAAAACTATTAAATATAAAATTATGCGTTTACTGCTGTACAATATTTTTAGAATTTAGACATTATTCCAAATTTTTGTATAAATGATGTAACAAAACTCGACAGAATAATTTGGATTCCTCATATTGAGAGAAGAAAACACGAGTCCATAAATGCATAATTACAGAGTCATCTGAACTCATTTGATCGGTTTATGTGAAGTTCAACTGACTAGTTGGAGCGCTCTGTTCACATAACAGATGAAATGTTCAAAGTGACACCCTTTTGACTGAATACAGGCAGCTGTTCATTTTCGCATTGAGTATCTAACACGCTCAAAAATGCCAGGTGTAGTGCGTACTGTCTGACAGGCTGCCTAAATGCGTGCACGGAGAGTTTGTACATCATCCTCAGAAGATGATTTTAAGTTCTGGTAACTGTAATAATGCATTTCCGGACCCACGTTGGAATACACTTTTTTACTACAGGATATTTTGCCGTCGAGTTTAGTTTCGCCCTGTATATGCATTGATTCTAGGAACTTTCCATTTGTTATATATTTACACAATCATAATTAATATGATGTTAAAAGTTCATTTTATACAGTGATAATACAGTGTTTGTTTTAGTATTGATCTTTGCTTGATTTATATAATTATAAATTCTGATACGTAAATTTATATATATATATATATATATATATATATATATATATTCCCTGTTTCTTCATTATCTTCCAAATTTTCCTTCCACTGCTGTGGCCCTTTTTGAAGGAGATTGACAGGAATAGGGGGAGGGGAGGCTGGGAGCATAAGGTGACTAAAGCATTTCGTTACTTGAAGGATTATTGAGTATTTTCCTCACACGTCAACAACGACTGCAATTTTTTGGCTAGAAAATAGCGATAATTTAAACTAGAATTGTAATACAAATTTCGCTAAATATATCCATGTAATAATCCCTGTACATATTGACGTCGAATAAAAAGCTATTTTCCGTAAATAAATCCTATTTTCCCACGAGCAAAGAATTCTTTCGTTGAAATATTAGGCGCACAGAGTTTTCATATCTGTAGCAGTTATGGCTTCAACGTTCCTTATTATTACTCTATGAAATGGTAGTTTCGACAGATAACCAATACGGAAGAGTAACATCATTTACGGTAACCCAATAGTAGGAGGAAGGAGGGAAGCCGAGTGATGCGTGTCTCGTTCACGCAGTGTCGGATATCGCGAGAACCGCCATGGAACAGGACACCCCCGACCGCCATTGTCAAACCTGTTGCATAAGACATCCACGCTGCTATTCGCAATCATACACAAGTCGATAAGAATCGGGGCGAAGGACTTTACGAAAGGCATGAAACAGAATCGGCAAATAACACATAATATATCAATTATAGCATAAAAAGAAACGCTATGGTTGCATTGTAATACAGTTTGTAAGTTGCTTATATAAAAAATAACTAAAAAGGCAATGCTTTCATAATTTTTTTGTGGTTTATAATGGTCGCCAAATAACAGGCTAAATAAATTACACACAAAGTTCCTGTAATCCTTGTTGTCTTCGTCAGGTGATTCAGAAAACGCAAGAGGCGTAAGTTTTTTGTCTGTTATTTGGCCATTTAATTATAAAGTTAGAAAAATTATAAGAGTAGCAAATATTTACACTTTATTTTGTTATAAAGAATATTGTATTCTGTAGTTTGGACAGAGAACTTCCGTTGATGCCGTTTAGTTAACATAGTTCGGTAACTTGTTGCGAAATGACCTCGACAGTGCAGATCGTGAACAGAAATCAGCCTTTGCTCCAAGATTTCTCTTGCAGGTGAGATTACAACACCACCATCGCATCGAAGGCGTGCATCCCTCTCAACACTTCCTAGACTGGGTATAAAATATGTAGCACACTTCCGTAACTTGGCGAAACAAAGTAGGAGGAAGATTTGTGAGCGGTTACGTTTTGATCGAATCTGAAAGGTTGAATAGACTCTCTCAATTTCTCGTTTAATTCAAGGAATATTTCGACTTAGATGCAAGAAGCATGACAGATACTTATCAATATATTAATTGCAAAAATAAATTTACAAATCGTTGCTGAAAAGTTTTTTAAAAACTACTAATGATTTAAATTAGAGAAAAAAATTAAGCCGACGAATTTCAAAGAGTTACACGATTAATATAGAATTTCTTTGTGTTACTGTGGTTGGCAGTTATGGCTACGTAGACATTGATTTCTCTTATCTTAACACAAAAGTTCCTGTAACTTACCTATTTGTGCTATATAATGGGAATTAATTTCCAGAAAATGTCTACAAGAACTGAAAGTTCTCAAAACCGGATTAACAAAAAATGGATATGCCTGCAATGGCACGAATGATGTTGGATGGTTTCGGGATTATTGCTGTAAGTTTGAGAATTAACAAAACTTCTTAGAGAAAAAGCTATGGGGATTAAACTACGTGACCTGTGTGGGGAATTCACGTCTTCGCAACGTGAATTTACACGTTTGGAAAACTTTTTCCTGATTCATCAGCAGCATAACAAATAGCCCCAAACTGCTGGAACCAGTTGATTCAATTGATGATAAAAGAAATAGAATATTATAACAATATCTATTTTCAAGTAAAGAAGAAAGTCTTTCATTCGAAGCTGACTGTTAACGGATATGAAACTGAATTAAAGGATCAGGACCAGGAATCGATCCCAGGACGTACGCTTCGTACGCTTTTCTCTTACCAGCTGAGCTACTTTGGTCGTCCCCTGTCAGGAACGAGCATTCTCCATCCGTTGTAAAGACTTGAAAACAGGGTCACATTCTTCACGGCTTAATGATCTTCAATGAAGAATGGATAATGTGTGTATAGGCAAATATCGTGAGATGTAGCAATGCGCACGAAATACGCAGTAGGAGAAAAGCAACTTCTCTCTAGAGACAAGCTGGAGCACGGAACTTAGCATACTTAATAACATTAAGACATTTATTATTATGAACGGTTAGGCCTTTTTATCACGGCCTGTACATATTATTTCTAAATTTTAACAGATGAGTTTTTTGACATAAAACATATCGTGAACGGAACACAAAATATTTCCATCTGTCTATGTTTTCAGAATAGTTTTTACACAACCAAGTTGCCGTAACAAAGGTTCGTGTTGAAGTGTGCTCCAGTCTACGCCCACTACAATACCAGACCAGACCATTTTAATGCTATTTATATTCAGATATACATCGATTTAATTCTAGAACAGGTCTATACAACCGATGAAGCAGACTCGTACCCGACAGGAAGTCAACCAGGGTAGCTCAGGTGGTAAGAGCAGCGCGAACTAAGCGGAAGTCCACGGTTCGATTCCCGCTCCGTCTGAGATTTTTCCATCCAGATGCTTTAATATCCATTTTAATTTCTGATAACGCTAGACAATGTTATTTTTTAAATAAATTATCGCTCAATAATTCCCAAGGTCGAAAATCCACATCTAACATAACAGTGACTGATTTCGGATAAATGGGCATTTGTTATATTGACTTTAAGTTTTTCATCTACTCATATTTCTAAATTTGGAATGTTCACATGGCCATTCAAATCACGCTGTACTTAGTCACTGAAAATAGTTCTCTTTTTTAAAAATAAATTAATCTTCAGTGTTTTTCTCGAACAAATAGTATTTTATCGTTCATTTGTGACACTATAATTTAAAGTATCAATACTTTCCTTTGAACGAACTGGGCGGTGACAGAATGCTGTTCGCTTATTTGTAACAGAGCTATTTCAACTTTCTTCATTAATAAATCTTCTAGGTTTGACCGTTAATAATTTGCTCCAAATTAAAATGGAAAATCTGATTCGCAACCGTTTATAAAGTCATACAGTGGGACTCAGTCGGGACGTATATTTTACTCGTAGTTGGAGGGTTAAACATCTTAGGCACAGGGTTTGTTTTCAGCCGATGTTATTAGAATAGTTAGTCAACGGACACAATTAAAGGTGTGGAAAACGAAGAATCGGATGAGATTTTCGCATACGCCGATTAGTCCAACCAGTGGCCATCTTGGGCATTTGGAAGCGCTACAAGACTTCCAGGCTTTCTAGGCTGAAACCAAGTTTCTCCCGAATCTGATTCTCTGCCCTCACTTTTCCCTCTTTCTATCAACCGCAAATGCATAAAGGTCTGGAAGCTGCTGAGCAGTCAAGAGCAGTCCGACCTACATATATCATGCTACTCTGGTTATAAAATAATTAGGAAACATGGATACACGTCGAAAATTATGAAAGTTTAGTAATATTACCATAAATATATTTTTTAATTCTTGTTCTATCAGATACAATATTCAAACAAAGTAAACTGCATTTCTGCGCCAGCATCGACATCTCGTTGTTGTTACATTCCGAGAAGATTTCTATTTTATTTTACATTCATTATTCAATTTAAAAATTGTACTTATATATTTAGCAAAATTAATCTTAGCGATTTTTGTGACTAATTTAAAAGCGATCATGAATGCAATAAAAGAAAATGAAAGGAAGTAGAATTCGAAAAGCTTAATGAAGTAGTGAACGGGGAAATTCTTCAAGTAGTGTATTCGAATCTAATCGATGGTTTCGGGCTGAATTTAGTAAAGTGAATTGCGCTTTCGCAGATGTACTAATCCGAAGTCGCACACCATCCGCTCCTTTTGTATTCACCCTTAGGTAATTCGAAATAATGAATAACTCGCAACGTTCGATTCCACGCGAAAAGATGAGCGACTTTATTAAGTCCGTTTTCCAATTTTTCACTCCTTACCTTTACAAGACACTTTTGAAATTACTGCAATTTTTTACATTAATATTAATCATTACATAATTTATAAGAGTCTGTCGTCTGCTTGATTTAAATTGAATTCTTGAAGTTAAAATTTTGTGTCCTTTAAATCTCATCGCCTGAAATGTATGCAATTAATTATGAATAAATAACTGACATATATAGTGATATAAATAAATAAACAAACGGCCTCGAGTCAGAAAACTGTTTTTCGTCCCTTTTTAGGAATATTCAGGTTTAATAGTTTATATATATATAAATCATGTAAAAAGTTTTGAGGCAAGGCCTTGCTTGTTGCAACCAAAAATAATTTTTAAACCTGAAGAAGTCCTAAAAATATACGAAACGCCGGTATATTTAATTTGTAGTTAATAAACAGTTTTCTTACTCAAGGCTGTTTGTTCATTTATTTATATAAGTATTTAATATTAACGTGAATATGGTTTCAATCTGGTGTTGCACGAAACCGTTTCGGTCTCTATTCGACATCTGTGAAAAAGTTCGAGGAATTCCCTTGACGTTCCCGTACACTTCCACAGATGACACATCGGAGTTGACGTGAAATATAGTCTGAAAACATTCAGATTAACTGTCAGGGTTGTATCACGTAGTGGGAAGAAAATTTAATCTACGCTCGAGATACAGACCTAGGGGAACTAATGCTTTGGGTATGAACAATTTACCTGCTAAAGCAGGGTTTGGTAAGCTCAAGAATATCTGAGAAATGTCTCATAAATTACTGCTATAAACGAGTCGTATTTTAAATATGGTGTTCTGGGTTACTTTATCATATTAAAGTTTTATTTATGAATTCGGAGAGCGATTTCAAAAGTGTCTGAGTGTATTGGAGAATAAATTCTTATTTATTATCAATTTTTATTTAAATTCACCATTATTACGACAGTATTAAATTTTCACGGGAACGTATTATTTAATGATGTGTAGGCCTGCTTATTATTGATAGATTTACCTGGAACCCAGGCTGAAATACAGCAGTTACTTTAGACGTATGCACGATTAGATATTAGTCTTGGTTGAGAAATTAAGTGTCAATCTTTTGAACGTTTTCATTAGCATGGAGCAATCGCGAGGTGCCGGAAGCAGGACGGGCGTATTAATGGCTCGGGCACGTTCGTAGTAGGGCTGTAATTACACACACGAACACGAACAGGGCCTCTGGATCGTAAGGGCGCTAACAAAGAACGTTGTATGCAGCAACTGCTTCAACTAAGCTTGCTCTAGTAGCTAGAGTAATCTAGGCGTACACATGCCAAACAACCAACATGCAAGGGGATTCAGTAAAGTAGGCACTATTCTGAGATTGAATATGTAAAAAATAATTATATAATATTGTTTCCCTGTAACGCATATATTGAATGCTTACAATTAATTACGTTTAACTTAACCCTTCACTTAAATATTACAAAATAGAAATAATAGAGTAAAACTTATGTTTAGGCTAAGGTACTTGTTTATATGCAAGGTTGCTGAATTAGTTTTTGAACAGACTGTATCCTGAGATATTAGTGATATATTTACTATCGGATAATATTCCATAGAGGTGCTTGACTTCAAGGGTGTAGAATGAGCCAATAATAATGCATAATTTACAATAAAATTCAATGAATATGATTTATTACGCCAGACAAATTAAACTACATTTTTTGCCATTTGTTGTAATATTATTTAGATGGTTTATTTTAATTTAAATATCTGTCAATTAATTATTTGAATGGAAGGATTTACTAAGCAAACATTTCGTTAATTCTTTTTTGAATTTGTCTTTATAATTTTTTACTGTTTAAAGTAGTCTGGGGTTTATTAATTATAATAAGACAAGTATTTGTACGGAAGGAGAAAGTGACTGACAAATCAACCCATAGCCAAAAGTACTGAAGCTATAAACCTGATATATTAACGTATTAGTTCCTTTCATGATTTATGTATCCCATACAAGAGTATTTTTCAAAATACAACTTCAGAAGAAATTAAATAGGGCGTTGATGTGATGATTGGTCATATCCCAATACTGTCGAAAACGGAGTCTTTTAGTTGTCTTGATGCGTTGAATGTACCAAAACCCAGACATTTCGGTCGAGACATGTGCCGAATTCCTGAAATTTTACTCATTAGTTTTCTAAGAGACACGGAGTACAGTTTCCTGCTCGGAAGTGACGTCACAGGTAATCACGTAAATTTGTCATATTTTAGTTATAAACACACTGGATGATATAATATAGTTTATCAAATTGAATTCAAGATTATTCACGCTGTTATATTGGGCTAACAAACGTCTTTTAAAAACCAGGGTTACAGAAACTTCATGTTAAATTCTGATATCCTTGACATTATTAATTATGTTATTTTGTGATACTCGTATTTGGTTACTGGTCTTTTATTTATGGGCGTTAATTTTGAATTGTATTTGTATTATATAGGTTAGGCGTAATTTTTTATATTTCATGATTTATTATTATTTGTTCTGACAATGGTTTGTAAATTACCTTTTCCAAACTACCCTGTCCTTAGCTTCTTCCTTATGTCCTCACATGATGTATATTTCTCCTTAGCAAGTGACAGATCCAGTTTGCCTTTTTTTAAAAAAAATTGCAGGCAAGATAGATCTCTTCGTATATTCTTTTTTTAGAACCTATTAATTTCTTACCATTTCTCTCCAATTTATGTTTTTTCAAATTTCAATTATTTACTTCGCAGACAGAAACACACCTGTTCATCTTTTGTAGTCGGCTTCCCCAGGCTAATCGGAAAATCATCACAGGAATTTCTGACAGCTTCCTCCTTTACACTTCCTCGTCGGCGTAACAATGCTTAGCACATCTAGATAGCTTCTTCTTCCGTCTGTCGGGCCTTTTTTTCTTCAAGTTGTACATGCGAACTCTACTTTTCACTCCAAGTTGTAGATCTAAACTCCCAGTTGTAGCTATGAACTGTCCTCTCCAAGAACATCTTTCGAATTCTTTGATTTTTACTCCTACACTTTCTCCCTTCCCAGACTTCCTCGTTCTTCGAGTTATAGATAAGAACTGTCCTATTTCCTCGCTTTGTGAACCTTCCAGCTCGACTCTCTTCGTTCCCCACCAGAGGTGGAAACCTCTTCTTGCGTTTGATTTCAGTTGATCTGCATCGATTTTACACTTTCGAGGTCTTACTCTCACCTTTTGGAAGGGTTGACCTTCAAGAATTTTGGTCAGGTCA
This sequence comes from Zhengitettix transpicula, assembly GCA_037074705.1. Classification (NCBI taxonomy): domain Eukaryota; kingdom Metazoa; phylum Arthropoda; class Insecta; order Orthoptera; family Tetrigidae; genus Zhengitettix; species Zhengitettix transpicula. The sequence continues at coordinate 199,282,335 of CM073591.1, read as the reverse complement.
ATATCCCTGAGGTAGGTTTCTCCCATAACCCGCTGGCTTTGTCTGAAGGGAATGGTTTCTCCTCGACACCCCGTCACCTCGGCGCCAAATTTTATGGCTGTAATTTCAAGCAAGCCACAGCTCGGCTCTGAGTACACAGGCGTTTATGATCCAAATATTAAAAATTAATTTGAGGAGTGTTCTTCTGCGCTACACAATTATCGAAATAGTCTCCGTAAACGTCATTTCATTTCTTCCTTATAACGACCAGTATTGTTTGAGCCAGAATTTCAAAATATTGTGTGTCGTTCGGACAATCTAGTTTGAATATATTAAACGCTGACATTCTAAAATTCTCGATTGTCCCAAATTGTAGGTAATCAGGTCAAAGTATTTGAATATGTATAAGAAACGTTCAGCTTCAGTAAAAGTCGTGAATATAGTGCAAAGTAATTAGTCATTGTTAATGAAACGTTGAATGTGCAACCGGACAAACTGTACATTAAAATTTCGTAAAAAACAACACTAGGCAATTCACGTGTTGACTCTTACTCTAAAATAACTCTACTAATGCAACGTTTCTTCATTTTACATTCATGGATACCAACTTGCTAGATTTTTTACTAGAATGACATTATGCCCCATGCATTCAGAGATAACATCGCAAGAATGCAGTTAAGAAGAAATTGTTTTATTGCTATTTTCCCTTAGACGGGATATTATTCTGTTTGTTCTGAGATTTTCTATGGAGCTTGAAATCGGATGTAATAGTAAAGAGGAATACATTAGTAATGTTAGTCACCCCGAACGAATGATAGCTCACCTCGTTCCGCAAAGGAACCTAGTTTAATTAAATTAATGATAGTTTTCACTTTGGTTCGTAGACATTGAGGTTTCACAGTAGGTCATTGTTCCCGTTACATGCTCCCGACACCTGCACTCCGGCTCAGGAACTGCTACTCTGCCTTCTCTGTCTTCGTTCGCTTGCAGTCTTCTTTTTCCTGTTGAAAAGTGGACCGAACCATTCTCTACACGTAAAACAGATTTCACACCGAGTTCTGACATTAGTTGAAACAATAGTTGACTGCGTCTCGGTTTCGTCACGCTTTTAATAGAAAATTAACGAGAACATCGCTAAACAGACAAAAAAGATATATTTTTGTAAATTCATTATAAATCCTGTACTGAGTACAGTACAGTACTAGACGAAAACCGGACCTCTGAATTTCATTATTTTAAAATCTTAAATTAAATGTTACTGTTCTGTGTATGTTTCTTCCGAATCGACAATTTCGTTAAGACCGCACAAATCCTATAAAAATATAAACGGTATTAATTATTTCTGTGAAGATTAATACTCGATTAAATTGATGAGTCTTGTATAACTAATAATGGAATTTTATGAATCGCTACATATCTAAAAACAAAACTTTTTAGTTCCGACAAATTCTAAACCTCAACTAAAAAATTATTTTCACTTTCCATATTATATGCATTTGAAAATGTGTGTTCATCGCCTTCTGTTGTCGCTTTTTTTTCATATCTGTGGTACTTAAGCAATAAAATATTTGTCATGTTTACGGCATCCGCCTGATATATATTGATATAGAGTGTAACTACAGTTCTTTTCAAATGGGAGTCGTTTAACCTTGAAGCTTTTCCTTGTGCCGTCGAATCAAATTCGTGCGACGTTTAGTCTTATTGTCCACGCAGCTGCAGTGTCATTCATTATTGACGATGTGGAAACTTTTATCTAATTCTCATTCTGTTCTCATTCGCTGCAGGCCGGAATAGTTCCCATCTGAAAACCGTTATACATAATGGAATCTACAAATGCTGACTAAGTAATACATTTTTCCGTATTTAAAATAATAATTAGGATTGAGATCAGTAATGTGCAAAATCGGCTAAATAAATAACAGTAAGTTACGAAAAAACAATAGTATCACTTAAAGAACTGTAAGTTTCAAAATGAGGTAGATCAATATTATATCAATTCACAGTCTGTCATTGTTCCTGTATGTATATGCGACTAGCCGGACTTGTAAAAATAACAATTATACCATATAAAATATGGAATGCTTGCAAGTGGGAGACTGCATAACATAAATTGAGTCATGCAAAATTTAGACTTACCCTACACTGTTCTTCACATCGTGATAGGATGTTGGAAAACGTTTGTACAGTACAAAAAATAAAGTATTGGTCTGTACTAAGAGGTCGGAAAATATAGATACGTGCGAGTTATGGTCCAAAACTGGTATTTTTAATGTCATAGGTCGGGTAGGAAGTATTTAGAGAACCGGCATTTTTTTTATATGGCCTGTCCTTCCGCACTCTGGACCGGATATTCGAGAGTCTGCTGATACTGAATATGTTCATTGCTGAATTGTATTTTGGAAACATTTTAATATCATCATAAATATAACTTTTAGCTGTTTTTTTTCCTATTATGGTGGTGTCCAGTCATCAGTTAAGACCCAACGTAATTTAACCTCTACTTTTCCACAAATGCCATCTACAAGCTGTGTCCCATCGTTACAAGTCGAGGGATGTTGTCTTAATTCTCACCATTGCATGCAGACCTTTTATTTATGTTTTAGTAAATTTAGAGTCCAAAATGTTCACTATTCCTAGATACGTCGGTACATTCCTATCAATAAGGTTTCAGCTTCTCGTCCAAAACAACTGAAAGCATTTAACAAAGGCCTCGGATTGTAATAAATTAAGAGATGTTACTACGCGACGAACAAAGGAAATAGTTCCTTTTTCCCTAATGAAATAAAGCATAAACATTTCCATTGAATAAAAACGATTATTGTATTTACGATCCTTGCGGAAAATGTAAGTTAATTTACGTGCCATATTAGTGACTCCATTTGTTTACATTTTGTATATGGCTAAGAATTTCTTCATTTAATATTTTGTAATGTCTGAAAACTGAGGGAAATTATATCCTGCAATACTCAAGGAGTATATGTAATATTCTATTCGTAAAGAAATTCGAAGGTAATCTTGATCTAATAAAATTCAATGTATATTTTGTTAATAAATTAATTCGCTATCTGTCTAAAGTATGTACGGAACTAGGAACAGTTAGATTTAGGATTAATCACTTCTTGACTAAAGATGAATATAGAATTAAATAATTTTTCGGGTTTATATAAATAAGTACATGGACAACGCCGGGAACCCAGCTGGTTGAAAATAAATATGTATGTGACGTATTCGCGCTATCGCTACTGGGTTGTGTGTGTTATTTTCCGCCGCAAAGGAATGAAGAGTGCCCAACTGAATTCCGTTGTCGGGCAATTACTTGCATCTTGACTCTCCCGAGGTAGCGGCTAGTCCTCGACAGCCTTTGAAAGAGCTGTAATTCAGATTTCAATCAAAAGATCGTGCGCTGCAAGCTGTGATATTAACCGCAAACCCTCGCACGAGACTACGGCATCAAATATTGTAAAGAACCAGATATAGTGATAGTATAGGTGATCATCATTATATTGCTGAAATTTGGATGGCTGAGAAGCTGAATTTGTGGAATTAGAGAAATTTGTGGTATGATTAAGTACCTCATTTATAATTTCGTCGACAAAATTTCCAAATTTGTCTTATAGCAATTTACAAAGTGCCCACCAACATCGTTCAGACATTTCAAAAGAATGGTTTGCTGTAGTAACTATAGGCATGTAGACGCCGGGAATCCCACAATTGGCCAAAAACAACTTTATTGCGTATACCATTGGAGTAAAGGAGATGAAGTTTGCAAGGTGGGGGAACTTCGTATAAAAAGTGCGGGACGTTTAAAAAGCAAACCACTTCAATAAGACCTCTCACGATCATGTTACATTCGAAAGAATTACAAAAATTCTAAAACATAAACATCTGCAACAAATAAGAATTACTTACTCCAGAAATTTATAACAATGATCTTCCTCGGTCCCTTAAGTTTACGATCCCAAATTACGCCCATTAGCCGGACCCCTGCCCTCGGAAACTTATAAACGGCAGGTCTCAAACTGTCGTATGTGTTTAATAATTCGATCATTTACATACGATTACATGTGTACCGGTGCCCCATGAGTTTATCGACTTTTATGTAATTTGATAAAAAAAAATCAGTAAATTTTAGTTCAATTAACATTATTAATTCGTGTTTTGGAAACGAAGAAAATAAAGTTTAACTGTGTGTAAATTACTTATAAATTAAGGAATTTAACGAAATGTTTCGAGTTCAAAAGTCAAAGGCCACTGAAATCAAAGTTGTACTGTTCATGAATATGTGAAATCACTGGGTACTGCTAGTTGGGTTAACAATCCTTTTTAATATCGTATTTGTTACTTAGCTGACGTCACAAGCGTAGCTGCTAACAAAGCATTGCTTACTTTGTGGCGTCTCGTTTACTTCCACTGGCAATATAAATGAGATAACAGAGAAATAATGTGGTGTAATCTCTGGCATTGAAGTCGACGGAGAGTACCGCTTTCTATTATATCAGTAATGCATTAGGCATTTATTCATCATATATTAAACATTCCATTATTATTACAATCGTAAAATGTGAAAACTTATGAAGCCTGTTTTCATATATCTCTCGACCAAAATACAAAATTTAAATTTCCTCAAAGTAAATTGATAAAATGAAAAAAATTACGTCTGATTGAAAATAATGAATAAGAAAGATAGCCATTTCAGACAAAAAAGTGGTAATCTAAATACCACACAACGTTTCTGGGATCCTTGTCCCTTTCCTCAGGTGCGAAGTGACAAGTGCAGTTATGTTGCTCTAGGCTCTTCTTGCAGTTTGTTAATCTTGGGAGCGGCATGAGTGCATGCCGCAACAATATCCTGGATTGATAGCTGTGATAAGGCTATTAACTGGCAACAATTTCACAGGTGGACATCGCCAGGACGTCAGCCGACAACACAGAGTTTAGGATCAACTTCACCAACGTCCAGCAGCAGATGCTGTGAATACGTGAGCGAAACGTTGCATACCTATTTCACAATTTCCTATTTGTGTTTTCGTCTTCTAAAATTTCATTGTGCATAATTGTCAAGGGTTTTCTGTACCCACCACAACACTGAGAAAAATTCCAGAGCTGAAATAATAACGACATTAGTAATTGTAATCAATTTACCTAATTATATTAATGTAATTAAATGTCCAGTTATTTAATGTCCCAAAGCCCAAACTGCTTTGGTTTCACCGACATCCTAATGATAATTTTCTGGCCACCCCAGTGGTTATGAACACTGTCCTCAGGTATGTCTGATAGGTAATATAAATATAAGGTAACTTAAAAATTCTTCTCTCAAATACTAAAATACGCGTATTGACTATTTAGATTCACTGATAATAATGACGTTAATAAAATACCGCTATACGGATCTTGACGGAATACATTTCTTAAAAAGTCAACTTAAATTCGATTATATGAGATTTATGCTTATAACTGATAATAAACACTAAAATAACTTGAAAATATTGTACGTTTCTACGAAGCGAACTTTTACTATTTCAGTGAGATTCACTTAGTATTAACACTCAATTATAGTGTAAAACATAGAATACACTTCATTGAAGTAAACTTAGAATTTAATTGAAACAAGAAAAGTTTTAATCAAAAATTTATTGTATTTATCATCTTACTTAAAAAAATTCACATCAATCTCAGTTGCTATCAATTAAATCAGAGTGTAATTAATGTCTGTAGAAACATTCCAAATAAATAAATGTTTCCAATTAATCCAATTTATGAATATTTTAGAAGACGAAAACACAAATAGGAAATTGTGAAATAGGTATGCAACGTTTCGCTCACGTATTCACAGCATCTGCTGCTGGGTGTTGGTGAAGTTGATCCTAAACTCTGTGTTGTCGGCTGACGTCCTGGCGATGTCCACCTGTGAAATTGTTGCTAGTTAATAGCCTTATCACAGCTATCAATCCAGGATATTGTTGCGGCATGCACTCATGCGGCTCCCAAGATTAACAAACTGCAACTCCTCAGCTACTCTTGCGATTAATATATATATATATATATATATATGTGTGTGTGTGTGTGTGTATGTGTGTATGCTGCATATTACACCTCGATGAAAAAAATATATTAAGTGTCTCTAAGAAGCGCAGACTGCCACCCTATTGAGTTCAGTACGCACATGTGCAAACAGTCGGCTGCTCCGAAAATCTATAATCCTTACCGACTAGCAGAACAACATCTTCCTTCATCGAAATAGTGTGGATTTTTTCCCTCCGAAATCCTGCAATTTGGTAAGACCCTTCTCATTACGAGTGTTAATGGGGATGACAAACAATTCAGAAGGACAATTTCCTGTTAAATAATGTGTTCAAGTCAGCCGTTTGATTGAGAATAAACTGCAGTAAGTAAAGAATTATATATTATTCAAGGTGTTGTTACTGATGAATATAAAACTAATATTGCCAGGAAAATGTTGCGGCTCTTAAGGTAATTGATTACGAAGGTTCATTTTACTTCATTATATTCTTGAGTACGTAGATATATGACAGGCGAAGAGTAAAGGGAAAAATAAACTTATCGCCCTCAAAATGTAACTTGCTGCTCCTATAAATGAGATTCCTAAGTGATAATAGTAATAAGTTATTTTTTTATAATACTGAGTATAAATTACTTTCTTTCTGTAATATTAAATTCAAACTGGATAATAGAATTATTCTATTATTTCAGTCAGTACTCATGGTAAATGTTTTTGGAAATATAATTAATTAAAGCGTCGTGTTTTGATATGTGTTAGTTTTTGTTTGTAACAAAAAGTCGATTCACTGTACATAATTGGACAAGTTTATATTACTTGCTCTTCAAATATTTACAGGGACTGTAATAAAGAAAGAATTTGAAGACGTGGAATGTGGCAGGTGTTTTGTAGCTTCTGTGTCTGTTGGGAGAGACAGTTACTTGCCGGAACACGCGGAACGAGTGGCGTAGTTCGTAATTTTAGCGCTGCACGTGGGAGATTTTAACGCGCGTCTGGAAAAGCAGCCTCACGTGTAGGGGCAAGGCTTCAAGGCTCTGTGGGTGCCGTGGGTGCACAGTTAACGGTACACTTCACTGGCGGCCTTTCTCTCTGCACACAGCACCAGCGCTGGCCTTGGGCGCGCAAGTGCTCAGGTAAATGGCAACGTGAAGGCGAGGAGCCTCCCTCCCTTTCTATATGCAACCAGATTGCGACTCAGTTCCTTATTACGAGAAAATTATATTTATCATTTTGACACGGGTTCTGGTCTTCTCACTCTAAAAACATATTTACACATTTCAATAATATGAACTATTAAGATATAAAAGACAATTATTACTAGAAATTTTACTGTTATTGGTATAATTATTTATTTCCTTAAAGTTATTTTTTCGATTAATCTGCGTTGAAGAAGCATAACATGTTAACTCGCGAATGCATAATATATAAATTGTTGTTATAATAATATATTTTTATTATTATTTATTTATTATTATTATTAAGCTACTGTTGGGCATTCGCCCGGTGGTTGCTATATCTACAAAAATAAAAATACATAAATTACATATATACAAATATACCATATATAAACTTATATGGGTAACATAAACCAAGTGTCTTTGTTCCCGCTGCTATATACTTATATATCGCCAAAATTTTCTTTTTAAACAGTTCAAAACACAAATTAAGCGACACCAAACACGTGCGTGGGACATAAAATTAGCCATTTTGAAATCGTAACAAAGTAATCTTTCATTCAAACGTAACAAAATCACTAAATATTTATATATTCCAGAAAAAGTTAGACATATGAATGTTTGTATTCAATAGACAGAAAAGGCTTCAAGGCTGTATACAGTGCTGCAATGCAATATGGTTCTTTAATTAAAAGTAAATCGTTGGATCAATGTTAGTCTGAATTGGGCGATGATTATATTAAATTTATTTTACGTTCATCATCGTATGAGGAAATGAGATTACTTCATATACAATTTACAATATTGGTAAATACTCAACTCCAATTTTATATGTATAACATTCATGTATATATAATTAATTAATGCAATTAAATATATTGAAAACCGGAAAAATCTGGCAGGCTTCTTATTTACTTTAAGGTTATAATCTTATTTACTTTAAGGTTAAATCTCATTTCTCTTCTCAGGCAGTGTCTCACAACCTAATTTGGCTCTGGATCAATTATTACTCCTCTAAAAAAACTTAACCCTTATTTATTCTACGCTGATGGCATTCATCATTCTCCAAATTCGAGACTTTTATGTCGGCGATTTTTGAAATTAAAAATAATTGGGGACGAAAACCAGAACGAACAGAAAATGACGTCATACTGACCATAAGACATCAGACAATCAACTGTTGTCAATTAAGTCAACCACTTGTCAAAACCGCAATAAATGTACTAAGAATCGCTCGGACCGATTTAAAAGAATTAGATAGGAATGAAGGTGAATGTAAAAGTTGTATAGCACTTATATAAATAAATAAAATGGTACTTTTGCCTGTACATTACGTAGAATCGTGTTATTTTAGTAAATATTTACGTTTCATGAAAAAGTTTGTCGTGTCGAGTTCGCTTTTCACACGAAAACGGACCTACCGATTTCAAGGAAATTTTATACTGTTGTTGCATGGAAGATCCTTAGCTATATAGAATTACCTCCCGATATCCTGAGACATCATGGTGGATGTTACAAATATTTTTGTCGCTTTTAGTAAGGAAAAGATTTTGATACGCATTTATATAGAGGTGTAAGAAGGTTTTAAGCAACAGGTAACTGTCAACTCGCAATATTGCGACTAGTTGGAAAATGTTTCAGGGATTTTTTTCGTTTTTGCAGGAACACTGCTAAACGGAATTTCTCGGTAGTAGTGAATAACTTTAAACTATGCTATTTTTTCATCCAACCATTAGAAAAATTTATTACTTAAAATTCTCTCTTCCCAATTTACATTTACGTTTTATGTGGTAGATAAAGAAAAACATTTTTATGCCAAAAATAGTTTGATGGAGCTAAAAAAAAGTAATAATATAGATAGCCAAATACTGATAAAAGAAGTGATAAGATAAATACTACACAACGTTTCTGGAAGTATTGTTCCGAGAGAGACGCAACTTCACTACTCAGTTGACAAAACTCAAAAGCCTTCTTTCCAGAAAAAAAATATGCAGTTGTGTCTCTCTCAGCTGTTGCATATTTTCTGCATATGAAGGAAGGAACATGGCTTCCAGAAACGTTGTGTGGTATTTATATTATAACATATTTTGTCTGTATTTGGCTGTCTTTCTTACTATTAATTTTTAAAGAGACGTAAAATTTTTCTTTTTTTTAAAAAAAAAAGTGAATAAAATATTAATTGAAAGCAAAACTTGATATTGAAATGAGTTATAGGCCTAACCCTATATATAAAAGATAATCCTAATTTTATCGTATCAATTGCACACATTGGTGGCAAAAATATATTCCAAAACAAACTCAGATTAAGAACAGCGGACAGTAGTTTCATACCTGTATGAAGGACGGACACCCAGGTAAAGCATAGTCATATAAGAATATTGGATTTCAGGGATAATTATAAAGTAATGCGGTGCTGTCGAAACAATTATAAGAAGTCAAGAGAGTAAACGTACCATATTAGATGGAAAAATAAGGACGGTCGTCTGGAAATAAGTTTGTATGAAACTGGAATGAATGTATGATTATGGAAGTGAAATTGGAAATAATAGTACGGGAGCTCAGATCCCTTAGAATGAAATTATACAAATGTAAATAGTGTAATGACTTAATTTTGCCTGCCCGGACTTGAGTATGTTCGTTGTATGTAAATTTCTGCAACAAGTGTTAATTTAAGTTTACGTTGGTATACGTGAATAGAAGGCAGTTTTTTCATATATATTGCTTATGGCTAGAATTTATCGTTGAATTTTCCCATACTTCGATATATATGACATTTAACTATAATTAAATAAATAATGTATGGTGTTTATTATATATTTATACTTACTTTTTCTGACTTGTCGGTTATTTTATTTAATTTCTAATAATATATAGAACCCGTACCATGTGACCAGTTTACGCGATTCAATCACCCTACTGCGCGCACTTACTATGAGCTGTAAATAATAGTGCTTGAAGCAAATGGAAGCCTTTATTCCATTGATTTATCATTCTTTACCAGTGTTCAGCTTGAAGGGTTGAGAATTACGTACTACTTATTTAATGGTATGTTGATGTGCACCTCAAGACGCAGAGGTCATCTACGTGTTTTCATGTGTCTGGTGATGCTCGGAAGCACATGTGAAGCGGCAATGACCTTCCATTCCCACGCAGCTGCTGGAGTGGAACTGTTCGTTTTTGTGGTCAGACATGTAGGCGTGCATCCATATTGTTCCTTTCTCTCTCTCTCTCTGCTTACACTTTCTTTAGTGACCGCCGTCCTTTTGTGAAACTGTCCGCTTTTTGTAACACTTTTAGAGTTTCAAGTTTCTAACAACTTTCAGAATGCACTTTTTCTAAAAGTTTGATTCTTCTAGAAGGAGATTGATTATGTTGAACGGATGTACTGCAAGTCATTTATTAATTTGTTAGAATTATTTTTTTTGTAGAATAATACTTTATGAACACAATATAACCAAGTAAATAATCAAACTGTTAACTTTATATAATGCCAAGAGTTAATGAGACGATACGATAGAATTTCTGGTTTATCGAATCCCTTGTTCTTTCTAGTTTTTGAAATACAACATAGATTTCTGCACCTAAGTTCATAAACATTGGAAACTTCAGAAGGCGACTGAGTAAATTCGATGAACTATAATTGGGCCAAACGTATTAAGAGCCTGAAATATAAAATATACCCAACACTAGTGAATAAATCTTAATTTTTAGAACTATTTTATATTGCACCACTATACTTGCATGCGTACATAAAACTATTGAAAAGTGTCACCTCACTTCGTATTATTAATTTCTTTATATAGTTTATAAAGCCTTAAAGAGAATAGTTCCCGAACGCTGTTACAGATAATTAAATCTAATCAGGGTGTAACCGCAGTAGGGACTAAGCTGTTTATGTGTATGTAAATTAGCACTAACATCCATGTGCGTGAAGGAATCTCTGACGCAGCCCACACAGGCAGACTTCAAACCGCACTTGTGTCAACAAGGTCAGTGTGTTAAAGGTCCTCTATTATACGACCCCACCTGCAACAACAAATAACTTTCTTGGCTATTTCGACGCGTTTATAACATCAAATAAGGTCCGAATAATTATAAAAATATTAGTAGCTCTAACATTACTTCGTTAAAACGCAGTACCCATTTGCCTTATGTTTTCCAATACTTTATGCTTACAGCAGCAACTTTTCTTTTCAGTCTTCCACTGTACAATTTTTTCTCCTCTTGTTTGTAAAATATTACGAATATTACTAATGTTGCAAGCCTGGTTGAAGCATGTTAAATTTGTAACCTTAATCATTCAGGATCAGACCTGAATTTGCGGGCCCCGAAAAACTTCCAGTAGTGAACGGGAGTATACTAGAATAATGATTCTAACCATAAATGGGGAAGTTTATGTTACGTATTCTGAGGTTCAGGACCTGTGAAGGCTCGTAAACATTATAATGCAAAATTTCTCTGCCGTGTTCACCCAGGAAGGAAGGAAGGGACCATAATGGAGTCATAAAAGGTTCAATTATTTATTGATTTAACTATAATATAAGTATAACTATTAATACATATGTTTGTTTTTATGAAGGGATTTCGTATTCTGGGGTAATGCTACAATGAAGACGCTCAGAGTATAGAAAATTTGCTAATACCTGACACCTATTAACGGTAAGGTTAATTTCCAACTTGGAAAACGATTGGAAAACGTATGAATATACATGATGAAAAGTGGACGTCGTGGTTTTTGAATTCGAATTAATTCTATTTGTGTATTACTTTCAGTGCTAGAATGGTATTTTATTCAACTTTACATTGAAATAGTGTATGCATATTGTGCATAACGCTTGGTATCGAAGGTTGAAAGGTGCTGTATAATCAGAAAGGATTCCCACAAAAGCTCTAATTTCCGCTACGTTCCATTATGCAGCTACCTTATTCGGATTTTATCCTACGTCATTCTAGGGATCCGCACAGGAGCGAACATATACAGGCATTGAACATTGTACAGGCTAGCGTGAGTAAAATATGTCGTAGGACTTGTGAAATGGAAATCGAATACTAAGGAGAAAAATTTACCGGGCGAAGATAAGTACGGAACGTTAAAGGCCACCTAATTATGTTTTTAATAAAGAAACACACTTTGGAAAATAGAGGAAGAGAACAACGCACACATGTGGGAAAATACCTGTTACTGAACATAACTGAAAGATTAAAACGATTAGCCATCAAAAATAATAACGACTTCAGCAAGACAATAAAGAGTAGGGTATATAAACTAGTTTGTATAGTATCTAGGCTTTCAATGTGGAATAAACTCATTATGTTTCGATTTTTAATCAATAGCGGAATGTAGTGCAGTGGAAGAAATGTTTAAGATTCGATACCAAGCTAATATAATATAAATAAAATATATTGTTTTAAAAATAAATCTAATAAATAGTGTGCATGTAAATATATGGTTGTTTGATTGTATGTTCCTTATACAAATCTACAACCGTGATGCAAATTTCACCAAACTTCGTACACGTGTTCCTTGCGACTAGAAAACAAACACTGGCGGGGTGAGACACGTAGGGGTGGGTCTACCACCCCCAGGAGCAGGGTTGGACGGGGGTGGAAATTTTCAAACATGTTAAACCGTCGATATATTAGTTGAAATAAACGTTTTCGGTGTCAATGACTTCAACCTCTTTCGGCATAGGAGGTGAGCTTATTTAGGGATAGAGGTCGAGGCGCGTTAAATGAAAATAACGCAAAAGCAACCGAGATGGTAGTAAAATCGGGGGTTATGTATATATGGCAACCCGGGCAACGCCGGTAACCCAGCTAGTAAATAAATAAATGTGGCAGTGACGCACATAATAATTTTGCGTTAAAAATTAAATGAAGGAATGATAGTAGAAATTGAATGAAAGTTCTAATTTTCATGGAAGAATAAATTAAAGTCATCAATACAATTTTTTTTTATTCTGTTTATTTTAATTTAGACTTATGTTTAATAACTACTAATTCAGTAAATTAATTAATTCAATGTGTTGAATTAATCTCGCATATTATAACTTTGTATGCTTAAAAAAATTACGCTGATCGGTTTGATCTTTGAGAAAAAATGTTGTCAAATATTTTTGTAAGTGAGATTCTTGTAGAATTGTAAATGTCTTTTTTAAAAGATTTATTCAAATCTTTTCTGCGCTGATGAATATGGAAATATTTTCAACAACCTCAGATTTTCAAAATTGAGTATTTTATTTTTTTATTGAAATGCGACATATTGGAGGTGGAATATAAAAATATCAATCCAATCTACATTAACTATGAATCTTGTTGTTTACCTGAGTCAGTGAAGTCAACGGAGAAGCATATTCAAATTTTTTTTTCAATTGTTTTGTTACCAGTGTTAAATAAAAAAATATCAAATTAATTTTCAGCAATAATCAAGGTTAGCACTCAGTAGAACATTGTTCGAAGTATTTGAAAAGTTTGCTGTAATAATTAAAAGTAGTGAAATGTTTGAAGTCTTATAGAATTTCTAATTTGTTCAGCTATTCCTGGACGTTAAATGCCACTAACTGCAGTGTTAATTAATTTATTTCACGCAAGTCAAATTTTACGTTAAATTCTCGAACACTGTGCTTCCGTTTCAGTTTTCCTGTTTTCCCAACAATTTATTTGTAAATTAATAACACCCTACATGGAAGCTCCTGAACGTAATAACCACGATTATAAGCTAAAATATTTGTCGGTATAAAATGATTTTTCTAACTTAACGACATCCATTGCAACGGCAGTCATACGTCTGTCAACCTTTTAATTACTTTTCTTCCGGAGAGTACTTGTTGAGGAAATGTCGCTCACGTAAATTCTCTCGCACGATGTGGGATGTTATCTAGCCTTACGACAGCTGACTTGTCCTGGACAAGTTTTTTCAGTTATACTCGCAGGAGAACTCGTCGCTGAGGCTATAGCAGTGGCAATATACTGCGCACTTCGTGAAAACCGAACTGCCCCTAATCATGTAGATAACATGTCGGAGAAATGCTGGAAGAACGTGGGTCAAATGATTCAACAAATTTTAATCGTAATAATTAATTAATATACGATTTTCAGAAGCAGTAGACCGAAAATTGCAACAACTTCCAATTATCCCTTTACATCCAGACATAACTTACGTAAATTTCGACACCGTAAGAATAAAACTTACATTTTTAATCCTTTATTGATCCATCGCCGTTTTCTTATATCAAAGTATACTAAGTGAGATGTTACAGATTTTTTGTTAAAAATTATTATAACCTCTTTTAGGAAAAATGTGGTAGTAGCAATGAGAGTTTAAGGGACGTTTATACGTACTCTCATACAAGCACTCAAATTCAGTTACCATAACTGGGAAAATCAAACGTTAAGCCTGTTTCTTAAGTGGTCGTTCGTTAATTGTTTTCCTTTTCTGTGTGTACAACCGATATGAAATTTGAAAAAACGATTTGAGCAACAGAGCAGTGTTATAAATCTTCCGTGAAGCTGACGACCAGAGACTGCTAGAAGTCCACCAGAAGGTGTACCGAACTCTGGATTGATTGTGCCCTTCAGTAAACATTTTCCATGACCTGAAAATGAGACAATTTAGGCTGTAGCTTTTACAAGCGCTAAGTGAAGATGATTTCTGGTTTTTTTCTTGCTATGGATTCTTATTCGCAATTAATCCGATCATGTCATTACGCAAATAAAATGGACCGATGAAGACACATGGAAGCTAAACTGCCATGACACGGCCTGAATCTTTAGATTGGCCTCGTGAATATCTACACGAAACTATCGCAAAAGAATTTAACACTCCTGATGACACTTTTCCGAGTGGCATTTGGAGTTTCTAAGGACCCTAAGTTTTTCAAGGGATGACTGTTGCCAACTGATGTTCTCCGATTGTATGACACGTGATCATCTTATAATATTTTTATTTTAGGCGATATGCAGTTCATAAAGCAGTAATAAAGAACAGTTTTGGGTTTAAGTGAGGGTATTCTTGTCCCACCAACTCCAGAAATAGGTTGGTCGTATTGGAACAACAGAATGACGACCCAGATCATGTGAAATTTCACAATACGAATTTTAGATATGGGGTATCCTGATGGTTAGCTCAGAAAGAGGAAACTGATGCTCGAGAAAATATTCCTTAAATTCTATATTCTGTCATCTGTAAATCAATGGCTAAACGCTGTCAATTATGTATTCATGAACAGGATCTCCAGTTTGAACAATTTTTCTACACATTTGTCTAATAAAATGAAAGCTGACGATGTTGACTTAAGGACGTTACATCAGCTCGGCTCAACATTGGAAACGGAATATTAATAAGACTAAAAGTGGTGTTTTAATGTAAAATTACTACTCAATAGTTGTTGAAACTCTTTCTTCTATCCGTCGCTCATCCTTAAAAGTATGATTTTTACGGAACGTACCGTTAACTCAGAAACAAATTAGACGTAACGAGATTTTTTACAGTGCCAGAACTTTCACGACGATATATTTTTAACACTATTAAACGGTATCCTTACCTAAAATGCATGACTCACTTCAAAGTGTGCTTTAAGGGGGATGAGCACCATGTGATTATGAATAATCAACAAAAAACTACACCCGTTCAGAACATTTACAATTACGATTTTTAAGTTGTGAAATCTCACCATTATTTATATAAATATTAATATTGTTTTGTCTTTACAAAAAAAAATTATTATTGGGTAAATTATTGAATCTTTCTCCAGTGGTGTAGTCACTAGTTTCGTTACATCTGATAAATATTTGATTATCTGGTGCTACGTTTTCCTATCGCTCACTTCTTGAAACGCCCAAATCCTATTGTAGGGACACGTGCAACAACAAAATAGGGTACCAATTCTCTAAGGAGTTACAGCTTCGCGCTTATTTCGTCTGTACAGATAATATTTTAATTTCCCGCAGCCTATTAGTACAGGTATATTACTGCCGACGAGCATGACTAAGGACTACCTGCTTCAAGAATCTTTTCAGTGCCTGCTTACGTATGCAAATCTTGCGGGGTCAAGCTTATCCCTCGGGTCTTCAGAAACATGGAAGTGCAACAATACCGTACTTAAATACAAAATTTTTCAATCATTTGCAACCGGACGTAAGGCCTTCTTACCTTCTAGTAAATTTATTTACCAAATAAGTACTCTTTCAATTATTATTTGCCTGATTATAATAAAACAAAGTTTACGATCCTCACATACTCCGTGTTGCTTCGCACATAACTTTCTGCTATAATGGTGCCCAATCATACTTCACCTTACTTTTTATTCTACATTTTTTAAAATGTTTTTCACGCTCCATGTAACTTGCATATCGGTAAATATCGATGAATTTGGAATTGAAATTTCGTGGCAACGGTGTGAAGTCATTAGTAGATAGATGTTGTCGAGTTTTTCGTTGCCTGGATGGTATTTTTGCGAAGAGAAAGCTGAGAATAAAAGAAATTAATACGATTTTTATACTTTTTTTGTTTCACACTTCTATTCCTCATATTTCTCTTGTTGCGCAATTCTTCTTGCTATAACTTCGTCTTTTATCTGTCACATCCATCTCATCTATTCTTCTATTATTAGCTTTCTCTTCGCAAAAATACCATCCAGGAAATGGAAAACCCGACATCTGCTAATAAAAATATAGCTCGTTCAGGCAACCAGACTTAGGAAAACTTCTGGAGTAACCGTAGTACTTTGATCCCTGGTTCAATAATTTTCTATTAAATATGATAATCTAAGCTATGATCCATTCGATGCGGCAACTTTTCCGTTATTACTTGCAGTTGGAAATGTCGGCTGTTCAGTGCCAGCCTGGAGCAAGTTGTTGACCCCGTCTAGGCACAGACGTTACCTCAGGCCTGTCAGTCCACTGCACCTTCATTAAGGCCCCCTGATTTTCATCGCCTTATACGTTAAATTACCTGGGTCACCACGCATGTGCGACTGTGTTTACAGTTTTCATATCAGAATTTGGCAGCGTTCCCATTGTAGTGAATTTTCTTACTGAACATGATTTAGGATCTCGCCAATCGAGTTTTCGTCATGTAACTTCATGACGAGCATCATGGTCCTTTAAAACAGCGGTAATATATCAAACTTTGTAACAACTAAACTAGTGATGAATTGAAATAATTTTTTCAATGGCCAAATAAATCCAAATTTTGGGAAAGTATTTAAAAAACACTCGCCAATCGAGTTTTCGTCATGTAACTTCATGACGAGCATCATGGTCCTTTAAAACAGCGGTAATATATCAAACTTTGTAACAACTAAACTAGTGATGAATTGAAATAATTTTTTCAATGGCCAAATAAATCCAAATTTTGGGAAAGTATTTAAAAAACACTATATAGTCACTAGTAAAATTAGAGAATGTTCTTTTCTTGGAATAGCATCACTATTCACTCTTGCAAACTGCCGAATTATTTTTCGGTTCATTACGCTCGTTTTTTAACGTTATTAATGTTCTAGTCCAAATTATTGATCATCTCATCTCATGGGTTTCAGTTGAGGTCTCTCATCATCCATCAGCCAACTCTTCTCTCATTGTAGCTTTCATTTTATATTTCTAATGCTTTTCACTATATCCGTAATAATTGACTAAAATCAAACACTGTCAGAAACTGAACTAATATATAGCTGTAATAAAGACAGAAATCACGGGCTGATATGATGTATACCACTGTAAAATAATACCAACACGAACTTTATTAGGAATGGATTAATTGAAAAGTAATTGTAGTCGGGAACACAAAGACTAAGAATGCCATGAACAATACAGATCATCAATGGAAACCAATTTAAATTTTCCTTAATATTGTGTACAGGCAATCATACAGATCCGATAAAAGAAGACACAATACATTGTATTTGAAATGTAGCAAAATGGGATCAGAAGTAATATATTTATAGTATATATATTGTAATAAATACAAATAAATTACTTAAATATTAAAATGATTGGATGTTTTAGTAAGAACTCACGATTTTAAAATAGACAAACAAATCAATTTATTAACACACAATTTACATTTACACAAGTAATCAAATAAATTTTTACAAGTTAGTAATTAATGTATTACAGTGAAATTGAATCTTTCTCAGGGTCGTTTACAATAAAGAAAACACATACAATAACCACATTCGAATTCTGAAATCTGACGATTATACCTTTACTTCAACTTTTACAACTATGAATACTGTGAAATATTAACTTACAATCTTTGGTAATCCATGAAATTTGGCTCACTCGCATACTAACACTCACTCACTTTATACAGGCCATAAAGAGGACCAAGTTGTGCACACACTTTACACTGAACACTTTCGTCAGTACAACTACGCAGATTGTTCACGTAACAGCAAACTAGTACCACCTGACTTTCTTCTCACGATGACTTCTCGACGACGACTTAGATTTATCTCGGCCACCTAACTTGGCCCATTGTCCATTAAGACCACCACCGACCAACTTTCCTGACAGACTCCTTCTCACGACGAACTCGTATTTATTTTCGCCACATAACTGGGCCCGATGGCTACGAGAACCACCACCGACGATCGCTACTAATAGAGTGTTTTCACGACGAAACTCCTAATTTATTTCGGCCACCTAACTTGGCCCAATCCGGCCCCTAGGACCAACACCGATGATCGCTCCTAATAGACTGCTCTTTCCTTTTTTTTTTTTTTTTGGGTAATAGGCTACATGAGGGTAATCCACGTTCTGGCAACTCCCCTTTAATAGCATAGGAAGGGACTTGAAAGGGGGGATGCGGTAAGGTAGAAGAAGGCAGCCAAGGGTTAACTAGGGCCCCCGGGCTATGGTTTAAGGATCCTACCCGGCAATTGGCCTAAAAGTGATACGACGCCTTATATCTCTTTCTTTTGCGCACTTCACCACAAAACCCTGTGCACTTTTCCCCACACCCTCGTCTAATTTACCATCTGCCGCTGATAATACGAGTCCAAACTGCGACTCAGGACGGCCTTTTGCATACCGCACCACAGAATTCGGACGCACTTTTGCCCCTTCCCCACAGGGTTTTGGGTGCAATTGTGCACACCGTACCACAGAGCCGGGTGTACACACACTTAACTCACCCTTTTTTAATTTGCCATCTGTGGCTCAATTTTATCATTATATTCTTGGGTACAACCTGAGTGCCTTCTGCCGTTGACCACGCGAGTCCAAATATTTGTTCATTAATTAATTATTACATTTTATTTACAATATATATATATGTATATATATATATATACATATAATATATTTCGGTAATTCCATTGTCCGATTTGGGGAAGGTGTTAGCCGAAGTCGGACTGGGTCTAGGAGCATGTCTCTTGGCAGGCCTAAAAACACTATAATTTTTTCACTGATGTAATTTCCCATATATATTATCTCTCTTCTCTTACAGTTATGGTTAAACCAAAGGAGAAAGGTTTATTCTGTCTGCTATTGACATGTTTCGATCCTGTTAGGTTTTCAGCCAAACACAACAGCCAGACGATGCTATATTTTAAAAGGATGTGTGGTGACAGGATATTGGAGAAACAAAATCACATAACTGAAATGCTAGTCAAATTCCATCACTGTTAAATAATGAGATGACTGGGAACGTTTCGGAGGAATGTCTCGTCAAGGTTAGCAACTTTTCTTTGTCGAGTGAACCTGGTGATTACATTCGCAAACATAAGTATACGTTCATTGTTGTGTAATACGAAAATTATTCGGGGACATGCTCCTTCAGCAAGTCTTGGAGTCCTGTGATTTTTTGGAAGGGTTTGCTACATTCTTTAATACTTACTGAATGTTTATTAGATCATAACAAATGAGCTTGTTTTTTATACTTGCCGAAACTATACATAGGTATATATTGTGCTATAGACTTTTAATTGAAGTAAACAAATTCCAGCATGTTGTAGCCAAATTATGTAATATAAAATGAAACAAAGGAATGAAGTTTACGTTGAAATTAAACCAAAATTTTTAAAGATATAACAAAATTGACAATTTTGATTTACGTTGACTATACGTTTTAGGTTTTTTAAGTAAATGCCTCAGCTTTCATGAGAATCTAAATTTCAGGGCCGCTTATAGGGCCTCTAATAAATACAGTGATTTGCAATTTCCACCAAGTTACAAAAGCAAAAAATGATTAATTTACAATAATAAAAGTTCATACAAACAACAACTAAACTATAGAAATCTGACAGTAAAGTTATATTTGTATAAAGGTTCACAAAAGAAAGTTTTTACGTACCCTTTTATTTTGGGCTGTATGGTACCTGTTTGTGCACTCGTGATTATTTTAAATTTTTATAGAACAATATTTTCATTGGCCGGCCATAGTACTGATTTTATACTTTCCACACTACGCGTAACACATATTTCGGCCCCTTTCTACCTAACTGTCATCACCCTTGATTTTGCAGTCTCTGCATTCTCGCGCCAAACAATACTGTTCTCTACATTGACCGGCTTTAAAGTTACGCCGCAATAATTAAATAAACCATTTAAATTAGACATTTCATTACACATTGATAATCTCTACAATATATAAACACGGCTTCTTACAACAACGCACTATTTTTCAGAATATTTATATAATTCATTGCTCTTTTTTCCATTATTATATTATATAAGTTAATACCGCAATAATATTTTTCAGGGTGTGCAACTTTTAAGTATTAAATTTGTGGTATCACATCGTTGACAATCGAAATTTCGAAACCTAACAGACTTTCGTACGAGATATAATTACTGAGCCCTCCCTGCCTCGATGTGCAGACATGTAAAGGACATTTAAAAATAGTAATGTAAGTTTATTTAAATATTCATCACAATATTATATTCATCATAATCAAAGTAGGCCTGAGGCAGGAGAAGTAAAATAATAAATAGCTGGTGTGGTTACATAAAATAGAGATAAATTTTCGTATAATCCTCCAGTTAAAGTGAGGGAATGCTGATAATAATAATAATAATTATAGTCAGATATGAAAATGGTTAATATTCCAAACTATGTTACTTTGTTTAGTTGTTTAAAATTAATCATTTTTATGTCTTATTACTTTTAAGTATTTGCACTAGAAAATTGATATCTCAAGAAGAAGGAGAATATAAGAAAAGGAACCTAGAGCAGTTTTTAAATACATGTATTACATGTGGAATTTCCTTAAGTTCTTATACTTAAAAAAAACCAAGTCAAATAATATTTTCCCCCTTGACAATATTTGATTTTATGAATAGGTTGGTATAGACTTTATTAACCTTTTTATGTATATTAGTTGTACTTCTATTCATTTTGCAATTTATTAATTATTTTTACTGATTTAAACTAAAATGAAAACTATACATATATATTAATTTTTTTTCAATATTTGACATATATGTTGTATTACTATAACAAATTATTTTTCTCATTTATTTTTAAAAGTTAGATGAAGGAAAATCATAAGATAAATTACAAATATTTCAAATAATTATTTATGAAAGGTGAAGAGATATATACAGTTTAGAAATTGATATGTAGGAAATCGTTTTTCGTATTTATTTCAAAACACCTCCCACGTTAACGTTTACTATTCAGCTCAATATTTATGCCTCTTCAGAAAGTCTTTTAGGTTTCTAAATTTTCCAGGATGAACATAGTTGCAAATTCGTTGCGTGATTCCAGACCCAGGTCAAAGTATTTGATTTCAGGAACTACAGAAGTATGTTTTATAATAAAGGGAAATATAATATTAGAGATTGTGAAAAGATTACCTAAACTAAGAAAAGACGAGGACGAATAAAAGCAAATTTCTAACAGTAAAATTAAACGTTGTCTTTCTTCAAGGAGCAGTATTTAGAGCTTTGAAACGGACGGCAAGCTTTGCTCTGCTTGGTTTAACACAGCTTGTTTTGGAAAGAGACTTTTGTGAACTAGATTTTCCGGTATTAGAAAGTTCAATTTATTCGTTGGTGATCAATTGCATAAAAATATATATATACGGAAATTTTAATGACAATTTTTAATTTTGTGATGATACAATCCCGTGAATTAACATGTAATAAATGCTAACATTTTCATAATGAAGTGTAATGTGCTTTTGCCTTGAGGGATGACAGCCACAAAATTTTATTGGCGTTCAGCTTCATATAACTTTCTTTGCTGGAATAGGATTTATAGATTATGGTATTTATTTACAAAGGCAAAGTAAGTTTGAAAAAGCCCATAAATAATTACTTATGAGCGTGAAATATTAATTAGTCTGGAACTTATCGTGCCGTCTCGTCACTAGAAATGTCCTCGGCGACTGGAACCAGGATCTGTCGCACTTCTTGACGTCACCATTGATAGATTCATTTATATTAAGTGTGTATTTTATACTTTCACTTTGTTCACCGTTCGTAGTCTTAAGAGTCCAACTTCCAACTGTCCACAGCACTGTCATGGAATAACAAGTCTCTCCTTTCCACAGCACTTCACAGATTTTCTGGGCAGTCAATTTGTCACGTTATAGTAGAACACGCGGAACGTACTGATTTTCTGAAAATTCGTAGATGTAAAGTATTCCAGGTGTGTCGCACTTCTATGTTGCATTTATTTAACCGGTTGTGTATTGAAATTAGGCTAACAACTTCTAACAATTATACAGTTACTGTGAGTTAGAGATTTGTGAGTATTTACTGTCGAGACTTTAAGCGATTATAATTTAACTGAAATCCGTAAACTAACAAATATATATGAGAGAATCGAGCCATTCTTAAAGTAGTCATAACAGGTAACCACTAAACCACAAAGAAATGGCTGTAGTAAAAGAATAAGTAGTAATTAGCGGTGAACGGCGATGTAGAAACAAGTCGTATCCTCGTGGGAAACCAGCGGTGTTAGAGCTTTTAAGTTTGTTGCTGTTCGTTGCGTCAAATACTTTCAACATTGGTCGCTGCAATTACCTGTGCAGTAGTCAAAAATGAGTAGGAAAGCAGAAACAGTGTTTTACAAACAATGGACATTGTTGTGCCTGGGGAGTGACATATTACGCAACACTCTAGGAAAATGACACAACACTCGTCGGGATATTCGTTGCCAACTGTGAGATACTTTATATACTTTAGAGCAGGGGCCGCTAAATGGTACCTCGCGAAGCTATTTCTGGTAGCTCACGGAGGGATAATGACTCACAATCGCCGCGATAATTGCGTCCGAATGACAGTGACCTACTGTTTACCAGACATAGACAAACTGGTTGTAGAAAAATCAAGTGATGCTTGTAATTGAATTGAATTTTTTTTTCTAATTCTGTTGTGAATTTAATTTTGGTATTTCTAGAATTTCTCAATAGGGTGCAAGAGTACAAAGAATAAATTTAATTGAAGGCGGTTCGTAATAGGTATTACAAAATAAAAATTTAATTTTAATATGGTTCTTTTTTTAACTTAAATCTTGAGAAGGGGGTTGGTGGGGGTGGCGGTAGCTCGCCAAGCAGTTTCTAAATACGAAAGTAGCTAACGGCATTGGCGAGTTTGGCGACCTGTGCTTTTTGAGTGTCTTCTTAAACAATAATCTTATAATTGCGGGAGGCATGGTCGAGTGACTTGAAAAATTGGTTAATCACATTGCTTTAGCAAATGGGTCGCCGAAGTGCCCTACAGTAACGTTACTCAAATAAGAAATTACCCCTTACATGAAAATGCACTAGAAGACGAGAAAAATAATTAATTGAACATATGAGCAGTTAATATGAATAATTAGCTTTATTGTTTTATAGGACATGGAGGAATGCAATAGTGGAAATTAGTAATCATAATGACAAGACCCTCGTGTAACGATCTTAATTTGTTCCTGGACTTAAGTCGTATATGGAATTATTCGTAACCAGAATCTATTCATATGTAAACTCAATTTATCTAACTACTATTTAAATTAAATAATAAGCTTAGCAGCCTTTGACTCCGAAAAAATTATAAATAAAACGTTTTGTCTCTGATTGGGAAATTTTCAGGTGTATAGATGTTACAATCCGCACGTTATAAATAAATGTCAACTTAAAATTTGTTTATAATTTTAACATTTATACACCTGAAGAGGAACCAATTAGGGATGAAATGCTGTGTTTATAATTCGAATATTAATTTTTGTTCTTATAATTTTATTATTTAATCAGTTCCAGACATATTTTAGTTGGAAGTTTTTAATTTGTTGAACAACATGAAATACCACATGAATGATCATAATCAATTAAATATTAAGAATCATGTTAGGCTTTTTATTATTTCTATGGGTATCTTTAGATAAAAAAGTACGTGTTGTTTTCTAATTGCATTGTCATTCAAAATATTAATCGCTCTGTTTACCATAACAATGTTAGGGTTGTCCATCGCAATAAATTCCTGTTCCTCACTTAACTAGCACGTATTTAATCTGAGCGCTACTAGTCTGCTCCCGAACCTGTTCATCCATTTTTGGTCCTTTATTTCCTCATTAGACAAATCAATAAGTTCTTTAGTGGTGAACTCATTACGTTCAAGCAATAACGCCTGTACGTCTTCGACGTCCATGGCCATGGAAACAATCTCACCGCTACTGTCTCGTCGATAATCTCTTGAAAATTGGTACACAAGTTGGCCAATTGGCTGATTTCAAGGAGCTGTTAGAGATTTTTACATTTATCAAGTTTTGAATGTTCCTAAACCGTACAGACCACTACTGCAAAATCAAGAAAAAAATATATAACAGCTTTTCGCGCCGTAGAACATTAAAGAAGGATAGGTGATGAGAGGCAAAGGGAAGATATCAGATTTGTCCTAATAACGCTTTGTTTATGGGAGGAGGAAAAAGAATCAGGGCTGTAAGTATATATATCGTAGCGGTATGGTCGTAACTCGAGGAAATTTTTGTTTCCGAATGGTTGTCCGGAATCCCAAGCGTTCGCAACTTCAGTCCACTTTTTATACATAAAACTATGGAGATCGTAACGATGACTAATATGAAGCAGTTGATGC
This sequence comes from Zhengitettix transpicula, assembly GCA_037074705.1. Classification (NCBI taxonomy): domain Eukaryota; kingdom Metazoa; phylum Arthropoda; class Insecta; order Orthoptera; family Tetrigidae; genus Zhengitettix; species Zhengitettix transpicula. Next base: position 199,257,138 of record CM073591.1, on the reverse strand, counting down.
TGGAGAGTACACATTAAATCAGTAATGATGCAATTTATTTATTGTACAAAAAATAGAAAACAGCTTGAATCAACAATTTTAAGGCTTAAATAATGAAGTATTGTGCGTTTCATAAAATATGTGCACACATAACTATATCGAAGAAGCTCGTGTTCTAACCCCGTTAGACGTCATATAGCCAACGAGTAATTCCACACCTTTTTATGGGTCTTAAACGTAATCCGTGAAAGCTGTAACCGGTGGAATAGCTCATTTCGAGTAGGAATTATGAAATATGATAGTTTATGATTCTGACACTTCTTTAAAATTGCCATGATATATTTCTTTGTTTAATGTGGTGTTGATGATTTTGATTGTGCATTCTTTGATTGGTAATATCTGGTTTATAAAACCTGAAAACTAATGCTTTCACATTCTTCGAAACATTCAACACTTGAGGCAATCGAAATTGTTTATTTTGTTCAGTTTAAACTAAATATAAAGCGGTGAGAAAATTTAATGATTTTTATATTTTAATTAATTTATTACTTCAAAGATTGAACACTTTCCCGGTGTAATTGTTGGATACAAAGTTCTCGGTTTTCACACGGGTTTAGTATATTAAAACGCGACGTTTCGACGACTATAAGCTCTGTCATCTTATAGATTTTCTAGACTTGGCCTAGAAGATGACGACAGATCTTTTTTAGTCGTAGAAACGTCGCGTTTTAATATATTAAACCCGTGTGAATACCGAGAACTTTTTATCAAATTTATTACTTGAATGTGTTGTAATTTTGTCTTAGATTTTTAACTATAACTGAATTCCGAAGATAAAAAAATTTCTAATTTTTGATGAAATTAAATGTTTTTGAAAATTGTAATAAATTGTAATAAAATACTAAAACCGTAATTACATTTTATCATTAAATTAAATTTTTCTTTCAGGTTTATAAGTTACTGGCATAGAAAGCTGTCAGAATTTTTTCTGAATATTTACAATTTAACTTTTATTACTATATCAATGGGGGATTGTTTTTCGGTGTATTTGTTACACCAAGCGCAGTTTTAATGGCGGGCACTGCGATCGTCTTTAGTTGAAGCAATAACCCGGCTGGAAATCTATGTATTATAAGAAGGAATATCTAGATTAATTTCTACATCAAATATATAAAAAATAATCAGATGGTTGTGACGAAACAGAGATGCATTGTGTTCTATAAGCATGTCATTTTTGTTAAAAGTGTTCGTATCTTCTTGGTCTCTAATACTTCCGTCGACTCTGATACCAATATAGCAACACGTTCCAATTTTATTTGTGTTTTGAGAAAAAAAATGTCTAGGAAAGCTCACTCGAACTAATTTTTTTACTTCTAGGGGAGTCAATCGTGAAGCGTGTCTATTAAAATAGGAAATTACTTGTAAATTCTTGCATCTGTCCGCCCAACTGGTTACAATAGCTTATCGCATTATAGGGGAAAGTTCTACACCACTTTCTCCTTCCGCTATACGAAAAGGTTTCGTAACGTAATGTTAACTTCAATTGACGTGATAACTGTATCGAGTTGTTTATAAAGGGACAATAAAATCATGATATACGTCGAAGACACATAATATTAGCATTATTAGCAGGACTACACTTAAATTGTATTAGAGAAATCGTCTATATATATATATATATATATATATATATATATTATCCGTTGCCTGAATAATACAATATAATACAAACGTTACCGGAGGAATGTAATTACATAGCCAAAAACAGTTTTAAGTTATCACGTAGGAATTTTTGGAGTGTTTAATAGATATATAGACAATAAACTCCGCTGATTATTGTAGCCTGGAGTAGTAACATAGAAATTCAGTAAATATATTTATGTTCTGCTTAAAGCTACATATTTAATTATTTCTCCTCCGCAACGTGATGTGAATGACCTCGAAACTAATAGCTTCAGTATATTTTTATGTATGCTAAGAGTCTGTTATTAATTTTACACGATAATTACATTTTTTTTGCGGGAATAGTCATTCAGACTGGTGTATTTTCATTTGCTAACAGATGACCATATGGCGGTATGACTATTCGCTTTTTGGCATTCTCTCCGCCTCATAATAGCCACTGGATTTTTCTTCCTGATCACGTAGGATGACTCGAAAGTATTTTTAAGACCTGTTACATCAGGTAACATATTTATATGTGAGTCGGATTATAACAAATACAACCTACGCCGTAAAATGAAGATGTTAACGGTTAAGTGTAAGGATCTGCTGTTTTTGGAAACAAGATAGTTAACAAATTAGTGTGTTCTCTCTTAAACGGGAACTTTGAGTGATTTCCACCACTCAACACAAATAGTGTCATATATGTAAGTGAAACTTCTTATAACTCTAGTATGAGAATTATGCTTGTTTTGGAATTCATCGAGATAACGAGTTTCTCGTGATTAAAACGGAATTTAAATTTTTACTATAACAATTCAATAGTTTCATTCGTAACAAGATCTTGTTCAATTTACGCATTCGTAACAAGAATAAGTTACTGTATAAACAGAAGAAAGGGGTCGTTGTGATACATTTGAAGAAACTACTCAAAGAAAGAAAATACTCAAAGTAATGGAAGATAAATATTCTAACGGTACAGAATGACGGAGAGTAAAAAGGCACGGAAGAATAATGGCTCAAAGACCTATGTGAAGAAGTTGAGGAGAGAATGTTGTTGCTAAAATTCCCTCGCCTGTCAACGGTATTAATACGAGTCGAGTTAGCGAAATAAAGAGCGTAAATAAATCTAAAAGTAGACAGCAAACAGCGTCAAGAAGAAAATACTGTTGAATAATGACGTGGGAAAAAAACAAAAATATGATACTAACGGTATGGGAGGGAGTAACTGATATTCTATTCGAATTAACGGAAGTGGGTAGGAAGCATTTATCAATCAGGTTTCTATATAGAAATGCACAAAAGGACAAATAAAGAATTCTGACTTTAAACAAATATTACTGTCCAATCTTCGAATAGGAACTGAAAAATTAGTGCTTTGAGATTGAAAAGAACTTGAATTATTATAAATAATAATTGTAGGTCTATCTGTTTTTGTAATCGTAGGCCTAATTGATATTTAATAGGTTTTGTTTAAACAATCTATTTATCATAAAAATGAGAATAAGTTATTTTAATCTAAACAATAAATAATTACACATATAACAAATACAGTTCATAATTCAATATACACTGGTTATAGTTTAAATTTAACAAATTCTTTTTCACAAGGAATTTTGGCCTTAGCTTGAAGGGCCATAGTTGAAATAATTAAAAATGTTTGCATTTATTTAGCGGCACCCATTGGGAATTGCCTCTGATTGTATACTTCCGTTGATTTCTGGCGTCGGCGGGCAGGAATTCTTTCTTCATGTAGTTAGTGGCAGTTACATAGGTGATCGATGCAATTGCAACAGTTCCAGATTTGAACTTCATATTTATTACTATTATCTTGTATCCAAAATAGTCCACGCGACTTTATTCCCCGCTACTCATACTTTTAAAACTCTTTCCACTTCCATCTTCTTTGTGTCACATCACTTCCAATTTACCTACCTTCAATAACGGACTACACAGAATTACGAAATAACTATCAACTTTAATTTTCACTATTTTCTGCCTACAAATTGTTTCTTCCATCTGCCCAGTCTTGCGAAATCCCACTGCCTAATAGTTTCTTGTATGCTCTGACTCTTACTGCTCTGCGATGACTGCCTTCGACGAAAGGAATTCTAAAACCTCGTTCCTCTCTGACGATTCTAAATATTTTTTTTCTGACGTGTTCAATGCCTCTTGCCGGACAAACTTGATATCATTTTTGCAAGACAGGTAGAAACAATTTTTCGGACCATATGCTGCTCAAATAACATCTGACCTTCATACACATTCGACTCTAATTTTCCCACGGGATATACAAAGCTTTTCAAACAAACATCGCATTATTATTGGCTTCTTAAATTATACGTCTATCATATGTATCAAATGTAGACTACAAGATGTCAGGTTCAAAACAATATCCCTTTAATCCGCAGATGTGAATTTTAATCAATATATTAAGGATTAAAAACACCAAAACACAACTTTTCCTCCACCAATTGGTGGACCTTTTCGAGTGTATCAATATACTGAGTAATGTTAACATAGGGTCTCACGTATTCAAACCAACCAAAGACAACAGAAATAAATAATTAACTGAGCAAAAGATCATAAATTTTACAAAGAGCTGTGTCACTGTGGTCATTAATACAACTATTCTTATTAATTCTAATATTGATCATTTCCCATATCAGTCGGGGAAAATACTTTCAACGTCAAGGACACTGACATCCGTCCAGGATTATTTAAAGAAATATGTTTAAAAATGATCGAATGCCAATCTGTGTGTAATTTGTAATTCACTCTGTTTTCCTTTACCCTAGTCTGTAAGCGCGTTGAGTTTGATCAATATTCACAGCATTGGAATCCTTGCATTTAATTTTCTAAACAACAAAATGAGTATACTCAGGAATCAAGGACCCTTACAAGTTTTAACATAACATGCCAACAGGTTGGAACTTTTGTAAATAATGCCAATATTAGCGAAGAAATTTTGTTATATCATTATATAGACCATTATAATAAGGAAATACTATTTTGTTGACATCAAAATTAATATTAGTATTGAATCAAGAAATTTTTACTTTTTTCTATATAAACTCACAAGGATCTCAATGCCTCCAGGATCAAGATAGTATTTTCTTATTATAAAGGTCCACATAATGAGCTGTTAGTTAATGATGTATTACTGTTGTCATTAGTTGGTTTGAATACGGGAGACTCTAGACTAACATTACTCGGTCTCTTTATATTTCTTCACTTGAAGAGAGTCCACCAATTGTTAGAGGGACCGTTCTGTTTTGGTATTTTTAATTGCCAACTGTCTGTGAAATTGGTCGTTCTGTTTAGTTCTTATGAGTAGTGTACAGACATTATTTATTAATTTATTAATCATATTTCTTTCACCAGATTTTAATCTTACACGAGAACTTCGTTTTGAATCTTCGGCCAACACTTCAAAGCGACAAAATGCGTTTCGTTCAAATTATTTACTAAATTCTTAACGAGTGGATAATTATTTAGAAGGGTTTATGTGCCCGAACAAATTCGTCGTACTGTATATTTCTGGACCGCAGAGAGTAAATTTATCTGCGGTGTTTTACGGCCTTTGGTCTGCAAGGACAGTGACGGCTGGAAAGGCCATGACCCGTTAGCAAGCCACGTTCAGCCTTCTGCTGCTTGCATCCAGGCACACCGAACAATTACGAACAAAGTTACACGTTATACTCTCATGCAATATCATCTTTGAACAGGTATGGCTCAGGAGACAATCACTGAGTATGTAACATTTTTATCATTTTCTGTGATCAAGAATGAGAAGCCTTTGAAAAAGGATTAAATTGTTAAATTACCGGTGCCATATTTTATAACAATTAATTTATTTTATTCACATTCTTAATAGTGAAGATAAAATACATATACGAGTATCAGAGAAACAGGCGCCTAGGCTAGCCGTTATCGAAGTTGTTATTTAAGTGAATTTTCCTTACCTCTAAATCTTTCAGGGCAGAAAGAATTTTTTTTACCGTAATTTATGTTTCTTATTATTTAATTTTTTAGATAATTACTCATATATCACGCAAATTACATAAATATATCTAAGTAAAAATAAATTATAAATATATCTATAACTTTCTTTAAATCTGCCAAATTATTCCTAGCGATCGTTTGTACTCAAAATTATTAATTAGCATTTTTAAGTGAGTATATACAGATTATTAACCTCTTACTTCGAATATTCATTTTAATCATCCACAGGGTTGCTGCGTCGCTTCACAGAGGTCCCGGGTTAGAATACTGGGTAGGGCACGGATATTGAGAAAATATATTTCCGTGCTGAAAACTCCAAGAAATTAGTTTCCCGACAAAGACAAACCCAACAGTGTACAAAGTCACTAATGTCCTTAGCAATTGATACGACTATAAATAAAATTAAGGAAGAAAGAAATATGTAATTGTCTAAATATCCGTTAAATGACTGCAAATGATAAACCAATTTTTAACTATCACGTATATAAATTTTTATTTTAAAGTTAATTACATTAAAATGTTCAAGATTGAAATCCAGGAGCTGTCAATTATATTTTACCATATTCCTCTGATAAATTTAGTTAAATTTGCGTAGACCAACTGATTACTAAGTTAATGATCGTATGACTTTTCTATTTTTTACAAATAGAACCTTTATGTTCTGTGGTCTAGCACAGACTGATATGGTTTAATATACCAGAAAGCTCCTCTATTTGACACTCTTGTCAAATATTAAGGGTAATTAACATTAAAATAAATATATATATATGTGACTGTTAAAGAAGGGTTGCATCATTTTTAATATAAATATATGAATAAACGAAAATTCCAAACAAAATTTATCATATTTAACATTGCGGTAAGCTTATAAACCTATTACCGTACTGAAACTACATTTATTCGACAGGATGACTGAATTAAACGTATTGGAATTAATTTTACTTGTTCCCTGAATTAGAGAAATGAGCGGTTATTAATTACGTTCGTATTTACGGTAACTTTTAATTAGGGTATTGTCAATTTTTTTTAAAAAAAACTTGTTATAGCACAGTACTTCGCGTCCTTCCTTATTACAGCCCAAAACCATTATTTTTCCATTTAAAATAGTATTTAATTGAAATGCGTATAAGTTACCACTATATTAAAATTTAGCTTGGTTGAGCCAAATATTCATTGATTTATGAGAGTTATGCAGAATATTTTACAGCTTTAAAATATTGGACATCAGTTATTAGTGAAGTAACTACCATTTGTCACTATGAATAAATCCCATATTAAATAATAATTGAGTTTACTGCTTGTAAGTAATCTTATGCGCACCTGCGAAAATCTTGAAAGCTTGCATTGTGATTTGACGTTGTAGATATATACTTATTCAGCTGTTAGACGAACCTAATCTTAAATCTGAAGATGCTAGTGCAGCTTTATAGCTGTCACGAAGTCGTTTGCACGACTGACTATTTGTTCTATCCATTGAGACTCACAGTCCATGAAGATCTACGACAGACCAAAGTCATGCATGTCAGACAGACAATTCTGCTGGGAATTCTAAGCTATACTAAATACAGGCCTGTGTAAATTTTTACTTACTCAACTATAATTGCTATGTCTATCGTAAGTCCTGTTTCGTTCCTGATAAAGTATATAATCAATAAAAATGTTGGAATTAGTTTATTATTACGTATCAAGCAAATAAATTATCGCTTGGTCAAAATGAAAAATCGAAATTTGGTGACTTCTAAAAGGAATCTGTTATTTTAAACTCTGATTTAACTATCTGCACTTTAGGAAAAATAAGTGTATCGAATATAGCATATATTTAAACAAAGTATGTAATAAATTATTAATTTTTAAATTTATGAAATAGATAAGAAAGAATTTCTATTCTTTTATTATTTGTAAAGAAACAAGACACTTCCAAATTCCGCGACATTGTTGCATAGGTTGTTTATAAATTATTTTGGTCTGTAATGGCTTCTTAATTGAGGTAAATACCATTCTTTACCAGAACAGTCCGTATGTTGCGGTCGTCATCGATCGATATATTTAGTGATAGGCTACGCGAATCAGAAATATACGTAAAAAAGTGTTTATACGTAAAGGATTTTTAAAGTAAACACGGAAAGGGTGAGTCACCCAGCTAAAATTTCATTTTAGTGTGTTTATACTTTCACTTTAACCAACATCAAATGAATGGAGCGGAAGTATCTCATTTCACATTCGAAAGGCGCGTTCTCATATTTATCGCATCTGTATCTATTTCCGTGCACAAGACATGCACGAAGTGCTTTAACGAAGAATACAACAAAATGTTGGTGAAAAGTGAAGTTGCATGATTGCGCATTGTGCCAGGCCACCATAAGGTTTATGACGCTATTGTAATGATGCTGGTGTGCGTTTCACGGGCAAGGACCCTCACACACCGTTGCCAAATCCTTGAAACAATAAGAACAGAAGGCAGGAGATTTTATCTTATGTAAATAACCAGAGTGGATTTTACTATTCTTTTTTAGACTGCTCAATTTTAGTAGGTAAAGTGAATTATTTGTGACTATTCGTTGAAACTATTTTGAAAAATATCTACAATTTATATTGAAATAGTATGAATTGACATTCTACGTCTCTAATTTAAAATTCTCATATTTGTCAAATTTTTGTTCTTAAAATTTGGATAATAGCATTACTTATTTTAAACTTGTTTTAAATGCACTCAGACAATTCCCAGATACGGATAAAAATACTACAAACGATCAATTCTGCAGGTTCCATGCATTCGTTATAACTGCTAAACTTATTAAGTACAGTGGTCGTTATACTGTTAATTTATTTATAATACTATTTACAGTGTTTGATTTTGCACCGTGACAGTAATAGTTTTAAAGTAACTGCACTTGAAATTTTTTGGGAATATAATGAGGTTGATTATTGTGACGCCAAATTTCTTAATTAATTATTAAATTTTGATTGATATAAATTGATTTGAATTTAATATCACAAATTTACTTGATTGATAAATTAATTATGCCAAAATACTACAAAATTCTCTCACATATACGAAGTGGGAACTATAAAATAAGAAATATCTCAGGATGGAATGCGAAACAAACGAGAATGAATATGACAATTGATATATTTTTTAAGAAATGTAATAAAAGACAACCGGAATATTTGCTTACGTAAAGTTAATCTAGTGTCATCGGGAAATTGCGAGCGGCGTTTCTTCTTCTCTTGTCTCCTTCAGAAAATCCTCATTCAGTACATATTTGATGTCCTCTCAAATATGCTTTCTGCCTCCTGACGCATCTTGCGAAACTCCATCCTCCCTCTCCGACCGTCCAGGCCCTTTTATTTTACAAACATGCTGTCCTCATGCTAATTGCGCATGCTGACCCTTTCAGTTCTTCTGACCAGTGACCACCCGCTGCGTAGGTGAGACAAAAAAAATTGCCCCGCTTCCCGAAAAAGTGCATTGTTTACGGAAACAAATTCACGTTTCATTGATGCGCACTTTGTATTTGGCGTTAATGCCAATAAGAAAAATTTTAACCTCCAAAATTGTTAATAAGATACACGATCACACGCAATAGATTTGAATTAGCGTTAATGAATTTTTATATCTTTTGTCTAATGTATTAAATATTCTGTAAGTTTCCTTTGAGAAAATTCTAATACATCGAAATATTCCTAATATCCTTCCGATACGACTGTGACAACTTCTTTTTTGGTAGTTATGTTGAATTGTTAAGTTTATACTCTTAGAATTTGGGTGAGGGTGTACACATAATTATGATTAATAAGACGTAAGCTGTGGAGCATTTTCTGTAGTTTCAAATTAAAAAACTGCTTGTGTAACTTCGCAAATAGTAGGATACAGAGTCTTGTAGACTGGATTCGAGTTTCAGTCAGGTGTGAACTTTTGACACTACTTGTTGCAACAGGCTATGATCTTTGACAGCTTTGGAAGTAAACACAGGGACCACCAGGCTGGAGTAACGTAGTCCGCGTCTCGTCTTACCGTCCTCACGTATGCATGTTACTAACACTCAGACTAAATGAGCAAGACGCAGGAAGAGTAACGGAGCAGAACGCGAACTTTCCTCGCCTTTCCAGGTCCAAAGTAGTCTTCAGAGAGAAACAAATTTGATCTGATCGTTTAAATGCAGAAATACACATTGTTTAATTCCTACTTTGAAGTAGAGTCCATTTTACCTTACAACGAGCCCAATTCCGAATGAAGGAAGATTAGAAAAAAGTCTAGAAGACAATATTGAGCAAGTAGAATACGAATAAAAATATATAGACCTCAAAGGAAACATATCTCAATAAAGTGAACTCTTATTATTACATTTTAAAAAGAAAATAAATTTATAACCGAGATCGTGTGAGGGATGTTTGAATGAAATGAAAAAAGGACAAAGACGACGAAATTGGAAGGTATCGTACGGAAAATATACATAGTTAATTCTGCGGGACACGGAGAAATGTTCTGAAGCGAATGCGGTTGGAAACATTTAAATTGCTTGTGATGAACTAGAGAGTCAAAGTATAACAAATAATCTTATTTATACACAATTCAAAATGTGTGAAAGTTCATATTAAAACTAACCTTTATTCCTGTCAATAAGTATAAAAACGTCATGGTTACAATACATCCATTCATTTTAAATAATCTGTAATAATGATTTATTATAAATGCATATAATAGTATTAAAAAGTTAAAGACCCGTAAATTTATTAACTGTTTACAAATAGTAATAATGAAGTAACTGGCACGTTCATTGAAATAATTCATAACTATAGGCAAAGATTAATTATATATGCTGTATCATTATAGAATTAATGTGCCATCGATGTTACAGAAACAGTAAATATATATTTACCACATATCCTCAAATGAAAAAAAAAAAAATTTCAGTAAAGAAGAAAAGTGTTATTTTTGTCTGTCTTGCGCTTCAGCTTCTAGTTTTAAATACCATAAGTGGCCAGAATAGGATAGCGCCGTTGGGTTGTTCATGTGACCAACAGCTGCTTTATTGCAACATCAATTTTACGCGTATTTACACCACGTTTACTAACGAGCAATTGACCAACTTGTGAGAAATTTCAATCGTTAGGTGTAGTTATAATAATGATCACTTTACTTCATGTCAATGGTTTACGTTACATAGGTATCCACAGTTCAAAATAACTATGTACCAGTTCCTCGTTTACTAAGAAAAGAGGTAAATTCTAATTTACTGAAGAATTTTTAACATTTAAATCTGTAAGTTGTCCTGCATTCATTTTTCTAAAATCGTTTTGCACGCAGCTAACAAGATGACACGTTGAACAGTCGCTGTCAGGCTTGTTACTAATTCGTGGACCAGTATTAAGTGGTCTCCACTTTATGTTAATTATACTAAAACGCTTCGACGTACGCCACAAGATGTACGAGTTTTTACTAATCCTGTTGTTCGCTTAATTACAGGGGTCGCGGGACAGACGTCCGGCCAACATGGCGTAGTGCTGATCACGCCCTCACGCCCAAGCTCTCAGCGAGGATGAGGAAGGACATTAAGAAGTCATCGTACTATGTGTGGTTCCTGGGGGCGCAGGAGGCCAAGGGCCTGCGCGGCGCCGAGTACATCGTCCCCGTGGTCAAGAGCCTCGTGGCCCGGGAAAGGGACATCGAGCCGTTCAAGGTGACTCTGCAGGTCAGCCACAAGGGCCTCAAGATCGTCCAGAACGTACCCAAGGGAGGCCTAGTGGTCGGCCCTGGCGTCAAGGCTGGCGGCAAACCCGAAGTGGTAAAGCACTTCATCCCGCACCACGCGGTCACGTGTGCCCTGCAGGACGAGGACATCGTGGCGTGCATCCTCCTGCTGTTCAATCCTGTGACGCGATGTCCCGTGCACGTGCACGCGTACCGTTGCGACAGCGTCGAGACGGCAGAGATCTTGCGCGGACAACTACACACGCTCATCGAACGCCCCGACAACCAGAAAAAGCTTGCAGAAATCGAGGCCAGGCTGCGCGCCAAAGGGCTGCTTGTGACCGCCCCCGCGCCGTCATCCCACACCGCCCCCGGGCCGCCAACTCGTGGACCTCCGGCGGCGCGCAGGGCTCTCAGCGCTGGCGGCTCCGACGGTGAGTCATGAATTTCAATTATTATCCAATTATTAGAAACCACTGAGAGCACAGTAAGAGAAAGAGTATATATTCAATATTCGGAATATCACAATATGAGTAAGGTGAACAAAATAGTTCACCTCCATGGTCTATAGTAGATATCCACCGTTATCGGGTTTCCAATATATTTCTTGGTCGGGTAATTCTCATTTCAATCAATAATCATTAATCAGGGTGGAGAGAGCTAGAGTAATTTTAATACACTGGAGGACTATCTTGATCGCATGCAAGATGCGTTTGTCAGAAACTAGAATCGATATTCTTCGTAAAGCAACACTATTATAATAACAGAATTTAGAACAAATGGAGTGCAATTTTGAGAAATTCTATGAGACCAAAATCGAATTTACCTACCTCTTTAGTGTTAATGTTAGTCCACAGTTGATATAGAAGGCATAAAGGTGTACTTTAAATAACACAATTGTACTCAAAGTTGTCTATAGTACATCAGAAGAGGTCGTCACTAAAATGGCTTCATGATAACAGTATAATGAGAATTGTAGAATGAGGCAGAAGATATAAAAATCCGAAATGCCAGTGGGATGGAATATTGCCAGAATGGATGATGGATTATGGGGAAAGAAAGTATTCAAGTGGATTTCCACCAGTAATAGTATAGGTGCGACATGAACTAACTTATTGAAAGCAGACTAGTGTTGAACCCTTGGCTACCTTCCTCTACCCTTCCGCATCCCCCCTTTCAATTCCTATGCTATTAAAGGGGAGTTACCACCATGCGGATTACCCTCAAGTAACCTGTAACTTTTAAAAAAAGAATATTCGAAATTAGAATTGGATGCTACATAAATATAATCTATGAATGAGAAAGAGTAAGTGATAATGGAAATTATAATTCAGCATGGATATTTTAACAGACTAGTTATACGGAAATGCGAAAAACTGAATATGTGTTGGTTGTAGTGGAATTAACCGTGAATATTTATTTCACGAGTATTTATCGCATGATGCTTGATTATTTCAACCAACAATACATTTTTGATTATTTTTCTTGCAATGATTCAATCTATTTGGTTTAGCAGAAACGTGAAAATATTCGTGCTTGATTTAAAATGTATGCATTTAGGTTAACAGCACTGAAATGTAAATTGAGGAAAATAATATTGGAATATAGTGAAACAAGGTTTTTGCGTGAATAATATAGCGTCTTTAGTGGTTTTCCCTTCTTATGAATAGTGTACATAATTAATTATATTTTTGTAAAATATTATTAATTTTTATGAAGCTTCATATTCGCTTTTAACTAAAACGTTTTTGAGTTATGAATTACTTTTTTAAGAAAAAAAATAGTGTAAATTTGTGACAAAAAAAGGTGACATCGGATAGTTAGATGCAGATGAAAACTGATTTAGGTTATCTTATTCATTACTCTGATTCACAAAGCGTGGCTGGAGATTGGGATCTACTACCTCCTTACAAACTAGCTCTAGTATCTGAGCCTCATCGGGAAGATGACAGTTTTTTTTTCCAAGTTGGTCGAGAAAATTGTGTCTGTAACTTCTCACGTGTTTTGTTGAGACATCCTACTAGCATTAAACATTATTTTATCATGTCATGTTATAAAAGGACGTTAGTATGAAATTTATATCAGTACGAAATAAAAAACCAGGAGTGATTTCATCTATAATATTCTTAGTCCACCGTAAATTCCTCGTTGTAATTTTTTTTCGAACATTTTAGCTCTTCCTTCGTATTTGTCTTACGATTTTTACACTGACAAGGTTAATTTAACGGGAAACAATTCTTTCTCAATGACAACCACGGAGGACGCAGATATATGAAATGTGAAACGAATCTCTTATTTCAGTCAAGAAGCTTGTTATTGCATTATTCGCTGAATCGTAAGTTTGCGGTTTAGATTCTGACTGGGCCAGAGGTAAATAATATGGATCAGTAACGAAAACGTTCCATGTTTCAGTGTGGCAGGGGAATTCATTACGAACTCAGAGATGACTGATAAGGTTTATAGGAATGAGCACCGTATCGTTGGTAATTTTGGAGTAGGAATCTGAAAATTTACTAATTTTCAAACAATTTATTATCTCGGCGCAAAAATGGCTACTGATTTTTTTCTATCTGCATACAATTACTGTATTTTCATCTCATACAGGAAAAGAAATATTTTTGTAGAAGTTTCCTTTCTCACATAAATACTTCTTCAGTAGAAAACTTTGTCACCGATTAACAGAATCTGTGAAGAAATTAAACTCAGATTCATGTTAAGTACACAGTTCGAAAGTAATCGGTTTAAACTATTATTTACGTAAAATAAAACATATTTAATAAAATCAGGGTTATGTCGTATTGTTGGTATTCAGTTCTTTAAAGTCTGCTAGGATATAATGGCCTACATTTCTCTTCGCTAATAGCTTTAGTACGTCATTAAGTCTGACCTTGCAAAATGCCTATGTGAGGTCTATGAAACACATAAAAGCTGGTTTATCAAATTCGATTGATATAGATAAATTCATATAATTCCATAAAACAGCTGTTATGTGTTTCATAGACCTCAAACAAGCATTTGGCAAGGCAAGACTTGATGACGTACTAAAACTATTAACGTGAATCATCATATCTTAGCAGTTATCAAAGAACTAAGTACCAATAATACGGCGTTCATAAAAACAAACAACGGAATATCGAAGAAAATACCAGTTGTCTACTATCAGGTGTAAGACAAGGCATAGTCTCAGCTATTCAATGTCATTAATCATTATGGATGTAATTATAAAAACTGACAAAACCGTTGGTAATGGCAATGGGAAAGTAAACTAACAAATCAAAATAATCTGTTATGCTGATGATTTTGTCGTGATATCCGAAGACGAACCCAGCCTACAAAAAGTATTGTATAAATTTTAAACAGCAGCTAAATTATGCGTGATGATCTCCAATAAAAAACACACAATCTCTCATAGTGTCAAGTGAACCAAGAAAATGCAAGTTAGCTATATACAAAAGAAATGTGGAACAGATAATGAATTTCAAATACCTGCGAGGCAACATATCTGGTAGCAGAAATTTGAAAACAGAAGTATATGTCCAAACGGGTTACCTATATAATATGGAGGAACAAATACATGAGCAGAAAAAGTATGGTCAGGATTTACAAAATATGCATTACATATGCAATCGAAAAAAGACTGGAAAACTCCACCACAAAACAGCTTTAAAGAACAACTAAAATAAGAACTCTTAACTCCATAACGGGTTTACACTTTAAGAGACAACGAAAGGAAGAAATTACAAATATATGCGTCATTGAGGATATTGTCAGCTGGGCAGGAAAGAAAAGAAGCCAGTGGAGAGAACATGTTGACTGAATGGCTTGTAGAGAACAAGCTCGCCGTGCAATTGTTAAATAATTTATTTTATTGGAATCTAAGCACAGGGCAGCAGCAACTCGGACATTGTAATTTCTGATCCTAACATTTTGGCACCGACAGGATGCGTACATGTCAAAATACAAGTCGAAGGGTTTAAGAAGGTCGCTTGGGAAAATAAGAGAACATCTCTGTACAGGGCCTCGTGAAGTATTTTTTTTTAAAATTGATTGGCGAAGAAAGGTGAGGTTTCAATCCCTGTAGTGGGAAAAGAATTTGTTGATCTCGGAGGAGTCACGAGCTCTGGTGGAGCAGTATAAGATCACATCTCAGAAAGAAAGAAAGAGAGGAGAAGAGGAAAGTCTATCATCGCAGTCTAGGATGAACCGTGCAAGTCAAATGCACGAATTACTTCGAGACTTCGTGTCGCTGAACAGTAACCTTTCACATGCCGCCTGAAATTCCGAAAAGCATCCCTGAGGTACCTATCGTCCATCAAAATGCTCCTAGCCGACGAGAGAAAAATAATCAGGTGTGTCTGTATTTCCGCATCGAGATGAGTTGACGAGATTTCTGATACACGATGCCAAGGAGTCATTGCCCTTTGATTTGAACGAAATAATGTTTTAATTTGAGGCTCTTGAATATACTACCCTGAGGTAATCACCCTAATAATCCACATTTTAATAATCATGTTAATTAAGTTTAAAATTTAGTAATAAAATAAATTAAATGTTTTTTATTAAATAATCTATTCAATACACTCTAATAAATTACGTTACTGGCTGAACTAAGATTGAGAAAAATATTAAAAGAAGGCGCCACATGATGCCCTGGAATGCCACCGAAGCGTTGGTATGAAAGCTGGGCATCGTCGTCGCAAGACGAATCCTAATGAGGCCTCTCTTAGTATATACTGGTCAAGTCCTAGACTAAGAAGAAGAAGAGCCTTATACAAGCATTTCTATACAAATTTGATAGCATAGATGATTTAATTGTTCGTAATTTTAAACGTTTCGCTACAAAATTGTTCGGGTGTATTAAATAAAGTTATCTCCCCACGTATTTCATTGGCAATGCCTTAATGTCCATCGTTGTAAGTGGTAGTAATTCGCGTGAAATGAAGTTCTCAAGCGTAATGCTGATGGTAGTTGGCAGTGTGCTCTGCTCGTATAGCGAAGACCACAGGCTACGTACGTTCTTGCCGTCGTTGGCATTCCTTTTCGTCATTAGAACCATTATTCCCTTGTAATAGCCATACACGCAAAGGGCTGACCTGAGGTCGATAGCCCTCCAAAAGTTCAACACGGGCTGATCAATTAGATCATTAAAATAAACTAGAAGGTCTCCAGAATCCGTCATCAGTTTTAATAGATTTTAAAGGACGCTATATGTTCTACTATTATAATTATATAATTTTGGGAAACAGCCAAAAAAAAGATTGCTTCCACTGGATCAAGTATTTTGATTCGTGAGTGCCGACAATAAACTCTGAAGTATAGTAATAAATATACTGTTAGAAACTATCGATAAGTTGATAATAATATCACAATGAAAAGTTTTCACTCAAATGAAGTTATATTTAGGCCTGTATAGGTTTTCCCAGTTCAATAATAGAATTATAGGAGACTCGTTTCATCAGAATATTTTAACTTCGTTTTCCGAATTATTTACGTTTCTCTCAGTGAATTTGTTGACCATTAAGAATGCGGGTTCACATCCTGTGGGCTTTAACAATTTTCTTATGACAAATTAAAACCTGTATGTAAGGTATTTTACAGATTAAAGCTCTATTAGTTATGGGACATGAGTAATTGACATGTACGCGGATAAAAATTATTATGGATTTAAAAACAATATAAAAATTATTTAAATATATAAACTGAGTTTGTTGATCTATAGATCAGGCTTTTTTTTTTTAACAACTGGCGAGACACAGTTCGCTCGATGCTTCATAAAGTTCTTACTACTGAATGGGAGACGAAAAATAGATTGGTTATTGTGTACTGTATCTTACATTTTTAAAGAGTGATCGACAGATCACTGAAATGTTTGTGTGTTGGCAGACTAAGTTTAAATATTAAAATTTTGTGTTAGATTTTTTCTAAACCCAAAATTTCATCCTGTAATATCAGCTTCAGATGACTCATAAATTATAGTTTCTGCCTCTAGATTAATCCGTAAGTTATTAGTATCATTGATCAGTTAAAGTGCCTTAGTATATTATGAAATCAACGTTACATTGTGATATTTAGCCAGAAAGAGGTGCTTAAGTGTTGTCGAAAAACCAAAAAAGTAAAATCATTGATATTATATATTTTAGTTTTTCCTAATTCGTTAATTATGTTTCTTCACATATTAATGAATAATGATAGCTTTAACGTATACTCCAAATGTTATGGAAAATTTTGAAACGAGAAAGGAACCCTCGCATCTGTAATAATTTGTTTACTAATTGCCAATGATTAATGTATCAAGTTTTTTAAAATTCTGTTTTATCAATATAAATCAAATGCTAACAAAGGGGCGTCTGTCGCAACTGCTTATTCTTAAGGTTCACCGAAGTACTGATTTTATGCTTTAAAGCAACCTGAGACAGGTAATATAGGAAGTAGGCAATTCTATATAACAGCAATCGTAAGTGATGGTGTAGGCGCGATATTGCGTTGTGCCAGGTCTCTAATTTAGTGAATATGAGCCGCGTCTTCCGACGACGTGAATGTGATTAATTTTTTATTTCGCAGTCCTCGCCTTAGCGTGTTCAGTGACACGGATACAATTACCCGTGCTGGGATTGGTTTTCTTCTTCACGCACCGACGCTTCACAACGCAATTTCCTGGGTCCTACATGCGTGCAAGACAGTATAAATTATTTTAATTCTAAAGTGACTGTGATATTTAATTAACTCGTATGTGGACTTACGTTTATTTTGGTACGCATTGAATAGTTGTTATTGTAATATCTTAAGGAGAACGTATTGTGTGGAAATAGCTTAACCAATTTTTTTAGAGTAACAGGCTACGTGAGGGTAATCCACGTAGTGACAACTCCCCTTTAATAGCATAGGAACGGATTTGGAAAGGGGGATGCGAAAGGGTAGAGGAACGAAACCAAAGGTTTAAATTCTTTGGTGCATGATTATTTTGTATTTTTTTTCACTATTTTATATGATATATTTTTGTGAATACATTACGAAAAAAACAAAAACGATCAAACGTGACCAAAGTCAATTTGGTACACATACTGTGGGGGACCGTGCCTCGACCAGTTTAGGAGGCAGCTGGCCGACTGTTCTAATAGGAACCGTAAACAATTATCGCATTTTTTTATTAGACAAAACTTTTATCTGAAGATTATTTGTTGTTATATTAAGTTTACAGTATATACAATTAAAATTCTGTACATAATTAACCTGGGAACTTGGCACTTATGTTAATCCAGTAATTAACATAATTTTGCAAATGTTTTCTTGTTAGATTATGAGGGTTCGCTGGTGATGTTGAATTTGATGGGATGGATGGAATTGGTGGGTGGGGTCTACGGGTATGAGGATGGGGTGGGTTAGGAAGTGTCAGGGTGTTCTGGGGGAAGGATGAGGTCGCTAGGGAGTTTTCTCTTGAGGCGACGTGCGTGTGGTGGTGCAGGAGGGTTGCTATGGAATTGCTGGATCATGGTGTTAGGGTGGTTGAAGGTGCTTTTAATTAATAAGGTTACGGATTTGGTGATTATTGAGTTGCCTTGGGGACGTTTAATGTTGTGGTGGATGATGGAATTTCTGAGGTACCAGGGACAGTTAGTGATGGTGCGAAGAATTATGTTTTGTTTGGTTTGGATTTTGGCTGAAACGGTTTTTGCTGTTGCTCCCCATATGGATGAGGCGTAAGACCAGGTGGGTTGAATTATGGAGAGATTTACTAGGCGTTTTGTGTTGAGGGCGAGTGGGAATTTTCTGTTTAGGAGAGGATATAAAGTTCGGAATTTAAGGTTAATTTTAGAGAGGAGGTGTTTAATGTGGGGTTTCCAAGAGAGTTTTGAATTGAAGAGGAGTCCTAGGTAGGTGGTTTCTGTTTTTGTGGGTATTTCGGCGCTGTTTAGATAGAGGGGGATGTGCGGAGGAGGATTTTTGGATAGTGTGAATGGGACGGTTACTGATTTGGTGGGATTTATGCTGATTCGCCATTGTTTGGACCAGTGTTCTAGGTGGTTGAGCGCTGACTGAAGAGGTTGGATATTGGAGGTGAGAGAGGAGGTTTGGTAGGAGATGGCGATGTCGTCTGCGAAAAAGATTGTGCTTGTGGAGTGATGTTGTGGAATATCGTGGGAGAAGATGTTGTATTGGAAGGGGGCAATAACGCTTCCTTGGGGGACTCCTGCAGCGATGGGGTGGGGTTGGGATATGTGGCTATTTATTTGATGGAGAAGGTTCTGTTGTAGAAGTAGTTGAGGAGTATTCTATAACGGCTGTCATTTAAGTAATCTTTGATTTTTGAGAGAAGGGAAGGGTGATGAATTTTGTCGAACGCTTTTTCTATGTCAATAAAAGTGGTGATACAGGCATTTGCGTTGTTCGAAGGAGTTGTTTATGAGGTTGGAGAGGGAGTATAATTGATGGCAGCAGGAATTTTTTTGGACGAAAACCGTATTGTGGGTCAGGAACTAGGAAGGA
Source organism: Zhengitettix transpicula (assembly GCA_037074705.1). Lineage (NCBI taxonomy): Eukaryota > Metazoa > Arthropoda > Insecta > Orthoptera > Tetrigidae > Zhengitettix > Zhengitettix transpicula. The sequence goes on along the minus strand of CM073591.1, from coordinate 199,237,316 downwards.
GAGTTGGTTGATTAAATGAGGGAGAAGTAATTTTTCAAATAGTTATGAGATTGTAGGAAGGAGACGTATTGGTCGGTAATTTTCAGGGTGGGATTTTGGTTTGTTGGGTTTCGGTAACATGATTATGGTGGCATGTTTCCATTTGGTTGGGTAGTAGGTGGTTCTGAGGATGGCATTGAAGATATTGGTGATTAGGATTATTGTTTTTTTTGGAAGATGTTTTAGATGGCGGTTGGTGATGTGGTCATGTCCTGGGGAGTCTTTGTTTAATTCTCACATATGCCCGATAAAATAACCACAATACCTAATGCAGCTATCTACATTAGGAACAGGATTTGCAGCTGTTTGGTTAGGGATAAATTCCGGTTAAATTTCCAGTTATTGGGAGCAGGGTAATAGGGACAGGCAAATGTAACATAAGATATTGGTCAAAGTTAATTTTTTTACATTGTTGGTCGACGTTGATATACACTACAATACTAAGCGTATTGTGTTGGTCCTCGGTGATGGTTGAGCCAGGTATTTTTAATTTGTTGTAATATTTGAAATCGCCTTTGTCCTAGGCCGCAGCACGAGCACGCGCGAGTCCGAGTCTTCAGGCGGCTCCTCCGGGGGCGGCGGTGGCGGGCAAGAGCGTATCGCTTCTCTGTACGACTCCTTGGCCGCCGAGCTGCGCGCTAAGCTGGGGGCGGGGGGCCGCGCACCGTTGCTGCTGCCGCCCCGAGACTACGACACGCTGCACCGCGCGCGCGGCAACATGGCGGCCGTCGACCTGCGATCCTCAGGCCCAAGCAGCGGCATCGGCTCCGACCACGCACCCAGCCCCGACCGACAGTCCGACCCGCGCTTCCTCGACAACCCCTCCAGCTCTGGTAAGTGCACAAAGCCATTATTACAAACCGATAACGTGGTAGTTACGATTCAACAAAAACAGATTATTGTAAGTAATGATGGAATATACTAATTAATAATATTATTTTTCATTTCATTGAATGGCACACTCGGTGGTTATGATTGTAAGGGCGCCCGTACTCGATCAATATTATCGTCAATAATATTGCACATTGAAATATTATTGCCCAATAATATAGTTTACAACTGACACCTAACAAAGGAGAAAAAATACGCAGATGAATGAAGGAACGGTTCGAAAAAATAAATTAATACACTCATGCAAATTTGTTAAGTGAACTAAGAATATGATAACCAGCTGATTTTCGAAACTTTCTGCAAATGGAGGTACATTACTTGATGGACTCTACAGAATGGTTATACCTGAAATTAAAAAATCTTATCTAAAGTCAGTGCGCAACGAATAATTTTTTTTAACTTATTACAACTTATTAGAATCTTGATACTTCTCTTAATTAATAAGAAAGATAGTCAATTCAGACAAAACAGTGATAATATAAATACCATACAACGTTTCTGGGATCCTTGTCCCTTTAGTCAGGTGTGAAGACTGAGTTTTGTCAATTGACGAGTGCAGTTGTGTCGTTCTAGGCTCTTCTTCGCACGTGAGGAAAGGGACAAGGATCCCAGAAACGTTGTGTGCTATTTATATTATCACTTTTTTTGTCTGAATTGGCTGTCTTTCTTATTAATTATTTTAAATTAGACGTAATTTTTTCATTTAAACTTCTCAATATTAACAAAGCAAACGTTCGTATTGTTAATTTATTTTAATTCTATTGCTGTAATCATTGCTTTTAATATTCCAATAAGTTAGTAAACTCTGTTACGACACTATATATTGTAAAATAAATTTCCTTTCTACGAGTTTATTTGTAACCATCGAATTTGTAAATTGTGTAATGTTTCATCAGTACCTCCTCACTATAGTTAGATGTTTACTACATGGCTACACAACAGAACTCAACCTATAAAGCGCAATATCACACACAGACGATACAATATTTTTCATATTGGACAATAAGTAGTTAAATCTGTTTGAATGGCTCAATATATTACGCAATCTTTTAATATGATCTGCAGACGGTCAATATTATTTTGTAATATCAATTATTGTGCAGTATATTGAACATCTGGGGGGCCGCTTATGGTTGAGGTATACAATTAAAACATCGTTTTGTCATCATCCGGTGGTCAGACTCCAGTTAAAGGAAGACTTTACGACCATTCAGATGTGAATTGTACAATCCTGGTAGGTGTGGTACTTTTGACGATCGGTTTCCTGTGAGCCATGGATTGATTGCAGAAGTGAATTTGTGATTACCTTAGATTTATAGTAACGTCCGGGAAATAGACCTGGTGAAAATATCCACACCGCAAGCAAGGCCGGCGTTCATAATTTTTTAGAACGATCATTTGTTAATTTACTTTTTGATAGCCGGGAATGGCTAGGTGTTGCCAGCCGTAGTTAAATGAGTAGACGTTGAAGTATCAGCCGCCTAATTGTATCACCCCAAGAAAGGGCCTCCCTGTGCGCCTTAGAAATCATTTCAATTCCTACTACCCTAAATACTATAATTTTATTTTGAGTATCACGTTTAAAAACGCATAGCAGGGCTAAGGTCCTTTAGCCAACATTGAATTATCACCGAGAAACTAACGTAAAAGAAATCTCAAACGTCTTCTTGAAGCCCAAATGTTGACTCGCCTGATATTAGTTTGCAGTAATACATGAATGTTTATTGTGTGGTAATTTTAGTAGTAGGTTTATCGAGAAAATTGTTGCATAATACAAGAAAACTAATGTAAATCATTTCCCTCAAAACACGTTTAGTATCGGAAGGATTTATTAACATGTGATATATTTTCGAAGAATTTCTCTACAGGCTCCATATTTAGTTCTGTAATACGTCGACAACCTAGAGAGAAGGAAAATATTCTGGTTAATGACAATCAACTTGTCCTAAGTGATCGTCAGTCGGTGGTTATGTACATTTCATGGAATACTTAAAATATTGTAGTCGATAAGGAATTGTTAATTACTTTTAACAACTATTTTTAACAATTTATTTAGTCCTTAAAGTAGTTCTCATTGCATACAATGCCAATTTTTATAGTCTTTGAAACATTTGCTAGATGCCTCTTCATCCTTATCAACGCTTCTGATGATGAAGCCTTTTCTTCATTTCTCGGGAAAAAAAAATCACGTGGTCATAAACATTGTTTACGGGAATGATGAGAAACACACTTCACGTTAATGTAGAGTAATAATTGTTATTGACAACCTAATGCTTGCAACCACCTGAATGTTACCATGTTAAATTCAATAGAATACTTAATCATTACTATCAGAACTGCAAAATCGCAAGATAAGAAGTTTACTGTACAATAAAAAATAATATAGTGATAAAATTCGCTATCTGAAGCCTTCCGTCATTGACGATTGATGTAGCTTTGCAGAATTTACAGTACATCTTTATAGGTGCTCCCGTTTCGCCAAACTGTGTAAGCTTGAACGACAAGCTGATATACTCAACATCATTTTTATGACCATAACTTCACAACGTAGTCATGTCTAGTGCTGTTTTTAGTGTTGATACTGAAAATGACCACACAATAATTTTTTGCTTACTTACTGACAGTATCATAGCAGTGACAATTTTTGAAAAAATACATTTTTATTGAAACATCAATTTCGTTGTAGGCGATACGCCACTAATTAAATACTGACGTCAAGTCTAAATTTGTGGAACATATACAATATATATATATATATATATATATATATATATTAAGCTAAGAAAGTAAAGTAAAATTTTTATTCTGTGTAATAAATTATAGGAATGGAAATTATCATTCTTTATTTATCCAACAATCTACATTAATTATATAAATTCAATTCATTGCAAAAATAATAGAATGAGTCGTATTTAATTGTAAATAAATTAAACAAATGACGTATCTTTCTGATTAAATTATATTACTACGTGTTATGGCGATGTATTGTCTATAATATAAATAAATATATGGCCTATAGACAGAAAATTATGTTTATTATAGAAAATAAGTAACGACGTTTCGTCCTCTTTTAGGTTCAATAATTCTGAATACAAATACTGCCAAAGCGTTTAGAGGCAAGGTTCGCTGCTTAGCGTGTTGCAACCGAAATAAATATTATATATATGAAAAAATAAAACGTCTGTTTAATATATAATAATTAGATAAAATAGCCAAATGAAGTTATGATATAAATACGCCACAACGTTTCAGGAAACTTTATTCCTTTCGTCAGATGAATAAAAACTTATATACCTACATAATTGCAATTCCTGCTACATTGTGCAAACAAAATGTTTACTTAATACCCATATAACATCAAACTTCCCAACGATAAATAATCTGAGGTCTTTTAACATATAATTAATTCAAAACATTCATTTGATTTGCAAAATGGTAAGAAACTTTGACGTTTACGTCAGACTATATCAGAGATGCTTCACATAAAATCCAACATCACAGCAATTAACGGATAATTATGTTAAAACAACCTTTATAACAGACAAATTTAAAAAAGAAACACTTAAAATTAGTAAAATTTGCCCGACGTTTCGATGCGGATTAGCTTCTTTTCCTAACGGCGAATAATTTCAGACTGTAATTGAACGAGAAACTAAAATCACATGTACAAGCCGATACTTAGAAACTCAAAACAGCTACGATCCCTTATTGTTGCGTTTTTCTTCAGTTTTGAGTTGTCAACTGTATTGTGCGGTTGTGCCACTCCTGGATCTTGTGTTTTTATTCACTGGATGAAAGGTACAAAGTTTCCTGAAACGTTGTGTGGTATTTATATCATCACTTCATTTTGTCTGTCATTTTATTATTTTATTGTTATTATCTATAATGCCGACTATTGATACCACAGAATTTCGACATAATGTTTTTAATACCGTTATTAATTTAAGTATGTTAATCATCATATACGTTCCAATGTGATTTTTGTTGCATTGTTTGAATAAATGACAATAATGGAAAGTTTATAGAACAATCGCCGATGAGACTTCGGCGATTATTCAGTCGCCACCTTTTTCCTCCAGTTCCGGCTGACGTGGACTAAAGTATTTAGGACACAATGAGTTGTCGAACTTTGAACTAACTCGTCACGACAGTTATACAGGATAGTATGCAGATTTATGAAAGTATGCGTAACTAACGTATTATACAGCGTGATGATGGTATTCCAAAGTTGCAGCGTTGCAAAGGATCCGTGATATCACACCGTGAATGTAGTCAGGAAACATTAATCATATCAAAATTTACGCCGAGTTCATCAGATTGATTGCCGCCGAGGCAAAAGTATGTCCTTGAAGGTGGCACACTAAATTACGGAAGATTAATGAATTTTCAGTGGTCTAATGTAGCTGCTGACTCAGTAGAAGAAATATAAAACGAAGCCAGAATAGTGAAACCAACTTAAAATTTTATAATACCAAATATTAATAATTACATTTCAATTAGCGCACATTCACACTAATACCATAGGGTATTAACTTTCAAACCCATATTTATTTTTAATAATTAATAAGAAAAATAGCCATTGCACAAATTAAGTGATAATATAAATACCACACAACGTTTCTGGGATCCTTGTGCCTTTCATCAGGTGGGAAGAAGAGCATAGAGCGACACAAAAGACAGGCTTTTGAGTTTTGTTAACGACGATTGCAGATGAGGTCGCGCTAGGCTCTGTTTCACAACTGATGAAAGGAACAAGGATCTCAGAAACGTTGTGTGGTATTTATATTATCCCTTTCTTTGTCTGAATTGGCTATTTTTCTTATTAGCTAATTTCAATCACACGTATTTTTTTTCATTTTTATATTTATTTTTATTGTTTGCCATAGATTTTATACAAAAACATGTTATGAACTCTAAATTTCTTGTAAGAAAATATTTTGTAATACAACGCAGACTATTAGACGTCGTATCTTCGCGAAACGATTATTAAATTTCTTAAACAATTTTTATTTTACTTAAGTGTGTAATTTAAATAAAGCTGAAGTTTACGCAAACATAAAATTCAAACGGTTCTCAACTTCTAATGTACGAAGAGTTATTTATATGATTAAGGAGGCACACATACCTTCCCAGAGAGCTCTGGCGGAGGCTACCTTTGGGGATACCTTCACAACTCTTTTTTTTTTTAACTAAGGTTCCCACATGCCGAGGCACCTCGGTCTGTTTTGAGAGGTGTATGTTTCCGGGGTCGCAAACCTTGGGCATACGGTAAGAGTTGTCCGCTATTCCCATTGGAATAGTCGGCCAGCTGTCTCCTAAACTGGCCAAGGCATGGCGAGGGGTAAGCTTCGACCCCACAGCAAACCCCTCTCTCGCCATCGGAAGGGCGTGGGACAAGTACCAAATGCCCGACCTACCTGATGCAGTTTTTATAGGGTTTGTCCTGCTTTCAGACGAATGCCGGGTAGGATCCTTAAACTATAGCCCGGGGGCCCTAGTTAACCCTTAGCTACCTTCCTCCACACTTCCGCATCCCCCCTTTCCTATGCTATAAGAGGGGAGTTGCCACTATGTGGATTACCCTATACTATTACTATTACTACCCAGTACTATGTGTACTGTCTACACCCAAAATAAATAAATGTACAATACAGTAATTTAAGAAAATGGATACTTGAAATCAATTTGTAATTGAAAACTACTGACTGTTTCTGTTGGTGTGAAATACATTATACAGTGCGCGAAATTTCTATAACTGAAACGAGAGTTTTATAACTGAAAGGAGATAGCACTTATGCAGAAATTTCAGATGTTTTTGGATTACGTAATTTATTTGGTCCAGGTAAAGTTGGGGAAAGGGAGCTGGCTCTTTCAAAAATGAATATCTTATTTCAAAGTTCAATTTCTGATAAATTATAAAAGCTAAAAACAGATCATATACAGCAATGGATACAGAAAGGTTCCACGTTTGAAACACCTGTCTGTTTGTTATATTCAATGTCCACATAGGTTGTATACATGAAAATGACGCTACAGGAGAAGTCGGTTTGTGTGATGTAGTTTGGTAAGAGAGAATACAAGATTCGCTTCACCACCTCTTCCAATCGCTCGTTCCGGATATTGTGTCATTCAGATAATGCCGTACCTCCAATTGATCCAAAAGATCATCAGATCTTTCCGCCTAAGATTTGTGTTTTTTTAGTTTTCTTTTCACCTGGAGAAAGAAACAAGGTTTCCAGAAACGTCGAGTGGTATTATATCATCACTTCTATTGTGTGTATTTGGCTATCTTTCTAATTATTACTTTTCAAATCAGACATGTTTCATATAATTTTGAGTTACTTCAATGGACAATGCCAGTAATTCACTGTGAATTCAATAATTAGGGACCAGTTATTTACAGAGTGGATATATATAGGGCGGCTCTACGGTCATTGGACAACCTTTGAGGTGTGGAACAGTTTACTAAAACATACATTTTTTGGTATAGGAATGTATTGTCGGAAGTGTCGTGTTCAGACACTATGCTGCGTGTATTCCTTCGTTCAACAAACATGTCTACTATTGGCATAAAATATTCGTAGATGGCTGTCTGCATTTGCAAAGGAAATCTCACTGGTCGTACACATACAAAAAATGAAAATGTTGAGCATGTTGGAGCTGTTTACGAATGGAGTTCGAGGAAAACAATACAACAGGCAATCAACGAACTCGTATTCCGTTAACAAACTGTGCGACTTCTTCATAAAAAAAGTCTACTTCTGAAATCATATAATTTTGATAATAAGATGAGTAGCCAAATAAAGTTAAAAGAAGTGATGATATAAATACCACACGGCATTTCTGTAAACCTTGTTTTTTTCTTTTGAGTTTTGACAACTGTATTGTGCAGTTGTGTCTCAGTAGGCTTTTCTTTATTTTAGTTTTATTTGTACCTGAAGAAAGTCACTAGGTTTCCAACAACGTTTTGTGGTATTTATGCCAGACATCACTGCTATTGTCTGTATTTGGTTATTCATCTTATTCTTGATTTTCAAATCAGACGTACGTTTCATTTTCATATAATTTTGAGTTATTTCAATGGATCATCCCAAAAATTAATTTTCCTCGGCAATTCCGCAGGATTTGGAAAGCAATACATTTTCTAAATGACTATTTTTTTCGGGTGAATAAACGTTTCATCTGGCTGGTGAATGTTAAAGGTCATCGCCACAAATGATAATTATGGGGTAGTGAAATTAATTTCGCTCCATTTCTTGGGGCAAAGTTTTTTTTAAGAGCTAATTAGAATTTTGTTTTTGAGGAAGATACAAAACTGGGTTTTTCCGCCAGAACATGATCGGAATTATTTCGTTTTCATGCAAGACTGTGTTCCCTTCACTTCCGCTTGGCTGTTCGGCATTATCTGAATGACACAATATCCGGAACGTGCGATTGGAAGATGTGGTGAAATGAATCTCGTTCTTCGTCTGTGGCACCTCGGATCACCAGATCTTTCCGCCTGAGATTTACGTTTATTTGTGGCTGTAGATATAAGATAACATGTATTGCTGCTACTTTTCAAGACATCAAATATTAAATTGTTATAGCAGTGAATTCAATAATTAGGAACAAGTTATTTAGAGAGTGGATATCTATTGTAGTATACACAAGATTGATTAAATGAATAAAAGAATGAAATTTAAATTTAATCCAATACTTTTTTAAAAGGTAACAAAAACCATTTATTTGGACAAATTTGATTTTCGTTGAATTTACATGTTATATTGATTATATTATCGTCTCACTTTGCAACACTTTCCAACATTTTTGGCGCCTTTCTACTTCGCTGAATTCGTATTGTCCCGCTCAGTTTACTTTGAAGAATCTTTAATAGAAAACTGATGATATTCAGCCCATACTTTGCCGAATTCGACCATCATAGTTCGGACTACCATGGTCAGCTCTTCCAAAACACAATGACTGTCTCCCACACGCACTGCTATCGGAATATCTGAGTTCTGACTACATACTGCTCTCTGACTTAAGTTTTTACTGACTCCGCTAATTTTTTTTTGGGTGTAGACAGGCTATGTATAGGGTGGCATTCGCCTAAAAGAAATGCAGGACAAGCCCTAGAAAAACCTGCATCAGGTAGGTCGGGCATTGGGTACTTGTCCCACGCCCTTCCGATAGCGGGAGAGGAGTTTGCTGTGGGGACGCAGCATTCCCTTCTCCGTGCCTCGACCAGCTTAGGAGGCAGCTGGCCGACTATTCCAATGGGAATAGAGGACAAATCTTATCGTATGCCCAAGGTCTGTGACCCCGGAACATACACTTCTCAGAACAGGCCGAGGTGCCTCGGCTTGTGGGAACCTTAGTTCAAAAACGGAGAGGAAAAGGCATCCCCTAAGGTAGCCCCTTCGTATCTCTCCTACAAGGTTCTGCCTGCGAGAGAACATCCCTCGCAGGTATTGCCTACTGACTCCGCTAAAGTTCTGCTCGACTTATATAAGCTTTCTCGACAATTCGTAGCACTCATTATAGTCTCTGCATTCTGGCGTCAAACAATGCTGTTCTTTACAATTCTCTGACCTCAAAGTTACGCCGCCAATAATTAAATAAATACTTTTAAGGAAGCATTTCAAAACACATTTGTATTCTGTACATTGTATAGGGCGGTTCTGCAGTCATTGGACAACCTTTGAGGTGTGGTCCAGTTTACTAAAACATACATTTTTTTGTATAGGAATATATGGTCGGAAGTGTCGTGTTCACAGACGAAAACAAAATGTGAGGTGAAAAGATAAACGTTGTTTATTTACAACATCATCGCAAAATGCTTTTTTCCATCAATGTTTGCTATAAATGCAAAGAGAGAGGTTGGGGATTCACCGTGTGTCAGACTAATGACGCGTTTACACCAAATGTTTTCAACATTTTTTATCACCAACAATGTTGGCAGCAGACGTTGACAAGATTTTATGTAAACAAGGTCCGTCTATATTGTTGCCAACAGACATTACCCACAGCCTGTGGAAAATGATGGTAACACAGAATAACTGTTCCCATCGTTAGGCAAGTTTACAACAAACGTTGTCAAAAATTTTTGTCATCAGCAACAAATGCTGCATACTAATTCTTCAGAATTTTTCTGAAACTTGCCAACATTCAAAAGTAGAAACGTACAGTTTTATTATCATGAGAGGAGGAGCAAGGTGGATTTTTGTATGCACTTCCTTTTTACTGTATTGTACGTGGCGCAAACTGATTTAATACAAGGGGAAGATTTGTTCATTGGTTGTGAGAAGCCTCCAGCTCGTAGTTACCAAACGCAGCCGTCCATTCTCCTTTTTTTTGTGTATCAAAGGTTAACTCATCGTGATTGCCTCGGCTAAAGTCAAAGGTGGCTTGGGAAAGTGCAAGGCGTGATGTTTCCTGTCGCCGATCCAGCCCAGTTCCCAGAGGCTTAGCCAAAGACATCAGCATGCTGTGTGCTCGTCAATTCAAAGTTTCGCTTAACTGTACTCTGTCCTTTCGCCATTATCATAGCAGAAAACAGATATATTTGGTGTTTATTTCCTTACTATCAACACAATAATTTGCGTTTTTATTTCTTAAAGAGTAACAAAATTATTTTAAAATTCGGAATCCTCTGACTGGAATGTAGTTATCATATTGAAATTTACATTATATATACACACACATATATATACTTTTACTTCCAACTACTACAACAATCATATCGTGTTCCTTGTAGTTGGGTGCTTAGTGAAATGAGATGCTGCAAACACATTTATTTGCAAATCTCTTTTCCGCCAAGCAAACCAGCAAAAAATTATGTATTACTCTAGGAAGTCGTTATCTTTCCGTGTAAAACAAATTTTAATAAATCTTCATCACCACAATAACACTCTTTGACCGGATTACTCCACAGGTAATCGATAGAGAGAACAGAATGAAAACATAGTTTTGAAACCTATAATGGCTTAAACTTTTTTTTTAATTCAAGGTTGTCGAGGTAAATTATGTCATTAGTATCCGGAAGAATATTTAAAAACAAATAAAACACTAACAAGTAAAATAGAAATAATGTAGTCTTTTTCGTAGTTTTAGATATACCATGTGATATACGAGAGTATTGCTGACGCTCTAAAGGTAGATTTTGACTCGCGTAGGGCAATGGGAGTATAGTTCATCTTTTAAGATACTTTTGACTGCATTAGGGTACCGTGCATATTTTTTCAAGTATTTTAAGGATCAAAAAATATTTAATTGATTAATGTAGAATTATACAATTTTTAGGGCTTATATAAATAATATAAATTATCTTTCCAAAATCAGCTCAGCCATCTTGTGAGGAGTGCAACTGCCCCCTCACAATCATACACATAACCTTCCACTGCAAGAAGTATAACGAAATACGCATGGAGACAATAGCCAACTACTCGGCTAAAGAGTTCTGTGCAAGCTCTGCAGCCATTAATGGAATCATAGACTTCATTACGTTATCGAAATTATCAGATCTAATCAGATCCATAGCGAACTTTTATCTTGATATTTTGACCGTATTTTAATAATATTATGTAACTAAATTGAAAAATTAACGATCCTTGTTGACGCGACCATAATAATAATAAATAAATAAATATCCCTGCACCCACGACACATTACCCAAGATTTTGCCTGCTCACTGAATTCTTAATTGTTATAGCGATATAATGTGAAACGAGATCAAGACATTATCTGTAATTACTTTACAGCTTTAACTACAAAGCAAGGAGAACACAATTTATTTTCACCATTATAATATTACTATTTTTAATATTCCCAAGCGAAGCAATAAAGTTGAGCACATTGGGTGACTGGTTGTCTGCGGATAATGACAATGAATTTTTATTTTTGTGTAATATGTAGTTTTTAGTGTAATATTTTGGTATTGTTGTCTGTTCCGGAAACTGTCACGGCTGAAAACCCTACAATCACTTTCTCTGCCGACTCTGTCGCAACGTCAATGGGTACAATAACACATTAGCAGCTACAATGGGCCATTAATATGCCCCAGGAACGCCAGACTTGATAACTCTCGTTAGACATAACCTTCTATGAGCACCATAAAGCCTTCAGGATAAGCAAATTTGACAGTTAAGTCTTGTGAAAGTCTTTCCTCTTGTTGACATTATAACAAAAATACATATAAGAACTTTATAGTCATAAAATTCTCTTCAATAGTCATTGTTGTCGGTGTCAGACATCAAAGTATTGAGTACTTGATCACGATAATCACTTTTAGTCCCATATCAATTCAATACTTTTATGAATAAATATTTTATCAACACTAAATTTTCACATCAATGTAAATGCAAGACACAAAGTCATTGTTTTCGAAACATTTACACGATTTTCCGTGTAGTTACTCATTCTATCATGATCCTGACTCCAATGGGATAAAAAATTATTGTACTTAATAGATGTATGGCTGCAAATCTAAGAATAAAAGTATTATCACACTTATCTAATGGATTAGTAGTATCATAATAAACTAGGGTGAATTAAATATTCAGGGCCGAAATGTAATAATAGAGTTCAAGAAACTTTATTTAAAATTTGATTCTGTTCCTATTGAATCTTAGCTGTAAGATTCAAATTTGATAACAAAATGAAATGTTCGTTAAAGAACAATTGGTTACTTACATATACTTAGGTATATTATAAAACATTGATGTATTTAAAAAAAATCCCTTTTACGTTAACAGTTTTCACCTAAGAGTTGATGAGACTTGGAATTCTTACATATGGTTATTTCTTCTTTAACAGTCATAAGTGATGAGGGAATTTAGATATAATAAGTAAATTGCAGATTTGCTAACCCTGAAGATACCAGCAAATTCCAGGAAAGTGAGAGGCAATTTAAATATACGTATTAAGAACTTGACTGAAACCTGATACTCATATTCCCATGTTTTATTTTATTAATTTTGACGCACGGAGAAGACTGCTAAAATATTCGTTCATGTTGCGTCCTCGTCTCTATTCGCTTTAGCGCTGTGTGCTTTAAATGTATGCAAATTTCTATAGATCACTTTTACTCTGAGCACCAGATACACTTAAAAACGAACACGGTTTACCGAGGGGAGTTTCACAGAAACACCGTCTCGAGCCGCCCAAAAGGAAAGTTTGCATCTGCTTAGCAAGGAACCATTATCGAGTATGCAAATCTTATTTACTGTAGAATTATGCAAAGCGTTCTGTGTTTGGAGCTGCTCCCGTTCAACCAAAAGAAGGATACACTGAAATGTGTAGAGCTGCGAATAATTGCCTTTGGGACACCTAATGTTTGCTTGCAGAATATTCAATTAAGTTTTGACTTCGTAGACATCGCTTTAATTTTTATTAATTAGAAATCCTGGCATTCTGATTTATGTCGTTCATTGGAATATGTTAGTAAACAGTCATTTATTTCGAGATTAAACGTAACTTAAGTCCTCTGCCTGGATTTCCCTAAATCCAAACTCCGACTGGGAAAATTGACGAGTAACCCTTACTGTATAATAATGGTCATCAATCTTATAATAATTACTATATAATAGCTATATAAGTCGGGTATCCGGACTAAGGGGAAAATATGGCAGTTGTGTCGGACGCTAAAGGTCCGCTGAAGACTTACAAAAATGTCTGCGTGAGGACTGGAGTGCGTATGTCTGTGGAATAGGTTCGCTGCACTTGGCCGCATGCTAATGACGAAATAGGGGGCGTGAAGTGAGTTTCCTGTAAGATGCGGCGCTCATCACGTGAAGTGAAGCTTCAACCTTGGAAGGCTGATTTTCCCACGAACGCTGGGTCACTGGGTCGAACTCAAGGACCCGCCAAACCAACCTCCAATTGAGATTGTCCTAAGCTCTTCAAATGGAGGGTAATCAGCTTTTTATTTAGAAAAAACTCGTGCAGAATGGTGTACTAAGATATCGGTCTCTTGAATAAGAGTACCATATATGGATGACAGCATATACTAGGAGTTACTTCACACGCAATCGAAGCACTACTTGGGTTTTCTGACGACTAGAAAAGGTCTAAGCTACTCCATAACATATTTCTAAGCCCACGGTAATGGAATATGTACTTATTAAATCCTTGTATTAAAATTAATAACTCTCGCTTTGATGCTCCTTCATATTAATTAAGTTACTTCAACTGTGGTGATAGAAATTGAAATAGTTGTATCATTTTAAAATTGTTAACAGTGAACGTTTTAATTGTATTGTAGCATTCAGTAGCAGTCAGTTCCACATATACCTAATGCGTTCTATAGTTAATTTAAAAATTAATGAGGTCAGTGTAGTCGTCAACTCTATATTTATTACTAGCTGAGTGCACGGCATTGCCCGGGTATTTACATAATTTAACCCGGAGTAGGTATTGATTCGACACAAACCTCTTGATTAAACATTACATTTAACCAGCATCAATAGCACGTCTTTGGAACATCTTTGCATTTACCTTAGCTTTCCCCTCCCCGATCTAATCCTTCAGCATCTAACTTCACTACGACGATGACTGACGGGAATTCTCCAACTACATAAAATAGAAGTGTCTAAAATCACGACGAATCAAAACAGTAAAAAATACTCGCTAACTTCATAAAGTCTAAAAATACTCCCGATACCTTAAAGGAGTAAATACATACGGTCTTTAACTAAATAGAGACCAAAATATAGCTCGTAGTCTAAGAAAATAAAAAATTATCCGGTAATTTAAGGCGGTCAAAACTACTCCAGGTAACCTTTTGTGAATTACGTCCATCTCTACGCGGATGAATATAAAATATCATAATCACCATGGTTAATTTGAGAATTAAACTCTACGACTCCTATAATCCCGGAATCGACAATAATAATGGTCTTTTTTTGCTTTACTTTATGTAAAACCCTTCAACCACAAATATGGGTACTTCCCTCCCTTAGCTTTTGTGGTAGAAAATAAACACTTATAAATTCAATAATGACACTATTAAATTAAGCGATACCGAAATCGTTTTATTCAACTGTAATAATGGCCGTTTAGAGATGTTTTTAAATTCCATCCCCACCCCAAGAGTCGATAGGTGTCTTAACCCCTCAGTGTTTGTGGCTGGATCGTAAGTAACATGTGTATAAATTTTAGTAGAAATTGCTCTTCGCATTTAATATTGTTAATGCCCTCCCTTATTGGTGCATTATGTGGTTGAAATTATACAAAAAATAAATCTGGATAGAAACTATTAATCACATAGAATCAGAAAATAATTAATCGTCACTAATATAGGCCATTTTAGCATGTTTTTAAATATCACCCCCGTTCACCCCTTGGGAATTTCATACCGCTTCAAAAATATACTCTGTATTTAGATTAAAACCAACCGACCTGCACTCACGCATACGATGAATTTTTAATAGAAGGATAACTGTGTATTGGGTTTATTTCAAGTTCTCACATATGCTTCATCGGATCCGAACACTATTTTTACTTTCCCAAGGTGAGTTCTGTTTACGATGGCTTCTACGTTTACATGTAAACCTTGGGAAACATTCCAACACTTACTACCTACAATTAATTTCCGCGTTGAGTCGTTTGATATCTCCAGCGGGAAAGGAAATGTACATCGCAACTCTAATGTTCATTTACAAGATTATTTTAAAAGACCAAATTACTTGTATAGACCACTAATTTGTTCAAGAAATTGTGAAAAATGTTGTCGAATTTTCATAATTACTTTAGATTAATATGTTTCTGAGTTCATTAATAATTAATTTTGTTATTCCTTCGTTGAGGAAATAGTAAACACGATTCCATTAAATAACAAATGATGCGAGAATAATATTGATGCTACTATGTACAATTAATCGTGTTAACAAAGACACAATTAACTAATACGGAGACCTAGTTAAAAACTCTCGGCCATAGACGTCTAGGAATGATATAATATTTACTAATCATGCAATGAAACTATGACATACAAATATGAAATTAGATTATTTTAAAAAAGAGTTAAAAACTATTCAAAAAAACTATTGATAATGAAATATTTAGTATTCATAAAAAATTACATACATTAATAACATCAAAGAACAATCATACGAAAACTAAGAACCTCCACAAGTCAGCGTATGAAAGAGAGGGGAAGAATGATGAAAATTCAGAGTATACATTGCGTTTGTAACATATTTGGAAGACAATGTTTTGAATTATTAGGGGAATGAACATGAAAATCCAATACCATTATATAGTATAGGGGATCACAGTATCCTCACAACACCTGACAACTATCGAAACGTGTTCCACGCAGGGAATATAACCTAGGTTTAAACCTGATCAGAAGAAGGCTATGTATACTGTAATTCACATAGTGGCCACTCCCCTCTTATATAGCATATGAAAGAGGCGATACTGAAAGGTAGAGCAAGGTAGATAAGGGTTAATTAGGGCCCCCCGGGCTGTAGGTTTAATGATCCAACACGAAAATTCACCTAAAAGTGATTTAGGGATAATGCTCGAAAAACCTGCATCTGGTAGGTCTGTCCCTCGGCACTTGTCCCACGCGCGCCCTTCCAATGATGGGAGAGGGATTGATGGATTTGATGTCGGATCTCAGAATTCCCTATTCCTTGCCTTAACCAGTTTAGCAGGCAGCTGGCCGACTATTCCAACAGGAATAGCGGACAACTCTTACCGTATGCCTAAGGTCTGCGACCCCGGAACATACACCTCTCAAAAATGACCGAGATACCCCGGCTTGTGGGAACCTTAGCTCAAAAACCAGAGACGGATGAAGCCCCCTTCAGCTCTCCTTGAACGTTCACATGTGAGGGTGAAGAACAGCTTCATCAGAATTGAACTTTTGCGAGATAAAGAAAAAAACGATTTCAGTTTCACGGCCTCTTTGTTTAAATCATTACAGCTTTGATCATTTTACAGATAATATACCTTCTTCAATAAAGTTCTAAATTTAAGCAGTGTAAGAATGTGGTTTAGTACATTGTAGCTCAGCCTGTATTCAGGTCTATCCATGTGGAAATCTCGCACATAACTGGTAGGGGTGGGGAGGTGTCGACTCGGATGGCTCAGATAGTAAAGAGCACCCAGTATCAAGTGGAGGTCCCGGGTTCGATTCGTGGTGCAGTGTAGATTTTTCTATCCTGCTCCTTTAAAAATATTCTATAAACCGAGACTGAGTTTAGGAAAAACGACTTCATGATGTAACTTTCATCAGAATTAACTATAGCAAATGATATTAAAAGTTCCTTTATTCTTGACTGTAAATTGAGATATTTGTCTACGTGACGTTTGTGCTCTCTTTAAGAGTAAAGTATCCGTACATCATGATTATAGATCTTGAATAAGAAAGATAGCCAATTCAGTTGTGTTTCTCTAGGCTCTTCTTAGCACCTGACGAATGGGATAATGATTCCAGAAACGTTGTGTCGTATTTATATTACCCTTTTTGTCTGAATTGGCTATCTTTCTTATTCATTATTTTCAATCAGACGTAAATTTTTTCACTTTTTTCCATTTTAAGATATAGATCATGTTTCAGACACTTGCACATCTATTATGTGCTAATATTTCGACAAAACGTGTGCATCTGAGAAGAATTCTAGGAACCCAAAAATACGCGTGCTAACGTTACTCAATGGTCAATAATAACACAACCGTATATATATGATCTGACGAGTAGCAGAGTCAGCATGATTTGCATGACTTCTCCCCCCACGAACAATCCCATTAGCACGGGCGCGTCTTGTAATTCGCACTGCGGCGGATCTCATTTCCACGGAAACATGAAACGAATTCTGTCCTAGGGCTCTGCTTCAAGCTGGTTTGTATTAAACCCTCGGTGTCAATAACCTGAACCGGGTGTTTGGAGTGTACTCGAACCTGCAGAACTCGAAACGGGCAGACGATGGCAGGCAACCAGCCAAGCAGAAAGCGGCTAATGAATAAACAAGTAGCAGGGCAGGACGTGGGTTGCTTCAGCTCCGGCCCGGTCCTCTTGGCCAATGCCTAGATTCTAGAAACATTGCTTCCCTCCATTTTGTTGGTTGCCTCTAATATTTTTCATTTCTATGTAACTATTTATGTGACCATGGCTGTAGTCGTACCTTAACCATGTTAAATAATTGAAATGGAGCAGCTCCCACATTACGTCTGTTTTAATTATGAAAGCTTACCTTAACGTAATTATCAGTTCAGTCAAACATTGGTGGATCTGCAGTAGAACAAAATATTAAATGATTCGACCTAAAATAAATTGTGCAGGTGTCGAATTGATAAAAATCGAAGAATACTGTTAAAATATATTTTCCATATATTGTCAATAACTGATTATTTCAGTTATCCTTACAAAAAAATACTTCAAGATCTTTGAAATGAAATTGCAAATCTTTAAGGAAGGTACTACTAAGAATATTTAGTTATACCTTCAGGATTTCGCTTTTCATGCATCCCCATAAGCAAAATCTGAAAACATTTAAGACCAGAAGCACTCGGTACCCAATCCGTTGTATCGAATATTCGACAGTCAGAATATGAGCACGAATAAATGAATTAATAAGTCATTCTGACAACCCTTAATCATATAAAAAGTTTAATTTTATCGTCGTCATTTAAAATTATGTTATTGCACTGAAACTTATACAAGTCATCTTAGAAAAAATGCTACCGAATTAAAGAATCACTACACCGCGAAACACCAAACAATGTATCTTTTTCCTTGGGCTTGACCATTCGTCGTCATTCCAGGAAGCATTTGTTTCAATGTTATAATTTATTTCTTTTTGGCTAGTTGTACAATATTGCAAGAAAGAATGAAAGCTTGCTTGGTTAGAGTGTTGGATAGAAGGGCTGTATTATGAGAAGAAGAAAGAGGCAGTAAGTCCTAGCCAGTCATGGCCGGTGATTGAAGCAAGAGCCTTGGCGTTCCTGCGCGTTGTCGGATTCAATGCTCCCTTCTATTGGGCAGATTCCAGCGTTTTGCTGAGGTAAACGAATTACGATTAAGATCCCTTAGCTCTTGATTTCTCTTCGCATTAATGAAACAGTTTTAAAAACTGTTACTAATCCATCTTCGTGAGTATGAATTGAGTCACGTTCTCTATTATATCCATTTTAAAATTATACTGATATCTGAATGGAACATTCACCGCCCTTATTTACATTTAATCATTCCACTATCGTTTGCCTGTGATTTTAAGACCCCATTTGAATTAATTTTTGTCCGATTATTGTCATGGTTATTCCGATGATACGAGGAAATGAAACTTGAGAGCTTACTTTGGCAACGTTACGCAGATCAGCTCAGTACTCTTATATGCTAATTAGAAGAGAGTGATGACAGGATCCAACTGAATAAATTGGTTGTTTGTTTAATGAATCATATCAAATGTATACGAAAGATAAAACGAATAAAAGTGTTTATTCCAATGCTCAGCTCGAATACTTGGTGAAGCTTGTCAAAACCGGGAATATGCTCGGTACGCACTTCTACCGTCTAAGCTTCCCTATCGACAGATGAAAGAGAAACTACATGTTCGATTCCCGATTCTGTCAAGAATTTGACTTTATTAAGTAAAGATAATATATAAATTTATGAATCATCGCGCGGAAACTTTCTGCATGAGATTATTAAAGTAATTTTGTATTTATTTATGGATATATTTAAATCATCGTACTGAAAATATTCCATATTTTTTGGAGTTACTTAAATATACATTTTTATTGTGATCTATTATAAGACGTTTCCATTTAAATATCGTTTTCAAAATCTCAAGTTATGTTTAAAAGGGCCTGCCTTCAAACACGAAATAAATTTGTAGTAGATCATTCAATTGTAGTGGAACTATCTAAGGGTATGGAGTTGTGTTCTACTTTCTGATACGAATGTGATGGCGTCCTCCTTCCATCAAGCAGATGTTCCACTAGCCTTAAAGTGGAACACGTATCTCCCATATGATTGGACAGAGGCATTGATTGTGATCAGAAACTACGAATTAGTTTTGGTGTCTTCTTGTCAGTCATATTCTGATCTACTGCGTCACTTGTAAGTTTCTCTTTCGATAACAATTTACGGAAATGGCCTGTTAAGATTTTTCCTGAACTGTACTTTGATTTCCGGTGTTCTCTGGAATATGCCTTTGATCTAAATTGCAACTTAATTGATTACCGTGTTTTTACATTATGTCGGCTTCTCAATTTTCTAAGTTATTGTGCCCTGCATTGGAAATTTATCGAATTTTAAACGATATTGTAAATTTATTCTGGTGTTTTATCGGATGCAGGATTTAAGTTCGCTTTACCTTCACCTATGTTAGTGACCAGTTTGACTAGTGACGTTTTCTTACGCTGTCATGAAATTAAAGCACCTAGAATAATTAATTTCGTTCGCAGTAAGTAAAATCCATCCACTTGTACGAGTCATTGTCTGATTTGGTGAAAAATTTTATTACAGATGTTCATAACGTTTCTGGCGGATCCCAACAAACGATACGTGTTTGTATCTCCTTATTAACAACACGTTTCATTGTTGTTCAAGGAGTCAGGGCAAATTTGTTGAGTATATTATCCCAGTGGTGTCCGCCTGTTAAGACGACACTTTTTGAGTTCGAAAGTGGAGCACCAACTTGCTCAATGCTCTGGTTTGCCATTCCTGAGATGTTATCTGCTTCCGGCCACTGTCGTGCAGATCCAACCTTCTACAATTCACGTAATATTTCCTAACAAATTAAAAAGCGAGTTTTTATTTTTATTGTTCTTTGCACTTTTATATTTCGAATAGTGGCAATGCAATTACT
This sequence comes from Zhengitettix transpicula, assembly GCA_037074705.1. NCBI lineage: Eukaryota > Metazoa > Arthropoda > Insecta > Orthoptera > Tetrigidae > Zhengitettix > Zhengitettix transpicula. The sequence continues at coordinate 199,216,584 of CM073591.1, read as the reverse complement.
CTCGTTTACTTTTACTCCGCTGTATTTGCTGTATACATAATAAGTGTATGCTTGCCTGTTTTTAAAGTCTAGGACTTCAGCATTTTCACTCTTAAAATTTTTTCATCAAAGCGAAGTAACGCAGTGTGAATTTTTCATGTTATTTCGTCAACCCACCTAAGTAATTGTAATTTCCGTTAGGAAACGCGTGATATCAATACCAACCTGAAAACAACAAAAATCGACAAAAGGAATTTGTACCATTTACGGTTTCGCAATGAGAAACTAAATAAAAATGTTTCTATCTTACTTTTATTTTTTATATCGTCTTGATTTGTGACCACAATATTGTGTAGAACAAAGTGATTGTGTCTATTGAAAAGATGGCACGGGCATTGTAATACCTAGATGTAAAATGCCGGTGTGAAGTCGTGCAGTTTGGATAGTGTTAAACAAAGAATTTCCATACGGAGACTTTTATCTATTCTGTAATTCAACATTAAAGGCATTAGGTTATATTTTTATCAGTTAGTAATTACATTTAATTTAAAGTGCATCAGTATTGATTGAATCTAATCTGCAAAGAATTTTTTTGTCAGATATGAAATACAACGAACAACAAATTGTGAAACTATTAGTTCCGGGAAATTGGTGCTGAGTACTGTTTGCTTTAATAAACACCCACATACTCTGGAAGAGCTGCCTCTGAGACCAACTTATTACACGTTTGTATTACATTTGTTGGCACTAATACTCGAGAAACATTTCTGAACATTCCATTGAACCATTGCAAAAGTAATCATATTTTTTGACGCCTTAGAAATAGTTTCGGATTGTATAATTATATGTTTTTTTATTAAAAATACAAATCATCACAAGAAATTTAGAATTTCCGTGTTTAAACTATCAGTTTGTGACATTTACATTAATTTTATATGTGCCTTGAAAGCTGGGAAATTGATGCTTCATTATAAGCCTAATAATACAATAAATATGATAATAAAATATACCTTTCGAAGCTGCCTATAGTTTGTTTGCTTACTTTTATGATGAATTTTTTTTAAAACATTTGAGTGAGATTTAAATAAAAACCTGCGAATGTTTCTCATGCCATAGAATCCATTTAATATGAATTTAGATTTATTACACTACCAATGGTTTATTATACGAGAGAATTTGTTTTACATTACGAAATCATTGTTCATAAAAAATTAATTTCATACTTTATTATTTGTAATCGTACCGTTAAAAGAAGAAATTTATACAGTTATTATCGCAAATTCCCTTCCTGCAATTTTCAGGAAACAGGAACTTGAACAGTGGGTTGCATCTAAAAGAAAACTAAAAGGGGCATCACAATTTCACGGTCATAACCCTATCGAATGGTGTCCTATGTGCGAAAAACGAGGAGAGGGGAAATGGCTTGTAGAGACCCCAATTTCGAGACAAGAATAAAGCATTATGAACTCGGGCCGGTACCTGCCTGCGACCATAAAAGGGGTCAAAGAGAGTTTCACTTCGTGCTGGAAGTAAACAATGAAATGATGCTAAGAAGAAATTCAAAATGTTTTTCCTTGGGTCTTTGTATGACAGAAAGTGCTACTGCAAGAAGCAGGTCATGACTTGTAATATAAATCTTCTTTTGAATTCCCGTTGGACGTAAATGTACAAACCTTAATTCCCAATTACGCCTCAGAAAAAGAAAGTATTCGAATTAAACTAGAAGTCGATATCTTACTTATATCACAACTGATGTGATTACAGAACCTAAAGCTAAAGAAAGTGGTAGAAGAAAAATAACAGTCGGTATCACATTTATTGTATATTGGAACAGATACTTGGAAACTTAAAGTAGGCTTATGATTCGCAATCACTTATCATATTACCCGTAGTCACATAAAAATTTATAGAAATAATTATTAGATTGACCATTTAGTAGCTTTCTTCTGTTAGCCATGAGTGCCTCTTATTGCCGTGTAAGTTTTATATTCTAAATCACTAATTACATCCAGAATATCTCTTGCAATCAGCGAAAGATTTTTTGTGTAACTTGTCGTCATTGAAAAGCCTGCATCTGAAATAAAACGTATTTTACCATTATGCTAAATGGTAACATTAGAAATGTTATAAGTTATTATCGAACAGTCAATAATATTATGTATTATCTTATTATATTATATATTATATTTATCTTATTTACTAAGCTTGATGTTATTTTGAACACCGACGTCTATGTGATAACTTTAACGCGTGGGTAGAACAGAAGCCCTTCAAAGCTCTGACTGATCAACTTCATTTTTACGCTTACAGGTGCATATACCACCTGCATAGTTACAGTTATAGCTTTGTATTTTGCAATAAATTCGACACTTTCATAGTGCTCTGATTCACGCTGTTGCACATTATCAGTTCCGTAAATTCCAATCCTAATTCGGTGACGTGTTACCGGCCGTTGAAATGCTTTTGCAGAACTTATGGCTTGAGGTCTGGAGACACGTGGGTTACGACAGGTATAGGAAAAGGTTACCCAGCTGGTCGTAGGTGTGAGCCACTTATACATTTCTGCTGGTGTCGAAAGTTTGTGCGCAATAGAATAACAGACAATATGTAGCGCAGGGCTAAAATGGCCATGATTAAAATAATAGAAATTAAGAAGAAGCGAACTATCGTTCAGCGTTTTGCTATGTTTTAATTAGTAAGACAAGAAATTTCAATGCTTACAAGTTTCTTTCTTGTTTGACTATAAAGGACGTTGTTGAAAGATTAATAATTTTTGGTGTCAATGTGATTGATAATGTTTCTTCCAATTTTTTTTGTGTATAATTTCGGCAAGGGAGGGGAGAACACTTACGGGTGTGAGTGTAGAGGCGTTACAAAAAAATAAGCTCCAGAATAACCGAGATTGGAGTCAAATCGGAGATTGTGGATGTCGCTGAGTTTAATTATACCATTCAATTTGCCGAATAAGTGCCTACTAGTGGGGGTGTAAAGAGAAAACAATGTGTTTGTGTATGTATCCGCCTATGTAGTAACTGAAATTAATTTTGATTCTTAAGGTATGGTAAATAATTTTGATTATTTTAAGATACCGGGAATGTTTTTCTTTACTCCCAATGCTACCGGGACTATTTTTTACATTAATAAAATTTGACCCCATTAGGGCACCCAAATACAATTATCTCTCATTAAGCAGTTCGTGTAATTTTGACTGTATTACTTTACTGTGTATATTTTTAAGAGTCTTAGGGTACCAAGAATATTTATGACTCTCTCAACGCACCGGTAGAATTTTTGACGCTTTTATATTTGGTATCGTGAGCATTTACGCTTCTATAATGTCACAGGGGGGTTCTGATGAAATTAGCATTTAATTATGACATTAAGAACCCAGATTATTATAATATATTGACTTTATTTACGGAAATTTGAAAATAGAAATATAATCGTATCAACTTACAAATGTATTCCAGTTTAACTGCTAATTTGTTTGTTATTATTAGCACACATAAGTGAGCTCATATATTTTTTAGACAAAGGCTGGTATCATATAAAAGTGATGAGTGTAAAGCCGCCGTTATATATAAATAAGCTATCAAAAGTATTCTTCTCGTCCTGACTCATCCGAACATCAAAACGATGTGAAGGGGAACGATGAATCAATATTCATTGTTGGACGACGGTTACACTTTACCACTAAATTGATATCTCCATTTCTATTACGAGGCTTCGATTATGCGTCCCTACTTCTAGACTAAATGAATAACTACCTACTACGTGGTATGCTTTATCCAAGAAAATTTGAGCGTTGCGGTATTCACGCTGTTTCATCACACAAAACTGACGAACCCCGTGCGTATCATCTGAAAAAATATATAAATATAAGTTTTCTAGTTGGAATACAAAATTCCTACGTGTAACGTCTTGTAGCATGGGTACGAATAATTGGCGTTAAACAAAATTTGTTTTCGTTTCATATATTTTAATAGTGAATCACTTTTATTGGAGAAATTCAACTCATTTAAAGCGGCTTGGAGTCTGCGGTCGTTGGCTCAACCACCTGCTGTTCCCAAGGCTGGAAAAACTACGAACTGAGAATGGCTTGCAGATATAGATGAACGGATTCTCACACTACTTCGAAATCTCTAAAACGGTCTGCTTTTAAGATAAAAACTAATGTTGAAGGTGTGCTGCAATAAAAAGTTTCCGTATTGCAACCGTTTGTGACATGTGTTACATTAGAAAATACTGTAGGTCGACTTAGTTGATGCCAGCACATGAAAGACATTCATACCATAATTAATTTGAGCGTCACAGAATGTATTCATGTCATATAATTACATTTATTAAGATTTGTGCCGGAAAGCTTTCCAAATGGAAGTAGTAAACATTTTTAACAGACATTAAAATTGGCTGTCATACAAAATTCAGAGGTATATTGACCCAAATCTGGTTCATTAATTTGACAGCAAACACGTGAAATCAGTCGCTAAGATTTGTTTCACAACAAAGGTTCCAATGTATTAATCTAAACATTCAGTTGACTGAAACAACATTTTCCGTGTTTCACGCTATTGGTCTTTGAACCACTTTGATTAAACTTCTTTCACTATGTGATACTATCATTGCTATGTCTACACATTATTATTACCACCTTTTATACGGATTATCTGCTTTTCCCAGTTGATACAGGATAATTTTTTTAAAAATTACAACTCACCAATCTTTTCTCCAGTAATAATTCACGTATTTTTGTCTATTGTACACGAACTAAAAATAATTGTGTTTAAATTTTTTGTTTTCAATATAAGCGAGATGTTGGTCCCTTTGTGCCTGCCAATATAGATTGATATTAGTATTGTCATATGTACAAATAAATCCTCTTGTCGACGTAAATAAAACGATATTTAACATGATCACTTTCATGATAAATTAAAAAACCTTTATTATTCCCGAATAATATAAAGCAGGAGCTTTCGGCTTTATCCTAAGCCAAATTCATCTGTTATTTGTATAAAATACTACATATTAGGATAAAGCCGAAAGTTTCTATTTTATATTATTTGAGGACTAATAAAGGTTTTTTAATTTATCATTCATTTTTTCAAAAAGTCTTTATCATGCATTCATACGAACATGTACTTATTGATTGGGTTGGGTGTTCAGTAAATACGTTTGGATTCAAATCTATGCAACTTTCAGTCTGTCGTAACGTGAATATGATAGAAGAGGGGATAACTAATTCAGTTTAGTCAATTTATGCTTATAGAAAAAGTTTTAACCAACGATGAGTCGCCGTGATTAATCGCGAAGTGAGAAATGGGTATGGTCGGGATTTGAATACATTTATAATTTTTCTCCTTTGGAATTTCCCTTGTTTACTAAACTCCGATAAAGTTGAGGTGCCGTTTCTATTCATACTCCATAGAAAGAGACATGAGATAAAACTTGTTTTGTATACGTCTCGTAAAATAAGACGGAATCACACAAAATTTGTACTGTAATTGCTAATTTTAAGATTAATACTTTGAATTCCCAAAATTAAAAGCATTTCGTACATTTAATTGGATGTTCTGGTTGTTCACAGCTAATTGAATCCGAAAAGAACCTTTATTACCTTATATGACTGCTTAGTGCATTTTAATCTAAATCAAAATGAAATACCAAGAAATGGTTGTTAACCGATTTAGTAAATCTTGAGTAGAATGGGCAGATAATATATGATTAAATCAACAGAATGTTTTGAAGCTCGTTAAAAGCATCACTATGGACCTCAGGTTCCGTCAGGGAGCTTGTATCGAAGTTTTTACTGAACCCGGAAAACATGATTCGGAGAAGCGACGTAAAAACAAAATATCTGAACTTGCCTCAAGTTAGCCTCACCAACTAAATTTCGGCGGCGAGTCGTATAAAATAACTTGTCCATTTCGTTGTTTGAATATGTTGTTCTTAAATAATTATTAACATATGTTTTTTGACAGCCGAGTTTATTGGACTATTTTAATTGCCTAGTGCGTATTTGGAGCTCGCTGCTGATTCACTTTCTATTCTAACCGTGTGCATATGCCATACACGCACGCAATTGTTACGAAACTATGCCTCCTGTGGTGAAATCTTACGGTAAGTAAGTGCGGTAGTAAAGTTCCTATACTTGTTGACCAGAATGGTTTTCAAAATTACACAGAGTTAATTAAACCTCAAACAAATGTCTCAATCAAAATACAGTATTATTTTCTCGAAATGTTTCACTATTTGACGCTACTTTTTCCTGGGTCTCACGCCGAAGAAAACCATGTCTTTCTTGAATCAGAAGATTCTTTTCTTTTCATCAGTGAACCGGCTTCTCGGCCGGATGCGAAACCGCCAACATTGACCTCTAATTTTAACGTGGAAGAAGACTACTGAATTACGTTTTCGTTAGATACCCGCAGAGGTTTAATGGTTAGCCTGTCTGACCGCAAGTCGAGGTTTCCAGCGCTCTTAACACTCAGTCGCTCATCGCTCATTATTTGCTGTAAAACGTAACGGGGTGCGGTCAAACTAAAAACAAGACTAATCAAGTTTGGATATTTCGCAACGTACGCCTATATCGCAAACACGCATGAAAGGGACGACTATACGATTTTTCAGTCTGATATTACTGCATATTACCAGCATTGAGATGAAGTTGAAACTTGTCAATTGTTCAAACGTAGCAGTAATACAGAGGTTAGTTTCCGACGTCAAAATTTCTAAACTAACGATAAGTTCGAGGACGGTTCATTAGAGTGGGTCATTCCAGATTCCTTGAATGTGAGAGCTGTGAGATGCGGAAGGCCTTCCTGAATGACAGTACGCATCGCCTGCTATTGCGGTTCTTGCTCACGACAAAGACGAGCAATTAGAGCGCAGCTGCCAAACGGTCCTCACTGTTTGTATAGCGGTGCTCACTGCAGGCCCTTAATTGAGATAGACCTCACAAATTTCAGTCGAAACAACAATTTTAGCAACAATTATTAGTTTAGTTTAATTTTAAAGTTCATTCGCGTGTAGAATTCAATATAGTCTTCCCTTGTGTGATTTATTAAAAAAACATAATTCTCTATTAAAATGACTTGGGTAATCATCGTCAATTCGACTGAGTTGGAGCATCATTATAACAAGCTAAAGACGATCGCTCCGAATGGACGAAATCCAGTGGATGTAATCTGTTTGGATGCCATCCATTTAGGGCCACGCCATGATAGTTGTTAGTGCACAACTATGCGCTTTACATTATAATTATTTTGATTTAAAATATGGCTAATTTGTCATAAATAGTTGAAAATTGTTTTTTTAATAAATCACACAAGGGAAGACTATATTGAATTCTACACGCGAATGAACTGTTGTACTGATGCCCATCAGCGCAAAAAGTGTTGGAAATTTTGACGTTTAAAACGAGCTCATTTACACACACTAACGGTGAAATGAGTTATGAAATCTTAAGACTGGACAAACTATTTACGTATTGATCAGAAAAGTTACTTTGAGCTTCTGCATCTCGTTACTTCCTTAATTAAAAAACAGAAAATCAATCCTTTTTGCAATTTTTTCGTGTATTTGGTCAGCTTTGCCGTGATTCTTTTAAACCAAACGTCGAGCGTGACGTTTGGGAATTCACGGTTGATGAAATTAATGGGCTGTTTAAATCTTCGAATGATTAAAATTCAGATTATTAAAAAAAGTACAAGATTGAGATTCCAGAAAAATGAAGACTATTGGGAAAAAATTCAAAGTATTTTGTAGAATAATTACCTATGGATGATTGAGGTTGGTTTAAGAACACTGATTTCTCTTAGAAAATTTTTTGAAGAATGATAATACATGTTCCTGCTGAATAATCTGTTCGTGGTAGTATATCTGCCATATGTTTTTATCGGTGACGATTCATTTCTCTCTATGGGTTGTTTTCATTAGCCACACTCCCGAAACAATAACGCTTCGAAGAAAATGTTAAACTATGACATCTGCAGGGCAACAGTGACACTGGGGAATGTTTTTGGAATTTTGACACTGCTCAACCTGAGTTTCACCATTCACGAATAGGTCGGAATGCAGAACGATTCGCTCGGTGCCATTACATTTCGGACTGATTGGAAATCTAATTGTGTCACTGCATATCATCTGTTTTCCCATTCACGGTCAGTGTTTGGAGTGACACCGCTCCATTTGGACGTATGGAACGATCGTGAATGGGCAGCGTAAGGTAAATACAGTATCAATATAAAAGTTGACTATTTATAGCTAACCTGGGTAAAATAAATGAAGGAATTGGACTGATAGAGAAAGAAAGTCTTAGATTAAGTATGCTTATGTATTATAAATATTTTTTTTGGAATATTTAACAACAGATTACTATCGCAACTAATACATTAATGAAAATTATTAATACCTTTTTTTAATAATTTATATTTCTCATCTTTATTCTGTTATATTTAATAATTTGTTCTTTACCCATATAAAAATTTAAAAATATTGTTTAATATTTGATAATAGCATTAAAAGTCTAATTTTATGACACGTCAATTTGTTCATTCAATTTTATATTAAATTATACAGAAATTAACTTAGTAGTTCACCAAGAAGTTATTATATTTAGCCTTCAAAATGTCATCGGTGTGTCTGAAGTTCTCTGGCCAAAATCGGAATATCTAAGAAACTATTAACCAACATATTAGTATGTTATTTATGAAAACCTTCACAATATACGCAACATATTAAGGATGTCATTTACATCTTTCTCTAAACCCGATCTTTCTTACTACCGCATCATGGTCTACTTTTCGGTGGTTGTCGCCAAGAATTATCGTGTCTTGTTAAATATATTTTTCTGTTTATAATTAATCCTTGAGTCAAGGAACAGAGGATCATTTTTGTACCAAACTAAACACGTAAAATTATAATTTGTTTGATTTATACGTCCTCAAAATTTTCCCAATTACTTTAGGCACATTTATGAAAAAGAATTAAAAAATATTTTTTTTCGTACTTGGGGCTTTTTATGGCTTTTTTTTTTAAAGATAACTTGCCATTTACGAATAAGTCAAGAAAATTAGAATAAAATAATGGTTTATTAATCGAATTAGGAATTATTTTCTTAAAACATTTTCATGTATTTAAAATCAACGTCTGAATTATAAATATATGCAGCGTTACCTTATTAACTGAATTTATTAAAATATAATCCGTTTTGATTAGTATTTTATTGTGCTCGACTTTTAGTTAGAATAATTATGAAGACATTTCGTGTTTGCTGTAGCAATATTCTAAGAAATATTTCGATTATGAGTCAAAAAAGTTTTCAGTACAGAAATATAATGTGGAAGCGTAGCTGATGTATCGAAGAGATCTCTCTGAAGCAGTCCATCACACAAATTACTTGACATCAGAAGCATTGCCAATGTTATCATGTACTTTTCTATTTAAAATGAGTTACGCTCATATATTGTTATTTTTATATTAGTAGTAGGATTTCACGAAGACTTTGCAGTCTTTTCATAAATCTCAGAAAAGCAAATGTAAATTTAATATCACCTTTCTGCTTAACTGGAAACTTGAATTAACTTTCATCACATCTTCCATCATTACTCGTCAAACAAGTTTGTCCGTATATGTGGAAAGCTTTTCTGGGCATAACGCAATCCTTTGACTATGTAAATTACTTCCGCGCCATTTTCATGGTTTATACATCAGGGTACGTGACATGACCACATTTTTTTCCGATAACTTGCATTTATTAATTAATTCCTTACCAGTTAAGATTGGATGTTGGTTAGGAGCCCTTGAATAATTAATAATTTATAAACTGTAATGGAAAATCTAGTTTAGAAAGTCATGAATGTTAAAGATGACCTTACTTTTCTTTAAGTCTCGTTCTTAACGCTAGAACCGCCGTTAAGGTCTTTCTGACCCTTTTCCCATTCATTATTTCAACATTAAATGGAAAATTGAAGCTTATATTTTGTAAATTTTCCAAGAAGGCTTCAATGTGCACTATGACAATTGTTGTTATATCTGTATTATTTAAATATAAATAGCCACAAGCACAGAAATACTTGTAACAGCATACAGTCAGTTTTGACTCTCATAAGATTTGAACTGAATTACTGTTTTCGAAGTTACGAATCTTCTGTGGATCTTGATTATGTACTTTCTGCGATCATTTGTTGGGACGATATCGGCAAGTCTGAGCAATCGATTATTTCCTCCTATTATACACAATCGTCGTACAATAATATTTCAGTGAAAAATAGAGACTATACGAGGGTTATTCGGAAGTTAATATCCGATTTTTTATAAAACATAAAACATCTCAGATTTTTTTTTAAAAAAAATTGTAATTCCTTACACGTTTTTCTATTTTTTTTTACATAGTTTCCATATTTTATTAAACATTTGTCATAACGTTCTACAAGGTTCTTTATGCCTAAGTCATAGACGTCTGCCGCCAGTGAGGATAACCAGTCTTTAACTGTTTCTTTCACCTCTTGATCTCTGGGGTCATGTGAGAAATCCACGTCTCGTCCTCCGTGACAATCTTGTCTAAAAATTTATCACCTTCCTTATGATATCGGTCCAAAAATTCAAGAGCACGAGCCACTATTTTCATTTGGTGTTCCTCAGTAAGCAGCCCGGGAATCCAACATGTGCACAATTTGAGGCAGCGCATATTTCCTCCCTTATTACAAATTTTTACATCATAAGTTCGTCCAAATTATTTAAGAATATCATATATCCATCATTTACCCTTTGATAAAATACCACATCATGACACCTATGAGAAACATTGTGTAGTTTACAAAATTTCTTAATCGTATTGTCATTCCTGCTTAAATTGGGCAAACCAAAAGATCACTTATGACCAGTATCTATGAACATAAAACTCCTCAATGATAAACAATCTGTAGTCTCCAAAGAAATGTGATGTGCAATTCTTACGGTCCTTGCGTTGTTTGAATCACCTGACGACAGAAACAAGAATTACAGAAATGTTGTGTGGTATTTAATTTTGCACTTATTTTGTCTGTTATTTGCCTATTTATTTATTTAGTTAGTATATTTTACGATTTGTTGTCATTTATTTATAAATTATCGATTCAACGCTTATTTACTCTTGATGTGACACATATTTACGGCTGTTATCAGATTAACCAGGAACTAAGGTTGAGTTTTTCCTGAATGTTGACGGCTTTTTTATTTATTTTTTCTAATTCAAATTATGTCAACATTCAACATTTAAATAAATTAATTAAAAAACTACTACTAGTCGTCGTGATATATAGAGTCTCCGAATGTTGGTGAACTATTATGTTATATTCAACCTGTTAACATCAAACAGAACAACGAATATTGTACAAACTGATGCAAAGTGTTATACAATTATCATTTAGTATTAATATTCTAAATTATGGCAAAGTAACTGTCTTTAATTTTTATATGATTAACTAAATGAATTAATCATTTAATTTATTTTACCTTATACTGGAGTTTTGAAAATTACTTTGAAAAATGATATTTTCACTTTTCGTAGTTTATGGTTTAAACAACTTTTCGGTATTAGATTTTACTAAACCGTAATCATATAATTTAAAATGAAATTGTTGTAAAACTTTCGTGAGTGAGTTTTTATTGTTACATAGCCAATTTTCGTATATGAAGGTCAATGTGATTACAGTTTCAGTAAGAAGTGGGTCAGACTCCAATGAAAAAATAAGATATAGAGTTAACAGTCACTACCCTTAAAAATTGTTTCATGGAGGATGCTGATAATCTGGTTGCTATTCTTAACTAGAAAATTATTTTCCGTTTCTTTTTAGTATTATTTTTTTTTCGACGATTATCTGCGTTGTGGAAGAAACAAGAACAAATGTGAAAATAATTTACAGTAAGGCTCATTTTGTAATTGATTCTTGATGCTGATAATGTTAAAATATTTTGCTTGAGTATTCCGATGAAAATTTACCAGTCGAAGTTGTTGCGATGAACGTGTCGAGGCTTTACAAGTAAGTAGCTAATAAATCGCCGATGTATCTGCGGACGCTTGGAACCCATAAGAGAAAGTTTTCCATGTGTGGTGCTCATCCTTTAAGGGCAGGTGTCGCAAAGATCAACGAACTTCGCCACTTGCTATAAACTCCACAGGAAGACTTCGTCACATCCGGTTTCGTGGAGTGCATTCTAAAGCACACCTCGTGTCTGCCATTTATGACCTACCGATTAAGTTGAGACTTGCATCATAATGCGTTGCACTGGTTTCCTATATACAACGTCTGTGGATCCCGTGCAAAATATTTCGACCATCACTCGCTCACAAACTATCATAAACTTCAGACAGATAAGTTACTAAGTTATTTAAATGATGAACATTAAAACACGGCACATGTTTGTCAAGGTGATAACAGTCTGTATAAGTGAATTGAATTATCATACATGAAGACTATTGTCAGTGTATAACTTTTCGTGTATGTATTTTGCGTGTCATCGGTTCTTAAAAGAAATCGGAATAAAATTGAATTGGCATTCGCAACGCTAAGAATACATCAAAGATTATGTTCCATGAAAGTGGAAAGAACTATTTCACTAAATTTCGGCGAATACTACTTCGTCTTTCTGTTTATTTGGTCATGGTATTTGTTGAAGAGAAAATAGAATAAGAACTTTAAATTTGCACTGCTTTGTTGTTTTAAGTTACAAACATAGGTCTAATTGATTTTTGTTAATTTTCAGTTAACTATTTATCCTGCATTTGCCATACTCATCGATTACTCGTATAATCATTCTCTTTGGCGCTGCAACCCATTTAGAGCATCATATATGACACAATAGAAGTGATACCGGTTCAGTGTGTCGATTCTCTTCCAGTCTTCACCCAATTTTTCTGACAATTACGAGCACAAACATCCATTCCCAAGCCGGGATTCTAAACCGGGTCCTTTGTGACGCTGACTACCATTTAACAGACCGGATCATTAATTATGAATGCAATTATTATACACTCTTGATTGAAGTGCTTACGAAAGTCACTCATAAAGCAATTCACAACTTGTATTTGAAAATTATATTTTCATAATTTTGCTTTTCAACTTTTACAGTGTTCCTTAGGATAAAAAAAATCATTTTTCCACATAATCCCCATCCCTCTCAACCATGTCGTTAACTCTCTGCAGTGTGGGGTCTGCCGCGTATATCCCGTATATTGACGTGCCATCTTTCACCACGTGATCTGTTTACGTACTGCGAACCACAGCACCATCTCCATGCACCTTTTTCAATCTCTTATATTTTCTTGTGGATCTTTCTCAATACTTCGTTATCACAGGACAAGAATTCTATACTATCACGTTAATTTTGACGAATGCAGCAACCATCTTGCAGACATGCTATGACAGCGATATTTATGGGAACGTATTACAATAAATTTGAACTATTGCGGGAAAGATGAATCAATGAACTCCATAAATTTTAAAATGTTGAACGAAAATTAATTTCAATAAAAAAGCTTGCATCACTTTTGGAATGACCCTCGTGTATGGCCCTAAATATGGACTTTCATTTCAATATAAATTATAATCTAATACTGAATTATTTACTTCTGATTATCCACTAAGTTTTTAATGAAATGACTCTTCGTTAGATGAATGCAATTACATCATTTCCTATGCTGTAGTCAGGAGTAGAATAGCTTTTTGGCGTGATTCATAGGTTCTCTAGTTTCCCAAAATCGTGAACGTAGTACATTGCTTATCAGGTGAGCGAAATATTCACATGAATTCATAATTTGAACCAACATATATATATATATATATATATATAAATACATCACAGCCTTTTGAAGTCAGAAAGTGAATTTTAATAGAAATTATAAAACGTTTCGGCGCTAATTGAGACCTTTCAGGTAAGAAGTTTTACAAAAGCATTTGATAGTTACGGATGTACTGCTGTGGCCGAAATGCACAATTTAAACGAGTCCGCTGACCGTGTTCTCGTCACAGCAGTCAACAGCAGTACATCCGTAACTATCAAAATTTTGTAAAACTTCTTACCTGAATGGGTCGCCATTAGCGACGAAACGTTGTATAATTTTTATTAAAATTCACATTCTGGCTTTAAAAGACTGTATGTGGTTTATTTAAAATTTTTAAGCATACTCCCCCCTCGTGCCACAAAGGGTTAAAATATTACACAAATAACACGGATAGAAATACTATAAATCTAATTAACCACGAAAAATATTTATTCCACGCAAATATCGACACTTTACAGGTTAGAAAATTTCCACCACCGTCCATCCGGGGGTTAGATGACTAATTGAACATCATACTTAAACTCAGCAACATCCAAAACCCTGGATTTGACTGTAATCTCGGTTTTATTCGCGTTATTTATTTGTAACGCCCGTCCACTCCCATGTGGACGGGTGCTCGTTTCCCATGTTGTAGGGGGTTGAAATTATACTCAGATAACATCGATTTAAACACTATCGATCTCTTTGATCCCTAAAGATATTTATCAGACTAAAATATGGGATGTTTTACCATTTTGAATATTTCCACCCCCACCCAAAGGGGTTGAAATTTTATAAACAACATTGATCTCAATAATTTATTCCCCGGAAATATCGACCATTTAACCTGTTACAAAAATTCTACCCCCGAGTAGCACCGCCCCTGGGGGTTAAATGGCCAATTGAATGTCATTATTAAACTCAGCTACATCCATAAAACTGGATTTGACTCCAATATCGATTGTATTAGAGTTATTTTCTTGTAACTCGCGTCCACCCCCAAGCCCATGATGTATGGGGTTGAAATTATAGCCAGAAAACATCGATAGAAACGCTATCAATCTCTTTGAAGCGTAAAAATCGGATTCAAATATCGGCTGTTTTATCATGTTTGAATATTTCCACCCACGACGACCCCTGCTCCTGGAGTTGGTAGACGTGTCTCACAAATTTAGTGAAATTTGCTCCACCGGTGTAGATTTGTATAAGGAACATACAAACAAATATATATACATATATGTACATATAAATACTAACAAACAAACACTCTGCTTTATTTATAAAAGTTAATATAAAATAGTCAGAATATATCATTATTACAAGATATATATATATAAATTTTTCTTCTCGAATCTTTAGGTCTATATGTTTGTAAATCCTCAACCATTTATCACTAACTTATGAAGATAACTGTGAAAAAATCTCTCGACTTTCCATACGTTTCGACGCCAAAAATGTCCCTAGACATATAAGTATTTTAGCATGAAGAGTCGAAAACAAATTTCTAAATACTGTGTCTGTAGATTAATAACATAAGTTTAATTTGATATTTCCATGAAGTTGTGTCCCTTTAGTTTTAGAGAAAGGAAAGGAGTAACCGTTCTTCCGGGCTGTTACGACATAAAGTCCTCTCGAAGCTTCTTCAAGCATATTTGCATTCGTAAGAGCATATTCATTCACTGTATATTCTTGTTCTCACTTACGCAACAGTGGTGAGAGGTCGTCTTCCAAAGCCGTCGGTTAACTTTTTAAAACACTTTTCACAGGAAACGAAAGAAATTATTGCGTAATGCATATCAACACTGCCTCTCTCTCAGTTTAACTACCGGTAGTGGAGTGGAAACTCGGAAGCCATCCAAGTGCGACCCGCTCTCATAATTTTTAAAATTTAAATAAATTTGGGTACAAGATTTCAAGGAATGAAAATAAAACTGGAACTCGTTGAGGAACCCATATTGTGCAGGACAAGCAAATTTTATTCAATCTTCAAACAATAATTCTTGAAGAGGAATTTTTCTATTTTCATTTCGAAAGAACATTTATATTATTAGCAGTTGTACGAATAAATTATTCTTGGATTAAATAAACCTAACAATTTTTGCGTACAGTAAAATTTGACGTATACTTTAGTAAAGTATAACACATTTATTCAAAGAACTCAACTTATTATAACACGTTTCTATATTTATTTAGTTCCAAATGATTTGTGGGATTTCTGATTTAAATACAATTTAAAAAAATGCTACCAATTTTCTGCTAAGCAACACTATAGCGGATTTCCCCTTTGCAGACGCTAGTCGTATCACTAATTTAATTCGGTTCTTCCTCTTCACATCGCAATGCTTTCTGCACCCTAAATTAATACTGTGAGTATTATGATACTTTATTTACCTGATATCAAAATATTTACAGTTTTAAAACCACTGTGAAGTAACAATTTTTTTTTGGGTAACAGTTTACATGAGGGTAATCCACATAGTGGTAACTCCCCTTTAATAGCATAGGAAAGGATTTTAAAGGGGGGATGCGGAATGGTAGAAGAAGGTAGCCAAGGGTTAACTAGGGTCACCGGGCTGTAGTTTAAGGATCGTACCCGGCATTCGCCTAAATGTAATGCAGGGAAAACCCTAGAAAAACCAGCATCAGGTAGGTCGGGCATTGGGAGCTCGTCCCACGCCCTTCCGATAGCGGTGGAAGAGTTTGCTGTGGGGATGCAGCATTCCCTTCTCCGTACCTCGACCAGTTTAGGAGGCAGCTGGCCGACTGTTCCAATGGAAAAACGTTTTTGGCTGTATATACTTGTAATTTATCAATTCACACATAAGTTCTCTTCATATTTTTATTTCCCTAAATGATTAAAGCACAGGACATGCGTGCGAGAACAAATATATCGGCATGACGAGTATGGATATGGATAGCAGGATCCATTACCACTAGCGAAATATGAAAGATCAATCGAAAACAAGCACGGCATTATCACAACTCTAGATGAATGTGAGTGAACTGACTATGAGATTGTGAAAATTCAAGATATAAAAAAAGGCTGCTGGAAGGGCTGTATATTCAAGAGCATTTAGAAGAAATTGTGAATATAAAACGGATGCGGGGAATATGGGGGTTTTCTATGCCAGCACAATCGAAAAAATAAAATGTATGGGAAAAGGGTAACAATACGCTTGAGAAAATTAAAATTGCTGGCCAGAAATAAAAATATGTTATTTGCAATATATGTTAGCATAAGTAGGCTTTAAAAATTTTTAGGAAATAATAATTAATAAAAGTTATAAAATAATGTAATAAAAAATGTCTGTACTAAAAAATATTAAGTCGATTATCGTAAATGAAAGAGAGTGATAAAATTGAAGTATGAAAAATTTACTAACCACATACAGGGATAGACGTAAACAAATATGTTATGAACGAGGGAAAAATGGACATAATGCACTTGATAAAAGTAATTGAAGACATTTTATAGTAGATGACAGGTATGAAAATATTAATGAAAATATATTGTAATGTAGTGTAAAAAAATAATTGTATGTTGTAAGCCAAAATTATGTATGTATGTATGATTGATATATATTTTGAAAAACAGATGATTATGGCAAAGGCGCCGGAAGCTCTTGTGGTTTAACTATCTAAGAGAATAAATATATGAAGAGAACTGATATGTGATTTGATACATTAAAAATACTTACAGTTTTTCTAATCGAAAGTATGAAGACACTATACCTGTGGATTATAAATTATTTCTCATTAACACCTGGTATTTTTACTACAATTTGATTATAAATACCTTACAATAATTTTTTCATCCGTCTGAGCCTTTTTCGTTGTGCAAATAATAAAGCTGTTATGGAAATGTGATTTTAGTCTACCTTTTCGCCTATTACAAAATGATCGAAACAGACGGATACCAATACATTTTATTTGTTAAATAATTGGTCTTATTAGTCGTGTCGAGACACTCTTATATTTTTATCCTTTAAAGTGCGGAACTGAAGAACATTTTTGTATGGCTTTGGAATTAAATTACTTCTACTCGCCACTAGACTATGGGCTCATAAACTGTATGTCTGATAGCTACGTCGATTTGTTATACTAGAAACTAGCCCTTCTCTGCCGTTTTATATGAAAGAAAATTATCACAGAAATGTTGTGTAATTAAAGTTACGTAAAGAAGATGAAACGCTAAGAAATTATATTCTGCCATGTGATGATTGTCAAACAACGGTCAGAGAGTTTGAACAATAAACTATAGAAAAACCACAACGGATACAATAACAAATTAGTGACTTGAAGTTTGCGATTGGCAATATGTTCTTCGGTCCTGTTTTAAAAATATTTTATGTTTCTTCAAATTCAACAGTGGGTCAATCCTTACATGCAGTTTTATAAACTACATTGGCTGGTTGGGCTTTGACTTCCGATGCAGAAAAGATACACAGCTTAGAGAGCTAGAGGTGCGTTTTTTGCTTCAATTCTGCCAAGAGGAAATTTCCGAGAATCGTCAGTGCATCAACACGCTTAAAACGAGCAGTTTTCCTTAAATGTCCCATGTGCCTTCAACCTCCTGTATTCCAAATTTTACGGTTCTAGTATCAGAAGTTTCGACTGTGTGATGATGTACAGGTGATTCAGTTTCTCATGTGTATGCAGTATCCTTTCAGCTACAAAATTAGCTTTTTTGTTGTGAATTTCTCGTTATGAGTCAGGAGTGGAAAAATAACAGTTAATATATTGTTTGAGGCAGTTAGCTTTAAGTACTAGTAATGTTGAATTCCCATTTACGAATTATAAAAGGGGGGAAAAACCTTACACGTGAAGGAGATGAGCGAAAAGGATAACCTCCAGAGGTCAAATGTCTGAACTGCGAAAGCTGCAAGTCAATTAAGGGGAGAGTGGACGGAAGAAACGATTTTCTCAAGAATGTCTTGGTGCTTCACGCGGAAGTAAAACTTGTATTGCAACTGATAAATGCGTGAGTGTGATCATTTCCTTGATGTAATCCTCCCGACACATGTACATTAACACGCATTTAAAGTAATTTTTGTGTGCCGATATCGCGTAACCACGCATAGTTTCCTTTGTATATCTCTATGATCTATTGAAAGCCTGTCTTTTCGTTCATTTATGGCTGATTATTTCAAAATTACTTTCTTGGTGTTTACAAGCAGAATGAGAAAACCGAGTTAATGTAGTACACAGATGGGGGTTGGTTTACGAAGGTAGTCCCAGAAGTCCCTACTTGACGTGTAGATGGTGTATGAAAACAACAGTGGTCTAAAGTACCAACTTAAGTTTCTTTTTCTATATTTTTAATTGACAATCAGAATTTGAATATTCTATAGGTCAATGCGCCGGCTAAATAACAGAGGTGTCCTTTATTTTTACTGACGTTGGCAGGAAACTCATCCAGTGAGAGGTTCTGTGTTGATGATAGTTGAAATTCAAACACAACATCCATGCCCTCGCCGGGACTCGAACCCGGGATCTTTGTGATGTGAGGCAATGGCCACAGCAGGCCGGTCAGCTTAAGTTTTGAGCCGCTACATTGTTTCGTGTTTTTTTGACAGCCATGAATAGTGAACGCTCTCAGTGAATTTGTGAACATGGAAGAAACTGGTCGTCATTATGTGATACAATACTTTCACTTAAAAGGCCTCAAAGTCGAACTAGATTCTACTCTGAGGGAATCTGCTCCTTCGTTCTCAATAATAAAATATCGAGTGACAGAGTTTAAACGAGTCCGTACAAGCTGTCAAGACGAATATCGAAGTGATCGACCAAATGAAGTGACCACACCTGAAATGGTGACGAAAATCCATAAAATGGTATTTGTTGACCGTCGACTGAAAATGCGCGAGCTAGCAAACATTTCAAAAAGTGCTGTATATTGCATATTGATTAAAAATTTGGGCTTGAGAAAGCCGTGCGCGTACAATTGAACAAAACCAACGTCGTGAGGATGTTTCAATCGAGTGATGTTTCACCGCAATAAAACCAAGTTTTAGCGTCGATTCATACCCACTGAATATGGGTCCATCACTTGAAACCTAAGACTAAAGGCAATCAAAATAATGAACTGCAACGGGAGAATCGGCTCCAAAGTGGGTGAAGACATTTCCATCTGCATCGTTCTTGCAATAATCTTCATTGCTCAGCTACCAGTAGAAAAAACAATCAACGTCGAGTATTATGCGAATTTATTGCAGCCTTTGAGTGATTAAATCCTGGAAAAATTACTGTATTTGGCAATGCACAATGCACCAGTTCACACCTCTATTATCGCGATGGCCAAAACAAATAAGCTACAGTTCTAATTGCCTACTCACACGCCCTATTTATATCCCTCAGATAATTTTCCAAACTTGAAGTAATGAATTGGTGATTCAAGAAATTGCAGCAATGAAGAAGTGGACTACTGTATATTTTGACGAGCTTTATGGTTCTTACTTGATACAGTGTATCTAATCTAGTGAACATAGCTGGGAAATGTGTATCGAGCTAAAAGGCGACCCGTTGAGAAATAAATTTAATTTTTTCCAATTTATTTAAGTTTTCCTTGATGGATCAGTTACTTCTAGGGCAATCCCCTCTACAATACATGTCAAAATGAAGTACAAAATGTAGCAATATTGTTATACCTTAGTGAAATAAAATGTTCTTATTGTATACGCAGTTTTAAAATAAAAGTTAGATCATTAAAATAAATGAAAGAAAACAATAACATTCAGATACTAACATTCAAAATAAATTGAATTTCAATGAAAATGCGTTTTGGAGAATTGTTGGTTAATAGTTTTAATTGGTAAATTCTTGAGAAATGAATCTTCCCGAAATGTGTATTTACTTTCATAGCTGGTCAGAGGATTCACTTCACTGGGTACATAATGTAGTATAAAATAATTTACTTGGAGATGCGTATATTCTTTTACTGACCAAAACGTTTCGATTAATAATGCTGATTAGTTTTTAGCAACATGTAAACTCAATATTATTTTTTCTGCTATTCTATTTTCTATAAGTGACATTAATGATTTAAAATAATTAATTTAAAAATAGTACAAGTAGTAGAAGAATGCCGAGGACAATTGAGAAATAACGAAATGAAATGAAGAAAATCTTAATATTTTTGGAAAGTTCAGTGCAACTGATGGATTTCATCAATCGATGAATTAAGATTAAGCTTTCAATATATAATTGTTTTATGAGTATTTATAGTATTTAGTATGGCCGAACGAGCAAACGCGTGACTAATATTCTCACAGTGTCACAAAACTTCGAAACTGACGTGATCTTCTTTTAAATAAAAATATTTTCTTTTACTGATAAATAAATAACTTATAACAGTATATCACGTAGCTCAAATTATTTATGAAAAAATTTGTCTGATTGAAAATTAATAATAAGAAAGATAGCCAAATACAGACAAAATCAGTGATTTTGTCTTTTTATATTATCACGTATTGTGTCTGTATTTGGCTATCTTTCTTATTATCAGAGTATTTATGTTCTGATATGTATAATATTTAAATAACGCGTACTTACAACGGTAATAATTATTAACAAACTGGAACGTAAAACTCCTGAATTCAACGATACGTTAAACATTTAGCGGGCTCATTTTTTTCCTGTAGCCTTTTGAGACCTCGTTGTTCCGGAAACACGGAGGTAATCTAGAAGACTAGATAGGATGTCTGACAGGAAGTTGTCGAATTAAACCAACGGCCGCGACTTCCAACTAGAGAAAGTCATAAGCTGGGGTTGAAAACCAGACCACCACGCTTTCTCCCCATATTTTACTGGAAATCATTCGTTCTGTCGATACCACCGACTTATTCGCCAGGTAACTCTTTTATAGGTTTATCGGTATTGTTTGGGTGTATTATTGATATCCCCCAGGTCTTTGCCGAAAATTATTTACAATTGGAAAGTGTTTCGTTGTGTTGTTTTAAAATTTTAATTGTCTATAATGAAACAAATCATAGAAAAATATTTCAATCATAAATATTATCTGACCTTTAATACAAGCAATAATGAAATTTGATGGTCGTTCAGTCATAAATAAAATTAATGAAATTATTAGAAAATTAATAAAACATTAATTTCTGAAAATAATTAATTTATTAAAAGACGTTTCGTTATTGATTTAGGACCTCTTCAGTTTTTAGGAAATTTTAATCAAGAACATATTTAATCAAAGTAATCATTAAAACACTCAAATCTCGTCATTTCTATTTAAAAATATTCATTAGAGATTTAAATACTGATGTCTCATCCACCAAGGGCCTAAGATAACATTTAATTAATTTTATTTATGACTGAATGACTATCAAATTTTAAATATAGCAATTATTGGATGATGTTTTTCTTTTTTTCTACGCGTTGTAACCATGATACGCCAGAGCAGCAAAACTTTACATGTCACTAACACTAACATCATTTAACTTGTTCGTCATCAGTGATTGTATTTTACTACAGATTTGTTGCTTGGTGGACATAATAAATTTTGTTTCCAGTGGCTCTGAAGTGTTACAAAACCTGTGATTGCATTTTGAATAATGAGGTTTTTGACGGCATTCACAACATTCTACAACTGAAGCTTTGATTTCTTTTTATCTTGGACGCAGTTTTATAAGGCAATCTTTGTTTAATCTAAATAGGGTCTCGGATGTTTTAAAACCGGTTGAATCCGAAGGTTAGTGTAAATGATGATCTTCAATAATATATAAAATGTATCACTCGTAACTAGAAACTGAAAAAATCACGTGGCGTCTGTTTGTTTGTATTGTTGGCAATAAATAAAAACTTTGAAAGAAAGAAAATAAATATATAATTTATTTTTTTAAAAAATAATTTCATATTCATTGGTAAATAAATTTCGATTTGGGTTCTTTGACTTTTTTAAAATTGTCTTCGTCTCCACAGAGCAAATTACGTAGCGTGATATGTGAAAAAATAATTCGAATTATGATCAAAATATATGGAAAATTTCAATAAACGCATTTTTGACGCTAATGTTTTCGCAATCACGTCCCTTCGTTTCATAACTATTGTGGACCAACGATCACAAGAATGCCATATCGGGATATGGTTTAGAGCTAGCCTTCTCCACAATTGCGGAAATGTGCAGTATCACAACTACAAATTTATTTATTTCCAATTTATTTTAATAATAAGATATTAGAGCTGAATGCAGACGAAATAAGTCGTCATATAAATCCCATACATCGTTTCTGTAAACCTTGTTCCTTTCTTACAATTATTTATTTTTCAAATTCATCATTGTTTAATGTTCTTTACTGAAATAAGTATTAGTAAATTAAGATATCAGTCAATTAACTTCGTATCATATTGTCATGCCTGAGGTCCTGTGTTGTGATGCGTCGTCCCCCGATGTACAGCAACGCGACTCCCTGCTGCCGACAGTTCAAAGGCAAGCACACCTCCTGTGTTTGTTTGCCGCTTTCGCTCATTTTTTCCACTTTCGTCATAACGTTGCCTCCAAGATTATAAACCTTCCAGGGTGCAAATTCATAAAGGCTGCCTCCCGGGCGTTAAAACAAGTCAAACTAAATTTGAAATGCAACACCTTGTTTCTTGTACGTGATATTGTCGTGTGGAATCCGAATCTCTAAAAAAAAAATAGTGTATTTATTAGTTGGCCTAGTCTATTGTGTTCTAATCAAATAATTTTCCCACTAGCAGCTGTAGACGTTCAAATTAAAATGTCGTAACTTCAGAATGTTTTCGTTTAATTTTGGATAAAATGCAGCAGTACAACCGTCTGAAGATCATTAACGAAATGACTGCGGAGGTAGTGTCTGGAGGCTAACTGTACTCAGGTAGCTGAAAACACCGACTGCAAATGAAGTGCAGTTATTTCGTCGTGCTTGGAGAGCCCGTCCTCGCTTCAGTGCGATCGACGAACGAAATTGCCGGCAGTTCTTTTTGCCGCATTCCTGCTCACCCTCACTTTGACGCATGCAAAACAAGCTGTACCTCACCGATTCCGCCGTAAAATTGCGCAAATTCGATGCATTGTCAAGCTGTCTTGTTTTCTTTGACGGTGTATCCGTTATTTGCCCGTGATAGGTTCATCTGTAGCAATGAATGGCCGTCTTCCCGCGAGAAAAAGAAAATGGTCGATTTGGTGTGCGAACTCATTAGTTCGCCAAGATTCTGCGCTGTCGGAAATTGCCAAGAAATTTTGTAATCACGTCATTCAGGTGGAACGTCTGTTTTGTAAATCTTATGAGAAAGCAATTTTGGTAAGAAGGTTTTCATGTTAAGCTGTTTTGTTGAGCATTCGTCTCAATGGCGTAATGGCGGCTCAATTCACACGGACATAGAGGAAAAACGGGAATGAGATGTTCATCTCACACTGCATTAAAGTACATTTTACAGTCATTTTGTGAATCGTTTTCAGCTGTCGTGGGGTTTGTGATATTTTTAATCTACTTAGTGCGTAACCAGTTTAGTAACATCCAGCGCGTTGTTACTGGTAGATTCATTCAGGTATCTTGAGATATTTACATAAGTAATTCCATAACAATTAAGTTTCATTACTTTAATCTGTAAACAATTAATGATTAAAATATTGCTATCACAAATAAAGTATCTGTTGATTCAACAAAAGTTGAAAATATCTGTTTTTCTTTGGATAAAATAGGCACAAACATTTTGAAAAATTATTTATTATTAAATTGAGACATGTTTCAGTCCTCATGAGGACCCTTAACAGCCAAATATAACAAAGTAAAATGAAATACAGAGATATGTACATTACAGAGATATTATTTTAGGAAAAATGAATTTATAATTATAATTACGCGGAACACAATGTTTTTTTATGATTTGCAAGTTATTTAGTAATTTTTCACTATGTTTGTTTACTTTCGATTTCTTAATTCTGTACTTCCTAATTATTATTATAAATTCTTTGAAATGTACATATATCTACCTGAAGTGGCCCCACACGAGGACTGAAACGTGTCGGAATTAAATAATTAATTCGTTAAATACTTTTTTATTTGGTTGTTTTCTGAACAAATTTTTCTGCACAGACGTAAAACTTTTCATATTTATGCGTATTTTTCTTTGATTATCATAAGAGAAAAGCTATATGAAAGCGTTAGACAGTTGAAATTTTTCCGTAGTTATTGAGAAACGTTGGCTGACAATTTTTTTTAATTTAGAAATAATACTTGTCAACGACATTTATAATACCTTTCTATTTCGTAAATAATTCTACCATTCTAATTTGATGGATCAGTCGACTATATCTTTAAATATGCTAATCTAGTGTTTGAAGTTTTTCAATTATTAAACATTCCGAAGAAGAAACAATGTTCCACGTTCCTTTTTACTTGAAACTTCTCCTTACAGTGAAATTCTTGCGGAACTACGTACCGAGCTGAAGAAGATATGGAAAACAGTAGTCCACATCTTGATTGTTTCTGCTCACAGCTTTAACTACGTCTAGTAAATAACGATACCATCGTTTCCGTATTTACAATGCTAAGGTACTCGAATATTTCCATTTTCAAATAAGGATGGGTCGTATTATAATTTTTCTTCAGTGGGAGTTCTTATATATGCCCTTTTAAAACTTGCGTCTCTTGTTCTTTTATATGTGAATATATCTTACTCGATATTCAGACCAACACATTCTGTTTAATCAAATTTATGGCGGTAGAGATACAGGAAAATTTATGTATTTATAGTTGTCATTCTTCTTTGCTGACCACCTGAGCAACGAACGTTGGTGTGAAGCTTACTGATGTCCAAACCATTATCAAAGGACAATGAATAAAATAAATTCCATGTCCGTCCTGTCTAATGATTATATATATGATGGACTCCTAAAAGCGGGCCACGAACGTTTTTTGACGATAAATACTTATTTTTAGAGCTCATAATTACTTTACTTTCTAAATGGCGTAGGCCTTACTGGATGATAACATTCATGTGTAACGTATAAGTTATAAACAGGGAGTTTCTCATAGTAATTACTGTCTTAAATTTAAAATAAAGTAATTAAACTTTGGAACAACTTTACATTCTGCGAATTATTATAAAATATCCTAAGGAAACTTCAGTGTAAGTGAAATTTGGATCACTTGTAAAATTTAAATAAGACCTTCCTTTTTATTATTATTTCGAATGTGGTTGTGGGTGTCCCGATTGTGAAGTTGGCGACCTTGGGAAGCTGGAAGCTGGAATGCAGGGCTGCACAATTCCTCCGCTTCTCATGTTGGGGGAGGGGGGTCGCAGTGAAACTAGAGTATTTACGTAATTTACTTAAAGGTAGGCCAGTTACTTTATTAAAATAATTTAGATTAACTTAATAATAATAGTCGAACTGGAAGGTTCAATTTGACTGAACCCATAGTACAGTAAGTGTATTAGATGAGGCTGGAAGGTCGGATCACTGGAGATTAGTTGCCCTACGGGGGTACCCGTTACATATTTATAGGGTCAGGACCCACAGCAAGGTAGCAGGTGATGTCTAGAGCAGGTTATGTGAGGGTCATGACAAGTGAGCAGCTGGGACACAAAATATTGTGAGAGGAATGAAAGTCAGAGGTCGTGGCACATATGTTGATTATATATATTAAATGTTTGTCTGCAGAAGATTGACTAATAACTGTCGTGCAGCACATGTCAACTTCTAACTAATATCATTTATACTAATTCTGCGTGTTTCGAGTATTCAAAGCAAAAATAATTTGAGGCAAAAAGTATTAAATCATTTTAATTAGGCTTTAATTCATTTGTCACGGTTGTCGTTCTACTTTAATTCATTCATTGGTCATAAACGCGTGTTCTGTCAAAAATTAATCAAGTTTTTAAGTATGGATGGAAATTAAATCATAATTATGAAATTCGCCTGTAAGACTTGGACCAAGAATTTTCTTATATGACAGGAAATGATCAGGCTATCACTGTTCTGTTATATGAACATGTGTATTCCTAATTTATATCAATTACCTCCTTAAATTATATTCTTATTATATGTGAAAACAGTGGTCCCATTCAACAATTATTAACAATAACTCATCGGTATATATTTGTACATGCCTTGGTGTTAAGTAATCAGAAAGGAGAACTGTTCGCTTGCATGAACGGACTATAGTCTGTTTAAAATTAGAAGGTCGATCGCGGTTAGTTCCCACAAAGGGTGTGACCTTCAATCAACCAGTCACAACGCTTAAAAATGGGCGGGCCGAGGAACGTTGCCAACAAATCGCAGTGTTATTCTACTGTTTTAAGTGAGCTGCTTAGTCACTTGACGTTTATTTCTCGCGAGGGATTTGACATTTAGAGAAGTGGCACTCCAGGAGATTTCTAATTTTAAACGGAGTATAGTCCTTTATTCCAATGAAATTAAGATCAGATACAGTAAAATAATATTTCTCCCCCATTTCGTTTGCATTTTTAGCCAAATTATATCAGAAGCTTACAAATATTAACCATTGGAGCAGCGACTTTTTAGATTCCTTGAAATTCAGCCTCAAGGGAGTTTTCTACACAATAGAAATAAAATATCTTTGGTTCCATTCGCTTATCGAAGTATAACAAAACAGCTAGGCGATTTTGGAATATATGTTAAAGTTAATCAAATACTGTGAACGTAAAAAGTTTTTAGTATTAGAAGATATACAGTTAAGAAATAATTGACTTCCAAGAAATTTGAAATTGAATGAAAAAATATGGATAGTGTCCAAACAAAGTGGTTCATTAAAGTATTCGTTTACCCGATCTTCACATCAGACAATTTATTGGACTTATACGGTTTGTGAAATTAAGGAGCTACAAAGGTTTAAAATATCTTATTGATAAATTGTCTCGTCTTTGAGCAGCTAAGGTAAGGAAAGAACAGTTGTGAATCTCAGAATTACTTCCAATTGTTCCCTATTGAGGAAGTAAGACAAGTGAAAATGGTATCATTTAACAAAATAATTAAGAAACAACAAATAATACGATAAATTTTTAGGAAAATTTTAAAAAAGTAAAATACTTAGTTTGAAGAGTGAAATGAAATTTGCATAAACTTTGATAACTTGTTATGAATTAAACACATTAGAAAAAAAATTATTACAAAAATGGAAGACTGTAAAGTTAAGATATAATATTAATTTTAATGTAAGAAAAACTGCACAAATAACACTATTATTTTATACGAAAACATGAAAACGGTAGACAAATGACCAATTATAATTTAATATCTCACCAAAATCTAGACGCGTGAAAAAGTATTCGGCTGTCAGCAGATTTCAGTATTGTAATTTTGAGGAAATAGGGGACCGTAAGTTTGTTTCGAGGTCCACGATGAACATGCAATAAAGAACTGTGAAATATCCGGTGGCTATACACGTAATTACGAGTTCATCAACAGAGTAATAAGAACCATGCTTAGAGTTTTACATTTCTTCAAAGGCACGTTAGAAATACTTACAGTTTTAATATTTAATGGAATACTATTAAATACTTTATTTCCTGAATAATGTCAACTATTTTAATAACGTCTATCCGTAACGTTGTACGGTTAACCAGTTACACGGTGTTTAAAAATACACGTCTATTTACGTTTTACGAATTTTAAAATTTCCAAAATGAGTTTACTACGAAATGTTAATATAGCAATGGTTTGAAAATATATCTAAAAAATTTTCTACAACTTTGCGAAATATAGTTTCTAGTTGGTAATGTCATAATTTTTTTTTGAGTGGAAGCATTCATTATATATAGTTTTTCCTGTCAGAATATTTGTTGCGGCATTAATAATCAAAGAGAGTAATGGATCAAAGTTTAATTGAAAGTACCTTTAAAATGTTCATTGTATCGCAGATTTTCGTCAACTCGTACGCAGAGAAATGATCAAGATCCAAGAATTCAGCATCTCTGTTGTCACCAGTCTGAAACTGAAAATTTTTAGTTATCTGTACTTCTAAAATAATATGTTTTCACTGAAGCAGAGATTTACTGTTTTCATGGCATTATCGACATTTGACGTTTGTTCCCATAATTTATAAATCCGTCTTATCTGTGTATAAAATAGATTGGAATGATGTTTGTGGTCAAACTATCGTATGTCCTGGAATCTACACGACAAGTTATTAATTTTAGTCACAGGCATAAATATTGCATTGTTATTGAGTCATTTTAACTTCGATCAAATAGGTATGTATTTGTGTCGGAAAATATTTTTCGGTGTCGATCAGATTCATATCGTTTCCCACATATTTTTGTGTATAATTTCCTCCCCTTTCTGCATGTGAGGGAGCACCTTTAGGGGTGGGGGTCGAGGGGCGTTACATAAAAATAACGGTAAAACAACCGAGATTGGAGTCAAATCCGGGGTTATGGATGTCGTTGAGTTTAATTATGACAACCCGGGCAACTCCGTGCACCCGGATAGTTCAACTAATAAAAGTTATATGCCTGTAACGTTAACAGCCTGTAAATTCAATTAAACTCGAGACTGGACTGGCTCGGAATTGAAGGAAGTAATGAGTTCATTATTAAGAGTCTTTGTGAATTTTGTAACCTTTCCCGAAAACTAGTTAACTTTCAGTACTTGTTTTTCAGAAGTCATTATACAACAAGTAAATGTAAACACCAAAAATTACGAACTTTCAATGATTCTGTGCAATTTCGAGTCTATCGCTAAATAATAACAATTAAGCGTTCAGAGAACTCTAAGATTGTTGTTCAGAAATAAAGAAAAATATTTTTAAATGCTATTAGAGTTGTGTACTCCATATCAATTCTTACTTGAATTTTTTAGCTGTAGAAAATTGTTCAATTACATTTTCGACTTTCTCTCAATCGGTCTATGAGATATTAACGTTTTTAGACTACGAGTAAAAGTTTGGTCTTATAGCTGCGTTAAATGTTATAACAGCGCCCGTTAAGTATCTGTCTTAGTATCTAGCAGAGAAGAAGATCTGTTATCTAGATATGTTTTTTTTTGCTTCCGCTCTGTAGTTTCCTTACCTGGATCCACGTCCACAAAAAATTGGAGATGTCGTTGCTTAATATACTCATAAGAGTCTAGTGTTCGTATGCTGCAAGGTATCCCCCAAAAAACTGAAACGGTAATAAACATAATAACCCGGAACTTAGAACCTAATTTGTAAGCCTCTGTAGGAGCAGGTCTTTGAAGAGCCCAGGACAAAATGACTACATATAAGAGTGGAAATTCTTTGGTACATTTTTGGCTGTTTTAAAAAGCATAAGGCTTACTATCCGTTCGAGACACGCAAATTTATTTAATCTAACACTGTATTAAATTAAAATATATATGAATAGCAAACATAATTTGAAAGTCATCAACAAGACTGGAACTGGTCTTACACAACTTTCATGTGCCAGAATAGGTTACTGTGTCGATTTCCATTGTTATTGAATATTACTTGGACCTAAGGGCCGCATAAAGGCATGCGGACGTTTTCCCGCGGTTTATTGCTTAAGGAGAAACCTGGTATACGACGCTGTAAAATTTAAAGCATTATCTTATCTTTGTTTGTAAGCAGCCACAAACAAAGCTTCCTCTACAATAACTACAAAAATAAAGTCGGCGTCGCGAAAATGTAATGTCAGGGTCAAATAGCTAACCGTCTCGCTAGTCCAGTGGTGTTGCCAGATTGTGCATCCCTCACATTGTTTCTGAGCGTTTCTGCTATTGAGCACAATGTTTGGAAATGTAGTCGGTACACTATTATATTTAATTTTTGTGACTCAGGCTACATACAGTATTCATAATTACTTTCGAGCTCCTCGAATATTATTTCGACTTACGAAGTATTTGTGATAAAAAGAAATTATGGATCCTAAGTTTATAAAAATACATGAGATAATATTAACCGAAAATCATTTGAAACGCATACGTGATATTTTATTGTGCACTTGTATGAACGTAGTTAAAACAATAATCAGTGTAATTTAACTGCCTTTTTTATGTGTGATAATACCTGAATAAATTTTTTCATTAGCTGTTAATGTAATGGTGACATATTTGGAAATACATGGAATATTTTGAGTCTTATCTAACCACGAATATTTTCCTGTCCAATACACCGATATTGGTTACATAATTTTGTTTTACAGTAATAGAGTATGAAATTCTCTGAATTCACTCAGCTGCCGAACAATATGAAAGGCTTGTCATTTTTTTGCGTCAGTCCGACGATGCGAATCTGTTATTTCCTGCTGTTTTTATAGTCCTCTGCACATTCTATAGCATGAACCAGTCGTTTTCTGAAATTCTATTTTAATGAATGGTTTCTAATGTTAAAATATTTATTGATTTTCAACTTCGTGTGACTCCAACGTCAGGGAAAAATCCTTGGCCATGATGAGCATGTGGGTCACGAGGCCCCGAAGTTCGCGACCCCTCATGCCGAAGCCAAAGTCGAGATTTGTGCATATTATTGTCGCTATCACGTTCATCAGGTGGATATTGTGTCGGGTCACCCGGAGGTCGCGAAGCTGGGCCCCCGTGCCCCAGATCCGGCGCACCTGCCTGGCTTTCTCTGTCACAATGGGATACTCGCTACCATATCTCGTACACAGACAAGTCTCGCAAATACCCGCAAACGGCGGCCGAAACAAACTCAAGACTTCGTTTTCAAACGTTCTGTTGAGGACGGCCGTTTGGGTGTTTCACGGCAATTTCCCGACATACTTGTTGAGGAACATGTTCCGGAACTGGTGTGGAATGTCGATGACCCTCATTCTGTGGTCAACGGTTATAAAGGTTGTGATAATTATGATGAGGTTTCATTATTCACGGTACCAACAAATGAGATTATTACGACTACACTGCCCAACACTCCATTCTGGGAATCGAATATACCTGAAACAAATAATACGAATATGCTACTATACACTCCTCCTAAGAAGGTTAATTGCTACATTGTGCTACAGTGATTGCTAATATAAACTTTCACATAGGAACTAGATGTTATTCTTAGATTTATTAATTCCATTAATATTTCAACATCATGCAGTTGAAAGAGGAAAAATCTAGGGAGCACATTAACAATTCTTACTGCCCGACCTACCTGGTGCAGGTTTTCCTAGGGTTCGTCCTGTATCACTTTTGGGCAAATGCCGGTTAGGATCCTTAAACTACTCCCCGTAGGCCCTATTTAACCCTTGGCCATTTCCTTCTATCCTTCCGCATCCCCCCTTTCAAATCCCTACCTATGCTATTAAAGGGGAGATGCCACCACGTGGATTATCCTCATGTACTCCGTTACTCTAAAAAAATAATTAAAAAACTGATATTATTTGATGGTATAAGCAAAATTTTTTTTTACATTTCCTTTCTAGGTATAAAAGTATTTGTACTTTTATATAATTATTTTAATTAGAAACAGGTTATAGGTCATACACCGGGTTGACTCACTCTTTCCTTTAAAATGGGGGATTCGGAAGGGTGAGCATGGTTGTTAAAATAGCTCTTACCAACGTTTAAATGGCGGCAGTTAATTGATACACGATCGTTGATGTGGTAGTCTGTGAAGTAGCAGCGGGCTCTGATGTGGTCATCGCCTAATCATTTCGTAGAATTACACCCCATAAAAAAGGTGAATTACAATTGCGTTCATAGCTCACATCAATACACATAGCTTTTTTTTAGGGCAACAGGCTACATGAGGGTAATCCACGTTGGGCAACTCCTCTTTAATAGCATAGGAAGGGATTTGAAAGGGGGGATGCGCAAGGGTGGAGGAAGGAAGCCAAGGGTTAACTAGAGCCCCCGGGCTATATTTTAAGGAAACTACCCGGCATTCGCCTAAAGAAATGCAGGAAAAACCCTAGAAAAACCTGCATCAGGTAGGCCGGGCATTGGGTACTTGTCCCACGCCCTTCCGATAGCGGAAAAGGACTTTGCTGTGGAGACGGAGCATTCCCCTTTCAGTGTCTCGACCAGTTTAGGTGGCAGCTGGCCGACTATTCCAATGGGAATAGCGGACAACTCTTACCGTATGCCCAAAGTCTGAGACCCCGGAACAAACACCTCTCAGAACAGACCGAGGTGCCTCGGCTTGTGGGGAACCTTAGTTCAAAAACGGAGAGGAAAATGCATCCCCAAAGGTAGCCCCTTCGTATCTCTCCTACAAGGTTCTACCTGCGAGAGAAAATCCCTCGCATACTGCCTGCGAGAGAATAGCCCTCGCAGGCCTTCTCCTTCAATACACATAGCTTTTTTTATTTTCGGCGACAGGCTACATGAGGGTAATCCAATTTGGGCATCTCCCCTTTAATAGCATAGGAAGGGATTTGAAAGGGGGGATGCGGAAGGGTAGAGGAAGGTAGACAAGGGTTAACTAGGGCCCCCGGACTATATTTTAAGGATCCTACCTGGCATTCGCCTAAATAAATGCAGGGAAAACCCTAGAAAAACCTGCATCAGGTAGGTCGGGCTTTGCATATACCTGAAAAATTTATAACTTAGAACATTTTCATCAACGAGAGTAATGTGATATGGAAGGATCTTATTTTATTTAACAGATTTAATTTAACGTCTGTTTCTGAATTAAATGTCTGTATAAGGTAATCAATTGTTTTACTTGTGTTATTTAATTTAACTTACGCAATTTTACACAAAACAATAGAAATTCTTAATTTTGACTGCTTCTTGCTTCTGCTTTCATATTTTCTCTAATATTTGTAACATTAAGAGATATTAAATACTTGCAATTTATGAGACTACGAACACTATTAATGGAATTAATTTTAATTTACTTGCTAAGTTCCTGTATTGATAATACATAAACTAATAAAAGCACTTAAAAATCTTCAATAATGTTATAGATGAAATCCCTTCACAGACTACATCTTCAACTTGACAGTATATTCCTCTCCGTCGGTATAACTCTGAAAGTTATAGTAAGGTTTAGGTACAAAATAATGGAATAAAAGAAAAATATTTATAAATGACAATAGAAGTCGTTATAACAGATGAAATGAAAGATTTAGTTCAAACAATTTCTTATAATTCTAAGCAATATTAACATTATTTAAAGAATGAAGGATGATAATAAATATTAAGTTGATGCGAGGAGATACAAATTATTATTTCAAAGACAACACACGGCAAAATATTAAATGTTTTCACTATCACTCATTTCACAGAAATAGTAATTTATAATTATAAACAGGTCATTCACTATTAAGGTTAACATACTCTCTGCGATAACCAATAATAACGAGATAACTGTCTTACAATGTAGTAATTATATTTTCAACGGTTTAATAATTGAGGATATATAAATATAATAAACCTGTCCATATTTTAGATCTAGGTGAATTTAGTTACATCCACTCGTATATTCTTTTTTTATTAGTTTAAGGTACAGGAAACTATATTGAGGAGCGACCAGTGAATTCAATTAATAATTGCATTAGTATTAAAAAAAATTACGTATATGAACGATATAGCCAAATTTTTTCTCGTACTCCGTTTTTACAAATTTTAACATCAGAAATTTATCGAAATATTCTAATATCCATCATTTACAGATCCACTAATACCTTTTCGTACTTCATAAAAAACCACAAGGACCCACTTGACACAAACAGCAAACATTGTGTTGTTTACAAAATCTCTTGCTGTAATTGTAATTCCTGCTACATAGGGCAAACAAAACGTTCCCTTTCTACATGTATCAAGGAACATATGTCTAATATCAAACTTCCCATTGATAAACAATCTGTAGTATACAAACATATCAATTCTAAACATACATTTGATTGGCAAAATGCTAAGATTTTAGACATTGACACCAGGTACAATTCCAGACTCATTTCAGAGAGGCTTCACATTAAATCAAACATCACAGCTATCAATGTACAAACAGACACTATGAAACTCAATAATTGCTCTAATCCCTAATTATTACGCTAAACCTTCTGTTTTCCCGTTGTCGTTGCTCCCTTATTGTTACGATAACCCTTCGGTTCTCCCAGTGTCGTTGCGATTACGTCGTCAACCGACAAGTGTAGTTGTGTCGCTCTAGGCTTTTCTTCGCACCTGAATAAAGGGACAAGGATCCCAGAAACGTTGTGTGCTATTTATATTATCACCTATTTAGTCTGAATTGGCTATCTTTCTTATTCATTATTTTCAATCAGACGTAATTTTTTTCATTTTGATATAGAGGGATTTAGTGATGAAAACATACTTGAAAACTTAGTTTTAAAAACCATACATGTTTGAAATGAATGGAATTTTGATTATGTTTTTATTCAGTTGAATATTGCCCTAGTTCACACTGTCAAATAAATATATTATTTGAGAAACGGTAGTTGTTCATTCCGCTGCCATTGAAATTAATTAAAGCTGCACGACGAGTTACAATATGCATGGTAAGTACAGTCCATATTTGTATCAGTGGTTAACAAGCAAGTTAAATGACTTAAATACACCTGTTTACCTTTCTTATGAATTGAGGGCGTCCTGGATAAGGTCACATTCATTGGCTGTAATCCAGTCCATTTCATTTTTCCTAGAGTTTCCGGCACGATGAATTCCTTTGCATAGGATCATTGCTTTATCTACGCGAGAAATTACCCTTGGACTCACGAACAGGTTCCCTCTGTCCTATAACCTTACACGTGACATTCCACACAGGCCTGCATAAGATATGACCGTATGCATTAACATTTGAGCAAGGTTATTACTCTGCTGAATAAAAATTTCAATTCACGCAAAATATTTTTGGCATATATATTTCAGTGTATCGATAACGTTTATATATACGCGGAATTATAACTAAATTAAAATTATTGAATCAAAGGTAGTGGCGCAAACAAGTTAATTCTAGATAATACATAAAATTGAGTTATTACCTATGCTTATTATCAATTCGTAGTTATCTACTCTCAAAATAACCCGTATATGTTTTTACGTTAAATTAATGTTCTCAATGAATTATTATATTATCGATAATATCTGTTTCTTTAACAGAGTTACGTAGTCTATTCCATTATCTGGCCTTAAACCGACTTTACAAAAAGGGCCCGCAGAACTCACGAGCCGACGAATATTGTTAATTCTTGTCTAATTACCACCTGACACTGCACGTTTTTCAAGGATCTAAATTTCATAACTGTGACGAAGTTTTTGTGTGAGTTTCCAACCTGGTCTTTGCGAACTGGCACAACCGGTTCAAATATATTTAAAACATCAAAATTACCCTTATTTGACCTAACGTTTGGCTGTATATGTGGAATAATTTTGATTAAGTATAATAGCACTTAAATATACGTCAAAGCTCATTATTCTGTACAAAACCGATGTTACTTAAACAACTTGCAAGGCCTTGAATGATCCTTGAGAACAGGTTTTGGTGACGAGCAGGAAACTTCAGGACAGATCGTTACAAATAATGCAGATGTCAATTTTAATATTAATTTTCTCAACTTACGTTGCACAAGTGTTCGTTAAACGCAATGATAGTGTGGTTACCGTATTCGCCATTCACTTTGCACAGCCTGAGTTTAATCTTTCTTTTTATTGTGAATGAAAAATGAGCATAAGAAGTAGCTTGCTTAATGTCGTATATATGCCTCGTATTTCTTCCTGGTTGAAAACTGTAACTTAACGATTAAAAACATTTGAATATTACTGAACTACTGAATTCTCCTGTCGTCTACGTTAAAGTTCTCACGAATATACATAACACAAGCGAGAAGCGTATCACAATTAATCTGTATCTCTGAGCAAGTGACGTTTTAAATTGATACCTACGCGGCTAACAACCGTGGCTGACCAGGAACGTGGCCTTCTACCAAAATCGTGACTATTTGCCCTTGGAAATCGAAAGACACGCCCTTGAAATCTATTTAGGATGCTTACTGTCCGATTCTCATATTGAACTCATGTAATATTTTGAATTTTGTTATATTACCGACAATAAAAGCATATTATCTGTGGCAAAATATATTAAAGTTAACATTTAATTAGGAACTAATTTATTGGTTATTTGATTATCATTCCATGAAATGTACGTAACCACGTTTTACTGGTTTGGTTAGTTTTCTTTCAAGTACGATTTTTGGTGAGTTAAAGCCTGGATATGGTGGCTTGTTCCAGTTCTCACATAGGGCTCCTTCCCACTGACCTTGTTTCCACAGAGATCCTACGCTGCTCTCTGGCCCACGGATTAA
The DNA here is from genome assembly GCA_037074705.1 of Zhengitettix transpicula. Lineage (NCBI taxonomy): Eukaryota > Metazoa > Arthropoda > Insecta > Orthoptera > Tetrigidae > Zhengitettix > Zhengitettix transpicula. Next base: position 199,179,614 of record CM073591.1, on the reverse strand, counting down.
TTACGGTCACCCTACCTTTCGTAACCTCCGTGCAGTTCTCTAATACCTGACATAACAGGCTATATGAGATATTTCCAGTTTCTTATGTTCTTCGTAAATTTCAAGCGGAGCTCTCATCCAAACTTCAAGAAGCATTAGGGATTAAATGTCAGATGTTTGATTGTTTAGTCATCTGAATTTAGTCTTTGAAATCTCTCTGCGGCAGAAAATAAAACTTAGGGAAGAAAATTTATAACAGTTGTATTTGAATATCAATATTAAATAGTAAGTACTTGAAGACTGTATCTTCAAGAAACAAATATGCCCGGTAGCAGATACACGATAACATTACTTATTATCTAGCTAACAATAATGAAACATTAAAATGATTGTACCCTGCAAAAAAGAGACGAAAAGAAAGAAGGAATGATAGAAAAGAAACAGTCCCACAGGTAAATTACTCAAGTTGTTAATCGTCCTATTTAGCACTGAAAATTTTCCTACATCTGTTTTTTATTTCCACTATCTTATTTTTAAGACAGCATTTACTTCTGAGAATTCGAACACAATTGAAATGGTTTCCCGTATTTTCTGAACGCGAATTTTCATTTTCTTTCACTTAACGTATTGTGGGTGTGTAACGGCATTCGTGAATTGAGTAGATATGTGCTCTATTTATCCATTATTGTTATAAAAAACGAAGTTTGAAGAAAGAAGTAGAAAAATCGAAATTATCACAGTACGTTTTTTACTAATAATTGTTTTAAAAAGTTGACAGAATTTCTGTAGTCAATTACTTCCACATATATTTTAATTTTAATTTTCAAAAAAATTGGGCGAGTGAAAATTTTCAAGTTGTTATAGATTATCTTTAACTTATGAAAATCATTAGTATTTTGTTCAATACTTAGTATCGATTTTCCATTGTATACCGTGTTTTGGAATTAAACTGAGATGATTAGCTAAATCTTGATCTGAATTAACGTGTCTAGTTCTAAAAATTTCGTTTGAAGGATGCAAAATTACGAGCGCCCGCAGAACTACCCACATACTTAAATAATTAGTTCCTGGTATCATCCTATGAATTTGCACGTTCGACTAATTTGAAATGATAGATTTTAAATCGAGTTTAAAACCTTACTTTAACTTTCTGTTAATTATTTTTCTTGTAAACTGAAATTTCAATTTGTTCCTAAAATATGTTATTTATTTATAATCAATTCAAAGCCAAAATTTCATATTTTCGCTGAATGTATTTAAACCATTAAATTTAGCATAAAAATGATTATTTTCAATTGCCTCTGGCTTGTCTTAGCTCATGACCATTATTCATTTCATTTTTAGACGAAGAGTGGAACGAGCAGCCTTCGGAGGACTCACTGTTCCTGGTGCAGAATAGCGGCTGGGACCTTTCCCTGCCCCGGGCCCGCAGCCGCCACGCCCCCACGAGCAGACAACCGCCTCCAGCCCCAGACTCACCACCGCGTCGCCGCCAGCGATCACCGTCCCCCGCCGGTCCCTTGTCACCGCGGGATCGCTTCAAGGACGCCAAGGAAAAGTTCCTTCTGCTCGAACGCGAGGAGCAGACGAGGCGTCGCGAAACCGACCCCGCGTCACCCACGACTCCTCAGTCCAGAGGGAATCCCCGTGCCAGCAGTTGGTCTCGCAGCAGGGAGTCCGACGATGACGACGCCGAAGTCGACGACCGTCATCCGCTGCCACGGCCCTCCGGCGGCTACTACTCGGCGCAGCCCACTGGTGGAACGGACTTCGACGACGAAGACGACGACGTTTTCGATAAGGTGGCACCGTATCCGGGAAACAGGAGCCGCCAAAATATGCTGCGGCGCGATTCTCACAATAGCAATCGTCAATCGTCAAGAGAGAACTTGGGTGGCAGTGGCAGTCATCTTCAGGGGGAGGTTGACCCGCGGAGAGCTCGAGGACCTCCTGGATACGACAGGAGGGCGCAGTACCGCGAGGCCCCAGTGCAGCGTGAGGGTGGTGAGGATCGGGGGCGGCACAGATACCGCGGAGGAGATGACGATGAAAGGGTATTGAGCCCCCTACGCCAACCGCGCCCGGCGCCGCGCATGCAGGTCTTGCCCACACAACCTCTGGACGACGACCTGGGCTACCCGGCTTCTTCCGAGGACCTGCGCTACCGTCGTAGCAAGCACGCGTCTCCCTCGGAGCGCTCGTATGACGACCGCCACTCAGATATTCCTCTGGAGAGGTACCGAGGTCCGCAACCGGCGCCTCGGCATCGTGTCACCAACGGTAACGATGTCAGCATCGGGGAACGCTCCAATGGTAACGTCGACGAGCGTCGCGTGCACAGAGGTCCTTACAACGGCAATTACGGTGGAAGCGGTGGCGACCTCTCCGCGGCGGAAAAGAAACGTCGGTCAATGTTTGACGTCCTTGAGGAGGAGCGCCGCCGTAATTCGAACGAGCTGGCGAGGGAATTTAAAAGACGCTCGTATCAAGAACTGGCGGAACACGAGCGCTTCCCTGGTCTAGACAGAGAAACAGCGCGTATGCAGCACCACAATGCGGCCAACGGGAGACGTCCTCCTCAACCTACCGGTGGATATAGACACAGCTACGCTGAAGGACCCATGCACCACGAGGCTCTGCACAGGACCAACAGCTCCGTGTCCTCCGGTAGGGTAGGCATAGCGGCGGTGCATCCTTACTGAAGACTCCAAACAGCTCAAACGTCCTGTGTTCATAATTTCCAGAAGGGCTTTGCAATAAGTGCATTTATTTTATGTTGCACTCGTGTCATGTGTTTATTTTATTAATAATTTGGGACTAGAAGAAGTAGGAAACCGGCCTTGGAATTTATTGTTCCACGAGACACTTGATTCAGCAAATTCTTTGTTTTGCGACTTGTTTTCATTAGTGTGTAAATTTCGCGATAACATCAAGAATATGTTGTCACATTGAGGTTATAGATGTACTCTATTCTAATCTCTGTCCCATGAATAATTAATAAAATTTTAGCTTTAGAAGCTCGTAATTAATTTTTGTGGCCGATTTAACCAATACTTGTCTTGAGCATTATGAATAAATGCATTCTGGAACTGACATATGAAGAATCAAGATATAATCGAGTGATACCTAGACATATTGAATCACTAGCATGTGTATTTCTACTAATGTTTATAGCTTTCATATATAATGGACTGTGTATTTAAATGGCCACGGTCCCACTGTGCCAAGGTTGTTATTTCCCTCTTTGAGGGTCCCAGACGGTGCCTTACCCAATTCATTGTTGCCTAACAGCCTCGGCAAGCTAGAGTGTGAATGGTTCTGGAAGCCCGTAGAATTCGTATTTGTTTGGTGCTAATTGGTCATCAATATTATGTTGGATCGGAAGAAAGATACTGATAAAGACGGAAAAACGCCCACGTAATCATTCTAACGTTTCCTTCAGCAGCAAGTTTTAGAGCTATTTACCCAACCATAAACATCGTCGTACGGACCTTCGAGTAGTGATTTCATAATGGCAATTTATTTTTTCTGTGATTTTATAGAAATTAATTGGATTTATAAAAACTTGTAGGAGACACTGCTCTGATAAACGTGCTTAAGCCATTTAGCACGTTTATCTGAAACTGCGTTATTTCATCTTAATACTGAACGTCAAAGGTCATTGATTGAATTACAGATGCACTTCGTAGAAGCAAATGTTTCATGATATGTATCTCAAACCTATAACGGCACTGTCCCCAGAATCCCGAAGGCCTTGATGGCCCACGTCCTTCGCCAGCGATTCAAATGCCAAGCAGTCTTGGCGTAGCAAAAGGGGGAGCATCAAATAAATTACGTCGCTTTCAATCGTTACGTCATATTTACTATTCCCCACGTTCAATTACGATAAGTGCGAACCGCAGTTGAAGAATGTTATTTAGCTCCGGGCCGCAGAGTAATTTGAGGAGTCCGCAATGATAGATGGTGTTCCCAGTGCCCCCGACAGAGGTCTTTCCGATTCAGCGGTGAAAGTGTGTCAAGTCCGAGATTGAACAGCCAGAACCTGTCTGTGCTGATCCCTGACAGAATCTCCAGGTCAACATCAAATATTTACAAGTTGTCTTACACCTAATAACACCTTTCTAATACGTCATCTATTAGTATTGAGAATCGCAAGACACTAAAAACCTTGCTGAGTATAAAATTACATCGTTGAAATTTTTAATATTTATAATATATATGTTATTATTAGACATTGCCGAAACTGATATACTATTGTCTTCATAACAGTAGTTTTCTCTCAATATCAATGTAAGTTATGATTCATAATTTGCTTTCATCTCTGATTTGGTCAATGCTCCCCGGGAATCATTAACAGAAGTACGACCGCAAGTAATTCTTACATTAAATTGTTACTTTAAATCTCACATTTAAAGAAAGTGATGGGAAAATGTCCTTGAACAGTTCCGAAGTTTAGCTTAATTCAGCTACACTGCTATATATATAAAAAAAAGTGTCCTTACATGTTACGAAAGGTAAAAAAATTCACTTAAATAATATGCGTAAATAAATATCATATTCTGTAAATTCATGACAATGAGTTTTGTTTCCCTGATACGGCCAAAACTTGTTTAATTTAATCACAAGCTGCTTAGCGTAAAAGAGATAGTATCAGAAATGTGGGCCAAGGATGGCTTTCCATCGCTCAGAACCACCCACGCTTACAGCAGCTGGAGGAACTAACCCATGACACCATGCTACGCGTTTCGAAAATATGCGAAATTTTTGGCGATAGCTACGATAGAGAGAATACAAGAGATATTTTTTGTAAAGGTTTTATTGAAAGTTTGCGCTGTCAATAAAAAAAATAGTAATCGAATTTGATAAAGAGTTATATAATAAATATTTTACTGCAAACCTAACAAGTAAAAATCCTTATGGTTATATTTAAAATTATCTTCATAATTTATACTTATGTTTGTGTATATAATGTATATACCAAAAGGAAACGCACTGTACCTTGTTTAATGACAATCTTATCGCTATTTTTTAACCAATTTTTGCTCATGCACGATTTCGTACCATATTTTGTCGACTGTTTGTACTGTTTTACTATGTGAATAAAGGAAGTTAAGTATAAATGTTAATTTTATTTAAAATCCCACCAGTTCTAGTCATCTTGAATATAATCTTTATTCATTAGTTAGCAATTTATCGTGAATTGAGAAGTGGTGGTAGCATATATGATCAAGAGAAAGCTGGTTATTGAGGAAGCGTGTGGAAAGCTGTTCTGGCATTTTATCAGCAGTTGATATTGATATTTGCCGGATAATTAGAGAAAACTAAGGAAACCGCGAGTCTGTCATAACCGACCGAGGCTCGCAACCTGTGGTTGACGACTACCGATGACGTCACTTCTACGAAACTACGATACAACTTAACCCTTTCGTAAAGAGAAAAGTACCACTGTGTAGTAGTTCTGATAATGGATTAGTTATTATTTAAGAAGCACAGAATTAATCACATCCTTGTAGTAATTTACTAAACCTGGACAAAGGCACACAAGTTATTCATTTTTCTATACCATAGCCTGTACTACGGGGTTCGATATGCAATCAGGCATTTACCGAACAACTACTGTACCACACGGCAGCTAGAAAATGAGAAATCTCTGAGAATCGAACAAATAAAACCTCAATTAAATTCATTAAAAAAAGAAATAGGAAATTCTAGTTTCTGAAAGGAGATTTTGAGTGTAGTTTGGCCGGCGACTGCTGCACGTGTGGCTAGAGCATGCACACGAATTAATTATTAATAGTACATTCTCACAAGGTAATAAATAAATAAATTTATATTTCAGAATACTCAATAATACTCACATTGCAATATCACGCTTTCTGTAACATAACCTAACCTAACTGTGGATTATTATTCTCAAAATTGCAAAACACAGAAATAATGACAACGTTTACTGATAACGACCTTCGTACATACAAATTTAAAACACGATCAAAAACTAAGAAAATTTATATTTAAAAGTTTGTTATATCGGTCACACAAAAATACTAGAATAAAGAGTATAAATAAAAAAAATACAAACTGCCAACTTGTGAACATAGTACTAGTATCACTGAACATTTATCAAATTCAATCACTTTTTCGATGTTAATAACACCTCTATTTTGGACAGAGAACCACATTATTGGAAAAAAATAATTTCTGAAATGTATATTAGAAATCTATTCAGAATAAAACATGATAAATAAATATTCTGATCTGAAAGAGATAAGAGCCGGAGTGCCTGAAGGTAGCGCCCTGAGTCCTATCCTCTACTTATACACTAGCGATATCCCAAAATTTGAAGGAACCGAGGTAGATACATGTGCAGATAACACCGCGTTACTTACAGTAGAGAAAGACCAAAATCTGTCAACTAAAAAACTACAAGAAATTCAATAGCTGACTTTAGAAAACAATGGAAGATAATGCTAAACGATCAGAAATCTAACCATACTGTCTTTACATATAAAGCATCTAACGACCAACCGTCTCTAGACATAAAAGGAGATGAGAACAACGGCAAGTACCTAGGCATAACTATAGACAACAAACCTAGGAGGAAAGAGCATGTTAAGAAAACAAAAATAAACCATATTATTAGTTAATTTGAAAAAACTCTTAAGCTTTCAATTTCCAACAAATTACTGATTTACAATCAAATATTGAAACCAACTTGGCTCTAAGGTATCCAGCTTTTGGGCTGGGACACAAACATTAAGTGCATACAAACCATTCATTATAAAGTGTTAACAAAAATCGTGCATGGCCCCTGGTATTTCTGAAATGCAGATCTTCATAGGGATCTTCGGATTCCAACCATAAAAGAATAAATTAAATGGTATGCTGGGAAACATGAAGCCAGGATTCACCTTCACATCAACCCAGTGGCCCGACCACTTCTGGAAAATCAACCAGACGATTGAAAAGAAGAAAACCAGCAGATCTTGAGTAATGTTCAGATAGGAAAAATATAGAACACAATATTGGATAGACTAGTTGTTCAGTATATAATTTAAGAGTTTTAGAAAAAACTAATGGTTAGTTTTAAAAAGACTAGTTTTAAATGCAGGCACACGGTTGCTGTTAAAATAAAATATTATTAAACATTATTAGATTATTCTGTCCTAAAATAATCAATATAAAACGATAGACAATTAATGAGAATAGATTTGTACAACAAAATGATCGTTCTTCGTGTGCTGTACGTAATATGTAGTGTAATGAACACAATTTCAAATTGTATAGTTCTCTTATGTATACATAACTATTATCAATGGAGAGAATTATATAACTCTGCGCGTAGGATTGATTGTTTTGTTGAGTTCTTTGTATTTTATATGAAAAAATAAATTAACCTACAAGGACTACGTTCCGTAGTTTTTATTCAACAATGGAGGGCCTGGACAAAAACGGAGACGACAGAACGGATCGCCATTTTTTTACAAACACCATTGATTCAGCAATTGTTTATTAATTTTGTTTAATTTTTTTTTAGGGCAACAGGCTACATGAGGGTGATCCACATTGGGCAACTCCCCTTTAATAGCATAGGAAGAGATTTGAAAGGGGGTATGCGGAAGGGTAGAGGAAGGTAGCCAAGGATTACTAGGGCCCCCGGGCTATACTTTAAGGATCCTACCCGGCATTCGCCTAAAAAAATGCAGGGAAAACCTTAGAAAAACCTGCATCGGGTAAGTCGGGCATTGGGTACTTGTCCCACGCCCTTCCGATAGCAGGAGCGGAGTTTGCTGTTGGGACGCAGCATTCCCTTCTCCGTGCCTCGACCAGTTTAGGAGGCAGCTGGCCGACTATTCCAATGGGAATAGCGAACAACTCTTACCGTATGCCCAAGGTCTGTGACCCCGGAACATACACCTCTTAAAACAGGCCGAGGTGCCTCGGCTTGTAGGAACCTTAGTTCAAAAAACGGAGAGGAAAAGGCATACCCAAAGGTAGCCCCTTCGTATCTCTCCTAAAAGGTTCTGCCTGCGAGAGAACATCCCTCGCAGGTTACCTGCGAGAGAATTCTCTCGCAGGCTCCGCCAATCTCTAATTTTGGTTAAAATGCATTGGCTATTTTAAGCATTATAAAACCCTACTAATCACTGAGAGAAAGACTGATCATCAATAAATATTGTTGAAACATTTTTTTTGTGCTCTCTACGTCTCTCTACGTCTGATTGAAAATAATGAATAAAAATTGTATTGACTATCTGTTTTATTCATTCTTTTATTATTTTTGTTAGAGAGAAATTTTCAGTTGCTTCTTGAGAAACTGAAAATTTGTCAAAGAACATTCAATTATAATCTTATACTGTTTTCTTAGTTATAGTGTGCAAAAAAGTTTATTCTATATTACCATACCATAGTTTCTTGTAACGGTTTGTAATATCATTTATGACGTATCCTCAACTGAGGACTAACTATCAATCTATCTATCTGAGAAATTTTAAACTATTATTAATTACCTTACCATACTGAAACTATGATACAAAGAATTGTATTTACGGATTTAAAAAGTATTTATTAAAAATCACATAATTTAATTATTTACTTTTTGATTTTTACATAATTATATTTAACATGATGAGAGCACAAAATTTATATATTTATCAAATAACATACACAATTTAATATGGTCAGTGGTAATATTTAAGAAAAATCTTACAATAGAGAATTCTGGGGCTCGATGATCTGTGGTTCGGATATAATACAAAATTTAACTATGTTTGCTTTACCACGTCGAAAGTCGACTGGAAAACAATTTCCTAGAATTTACCTCAAACCGGAGGTGAACTGCTGCTATATCTTTACCGAACGTTCTAGTTTTTTAAATCTCACTAGAGATTATGAGTTATAACGTTGAGACTGATGTTAAAACATTATTTTAAATACTTTCTCACACTTCAATGGCTATTCAAGTACTTTATGAGAGAACTCTCCGTTTTTGAACTAAGGTTCCCACAAGCCGAGGCACATCGGCCTGTTCTGAGAGGTGTATGTTCCGGGGTCACAGACCTTGGGCATACGGTAAGAGTTGTTCGCTATTCCCATTGGAATAGTCGGCCAGCTGCCTCCTAAACTGGTCGAGGCACGGAGAAGGGAATGCTGCGTCCCAACAGCAAACTCCTCTCCCGCTATCGGAAGGGCGTGGGACAAGTACCCATTGCCCGACCTACCTGATGCAGGTTTTTCTAGGGTTTTCCCTGCATTTCTTTAGGCGAATTGCCGGGTAGGATCCTTAAACCATAGCCCGGGGGCCCTAGTAAACCTTTGGCTACCTTCCTCTACCCTTCCGCATCCCTCCCTTTCAAATCCCTTCCTATGCTATTAAAGGGGAGTTGCCCATCGTGGATTACCCTCATGTAGCCTGTTGCCCTAAAAAAAACTCAATTTCCGTTGTTTTATCGAGGTAGTGTTTCCAATACATTTGTGCCATGTTTGGAAGAAACCAAGAAGTTTCCTAAAAGGAAACTATATTTTTCAGAATGGAATAATGAAGAGTGGTAATCTAACATAATTAAACATCTGGATGATTTAAATGAGGATTTACTATGCAGAGTTCACACAACACTTGATCGGTTTGAACAATGGTTTCGACACAAATCTTGGGAGTTATTGCACCCCCTTTCACGCCACCTAATACCTGTCCTCTTGCCTTTAGGGGATGAAATTAGATACTAAAAGCATCTAGAGTGGCATTATGAACCTGAGCGACCCCGTAAACTATTTATTTGTGTGCCAGTTTGGTTGAAATTTTTCCTCTTGGTAATAAATAACTTAATATAAAAGTGTTCTACAATATTGTCCCGTTTATCGAGGATCGGTTGATACAATACCACACACTGATGGCGGTAATAGGCGTTAATTTAACGCTGATGTATTGTATAGCAGCTCGCACTACGATATCACTCTTCTCTACTACGACGACTTTACTATTGGAATATTCTAGTACTGAACATTCTAGTAACAGAGAATTCTTGAACTGAAAGATAAAAAGAATGGATGCCGCGATTGGGACTTGAACACGAGCCTACATTTCTACAGTCAGGCTCTGAACCCCTGATCTAAGGCTTCTGGATGTCGATTGTGACAATATTAATATTATACTTTATTTTGTAAAAACTCACCTTTCGGGAAAATGACCCATCGGGAAAATTATCTGTCGGGAAACGTCAATCGGGATATTGTTGTCGTTAAAACGCGCATAGGTCAAGTGTGTGTCGGAATTTTGTACTAGACCCGTGTCGCTCCCTTCTACCTCCACTCCTAGGGGTTGAACTACATCTTAATGTCACAATTAAACTCACTGACTTCCATCACACGAGATTCAACACCAGTTGTTTACTCATTACTTTCCTTACGTCCTCCCCCACCCCACACCTAGGGACTTGAACTACAATTTAAAGGACATAGAGAATCTCATAATTAAAGACTTTTCTAACATTGGATTTGACACCAATCAGGGTTGTTTCGCGTTATTTTAATGCAACACCACTCTGCCACCTACATTAGTGGTGCTGACTTCCCATGCAGTAAAGGGGTAAAGTTATACACTAATGACATCTGGTGAGTACCTGTTAATCTCATAGACCCCGGAAACAAATTATTCGAAGCTAAAAATGACCAACTTAGATTTTTTTTTTAAAAAAAATACTCTTAGAAAGTTGCCTAACGCTTTGAAAGGCCGACAGAAACCTTCGTTGACGTGCGCACAGCAACTCTTCAAAGTTTCATTGCAATGGGTTGAATCTGGATTTGAATTTTGTTCACAATGATAAGGTAAAATTATTATTTAGATCATTCGGGTATTTCATTGTCTTGGAGTAGATAGGTGAGCAAGAAAAAGTGAAGAAGGCAAAGAAAAGTAAGAAATAAAGAGACAGGTTAAAGAGATGACGAGAAAGATCGTGTAGAAGAATAGAAAAAATGATGTAGAGATATAGTCCAAGCGAAGAAAACAAAGAAAAGTAAAAAATAAAGAGACAGGTTAAAGAGATGACGAGAAAGATCGTGTAGAAGAATAGAAAAAATGATGTAGAGATATAGTCCAAGCGAAGAAAACAAAGAAAACAAGAAAAACAGAAAGAGAGAGGTAGTGTGCAAGAAATAAGGTTAAAGAGATGCTGGTTAAATGAAATGTTTACCAAGAAGTTAGTGTCGAATCAATTCCTACTCCGGCCTAATTTAAATAAATACCCGGGCAACGCCGACACTCAGCTAATATATATATATATATATATATATATATATATATTATAATAACAAGCTCAGAAGGACAGGAATTCTGTCCTTAATGTTTGTCAGATTTGTTGACAAACTGAAACTAGGGACGTTTGAGTGGTGTGTACATTAAAGATAATGATAGAACTATGGGTAAGTGACCTGTTAGCGGATGGAAGGACAGATAAGTAGTGCATTTTTGGCAGCTTTTAGAAATAATTGTGTGACCGACGGAACCCTAAGAAAAACATCGTAACAGATGGACGACGCAATTAGATTAAAAGGAGACGTTTAATATAATTGGTTGAGGGGCTCGCACAGCGAATGGACGGTAACAGATGTTGTGATTGTTGAACTTGTAATGCAAAAAACTGTGAAAAACAAGGGAATATTCCGGGAGCCGGGATATATAAATAAGAGAGAGATAAAGGCGGAGCAAGTGAGTGTTGGTCGGTGGGAGAGAGAGAGAGAGGATGTCGTCGTCGAGAGTGTTGGAGTGTTAATATTGGTCGAGTTACATTCAAGTTATAGAGGAAGCCAAGTCCTGAGTCAGAGAGATTTTAGCATTATAATTTTGGGCGGACTGGAAACGGACGCAGGGCCGAGAGTAATCAGCTGAACATCGGCCGTCAACAGTTGTCATCGTGGAGGTTTGACTGCCATCAAAGGAGTTCGAATTTGTCGTGAGGGGACGCCGTCAACAGTGTGAGTGCAGCCTGGGGGACTTTTAAACATATATGAAGTGAGTGTGTGGACCCAAGAACGTGTAAGTCTATTTTATGAATTTATAATTGTAAATTGTAATTAAAGGGTATAAAGTCAGATTTCGTTACTTTCGTTTATTTCGTTAATTTCGTTTAATTTCATTTTTAATTTTATTGTAACTATATTTGTGTAATTGTATCATATTGTGCCGTTTCCTTAACAACCCAGTAAAGACCTTGAGGGTACCGAGTCCGATTATTTAAATGTATTTCATGAGAAATAAAATTGTTTTTCTGATTTTATAAAATTTCATTAAATTTGTATTAATTGTAAAAGTGTGGTAATAAATTATATTGTTTGTTTAAAATTTGAGTGATTATTATTTTAGTTATTACATAAAATTGCATTAAGCAGATTTAAATTAATTATTTAATTGTTATTACAATATATATATATATATATATATATATATGGTAATGCCAATTAATTAAGCAATTAATTGTTTTTAATTAATTTAAATTGTTAGCGAATAAATGAATGGTAGCGGTATTTGAGCGACCAAAAGCGACAATAGCGCTGATCTCTGTTGCTTTGATGAAAAGCCGAAATGGAAATGCACGCTAAAACTCGGGAGGCACTACGATAGTTAGTTGGCAGCGAAACATTGCAAGGAGCAAAACAAATAATAAAACTTGAGCAGAGACTAGACGTCGTTAATGTATTACCAGTTAAAGTTGTGAATTAATACAAAGTAAAACATTCACGGAAGTATTGCATCGTAAATATTGGAAAGTAATAGCAGTTTCGTCAGAATAGAACTTTTTAAAATCTATGTGGAGAAATTGTTCCAGGAGAACATTGGTAAATTATTGTGGAGCGGAACAGTCAACGAAATACAGCCAATCTTGCCAAATTTTAAAGTGAAGTGTAGAATCAGTGAAAACCAAGGCCTGATATTAAAAATTAAAGTGTGTAAAAGTGTCCGAACGAGGTCAAATTGATTGTTCTGGTACCAGACCGACGGTCCGTAAGTAACATAACATTGATAAATTTGTAAACTATAATTAAAAGGGTAATCAGATTTCCTTCAGAGTTCATTTAGTTCAGCTTTCATTCCACTTATATTTCATATTGTTTTTAGGTTATTTTTTTATATTTTGAATTGTTAATAGTCAAATTATACATTTATCGTGTCCTTATTATCAAACCCAGTGATGACCCTGAGATTAAGTGATTTTCATCATATCGAATTGTAAATATTGATGTGTATTTGCTAGATCAACATAAATTGTAAATAATTAAAGTAAAGTTTTGTAAATTTTGACCAAAGACCGGCGTACAAAGATAGGGCTAAAAATGTGCATATTTAAGAAATAAAAATAAAAACTTTAAATATTAATAATTTTATTAATCATTCCTTAAAATTAATTGTAACCCTACTTGTTGATTATTACATAAATGGCTTCCACAACGAGGGGCATAATTAATTAATCGTTAATTTGTTATTCATTACAATATATATATATATATATATATATATATACAGTACTGAACAGTACTGAGGCATCAGACAATATTATTAAGAGCTATTTTGAGTATGAAAATGGTCATTAGTTTAAAGGGTACGGGTGGAGATACTGGAGCATTTATATAATCCTTCCGTCATATTAAGAGTCAAGTCTACCGTATATCAAACTCTTATATTCGTCTCTGCATGTTCTTTGCTGAGATTAATTTGGTTCCGAAGAGATTAAGACGACTTGTCGTATGTTAATATGCATGTTAAGTAAAAAGGAAGTAAAATAAAATCGCAATGTTTCCGTTGTCTAATATTACAATCACATAGCATTACGTTTTCTGGTTTCATATGTTAGATGCAGCACCACATGAATGACTGTACCAAATTTCTATTAAATATAAAACTAATTTATATGTATCACGGACATAACTCGCCGTTTTTAGGGAAGACGAGTAAGGCCTGGTGACTATAATCACCACAGATACATAATTTATAACTTTATAAAAGATACGCCGCTTTGTGGATAAGAAGATATCTTCGGGCCATCCTTCTGAGAATGTGCCACTTTAATGGCGCCTATTTCCCAAACACCGAAAATGGTTTCACGGAACTGGTTTCAGTTATGAAAGGCCACGATATTGCGCAAACTAAGGCCGCCTACTATATCGAGGTTACATATAAGGGCTTCGTATAAGAAAATAGTCATGGTATATGAACATTACTAAAATATTTACAGAATTGATAACCTTAATTGTTATCCAAAATTATTCAAGACTTTCAAAATAACGGACAAGGACTGGCATACTCTATGTCAGACCTAGTGACTTGCTCTTTTCATTCGACATTTTTGAATACCTTATGGACTATTATTTTGTCACTTCCAAGAGGCTACTTAACTTCTCATAATAACTAAATGACTGGTATTAGACAGCGTCACATGATCTTATAATGATACTCTCCTCTTTTCATACGATTAATGCCCCATAAAACACCTCATATTACTAATTTAAATTAATACACCAGAAAATTTCAATTAATTGTCTGGTATTTTCCATTATTTGTCAGTCTATTTAAGTATAAAACATTCTACATTAAAACGCACCTTTAAGCCGTTTCCACTCTTGTCTATTTGGCCTTTCCAAGTGTCCACTTTTCTTTTCACATAGTCCCTCTGACGCTTCCATTGTTGATCTTCCGGAGCAATGCGATAAGTTGATCACAATGATGATAATATTGCAGAAATTGCCTCTAAGAAGTTGAGTCAGTGGGTTTGTCAGTCAGTTTATTGTCATAGTTAAACACAGCGACATCCATAACCCAGGATTTGGTTCCAATCTCGGTTCTATTCGCGTTATTTTCTTGTAACACCCCCTCCATCCCCACCCCTAAGACGTAAAGGCTTGAAATTATACGCAGATAACATCGGTAGAAACACTATCATTCTCTTTGGCGCCTAAATATATTTATCCGACTTAAATATCGGCAGTTTTAGCATGTTTGAATATTTACACCCTCGCCCACCCCCACTCCTGGGAGTGGTAACCGTATCTCACCCCGACAGTGTTTGTTTCCTGGTCGAAAGGAACCCGTGTTCGAAATTTGAAGAAATTTGTTCCACGGGTGTAGATTTGTATGCGGAACATGAATACATACATATATACAAACATACATACATACAGACAAACATATATACATATAAACAAACACTGTTTCATTTATAAGACTAGCTGGGAACACAACGTTGCCCGGGTTTTTAGTTATATAAGTCCGGGAAAGTATTTAATTCCACATTAAATAATTAGTTAAAAAGTGATTTAGTCTACCTTTGCAGACCGAATTCAAATTTCATCAAAATCTATCAGTGGCTTTAGAGAAGCAAAAGTACCTTCCTATACCGACCCCGAAATTACTTACTTCGACAAAATTTGGCCGTTTTAGTATGTTTGAAAATTTCCACCCTCGTCAATCCCCGCCACTAGGATAAATAATTGTGTCTTATCCCCACAGTGTTCGTTTCTGATTCGAAAGCGACACGTGTACAAAATTTGTTCAAATTTGATACACGGGTGTAGATTTGTATGCGGAACATACACAAACAAACAGTCTAATTTATTTATTAGAAGATGTCCTACACCGGCCCAAGCAACAAATTTTACGGGTATATATATACATATGTCAATCAGCACATTTGAACCAGCCGCCACTGGAAATCGTAGGCCTACTTAAATATTTGGAAATGGTAAGTTTCCATTCTTGAAGAATTACGTCTTAGTTTATTGTTTCCTCACTTTTGTATCTTCGCTGCGCACATCCATTAAATTTATTTAATAAAAAAAATAGTAATATAATTCCACCACCCCCCCCCCTCCCGTATATAAACCATTTATAATATTAAATGGTTAGTAATTTGAATTATCTACTTACCATTATCTAAATTTTATCTTTGTTTATTTTAAATGATATTTTTCTTAAGATTTGAATGGAACCCTAGACTTGAATATATGACGCAAGGACGAGATGCTTAGTAAACTGTCATCGCTATTCAGAATGAATACCTTATTCCTTTATTGTATGAAATAATCGCTTAAAATAATATATATTTTTTATACTACAATTTTTACCAATCTATGGAGTTAAAAAATTAGCAGTAAATTTTATTAGATTTAAAACCGAGGCATTGTACATGCTTTTGTGACCAAAATGATTAGTTTTTGATGATTTTTTCGGAAGCTGTTACATAAGAGCGGCATTGCGAAATGATTTGGATACTAAATGGGAACTTATTATCCCACGGCCTTCAGAATTCTTAAAGCGCTACTTACGAAACACCAATTAAATTCTGTATGCTATTTTCGAAATTTGTTGTTGAAATATATGCTAGTGGTTCAGTGGACTGTGTTAAAGATTTAGCGAGAGAGAAAGAGATTCGTAGGTCTCGGGAATCCCTTTAAATTTTCCCTTTGCCGAATGGCGGTCACACCACATGTATAAAAATATTTTGAGACGCGGCTTCAGATGCTTGTGTTTTGGACGAATTACACTACTGAGTAGATGAGTACAATGCACCCGATGAATGCCAATAACTAATTAGCTCAACAACAGAAGATTATCTCTGCCACAGAATAAACGACTGCGTCAAAGATGCTGTATTCTCGTCCTTATTTTTATTTTTACATGAGGGTAATCCACATGGTGGCAACTCCCCTTTAATAGCATAGGAAGGGATTTGAAAGGGGGGATGCGGAAGGGTAGAGGAAGGTAGTAAAGGGTTAACTAGGACCCCCGGGCTATACTTTAAGGATCCTACCCGGCATTCGCCTGAAAGTAATGCAGGGAAACCCTAGAGAAACCTGCATCAGGTTGGTCGGGCAGTGTAAGTGTATTTATTGGAAACTATTAATTTGAATAAAGTAAAACATTTATTCTAATATATATGGCACCGGCAAAGTATGAAAAGCCAGCATTCTATAGAATCTAGGCATTGTATATAATGCCCGGCGTTTTTAGGCAATGTATGAAATATGAGAATTATTACATACTTTCCCTTGGCATTGTATATAATATCTAGGCATTCTATACAATGACAAATTCTATTTAACATTTATATACGACTATTATATAAATGACGTGCATTCCTTAAAAAGACATATTCTGAAAACATAATAATGGTGCCAATATAAAAAATTTATTCCAAATACGTAAGTAAAATTAAAGTTGTACAAAACACATTATTAAGAAAAACAAAATTTTCATATGAAAAATAGGAAATTAAAATTAACCTAATTGGTAGGCTTGAATGACATTTTTAACGACCGTTTTCAAGCAAAGACATTTCATTTTTTGGCACTTTGTTTTACACATACATTTGACGAATCCTTGGCCACTTTCCACTGGACTGAGCAATTGCAATTGACCAGAGAGGAATTTCATGGTCATAAATGTCTTCAATTCTAAGCAAGCTCTTAGGGCATAAAGTAAATTGTGATCTCGCAAAAACTTGTTTTAAAATTCCTTCAGAAGTTCCAAGTCGGTAGAAACTGTCCTCTGTCACATTTCTTTCAGCTACCAATATATTGCGTGAATCACCTTGCCACCTTGTCGACGTCAGAATCTCGCATAGTAGTTTCCAAATGTAATAATATAATTCTTCTTCTGGCCTCGGTGGTTATATAATATTCGAATTTCTCCTGGTCTCGCTACCTCGAGATATTTAAGAAGAAACTGAAACTTGGGTCCGGAGTGCGCGCTAAGTCGCACTCTATAATATCTTAAAGGATTTAGAGAAATAACATGAGGCTTTAGTCCATTAGAATAAGAAAGAAGTTTTATTAACCTTAGTCTACAGCCTAGAGCTAAGATAATAACATGAAAATAGAAGACTGAGCGGCATATGTACCGCGCTGAAGTGATATGCAGAGACTTCCTTCCATCAGAGAAAACCCGGCCTTTTTATACAAGTGTTCACCAATGATATTCAAGGATCTCCTGCTCTGTGTAGGAGGAGGGAACCTTCTTCACAGAGCCTCGTCATCAACTCGTGCCCCTTACTCAGCAGGACACGTGGGGTCTTGTTTATCTATTATGCTGACTCGGAAATTCTTGAATGCCTACAAAGACAGATAGTTTCTAATGCATACTCACAGTGCCCACAAAGACGCGTTGTTTCTGATGCTTACTCAGAAGTTCCTTAGTGCTCACAAAGGCAGACCTTATATATATGATATATATATATATATATTTCACAAAGAAGCATTGGGAATTTTTTTTTCCAAATTCATTTTCAGTTTTTTGGCCTGTATTTCCAGATTTATTTAGAATTTATTTTACCTTCAATAGCATTTTCACTTTTTGAAACAATGTGTGCACAAACTATGTATTTCATCGTCTTTACTAGCATGGCTACAGTCAGTATGAATTTTCTGACGACAATTTTTGCATGCTTCCTTTAAACTCTCGCAACAGGTAACAGAAACGGAAATCTCGTCGTTAAGCATGTCTTCATCATGTTTGTTTAATCGACTATCGACTATAATCTCCTGCATGTTAAAAAACAGCCTCTTTCTCTTTGCATAATGTGATTACTTTCACCGCTTTCCATAGTTTGGATTATTTCTATTTCTTTTTCTAGCTGCTCCTCTGTATTTATGTATTTTAAAACGTCTTCTGATAGAAAATACGTTGTAAGCCCTACTGTAGGTTTGCAGATAAAAAGAGCTTCGTATGGTGTTCTCTTAATCCCAGAATTATAATCTTTATTTTTCATAAATTGAACGAAACGCAGACCTTCACTCTAGCGGTCAAATTTTTTGTCCTGTATCCAAGTACAGAGCATATTTTCGATATCTCGATTAGCTCTTTCGACACTACCCTGACTTTGTAAATGGCGAGGCTTCCCATGGACGATCGTCAGTGCTGGCCAAATCTGCTTCAAGCTGGTCATCACAATATTGGCAAATTCCCTATCACTGTCAGACTATAATATATATGGCGTTACAAGCAACGAGAATATGTCCACTAGGTTCAGCTCTTTTTTGACGTTAAAGACTTAAGAATAAAAAATTTTGTGAGATGATCTTGGTACACCATAATAAATTTGTATTCTCTATCTGGCTGAGACAGAAAGTTAATAAGATCTACCTGACAACGGGAATAATTTCGGAAAAAAATCATAGCTTTCACAACAATGTCCTTTATAATACATTTATGTTTTTTCTGGTAAGCTTCACAAAGGTGGAAGTATAGTTTAATATCTTTACGTGTAACATTTTTGTATTTGGTTGAAAGTTCTATCACGTCCTCCGTGTCCAATAGTCAAATGAGCTTCAAGAAGCACGTGACATAATACTGTATACTACTGACGCCTTCTTTAATGAGTTTATTATTGTTTCCTACAATCATCTCATCACAGCGTTTCAGCAATCAATATTCCTTGGGTTCCTTCTTAGTAGTCATTTTGGCTTTTTGTACATCACTTATTAACTTCTGGTAAGTAGTTTCCGTTTAGAAAATACTGTTTTTTTTTAACTCGAATTTTGGACAGTTCACCGTCGAATCGTTGTTTCATGTCTATAGACCATGACACTTTCTCCAACACTACAGCTTGCTCCTGCATTTTCATTGAGCAGAGTAAAAACTAATTTTTTGTTGAACAAATTTAAGTAAATGAGTTTAGAATTGATGATATGTTTAGATACTACAAATTGTTTATCAAGGAAGTTTGATATTAGACATGAGTTCATTGATGCGTGAATTAAGGGAACGTTTTGTTTGCCCTATGTAGCAGGAATTACAGTTAGAGCAAGAGATTGTGTAAACAACACAATGTTTGCTGTAGGTGTCAAGTGGGTCCTTCTGGTTTTTAATGAAGTAGGAAAGGGTAATAGTGGATTTGTAAATGATGGATATTTGATATTCTTTGAATATATGGACAAATTTGTGATGGAGAAATTTGTAATACGGGAGTACGAGAAAAACAATTTGGCTTGAGGTGCTTGGGAACGATTGACAATAGGATGTTGGATTTTTTTGAGTCTGCTGTTATGTGTTTAATAATAAAATTTAAAGGGTACTCTCTGGAGATTAAAATGTTTCGGACATTGTGTAAGTTGTGTTGATGGAACTTGGAGTTAGAAAGTAATATAGCTCTGTCTACAAGATTGTGTATCATAGCTCTCTTTTGGTTTGGAGGATGATCAGAAAGACAGAACACGTCCAGAGTATGTAGGTTTTGTGAATCAATTGTTGAGAATGTAAGTATTCTCAATGCATACAGTGACATCAAGGAAATTAAGAGAATGGTTAAATTCAAGTTAATGTGTGAATTGTAAGTTGGGATGATAATTATTGAAAGTATTGACTATAAGGTTGATTTGAAAGGTATTAACAATACAAAAAATGTTATCTGGATACTGATGTAGCAAAGAGGTTGGATAGGAAATAGAGAAAGACAAGTGTCTCATGACTATCTCAGCATAAAAAAGGACTAAGGGGGCTTCCCATGGGAGAACATTTAATTTGATGATAGTGAACCGGATTAAACTTTAAATAAGTTGAATTGAGAATTAGATTTATAATGCATAAAATTTCATGAAGTGTAATTTTAGTATATTGACTGAAAATGGGCCATCTGTTTTTGAAACTGTTAATGACTAAATCATTGGGAATAGAGCTGAATAAGGAAACGACATAAAGAGAAATTAAAGAGTGGTCATGAGGGACGGTGAGGAGCTTGACTTTATCAATAAATTGGTAAGAATTTTTAACAGAATAATGATTTTCTTCATTGAGGGCTTTAGAAAATATTTTATGAATGTAGGAGGAAGTGTGTAGGGGACTGCCAGTGGAAGCAATAATAATTCTAAAAGTTAGGTCAGGTATGTGTATTTTAGGAAGGGCATAAGCTCTGGAAATGTTGGCTGAGATGATGAATAAGGAGTAAAATGAGGATAGTTCAATAAAATCTTTTCGCTTCTATCTCTTGAGAATAATTTTCAGTTTGCCAATAAGTGTATTGAGGCACTTGGGTTTGGAAATTTTATAAGAGGTAGTGTCAGAAAATTTTGGTTAACAGTGTTTATATATTCATTACGGTGAAGAGCTACAGTGACAGAACCTTTGTCAGCGTGTGCAAAGAGTATGTTGAGAAGACTTCAAGAATTGTTTAGTTCTATGGAGATTTTTTATGAGATGTATATGAAAAAGGAGAAGGTGTTTTTTTGCGTATTTTGACACTCCTGAACAAACCGCAAAGTGCAACTGACAAATTCTAAGCCTGAGGCTCGCGTTAAAAGTCACGTGCCTTGCCACGTCTCATTCGAAACGAATCGGAGATGTCTTTTATACTTTGCCTGCTCCTAATTTGGCATTCTATAAAATGTATCGTTTCGTACATTGCCGGCTCCTTTTCGGCGTTATATACAAGATATTCTATAGAATGCCGGATTTTAAACTTTGCCTGTAACATATACAAATTATTTGAGTTGCGCTAGACGTTGAAACGATCGAATCTCTTATCTCAGGGTTTAACTAGGGACGTCGATACCCCCTAGGGCTCGTCAAGGATTGAGAAACTTAGCAGTTAGAATACGCTCGGCTATGGCGCCAGGTTGTCCGGGAGGTATTCCCTGGAGTCTAGTTTTACCCGACATGTGGAACCGTGGGAACAAGACAACTCTCCAGAAATCTAAAATTTTATAGGACACGTGATTACCCGGGCCAATGATATTTCGTGGTCCAGAAAGATCGACCAAAAGGATTGAACTTTTGCGCACAGACGTGGTGCTGCTGTGAAGATCATCATTTTTCGTGAGATATCGACGTTACTCCTCGAGCAAAGACGATGGGTGCAGCGATGCGACAGTTCCTTAGATAACTACTACCTTTTTTTAATCCTTGGCGCGCTTAGGGAGGAGAATAAAGGACAAGGAGTTCGTAGATAGGAAGGACAGATTCAATCCTCTTTAAGAAAATAGTTTGCTGGTATCCTATGAAGTTATACTATTATTTTGCCATTATAATCTTGTAGAATTTAAATGTCGACTTATTTTCTTTTTCACGTTCGGCGAGAATCGATGTAAGATTTTCTGCTGGAAACTCCGTCGAATGAAAATTGAAGATTAATAGACTTATCATTTCTTTAATTACTGTGATATTAATATATTTAACGTAATTGTAAATTATATAAATTTTTTTTTGTTAAGTACAGTGTTTATTTTTTAAACTTTGTAATTGTAATATTTTATTATTTTTTTGTAATCTTATATTATGACGTATCCTATTTCCTCGCCCGAGGACTAATGGAATGAATAATAAATCTAGACATCCACAGTTATACGCTGAGATAAGAAATCCGATTGTTTCTCCCGCCAGCAGAATTCAATATCAATGTTACTATTTTCCATAACTCATGTCAATAATTGTCAATAATTATCTTTAAGCGTTTCCGCTTATTTTTTAACTATTTTAATTATGTAAACTTATCGTTAGAAGGGAGTTAAATCTTAATTATAAATAATGTTTTCAGAATTTGTTTATTTAACTTATATTTTCCTGGAAAACGTCTGGGTCGTGCGGCGTGTTGTTCAGAAAACTCTTTCTATTTGCAACACCTGATGAAAGCTACAAGGTTTGCATGAACGTTTTGCGTGGTTACTTTGAAGTTAATTTTGTAGTTGTCTGACCAGAATTTAGTTGTGCAGCTTCATAATTGGTTTGCTCAAACCACAATTGTGACTTACCACAAAAGTTATTGAAGCCATTTTCTAACCAGCTATGACAGTAAAGAATTTTTTAAAAATACATATTCCTGTAAATATTTAAAACATTTCAATTAAAAGCTTTAAATGTCTCCAATCACTGTAATAGTATCAAATAAAATAGTTTAACAGTTTACTCCAGAATGCTGAAAAGATTACTGTTGTAAATTATCCATGTGATATGCAAAAGACAAGCAGAAGCATTTTTATGAGAAAGGTCATAACGTAATGTGAGAGAAAATTATGACTTTTGTATAAGGATAACTTATATATATATATATATATATTGTAATAACCACACAAGGTATACATAAAAAAATATATGATTTTGATTTTAACAAACAAATTTATTAAACTTCATCAGTAATTATAATTGAATTTAATATTTTACTATTATAATAAGAACTCTTGCTCTCATGGGTCTCTACTGTGTTTGACAACGGACAGAATCGAACTATTAAAAAGACCCAACATTTATGTTTTAAATTAAACAAAAATATCTACTAAATTTATTAATGAATTTAACCTATAGATTGCTTCTAACTTTATTATCAAAAGAAGAGAACGACATCTGACTGTTATCCTTTAATAACGTTTACATCTGTTAATGTTATACATTCCAATTTACGGTTTCTCAGGTTTACTTCGACTCGTTCTTTAGACACGCACTTTATAGCCTTGACATTCACTCACTGACTCTAACACAATATCACTGGTTCGCCGATATCTGGTTCTCCATATCCAGTGAAATATTCCAGGTGTTCGTCGTGACACTCCTTGACGTCGTTTGCTGCATCCAGGTCGCCTACCATCGAAGACAGGTCAAATTCTCCTACTCATACAGATAGAGCTTCTGTATTTTAAAAATGTTTATAGTTGTTATAGTTTTGCTGACTGATGCTGACTATTCCTGTCTCAAACTCCAACCACGAAGCATTCAGCACGCTGGCTCCACTCTGACTGCTCTGACTATGCTACACGTTCGATGCCCACAGCATCTCTCTATTACGCTGACTGTCTCTCGTTCCTCTCCCACGCTAACTGTCGATGTTCACAGAACCCCTCTCCTACGCTGACTCTCGCTGACTGCCACTGACTCTTCGATGCGTCCTGCACCCCTCTCCCACGCTGACTGCCTCACAATAGGTTATTTCCCCTATATATACCACTAGCCTCCTTGTTTTTCTCTTGATGCAAAATTCCGTCGCAACGGCGCGGTGACAGAATCCCATTACCGAAATTTACGTCCTTGCAGCTGCAGTTATTTCGCCCCAGCGATTACTCAGGACTCGTCGGTTGCTCTCTTTTGTCCGAAACCTGACAATCGCGACAGGTGCAATTTGTCTTTGGACCTCTCCCCTCACAAGTGGGCGATACTAATTTCTCCAGATCCTAAGTCAACAAGTGCCTGGACCCTTACACCCTCTGACTCTCCTTGACGCTGCAGTTATTTCGCCCCCGCAATTACTCAGGACTCGTTGGCCTCACCCGACTCGCACAATATCCTGTCTTGCAAGTCCCAAGCAAATACGCCACTTGTCAGGTCATTCGTCAGAGACAATAGCCTGCTCTAACATAACCACTTTGGGACCATCTGCTCGCCCACAAGCACTCATCCTAGATAAATGTCTTACCGCTCCGTCTTGTCACCTCGTGACAGGACCCGCAACTACTTCTCCCTCGCATTCTCTTTACGACATGTGCGCTGTTTTTAAACCAATGCATTATATTATATGCATTACAATAAATATATATATATATATACATATATATTGTAATAAATACAATTATTAAGCCTTTAATTTTCCCCACGTTGTGGTAGCCATTTTGTAATATTCACAATTAGAGGTCGTTAATTAAATAAAAGATTAATAAAATTTACAAACAATATTTATTTATTTTGTGGCAATAATTTTAAAAAATTACTAATTTAAAATATTAAACTTCTCAGGGTCTTGACTGGGTTTTATAATGGACACATCAATTATATTTATAATCTTATTAACAAACAAATCACAATTAAAAGAAAAGAAATTTGCTTGACCATTAAACTAGAACGAAATTTAAAATGAGAACGAAATTATGAAGTAAAAGATTAGAACGAATTAACAATTTAAACGGAGAACGAAATCTGACTTCTATCTTTCAATTACGTTTACATAATTAATCATTTAGTATTCTGTTACTCACATTTGTCCAGCATTCCAGCATACCTTTCGTTTTCGAAATACATCATTGCGGGATTTTACACTGATTCTAAACTCACAGATTTTACACTGATTCTAAGCCAAAATGTTATATGATGTCAGGAACTCGGATGATCCTCCCCTTTTGTTTTCAGCTACCTGTTGACTGCTTGCCTTAGGTGAATTCTGCTTGCCTTAGGCGAATTCCTTGGTCTGTAGATTTGCCAGTCTTTACTCTATTGAACTCAAACTGAAATTTTACTGTTTCTGGCCGGCTATGGACACAAAACTGCTTTTATTTTGCAAGTTTCGACATTATGCTCTCGTGAAAGTTTTACTTTGTTCTCAGAAATGTCCAGGCACCAACTAACTCTGTTAAATTTTAATGGCCGACTCTGTTGAATTCTCCTCCAGCTAACAGTTATACCTTGACTATGTCTTTCCGCGAACTGCTTCTCTCAATATTTTCCTGCGAACTGCTTCTCACAATATTTTCCTGCGAACTGAACTCTCGTCTCGCATTTTAGCGCGCAATACGCCGTTTTTCGGACCTTCCGACAAAGGAACAGAGCTGGGCTCCATTGTCGCTATTTTCTGGACCGCCGCTACAACGGATTTCTCAAACAATTTAAATTTTAAGTTCAAACAATTCATGTCCTAATTAATTGGCATTACAATATATATAATTTTTGTAATTTAAGTATGGAAGATTTCTGTACTGGTAAGAAACCGAGCAATTTACAAAAGAAATATTTAAAACTTTGTGGTAAAATTCATCATTTTATGAATAATTAATGAGTCTGTATTTGTTTAATCACATCAGTTGGTTCAATATTTGATACTTTACTGAGCCACTTGTACATAAACCATTCATGAGAAATCTTATTATTAAAATTTTATCATTCAGAGGGATAGTCTTTTCCCATTTATGGTATACTATTAAGATCCTTATTGATCTGTTTACGAACGATAATTTTCCTACATTCGTCTTTGTTTTATATTGTTCGCGTGATCGTTTCTGGGCACAGAATTAAGCGACACAAAACGGCTTCAAATATCACTCAAGACCGGCTTATATACGAATATATAAAGAATGTTTGCAATTTGGTCCTTTTTTTATCTATCTGATAGGTTTTCAAAGTTGTTCGTTCAAACAATCAAACCCATGGAACAAAATATTTCCTTAGCTTTGCTTTGCATTTCTTCTAAGTCCTCTTATTCACTTCTATAAGATCCTAATCAATACACTAAATTAGATCGGACTAGTGATTTATTCGAAATTAGTTTTGCCAAACTAGTAATTTTTTTTGGGTTCTGAACTAATATGGCCACGGGAATTTAATCAGGGGTATGCTGATTAATTTATATTTCCTCAAACAAATCCTCTTGATATTCGAAGCATGAATTCTCATATAGTTCACCAAAAACCATTAGAACTGTTGCCAAGATGCGCTCTAGCTAGTCTATTCATATTACGAACATGTAACAAATTATGATAATTTCTCGGTCGCCAATAACACATTAATATAATTAAAGTGACCTCAAATCTAGTCTTGTAATAAATAAAGCAGAGTGTTTGTTTGTATGTTTCCTATCCAAATCTACACCAGTGAAGCAAATATCACCAAATTTCGTATACGTGCTCTTTGCGACTAGGAAACAAACTGTCGGGATGAGATCCGTCTACCATCCCGAGGAATCACGGCCGATATTAGCGTTGAATAAATATTTTTCAGGGTTAATTAGATTGATAGTATTTCTACCGATGTTTGTTGTATGTGCAAATTTCAACTTCTTTTGCCAAAAGAGGGGAGAACCCTTAGGGGTTGGGGTGGACGGGGGTGGAATTTTTCAAACATGTTCAACCGTCGATATTTGCGTGAAATAAATAATTGTCGGGGTGAATGACGACGATAGTATTTATACCCATGTTGTGTGTAAAATTTGAACCCTTTGCGGCATGAGATGGAAGCACGGTTAGGTGTGGCGGAGGACGGTTGTGTAAATATTCACACACGATAAAACAGCCGATATATTCTGACAAATATTTTAGGGGTCAATGGGATTGATAGTGTTTCTACCGATGTTATCTGTGTAAAATTCAACCCCTTACGGCATGGGAAAGGATCGCCATTAGGGGTGGAGTTGGAGGGGCGTTACAAGAAAATTAGGCGAATACAACCGAGATTAGAGTCAAATCCAGGGTTATGAATTTCGCTGACTTTATTGAGAAATTCATGTAAAACGAATTCAAATACCTTAAAAATATATATTGTTTCAGTATTGATTCTGCGACCCTTATTGATTATGTCAGACAAATCTTTGCATTCGGTTACTAACTGATTCCCTCATTAGCAACATAGTTGAAAAGTATTCTCTTTCTTCCCAAATCATGCGTAAATAATCTGCTGACATGTTCTAAAACCTTACATACTACATATGTAAAAGTAACCGGCCTGAACTTTATTGTATACAACCACGAACCCAACATATAAATTGTCATAAGTATTGCGTTTCTCCTGTAGTTTTGAACCCCGTCGCTGTAAAATAGAAATATCACAGGTGTCAGGAACATTATCATGATTTCTCCGCCCAATATAAGCAGTTCCCCAAGCATCCCGCCTGGACCAGCTGATTTATGAGCCCGTAAATTCCTGATACGATTAGGAAGGTCGCTTGGTATTATTACAAGAGCAAAAAAATTTCCCACGTGAGTAAATATTGACGCAATCGGCTTGCCATGGCCACAGTATAAAAAAATACCCTAAATATGTTTCCTATCTGGGTGCCATCAACAATAACGTTCCTTAAACGGAGTAGTGAAATTATATGCCACGTTAATCACCTCGTAAAATGAAATACTGGATAACTAAATGTAATAAAACATCAAACGTCGTTCTTTAGCGAAACGCAATTTACTCATAAATATTACTATTGAGGTATTAATAAATTTAAGAGATGGGTAAGGGAGATGTTTTAAATTTAGATTTTTATTAATTCCATTAGTCCTCGATGGAGAATATAAGATACGTCATTACGTGCAAATATTTATTTATCATATTCTATGTTACGTTAATCTGGGACACAAAATTTTCAGTGTCCAATATAACTAATAATACAGTATATTATTTTCAATTAACTATTAATGAATTTTGCAAGGTAGCTATTATTACCGATTATTCATGCCAAGCATCAAATAATAATAATGATTAAAAATATCAGACTTTTATAATATTAATTTTTTATAATGCCATTTATTTATCTATCTATAGCACATAATTCTATAAACTGAATTGCTGGCGGCTGTCAGATGTACTAGTAACAAGAGACGTTATCAGGGAGATATCAAATGATATTGCCTGTAGAATTTAAAATTAACTCAGTATGACCCATCTTTTTGAGTCTTTTCCTAGTCACTGGTTCTATGAGTTGGTCCAGCGGATTAGGATGTTTGTCTTGAAAATGCGTGATGCTTGATAGCTTTTTTACGGATGTCTTCCTGCACCGCAGGAACTTGTAAATCTGTATGTAGCGTGAGGTTCGTAATGTTTTAAATAAATAAACGGTCTTTAGTCAGAAAATGGTTTGTTAACAAAAAAATTAAATATACCGACGTTTCGTCGTTGTTTTAGGACCTCTTCAGGTTTAGTAATTTCATATATAAATTATACCAAAATAAATGGAGGCAATGTTATGCGGAGTTGTCTTACGACAATATTTTTCAGCGTGGAATTAATTGATTTATGGATATTACTACAAGATAAACGTCTGCTGCTGAGTGGTAAAACTCAAAGAACATTAATTGCATTTACATCTTCTTATCTACGCGAAGCTGGGTTTTGGGCGGTCGCCGTAATAAAAAGTAAGCATCCGAGATTTGAGGAATTGTGTAGTGAGCAACAAGCTCATCCATCTCATTAATTGTTTTAATTATGTGTAAAGAATTATTATATTGGGCTGGGTTTTTACGTTAAATCAAAAAAATATTATTTGACCATTTAAGAAATTGAAATAAGTTTATTACAGTTAGGCATGAGAAACTCTTGTCTCAGGCACCTGTGGATTACGTAGAAGAGATTAGCTGCACGTTATCAAATACGTACTGCTATTTCTGTGTTCTGTTCGTCTGCTGTAACTCTCGTAACCAACGTACTGGCGCCTCCGAGATCTCGCAGCTGGCAGAACGGGTTAACTGCAGCGAGATCTAGTCAGGATCACTGCATGGAGTCGACTCAGGGGTTGACCACTAGCTAAGGCGTCGGCCCTCCGGGATTATGTTGCGACGTACTGGCTAAGGCGTCGGCCTCCGGAATTTTATTGCGACGTACTCGTGCTGCCCATTTGTGTACTGGAAGACGTGGCACGTAATTCTCGCTCTTCACAGATTTTGTGCTTCGTGACCTTTTTGGATTATGCAACTGCACCATGAGCGGAGTTCATCACTAACAACTGTCCATCAGTAGCGCATCGACCAGACTGACGCATTTTATTACGAGCGGTGCAGGTCCGTTAAATTCAAACATGCGCCATATTGCCAATCTCTGCCGTCGTACTTTAAGAAGCTTCCCATATCTTGCTCATATACATCGTGAATACACTTCAACTCATTTAGTTTTCATATTCAAGTTCCCTCCATTATAGCCTCCAATTCTTTTTTCATTATTAGAAAACTTGGTCTAAAATGTCATTGTTTCACTGATTCTTCCATTGTTACAAGAGTTATAACACGAAACTGCAGTTCTGTAGTCAACAATGGCCAACAATTCAGTCATGTTGAGGCCAACAATCGAGACAGGACACGAAAATTATTTGGATGGAAATATTTATCTCCTCCACACCCACGCACACCTCGTCCAACATTTCCCAGAAAACATCCGTTCTCCAATGCACGATTTCGAATTATCCAAACTACAGCAGACAACACTTCCGAAGACAAAGCAAATTAAAACCAAAATACACGCGTTACATATGCCTCTTCAATAAATTGTTTGTGGATTTAAAATTTGTGTTTAATTAATTTTTATATTTTTAAACTTACTTAATTGCATTACCAACGGACTTCAAATTCATTCAATAGACCAATCTTTTGACTTGGAATACAATATTGGTGATAATAAAAATCACTACCTGAGTTCCCGGAGTTGCCCGGGTATTTATTTAAATGAACGTGGAGAAGGAATTGATCCGACACTAAACTTTCATTTAACCAGCATCAATAGCGCCAGTGTTTGGAACCTTTACCCATTCACATTACCCTCCCCGACCTAACCCTTTGGCATCTAATTTCAAATAAACAATATTCGGGAATTCTCCTATTAAATAAAAGTGTCTAAAAATAACGACGAATTTTAACACGAAAATATACTCGATAACTTAATAAAGTCTAAAACTACTCCCGGTACCTTAAAAGGAGTAAAGAAATACAACTATTAAAAAAATTAGAGACCAAAATATAGCTCGTAGCCTAAGAAAATCGCAACTACTCCGAGTAACCTTTTGTCAACCGTGTCTACGTCCACGAAGAGGAACATAAAATTTCATTAACCACCATGAATAATGCGAGATTTAAACTCAGCGACCCCTATAACCACGGAATCGACACTAATATCGGCCTTTTTTGCATTAATTTTTATGTTAACCCCTTCCACCACCATCCGTACCATAATAGTGGTTCCCTCACTTACCATTTCGTGTTGAAATTAGACACGTAAAAATTCTAGACTGACACTATCAAATTTAGCTTTGGTAGAAATTTATGAAAACGGAAAGTTGTTTCACCCCCTTCCACCCCCATTCCTAGGGGCTGACCTATATCTTACCAGTATGGTAAATGTCAGAATGAATTTCAGTGACTTCCATAACCCCAGGTTCAATACCAGTGACCGTTGTTTACTCATTACTTTATGTAACGACCTTTCACCAACATCTTCCGCCACCCCTACATATAGAACTGAACTACAACGTAACTGACATAGTGAATGTCAGAATTAAACTCGACTTCTATAACTTTGGATTTGACACTAATCTCAGTTGTTTTGCCTTATTTTTATGTAAGTCCCCTCCACCCCGTCCCTTATTGGTGCTTTCAGGGGTTGAAATTACACACTAAATACATCTTGATAGAAAGTATGAATCTCATAGACCCCGAAAAGTAATTAATCGACGCAAATAGCCTGTTTTAAATTTCAGTTCCGTTCACCCTTTGGGAATTTCCTAAGGCCTCGGGCATGATAGATGATTGAGCGATAAGCGTTTGAGAGCGTTTTGAACTTAGGTTCGCACTTGCCGAGGCACCTCATTCTGTTTTAAGAGGTGTATGTTCCGGGGTCGCTGACTTTGGGCATACGGTAAGAGTTGTCCTCTATTCCTATTGGAATAGTCGGCCAGCTGCCTCTTAAACTGGTTAAGGTACGACGAAGGGAAAACTGCGACCCTACAGTGAACGCCTCTCCTGCCATCGGAAGGGTGTGGGACAAGTACCTGATGCAGGTTTTTCTAGGGTTTTCCCTGCATCACTTTTAGGCGAATTGCCGGGTAGGATCCTTAGACCATAGTCCGGGGACCCTAGTTAACCCTTGGCTACTTTCCCCTACCCCTTTCACTCCTTTTCGTATGCTATATACATAGCCTGTCTACACCTTAAAAACATGTCAGATTTAATAGAATATTCGGTCCTTAGTAAAACCAAAATATTACCAGATAATAATTATGAATTTCCACTTTGAATGCGCTACTTTGGCTAACACTTCTTCGTCTTTGAAAATTTTATCATGAATAGAAAATTGTCTTAAGGATCAGAATGACGATTATCCATGCCTGGGAAATATTTCTTGAGTGAGTTAAATTCTGAACCACGGAATTTGCAGACGTGATTTTTTTATGTTCGTCATTTACCAATTATTCACACAGTTGACGTAAACATCGATGCATCTCCAACTTGAACTTTGCGTTGGTAAATTTCCAATTTACGGACAAAACTTGACATCTGCGCTGTCAAGATATTCGTATTATTTCCTTGTAATAAAATATTCAGATTGTTAATTTCACTGAAAAAATCAGCAAGATGCTCCAGCATTTCGGCAAATGTTTGAGCTTTTATTTTTGAGTATAACTTTTTTTGGGGGGTTTTCTAAAACAATCCTATTTCTTCACGGGGCTCATAAACCCTTTTCTTCTAGACAACGAGCATACTTCTGTGTGGTACAAAAGACCATTAAATAAATGTACATGGATCGCGAGAGAGCACAAGCACGAGGCGCTGATCTGTCATTTAATCTATCAATAATTATTTATTACCAACATTTTTAAGCCCAACAGAATAGCTGTTTTCCCCGCGAGGGGCTAGTCACCCCTAGGTTCGAAACCCAGGTATTAGACAGTACATATTAATATTAGACAACCATAAAAATATTTCTAATGTTGAATGATGAAGAAGAAAAATTGAAACACTAATCTCTATACGTATATAATTGTATATTAAGTAATTTTCACCATTTAATATTGTTTTATATAGCTACCTTCCTTCTTCACTTGCATTTCATACATGTTACGAGCATAATATCTGTCTTGAATAATTTAATCCAAGCGACAATGAGGTTACCCGTAGGCGAATAATTCAAATGTGTTTTGGCTTTCTCAAATCTTGACTTGAAATTCGGTAAACTATTTAGCCCAGTATATCAGAATGAAGTAGCTCCATAAATATGAAACATAATTTAAATCTGCTAAGTGTTTCTTGAGTCAATCCATTACAATTGAGTCGGCTAAGACCCATTACAATATATAACAGTTAAGATAAATAAAAAGTAAAACGTGAGGTTGACGTCTTTTCCTGGAAACAGTGGCAGGATTTGCTGTGGTTCGGTTATTCCCTAAGATGCGTGCAGCAGCTGCACCTGACCTCAGCAATCAAGGGAGCCGATAATTTATCGCCTATCGCCACGCCCAGGGGACCTGGCGTTAACAGTTACTGAAGACCTACTTGTGTGTGGGCTACTTCTTAGTAATTGCACCTTATGGGCTACTTATTAGCATGCGGACGGAAATCACATGGAAGACGGGTACCAGCGCATTCACGCATATCTAATGGCAATGCCAATAAAATTCTAGAATCTATTATAAACGAATTATAACAGAATTCAAATTACTTTGTCTGCTTCTCGGTGTGATATACAATTCAAATACTAATATGGGCAAGATAGTGTTGAAGAACAATATATAGAGGAAATTAAAATATACCAAGCATAATTTTTGTCTTCTTGTCCACATATTAATTTGTTATTGCCACTTGTAGGGTTCTTCAACGTTGATGCAGGGAAATCTGTTCGAACTATAAAAATTTTCAAGCATCGGAGATTTTCCCGGTGTATATTCTGGATAAACAGTCCTTGGGTTTCTAAGCCACGACGTTTCGAAGGCGAATTCTGTCATCTTTCTCAATTGAAATGAGAAAGATGGCCGAGTACGTCACCGAAGTGTCGTGGCTTAAGTTTACCTTAACCCGGATGGAAACCCAAGAACTGTTTATCTATAAACAAATTTAAAGTAAAGGCTTATAAATGAAATTTTGTTAATTTTAGTATTATCCGTGATGTTTGCTTGAGTGACCAATATGAATGAGAAATTAATCTGAATTTGAAGAACTTGGGACACCATTGCTACAGTTATCTGTATAGAGAAAAACAATTTAACAGAAATCCCATATTTAATTTTTTTATTAATAAATCCTTAGTTTCAATTTTTTATAAATAATCAGTTATTTATAAAATATCAAGATCACCCAATTTTGAATTATTACACAAAATATCAAGGTATCTAAAATGTTTTTTCTTTGTTCCCTCGTGGAATTAAGAAATCACGTGTGTATCGGTTTCCAGTAGACACGTGCCTATATTACACAAAATCCAGTGAAACACAAAAACTACGAACCTGTGGTCCTACACATCAGTCTTTCTCTCTCCACGATAGATCATAGTTTTCAAACAATTTAGAACGGTCGAAAATTAGACGTCTAATTACCTAATATCAATATAAAAGGTAATAGAGATTTACGTCAATGTAGTAATTATCGACTTTTAATTTAGACAAATATCAAGAATTAAAGTTCAAATGGTTTCGTATCCTAAATATTGATGTTCTAAAATTTTGGCGTAGTCCTTTGATATCTCAGCACTTTTATTCGTCTGTAAAGAAGAGTACGGCAATATTGCCGAAATATTCTCCTAATACAAAATTAATTAATTTGAAAAATAATAAATTAGTTTCACATTCTCGTTGGGGACTGACATAATTAAAATAAAATAAAATTTTCGCATTTTAGATCGTTCTATTTATGAATGAAATTTGACATATATGAAACCTTATAGCGCGTTATTTAGGATAGGCGTCTTTTAATTGATTTTACTGATATTTTAGTCAGTTTATTTAAACACGTGAGCAGCCATGTTTATCGAACTTGAGCAAAAAGTACCGTTTGGTGCCAGTCAGGCTGGGGATAGTAACTGTACCTCCGGGGTTTTCCCGTCAACAAACAACAGGTGCAGAGAGTCTCGCTGATGGAATCGTCTAGGACCTGTGATTGGTCCATAATAAATTGAATGGACCAATAGAGGAACGGTTGGTCCCACAGGTCGGGAGAAGTGGAGGCCTGGTCAAGATTCTGTTTCTGATGCTGACTGGAGGAGGATTCTGACTGGGGAAGTTGCGGTGAGCAGTTGCTCTTGGGTTTTTTGAGACTTTACCAGCGAAACTCCACGAGAGAGACATCGATGACCAGCTGCGAGGGACGTCGCTGTGTTGCAGAGACCCCAGTCTGGTAACCAAGGTCGCAAATCTCATGGTTGCGTAAAGCACTTTACATAATTCGTTTCCCTGGCCACAACCTTAATTTCAAAACCCCGTATTTTTTTACCAAGTTAATTTCTTCCTCTGTATGTTGGTCCAAGTTATGTATAATTTATTTCCATCCAAGCCTGATCTCGCTTCAATGGTTAAAAATTGCTCATAGTCGAGCCTCCCCTCTTCGTGTCTTTAAAGAATGAGAAACCAATATTTTTTGTAATCGAGCCTGCGAGAGGATTCTCTCGCAGGTAACCTGCGAGGGATGTTCTCTCGTAGGCAGAACCTTTTAGGAGAGATACGAAGTGTTTAGTTAATTAATCCCCCATTGTGTTCATTACAATATATATATATATATATATATATAGGTGTGTGTGTTTTTAATATCTATTTCCACAAATGTAAAGTTACGTCTTGCACTCTTTGTAGTGTCTTTATATTACACCAAAAATAAGGGTGCTTCAGACAGCATCGTACTTCAAAATCGGGCTAACGAAGGAAGTTCAATTTTTTGTACTCACGTGACTTACAACTGTCTTTCATTAAGATTATCATGACGAAATACATTGTTTTCCGCGATTTGGAAACAAAATAACTTACGATTTCCCTATTTTACTTGTTCGTTGACGTAAATATTTATTTTTTTTCTTGAGAAAGGTGGCGGTCTCCCCTGGATGTAGGTTGAAGCTTCCTTCTCCGCACCAACGGGAACCTGTTCACTTTACACTTTTGATTAACCTTCGCCCGTAGTTCTAAAAACTGGTGATTTTGTTGTACTTTGACTTCACGGAAAATTACGCAGTTACAGACGATTTTAATCAACAACAGATCTATTTATCATTTACGTTTGTGAAGAATAACAACGGATTGGGAAAGCTTCCCTGGGGAGCAACATAATGTTTCCCTATTCTAACCTTCTTGTCCCGATTTCTAAAGAATTTACATATTATACCATCTTATACCATTCTCTGAAACTTTGCTTTAAGTCTGTCATGTGGGACGAGGCCTTAGAGTAATCAATTGAATCCCATTAATTGTAGATCTCTCATAACGAGAATATGTAACATACCAAACAAAAACAAATCGTTTGTCTCAGAACGTTGTAGGAGAGATACGAAGGGGCTACCTTTGGGGATGCCTTTTCCTCTCCGTTTTTGAACTAAGGTTCCCACGAGCCGAGGCACCTCAGCCTGTTCTGAGAGGTGTATGTTCCGGGGTCACAGACCTTGGGCATACGGTAAGACTTGTCCGCTATTCCCATTTGAATAGTCGGCCAGCTGCATCCTAAACTGGTCGAGGCACGGAGAAGGGAATCTGCGTCCCCACAGCAAACTTCTCTCCCGCTATCGGAAGGGCGTGGGACAAGTACCGAATGTCCGACCAACCTGATGCAGGTTTTTCTAGGGGTTTCCCTGCATTTCTTTTGGCGAATGCCGGGGAGGATACTTAAAATATAGCCCGGGGGCCCTAGTTAGCCCTTGGCTACCTTCCTCTACCCTTCCGCATTCCCCCTTTCAAATCCCTTCCTATGCTATTAAAGGGGAGTTGCTAACGTGGATTACCCTTATGTAGCGTGTTGCACTAAAAAAAATCTAGCAGAAGTAGCCCTTAATACCACTAAATAACAAATTGCCATTATTTTCTTAAATATACTGCATTTACATACAACAGAAGTTTTTTATAACTACTGTTTATAGTTGCTTTGACATATTAGTCATTAGCGACTTACAATAGCATTAAGTAGGCCAAATGGATGGTTACAACATAATTTAATTAGGTTCAGTAAATTTGTGTCTGCCAGGAACTTGATAAGATTGTCCAATTTCTGGTGGGAGGTAAGTCGTCATCCTTCAGGTTGATGAGGAATTTGTTTTCCGGGACTCTGCGTATGAAGGGCAGTGCTGAAGGATGCGGTTCATCGTGCGTTCTGCAGAGTAGACATGTTGGTTTCGCGGATCCGGAAAATATATAGTCATGCGTTAAAAAAGGTAAGGGCTGATTTTTTTTTTAGAAATAACCACTTCTGTTCTTCTGGAAGCCGTCTTTGTTGAGCATAGTTTCTCTCCTGGTTGATTCCGGTAATCCTTAGCCGCAGGATCGTTGAGCATGCTCCTGAGGTGAATACTAAGTAACTAGTTTTTGGCCGAGTAGAATAAGTCTTGTCATGCTGGTATCTGATCGACTACACAGCTGTCATTCAGTCTAGAAATTTGTTGAGTCAATATGTTGGCCAATTCGTTCCCCTGGACTGCCTTATGGGCCGGAATCCATATAAGATAAACGGTTGTGTTTCTGATATTGCCTACGGAGATGTTTATGTAGATATTGTTAATTATGGCGTCTTGAGAGGAGGAGGCGGGGGGTATTGGATAGAACATTCAAAGCATCTAAGGAGTTTGTAAGTACAGTGAAGTTGCCATTATCCATGTTGGCACAGATCCCGGTGGCCACATAATTCAGCTATTAAAATAGGAGCTGAATTATTAAATTCAGTAGCTCGTTTCTCTTTATTTCATATGCATGCTGAGGATACATTGTGAGCTTTTTTCGAGGCGTCCGTATATATCTGGTCCTGATTGTCGTATGAGGATAATAACTTGTGAATTTTCTTTCTCCATTTCTTCATGGTAGTGTTAATATTGAGCTCCGGGGACATCGAATGGGTAGTTCGGGAGGTAGCTGTGAGTTTGATTTGTGAGTTGGATAAATTGATCTTGGTGGAAATCTTCTTGAATTTGGTTGGGACAGTTGTTCCTAACTGGGGGGTGTAATAGTTACGTTCAGTTGAAATTCTAGTTATGGAGTTTATCAACGGCTGTTAATTCGTTCTGGTTTTTAGTGCAAATTTTATAATATGAATTTCTCTTCTGGTTTAGAGTGACATTTCAGCAGAAAATAAACATCCCTTCTTCTGCGTTACTTTCTCCTTTATTAATTGAAGCAGAAGTACTTCTTTCCAATCCTGAGATAAACTTGAATTGTTTAGAGCAATGAAAATTGTAAAAGTTGCATGAATTTCTCTATTACTACCTGATCTCGTGTTCAGCTAGAGACAAATTTATTTGGAACCATGATAAATTTATGTTTTACGCTAATCTGTAAAACAATTTGTATTGCGTTTTAAATATCACCTGATCATTTAAGGATAACTATTGTATTTTGATGATTTTGTTAATGTGTTGTATGTTACTGTTAAGTAAATGATTAATTCAATCCACATTTATTAATAAAAATAACTTAAATAAAGAAACCAGCCAAAGTAAAGTCATATATTATGAATATGCATACAAAAACCTGTTAAGTGGCAATTGAACTATCATTTTTATAAAGACCTGTTTCATTATATTCATATTTTTTTAAAAAATATTTTAATGGCTTGTTTTAAACATTGACCCCACGGAACATTGCGAGTTGATATTAAAACGTTTGTGACCACGAAAGTAGATAAAAACAGTTGGACTGCAGACCTAAGGACAGCAGTTGGACAGGAGAAGACAGTTGGGAGAGAGCGTAGGTGGACGTCCGCAGGGCGGACGCAGGGCCAAGTTAAGGGGACCGAGACAATTTTATATATTCATTCAAGAGGCAGTTTTAGAGTCGTCAGGAGAGATCATCGTATGGTAGGCCAAGCTATGTGGCCGAGAGTAATCAGTTGGACTGCAGTCATCAGCAGTCGGTAGGAGTTTCGTTGTGGAAATCTGTCTGCCAGCAGAGTTTGTTGTTTGGAGGAATTCGTCGTGAGGGTAACGCCATCAAGAAGAGGTGGCTGTGAAAGCAGAGTGTGAGCGCAACCTGAGGCTCTTTATGCCTATATAAAGAGAGAGTGTGCTGGTATGCGGGAGATCCAAATTGCATGGACCAGAGAGATTGTAAGTTTATTTTTCTGTATTCATTATGTAAATTGTTATATAAGGGTAAAGAGTCAGATTTCGTCTCATTTCGTTTCATTTCATTTTTCATTTTATTTTACCTGCATTGTTTAAATTGTAAATTTTGTGTTCCGTTTCCTGGGGTACAGAGTCTGATTTATTAAAATGTATTCTAGATTAATAAAATTGTTTTGTTTATAAAATTTAATAACGTGTTTAATTTAATTTTCTATAATCATTATTATCAATAAGTGGGGTATTACAATATATATATATATATATATATATATATATTGTAATACCAATTAAACAGGCTATTAATTGTTCTTAATATAATTTAATTGTTGGCGGAACGACAACAATCGCAGCGGGTCTTTTTTTTGTTAACAATGGGAGACTGGAGACCGCGCGCCTAGAGGAACGCAGTCTACGGCGAGAAGCAAAACGGACAAGTCAGCGGCAAGACGCGTAAGGAAATGTATGCGACATAGCAGTTCGGCCCACATAGAGAATTAGAAACAGTAAAAGTCTGCAGAACCATAATTATGAATAGGGCTATCTAGGATGTCAAACGGCGAGATAATAGTTTACATAAAACGTAAGTAAACAGTTTTGACGGAGAGACTCATAAAAAAGCAAGTTTGAAAGCAGAAGTTTTGCTTCAAAAACTGAACAAATTTTCGCATAGGTCCGGCAACTGGCTGAGGGTGAGATGATCCAGGTTCCAGTATAGCAGAGATCCAGAGCAACTACCGTGTGTTCAAAATCCAATGAGTAGAATCAGTGTATAATGGCCTGTTTAGTGGGTGTTGACTTCAAGCTGCAAGAGTTCGAACTGGTACCAGAAGGACTGTCGTGAGTACTAAACAATTATTAATGACTGTAAACGATAATTAAAGGGTATAGTCGGATGTCGTTCGCGTTTTTCTTTTCATTCGTTTTATTTTATTTTGGTATTTAATATTGTATTCCGTTAACGTCAATGAGTTTGGATTGTTAATATTTTAGTTCATTGTATTTGTTCTTCCTATCAAACCCAGTGATGACCCTGAGATTATGAGAAATTCAACGTAATTAATTGTAAAAGAAATAAAGCTATATTTTTATGGAACGCCACGAATTATTAAAATAAAATTGAGATATTTGATTGTTAAATTGACGGAATTCGGCGTGTAAAGCAGGACATATAATGTGTAATTATCAACAATAAATTTTAAATACAAAATAATTTTGTTAATTATTTATATTAAGACCATCTTATTAATCATTACATAAATGGCTTCCTAAACTTGGGGCTAATTTAAATAAACAACCTTTTTAATCATTATCATCAATTGGCGTCTTCAACGTGTTGCTAACTATCATTCAAATTTTAATTAATTTTTTGTTTAAGAATTTAATTTAATTAAATCTTCTTGTTTGTTCATTACAATATATATATATATATATATATATATATATATATATTTTATTTACAGTCGCATCAACTTCTCAGGTTATTAGCGACTACAAATTTTTTTTTCAATTTAATAACAGAAGTTGTTTGTTCTCAAGAATTTTCTTAACACCAAGAACAGTTTTTCTTATTACGCTTGCGTTTGCATGTGGGAATGAGTCAGTATTATCGTTTCCCTCCTGTGTTAATTACTTTTAAAATTTTATGTTAATTGGCACAGTTCAACACATGTTTCCTGAAACATAATGAAACGTAATGTTAGGTTTCATTATTATTACGTTAATATGTGAGAAGAAATGTGGAAGTATTTAATTCATTAACGCTGTGTACGTGGAGAACGTTTAATTATTATTATGCTACATTCACACACACAGAGATTGATAGGGTTGGTGGGAGGGGGGGGGGGGCTGAGAAAGAGTAAAAAGACCATTAAGAAAGACTCTTTCAACTCATAAGTTCTGTTAACTGAAATCCCTGAAATAAGACCACGGAACTGCTTAGAAGACCAGAGTTTTGGTATAACTGTATCTATCCCTGTAGTAGAAGAAATATTTTATGAATATTCGCATCTCATATAATATCTTTCTTTCCTTCATTGACACTTGCAGTAAAACAGTAATTTTTCTTTAACAATACAAACAGAAAAAATTCTCAATGATCACGCATACACATACATTCGAATACTAGTATCACTTTCAATTTTGAAATTAAAAAATACTAAACGTCTGTGTGAACAGTATACTAATTATATAAATAATAGACAAAATAAAGTGATAAAAATAAATACGACACAACGTTTCTGCAAGCCTTGTTGCTCTCGTCAGGTGATTCAAAAACTCAAAACCATCAAGAACTACACACCGAGCAAACCAGATGATTAGCTCAAATGAAAATCTAAAACGAACTGAAACGCACAAACAATATAATACTTCTAAATTTTACTGTTTCCGCAGATATTTTATCACTTAATTTTGACTGTTATTTGCATTATTTATTTATATAATTAGCAAACATAATATATTTTATTAAAGCTGTTCATCTTTTTAATATTTCTGCATAACTATTATTAAGTGTACAACAAAAGTAATTCGCAAACAAACAGAAATAATTTGCAAAATTTCGTAGGAAGTAACTTCGTATCGAGAATGGCCAACGGGAATCGCACCTTTATTAAAAACAATAATAGACCTGACATGCATTGTTATTTTTGCTCCGTGTACTTTCATGGATGGCCGATGGTAACATCGTACAACACGGATGGAGTTTGGTTTTGCGGTTGTGTGGGTTTAACTTTTTGTCCCAATTATGTATTTATGGTCATAATTTCGGATAGTATATTTTTCGTTTGTCAAAACTATATTTATTGTGCAGCCTTGAAATTTTACTCAGTTTCATTTTACAAATAATTGAATAATTATCGTTTAAACTGATACATACATTGATTACACTATGATAATGCTATTTCACCACGTGTGAAGTTATTGAAATAACAACGCGTAACAACAAATGTTCCTTTATTTACTTTGCCAGCACTCGACAAAATGTAAACAGGAAAAGTCAGTAATATTTTAATATATGCTTAATTGAGAAACGTATTATATGACACAAATATAAGATGGTAACTATAAAATGGGAAAATATATATGGGAATATTGAATACAGAAAATCTTCTAACCTAATAAATCTTGATAAGTGAAATGGACTGTTAGTTTATGAGTATATGAGCATCTTTTTGTGTATGTTCTACAGACAGATGGAGAAAATTTGACCAAATTTGCACACGTGTTTCTTGCGAACCGGTAACAAACTAGCATGGGGCGGGGGTTGAAAATTTCAAACATGCTAAAATGGTCGGTAATGTCGTTAAATAATTATTTTTCGGGGTCAATAAGATTGATAGTGTTTCCCCCGACGTTGTTCATGTATAATTTCAACCACTTTCGACATGGGAGAGGAAGAAACCTTATGGATAGGTGTTGAGGGATGTTACACGCGGAAACCACATAAATTGGAGTCGAATCCGGGGTAACGGATGTCGCTGAGTTGAATAGCATTCATCTAGCAGGAAAAGCTCTACT
Organism: Zhengitettix transpicula; assembly: GCA_037074705.1. NCBI lineage: Eukaryota > Metazoa > Arthropoda > Insecta > Orthoptera > Tetrigidae > Zhengitettix > Zhengitettix transpicula. The sequence continues at coordinate 199,137,469 of CM073591.1, read as the reverse complement.
TCAACCTCTAGGAGTGGGGTTGGAAAAGGAGTTCAAAGTTCCTCGTACAAACGTTAAACACGTGGAGCAATTTAGACGAAAGTTTGTGGTGTAGTTTTGCCTCGCTCAAGGTACCGAAAACAAAACAAAGTACAGTTAGATTCTTAAAATTATACTGGTATGAATGATAAGGATTCCTGTTCCCACACTTGACCACCAAATTATGAGTGACATTTGTCTTTGTAATCGTAGTAAGTTACAGACACAAACACACACACATTTGGTTTTCTGTCAAATGACAGGTCATAGTGTCACAACTGCCTCCATTTACTTCTGTCCCATGTCTTGTAGTTTTATAATCCACTAACTTAATTGTATTTATCAATTACAATCTTCTTTTCCTCTGATACTCCTAAAACTGTAGTAAAGAATTCATCACACGCCCCAATCAAGTTTTCTTTTATTTTCAGAATTTATTTTAACAAAAACCTTTCCTCTCCTATTCTTAATATATTGTAATGAGGCAAGATTCTAAATGCCTCAAACATTGTTTAAAAATAAAATAAATTGTCAAGGACTTGGAGCGTCTTGGAAAAGATGAAATCAGGGGGCTTGCTATGATGTGAGTGACAGAGTGTTAAGAACTGTATGACGATAACTTTCTGTTTGGCTGACCAGAGAAGAGAAGGACTGAAGCTGCTATGCAGCCGTCGAAATCGGGCGTAAAGTAATGTAAAAAGTTTTTGGAATGGCTCGACAAGGAGCGAATAAAATTCACTGAAGTCTGAATCATAGTCGCTATGATTAAAGTTAAAACAGTGAATACATCGAAATATATTAAATTTCTGCGAATCAATGTTAATGAAAGACGAGTATAATGTTTGTACATGCAGGAAGAATAAAGTGACCGACCACTGAGAAGTCTACCAGACGTGAAGAAGGTTTACAAGCATCACAGTGGAATTTCAACAGAGACATTCGGCAAAATTATATAAATTGATAAATAATTTTTTTTCGTATTTCCACAAAAGTTTTCCAATTATCTCCCCGCGCAAAGTTGACCCTGAGAAAAAGGCCGATGTTACATGTTTTAAATAGTTTTTAGAAATTTGTAAGTTTATGTACTCCTACTTAATTGCATTGATTTTAATTAAACTATTGTATATTAATTAAAACTTAAATCATTTATAATAAATAAAACCCAATAAAAATCATTCATTATATATATATATATATATATATATATGTTATGAAATTATTCTGTTTATATTTTATTATTATGTATAATATATGAATTATTTAAATAGTATTAATTATATATTGTAGAGATTACAAATATGTAATGAAATATTAATAAATAGTTTCTTTAATTATTGGCGACGTAAATTTGAGGCCAGAGCATTGTAAAGAACATCATTGTTTGGCGCGAGAACGCAGAGACTTTAATGGTTGCTAGGTATATTGTCGAAAAGGTATATAAGACGTTCGGCATTTTAGCAGAGAGCTGTAAACACTTACATAGTCAGAGAGCGGTATGTCAGAAAACTCAGATATTCAGTGAGTATGTGTTTGGGAGCCTGCGGAGAACTGAGATATCCAGAGAGCAGTGAGTGTGTTTTGGAGGTGCTGACCATGGTAGTCCGAGATAAAGTCAGTGACAATACGAATTCAGCGAAGTATAAAGGCGCCGAAAATGTTGCCAAGTGTTGGTAAGTGAGATGAGAATTAAATCGGTGAAATTAGTGTTCTATAAAAATTAAATAATCATGTGTGCACAAACCAGAGAAGCTCTAAATAAATGGTATGTAAAAAAAACCTTTCTTCTGTAAACATTTCCGTAAATATCGTTTACCGCCAGATTTCTATAACTTTGCCAGATTTATATAACTTTTCACATTTCTAATAGGTTTTGTTAATGGTATAAAATTTTGTAATAGTAATTTTTTTCTGTCTTTATTAGAGACCCAAAAGCGGACCTGAAACTTAGATTCTCATAGAAGCTGAGGCATTTACTTAACAATATAAAATGTAAATTCAACGAAGACCAAAATTGTCAATTAAATAATTTCTGATACCTTTTAAAAATATTGGCTTAATTTCGATTTCCATCCTTTGTTTATTTAATTAAACGTGTATACCACATAATTTGCTTCTAATGTTTGTAGTCTCTTTTGAATACTACAATATATTGTTTGCAATTATTAATGTATATATGTTTTTTCATTATTTGCTATTTTATATTTGTCATAATATGGTCGTGAGACAATGACACAGTTGTCTTTGTTCTCTTCAGCACACTGGGAGTTTAAACATAGGCAGCTCCCGTTCACGTGAGATTCATCCGAGTGCATCTCGTCCACGCCTCTTTCACACGAACAGTCTGCACCAGCGCGCTACACGAACATCATAAGCTCTCCTGCACAATTTATTACATTCCATGCAAGCTCGTTCTGCCTCGGGGTGGTTCATTACGGACAGACAGTTCTTGCCCGGTATGCAGTTTGATATGCACGAAAACACTAACACTTTAATGGTTAGGGAATTCGTACTATTTGCCTAACAAATGACCTCTTTCTTGCTTCCTCCTTCACGGACATCCTATATTCATGTAATAAAAGTTAATTATATAAAAAAAATATTTATTTTTATTCACTACTTCCAATTCCTCTATTCCTGCTGATTTCCGGAGTACTATTACGCTCACCAACAACTTTATCTCACAGCAGTATTCAGGGTTATACAGACGTTACAGAAAAATTGTTGCTTTGTTGTAATCGCGAAATAAGGATGATAATTGCAGCAACAAAGTACCAACAAATTGAACTTAAAAATCAATACTTACAGTTGTGAAATAAAATACATATTAAAATTCCGTTCATTAATGACAATAATGGTATATTGTTAAAATAAAATAAATATTGCTGAAGGGCATATCAAGTCGTTGAACTCTCTGTGTCTTAGCACCGGATTTTTTAAATCAAATTATCAGTCATATTTGTTAAATATCATCTGCCAGCCACACGTTTCTCTATATGGATCCAGTTTAATATGTCTTCATTAATTTTTTTACTCTGTGTGTAATTTTTCCCATAGTCTTTTGCACAGTTCTTGTTATATTAATTTTATGTATTGTCATTTCTTTCTTTAGTCATACCTGCGTTCCGTAAGCTATTTTTGGGATCGTAACGAAATGATACATGTCTTTTCTTTTTTAGCGCCATATTTGATTTGAATTTAGTGAACTACGTCGGAATGTGTTCCATTCCGTCTGGTGATAGATTATGTAACTGTCCCAAGAATCAGGACGTAATTTCGTTGTTTGTAAATTCATTGCTAGGCTCACCGAATAGACTTAATATGTGATAGCTTCGTTCATTATTGCCACCATTTCCGACTTTGTTTCACCAATGAAAATTATGGCACATGTGAATAACATTTTTTTCTCTCGCAATTTTCTAGTATAAAAATTTGTATTCCCCGGTATCGTCAATGTAACAACTGCAGTTATAGCTTTAATTATATAATACTTCCGAGACATTTAATTTTTTAGAAATAGATAAGAAAATTGAAAATTATAATTTCTTATTTAATTGCGTAAATAAAACAATTGAGAAAATCTTAACAAACTCGTTTCACTCATTTTTACAAAATAGATTAATATTGCCTTAATAAAAGGCCTAAACTCATCTAAAGATGTAAACTATTTCCCATTTCTTTAGATTAACAGGTTACATGAGGGTAATCCACGTGGTGGTAACTCCACTTTAATAGAATAGGAAAGGATTTGAAAGGGATGAGGAAGGTAGCCCAGCTATGGTTTAAGCATACACCTAACATTCGCTTAAAATTCATGCAGGTCAAACCATAGAAAACCTGTTCATTTCGTACTTGTCTCAAGCCGATGGCGGGAGAGGGGTTTGTTGTGGGGACGCAACATTCCCTTCTCCGTACCTCGACCAATTTAGGAGGCAGCTGGCCGACTGTCCCAATAGGAACAGAGAACAACTTTTACCGTATGCCCAAGGTCTGCGACCCCCGAACATACACCTCTCAAAATAGGCCGTACCTCTTTCCGTATATAACATAAGTAGTAACAATTTTCAGATAGTGTACAAAGAGAGAAGTTCGTAGATGGGTAAAGATATTTAAAAAACAAATTGTAAAAACATTTCGAATCTTGGAGATTCAATTAGTGTGTCATTGAGTTGAATCCAAATTAGTTCCCTCAGAGTATTATTCTTTTTGTGACCTCTGGTATTAAATATATATAGCTCTGCCGACTGGCTGCCCTAATTTCTCTAATCTGATGCCTAATAAATCCACCAGCGCTCCGTTCTCGTTCACGACTTTCATACGTTCTTTCTCACCGTAATAAAATCATATAAGAAAGTATCAAATAGCTTCATAATATCAGAAAATATTCAAATAGTCGATTATCTTGAATTGTCGAGTCTCAACCTGAAATTTTATTGCCGACTTTGGTTCCCCTTTCTTTAGGGTAACAGACTACATAAGGGTAATCCACAGATGGGAACTCCCCTTTAATAGCATAGGAAGGGATATGAAAGGGGGGATGCGGAAGGGTAGAGCAAGGTAGCTAAGGGTTAACGAGTATAACAATAAATGGGCTATAGTTTAAGGATCCTACCCGGCATTCGTCTAAAAGTGATAGGCAAACCCTAGAAAACCTGCATCAGGTAGGTGGGGCATTGGGTACTTGTCCCACGCCCTTCCGATGGTGAGAGAGGGTTTTGCTTTACTTTCTCCGTGCCTCGACCAGTTTAGAAGGCAGCTGGCCGACTGTTCCAATGGGAACAGTTAACAACTCTTACGGTATGCCCAAGGTCTGTGACCCCGGAACATACACCTCTCAAAACAGGCCGAGGTGCCTCGGCTTGTGGGACGGTTTTTTTTTTTTTTAGGGCAATAGGCTACATGAGGGTAATCCACTTAGGGCAACTCTCCTTTAATAGCATAGGAAGGGATTTGAAAGGGGGGATGCAGAAGGGTAGAGGAAGGTAGCCAAGGGTTAACTAGGGCCCCCGGGCTATATTTTAAGGATCCTACCCGGCATTCGCCTAAAGGAATGCAGGGAAAACCTTAGAAAAACCTGCATCGGGTAGGTCGGGCATTGGGTACTTGTCCCACGCCTTTCCGATAGCGGGAGAGGAGTTTGCTGTGGGGACGCAGCTTACCCCTCGCCATGCCTTGGCCTGTTTAGGAGGCAGCTGGCCGACTATTCCAATAGGACTAGCGGACAACTCTTGCCGTATGCCCAAGGTTTCTTATGTTCTTATATAATATACATTATTTTATCACATTGACCTGTGAGTAATTCCCTTAAAGCTTTTGAAATGCTGTTTCAAATTCGATTATTTAATTTGACTTATTTTTATTCAGGATATATTTGATATTAAATGGTTACATACAAGTGCATTATAAAAATTGATTGATGAATATCTATTTTTGACAGAATGATTAATAAACGCTGCCGGCTGTGATTCATATTCTGATCTTTTTTGATTTATTTATTTCCAGTCTTATTATGGGTACTTATTTTTCAGTTTCCGGGGGACTGATTTGACGTGAGTTTTTCTCACGCACACAAACATCTATACCATCGCAGGGATTCGAACCCTAAACCTCTGTGATGCGAGGCAGTCACGATGGTCCCTACACCACAGGAGGTCTGTGGGTAACTTCACGTAAACTTATTAATGTCGAAAAAATAATGGTTGCGGTCAATAAAAGATTATTAATGTGTTAAGCTGACGTAAAAATACGCGAAAATTACAAACTTTAAAGTTTATTACCCACGGACAGAGAATTATTTATCTGGTCTTAAGATTTTTGCTATGGAGACTCTTCGTTGTCTGCAGGGCGGAAAAATTGCGTTACTAGGGAGTAGACTCTGCCAGGTGACTTATAAATATCCATTCTCACTACTAGGTCAGAAGCCTTTTTACATTCTCTATCTCACACTTTCTTCCTAAAGCTAATATTTCACAAAACAATCTTCTTCAGCCTCCGAATATCTTCTTATCATTTTTATTGGATAATGGAGGACATCTGCGTCTTGACTTAATTATGTCCCCTTGCCAATCAGGATTTTACGATTATCATTTCAAACCCACCGTGGCCAATTGAAGCCTTCTCATTTGTACCCACAATATTATCTAGACTACACTTAACGTGGATGCTATTCAGGTCTCCACAAACACGTCGTTGGAAATTAATAAAAAAAAATATAAACAAAATACAAATATTAAGCAGACAAAAATAACATTATACAAATCAATTTTACGTACCAATTTCGCTGATGATTTTAGCATGGTCCTTTGTTTTCAAGAGGACCGTTGGACATAGGGGCACGATTGGCCAATTGGTCATAGTTAGTTAAATAACAATTAGAATGCGTCAACAATCAAGGAAAAAGTTGGCAATCCTACTTTCGTCCTCCCTTCCACGCGTCAGTGCAGTTGCGTTGTCTACTGACGAATGACAAGCATTTTACGTTTTATTGCTAGAGAAAATAAATTTTGCTTCCTCAAGTTAATTTGTTCTGTACTGCAAGACAACGTTCTAACTAAACCTGTCAGTACAATGATTAAAGTCCATAGTTAAAAGAGTTTTTTGTACTGTACACGGCAATAAATGTTTAAAAGGTTTAAGTAACCGAACGAAAATATTTCTAATATAGTGATGGGGGACAATGGTTTATTGAAGTATAAACGTTTTACAGCGAGAACGACAAGTATCCAAAGACAAAAGAAAATATAAAGGTCGTGCCTTACAACCTATTTTCTAAACAAGTGCTATGTTAAAGCTAAATCATATAACAAATCTCCTCGCAGAAAGATAGCAGGCATTCATAGAATGGTTCTACAGGATTAGGAAGATAAGGATGTCCTGTGTCAAAGTGTCTTAAACCATTTTCTCAAAGCTGTGATAAATGGATTGTACAAGTGTACAAGCTGTAAGCGGTTGACACATCTGTCATTGGGTAAAAAGGAAATAAAATGACATTTTTTGAATTCTTAAACTGTGAAGACTGATTAAATTTGCGTATCTATCAAGTTATTATTATAACACTGATAACACAAATTGTAATGGAATATTTTGTCTAGAAAGCTGCAGGAATTTGTATGGAAAGATACGTAGTCCATATATTTTCATTTAAATATCCAGTTTCGTAAGTAATATAAATGACGAAATCATGAATTGTCCAATATGTGAGGTACAATAGTCTAGGTAGGATTACTGTACTTAACTGTTTTTGTGAACAGACAAAACAATGGCAAACACTTTAATTACTTACTTACAGATACTAGAATAATGTACCAATGTTTCCACTTAAGCAGTTCAGTTAAAATATTTAAAATAAAATTAGAAAAATTTAAGAAGTACAGTGGTCCATCCTGTCCCGGTCTTCCCTACTCACTTCTAAACCCCCTTTTCCCCTCAGATGCTATATACAGGCTGATTTAGAATTCTTAGTACAAAATTTTATGAGGTGTAGAGTGGACTTACTAGATATAGTCTTGATATGGAACCCATATCTAGAAATGTACCATTTGGATTTAAAATAAGTTTGAAGATCGAAACGATTTTAAAGCTCCCTCTTAACGGTACGCAAACGAAATTGGCTGAGGCCGACTGCTGATATCGTGTGTAATGGTCGAAGTTCACAGCGCATGTAACACGAACATTTTCTCTTCCACGTGATGAAGGAGTGTGACGCGTCCGTGGAGCACCACAGTCAGGCCTCCTAGCTTCGAAGAAAACCTTTTTCTTGTTGTATTCTAACAAAAATTATATGTGAAGCAGCGAGGTGATGCGGGAAACGAACGTGATACATGCGTCGTGCAGCTCGACCATTACAGTCGATATCAGCAGTCGCCGTGAGCCCATTTTGTTTGTGTACCGAGAAGCAGGAGCTTTAAAATCGTTCCTATCTTCAAACTTATTTTAAATCGAATTGGCACATTTCCATGTATGTGGTCCGTTTTCTACTTAGTCCCCTCTACAATCCCTAGAAGTCTGTAATATGAATTCTGAAACACCTTACGATATTGTTGACCGATTTGCTGACATCAGTGAGGACATTTTTATGTATTTGCAGCTAGCATTCTTATTCAGTCGTGGCGCGGGAATAACGTCTTGATGAGTTCTTCTGCTTGTGAGTATTTTCACTATTACGATGACATAATGAAGTTCATTTTCCTCGTCCGTGGAATAGGTACTCTAATCTGTCTATAGACTGCGCCACTAAAATGTAATACCAATGTCACAGATTATTCCAACTGGCGTTGTCAAAAATTGTGTCTAAGAAGACACGCGCGGAGTCTATCAGTCTACAGGAAATGAGGCGAGCTTACTTTCTAACAACACCACAAGGCAAGGGGAGAGCAGTGGGGTAGTTACCTACTTGACCTTGAAATTACATTTTCTGGCACCGACTATAGTACTTCCTAATATAGGTCTTTTTTACGTATACTATTAAATCCTAAAATTTATGTTGTGCATTTACTGCCTTCTGTAAAAGCTGTAACTTTTCGTGTTTACCAAGAGTCGCTGCCTTCCTTTAATACAGTTTCCTTTGTTACTTACTGCATTAAAAGCTATTTGTTCTTTACAATGATTACATTATTATATAACCACTACATTGCGAAATTATCATTCTAAAACTCATATTCCTCTGAAATATTTAACAGCGATGTAAGAATCATAACCAATTTTTCTAATATCAATACATCGTTGTCATAACTCTAGGTTATTACTAATCTAATTAGATAAAGGAATTAGGAATACACCCTAGTTAGTTTTTACCTACACACTTTCCTCTGTGTCAAGGAATATGAAAACTCAAAAGATGTATTATTTAAGTAATAGGGATAAAAAAAAATTCTATCCATATTCCTTAATTAACATTTTACTATGATTTGAGGCTTGAATAAACTTTCATGGATTTCTTTGGAATCATATTATTCTTTAGAGACGAACGTGAAGTTGAACAAATTTAAAGAACACAGATCTTTATTACAGACTAAAATATTTTACTAATTTTTTGATACTTAAATCTTGCCGATTTTATTTAATTATATAATCCATGTTATGTAATCGTAAATAAATAAATAAATAAAATTAAGTGTAAAATTACGTTATATCGGTCAGACTAAAACGTTTTTAATTACATAATCATATGTGCGACTTTGAAAAAAACATCTATATTTTAGATAATGAATAAGAAAAAAAATTATCTCTAGAATGTTGCACACAGAAACAAAACTCATTCTATAATTATCAAACATTGGCCTAAACAACAATTAAGAATTTTTGCTGCATGGACTCTGACATATGTAATAATTGCATTTTTTTTATCTTTGTATTTCATATTTGTTCTCATGCTTTAGTCTATCTTAATCCAGAGTTTAAGAAAGACCTACATAAGATCAAAATCTAATACACCTTAAGCATAAAAAATTGTAAGTAGAATTTAACATCAGATTTAAAATATATTGTAGCAATAGTTAATTAGGCCATTAATTGTTTGGACATAAAATTTGAATTGTTTGATAAATCCATTATAACGGTCTGATCGAACAAAGCAACAATGGAGAAGCGAGCTCGTTTGCTTTGTCGAAAAGTCAAAAATGGGGTATGCGCGCTCAAACTCGAGAGCACTAGGATACTTAGTTGGTCGTTGTGGTCTGGATTGTACAGAGGTCAGACATCGTCGAGCATAGTATAATAAAGTTGGTGAATAATTGGAGAATAGAAGCGGTCGACGGTGAAAACGTTGCAGAGAACGGTCTTTATAAAATTGAGCAGAGTAAAACATTCTCCGAGATATCGCAACGTGAATATTGCAAAGTAATACCAGTTTCGTCAAAATAGAACTTTGTACAATCTTCGTGGAGGAATTGTTGCGGAATAACATTGGGAAATTATTGTGGAGCGAAGCAATCAACGGAATACAGCCAATCTTGACAAATTTTAAAGTGAAGTGTAGAATCAGTGAAAACCAAGGCCTGATATTAAATAATTAAAGAGTGTAAAAGTGTCCGAACGAGGTAAAATTGATTGTTCTGGTACCAGACCGACGGTCCGTAAGTAACATAATTTTGAATAATATTGTAAACGCAAATTAAAGGATAAAGTCAGATTTCGTTCTCTTTTAAGTGTCAAAGTTAGTTTATTTACTTTTAATTTCTTTCATTCTATCGACATATTGTTTAGGTAAATTGTGAACTGTTTTGTTAATAAGATTTTAAATCAATTTTTTTTGTTCATTATCAAACCCAGTAAAGGCCCTGAGAGGACAGATCTCAAATTTTGTTTGTAATTATCTTTTATTCTTTGAAAGCCACAAAATAAAATAAATATATTTTTGTTTGTTAATTGTTAATAAGTTTTTCATTTATAATAACGCCTTCTATTTTGATTATTACAATATATTGGTGAACAACTGTTTCTAAACGAGCTTATTCGGCTTAGATAATTTAGAGGGGTTAATATTTTGTTTTTGGTGTTTTTGACTTAGTTTTACGTTAGATTGTAACCTGAATCTTGTAAAACACTCACACAAAATTGAAAAAATGATCTGCCCACTTATTCACAAGTCGTAAAATAACGAATCGTTTCCTGACGGATGCTAAAAAAAATTAAATTCCCAAAGTTGATTATGTATTATGACGTTACTTAAGTAATATATATTTTGTATCTTTATTATTATGCCCCACTGGACTGTTAATCATTTATAAATGACAATAGCTGAAGTCAATTGAGCACGCAGTAATTGTGACAGAAGTGATTAAGTTAAATGGGAAGAAAAATGCCTACGGTCCTCGGATTCCAGGATGCTCATTACTATGCTACCCGCATCTCACATTTGTGCTGGAAGATGTCGCAACATTTCTGGAATGCAGTTACTGCTGGCTTCAGCAAGAACTCAGCATTAATAATTAATCACACCAGACTTCTAGAATCCAATTATTAACCAGAAACAAATTTATTTTAAGTAATAATTTGTTGGGTTATAAGCTAGAGAAACTTTCGTTCTCATTTGAAACTCATAAATATCGAACATTTTAATACAAAATAAAAATTGTTACGTTACTTTGTGCTCCTTTCACTGTAGTTGATAATACTAATGCCAGGATTCATGTCTGCACAACTGCTTTGCAATGAGTGCAGCAAAGAATAATAGGAATTGTAGAGAAATATAAAATACATAAAGGTATCCAGTTGAAAGAAGTGTTACATTTCACGTTTCAAATAAGAATTATTTAATAATAATATCTATAATTCATAAATTTATATTCGTCAATCGGACAATTATCCAACTTAATGAATAACAAAATAATCAATTTCCAAAATTTCATAACCCAAAATTAAAATAATTGTAATTAGAATGCATAAATATTAATGAATGAAATATTTAACAACTTAGAAAATCTCAAATTATACATCACAACTGCTAACAACTTTACACATGTTTGTAATAATATTGTTAATGCATATTATTCGTTTTTTAAATGATGAATAGGCCGGCACGGTCACGCAATGACAGTGTCTAATTACTATGAAATAAAACAAAACAGCGTACGAAATGTGTCGTAAATTATTTCTGAAATAATCAAGACAGAAACTTAATTTTGAATTTTTATTGTTACGACTTCTCTACATCCACAGCTAACATATTATTCCCTGCGTTTTTTTTTGTCCTTTCGATGTAGATAGTTTTGCTCAACCACTTGAATAATTTTTTATGTCCACGAATCACTGATCCACAGATATATAAAAATTAACAGCATTAATTTACAAGATTATGTACGATGAATAATTTTTATCCAGATATATAGGTTGCCGTGTAGATAACATTGCAAGTATTTGACGCATTATTGGCGTTGAATGTTTCGTTTAAAATTAATTCCGGAAGGTTGGCTAGGACGAGGTCAATGCCCTAACCCATGGATTAACATTTGGTCTGAAGGTCTGAAGCCGCTAATCTGTATTTAGAAGGAACTACTGCTTTTCTCGAATGGACACTTGTATAATTTACTTATAGAAGCAGATCATGATAAAAAAAGGAGCCGTCTCACTTCCCAAAAAAATTCCCATATGCTTTATCCAAACAGCAAAATTAACTTTGTAAAATAGTTGTAGAAATATAATTATATTATTTTTCATAAATAAATTACTGGATAATTTTTGTATGTATTAGTCCCTACTTACTAAGGTATTAGTGTTAAAGCTTGAGAATAGAATCGGATTCAGAGAGCCGAAGAGTAGTTTAATAGAATCAACTCGTAGCAATGAGTGAATCTACTCTGAAGGACTCAACAAAAAGAATCGATCTGCCCATCGCTACCCTAGATTAGTATATTCGCTTAAGACCACGGGAATGCTCATTTAGTTAATTGTTTTTTGAGTTCAATGAAGGACTAATGTCGCAACACACTCAATAGAAGTATGTACTCGTATATTCTTAAAGTCATAATACAGAACACGTCGCTGTTTGAAACTACGAACTATTAATAAAATACGCAGGAAGAGGGCTGTGGTGAGCATCTGGTGCTTGAAGTTCATGGAACCTGTTCGGGGTTAGAAATGAAACGGCAGCACCAAGTTTTTTGCGATGCAGACAACTATATCTTCTTCATCGGGCTGGGCGCTTATTCCGCAACAAAAAAGATTGTGAGAACGGTTCTCTCGCAGGCAGAACCTTTTAGGAGTAGACCGAGATCACTCACCTTTGGGGATGCATTTTCCTCTCTCCGTTTTTGATCTAAGGTTTGCACAAGCTGAGGCACCTCGGCCTGTTTTGAGAGGTGTATGTGCTGGGGTCACTGACCTTGGGCATACGGTAAGAGTTGTCCGCTATTCCTATTGGAATAGTCGGCCAGCTGCCTCCTAATATGGTCGAGGCACGGAGAAGGGAAAGCTGCGTCCCCACAGCAAACCCCTCTCCCGCTATCGGAAGGGTGTGAGACAAGTACCAAATGCCCAACCTACCTGATGTACGTTTTCTAGGGTTTGTGTCCTGCATCACCTTTAGGCGAATTCCGGGTAGGATCCTTAAACCATAGTCCGGCTACCTTTCTCTACCCTTCCGCGACCCCCCTTTCAAACTCTTTCCTGTGCTATTAATGGGGAATTGCCACCATGTGGATTACCCTCATGTAGCCTGTATCTATGAAAAAAATGGACGCATCAAACAGTATGTCAATATCGACTTGCACCTGGAAATGTCATCATGACTACTAGTGTATGAAGGTATATTGTGATGTGATAAGAAACGTAGCACAGCTATTCGTAGTGTTTCCAGTGAATTTCTCTACCATCGATCGGTTTGTGTGGAAGCAATATTAACAACTCAATGTGACTTATCACCATGAACTGAAACCCTTAATGTACAGAATCTAAAGATGAGAAGCAGCCAGACGTTGTTGCTCTAGTGTTTAGTCAGAAACTGGAGGCCTGTTAGGAATAAGTTTTAAAGAACAGCAATGACGTAAGAATATCTACGTGATCGAATGTTTGAAAAGAGGCTTGCCTCATTCGTATTTCATTATTAATCTATCAGATGTACAAGTGCACGAAGCTCAGATAAGTACACGTTCGTCAGTGCAGATAATCTGGATCCCTTTAACTCTACAACATATTAATAAGATAAAATAGTCAAATGACAGACAAAATTAAGTGATGATATATATAACAAACTAGGTTTCTGGAAACTGAGTTCCTTTCTACAGGTGCTAAAAAAACGCGAGAACCAAGAACGACACAACCGCACAATACGGTAGACAAAATCAATTATGACTGTCTGAAGACAGTGGTAGAGAATGACCGCAGAAACGTCAAGAAATCGGAACCTGCTAAGCAACACCGCAAAAAATTTATTAACAATTAACTCCCGTAAAGCTTTCATACATTAATTGTGTTCATTAAAATAAACTTTATATTAAAAATGAATCCCAAACAAACATATAAATAAATTAACTATAATGTTTACTTTCATTATTGAAACAACAATTTAAATATGTTGTAAATTTGAATAAAATAATTTAAGTGGAAAAAAGTTTCACTCAATTTTTAAACCAGGGATACAGAGCGCGGGCAGTATCAGTATCAGTAAAAGAAGTAATTCGTTGTCTCAAGAAACTGAAATAAACTGTAGATTAAATAATCTCGACTATAACTTTATGGCATAATATTTATTTAATATCCGTAGCTGCTGGAGAAGATTTAACCGCAGCAATTTTTAAGGTAGAAGATATAACTTCATAGTGATGATCAATAAATGGATACCACAAATTAATTAGTGGAAATTGGCCAACAGTCAGAATATTTTTTGATAAACATTCAAAGTTACATTTATTAACTAAAATACATACGAACGTTTCTTCCCTTTGTTTAGAGACCACTTCATAAGTATTTTTTCAGAAATATAATAAAAACCCTAAAAGGGTGGAATCCAAAACAAATAAATATATTAAGTTTAATATGTTTACTTTCATTATTAAAGAAACAATTTAAATATGTTGTAAATTTGAATAAAAAAATTTAAGTGGAAAAAAGTTTCACTCAATTTTTAATTACCAGAAATTAAGTTTGAAAGAAATAATTCCAAAAACTATATACTGTATAGTTACAATTATTTTCGTATTTGGTTTAGTATGTAGTACTACATATATAGATAGACGTAACGAGACGTAAATGGTGTTGACAGGAGGTAAATATTTCCTTTTTATTTTGATAAAACTCATTAATTGTATTTATTTATTAATAGAAAGATACGTAGCTACAAAACGAATACTTCCAGAAAAATAGTTCCTTTTATTTGATTATAATATTTATTTTACACATTTCAATGTTTAAATGTAAATCGTGATTTTGACATCATTAATAAACATTATTTCACAAATTTGGAAATTAGCCATAAGATTATTTGTTTAAATACTGTTATAAAATTAACATCAACAGCAAGTAGCATAAATTCGAAATATATGAATAACGAAAATTATTCCGGCACGTCTTTAAGTGAAATATATTCTGTAGTTTATAATTTTCCGGAATAATTCGAAATTAGAGATATTCCATTTATTCGTTAAAATTATAAACTAGATAATCTGCAGGAGTATGAATTGTAATAAAATTAAGGTTTATTTGACCAAAACGTTTTAGATAAAATATAAACACAACTTATTTTTTTAATGATTCGTGTAGTGAACATATTTGTATGAAATTATTATGAACTTCCAGGCGCCCGGCATGCTTGAACTATTCGTACACTGTATTCTATAAACAAACGTAATTAAGCAATTATACTTCAAATTCCTTGCAAGCTCTTGTTCAGTACAACATACATCTTCTTTGTAGCGGTACTTTCAGCAGTTGTCTCAATTACAGTCCTGAGCACAAGCTATATATTACATAGCTCCCTGACAGAAGAGACGTAAGAATGAGAAAGTCGAAATACCTCATGTACAAATTAATCATATTGCTGTGAGGGTTGGTGACTTACAGTAAGATCTCATGTTTTTGTTTTATTAAGACACACACATATTCCATATGTTCAGTAAAATTATAATCTACATAATATGCAGGACACATGAATTATAATACAATATGGGCGTATTCGACAAATATATATATATATTGTAATATAAAAATAATATAACTACAAATTACAAATGGTTGTGGCTAAATAAAAAAAACTATTATTAAGTGAAACAATTAATCAAATTTATTAAGGTTTAAAATTACAATAAAATTACACAATAATATTTGGAATCTCAGGGTCTTTATCTGGGTTTGATAAATGGGTGAATTTTATACAATCATCATAATTAAATTTAGCCTTTTATTGAAGTTAATTCGTCTGAACCTCGACGAATTTTGTTGCGGACGAAAATAAGATTAAAGATTGAATTTAAATTAAATAACTAAACAATTAAAGAAGTAAATAATTAACGAAGTGAATAATTAAAGAAACGAAATAATTAAAGAACGATCTGACATATCTTTTAAAAAGTGGTTTACAATCAATTTTAGAGTTTTCTACTTACGGCCGCCCAGGTCTCAATTTGGTTTTTCTGTGCACACGATTTGGGGATATCACTGATTCTACTCATTCGAATTCGAACACACGGTAGCTGCTCTGGATCTCTGCTATTCTGGAACTTGGATTATCTCACCCTCAGCCAGTTTCCGGACGTAGATCTCCTTGAAGTCTCTCGATACGAAAAATTAGTTCAGTTTGTGAAGCAAAACTTCTGCTTCCAAACTGCGATTTTATAAGTCTGTCTGTCAAACTGGTTACTTGCGTTTTATTTAAACTATTATATCTCGCCGTTGGACTTCCTAGATAGCCCTACTCATAATTTGGGATCCGCAGACTTTTTATAATATGAGTTTGCTGAATTGATGTCTGCCTGCCACTGTGTCTGCTGCCCAACTTTTTCGTTTCGCTTCTCGCCGTTGACTGACTGTTCGTCTCGTAGATTTTGAGCGCGTACCGCTTTCTGAACTCCAACAATGCATTATTTCTTTGTGTCGCCGCGTATGTGTTGCGGCGTCCGGTTTATATCCAATAATAAGTCCTCTACAATCAATTTCCTAATTATAATAATGAATTAATTACTAATTACTACAATATATATATATATATATATATATATATATAATTATTGTAATCAGTGAAATAGCAAATAAGCTGATTTGTTTTATTTTTATGAAATATTTGAGATGTAACTGTTTGCACGGCCGGTCGTTGGAACAACGATTGCGAAGGAGACAGGAAATGTGTTTACGAGGGACGCGTCGGCAGATCCAGAGATGGCAGATCATATTTGACCGTATAAGGGGCGATGTTCTTTAACAATAAGTTGGTGAGGTTCGCCGCCAAGCGGTCAGCACAGCTGTGCGAGCCGAATTTTTATATACATATTTTCAAGATCCTCCCGAGGTGGATGAGGTTTTGGATGACCGCGAAGTGGGACAGGCCTGCGCGATAGGGCAGACGGGTTGTGTATGGAAAGAGAGACGGACGTGTCTGAGGTTTGGTGAAAGTCTGGTTGTGGAAGTTAAGATAGATGAACGCGTCTTTGGTTTGGTGAAAGAATGTATTTTAGAAAAGAGGACACGAACGCGCATATGAGTTTCAGTCGCTTCTCTAGGTTGCGAAACTGGCGGCGAGGACCTAGATATATACCAGGTACGTACTAGAACTTCGAGTGGATATCTAAAAATAGTAAGCCCTGCACCTTCCTATAAATCTGTCGTGTGACAAGCTAGTAACGTGCCTGTGAAACTTGAAACTGTTCAATTTTGTTACAAAGACTGGCAGTCCTCCTCAAGGTAGGGCTCACATGATAAAGTACTGGAGTGTTTTTATAATTATTTTATTAAATTTATAGTTAGTTTTAAGTAGCACGAATGTGACAGTGTGCTTTCAAGAGAAAAATACGATTGAAGGGTCATGGCTGAGTTATTGGCAGTCATTGTACAATACCCTATTTGTATATGAAATTGTAATTAAATGTCTTTGTTTAGTGTTTCATTAATTAAATCCTCCCTAATTGATCAAAGCCAGGACCATGAGATACAGTATTTTCAGAGTCTCGTGCTCGACTCTCGTAGACCTACTCACGAATCTTGGCAAGTCGCTTATCAGTTCCCTGGTTTGAATCGCGCGTATCACGACGACTGTCGTTTTTAAAGATAAATTTATTCTTCATATGCACTGGCTTCCGGCCGGCATTAGTATAATAAAGGATACTAGAGAGCGGGTAAGTGATTACAATATATTTAATATCTTGCCTTATGATCGGCAATTACACTGGTCCCTAAAACATTCATTGTTCTTTGCAGCTGAAGGCTTCTCAAGTAGTAGTCCCCCCCCCCCCCGTATAAAGAAATTTTTACTAAATATTGAAATACAAGAACCAATCTGTCTATCACCAAATAAAACGGATGTCCTATGGGGCTGTCCCCGCTTATCGCAGAATTTTTATGCGAGGTTTGGAGAATAGTTGTCTAACCTTACTGCCTATCTGTTATTTTCGCTATGTTGATGACATCTTTTGTAAAATTCCCACCATAGAAATTGATAATATGGGCCAAATCTTTAACAGTTATGACCCCAGGTTATAGTACACCGTTTAAACCGAAGTCGATAAATGTCTTAATTTGATTGACGTCACTCTTACAGAAAAAAAAGTCCAAACTCTTGACCAAATTGTACAGAAAAACGACATTTTTGGGACGTGTCCTTCATTACTTCTCAAATCATCCCAAATACAAAAAGAAGGCTATACGGCTTCAAAAATGGAGAATAAAAATAAATGAAAAAAAAGTCGTCTCATGTGACGTTTACATTATGTAAAAAACATTGCCCACCGATCTTTATAAAGAACACAGAGATACCTAAATCACCCTCTGTCAAATATTTGGGTTTACATCTCGATAGCAAACTCAATTGGAAAATCCACATAACCAAGAAAAGAAAACAAATGGATATTAAACAAAAAGAAATGTACTGGTTACTAGGACGCAAATCAGACCTCTCCTTAGAAAATAAACTACTACTATATAAAACCATAATAATACCTATATGGATAGAATTATGGGGATGTGCCAGTAAGTCAAATACTGCAATAATCCAAAGATGCCAGTCTAAAATATTAAGAGCCATCGTTAACGCCCCCTGGTACATAACAAATGAACCTACAATGACTTAAAAATACCAACTGTTATGGAAACTGCCCGTCAAAAGAGTGTTAGTCACCACGAAAAGCTTAAATCACATTCAAATCCATTATTACAACCACTACTAGAAAATGAAGTAACAAGAAGACTGAAAAGAAAATGGCCAGTACATCTCTAGACAAGATTAGAAGTTCTCTTCACTGGAGGGGATCTCATCATGCCATAATGTATAATATGTAAATAACATGTTAAAAAAAAATCTACATCTGGTTGATAGGGCTATGTTACTATCCAACGGCTCCTTTTATTCTCAGAACTTGACCATCGTCACAAACATTCTCACAGAAAATTGGTATCCATATATTAAATTCACATTACTAATAGACTCAAACATCGTTTATATTCCCCTATTGCAAAACCTCATTTTTTCCCCAAAGTTAATATCATTTTTCCGTACTACAGGGAATTACACATGAAAACGCACAGTTATCTATTCTCTAGATCACCGCAACCTACATGTGATGTATGCATATCCTCTACGACTGCTCAAAACACGACAGGACTAGAGGTGCCACAATTCAGAAATATTGGGGAAGGGAGATATGTACCTCAGCAGCGGTAATAAATAACCTACTAAAGTTTAGCAAGGAAACCGGCATTCAAGATCTATTATTAATAGACAATGAATCCGAGACATAAAATGTATAGTTAATATGATTTAATTGAAATAATTTCATGGTAAGTCACCAATGACTTATGTTGACGTGAAATAAATTTAAAAAAATCTCCAAAATGTTACGCCAGTATCATATTGGTATTATTTATAGATCCACAAATTCACTTCCGAGTTTTATCAAGAACGGCAAAGATCTTTTACAACCTGAAGAGACGCATTTTCTAGTACATAAAATCTGCAGCAGTGATTTCAGTTCCGTTTACATTGGCTAGACCGAACTGTCTCTAAAGAAGAGGATCAAAGAACACATAGCGAATTATATTAGAATATTATTATTCTGTGATTACGAAACACATATATGTAAAACAACACAATATAAACTGGAGAAAAATTAAGATCCTTGACGTTCAACCCAATTTTTATCAAAGACTAATTTCAGAAATGGTTCACATCCAAATTCACAAACGAAAGGCTCATAATTTTCAAAGTGACGGTGACTCTTTGAGCCATGTCTACGATATTTTGCTACCCACTTGACTCCTATCATTTTTGAACCAGCACACGAAAGTTTCTCGGTTTCATGTTCGTGTACTTGAGAAGGTACACAAATCTGTGGAAGAAACGTTTTACGTGTTTTTATTCTTGCCAGGTCTGTTATTGGTCATATTGTTCATAATTGAACTAAACGGTACGTGAGATACAAACGTAAACGCCATGTGATCGTATCTAGTCGGATGAGCTTGGTCCAGAATTATATAGAAACGGACGTTAACCCCTCGCACCGTTGTATGGGGACTTGACCATAGAAGAAACGATTTTTTTAAAGGTGTAGACAGGCTATGTATAGGGTAATCCACATAGTAGAAACTCCCCTCTTATAGCATAGGAAAAGGATTTGAAAGGGGGGGATGTGGAAGGGTGGAGGAAGGTAGCCAAGGGTTATCTAGGGCCCCCGGGTTATGGTTTAAGGATCCAACCCGGCAATTCGCCTGAAAGTGATTTAGGGAAAACCATAGAAAAACCTGCATCAGGTAGGTCGGGCATTTGGTACTTGTCCCACACCATTCCGATGGCGGAAGAGGGGTTAGCTGTGGGGTCGCAGCTTTCTCTCGACGTGCCTTGACCGGTTTAGGAGGCAGCTGGCCGACTATTCCAATAGGAATAGCAGACAACTCTTACCGTATGCCGAAGGTCTGCGACCCCGGAACATACACCTCTCAAAACAGGCCAAGGTGCCTCGGCATGTGGGAACCTTAGTTCAAAAAACCTGAGAGATGTGAAGGCATCCCCAAAGGTAGTCTCCGTCAAAGCTCTCTGGGAAAGTTCACCTGCGAGAGAATCATATCGCAGGCTTCCTTGAAGAAACAATTATTATTTTTTTTAGGGCAGCAGGCTACGTGAGGGTAATCCACGTTAGGCAACTCCCCTTTAATAGCATAGGAAGGGATTTGAAAGGGGGGATGCGGAAGGGTAGTGGAAGGTAGCCAAGGATTACTAGGGCCCCAGGGCTATATTTTAAAGATCCTACCCGGCATTCGCCTAAAGAAATGCAGGGAAAACCCTAGAAAAACCTGCATCGGGTAGGTCGGGCATTGGGTATTTGTCCCACGCCCTTCCGATAGCGGGAGAGGAGTTTGCTGTGGGGACGCAGCATTCCATTCTCCGTGCCTCGACCAGTTTAGGAGGCAGCTGGCCGACTATTCCAATGGGAATAGCGAACAACTCTTACCGTATGCCCAAGGTCTGTGACCCCGGAACATACACCTCTCAAAACAGGTCGAGGTGCCTCGGCTTGTGGGAACCTTAGTTCAAACACGGAGAGGAAAAGGCATACCCAAACGTAGCCTCTTCGTATCTCTCCTAAAAGGTTCTGCCTGCGAGAGAACATCCCTCGCAGGTATTGCCTGCAAGAGAATAGCCATGGCAGACCAACGATTAGAATAGATTGCTTTCATATAGATTTGAGAAGAATATGCAGCTGTAGGAATAAATGTAGTAAGAACCCGTGCATCCAACAGCTTTGAGGAAACTAATTATGACAATCCCTCTGTTAGTCGCACCCCCTAAAGTAATGCGGTTAGTCGAGCCATGTCCTCGTCGCCTATAGTTAACTACTTCGTTGTTAATCACTTTTCTGAATTAATTATTTTAAATCTTTTTAGAGACATTTAACATATGTATTTTAGATACATATATACGTAATTCATAAACCCAATCACAGTATGGTATAATTATAACTTGACCTTTTATTCAAAATATTTGTTAAAAAAAATCTACTATCAAAAGAATAAAAAAAATTAAAATCGCAATATCCTTTATAATTATAATCATAAAATATTGAGAGACTAATTTTGTAAACCAAACATCAGTAAGATTCTAGATAAGTGAACAGCTCCAGAATACATTAAATATAATTGTTTAAAAATATAGTTATTTATTTATATGATTACTTTTAATCGATATTTTAAAGTATTCTACTTTAGTGAAAATGCTGATGAATAGATCATAAATAACAATTGCACAGATAATATCATATCTAAATAATTACATTTTTGGTAAAATAAATACATTAATCAGAGCCTTTTTCAATGTTTGTTGTTATTTAGTCAAGGCATTCTTGGAAAATTATTTTCGTGTGTAAACGCAAGCACAAAAAGACTTTCACACTTTTTACAACTATATTGATTTTAAATTGTTTCTTAGTTTCCTCGAAACTTTTTTCTAAACTAAGTTCATTAATTTCAAGATACATATCCGAGTCATCACACCTAGCTCTTAAAATATTTTCCGTTTCAGATTCGTCTTATGATTCCTTAATATCGTCGTCTGATACAACATTTGTGTCATATTTATATCCTAAACGAAGACGACGAATTTCACCTACTTCTTAAGGATTATTCAAATTGTATATATTTTGATTCCTTTTCCACAATTGTTCACAAATAAAAAAACGGAAAGTTGTAATAAAAAATCACAAATATAATATCCACTGATAATAATAAAAACCTAAGTATCAATGAGAAAGATTTGATATTAAAACTGAATAACCGTCAATGATTTTTACCAAAAGGAACTATATTATCACTCCATACTACTGACAAGATGAGAAAAATACTGACGTGAGTGGTCGCAGTAGGTGCTTAGACAGAATATACGCTACTTACTTATTCAAACTTCATTTTCCGAGATACTACAGTAGCTTTTGAAGTGTGGCCTGGACAGAATATTGTAAACACATTCCTCTGAGATGTCATGAAACTTCATCTGAAGTGTCTCGTTTTATTGCACCAGATCCCTGGACGTAGCGCGACTGACCGAGGATCAAATATTAAAATTCCAATGAATTAATAAAATATCAACGGAAAATCAATTATAATCTATTACAAATCCAATTCACTTCACTCGTAAGACAGCGATACTTTTTATATTGATAGTAGTAAAAAAGATAGCCAAACAGACAAAATAATTGATAATATAAATACCACACAACGTTACTGGGATCCTTGTTCCTTTCTTCAGGTGCTAATAGCAAAGAGCGACATAACTGCACTGTTCAGTTGATAAAACTCAAAAGCGAAGAAAACGCAACGACTGTGGGACATCAGGACAATTGTTGAGTTTCATAGTGTCTGTTTGTACATTAATAGCTGTGATGTTTGATTTAATGTGAAGCATCTCTGAAATGAGTCTCGAATTGTACCTGGTGTCAATGCCTAAAATATTAGCATTTTGCCAATCAAATGTATGTTTAGAATTGATGATATGTTTATCAATAGGAAGTTTGATATTAGATATATGTTCCTTGATACGTGTATTAAGGGAACATTTTGTTTGTCCTATGTAGCAGGAATTACATTTAGAGCAAGAGATTTTCTAAACAACACAATGTTTGCTGTAGATGTCAAGTGGGTCCTTGTGGTTTTTAGTAAAGTAGGAAAGGGTATTAGTGTATTTGTAAATGATGGATACTTGATATTTTTTGAATATTTGGAAAAATTGTGTGTAATAAGGGAGTACGAGAAAAAACTTGGATTAAGGTGTTTGGGGACGATAACACAGTAGGATATTGGATTTTGTTCAATCTAATGTTAATGTGTTTATTAATAAATTTTAAAGTATACTTATTCGAGATTAAAATGCTTCGGACAATATTTATGTTGTGTTGATGGAACTTGGAGTTAGAAAGTAATATAGCTCCGTCTACAATATTGTATACCATATACCAACTGGTTAGCAGTTGGATCAGAAATAAAATTGAGAACACGTCCTGAATATGTATGTTTTCTGAACCAATTGGTGAGATGTAAATTTTTCATTTCTACTTTGTATATATACTTGATCTATTCGTCTTGTTATAAATAATGTGCTATTTATTTAACAATTTACTTTCAGAGTTTCTTTTAATACTAATATTTTTGTCATCGGCTATCCATAAATAAATTACAAATATTTCTTATTTACATAAGTTTTGCTGTGATACAACATTGATTCCAATAATAGAAATACAATTGAACAGTTTAAAAGTTTGACATGTTATGGAGGGAAACAATCAGCAAATATTGTAAATATTTTTTCACTTTTAGATGGTGTTACACGGTATAGATAATTGGATAATTATTCATTTACACAAATGGAGATTAATTTTAAATTTCAAATGTGGTTTTCTCACATAAAAAAATTTAGGAATCATTTATCACATAATGCATTAACATTAACTTGTTTGTAACTGCGACTGTTTCAAATTCCACTGCACTGTAGACATAGTCTGTTTTTATTAGGAGGAGGCGCCTATTTCTGAAAATGAATCACTCTTTTGATTTTTAACTAAATTTATGAGGCGCTTAATTCTACTTTTTGCCGTTTTATCATTTAAGTGTGGATAAAAAGATTCCAATACATTTATGAACGATGTAGAGGATGTTTGGTAATCTCTAATAATGGTTCTTGGGCTCTTTCAGTTCATACATAGCATTTAATATAAGAACACTAATGATTGACTAAGCGCCTTATATTTATGATCCTGAATGTTTTGTTTTGTTTTCTTGGGTGGATTAGTGCTTGTCTTATGTTCAGGATTACTGGCGTCTTTCTTATCAGCTTGGCTTGTCGAACTCGTAGATGCAGTTCTTGTTTTGTTTGTTGGTTGTGAATTATCCATGTCCGCTTTTTGTGGGTTAATTATTTGAATTGCTGGCACTGGGTTCTTACACTGCATTTGGTAATAATTGTCATTTGCTGTCAGATTATTCTTCAGTATTGCATCTCTATTAGGACAATTTATCGTGATATGGCCGGGACTTTTTCAATGATAGCAGTTATCGTTCTCCGCGGCTCGACACACCCTATTGCTAGTGTCTTCATATTGCACCATTATCGAAACCGGAAGGGAATTTAACTTATCCGGGTTAATGAAGAATTGTCTTCTGAAACTTTTAAGGTGAAAAAATCTTCGGTCGCCAGTACTTATTCTAATATCCGATATTTAAGTTAAGAGTCTGGAATTATATTTAGCTTTTCTAGTTCTAGCACAATAATCTCGTTAGGGATAACTGGGCATACATTTGACAAGATTACACGGCAGTATTTTTGCATTAAAGGTCTTATATTTACCATCTCACCCTTTATTGTTATTGATTTATGAACATTTATTAGGTTTGCGACATCCTCCTTAGATGTTAGAAATGCGCATATTCTCGCATTCGCTATTTTAGAGATGTACTTAATTCTGATGGAGTCAATAAAATTAGCTAAACCTATTAGGTACTCATCTGTATTTAAATTTGCAACAGCGTCCAGAATTTATCCGGTTTATGTTTCGTTGTCGTCACCTTCGAGTACAATCTAGTCTCCATAATCTGTGTGGACGTCATATTCTTTACACTTTCAGGGAATATATAGCTTAGATATCATGCACTTACACACTCCTTTACACGAAAGTAGCTCAAATAAAGTTATAGTGTCCGGAATGTGAGAGAACTATGTTACCGGTTAAAAAAGAAAGACTGTACCAACACAGAGAACACACACTAAGGAGGCCATGGACATTACAAAGAGGTCGTTAACACCCATCCCAACAAGATATATTGTATATATCACTGATTCTTAGTTCAGCACGTTACTAAAGTTCGAATAAGGAGAATTTCCTTCAATTATAAATACAATCTCGTTTCTAACTATAAGTTCATGTAACAGCTAATTCGAAATTGTTTTAAGTAAACTGTCAATCTTCGGAGAATATTACTAATAATAAAATTTTTGTGTATTGTAAATAATTTTTCTTTATATTAGAATTTTGTCGCAGTTTTCCAAGAAATTCCGACCTATCCGATGCAGGTCTTCTAGGGTTTTCCCTGCATCACATTTCGGCAGATGACGGGAAGGATTCTTTGAACTATAGCACGAGAGTTACAGCACATTCTTGACTAAATTGTTGTCCCTTCCGCATCCTCCCTTCCTATCTCTTCCTATGTTAGTACACGGATGTGGACACAACGCGGTTTATTCTGAAAAGACTATCAAAAATCACAAGAAGCATTACATTTCGAACACAGGGATATGTGTACATAGAACATAAAATAACATAAAAGATAGATTCGCGTTAATAAAAAAATAAAATATATATTATAAAATTTTAAATTGATTTCACAGAGAACATTTTAATTAATTATTTACGAAACATATTTCTATAGTAAAATATCAGATTATATTTTTTGTTGATTGTTGACTATTATATAAATGAAAAATATGCCAAGAAGGTATGTAAAAACTGTCAATTCTTCTTGTCAATTAATATTATAATAAATTTTCTAATTAATTGTTCATATCATTTATAGTTTAAAAAAATAATAATTTCGAATATAGTCAAAATATTCCGTTATTATTTATATGAAAAATAATGAGAATAAACTACATTTATTGAGTGTAATTTGGTTATTACATTCAAAGGCGCTTGACTAAAAAAAGAAACAACAATATATTTTAGATGTGGAAAATGAGTTTTAAGCTTTGTGAATTATGCATGGTAAACAATAACAAAATCTCTGGAGAAAAGTAAAGTTATCTTTAACCTAATACTTACTCATCTAAAAGTGATCGTAGTTCAAGATTAGGCAGTGGAAAGGAAATTGTTAATTCTTAAATAGATTCATTCGATATGAGCAAATGTGATAACAGCTACAGAGTAGGAATCAATTAAAAAGGATATTGAAGATTTATGATATGGAATTATTGTAAACATAATATTTTTATTAATAAATTTGAAGTGAAAAATAAAATAATGTTTTAATAAGTAAATAGTATTTGAAATTTAGTTTTAAAGAAAGTTTTATTAGTAAATGCAATCTGAGCCCTAGAAGTCTGAAATTTAGCTTTATGTTTTAAAACCCGTTTAAGCATAATCTCAAATCAGTTTTTTCTTCAAATCAAATTTCAAGAATGTTTCTCGGTTTACATTCCGCTCAGGCGTTAATATAATAAAGATACGCTATCCTTAAAATATGAATATTTAGGAAAAGGCTAGATTATGGGGCCGTCTCTATCAAAATGCAAATTCTAATTATTAATGGACGATACCATGTCCCAGTTAGTAAAAATAATTTGCTTTGGCCTTTTTCTGTGCAGTTAGCGTTAGACTTGTCAGTTCTTTCCTGTGTTTAATTGAAAAGTTTAACAAAGGTACTAAGCTGGATTGATAGTGGATACATGGCCGCCAAGTCCGAATAAATTGCATTGTCCCTGAAGCAGAGCGGGTGGGCGGGCTTGTAACAGGTGTGAGGCTCGACAGGAATTCGGGTCACGAAAGCGACGATGGAAGAGGAAACCGTTACCGACGGAGATAAATATTTGCGACGAGAAAATGGCACGACCCGCGCAGCCTCTGCTCGGCGTTTAGCATAATCTCGTGTTCTCCCGTCTATTATCCTTTCATGACGGCTTCTAGCAATTTCTTCAGGCTTAGTTTTAAGAAAATTTACTCGAAGATATGCACGAGCTTAAATTTTCGGTAAACCTTACAGGTAAATTTCTAATGCGTAATCAGTCGGCAATAGTACTGGCGTCGTGAATACAATAAGTTTTTGTGTACCGGAAAAACATGACTATATATATCATGAATAATTACTAAAACTAATGTATTTTTTTGTAGGATTTAGAATACAGTAATGGTCACTGAAATATAGAGGTGGCTATATATGACGAGTAGTCAAATAAAACCCTTAATTATTATTTTATTTATTGTGCACACATACAACAAACCTGTATCATTTTTCGACAGTCACCTCCACACTCAATACATGTCTATGAACACTTCCGAAGAGCCTGAATTCCCGTAGAAAAACATTCATTTGGAAGACGGAGCAACCACTTGTGCACCGTCTGGTGCACCTTGGCATCGGAATGAAATTTAGTCCAAGAAAGGGCTTCTTTTAGTGGTCCAAACATATGGAAATAACTTGGAGCAAGGTTGGCGAGCATGTCTGTGACTTTCGCAACCGTCGCACGAACCGTATGGGGCAGTGCATTGACATGTAGCTGGAGAACACCTTTCGACAGCAATCCACGTTGTTTTGTGATAATTTAATGTGTCGAACCATGACTAATGCATTCAGCTGTCATTCAATGTCACTCGGTGGTTTGCCATTACGATTTCTTCAGCCGTTGCTGTGGTTTTGCGAGTCACGACACGATGTGCCTGGCCCAGGCGCGGAGCATCGGCTGCAGACGTCACACTATTCATACACTTGCTGCTGTGACAAACAGGCATCCCCATACTGGACCTTCATTTTGCGATGAATGTCTATATGTTTGACACAGTCAATTTGCAAAAATCTAATCACAGAATGCTGTTCGTTGTCTAGTGCACGTTGCTATGGAGGAGCCATCTTCATACTGTTCCTGCGCTGGTGTTTGTGCATCTGCACTGTGAAGTCATATAAGAGATATTCGGCACATGATTTAAAACACGAGTACCAAATTGCAGACCACTGGCGCCCACTTTAGATTTTATATTAAACGTTTACGATTTTCATTAGACTCTCCCTCGTACAAGCTTGCAATCAATATTTTTCAATAGCACTTTTACTACAGTTTTTCTCATAATATAATGTTATGGTTACATATAAAAGATAATTTTTTTTACATCAGTTCAGTGTGCATATATTTTAACAATGTATCAGCGGTGGGCAAATGTGGCTGTTCGTTGAGTTAAGTGGGGCTCCAATTAAAATTTCTTCTATTTTTGAAATGAGGGAATTCGTGTCTGAATAAAAATATCCAAACTTAAAAAAAGATGCTGCTTGTAGTATATTTTCGATTATTGGTACAACAAATTGTTGTGAATTTTTAAGCTCCACAATGTAGTTTGTGAAATCCAAACATCGTTCACAGTTGACCAATTTTACAGAATTTCTGAAAATTTTAAAATTTGACCAAATATTGTCTTTAGATGTTGTTCTCCTATTTTTAATAAATATATTCTCATTGATCTACCCGTTTTGACTAGATTCGGTGCGAAATTCGTCCATCCATAACCCTGATGCAATTTTTTACTTAATCACAATTCTACAAGACCTAAATTCTAGGACCCCAATGAAGAACGGATTTTATATGAAAACTGATAAAGGGTTTTAGAATTTTCAATTCAAGAATAAATTCTTGAATGTTCATAAATATTTTATTTTTGTTGTATTTGAATTTTATTACTAAAATTTTATAATAGTGAGTTCCCCTGCATTCTATTTTTCTTATGTTCTTATATATTACTTGTCTAATGGAATTACATTAAATAAAAATTACGTTTTTTCACAGCTACGTGTAGCTTTTCAAAAATGTAAAAACTGGATTTCTGCTGTTTATGGCTTCATGTCTGTTTACCCCTACAATATATCAATTATCCGTATGACTTTGTTCATCCTATTTTTCCTGTGTGAAATATATCAATAGATCTTGGAAGGCTTCGAATCCCTGAGCACACCCTCTGAATATTGAAGTTCCCTTAGTAGATTTGTGAGACAAACTTATGACCGTACGTAGCATAATTACACCGGTGCCTCAATAGAAAACTGAAATACCGTAATAACTGAAATAAATGCACAATTCCGTGAGGAAAATTAATCCTCACATTTGAAAAGTAATTTATCTTAGCCTTGATAAACAAGTTCAATATAATACTGCCCTTCTTCTTGAATTTTTTTTAATTTACGGGAGTAGTGCAATAAAAAGTGACCGCATATAGAAATTTCAAAAGCAGGATTGAAGAACAGAATTCTGTAAACTCTTTAATTATCTCTTATTCGTACTATCTCATTATATATTTCCCCTTCATACCTGAAATCATATCAGTTCCAAGAACCTCTTCTTTATTTCTTCTTTCAGTGCACTATAAATTTAACGGATATTAAAAACAATTATCCGAACACAAATGTCTTCAAAATTACCTTTTCAGAACATATCTGATGCAACAGGGAATAAATTGTAAAGCATTAAGTCTAACCTTAGGGGACAGCATATTTCAGAAGTTAAACTTCTTATATGGCAGGTAAAGAATTTCGGGTGTTCCATTATCTGTGTAATAAAAAAAGGATGTATATTTGTATGTAGTATGTATTTACTCTAATCTCTATACAGATTTAAACGCGTGGACTGATCGCAACAAAAATGGGTACACATATTATTCCAATCACGAGAAACGGTACTGGGTGTGTGTGTGTGTGCGAGGGGGGGGGGCAGTAATCTCTAGCATAAAGGTGAAAAGAATTAGAATAAAAAGTGTGATCATTTTGTGTTAAATTACTACGCGCCATGATTCAATGACGTCACGCGAGAGAGAGAGAGAGAGAGTGAGAAGTTACTACGCGACGAACAAAGTAAATAGTTCCTTTTTCCGTAATGAAATGAAGTAGAAATATTTTCATTAAATAAAACGTATAATTTTATCCAATAATACTCCATCGAATGACAATAAAAAACAATACGAAATACTTTACGATCCTTGCGGAAAGTGTGAGTTAATTTCCGTGCCATATTGATGACTCCAATATGGCGACTATATGTTTATATTGTGAATCTACCTAACAATTTAGTAAATTTAATCTTTTGAAATGTCTTAAGCCTGAGGGACAATTATATCCTGCAGTACTCAAGGAGTATGTTTAAGTATTCTATTCGTTAAGAAATTCGGTGGTATGTTTGTTGGATTGATGCAATAAAATTCAATGTATTTTATAGCTGTTCAATTAATGCACTATCGGTCAAAAGTATGTACAGAACTAGGAACGGTTAGATTTAGGTTAAATCACTTCTTTACGAATTATTAATATGGAATTAAATACTTTTTCGGGTTAATACAAATAAGTGCGCGGGCAATGTCGGGCACCCAGCTAGTCTATAATAGACTAATGAGAGAGTGGAAGAAGGAGGTACTCGTCTTCTGACAAAAGAATCGGAGTTCAACACAAACTTACTAGATTCAACTTATTCCAGAGAGTCAGCTATTGAGGCTGAATTTTTTGGTCTGCAAAATTTATAGGGTTGGGGGTTAGAATGACGGGCTTTATTTACTCAGTTACTAGGGCCTTTAATTTTTTGTCGAAACGATTCAGGGATTTCCAAAGGTCGGGGACGTTAACACTGGTCTGAAATACGGCTTTATTGTACGCTATATATGATAAAATTTCTACTCCTGTCAGGCTAATTTTGAGTAAGACGCATAGGAATTTAATATTAAATTCCACTTTCAAAAATTCTGTATTGATTTCTAACCTCATACATTTAAAAGGAAATTTAAAGTATCCATTCACATAGAATTTTTGGACGCCTAAGAAAGCTGTAGAAACACTGGGCGAAATGTTTCTGAAAGGAGATTATGATTTGAAATAAAAATTAATCAACCCAAATTAATGTGGTTTTCTATTGTTTTGTAAGTATTTATTGTTCAATCCTGGTATAAAATTAGTTTTTACATAAATCAACGCCCATGTGTGAATGAGCCATTATACGTATAGGAATTCTACCGGAACGCTATGGTGATTGTATTA
The DNA here is from genome assembly GCA_037074705.1 of Zhengitettix transpicula. NCBI lineage: Eukaryota > Metazoa > Arthropoda > Insecta > Orthoptera > Tetrigidae > Zhengitettix > Zhengitettix transpicula. The sequence continues at coordinate 199,106,068 of CM073591.1, read as the reverse complement.
TTCAATTAACTTCTCCCAAGGAAACACCCATGAGAGAACGAAATTTATTATAGAATATAATGGATTTGAGGAACACTGAGTTATTAGGAGTATTGCATGGCTTAATAGAATTCAATTAACTCTGAAGAAAAATATTACTAACCGTTCCTTAAAAGCTTCTTCGGATCTGCACCGAAACACAATGTACTCTATGTTCGAAATTTGTTTTGTTTTTGAACTTTGTAACATAAAATAACTGTTCTATCAGAACAACTATCCTAGAAAGAAAGAAATTTTACGATATAAGTTCCGTTTGAATACTAAGATTATGCGAAATTTGTGAATATCTAAACGAAACAATTAATGTTTATCCGGAGATAATACGAGGGTTGTTTGACGAGTCTGGTAAAAATTGAACAAAAATAATTTATGTTTAGAAAATTTACTTTATTTGTCATATTTCTCAGCATAGACTCCTTCCTTGGCCCAGCGAGTTTAAAATTTCCTCAACCCATCACAAAAATAGGTTTTGTCATACTCTGCAAAATACACCATCACGGCCTGGATCACTTATTCATTTTATGAAAATTTATTCCCACCAAGCCAAATTTTCAAGTTCGGGAACAAGAATAAGTCACTTGCTGATAGGTCTAGTGAATAGGGTGGGTGAAAAAACAATTCGAAACCCAACTCGTACACTTTCGCCATTGAGACTGCAGAAGTGTGCGCTGGCGCATTGTCCTGGTGAAACAGCACTTTCTCGCGCACCAATCTTGGTCGTTTCTCAATCAGCATCCGTTTCAAACGATCCAACAGAGCAGCATAATACAGCCTAGTTATGATTGTGCCCTTTTCCAAGAAATCTATGAAGATTATAACCTGAGATTCCCAAAAAGATAGAGTCCATCACCTTTCCAGCTGACAAAACAGTCTTCGTCTTTTTCGATCCATAGTTTTGATTGTTCGTTGGTCTGCGGAATATAGTTTTTATATACGTATTTTGACTCATTTGTTAACATGTTTAAAAATCCTGGCAGTAATTATCTCAAACCTATTATAAAGTTGTCCATTCGCGGGCTATCGCTTGTGAAGAGAACGTTGAAAATAATATCTTTACGTTTGATTTCTTTTATTAAAAATCTATTGATTGCCGGGTATCCGTATATATCTAATGCGTGTAGAAGCGTTGTGTTAACTCCAAGTATTACTATACATATTACGTTTTTAACATAGAGGAAATAATACTATTAAATGTGATTTTTTTGTTACGATTGGGTAAGAGCGGTGATAGTATGTAAGAGCTTATTTCCTCACTCCCTTGAATAATTTCTTGCAATAACCGACTAGAGGACCATCGAGCACGCAGAATCCATAAATTTATACTTGAAAATTGTTAAGAATTATTTAAATAACGTGATTCGCGTCATGCAAGAAGTCAATTGATAATTAATTTATCATAAACGCGACGGTACTTGAGTTAAACAATGGACTCAAATGTTGAACCTCAGTATTGTAACAATACAATTTAATTTCTAGAATTAATTAAGAATTATCATTCCAGCTCAGTCACAGTGCTTTATTCCCACTTGTTCTATTTTATTAAAAAATAAGCCAACTACAAAACTTCCGGAATTTTAATATTTGGTTTGCAATACTTTTTAAATGAGACACGTTTTTGAAGAGGAATTACGGTCATCTTTATGTATACAAATGTCTGTGTGTCCCCTATATGCTCATAAATCCGATTCCATTGAAACTTTGCTGAGTTGTTATGAGCACCACCGTCATTTCACAGCGTTAAGCAACTCCCAAGAGGTGAACGGGGTGAAGTTTAAAATCATGCTAAAACGGCCTATATTATCGTTGATTAATTAATTTTCGAGGTCTATGTAATTAATAGTTTCTATTCGGATGTATTTTGTGTATAAATTCAACCCCGTACAGCATGGGAAGTCAGCACCACTAAGACTATGGGAGAGGGTGGAGAGGCGTTTCATAAAAAACGCGATACAACCGAGATTGGTGTAAAATCCTGGGTTATAGATGTGAATGAGTTTTATTGTTACATTTACCATAATGGTTAAGATGTAGTTCAGCCCCTAGGAGTGGGATTGGAAGGGGGCGTTTACAAGTTTACCAGTAAACCAATTTCTACCAAACTTTATACACATGTTACTTACGATCCAGGAACAAAAGAACACAGACGGGTAAAGACACACGTACCTCCTTTAAGGGTGGGGACGGAGGGGTTGAATTTAGAAACATTTCTAAACGGCTATTATTAGCGTAGAATATAACGTTGTCGGAGTCGCTTAATTTTATAGTGTCATTCTCGAATTTCGAAGTGTTAATTTTAACTCCAAATAACAAGGGAGGGAAGCACCCTTATGGTACGAGTTGTTGGTGGAAGGGGGTTAACATAAAAAGTAATGCAAAAATATCGATATTACTGGCTATTCCGGGGTTATAGGAGTTGCAGAGTTTTAATTCTCGCATTAACCATGGTAGTATACGAAATTTTATGTGGCTCCACGTGGAGGTGGACGTGATGGACAAAAGGTTCCCCGGAGTAGTTTTGACTCTCTCAAGTTACCGGGTAATTTTTTGATTTTCTTAGCGTACCAGCTATATTTTGGTCTCTATTTAGTTAAAGGTTGTGCTTATTTACTCCTGTAAGGTACCGGGAGTATTTTTAGACTTTTAATCTTGCGGGTATTTTTTGCTGTTTTAATTCGTCGTGATTTTTTAGACATTTTTATTTTATGTAGTGGGAGAATTCCCGAATACTGTCAGTCATCATCAGGGTTTATTTGAAGTTATGTGCCGAAGAGTTAGGTCGGGGAGGGGAATGTAAATGGGTAAATATCCCAAACATTGGCGCTATTGATGCTGGTTAAATGAAATGTTTACCAAGATGTTAGTGTCGAATCATTTCCTACTCCGGGTTAATTTAAATAAATACCCCGGCAACGCCGGGCACTCAGATAGTCAAGATATAAATCGTCTGACGGCAAATAATTGGCAGCTTACTAGCTGCGGAGGTGTTGTGTTGCCCGATATATTCAACTGGTTTCAGGTTCGAACTCCGTCACGTCTAGATCCGGTCGTCGATCCCTAGACGCTTGGTTCCTGTAGACTCATGGCCAAACTGCTCACATACTCGTCCTGCCCGAATCTCTATAAATAACAAAATCTGAAATTAGGAGCTTATTACACCCAAAATCACCCACACATCTGGGACTTAAAAAAGGTTTGTACATCCTCTTATATCAATTCTCTACGCGGATGACACAAAGGTAGTGGTTGCAGATAAAATTGTTGATAATCTTGTTAAAACGTAGACATCGCTCTGGGAAAACTAAATGTGTGGTTCAACGTTAATAAATTATCACTAATTCTAATTAAGACTAAGATCGTCAAGTTCTCAGTGGATGGTAGTAACAATCTTCTAGAGAAGTTCTCGGCCGAGGCGCCTTTTCTGGATCTTCAGATTGACAACAAATTAAAGTTGACTCACCATATAGATCTGCTTGAATTAATGCAACATGTTGACATCAACACAACGAACATGGTTTACTTTGCGTATTTTCATTCCCGTATGTGTTATGACATTGTTCCAAGAGCATTGAAATATTCAAGTTGGAAAAGCGTTCCTTTAGAAAACTTTCTAACACAGATTATAAATCTTGTTGTTTTTCAGAAGTTTTGAATATTAACTCTATCCAGTGTGTATATTCTCGAAAGTTCGTAAAGCGAAACATGAACCTGTTTCAGACGAATGGCGAATCTAACGATTACGAGCATCATCTAGAGAAGTATTCACCATTCAGGGATAGTTATATTCAATAGTCTTCCTTCAGAGGTAAAGAATAATAATAATAACTACAAAAGTTTTGGGAAGTAGTATCAGAATATTTTTTGAAAGGCGCGTTTTTCCTTTTCAGGAATTTCTTGATCGTTCCCCTAATAATTTTTGTTTATAGTGGAAAAGCGATGAATGTGTTGCTCTTTTTACTATTTGTTTCTTAACCTGCTTACGTTTTGTTTGGTCTTTTCTGCTCTTTTATTTGTTTGTTTCATGCACGGCCTGAAGGTTCTACGAAAGGGCGAATTCCTCGTCGTTCAGTGTCGTGAAGTGACTTGTCCTTCTTTTGTGTTTGTGCTTCTTTCTACTGTGCGTGTATCTGGGTTTGTGTTTATTTTCGTGTAATGTGTAATTAATTATGATAGTTAAATCTCTAAATATTTATTTTGTACCTAAGCATTATATTATACCATTAGTAACGTTAAAGATTTATTATTGTTGTTATACAGTACTTAGTGTAATGTTGGAGAAGGAAATTTGTGTTCCCGATTTTTAGTTATGTGCATGTTAACGTATAATTGATAAATGTAGCTTCTAATCATTATATTGTAATTTTGTGTAATGACGTATCCTATTTCCTTATTCGAAGACTAATGGTTTTTTTTTTAGGGCAATAGGCTACATGAGGGTAATCCACTTAGGGCAACTCCCCTTTATGCATTCAAATGTAAAAGGAATGTTCTATTAGCTGCGGGTTGTACATAACCGATCTTATGTGACAGGATCATTCCTACGGACAGTATTGTTCCTTTAGATTCGTTTCCTGACGAAGCGTTCCTGGACCTCAAACGGACATTGAACCTGACCCGCTCATCCCACGACCCAAAGCTGACCCATGCTGACCCATCTCGAACACTCGGTACTTATTTCAGCACTCCAAAATATACGCTTAATTGCCGTCTTAATGTACTTATCCTAATGACTGATGTCATAATACTTTCAATAATATTTTTTAAAAAATTAAAAGAAATAGGGTGTTTGCGGATATTGACTGGATGGTATAAATTTTGAGTTTTCACAGTATGACGGATATTTTATTCTTAGTTTAAACAAGTTTTGAGTCCTGGTAGGATTAAAAGAGGACAATAGAGAAGACAGAATTGTTAGTTATGGCCGTTAAGAAATTAAATTTTCTAACATATGACTCTCAAAATACAAATGCAAACTGTAATCAATATTAAAATGATGTTGTCTAATTTATTTTAAAATATTGAATTGAGTAATTTTGGTTGATATATAGTAAGGGTTATTGTTTATAAAATATTTTGTGTGAACGCTTTTTGTAAAAATCATACATATTTTTTCCAAGGAAAATTGACCTCAGATTTATTTTTCTATGAGGACGTTGAAGGTAACAACTTCGGGGTTATGGAGTGTTTATAAAATATTTACATGAGAACAGATTTTTCAGTATTAAACTCGCCGGCGAGTAAGTTGTTAGCGAGAGTTGATAGAATGAGTGGAGTTAATGAAGTTGAGATGCAGTTGAGAAATTAACGGAGCCAGAAAGAAATAGTTCACGGTGCACAGTAATTGAAAGTTATAGAGACTGATAGTTCGTGGACAATGGGACAGGAAGCAGCGAAATAATAATGAGATGTGAACGAGTCTTTCTGGAGACTTTCGCCTCGCTTAACCGGCCGCCATCTGAAATAGAGAATTATCCTGTATTCGCCATATGCCCCAAATTCAGAGAAATTGCCTGCTGTTAATTTCGGGCGGAGAAAAGTATTAAACATTGTAAATAATTAAATCCTAATCACATATAATTTAATGCAAAATTACGCCTTGAAACACAATACATGAATTATTAACGTTGAGCATGACAAGTATAAACTACGATGGTCGTCCTGGAAGCACCCGGCCTGACGTATAGATTGCGGGTTGTTGCTTGAAACACAAAAGTGGTCGTACCAACCTAATAAAACTTTAATTTGAAGACTAACTTTGACACGAAGGATTAAAAGAATTGGTTGCTCACGCACCCTATTCGCCAGATTTAGCTCCGTCGGATTATTTTCTCTTTCCAAACTTGAAATAATGGCTTTGTGATTAAAGATTTGCCGACAATGAAGAAGTGGAGTCGACGGTTGATGGCTTGTTTGAAGAAATCGATGGTTCTCAATTTAAAGAGAGTATCGAGGCAATTGAGCATACCTGGGAAAAGTGTGTCGGGTTAAAATGAGACAACGTTGAGAAATAAAAAGATATTTTTAACGATACGGCTCGTTAATTTATCGTGTTAAAGGTATTTTTTCCCAATTATTTTGTTTTCTTTGTTAGGTTGGACGGTTCTGAGACTACTCTCGTAAATCAACCATTTTATTCCGTTAATGTATTTTTATATTAATTAGGCAAATAAATAGTCAACTGATAAAAAAGTGCTAAATTAATAGGAATATGCAGTCCTTGCTGCTTTCATCAGGTGATTAAAAAAATGGATGAGCCGTAAGAAAGGCACTCCGCACAAAATTGTTTCGCATTGAAATGTATCTAGTTTGTAGCAAAAACCAATAAGAAATAGCCTCTCGCAAGTAAAAAGATCCTGAAATGCTCTGAAAGTGGCCGGTATCAATTAATTAACTTAATAAAACATTCGGACGTGTTGCTCATAAATAAGAATGTTGACTACCAAAACAATGAAAAACGTTTAATGAATGACAGTTTTAAAATAGAAATTGTCCTACGCATTTATTGAACGAGAAAAATGAATTCACGGAATGTAGTTAACAAATGTAAAAGGAAAAAAAAGTGTCTAGTTATTATTTTTGAGCCTTGGCAAAAAATATATTAATTTCTGGACTCAGGAAGAAACGCTTATACGACGAGATACGTGGAATAAGTATGCGAAGAATTTAGGGCGTGTAACAGATGTAAATCAACACTACATATTTGAGTAACAAGAACACCATATTTTTCTAGTCATCACGGTTAAAATGTGGTACGTGTAGATTCTTCAAGTATTAAAACACACTTATTTTCATATAAATATTACTTATCCAGGTCCCAAACGACTTAAAATTCAGCTGTGGTATTCATAAAATATTCTTATTGATACTTCCGAACATGTTTTGTTTAAAATACATTACATTATATAAAAAGAGAAGATCGTTTTAAAACTTTCTTACTAATCATGTGCGAATTCCTCCTCGGTTCCAGGATCGAACGTAAATATCTATATATTTATTGGCTTTTATTAGACGCTGTACTACATCAAATCACATTTTTAAAGTTTCATGAGAAACCTGACGATAACGCGCTGAACACTTTTTCAACCGAAGCTTAATAACAAAATTGCTGCTAATGAGTTGAACAATAAAATTGTAACTTGTCACAGCGTACAGGACCCTTTACTCGTGCAATATTATTGTACAATATTCGATATTGTACTACAAAGTTGACGTGTGAGGATGATTTTTGCGCAATAAAATTGGTGTTCCAAATATTGCGGGATTTAAAAAAGTTTTCAAACATATTGAGCATTCGTCAATATTATTGTAGGACCGCCTCCTCGTGTGAGGTCTCTGGAGTTATTATTGCGCAATAATATTCAATACGTATCGAGTCGTGGAGGTACATGATCAAGTTTTACAATTGTTTTCATCATGCTAGTGAAGTTTTTTACTACTGTGATTGTGATTAAAGATAGTGGATGAAGAGCTACAAAACTGATGCCCCATTAAAAAAGAAAATATTACGAGTGTAATTTCGAAGAAAAGGAAGAGGAACGGAAGTTTTTAATAAAGACGTACACGTTGATTAAATTCCACTATTTTTATCGAGTTAGCTTTATATTTTATTGCAATTATTATGTAATTTACAGTTGTGCCAAACATTATCTACTCTCTGGCAATGCACGTCAGATAACAACGAAAAAGCGCAAGCGTACAAGTTGCTTGTTATTTTTCACGAGAATTACAGAAAATAATGATAATTTTTATAACCCACAAGCTGAGTGTCCGGCGTTGCCTGGATATTTATTTAAAGTAACCCGGAGTAGGAATTGATACGACACTAACCTCTAGGTAAACATTTCATTTAACCAGCATCAATAGAACCAGTGTTTGGAACATTCACCCATTTACATTCCTCTCCCCGACCTAACCCTTCGGCATCTAACTTCAAATAAACTACGATGATGACTGACAGTATTCGGGAACTCTCCTACTACATAAAATAAAAGTGTCTTAAAAATTACGACGAATTAAAATAGTAAAATATACTCGATAACTTAATAAAGTGTAAAACTATTCCAGATACCTTAAAGGAGTAAAGAACTACAACATTTAACTAAATAGAGACCAAAATAATACGGAAATTAAAAAAATTAGTCGGTACCTAAATTGGGTCAAAACTACTTCCGGTAACCTTTTCTCAGCCGTGTCCAACTCCACGAAGAGGAACATTAAATATCATCAACCACCATGATTAATGCGAGAATTAAAATTAGCGACTCCTGTAACCCCAGAATCAACAATCATATCGGTATTTTTTGCATTATTTTTTATGTAAATCCTTCCTCCATGACCGGTACGGTATGTGGTACTTTCCTCCTTTGCCTTTTGGAGTTGAAATTAGACACATAAAAATTCTAGAATGACAATATCAAACTAAACGACCCCTGAAACATTTTATTCGACATTAATAATGGCCGTTTAGTAATGTTTAAAAATTTCACCCTCATCCCTAGGTGTCTTGACCGCTCAGTGTTTATTCCTGGATCGTAAGTAACATGTGCATAAAGTTTGATAGAAACGGTCAACGAATTTAAGATTGCAAACGGAAATTTTTTTCACCCCTTACAGCCCCACATTTAGGGGCTGATCTATAACGTAACTGACATAGTGAACGTCAGAATTAAACGCATTGAATTCTATAACCCTGGATTTGACACCACTCTCGGTTGTTTCGGGTTATTTTTATGTAACACCCCTCTATCCTCTTCTTTTAAGAGGTTGAAATTATTCACTGAAACATCTGGTTAGAAAGTATTAATTATATTTACCCCGAAAAGTAATTAATCGGTGCTAATATCGGCCGTTTTGGCACGTTTTTAAACATGGCCCCCGTTCGCCCATCGCGGAGATGTGCACAATTCACCATAGATTAATCGCAATCGGATGAATGGTTTAGGAATGCATTGGGACACACATACACACACAGAAATACACAAACAGAGACAGACATACAGGCGTTCATTTTTATATATAGAGAGATTGTGATGTGTGGGGCCTAGTGTCTACTTTTGCTACACTTTATATTACCAAGGAATCGATCCTGAGACATAAAATTAGTCACAATACTTATTTCTAACAGTTTTAGCAGAAAGTGAGTTCTACGACCACGGACCCTCTAGGAATGTAGTTATTCGCTCGCTTATTCAGTATGTGGAGGTACAATACGTTAAAACAATTCTTTCTTTGGGGAAAGTTGGATAGGTTTTTAAAAGTTTCTTAATTTGAAAGTCAGTATCCCGAACGCGTTTTCCGAAATGCCCCGAGCCCAATAAGGCGGTAGTTGAATATTCTTCGCAGGAGATCATAACCAGAATAGGTGTACATGAAATCTCTTCTCCCTATATATAAAAATGAATGTCTGTCTGTGTGTCCCCTATGGGATCCTAAACCATTTATCTTATTCTTTTGAAACTTTGGTGAATTGTTGTGCGCACCCCCGCAAAGGTTTCTGTCGGGTTTTCGAAGCGTTAGGAAACCCCCCAAGGGTGAAATTTTAAAACATGCTAAAACGAATATTTAGTTTTCGAGGTCTAGATTAATGGTTTATTATTCGCATGTTTCAGTGTATAATTTCAGCACCGTACAGCACGCGAAGGCAGAACCACAAAGGGAGGGGCGTTACATAAAATAACGCGAAACAACCGAGATTAGTGTCAAATTCAGGGTTATAGAAGGCTACGAGTTTAATTCTGACATTCAATACGTTAGTTAAATTGTAGTTCGGCCTCTAGGTGTGGGCGAGGATGTCGGTGTAGGGCACTTACATAAAAATATTGAGTAAACAACGAATACTGGCGTTGAATCTTGGGTTGTGGAAGTTACTGAGTTTAATTCGGACATTTACCACACTTGTTAATGTGTTTCTCACCACAGTATTCCTAATTTTGTAGTCGAATCTCTACCAAAATATATTCACATGGTCCTTACGATCCAGGAACAAACACTGAAGGCTTAAGACACCTCCCGCCTCTAGGGGTGGGGGTAGAATTTAAAAAAATCAGAATCGGTTATTAATAGAGTAGAATAAAACGTTGTAGGGATCGCTTAATTTGATAGTGACATTCTAGAATTTTTAAGTGTCTAATTTCAACTCCAAAAGGCAAGGGAGGGAAGCACTTCTATGGTGCAGGTGGTGGTGGAAGGCGTTTACATAAAAAGTAATATTACCATTGGAATAGTCGGCCAGCTGCCTCCTAAACTGGTCGAGGCACGGAGAAGAGAATGCTGCATCCACACAGCAAACCCCTTCTCCCGCTATCGGAAGGGCGTGGGACAAGTACCCAATGCCCGACCTACCTGATGCAGGTTTTTCTAGGGTTTTCCCTGCATTTTTTTAGGCTAATGCCGGGTAGGATCCTTAAACTATAGCCCGGGGGCCCTAGTAACCCTTGGCTACCTTCCTCTACCCTTCCGCACCCCCTTTTCAAATCCCTTCCTATGCTATTAAAGGGGAGTTGCCCAATGTGGATCACCCTCATGTAGCCTGTTGTCCTAAAAAAAAAGACTGATATCAAGGGCAATTTCGGGGTTACCACGGTTGATAAACAGTAACCCGGAGTAGTTTTGACCCTCTCAAGTTACCGGGTACTTTTTTGATTTTCTTAGCGTAGTAGCTATAATGTTGTCTCTATTTTGTTAAAGGATGTATTTATTTATTCCGTTATGTCCGAGAGTAGTTTTAGACTTTATGAAGTTAGCGAGTATTGTTTACTGTTTTAATTCGTAGTAATTTGAGACACTTTTATTTTATGTGTAGGAGAATTCCCGAATACCGTCAGTCAAGATATTGGTATATTTGAAATTAGATAACGAGGGGTTAGGTCGGGGAGGGAAAAGGGTAAATGTTCTAAACACTGGAGCTATTGATTCAGGTTCAGTGAAATGTTTACCAATAGGTTAGTATCGAATTAATAGCTTTTACTGGCTAATTTAAATAAACACCCAGGCACTCAGCAAGTTTTTAGATAATGGAAACACATCCTCAACCACTTATTAGTCCACTCTGTTCTGTATATTTTCTTTTTATGCTCCTTCTTCACCAACGAAGGATATACATTGCGCAACTAGATAATAATATTTGCTGGGTTTGAGTTTATTATAAACTGTACATTTTCATGAAAATCATTGTTATACCTCATTTCAGCATTCAATTAGCATGGAGGTCCATGCAGTTTCGAATTGGTAATTGTTAGAATGCAATTGTAAGTTTTAATTTATTTTATACAATTAGCTGTAACAAATTTTAATTTTCTCAACATATGTTCAGATACTTTTTCGTCAAGTTTTAGAATGTGATATTAGGTCTCATCTTTTGTAATTAATATTTTGTATCACATAATGAAGTGACAAATTAGGGTCGAAACGTAGTCTATTTCTATTTTGATTGAAAGTTTTCAATGCTAATAAAAAATTGAACTTAACAATAAATTAAATTATCATGTTTTGCCTTACGGGTATACCAACACACACAGATATATTATTATTATTACTAGCGTTATTATTATTATTGTTTTCAGATAAAATATCAATTTTAAGCTAATCATTTTTCACAATCAGCATATCTGCTAACTAATTTGTCTTTAATCCGAATACTGGGGAAAGACGCATTCTCTTAAAATATATCTGTTCCAATGATATTCGTACTATCTAAGAAGGTATGTAATTAAAGTATTATGAGTTTATTTATATCTTATTCACATTAAACCAGGAATTTTGGTTTTAGTAGTTTTGTAACTTCTGAGATAGGATTTTCTACTTCTTCAACTTTTATTACGGTTTATGTCCTATCTGCATATGAAATATTATTACAAAGCAAAATTTTTTTTTTCTCGTTAAGGACAACAAATTTTTAAGATAGATCTAGTAATATAGTTAAATATTGAGCCACGTTGATTCTGAAACGTTGAGATGTCCCAAATGATGAGTCAGACTTCGCGTTTCGCCGCTACCGTGTAACTGAACAGCATCTTGGGGGCTTATATTCGGGAAGAAACAAATTCTTACGACACTCTTTATATATTATCTCGAGACAACTAACCGTTAGTAGTAAATGTCATTCCCCAGTCCATCATCAGTTCTGTACGCTCAAGGACACCTTGATGGTAATATGATTGACAATACCGTCATGCTGACGATGGGAAGAGTATAGTATGCCAGTGATGATATGAAGAATATATACTACACCGAATGACTTCGTAGATCACCAGTTATTCAGTATACCTTCATCGCTTAATATAATGACTTCTACATATTTACTGGCACCATTGCATTATTCACCTGGCTTTATTTAGAAAAATGTATGTTGTGAAGATGTTTAAGATACATATTTTACTCATGTAATCGAGTTATCAATTGAGAATTATTGGAAGAAAATAGGAATCTTAGAAAGTATTACGAGGAATCTGCCTCAGCATCTGCAGGGCATCAGCAACATTAGTAAAACTAAAACTATACTCCTTATTTCACACATTTTTATACTATATATCTTTGACTCATTTAATTAATGGAACTAGTTGTTTGTATACAAGTAAAAAATCAACGACTTACGTAGAGGTGTGAATTGAAAAGTAGTTGACCCAAAATACTCTTCAATATGCTACAAAAATTCACTACGATTATCTATAAAAAAAAACACCAAAATTATAAAATTAAGCAGAATGTTTTTATCAATGAGTATTTTAGGGTGATATATAAAAGTTCATAAATGCCGTGTGCATGGATAAATAGTGCGCGACGAGGCCTGATAGTCTGAGCCGCACCTTGCGCGGACCGCATTCCTCCAGGGTTTCACCTGCAAGCGACCCCGTTACCTTCCTTCCGGTCGCCTATAGGGATATAGTCTCAATCAAAATTGCCCAGAAATAAAAAAAATAAGCCTTTCAATTTCATGTTACTTACTGGGACATTGAACAGAAAGGAAAACTATGTGCATGTGCAGAACAATACGTTCTTCATGTATGGTAACTAACTTCTACTAATCTCATCCTTCATCCAACGCTCTAACCAAACGTATATTGATAGGTGAAATTGACGCTCAAGGAGCGTCTGGCCATACTCAATACGAGGATAGTCTGAAAAGGTTACAGCCTGATTGTGAAAATGACAATTTTGCTTGTCAACATAATGACCTTTAATTAAATATATTTCATCCTGCAGAGTTGTAGTATCTTTTCTGTTCTACTGGAACTGCAGCAATTTACTCGTCTAGAGCCGCAATCATAAATTGATTGGACGAGAAACGTTGACAAGTGAGGAAGATGTTCATTTTTCGAAACAGATCTCAGTCTCAGGGAACTGAAATTGTAGAATAAGGTGAAATTAACTGTGCACTTCCTCAGTTTTCCAATCACTTTTGTAGAGAGGTGTATTTCCCAGAAGGAAACTTTTTTTCTTCCGAGAGCCGGGTGTGTTTTCACGAATTCTTACGTCCAGTTTCATATAGTATTCCCAGTTGTTTTATATTTTTAGAGTTGGAATATCTTCCAACATTCTTCGACAACATTCCTTTCGTATCCCGAAAACTCGACTCTGACGGTGGCTCCGTATTTGCCTTCTAGGGAGCTGTAGAACCATTGCATGGAGTGTTGTTTCAGTTATGGTGCGTAATGGTGAATCGATTTTTCAACCATTGTCTCACATCGACGCAGAAAAATCGCTATTGTTTTTCGTAAAACGCGCCAGGCACTGTTGGGAAAGTATCGTCCAAATGTGGTTTGATCTACAGTGAGCTTGCGTGAAACCTATCTCACAGAAAGAGTTTTAATTAACAATTCCTCATGAGAAATGTAACTTACGCGTTCTTTTTATGTCTGTACAGTATTAGTAATTTCACAAACCTTTGTAAGCTGATCTTCAAAACTAATGCCGTGCCATTTTTCGGACGTCCGTTTCATGGATTATCTTATATAATCAAACTCGGCAGTCCATTTCTTAACGGTGGAAAATTGAAGGAGAAATGTCATTTACGATCCAGCAATGAATTATGATTGGCTTTAAACCTTCTTTTACAAAGAATGTTATCACTGTACCATACTCCATTTATTCACTTCCAGCAACACATACCGCAACTGATTTAAACGATTGCTTCCATTTAGGCAACGAATGTTTCAGAAGATTCAGATGAATTGATCATGGCAGCAACATGATTATTCCCCAAAATGAAAACAATTAATATTAGCAATTTAAAACAATACGTGAATTTAAACAAAACGCTGAGGTGAAAACGAAATATTTCTTTCGCATTTCCTGAATGCTAGTGCTGTCATACTTTGCTTGGTCAGTGTCTCAAGATGATTAAAATTTGATGAAGTTGGGTCAGGTCCTTCTGCAGTCAGAATGGGAGGATTTGAGAGATAGGTTCTTTCCTGGCAAACTTTCTGTTTTAAGGACGAATGGAAGAGGTAAATTTTTCTAAATTTAAATTAATTATGAATCATATCTGCAAAGATTTTAAAATTATATATGTTTTGTTTGCTTTGTTTTTGTCCATCAGTACTTTTTGCCCTTGTATCACAAGTCAAATGTCGTTCTTATTTTACTACTTTTCTTACACAATTGTAATTTAGCACTCCGGCCAGGCAGGATAAAAAGCCCCTTTTGGCTGCTGGTTACCCCTGGGCGGTTATAGCGATCATTTTTCTTTTCACTACCCTTCTCGGCTTAAGTTAGCGTCAGTTCAGGGCACCCAGTACTCAGGAACAGGACTCCGAGACCTTTGGGTTAGTGTGGGACTTACACCTCACTAGATAAACTGCATGAGACATTAAGCCACCTTCTCCTAAAGTCTCTATCACATATGTGTGTAACTCTTCTTCTTTCCTTAGCTCTTCATATCTTTAAGCCGCTGTGTCTAGTATCCTGAATTTCTACAGATCTTCAAGATACATCACGATGCCCCTGTTACTTTTTATTTTCAGATCTTCAAACGCTTGGTGACAGCTGAACACATGCGTACCATTTCCAATTTCGTTGCACTTTGAACATCCTGGGGAAGGAATCTTGCCAAACTTATGTAAATAATGGCTGAAAGGATCGCGTCCCGTTATTACTCTAATTATTTCTTTCCCAAGGAACCCCTTTCCATTTTTCCCTCTCTTCCATTGTAGGTGCTACTTCATGCAGACATCGACCCTTTCCACAATCCGCGCATCTTTTCTTCCATTCTTTCTTAACCCAGTATTCTATTCCTTCTTTGGTTATTTCTTTATTTAAAGCCTCAGCATTTAGCACTATTATATCCATCATCTTGCTGCTCCTCTTCTAATAGCAAGATCAAGTGGGGGATTTCGATAGATTGTCTGCAATGATTCTGCAGCTGTTGATCTGTATGATCTCATTATTAACCTTAATACCCTTCCTTAATGTTTATTGCAAATTCTTTGAATATGTGTGTGTGAGATTTATACAAATATACGTAAAATGTCTGTCGGTGTGTTATTTTAGACATTTCGTTGATTTTAAAATTATTAATATTAAATAGTATGTTTCAAATTATTGTAAGGTCACATTTATGATCAGATAAGGCAATCATAAGCGAAAGTTTAGGATTGCGCAAGAAATAAAAGCAGTCTATCACTTCTCTGAGATCAGTCCCTGAAAAGGTTGAGGTTGAGAGACAATAGATTCGCTGACATCATTTCTTAGGACTGGAGTGCGCCAATCATTTCCGGGGCGTACGGGAGAGAAAGTCTCGCTTCGTATGTGCACAGCATTGTCACTGAATGGGAACCAGAACATAAGTGATATTGACCGCTTTGGACAGTTTTTCTGGGTTACTCACACTAAAGTTTCCCTTCAAAGACGTACTGCGCATTCCAACATCTCCGATGAAAGTCAAGAAACACAATATCTTCAGAAAATAGTCCTGAGAAGACTTTCGTAATATGAACTTTTATTTTCATACTGATGTGAACAATATAACTGAAGGGATTCATTCCCTCGAAAATGCATTATTTCAATTTAGATTTGCTAGTGTCTCCCCTAGCTAGTATTGGTTCTCCAATGAACAATAATACCCATATTTCTAATATCGGAAGGGCGTGGGACAAGTACCCAATGCCCGACCTACCCGATGCAGGTTTTTCTAAGGTTTTCCCTGCATTCCTTTAGGCGAATGCCGGGTAGGATCCTTAAAATATAGCCCGGGGGCCCTAGTTAACCCTTGGCTACCTTCCTCTACCCTTCCGCATCCCCCCTTTCAAGTCCCTTCCTATGCTATTAAAGGGGAGTTGCCCTAAGTGGATTACCCTCATGTAGCCTATTGCCCTAAAAAAAAAAAAAAAAAAAAGTTCACGATATTTTAAACCTGATTAGTCTGATTAGTTTTATGTGGTTCGACATCTCTCTATATAGAGAGTGGACAAAACCAAAATACTGAATAAATTAATAGTTATTAGAATATTAAAAACAATTTTTCGAACTAATTTTCACTTTTTTGTAGAAGTTGCCAAACAAATCCGAAAATATTAAATGAGACCTATAATTTCGTCGAATTAAATACGTGTTTGTATAAAAAATTTTAACTTGAACGCCCAATTACCACCCACTGAGTTTAATGATTATTGGGTGTGACACTAAAAGTTTCGTATTACATCCTGAATTCTGGAATTGACTCAACATTGTGTAATTAGAAACCCAGAAATTGTTCTGGAAAAATGATAAAATTGAATATTAAGGTAAACAGTACTGGAGTTAAAAACAATTATTACTATTAATTTTAAAACAATCGTTTATATGTCAATAAATTACACACCATTATAGTTCACAGCATTCTCTAATGAAAAAATGATATTTTCTTTGTTACTAGTGTATCATCATTATATGAGTTATTTTGCAATATAAAAAAAAAATATTATTAGTTTTTTACAACAAGTAATTAATTTTTTTTTATTTTTTTCTCCTGTGTGTGCCTTTACAGCTGCAACCTACACCAACATAGCTAATATTAAAAAACTAGATTCTAAATTATATTATTTCTTGGAATATATTTGTTATTTAAATTTAGGATGTTTCCATACCCTATGAACAATTAACAATTTGTGTCACCAGAAAAGTGAATTTTCAACAAGATAAAAGTTATTTTTATTTTAATATATATTAAGTTGAAGAGGAATTCTAAAATTTCAGTTTGAGGACACAAACTTTTCCACTATTTTTGCTGGAAAATTGATACTGATTAACAGTTTTGTTGATGGAAATATTGTTGGTAAACAACAAACCACACATAATTATTTGGTAAATGCACAGGCATATTTACTGGGCATCTTAGCATTCATGGTCACATTTCCTTGGGAACCATTTTTCTGGAATGTGTGCGTGATGGTAATGAATCCAGCTTCCTATTATGAACCTTTTAACGATGAGTCTGTTTACATTGATAACATAGGAACAAAGTTCATGGACATAGCAGCCCACATGACATGTGATATTGCTGAATTCTGGATACCTGTCATTCATATATCATCTAATGTGTATACAATCACCTTCATAGTCCAAATTAAGACTTATTTAAAAACAGTACATGTTGACATTATGTATGCCAATTGTTTGTTCATGAGTCAATTAATACAAGTCTTCTGTCTTGGATCAAGGAAATCCACAGAAAAGGAGTGCTTACAATCCTGAAGAAGATATCTAACAGCAAAAGCATATATGCTACACATCGAGCTAGTAATCTTAAAGACCCTTTGCAGCCATTTTGACAATATGTGTGCCATCCTATCATAATTCACAGTTCATTGTCTGCTGCTAATTTTTTTATGAAACTAATATAATCTGAACCACTGTTTCATGTGTATTGTTTTTTTTATAATACATACATGTGCCAATAAAATTAAGTATTTCTGATCTACATCTGTTGATTGCTTATGCAGCACAATAAAATGTTCATTGAATAGAAAATATTAAATAAATGTTTATTCAGTGATTGTTCACATTGTCAGAATTCCCCTATTTTGAGCCCAGCATTATAGTTGAAAGGTAGGCTAATAATTCAAATCTTATCAATATTATAATCAATTCCTTGTCATGCCATACTGTATACAAAAACTTTATTTCATAGTATTGCAATATTCAGAAAATAATGTTATACAATTAATTGTTCAAGAAATCATTCAGATACAATGTTGAAACTAAATTCACTTTCATACTCATATTTTTTTCCCATAAACTTTATTTCATAGTATTGTAATATTCAGAGACAGATATTATAAGATGAACTCTTCAAATAATTGAAGAAGGCATACATTTTGAGAGTGGTATTTGGTCAAAATATACTCCCAGTAATGATAAATGACTCACAAAAATGGATCATAAAATTCATGATAGCACTCAAGATGCAAGTAACAGAAAAGAGTATGGGATGGGTCACATTTGTAAAGAATGAGAGACTATAATAATGAAAAGTTTGAATAAACAGTATTTCTCAGTATTTTTGGTTTGCTGAAGAATAAAGATCATCCACATTATAATAGTGGACTGATAAATAACAAATACAAATACTCATTAAGTCCAAAATGTGAAGTTGAAATGACTAGAACCACAATAAATTTGCCGTTTACATAATATTTTTTTGAAAAATTCAGGTGTCAATAGCAACATGGTCAGTTTTATAAGCAGAATATTTAATATATAAGGCACATATTAATTGGTTAGCTTTCCTTTGCTTTTTTAACTGACTTTGAGAATAGCATTGACATTAAGCAATAATTTATTTGTTTATTAATAAAACTACTTACTAATTTATTTATAAATTTAACTGCTACTTAATCAACTGAATAAATATACTTTGTTTATATTCTTCAAATAACCTTCTGAACAGTAAACTTGCACACAAAAATAATTTGTTTAATTATATACAAAATTTTAGATTGGATATGCCGTCCTCATAAAATCGAAATAATTATTTCTTAAAATGTAGAAAAAGAATAGATGTATTTTGCAAATGTTCAGTTGTGACAAAAATTGAATTGTAGCATTATTAGGAAAATCATAAACAAGAATTATGTTCAAACTAGGAACATTACTAACAAATACAAAATGTGACATGTATTAGCTTATGGATTAAAATTAAAGTATAGATCACACCTTTTACAGAAATCTTCAAAATTTGTTACATATTATGCCAATCTGTCAGTAATAAGAAACTAGATGTGGTATGAATGGAGTTCACAATTCTAATATGCTCACATCTCGCAAAAAAATCACAGAAGTCAATTTTGGGGGGAGTTGAGTAAGGTTATTTGACATTAAATTATTGTTTCTTTATTTATGTATAAGTTATTAATTCTTTGCATTTTCCCATATTGTATTTGCTATATATGGAAATAAAATAATTACTTATTTACTTAATGAGTTTACTTGTAGTTTGTTAATATTATTAAAAAATTCTACAATTTATTGATGTTTAATTGTGTATGTTGTAGCAGTTGATTTGCATCATAAGCTTAATTAAAAACAGTAATATTGTTAGCATTTTTTTAATTTTACAATTTATGAGATTTAGTTTAACATAGATTAAGAATAATAAAGGATCCAATATTGATCACCATTGTCAGAATTTTATAATTAATCATAGTGATCATTCAGCAGTATTTATGATATATATATTAGTAAGGATGTGACATTGTCAAAAATAATTGCAATATTGGTATGGATAGGACAGAGAGATAGGTTGTGGCCTACCTGAAAGTGAAGTGTGGCGTAGCCATAAGGAACTGAAGGTATTTCTTCAAATTTTAGAAGGCTCTCAGCCTCCTTCTTCAGGAAGGAGTGTTACACCATTCTGTGCACCGGCTGGTTGCGGACTCTTCACTTTCAGGCAAGCCACAACCTATCTCTCTGTCCTATCCATATCAATATTGCAATGATATATATATATATATATACACACACATACTGAGTACCTGCTTGTGAGATACAACTTAAAGAAAAGCTTGAGTGACACACTCCTGCTGAGGATGTTACAGGTATACATAAAAACATTTTGTTCTACACAAGTTACTGTTTTATCTTTTTTAAAAGTATATTGTGGTCAACTGTGTAAAAAAAACTTTGCTTAAATTAATGAATATTCCTGCTGAGTTAATGTTATGGTCAAATTTCAGTAATAAGAAATGTATGAATTCAGAAACAGTGTTGACATTTACGGATCGAAATTAATTTGGATTTAATATATCATTTTTTACTAGAAACTATTATTCCATTAAGTAACTGATATGTATTGTAATCATATTATTTTTTTAAATACTTTACTTAGAATCAGAAGTAATAAGTTTGGTCTGTATTTTATCACATCTGATTTACACCCATTGTTAAACCTATAAGAGAGAATTCAATTTCTTTGTCATACTGTTTTAGTAGATAGGGTGATATATAGTTACGGCTCACATGTTTTTTAAGGTATGTGCTACACCACCCCAAGAACAATTTCTCCAATGTAAAATATTAATAAGACTACAATAGAGTTTCCAATACACTGAGTGAAATGAGTGAGTACATAATATGCTTCATTTATAATTCTGTCTATGAAATTGTTTTCCTTTGTACATGTTTTAAATAAAGTCAACTTTAGGAACAAGCCATGCAGAATGTCACTGTTGTTTGAGGTGATTGACCCACAGCACTGAAAGGAGGCAGTTTGTTGAGCATTACAGGTAGTGCATGAGGTTTACACAGAATACTGTGTATGTACATTTTTCATTTCAGAGAGAGATCCTGTGCTGAAATGTAGACATCACAGAAAGTGCCAGCTGGTTGCATTAGACAGAGTGCGTGTGATGTAAGGTAGCCTGTTTAAGGACTATGAAATTGAAGCAGAAATTCACATGGTTAAAACACAATTGTTATAAAGGTTCTAAAAATTAAGAAAAAAATAATTCTTCATAAATTTATTTATATGTCATAGGACATGAAAACATATACACCAGCCAACACCGGTGATATCTCATTTCAACTACTGGATTAGGTATTTTCCCATTCTGCTGACAGTGCGTAGTGTTACTATAATACTATCTGAATTTTTGCTATTAATACTACCATTAATTACATGATCACAATTCAAAAGTAATTATTAAATGTGTTACATATTTTTGCGAGGAACGATTGTGGAAATCATTATGGACACCCAGAAGGGTCCACACTTCTGGCTATGTTGGGTTCACACCCAGCTTAATGTACTCTCTAGTATCTACTCACTAATTCCTTCATGGTGAGGCCTATTCTTAGCGTGTTCGGTACTACTGGTCTTTGGCACCCTTATTTGACTTACACAGTCTTAGACACTATTTATGAAAGGTATTTTCCTAACACCATTTCATATGCATTTTCCACTTTCTCATTCTCAATGATTTTTCATTTAAATTACATTTTTCTTTAAAAAATTGATATTTATTTGTCACTCCTCAAACAGATTTCTCTTTGTTTGTTGGTATGGAAAAGAAGAGAAAGAATGATAAAATGAAGTTTTGTAAAGTAAACAATTCTGTTCATCCTCAAGGCTTAAGGAGCTTCAGTCCAGAACATAGTCATGACAATAGGGAGTTAGAAGCAGTGGTGAAAAAGACAGGGTTATGAGAAATGGGAGATGGAATTCAGAATTAATTAGTTATAGATACCAACAGTTTTAGGAAAGATAATAATAATAATATTTATTTATTGCAGCACTACAGAAGTACATCTTGTACAATGCAAACATAAGCTTCATATATATATATATATATATATATATATATATATATATATATATATATATATATATTGTAATAAACTGATTAAAAATGCGTCTAAATAAAAAGATTATTAAAGGTGAACAATTAAACAAATTTTATTAATGAAGTTATATCACATATAAAAATTACAATAATATTTAAAATCTCAGGGTCTTTACTGGGTTTGATAAATGGGTGAATTGAATTTAAATTATCTAACAAAACAATTAAAGAAAAGAAATAATTAAAGAAAAGAAAATAATTGAAGAACGATCTGACGTATCTTAATGAAATGGTTTACAAATAAATTTAGAGTTCTTTTACTTACGGCCGACCAGGTCTCAAATTTTGGGGTTTTCTGTGCACACGTTTTTGGGGATATCACTGAATTTAAATTGGTTACAAAACACTTGTCGAAACTTTTGGGTCTCTCTTCTGGAAACTGCAACTCCTTCCGGATTAATGATTAGATGGATCATTAACAACTTCCTCTCGATGACATCGGTGACGGTCTCTTTTTACTTATTGAGTTTTTTTTACTGCGGCAGGAAATTATTAGGTTACTGTTTGTGGCTTTACTTATTGAGAAACTTTCCTGTAACCTTATTCGATGAATTACAGACTGAAAAACTTTTTGTTCAATTTTAACTTGGAACCTTTTCGTTTCGCTCCTCCTCGCTGACTGTGTGTTCGTCTCGTAGAATTTTGCCTGCGTATATCTCAACAATGGTTCTATTGACTCGCCGCCCTGTGTCGCGGTGTATGCTTTATATAGTCTAATAACGAGTTCTTTACTTTGCAATTATAACAATGGATTAATTACTAATTACTACATTACGCCCCAAATTCCGTTTGAGAAAGGAAATGTCTGGACTTTACTCTTCGAAAACTGAATTTTATTCTTTTCTCTCTTCTACAATTTTGCCCTAATTTGTCAGATCGCTCGGAAACTTATACCTAATTACCATTCATTTAAAAGATTTACACATTCCCATCAAATATTGGTGCAACTTATTATTTGTTTGATTATCCAAATAGTCTAGATCCTACAATTTATTACGGTTTGAAATTAATTGTGCATTCCTTAAAACTAATGCCATAAATTTTTTTTTTTTAAAAAAAAATTTTTTTTTTTTTAATAATCTTCAATTAACTTAATTTAAATTCATTTAATTTATAATTATCATTCATCTTAAATATCTATGCTGTCTCTTAGTCTGAAGTAAGCTTTGACCTACTTTCTCCAGATGTCAGCTGTTCTTTTGTTTACATCTACCCCCTCCAATTTTCAACTGTCTCACGTGACAACAGCACAGTGCCACGCCCCCTTTTCTTTACACAACAAATATTACTTAAAACATCACATCTTCTACATCAACACAAAATTTAAAATCAACCACGTGACAGCTTTAACATGCCACGCCCCCTTTTTCTCTGCATATTAACCTATGTTCAATCATAAACATCACAACATCTACTTCAATACTCAAATTAAATTCACTCATGTGACAGCTTAACATGCCACACCCCTTTTTCTCTTTTCCAACATTTAATTTACATTTCTTAAAATTATCTTAAACTATTTCATCTTATTTCTACACCTTCTCCTCTATTTACACATTAAACTTCTCAACGTCATTTTCAAATCATTTCACCTGTGAGTGAGCAATCATTCAAAACTTAAATTCTCTCATGTGACAGCTTAAACATGTCACGCCCCCCTTTTTCTCTAACCTCAAAATCTTTAAAAACAAAAACATTGTAGCAACACGCCACGAAATTATCAAGAAAATAAAGAAACGTTCTCGGTCACGAATGCCGCTCGCCTATCCGCAAAACACATCCTAGTGGTCCCCTATCACAAAATGAATTAAGCGAGAATTTTGACCCCCCCAGTATTTCAATGAAAATCATAAGAAACCCATATCCTAATGGTCTTTCTTTCCAACTTCCTAACATCTTCTATTTCCTTCACCAACTTTGGTTAGCATAGCATCAATATTCAATTTGAAGAAAACAAGGAATAGCTTTAGTTTTAAACAGAATAAGCACCTAAAGGTGATGAAGATCAAATTGTTGAAAGGAAACTACAATTTGTAGCAAGAAGGTTCCCTAGGTGTGCTAGACCTATGATAGTTAAACATGACTATCCCCTCAGGTATAAGATGGAAGAAAAACAGAATCTTGAAAATATAGGAAAAATAGTTCTGTTAGCTGAAGTAACCACGTTAGCCACACGTGTAATTAACAAAGAACGTTAATCCTTCTAATTATTTAAATCCCTTCTAAACTTTACATCTTCCCTCTTGTAATATGGCATCAAGTTATACAAATTAAACGGCCTAATTGCTCCTCCATCTTTGTCTTGAATATGATAATAATTTCTGGCTCCTTTCTTTACTACCTTGAATGGGCCCTGATATATCGGTAACAATTTTGCATTTATTTTCCTTATTGGGTCTGGTACTCTCAAACTCTTAACCAGTACTTGGTCTCCCACCTCAAACTGTATTTCTCGATTTTTTTGTTTTTCTCTCCTCCTCTGTGCCATTCTTTCCAAACATTGTTTTACCTTTAATCTAACTTGGTTTACATCCCACCCTGCGTTACTAATTGGATATTCAATGATGTTTTCTATAGGTAATTTTATCTGTTTTCCCTTCTGCACCTCCTCTGGAATCTGTCCTGTGGCTGTACTATATCCTTGATTTATGTACATCTCCACTTTCTTTAAATACTTGCCCCATCTTTCATGTTTATTCATACACATTATCCTTAACATTACTGCTATAGTTCTCATGTACCTCTCCGATGGATTACTTTGTGGGTGCCTAATGGAAGTGAATCCCACTTTTATTCCTATGTCTTTTAAAGTTGTTTTCCATTTATTGCTAGTAAACTGCTTTCCATGATCCGATATAATTCTATCTGGCCTTCCCTCTTCCTCACAATAAACCTTCATCCCTTTCAAACAGTTGTTAGTTTTTGCATCTTTAAGCCCAAATAAACGTACATACTTTGTGAAAGAATCCAATACTACTAAGATAAAATTCCATCTATTTATACTCCTAGTTAATGGTCCTAAAAGATCTAAGTATATTAGCTCTCCTTTCCCTTCAGGTACCACAGTGACAAATTTTCCTTCAAATGTAATATTCCTATGTTTACACAACTGACACATGTGACATGTCCTCACATATTCCTTGATATCTCCATTCATCCCCTTCCATGATAATGTATTTCTCAATAATTTTATAAGTTTACTGCAGCCTGGATGTCCCTGTTGATCATGAAAATATTCTAGCAAATCTCTCCTACACTTCTCTGGCACTTCTAACACCCATCCTTTCCTTGCCTTTTCATTATTTCTAAATATTAAACCACCCTTTATTTTATACTCATTACTACCAATATTTTCCCTGTTTCTGTTCTGTTCCTGTTCTTCTATCTTTTTCTTTAACTCCTTCATTTTATCATCTTCCTTTGTCATTTTAACTAGCTGTCTCGTAATATTCCTCTCCATCACTCCTAATACTGCTATAACCGCTGAACTCTCAAATTCATCTTTCCTCTCATATAAATCACTGTTCCTGCTTAGATAATCCGCTGCTACATTATCCACCCCTTTCACATGTCTAATAATTAAATTATACGGTTCCAATGCTAACGTCCACCTCCTAATTCTTGCATTAGTGTGTTTACACTCCCTTATATACGTCAAAGCCTGATGATCCGAATACAGATACACTGTCTGACCTATTATGTACTGTCTAAATTTTTCTACAGCGAAAACTATAGATAATAATTCCATTTCTGTTGTACAATAGCTTTTCTCGTGTGACCTTAGTCCTCGGCTGGCCAAACAAATCACTGCTTCCCTTCCTTCATCATCCCTCTGTCCTAATATCGCCCCTATTCCTTGCCCACTGGCATCACACCTAATCAAAAATGGCTTATTAAAATCCGGGTGTTCCAATATTACATATTTTCTGAACGCTTCCTTAATCCTTCTCAGGGCTTCATCCTGCTCCTCTCCCCATCTAAATTTATTCCCCTTTCTTAACAAATCGAATAACGGCGCCACTATTTTTGTATAATTTGTCACGAATTTATTATAGAAATTTAAAAATCCTAAGGCGGCCCTTAACTCTCTTACATTTTTGGGTCTTCTAATATTATTTATCTTTTCTAATTTCTCATTACACGGATATATTCCTTTTGCCGATATTATGTGTCCTAAAAACTGAATCTTCTCTCTACATAGTAAGGTTTTCTCTGGGTTAATTGTCAATCCCTTTAGTCTTATCCTCGTAAATAATTCATTTAAGTGCTCAATATGCTCCTCAAAGGTCTCACTCGAAATTACTAGGTCATCTACATAAGTGGTCAGGTATTCTGTCATCTCTGGGCTAAACACACTATCTAACTTCTGTATAAATGCTTGACAACTGATTTTCAAACCAAAAGGCATTCTCACAAACTGGTACTGCTTTCCATCGACTAAAAACGCTGTTAGCTTTCTTGATTCTTTATCCAGCTTTATTTGGTAAAAACCCTTGCTTAGGTCCACCGAACTTAACCACCTTTTATTTCTAAACCTCCTCAATGCCTCATCCATAGTTATTGGTTTTTCACACACATTTCTTATCACCTGATTCACCTTCCTTGCATCTAAACACAACCTAACAGATCCATCTTTCTTCTTTACTACACACAAAGGGTTTACATATTGGCTCTCACATCTCTCTACTATGTTTCCCTTTATTAATTTTTCTATTGCTATCTGTACCTGCTCCTTCAATGCATAGGGAATTGGGTAAGTATGTCCCTTAAATGGTTCATGAGGGATGGTTTCTATGTGATACTCACATTCCTTTAATATTCCTGGTTCCTTATTGAAAATTTGAGCATTCCTTTCGATTATTCCCATCAATTTAACTCTCATATTCCCATCTATTCCTTTCACTTCCCTTACCAGGTCTTCCAATTCATTCAATTTTTCTAGATTTTCTATTCTCTCAAAGCTTATCCTGTCCATACCAGCTATGTAACCTAACTTTTCTTTCTCATTCACTTCCAATAAATTCCATTTAATTTTTATTTCCTTTCCTTCAATGTTCTCAGCTATTCCCTCCAAACTTTCCTCTTCAAAATTCAACTTAGCTTTTATCTTTCTTAGAAAATCTACTCCTAAAATTAAATCCGTAAACAACCCTTTTAAAACTAAACAATTTATTAACACCTTTCTTTCCCTTGACTAACCTCTAATAATATCTGTCTAGCTACCTTTTCCCCTTTTCTTCCCAGTGCTCCATATAATTTTAAATTAGTTACTGGCAGTGATTCCTTAACACAACCTTTCTCCTTCATCAGCTGATAAACATTTTCTTTTATAACTGAATACATGGCCCCTGTATCTACCCATGTTTCTACTTCAAAATCTCCAACCGTCAATTTAATTTTTGCTTGCCCATTATTTACATGTTTACTTCTATCAACTTCCTCCTCTTCTTCTAACAAATCATCCTGGTTAGCCAAAACTTCCTCTACCACCAATGCCCCAATATTCACCTCATTATTCCTATCTGTCACATGTGCTGGAGCTCTACATGCAACATGTTCTAGTTTAAATCTTTTGATGTGCTTGCTACAGCCTGATTTTGCTGAGCCCCTCTGCCTTGGTTTTTATTCTCATGTCTATGGCCTATATCTTCCTCATTTCCATTACTTCTTTCAAACCTATTTCCAAACCCTCTTCCCCTCTGATTACTGCTTCCATAATTATTACCATAACCTCTTCCACCCTGGTTATTATTCCCATGCCTATCTCCATAACCTCTTCCACCCTGGTTATTGTTCTCATGTCTATCTCCATAACCTCTTCCACCCTGGTTATTATTCCCATGCCTATCTCCATAACCTCTTCCACCCTGGTTATTGTTCTCATGTCTATCTCCATAACCTCTTCCACCCTGGTTATTATTCCCATGCCAATCTCCATAACCTCTTCCACCCTGGTTATTGTTCTCATGTCTTAGTCCTCCCATATTTCTTTGGGTTTGTGCTTCTATTCCTTCACATCCCTCTAGAAATTCCAACGCCTTCTGCACATCATCTATTCCAGCCCCAATAAAAATCCTTGCAATGTCCGGTCCAAAGTGGTTTCCCATCACCTTCACTAATACCTTTTCGCTCAAAGGCATGTCTAGGTAACTATTTTTCATGGAGTACTCCGAAAAGTATTGGGCCATTGTTTTCCCTTGTCCTGGTTTATATCTATTCTCATACATTGTCCTTATAACACCGGCCTGTTTTACATCGCCCCAATATTTCCTTAAAAAAATTTCTTTCGCTTCCTCATACGAGTCCCTGATTTTTAATGTGCTTTCTATCCATTGCAACGTATGACCTTCGACAGCCTGCATCAGAACTGTTAATCTTAATGATTGTGGGATTCCTTTAATTTTGAAATATTTCTCTAAATCGTTTATGAATCTTTTCGGGTTAATTGGCCCATGTTCCCTGTACTTCGGCAAGGGTATGTCCAGATTAACCCATGGGTTATTTGTGGACACATTTCTAAATCCTTCCTCTTTTTCATTTTCAGACCTCAACTTTCCAATTTCATCTTGCAATTTATTCTCCCAGATCTTTTCAGTCTCTTTCACCTGGATTATTACATCCCTGTGCACACCTTCAGCTGTGTTCTCTATTTTCCTTTCTAAAATAATCTTTTCATTTTCTATCTGTCCTAATAATTCCTCTCTTTGCTTCCCCATATCTTCCTTAAATACTTCCTGCATCTTATTCGTGCTCTCAACTTGTTTAACCTCTACCCTATTAAGTTTCTCCACTAACTTGTTAGTTTCCTCTCTATTCTGTGTTGAATTAATGTTGATCTTCTCTTCAAATTCTGCCTTTAAATCCCTCATACTGAGTTTAAAATCTTCAGATAATCTCTCACAATTCATTTTGCATTCTACTTTATATTCATTTATTTCGGCCTTTAATTCTACTATGCTTTTATTATTCTCCTCCATAACTTTATCCATCTTTTTATCCAAATTTTCCCCTTTTTCACTCAAATCTGCTACATCTTTCTTTATTTCTTTATTCATATCTGCTAATTGTTCCAATTTCTGATCATTTTTGATACCCATTTCAGCTAAACTTTTATTTATTTCTGCTAAATTTCTATCCCCTTTTTCACTCAAATCTGCTAAATTTTTATTATTTTCAGCCATATTTTTATTTATATCTGCAAAATTTTTATCATTTTTAGCCATATTTTTATTTATATCTGCAAAATTTTTATTATTTTCAGCCATATTTTTATTTAATAATTCTAATATCATCATATATCCACTATCTCCTCCCACCTGTTTCTTGGAATTTTTGCCAATCTCATCACCTAAATTCTGACTTTCTACCTCTACATTCTCCAATTCCTTTAACCCTTCAACTAATTCCATCTCCTCACTTTCGGACTTATCTAACACCTGCTCAAGAAAATCATCATTGATTGCTTGCCCACATTGAAACACGATTTCTTCGGCATCCATTTTATTTCTAATTTTCTCGTCTTTAACTACACTATTATCTACTCCTATCTCTTTCTTAATTATCAACTTCTTTTTACTTCTTAACAACATAAACCTACTAATAATCTTTCTATGCACAATTAATTTTTTTATTTTCTCAAAACATCACACGCGTAAAAATTCCTTTCCAAAAATTTCATGCACATCCTATCCAAATTAAAATACTTTCTTGCACCAATACCGAGGTTTGTCAGATTTCGTTCTTTAATTATTATTCTACCCTATTTATCAAAAAATCGTGCCACACGTTGATGCGCCAATTTGTAATAAACTGATTAAAAATGCGTCTAAATAAAAAGATTATTAAAGGTGAACAATTAAACAAATTTTATTAATGAAGTTATATCACATATAAAAATTACAATAATATTTAAAATCTCAGGGTCTTTACTGGGTTTGATAAATGGGTGAATTGAATTTAAATTATCTAACAAAACAATTAAAGAAAAGAAATAATTAAAGAAAAGAAAATAATTGAAGAACGATCTGACGTATCTTAATGAAATGGTTTACAAATAAATTTAGAGTTCTTTTACTTACGGCCGACCAGGTCTCAAATTTTGGGGTTTTCTGTGCACACGTTTTTGGGGATATCACTGAATTTAAATTGGTTACAAAACACTTGTCGAAACTTTTGGGTCTCTCTTCTGGAAACTGGAAACTGCAACTCCTTCCGGATTAATGATTAGATGGATCATTAACAACTTCCTCTCGATGACATCGGTGACGGTCTCTTTTTACTTATTGAGTTTTTTTTACTGCGGCAGGAAATTATTAGGTTACTGTTTGTGGCTTTACTTATTGAGAAACTTTCCTGTAACCTTATTCGATGAATTACAGACTGAAAAACTTTTTGTTCAATTTTAACTTGGAACCTTTTCGTTTCGCTCCTCCTCGCTGACTGTGTGTTCGTCTCGTAGAATTTTGCCTGCGTATATCTCAACAATGGTTCTATTGACTCGCCGCCCTGTGTCGCGGTGTATGCTTTATATAGTCTAATAATGAGTTCTTTACTTTGCAATTATAACAATGGATTAATTACTAATTACTACAATATATATATATAAATCCCCCCCCACACACACACATATATATATATATATATATATATATATATATATGTTTTTAATCCTCAGCTTAAAAGTAGTTAGTGCTAAGTATTTTATGAAAGTGGGAAAAACATTCAAGAACTTCAGACATATGTAGTAGAAAGTCTTTTGTGTTTTTGTATAATTATATCTAAACAATACTAAATTGCTTCTACTTTTGTGTTGTGATTTTGAGTCTTCACCCAGGTTGTCATAGTTCTGCTGATTTCCCTAATATACATTAGAAATTAGTAAACAAACATACACTGTCATAATTCCAAACTTTTCAAAGGATACCTTACAATGACTTCTGTGTGGGAAGACTGCGGATCCACCTAACAGCTTTTCTTCTGAAGTTTGAATATCCTATCTGCTGAGGAATTATGGCCCCATAGAAGAGGTCTATAAGATAGATTGCTATGTACCTGGTCAAAATGTATGATTCTTAGGACTTCTGTGTTAACACTTGTTCTTAATCTTCTCAATAAATAAATGCCTCTACCAGTAGTTGAATATGTTTACCCCACTTCAGCCTAGCATCTATTGTGAACCAAATAAAATTTTCACAGTGGAAATCTAGATCTTGTGTTTTACCTACATTTAGACAGAGCAGGTTCACTGTACACCAGTTTTTCACTGCTACTACACTCTCCATGTTTATAGTGTTCACTCACTAGTTCTAAAGATTTTAGAGTGTGTATGTTCAATTATACATCCGTGGAGCAAATTTGACCAAATTTCGTTCATGTGTTCCTTTCGAACTGGAAAAAAACACATGCTCAAATGGATGATATTTGCGGGGTCAATGAGGTAGTGTTAAGTTGATTGTGTATAATTTCTACCCCTTTCATCAGGGGAGGGGGGTTTAAACCTAACAGAACACCCCTTTGTCACAAAATATGTATTGAACCTAATTTATATCCTAATCCGATATTTTTATTTGACCTTGAACTTTTAAGTTTGATCTTAAACTATTAACATCATTTAACATTTGAACTTCGTAATTGTTTTTTTGCCTTTAACTTAACCTTTGGCTAAATATAACATTTCTCATTTCTACTTGCCACAGAACTTGGATACGGATAGAACATGGATGATGGACAAAAACAATTCCACATTCGGATAAACACTTCAATTAACTTCAATTAAAACTAATTAAGACCACTATAAAACAACAACGGGATATCCAACTCCATCAGTATGCACCCAAAGTCTAAGTATAACACTTCCAAGTGCGCGTGTATTACATGTTGGAAACAACCAGCGCAGTGTCCAACATCTGATATATGCAACGAAGAAATCAAGAAACAATTACTACAATCTGAAAAACTCCAGGAACTAATTCATCAAGCAAAAAACAATGAAGAAAATTGGGACAACTATATCGAAGAAGAAAAAAGACCAAACTGTGAGTACAATGACATTTATATCTTGGACGAATCAAACAACAAATACGGACGAATATCCAACAATAACAACAAACAACAACATAACAATAAAATTACCACCAAGAATTTACATTATAGAAATAACTCCGACACTAATAACACCATCAAAGGCAAAAATATTGAAAGAAACGATACAACCTTTATTACAAAATACAACAAGAGAACCACACCTCCACCTACAATCACACTTTCAGATAGTAAAAAACAAAAAACAAATGTACTTAACTCTATCGAATGTGACGTCACGTGTTACGAGAGAATTAATAATATATACAGCCCTAGACCTTCTACTAGTACAGCCGAAACAAACGTGGTTTTACCAAAAATCGATAACAGAACCATTCCAACAAATGACAACACAGACGATAGAACAATTACAGAACGTACGAAGAAAGATCGACTTTGAAAATACATCCACAGACAGATATAATTCAAACAAGAATGACAATATTAATAACGATAACGAGAATGACAACACCAACGCCTCCATCTACACCTTCATCATACACAAAGCAAACTACAAAGAAAACATCCTCATCCCAACCACCTCCAAAACGAACTCGCCATCATTCGGATTCTTCGACCACGGAGACCACTACCATTTCATCTTTGCCTGCACCCACGAAAACAATGTTACAAGATCCGTTAATAGAATTTTGGACTACATCAAAGCAACTGGTCAATCAGTTGCAGAAGCAGCTAACACATTACAACGAGTCCGCCTCATTAAACGATTCCTTTACTATTGCATCCGTAAAGGTATCAGTACATTTCTGCCATATGGAAATATACCGAGACTAATTTTAAATATTATCCAAAATCTTTCAACAAACATTGACGATACTAATACAAGAAACTACTAAGTTGATTATATACAACAACTAATACAAGAAAATAATATCCAAACATACCAACAATTTATTAAAAAAATATGTAATCAACTTGGTAGTTTCTTGTATTAGTATGTTTAAAATATTTTTTTTCTTCAATATACATTTCACACGGTTCTTGAGTAGTGTCTGTATCGTCAATGTTTGTTGAAAGATTTTGGATAATATTTAAAATTAGTCTCGGAATATTTCCATATGGCAAGAATGTGTTGATACCTTTACGGATGCAATAGTAAAGGAATCGTTTAATGAGGCGGACTCGTTGTAATGTGTTAGCTGCTTCTGCAACTGATTGACCAGTTGCTTTGATGTAGTCCAAAATTCTATTAACGGATCTTGTAACATTGTTTTCGTGGATGCAGGCAAAGATGAAATGGTAGTGGTCTCCGTGGTCGAAGGATCCGAATGATGGCGAGTTCGTTTTGGAGGTGGTTGGGATGGGGATGTTTTCTTTGTAGTTTGCTTTGTGTATGATGAAGATGTAGATGGAGGCGTTGGTGTTGTCATTCTCGTTATCAATATTAATATTGTCATTCCTGTTTGAATTATATCTGTCTGTGGATGTATTTTCAAAGTCGATCTTTCTTCGTACGTTCCTAATATTGCTTTCTGTAATTGTTCTATCGTCTGTGTTGTCATTTGTTCGAATGGTTCTGTTATCGATTTTTGGTAAAACCACGTTTGTTTCGGTTGTACTAGTAGAAGGTCTAGGGCTGTATATATTATTAATTCTCTCGTAACACGTGACGTCACATTCGATAGAGTTAAGTACATTTGTTTTTTGTTTTTTACTATCTGAAAGTGTGATTGTAGGTGGAGGTGTGGTTCTCTTGTTGTATTTTGTAATAAAGGTTGTATCGTTTCTTTCAATATTTTTGCCTTTGATGGTGTTATTAGTGTCGGAGTTATTTCTATAATGTAAATTCTTGGTGGTAATTTTATTGTTATGTTGTTGTTTGTTGTTATTGTTGGATATTCGTCCGTATTTGTTGTTTGATTCGTCCAAGATATAAATGTCATTGTACTAAGAGTTTGGTCTTTTTTCTTCTTCGATATAGTTGTCCCAATTTTCTTCATTGTTTTTTGCTTGATGAATTAGTTCCTGGAGTTTTTCAGATTGTAGTAATTGTTTCTTGATTTCTTCGTTGCATATATCAGATGTTGGACACTGCGCTGGTTGTTTCCAACATGTAATACACGCGCACTTGGAAGTGTTATGCTTACACTTTGGGTGCATACTGATGGAGTTGGATATTCCGTTGTTGTTTTATAGTGGTCTTAATTAGTTTTAATTGAAGTTAATTGAAGT
Organism: Zhengitettix transpicula; assembly: GCA_037074705.1. Lineage (NCBI taxonomy): Eukaryota > Metazoa > Arthropoda > Insecta > Orthoptera > Tetrigidae > Zhengitettix > Zhengitettix transpicula. The sequence goes on along the minus strand of CM073591.1, from coordinate 199,071,947 downwards.
GTTTATCCGAATGTCCATCATCCATGTTCTATCCGTATCCAAGTTCTGTGTCAAGTAGAAATGAGAAATGTTATATTTAGCCAAAGGTTAAGTTAAAGGCAAAAAAACAATTACGAAGTTCAAATGTTAAATGATGTTAATAGTTTAAGATCAAACTTAAAAGTTCAAGGTCAAATAAAAATATCGGGTTAGGATATAAAGTAGGTTCAATACATATTTTGTGACAAAGGGGTGTTCTGTTAGGTTAAAAATAAAGAAAAATCAACGGAGATTTGAGTCGAATCCGGAGTTATGAATATCGCTGAGTTTAATTAAGACATTCAACTTGCCGGTTAAGTTGTACTTCAACCCCAAGGGTGAGGTGGACAGGGAAAACAATGTTCTGCATACAAAATTAAAAACATGTGGAGAAATAAACCAAATTTTGTACTAATGTTACGAAACTAAAAAATAATGCATGGGGGTGGAAGGAATAGCATTTACAGGGAGTATTTTTGAATTCTTAAGTATGGGGATATTTTGGAACCTCTTTAGGTACCAGAAGTATTTTAGTGTACCGGAAATATTTATCACGTTCCTACTGTACCGAGAGTAATTTTGACACACTCAAGGTAACGGAAGTAATTTTGTCCTTCTTAGTCTAAAGAGAATATGGTTCATTATCTTCATGTAATGCTTAATATTTTTGACCCACCTAATATACAGGTAGTATTTTCGTGCGAGGTACTGGGAGTATTTTTGACCCTTTTTTAGTAGCGAGAGTATGTTTGTGTATCTTAAGGTACGGGGATTATTCTTTATTCTCTTAATGTCTAGGAAAAATTTCTGTTTACATTAAGGTACAAGGATTCTTTTTGAGTCTCTTAAAGTATCGTGAGGATTTTTGATTCTGTTTTGTACAGTTGTGTTCTTAACTTTCTTAAGGAACCAGAAACACTTGTCACTCTCTTACGCTATCGGTATTATGAGTATTATTGATTCTCTTAAGATGTGGCAAATAATTTTGATTTTTTTAAGGTACCAAGAGTATTTTTTGCTCTCAATGATACCGGGAGTGTTTACTACACTCTCATGGTACATGCAGAAATTTTGACTCGTTTACAGCACCAGAGGTATAATTAACTCTCTTAAGATATTTGTGACTATATTAGGGTAATGATTATATTCTCAAGTCTCTTAGGTTACCAAGAATAATTTTGACTCTCAACTTACTGAGAGTACTTTTGACACTCTTAAGATACTAAGAGTATTTTTCATTTATGATATCGAAAGTATTTATGTTTTCTAAAGGTAAGGGGTAAGGGTTCTGATTCAATAAGCATTCACTCTGAATTGGTAGGTTAAATCACTTCTTGAATAATTGATTAAACTAGAAATAAATACTTTCTCAATACCCGGGTAACGCCTTTCCCCCAGCAGGTTATTATTCTAGTGTAGTATCATGAAGAAAACATTCTACGTTTAACGAAATCTTAACGAACGAAGAAAATTTAAATTTATGTGCATATTTCAATATCCATATTACAGTTAAGGGAGGAAATATTTAATTGTAAATTTATTTAAATAATATAATATTGCCACATCTGACAGTCGGCAGGTTTGACTCAGTGCTAGCGTGCGTCTCTGCAAAATTGAAAGACTCACCGCAACAGTTTTTATTTACTTAATTTGTTTACTTCTTAGTTCTAGAAGTTACTGTTATAGTAATTTTCTCGTTATTAGAAAGTTCTGTACTGGAAGAAACCATTGTATTGTCGATCTGCTGTGGCGCAGCGGACAGCGTCACTTCATCGCACCGCAAAGGTCTCCGGTTCGATTCCAGCATTGGTATGTGGGCAGTAGGTGGAAGAAAAACAATGTTTAACAGGAGTTACAAAAAATAGTTATTTACTGTGAATATAGTTTTTCATTTATTCAGAAAATTACAAACAAAGACAGAAAAAGGGTTTTAAAATCAACAATTGTTTAGTTCCACGTTTTCGATGTCAATTGGAAGACCAATAGTACAAAATCTTATCATTTTAAATTGAGTTCTGTTAATTACGTATTGCTTCCACATTCTCATCTCAACTAGTGGTTCTAGAATTTCCGCGTTTCCACGAAAGGATCGGCTACGTGATCAATAAAGCGACTGCCTTTCAGAAATTACGGAATTCCTGCCGTGAAGTATCCCGCAGTGCGAAAGTAGTTTATAAACAAAGTTTGGAGAGCAGATAGATGTTAAGAAGAATATTAGTATTTCATAAGATTTTATTTATTCTAAATGACGAAATTAGCATACAATAATTTGATTATTTTTAGTATTTCAGCTGATTCCTCAATGACGTGTTTCAAATTGCATGAATGAAATGCGTAATATCCTGATGTCGCCCACTGAGTCGCGATCGTACTCTGCTTAAATTTCGTCTTTTCAATATCCTTGGCACCTTCTACATTATTGCATTCCATATATTATTTATACTTCACTTATTAAGTACTATAAAACGTACGGAACCTAAAGGATTCAATAGAATATATAGAGACACAACTGCACTAGTCAGTTGATAACAGCTCTAGGCTCTTGCGTTTTTTCTGCACTTGAATAAAGGAACAATGTTTCAAGAAACTTTGTGTTTTATTTATATTATCACTTCTTTTTTCTCTATTTGGCTATCTTTCTTATTGTTAATTTTTAATCAGACGTAAATATTTCATTTTTTTATCTAGTTTTGTGATGAACTGAGCTTTACAGACTTTTATTCTAAATTTTCTTATCCTTTTGTTCTCATTTCGTTCAATGCTATGAATCTAGAATATTTTAGATTTTGCGCGGATACGAGCATTCTGTTGTAAGTACTTTTGTAGATTTGAATATGGGATTTATAGAATATATAGATTTGAATGAGGAGATACGGAGGAATGTTTAAGTTTGTGCAAGTAACAAAGTTTATCTTGCGGTGTTCTAATACCATTCATAATACAATAAACCGTGTGAGCAATATTTGAAGTATTTAATTTAATAAGGGCTGCTTTATCAACAATCGATACAAAAGTTTTCGAGAATGGAGTTCATATCCTCCATTTTTCTGTTATCAACTCGGTGACATTCTGCGGAATAGAATTTCTCTGGGGAAAGGTTTCTGATACGTTCCAATTTCTCCGGATTAATTGTTTAAATTAAATTATCACAAATGTACATAAATTGTGATTTATGATTTGAAAGATAAAATTAAGATAAGTGTACCCTGAAATAATCCGTATTCAGGTTGCATATAAGGTAATCAATTTTTCTTTTTGAGTGAGCTCTTTAAAAGATACGAAAATACTGAAGGAATTTAATAAACTACGCAGCTGCAGCTTCCTTTGAGAGTTACCCAGGAAGTTTATATTAAAATCACTCCAAACTGTAATATTTGTATTCTGCTCTATCTTTATTAAAATCTTTGTTTATTAGACTGAGAAAAAATTAATTTTCCTTTTGTCCGATGCAAAATATTTCTATTAGATTTATCAGTTGTCACTGAGAAACAAACGAGCATTTCCTGCACAATATTATAATATGTCTATTAGATTGCTCGGTTATCAATTCAATGGGGCTGTATTCCAATTTACATTGTAGATTTAAACACGAACATCATTCCTGTCTTTGCAACAATTAGCAATGTAATGTTATAAAATGGATAAGGTTATTTTTACTATTTATTTTTAAGATAGTTAAAATTATTACTTAATTATTTCTCTTTGAAAATATTTAATTGTTTATAAATTATTTAATTGCTTTTCAGGTGAAGTTACGTAAATAATTAATATGTAAATTTTATTAACCCAAAAAGGACATTAACTTTATGCTCTTATCAATTGAAATACCAACGCCTATTTTACAAACATAAAGAAAACAGAAATTTTCTATTTATCACAGGGGTTGGTGGGCCAAAATACAGTGGTCATATTGCTTTAAAGAATCGACTTTGATGGTATGGTCTGTTGGTACATTACCACTTGCAGGTCTGGCAAGTCAGTACTTCTCAGATGGCTTGTATGGACTAGGCTATAATAATATGTTTTTTTTTACATGATTTGTATTAATACAATATTAGAAATAGTCAGTCTTAAAAATATAATATATATATATATAATACATAATTTACATACAATAACACATATTTTTTATTCGATTACAAATCTTTCATACTATACATAACTTTTTCAGATAGAAATTGTTTTATGTCACTTTTAAATAAATTTTTCACCCTGATGTAGTCTGTTAAATAATATAATTCCTTTGAGGAGTGGGTCCTTCTCCGTTTTCTTTAAATTTTTCATAACTCTAAAATAATTTTCCCCTCTAGTTTTTCTATGGTTTATTAAACTTTGACCCAGGTGAGTTTTCTTTTTTACCATAGTTATATATATATTCAATAGAAAGCTAATAAATTGTTTTCTCTAAAGATTGTTCTGCAAGATTTCCTTAGTTTCATTCCAAAAATATACCTATTTACCAGTTTTTGGTGCAATTAGAAGTCAATCCATAATTATAGCTGCAGCACAACCCCATATTTCGATACCGTAGCTTAGATGTGGACAAATTAACCCATAATATACATTAATGAGGTTGTCTCTAATACTGTAGATAGTCTTTTTAAGGCATATACATTGCTGTTTATTTTTTTGCATATATTTCCAATGTGTTCAACCCAGGATAATTTAAAGTCAAGTTGTATACCTAGAAATTTTGCTGATTAAACAAGCTGAACGACCGAATTATTTTTATTTTTTGCCATTTTGTTAATTGTCAAGTAATCAGTTATTTGGTCCATACTATTTTGTGTGATCAAGCGTGGTAATCCTCATTGTGATGCCAGGAAAGGATAGTTGTGTCATTAGCATAGATACATTTTTACTTCCATAGATCGTAGGCATATCATTTATCATATACAATAAGAATAGAAAAGGCACCAATATAAATCCTCATGGACAATTATTATTTTTTCAGATTTAGTTACTTTCGTAACTCCACCTACACGAATTTCTGTGTACTGATACCTATTTTAAAGATAGGATTTGAAAATATTAAGGACTGAGCATCTTACAACATAGACTTCCAGTTTGCCACATAGTATGGAGTGGCCCACTAGGCCAAATGCCTTTGACAAGGCCATAAATGTTCCTGTAGCTTGACATCAATTATCTAATTTGTTATGAAGTGTAAGTACAAATTATGTTGCAGCATCTATCGTAGATAGACCTTTACAGAATCCAAATTGATTGCTATTATGTATGTCATTAGGAGGTAATAAATTAATCTACTATAAATAACTTTTTCAGCAACTTTGGAGAAAGTTGTAGTTGAAGAGATGGGTCTACAGTTAATTACATTACTTTACCTCCTAATTGCTTAAATATTGCTTGAATATTGGTCTAACTACTGAAGGATTTAGGCAATTTGGAAAATTTACTTCACTAATACATAGATTTATTAAATTAGTTAGTGGTTGTAGAATAGGATGGCCACATTGTTTTAGAACATGTGGAGATATCATCCCATCCACTACTATATTATATATTGAGGTTCTTTATTATAGTTTCAACTCAATTGATGTGACTGTTTGTAAGTATAAGGAGTTACTAACATGAAAGTTATTTTTATTATCATCAGTATCAGTGTTATAATAGCTTAGATTTAGAAAATGTTAGTTGGACAAGTCACTAACAATCTTAGGATTATCTACCAATTTTTCATTTACCATCAGATTTATATTCTCATTATCAATTGTTTTTCTAAACTTAATCAGATTACTTGCAATTTTCCACATTTTCTTACTTTTATTATTAGATTTGCCTATTTTATTACTATAGTATTCTAATTTGCATTTTTGTAAATCATTACCATATTCGCTTCTTAGTTTGGAGTGCTTATTTTTATAAATTTTGAATCCAATCTGTTTAAAAAATCTGTAAAATTCTCTCATGTTATTTCTTAATTTAATGCATTTTTCAGATATGTACTTTGGTTTCACACTTTGATTTATCATATTACTATTTTAATAGGTGGACATGCAGTGTTGAAGGATTTGAACATAAGACTATAAAAAACTTCCCACTTATCATTAATATCTCCAATAGTATCCACCACATCCCATGAAGTATTATAAAGATTATTTACCAGAGTTAGCAAATTCCTAGCAGTAAATTTTCTCCTATACTCTACTGTTTCCCATTGATTTACACTTAGACTGCTGTTTTTCAATATTAGCTCTTGTCCATAATGATCTGATACATAGTGGTTAATTATATTCCCTCGTATTTCCTGGAAATGGTCTCCCTACCAGCCTACGGGTTCTCGTCGCCAAGACAGTGCAAATGTCCTCCACTCCCAAACTCTCTGAACGAAAACTACAAAACTAACTTCCTCTCCAAAACCCATCTTCTTTATAAGTTATCCCAAACTAACTGTCCTCCAGTTCTAAGCTTATTAACCGCCAACTAAAAACTAACTTCGTCTCCAAAACCCAACTTCTTCATAACTTCCCCAAAAGTAACTTATAACATCACAGAACGTACTGTCCTCCACACTCCAAAACGATCTAACTTATTCATATCCTCCCAAAATATCACTCACTCCTGCTCCTAAAGTAACTTATAACAACCCAGAAGTAACCAAATTCTGTTTGCTCTGCAAGCTTTCTTCACATCTCGTTTATCCGAAATTTCCTCCCACAGGGTCTTGGATTCTGCTGTTATTATCCAATAGGAATCAGATTTGTGCCCCTACAAATCTCAATATTTTAATTAGCCTCACCCCCTCAGGGTCCACATGGTCGAATTCAGAGGCGATGGATATATGTCCGAGACGGTGGGGACCGCTGGACACAATACCCTCCGAATTAATTTATCCCGCTGGTGTACACTACATCATACATCCGTATAGAACAGCCATCGTTGTTCATCATGGACTGAAATTCGAAATTTTAAGGTTTCCTCGAGTGTTGAGCAATTTGCTTCTACTCAATTTTGCCAGTGTTCTGTCAACGTCATAACATCCACTTTAACTTCATGAAAGAACAGCCCTACTTTCGTATTTCTTAGACTTTGAATATTTTGTTGGCATATAATTAATAAACTGGCTATAACAGTTAGTTAAACACGTTGATGTCTCGCTTAATTCGATTCCGATGATCAAAGTGTAGGAAAATATTCAGAACCAGAGTTACTTACTTACTTCCTGGCTCGACAGCCCCGAAGGGACTTGGCCTACCGAGACGGCTGCGAGACTGTCATCTTACGTGACACATTCTGGCTTTAGGATTGGGACCTGGTCAGAGTGTCGATTCTCCCATAGTTCAGGCCGGCAGAACCAGAGTATGTGGATAATATAATATACGACTGAGCGCTGAAAGAAAATTATTTTTAAGTTTAGCGGGCTTATACTAATAAACTGGCGGAAGAAGAGAATTTGAATTCTACAAGAATTCCTTTGAGCCCCAGTTTAGTGTATTTTGTGTTGGTGCTACCATTTGATGTATGTGTGTTTATTATACTCTCCTTCCCCATTTCCCCCCACTGGCAATTGCGCCACACACCATAGATACCGACACCTGCTACAAGCATTGAAGGTCAATGTCTCTGCGTCACTGACTCGCCAGATAATAATGTGGATAAGAGACTTTGAATTCTGCACATAAAATATTCATTGGGAATATATAATAATATTTATATTGAAATAAATTTTGCCTCCAAGAAACTAAAATGCCAAATTGATGTCTAAAAGTTAAAATGTATTTTGTACTATTATAGAAAAATAGTGCAGGACTGATATAATACACAACGAAATTGTGTAGAAAGTTATAAATTGTCTACGCAACTTATTGAGAAAAAAGTGAAACCATATGTGATTGGGAAATTTTAAATGTCAAGAAATAATTTCATAGTACTGTACAATAATTTATATTATTTTTATGTAATTAATACCTTGCTGAGGACTATGGGATTTTACAGTGAACAGAGAAACGATATGGACAATTATCAGTAACTAGCTGGGTGTCCGGCGTTGCCCGGATTGTTATAATTGAACTCAGCGATATCCAAACCCCGGGTTTCACTCCAGCTCTGTTTTTTATATAATTTTATATAACGCTCCTCCACCTCCATCCATAAAGGTGTTCTTATTTCATTCCGACAGGGGTTGAAATAATACACAAAAATAGTTGGAGAAACGCTATCTATCTTGGTGACCCCTAAAAAGTTTCTTTCGTTTTAACACGTTTGAAAATGTTGTCTAGAAAGTTATAAATTGCCTCTGGGGTTACAAGGTAAGCTGAATGTCACAATTAATCTGAGCGACATCCACAACACCGGATTCGACTTAAATATCGGCTGTTTTTGCGTTACGTTTCAGTAAGGCCCCTCCAACAACACCCCTAAGTGTGCATTTCTCCCATTCCGAAAGGGTTGAAATTATACACAGAAAAAATCGTGAGAAACACTATCAATCTCATTGAACCCAAAAAAATTAATTCGACGCAAATATATTGTAATAAACAACCGGATGTCAAAATAAAAAAAATTATATTTTAACAAACAAACCAATTTTATTTATCAGAATTTACAATTATACAATTCAATATCATAAAAAGATCTCTTTCTCTCATGGGTCTTTACTGGGTTTGATAACGGACAGAACACTTAAATAATCAAATAACCCAACATTTATCTTTAAATTAAACAGAAATATTTAATCGTCTAGACATCGACGAAACTTATTAACAAACTTAGAATTACCAGATTGATTCTAAATTTAAAAGAGTTTATTCTATTAACAAAAAGAAGAGAACGATATCTGACTGTATATTTTAATTCCGTTTACACATATTAATACCATAAATTTCAACTTACGATTACTCAGGAACATTTGGCTCGTTCATTACACACACACTTTATAGACTGGACGTTTACACACTGACTCTAACACATATTATTGGTTCGACGATAGCTGATTCTCCATACTCGGTGATGGACATCCCACTTGCTCGTGCTGAAACTACTCAACGCTGGATGCTGTGTCCTGGTCTCCTACCATCGAAGACAGTGGTCAAATTTTGATATTACACCAGATTGAACTTCTGCATACAAAAATGTTTATCGCTGACATAAATTTGCTATTTCTCTCGCAGGCTGCAAATTTTCTCCATACTGGGTGCTCACAGCTCCCCCTCCGCTCTGACACTCAACTGCAACTAACTCCAACTAACTCACAAAAATCCTATCTTCCCTTTATATATGACCGTCCCTTCTCTCTTCTCCTTTGTTCCAAAACTACGTCGCAACTGCTCATTGACAGTCTCTCCATTATCCCGAGATTTACACTCTGCAGATGCTACTCCCCAGCTAGCAAATATCTAGCCGCTCTGTCTTGTCACATCGAGACAGGACCCGTAATTACTTTGCACTTGTATCCTCACCCCCACATGTGCGCTTTTCCAAAATTCTTAAGACCACCCGTTGATCCTAAGTCAACATTGCCACTTCCTGTGAAGGCCAAGACCATTCATCCGAAACAATGCATTCCCTCAATGCATTACAATATTTATAAAAAAATATATTTTTAAAAAATTTCCTCCCAGCTTCACCCCGCTCCTGGGGGTGACAGACGTGTCTTACTCCCACAGTGTTTGTTTTCATTAGAAAGGAACACGTGCACGAAATTTGGTAAAATTTGCTCCTCAGGTGTTGAATTGTATGTGGAACACACATACATACACGTTCTATTTATTCGAAGATCGATAATGCATTGTGTCAGTATAAATTTAGAATAAGTCTGGAACAACTATCCAGCTGGTGTAGGAAAGCAGAACCATCAACAGGAAGAACGTGATAAAGTATTTAAAGTTTTGATATTTTATATTTATTATTCTGAATGCAATTTTTTCAATTTTCCCTACGATTACGTGATAATTGAGTGCATCATGAATCGAATAAAAATAACGGATGACAACTTAACGTAAACGCTAATTTTTAGATGATAATGAATTATTCAATTTCTTAATTTAAAAAACATCATAATTAATTGAATATATTTTCATATGTTAAAATCAAATTTTCAATGAGTTATTGACATTTCAATAAATAACAAATTAGTTCATGCAGTTAAAAATCTTCAATATCCTACGAAGTAGTATTTTAATATAATGTTAAATCTTTAATTATTAAAATGATTCACCATAAAATAGACTAGTTAGTTAACAATTATTTAGAATTTTCCTCAAACTGTCGTTGTGATCTATTATATTACAAATACATTGCTATTATTTGTGTACGTTAGTCAGAGAACTAAATTAATGCCAGTTGTTATGCATGTTTATTCTGTAATATCATTGTGTTAGTCGCTCAAAGTTGTTGATGCCCTTACTAGCCATTTATAAACGTTTTGAAGCCGAGAATCAATCAAGATGATTGATTGTTCTTATATCAGTGCTTTCAATTTTCCTCTCCTGCAAAAATATTCGAGTTGTTTTCAGCCATTTCCACAGACGTTATCTCAACGAGTAGGCTATCATCTTAAGGAGAAGCATCACATTACTGAAATTCCACATGCGGTATTGCAATAGACCTATTATATTATAATTTGTTCTCCGAATAGGGAAAGAGAACTAATATTACGCGTCATTCACTTTCAATGCTCATTATCTTTGGCCTGAGAAAACTGCATTACATACGGTTTTTGACACTCCCCATATAACGTTATATTGAAACTCACTAACAATGAATTATGCCTGCTTTAAATTATACACGCACCATTTTATGTGTTATATAAAGGCTTTATGAATTAATAATCGAATAGAATCAACTCATCGCGCGGTACATTGATTACGCAGTGTAAAATGTGCATGAAAGTGACCTCAATGTTAAATGCGGCATGTAAAGTGCAGTTTGCATTCGAAATCAAATGCGTTCCTACCCTTCATAACGTGGCATGTGATTCCCCAAATGACACAACACATTTCGATGCCGGGGAGGTTGGCATCGCACAAATATTCAGAACCAAAGTTAACTGGATTATATAAAATTTGGATGTTCACCGAAAGAAAATTACGTTTAAGTTCCCCCTATACAAATAAATTGGCGGAAGATCAGAATTTTAATTCTACGAAAACTTAGAACTGCCTCTGTTTCGGCGACTCGTCATGAATTGGTGGATAAGAGAGTTTTGAATTCTGGACAAAAAGTGTTCAGAGTGAATGTTTAAGAACATTTATTTTGAAAGAAATTTTGTCTCCTAGAAACGAAAGTTCCAAATTAAAATAATTAGATGTCTTAAGTCAAAATGTATTGTAATTCCAATTAAAGAGACCATTAATTGTTTTAATTAAATTGGATTGTTAGCGGTCCGAGTTGCCAAAGAACGACAATGGCTGGTAATTCGTATGTCGGCGGAGCCTTTGTTGTGAACTGCGTTCTGTACGAGAGTTAGTCAGTCTGCGGCGAGAGGCGAAGCAGAAAAGTCTGCGGCGAGAAACGAAAGAGATCAGTCCGGGAAACTGAAAACGTAGAAATGTGGATGCTGATTTAAAAGCATGAATACCGCAGACCAATAAGTCCAACTGCGAGATCTATTAGTTTACATAAAACGCGAGTAAACAGTTTTAACGGAGAGACTCAAATAATAATCGCAAATTTGGAAACAAAAGGTTTTGCTTCACACAGACTGAACTAAATTTCGCATAGAGGCATCAAGGAGACCTATGTCCGAGGGCTGACTGAGGGGCGGCTGATCCAAAGTTCCAGGTGGCAGAGAAAGAGAACGACCGTGTGCATTAGAAACATAATGTGTAGAATCAGCGAATAAAGGCTTTTTTAGTGAGTGTTGTCTTCAAGCTCCAAGAATCAGATCTGGTACCAGAAAGACATCCAAGAATCAGATCTGGTACCAGAAAGACATTCGTAAGTACAAAACAATTATTTAAAATCTGTAAACAAGGATTAAAGGTAGAAGTCAGATTTCGTTCGTTTTCCTTTTCATTTAGTTTCTTTCATTTCGTTTACTTTCATATTGTATTAGCTTCAATGAGTTTGAATTGTTAATTATTAAATTGGATTGTTCTTACTATCAAACCCAGTAATGACCCTGAGATAAAGAGAATTTCGACGTATTTGATTGTAAAATATAAAGTTGTATTTTTCCTAGAACGCCACGAATTGCAAAAATTGAAATAAAATATTTGTTTGTTAACTTGATGAAATTCGGCGTAAAAAGCAGGGATTACAATTTGTACTTTTAAAGAATAAATTTTTAAATCTTAATAATTTTGTTAATTAATTATTTTAATTCAGACCACCTTTTAATTATTACATGAATTGGCTTCCACAACGTGAGGCAAATTAATTTTTTTTAAAAAAACTTATTACAGTATATTTATCTATGAATGTAACATTCAAGATCAGTGACTCGTCAGGTAATGTTGGATAAGAGAAATTTAATTTTGCACAAAAAATATTCACTGGAAGTATATTGTAATGACCACCAATGTATCTAACGTAATAAATTTCTAAATTATATATATATATATATATATATATATATATATATAAATTTATATATATATAAATATTTGCTTTATTAGTGTAATATTGTGGCCAGGTCAGCAACAGTCAGCATAGCGCAAGAATGTGGAGATTAGAGTATTTTGAAGTCTCTCAGATGACTGTAGACCGAGAGCAGTAGGTCGGTATGTGTGCGATGAGTGCTCACCCACATCAGTTAGAAGTGAGCCTGCATGTAGAGGTCACCAAGTAAAAGATAAATTATTAAGGTTACTGGTGTCAAAGGTATCGTTAAAACCCTTTCTAGATATTGAAGGAGACAAACATATAAGTTTTTATAGGAAAAATTGTAGTGGCAACCGTTGGATTGATTTCAACGGTACAATTTATTGAGAGTTGAATCTGACTGATATTTGGGAAGTGTTATTCCATTTTCCTTGCTGTAGATATTATCACTATTCACCAAAATATTGGAAATCAACTGATGTGGTAGGGATTTAATCGCCTATGCTGACTGAAATGATTTAGGAAATGTAATATTATGGTCTGTTTAAGTGAAAGAGTCATTTAAATAATTTGTGATCTAAACTAAAAATTTGGTAAAGTTTCTTACGTGAATGATTTGGTATGATACTAGAACTCCTCCAATGTCTGGTATGTAACAAAATACTCTCTAAACTTTGTATAATATTCCTTACCGTAATATTCAAGTAAAACTTGTAAATTCATTTCCATGTTTTGTAATATTCTATAAATTTTCAATTTTATTGTGGGTTCCTATTACTGTTTCGAGACCCGATAAGCGACCCTAGAGACATCAAGAATCTCATAAAAGCCATGGTATTAATGTATAAAAATTGTGTATAAAATTTAATTAAATTTAAATTGTAATAAATTTTTGTATTTCAAATTGAATTTGTGAGATATCATTTCTTTCACTAAATCCGTTCATAGTTTAAAGTATCTCTTTAATACGTTGTTTTAAATAAATTAAATTTTAAAATATTTGAGAAGTTACCACATTAATTGGCATCGTAACGAGGGGCTATGATTTCTTTTAATTGTTAAACACATCAATTGACGCAGAAACGTGGGACTATCTAATAAAAATAATTGCAAATTCATTTAAAGATTCAATATAATTAAAATAAAATTTTTAGAAAGTTTAGTGCAATATATTAACATTTATTATAATGCACAACGAAATTGTCTATAAAGATAGAAGTTATCTCCTATATGGTAGCTCAAGATATTTAGAAAAATAGTGAAACCATATTTGATAGGAAAAATGCTGATCGATCCCGCCTGTCGTATATTAGTGGAAAGTATGTTCCAGAAAGATGCAGTACTTGAAATAAATAAAATTTTCCTTTCAGTCTTACTACATGTCAAAGAATAATCGATATGTGCGAAAATATCTTAGATATGTTCAACAAAAACTAGATGCAATAGCTTGCGACTAGGTAACCCAGCTGGTATAGTTCTTGATGGGATTACTTCCTGATAGGGATTTCAATACAAGGATTCTATAAGCCGTGACACCTTGTCTGGTTTTGATGGGTGAATGTTCCGGAGTCGCAGACGTTGGCCATACGGTAGCAGTTGTTCGCTGATCCTATCGGAACAGTTGGCCAGTGCCCGTCAAATTTGGCCGAGGCAAGGAGTTTGGAATGCTGCGTCTCCAAAGCAGACCAAATTATCGATATCGGAAGGGCGTGAGACAAGGACCAAATGCCCGACCTACCAGATGCAAGTTTTCTAGGATTGTACCTGCGTCACTTTTACTCCGGGTAGGATCCTTAAAATACAGACCGAGGGCCCTACTTAACCCTTGCCTATCTTGCTCTACCTTCTGCATCCATCTTTTTCCATTCCTTCCTATGCTATTAAAGGAGAGCAGCCATCAAAGCGGATATCCCTCATGTAGGCTTAACTAAAAAATATTTGATGGAATAATTTTTTTATTTGAAAATAGGAGAATCAACACAATTAACGAGATTGGTTGGATTCATTAAAGGATAATTTCAAGAATTTTGAGAACGAACGATTGGAAGGGAATGATTTAATTATGTAGATAACTGTTTCAAAAAACAAAGTTATCAAATCTATCTCAGGTTCCCTACCGGGTTGTAGTATTTCTCAGCTACGTTTTTATGGCTGGTACCGCCATCTTCTTCATATTGTTGTTTGAAGATTAAGATGGCGGAGCCAGGCATTGAAACGTCGCTGATAAATACTACAACCCGAGCGCAATTTACACCTGCCATTCACCGGGAAATATTATTGTTTAATATTTGTACTCAACTTTGTACGGCGACAGATGGTTAAAACTGCATGATCACTGCTGATAGGATTTTTTGACGTTTGAAAACCGAAATAATTCAAATTATATATTTTAATATGCCAAAACAGACAGAATTAAATATTTTAATAATTTAAATCGTTAATTTTATTATAAGTAAACCTTTGAAATAAAGATTTTAGAAATAATTGTACTAAATCACGGAATGTAATTACAATTCTTTATTGTTCTATATGATAACATTCGGTGGTTTCTATACCCTAAGAGATTTAGGCATTGTATTTGAATTTACAGCAAAACATTTTAGTGTTAAGTATTATTATAACAGAGAGGAAAATTAAATAATTGAATTAAAAAATTATTTACATTCTATACATTTAATTATTTTATTCACAAATAAAAATTATTTTTGTTTATTTATTTAGTTGTAAGGAAGAATTAACTTTTGTCTACATAAAAAAATTTGGTTATTTTTATTGGGTAAAATTTTAATTATAATAAAATAACTTAAATATCATGGTTATTTGACCCTGCTCATTAAAATTGTCAGTTCCCCCGGGCTATAGTTTAAGGATCCAACCGGAATTCGCCTAGGAAACGTGCATTAGGTAGGTCGGGCATTGGGTACTTTTTCTTAGAGTAACAGGCTAATCAGGGTAATCCACATGGTGGCAACTCCCCTTTAATAGCATAGGAAGGGATTTGAAAGGGGGGATGTGGAAGGGTAGAGGAAGGTAGCCAAGGGTTAACTAGGGCCCCCGGGCTATAGTTTAAGAATCATACCCGGCAATCGCCTAAAAGTGATGCAGGAAAAACCTAGAAAACCTGCATCAGTTAGGTCGGGCATTGGGTACTTGTCCAACGCCCTTCCGATGGCGGGAGAGGGGTTTTATGTGGGGACGCAACATTCCCTTCTCCGTGCCTCGACCAGTTTAGGAGGCAAGTGGCCGACTCACTTCCCAAAACAGGCCGAGGTGCCTCGGCTTGTGGGAACCTTAAATTTTCAATATGCTTAAGCTTTTGCAAGTCTACCTTATGTTCTATGAGTCGCCCGGAAATGTTGTTATGACTGGAATCTTCAGACTGTGATGGCTACGATCATCGGGCTTCAGGTGCTATGAGACATAGTTGTATCAGATATTCAATTAATTTTCCGACTGGATCGATAGGTAGTTTGTCATCTTTTTTGGAACAGTTACCTAAGTCTTCACTTTGACTGAACCATCAATGACACAAGACACACATACTATTCAGGTACAAAATCACAGTGAATGTTCAAATCTCTGCTTATTTATTCAGTTTCCAGCCTGCCACAAAGCTACACATGCCCACGGATAAACAATTGTCTTCTGGTTCACTTTACCACGGCCATGTGGCACCTTTCTCACTTATTTTTCGTACACATAACAGACCTTAGCTACTATCTCCCGCCAATTTGGACATTCGAAATATTTTTGGTTTCCTCCAGAGAGAATATTGTCTTCTCTATGGCCATCGTTTGTTCAACGAAAGTGGGAACTACTCCGTCCATTATCACCTTTACAAGCATCCCCAAAGTTTGTTTAGTTGTAAGTCTCAGTTATGGCGACTCTTCTTCTCGGATCACAATCAACCTTTGTAAGCAATAGAGCGTTCGACACTTGCCTCTTGGATTGTTAGTCCAGTGAATCAACCCTATAGAGTGACTAAACCTTGTTCCCCGTCGAGCTCTGGATGTATCATAATAAGTGGATTACAGTACAAGAGAAATGAAAATCACAGGAGAAAAAAGAATCGTATGAGAATACAGAAGCCTTATGATTGTTTTAATAATTAATCGCGGATCTCAAAAGTGGCTAATAAAAACAAAGAAGAAACACCGTATATAGTCAGTAATCACATTTTATTACTTCTGCTGGAGTTCGCTGAACTGAGAAATTGGTGTGGATGCGGCCGAGATCAAAGAACGTAAACTGATCGTATCTTCAAAAAGGACGACGCATCGACAGGGAAGAAAGCGATTTTCAAGAGTTTTAAGAGCACATCCGAGCAGCAACACAAGCATAGAACCGGGAAAAGAAACGGATATTGAAAGATTACGGACAGAAAACAGCAGTGAGATTCATTTTCCTTCAAATAAATAGTAATTGTATATAGTGCAGCGATTCTTTTAGTTTTTGAAGTAAAATGTTTAGTAAACGCCGGTTATTTTCAGGAAAATTGAAATACTGAAACGTAAACTTTTTATGCGTATTATTCGTTTGTATAGTTTCCTGTTATAGCTGCCCTAATGACAATCGCAGTTTTTTTTAATAACAGGCTACATGAGGATAATCCACATGGCGGCAATTCCCCTTTAATAGCATAGGAAGGGATTTGAAAGGGGGGATGCGGAAGGGTAGAGGAGGAAGCCAAGGGTTAACTAGGGCCTCCTGGCTGTAGTTTAATGATCCTACTCGACATTTGCTTAAAAGTGATCAAACACAAATCTAGAAACCCTGCATCAGGTAGGTCGGGCATTAGGTACTTGTCCCACACCATTCCGATGGCGGGAGAGGAGTTTTCTGTGGGGACGTAGCATTCCCTTCTCCGTGCCTCGACCAGTTTAGGAGGCAACTGGCCGACTGTTACAGTGGGAACAGTGGACAACTCTTACCGTATGCCCAAGGTCTGTGACTCCGGAACATACACCTCTCAAAACAGACCGAACTGTCAAAGGTAGCCCTCTCCGTCTCTTCAGAAAGGTTCTGCCTGAGAACAACTCTTACTGGGTTGTGACAATCGCAGGTAAGTTATTCGCACATAGCCCGATTCCTTCCCTGGACTACCTCCGCTCCGTAATGATCGCCTTCCCGGTCGTTCAGAGGTAAACAACTGGAAACGACCCGATTCATTTCCAGATACTATTTTTTTTATATTTTATATTTTATTCATAAAAACTTTTATTTTTCGATTACACAGATTGGTTCAAAAAATTTACAAGTATTTACAATAATTATGTGTAAATAATTCATATGTTAGCTTGTGTAGGTGGAGAGTCCTGTGACTTTCCAGGCATTGAGTTCTTGATTTGTTGTTCTGAGGGGTTTGGGGTGGAAGATGAGATGGGTGTTTACTGTAATATTAATTGGGGAAGGTTGCATACATTATTGGGTTATGAGGGTTCACTGGTGATGTTGAATTTGGTAGGATGGATGGAATGGGTGGGTGGGGTCTGCGAGTTTGAGGATGAGGTGGGTTAGGAAGTGACAGAGTTCTCTGGGGGAAGGATGAGGTCGATAGGGCGTTTTCTCTTGAGGCGACGTGCGTGTGGGGGTGGGGGAGGGTTGCTATGGAATTGCTGGATTGTGGTATTAGGATGGTTGAGGGTGCTTTTGATTAAGGAGGTTACGGATTTGGTGATTATTGAGTTGACTTGGGGAAGTTTAATGTTGTGGTGGATGATGGAATTTCTGAGGTACCAGGGAGAGTTAGTGATGGTGCGAAGGATTATGTTTTGTTTGGTTAGGATTTTGGCTGAATGGATTTATGAAGAGATATACTAGGCATTTTGTGCTGAGGGCGAGTGGTGATTTTCTGTTTAGGAGAGGATATAAAGTTGTGAATTTAAGGTTAATTTTAGAGAGGAGGTGTTTAATGTGAAGTTTCCAAGAGAGTTTTGAATCGAAGAGGAGTCCTAGGTAGGTGGTTTCTGTTTTGGTAGGTATTTCGGCGCTGTTTAGATATAGGGGGATGTGCGGAGGAGGATTTTTGGATAGTGTAAATGGGACGGTTACTGATTTGGTGGGATATATGCTGATTCGTCACTGTTTGGACCAGTGTTCTATGTGGCTGAGCGCTGACTGAGCAGATACTATTAAAGGTACGGTTACATCTGACAGTTGTTGCATGATATTTTATGTCAGACAGAAATGGTGGTAATGTAAACAGTGAAGAATTTATGTCAGAGCTATATCTTTCTACTATCGTCTATACCAACAGATGTAAACACGGATTATTTGCAAGTTCAAACTAGCTTGACATACCGTGGAAGTTGACTGCTCATCTATATAAATGTCGAGTCAAGTTATAAGAAAAACAAACATGGCTGATAAAAGTTATAATAATAAAAATGAGTCGTTAAAAGCTGATGTTGAAGAATTAAAAAATAATTTTAGTGAATTATGTGATGTAACTTGTAAAAGTTTTAATGACGGAGTTAAAAAACATAATGCCATAACTGAAATGGCGCAAGAATATAGTACGACAACAGAAGAGATTAAGAGAATTGTTCATTACTTAAGAACTGAATTTAACAGCGAATTTTTTTAAAAAACACCAGAATTTCAAAATCCGGCCAGGGCAATCGTGATGTATTTTTCACGTTTCAAAATCCACTCATGAACCCAAACAGAACGTTTATCTTGTTTTTTGACATGAGAACAATTATACAGGCCGCCATTTTACGTTTCGAAGATTTCATGGGGGAAAACTAACTGGGTATGACAGTGTATGTGTAGACTGAAATATAATTACGACACCGGACACTTTTATATGTACATTTACATAAATTTTAGCATTTGGAGAACTGTCATATGCATATTCCATGACATAAATTTCTAGTAATTTCTATCAGTATGTAACCAGTCTGTAAGATTTTTGTGAACTTTTATTATCATGCTATGTTTTATTTATTAAAAATACAATAAAATATAACAAGGACAATTTAATTGATGACAGTCAATAGTAGTTCCTCATATACGTTATTGTAAATCATTATTGTTTGGTATAAGTAGTAATGTCATTAATAAATTAGAAGTATAATGGAATAGATTAAGAGCTATCTTGAATGAAAATAAATAATGTAAGATTCAGGATAAGTTAAATAAATTAGAATTTTTAAATATTAGGGACCAAATATTGTATAATGTGTTGATTTTCATTTATAGAATAGATAAGGGGCAGTTGCTAGAGTATGTAAATATTTTTATTAAAAGGAAATTAGATGCTCATATTCATAACACCAGGAGGAGGTAATTTGTTTTATTGAATCTAAGAAGTACAAAAATTCGATGTTTGATAGAAGCTTAATATACAATGAGTTGCCTGCAGATGTAAAGAATACGAGTAGTTTAAAAGTATTTAAAAAAATTATTGCTAGTGATAAAAAATAGTATTAGGTAAATAGTTGTATGTATATGTAATTAGCTCTAACCGAAATTTAAATGTAAATAAATAAAGAACAGTTTAGAAAAATATATTTCTGTATGTCACTGATTGAACAAACTCCATCCTAGATATTTTACCAGTCCTATACTTTTCCACTTGCTGTTGAATGTAGCTAGTTTTAGAATTTATTCTTAATTTTGTAGCCGACCTACCTGACGCAGGTTTTTCTATGGTTTTCCTTGCATCACTTTTAGGCGAATTACTGGGTAGGATCCTTAAACTATAGCCTGGGGGCCCTAGTTAACCCTTGGCTACCTTCCTCTACCCTTCCGCATCCCCCTTTCAAATCCCTTCCTATGCTACTAAAGGGGAGTTGTCACTATGTGGATTACCCTCATGTAGCCTGTTAGCTAAAAAAATAATAATAAAAAAAGTGATTGCGGTGATTTAACTTTGGTGTTGGTGGATGCGTTCATCATAAGTAAACCTTCAACGCATTTATGGATATCGGGATAGGGTGATTAACACTATTCATTCAACTTACTGTGAAAACTTTCACATGCGTTGGTTGTCCGTTCTAGGTTGGCTGAAAATATCATCCAAACAGTTGGAGGAAATTGGTAATAAACTTAATTATAAATAAGATTTGAATAATTTGGATAGTTTAAATTTTGTGCTCTTTAAAATGGCAGACTGACTAAAAAGATTAAATTTGTCGTTGTGGTAGCTAAATTATAAAATTATTTAACTGCCTAGGTTTAATACATTTTTTGATAATCATCACTGAAATAATAATTAGCCATTAAAAAATTAAATTATTTTTTCAGAACTTTAGGTGAGATAAACGAATTTATTTATCAACTAAAATATAAATCATTGCTCGTTTTTTTTAAAACGATTTCAGTAAAAATTGAGACCATTCCGGAAACCATTGATTTCAGACTCGTCATCGTTGAACACTTTGATTCATTGAATAGGGTTTTGGGAGCGTTATTAATATTTTTGCGATTCTTGGTGCAAAGGTTATGAAGGCCGTTCAGGTCTTACCAAAACGACGGGAAGGAATCGGCACTCGCTAAATCGGGCTGCGTCATTTATATACCTGAAACTGACCGCTAAAAACCGTGAAGGAATAGGATCTCGCCCCATACAGACCAAGTGATAGAGCAGATAATTAAATACCATAAACATCCACTGAACGGGTGTTGTGTATTGTTCCAATACTTGTTTTCCTTGCGTGACACAGAAAACTTGGCCCCGCAGCTTCCTGGCTGAGGGATCAGGATTACACCTGCATCAACACGAATTTCCAGGAATGGCTAAATATGGCCTTCTATCAAATTATACATCAGATATAATTTACGTCGTAGTAAGAATCCATGGAAATCTCGAATAAAAGTAGTTAGGGCGTGTCTCTAGTTTTTTGCAACTATTAAAAGTGGGGTTATTAAACGTCAAATTGATTAATTATTTTGCATTTTAAAAATTAATTTAATATTTATTGATAATAATTTAATTTATTTATTATAAAGCTGGTTTTTGCCAATGTTTACAGAGACTATTTGCAATTTTCAATTAAATAAAAATAAATGTCCACCGTGTTTGTACTTTATCCCCAATGCATTTATCAGTTAATAAAACTAACAAATAATATTAAGTTATTTAATTTTGAAATTAACTGGAACTTTCCGCAAGAATTGTCATAACCAGCTGTAGAAAAAATTATTTCAATTCACAAGATTCTCAAAAGCGAAGTTTGTCAACTTCTGTTTTTAGTTCTCTTAGAACTTTAAGAAAGGAACATGGCTTCCAGAATCGTTGTGTGGTATTTATATAATCACTTATTCGTCTGTATTTGCCTATGTTTCTTATTATTAATTTTGAAACACACGTATATTTTTAATTTGTTCATAAGATTTTCATATATAAAAATATTCAACAAAATACATTCGCCTTATCCAAATGACTCGTATAACTACACAAAACTTCAATATGTACAAAATATTTTTTCTTGCGTAAAAATTATTCAATGTTGAATACACTAGTTTTCAACAAGAACGGATGTGTGTGCCTTATTGTTATTATCATTATTTATTTATTTGTGGATACTACACAGAAGTTTGTTTAATTTTGTATATACCATGCATTTTTTATGATGTTTCAATGCTATAAAAATGTGCTATTGTTACATAATAATAAATGTTCGATACAATATAATATGTACAATTTAATGAGATGATTTTGGTAATATATCATTTTATATTATATAAATATCCAAAAAGGGGACAAAATTAAGAGTGACGTATTATGCTTTACGGTATTTAAGTATTTTTAGTTCTTTTTGAATGGATATGAAATATTTTCTTGGGAATTGGAGTGGATAAATCGAATTGAGGTGGTAATTGATTGTGTAGGTAGGTCATTCTGTGTATTGCCTGTTTTGAGACGGTTATTGATTTAATGTTTGTGCTATAAAATAAGGGCTGCTGTCTGTTTGTAACGATGGTACTCGAAAATTGACGCAGTATAACAATGTATTGTCATCGATTTTATCATTACAGAACTTGTAGAGAAAAATGATTGACACTCGCTCTCGTCTGGTTCTCCAAATTACACGTTTCTAGAAAGCTCGTCGTATCGTGTGTATACGATGGATAACGCAGTTTCGATGTTATAGAGGTATCTTAGAAATTATCTGTATTTTTTTCCAATTCGTGAATTTTTGCCTTGTTAACGGGATCCCAAATTAATGAGGCAAACTCTAATAATGGCCTCAGTAAAGTTAAATGCAAAAGAGTTTATGTGTATTTAAACAGTTTGGGATTCCTTACAATTAGTCCTATAATTCTGTTAGCTTTTTGTTGCATTTGTATATGTGATCCCCGAAATTGAATCTATGGTCAAAGATTACGCCGTCTTTTACCGAGTTAACAGTAGTTAATAGTTCCGTCGTTATTGTGTACTTGAAATATTTTTTTTTTCGTTTAAAGGTAGGCCTAAATGATACGCATGTTTTGTGTCGAAGAAAAAGTTTACTTTTCTTGAGGACATCCATTAAGACAATATGTCTACGAGCCTACTGCCCAGCCGTAACTTCAGTCTCTCACAATCTGAACATAGTCAATTTTATAAAAACAATCCAGATAACAATTTTTTTAAAAAATACTCTATTGTCGAAAATGATAGTCTAAATAACTTGTATCGATATATGTTATAATAAATGTGTATTTCATTTTTATAATTATGAACTGTAAAGTTCGATATGTATCGATATTTTAAATTTATGTCGATATAAAAAAATTTATTCTTTATTTCTACCCCTTTTTGTATTGGAGGGAGCACCATTAGGGAAAGTTGTAGTCAAATCCGGGGTGACGGATGTCGATGAATTTATGACAACCCGAGCAACGCCGAGCACCCAGCTAATATATATATATATATATATATATATATTGTAATGTAAATTAATTAATCAATTAATTGTTTTTAAATAAATTTGAATTGTTAGAGAACAGTTTGTATTATAGCGAGAGCGAGCAGAGCGACAATGAGTGGTGAGCTCTGTTCCTATTTTGGGAGCGCGGAATGGCGTTTACGCGCGCAAAAGCATAGTCAGTTGGCAGTCACCGGCGGGGAGCGAAATAGAGAAAACGACGTCTACGGTCAGCCACGAAAGGATAGACGTTTAAAAACAAATCTTTTCTGAGCTACTTTGCAGTTTCAAACTAAATCGGTAAAAGACTATAAATATCTGCAACTCGTAAGATTCCTGTAAGCAAGCGGTCATCAGATAGCTGACCAATTTGGAGAGGATGCTGGGAGCCTATAAATTCCATAAGTGTAGAATCTGTGAGAAAACTTAGAATCTGTGTAAAGATTTTGCAATATAGTGCACTTTTTGAAGCGCTAAAAGAATGCGGAACAATGCGTAAGTAACCAAAACCTTAATAAAAACATGTAAACGCTAACTAGAAGGTTAAAGTCAGATATCGTTCGTTTTTCTTGTAGTTTTTCTTTCATTCATCAGCATATTATTTTGATGTAAATTTTTTAAACTGTATTCTTAATAAATCATTCAATAATTTTCACTGTAAATCATCAAACCCAGTAAAGACCCTCAGAGATTGCATTTTATTGTAATTATTTGTAAATTTTAGAAGCCACAAATTAATAAATAAATTTTGTTTGTTAAAATTTGATTTATCTTTTTCATTTAAATAAAGCTTATCATTGTTAATTATTACATTTTGGCTACCACAAAGTGGGGAAAATTCTTTAAAAATTAATTAAATCCTACTTGTTTGATTATTACACAATATATATATATATATATATATATATATATAAACTGTAACGTTTTTCTTTTTAAGTTACGTGATTGTTTTGACAAAAGTTACATTATTTAAGAAGTTTTTATATATCAAAATATGAACAAAAATAGTAATTTAATTTATTTATCAAATTGCAACTTATTAACAAGGTTTAGAGACATCAGTTACAATTATCAATTACATAAAAGTAAGTATTTATATCAGTCTTAAATTTAGTAACAGTATCACAATTTCTAATGTCATTTGGCTATTGGTTAAATTCGCACAAATCTAACTTAGCCTTCGTTGTGCGAAGATCTACCTCACTTCTAGCTAACTTATTATTTAAATAATTTATTAAAAAATAATGCCAACAACTTATTGATTTATACAACAAAATCAGAGCACGGAACTTTATAAAATACCGAAAACCAACTCATTTGTCTTAACATTATTCTTACACTAAATATTTTATTTTTACACATATAATTATTAAAGCTCTATTTGAAACATATAAACTCTATTAATTGTTAGCTTTAATTTAAAATTTACACAAAATTATTAGAATCACATTTATTTATAAATTAAGAAAATATGATCGCTAAAGTTACTCTAAGTTACCGAAGATTACTGAATATATTACAAATTTTTGGTAACATAAGTAAAGCCGCTTGGTATTGCTACAAATCATAATGAAAATTTTCCTTTATAAAATGGTAAACATTAGTGGATTCCAAATCCTTTAGTAAATTATACATAAAACAGACGCGAAGAAGAGAAAGAACTTATTTCCCTTTCACCTGATCGAAAATTAATCATCTAAAAATCGTAAATTAATAGACATGTATACGAAACAATAATAATACATGACAGAAAACATACAATATGTATAATTTTCCGTGGTTAATTAATTTAAATTTATCTTTTTCTAAGAATCAATTGATTTTGTTTTATTTGTGAGAAAAAAAGAGCTACTTGATTCATTTGAATTTAATTTTTATTCTTATTCTTCTTTTAAAAATTTCATCAATGCCTTAGAAATTATGATTTTAATGGACTGATATATTTATTTTGATTCATTGAATGACAATATAATCTGCTTTTTGATACGGAAATACATTAATTGGATAAATTCATTGTTGTAATCCTTCCAATGTTATCATCTAACTGTATTAAGTATATGTTATTTAACTTTTTGTTTGTAGACAAAGTAGAAATTAAAAGAGATGAAAATATGTTTTTGATACCTTGTAATATATAAAATACGGATATGATGTAATATTTGAGAATCATTTCGGCTCCGAAAGCTCTGTATCCCGGTTCATTGTAGTCCAACAATGCGATGTAGTCTCACTCGATGCCCAATTTCGCAGCACGTTGCATGCAGGAACTTTTATTAAATACAGTCCAGCAGTCGCCACTGCGTTCTGTATAAGAATTTTATTCAGATATGCATATGAATAATCAGCAAATTCTATTCAAAACGTAGTTACTTGTGTAAGTCCTACAATTACGGCCAGTAAATTATGTTATTAAGCTTCGCAGTATTCATCGAATCCCTCAAACTCATTCAAATTCCTCATATATAAATGTTAATACAAGTGATTTCAGTAATATATGAATCTGGTCATTTACATTTATATATCGTCATCATTATCAAAGTCAGATATATCAATCCGTTTTAAGGCTCTAGCATCCCTTACGCACCTTAAACATTTGATTTTACAAACTTCTCTGCATTATTTTCAATTTTAGACCAACCAGTTCCAATAAGTTCCGGCAACGTTCTTGATTTGTCTTTGACTGAAGGAATGAGATAAATCTTTAATAAGTGTAATGTCAGATAATTCAATACCACATTTACATTGAGGTCATTATCATTTTTATTGGCTACATTATTTTGCGTTACTTGTGTATTAGGTGTGTGATGGTAAGAGATAGTTATTAGATTTCCGTTTTAAGTGTATTCGACTATTTTACATTGCGTTTTAAGTAACCTGAAACGTTTTAAAAATTTATTTAAATCTCTATGACTATTATTCAAGTTATTAGAACGTACGAGCAAAACAAAGTACACTTGCAGGTCTAAACGAGAGATTGTTGAAGCAGGAAATAACTTATTAAATGAATAAGCATTATAGTTCAGTAAATTAAATCAACGTAAAACGCTAATAAAGAACGTAGATTGCTAGAAGACGATGGCAGTGAACGTCATCGAAACGTCGCGAATGCAACTCGGTTAGAAGCGCGAGAAGGATTTATTCAACGTAAAACGCTTTCCAAAAATTAAACTATTCGCGTGTAGTAGGAAATTAAATTTTTAATTAATTGAAGAATCCTGTTTTATATCAAGCGAAAGTAATTTTAAGTTATTAGTAATATGAACAGTATTTTACTTCATTAAAGGAAGCAGTTCCAAATATCCAGAGTAAATGCTTTAACCGCATAAATAAGAACGCTTCAATAAATTATAAACATATTTCTAAACTTTTAGTACATTAAAATATATTTTATTAGATAAATAACCACATTGTGGTACATGTATGATCACTTTATTTATCTAATTAGTATATTTAAACACCAATGGAATACATTTGGTTATTAATTTAATTACCCCATATATTCATATATTCGCCGCAGGAATTATAAGATATATTTTTTCTAAACAGCTTTTACTGTCGGACAAGCTTTAGAAAATGCCAACATCAACTACATTTTCCTAAATTTTTTTTTGTAAAAATCTATGTAATGTGTGACGTTTCATAGTTACTCTTCCGAAAATCCTTTAAGCGGATTGAAGTGTGGAGGTTGTAACTGGCGAAGAAGGAGAGAATGTTGAGGGGGCTACCTTTCGGGTTGCCTTCTTCTCCCTCTGCTTTTGAGCTAAGGTTCCCATAAGCCGTAGACCTTGGGCATACGGTAAGAGTTGTTCTCTATTTCCATTGGAACAGTCGGCCAGCTGACTCATAAACTGGTCGAGGCATGGGGAAGAGATGCTGCGTTCCCACAGCAAACCCCTCGGAAGAGCGTAGGATAAGTATCAAATGCCCGACCTACCTGATGCACATTTTCTAGGGTTTTTATTGCATCACTATTGGACGAACGTCGGGAAGGACCCTTTTACGAAAGTCTGGGGGCCCTATGGCTACCTTGCTCTATCCTTCCGCACCCCCTCCCCTCCTCCAGTTCAAATCCTTTCCTATGCTATTAAAGGGAAGTTGCCACCCCGGCACGTTTACATGAGAGAGTTTTTTACTCTCTAGAGTGGCAGATTTACTCTCGAGAATAAAACTCGCAAGTAAAGGCCTCTGAGAGTTCTCGCCAAAAGTAGAGGAGGAGCTCGCAGAGAGTTGCATTGTTGCATGACTTTCGCTAGTGCAAACATTTTCTCCACGCTCTCGGTGAGTACTCTCAACAATTTCAACAAAATTTGAATTTTCTGAGAGTAAAATGGCCAAATCCAATAAAAAAAGGACCCACAAGTATGTTTGCAAGCTCATTGAATCGTATGAATTGAATACAATCCATTGGGACATCCAGGATCCAGATTTTAAAAATCCAGGAAAAAACTTGTGATGGAGAAATTGGCGACAGACTTCAATTGTCCTGCTCTGAAATTAATAGGAAACTACACATTTTAAGAAATCGGCTAAGTTTATTTCTCAAACAATTTTACATTTTTTTTACAAACATTACAACATTATCATGAACTAATTCAGTTTCAAATAATGTCTCTCTTTGAGCGAGGGTAACTACTAAGGTGAATAATAATTTGTGTAGACGTGCAGCATTCTTTTCTACCAAATTTATAAGTTCCAACTTCTTTACAAAACATATTTTCAACCACAACCTCTCTTTGAACGATTTATTGGTTGTGGTTGATATTTTCAGAACGTAGGTATTAAAGAATTTTCACATAAAAAGGTAATATACAATTTTATTAAATATCGTTCACAGATAACATTGTATCCGCTGGCCAACCTCATCAGACCTCGCAGTAAGTAAAAGTCACCCGCTGCTGACAGAAACACTGGATTTTTGTGGCCAAATAAATATTTTTCGGTTCAATAAATACCCATATATAGTATCAATCCCTTATAATAATCATGTTTTCATTTTAATAACAGGGTTCTCAGGAGCTTAAAAAATAAAAAGAGTGGAAGTGGATAAAAAAACAACTGAAATCGCTGCTGCTACTTCTCTTTTTCGCGTTTTTTTTAAGAGTAACAGGCTACATGAGGGTAATCCACATGGTGGCAAATCCCTTTTAATAGCATACGAAGGGATTTGAAAGAGGGGATGCGGAAGGGTAGAGGAAGAATGTAGCCAAGGATTAACTACGGTCCACGGGCTTAAAATCACTCGCAGAACTAACTGCGTGAGTGTAAATGCTCTGAAGCGGACTCTCGAGAGTTGCCATTGAGTGTTGCTCTTCGAGAGTGAACTCGGGCAAATTTCACTATCCCGAGAGGTTCGGCTGCGAGTTGATCTCACGTGTACACGCTCCTTTACTCCAAAAACAAGGAAGAATTTTGGTTTAGAACGGTGTAGTGGATAATTGGAGTCGGGAGAGATAGAAAGCCGAAAATATGTTACAAAGTGAAATTGTGAAATAAGCACAGCACAGTGAATATAAATTAATAAATTATGCAGTGATGTAATCAAGTGCGAAGACGACTTGTTCCAACCGCCGAGGAGGATTCGGGTGACCACATGGGACGTACGAAACGTTGCGTCACGAGAGATCATTCAGAATCTTTTACAATCACTTACTTTGCCCTTTGTAAATAAATATCTGAATTTATTATATAATGTTGTTTAACAAATCATCCATGCTGTCTTACTGTTGCAAGATAGTGTATAATAGAGGCAAAACATCAAAACGTATGTCAGTGTCCCGAGGATCAAGAATCTAGCACAACAAGTTCACAAACAATATCTGTGGCTGTTATGCTAGAAGGGAAGAAACAGGTAACAAAATTTGACATCTATATTCTTTTTTTTAATCTAAAATTAATTACCAATCTATCATGTTACTATATACACTTTAAAGTTAATCAGTTTTTGTATAATGATCGATTTAAATAAATTAGGCATCTCCTTAATGCATTTATAGAGACCATATATGTTGACAATATATGTTGTAGTTAGTTAATAAGAAAAATAGCCAATTACTGACGAAAGAAGTGATTATATAAATACCACACAACGTTTCTGGAAGCCTTGTTCCTTTTTCAGGTGCTAGGAAACCTAAAAAAACAACAGCCAAGAGGGAAATAACTGCACAATTCAGTTGAAGAAACTCAAACGCCTCGAATTAAAGAAATAAAAAGAAATGAATTGATTATTTAAATGTTGTGAATGAGCTGGAAAAACATCACATCTTTTACAATTAAGTAAAAACTCACACAAGACCCTCGAAATAACACATTTATTCGAAAGTTTCCAATTTTAAACTACAATAAATATTACAGCCGAAAGAGAGCAAAATTTAATTTAAAAAAGACGTAATGTATAAGTTAAAAATGCAATATACAGACGCTAATGATACGGCTAGGAGTCATATATTAAAATGAAAAATTTGTCTGGTTTGAAAATTAATAATGATAAAAATAGCCAAATATAGACAAAAGAAGTGTTAATATAAATACGACACAACCTTTCTGGAATCCTTGTTCCTTTCTAGAGGTACATTTCTTGTCTGTATTTGCCTATTTTTCTCATTACTAATTTTCAAAGTCAGACGTAAGTTTTTAATTTCAGCACGTTTAGTTAAAATTATGCGAAATACTGCAAATATCGTCCGCTGTTATTATAATTTAATGTTTTTTTAAAAAGTGAATTCTATGATTAAATTTCTCATTCAATCATGTATTTTAAATACATATCGAACCATGACTGTAACTTTTGAGAAACATGTCAATTATTTCTCATATTTAAATAAGCGATGACGCTGACTTGGATATTAATTTTAATTTGGCGTACTACTAAAACATATTAAAAACAATTTATGACCTTATGCAGACCCTTTTTATTTTTTATATTGTGACGATGTTTCGATACCTTTAGTTTGCCCTTGTTTACTTTGTACAGTTATACTATAAATCTAATCAATTGTAAATACCTCCTCTGTAGGCCAATACCTGAAGATGATACAAAAAGGTATCGAAATGTCGTCATAATAAAAAAAAATAAAGTGTCTGTATAAGGTCAGAAATTGTTTTTATTAATTCAAAGCAAACGTTAAATTAAAACTTACGTCTACTAAAACATTGAAGTCTGCGAGTTGCTGAAATTGAAGTTTAATGGGATATTTAATCCAACTAAAGGAAAACAAGATTTTCTAGAGATTTCAAGAAAATATACGTCGTCGAAGATGTAAAGTCATATTGAGCATATGATGGTTTGATAGTTTTTTTTTAATGTGCTTGTGTTATAATGTTTCCAGGTATTAAGATAATTTCAAATACAGCAAATGTTCGGTTGACTAAAATAATTATTCAGTAGATTCTATATTTATTACCAAATTTGTGTGTCACATTTAAAACAATATTGAAATTATTATGATATAATAGTTTCTATGAGATATTTTAAATGTACGTATATTATAAGATAATAAACAAGATAACAAAAACAATCATATAATATTTTGAATAGTCGTCCGTGCATCTTGGAAGGTTATTTGTGGTGAACTCTGTCCTGAATACGGGATCCCGCATGGAATGAATTTAGGGCAGCATGCATAATGCATATTGTCGTTTACACTTCACTCTTCTTGTTACAGCATGCTTCTTATTTCTTTCCTCCCAGAGTTCACATCACTCTGGTCGTATCTCGCCAGCTGTGATGAATAATACCGCTAAGCAGAGCGGGTGACGTTGTTAAATGCCTCGCCCAAGGTAAAGGAGCTTTCATCTCGACGCACAGCGTTGGTGAAGGAATCCTCAACTTAATATAATCAAAAGTGGTCTCCGGCGCCTCCAGTACTAAACGAAAAGATAGCGGACAAAAAGAATAAATTTGTCATTTTGGTTGATTCTAATTCAGTTAAGAAGCTGAAAGTTTATTTGCTATATCATATAATTAAACTATTACTAATCTATTAGGAAGCAAAGCAAAAAGAGAATTTAATACCGAGATTGCACAATAAATCGGGGAGAATTAACAGCGCACGGCTATTATTTAAATTAGTTCGGAGAAGGAATTGCTTCGACACTAAACTCATAGTAAACATTTCATTTAACCAGCATCAATAGCGTCAGTATTTGAACATTTACCTATTTACGGTACCATCCCTGACCTAACCCTTCGGCATCTAACGTCAAACAAACGAGGATGATGACTGACGATACTTTAACAATCGGGAATTCTCATATTAGATAAAATGAAAATGTCTAAAAATTTAAAATGAAAACTTTTTCAAAAGTATTAACATGTAATAATTAAAGGGCAATTAAGAGTTAATAATTATAAACTGTTGAACTGGAATTGTTACCGGCAAACATACACAAAGACACAATAATGGACGAGAATATGAACAGGCAAGGTATTATTTAGACATGGCGCGCGGAGTTGTTGAAGTGGACAGTCGGTGGTCAAAAACGACAGTGAGTGGACGTATTAGTCGAGGAAATTAATATTTAAAAAGTTAAGTTAAAAGTACTCAGCAATCAGGAGTGACAGGCCTGTTCGTAATTAGTTTAAAGTGATAGTGTGTTTACGAAAGAATCCAATTGCCCAGGTACCAGAACAAAACAGTGAATTATAAACCATTTAAGATTAAATTGTAAACGTTATATTAAAGGTAAAATTTCAGCAGATTTCGAGTTTTTTATTAAATATTTGTCAATATTAAGTTGTAAATAGATTGTTTAAAAAGGGAGTAAATTATTCTTTATTTAAAGGCCCAGAAAAGACCCTGAGATCAAGAGAAAATTTATTTGATTGTATGAAAAAAAAAAGTAAAAGGTCGGAGAGTAATTATTTTTATAATTTTGAATAATAATAAATCAATTGTTTGGGTAGTTTCAATGAATGTTATTATTCATGCTCCTTCATCAGATAATTTTCCATTATAATATTAATTTCATTTTAAAATAGTTCATAATTGATTATTACATTTATGGCTTCACCAACTTGGGGCTATTCAGTTAATAAATTGTTTTTTAATGAGTATTACATTTATAACGCCTCAACGTGTGGCCATTAATTAATTGTTACTTTATTGTGTATTACAATTATATATTATAATAAGCAAAGAATTAACGATTAATTTACCACACGTTGAAGGCGTCATTTATGTAATAAACAACAGGGTAGGTTAATTAAAGGAATCAATTAACAAAAAAAATTAATTTTAAATTTTAAAAATTAGCCACACGTTGAGACGTCGAATATATAATGATTAAAAAGGCGGTCCTAAATCATAGGAATAACTAACAACACTTACTAAGCTTTCAAATAAATTTATTATTGTTGACAAATTTACAATGTACAAGACCTATTTGTCAGGTCGAATTTCATCCAGTTAAAACAAATACTTTAATTTTCGTTTATTTTTCGTGGCATTTATGAACATACAGTTCTTATATTATTGCAATCAAATACGTCGAATCTCTTATCTCAGGGCCACTACTGGGTTTGATAATTAGAACAAAAGCAATGTATAAACTGACAATTAACAATTCGAATATAAAAAGTTATCCTAAAACAATATGAAGATAAGTGAAAAGAAAACTGAACTAAATATGACTATAACGTTTTAATTATCGTTTGCAAATTTGTATCAAAGTTTTTATGCGAAAATTGTTCAATTAGCGTGAAGCAACCATTTGCTTCACCGTGTTCAAATTATTATGTAAATCTCTCCGTGAAAATGTTTGCTTGCTTTCTTGTAAAAATACAGGATCTCGCAGTTCGTACTTTATAACTGCAAACTTTACTATTTGTTTCTCTGGGTGAACTGAACTGTATTATATCTCCCCGTCGACTTTTAACAGTTTCCTCTCCCGTATGCAGATTTTTGACTCCTTCACCTTTCAATCGCCGATTCCAGACTTTTTAGATCATCAGACTTTTACGTTTTTCAGTTCCCCACGTGAACTGAACTGTTCCGTTTCTCGCAGCAGACTGCTGTTCTCCAAGCGCATTCTGAGTTTTCTCCGCGCGGTCTCCATTGTTGAAAGGAAAAACCCGCCTTCATTGTCGCCTTTACACATTCGTACCGCTAACAATTTAATTATATTAAAAACAATTAATGGCCTGTTTAATTGGCATTACAATATATATATATATATATATATATATATATATATATACATAACAGGGTATGCATATTAAAAAAATAAACTCCGTCTCCTTCAAATAATTTATTGTTCACCTATCGCCATTACCAAAGCTACTAACAAAACAAAGATAAAACAAACCAACAACAAACCCAAAGATATAACCTCTCTTCTTATTGATGATAATTTGTATGTTAGCCCCTCCACCCCTTTCCTTAGTGTGCTGACTTTCGTTGCTGTAAGGGTTAGAAATTGTACACTAAAAACATCTGGAGAAATACTATTAATCTCAAATACCCCGAAAACTATTCGACGCTAAAAGTGGTCGTTTTCAAAATTAAAACCATTTTATCCAGCAGGAGTTGCCTAACGCTTCGAAAGGCTGACAGAAACCTTTGCGGGCGGGCGTATAGCAAGTCACCAAAGATTCATCGTAATTGGTTGAATGATTTAGGAACACATAGGGATCACACATACAGATACACTGACATTAATTTTTATATAATTAGATATACTATTCTAGACTTCGTACGTCTATGTATACTTTCTTCTGTGCTACAAGCCAGTGTAGGCCTCTCATTTGTTATATGTAAAAAACCACTTCATTACCACCAACGTAATAATTTTTACAAGGTCTCCTATTAAAACAGGAAAATCGACTGTCATGCACCGCGATAGCAAAACACTAACGGAATACGACAAGTAGTAAAAATGATAAAAAACTGGTTCAGCAACTCAATTCTATACCTACTAGAGTTAGAGTGCACTTGATCGTATACGAAAAACTGGCTATGAAAAAGCTTTGGCGCGATGGGTGTCGCGACTGTTGACATTGGACCAAAAACGGAAAAACATTTCAACGCCGAATCTAGAAATGTTAGACGTAGACCATAAGACTTCATTACCGTCGATGAAACTTGGATCCATCACTACACTCCAGACACAAAAAAAACAATGGACAAAAGGTGGTGAAAGCGCACCGAAAACAGTTTTGTCAGACGGAAAGGCGATGGCCACTGTCTATTGGGATTCTCAGGGTATAATATTCATAGATTTCTTGGAAATGGGCACTACCATAACTGGGCTCTATTATGCTGCTCTGTTGGATCGTGTGAAACGTGTGCTGATTGAAAAAGACCAAGATTGGTGCGCAAGAAAGTGCTGTTTCACCAGGACAATGTGCCAGAGAACACAGCAGCAGTCTCAATGGCGAAAGTGTACGAGTGGAATTCTAATTAGTTCTTCATCCACACTATTCACCAGACCTAGCAAGTGATTTCTCTTGTTCCCGAACTTGAAAATTCGGCTTGGTGGGAATAAATTTTCATCAAATTTAGTACTGATCGAGACCCTGGCGGAGTATTTTGCAGATTTTGACCGGCCCTATTTTTGTGATGGGTTGAAAAATTGGAAACCCGCTGGGCCAAGTGTATAGCCAAGGAAGGAGACTATGTTGAGTAATAACTTAAGTTTTCAAAAAAAAATTCTTTTTGTTACATTTTCACCCGACTTATCAAACAACCCTCATACTGTTCAATTAAACAAAGATTATTATGCTTCTCTTTGAGGCTTTCAATTAATG
Source organism: Zhengitettix transpicula (assembly GCA_037074705.1). Classification (NCBI taxonomy): domain Eukaryota; kingdom Metazoa; phylum Arthropoda; class Insecta; order Orthoptera; family Tetrigidae; genus Zhengitettix; species Zhengitettix transpicula. Next base: position 199,036,826 of record CM073591.1, on the reverse strand, counting down.
AAGATGCAGCGTGTAACGCAATGCTAATATTAATAATGAACTAACATATGTAATCTGCTAAGGAATTGAATGAAGTGATATCGGGAACTTTTAATTATTCATATATAAAATAAAAATAGATTCAAAATTTCAGAGATAAACCAAATACAAATCTATTTTCTTAATGCAATAAATTATACGTGGTCGAAAAGTTGGTTCCCTATTTTATTGTTTCTTTGCTCGTAATTGTTATTACGAGACAGATCTCCTCTTAATTCTGTCTACTAACATGAGACTCAATAAGATTGTTTCAAAGCTTCTGACGAAGTATTTGTAACAAAATAAAATGAATAACTATACATCATCCAGACTTAAGAATGATGACAATAATATCACGACCATTTAGAAGATACGTTGTCTTTTAATGATTTTTTACATTACGAAACTAAATTAATTACTTAAATGCTGCGTTGTTTTATCAACTTATAAACTATATACAATGCGAAGCAAATACCGCAGTAACACTTTCAATAACTACGTAATTTTAATTAAGCTGTGGTATTTATATTATTACAAATAAACGCCTTCTTTGTTCTCCCTGCTCGTATCTTAGGTTTTTTTTTTCATTTGCAGCGTACTTCCATGCGGTCGGGCGCTGACAATGGCAGATACACGCGCAGTGAAGACGCCCCCTCACCATTCGGGTTTATTCTGCTAAGCAGAGCTGCGAACAAATACGGAGATTCTTCTATTTCTGCGTCTCACCTAAACAGAGTCGTGTTGCATCAAAATAATTCAGGGTCCTTGCTATTACGTATATCAGAACTTTATTTTCGTACACACGCTGACGTCTCATATAATATTGTAACAATTTATTTCAACCTTCTGTATCTTGAGTCAAATGATTAACTGTTAAAAAATACTTACTATGTTCATAGTTTTCCCTTAGAATTTGGGATAACGGAAAGTTCTTGTTTTTTTTAGAGTAGCAGACTACATGAGGGTAATCCACGTGGTGGTGGCAACTTCCCTTTAATAGCATAGGAAGGGATTTGAAAGGGGGAATGCGGAAGGGTAGAGCAAGGTAGCCAAGTGTTAACTAGGGCCCCTAGTTTAAGGTTCCTACCCGGCATTTACCTAAAAGTGATGCAGGAGCCTAGATTATCAGGTAGGTCTAGCAGTAGGTACTTGTCCGTCGCTCTTCCGATAGCGGGAGAGGGGTTTGCTGTGGGAACGGAACATCCCCTTCTCCGTGCCCTGACCAGTTTAGGAGGCAGCTGGCCGACTGTTCCAAAGGTAACCAAGGTCTGCGACCCCGGAACATTTATCTCTGAAAACAGGTTGACGTGCCTCGCTTGTGGGAACTTTCGTTCAAAAACAGAGAGAGGAAAAGAGCATCCAAAAAGGTAACACTCTCCGTTTCTCCTAAAAGGTTCTGCCTCCGTGAACCAACAACTGCTCTCGGAGGTTTCACATGGACAAGCCGTGTCTCCTTTCACCAAACGAGACCTACGCCGGGAAAGTTACGGCTAGGCGAGAATGGAGAATTTAGGAAAGGAAATAGGAAAGTTTTCGGGTTCAAGAGGCTTAGAGAAAGGAATTGTGTGTGGTACTTATAGTTAAAAGAGAAGTTTTAGTGACGGAAAAAGTAGCGTCTGCATTAGTTGAGTGTCGCAGAGTGACTCCCGATTTTTTAAAGGTTCTGGAGGAGGGAAATTCCTTCAATATATCAATCCCATAGTGGGGATCCAATAGTAATTAAGAAATAGCCGCCAAAAGCTAAAATATAGTCAGGATTTTCTGCCGTCTTGCATTCACACGCCAGAGGGTTTTGAGATGAGGTAAGGCGGACAACATCCGCTGGACAGCTAGACATCAACCGGCGTCGTCTTATATTCATCCTAGCCGAAGAACTACAAATTTACAACATTAATTTAATAATAATGCCAACTTTTCATTACACTGATGCATCTCCGTGACTCACCTTCAAAGTAGACAGATATAGGGAGCAAATATATTAAATATTTCTGTAACTATGCAGGAGGCTTTGTTTATTACGTATATATATATATATTGTGACGGTGCTGGAAAATTTCAACAAATAAATCCGATGATTTTGTTTTGTAATTTATTATTTTGTTAAGATATGAAAGCCGTACGTAAATATTAGCGGAAGATCTTTGTTTAAGTTCATTGTTAGTATTAGGTTAAGGTTAATTTATTCAATGTGTTATTTGAAGTTGGCCAAAATTCTATATATGTCAAATGTGAACGCTCGTTGTCGCGTAAGAATCTAACCTTATCAAAATCCTACCAGTAGCTGTGATGAGATTTTGCATGAGATTTTGGTCAGTAAAATTTTAGTTTGGCAAGAGAGTTAAAACGAGAAGGACGTGTAATTCAGGCGGAGAAGTTTGATGGATAAGAATGCTTTAAAAGTTAGTTGATCGCCAATTTGAGGTGGAGAATGTTATGGAAGCGTGGCCAAGCAAGGCTAGATTTGGAAGGAAGTTCAGAGTAGACAGACATAGTTATACTTCTTGTTGGAAAATGTGTGTTAAGAGTTCGGCGGCAGAAAAGAGGTAAACTTTGCCATTAATATTAGTTGCTGTATTTTGAACATTTTACAACATTGATTGATAGTCGAATCATCTCTCGTTTTGTTAAACTTATAAGACTGACACTGACCGGTTTCAACGGTCAAAACATATTCGAAGATGGCGCCTAACTCGTAAGTTTGTATTGCAGGTAGCTCGCGTAGTGTGCGGCATTGTGTAATGAAAGAATTATCAGACAATATAAAAGCTTCAGACTCAATAAGTCAAATGGTTCGCTCGTCGTAATGTGAGTTAAGTAAATTATTCCACTCAAGATATACAGAGCTAAGTAACAGGCTCTGCTCCTTGAGATTGTCAAGAGGTCTCTTTATCTAAGTTGAAACAAGCACCTCTTTGTACTGTACTGATATATATACGCTGTGACCGCAGCCCAGACTCAGTTCCAGTCTTGATGTCACTGCGTCTAGATACATTGCTATTTGTATCTATTGCTTTCAATAAAAATCTTTTAAAAACTAAGTTGATTACTAAGCAATTTACATAATTGGCGCAGTCGGTAGGACAAGGTGTAAAAAGCACAATTGAAAATTTCGGCGTTTCTGAAATTCAATTCGTTGAAATTGTGTTGGTCGATTTTAATCGTTTGAAACACCGTCCGATAAAAACAACAGAAATGGAAAGGCAAACGGGCACATCATCTGGCTGAACTCCTCCGCTGCAAGGCGTCGTATCCAGCTTCTACCCCAGAACCGCATTGCGAGCCAGGCAGAAGTTTGGAAACCGGTGGGCGTACTTCACGGTATCTGCGTCCATCAACGCGAGCGACCCTCAACCCAGGCTGAGTCGTCGCCAGCAACCACTTCAACAGGACAACCCTCAACCCTAAGGAGAGTCGTTATTACAGATGGAGACTACGCTACTGACAATCATTACATTGTTTACGTAAGTCTTCTAAAAGAATTAAAATTGTTCATAATCACTGCATAAGTTTTGCATATTCACTGAACTTAAACTAAAATTTTAGGTTAACAATTAAAATATATATATATATATATATATATATATATATATATATATTGGAATATGTACATATCATTTAAGTGTTAAAAGTGTTTAAGCGAATTTATAGCAATCATTGATAACTTGACAAAATCTTTTAAAGAATTAACAATTACGAATATGGCTCCCATCTCCGAAATCAAGTTGTATACGGATAATATTCCAAATTACGACGGGAATCCGAAACAACTCGCGTTCTTTATAAAAAGAGTAGAAAAGGTAAATTCAATGATAAATGCTATACTTCCCCCCATTCCAAATAATATAAAAGATATAGCTTTTCTGAACGTACAGGGAAAATTAATCGGAAAAGCATCAGAAATAATACAAGAAAAAGATTTTGACAATTGGTCACAATTGAAAGAATTTCTTATAGAAAAATTTTCAATTAACCAAAATTCCAGGAGTATCATGTTATATATCATGAATAGAAAGTGTAATAGGACTCCTTTAGAATTCATACAAGAAATTTCCGAAATGTTCACCATCTATAAACAAAAATTATCATTAGAGGTAGAAAACTCTGAAATTATTTATGATGAAAATGAAAAGCTTGTAGTACTTCACACAATCACATCAATGAGAGACCCCTTAAGAAAGAACTTAGCAACTAGGAATCCACAAACACTCTCAGAAATCGATAAATTAATTAGAAATGATTTCCATTATTTAAAAAGTAATTACACTACACAACAAAATAACGTCCAAAGACTACACTTGCAACAAAACATTAGTACACAAAGGAAACCATTCCCGTCACAACCAATTAGATTCAAATCAGACAGACCACCAATGAGGACTTTTGCACCTCAAAACCAACACCAATGTCAACTAAACAAACGTTTAGGCCAAAAAATTATTTTTCTCCAAATCAACACCAAAAACATTGGATAGCTAAAGAGTTACAAAACATAGACGACGAGAATGAAGAAGATGAATATGAACAAGATAATTTAGAGAGAGAAACAGAAACGAACGAGGCAGAGGACACCAACTTTGCAAATACATACTTGAAAATTCCAAAGAGACACAAAGAAAAATTTACCTTTACGACAGCAACGGGAAGAACATACGGAAACGAATATATAAATTTAGAAATAAACGTGAAAACAATTAAGTGTTATTTATATCCTTTCCATAAAAATTTTAACCTCTTGCTAGGAACCCCTGCATTAAAAATTCTAAAAATATGCATGGATCTAGGAAACGAAACCGTACATTGCGAAAATAAAAGTTATAAACTAAAATATTTTAAAGATAATACCATAAACTTACAAAATAACGAAGTGAGTAACACTACGTCCGATATATTTAAAGCAATTAGAACCGAACATCTAAACGAATTAGAAAACAGGGAACTTATAAAAAGACAACTTCTATCCCACACCTCAACAATATATACAAATTTATACAATTTATACAAAAAATTATCGCCTACCAAACTCGTATTAAAATGAAGCAGACAAACACGTAAAAGACGATTTAGTAAACAAAATAATAAGAGAAAGTTATTCACCATGGTCAGCACCCATATCGATCGTGCCCAAAAAACTCGATGCTTCAGGAAAAAAGAATCGACTATCGAAAACTCAACTCGCGAAAAATAGACGATAAATTCCCCATTCCGAACATAACCGATATTCTAGAAAACTTGGAAAATCTATATATTTCACGACGTTAGATTTAACATCTGGATTCAATCAATCCAAATAGAAAACGGGATTTTCTACAGACTTAGGCCATTTTGAGTTTGTAAGAATGCCGTTTGTCTTAAAAAATGCACCTGCCACATTCCAAAGGCTAATGAACACAGTTCTAAAAGATTATATAAATAAAATCTGTTTAGTATACCTAGACGACACTATAATTTTAGGAACTAGTCTTCAGGAACATTCGGAAAACATTATAAAAATCTTAAGGAAATTAAAATCCAAATAGATAAATGCGAATTCTTCAGAAAAGAAGTTGTATATTTAGGTCATATAATTACAGAAAAAGGAATAAAACCGAACCGAGATAAAATAGGAACTATTAAAAACAACCCTATACCTAAAAATCAAAAACAACTTAAAGGATTCCTTGGATTAATGAAGATTCATTGATCAATTTGCTTAACTAACCGCTTGAAAAAACATGCAACAATAGATTAAACTGAAAAAGATTAAATAAAATGTTTCGAGACATGTAAAGATCTATTGATCAATGACCCGATACTCGTTTACCCCGATTTTACGCAAAAATTTACGTTGACTACAGATGCAAGCAACTATGCTTTGTGAGCTGTACTAAGTCAAACACATGAAGGTAGCGAACATCCTATTGGATACGCTTCAAGAACTCTAAATCCCCACGAAACTAATTACAGTACTACCGAAAAAGAATTATTAAGTATTGTATGGGCTACAACATATTTCAGACCTTATCTATACGGAATAAAATTCGACATAAAAACTGATCATAAACCTCTCGTTTGGTTATTTAGTTTAAAAGATCCAAACTCTAAACTTAGTCGTTGGCGCGAAAAATTAGAAGAATTTAACTATTAAATAAAATTTAAATAAGGAAAAACCAATAATAAAGCCGATGCTTTATCTAGAATAAGACCGGACTTTAAAATCAATTTCATCAATGAAAATCTAATGCAATGCAAAGGACATATGTTACATTGTAACTCAAAAGATCTTAAGTTTGGCAAAGGGATAGCAAAACAAATAGATAAAGAATATAACAGCAAAAACTTTTGCACTAATAAAGTAAAACGAAAAACCACTATCGCAGGTAACTGCATCAAACAAATAATAGGAAGAGATAAAATCAAATACCAAATAGTTACAAAAGAAAAATTTTATGATAAACCGTGTTGAGAAAATATTTCAAAATGTTTACATGAAGTAAAATCCTATTGTATACAGAACGAAAGTCATGAATTGAATATGCCGAAAATAGCGTCAGGATTAGATACTGCTGTGATATACTGTAATCGCCTAACCGCTCCCTCGGATCCTTATAATGGACGAATGCCGGCCCGGGCGCCACTGCATGTGCAGAAAAGATTTATTTTAAATTATACCAACGACAATTGTCTCATTAATTAACATTCGCGATCCGCGCGATCCACACCAGGGAACCGATAAACGATTTGCCAGGACTCGTGAGAACTTGAGTCGAGCATGAGACTATCAATAACTGTATCTCAGGTGTCCTGGCTTTGATCATTTAACAAACGACAAACAAACTCAAGCCATGCACCAACCGCAACATTATAGGCAAGAATTAAATTTATATCCTAACCATAAATTTTCTTTCAGAAACCGAATAATAAATGTAGATAGCAACATTTAACGATTTGGGGTCCACAGTTGGAAGCCATTTATGTAATTGATCAATTCCGTAAAGGAAGGATTCACTTAATGAAAACGAATTATAAACATCAAATTCAATTTAATGTACAAAATGGGATTAATACAAATACTCGGCACGACTCCTCAATCGCTAAATGTTGCCCTTTCATACACTCTTATTCATAAACTGAAATCTAACAAGTCTCCGTAAAGTTACTATTTTGGCCAAATTTATCAAACTTAATATGTCCTTTAAGAATACAGCCGGTCATTGGACCCACAACTTTTAATTCGCACTACTTTCACACGATGCAGGGAAAGGGAGGGAAGTTTACTTACTGTGCTGCGACGCGTTTTCTTCTGATGATGTCCAGGTTCAGGTTCAGGTGCCTGGCTGACCAAATCCTCGCACACAGAGCAGCGGCTAAAACACATAAGCGCGACGGCCTACACGTGCTCCGCAATTCACGGTTCTCTCCTCCAAGAACCACCTCAGCAAAATCTCCTACGCGTCCGTCCCTTACAGTTCACCAGGAACCGACGACGCCCACTCTTATGTCTTCCAGGACGCGACTCGTCTCCACCACACCACTCCGGTCAAAGACGCCGCCTCTGTTTGCCGACGAGCCGAATGTTGGGTAACAACTATCCCGTCTCCTGGCCTACAGCTTCTCCTTCGCCGTCCAGGACCCGACTTCCCCTTTCTCTATATCCGCCACAGCTGTGTCCAGCCACGGTCACCTTTGTCCGAGCACATTCACCCCTACAGTCAGAAAATGATCTGCCAAGGCGTCCCTCGCAAACTCACTTCCTGTCGCCGTAAACTTGGTCCCAATGACCGGCCGTGTGAAAAATTTTATCTCCAACATTCCCACGACAAGACAACTAGTATTAATGTTTAAAATCACTTATTACAATACAGTACCTAGTTACAAACATTTTCAGCGATGACAGAATCATAATCAACGTATATGATCCAACTGAAAACGAAATAAATTTTAATTCCGAAACCGAAAGTATAGAAGTAAACCAAGGTTCAGACAACGATGACGAAAATGAAATAAATGGTATCACATACCTAGACACAAACGCAAACTGTGGAACTAACCAGATATCGTTTGAAACACATGGAAAACTAACGGATGTAGAAGTTCAGAAATTGTTTGGACATAGAAAACTCAGATTTCACGTAAAATTAAATGAAAAAAATATTGAACAAGATATAATGAATTTTATCAAATGGTATGTCGTTCCGAAAATCAACTACTATTGTTTATTTCAAAACGAGTTATTACAGAACCAAGTAGACCAAGTAATAAGAACAAAATTTGAAAAACATTCCATAAAGTTAATCAAATGCAAACAATTACTTCAAGATGTAGAAAACGAAGCGCATCAGAAATCTGTAGTATTAAATTACCATTGCGGAATAACTAACCATCGAGGAATTCGTGAAACATATGAAAAATTAAAAGACTAATACTATTGGCCCAATATTCAATTAACGATACAAAAACTGATTAATAATTGTGAAATTTGTCAAAAAGCAAAATACGAAAGAAAACCTTTTAAAGATTTTAATAATCTAACCGTTACACCAGATAAACCCTTCGAAGTAATAAATATAGACACGGTTAGCATCAATAAAGAAAAATCCTTAACGATCATTGATCAATTTTCAAAATTCGCACAAGTCTAACATTTAACATTTTGAAATGCTGTCACAATAACAAAATTGTTACTACAATGCTTTTCCTCATATAAAATCCAAACGAAAATAATAGCGGACTCTGGAACAGAATTCAATAATCAATTAATAAAAAATACTTTAGAAACACATGGAATAGAATTACACATAACCAGTGTAGATAATCCCAAATCAAACAGTAACATAGAGAAATTCCATTCAACCTTAATAGAATATCTCAGAATAATGACTCCAACAAAAGCATTCCAAAACAGTGATATAACAGAAAAATTATATTATGTTTTAATTGCCTATAATAATTCTCGACATTCTATAACACAAATGTCCCCAAAATATATTATTTACGGCAGAGACAATAATAACTTGTTCCCACGTATTCAACCAAATCAAAATCTTATACAAGAACATGCTGAAAAACTAAAAATCATTAATGCTAGAACAAAAGATAATATTGAAAGAGAAAAACTTCTAAGATAAAGAACATTCCAATCCAGAAATTAAGTGTAATAAAGTATTTATAAATGAAAACCCTAGGAAAATAGGCAAAAGTTATACTTAAAGTATTTTAATCAATATGCGTATTATTCCTACAACATTACAAATATTAAAGTAGAATACGATAAAATATTAGATTATAACATTAAACTAAATAACATTATAAAAAAAACTCACACTATAATAATACATTAGAAACTGATGTAAAAATAATAAATTTTAATAATAATAAATTAACCGACAAAATTTTAATAAAAGAACAAAAAGAGGTTTAATAAACGGATTGGGATCCATATTCAAACAAATAACGGGAAACCTAGACGCGTCAGACGGCGAACGATACGACAAACTGTTCGAACAAATTATGAATAATCAATAATTATTACAAGAACAAAATAAAAATATAGTAAAACAACATATATAAATGACTTCTAAATTTAACGAACAACTCAATAACATTAAACACAATGAAAAGGAACTACAAGCAAATCTTTTTAGTAATATCCGAAATATTAAAAACACAGCTATCTTGGGAACATTTGCTGTTCACTAAAGGAATATGCAATCAAATTTCTGCTCTCGCTACCAATTTGATACTCTTGATTAACGAGATTGAGACAAGCCTCACTTTTTGTAATCTCCACGAACTTTACAGCAGCATAATTACAATAAATTCCTTGAAAACGCTTCTACCGAATGAAGAAAACAACTTCTGGGAAATTACAAATCAAATAACCAGTAATTGTAGAATAAAAGATTCAATGATATACTATATATTAGATATCCCCGTGTATAATAAAAAAGAATTTAAGTTGAACCAAATCACCCCGATTCCATAAACTATTAATGAATCTTATGTAGTTTTAAATCAAGACCAGGTGCTCTTATCCGATGTTGATTCATGGATAGAAATCAAAAATTGTATTAAAGATAAAAACTATTATTGTATAACTGTTTTTACACCAGTTAATAAATGCATATTTAATATAGTAAGAAATAACTATGTAAATAGTTGTTTATTTCATAATTTAGATATAGATTTCAATATTGAGAGAATACATAGCACTAACATTATTATAATAACACGCAAAGAAAAAACCAACATACAAATAAAATGTGAACAAACTGAAGTAAAGAAGCAAATTAAAGGTATTTACAAGTACGTCATAAATTCCAAATGTAACTTGACTAATTACAAATTCAATAAAATTCAAGACAATGTCAAAGAAATAATATTTGATGATATTGAAACTTTTAAAATACAAGAAAACTCCGTCTCAAATCTCAGTAACTATTAATGATATTAAAAATGTAAAATTAAAACCAGAAAAATTAAGTGAACTCAATCTTGTACCCAATGTAAATCACTACCATATTCAATATGGAATGATTGTATTAATAATATTCATAATTGTAACAGTTGTAATATTTTTAAAAAGGAAAAAATGTAATTCCTTAACAAGAAAACCAATTATTGTTAAAGATACAGAGATCAATTTGACGAATCTAGAGAATAAAGATCCCTTTTAGTGAGGGAGGAGTTAAGTAAATTATTCCACTCAAGATATACAGAGCTAAGTAGCAGACTCTGCTCCTTGAGATTGTCAAGAGGTCTCTTTATCTCAGTTGAAACAAACACCTCTTTGTACTGTACTGATATATATATATATATATATATATATATATATATATATATATATATATATACGCTGTGACCGCAGCCCAGACTCAGTTCTAGCCTTGCTTTCAATAAAAATCTTTTAAAAACCAAGTTGATAAAGCAATTTACAAGACCGGACAATATTAATTTCTTACTGTGGCAACCTCGAGGAGGGAATTTTGGTCAGTAGAGTTATCAGTCTGCTTGTGTTGTTCGTCGAGGATAGAATTCGTTGTGCCCAATGGGCCGAGCGACGTTGACGTAAGTAGGTCAAGCACTGTTGAAGCTTAATTATCAGTCTGTGTGTGGAGTTCGGAGAGGGAAGTTCGCTATTGGGTGACTCACTCTGCTTATGGAGGTCGAGTGGTAAGTTAGATATAGGGCGAGGTCGACCGGAGTCGGACTAGGAGGAAGGTAGTTGTTGAAAAAGTAAAAATTATAAACATTTTAAAGAGATGAGATGAATTATTGAACTGTGAATGAAATATAATGTAGCGGTGATTTAAAACTGACAGGTTTCCATGGAAAAAACATATTGGGCGTTTGAGATTATATTGGCTAGTTGATGGGTGAAACATCGTGCGTCCACGTAAGAAGGATTCTATTTGTCTGGTGCACTATAAGGATTGAGTTGAGTGTGCTGTGAAAGTCTATTTGAAACAAAATAGTCTATTTAGAAAGTTAAAAGTTTTCATATGCTTAAAAGGTTTTGTAAATTATGTGTAAGTGAAATTGAAGATTAAACAAATATGGAATGTAAATATTATTATTTAGTATAATTAAAAATATTGTGTAAACCTTGCAGAATTGTTGTTCCCTCGAATGTAATTTCATTTACCGTTTTATTTTGGGAACGATTTTAGTGTTATATTTTTAATTTTTTCTGTACATTTGATATTTCATTTTAATTCTATACTTTCCTGGGGCCCGACAAAACGCCCTGGGATAAGAATAAAAATTTAATTTAAATTAATAGCCGTGGCCAATTTTATGTGAATTTATATGTAAAATAAATTATTCTTTTTTAAATAAATTCCTTAAATATCATATTAATCAAATTTCTGTCTCATCATTTCAAAGCTTTCACTATATGCTAAGATTTGCTATTGTAATTTAATAAGTTGAAAATTTCATTAAATTGTTCAAAGTAAATTTTTCTTTAATCATAAACTGTAAAGTAAAGTAAAATTTAAATTTATTTTTAAATTAAAAATTCAATATTGGATTTAATAGGTCTTTAAATTTACATGAATTAAATAATTTAATAAGCTTCAAATTGTATATTACCTTAATTGCCTCTGAAACGTGAGAAAATTAAATTTGTTTAATAAGTTCAAACAGGATATTACATTCATTGACGCCGAAACGTGGGGTTTAAATTTAAAATTTCTTATTGAACATTACAAAATATGTATGTAACTTAATTATTTTAGATACATTGATACATATATAAATTACATTTGAATTTGCAAGTGGATGTTTTAATGGATGATCCTTAACTTAAACAACTTGTTCGGCTGTTTTATTTATTTATTGAGAGCGGCTCTGCGCCGATCAAACACGAGTAGTATTCCCGTGAAAGTAACGCTGGCACTAGCTGTGTCCAATGCGACAAAGGTTGTAATCCCCCACAAATTGAATTCCAATCCGCCCTTTACCACATTTGTTCACAGGATACATAAAGGAAAAACTGCTGTTCAACATCGACACGTGTAGAGAGAGTGTGTGTGTGAGCTGATAAAATTATTTCTTTGCATACGTGATGAAACTCAATAAAATTGTATAAAATTTAAATTTATCGTTACATAATATTAAAATTAGTTAACTTAAAAATAGTTTCGTCTTGAATTCAAAAGAAGTGCAATAAGTGGAAAGGCTTTACAATTTCAAGGTTTCTTTTCCTATTTAGGAAATATTAAATTCAACTATGAAAAATACGGATATTTTATTTTCATTCAAAACCGTCGTTAGTATTCGTCATATAACGTCACATTAAAAGGTAGATGAATATCTATAAACTACGTATCATGTAATAATACATTAAAGTTTTTGCCTTCAATAAAAGCTTTCAGAACCATCGTAAAAAATAAACCAATCGTTAAATTTGTTTGAATATAATTATTTGTAGTATTGAATATGTATTATCTGTATTTAATTTATGTACAGGGACATTCCCAGCCGCAGGCATATAGTACTATAACTATAAAAATAGTTTATTTTAAATCTTTTAATATGAAGCATTATTACTTGAAGCTTAATTGTGATTACTTAATTAATTGGCACCAGTGCCTAGCTGTGACGTCAGTATGTCATACGAGCTCTCCCGTTGATGAATTTTAGGACTTTTTAAATATTTTACAATTAAGTCGTTTTCATACAATATTTTTGCTGTTCCGTTCTTAAAACGACCATTTTTTTAGCAAAAACATCCCCGCGCGTTTACATACCTTGGATTCCTGCCCTATGAATGCGATGTGGTGAACCTTGTGATTGAGGAGTCGTGGCTGAGCGGGTTCTAAAATTGAATCATAATTCTGGTTAAATTAAATGGTTTTTCAAATGATAGTGTTTGGTATTTATTAAATAATCTCCCCACAAATTATCTGAGCCAGGTCATGCAAGTTGTTTATCAGTTGCCTGTTCAGATCTGAATTTAAGAAGACGATTGTCGTATTGATACGTACTTAAATTATTTCTGCAAATGCGTTCGTCAACCTAATGATCCGAAAAAGTGGATAAGCGGCTACAGAATTTACTGTTAGTACCGCAGGAGTATTCATGGTATTACAATTTTACAAACAGGAGTCCCAAAAGTATATCGTGTGGAAGTTCTGTTTAGCGTTACACGGACCGTGTAACGAAGGTGAGATCAAACTTTATAATCACTACTTCCAAGCTTGTGTCGTCACGAGATACAAATTACAGGTGATGTCACTAATGAGACTAGCCTAACTGAGGTCTTTAGCTAATTGTGCAGGTGGAGGTCCGATTACATTTTAAAATAGTTGATACACCGATAAGTAATTTTAACAGTAAATTTACATAGAGTTCAAGATGTGATTTCTGTTAAAGTTGATTTATGTTGCATATTAATGTAAGGATTTTAAACAAGGATTATTTGAAAATAAACAAAGAAGTGACGGAAAAAATAAATATAAACTATGTAAGGAAAATGATTAAATTCAATTAGACTGTAGTTGATAACGTATTTGAGAATGCTAAGCAGGGTGATAGTAAAAAATGCTTTCAATAAATGAAAACTGAATTGATGGATTATGATAGAAAAATAACAATCTCACTGGGAATCAAACCCAGTACCTCCGATTTCATAGCTCTTATAGATGAACTTAGATAGAAAGAATTTAATCTGTTCTGGAATTAAATTATTGTGCCTATGTTCAATTTATAAACAATTTCATTTTTCACTGAAGTCCAAAAATTAAGAATGTGATTCAGTAAAATATACAACGGATTGGGAAGGCTCGCACCTACCAATAGTCGACAAGGATAATATAAGTAGGCCTGTTATAAAAGTTCCCGGTCCGATCGGAATTTTTCTATCCTAATTCGTTATTTCAGTTTGTATTTTTGTTTCAATTTTTCGTATTATGTATTATTTTCCTCCCTTTTCTGTATAATTTTCTCTTAATTTATTTTTATTTGTCGCATCTTGGCAAAGTTATTGCTCAAAATGTCTTTTATGCTGGTTGAAGTGTGTAGGTTGGTAACTTGTGCATAGGGGGAGAATATTTTAGGTTACATGGTGGTCGGAAGTTGGAATCGGGAGAGAGGAGGCTGGATATATGTTGCAAAGGAATTGCTAAAATACTACACGTGAATAAAGTATATCGTCATGAAAGTAAATGATTATGGTTGATGTGGGTTGAACTGGATAATCGTAAACGCTATTCTGGCACTGGAAGTAACATAAATCGTCGAGTGCAGTTAATAGAGGCGGCTAACAGTGGATCCTGAACCGAGCAGGTGGTGAAGAAAAATTTTTTTGAAATAAATCAGAACCCAGGTTAAATTGAATATAAATTTATCTAACTTGGAGTGATGCCAGGAAATGGTTCTGATTGATCACATGTGATGTACGAAACATACCGTCACGTCACGATTAACTATATGCAACACGAGTTCTACTAGTTTGAATTAAATATTAATTCAGTTAAGCATGTCCGATGTGAACCTATTCGTATTTGGGCAGTCAGTGACACCTTACAATATTGCAATAAACAATAATGCTAGAAATTTTGCTAACCATAGCTGAGTTCCCATAATTTATATGGGAATGAAATAATAGTGCACCGTTACTAATATTAGGGTTAGATTTTGAGGAGAAAGACTTTTTATTCCAGTATCGAGTTTAATGGTTTAAGAATTTTACTTACTTTTGCCTTTATCTATAAGATTGTTTTATTAATATTTTCACGCATGCCAGTTGAAAACAAATGTAATTTGGGAAGACTGAATTATAAGTTTTAACGTTCAAATGGTGGATGAAAATTTAATATATTCTCAAATTTATTTGCCATGAGTATAAATGTGAAACTATTTGTTATAGTATTGTTACGTCTCTGAGAAACAACAATATAAATTTTCATTGCAGTAGGTCTGACCGTTTCCTTTCGTCAAGCGTAAAAATGGAGTATTTCTACTGCCCCATGTTTCATTGTTTAGCATAAAAGGTGCTCTTATACTGAAGTAATTTGTTGTTATTAATAAATGTTCACTTTAATAATGCTTTTAATGTATTTTTTATTTACTAAATCGTGTTGAAAATTGTAATGACTACAACTACAACTAATATTTCTCAGGATATTTACGGTATAATAATATTTATGCATATATGTATTTGCCGCCTAACAAAGATACAATATATTGAATATTTATTTCAAGGCTTAGTTTTAGATCAGAACTTTTCAAAGGGTCATGAGCACTTAATTTTATAGTCAACTAGATGGTTTCTTCGGCGTTGCCTGAGTCGTCATATATCCGATATGACTCCAATCTAAGTTGCTTTTGCATTATTTTTATGTAACGGCCGTCCACCCCCACCTCTAAGCGTTCTCCCCTTCCATGCCGAAAGGGTGTGAAATTATACACAAACAACATCGGTAGAAATACTATCAATCTCTTTGACCCCTAAAAATATTTATCCAGATTAAATATCAACCGATTTAGCATGTTTAATTATTATTTCCACCTCCACTCCTGGGGGAAGGGGGGAGGCAGACGTGTCTCACCCCGGAACTCTGACAGTGTTTGCTTTCTGGTAGCATAAAATACTTGGACGAAATTTTGTGACTTTTGCTCCACGGGTGTTGAGTTGTATGCGGAACATACATCCAAACAAACAAACACTGTTTTATTTATTAGAAGATAAACAATATCAAATTGTAACTTTTGATAATAAAATAAATTTTAAATACTAGGATTCAAGAACATAAATTTAATTTCAAACTGTTATCTCGTAAACATAGTCCTATTTCCAAACATTGTATGAAATTTAATCACGGTTTCGATTTTGACACCACCTCCATTTTAGACAGAAAACAATATTATTGTAAAATATTAATTTCCTTAATGCTGTATATTAAAAATCATACAAATACTGTTAATATTAATCTTGACATAGGAAATCTCAACAAGTTAAATGATTATTAATAAATTTTTCGCGGTTGATACGCAGGTTCAGATTTTTCGATGTTAAACGATTCTGCGGTCATAGTCCAGCGCTGTCTTGTCTGTGTCGCTGTGTGTCGTTTTCACCGTATTTATAGGGTGGGACTCCGAGACTCCCTGCTGCGATCTGATTGGCCGTTGAGAATCGCCTGCCGACAGTGTCAAGGACTCAAGTGTTTCCTTGTCGCGTAATATTTTAATAATTGGATTCCACGCGTTATTGATTTGAAAGCCAGAGCGTTTGTTTAAAAGATTGTCATTTATTTTAATTTATATGGCTTCCAAAATCACACTGTCGTGCCACTTTTTGCCACAATTTGACAAATTCAGGTTTTTCTTATTCCTAAGAGCCTCGCCAATTTCCGTTTCAGAATAGCCGTTTATAATAAACGTATGCCGTAGATGTTCGATTTTCGGAGCCAAAGGGTAAATACGGTTCCCGGGCTGTAGTTTATGGATCCTACGTGACCATAGACGGAAAGTGATGAATGGAAAACTGGATCAGGTAGGTCGGGATATTGATTCTTGTCCAACGCCAATCCGATAATGGGAGCTGAGCTTGCTATGGGGGTGCAGCATTCCCAACTCCATGGCTTGACCGGATTTGGTGGCAAACATCTGCGACCCCAAAAATTACACCCTTCAAATATAAATAAGATGTTGACTTCTGGGAATCTTTAAAATCCCTGGCAAAGCTGGGATGAGAAATTGCCAAGAAGGAAGTGACCGCTTTCGGGACTAGAGCAGCTGACTTTCTTCTTTTTTTCGTGCGTCAAAGACGCTGTAACCAGCTCGGGGAATTCTCTCGGGGAGTGTTTTATTCTGAGGCGGTCTGCCGTCCACTTTATGTTTCGGATATTTCTCAAGCAACAATGTTGGTTGGAGTCATCTATACACAGGAAATTATCTTGGTTGGACAGTCCTTACTTCTCAGGTAAAATATATAGTAAATCTATTTGGTTCTTGTGAAGGTATCACCAACAATCTCCTCTGCAGCACCCTTGTTTTTCTGGGATTTTCCAAGCAACATTGATGGATGGAGTCGCCCATGTACTACGGGTAATTTTAGGTTTGATACACTCGTAATGAAACAAATGGAAAGTGAGAGTCACACTGAAAAATCGGCAATGTTTATTCATTGCTACGTTATCATTGGTTTAGAGGTAAGTAGTAATTATTTTCCTACTTATTCGAGAATTATGAAGAATAAGGTGAAAACACGAAAAAATGTATTAGGTCACGAGAAATAGTATTGTGTGTTTGATGCGCAGTACAAGAAGGGAGAAGATGGAGGGGAATATTGACGTCAGGTGGGAACTCCCTCTTGGATCAACTTAACTATAATTGTAAAAATATTCATTGTATTCTTACGAACATATATATATATATATATATATATATATATATATATATATATATATCGATAGCAGCAAGGTCTTTTTATCACACCCTGTACTTATCTCTTCACGTTTATGGATAGGTTTTTTGAAGTACATATTCTGAACTGTACAGAATATATTTCCTTGCAACAATGTTTTCAATATAGCTTTTACATTCCCAAATTGCAGTATCAGAGATTTGTGTTAAAGTGACCCCCGGCCTTCCTCCCACTACAGTCACAGAGCAGTGGACTACTGCGCATCGTATTTTGATACAACAGCAGTATTTCTGTTCCTGGCGTAATTTTATCCTACCTTTCTCGCCAAACACAAATAAAATATTTACAACTTACTGATGTTTCATAATCAAAACAGAAATATATATAAAATGAATTGAGCATCACTGAAACATACACAAATAACAATGAAAATTGAATCATTATATCGTTTTAGATAATAGTAAAACCATACACGCAAACTCATTAGATTAGGCAGACGAGTGTAAACCAATTGTGAATTACAGTCATAAATACTCAACTCGCATTTACAACACTTATCACGAATTTAATTGGGAGATTATCGCGGAAATGAAATTCCAGTTCTCGAATCAAATAACTACTGTGGCTGTAATATTGTAAATTAATGTTTTCAATTGGAATGGAGGTAAATAGCAGAGTGATAAATTATGCTTATTTTTGTAATCCATTTTTAATTGTATATTAAAATTTACTATATCTTATTTTTCTATTTTATGTTATGAACTTTCCCAGTCAATAATATAAAAATGATGACATAATACTAATATCAGGATTTAACAAAATATTGACGGGTCAATTCAATAATATATTTATACCCGAAGAATTATTGTGATCCTCATACGTTAAAGCAATGCCACGACAGTTCAAAATATTCTGGAATATCTATGAGGCAGGAGAAATTCCAATAGATTTTAAAAATAATGTCATTGTTCCGATACCAGGTTCTCGTTTTTTTTATAAATTGTCGCAAAACGCCTGACTGAATGTATTGAATTCCATTTACCTTCGGTCGGTTACCAATATCGAAATAATTAACGTAACAAGAGAGGCGTCTGCCTCGCATCTCAATGGTCCAGGGTTTGAATCCCCGCGAGGGCATGGACGTTGTGTCTGTGTTTCCATACTGAGAAACTCGCACTAATTAGTTTCCCAAGTAGATAAATGAAACAGTGTACAAGTTGTTAATGACCGTGAAGTTGATGCGACTATAAATAAAATAAATTAGAAAATTAGTACGAACTGTTGAGCACCAGAAAAGGACTTCAGTCGGACCAGATCCTGGATATTTTACCTGTTCTCAGCTTCGTCACCTGTTTCTGCTGTAAGGAGGAAATTAACTTGGCCGGTTTTACGTGGTTCAAAATAGAAGGTACTCATAATTTTGAACCAAATTAATTTAATTAAAATGGAACTTGGCGGAACTGATCTCTACTGAACATAATTATAACTCTAGAGGTATAGCAAGACGTGTGAACGTAAGATGCGCACTGGTCCATGCTTTTCAGAAAACATTCAAGAAGGAAATATATTGTGTTCAGATCAGGATATGTTGTACATCATAAAATCATCCATAAAAGTTAAGAGATTATGAGTGCAGGGTCTGATAAAATGTTTTTGCTGTCGTCTGTATATCCCGTTCGTAAGAATATAATGAATGTTTTTAAAAACGGTAGTGGCGTTGCTCCCAAAAGTGACTCCCCTGGACTACAATGCTTCCCTCCATCTTCTCCCTTCTTTTACTGCGCATGTGACAGGAGTTCTAAAACTTCTCCAGATTTACACATTTAACTAATGTGTTCTCGTAAACTCTAATCCACGATTATTACTGACACAGACTTAATTAATCTCAATATGAAGGTTTAGAATGCAACCAAAAACATAAATATTTGATTGACTGCCAATAAATAAAAACTTAACATACTGAAAACTAAGTTTGTTCGTTTTGCAACAGTAAATACAACTTTGTATCTGACTTTCCCACGTTTGCAGATCAACAAAGTTAAAGTGGAACTTATACATTTATCACCAAGGTAGCAAATTTACTTCCGTTCCATATTTAGATTATTTAAGCAGGAAGTTGATTGAAAAACAGCAAAAATATTGTAATAAACAAGTAGATTTAATTAAACTTAGCCCCACGTATAGGAAGCCATAAATGTAATAAACACCTTGATAGGTTAATTAAATGAATCAATTAACAACAAAAAATTAATTAAAATTTGAATGATGGTTAGCCACACGATGAAGACGTCAAATATGTAATGATTAAAAAAGTGGTCTTAACTCATAGGAATAATTAAAAAAATTATTTTGTATTAAAAAATTTATTATTGTTGAAAATTACACATTATTTGTACTGCTTTGCACGCCGAATTCTGTCAATTTAACAAACAAAAATCTCAATTTTATTTTAATAATTCGTGGCGTTCTATGAAAATATAGCTTTATAATTTTACAATTAATTACGTTGAATTTCTCATTATCTCAGGGTCACCACTGGGTTTGATAGGAAGAACAAATATAATGAACTAAAACATTAACAATCTAAACTCATTGAAGTTAACGGCATACAATATTAAATACAAAAGTAAAAGAAAACGATTGAAAAGAAAAATGCGAACAAAATCTGACCTATACCATTTAATTATCGTTTACAGTCAGTAATAATTGTTTGCCCTCACGACAGGGTTACTGGTTCCAGTTTGGACTTTTGTATCTTGAAGTCAACACCCACTAAACAGGCCATTATTCACTGATTCTACACTTTAGATTTTGAACACACGCGGTCGTTACTTTCGATCTCTCCTATCCTGGAACTTGGATTAGCCGCCCCTCAGTCAGCCCTCGGACGTAGATCTCCTTGAAGTCTCTATATACGAAAATTAGTTCAGTTTGTGAAGCAAAACTTCTGCTTCTAAATTGCGATTTTATGAGTCACTACGTCAAAACTGTTTACTTGCGTTTTATGTAAACTATTATCTCGCCGTTGGGCTTCCTAGATAGCCCTATTCATAATTCTGTATCCGCAGACTTTTACTGTTCCTAATTCTCTATGTGGACCGAACTGCTATGTCCCAGTTCTCAACGCATACATTTCCTTTCGCGTCTTGCCGCTAACTTTTCCCGTTCGCGTCTTGCCGCTGACTGAGTTCCTCTAGGCGCGCGGTCTCCAGTCTCCTATTGTTATCAAAGAAAGACCCGCTGCGATTGTTGTCTTTAAGCACCCGTTCCGCCAACAATTAAATTATAATGAAAACAATTAATAGCCTTTTTAATTGGTATTACAATATATTACTTTTCTTATTTTCATTCGCATGTGTTACGGTGCAGAAAATTTCAAAATCAAGCCTATTGAATATCAGGTTTGGATGCTAGAGAAAGCTGAAAGTCTTAAAATACTGCAAATGTTTTATATTTTGACTCCGCCTACCGCTTATATCTTTGAAATATTAAAATTTGTCAAATGCTATTTGAACCTCTTTGTAACTAAAGGTAAAAAATCATAACGACGGCCCGCAAACGCTTCAGTTCTCAGATCAGATGAGCACAGCCTTAGTCTCTATGAGTCTTGCATTCACTTTTTCGGTATAACATTATTTAACAGACTTTCTGAAAAAGTAAAGAACATTAACGATTATAACACATTTGTCAGTGTACAACTTTAGTTGTGAATGGTAGTTAGTGAAAGAAGACGAGTATAATTTTGGGAAAACAACCCGGTAAATTCTCGTAGGCCATGACAAGCACCGGGCTATGAACAGCGTTCAGTCGCCGCCCGGCTGTTCGATTACCAAAGTCATCCAGCGAGTGAGTGAGGACGACCGCTTCAGACTAACTAGCATATATAAGCCGATAACCGCTGATAAGTTTCTTCGACCGAAGACGCGCAAGTGTACAAAATTAGGTCCTTACGAATTATTACGATTAAATTTTGTCTACAGAATTACGAAATTTGAGCTACCAAGTGTTATGTGTATTAAATAGTGTGTACAGTATTTAACTGCAGTGTATTTCTTCTCTCAACTTTGTTTGCAACCAGTGTATTGGAGCCTTTACTAGTTTTGATACGGATAATTCAACTTCAAAGTAATAATGATCACTTTTGCTTGTGCGTCGGTTTGGTTGCAACATAATCTTTTGTCTTTGACCGCGTAAAACTTGTAACTAGATAGACAAAAACAATTAAGTTGATTGTTAGTTAAATAATGTTTTCAATGAATCGTATCAGAGGAATTGTGAAATTGGAATAATTCGCTGTGGCTGGAATCAGCTCATATTGAAAAAGGTGAACGGCAAGGTTGCCATACCTATTTAATGTGTACGTATGTACAGAAGGCGATTGAAAGGGTAAGAGAACATTCAGCCATTGCAGTAACTATTCAGGATGACATTGCAATAGTTGTAGAAAGGGAAGTTCACCTGCAAATCATCTGGAGCAGAATGGGCGGATTAAAGGAGCAGAATTCAATGTACGCATAAACATATATAAAACAAAAATTATGGTCTGCAGTTGAAAGAGAGAAAACCATTCAGAAGTAGAGGTCAGGAACACAAGACTCCAGTTTATAATCTGTTGAGGGCTATTCTCTCGCAGGCAATACCTGCGAGGGATGTTCTCTCGCAGGCAGAACCTTGTAGGAGAAATACGAAGGGGCTACCTTAGGGGATGCCTTTTCCTCTTCGTTTTTGAACTAAGGTTCCCATAAGCCGAGGCACCTCGGCCTGTTTTCAGAGTTGTATGTTCCGGGGTCACAGACATAGGGCATACGGTAGAGTTGTTCTCTGTTCCCATTGGAACAGTCGGCCAGATGTCTCCTAAAGTGGTCGAGGTACGGAGAAGGGAATGATGCGTCCCCACAGAAAACTCTTCTCCCGCTATCGGAAGGGCGTGGGACAAGTACCCAATGCCCGACCTACCTGATGCAGGTTTTTCTAGGGGTTTTCCTGCATTACTTTTAGGCGAATGCAGGGTAGGACCCTTAAACTATAGCCCGGGGGCCCTAGTTAACCCTTGGCTACCTTCCTCTACCCTTCCGCATCCCCGCTTTCAAATCCCTTCCTATGCTATTAAAGGGGACTTGCCACTATGTGGTTTACCCTCATGTAGCCTGTTACCCTAAAAAAAACACTGCAGTTTAGTTGCAGCAAAAAAGAAAAAATGAGCGATGGAAGAAGCTGCAAAGAAATAACGAGCTGAATTTCTCGGGCCAAGATTGTATTTAATAATAATGAGATCTTACTACAAAAAGCATAAGTCTCGAAGTGAGGAAAAACATATTGAAGACCTACGTATGGAGTATTGCACTGTACGGCAGAGAAACCTGGACAATAGGAAAAAGAGAAAGGAAGAGAATATTAACTTTTGAAGCTTGGTGCTGTAGGAGAATTATGAAAATCAGCTGAACGAACAAGGAAGTATTAAGAAGAATAGTAGAAGAAAGATGTTTCATGAAACAGTTGAAAAGAAGACGAGCTCAGTTAGAAGGCCATATCCTCCGACACAATGTACTCTTGAAGAAGATAATTGAGGGAGCAGTAGAGGGTAAGAAAGGTAGAGTAAGATGCAGAATGGAGTACGCTAAACAAATACTAGAAGACATGGATGGTACTTCATATTACGAGCTGAAAAGGAAGGAGGAGAAGCGAGAAGAGTGGAAAGCTGCTGTCAACCAGCCTCACGGTTGTTGACCTAAAAGAGAGAGCGGAGGAGATATTTATTAAACACTTGAGTATTAGAAACATACAGAACGGTTATTTTCCACACTAGTCAGTAGGAACGATCTCATACTCAAAGTAATATTTTCTCTAAAAGTTCGTTGAATATATCCATAAACTAAGAGACGCTAAATTACTTCATGTATTCAGAAATATAAAATAGTAAAGAACTTAACAAGGCTAATCAACGAAATTAGATAGTAACTATGAATAATTTACTCAGGTGATTTTAAGGTAGGACAATTTCTCACAGTTTTCCTGTTGAACGAGGCTCGGAAGTTGAATGGTTCTTCACGGGATCCATTTATCACGCAGTCACAAAACACTGTCTGCGCACAGAATAGAGGCCTGCTGTCACAGGTTAATGGATAGCTGCCCGTAAACTCCTCTTCTTAGTACCTCGTGTTATCACATGATATTGAATTAGCCTTGTCAGTAGCTATGTACTAAGTTTATACATACTTGGCAGGCATTAACTACTTATTATAGACAAATAAATTTAATACTTGAGCCTTCTTCTTTATTTAATTTAATGTACTGATTATTACTTAATATTGTGATTTTACAATTAATCTAATAAATACAATTGACTTTTTCTGTATATATAAATCTACACCCGTGGATCATATTTGACCAAATTTTGTACAAGTGTTCCTTTCGAACCGGAAACAACACTGTCGGGATAAGACACGAATACAACCCCTAGGGGCGAGGTAGGAAGGGGATGGAAATTATCAAAAAGGTAAAACGACCAAACAATATTTTTGGTAGTCAATGAGATTGATAGTGTTTCTCTTGATGTTGTTTGATTACAATTTCAACCCCTTTCGGCAAGGGTGTAGTGTAAACAGCTACACGAAAAGAACCTAGTGGGTGTTGAGCTGGGGTTATTGTAGTTTAGTCCCTTGGAGAGGGGGTTGAAGGGGAAAACAATGTTTCAGGTACAATCTTAAGCACGGGCAGCGAATTATACCAAATTTTGCACAGATGTTAATTAAAATGCGAAACAAACACTGGATCGGTACAACATCCCTATTACCGATAGAAGTGGGAATGGAAGGCTTTATAATACATTAGAAATTACAGGCAGTATTTTTGACTCTTGAGGTACCGGGATATTTTTGACCTTCTTAACGTACCGCTAGTATTTTAGACTGTTCTATGGTACCGGTAATACTTTGCACGTTTTGGCGGTACCGACAGTACATTTGACACACTTAAGGTAACAGAAGTAATTTGGTACTTCTTAGGTTACAGCGAATATTTCAAATTCTCTTCATCTAATGAACATACCACTGTGAACAAAAAGTAAGGTGAATTTATTTATAAAATATAAATTATTTGTTTATTCTTCCAAATCAATTTCATCCCCTTCAAAGTAATCACCGTCCGATAAAACTCACTTTTTCCAACGCTTTTTCCAGTCCTCGAAACAGTCGGAATAGTCTTTTTCCGGTATAGCCTTCAAGACCTTCTTCGATTCGGTTTTTATCTCCTCAATCGAGTCAAAACAGCGTCCCCGCATTGGCCTTTTGAGTTTGCTGAATAGCCAGAAGTCGCACGGAGCCGAATCAGGCGAATACGGTGGTTGCGGAACGATATGAGTCGAGTTTTTGGCAAAAAAAGTAGCGAAGAACCAACGCAGTATGACATGGTGCATTATCGTGATGAAGGAACCAAGAGTTGTTCGCCCATAATTCCGGCCGTTTCAGACGAATAGCTTCACGCAAACGACGCATAACGCTCAAATAATATTCTTTGTTGACAGTTTGGTCCGGCGGAAGGAATTCATAGTGCACCACACCACGATAATCAAAGAAAACTGTCAAAATGACCTTGATTTTCGGTCTTGCTTCACCTTTTGCACGATATTCGCTGGATTGGTCGGTGGTTTCAGGGTCGTATGCGTAAATCCAAGTCTCGTCTCCAGTAATGATGCATTTCAAGTGGTCCTGATAGTCAGATAGCAAAGTTTCACACACATCAACGAGACGCTTTTTTTCCAAAAAATTGAGCGATTTTGGCACCAATCGAGACTTGACGCGTTTGAGATACAAAACATTCTTCAAAATGGTTTGGGCTGAGCCAAATGATATTCCAACGCTATCAGCGAGATCTCTAATTGTCCATCGACGATTTTCAAGCACCAAATCTTTGATGTTTTGGTGGCCCTCGTCGGTAGACGTTGATGGTCGTCCAGAGCTCGGTTCGTCTTCAACGCGTTCTCGGCCCTCTTTGAACTCGTTGTACCACCTATAAACGTTTTTTTGTGCCATAGTTTGATCACCAAAGGCCTTCCGCAACATTTTCAACGTTTCCGCACAAGAATATTCGTTCCGCAAACAAAATTTGATGGAAGTTCTTTGCTCAACAAAATCACCCATTGCAATAATCGAAAAATTCTCTTTTGGTTGTTTACAAAAACTCGTGTAACTCGGAGATAAATAAACCTTTTAACAAACAGACGCTTGGCAAATATTATAGACAGTCCTACCAACCTAGGAAAAAAAATTGCCTGCCTTCCTAATACCCGGGAGTTTTAAATGACAATTTCACCTTACTTTTTGATCACAGTGTATTTTTGACTCTCATTAGATACCACGTGTAATTTTGTCTCGCTAAGAGTACGGGGAGTATTTTTAACACTCTCGTGTTAAATGAAGAAACTTTTATTGGCTGCTCTTAAGATATGGGAAAGAATTTTGTTTCTCTTTATGCGCCGGGAGTATTTTTTACTCTGAATGGTACTTGTAGTATTTTTGACATATCTATGTTACATGAATAAATTTTTATTCACTTACGCGATTATTTCGTAATACAGTACGTGTATTTTTACTGTATTAAGGTACCGAGTATATTTTGAAATATTTTAGGGTACCAATAATATTTTTTACTCTCTCAATGCACCGGGAGTATTTTGACGGTCTTAAGGTACCAAGAACATTTTTGATAATATTTTGGTACTTGAGGATTATGATAAAATTAGCATTCCCTCTGCACTGGTAGGTTAAATTACATATTGAATAACATGTTAATGTAGAATTAAATACTTTTTCTAGTACGCTGTTAAAAAAAGTAGGAAACAAGAAACAGATTTTATAAATAAATATCACGGACGACAACTGGAATAAATCACTTGTAGGAGTGTTGAGGAATGTCCTCTTCAGGAAAATAAATCTTGTACCTCAACAAATCAAATTAATATTAATAGCTCATAATCCATTTTAAAACGTACAGTGCATTCAATTTAACATACTTTGTAGTGTACTTAATTATCGTTACTTACACTGACCGACTTATTATTCGATAATGATACAAAGAACTGACACCATTAGTTATTTCCTTATCTTTCAGAAAAATTCTCCGCACTCAGCTGCATTGAGGATATCACACGTTTTAAATTTCAACTGTTTCGCGTTTCTTGAACTACACTTCCGTCATCGTTGACGATCCATCCACCTTTAAAGGGCAGATCTAAACGAAGGAGAAAAAGAATGCCCCAAACGTGAATCCACTCCTCTTTTTTCCAATAGGCTGCCACAGCCTCATTTGCATCAACTTTCTGCATAAAGTGTAGTCGACGATGGCACACTCTTTAGCTCAATGACGAATAAAAGTGACTAACATATGCATGATATTACTGATATCGGTTCGCTTACGGATGGAGACGACGACGTTGCATACTTTCGAGAATATAATCGATTTGTGATTCAAAATTTTTTTTACAACATCGACTGTTCAAAATTCAAGTGGTTACAAAAAGTTTACTATTATTTTATCAATAACGTGTCCTTCCACATTGCTGTTAGTAAAATGAAATAGAAACAATTAAAGATAAATTAGTTAATTAAACCGTAAAAGATTAGTGATTTTTATTTTATAATTATAATTTAATTTTTATTTGGATATTTATAATTAGTGTAATTTTAACGCAACCTTTTTATATTTTATAATTTCAATTAAAGGGTAAATATAATTAAGCCAATAAAAATTATAAAAGGAATAAATATTTAAAACGAATAATTTAAAAAATTCAATGCTACAGTTTGACACACAATTAAGCTTGACACTCCAAACGTAAAGAGATTATAGCATGAATATATTTACACTGCAAAAAATGAGTAAGAAATTCTAACACGTGTAATTTATCTTATCTGCTAAAACTCAGAGATCAAATCAAGGTGTATGTCAATAACTTTTAGTTTCAGATAACGTACGGAAATGATCAGACTGAATAGGATCAGGTTGGAGGAAAATACAGCGCCGTCTCTTTATCATAGTTGAGAGTAAGACTTCGTGGATAGGAAATAGGAAAGTCGATAACGTGGCGTTTTTGTGCCTTGCAGAAACATGAAGAAAATCAAAAAGCGCTGTGAAAGGAAAAATATAGGTTAAAATAGAAAATTAAGCCTGAGCAGAGAGCACTCAGAATTCCTTACAACCTCAAACACGGTTGTAGAAAGACAAATTCAAAAAGTGGCTCCAGAGACTGAGCGAAATCCCCCCATCCCAAGTGACGAACCACTTTATAGAAGGCGGGGAACAATAAAAACCTCTAGATCAGCTCACGTAATCTGTAGTGGGGCC
The DNA here is from genome assembly GCA_037074705.1 of Zhengitettix transpicula. Taxonomy (NCBI): domain Eukaryota; kingdom Metazoa; phylum Arthropoda; class Insecta; order Orthoptera; family Tetrigidae; genus Zhengitettix; species Zhengitettix transpicula. The sequence goes on along the minus strand of CM073591.1, from coordinate 199,008,619 downwards.
CCTCAAAATCGGTTACCACAGCAATGAAAATCGACTGAAAATTTGTTAACTTTGTATCTAAAGTTGAGATGCACACATTCTGTCGGGTCCCAAGTAAAGAGAAATTTATCACGGGTGAGGGGTATAGACCAAAATAATAAAGCAAATTCATAAGTATATATGACAGACATTCAATACTTAGTTCCTATCGGAGTGAGGTAAGAGTTTTAAAGTTGAATGTGTTATTGTTTGATAAATGAGAATACCTTGGTATTAGAAACATGAAGCCATATATTGAAATAAAAAAAAATTACGTCTGATTGAAAATTAATAATAAGAAAGATAGCCAAATACAGACCAAATAAGTGATAATATAAATACCACTGATAAGTCTTGCTACAACCGTGTTTGGTGTTGTAAGGTTTTTTGAGTGCTCTCTGCTCAGCTTTACTTTTCTACATTAAATTATGTACATAAACCCAGATCTTGTTATTTATGTTATTACGGTCAGTAAAGATGTTTGGGCGTCGATTCGGGAACAATCCTCGTGAGCATTTAGAACCACTAAGCAGTAGAGTAAACACGCGAGGCTTTCCGCAATATACTAAGTTTTAAAAGGCCAACCGACCCGGATAGAAATTAAAAATCATCTCCTGGCGCTAACTTATATTTATAAAAACGATCACCCTTACAAAATTAAAAAAAAAGAGCAACGCACAGAAGTAGGCAAATATTTATTTGTTATTAGATCAATTCGCGACTCAAGTTCATTGCCAACAGAATTACTGACGACTTTTCCGAATAGCGCTAATCAGTTTAGACGTAGGCTAAGAAAACTAGAATAATCATTGGGTATTATATATATATATATATATATATATACATATTATAGTATAAAAATTAAACAAAGGAAAATAAAGTCAACACGTTGTGGCCAAATTATGTTGTATTCGAACTTTTACAAGGAAGAAAGTTAACAGGATTCTCCCATGAATTTAAACAAAATTATTTTAAAGAGATAAAAAAAGATTATTTAATTACAATTTCAATTTACTTCAAACTTTGAACATTTTTATGTTCTTAACAAATTTGCCACATCTTTAATGATACTGGGCATCCAATAATGATAGTGATTTGCAATTGTCACCAAAGTTACAAAAGAAAATACAAATTTAATTAATAATAACAAAATTTTATAAAAGAATCTAAAAACAACAAAAAATTGAGACAAATCTAGAGAAATCTCATGGTAAATTATATTTACAATAAGATTTACAAAATCAAGTCTCTACATACCATTTTATTTAGAGCTACTCAAGTACCATAGGGTGCACTTCACAGTTATTCTATTTTTAAATAAATTATTTAACACTGATTGCTACATCGTTACACTTCAAAAAAATTCCGCCGCATCTCTAGCAACCGTTCACGAACTTTACGTTGTCGTACTTATTGTCACACAGGCTATAGAAGTACGTTAATGCCAAAATGTTATATATTTAGCTTTTTATAAGCTTAGACTTTGCTGAATTCCTAATTATTTAGTCACGAAAATCCTCAGATTCTCTCCAAAACTACATTGACTCTATCATTGGTTAAAGTCCCAAGACTGACTTCTCTACAATGATTAACGTTTATGCTCACAAGGATACTCTGCTCAGGCTCCCAAAACACACTGAATGCTTCCGCCAAAGTTCTGAGCGTCTTGCATACGCTTTTCCGACAATAAGCGCCTAGCAACCTTTCCACAATGACTGTTCTTTACGATGTTCTGGCCTCAAAGTTACGCGGACAATATTAAAGAAAAAATTATTAAATAAACTTACATTACACATTGGCAATTTCCACAATGTATATGTATATATATATATATATATATAAATATATATATATATATATAAATATATATATATATATATATATATATTGGAATGCCAATCTATATCTATATCTATATATATATATATATATATATATATATATATATATATTGGAATGCCAATCTATCGGTTTGGTTTGAAAAATTCTAAGTAGCTCGGTGAAGATTTACTTTTAAAATGTCTCTCCTTTCGTGGCTGACCGTAAACATCGACTAACTTTTACAATCTCTCTTCTCTCGTGGTTGACTGAAGACTGCCAACTAACTATGCTTTTGCACGCGTAATCCATTCCGAACCCTCAATAATAGGAACAGAGCTCGCCGCTCATTGTTGCTTTGCTCGCTCTCGCTATAATGCACATTGTTCGCTAACAGTTTAAATTATTTAAAAACAATTAATGGCTTAATTAATGCGGTAAAAGGTTAAAATATGCAATTCATAAGATCCCTGTAAGCAAGCAGTTTGTTGAACCGAGTTGATGTGCTAACAATTAGTCAACGGAAGCAAGGGTTTGCTTCATTATAAAGAACTTGAACATTTTCGTGCTGAGGAAAACGACATCAGATAGCCGACCAATTGAGAGGATCATCCGAGTTCCTGGGAGCCTAGAAATTCCATAAGTGAAAAATCTGTGAGAAAAATTTAGAATCTGTGTAAAAATTTTGCAATATAGTGTACTTTTGAAGCTCTAAAAGAATGCTGGTACAAGTCAAACGATACGTAAGTAACCAAAACCTTAAGAAAATCTGTAAACGCTAACTAAAAGGCTAAAGTCAGATTTCGTTCGTTTTTCTTGTAACTTTTCTTTCATTTATCAGCATATTATTTTGAAGTAAATTTTTAAACTGTATTGTTAATAAGATAATTCAATAATTTTCACTGTAAATCATCAAACCCAGTAAAGACCCTGAGAGATTGTCATTTTATTGTAATTTTTTTGTAAATTTTAGAAGCAACAAATTAATAAATAAATTTTGTTTGTTAAAAATTAATTATTTTTATTTATTTAAATAAAGTCAATCATTTTTGATTATTACATAAATGGCTACAACAAAGTGGGCAAAAATTCAATTAACCCTAATTGTTAATTATTACAATATATATATATATATATATATATATATATATTCTTATTTCACTTATTAATCTCTATCTGGTTTTGGGAAAAGAAATATTAAATAAAGAAAGAGAAGTTCAGTGAAAATAAATAAGGTGGGTGAAATGTGTTATTTTTCAGGTAAATAATAAAGCTTTGGTTTATGTTACCCATATAATTGTGTACATGTTATATTTGTATATATGTATTTTTGTATTATTTTTTTTTAGATATAGCTACCACTTAGAAAATGCCCAATAGTAGCTTAATAATAATAATAATAATAATAATAATAATATCACTTATTTTTTTCTGAATTTGGCTATCTTTCTTATTATGAACTCATATATCCACAAATTTTACCATTATACAGCGTAATCATGCAAGTTTACGGGCGTGTAATAAGCAGGATCTTGTCCTAAACTTTTACTGTCTGTGTCAACAATTTATGCAGCAACAATGTTGTACATCTGTAGAATATTCTACATGAAGAAGATTTACATCATATATAAATTTGGCTTTCAACGTCACGATAAAAATAACTTAGCAACGAACGATTAGGAAAAATGTTATAAGATATAATTTGGCTGATGTTTCTTGAGTATTTTGTATATTTAAATGAGCTACTCTTATGGTACCGTTTATTGAGTTTACTATTAATTGCGTTTAGTGTAGTAATAAAAACACGAGATAATTTCATACATACTAAAAGGAAGGATTGTTCACAGTGCTAACACTGAACATATCCAAAGGAAGGTTATAGTCTGTTAATGAAGGTAAGACGTCCTTTGCGTCTTCGGACGAGGAAGAAAGTTGAGATGAGCGCCGGTAGCGACTTAAATGGCGACGACTGGTCGCGCCAGGCTTCAGGACACAGCTTCAACGCTTCAACGCAGCAATGAAGTAGTGGACATGCATAACGTCCCAGAAAATTACAGAAACAGTTTCCCAGACCATCATAATTGACATTAAGGAACGGCCTTAATTTATATCGGTTTCATGTAAGGGGGCATACGTGACGAAATTCGTGCAATACGTTCTGAGTCAGAAACAAAACGGCAACTCCAGAGTTAGAGTTATATGCACATCATCATTCTCACGAAAGGGTTTGCCATATCTCCTCCATCACGCAGCTCAGCAATGGTCCGTCGGACAGCAAACATTGTGTTGTTTACAAAATCTCTTACTCTAATTTTAATTCCTGCTACTTAGGGCAAACAAAACGTTCCCTTAATGAACGTATCAAGGACCATATGTCTAATATCAAACTTCCCATTGATAAACAATCTGTAGTCTCCAAACATAATATCAATTCTAATCATACATTTGATTGACAAAATTATAAGATTTTGGACATTGACACAAGGTACAATTCCAGACTCATTTTACAGATGCTTCACATTAAATCAAACGTCACAGCTATTAATGTACAAACAGACACAATTAAAGTCAATAATTGCTAAGATCCCATATTATTACGCTCAATCTTCTGCTTTTACATTTCCGTTGCTCCCTTATTGTTACGCTAACCCTTCGGCTCTTCCATTGTAGTTGTGTGGTATTTATATTACCCTTTTTGTCTTAAAATCTTACTTCTCAAAACTTAAATGTAACTTCTCAATACTAGACTCTAGCCAACTCATGACTAATATTTATCTCAAACGTGAAATGCAACTAACTCTCGTTTGCTCCGCCAGCTCCCGTTACACATCGGTTGTGTCTTGCGATTTTGAATCTCCTGACGAAAGCATTAAGGATTACAGAAATGTATGCTATTTATTTTACCACTTAATGTGTTTCTTAATTGGCTAATTACTAAATTTTGATTATTTTCACTATGCAATGTAAAATAAATTATTTGGGAATCGATTCGCAGGAGCATAAAAATTACTCATATTTCTAGGAAGGTATTTATAAATTTCAAAGAATCGGGTGGGTAATTTTTTTTCACGTTGCATGGACCCATAATTGTGCTTTAAATACCACCGAGTTTCAGTACTCTTCACATCATTCCATTTACGTGATATGTGAGCGAGTCCGTTTAATTGGCCAGTATGCTTTGTACAATGGCGATGCAAGGCCTCAAAATACCGTGAACAAGTGTTCCTATTCAATTGCACCAATTGAAACGATTCGTTATATCACTGCAATAAAGATCACGTTCATGAACAGTGCCACATGTGGAAACAGATATACTATGCCAAGGACTCAGGTTTGGAATTACAACAGGTTCTCTGATAATTTGGTCTAGCGATTCTAATTAACGGTGAGTAATTGAGTTAATAATCATTTAAAAATGGATTTAATGCATTCAAAGTTACGTAAAATATTTACAATATTTTTGCAAAATTTTTTTACGGTCGCCCGATTTCCCTTTTTTTTTCTCCATGTGCCATCACAGAATTAATCCTATTCTTATCTTTAGTATTAAGTGAGGATACTGATTAGTTGTTATTAACGTAAGATAATGTTTTGATTTATACTTATACTTGAAACTAGTATACGAACTATATAATAAAAAAGGATATATATGTATTTACGATAATCTCTATACATATTTAAACGCTTTGGAGCAATAATTTTTACAAATATTATTAAAAACACGAGAAATTGTACTATGAGGGCGAGAAACCCCTAGCATACATGTGGAAAGAATTAAAATTGAAAAATATGATCATTTTGTGTTAAATTACTGTGCGCCAAAATACCATGACGTCACGCGGGAGAGAGGTGTTACTACGCGACGAACAAAGGAATTAGTTCCTTTTTCCGTAATGAAATAAAGCAGAAATATTTTCATTGACTAAAAAGTATAATTTTATCCTAAAATACTCCATCGAATGATAGTATAAAATAATAGGAAATACTTTACGATCCTTGCAGAAAATGTAAGTTAATTTTCGTGTCATGATAGTGACTACAATATGGCGATCATTTGTTTACGTTGTGGCTAAAAATTCATCCATGGAATCTTTCGTAATGTCTAAAGCTTGAGAGACAATTATATCCTGCAATACTCAAGGAGTATATTTAAGTATTGTATTCCTAAAGAAATTCGAAGGTATGTTTGTTGGGATTGATGCAACAAAATTCAATGTATTTTATAGCTGTTGAATTAATTCACTATATCGGTGAAAGTATGTACGGAACTAGGAAAAGTTAGCTTTAGGTTAAATCACTTCTTGGCTAAAGATTAATGTGGTATTTAAATACCTTTTCGGTTTTATACAAATAAGGGCGCGGGCAGCGCCGGACACTCGGATAGTTTTAAATAAGTGACATAAGTACTCAAATTTTTCATAGAAATTTGTTTTCACTTTTACAAATTGACTTACAGTAATATTGTCTTGATGTATCAAAATACGATACACGAAGCATACAAAGATAATAAATCTGAAAACCTTCTGGACATGAGAGGCTGCGTAGACGAGCCCTTCCTAATTCTTGCTTTACCGAGAGCTATGGAAATGAAAGTTCTAAACAGTTGGAATGTACACCCGGAAAAAAAACATCGTTTGAATATTTGTAGAAAAAAAAAAGTTTTACATTCATCATATAAAAATTAATAACAATACAATAAAAATGTCATTAAGTAAATAAATTCTGCAGATGCAGAAACAAATGTAAATACTGTTTAAGAATATTAAATACAAAATGTTATGTCTCTCAGGTGATGTTTTTTTTCCTGTATGAAAATAGGTAGTTTGTTTTAACCACGAGGAAAAATGTCGACCGGGAATCGAACCCCGGTAAGCGGACGATCCTAGGTTCGGTCGTCATTTTTCCTCATCCTTTAAATAAATAACTTAACATGGCCTTAGCTCTGGTGCTTAGATAAGCTTTCCTTGGTCTTGAATAGAAAATAGGTAGTTTATGTCCAGCATTAATTTTGCCGACTTTTTAATAGCATTGGAACATTTTCTGACTTTTAATAACAATTACTCAATCAGTTCATGCATTTAGGAAAACTGTCCCTCATGTGAGACTAGACGCCAGTTCAAGATGCGCTCGAGCCCCGGGAAACAGACAATGCTGTCATCCCCGTTCTTTCTGTATGTCGGCGTTCATCGGAATACAAGTAAAATGAAAGCGTAATAAGGCGTATTATGCATCGGAAATTTGCACCCATACAAAATAATGATGGCACACCAGCTTAATGAAGGCGATTATGCACAAAGAGTTGCCTCTACAGAAAATATGCTCGCCTTTAATGAGGGCAATGGAAATGTTGTCATTATGGTGAGTGACGAAGCGCACTTCCATTTGAATGGCGTGGCGGACGACCACAATTGTCCGTATTGGGTGACAGAAAGTCCTCGTCATTTACGGGAAATTCTACTACGCAGACCCAAAGCGATGTTTCGTGTGCTTTGGTAAGCTTCTGTCACTCAGCATGATAGTGTCGTCGTGTTGCCTTGGCCTTAGAGATCACGAGATATACTTCAATTTAGCACGTATAAAACACTATTGCAGTATATATCCATCGTCATCCTGAATAGGCCATGAAGGAGTGAAATTGAGTACATTGTAGGCGAGCCAAATTTAGGTTAACGATGGAGGAATGTCGCACCGGGTCGGGAGTCGACAAGGATTAGCTTAGTGGTCTGAGCAGCCTCCCGGTAAGTGGAAGGTCCTGGGTCCGATTCCCGGTCCGGTCGACATTTTTCCATCCATATTCCTTAATGAGGATTGAAAAAGTATTCTTTGAATTTATATAATAATTATTTGCATGCTGTCATTCAAAAGTTTGGCGACTACAGCGACTACCACCATTTCACATGGAAATGGCTCTTTTCATATGTATCTTAACCAGTGTCCTTGAAACTGTAATTAAATTAATATTTTACGTAAATAAATGATTTAGTTCTTGTAAACTTCTTGGCAATGAGATTTCATTTTCCATCAGTGCATGTATAATTGTTCGAGTTTACTACTTATCGTCCACATACAAACTTAAATGCAAGTTGAAATTTCAAGCAAACTTCGTACGTATGATACTTACGATCTGAGATCAAACACTGTGGGGAAAGATAACCCTAGGATTGTGGAGGTGGATGTAGTTACTGTCTAATTTCAATATCTAGCGGCATGTGCGGGGGTGACCCCAGGTTTAGAGTTTGAATGATGTGATATAAATGGAAAATGGCAACAACAGAGATTGGTGTCGAACCCAAGATATAGGAATCGTTGAGTGGCATTCACCGGTTATGTTAAAGTTCAATTCCCAGCGATGAGGAAATAGTGACGCTTTCGGAGGTTCCATACTTAAGTAATGCGATTATTTTGATTTTCCTACGGTACTGGGCATCTTTATTACTCACTTCACCTACCGAAAGTTTTTTCGACTCTCAGAAACAAATTTTTTGGACCAAAGTTTTTTACGCTCGTTATAGAAAGAGGAGTATTTTTTGCCTGCCCCATCGTGCCGGAATATTTTAAAACTTTGTTACATTCATAACCCGTCCATTAATCATGAGTTTTAGTTCTCCTTGCTTTACTGTATAAAACAAATTCATTTACCTAGTATAAATAATAACTTAGTTGCACAGAACAAACGAATACACCAAAAAACAAAACTCGTTCTCCCACCTTAGGCTCATATTTTTTTCTACTAAAAATCAGTTCCTCAATTCCATTCCTGCAGCGTTACCCACTCTCGGCCAAGTTTTCCGATATGAAGAACTTCATTATTTAGATTATTCGGGTATTCCGTTGTCTTGGAGTAGATAAGTGATCAAAAAGAAGTGAAAAAGGCAAAGAAAAGTAAAAAAGGAAAGTAAAGAAACAAGAAAGACAGAGGAAGATCAAAGAGATGACGAGAAAGATCGTCTTGAATATCAGAAAAAAGATGTAGAGATATACTCCAAGAGAAGATAACAAGATAAACCAGAAAGAGAGAGGCAGTGTGCTAGAAACCAGTTAGGTTAAAGGGATGACGTGAAAAATCGTCAGGAAGTACGGAGAAAGTTATAGAAACTCCAACTATATACTGGGGCTGCATTCATTCTAGGACCAGGCCGCATTTCGTAGGTCTGCTCCCCTAATGAGTGTTCTGTCTCATGTTGCGCGTCGAGTGTTGTACTCTCCCTGATTGATTACGAACAGTTCTTTCTTTACTGTTCGAAACGTTGGAGTTTCTACACTCTGCTCACTGCCTCTCTCTTTATGTTTTTTCTTGTTTTCTTTGTTTTATTCGCTTGGACTATATCTCTACATCTTTTTTCTGATCTTCTAGACTGTCTTTCTTGTCATCTCTTGGACTTGGCTCTTTCTTTCTGTTTTTCTTGTTTCTTTGCTTTCCTTTTTTCCTTTCATTGCTTTTTTAACTTGTTCTTATTCACTTATCTATTCCAAGACAATGGAATATCCGAATAACCTAAATAATAATGTTTACGTCACCATTGTCAAGAAATTTCAAATCCAGACGAACAATTTCCTTAAGGAAAAGGATGTATTTTTAGTTTTTAAGTTACCGAGAGTATTCTTAATGCCTTTAAGGTATCGTAAGTATTTATAGACTTTCTTTTTGGATATCGGGAATATTTATGACTCTCTTAAGGTGCCAAGCGTGCTTTAGATCTCTTATTGTACTGAGTTTTTAAGTAATGGGCTTGTAATATATATGACATATATATTAGGTCTGCCTTGTGGGCACTAAGGAACTTCTGAGTAAGCCTCAGAAACAAAGCTTCTTTGTGGTTACTCACGTTCTCGGAGTAAGCATCAATAAACAAAATACTTGTAAGCATTAAGAATTTCCAACTCGGCAGCAAAGATAATTTAGACCCATGTGTCCTGCTGAGTCTGGGGCTGCTTGAATACAATGAAGCTATTGTGAACATATGTATAAAAGGGCCAGACTTCTCTGATGGAAGTAAGTCTGTATCTTACTTCAACGTGGTGCGTATGCCACTCTGTCTTCTGTTTTCATGTTATTGACTTAGCTCTAGGCTGTAGACTAAGATTAATAAAACTTCTTTAATATTCTAATGGACTAAAGCCTCACGTTATTTCTCTAAGCCTTTAAGCTATTATAGAGTGCGACTTAGCGCGCACTCCGGACCCAAGTTACAATTTCTTCCTAAATATCTCTGTTAACGAGATCAGGAGAAATTCGATTATTATATGGTGGCAGCGGAATTTTAAACATTAAATGGTGGCAGCGGAAATTTTAAACATTACATGGTGGCAGCGGTGGGATAGAATAGCTCAATTTCCATCCATTGGCAGTGAGAGAATAACTACAGGTGTTCAGGAAGGCACGCCTGATCAACGTTTCTTCTTGGACTAAGGTCCGTAAGATTGTGGCTCTTTAGAAACTGCGTTATTGATACCCGAGGGAGATTTGCGTGTTCAGTCTTTGGAGCAGCCGTTGCCGCAGACGGAATTCGGTAGTGAGAAGATCTCACGAGTACTTCCCGACTGCAACTCCAATCTTACTCTACATCGTTCGTCACCAGAGTGACGCATCTATCTTCTATCTATTCTTCACGGCCTTTCCGTCTTCACGTCAACTCTACTCTTCACGACGCCGGACGACTTTCGACGCCGACGACGTGATTGTCTTCGCTTTTCAACAAGACTTCCGACGACTCTACACTTCACGTCAACTCTACTCTTCACGACGCCGGACGACTTTCGACGCCGACGACGTGATTGTCTTCGCTTTTCAACAAGACTTCCGACGACTCTACACTTCACAACGTCTCTACTCTTCCGACGACTCTACACTTCACGCCGTCTCTACGCGTCACGACGCCTGAAGACGCCGAAGCAGCCGTCTCTTCCCATCACGACTTCTGACGCCGAAGGAGCCGTCGTTCCGTAGCACGACAACGCAGAGAGATAGCTGAAACCTTCTATTTCCTTTCCGGTAAGTCCAGTCCCATAAAGCAGAATAATGTCTAATGAACGCTCAGACGAAGTAGGCAATGATGATGATTTATATATTTCTGTGACTCAAGCAATTAAGTTAATTCCTAAAAATTTTGATGGTAATCCTAAGGAACTTTCCGAATTTTTAGAAGGAGCAGAAGCCGCTAATGAATTTGTTAATCCTAATAAGAGACCGCTTTTACTAAAATTCATAGAATCTAAAATTACGGGAGACGCGAAATCAAAATTGTTGGCTAGAACAGAACGGGATTCTTGGCAGAAAGTTAAAAATATTTTGGAAGAAAATTATTTGGTTAGGAGAACTCTCGAATATTACGCTGGAATCTTGTTTAATTCTAAACAAACTCCGCAAGAGAATGTTGCTCAATGGGGTTCAAAAATTGATTCAATTGCTATACATTTAAGACGTGAAGCTAAAACACGTATGGAAAAATTAAGTGCAGAAATTAATGATCAATTTATTAATGGTGGTATGTTTATTATTAGTGAACTTTTAAAGGGAACTTTCATAGCAGGTTTAAATGATAATAGAGTAAAATACATGGTAAAAACCAAAGGCGAAGGTGAACCATTAGCGCAGCTTGTAGAAACAGCTATTGTGGAAGAATCGAATATTAGATCTCAAAAATTCAAAGGTAGTGAAAAAGGTTCATTTCTATCACACGGTGCAGTGCGAAAAGGAATTCAGTATCCAGGGATTGTAAAAAGGGAACCACAAATAAAAAGAGAAGTAAACACTATGGATAATATTCAATGCTTTAAATGTAAAAAGTTTGGACATAAGGCGCATACTTGTAGATCCCAATCTCGATCGGAAAACTCGCATTAGGCTTCTCTAACAGCCGGGGAAAGTCTAATCGCGGAAGCTGTACGAAAGAGGTGCGAAGCGCGGACACAATTGTCACATTCCAAGGTAGGACTTGTGACGTGGTCACAGATAGTGACGTGATCGTAACTCGAGAGGAAGTTGACGATGCAGCAAGCATCGCCCAGGTGGAGGCTGATGACTTGATTAATGTTAAAGACGTATGTAACGTCTCAAGCGTAGTTCAAGGGAAACTCGTGCAGACAGGTTCTTATGGGCATCCAAGGGAGATAGCCGTGGCTCATATGGGAGTACCAGATGGGTTGAAGGGCAATATTAAATTGTCGAATGAAAACGATAAGAATTTCATTCATAAAGAACCCTGTGTTAATGTTGTTGCACACGAGAAGAAACTCGGTGTAAGCGTAGTTCAAGGTGAAACTCGTGCAGACAGGTTCTATGGGCATCCAAGGGAGATAGCCGTGGCTCATATGGGAGTACCAGATGGGTTGAAGGGCAATAGTAAATTGTCAAATGAAAACGATAAGATTTTCATTCATAAAGAATCCTGTGTTAATGTTGTTGCACACGAGAAGAAACTCGGTGTAAGGGAAATGTGTCCTGGGAGTAGGAATTGTCACTGTGATGTAAACCACCTGACTTGTAAATTACAAGAAAATGAAATTAATTCTTATGAATTAGAAATAGAATGTCCTCAATTAAAGAAAGGTTTTGGAAAAGCTTTGATAGATACTGGAGCTCAAATATGTTTAGTGCGAGAGAGTGCATTAAAATCGAGTATTGTTCAAAAAAACTCTGAAATAATTATAAGTGGCATTAATGGAGATAAAGTAAGAACTAAGGGTATAGTTCAAATTAAATTCTCTTCCTTAGAAGTAGATAAAGTTACTGACTATCACGTAATTGATAAATTACCGCGTGATCTAGATTTAATATTAGGAAGGAATTGGCTTTTATCGAATGGTTATGTGTTGGCAAAGAAATATGTAATATCACCCTATAGCGAAAAACTAGTAGAATTTCCTACGGCAGAAAAAGGTTTAAGATTTGTAGAAAAACAAATGATAGACTATGATGTATATTGCGCAACAGGTTTAGTAAATTGTGTTAACAATTCATTTCCATGTTTAGTTGTAAACTTAAGTGATAAAAATATTATAATAAGTAAGATACCTAAATTGGTGAAACCTCCCACACGGTTGAAAATTAATGAAAATAATTCGTGTAAGCAGAATTTTAAACGAATCCAATTATTACATGAGAACTTAAGGTTAGGGCATATTGTGGAAGGTGCCTCAGAAATTAAAAGAATTTGTGAAGAATTCATAGATGTATTTAAATTACCTGGAGATCCTTTAACTACAACTACAGCAGCAGTTCACACCATTCCAACTCCAACGATACCTAGTGGTAGAGCAATCACTTTAAAAAATTATAGACTACCCGAAAGTCAGCGCGAAGAAATTAATAGGCAAATAGATCAAATGTTAGATGAAGGTATTATATCTCATAGTAGAAGTCCATGGAATTTTCCTCTTATTGTTGTCCAAAAGAAAATGGATGCCTCTGGAAAAAGAAAATGGAGGATTTGTATAGACTTTAGAAAATTAAATGATGTCAGTATTGGCGATAATTATCCATTACCTAACATTCAGGATATATTAGATAGAATAGGAAGAGCTAGATATTTTTCATCGTTAGACTGTGCAAGCGGATATCTTCAAGTCCCGATTGCGGAACAAGATAAATGTAAAACAGCTTTTAGCACAATGACCGGGCATTATCATTATAATCGTATGCCGTATGGCTTGAGATCGGCTCCCGCGACTTTTCAAAGGATGATAAACGGGGTATTACAAGAATCCATAGGGGAAAGATGTTTTGTTTATATGGATGACATCTTAATTTTAGGTGAAAATTTAATGGAGCATAATAGAAAATTAAGAGAAGTATTAGGACATTTACGCGAACATAGATTACAACTAGAACCAGATAAGTGTGAGTTTTTGAAACCTGAATTAACATTTTTAGGTCATATTGTAACCAAAGATGGTGTAAAACCAGACCCTAATAAAGTATCTGCTGTAAGTAAATTTCCTGTACCAAAGAATTCTAAAGATATAAAAAGTTTTCTTGGTTTAGCTTCTTATTATCGGAAATTCATTGAGAAATTTAGTGATATAGCACGACCTCTAACAAATTTGTTAAAGAAAGAAGTCGACTGGAAATGGACAAATTTAGAACAAAATAGCTTCGAAGTACTTAAACAGAAACTGACAGAAGCACCCGTGTTGCAGTATCCTGATTTCACAAAATCATTCTCTCTAATTACAGATGCAAGTGGTTATGCTTTGGGCGCGATATTATCACAGGGTAAAATAGGGCAAGATAAACCAGTTTCTTTTGCAAGTCGAACATTAAATGGAGCAGAAATAAGATATAGCACTGTTGAAAAAGAATGTTTGGCAATAGTGTGGGCTTGTAAACATTATAGACCGTATCTACTAGGAAAGAAATTCACAATTGTGACCGATCACAAGGGTTTGACTTGGATATTCAATGTAAAAGATCCCAGTTCTAGATTACTCCGCTGGAGATTACTTTTAGAAGAATATGATTATGAAATAAAGTATAGGCCTGGTAAAAAGAATAGTAATGCAGACAGCTTAAGTCGTTATCCAGTAGAATGTCTTCCAATATGCGAAGAAAATCTAACGCAAGATCAAAGATTAAAAATTATTAAAGAGTTACACGAATGTCCAATTGGTGGTCATCAAGGTGTTAATAGAACAGTTGAAAGAATTAAATTATATAGAACATGGCAGGGAATAGAAAGTGAAGTTTCGGAATATATTAAAAACTGTAAAGTATGTCAAATGAATAAAGAATTAAACCACAAGGTTAAACAACCTTTGGAAATTACAGATACACAAGAACTACCGTGGTTAAAAATATATTTAGATATTGTTGGTCCACTCCCATTAAGTGAAAATGGAAATAAATTTATACTTACTTGTCAAGACAATTTAAGTAAATATATTGTAGCAGTTCCTTTGAAGTCACAGACTGTAAAAGACGTGACAGAATCTTTTGTAAATTCAATTATTTTAATATTCGGCATTCCTTTATATATTGTTACCGATCAAGGTACAAACTTCATGTCAGAAGTATTTAAAAGATTATGTAAACTTTTCAAAATAGAGAAAATAAATACAACTGCGTATCATCCGGAATCTAACGGAAGTTTAGAAAGATCTCATAAATCATTGATTACTTATTTGAGATGTTTTTGTAAATCATCTGATTGGGACAGATGGATTCAATTTGCTGCATTTACTTATAACACAACACCTCACACAATTACAAAATATACACCGTACGAAGTATTGTTCGGTAGGAAGTGTAACTTACCAGGAATTTTACAGTTTAGACCTAAACCTTTATATAATTATGATGATATAGTGTTAGCTATTAAGAACAAAATGCAAACTTGTCAAACTGTAGCAAAAGATAGGTTAGAAAAGTTTAAAGCAAGCCAACAGGATAAAGTTAAATCAAATAAAGTAGACTTTAAGGTGAATGACCTTGTTTTATTGAGGGAAGAAGCAAGACATAAGTTAGATCCATTGTTTACGGGACCATTCGAAATCAAAGAAATGAAGTATCCGAATGCAATAATTCAGAGAATAGGTAAAAGAAAGCTCCAAGAAGTACATACAAATAGACTTAAACAGTATTTTTATGTAATGCAGGACGATAAAGAGGATGGAAGCCAACAAGCTTATAATGATGATGGTGATGATGGTGGTGGTGACAATAACTAGGAATAAAGTAGTAGATGCGCAGAGTGTTGAACAATTCAATTCTGGCCCAGGATTATACTTTGATGAAGTAGGTAAGATGTCATTGTATCCTATTAAATGGAAAGTAGTAAGTTATATTAATCTAGAGTCAACTTGGGAACTATGGAAACATACTAATAAGATGAACAGTATATTAGCAAAATTTTGTGATGAACAAAAAGGTTTTGATTGGTATCTACTCACAGATTGTGGAGCATTTCAACAATATGCTGAAACGAAATTTCATTATGTAAATAATTTAAAAGATTCAGTAGAAAGATACACGATTAGTCCAAGTGTAAATTCATTTTCTAAATTCAAGAGACTAAAACGTGGCGTTCTTAACTTCATAGGTGATGTGTCTAGAATTCTGTTTGGGACACTAAGTCAAAAAGATGCTGATAATTATAACGAACAAATTTCCAATTTGGAAAAAGAACAAGCTGAATTTTTACATATTGCAACAGAGCAAATGACTGTAATTAAATCTACAATTAATTCAGTAAACTTAACAATACAGAGAATTAATAATAATGAAAATATGTTAAGAGATAGCTTAATTAAATTATCCGACGATACCAATGTTAAATTACTAACCTATGAAAATCAATTTAAGATAGTTACTCTGATTAATGAAAAGATTAGAATTATACAGAGGGGTATAGATGAATGTCAACATTCGTTAGAAATAATCTTAGATGCACTTGTCCATTCGGAAGCTGGAATATTGCAACCTCAGTTAATTGTATTAGAGAAAGTTAAAGACCTATTGCTTAGCCAGAAATTGCCTACTGGACTGGATTTTCCAAATTTTCCATATACAGAACTTCAAACACTTATAACACCTCATGCTTATGTAAACACTCAAAATCTGGTTTACATATTAGAGATACCATTACTCTCACCTACTAATTATCAAGTGTATAGAATAACACCATTTCCAACTCCTAAAAGTTCCAATCTTTATGTGTTTATTAATTCAAACAAAGAGTATATTTTCAGTGATCCAGTTAGACAACACTTTGGAAAACTGTCAGTGAGTGAATTATCCAATTGTATGCATCCTAACGAGTTAAAGTATGTGTGTAGGGAGAATATTCCGATTTACACGTATGTACCTACTTTAGATTGTGAAGCAACATTGTTACACCCATCCACAACAATTATTCCTGAAGATTGTGATGTAAGAATTATAAAGTTGAAAGAAACATTTTTTATTCCATTATATATGAGTAACCAGTGGCTATATGTAGCCCCGAAACAAGATAAATTAACTGTATTGTGCAAAGACGAAACTAAGCAACTAGTATTCAACAATTTTGGGAAAATTATTTTAAATCCAGAATGTAAAGCATTTTCCTCCTATGTTACTCTGTATGCATCAGCAAGCGTAACAGTTAATATAAGTCAAGGTGACTATTTACCTAATATACCAATCATAAATGAATGTTGTGAGAAAAATATGGAAATGAGTGACTATGAAAAGATTAAACTTGATGTCCCTCTAGTAAACATCATGACATCCTCTGAGGATTTAAGATTAGCTAGTATTAAGGTGAATGAAGTTAATGAGTTAATAAATAAAGAAAAACAAAAAGATTATAATAAATATTTTTTACATGTATCAGCATTTAGTGGTGGTTCTATACTTATTGTAATTTTTATTTCATGTTCATGTTGTTGTTGTTGTTGTAATAGTAAATGTAGAAATTTTATGTTTTGGCTTTGGGAAAAGTTTTCTCCAAGAAAATGCTGGAAGGAAACATCAGAACATCTATGTGTTAATATATTCAATATGCCAAGCCAAGGGAGGGTTGTATACCATCAACCAACTAAAGAAAATAAAAGTTCACCTTCCATATCAGTAGATTCCATTCCTTCTCCTGATATAGCAGATAATATAGAAGATGCTTCTATTGCTAATAGAACCAGAAGTAGAATGAAAAAGTCATTCTTTAGGTAATATTGAAATTCATATGCAATTAATACTGTAATTTAAATTGTATTTCAATTAGTGTTAGAATTTTATAGTATTTTATGTTTCTCCATATTTGTGAATATGTGCTTAAATTCTGAACTTGTGGTGTCAGAATTTTTTTTGACAAAGGAGGTGTAATATATATGACATATATATTAGGTCTGCCTTGTGGGCACTAAGGAACTTCTGAGTAAGCCTCAGAAACAAAGCTTCTTTGTGGTTACTCACGTTCTCGGAGTAAGCATCAATAAACAAAATACTTGTAAGCATTAAGAATTTCCAACTCGGCAGCAAAGATAATTTAGACCCATGTGTCCTGCTGAGTCTGGGGCTGCTTGAATACAATGAAGCTATTGTGAACATATGTATAAAAGGGCCAGACTTCTCTGATGGAAGTAAGTCTGTATCTTACTTCAACGTGGTGCGTATGCCACTCTGTCTTCTGTTTTCATGTTATTGACTTAGCTCTAGGCTGTAGACTAAGATTAATAAAACTTCTTTAATATTCTAATGGACTAAAGCCTCACGTTATTTCTCTAAGCCTTTAAGCTATTATAGAGTGCGACTTAGCGCGCACTCCGGACCCAAGTTACAATTTCTTCCTAAATATCTCTGTTAACGAGATCAGGAGAAATTCGATTATTATATGGTGGCAGCGGAATTTTAAACATTAAATGGTGGCAGCGGAAATTTTAAACATTACAGGCTACTTGAGGGCTATGCGCTTTGATGGCTCTTCCACTTAATAGAACAGGAAGGGATGCAAAATGCTGGATGAAAAAGAGTAGAGGTAGGTAACCAAGGAGTGACTGGCGAACGCCCTAGAGAAATCTGAATCAGTTAGGTCGGTCTCATTTTACTTATGCCACGACCTTCCGATGACGGAAGATTGGTATGCTGTGGGGAAACTCCGTTCCTCAACTTGATTTGGGGGACGGCTGGCGAACTGATCCAATATGATCAAACAACTCGCACCATATGACCAACGTCTGCAACCTCGGCACATACACCTCTCAGATCCGGACTAGGTGTCACGGCTTATTGGGAACTTATTTTAAAATTCCTGGATTTAAGCTGGGAAGAGGATAATGGCCACCAGGAATTTATTCCTTCCGGGACTAAAGTAGCCGGCTTTCCCAGTGTTTTTAGCGTAACACGGAGATTATAGGTTTTTAACCCTTTTACTCTCTTAAGGTATCGCGACTTTTTTGAACTTGGGTGAGAGGAATCCCAAAGGATTGAGACGGCGGAATTTACATGTTGTGAATCGGTGATATTCTGTCGCATCAAATGCTTCCGTTCGTGATCACACGGAGATTAAAATTCATACTTCTGGGCGCAGTCAGAAAAAGTAATTAATCCCGCACAAAGAACACGGACCCCGGAAAATTTGTGACTACTATTGATCGGACATGTTGAGAAAACGGCAGATTTGAGCAAAGTAAAAATTGTGGGCAGAAAGAATGAGGTTTAAATAGGGCCACATTGACAGAAGAATACTGTGACAGTTCTGGAGGAGCTCTGACAGTGAATAAGAAAGACAGCCAATTCAGACAAAGAAGTGATAATATAAATAGCACACAAAGTTTCTGGGATCCTTGTCCCTGTCCTCAGGTGCTAAGAAGAGCCCAGAGCGACTCAACTGCAATCGTCAGTTGACAAAAATCAAAAGCGACGAAAACGCAACAACAATGGGACGGCCGAAGGGAGAACCGACTATGGGTAAACAGAAGGGAGAACCGACTATGGGTAAACAGAAGGTTTAGCGTAATAATAAGGAATCATAGCAATTATTGAGTTTCATTGTGTCTGTTTGTACATTAATAGCTGTGATATTTGATTTAATGTGAAGCATCTCTGAAATGCGTCTGGAATTGTACCTGGTGTCAATGTCCAAAATCTTAGCATTTTGCCAATCAAATGTATGTTTAGAATTGATGATATGTTTGGATACTACAGATTGTTTATCAATGGGAAGTTTGATATTAGACATATATTCATTGATACGTGTATTAAGGGAACGTTTTGTTTGCCCTATGTAGCAGGAATTACAATTAGAGTAAGAGATTTTGTAAACAACACAATGTTTGCTGTAGGCGTGAAGTGGGACCTTGTGGTTTTTAATCAAGTAGTAAAGGTTATTAGTGGATCTGTAAATGATAGATATTTGATATTATATTAATATTTGGATGAATTTGTAATAAGTGAGAACGAGAAAAAAAATTGGTTTAAGGTGTTTTGGGGACGATTGACAATAGTATATTGGATTTTGTTCAATCTGCTGTTTATGTGTTTAATAATACAATTTAAAGGTTGGAAATGTTTCGGACAATATTTAAGTTGTGTTGATGGAACTGTGAGTTAGAAAGTAATATAGCTCTGTCTACAGTGTTGTATACCATAGCTCTCTTTTGTTTTGGAGGATGATCAGAAAGATAATTGAGAACACGTCTAGAGTATGTAGGTTTTCTGAACCATTGGTGAGAATGTAAGTATTGTGAATGGATACAGTGACATCAAGGAATTTAAGTGAATGGTTAAATTCAAGTTCATGGATGAATTGTAAGTTGGGATGATAATTATTGAAAGAATTTACTAAATGTTGATTTGAGAGGTATTAACAATATAAAAAATGTCATCTACATATCTGATGTAGCAAAGAGGTTGAACCGGAAGGAGAGAAATACAAGAATTTTCTAAATCTTTCATGACTATCTCAGCAAAAAAAAAATGACTAAGGGGGCTTCCCATGGGACAACATTTGATTTGATGATAGTGAACCTGATTAAACTTGAAATTGAGAATTAGATTTATAATGCATAAAGTCGAATTTTAGTATATTGACTGAAAATGGGCCACCTGTTTTTGAAACTGGTAAGTTTTGTTGATGGACCTTGGAGTTAGAAAGTAATATAGCTCTGTCTATAAGATTGTATACCATAGCTCTCTTTTGGTTTGGATGATGATCAGAAAAATAATTGAGAACACGTCCAGAGTATGTAGTTTTTCTGAACCAATTGGTGAGAATGGAAGAATTGTGAATGGATACGGTGACATCAAGGAAATTAAGAGAATGGGTAAATTCAAGTTCATGGATGAATTGTAAGTTCAGGCTTCGTCCTGTTATAAAAGTGTGGGCGTTAGGAAAATTGAGATCCAAATTATTTAACAAAAGCTAGTCAGCTACACAGCACATAGATAAACTCTAAATTTCGCTTCAGTATCATGCTTCAGTTTCTTATATAACTCCCCGTTCAGTTTTTTTATGTGTAAATAATATATTGGAATAAATGCAAATAATTTTAA
Source organism: Zhengitettix transpicula (assembly GCA_037074705.1). Classification (NCBI taxonomy): domain Eukaryota; kingdom Metazoa; phylum Arthropoda; class Insecta; order Orthoptera; family Tetrigidae; genus Zhengitettix; species Zhengitettix transpicula. Next base: position 198,987,816 of record CM073591.1, on the reverse strand, counting down.
AAATCGGAATCTTTTTTATTGAATTTTAAGTCTGAAGAGAGGTTTGCTTCTACTAACTGAATTTCGACTCGATGTGTTCCGGGACTGCGTAGGGCCAAGGAGAATGAAAATATCCACAATTATCAATTTCAACACCATAGGCTGTGGTTTCGTTCGTTAAATTTTCAATATAATGAACTGAGTTTCTTCTAGAGTTTTCTAATGTGATGGTCTCATTTTATTAGTATTTTCCTCTTCCACGAAGATTCCGTGCTGTGAAGAATTGTCGATGTCTGCTTCCCTCAAGTAATTTAAACGTTGAAGTTTACAAATTTGAAGGGTAAATTACAATTCTATTGCTGCTAGGCAGTATATATTATCGTTTAGTATTTTGTTTTCAGATTTAATGTATTCGCAGTATAAATTTAAAAACTACCGGTTAATTTAGAATTTTCATCACGATGAAACGTTCAATAAAAAAGTTTTCGAAGCATGTGGCTTGTATGGATCAAAATGTTTGATCATGGACTGCTTATACGAATGAATCACTTATTTTTATTTCCATTTCCGCATTCAGCAAAAAGAGAGAGACATAAATTCGTGTACACCATTCAGCGAAAGCATTTCTTTGCATTGTGCAACGTATTTAATGCGTTGTCGAAAGCACGCCTTCGTTCCAAAAGCTGGCGCGTTTCCAGGCTGTAGAGAAGAAACTCTAGCGAACAAGGTTCTTACCTTTCCGATCTACCGAACGCCCGTACAGTCGATACCAGGGTTGTTTGTCACACTCAAAGCTTTCATCTGGTATAAAGTTCAGGCTGCGAGCTTGTCGTGGTATTAGGATAAAAGAAACTGTCAACACACACGAATTTTCCAGTCTTCCAGAAGGGATGCGAAACTGGATTACAAAATTTGATTTTTGAACCACTTAAAACGATTACTAGACCTTTAGAATAATTACAAATTTTATACATCCAGTAATTTCTGACTTTTTAAAAGATATTATTATGAATATATCCAATTATAAGGATCTATGCCAAATGATGTTTTATAAATATAATTTCACATTTCCTTGACCAGATTATTTTTGTTTATTAATAAATTCCCTCAAAATTATTGGTTTTTCCCATACTGAAATGACCTTTCAATTGATAATTTATAGAAATCTATAGTTCTAATGTACTTCCTATAAACAATACAAATCTCTCTTTAAGGCATTTTCGCACTGAACATTTTTGTTTTCATTCCTGTGTAAGTATACTTTTATACCAATACTATCTATTGTGCAAGTATATTTTGGCTAAATGTTGTCTGTTTAATTAATTTTATAATAGAATACGCTGTTCAATACCTTTTATCAGCACGGTACCTCCTTTGTTTATAGTCCTTTGATTATATAACTCTCATTAAACTTATGTACCAAATCTTCTATGAAATAATTTTATAAACGTTATTTCGTAGAACAACATAATTGTAAAATGCTGCAAAGGGAAAATATGATAGAAATCCTATGCACTCCTAAATCATTTATCCGATTTGAAATAAAAATTTTGTGCGTTAGACATAAATGATTGGGAACAATGGATTGAAACTGGAATGAAGCATGCAAGGAATATAATAGACTACATAGATTACATTGTTTCCCCATAGAAATTCTTTTCATTACTAATAGCATTTACTAGCATGTAGCTAAATCTAAAGTTTTTATATGGAATATAAGCATTCCGTCGGTTTTTCGAAGAGGTGAAATTTAAAAACATGCTAAAAAGGCCGATATTAGCGTTGATTAACTACTTTTATTGGTTTAATACTTTCTATCCAGATGTTTTTAGTGTATACTTTCAACCCCTTAAATCATCTGTCAGGTAAGGGCGTTACATAAAATTAACGTGAAACAACCGAGATAGGTGTCAAATCCAGGGATATGAATGTCAATGAGCTTAATTCTGACATTCACTGTGTTAGTTACTTTGTAGTTCAACCCCTAAGTGTGGGAGTGGGTGAGGATGTGGATGAAAGGATGTTGCTTAAAGAAATGAGTAAACTAAGGAAACTGGTATTGAACCCGGAGTTATAAAAGTCACTGGTTTAGATGTAGTTCAGCCCCTAGGAGTGGTGGTGGCAGGTAATAAAAAATTTCTGTTTCCAATCTTAAGCTCGTAGACCAATTTCTACCAAACTTTATACACATGTTACTTAAGATCCAGGAACAAACATTAAGGGATTAAGACACATCTACTGCGTTTAGGGTGGAGGGAATAGAATTTAAAAACGTCTCTAAACGGCCATTTTAGCGTGGAATAAAATGTTTTCCGGGGTCGCTTAATTTGATAGTGTAATTCTAGAATTATTAAGTATTTAATTTCAACTGAAAAAGGCCAGGGAGGGATGCATCCTTACCGTATGGGTGGTGGTGGAAGTCCGATATTGGTATCAATTCCGGGGTTATAGGAGTTGCTGAGCTAAATTCTCGCATTAATCATGGTGGTTGATGAAATTTCGTGTAGGTGGACGCGGCTGAGAAAAGTTACCCGGAATAGTGTTGCCCTCTTAAGGTGCCGACAAACTATTTGTTATTCTTATGGTATCAGTTATACTTTGGTATAAATTTACTTAGCGGTTGTATTTATATACTCCTTTAAGGTATCTGGAATAGTTTTAGACTTTATTAACTTTGCGAGTATTTTGACTGTTTTAACTCGTCGTGATTTTTGAGACACCTTCATTTTATGGAGTAGGAGAGTTTCCGAATCATCATCCTGGTTTATTTGAAGTTAGATGCCGAGGGGTGAAGACTGGGATGGGACCGTAAATGGTAAAATTTTATAACACTGGCCCTATTGGTGCTGGTTAAATGAAATGTTTACCAAGAGGTTATTGTTGAATCAATTCCTACTCCGGGATAATTTAAATAAATACCAGGCAACGCCGGACACTCAGCTAGTTAATATACAAGTAACGTTTGTCTAGCCGAGAAGGAATGCATCCAGGTAGTTGACGAGTAACAAGATCCTCCGTTATTACATTTATCTAATAATGGTTATTAATTAACAAAAACACTTAAATTTATTCAAATGTGCTTCAAATTTAGTATTACCGTTTTTGTAGGCAACGCTACCGGGGCATTTAATTCAATTTGGCTAATATTTTGGACGTACTCGGTAGCCGGCAGGAAGACTTATCCAAGCTTCCGTCACACTCGTTATTTAAAATGTTTTATGCCAAAAGGGACGAAGTTCATATTGTCAAGGAGCCAGACTACAAAATAATCTCCGAGAAACTAACATTCATTACAAAATAAAGAAAATTTTTACACGAAACATTTTTAAAAACATTTTTTATAACAAGATAAACTTGAAATTCTTTATTACTCTCGGATGGAACATTCACACGAAAAGGAGGGGACTGATGACGAGAGGAGTGTGCTTGTTGCACGACAAAGCCCGTCCTCAAACAGCCTTAACCACCAGGGCGCTCTTGGTCTCATTTGGTTGGGATGATTTGAACCCCCCCTCCCATATTCCCCTGACTTGACTCATTCAGGTTATCATCCTTTCACCTCCCTGAAGGTACACATGCGTGGAATAAAATTTTCAACTGACGGGCAGGTGCAGAAAGATGTTCTGAAGTGGGGGAAGGAGCAGGCTCGAGAGTTTTTCGAAGAGGGAATAAAGAAGCTTGTGCCATGGCTCACCTCATGCAATGAACGGGATGGCGATTATGTGGAAGAATCGTCAATTGTTTCATCAATATCCTGGAATTTTTTTAAACAAACTTTTTCTAAAAAATTATAAAAATCTAGAACACTTACTTTCTGAACATGTCTCGTACAACATTTCAAAGGTGGTATGCCGATTAATGAAGTATGATATAAGATGATGTTTTCTTTGGGCGTCCCCTAAATGTTTCATGATTATTGTATTCTCTTTATTCTAGTGACAAATAAATATGATGTTCAACATACAATGTGTTTGAATTTAAATGAAACGTCTACACAATACACAAGTTTGTAAATATTCCGAGGAGATATTTTTGCTTGAAACCACCGCTACGTTTATATTTTTTATTCTTCGTGAAAATGTGTATACAGGACGGCAGTATGGTCACTCTAATGACCACGGCTTGTTTCCCCTTGGCTATCTTGTTACCCTTTCCGGGCACTCTCCTTTGTATCCAATCTTGTGCTATTATAAAGAAGTTACCAAACGTGGATTACCCTCGGATATCTTATATCTAAAAAAGAAAAAAATCATAATAACGTACTTCGATGATAATAGTGAATATCAGCCATATTTGAAGTTGAATCGCCACATACAATCATTGTGATCCTACCTTAGGAACTCCTAAAAATGCTTTGCAATGATTATATGAATCATAAGAATGTTGTTTTCTCATCGTTAATAAATCTTGTGATATTCTTCCCTCCTTTATATGTATAAGTTATTTGGCTGGATATTCAGAGAGTATTACAAGTTTAAATTTAAAAAATTACGTCTGATTGAAAATTAATAATAAGAAAGGAAGCCAAATACAGAAAAAAGTAACTGCGCGTGAGGTCTAACACTCGTTAGAAGTGAAACATAAAATATAGGAAAATAAAAAATGTGTACGCTAGTTAATTGAAAAATTGAAATATTTTTAAAGCTGAAAGTAGTTTCTTAACCCTTTAGTAAACAATGTAGCATATATATAACATAAGTTTTAGAATCACCGTCTGTTGGTTTCTAAGAGAGATAATTTGTGATGCAGATAAGAAACACCATGCACTTTTAAAGAAATGTGAAATTTTTGGCATCCGTGGACATGTTCAAACATGCCTGTCCTAGCTTACTGTAAGTCAACCCTTCAAGCCAGATTTTTCTTCAGAATATTTATTTTCTGTATTTTTATTCGTTTTTTTTTCAAGAAAAAAATTTAAGCGTCATTCTGAGGGTAGTCTAATTGCAGTAAAATAATAATTATCCATTTAATGTTAATTATTGGTAAATCAGACCTAATTATAATTATGTTGAATATGTGCAACATCATGAGCCAAATTAACTTTCGTTATGTTTGATATTTTTTTGGTAATTTCTTCCGTATTGTATATACAAAAATACATCTTAACAAATTTAGTTAAATAAAATATACAATATCATTCACGGAAGGGTAATTTATATAACAAATACAGTAGATTATATTTTAAGAATCTTATTAATGTCTTATTTATTCATAAATTTAATTACAGCTCATGGTTTCATTCAAATATAAAAATGAAATTATGGTCTACGCGTTCAAGTATGACACGTAACTAAAGATCGGAGGCTTTCCCGTGAAGCTGGAAGATGACAAGTGAAGGGGCTCATCGAAATATCGCGGTTTAATCAGTGTTGTACCCGTGTACAAAGCCGAGAACATTTTCTTATATGACACATAAGTTTGTCATTATGGTTTATGTAAATATATACGAAACACTGCGTCAATTGTTATTCTTCTTCTCCTTCTTATAGTCTACAATTATTCAATTCAATTTTGATGATTATTATTAAGCTAGCATTGAGAGTTTCCCGGTTGTAGCTATATACACAAAAATAACACAATAAAAAATGACGTAGATAGGAAAATATGTGTAACCTAAACTGTCTTTGTAAAGTTTTATTATTATTATTTACCTGATAAAAAAAACAGGATTTCCCCTTAACTTTTTTTTATCTTCCTTCTTTATAAATCACTTCACTTCACCGCTTACTACGCTGACCAGACAAAAATTAATAAGTATTATACCATATGATTATTGTAGTTTTCTTAGCCTACGCGTTTACGATTTCTCTGTAAACCATGCATTTGTCGGCAAATTGTTTAATATGTGAATTTATACCCATGGTTAGATCAATTATAAAAGGAAGGAACATGAGTCCCTGCGGGACCCCTGACGTAATTTTGACAAGGTCGGACAATTTGTTATTTACGCGAATTCTTAATGTACGTTCTTTTAAAAATTTATTAATAGCTCATGCGGCACAACATCGAAGGCTTTGGAAAAGTCGATGATTATTGCGTCTATTGTCCCTCCCGTTTCGACGGTGTCCGAAAGATTTAGGCAGATCGAGGTCAGTTGGCTCTCACACGAGAATCCTGGTCTGATGTCTAATAGAAATAACAGATTTTATTAATAGAAATAACAGTTTAAAATGTTTTAAAATCACTAACAAATTATTAGACTTTAATATTAATTAATTTACAACCTTATTAGAACTTTAGAGCGATCTATTCTAAAGTATAGGCAACATGTTGGGATCTATGTAGGCAGGAGCACATAAGGCACCGTAAAAAATCGTTTAAATCATGTTTTAGACTTGCGAAAAATTGGGAAATAAAAGAAATGTGCTAAACTTTGTGCATTATTTAAAGCACACAAAGCGGACCGGCCTGGAGAAAGATTAAAGTTTTCTTGTACTTCCCACTTATGTAAAAGCGATCTTTCGTGAAATATTACTGTAACCCTGTTCGATCGTAAAGTTCGGTGTTATTTGGAACTTCCTTCGAATAAAAAAAAGAAGCAAAAAAAGGAGTCGATTAATTATTCTTCCGTTGACGGCAATTGAAACGGTTGTGCGATAGTTTTATTTCGAAGTATTAAGTTGTTTGATTCATTTAAATGTTTTATTATTTATAAAAGTGTTAGGAACAGTACTCATAGATAAAATAAAATACGTCGTTTTGAATTTACAACTGCTTTCTTTGGCGTCTGATATAGAAAATGTAATGCGATTTCCACTAGGGCACAACATTAATGAATCACCGACGTTTCGACGACTTCTGCACCGTTGGCATCTTCCTTTCGCAAAGATACTACTGTTTAACATTAAATATACGTATTGACTGGCAAAACCACCAAACTATTTCAGAATGGGAACACGCACAACCTCCGTGCCCTTTATATTCGCCAGCCTTCTCAAGCTTTAGCAGGTACAGTATTTGCCTTCGCTATTTGAGGGACATGACTCCGATTAGGCTCTATCCCTAATTCATTTACTTTTCACTTTCTCCTTTCTTCACCACTTACATCTGGTATATGTGAACTGCAAATATACTACTATTTAACTTTACATCTGTGTCTTGACTGGTGAAACCAACAAACGTTGGATCTGTCCCTGATAAGCCTCAGCTGAATCCATCTACCCTATTTTCTCGAGTTTTCTACACCTTTAAGCCTTCGAAATCATTCCTAGGTCTTCCTTCCTTTCTAAGTCCAAATCACAATTCAAGTCCAATCAATCGACGTCAGGTCGAACCGCTGACTAGGAACGCTTCATTTACTTGCAACGGGTGAACACGTTGTAGGATGTTTTTACTGACTTCTATGAATTACTGTCTTACTGAGCTTCCCAAGTTCTGATATCAGTATTCTTGGTCACGCTTTTTCGCTTCCAGTTCTAAATTGTGACTCAACGTCTTTCACATATAGCACAATCACGACTTCTGATTCCATAGAATAGTTCATGTCACCCCTTTCAGAGAAAACCAAAATCTAATGTAACATAAATTATCTTAACGAGTTTACATCCTTTCCCTTATTGGCCTTAAAGGCTGTGCTACTTTTGATTTTTTTTAGGGTAGCAGGCTACATGAGGGTAATCCACATGGTGGCAACTCCCCTTTAATAGCATAGGAAGGGTTTTGAAAGGGGGGATGCGGAAGGGTAGAGGAAGGTAGCCAAGGGTTAGCTAGGGCCCCCGGGCTATAGTTGAAGGAATTCGCCTAAAAGTAATGCAGGGAAAACCTGCATCAGGTAGGTCGGGCATTGGGTACTTGTCCCACGCCCTTCCGATAGAGTTTGCTGTGGGAACGCAGCATTCCCTTCTCCGTACCTTGACCAGTTTAGGAGGCAGCTGGCCGACTGTTCCAATGGGATCAGCGAACAACTCTTACCGTATGCCCAAGGTGTGTGACCCAGGGATATACACCTCTCAAAACAGGTCGAGGTGCCTCGGCTTGTGGGAACCTTAGTTATAAATGTAGGACATTATTGAAAGACAAATATAGCGTATATTCTAACATACGTATCCGAAACCAACTACACATCACAGACCTCTTTGAAAACTATCTCCTCTTTCCCCCTTCCCCCTTTCCACTCAGCCTTTAAATCTATCCTCTGACAAAGTCTCTGTCTCGCGTAGACCATAAGTCTTCCCTCAGGGCCCCTCCATGGAGCCTTAATAGCACCCGAACAGACACCTATCTGCTAAAAACCGGCACAAAGCTTAAAAACAACCATCAATGGGAGAAAGAACTTGCTGCACTCCAGAATGTACATACTTACCTCAGGATTATATACACTGACACCTCCAGGCCAAAGGAAGACGTAAGCTTGCGCGTTTGTCAGTGCTGATACCTCCAGACCCATGTAAATAGGTAAGGATGCATCTAGAACCACTTCAGAAACTATTGCACCAATTTCTGTGAGGAAAACCCCTGTATGAACATCCGCATTGTAACTGACGTCCTCCCCACCATCAACTCAGTAAAAAATCAGTTCTGCAGGAACGAAAAAATCAACCTTATCGGAGGCATCTTATGGAGGAGCAAGCTGAAGAACAATAAAATAACGATTGCGTGGATTCTCGGACACGCTGGCATAACAGATAATTCGGAGGATGACCAGATTGCAAAGAGAGAGGCCTCGCAACAATTGAACTTCTCGACTATCCCAGTATGTACTAAAGAGAATACTAGCACAGCCCTCTTTGTTTACTTTTAATGAAAAAGTCCTTCAAGAGAACAGGAAGGAATGAAAGGATATTCGTCAGAGAATTTGAGAGTTACAATGACATATCTCTCTCCAAAAACATCTAAAGAAGGCAACAATTAATCATATCAAGAATTCGCACCCTGCACACCCGATTGACTCATAATTTTCTTATTCTAGTTCACAGCCTGAATGTTCTGTCTGCAGATCCGCATTAACGAAAAAAAGCACCTCCTGAATGCCCTCAGTACAAATCGTCTGGAAAAACACGCTTGCAATCTACATCAGAAGTGCTTTCTGGCTGCAGCGTTCCACTCACATCTCGAGTTCCTTACTGACAGGACTGGACGAAGAAATATAACCCTCCATATCTTCCTTACTAGACATAACCTAACAACTATCTACACTAATATACTGATAATGTTGTATAGATATATTATTTTTGTGTAATGTACAGTCGTGAAGAACATAAGTTGATGCGACTTTAAAACAACAAAATCTGACGTCATCCACAACGAATAAGAACCGTTTGAGATTCGAATAAACAAGTACTCCATTCCACAAAATAACACACGGCGCATGTACGAGACAATGCATAAGTTTTTGCATACTTGCACTTTAAAAATCATGGTTACTAAAGCGGTTAATGTTTCACATTCAAAACTGTAAACTTAAACTTTAATAAATTAAATATCTTGCCCAAACAAATTATTTATAATAATATATATATTGTAATAATCAACTATTAGGCGTGAATTAAATGAAATTTGCCCCACGTTGTGGTGACATTATGTAATAATCAAAAGAAAGCCTTTAATTAATTTAAAGAATTAACCTCTCGTTGAGCGACAAAATGTAATAATCAAATGGAAGGCTTTTTATTAAATGAAAAGATCGAAATTAACAAACAAAATATTTATTTATTTGTGGAAATAACTAAAAAAACAATTACAATTTAAAATATTAATATTTAGTTTTAAAGTTTCCGGGTTTTTATTGCGGTTTGGAAAATGAGTTTTTTTTAGGAAATTATGGAGCTGTCCTGCTGACGTAAACCTGTAGGCCAGCTGGGTCACCATTTTCAAGGAAATACAAAGGATTGCAGCATTAAATCCATATGACCACAATATGTTAGCCCTATCAGAAATCGTATCTGTTTTTGCACATTTGTAAAATAGCCGTGAGTATTTCAATATTACAATAAGAAGTTAATGTATTATTTATGTGTTAATAAAATATAAATTATTGTAATTAATTTCACCCGGTCAAACAATTTAATATTTTCAGAGTTAAACAATTATTTATTTTCAGAATATAAGTATCTTAAACATAACTAAGTAAAAAACCTTATTATCCACATGAAACATTACAATCTATTGCCAAGCTATTCTCTTTGATGAGCTGAGGAATTAGTCTAGAATATTTGTATCTGGAAGGGTGTGTTGTTTCATTATTAACTTTCTTCATTACCCTCAGGATTTAGGTCCTATTCTATCTCCCAATATTCTATATTGTACCAGTGTTAAGTCATTTCGGTTCCTAATTTTCCGCTACTGTGGGTTTCCTGTTATATGTGTTCTCCCGATATTTTCCATTTCCATTTCTTAACAACCAGGTATTAGATGTTCGTGTTTATTATTGGAAGTTCCCAATTATATATCTGAAGTGAACACCTCCCCCCTTTCCATTAGCTCAATATACAATGAACTCTTCCCCCAGTCGTACTATTTGGCTGTGAGAGCATGGTTTTTATTGTATAACTCTCTGTTATTCCTAACGTCAGATTTACATTATTAACCATTTGTCATGATTCTATTCTGAGTGACTAGTTATGTTGTGGTATATTAGATGTCCAGATTTTAAAGGTTCGGGATTTCCTTTTCTAGCTTAGCATAAATTTTGGGAAAAGAACCCTATAACGTGTTATCTTTACAATATTTATGTTTTCACTAGATGAATATAAATCTTTACACTTAGAAACACAAGTTTCCATTATTGATGAATTTTTGATTTCATTACATTAGGTATAGGAATAAATTTATCTCTTAAGATTTTTTGACAATAATAACTAAAGAACTGTTCAGAAATATTTTTTGTCGGTATCGATTTTCATTGTTAATTTATTCATTGTAATACACGTAGCAGTATCTTTCATCCACACATTTCTGCTGGTTGCCGTTGACGTGCGTAACACAGAGCACTTCTGTTTTTGTTTAATCCCGAAAAGCGCTTTCTGCCAATGTGAGGTGGAAAACAATTTCAACGCTGTATTGACGATATTGATTTACGATATGGAGGGTTCTACTCGGTGATTTCACATCCACGGTCGTAATGCGATCATCCGAATGTTGCTCTAATTTTCACAATAACGATGAGGTCGAAGAACAATATTACTTTGTCAACAATGTGCGAATTGTGTTGATGACTATGTTTTGTTCTTTGTCATTCAGCGTTCCAACGGTGAAAGTCTTAATTTTGTCATTGACCTGGGTCACAGAGTTGTTGAGACTATAAGACGATTTTGCAAAGTACGTTGTATCGTTAGTGTCAAGTCTATTTGATATGTTATCATTCTTTCCTTAATGAAAATTATAAATACGTATTAACTGTAGTATACACCAAAGTTGCGATTAATATATTGTAATGATTAAAAAGATAGTTAATTTAAATAAATTAATAATTATTAAAAACAAATTTATTTTTCAAGGTTACAAATTTTATATTTTACAAACAAATCTAAATACTCTTTTTCTCAGAGTCTTTACTGGGTTTGATAGTAAGAAACAAATCAAGATTACAATTAAAGAATTTACAATTTAAACAATTTTAAACGCACTGAATATGAAATGAAAAGAAACGAGATCTGACACTACCTTTAATTACTGTTTACAAACAATTATTATTTTAGTTCGTACTTTCAACTGTCCTTTTGGAACCAGACTTAATAATTTCAAAGCTTGGGAACACACTTCACTAAAAGGTCATTATGTGCATAAAATTTCACATTCACTTTTACAAACACACACACTTCAATCCTTACTGAACTCCAGACTCCAGACTTCTCGCCTATGGACAACTGCTGTTTCGACCATAGCCAGCAGTCAGTCACTATTTCCGCAGACACCCAAGATGTGTTAACAGGGAAACCGGTCAGTGTTACAGTGTTCATAACAATGGATAGATCATGAGATATTTTTGTCTATAATCGGCCCTACGGCACGTCGACGTTTCCTATTAACTCTGCTCACCAACTCTTTCTGCTCCAGAATCTGGCGATCTGCTTTAAGACATCCTTCTCCTTCGAGATGTAGCACCGCTTCTCTGGAGCGGTTCTACCTCCGTGCGATCTCTTCCAGTTCCCACGCTCGCAGTTACCACGAATCTCGGCAACAAAAAGCCCGCCGTCACTCAAAATATTAGAAATAAACAATCCATGGTCTCCCTAATTTAACATCAATAAGAGCCCGCCGTCACTCCGTTCTTTGAGATCGGTGCCGCTGTCAATCAATATTATAAACCGAACAATCCGTAGTCTCCCTAATTTAATATCAATAAGAGACTGCCGTCACTCCTTTCTTTGAGATTTGTTCCGCCAAACAAAACATTGTAATCTAAACAATTAATGGCCTTCTTAATTAGTATTACAATATATATATTTAAATTTGTTCCATTATAAAGTTTCGTTGCGTAATATAATGGCCCTGTTATTGAAAGTCGTTGGGAAGCGTGAGTAAATCCAGAGTATTCTCAGTTTTTTTGTCATGTTTCATGTATTTTTTGGTGGTGAGCGGCGGCAAGTAAGTCAAATGGTTGTCTGCCGAATTCGTGTGAGAGACCAGACTATATGAATTTCTCACAGTGACAACCTTGTGTAGTGGATGAATTTGTTGTTGAAAAATAATCAGTCTGCTTGTGAAGGTCGGGGAAGAAAGCTGCCATATCTACCGGAGTCGGGCGAGGAGGAATGAAGTTGGCGAAAAAATAAAGCGGAAAACATGTTAAATAATTGAACTGCAAATATAAACATATAAAATTATGAGATGCGAGATTTCGGAGGGAGCTAAAGTTGAATTCTGCTATTATTTTTGTTTGAAATATTTGGAACATTGTATTTGGCTAGTGACCAAAGACGAACTATCTTGTGATCATTCTATAATTGGGACAACTAAACGGTTTATACGGGCAAAATAGCTTGGGTTTCGGTGATCATACTGAGGGTATTCTGGTATCTGGTAGGCAGAATCTTTTCGGTTTGGTGGTCTGAAAGAATTGATTTGTGTGAGCGGTGAAAAGGAAGCTATACACATAATAGCCTAAATTCAAGGTTAAAAAACTAGGTTCTTTTAAATTGTGGTTCGGTGTAAATTCTGTGGCAACAAATTGAAATCCGGATCAAAATTGGCATCTAAATATATTATTTTAATTTTGGTAAAATATCTTGTGAACAAGGCGTAATTTTTGTACCGTCAAATTTCATTTCATTTGGTGTTTGTATTTTGGGGTAATATTTTAAAGTGAAACATTTCTGTAATTTCAACTGAACAATTTTCTCTAAATTTTACATTTTTTTTCAAGTTAATACATTTCTGATAAAACGCCTTGAAATAAGAGTCTCATTTACATTTATAGCCGTGGTAAAATTATTATGAAAATTTATATGAATTTTTTTTTCTGTGTAACAAATTCTTGAAGTATTACATTAATAAAATTTCAGTTTCATCATTTAAAACCTTTCACTAAATATTAAAAATTGTTGTGAAACTTTAATAACTTCAAAATTTCAGTAACTTGATTTAAATTGTTTATTCAATCTGAATAACCAAACTACCAAGGAGCATATTATAGAAGAAGAGACTACTATGGTTGAAAACAGACAAAGACTTGTAGACGCTGGGTATTTTAAAGATCCTACGCTAACTAATATTAAACCAGTATCGATAAATAATACGGACGTTGTTAATACCACAGATAATTACAAATTACCAGAAATAACGACGACACCTCCAGTAAACTTTGACAGAAAACAACGGACGTATTACAACTTTACGTATATAGAAAAATTGACCTTTAAAATTATAGATACCTTTATGAAAAACTATATTAATGATGTTAAATTAACCGTTAAACCAGTTAACAATATACAAAATATACTAACTCAGGTTAAGGACAAGACAGAAGAACAGTATAAGACAAATCTCGTATAAAGAATCCCATGTATCAATTGCCCGAAAACATATATAACACAAATAATATTAAAACTAGGATGTATCACCATAAACAAACAATAAAACCCACAGCCAAAAGCAACACAGCGTTGTCCACCCACACAAAATTGACTAACCACGAATTCGATTTTAATAATATTAAAATATAATAATATATAATAATACTCATAAAATAAAACTTAGATTAACAGAAGCAATTTATGTTAATATAAACAGAAACAATATTGTTAATAATAGAAATGAAGGTTCAGAAATGAGAAAAACAATATGCAGAGATACTTAAAATATTGATAAGTAAAACATCTAAAAATAATAAGAAATTGTAACCAATTGTAAATTTTTTAATGTTTTATTTTAGGCATCTATGTTGAGGTTTATATATTTACATGCATGTATAATCTTATATATGTATAGTTAAATAATTATTAACAATATGATAAATCGATACTGTAGTTTCGTTACTATAGTGTCGATTTTCGATTGAAATGCTACACACTGAAAATGGAGCAGTTTTAAAACAGACCTTGTTGAATAAACAACATAGTTTTATAGTAGTGACTAAGTACCTATAGGTACTAATATTTTTTAAAGTTAATGTGATTATAATTATAAGACAAGAAGGAATGTTATGCTGAAGGTGTTGCAATGTATTCGTAACTTGAATTTTTTTTATATAAGTGGTAACGTTTTTATTGTTCATTCAGGATGATTATAACAAAGAGTTGAAAGCTTCCGCCTATTTATTTAATAAAGTTAAAACTTAGAGACTGTTTTTGGTTTTTTCTACTCATCAATTGTTTAAAGTAAATATTTCATAAAATAATCATAAATTATAAATGGTAAAAGAAAATTAAATTCCTTTAAATATTAAAAGTTCATGAATACATTGAATTGCTCATCAAAATAAATTAAAGTAAATTAAAACTATAAAGTTGTGTAATAAATCAAATAATTTAAAAAGATTCTTTTTTTTACATTACTATTTATTGCACTAATTTTTTGAAAATATTGTTAGTACTTAATTAATATAGAACAGAAGTGTTTATCCATAGTTCAGCTTTAATAATTGGCGAAATGATATTAGATTATTCTGTATCTCTTTTGTACACACAACTATATTTTACGTAAATCTACAATTTACTATTGCCGCCGATTTTTTGGCACTGGTCTCGGATTAGATTAACGATTTTGTCAAGTACTTTTTATTTAATTTCATTAATATAATTATTATTTTAATTAATTATCGATGCCACCGAGCTGTGAGGCTAATCATTAGTATTCAGCAATTTATTTCATTAAATTAATTAATATACGTGATTTGATTTAGTAAATATTTCAAAATAAAACACTTAACAATCAATTATACATAAAGGTATGACTGGCTTTCCGATGAAAATTAAATGTATTATAATAGTCACAGAGGTATATTTACAAGAAAAATATCTGTTTCTTTAACTTAATGGAAGTTTACCACGAAACTCTAGTGAAATGTTCAAAAAACGCACTTCACAAACCAACTGTAAAATACCCAAAGTGGTTTATTATGTTTATAAAGACGTAGATTGGTCAAGCTTATTGGTATGAATTAATAAACTTTAACAAATTATTATAACCTAGCACGTGTTGTTAATTACCAATAAGTTTTTTCTGAATATCGTATATAAAAAGCATAAAATTAAATTGTGTAGTTCCGTATTTTCTTAATTTTTATTTTCGTTTTATTAAAGATTTCTGATGACGCGTCTGTCCTGTACTAGTTATTTTTACGATATCTCTGCTGTTATCTGAAGAAGATAATATCATTGTATATTAATATGGATAAAACTAAATAATTTCAATAAATTATATTGCATGCACTTTTAGGTAATTTTTTTGTAGTTATTTTTTTTAAGTGACCAGAAGAAATACAGCCGGTTTAGCTTAATAAAAAGGTAAGTCAATAAACAGTACCGGTATAAAGAAGTTCAGAGTAAAAAGCTTTCAATCGTTGTAAATTCTTATAGCTGTGGAATTCACAGAAGTAAATCAATATATCAGATACTTTGTTTTTAAATTCGTTTAGATCCTATACTTTAGACTTTCATCATCGTATATACACCAAAAACTACACACAATGAGCACAGACCAAATAAAACAAAACATAGCAGTGCAACGATGCTAATATTTAATATACTGTGCCAAATGGTTTAATTGTCAAATGTAACAAAACGTAACGTACCTTACGGGCCAAATGTATGCTTCACTTCCTCTTTAACGATGTTAGTTGCTCCTAAAATTTTACCTTATTTGTTTTTATATTAACGTATTATTTATTGTGTTTCGTAAAACGTTAATTTTCAAAACTTATAATTATTATGGCTGTGTTACTCAAGAGTAATGAAACTAATTTGGCCGTTAAGCAAAAGTGAAGGAAATAAATTTGAATATATTAAGACTTAATTATGCTAAAGATCATTGCTATTTTTAGTAAAATTATACTTTTTAACGTATATATATATATTTACCAAGATTCTCATAATTTCACTTATTATGTTTCATTATTGACAACATTCATAAGTGTATACGAATAATCTTCTTCAGATAAATAAATCAGTGTGTTTGTTTGTATGTATATGTATATGTTCCGCATACTTGACCAAATTTAGTACACGTGTTCCTTGCAATCAGGAAACAAGAACTGTGGTGGTAAGACACGTCAACTA
Source organism: Zhengitettix transpicula (assembly GCA_037074705.1). Lineage (NCBI taxonomy): Eukaryota > Metazoa > Arthropoda > Insecta > Orthoptera > Tetrigidae > Zhengitettix > Zhengitettix transpicula. Next base: position 198,971,182 of record CM073591.1, on the reverse strand, counting down.
CCTCCAGGGACAGTGGTGGACGGATTTATAATTTTAAAACATGCTAAAACGGTCGATATTTGTGACGGATAAATATTTTTTTGGAACAAAGAGATTGAGAGTATTTATACAGATGTTTTTTTGTGTATAATTTCAACCCCTTTCTGCATGGAAAGGAAGCACCCTTATGGGTGGCAGAGGGGTATTTAAAGAAAATAACGCAAATACAACCGAGATTGGAGTCGAATCCGGGGTTTTAGATGTTACTGAAATCAATTATGACATTCAATTCGCCGTTTACCTCCCCAACGCGGGGAGGGGGAGGACATTTTCGAACTTGAAAACGGTTGATATTAGTCGGGGGTCTATGACATTGATAGTATTTCTATCGATGATGTTTATGTATTATTTCAACCCCTTTCAGCATTGGAGGGGAGCACGCTTAGTGGTGTGAGTGCAAAAAATAACGCAGAAACAACCGAGATTGGAGTAAAAATTGGGGTTATGGATGTCGCTGAGTTTAAGTATGAGATTCATCTTTTTGAACGGAGGATAAAATTTTCAAAACTGTTCATATGGCCGATATATTCGTGGAAGTAAAATTTTTCGGTATCAATGAGTTCAACCTTATTCGGCAAGTGAGCTGAGCACATTTAGGGATAGGGGTCGAAGTGCGCTATATAAAAATAACGCTAAAGCAGCCGAGATTGGAGTCAAGTCGGGGGTTATGCATATATGACAACCCGGGAAACGCCGGGAACTCAGCTAGTACTTAATAAAACTTAGTTTTCGATGAAGTTCATAGAGATAGAAATAAGTCGCATATTTAAACAACTACTCAGATAATGAAACCAACAACTGTAAATTTATTTATTTATTTAATGGCCGATATAGGCAATAATTGAATTATAAAACGTCATCGTCAAAAACTACATTACAGTCTAGACTGCGAGGTAAAAGCGAACGATGTTTTTCTAGATGGGGGAACAATGTATACAAAGCGTCTGAAAATTGCTCGTGAGGCTTTTCCTCTTGGTCATGTTGACGTATTAGCATTGTTTTGCTTACACGGGTAGTAACTTATCGTAAAGAAGAGAGACAATATTTTGTGTTAGATACTTATTTCAGAGAACGAGTGCAGCAACAGGGAAAACAGTCTACGATACTAGATGAACATAGAAGCAGAGGAAGGTGCTTCCTATTTTCCTGAAGGCAGACATCGTCCCAAAATATTCCTCAAGTATTCCGAATAAATTTATTTTTATATAACTCAGCACTGATTTATAACAACACCACCACAATGATGAATTGAAAATCTTGATACGTCACCTAAAAGTGACTGCATACGTTAGTATTCTAAATATATGTTTTTGTAATTTAAATATTATGAAAATAGATAGTTGCTTTTCAGTTACGATCTCATGTTACTGTAGGCGTAATCGCAGGAGTTATATCTGATGACAATATGTTCAATACGTTATTTATTTACATTCAACGATTACTGTAGCTTTACGTGTACAGTACGAACTGCATGGCTGCATATCATTTTATAAAAGTAGAATTTTAATGACATAAATAAATTACTCAATAGAATTTTCTAGATCATAACATTCATGGCAACCATGAAAAACATAAAAAACATGATCTTTGTATTTTATTACATGGCGTTTGAAGTTTTTAAATGTACAATAAATTGCGAACATTTATCATCGCCAATGAGTGTAAAAAAAAGAGATGTCGGTTTTCTGCTTCAAATATTTTTTAAAATATGCTATAATAAACATAATATTCAGTATTTTGTATGTTCAATACATTAGAATAGTTTTGCAGTAATTCTAAACTCCCGCGACGAATTATGTCTCCTTGGCAATAAAACATTTATTTGCTAGGAATTGGTAGTTGGCTTCGCGATGTTAAATTGCAGGGGGCACTCATCTGCATCCCCCGCCACCCCCTTTTCCAACAGGACGAGGTAATCCAGGCACGTAGGCCAACTTTGCGTAGTTTGGCCAGAGCTTGAAAGGGCAGCTGTGTCCCTGCTTCTCCAACGGTTAATTGATTTGGGTGTTAATGCGTTTAATAAGTTCTCGTGAATAATTATACAACTCTTCACAAATTACAGACAAAGGAAAATTTCGAAGGGTGAATACTTAAGAAGGTTGATTTACTCTCTCAAATACGAGTAGGCCTATTCGTGAAAATAAATTTGTTAAAGAAATACTTTTGTTTAGAAGTATTTAAATGATATAGACTCAGGTTTGAAATTTTCAACTATTCCATGACTAGTTCCAGAATGACAGCTAACTTGAAAATTCTGGAATCGGGATATATTCTCTATTTTCAAGTGAGTATTTGGTTAAAACGAATGGTAAGTATTACGAATAAGTTTCTGCAATTGCAGGAATGAAGAATAATCCAAGAAATGGCTGCGTACAAGAGTGTGCATTAGCATTCATGTATAACGTTACTATATTTCCTTCCAACCTATTGATTGGCCACCCTTCCGTCAGAAACATACTAGTTTATAGCAATCAAGTTTCTAAATTAGTCCCTTAGGCATACACTAATATTATTAGTATAGTATTAACTTCAATCACGGTTACTTTTGCATTATTTTATGTAACGCACCTCGACTCCAATCCCTAAATGTGTTCACCTCCCATACCGAAAGTGGTTGAACATATTGATCCAGAAAAAGTTTATTTCAATAAATATATCGGTTGCTTTAACATGTTCGAAAATCCCCCACCCCGGTCCAGCCCCTCTACTATGGGGTTAAACAAATACTTGAATATTATAATTAAACTCAACAACATCCATAATCCCGACTCGAATCACGCTTGATTTTTTGTTATATTTACGTTATTCTACTCCACCTCCACCCTTAAGGGTATTCCCCTCCCATGCCCTAAAGGGGTTGTAATTATACACAGAGAACATCTAGAAAAATGTTATGAATTTCATTGGCCCGAAATATATTTATTCGACGCAAACATCGGTCAGTTAAAGTGTTTGAAAATTTCTATCCCCGCCCACCTCTGCCCGCCAATGTCCAGCCGCTCCCACCCCCGCCCAAACCCACGCGTTGTACAGGTTGTCATAAATAAACTTAGGGACATCTATAAACCCTATTTGACTCGAATCTCGGTTGTTTTTGCGTTATTTTTATGTAAAGCCCTTAACACCTCCTAAGTGTGCTCCCCTCTCGTGCCGAAAAGGGTTGACATAGAGAACACGTAGAAGAAATAGTATTAATTTCATTGACCTGGAAAAATATTTATTCGATGTAAATGCCCCCGCCAAACCCTCCTTGGGTGAGTTAATCGGTAAGTCGAATGTCATAATTAAACTCGGTGGCATCCATAATCCCGAATTCGACTCCTATCTTGATTGTTTTTGCGTTATTTTTATGTAATGATACTGCACCGCCTCCCCACCCTTAAGGGTGCTCCCCTCCCAATCGCGAAAGGTGTTTAATTATTTACGGAGAACACGTAGAGATATTTTATGAATCTTATACGCTGTGGTCAACCCTGTCGTCAGCGTCTGTGAACATTTTTTTCTGCTGTTTCGATTCTAAGTCTGCATCTGCAAATTTATCTCGATTAAATCTTTTCCTTTAATATTTAACTTCAACAGAAATTCGTCATGCATTTGAAGTGATGGTAGTCAGACTCTAGCATGTCTTGTTCTTCTTCACCGCGGGTTTCTTATATATTTCCTCACCTTATCCTCAATCTTCACGATTGGAAGCAAGCTACAAGGTTCAATACAGTCTCCTCACGTTTTACCTGTCACCTATTTACTCACACGAGTAATTTTATTCAATAGAATAAAGCGAGTAAAGTGAAGTAAACAAGTTCACCTCTCATAAAAGAACGTTTTTAAGCCGGATGGTATATGTTTTTTATTAAATCACATAAAATATTGTTAAAAAACAAGATTTATACATTAGTAAATAATTAAATGTATTTTAACAGATGCGCTATGTAACCTCCGTAAAGAACAAAAAATATGTATTTCACATTATATTACGCTACATTATTTCGTCATAACGCAGGAAAAGACGAGTGTATTACATAATGACGTCACATCTTAGGAGAACGAATCATTTTATTACATTATGGCGCCCAACGTGGCTAAAAATTGGCTAAACCGGGAAAAGGTTTGTCATGTAATTGTCGGCCATCTAATAGTATTCATTTCGTTGGGGGGTGGGGGATAATGTAACATGACCATCGGTCATCGGCTGGTCTTTGTTAGGTTATATAATTAAATATGGCTTGTTCCATGGCGAAGCTTTTCAAACTAATCAGTTTAATTAAGTAGCCATAAGAGAAAATGTATTGTTCGCAACGAAAACGTATGGCCGTTCCATTTCACTATACGGTCATTTATCAGCTTGAGGAATGTGAAGAATATTTTTCACGAGAGTCTTATAAAAGTTCACCGGAGACTCTTCCTATGGCTCATACATCTGCAATTATAAATTATAATTGGCATTTACCACTGCCATCAACACAATATTCTAAGGTAGTTTTTGTAGTCAGCCGCTGAAACTAATCTTAGATCTGCAACCAAACGATCATGACTAAGTACACGTCTTTTCATCAAATAATTCTTCACCCACATCATCTGCTTCAGTTTTATTATTTCTTCTTCTCCGACAAGAAACCAATAACAATCCCGGTATAACATTTGTCTGTGTCAGACAAATTCTTACGAGAACACCAAAAAATGAAATTCGTTATGCACAAGCTGTTTGAAGGTGTATGAACCAATGATTGCGCATTTATGGTATTATACCAGGAAAACTGGTTTTGCACGTTTCTAAGAATTTTTATACTGATTGTTGATCAAGTATCCCTATTAAATTAAAACATACTAATAACGCTAATGAAGTTAACTGGATTACAAATATATTTGAATATAATGGTTTAACGTTAATAAATTATCACTAAATATAAATGGGACTGCGATCGTCCAGTTCTCAGAGGACCGTGGTAACAGTAAATATCTTCTAGACAAGTTCTCAATTAATGCACCTTTTCTGGGTTTTCAGATTGACAACAAATTAAAGTGTACTCAACACTGCTTGCTGGGAAAATCAGTTCGGCTTGTCATTCTCTCCGAACCATCATGAAACATGGTGACATCAACACAATTAAAATGGTTTAGTTTGCGTATTTTCATTCCCTTATGTGATATGGCATTGTAAACTGGGGCAATTGCTCCAGAAGCAATGAAATATGTAAGTTTCAAAAGCGTGCAATTAAAATTCTTTCTAGTTCGGATTATTTATCTAGTTGTAAAACGTTTTTCAAAAGTTCTCGTGAGTTAATAAATTTTATTCATAAAATTTTAAAGTTCGTTAAGTCGAATATGAATCTGTTCAAACAAATGGTGAGTCTCGCGATTATGAGTCAACAATCGCTCAGCGTCGCCTTGCTTTCTACTAGAGAAGTATTCAACATTCAGGGATAGTTATATACAATAGTCTTTCTTCAGAGTAAAATAGTAAAAATAATAACTACAAGAGTTTGGGTAATTAGTGTAAGTATATTTTACTGAAAGGCGCGTTTTACTTAGTGCAGGAGGTTTTTGATCGTTCCCATAATAATAATGTTTTTGTTTATACTGCAAAAGTGTTGAATGTGTTTCCCTTTAAACTACATATTTCATAACTTGCTTACTCTCTGTTGGTCTTTTATGCTCTTTTCTTTATTTGTTTCATGTATGACCTGGAGTTTCTACGAAAACGCAGATTCTTCGTCGTTCAGTTTCGAGAAGTGACTTGTCTGTCGTTTGTGTTTGTGCTTGTTCCTACTGTGCGTGTTTCATGTTTTGTGTTTATTTTCGTGTGATGTGTAATTACATATTTTATGACAGTTAATTCTCTAAATATTTATTTTTTACCTAGTGCTTATTTAATTTGTTTGAATACTGTAAATATTATGTTGTACCCTCAGTATCGTTAAAGATTTATTATTATGATTATTTTATATTGCTTCTAGTTATGTTGGACAGGGAAATTTAAGTTACCTATTTTTAGTTATGTTTATGTTAACTTGTAATTGTTATTAATTGAAGTTTCTAATAATTTTATTGCAATTTTGTGTAAAGACGTATCCTGTTTCCTAATTAGAGGACCAATTGAATAAATAAAAAAGTAGTGGTAATGACAATTATGGTTTTAATAAAGACATGATGATACTACGGTATATTTGATAAACAGATATTCCTTTATTATTTCTGTGCAATACTTTACCAGTTCAATCTACATTTCCGGACAAAACCCTTTGTCCATTAAATTTGTAAATTCCTCTGCGAGGTAATCAATGGCTCATTGTTGAACAAAGATGGGTTGAGCAGTTCACACACACCGAACAAATTACCTATGAATATAAATTTATGTATGCATGCTCTGTACATGCTTTGTGTAAGGGGAACGATATTACGACGTACTATGCGTTACGACGATCACATGAAGTTCTATAGAAAATGGGCCGAACTCGAACATGAAAACGTTCTTACCACCAAGATTTATGCTGTCAAGGATAAGCAGCAAGTAAAAACATTAATGATGTGGAAAAACTCTCAAAATTGAGTAATCGTCTCCCCATATACAAGTAAAACATCTGAAGTACCAAATTTGGTCATTGAAATAGAGTAAAAGTTATGCACATTCCGTGTTTTGGAGATCCTGAAACACAAAATTCTACGTGGGTAGTCTCTGAATTACCCGATTTGACGTATAGACTGAAGTTGTGTAAAGTACAAACCTTATAAAGGTTAAGTTTGAAGACATTACAGTATTAGGTTTTGTTTTACAGCCATCAATAGTGAACTCTCTCACTTAATTTTTAAACATGGAAAAAATAGACCATTGTTATTTGATACAATGCTTTTAAAAGGTCTCAGTCCAACCAATATCAGAACTCGAGTGAGATTTTACTCTGGAGGATTACAACAAATGAAATATTAGGTGGCAGAGTTTAAACGAGTTTCCAATAAGAACATCCCAGAGTCAACCAATAAAGGGACAACGGTATAATTGGCGACGAAAATCCCCAAAATCGTATTGGGTGACCATCGTCTGAAAGTTCACGAGCTAGCAGACAGGATAGGCATTTCTAAAAGTGCTGTACATCGCTTATTGACTGAAACTTTCGACATGAGAAAGATTTGCGCAAGATTGATGCCGCGTTTGCTTACAATGGAACGAAAACAGTGTCGTGAGAATGTTTCAATCCCGTGTTTTGCGAAGTTTCACAGCAATAAATTCGAGATTTTCTGTGTCGATTCATAACAATGGATGAAACATAGGTCCATAACTTCACAACTGACACGAATGAACAGTCAGAAAAATGGACTGAAATGAGGGAATTGGCTCCAAAGAATGCTAAGACATTTCCATCTGTTGGCAAGGCCTTTGCATCAGTTTTTTTGGATTCGCATAGAAATTCTTTTTATCTTCAAAAAGAAAACAATAAACGGCAAGTGTTATGAAGTCTTATTGCAGCGTTTGATTGATGAAAAAATGAAAAAACGGCCGCTTTTGGCATAAAAGAAAGTTTTGTTTCATCAGAACAATGCACCTGTTCACACATTCATTATTGTGATGGCTAAAATCAATGAGTTACAGTTTGAATTACTTCTTCAAGCACCCTATTCACCAAATTTAGCTACCTCGGATTTCTTGCCTAAATTTATGTTCTGTAGTATTCAACTGGTTAAGCGATCGCAATTTACAATATCATGTAAGAGGATACTACTCAGTGAGGCTTCACCAACACAACTTCTTGTAGCACTTAACCGTAAAATATTATTAAATTAATTTATTTACTATTTCGCCTTTTATAAAAATTTACCCTTATAAGAATAAATAAAATATTTACATGATCAAATATGTAATTTAATAAAATATGATATTATTTGACGAACACTGTCATCACTGTCGACTGTATATGACAATCATAGACCCTTTGGAACTTCCTCCACTATCGCTTTATGTTGGATTCATAGCGATACTAATCGAGTTACCGAACGACTGAAGACATCCGGTCCACGCCAATGGCGACATTGTCCAGGCGAGGACAATCCAGCTGCCATAGCGTCTCGAGGATTCTCGGCATCAAAGTTGCAATCTGCAACTTGATGGTGGCACGGTCCTTCATGGCTTACTATACAAAATCATATACCGTTTTTCCTGAGACTCAAAAAATGCACCAAAATATTTTATTTGTCAGCTCTTGGCATCTTCCCATGGGTGCCAAAGAAATTCAGTTGGTTTTGGAAAATTAGACATGTCTCGGGTTGGTTCCTCCGAACCTTGAAGAAGTCAATAAAACAAGAGAAAACATATAAAAACCTTATTGTCGAAGACTTTGAATTACTTCCTCACGCACCCTTCGGTGGATTTACGTTGTTCAGCAAGAAAGTATCGCAGAAGAATACCACGCTTTTGAGATAAAATTTGATCTTTCGATTGGGCCGAAACTAAAACGTTTCAACCCATTTCTTCAAAACAGTCTAATTCAATTTGGAGGAGTTTTCAACATAGGAGGAAAAACCACATTTCTTGATTGGAACTATTCATTTACCAGATTGCTAATCCTCAACACACATACGTCTCCAATACCTAGGTGTTAGAATAATATTAACGGAACGTCGAACGCAATATTAGATTCTAAGAGCAATACAGTCGATAAAGAAAGTTCTTCACAAATTTCTACTATGCATAATTGAAAATAATTCTCCAGAACTAAAAGTATAAGCGCCTTTAAATGTTGATCAGCTTCTATCCAGTAAAAAAATGACAAGAGTAGATTTCGAAGGTCTCCTTACGTCAAGGTGGGGCGTCAACTAGAAAATGATCTACTAACATGCGAAATGACAAGAGCAGTTTATCTTCAACTTGCATGTGGAATGAACAGGGATAACTTCCTCATGGCTTACAGAGGATTCAGAAGAAGAAGAGGAATTCTGGAGATAGTTCATTCAGATAACGGACGCACGTTTCTGATCGCCAGTAGAGATATCTCGAAACTTCCTCAAATATTCTCAGATCCACGTCCTTTATTATATCACATGGAAGTTTATTTTACCATGTGTGGATTTCGAAGGGAGGCTGGTGAGAACGCATGGTTTGAACCACGAAACCCTGCTTGAGAAACGTGTTGGGAAACATCCAAAGCGAACGAAGAGACGCTGAGAACCGTACTTGTTGAAGTTGAAACAGCAATAAATTCAAGATGGACTTGAAGGACACTAAGTCACTTTCATATCAGCGAAAGACTAACGGAATTGTCATCCGGTCAAGAACCTAACATCAAGACGGACCTGAAGAATTAAAAGAAATTGAGGGAGACATATATGTGGTACTCGTAAAGCGATGGAAAAAAGAGTCCCTGATGCATTTAAAAAGCTTCCAGAGGTTCGTCGCGCGGAAAAACCAACACCGGACAGCAGGATTGGTGTCATCATTCTACTTCAAGACGACCTGAAACTTCTTCATATGGGTAGAAAGGGATGGTGTGGACAGGCATCCTACGAAACGCATATAGAACCAACATCATCCGACATGTTCAGCTAGTCGTACCACTGGATATCGATCAGAATGGGGAGGATGTGCAGACTTTAGATAGAACAAGTACTTCAGAAATAAAAGAATGTCGTGTAATAGTTATCGTTGAGGAGACAACTAAGAAAAGTGTTCTATTGTAGTGTGAACGTGTATCCTTCTTTATTAGCATATATATAGACGTAGCTAATCCACGACATTCCCTACTGTTTCTCATACCTGCAAAATTGTTAGATACTGCACAATACGTTACAAATTTGGTCCATATATTAAAAATGACATGAAATGTTATTAATAGTCATTGTGCTTAGTTTAATGACTGTGTTTGCGATACGTGATCTACTCTCCTGAAAGAAAAAATTTGTGATTACTTTGGGAATGGCTGCAGTTATTTTACTATTAACAGATATAAATTACGCATATTTCACCATTCTTTATATACATTATTATTATTATTATTATTATTATTATATCCATTTACATTTGTTATTCACCTCGATCAATATTTGAAGAAGAACGCTTATACGTGATCCAAAAATTACCAACGTAATTTCGATTTTGTTTCTCGCTCTCAGATGATTTATTTAACCGTTAAAGTTTCTTACATGATTTGTGGTTGGGCATACCAAGACCTGCGAGGGCAGGTAGAACCTTGTAGGAGAGATACGAAGGGTCTACCTTTGGGGATGCCTTTTCCTCTCCGTTTTTGAACTAGGGTTCCCACAAGCCGAGACACCTCGGCCTGTTCTGAGAGGTGTATGTTCCGGGGTCACAGACCTTGGGCATACGGTAAGAGTTGTCCGCTATTTCCATAGGAATAGTCGGCCAGCTGCCTCCTAAACTGGTCGAGGCACGGAGAAGGGAATGCTGCGTCCCCACAGCAAACTCCTCTCCCGCTATCGGAAGGGCGAGGAACAAGTACCCAATGCCCGACCTACCCGATGCAGGTTTTTCTAGGGTTTGTCCTGCATTTCTATAGGCGAATACCGGGTATGATCCTTAAAATATAGCCCGGGGGCTACCTTCCTATACTCTTCCGCATCCCCCCTTTCAAATCCCTTCCTATGCTATTAAAGGGGAGTTGCCCAACGTGGATTAGCCTAATGTAACCTGTTGCCATAAAAAAATAATAATTAAAAAATCATAAATAATTAGCCAATGTAATATCAATATTTGTTAAGTCTTGTAATCGTATAATATAAATTTTTTCACTATGGCATCGGTCCGTTTTGAAATATAGAATACTATCTCCTAAACTAAAGGCTGATGGAAAAATTACATTCTAATCAGATAGGCGAAGTGATTGAACTAGCTGTGGTCAGGAAAATAGGGTTGACGGTAGATTATGCAGCATACATAATTATGTAATTATTTAGTCCCCCCTGCATCTCTTTAGAGATTAACTTATTCGGGCAACAGAAAACTTGTCGGAGAATTTGAGGCCGTTGTAACAATGCGTCGGCGCCGTTAGCGAGGACTCAGTCGTGGCGCGGCCGCCGTGCAGGGAGGACGCCATGCATCTGCACCTCAGCGTCGCGACGCTCGTCCTCATCCTCGCCCTCACCATCGGTCAGTACCTCACTACAGTCTCTTGCGCTCAACCTCTTCAGCATAGATCAAATAAACCAACACCGTAAACAATATATTATACAACGTTATTACATATGCAGATATCGTATATTATATATATATCAAGGAACTCGAAAATAAATTGGTACTTCAACTTGTGACTTTTTCAAAGATACCGGTTTCTTTTAAATAAAGTACGTGTGAATTATCGATTACCAGGTTGATATTTCAGAAAATTTTAAAGAATTTTCATAGTTTTCTTACTTTATTATTATTGTTACTAAAATTCTAGAATGGTTTTATGTTACGTACGCTTTATTGCATGTTGTAAAACAAAATATGTATTTTAAATTTCTAACTCCAAATCGCCATTTATGTATGGTTTTTGTAGACCGCAAATGGTATTAAGGAATATGGCGTGTTTTATGTATAAAATTTTATCGTATGTAAGAGTTGATATCGCGCATGACTTTCTGGTAAACGTAACTGTGATCTATCTGACATTTTAACTTAAATATGGTTATCTATATTAAGTAGAACTCAAACAACGCAATACACTGAACATCACATAAAGATGTTGCTCAGAAATTTTGAGAAATAAGTAAATTCACAATAAAATATCATGCCAGTATTTCAATTAGCGATTCTCGGTTGAACAACCGGGAAAAAATTGTCAAAATTTTTTGATTGCTCGGGAATCATTCATTAAATCGATTCACCGGGAAAGTTCCATACCATCATTACAAACGAATATATTACGAGGACTAGAGTATTTTGACCATAAGAGCGTATTATGCAATCAAGAATTCTTGATGGAATTATCTATCTTCACAGTTAGGCTAATGATTTTATAAGTACCAATAATTTAGAGCAAGTACAAGTAATAAATTGCTGGAGCTCTATGTTTGAACTGTTTTAGTGATAATTTTAAGGTTCCTCATTTCTACTAAATTCTATGAAATGTAGTTAAACCGCGGGTTCTTCCCAATCAGTTTCAAAATTATAGTTTGAAATGAAACTTAGTAATATCGCAGTTTCTATTTCAATCCGATTAAATATAATTTTAATCCTCGGAGCCCTAGGTATGTGGTAGACTCAACTCCAAAGTACTTAGTGATCGAACCATGACAATGAAACAAAAGTAGAGCTGTCCAAAGGGATCACTCGACTCATTATATACCAGAGACGAGCAATGTCCCCGCCCCCCGCCATTATTAGTCATTTTGAGTCCTCAATACTAAAATCATGTTACTCTCAAAATTCAATATTTCAGTAAAAATTTTCTTAAATGAGCCGCCAATATGCCATTTCGCAGAAATGACGTTATCGCGTATTCGGAAGCGATGTCGTTTTTGATAGTTTATTTATTGTTCCACAACTTTGCTGTATTAGAGTGGCAGTAGATATATAAATCCCAGGTAGACAGAAATTGCAAATGGCGCCTTAGTCCACAAAACCGACCGAAGGGAAGCATAAGATATGTCCGTATTTCTAAAATAATTGTAAGAATTATACTGTGCAATACTTCAATTATCTACACATGAAATGCACATTTTTCAAATGACTGACAATTTTTTTTATAAAATATCCGCTATAATCACTTCACTGATCGTCCTCCAAAATCCGAGATGGCAGGTGCCATTTTGAATAACGACAAGGAAACACGAAACAGACTTGAAATCGTGGAATGAGTACTATTAACTACCGATTTCTAAATAAACTACTTCTCCTTTAACTACGCTGTTTATTTTAATTAGTAAGACAATATATTTAGATTTTAAACTCCTGTAATCTAGAAGAACGTGTTTTGTATTGATTTGGGATTATAACTAATCTTATAAATTAATGCCTCCTAGAAAATATGATATCCCCAAAATAAAATTATTTGGTTTCACTTTTTTTTCAGAAGACTTCCAAACTATAGGAAGTGAATCTTCATATTCGGTTATTTATCCAAAAATATATCGGTTATATAGTAGTCTAAAATTATACACTGACCTGTATATAAAATAAATATTTTAAAATGAGACTCTGTATGGTTAGTTGTATAGAACAGCTATTGATAGTGTCTCTAACTCATTTTTATTAATGAGAAAAAAAACACAAGTATAAAATAGATAAACGTCAAAATTTTTGTAAAACGTGAAAGACGCGCTTTTACTTTACAATGTATGAATGTTGGTGATTGGAAAATCCAGAGAAAGTTAAGAGGTAGCTCTTTCTTTGAAGCTTGAAATACTTTCGGCAGAACACACAAGAAATCAAAGAGGAACGAGCGTTATGAAGGAAGTGATGTGGTTCAAAGGCTAACTCAGTGGAAACCTACAAGTGTATAGGATCGTCCAAATTTCCACATACACCTGTCTATTCAATAGAGAATTTTTTTTATATCATTCAGAGAATCAAGTTGAACGTATGTGCAAACCTGTGCCTTAAAAATAGCGCGATAAAGCAATTAAAATTATTTTTATTTTACAATCTATACGAGTTTCTTAAAAGCTGAACTTGTGAGATTATTAAGAAAAGTGAAATAATTTTGCATGTCCCCGTTTAAAAAAACTTCGTAATAAAATTATAGGCGAACTAAATTTTTATGTAAAAATATTTCTTACTTAATTAATCAGTTACGAGAGTAAATAAATTATAAACTTCATCCCTGATTCGTCGGACTGCGACACATCTGAGTATTTAAACAACGCTGAATAGTCTGTTGCGCTATCTGACAATCATTTTGTTGACATTTACATGTACGTGCCGGAATCAAGATTTCAATTTCAACATCGCTTTTTTAACATTTACGTCGACAATTTGTAAATGGTGCTGACATTCTGAACGAGCAGTTTAGTAATAGTTGAAAATGAATGGCTGTCCGAAATTCTTTTCCCATTCGTGCTCTAATGGAAGCTGAAATATGTTGAAAGATTCATTGAAGTCAAATTCAGGAACTACAAAATTAGATTTTTTACAACAACTTTTTTTCCTCGTTAGTGCGGGTTCTGATAACATCATGCAGCTTTTTTCAAATATCAATCAATTTTCTTCTACCTCCACAGATCTTGCAACTAATACTCTAATATATTGTTGTTAGTGTTTATTATTAACGAATGATGTTATGTGCTAAACCTATTTCGGAGTTTTTAAATTATAATGATAATCGTAAGCTTATTCTTAAAGTGTGATAGTTAATTTTATTAAAAGAAATAACAATGACCAGAAAATTCAATATTATTTGCAGTTATGTTACACTTAAAAAGCACTGCAATACGGTAAAATGGCCGAAGATGTAGAAAAGGAATCAATTAAAATATGGTAAATTATTTACTGAGCACGTAATATAACGAAATTTTGATTGCGTGTTGGAGGAGAAGTGTTTCAAAATTTGAATCGAATTGTCTTAAATATAATTTTTTGTTGAGTGGAATCATTTCGCTGGAATGTTTTCGGTGCTAGTATTCTTTGAAATTGGCCGTAAAATACGTACTTTGGAGTTAAAATTAAGATCAAAACTGAATAAATATTATACAGGGTTTTATTGATACGTGCATTACATTCGACTTGCAAATACTTCTTGGAGTATTTTTCCATATAAGAGAAATAAATTTTCATGTGTGAGTTTCAGCCAATTTTTATTGTAGGTTAAATTATACATACTTTTTAATGGTTTTATTTAAGGTGGCATTTACGGCGAGGTAAACCGTTCAGTTGTTACAATTGAATAATTGAGAGATTACAGTAATTGATTATATAACATTATAACAATGGTTTGTTTTCAATTAGTTGCTTATTTTTTCTTAATAGTCAGTTGGGTAGAAAATTAATTCTACCAATTGACACACCGTTTCAAGCAACGTTAAAAAAAAATCTTCATGTGTTGACGTTGTTGCAGAGATCATAGATGTGGTCAGTTTTTTTGTGACCCTTTCGCACTCTTGAAACGACCAGTTGGATACCTACTCTGGGAGTTTGATTGCGTGGAAGTTGTTAACTGCTTTGTGGGTTGAGTTGTATTTTGTGAGAGACAATTTTGATTCCAGAGATCCAAGAATGTGTTAGCACCATTAGGAACCTAACGGAGACTTTCCATTGAATATCATGGTGCACCGGGATCCAGAGGCAATACGATCTTTCTCGGCGTTTTAATCTTGTGGTATTCGTCTTTGGCGATGGTTTCTAAAACAGTGTGAGAGTCGGAAAGGATTTGGTGGGAGGCGAAGAACTTTGGTCGATAGTCCTCTTAATAGGTTTCAGCTATGAGTATGGAGGAACAGGAGTAAAGGATCATTGGAGCAGACGGTGGCACTGCTGACAACATAATTGTTTTTGGCGTCTTCGGAGAATGAAGCTCGAAGTCTTTGAACTTCATGTATAATTGTATGAATTTGGTGTTCCATTCATCTTGGGAGACTTGTTAAAATTCAAAAGTGATAAGTCGAGATGAATTCTTGTGTTGTGCTTGGGGAGGAGACAAGATATTTCCAGGTTTCAATTTTTGGGGTTTATGGTGTATCAGCTGGAACAAGTAACTAAACCTTGTGTGAAGGGAAGTGTGCTTGGGAGGGCCTGTGAGTATAGGGTGCCTGTTATGACCGCTTTTAACGAATATTTGATTACTTGCACATTTTTTCTATGCATCTAAATGAAAAATTTGATTAAATAATTAATAAGAAACATAGCCAATTCACACAACGTTTCTGGTATCTCTGCCCCTTTCCTCAGGTGCGAAGAAGAGCCTAGAGCGACACAACTGCAATCGTCAGTTGACAAAACTCAAAAGAGAAGAAAACGCAACAACAATGGGAGAGCCGAAGGGTTAGCGTAACAATAAGGGAGCAACGACAACTGGTAAACAGAAGGTTTAGCGTAATAATAACGGATCATAGCAATTTTTGAGTTTCATAGTGTCTGTTGGCACATTAACAGCTGTGAAGTTTGATTTAATGAGAAGCATCTCTGAAATGAGTCTGGAGTTGTACCTGGTGTCAATGTCTAAAACCTTAGTATTTTGTCAAAAAATGTATGTTTAGAATTGATGATATGTTTGGAGATTACAGATTGTTTATAAATGGGAAGTTTGATATTAGACATATGTTCCTTGATACGTCTATTAAGGGAAGGTTTTGTTTGCCCTATGTAGCAGGAATTACAATTATAGCAATGTTTGATGTAGGTGTCAAATGGGTTCTTGTGGTTTTTAATCAAGTGGGAAAGGGTATTAGTGGATCTATAAATGATGGATATTTTGATATTCTTTGAATATTTGGATACATTTGTGATGTAGAAATTTGTAATAAGGGAGTACGAGAAAAAATTTGGCTCCAGGTGTTTGCGGACAAATGGCAGCAGGATATTGGATTTTCTTCAATCTTACGTCTAGTGCAGTTGTGTCGCTCTAGGCTCTTCTTCGCACCTGAGGAAAGGGACAAGGATACCAGAAACGTTGTGTGGTATTTATATTATCTCATTTTTGGCTAGATTGGCTATATTTCTTATTAAATCTTTAGAGACAGTTGTATGCAGTCATATTAGAATATTAATTAATTTAAATCTAGAAGGCTCATTTTGATGAAATACAACTCTATTCCTTTAATGAATTATTGATTGACATGAAAATAGTTTTGTTTTCTATTTCATTTTTAATAATCAGTATCGTCATCAGGTTCAATGAACAATCCGTTGTCACCTCTTTTTGCGGAAATTGTTATGAGAGATAAGGAAAACTCAATTTTACCATCAAATACCCCGTGATATTTTAGTTTTATAGCCAAATATCTCAGGATATTTAAATTTGACCACCAATCATTTCGTGAAATTTTAATTTTTCCCACCAAGTTTCTTGATATATTTAATTTTTAACTCTAAATATCTTGTGATATATTTCACGTTACAGTCGCATATCTTAGAATAATTCAATTCTACCGCGGGATCGGTAAGGGTATTTCAGATTTACCGTCAAATACGAAATATTCCAGAGAGGTCTGGAAAACTCCTGCCTTTCAACCCTTCATACTTTTCTATTACGAGAGATCTGAGTATGACATTTTTGTATTGTCCTTTTTTCTGATATTAACAACATCATTACAAATTTGAACAACTTTCATGTTAACTTACAGTTTACTTATCAATTTTAGGTTGAACGTTCATTTAATTTCATATATCT
Source organism: Zhengitettix transpicula (assembly GCA_037074705.1). Classification (NCBI taxonomy): domain Eukaryota; kingdom Metazoa; phylum Arthropoda; class Insecta; order Orthoptera; family Tetrigidae; genus Zhengitettix; species Zhengitettix transpicula. The sequence goes on along the minus strand of CM073591.1, from coordinate 198,953,894 downwards.
CCATCGCTGTTGAGGATTCTGGTTTCCTTCTTAATAATTGCTTTCGCGATTGCAACGTGCGTTGTGCGGTCTATAAAATTCCTTGTGCTGACTGTGATGCCATTTACATGGACCAAGCTAAACGTGCTTTAATACCTCGGCATGAAGAACATTAGACTTTCGATGATAAACACTTGGTCATTACTAACCGTTGTCTTTCTAAGTATCACATCTGTTATTGGGATGGTGTGACACAGGTACCTTGCTGGATTATTTTAATAAATGAGTCGCATAAAGTTGAACAATAACGCCCTAAATGATCAGTGATACAAGATCTTTGATCTGTATCTATGACATATTTTATCTTTATGACTTCTTTGAAATATTATTAATTCTCAAACTTTTAATTGTGTTAGTTTTTAAGTTTTATACACCTGAAGAGGTCGGAGACAATGTTGCTTGCTTTTTCGATTATTTTATTAATTGTCAGTCAGATGACTATAATTTCCACAGTTTTAATTCACTATGACTTCAGCAAGCTAGTATTTTAAAAGATGGTGAAGCGATGGTAACAGTGTAACATTACTAAAAAAATAGTATACACGGAAAAAATGTACATCAAAGTGAATTGTAATTAAGGCTGCTTCCATTTGTCTCCGAAAATGTACGAATCGAGATGACCCATGTCCAGCGAATCTATTTACTGTTTCACTTTATAATTTAGGAATGAGTTTGATTATGTGAAGTGTTTCTTTCTCATTGTCAACACTAGGAGCGTGCTTTAGCTAACTCGATTAGTCTAAAACGCCATTAGCAAGCAAAACAAGATAGATAAAACTGAACATGAAAATAAGCGATAAAAATTATAAACTTGTATGTACTTTAAAATATTTTCATTAAATAAAATAAGGTTTTTGTACCTGTAATAGAACGTTCGTTAAATATGCAGTAATTTAGTATGTATTCTTGCACGAGTCATGCTAATTAAGAAATGAATTATTGTAGTTAACAGTTTTTGGATCGAAAAATATTCCTAGAATAATTGTTTTAATGAGGAACTATATTTATAAAATATGTGTACCTGGTGAAAGTGAAATATATGTTTTTATTTTTTTTATTTTTCGGTTTTCATAGCTTTAAGAAACAAATAATACATTTATGATCGTCCATGTATGACAAATAAGGTCAGATATGTAAAAATAAAATAATAGATATACTAGTTCAAATATCTCAAGTAAGGTCGAGTTTGAGTTTATCAAAATGTATACAAAATACTACATTAATGATTGTTCTGAATCCTGATGCCTCAATTTTTAAATATAGATTTTAACAGGATAAACCAAAACAGAACGAAAAGTGATACCATATAACGTCGCTCTACTAACGTTTGTATTGCGAAAGAATTGTCGAGTTTATAATCGCTTGGTGATTACTGTGCTTCAGTTAATCATTTACTTGTAAAGTTTCTTGAAATATACTCGCGCTTGACCGGAGCTCTCATGTTAAATCGTATTCTGGGATGTCACTTCTCTTCTTATTCACTAATTCAATTTCTTTATTCTCGAATTTCCGAAAATGCCAACTTATCCTTCAGAGAAGTAAGTAGTTTCACTTCAGAAATATTTCCGGACAATCGACACATGTGAAAAAACTCTATGGATCACAACTCCAAATAATCTGTAAATGATGGAAAAATACAGGATGTTGGTTGGTATATGTCACTTTACACTATTCCACCTTTTCGAGTTCATCATTCTAATACTATCTAATGATTAATATTTCTTTTTCTTTAAAATAAGCAATTGAGTTTCTTGCCATCAGGAAGATGACTCCTAATTTCATTTATATTAACAACAATCTATAGTATTTAAAGATAGTTTTCAAAATTTTACGTCGATACGAATGGCAAACCAAACGTTGTATAGAATTGTAATGTATAATATATAAAAATATATATATATATAAATATATATGTTGTAGTAAGCACCTTTTATTTACCTTTTATTTATAAAAAAACAGGTTAAAATGGGCCACACGTTGAGGACGCCAATTTGTGATAAACATCTATTATTTACCTTTTACTATTAAACGTCGGACGCCAATTTGTAATAATCAAAAATAATACTACCAGCTTAGCCCCACTTCGGAGCGTCAATTTGTAATAATAGGTCATATATTAAAATAATGCGTGACACAAATAGTTTAAACAAACAAATATTATTTATTAAGACACAATTTACATTTATACAAGTAATGTAATGAATTTTTACAACAGTTAATAATTAATGTTATACAATGAAATTTAATCTTTCTCAGTGTCGTTTACTGGGCCTTTAATAAAACGAATACTTGTTAAACAACTTTTGCAATGAAATAAAGAGAAACAGATACAATAACCAAATTTCAATTCGGAAATCTGAAATCTGAAATCTGACGATTATACCTTTACTTAAAAGTTTAGAACAATGAATACTGAAAAAGTGAACATACAATCTCTCTGGTAATCCATGCAATTTGGATCACTCGCATACTAGCACGCACTCACTTTATGCAGGCCATAAAGAGCACCAAGTTTCGCTCACACTTTACACTCTCCACGATGACCTTACCCTCACGACGATTCACGACGAATTCCTCCAAGCAATTCACTGATTTATCTCGGCCACCTAACTTGGCCTAATCCGGTCTCAACGTCCACCGACAAACTCAGCTGACAGACTGATTTCCACTGACGAAACTCCTACCGACTGTTTATGACTGATCGATTTATCTCGGCCACCTAACTTGGCCCAATCCGGTGTCAAGAACCACCGAAAAACTGTGCTCACAGACTGAAAACTGAATCATGATCTCCTCTTAGGAAGCCTTATATTTCCTCCTACTGTGCACTTTACAACGAAGCTGTGTGTACTTCTCCACACACGCTCGTCTAATTTTCCATCTGTCTCTCAATTATCCTCCATTACTTCGTCGTTGTGTACCACTCGTGTTCCTTCTGCCGCTGATAATTCGAGTCCAAACTGCGCCTCGGGCTGGTCCTGCACTCGGCACCACCGAGTTCGAGCGTACCTAGAGAGAATTCGTGTGCACCTTCGCTTCTACCCCCAGAGTTCGGTTGCACTCAGAGTTAGTGTGCAAATCTGCACACGGCAATACAAAGCCGGGCGTAGACACATTTAAATCACCCTCCTTTAATTTACCATCTGTCGCTCAATTATTCCATCATTATCTCATTATGTCTACCCTGCGTGCCTTCTGCCGTTGACCACGCGAGTCCAAATATTTGTTTATTATTAATGATTTCTTTTAATTATTACAATATATATATACTGAAATTTAGATATTTGGATTTCAAATCTGCCTTCTGACGTATAGACGTACACTTTGGAGGGCAGGCTCCATTCAGACGTGGACAAGGTCAGGTAAAAATACGTCATGAGGTTCCTAGCACGCGAAATTTCAACCTCGGGAACCTTTCATGTATTTTTTTCTTTTTCTGAGTAACAGGCTACATTGGGGTATTCCATGTGGTGGCAACTCCCGTTTAATAGAATAGGAATGGTTTTAAATGGGGGATTCGGAAGTGTAGAGGAAGGTAGCCAAGGGTTAACTAAGGTCCTCGGCTGCATTTGAAGGATCCTACCCGGCATTCACCTGAAAGTGATGCAGGACAAACCCTAGAAAACCTGCATTAGGTAGGTTGGTCACTTGGTACTTGTCCGACGCCCTTCCGATGGCGGGAGAGGGGTTTGCTGTGTGGGCGCAGCATTCTCTTCTCCGAGCCTCGACCGGTTAAGGAAGCAGCAGGCCGACTATTTCAATAGGACTAGCCGAAAACTCTTACCGTATGCGCAAGGTCTGCAACCCTGGAACATACACCTCTTAAAACAGGCCGAGGCTTGTGGGAACCTCAGTTAAAAACGGAGAGTGGGAAAGGCATCCCAAAAGGTAGTCCTCTCCGTCTCTTCAGAAAGGTTCTTGATCCCTTCGTCTGAAATTTCGAGTTGCGAATCTTAAACCAAAGCCCTATTGGTGAAACAACCAGAAGAGTGAATGGCTAACGTGTGTCTGAGGTAATTTGTGATGCTTTAAAACGTATAAAAAGCTTGAATTAGGAGTTTTCATAAGTTTATATTGAAAGTTGCGAGATGCAGTTGCTATGTGAAACTGGAAGTTCTTTTGTAAGTAGACAGTTGGATGGAGTTTAAAGTGGTGCTAATCTAAAGTTGGATAAAAATTGGCCGTTATAAAGGACGGTGATGGTTTTTGTACCACACAGGATATTGTAGTAATTGCTAATTAAGACATTGTTCTAATTGGAAAGTTGGATTGTAGAGGACTCATTATTAGTAGATATAGAGTGGACGCCGCAACAAGGCGGCAAGGCAAAGAAAGTATTGTTGTCGATCGGCTGAGAATTTTACGCGCTCAAAATCTAAGAGACGAAGTTTTACAGTCGGGCATAGAACAGCGAGGTGTAAAGACCAAAACTTTTCATGTTATAAAAATTTTGCAGTCGGGCATAGAACAGCGAGGTGTAAAGACCAGAAAATTCATGTTATAAAAAGTTTTGCAGTCGGGAAGGAGAGAGTGAAACTAATGTTGTAATCGGTGGCCGAGCATAAATTCAACCTGCTGGCCATAGACAAACCAATGAAGTACATTTCCAACTAAAGTCACGAGATCTGCAAATCCAGGTTGCAGCAAAGCATCGAGAATCTATCAATTTGTGTTTGACCAACTAACAAAACTACGCCAATTAGAATTTGTTGACATTTAGAGTCTGTGAGTACTAGAATCAGTAATATCCCCAAATTTTGTGCACGAAAAACCCTAAAATTACACCTGGGCGGCCGTAAGTAGAAAAACTTTAAAATCATATTGTAAACCACTTTTAAAAGATAAAAGTCAGATCGTTCTTTAATTTTAATTATTTAATTATCGATAAAATGAGATCGTTAATTCCTGATGAAATTTAAAACTGTTTAAATTCAATCTGTAGTATTATTTCTTCCACAACAAATTTCGTCTATGTTTCAGACGCATTAACTTCCATAAAAGGTAAATGTGATTTTGATTGTATAAATTCAGCCATTTATCAAACCCAGTTTAAGACCCTGAGATCCCAAATATTATTGTGTATTTAAAATTGTTAATAAATTTGTTTAATTGTTTTCCCTTAATAATCTTTTTATTTTAAAAGCACCCACATTATTTAATTATTACAATATCGAAACGCCAAAGATATCGACAGACCATTCTTTGGTAAATATATACTTATTAATTACCGAATGGATATTTATGATGTCCAGTGATTTTTCACTGCTCAAAATAGATATCTAACCCATGTATTACCTGTGATTAATATTCTTAGGACTCTAATTCTCTTTATGAATGTGTTTCATTCTAAAATTAAATAAATATAACAATATTTGTAGATGTTCATTAAAAATATATTATTTAAATTGGTGTTCGATATTTTGACTTGTAAAATAAAATTAAACAAAACAAACTTTATAGTTTAATACATTTGTATTATTACTTTTATATAAACATAATAAGGTCATACATACACTTGGTTCCGTCGACGAGGCGAATTCTATGACGGAGCGTTATATATAATGCACAATACCACAGAATTTTCATCTTCTGATGCGTACCCGACTTGGGCTGCTTAACAGAACATTAACGTTAAATGAAGATAAGAGTATGACGGAGGAAAGTCTCTGCTTTCATCTAAAGCGGCTGCTGGAAAGGTAAAATTAGGTCCAACTTCACGTCAAGAAGTAGTTACTATGTACAAGGTATTTAAGATATTTCTCATTTTTTAAGTAATTACTATTAAAAATTCTCTAATATATTTCACTTAACAGTCATTCCCAAATAGATAAATGCGTATATGTGATAAACAACTAACAATTATCCAAAATTTTCGTATACCTGAAGAAAATGATTAAACTTGAACAATAGACTTCAACGGGCAAAAAAAAATGCATTTAATATTGAACGTTCGTGTTTATCAGACTATTTACCATTCATTTTCTGCGAAATATAAGTAATCAATTCAATGAATTTGAAAATAAAATTTTTATAGTATAGTGAAGATAAAGATCCTTTCTTTCAGGTAAAACATTTCTTAAAATCTTATTATATATATATATATATATATTGTAACGATTAGACTTTATTACTATATATAAAAAAAACTTTATTACATATTTATAAAAATACATTAAAAAATTTTATTGGGCGCCAGCAGATATACATATAGTCTGCAAAAAAATTATCATTAGCTCCGGCTTGGTTATAAAATCCTCCTTCTCTGCTGGGTAATGTGGGCAGCTCGGTAGCTATTCAAGAACAGAGCCTATTTCTGTACTGTGTAAAAAATATTTAACTTTTGAAGGCACTTTATAGAAATGGTGATGCTTACTTTAACTTGTGGCGTCAGCCGACTTGAAGTGTATCACTGGTCTAGTAGTAAGCAGCACACGATTTCCTTCTTCGGCCTCCCCGCGATGGACGTCTCTCCAGAAACTTTTGTTGCTTACCGCTAGCCAAATTTTCCACCCTCTCGCCTCTCTCACTCCAGTTTCAGTCCTCTCTCTGTTTGTCTGCCTGCTTCTGTCCACTTTCACCCGGGTTCAGAGTACATATTCTTACTCCGCCCCACCCCCCAAACGATGCAAAAAAAAAGGGACGCCTACCCCCGGTTTCTTGGGGCCTCTCGGACGCACGTTGCCGTTTAATTTATTCCTTCTCAGGCCCGCGGACAAAGGGCTGCCACTTACCGATGTTATTCACTAAAAACAAATGGATGGCGTTAATTAAATGAAATGTTCAAACAATTAACAAACAAAAATATTTATTTTATTTTGTGGCAATAAAAAATTATTACAAACAAAATTTGAGATCTGTCCTCTCAGGGCCTTTACTGGGTTTGATAATGAACACAAAAAAAATTTAAAATCTTATTAACAAAACATTTTACAATTTACCTAAACAATATGTCGATAGAATGAAAGAAATTAAAAAGTAAAGAAATTAACTTGGATTGTCAATTAAAAGAGAACGAAATCTGACTTTATCCTCTAATTTGCGTTTATAATATTATTCAAAATTATGTTACTTACTTACCGGTCTGGTACCAGAACGATCAATTTTACCTCATTCTGACACTTTTACACTCTTTAATTATTTTATATCAGGCCTTGGTTTTCACTGATTTAACACTTCATATTTGGCAAGATTGGCTGTATTCCTTCGATTGCTCCGCTCCACAATAATTTACCAATGTTATTCCGTAACAATTCCTCCACGAAGATTGTACAACGTTCTATTTTGACGAAACTGGTATTACTTTGCAATATTCACGTTGCAATATCCCGGTGAATGTTTTACTCTGCTCAATTTTATAAAGACCGAACTCTGCAACGTCGGCCGCTTCTGTTCTCCAATGATTCACCAACTTTATTATACTATGCTCGACGATGTCTGACCTCTGTACAATTCAGACAACAACGACCAACTAACTATCCTAGTGCTCTCAAGTTTGAGCGCGAATACGCCATTTTTTACTTTTTGACAAAGCAAATGAGCTCGCTTCTCCATTGTTGCTTTGTTCGATCAGACCGCTATACTGGATTTATTAAACAATTCAAATTTTATGTCCAAGCAATTAATGGCCTAATTATTGTTGCTACAATATATATATATATAAACGATAAATTAGTTTGAGGATTTCTTAAATTGTCGTACAGCACATAATTTCAAAATGTTAAAAATTCTAATTCAATCTTCTCAAATAAGTTTTCTTTTTACAAAATATTTGTTGCCGAGAGTAGACGTGAAGATAATCTTATAGAACGATAGAATTAATAACAAAAGGTAATTAATAAAAAATCTTAATAATGCAACAATGAATTTGGAATAACACGTTAAAGGAAAAGGTAACACTATCCTATCAACAGTATTGATTGTAAAAAATATTTCTGCTGTAAGCTAATCTTATCGATAAGAATTATGAATGATCGGAAAATCAGATAACTTTTTACAACATGCTTAAAAAATTATTTATTTTTGATTTCATTCTTATATGAATGAATGAAAATAATAAATTGTGCATTAATAAGTCACAATCTAGAACTACGCACTCAACTGAAACAGCTAATCAGCAAGTTGTTGAAAACGAGAAGATTGAGAGAGATAAGGTAAGTGTAACAGTGGTTATTTTTTCCATACTTCAAAAAAGCTTTTGAAACTATACATCGGCTACTTTGTTAAAGAAAGTGTATTGTTAGGGATTAGAAATTTGTAATGGACGAGGAATTATTTTGAGTGTAAAAGGCAGTATGTGAAATTTAATAAAGAGCTATCTGTAGAGATGGAAGAATGTCTGGCGTTGCTTCAAGTAGAAGTTTGAGTCACCATTATTCAATCTGTACATTAATGAGTTACCGAGATTAGTACGTGATATAATAATCTGTTTTATGATGATAAACGTCTATACATTTCTGACTATGGTATTAAATATGACAATTGTTGTAAACGTAGTACTACAGTCTGTTTTAAATTAGAAGTCTGATGACGGTTAGTACCCGAGAGGTGTATGATTCTGTATCAACAAAACACAACGCTTAAAAAAACGCAGCGTTGCGAAAAATCGCGCTGGTTTTTTACTGTTTTCAATGAACTTTTTCGCGTGTTCTGTTGTGACAACAGTGTCTCCCTCCACACAGACTTCTAATTTATAACGGACTATAGAAGAAATTTTTCATTGGTTAAAAGTATTTAAAATATTATTAAATATATGTAAAGTTAAATGATGTATGTTAATTACCTATAAATATGAAGTACTGTTGAGTAATGTAGTTGTATATGGTAGTGTAGAAAAAGTTTTATTTAGTTAGTTTTAGGTGTGACATAAAAAAAGTAACTTTTTAGGATGTATTGGAAAAATTTGGAAAGAAAGAAGATATTTTAAGGAGGTTTATGAAAATGTTGTCTCGTAGGAGCATATAGTTAATATATAATAAATTATTAAATCTCACTTAAATAGTGTACTTTTTTAATCGGGACGTTCTGCAAATTATTTCAAATAGAACTATTAGGTATATTTTAAAGGGAAATAGATATATTGAACAAATAAAATATAGTCCTCTCTACATCTCTGTTGTTGTTAAGAGATAGTATATATTTTGATAACATGTTATTTATTTTTAAGTTGGAAAATTGAATGTTACCAATATACTAATAGTGAAACGTAGTCATGTTCAATATTACCGAACTAAGAGTACTGAGGAATTTGATGTAGGATATAGATATAAAACGCCTTAATGATAAAGGACAAATACTATATAGAAATGACATTATGAAAAGCAAAACAATTATATAATTTAAATAATAAAATTTTTGTAATTATTTATTCTGACGATTTGAGATTAAATTATAAATAACGTCAGAAAGTAATTTTTACTATAAATTATAAAACGTTTCGTCGTTATTTGCGACCTATTCAGTTATAGAAGTTTTACAAAATTTTCATATTCAGGGACGTACTTCGCGTTGTATATTTATATAAAAAATCATTTCCAATGTTAAAAGGCTGTGGTTCATTCGATAAAATTTATGTATTGAGTTCTCATGGTGTGGAAGGCATATTCCCCTATGTGTAACAGATTTGGGATGGCGCCTTGATGGAGGTCCAATCTGTGACCAGCTAAACAGGTCTTTCAGTTAGTTCCGTTGACGAGGCGAATTATTTGAGGGAGCGTTATATATGTTGCTTAATACCACAGAATCTTCATCTTCAGATATACGCAATTAAACTTATTTATAATTTCATGTTATTTTTTTGTACTGATATATTAGATAATAGTAATTTTATCATATAAAATAAATAAATAAGAATCATCGACGATATTTCGATAATTTTGAAAGGCTATGTTAGATGTAATTTTATCGAATCCGTCGATAATTGCTTGTGTTTATTGTTGTCGAGAACACGTAGCAAGGACTGTAACACGCCGCCTGGCAGCACCTGTTACTCTGTCAAACACGGACATGTAACGCCAAGCTGTGTATGAAGATAATGCTGCGTAGGAAATTACACAGCTCCGGCCTTGTCGTGGGAATTTAGAGCACCGTAATAGCCGTTTGTTGGCATCATACAATCATGTTTCTAGTCCCAATCACTTTTGATCACCCCTTTAAATCCCTGGTTTGCTGCCAAGACAAGTCATGATATATCTAATTTAAATATTGTTTCAAATTAACGCACTATTTAAAACGCGAAGTAAAATTGCAAAATTTAAAAATATGACAAAATGTAAAAGTTATAATAGTATATATTTGCGCTACTCTGTTCTTATTTAAAATGAATTCAGTCCGCTTGGTATTTACCTCGCGGGACTTACGATTCGTCATTATCCGGAATGATAAGACATTCTTAGTAATCCAATAAAGAAATTAAATTAGCCATAACATTAGTTTAATAAGTATGTCCAAAATATTTTATAGAAAATCTTACACAGTTAAATGAAATAACAGACCATTTGTTGAAAGTTGCCACTATGTGGATTACCCTATACATAGACTGTCAACACCCAAAAAAAAAAAAAAAACCTGATGCAGGGAAGGAAACCTGCGAAAGAATTCTCTCGCAGGTGAACCTTCCCAGAGAGTTCTGGCGGAGGCTACCTATGGGGATGCCTACATATCTCTCTGGTTTTTTGAACTAAGGTTCCCACATGCCGAGGCACCTCGGCCTGTTTTGAGAGGTGTATGTTCCGGGGTCGCAGACCTTGGGTATACGGTAAGAGTTGTCCGCTATTCCTATTGGAATAGTCGGCCAGCTGTCTCTTAAACTGGCCAAGACATGGCGAGGGGAAAGCTGCGACCCCACAGCTAACCCCTCTCCCGCCATCGGAAGGGCGTGGGACAAGTACCAAATGCCCGACCTACCTGCTGCAGGTTTTTCTACGGTTTGTCCTGCATTCCTTTAAGACGAATTGCCGGGTAAATCCTTAAACCATAGCCCGGGGGCCCTAGTTAATCCTTGGCTGCCTTCCTCTACCCTTCCGCATCCCCCCTTTCAAATCCCTTTCCTATGCTATAAGAAGGGAGTTGCCACTATGTGGATTACCCTATACATAGCCTGTCTACACCTAAAAAAAACCAAAAAAACTAAGGTACAAATTAATATAACAAATTCTTAGCAACAAAATTACTCAGAACACTAAAGGTAGGCGAATAAAACGTCCACTTTTGAGTCTTTGGTAGAATCCCAAAAAATATTTTCACCCCCACTCCACATCCAACTCGGAATGATGAAGCATTTTTTTAAAGGCATTGCCAAAGATGGTGATACGTTTAGGTAACTTACCAGCAAGTTTCCTGGGATTTCCGAAGCAAATCTGAAGAAGGGTGTTTTGGTCGGACTTGACGTTCGAAAGCATATGAAAGACGAAACCTTTGAAAACGTAATGGAAGACGTTGAGAAAACAGAATAGAATTTCTTCAAAGAAGTTATAACGAGGTTTTTGGTAAACAAGAATCGTAGACAACATGCTGAGAAGTTTCAAAGACCTGGGATGCTCAATGAGTTTAAAATTGCATTCTTGAACTCACATATGGACTATTTTCGTGGTGCAGTGACTGAGGTTTCACCAGGACGTAAAGGAAATGGAGCAGAGGTACAAAGGACGATGGAATATAAATATGATGGCTGACTACTGTTGGATGCTGCACAGAGAAGAACCACATGCGGCGCACAAGTGTAAAGCTCGAAACTAAGCGTCGAGTAAATGTAGTTATTATAAAGATTTTTAAAACTATTTATATGTTTCATTTTTTAGAAAATTTAAATAAATGAGAAAATATGACGTAGGTCTATATATATTTCTATTTAAAGATATACTACTTTTCTTTACCAATTACTGGTATTGCACAAATTTTCATTTTCAGTTTGGGAAAAATACTTTACGTCACGGAGGGAAAACCATGATATTTTGGAATTCAGCGCATTAAGAACTATAGGGAACATCCAAAACGGTACAAAACAATGAAACGAGTGTCAATTTGCAGCCTGTGTTATCGATCCTACAACAAGAAGCGCCGTTTCATCAGGATAATAGTTATGTTCTCAAGGATTCCTCAAATTCTTCAAAATGCTAATATTTGTTACCTTTGTGTTAATTGTTCATTTTAAATCACACTATTTGACACACGAACGCCCACAAAGCTGGATCGGACGGAAGATCAGGGTATCCAAAGAGTAACCTGGGCTGTAGTTTCAAGATACTGTCGGGCATTCAATTAAGAGTGATGCAGGACAAACCATAGAAAACCTGCATCAGGTGGAACAGAGGGCAACTTTTGCCTTTTTTCCCAACGTCTGCGAACGCGGAGAATAAATCTTAGACGAGGATAGTAATTCATAAGTAGAGAGAGTAGTAGGAATCCCGCAGATTACATTTTTGTGATCTCCGAGGGATCAGACCTCACACAAACATAATTAGTTAATCGCGAAGTTTCCTTTTTCACCAAGGCTACTCATAGGTGTGGACTTCAGCTGTACCACTTTTTCAGAGTGACAGGCTACATGAGGGTAATCCACTTGGTGGCAACTCCCCTTTATTAGCATAGGAATGGATTTTAAAGGAGGATGCGGAAGGGTATATGAAGGCATCCAAGGGTTAACCCCAGGTTATAGTTGAAGGATCCTACCAGGCATTCGCCTAAAACTGATGCAGGATAAACCCTAAGGTTGGTTGGGCGCTTGAAACTTGTCCCACGTCCTTCAAATGACGGAAGAGGGGGTTTCTGTGGGGACTCTGCATTCGCTTCTCCGTGCCTCGAACAGTTTAGGAGGCAGCTGGCCGACTGTTCCAATGGTAATAGCAGTTGTACCTTGTCACATTTCTCATTGTTAATGTGTCGCTTCAGCTCACAACAGTGGGAGCGAGCGAGATGTAAATTTATTGATTATATTACAATTACTAACTTTTTACTGATAATTTTAATTAATAAATAGCTAAATGTCTGTTTATTAGTTAATAATTATAACATTGGACAAAAGAACTAGCACAAAGTTTCTTCTGCATAGTAGTAGTTCTCATCAGGTGCAACATCTCTAACGTATGAGGTGACCAAAGAAGTAAAGTAACTACAACGGAGGCCTATATTAATAGTGTTTTTGTTAAGTTTAATGACGTGTATCATTTCCGAAATCAACCTAGTGTTCGATACCTGAATTCTATTATAAGGTTTTGGCATTAGTGTAGAGTACATTCACAAACTGTGTTTGGATAATAATAATGTTTGTCAACAAAAACTTCGTCAACTATGCTCTAGTATTGATTTTTTAGTTCATTTTTACCATATATAAATAGTCAGAGCAATAAGTCTATAAATATAATTTTATGACGATTATTTCAAATAATTATGTAGTAATAATTGTGTTATTTGACTCGATAAATTGAATTCTCATTATCCAACGTTATTATTATATCATTATAATTATTTTATCCTAAAATAAATGGCTCTCTTTCATTAATTTCAGCTGCCGGTTTATAATGGTTGCTGCACTTTTACCCTCATTAGTTCTCCTTCATGAAAAGTAATACGCGGCAACAAAAAATAAATGCCATAGGAAACTTAAATATCGTGCATCATTGAAGGGTCGATTGCTTGTAAGGAAGGAGAATATATTTACATATATGTAATACAACATAACATAAATTCGGTGGTTATTTCAAGCACAGTTGAAATTACAAGTCACAAGCGCTTCAGACAATTTCATATAATTTTCCACATATTTATAGATTTTGTTACATTCGAAATAAATAATCAATCATTATATATTATGCATAATTTGTGACATCACTAAAAGCAAACACACGTAACAAATACGTCGTCAGGGCACGGTATTAAATCGTCCTATAAATAGTTAAAATTATAACAGTTCAGAAATATAATTAAATAAATAATTATGGCTAGATAAGCAAGAGAAATGTATAAGTTTAATAAATTACAATTTCTTAATCAAATTTTTACTGTAGTCTATAATTTATGACGTTTAGTCTGTAATATTCTGTCCTGTTTTAAGTAATAACTTTGTATTACTGTAGGTGATAATTATAAGACCTTGAAAATTAACATTGAATTAACTGCATTATTTTTGTGATGCTGTCATGCATTTAGTTTAAACTAAAGTTAATAAATATTATATAAATTGAATTTTTAAAGAACGCAATACAATATTTAAATTAATAAATATTCTCTGTTTACGAATAATTTGAACGAAATGAAATGGCCAATTTAACAGACAATTGTCAATTAAAAGACAAGTTTCTTCCGCCAATTGGTGAACCTTTTCGAGTGCAGCAAAATAAAAATTATTTTTAATTTGATACACTTGAAAAGGTGGCGGAAACGTTCTGTTTTTTTTATTTTCAACTGTAAAATTGGCCATTTCATTTCGTTCTTACACAGTAAGTAACTTACATAAAAATGAAACAGGTGCAAAAGTCATCATTAAATAAACTTCATATTTCTTTTACACGTTTGGACCCAAAACGCAATCTGTCGAAATTATGTAAAATATGCCATTTTAATCAAATCGAGCTGACTATAAGATGCAGTTTTCTAATGATAAAATTGAATCATAATAGATTTTATATTATGACTGTCATTCTTTACATTAATAGTCTTAATGTTGTATCTTATGTTAATCTTGAAAATAAATTTGTGTTCCCAAATCGAAATTAGCACTGAAACAGTGAATCTTATGATGATTAAAGTAAACATGCTAACTAAGTAATAAGCAATAAATTTGTAATTTTATTTATGTTTTCTTCTTATTTATCTGGACATTAATTATTATTTTATGCATGGTTCTAAGTAAAGCTTACAATACAGATATTTCCAATCAAATATCAATCCGAAATATGCTACATTCAGATCAGGATTCGATTGATACTAACTTACGCTAAATAACTGGGACGTAAAGCACATGAGCTATTATGTCGTACATTTATTTTAGTTTTACTGCAACATGACGTGCTATGACGTGAAGTAAAGCATAAAAGCTCCGTTTTGTGTACATAAGTTAGTGGGAAATGTTTAAGATAAATCGCATATATATCAAGAGCTTTTAAAATTTCACGAAATAGATTTTGATATCAAGCATTGTAGAAACAATTGAGAATTTAATACTTGCTTGTGCCTTCATCTTATTCCACTGCACCTCCACACCCTAACAGATGCTGTATAAAGAAAAGGAATGAGTTCACTTCCAGCCAAGGTAGGGTAAACAGTATCTAGAACTCTTCCAGTGCCTGAGTGTGTTTACATCAGTAGCCGGTGGTTCAAGCGGGGCTGCTCTGGCGGATTCCGGTTAGCTATTATCGTGTAAAGGAGTGTATAAGTATGTGATATCTAAGCGATATTAAGGAAAGTCCACTACTCCCAGAAAGGGTAAGGAAGAGGAATACCTGAAGATGACGTCCACACAGAATATGAAGGCTAGATTGTATTCGAAGGTTATGGCCACGGAACATAAACCAGATAAATTCATGCCGTAATTCTGGACGCTGTTGCAAGTTTAAATAAAGATGAGTACCTAATTGTTTTAGCTAATATTATTGACCCCATCAGAATTAAGTACATCTCTAAAATAGCCAATTCCAGAATATGCGCATTTCTAACATCTAAGGAGGATGTCGAAAACCTAATAAAAGTTCATAAATCAATAACAATAAAGGGTGAGAAGGTAAATATAAGACCTTTAATGCAAAAATACTGCCGTGTAATCTTGTCAAATGTATGCCCAGTTATCCCAAACGAGATAGTTGCGCTAGAACTAGAAAAGCTAAATATAATTCCAGACTCTAAAATATCGGATATTAGAATAAGTACTGGTGACCGAAGATTTTATCACCTTAAAAGTTTCAGAAGACAATTCTTCATTAACCCGGATAAGCTAAATTCCCTTCCGGATTCGATAATGGTCCAATATGAAGACACTAGCTGTAGGGTGCATCTAGCAGCGGAGAACTGCTATCATTGTAAAGTCCCGGCCATATCGCGATAAATTGTCCTAATAGAGATACAATACTGAAGAATAATCTGACTGCAAATGAAAATTATGACAAAATTCAGTGTAAGAACCCGGCACCCGCAATTCAAATAATTAACCCTAAAAAAACGGACATGATTCACAACTAACAAACAAAACAAGAACTGCATCTACGAGCTCGACAAGCCAAGCTGATAGAAAGAAGCCAGTAATCCTGATCAGAATACAAGCACTAATCCGCCCAAGAAAACAAAACAAAACATTCAGGATATAAGGCGCTTAGTCAATCATTAGGTCCACTAAAAATATTATATGAAGAAGAAACCAGTGCTCCACCTATCCCTTTGGAACAGTTAAAGACTCTTATACTAAATGCTATGGACTCAAAGAACCCAAGGACCATGATTAGAGATTCCAAAATATCCTCTACATCATTCATAAATGTATTGGACTCTTTTTACTCACACTTAAATGATAAAACGGCAAAAAATAGGATTAAAAGGCTCATAAATTTAGTCAAGAAACAAGAGACAGATACATATTTAGAAGAAGAAGCCTCCTCCTAATAAAAACAGACTATGACTACAGTACAGTAGAATTTGCAACAGTCGCAGCTTCAAATAAGTTAATATAATTAATTATCCTGTTATTATGATAAATGAGTAACAAATGCGAATTGTAAAACGTAAATGTAAGAAACCCACATTTGAAATGTATAATTATTCTTTCAAACTGTTCAATTGTATGTATATTATTGGAATCAATGTGAATCGCAGCATACCTACGTAAACAAGCAATATTTGTAATTTATTTATGGGTCGCTAATGACCAAGTTGTTAACGCGACCATTATAAAGCTTTAATTAAAAAAAAGGAAAGAAGGAAGTTTGTTGAAATTGAAATATATTTAAATTTTACTAATTATAAAATAAAAAGTATTTTATTTCCAAGAATTTAATTGAGCACTTCCTTTGAACAATTAGTAAAATTGGCTTTAGTCATGATAAAGAATTTCGACAAAATAAGGTATTTTACATATTTCATCGAGTCAGGCAGTATATTGCGTCTTACTTTTATGCATCTCGTGTTCCATCTGCTCTCTATATCCCTTAGGGAACATGTTTTGACGAACGTTAGCCTTGCGGTCTTCCCGACTAAATAAGCACACGAAATTGAATCTGTGCGATCTGAAACTGAATGCAATGCCAACTGGAGGATCAAATAATGTAAGAAAAACAAATAGTATAAATATAAATCGAGGACAATTTCTTAAACTAAATGTAGTAACGTATTCCATTGACTTTTGTTCTTCTTACGTAATTATTTATTCTTATTGTAATCACGCACTTCTTTGACACGATTAACTGCCAACATACCCACGTTATAGTTAAAAACTTATGGAAGTGACCTGTACCTTACAGCGTAACATACAAGGAGTATTTCTCGCGGAGATGTAAGTAATAGAAACTACACAAATATCAATATGAATTTAGATAAACGCTCCAAGGCAGGCTGTGAGAGCTGTTCTCTCGCCGGTGAGTCCACCCAGAGAGTTCTGGGTTTGCCTTCTCTTCTCTCTAGTTTTTTGACCTAAGGTTCCCACAAGCCGAGGCACCTTGGCCTGTTTTGAGAGGTGTATGTTCCTGGGCTGCAGACCTTGAGCATACGCTAAGAGTTGTTCTCTATTCCCATTGGAACAGTCTGCAAGCTGCCTCCTAAACTGGTTAAAACACGGAGAGGTGAATGGTGCAACCCCACAGAAACCTTTTTCCCGTCATCGGAAGGGCGTGGGTCAAGTACCAAATACCCGACCTACCTGATGCAAGATTTCGATAGTTTGTCCTACATCGCTTTTAGGCTATCTTCCCCTACCCTTACGCATTCTCCCTTTAAATCCCTTCCTATGCTATTAAACGGGAGTTGCCACCACGAAAATTACCCTATGTAGCCTGTATCTCTTAAAAAAAATTAATTTCAGAGATACTTTTGCGACAGATCGTAGAATTCGGTTCAACAATTTTTTAATTATTGTAAAGTACATGACAAAAATTACGTCTTAAAAATATGGATTAGTTATAGGCTATTGAATGGAGACTACTGGCTTGAATCAGTTTGGTAAGAGTGCTTCTCGATACAAAATCTAATTTATGTGTTGTGAAATATTTATAAAAGTCCGGACTCTGGAAGAAAATAAAATAACCAAAGGCTGCCAAAAAGCATGTTGTACAGATATGGAGTAACGAAGGATTATCCAAGATATAAATCGGTATCAAGACGGATACAATTATAAAGTTCAAAACATTTGTGTTAAAAGTATACTATTATATAAATAAATATACTAATAAGAGAAAAAATTAAGTGATAAAATAAATATCTGTATCCCTTGTTACTTACGTAAGGTAATTAAGTATCTCAAGAACCGCAAGAACCGGGTGACGAATTTGTGCGGTATTCACTTTATCATTTCATTTTGTCTGTTACTTAGCCATTTATCTATAGTTTAAGACCGATTAATGTTCAGCTTTACACGTTAAACAATTCGACCAGCAGATGTACATACTGATACTAGGATGAACCAAGTAGGTCTAGGAGTATTAATTCAGGGGACTCTCCACTAATTCGTAGACTCGATACAGCAGAAGCTGTAAGAACGACACACCACCCAAACCAGGTGACTATTTACAAATTTCTTAAAATTGTTTTTTTTATAATTAGTAATCAGAATTATAACTCCAGAAGCTAATGTGCTAACATAGGATTAATAATAAAAGACAAAAGTGTGACAGAATGACGACCCATCCATTGAGGAGAACTCTAAAATTTATTTGAGACCTAGGTGTAACATAAATAATTCTGATGTAATTGCGGATCTAGAATTATAAATTTTTATATTAAATATAACACCTCCGCAATTAACACACAAAACGATACTATGAAACTTGAGAATTTATTAGATCCCTTATTTTTAATTCAACTTATTTGCTTTAATATAAAAATATTGGCTTTCGAATAATTACCTAGTTCATGTAGTTCTTACCGGTTAGAACAAAATCCTGTTAGACACTTTTCTGACGGAATTATTCCGATTGAGATTTTCCCGAAAGGTCAATATCCTGATGGGTCATTTTTCCGAAAGATGCGTTTAATAAAATAAAGCATAATATTAATGGAAAACCTGTCATACATGCGTTCGTTCCTGGTTCGTAAGTGACGTGTGTTCCAAGTTTGGTTGTAATGTTTCCACGCATTAATTAATATATTAATTTACGTTAATAATAATTTATAATTTGAGAAATAAATAGCTAAACATTAGACAAAAATAAGATTTTTTAATTTCAATAGTATGTATGTACATTGCTAACATATTAAGTGTTCTATTAATATTATTTCGTAAAAACGCATCTTTCGGGAAAACATCAATCGGGATAATATTCTTTCGGGAAATCGTCAATCCGGATAATATTCTGTCGGAAAAACCTGAATCGGGATAATCACCTGTCGAGCAAATGCCAATCGGAATAATGTCGTCGGGAAAATGTGCATAGGACAAGTGCCTGTCGAGTAAATGTCCGCATCACCGTTCTTACAGCACTTAAAATTTTTCATCACTTGTAAATGCAACTAGGATTGCATTTTTTAATAACTACTTCATTATTTAGAAGTTATCCTCTCAGAATTTATTTACTTCTGAAAACTAATCTGATTACCACTCCAAAAACAGTATCCATCAACGAAAGCAACAAATGTGGTTAAAGAAATATAATGGCCAATAAGATATTACAAGTTTAATACCAAATGTTCACTCCACTTGGAACATTGGTATTGAAATCAATACAAACAGAAAAAAAGACATCGTTTCAACTCTAAATTTGGCATTTCATCAGAAGAATATAAATATAATTGCAAGAGATTAGACTTTCATTGTTTTTTCAGGCGATATGTTTTAATTTCTTTTAAGTACCAAGATCTGCAATTAGATGCTTACAAAAAATTTAATACAATAGAAAAGAACATTGAATGAAATCTATATTACAGTTCTAACTGGCATTTAAGACATGCGTTTTTATTTTATTCAAAATTCTCTTATTGTATTAACTATTTTTAAATTATAACGCAGAAGAACACTACCAATTAATTACAAATTAATTTTTAATATTTGAGTAAAAACTGGTGTAAATATGGTCACGAAAGTTGGCGCCGAGGTGACTGGGCGTCGAGGAGATACCGTGCCTTCAGACAAAGATGGCGGACTACGGGAGAATCCTGCCTCAGGTGCAAAATTCCCCACGTTCAACCCATCCAGCAGGCGAAAGTGTAAAATCGACGCAGAATACCTTAAATCAAACACGTAAAGTGTAAATTCGACGCAGAATACCTTAAATCAAACACGTAAAGGTGTTTCCACCCTGTGGTGGAGAACGAAGAGATTCGAGCTGTAAGGTGGACAAGCGAGGAAACAGGACAGATCCTATCTATGACTCTGAGACCGAGGAAGGCTGTGAAACTTGGAGTTGAACGTAGTTTAGATCTACAACTTGTAGTGTAATGTAGAGTTCGCACGTAAAACTTGGAGAAGGAATAAAGACCCTGAACGACGGAAGATGAACCTGCTAGAGATGTTAAGAATTGTTATACCGACGAGGAAGTTTAAAACAGGAAGCTGTCAGAAATTTCTGTAAGTATTTTCTAGTTAGCCTTGGGAAGGCGACTACAAAGGATGTCTGCGACGTAAATAATTGAGATTTCTACCGCACGTATATACCCTCACTTTTTCTTTTCGACTTTACGTATCAGAAATTTATTTGAATATTGAATTTAGTTAAAGTAAGTTAACTAAAATTTAAACTTAAAAATGAGTAAATTTTAATTACCTTGAAAGGACCCTGTATATTTGTGTAAACCCATAATTATAAATAAATTTGATTTCAAATCAAATTTTTTATTTCGATATAAAAGTAACCCCCCCCCCCAGCATTATATTACAAAATCTACTAACTGAAGATTTTGGGACTTAATACAATCAAATTAGGGACGACACTTAGGTTTTTTTTTCTGTTTTTCTATTTCCATTGACTTTAATAATTGAAATGGATATTTGGTATTTAACTGTTTCATTATATTTATTTATTTTCATTCTTTTCATAAGATAAAATATCAATTTTATAAGTGGTTTAATTTCAATTTTGAGATTTTATTGTTAGTTTCGATGAAAGCAGCCTGGATCGTCAACTTTTAAATCTTGATCCCGGGCTCTGATAAAAAATCTGTTAAGAAATTGTTACATATTCAATCTTTCTTTCGTAATTCAAGAGATCTATCGCAGCTCTGACTACTAGGCGATATTGTGAAGATAAACCACGAACCGACTGCAAAGAACTCTCAAGGGAAATTGATATAATATAACATGTTTGAGCTCATAAATGCATTCATGGCTGTTCCGCGGACGCCTTTAATGAAACGCTCGGAGAGGATGAGTGATGCCTCTCGCACATCACACGACAACCCCAACTCCGTTTCTTATCGTCTTTCCACTTTAATACCCAGTCCATTATCGATTTTCGCGGAGCCTCTATGGTCTCTGAGGACAATGTTTTAAACTTATCAATAGGTTGTTGGAGCGAGACGTATCACGACACGTCTGACATGTGTTTCGTAACTGCAGACTCCAGCCGCGGACTCGGACTCGACGGCGACTGCATTCAAACACAAATGAAAGGGCCAACTCGAAGGACAACAACAAGTACTGAAAAACGTCTCCACGGGCTATTTCGGATTCGTATGAGACTACAGATAAAGGCAGCAAAACATTTCAAGAAACTTACTTCACGTATGCCACAAGTATGTCGTTCACAAATTCTACGATTTCTTATTTGTCAAATTAGTGCTCCAATATTCTGACCTCTTGGAGATAATAATGCATTAAATCATGTCCAATATTTTTGTGAAACGGTATATACATACGTAGCAGAAACAAATATTTGTATTGTCTGCATAAGTATTTCAAGATATTTTAATGTTGATTGTAACAAAATCAATTGGGTAATTTTTCGAAATATTCATTGGATATTCCCATTTTGAAAGAATATTTTGTAATTGATTTTCTATGGAAGGACTATATGTGACTGGCTGAGTATATTATCCAAGAAAGGTATTTTATTCGACACTAATCTCATCTTAAGAACGTACACTCAGAGTTCTAGTAAATGACACATTGTCAGACTCTTGCAAAATTAATTCATGGGTCCCGTAATGAAGTGTGATCCGTCCACTCATGTTCTTTGCATTCATAAACGATCTAACAGTGTGAATAAATCCACATATTAAACGGTTTTCTGTCGATTGCGTGGCTTGTAGGGAAATCGTAAGCGCGGAGGATGCTCGGACTCTTCAGCCTGACCTGGACTAAATTTACGAATGGTCAAAAATAAAATGCAAGTAAAACCATCGAAGAGTAAGTAAAAATGAAAACTGTTCCTCGAGTTAGGTATAAAATGGGGAACGAAATTGTAACGGAATCCAACAGTTGCAAATGTCTTGGTATCACGATTCGTAAGGACTTAAAATGGGGAAATAAAGCCAGCGAGGTTGCAGGTAAAGGGTAGAGGGCGCTACACTTTTTAAATAGGGTGTTGAAGAATAGTACGACGAAAACCAAGATACTTACAAATCACTGGTCAGGCCCATTTTAGAATATGGGGGAACTTGTTTTGATCCATACTAGCGTTGGACAAAATTCAAAAACGGGCTGAAAAGATGAGCATTTAGAATCACTAAGTAATAGGAGGAAACACGCGAGCATAGCTTAGACGGGTTAACCTACCTTGGCCACTTATATTTATGTTCGTGCCCACTTATATTTCTAAAAATGATCACCCTTTCAAAATTAAAGTAAAAGGACAACGCACAGACGTTGGAAAATATTCATTTGTTAATAGATCAATTCGTGACTGGAATTCATTGCCTGCAGAAATAATGACGATTTTTCCGAATATCGCTAATCAGTTTAGACGTAAGCTAAGGAAAATACAATAATCGTGAGGTATTAGATATATTTTATTATCACACTTATTAATTTTTATCTGGTCAGCGTACTGTAATGAAGTGAAGTTATAAAAAGAATGATCAAAAAGATAACTGTAGTACAGTGGAAAGAAATCGGGGGGGGGGGGGTTCTGTTGTTGTGTTTTTGTTTTCAGATAAATAATAATAATGAAAAATTTACGTGTAGATGAAAATTAACGATAATTTAAATAACAAACAACGTTTTTGGGATCCTTGTCCCTTTATTCAGGTGCTTAGAAGAGCCTAAAGCCTCAAAAGTTTTGCCAACTGACAGTGCAGTTGTGTCGCTCTAGGCTCTTCTTAGAACATAAGAAAGACTTCTTTTGTCTGTATTTGGCTATCTTTGTTAATATTAAATAATAATTATAAATATTTACAAAGACAGTTGATTTAGTTTACCCATATAATAGTATATATGTTATTTTTGTATTATGTTAATTTTGTAGATATAGTTAAGAACCGGGAAAATACACAATAGTAGCTAAATAATAATCTTATAAATAAAAAAGAGTGTATGTATGTTTGTTTGTATGTTTGTATGTTCGTTATACAAATCTACACCGGTAGAGCAAATTTCACCAAATTTCGTACACGTGTTCTTTACGACCAGGAAAAAAACACTGTCGGGGTGAGACATGTCTACCACCACCAGAAGCGGGGATGCACGGGGGTTGAAATATTTAAACATGCTAAACAGCCGATATTTTAGTCGGATAATAATTTTTAGGGGTCCAAGATATTTATGGTGTTCCTATCGATGTTTTCTGAATATAATTTTCATCCCCTACACCCTGGGAAAAGGGCACCCTTAGGGTTTGGGGTGGAGTTGCTTTACAGAAAAATAACGCGAATACATCGAGTTTGGAGTCAAATCGAAGGTTATGGATGTCAGTGAGTTTACTTCGGATAAATATTTTTAATTGCCCATTTAACCCGAAAGGGTGGGGGTTGGAAGGGGAGATAAATAGTCAGTTCTTGCGCGTTCTTGGAGGAGAATTACGTGAATACTATTTCAACGGATGTCGTTGAAAATATAAATCCCTTTAGATATTAGTGGTCAGCTTGCTTAGGGCTGGGGGTGAGAATTGTCTATTATTCTAAAACTGCCAAAATGTTATGTGTTTATGGGTATACTAGATTTATAGTGTTTCTACCGATGTGATATGAGTAAAAATTCAACCCTTTCCACCACGGGAAAGTAGCAGATTTAGGGGTGGTGTTGTTCATACTATTTTAACCGATGTTGTTTCCATTAATAACGACGTTTAATTTTATAAATAAAAATGAGTGTATGTATGTATGTATATTTGTATGTTTGTATATTTGTATATTTGTATATTTGTATGTTCGTTATACAAATCTACACCGCTGGAGAAAATTTCACCAAATTTCGTACACATGTTCTTTGCGACCAGGAAACAAACACTGTCGGGGTGAGACGCGTCTACCACCCCCAGAAGCGGGGGTGGACGGGGGTGGAAAGATTTATACATGCTTAAGCAGTCGATATTTCAGTCGGTCAAATATTTTTAGGGGTCAAAGATATTTATTGTGTTTCCACTGATGATATCGAGATTGGAGTCAAATCCAAGGTTATGGATGTCGTCCAGTTCAATTATAGCATCAAATTGGCCATTTAGCCCCAATGGGCGGGAGTGGATGCGATGTAAATTTTCTAGCATGTTAAATCATCGATATTAGCGTGGAATAAATAAATGCCGGGACCATTGACGTTGATAGTATTTCTACTGATGTTGTTTGTAGGCATGATAGGGGTGGGGCTGGAGGGGATTTTTTGAAAATAACGGGAAAACAACCGAGATTCGAGTCAAATCGAAGGTAATGGATGTCCCTGAATTTATTTATGACAATCTGGACAACGCGCGGGTATCGGCTGGGTTGGGATGAGTTGACCGGCTGTTTTTTGCGTCGATTAAATATATTTCGGGATGAATTACATTAATAAAATTTCCCTACATGTTCTCTGTGTATAATTTCAACCCCTTTCGGACTAATAAGGGTGCACATTTAAGGGTGGGCGTGAAGTAGCATTACATAAAAAGAAACCGGAAACTATCGGGATTGTCACTGAGTTTAATTAATTTCCTTGAAAATAACGGGAAAACAACCGAGATTCGAGTCAAATCGAAGGTAATGGATGTCCCTGAATTTATTTATGACAATCTTGACAACGCGCGGGTATCGGCTGGGTTGGGATGAGTTGACCGGCTGTTTTTTGCGTCAATTAAATATATTTCGGGATGAATTAGATTAATAAAATTTCCCTACATCAATCCCTTTCGGACTCATAAGGGTGGGCGTGAAGCAGCATTACATAAAAAGAAACCAGAAACTATCGGGATTGTCACTGTGTTTAATTAATTTCCTAGAAAATAACGGGAAAACAACCGAGATTCGAGTCAAATCGAAGGTAATGGATGTCCCTGAATTTATTTATGACAATCTTGACAACGCGCGGGTATCGGCTGGGTTGGGATGAGTTGACCGGCTGTTTTTTGCGTCAATTAAATATATTTTGGGATGAATTAGATTAATAAAATTTCCCTACATGTTCTCTATGTGTAATTTCAACCCCTTTCGGACTCGGAAGGGTGCCCCCTTAAGGGTTGGCGTGGAAGTAGCATTAGATAAAAATAAGCCAGAAACTATCAGGATTGTCACTGAGTTTAATTATGACATTAAACTTGACCGTTTAAGTCCCCGAAGCGGGAGTGGTCGGGGGTGAAAAATTTCAAACATGTTAAACGGTCGATATTTGCGATAATTATTTCCTGGGGTTAATTACTTTGATAGTATTTATACCGATGTTGTTTGTGTATAATTTAACACCTGTGAGGGGAGCAAGCTTAGGGGTGGGGTGGAGGTACGTTAAATAAAATTCCGCAAAAACAACCGAGAATCGAATCAATTCCGAGACTATGAATGTCGCTGAATATAATTGTGACAACCTGGGTAACGCGACGGGTTTGGGAGTTGTTGAGCGAGGGAATAAATTTTCAGACAATGTAATCGGCCGATTTTTGCGTGGAATACATTATTTTTCATTATCGCATATTTGTGGGGGTGGTCATCTTCTAACATGTAAAAACGGGCGATATATTTAGTCAATGACTTCATCCCCCTTCGTCATGGGAGGTGAGCACATTTAGGGATAGGGTTCGAGGAGCTTTACATAAAAATAGAGCAAAAGTAACCAAAATTGGAGTCTTATGGATGGTTATAGATAAATGACATCTCGGGCAACGCCGGGCACCCAGCTAGTAATAATAATAATTAAGAGACTGAAAAATTGTCCTAGCATCCTAAATAAGGCGTTACACGTTAAAATTCTTTCCAAGAAAACGCGGAAGGCTCTCAGTTGTGCAGTTGTAATAAAACGTAAACAAACTTTTGCTAATTTTAAGAATTAACACCATTGATCTTAATCTTTCATTAAATTGAAATAAAAAATAATTCAGTTTCAAAACCTTTAATTTCATTTTGTGCAATTTGCCATATTCATATCTACAAAGAAATAAAATTCAAAACGATTTACATTTTAACAAGGATCCTACACATAAATTATTTGTATATAAACTAATCGTTTTTAAAAGCAAACCATTAATTTTAAATTTTTAAATTCAATAATTAATTCCTGATTTAAATTTGTCTGATTAAAAACATTTCGGTTAATTACAAAAATAATCAATTTATCTATTAATAATAAATATAAATAATATAAATTTTATATTATTATATTATATTATTTGTTGAAGAAAAAGTTCTCGTTTTTTTCCCGGGTGGAAACCCGAGATCTTTTTCTTCAATATAAATTTTATATTATTGAAGAAAAATCACTAATTATTGTATGATGTTTATAAACTCGTCGCTGAGACGGACGCCGAAATGGTCATCTTTGGATGCATCTTATCAATGAAATTTCCTACGTTACTTGATGATCTTGAGAAAAATGAAAATAAACTATTTTCGAATTGTATTTTCCTTTATTTGACAAAATTAATGAAAAATTGAAGGATACTCTACAGCTCCCAAACACTCAAATTAGGAATTGTGTGCAACCGACCGACATGCTGACCGTAATATTAAGGTAAACTATCTTCATGTGCGGCGAGTTAAAATATATGCTAGGACGTCAATGTCAGAGAAACATTGTTGATTCCCAATGGCAGTTCCGGCTGACACACTCGTCCTCGTCCGTTTTTTCCCCGTCGCCTGACAGTGTGAAAGGGGCCATAAGCTTCTTCAGCCCACTGAAAGATTTTCGCCGTCCGTTTTTCCCTGGACGGGGAAATCCTGGGGAGAAACGGATATTGTGAAAGAGAGTGCAAAAAAACCTGCGCCTTCCCACAGCATTATATATGCAACGGGTGTTTAACCCGTTCCATGCTTGTTCCTCGATCATAAGTAAAATGTGGACAAAGTTTAGGGAATATTGCTGCACGCCACGCCAAGATTGTACGCGGAACTTTGTTTCACTCTCTTTCAGCCTCACACCTAGAAGTTTATATATATAACTTAACCTGCAAGTTGAATGTCAGGATTAAACTCAATTACTTCCATAATCTCCATTAGGAAACCAATCCTGGATGTTTACTTTGTATAATTATATATTATAAGAATTGAAATTAGCGACTTCCATGATCCTTTGATATAGAGGATAGATATTCCGGAAAATGGAAAAGTAAAACAGAGAATTGAGAAAATTAAATAGGGAAGGATTAAGGTGGATTCACACTATACGTAATGTCAACGTCCCGTCTCGGACCGTCGGAACGTCAAATTATCTCGAGATGAATTGACGAGACGTTACCTGTTCCAAACTGATCCATTCGAATTTTCCATATTTGTGATACTCCTGGGTGGGGTTTCGTTATCTCATAAAAATAGTAAATCTGGTGAAAATACCATAAAGTTGGTATGTACATACAGTCATATCCTGGCACCTAAAAACACTATCACTAATTAAATTCTGATTTCCAATTTAAACCTATTCCTATCCCAACAACCTGTAGCGCGATAGTTTTATTATTGATATATATATATTTCATTTTTTATATAATTAGATATTAGCAAGGGTTGAGAGCTTGGCAAATTGGAATTTAACCAGGCGCCGCCGTGCCGGAGAGATGATCCCTTCGGTCTGTACTTAGGCGCGTAGGGTGTTGACCCTCGGAAGTTACCTGGACTGTCGCACCGTGGGAAATGTCTGTGCAAAATCCCAGAAATTGAATTAACACGTGACTGCCTGAACCAATCACATTTCTTGGTTCAGGAAAGATCGATTGAAAATTGATCGACAACATCGATATTTCACATCCAGCGAAGGGGCTGTAAAGGAAGTGTTGTGGTAAGGTCTTTATTGAAACTCTTTGATGAGAATTTTTAATTTATTATTAATTAAACATTTACACATTCATCTATTTTTGTTACAAATATTTCGCATTTCAGTGATATGCAAAGTGCGCACGTTTAATTTCTCATCTGGGGTGGAATACGAACTAACTAAAATTTAATAGCAATTGAAATCTTGTTTAAAAAAATTATAAAAGAAGCTAATCGCGGGATTTGATCACGCAGATGTGCCTCCAGTGATTAGCAGGCAGGGTCACTTCTCTTCCTCCAGGTATCCGGGAATCATCGACGCCAGCCAGTTGTCGGGTCCCGCTTGGTTGCTCAATCCACGGCTCTCCTCCCGTCTGTCCCGTTACTTTTTTCCCAAAAATTATGTAAAATATCAATTTACTTCATCATTTAAAAAAACCTACCACTATAAACCGATATACACTCATAGTACACATAGGTCCCATAAATAACAATACATATTCACCTATGTTTCTGACGCTCTCAACTTCTTCTTTTCTTTTCGAAAACAACTTCGTAATTATTTTTTATAAGCGAATCCTTCATTACATTTTCATCTTTTTCTCTTCTTTTTTCACATAGCGCTTCATATGCTGCCGCCTTTTTATTTTAATTACTGCAATCCTTGGATTTAATTTTC
This sequence comes from Zhengitettix transpicula, assembly GCA_037074705.1. NCBI lineage: Eukaryota > Metazoa > Arthropoda > Insecta > Orthoptera > Tetrigidae > Zhengitettix > Zhengitettix transpicula. The sequence goes on along the minus strand of CM073591.1, from coordinate 198,924,754 downwards.
CGTAAACATTGTCTGTACATATTGAAAAAATACCTAATATTTGTCATCATAAACAACACAATTCACTCTCGATCCTTGACGCTTCTTAGCACTTGTTTGGTTCAACACTGAGGTCTCGGGCACGATAGAAGCGGCGAGCGGTAAGCGTTTGAGAGACGTAGAGGTTGGGAGGCAAAGCGATGAGCCTTAACTTACTGCAGTATCCGTCATGGTGTCGTCGCGTGAGGTGTTGAGTGAAAACAAGAACTATTTATGGAAACGCGTTTTACAGAAAGGCAAGAGGAACTATGGCGTTCACTCCATAAATAGGAGTAAAAGGCATTAAGGAGAGTACCACCATCTGTTTAAGGACTTAAGAAAATATTAAACACGTTTTCTTTGAATATATAAATCCTCTTTTAAGGATTTCAATACAGTTTTACATCCCCAAGAAGGTCAAATCCCCTTTCATTTCCGATGGTAGTGCCAAAATAGATCCTTGGACAACTAATAAAGTTTTTTTCTGTCATCGTGCTATTTCTGTGCCGTTTGAGGTATGCTAAAATCCTTCAATAATTAATCGAGAAAATCATTTCTTGGGCCTTTTAGCATATTTGGAGCAATTCCTAAACCGAATGTTGTTACTTTCTTTAACTACTTCAACACTTCATTCGCGTATTAATTTGATCACTCTAAGCCAAAGATAGTTGAGACAGGGATACCTCATTAAAAAAATATTTTTATACAGAAACGAAAATAAAATTTGTTTCCCTTATATATTTCAATTTAATAAATATTTGATGACAAAAATCCAATAACAAACTATTGTAAAAAGTAATTAATTATTAAATTGCGACACGTTTCGGTCCTCATGTGGATTTCCTTCAGGCAGTTGCTATGTTATCTCAGCATAACGGCCACAATATGTCGCAATTTAATAATTACTAAATAAATTACTTTTTTCAATTAGCTGTTTATCAACAAATGTAACGACACTGACATGTAACTTTATATAATATAATAAATAATTTTTGACGGGTATTAATTTTGCATGAAAGAGAATTTTGTTTTACTGCAATCTGCTGTAAGCTGAAAATCGTAATTGCATAAAGAAAATTTTACGTCAGCCCTTTAGCATCTTGCAGAGTTCTGCAAAACCACGTGTTATTTCCCTCTAAAATAAAATCTCTCTGTCTTCCAAATAAAATATTTTAAACAGTTCCAAACCAAACCTATTATAATTCATATTAACAGACTAAAAAACTAAATATGTCCTCCAAATTTAAATAAAATGATTTATTTAACCTACGTCAATAAATATAGAAGCTTTCTGTAAGAGCCATCGTCATCTTCTGAAATACAAAATAATATACATAAGTAGAGAAACACCTGTGTAATAAATTAAACAAGATACAAAGTTTTATGTAGAGAATTGTGGAAATACATACGTCATGTAGGTAACTAGCCCTTGACATTGACGTTGGTTTAATAAATCATGTAACCAAAATTTGGAGGACTTTTTTGGTTTTTATTCTGTTAAAATGTTATTTTGGTATATCAAGACTCACTAAGACTTGAAAGTCGTCGTGGCAGAGTGGCTCAGTATCAATATTTAATTTTTTTGAATAAAAAAATTTAACATATTTTGCTTCCTTTCCTTTTTACAAAATATAATAAACACATTAAATAATTGTTTATTGACGAACTTGATTATATTGATCCGTGTATAAGAATTGTACGAGTGCTTTGACGCTAGGCGGTGAGAGAAAATTTAATGTCCGGGGTCAGCGATGAGCGTCGACCACTGCGGGACAGGCGGTGTCGCCCTGCCGCAGCTGCTTGTGGCCAGCGGACACCCAAACCCACTACATTCTATTGGGACATATAACTGAGCGGAGTAGCTCATTCTACCTGCCCACAGGCTCACACCGCTCGCCACTTGTGTCGTGCCCTAGGCCTGAGGACGGCAGTCTTGAACGGAAGTTGGTTGACTCAGGCTCGAGAGCCAAAATATCAGGCAGACTTTGAAATGCAGAGTGTGAATGTAGAACCCGACCGTTCCCGTCGACGTTAAGGTCGCTACGCACGCTCCTTCTTACCTTAAGACTTGCCTGCGCAGTTCAAAGTTTGAAGGTAAAACAGAGCGTGTAGATGGAAAGTCTTACGACTTTTGAGGCCCTGCACAGTTCAGACTCAGGCTCGAAGGATTTCAAACGAATGCTAAGACGCGCCAAAAATCGAGAGTGAATTTTGTGGATAATGATGGCAGATTTTAAAAAATTATTTCAATATTTAGAGAAAATGAATGTTTATAAAAAATTAAATCCAAGGAGTACAGTAATCAAAATAAAAATGCGACAGCATATGAAGCGCTATGTGAAAAAAGAAAAGGAAAAGATGCAAATGCAACGAAAGATTCACTTATAAAAAATTAATTCTTTAAGAAGTTGTTTTTGAAAGGAAAAGAAGTTGAGGGCGTCAGAAACAGGTGAATATGTATTGTTATTTATTTGACCTATGAGTACTATGAGTGTATATAGGTTTTTGTGAAAGGGATAGGTTTAAATTGGAAATCATAATTTCATTAGTGAGAGTGTTTTTGGGTACCAGGATATGACGATGTGTACAGACCAACTCTATGGTATTTTCACCAGGTTTACTATTTTTATGAGGTCACGAAACTTCACCAAGGAGTACCACAAATATGGAAAATTAAGATGATAATGAGACCATCAGAAGCGAAAATGATGTACAAGTAAGATAAGAAATGAAACATTAACAATCGCAATAAAATTGAAATCATCAGATTGTCAAGCATACACGTCATACGGAAACTACATCGCAGAGGAATTGAGAACATTGTCCAAAGATCAGCATTATTCTGCCAAAAATTAATAAATGATGCAATTTTTGAACTCAAACTGGGAAATTTGGACAGAAGTTCAAAGGTTTGGACAAAACAAGGTTACATTGAAGAACAACTGCCACCTTAACTTTCCAGACAGATGCTGTTACAACAAGCACATCAACACTATCAACCAACACAGCAATATTTTACATGGCATCAAACACGTGCTTAAAATCTCAATCACTACAGTCACAAGCATATTACAGTTCTCAAGAAAGTCAAATTGATCCACAAGAGTTTGGTTTAACTTACAATTTTTCTGCCACTAATTATTGATTACCTTATCTCCAGAAGAATATACCAAATAAATGTTATAATTTTTATATTATTTACAGAAAATTTGTTTACTTTTGAATAGTTAGTACTACTTTTAAATATTCCTTCTTTATCACTTGATGTATTGCATCTCATGTTTCTGGAATTATGGTTGAAAGAGCTTGAAGAGAGATTGTCGTTGAAAACTTCAAGTCTGCGTAGTTTTTTTTTTTTGAAGTGTGGTACTTAAGCGTTCGTATGGGCTCATCGTATCTCTCCTAACGGTGTCTTTCCGTATAATAAGTGGTGATATCAATTGTGACAGTTCTAAACACGTGTCTTCATCAATCGTCAGATAATTTTTCCAATCTGTCAGTTCCGAACTTAATTTGTTTAATAAATTTATGTTAGAAAATTCTCCTATTCAAAAGCTATGATTTTTCCCACTTAGACCTTGGCTTAAGTTAATTCTATTAAACTAGAGATAACCCAACCGAAATAATTTAGTCGTTTAAAACGATATTCACACGAGATATGAACAAAAGTACGCACTGAACACTGAGCGTCTGGATACAAAATTGGTTATAAGACTTACCTTCAGACTTCGCAGACAAACAAGTCTTAAGGTAAGACGGAGCCTGTGTAGAGGTCTTTAGCTTTCCGTTTTACGTGCCAACAAAGTGTCTGTGTCATTTAAAAGTGCAAATATATATTAAAATTATATTTTAAAAAATTGAGAATTTGCAGTATGAAGAATTGCCCACAAGAAGTTTCCTATTTTTATTAAATAAATATAGTGAAAACGAATTTGATTGTATTTTTCATATTTCATATTTTAAACACACCATTAACCACTAACCGGGATTGGTTCACTTCGTTAGATAATCCGCTCGGTAAGCGGAAAGTCCCGGAATTGATTCACAGTCGGGTCGGCATTTTTCCATCCACATACTTTGATTAATCTTAACCCTTTATCTTGAGGGTATAAACTTCTTTTCAGTTACTGTTAGGGTGCTCTGATCCCATGCCGAAAGGAGGCTGAAATAATAAACAAACATCGGGAGAAATACGATCAATCAGATTGGCCTCGATCTCGCATTTTTTAAAAAATTCTACGCCTGTTCGCCCATGCAGAAGCCTTCGTTGGCATGAGGACAACTCACCAAAGTTTTAATTGCAATCGGATAAATGGTATAGGAACGCATAAGGAAAAACGAACATTCATTTATTTATATTGTGGTATACACTTTTTATTAGAAGGGAAAAATGGAAATTAATATTGAAATTAAATCAAAATTTTTAAAGAGATATTCAAAGATTATGTGTTTGACAAATTTGATTTTCGTTGAATTTACATTTAATATTTTTAAGTAAATGCCTCAGCTTTTTTTGACATTCTAAATTTCCGCCGCTGATAGGGCCTCTAATAAAGACAGCGATTTGCAATTTTTACCAAGTTACAAAAGAAATAAATGAATTTAAATTTACAATAAAAAATTTTTATACCGACAACAAAAACTATAGAAATCTGAAAAATTATATAAATGTATAGAAATATCTGACAAAGTTATATAAATCTTGCGGTAAATGATATTTACGTAAAGGTTTATAAAATACAGTTTTTTTACATACCATTTATTTAGATCTGTTCCGGTTTTTGCACACGCGATTATTTTAATTTTTTTAATATTTTCATTAGCACCGATTTTATTATCGTCTCACTTTCCAACACTTTAGGCGCCTTTCTACTTCATTGTCGTACGTATTATCAGACTCAGGTATGCTGTAGAAAATCTTTAATAGAAAAAAATGATGGTATTCAGCCTATACTTTGCTGAATTAGACCAACATATATATATATCCTATCAGATGGAATTTTAGAAACATATATAAATTAGAATAAAATATTATTTGAAACTACGATATCTTTCCTTACCTCTTGCATAATACAGCACGTAGGTATGCTATAGAAAATTTTACGTGATAAACAAATTATAGTTAATATTAACTCTGTATACCTCTTTAGAAACTTTATGCGTATAATATTTTCACTTCGTGCTGGAAAAAGTAGTGGATTCTGGTCTTCCATTACTGACTTACGAGTCCTTCCAATGACAGTTTTTTCTGCATCTCTATCGTGGGATTAGCGCACTGATGTGTTGAATTATACTTACGTTGCGGACGGCTTTGGTTAATCCGCAAGTCCTGTTCGCAAGTCTCTCAGCTCGCGAAAGCTGACTTTTTCTTTGCTTCGGAGGAAAAAATGTTCAATCTCTACTCCCCCCCCCCCCCAATGGGAACATGCTTTCTTATCCCTCGCTTATTTGCCTGGTATAATTTATATAAAGACTAAATTGCAGGAACAGAAATTATTTCACTCAGGTGTGAATCCAGAGAGAAATACAGGAATTCAATCCAGCTTTAAGGAGAAATAACTCTAATACCAGAAATTGTCTCAGTATTTGAGAACAAAATATATAATTAATTTTGTTATAATATTTTATGGGAACAAGTTTTTGATAACAAACAAATCGAGTGAAGGGCATATTAAAGGTATTGATGTGAAAATTTTGTAATTTTAACATTTTGACAAAGCAGTTTAAGGGAGGGTTAATATAATTAATTATTATAATGGATTATTATTTTCTCTGTATTTGTTTAAATTACGCTCAAAAATAAATTTGTTAATTTATATATGTAATGAGGCGCATATTTTCCTTATATATTGTAGTATTATAAATATTACAGTAAAGTAAAAGGTTTGAAGTTAGTTATAGAATATCAAAATAAAACTTTATATATGTTAATTTTGATCTTGAATAAAGATAAGAAAAACTGTACTCTTAATATTATAAGTAATAAAACCATTCAATCACAGTCACACATAAAATTTATTTTATATGTTAGTTACATTAAAATGTCAGGATTCAAAATTCTACGTCAGAGTGTTCGGTTACTTTAACCATATTTATATGTTAAATTATTAAGTACAACATTAGATTTTATTATGTGTATAGCTATGTTAATACATTACGTCACAGAGACTTAATAATATTTCTCATACCTGATAATTTAATGACACAATGAGTATATATATATATATATATATATATATACATAATTTAATCTAACGTTGTACTTAATAATTTTACAAATGAATATGGTTAAAGTAAGTCTCCTGACGTACAATTTTAATTCCTGACGTTTTAATGCAAATAACACGCACATTGTAAGTGCGATAAACGAGATCAATTAAGCCATTAAAACTTTTTAGTTATAAATAAATATTCAGAGTAATAGCGTGAACCATAGGTAAGATATTCCAAATACTTATGGTGCTTTTAAGAATTTGAGGAGCAACTGTGTATTAAGCAACAAATATTGTGAGATTTTCGGGTGGAAAAAATATCGATTGTAAGAAAATAAATTATACCGATCCCTGCTCTAGAATTTAAAAGTTTACACCTTTTAATAAAAACTTAAAAATACTACATATTAAATTTTATTAAACATTCGTACATAAATTAAACAAATTAGTGGATAATTTCATAAGTGCTTACCTTTAAAGTGTAATACTTTTGGTTAACTCAATTTGCGGTATTAGAATTCTTATTTGAGACCAATGTAAGAATTTATTCAACTTTGACTTATTGTCATTCATACAGAGATAAATATATATGGAGTTTTGAGATAGACAGTAATTCTAAAGTCATCAAATAAAAATAGCTTCATTATAAGATCGTTGTGAAGTGTTAAATGAAATCAAACGATTTCGGCAAATATAAAGCATTGGTGGTGTTATTTTATTTCCCTATCGTAATCCTCGTCTTCATTTCCACGAACCAACAAACGTAAGAAAAACTCGAGTTAGTCTAAATACATAATTCTGGAGATTTTCAGTAATAAAATACAGTCTTTGTCCTCGAGACGGCTATAAATTGGCACTGAACTTAGAGAGAATTAATTAACGCATTCGTGCCACATTTATAAGTCTCTCGTTCCGCAGGTTTTTCTTATCCTTTATTCGTGAGCATTTCTAATGGCGTCCCGCGCGCCGCTTGACACGTTTCCGTGAATGGTGTCAACATAATCCTCTCGTCGAAATGGCATTAAATTCAGCGCCAGCTACTTGCATCCCTCTGAAAAGAGAATCCGTTGGTAAAATATTCACGTTCAAGAAAAGAGTAGTAAAAGCAGGACAGCGAGTGGGTTGGAGAGTCAGACACGAAGCAGAGCGCACCTCAAATTCCATTCCCATTATTCAGTGGTGTAGAGTGAGCACAAAGTACACAGTGGCTCATTAGGGTCGTTTCCCCAACAACGGACAAATTGGGTCTCCTGGGAAAGCAGGTAGCTAGACGCTGCAGTGGCCAGATCGTTCATCGAAACTGATTAACACTGATCTACTGGGAGTATACTGGAACTGGTGTCCGATTTCTACAAGTGATTCAATTATAATTATCGTTAAAATCCTCTTTGACCAGCTACGAGCCAGTGTTGTAAGATGTAGGAGTTGACTTAGTGATCAAATTAGAAGGCTTAAGGCTCTTAGAATTCGTAGAAGCGAAAATAAGCTTATTTGATAAACGACATTAATCAAGTAAATGTCTAAGGGTTGTTTTTTTATGATTAATTTCATGATTTTAGTCCTGTGAAATTAATAATATAAGTCAAACAATTGTACTTAATCATAAAACTTTAATAATTTGTGCTCAACAGTCTGATTATGCCAAAATAGTATGGAAATATTAAACATTTTAAAAATGAGAATCATATAAACTATTTAACATTTATGATTAAACATTCGATAAACCTGTGTCACTTAAGGTGTCTAGGAGCAAGAAGCATTTTCTAACTATGTTTGTTAGGGTGTTCGTGAGTGATTAACACTCACATTATCGTTCTGTCTGAAATTTGCATGTTACATCAATGTTCCCGTAAGTCATGACATCTAGATCGGATTTGAGGGGAATATGATCTGGGGTTGCAGACGTTGGATATATGGTAATAGTCATTCGTTGTTTTCATTGGAACAGTCACCCAACTGTCACCAATTGTGGTCGAGGTATGGAGACGAAAATGCTGCTCCTTCATTGAAAACCCCAAAAATTCAGTCTTCAGAATACGTGGGACAAGCATCAAGAGTCCGACATACCTCATGCTGATTTTTCTAGGGTTTTCAATACATCACTTGCCATTAAACATCACTATACGAGACAGGATACCGCATGGATGAATCTCGTATACCCTGTCACTATATTAAAAGGAAAAGAAGGTCTGGTTGTGCGTATTGTAGTTGTCGACGGACTAATTATACTTGGGGCAAAATTGACTCCAGATAACATAAGGGTAACGGCAAATATTAATCATGGATCCTCTGAGCAGATTTATATCCGCCCTGTTTGCCGTTTTCTGTATCGCATGGAATATGGAGGCCAAAGATATAGTTAACAGGAGAAAACGTCTCTAATTCCCACCACAATAAAGTAATTGAGCAGTCGAGCACTGGAAAAAAATCCTGCGGTCAGATGAATTATCTTTCCAGGTACATCATACAGATGTCAGAAAGCATGGTCCCTACATGTATGAGGACAACACTTCAAGATGGTGCGGGCATGTTTTACGACATATTTTCCTGTCTTGTTTTCATTAATTTGAGAGAAACAAAGAAAGAATAGCACAATATATCTCAACTAACGCTGATGATGAATCATGACCATCATGTTGATGGCGTATCCCAAAAGAGATTGCTATCCTACAATAAGACAACGCCCTATGTCACGGTGCTCCTATTGTTCCGGAGCGCTTAGGTGATCCACACAATTACATTATTTCAATTCCATTGAGCATTTGTGGTAAGTTGAAGGAACAAGGCGGCCGCTGGATCCACATCTGTCAAATGTCAGACAACTGGACAGTGCTATTCATCAGGCATTGTCAGGTTTCTCGCAACATCTCGTGGAGTCAATAACAAGAAGAGCCTTAAGAGATAATAATGCAAGTGCATGTGTCTGTAGAAAAAGTAATTATCTTTCGATAATTCTTTTAAATATATCAAGAATTCAAAAACCAACTACCAAGATGAATTATATACGAATTTATCATTAAATAATATCTAAGAATACCTTACGACCAATGAAAGAAATACAATTGTTTAAAAAGCAACGGAGCAAGAAGCATAAATATATTCATAGATATACACTATAATTTCATATCATGACGCATCATAGATCACAGTCAGAGTTATGGCCACGAATTTACTCTTTACCGTGCAATAGAACAATTGTATTTAATTTTTAAAATTTGGTGAATTTTAATGTGATAAGCCTGTTTACCTTTATTACAGCTACAGCTTCAGTACTTGAGTAAATTACGATAAATAATGTATTTCTCTGTACTATTTTAGGTCCTCCACTCGCTTCCCAGTCGTTTCCAAACGAAATCTATCTAGTTAATATAGGCATACTTTCAAATATGTTTTGAAATATTGAAGCACACTTATATTTTAATTCACGTGACTAAGAGAACAATATATGTTTCGTACCAATAAATGAAGAAACCTTTCATGAAATGTGTTGATGTTCAAAAAATGATGTAGCTATTAAATTACCTGAAATCGGATGGTTATATTCCGTTTATCATTCCTTATTGCCTGGCTATTTTACGGAAATGGTTCGAATTTTGTCAGCACTATTATCTGCCAGGAAGATTGACCAACGAACAGATCTTTACTATCCGTCAAATTTTTAGACAAAAGTATAGAATTTGGAATTGATTTTAGTTTAACGTATGACAGCAGAGATAAAGATAGGCTGTACTTTGCAATGGAGGAATTTCATATTCCACATAAACTTGTTTACTTGGTTAAAGCCTCGATGGAAAATACATAATGTCAAATAAAACTAAACCTATATCTAGGTATATACAGTTTAATAATGGGTTTCGACAAGATGTTCCTAGCCTGTCTGCTCTTCAATATAGCACTTTAGAAGGTTATAAAAGATTTTGAAAGATATGCAAGAGGGACTTCTACAAATCTGTAGAGATCTTTGGATATTTGGAGAACACCAAGAAAGAAACTTGGAAGAATTTGAAAGGAAGATGTACTTAACCATTAATTAAGAGAAAAACTAACATATTTCATTATCTAGGAAGGATCGACATTTATAGATTCAAATTGCTAACGGATTTATTTATTTGGGGATCTGAAGTCTATTGAAAAAATAATTATAGTGCTTAGATCCAGAGTACGCAAAGAAATCATTATACGGACTAAGAAAACACCTAAGGCCACGCTTTATTTTACGGAAGACTTCAATAATGATCTATAAAGTACTTGTGAGACCAGTATTAGCTTTTTCAGAAGAAGATGGTATTTGACAGAAGTATATTAATAAGCATATATGGAGCAGTCAGAGAGGGAGATCACTGAAGGGAGGGATATAATTATGAAATACATAAATTATTTAATAAGCCGGATATTAATATTGACAGATTGGGCTGGATTAGTCATATAATCTGGATGAAGAACAACAGGCATGTTAAAGAGTATTTTATACTGAAAGGGGCAAGATAAGTTGACTAACATAAACAGGTGGGAAGATGGAGTGAACCAAAATATTAGAACTTTGGGGGTGAAGAATTGGAGGACTGCCACCACGAATAGAAAAGAATGGAAGGAGCTTATGAAGAAGACTAAGGCACACGCAGGGCTGCCAAGCTAATGTTGACGATCATCATAATCTACTCTTACAATTTGTAAGAAAATATTATAGTTTTCTGCAAATAAACTTGGTGGTAATCTCTACTGTAATGAATAATAAATTAAATCTAGTTATTTCTCAAGGCGAAAGACTTTTTGTTGTTGTGGATTTGAGGCTACTGGACTCAAAGGTGGCCTGCGTCTCTTTTGAAACGAAGGAAGAACGATACAATGAATCCGCGAACAAGACGACGTTAAAACGGGCGACTGACAGCTTCGAGTGAAAACCAAAATTATTAGGCTTAACATATTGAAACCCGAAAACATCGATTTTTGAAGCCGGGGACAAGTTCAGAAACCTGGGAGAATTCTGTTTAGCAGGCAAAACATATTTCATTGGCTACCATTTTGGCTTGGGCCAACCAATTACATCCAAACAAAATTAGCGCCGACCGTAATGCCAGTTCTTAGTTCTTAAATTAAATTAATCATGTTGTGGTTCAGCAAACGATATTAATAAGGTCCCTGAGAGAAAGAGGAAGTCGTTGTTTTTATTAATATAATATTTACATTTTTATATTAAATTCAATTTTCATTATTGTTCTTTTGTCAATAAATTATATTTTTAATTAATTAATTTTTTAAATTTTTGTATTAAATAAAAAAATCCAACCAAAGAATGAGCCAGTAATTAAGTATTACACTACAGAGAACTAGAAAAGCAAACTTTTCTACAGTTTCTAAGGAATCAACTACATAAAATTTATTACAAAGCGGGCTGTTTCTGACACTTTCTATAGGCTATAAAAATAGAACCACAGCATCCATAAACTTTCGGCAGAAATCCAACTCAATCTACGATACGTTAAGACTGGGCGAAGGAGAGAAATATTGCCACAGCAAGAAAATTGATATATCACATAGGTTTCCATTCGGGTATATTTTGCGGATTAGGAAACAACGGCCACGTCCTCAGAAACTGCTGAACTACAAAAGCGATCATGGAGGATAATAATAGCCATTCCAGATTCAATCGCAGTTATAAATCCTTGTTTCGAAAATTTTTTATTACAGCTTTGTCTCCGATTTGTAGAAATTTAATCATCATCGTAACAGTTATTCCGTATTATATAATCATCTGCACCACAATTAGCCGATCAAACACAACGATCGCGCAATGCGGACTCGGATTTGAATATGCATATGTCACTAACGCTGATTTTTCGAACTGTAAGTGCTGTATAAAGAAAATGCTACGGACAAAATATGAATATTTTTATGCTTTTTAAAAACAGATGAGAGTGACGTTTCTACGATAAGCAGTTAAGATTATGCAATTACCCTAAATTTCCTTGTATTGACAATTGGCGCGCTATTGGAAGACCGGATGAAACCAGTTTGATTACATTTGGAATGGAACTTTATTTGGTCACTCTTTAGAAACTGATAAAAAGAAAATTTTCGTGAACTGACTTGTAAACACGCAAATTTGTGAAAAACATTAAATTGACCTCTAAAGGGTTAGAGTTTAGAAGAATATGTAAACCTCAGTATTTCAAAGTTTTAATTATTTTCAGTTTGTAAATAATTTCAAGCGAGTAATATGAAAGTAATTTTGATTTAAGATTATTAGTGTAATGGACTGAAGACATCTTTTATCTGTATAAAAAATTTCAAATATTTTAATGTTCGCTAAATCTGTGGATCGCTTTTCAAAAATTGCGTAGGTTTTATTGTTTTGACAAAATTCACGATTCCGTGTATCCTCCTTCCACTTTTATTCTGTTTGAAATAATAGCACTGTACTGAATATGTCAGAGAAGCGTAATGAGTCAGACTCCTGTTCTTATCCAGGTTCAAGGTTACACGTGTGTGAATTTTTTTAAATTTCCCTAGATTTCAGTCCGACTTCAAATAGTAGTTTCCAATAATATATCTTTCACTGATAATTTAATTTAATTAGTAACTGAATTATTTATTTCAAAAACACACTCATATCCTCGCAAAAAAAATTGAATACCGCCCTCAACGCACTTAAACGGAAATAAAGAAAACAATAAGTAACAAATTACAAATACTAGAATCCGGACGCTCAGTATGAATTAGTCAATATCATACACTCAGAAATTGTGAGGGCACAATCTGTTCCAAAGTATAATTCAATGTCTAGAAATGTTTAATAAATCATAATTTACAACTAAAATTAATAATAAATCGAGTTTCAAATATCAGACTGTGCTTTTTATCATAAAGATGCTGTGGAATCGCCTTATTATACCAGATAAGTTTATTGCTTAATATTTTTTCTTTCTGTTTGTGTGGGTATTTGACGGTGTGGAATGATTTCTTAAGTACTTGGTAGGTAAACTTGTTTTAAAATTTGCTGACTATGTAACATTATGAAAAATATTAATTGGACATTCCGTTGTCTCGATAAGAAGACCAAAGAAAACAAGAAGCAATCAGCAACGAAGACAGGAGTTGAAATAGTAGATAACAATGGAAATTCGTGAGTTCTTGAAGTTATGTGCTGCATCACCACAAGAATCCAGTTTTTACGAGTATAATTATATAAAATAGTAATACTGCAACAGCGTTAATGTTACCCATAGTCTGGCCCGACACGGCATGTTACATTTCTAATTTTATCTACACAGTTTACAATAGCGTCTAAATTTTTAAAAGCGGGATAATTTAGCACTAATTTGAGCCTCATTTCTAACAAGAAATTATTTTTCATTCGTGCATATTTAAAATAAATTGAAGTTTTCAAACCAGCCACATATTCAGTATACAGGGTCAATCAATATATTTTCGCACTATGACAAACCATATTTTTTTCTTTCAAATAAACTTTGATTGATATATTTTTAAAAAACTAATACCCACAATCTACGAATACCATTTTACTTTCGAAAACATAAACTACTTTAAAATAAATTTATATTCAATGTGAATATTTGAAATTTCTTTTTATTTGGTTGTTTATGTCGCCTGAAGCCGTCGACTCTCTGTGTCATTGCATGACACTGATTCTATGTGCTGTTTTCTCGGTGCCACCAAGGAGAGGTAATTTGTTGGATTTTACGGGTGATGCAGAGGGGTGAAAAGTAATACTGTGCATTCACATTTGTCACCGCAACACGAGGCGCTTGTAGCACTGACATGGTCAGCAGGCTGCATTAACAGGAGGGAGTGCGCCGCAAGGCTGGTAGTTTAAAGCCATCGATATCGAAGCAAAATTACTCATTGTTATAGCACAATTATTATGAAGGTTCGTAAAATAAAGTCTTCATAAATTAATTTTTGTTGCTGTAACACATGGACACTTATGAACCAGCCGCCACTGGCAGAGAGAAAATCGGAAATATCAGAGTAGAAAAAAATATTGACTTTTGAATATATGTAAACATATTTGCAATTAGTTTTCAAAATGTAAAACAGATATCTGTAGGCAGTAGTAAATATTTGTTTATTAAGAATTGGTTAAGAGCGTCGCGGAAAGGCGGAGGCAATTACTTTTAATATAATGATAGTTTTCTGAAAAAAAATTAAAGGTAGAGATTGTGCAGTGTATTGGATTGTATTCTTAAGATTTTTATTTAATATTAATGGATGAATATTTGGTCTTTAACTTAATTATAATGTTTTTAAGATGTTGATGGTAAATTCATCTAGAAAATTAAAATAATAATTTTGATGCACATTACTAAGAATGGGATGATTTAAGCTTAACATTTCGTTTAATTCTTTACGAGAACCGAAACTAATCTATATAAATAAAATTTTTGTCGTGAATTGCTTAGAAGCGTATGTTTGTAATATATCTTTACGTTTCATGCATTAAGGGATCAGAAACTGATATAATCTGAATCGCTGTCCGTTGTCTAGCTGTCAAATTGAAATTTTTCACTTTTCACAGGAAAACAGCCGGATCGATTGTGGTGAAACGGTTTTCTTTTGTCCTATACAACCGTGAGAAGCGCCTTAGTCGTTTCAAACTGCCGTCCGCCACCTGTAAAAAAATGGAGGTCGTTACAAAACATTGATTTTATTTGCTTTTCACTATTTCTTCTAAAGGAATTATGTTCAATATACAGAAAAGCAACCGAGCGGTTATTCTCTGAATATGTAAATTATTTGGAAAGTATGTTAAATAGTCACCCTTCAATTGAAAATGTAAAAAAATTTATATTATCCTGCTCAATTATCTTTTCTTATTCGGGGTTGGTTATTAGTAGGTAAATCTCTTTGTTGTCAAGTATAGTAGAAAAAAAGGATTAATATAGAAGAAGAAAGTAACAACTACGGTGGACCAGAAAATTTGAATTAACATTGTTGAGCAAAATAAGTGTGGAACTACATAATACAGGTACACGGTAACACAATGCACGCTAAGTAGGACACAGACACACACAAACATCGAACAAATCAGTTTCCGGAGTTGAACGACGAGAAATGTGATACCCCATAGTAACTCCAAGACGAACATGAAAATAAAAAATGTCAAAAATAAAATAAAAATATATACAAATTATGAAATGCAATATTTTAAAAATCGAAATATTCAACCCTTTCACAGGTAGAATAATTTCAATTATTTGGGGAACGATCAAGAAACCCCTGCACTAAATAAAATGCGCCTCTCAATAAAATATTCGTCCAGTTACTCACAAAAATTTTAGTTATTATTTTTCTGTACCTTTGTAGGAAGACTATTATATAAAATTATCTTTATCTTTGGAATACTTCCCTTGCAGAGAGAATCGTTTGCATTCCATCATAAAGGACCAATCACTACCTAATTATGGGTTAAAGAATATTGGTACAACCTTATTTTATATATTTTAAATATTTTTGACGTACTATATACGTTTTGAGGACCAATGGAAAATTAAATCCATTATCATTTACAGATAATTCAACAATTTCTCGCGCGTATAACTTAAATTACTGTAATTATTGTAAATAACAAGAAAAACTGGTTGTCGCACTTAAAAGAACTCGTTGATACGAACAGTTTGTCAATTCATCTCGGAGAGACGAGAGAGTTGAAGAGGCTGCAGGAACGTGAAGCCTCCAATTAATAACTTTTATTAGAGAAGTGTAATTCTTAACTAAGACCAGGTACTTCTGAATAATTAGTGCCTATTGTCAACACTGCTCAATATTAATTAATAACTTGAAATGAATAATTTATTAATTATCGTGGTTTTCAGAAACCTCTTCACAAGATATATATATATATAAATTATATATATATATATGTATATATTCAGATTAAACTACTAATTGATGAAAATTAAATACTTTCTGAAATTAATTAATTTTTCTACAAGTTGTAAGAACAAAAGTGAAAATCATTGCAGTTGCTCTGAAAGTGATGTAATAACGATGTATTGATCAAACTACGTAAACATGGTTCATTCTTTCAATATTGAGTTGTCAGGTAACCAAAATGACAAAACTTACGCATTAAATTTTCAATTTCAGAAATAAGAATATTTACTGTTTTACACGAGGGTAATCCACATGGTGACATTGTCCTATGGGACATGGGAAGGGATTTGAATGGGAGGATGCGGAAAGTTAGAGCAAGGTAGCCAAGGGCCCCCGGGCTATGCTTTAAGAATCCTACCTGGCATTCCTCTAAAAGTGATGCAGGACAAACAGTAGGAAACCTGCATTAGGCAGGTTGGGTACTTGGTATTTGTTCCACACTATTCGGGAGTGGGGTTTGCTGTGGGGACGCAGAATTCCCTTCTCCATGCCTCGACCAGTTCAGTTTAGGAGGCAGCTGGCCGACTGTACCAATGGGAACGAGAACAACTCTTACCATACGGTCTTACCCAAGGTCTGCAACGCAGAAACATACGCCTCTCATAACAGGCCGAAGCGCTTCGGCTTGTAGAAACCTCAGTGGAAATGGCATTGCCAAAGATATCCCTCTACGTCTCCCCAGAAACGTACTGTCTGCGAGCGCTAAGTAGGCTCCCACAGTCTAGAATATCGTACCAACGACGTAGTAACATGTGAAGTCATTTCTATTATTTATTAGATAAAAAGATTTTAACCTATAAGCTTAAGTAATTTTTGGCATAATCATATAACCACTAAGTTTTAAAAAGCTTGTTTTTATATATTATAAATGTGAAAGTCGAAATTTTTTCCTCATCCTGGTTGTTCGGTTTCTGTGGAACTCAACCAATTTTTTGTCCATTATCATCATTAACGAATTCAAAGCTCACAGAGTAGCATGCTCTGGGAATTACGTACAATAATCAAATCACATGCAGAAATTTGACGTTCTCTAGCGATGTATCAGAATGCTTGATTCTGTTACGTAAAGCCAATATACCAGCGGATTGATAAAATAAACCTTCCCTAGCCATAAATACCGTATTATCCTTCATATTTAAGCTCAAGAAATAATATTTTATCGCGCGAAATATTGAAATAACTAATGCTTTCGTCAGGCTGCTTAATTTAAGCGATTGTATAGCTGCTTTATGCTTCATTAGTTCAAAATTTCCTATTATTTCAGTAGAAAAGTTACACCTTATCCCAAATACAAAAACTTCGTCACCGTTTTCATTATTTTTTAATTAGTTCCTTTGAGAGCCGAGCTAATTAATGTTAGTTGAGCTTACAGAAGCAAACACTGAAGACTAAAGAAAACTCAACAGTGTTCTATTCAAGAGTAAAGGAAAATGATAAGATGAAAATATGAAAGAAAAGTAGTCATAAAAATTGTGTTAGAATATACTATATACAGCCTGGAGATTGATTTTTACATTTATGTAAAGCTAATTATTACCCTTCAAATTTGTGCCGGCTGCCAATAATCGTTTTGTCCTGTAATTGTTAAATTTTTCATATATTTTATTTTATATTTGGATTTATAGACTCAGTTTGTCCTGCAGCAATGAAATAGAAAATTTTGAAATAAGTAAACAATTCATAATTGCCTATTACATTCATTTATTAATAAAAAAATTGTTTTGAGGGAAATATCCGTCAAATAAAAAAAATAGTAACAACGAGAAATTCAAAACTTGAGACGGGACCGGTCGGCGTCTCGACTATGGAAACAAAATCGATATTACTAACTACAGCAAACAACATTTCCGAAAATAAACAAAAATGGATTAAAATACGCGCGTTACAGTACATGTGTTCCTTTCGAACAGGAAACAAACACTGTGGGAGTAAGACACATCTACCACCCCTCCGATATTTGCGTTGGATAAATTGTTGTTTGTGTATACATTCAATCATTTTCGGCATGGGATGGTAGCACCCTTAGGTGTATTATGTAGATGTTTCTAGTGTTTCACTGCATTACTTTTAGGGTCCTTAAAACTATAGCCCGAGGCCCCTAGTTAACCCTTGGCTACCTTCCTCTGTTTTTCTGCATCCCCACTATATGTCCATTTACTTTTCTATAAGGGGGTAGTGGCCACTATGTGGATTACATATTGTAATAATCAACTGGTAGGCTTTGATTAAATGAAAAGATAATCAAAATTTAAAACATAAAATAAAATTTATTATCAAATTGTGGCTTCAAACTAAAAAACCAATTACAATCAAAAATTTTATATCTCAGGGTCTTTACTGGGTTTGATGATTAGGACACGATAAATGTAGAATTTGACTTATTAACAATTCAAAATATAATTTACCTAAAATAAAACAATAATTCAATCAATGAAAAGAAAACTAGAAGAAAGCGAAAGAACGAAATCTGACTTTATCCTTTAATTTGCGTTTACAATATTATTGAAAATTATGTTAGTTACGGACCGTCGATCTGGTACCAGAACAATCAATTTTACCTCGTTCGGACACTTTTACACTATTTAATTATTTAATATCAGGCCTTGGTTTTCACTGATTCTACACTTCACTTTAAATTTTGGCAAAATTGGCTATATTCCGTTGATTGCTCCGCTCCACAATAATTTACCAATGTTATTTCGCAACAATTCCTCCACGAAGATTGTACAAAGTTCTATTTTGACGAAACTGGTATTACTTTACAATATTCACGTTGCAATATCTCGGTGAATGTTTTACTCTGCTCAATTTTATAAAGACCGTTCTCTGCAACGTTTTCACCGTCGGCCGCTTCTATTCTCCAATGATTCACCAACTTTATTATACTATGCTCGACGATGTCTGACCTCTGTACAATCCAGACCACAACGACCAACTAACTATCCTAGTGCTCTCCAGTTTTGAGCGCGCATACGCCATTTTTGACTTTTCGACAAACCAAGCAAGCTCGCTTCTCCATTGTTGCTTTGTTCGATCAGACCGCTATAATGGATTTATCAAATAATTCAAATTTTACGTCCAAACAATTAATGGCCTAATTAACTATTGCTACAATATATATAGCCTGCCTATACCTCTTTCTTTTGCGTGTCACGTCGGGGTATAATGAAATAAAAATTAAATTAATTGCCAAACTAAAATTTGAACACTAATCCTCAAATTTATTTATTTCACGACAGCTCCGTCGTTGCAGCGTCATGTCAATGTCGATGCGGTCAATATTTTGGTGTCCTCCAGAGTGAACAATGTCTACCCTGCTTTCATAAACGATATTCAAAACCCAGTAGCTTCTACCCTCATAAAATTTGTTACGGTGCCTCTTCTTCTCTATGTAGAGAAAAGAATCTTTTGTTAAGAATAGAACGCTTGGACCTGACTGCCTCCGTTGTTGGGTTTGTTTGTCCAGTCGATCACCCCCACATCATTACTTCCCGTTTATCTAAAGTTATGCATTATAGCGATAAATATGGAATATGAGCGTCGAGATACTCTAAGTCATTTTGATGCTATGAGATTTTTTGCATCGCAAACGATAAAATCGCTTATAGGTTATAATTTATTATTGTATATAATCTAAAATGATACGTATTAATGGAACTTGTCGAGATGGTTGAAATTAAATAATATTTCGATTATGACGTAGAAAATTTGAAAGATGATAGGATAATTACAATAAAATAAACTGTCAGTTAAATTTTTTCTATTACAATGAAAGTATGGCCAGAAAAATAGACAATAACAAATTAGCCAACATAGGACGAATTTTAAATTATTACATTACTTAACATATGTCGTTGAACAATCACAGCTTTAAATGGTCTAATATTACAACCCTTGATGTGGAAATAAATTATTTTTCTATACTCAGTTCTAAAATGATTAATATCAGACTAAATTCTGTCAATAACATTACTGTCGAGAGTGATAGAGACTTTAATCAAAACGTTTTACTCAGTCAATTGTATCTTTTTATATCTTTGGTTTACAAAACCGCGGGCTTAACCTCGTCCACATACTGTTAATGTTCACTTGATAATGTTGTGAGTAGGTTAATTTGTTAGTCTGTTTTTCTGGCCATACTTTCGTTGGAATATCATAAACTCGAAAAACATTGTGATTGAAGAGTTGAATTATTATAATCATCATTAACAGTTGCAAAGTACTTATTATTATTAATTAAATGCGATTTAGACCATATTTTCCATAATAATTTTATTGGTCATGTTAATATTCAAATGGGCATACATCTTCATAATAATTTAAATGATTGATGTTGTACAGTAAAAATATAAAACAGTGATTTAAAATGTTTTTAGCATATATGTAAATAATACAATATTACAACGACAAGAAAAATTATTAATGCAAATTTATCAGAAAGTTTTCTTAATAACTAAGAATAAGAAAAACTACTTAGTGACTCTTACAGATGGTTATTATTGTGTATAATGTATATTTTGTTAACTTCCTTTTCTCTGCTGCTCTTCACTCGCTGACGTTACAAAAACCTTACGTAATTTTGATCATATATTCAATCAGGGCTTTTAATAATAAGAAATTTAGCACAACACACTTAATTTGATTGCTGAATTATAAATCAATTTGTTTCTGGTCGCCAGTATATTTAATCTACAGCTTGATATAACAAAATTATGGCATATGAAATTACAAAATGAGACTATTTCTGCTCAAGTTATTATAGCAGAGAGTTTTGTAAATAATAATCAAACACTGCCGCTAACTTTACTGCGCATTAAGTGCTTAATGAAATTATTTTAAATAGATTTTGAAAGTTGGGTTAACGGTTTTTTGAAAAGACTTTCTTTACCTAAGTCAGCGTGACCACACTGCTCACGGCATAATATAACCACCACGTCGAGGGTCAAACGTTGCTTGGCTCCACTCACTCGAGCAATGCTCGTACACCAATGACACCACCGTCGGACTCGTAAAAGGACGATAGATTCGGCATCGCCCAACTCAAGGATGCCTTGCCTCCCACACATGACCACTCGTACACCGATTATCTTGCAGAATATCCAATCCAACTGGTAACCTGTGATTAAAAATTGAACTAGAAACCTAGTATTGCCACTTCAAATATACTGCAGCAATACTACCTGCTCGTATTTGACTGTCAGTGTAGTTTAACAACGGTAGCGACTGCAATGTAAGCCGTGACCTACCTATGTCAACTCTAACTACTGAGTGCTACACCGATCTGCTTCACTCGGGCTGTCTCCACACTTCTGAAGATTTAACCAATCACAAAATCACTTCTTGGATAAAAAAGTAATCAGGTTGACCGAATTCTGATTATGCGTCGTACAACAATACAAGAATTATCATTATGAACAGTTTATTCTGACTGACGCTCAAAAATACTTAACTTGTCATTAATATAATTTTTATACATCTTATCTATTGAATTAATTTAAACACTCGAATCCAATTCATTTCAATGCAATTTAATAAGTTTGATAAAATGATACCAAAAATTTCTATTATTTTATTAATGAATATTTGAACGTGATGCACTTACTGTTAACGGGCACATCCCCTTTGACCAATAAAAAAACTATATACTAAACTTTGACGATTCGTTCAAAATACGAACAAGCAAGACCTATTATTTTGAGATTTAAATAGATAAAATGACAAATAAGCTAAATATAACTAAAAATTCAATGATAGCAGATGAAATATATTTTAATTTTATGTTTATAAGATCTTATATATAATATAAAAGAATGTATGTATGTATGTATGTATGTATGCATGTATTTACGTTAATTTCTATACAAATTTAAACACGATGCACAGATTGCAAAAAAAAATTGGTTCACATATTCTTCAAATCACGAGAAATGGTACTGTGGGAGTGAGAAACCCCTAGCATAAAGGTAGAAAGAATTATAATTGAAAAACGTGATAATTTTGTGTTAAAATACTGCGCGCCAAGAGACCGTGGCGTCACGCAAGAGAAGAGTCGTTTCTACGCGCCGAACAAAGCAATTAGTTCCTTTTACCGTAATGAAAAAAAGCAGAAATATTTTTCATCGAATAAAAAGTATAATTTTATCCAGTAATACTCCATCGAATGATAATAAAAAACAATACGAAATACTTTACGATCCATATTACGTGCCAGATTAGTTCCTCCAATATGACGACTATTTGTTTACACTGAGAATCTAGCTAAGAATTTCGTTATGACTGGAGACTGAAGGCAATTATATCCTGCAATACTCAAGGAGTATATTTAAGAAGAAATTCGATGGAATGTTTGTTGCGATTGATGCAACTAAATTCAATGTATGTTATAGCTGCGCAGTTAATGCACTATCGGTCGAAAGTATGTACGGAACTAGGAACAGTTAGATTTAGGTTGCATCACTTCTCGACTAAAGATTAATATAGAATTAAATACTTTTTCGTGTTTATATAAATTAGTACTCAGGCAACACCGGGCACCTAGCTAGTTTATAAATAAAGGCAATTAATTGTTATGGAAACCATGTGAATTTTGTGCCGTAAACAGATAGATGCATGGTTAGGAAAGAACGTTGGAATTTCATATTTAGCTTATATCCTCACTGTGATTTACAAAGCCGGAGTGTATTACTTTACTTTTTCCGTTACCTTTCACGCATAAAACGTAAAATTGCTTTTTTTGATGATATCGGTATAGGAGAGAAGTTCCCGAATCAGTTCTGCGCGGAGCGTCATCCCGGGAATTTGACGCAGGTATTACATAAGCGCGACAGAAATTCCAATTTCAACGTGTATAATTGCTTGAAGGGAGAAGCAGATGCCACGTCGCTATTCTGCGGCGTTGCCAATGAACAGCAGAGGAACGCGAGCCCTCGGCACAACACAATTTCGGGTTCGGTCACGCAAAAAGAAAATGCGAGTTCCATCACTTCACGCCTGAGTGATCAGTTTAGTTTCTATGGACAAACGGTGAGAATATTTTTCTAGTCTCGAAACTCGCCATTAGACGGATTTTGTTACCGGATTAACAGTAAATTGATTCTTGAAATTAAGAGGTGCTATACGTCCTGCATTTTGAGTTTCTCAAAATACAACCACAATAGACGGAATAATAGGATGTTGAGAGATCAGTTAAATTTTCATTACATTACATTTCTTTGCTCACGCGCATTGTCTGCTGTCATATACATTTTAAGGTCAGCATATCCGTTAATATGCTAATGCCAACAGGTACTTCCGTTGAGATTTGCCACTGGTACGCTTTTCATAGCTCAACCACGATTCCACGTTTATCTCTACAGGGTTTAGTCTTAAACCGCATCTCTATTCTTTAGTTCCTTCGCCCTGTATTTATTTCTCAGCCCGCACTGATATATTTGAAGGGAAATTTCACTTTTTCCAGTTGTTCTACAGTTAGAGAACTCTCATAATTCTTCGTCTGTGACTAATTCTGTTGCATATAAACTTGAAGGAAAACTCATGTCAAATTTTCAATTTATACGTAATTTTCTCTCAGTGATATATTTGTCTTATTAACGTATTAATCAACAATATTGATATTACACAACGTTTCTATCGATTGCTTTGCCATAGTCATCAGGTTAGTGGCAGTTAACAATTATTTTCGATTCCAGATTTCAATAAATTCTTTTTTTGTGTATCTTTAAGTTATATTTAAAATTTGCTCTGTTGAGCACTGAGTAAATTGTATGTACAAAGAAGTACATGTGAGATGCCATCCCGGTGGAGATCTTTTCAAAAATTATATAGTTAATATTTGTATACATGTATTGTAACGCGTGTATTTTGGTTTAGTTTTGCTTTGTCTCGGAAGTATTGTTTGCTGTGGTTTGGAGAATTCGAAATCGGGGGTGGAGGAGATAAATATTTCCATCCAAGTACTTTTCGTGTCCTGTCTCGATTGTTGGCCTCAACATGACAGAATAGTTGGCCATTGTCGACTACGGAACTGCAGCTGCGTGCTATAACTCTTGTAACAATGGAAAAATCAGTGAAACTGACATTTCGACGAAGTTTTCTAATAATGAAAAAAGTAAAAGAATGGGAGGCTATAATGGACGGAACGGAGATAAGCTTCTGAAACTGGAAAGTTGTTCTGCGCTCACTGCAGCTGGTGGATGTGATAATGAGAGGCTCCGTATTGCGTTACGTGTCACCGATCTACAGATCTCATGAGTTATGCTGTAAACTTTTCCAAGTTGTTGTCTCTGATATAGTCCGAGGCAGAATCGTCGTGAGAAAGGGGCCACAATTTGTTAGTGAAGAGTTAATCGAAGCCACACAATTTAGTACGACGGCTTGCCAGCATTCAATATCGGAGGGCAACGCCTTAGTCAGTGGTCAACCCCTGTGTCGACGCCTTGCAACGGTCCTGACTAAAGTCATCACTGCACTTCACCCGTTCTGTGAGATACGGAGACGTCGGTACGAGAACTACAGCAAGTAACACAGCACAGATTAGCAGTACGTATTTGGTACGGGCAGCAGATCTCTTCTATGTAAAAACCACAGGTGCCTGAGATAAGAGTTTTTCATGGTTAACTGTAATAAACTTATATAAAATTTCTTTTATGGTCAATATTTTTTGATTTAACGTAAAAACCCAGCCCACAAAAATAATTCTTTACAGTATAGTTCGAGAGTTGGTGTTGCCCAGTAGGTTCACTTCTTCCTTCACGGGGTTTACATGGAGATCCTGATGAATGACCTCGTTTCTAACATACCATGGGACATCTGCTATTATCCATAGAGTGTTTGGCGGGAATCACTGTAGATTTTCTAAGTTGGAGTTGCTTGTAGTTCTCCATAGTTGTAACTCGTATGCCAAATAGGCTTTAGTATGCTTTTGTAAACTAGTACTTTGTTGTTCAAAGTTAGTTTGGATTTTCGTCCTAGTAGCCAAT
Organism: Zhengitettix transpicula; assembly: GCA_037074705.1. Lineage (NCBI taxonomy): Eukaryota > Metazoa > Arthropoda > Insecta > Orthoptera > Tetrigidae > Zhengitettix > Zhengitettix transpicula. The sequence goes on along the minus strand of CM073591.1, from coordinate 198,899,652 downwards.
TTAACTTGAAGATCTTTATGTCTAGTAGCTTCAGTTTACAGAATATATGTTTTTTTTTTAAGTTAGTCTACGGTCGAGGTGCATCGGACGTCTTCTGGTTGAAGAAGTGGTGTATTGTTAATTGATACTGGTGGACACGTTTCTCTTCTGAGGGTGAAAGCTACTTGAGTGGACTTGGGCTTCATTTGCTTTTATGCGCCAAAGCCGGAGCCAGTCTTAAACCTAAGCGAGGTTTGTAGGTGCCTTGATGCAATGGTAGGGTTTTCATGCTAAAATAGCTGTATCATCTACAAATGTAGCCATGACTGTATGGTCGGTGGTAGAAATATCTACCGTGAACAGTAGGTAGAGCACGGGTCCCAGTACACTACCTTGTGGTACACCAGAGGTAATAGCATGTAATTTTGTTGGTTCATCTGAGCCTGGAAGTGTCTGTGGCTCAGATAGGATTTTAAAAATTATAGTAATTGTGTGGTAAATTTTTCTTGATCTTGAACAGCAATCTCGTCTGCCTGACCTTATCAAAGACCTAAGTTATGTCGAGAAAAAAAATTAAGTTACATTAATAATACAACTTCTTAATCGTATATAGTTGTTTAGAAAACACAAGAAATCGCTATTGGGTCATTCCATGCCAAGAGACCAAATTTTCAAATAAAATTTTTAGTCACCTTCTCCAATCTTGCTGAAATTTTGTGTAGGGACAGATATGTGTCTGAGACAATTCTGTGTAAAATTACACCTTCATAAGTAGTATAGAGGGGGCGCCAGGGTCTCCTGAAAAAAGGTACCTGTGCAATTCAACCATACACGTGAATAGATTGTGAAGTTTGAAGTACTACTGTTGTGGAACTGTAGCAGCTAGCTTCCTGAAAAATGAAAAATGGCAATCAGAGACAACTATTTATGCTGTACACGATGGTTGCAGTTCCAAGGTTTAAAAAGTTTTATTTGTATTGCTATTATCTCATAAAGTTGCTAAAAAAACATCACATCAATTAGAGGTCGATTTTTCGGGCTTATAACTTTGAAACAAGACGTTCTACAAACTTATGCTATGGTAAGCTATCTAAACCCATTACTTATTTTAAGCTTCCACAGTATCAGCTTTCAAGCTCACTTTGTTGTCAAGATATATGTTAGTTAAAATGAGGTTAAAAATTTTATGTGTCAAATTTTGTGAATTTTCAAACCCAAATGGCAAAAAACCATTTGATATACTGCACGAATGTGACGAAAGCAAATCATTTGTACTGGTTCATTCAAACTGTTGGTATTAATTTTACTTAATTTCACCAAGTGGTTTTTATTTATGGTTATGCAATATGTGAATCTTATCTAATAAAATTAATGCTATTAAAAGGTTACATATGAAATACTTGCGTTGGTTGATGGTGACTGAGGCACTACCAATTTCATGTTTTAAATGAGTGTGTATGTACGCATCACTTCATTCAAGGCCTAAATTTGAAACTCCATCACCAGGACCACGCCCCATAGCCAGGCAAGGCAACCTCATTGTTGATTAGACTGGCCTTTGTTGGAGTTTTCAGAGTAATTTTTCTGGCTTTAAATGACTAGTCTAAAAAGTGAAATAAGATACCTCTAACAGAAAAAAGTCTGCTCTTTCCAATGGTAACAAAAATAAATTGATTGTAGCAAAGGTTTTTTGCAATTTGTGTGTGAAAAAGCACAAAATATGACGCGTCAAATTTGAAACTCATATTTAATAGCGTACATCTTTGACAACTAAGCTTAATAGCTCATACTTTGACATCTTAAAATAAGTAATGGGTTCGGTTAGTTCACCAAAGCATAAGTTTCTGGAAGGTTTTGTTGCAAAGTTGTAAGCAATGAAATATATGCTGCAAATTGATGTGACAGATTATTTGAGCATCTTTGTGAGATAACAGCAATAAAACTAAAACTTTTTAAACCTTGGAACTGCAACCATCGTGTACAGCATAAATAGTTGTCTCTGGTTGCCATTTTTCAGGAAGCTAGCTACTACAGTTCCACAACAGTAGTACTTCAATCATCACAATCTATTCATGCGCACGGTTGAACTGCACAGGTGACTTTTTCAGGAGGACCTGGAGCCCCCTCTATACTACTAGTGAATTTTAGATTTTACACAACATTACTTGAAGCTTTATTCAACACCATCAACAAATTTCATCAAAATCCAAGGTGGTACCCAAAAGGCGATTTGGTCTCTTGGCATGGAATGACCCTATTTACGTATTGATTACGTCAGGGCACGCTGTGGAAACGTTATTAAAATAAAATTAATTAAACAAAAATTACACATAGGTCTTATGAACTTTAAAAAATGTTTCGTAATGCATACACGAAGTATCTCACTATTCGTCTTATTCAATAATTCATGTACTAATAATAGAGGAAAGAGAATACACCCAGAATTTATTCAAATCTTCATTCATTTCGATTCAGATAATCTGAATTGCTATAGAGAAAAGGAGTGAACCATAAAAAAATATCGAACACAAGGCAGTTACAGTGACTAAAATAGAAATATAAGTACTACAAATACAGCACTTTTTTGGGCTTTATAAATTATCCAATGTAGTAATAACCACCTAAAAATAAAATCATACATTGATTGACAATTACATTATAGTATTTATGTTCTTTCCTTTCTGCAGTAGAGCCAGATTCTGTTTGTACGATCTGGTTTCGCATCCTTGATTCTGACTGTTGGTTTTAATCAAATTTATTTTAAAAATCACTACTTTCATACTTTAAAGGTTATTACAATTTCATGTAATAGCCCCACGTAGTGGTGAGACAACTTGTAACGTACAATTATGAATTAATATTATTTGTTTAAGGAAGGGGTTCGGTTAATTACAATTAGCATTCCTCAGAGAATCTGATAGAAAATAATGAACAAGAACATTAGTCAATTTAGACAAAAAAGTGATAACATATATTACTTTCTAACTCCAAGTTCTATCAACACAACTTAAATTTTGTCCGAAACATTTTAATCTCGTATGAGTACCCTTTAAATTTTATTATTTAAGACATAAACAGCAGATTGAACAAAATCCAATATCCTACTGCCAATCGTCCACAAACACCTCAAGTCAAATTTTTTCTCGTACTCCCTTATTACAAATTTCTACATCACAAATTTATCCAAATATTCAAAGCATATCAAATATCCATCATTTACAGATCCACTAATACCCTTTCATACTTGATTATACAATATCATACAATAAAGTAAAATAGACGTCAAACTCCAACTTCATTAGAACTTGTATTTATATAATTCTCTGAATCGGAAACATTAATAAACATATCTTTCAAAGAGATCGATGTTTCTTAAAACCCGGAATAATTATGAACAACAAAATTTGATGTTCTATGTTAGCATACTTCTTAGCTCACCAAATTCCTGGCTGTTGTTTTCATTGTATAGTCAAGGTTTGTGTAGGTATAAACGGCTTCTGAAATGTTGTTTTAAGTTTATCCTTCATCATTAGACGTAATATTTAACATTATCAAACTGTATCTAATTGTTTCATACTTAACGTGAGTTGAGAAGCCCGTGTTGTTTTTGTTGTACTTTTTTCCGTGATTGTATACCTGAGCTTGAGGCTTGGGAATGTTTGACAGCGGTCGACTGTCACAAACTCAATGTTTTTACGGATGCACCGAACTCTGGAGAATGACTAGATCGCGCGCTTTAAGTTGAAAGACAATTTATGGCTTTATTCCCATCGTGGGGTGAGGTCAAGGGACAAGAGAAACATACAATTTGCACCCTAAGCAAGTTAGCTTAGTTTGTTAGTCTACGAATCTGGAGAGATGTGGAAGAGTATCTGCGGAGTTGTACTTGGTTAAGATGGGGAGGCACAAGTGCGTACGGCCACAATATTCAAGCAAGAGGACATCGACAGGACGTCAACCGACAACGATCGGTGGCGCCAACTTTAAAACCAATATCCACCACTGAACAGCAGCATTCCATGGAAACGTAAGCGAGGTCGTTGCATTCCTATGCACTATTTGCGATTTGTTTTTTTTACGCACTCTACTATTTTCTATTACATTATAATAATTCAGCGCCGTTCCTAAGCGCACCAAAAAAACCGAAGAAAATAATTGAAATCTGTAATTCGAATAATATTGCTATTAAGTTATCAGTTTGAAGCAAATGTGTAGTTAATAATTTAATATGCCTTAACTTCTAGTATTTTTATTTTATTTTTTACATATGTTAAGTTACCGTTCTAATTAATCACTACTGCCTGGAATCTGGGATATAGAAGAGTTACATCACAGTTAAATACGGTCGACACAAAGAAAACCTACCGCCAACCTTCACTGTAGGTAGTGTGATAAAGTTGTCTATACTAGGGTTATCAGTCACGTAAGCAAATATAATTTGTTACGTATTTTGTTACAGGAAATAACATTTAACAGAAAATACCATTTTCTTTCTTAATTGTAGAAACATCAAACATAAAAACAATGTACTATAGGAATCTTCAGTGACGTTTCCAAACCATTGGTCTGTATTGACCATTATATTCTATAAGAATAGTTGCAGTACTACAAAATGAATGAATATTAAATGAATAAAAATCAATCAATTTTAAATCAGAAAAAAGAATTTAACAATTAAATTAACAACGTTTCATCGCTTATTTTGAGACCTCATCTGGTTCACGTTTAAAAATTCTGACTGAATTTAGTTTTAAACTTTAACCTGATGAGGTCTCAAAATAAGAGATGAAACGTTGTTAATTTAATTAACAAAATCTTTCTTAAACTTTAATCTGATGAGGTCTCAAAATAAGAGGTCTCAAGATAAAGATGAAACGTTGTTAATTTATTTAATAAATTTTTTCTTCTGACTTAAAATTGGCTTATGTTTATCTATTTATTAATTTTCTCAATAGTAAGATTCTATATATTTATATATTAATTACTATTCCCTGCTATTCTTTGTTCTCTTCCTAACGAGAAAAAGTTATTATTCTGGCGAAATATTCACAGAAATTAAGGAAAAAATTAAGGTTTTATTTCTACAAGGTTCTATTTTGGACAATTTCTCTTTTTAATATTATACTATACATAATTTTTTTCCCATAGGTTATGAACACATGTTCTGTTTATATACTTTCTATACATGTTACTGTAAAAGAATAAATGGAACGAATATGCAATAACTACAAGAAAAAAATTAATAATCACGAAAATAATATATATAATACTCGTCCTACTACCCGAATTCTTAAACGAGAGTGGTCGGAGAAAGAAAATTGAAATAATGTAAAGGGAGAAATGTCAATTCATGTTTCCCGTAACACGTTTGTTTACTTACAATACACTTTCTTAATACTCTTTATAGATGTTAATTTTTAGTTTAAAATAAAAATTAAATAATGATATATAATCCACGAATACATATTCGTTGCATATCCCTTATAAACACTTTTTAACTGACAATGAAGTGATTCAAATTTTTCTAAATGGTATTAGAAAACTACCAAAACTTTTTTCTGATTGTATAAAAACATTATCTGAAAATCGTTATTTTTTTAGTTCTCAATATCTATTAATTCCGGTTGCATTTTTTTAGGCGTCGGAGGCGTGAGTGACAAAATTGATTAGTTTGTGGCGAAGTCCGTTTCTTATCCGGGGGGTTAAAGCTGCATTAGAGGCTTTATTTAGGTCGTTTTTCCTCGCAGTGCAAGTTCTCCATGCTGAGAAGTTTGGATCTCTTCAACGGTAGACAAGCCTTAAGGACTCAGCTCCAGTAGTTAATGAAACACATTAGCGGTTTGTACTGACGAAACAGCCTCCACTGAATACATAAATTATACTGCTTTTTGTATTGAACGCATTAGCCAATAAATTATTGCAGTGTGCACATTATCTACTTAACTACTCAATGCGTTTCATAAAGTATCAAGCAGATACATCATCGTACAATATTTTAAACATGACATATTGATTGAAGATTGAGTAGTTCAAACATTCCTGCGTCAAGAAGTGGCACGTAATAATTTACGTTTCAAATTCACTGTCGTTGTATTTAAAATTATGTAACAAATGTCAATGTTTTAATGAATAAATAAATATCCCACAAGTTTGTAAAAATAACTTAAATGACAAAAATACAATTACTCAACGTTTTGTTCTTAATTTATGATTTGTTTAGGTGTACAGTGTATTCGGAATACAGGGCGGCCCGCTCGAATTTCAATTATATGTGACGGGTAAACGGTTGAAGATAGAAACTTAGAACGACGTTTATATGAAAGGAAAACTCACCAAGTTGAGAACTCTGTCGATAGATCGTGCAAAGACTCGGTTTCGTAATTCATTTATCAAAATGGCGACACCTCAGCTAAAAGCGCAAACTATTTTGTGGTTTGCGGAGTTTAAATCAGTTATTAGAGTTGAAAGGGAGTTTCGGCGAGTCTTTAACCATGATTCTCCAACAGCTAAAAGCATAAATAAGTGGCACGATATACTTTTAGCTACTAAAACTTTGTTGAAAAATGAAACATCCTACTAAATGGTTGAAAATGTTGGAGCCGGCTATGAGCGAAGTCATTGAGAAGAGCTTCTAGTGAACTTCAAATACCGAAATCAACATTGCATTGAATTGTCCACAAACGTTTCAAACTGTACGCATAGAAATTTCAGTTACTGCAACATCTTGAGCCGAGCGAGTAGAATTCGCCAATATGAAACTAGACCGTCTCGGCGCAGATCCTGATTTTCTTCTCTGACGAAGACACTTTCCGTATATCAGGGAAGGTAAACCGGTGTAATGTGCGTATCTGAGAATCGCAGAGTCCTCACACTACACAAGAGCACGTTCGCGATAGTCCCAGGTTGAATGTTTGGTGCAATTTGTCACAGAAGACAGTGATTGGACCGTTTTTCTTCGCCGAGAAAACTGTCTGTAGTTCCATATATCTTGATATTTTGGAACAGTTATTTTTTCCACAAATTGAACAACTAAAGGCTAACATCCTTTTCCAACAAGATATCGCTCCTCCAAGCTGATTCAATGATTTTCGAACGACATTGGACAACATTTTCCCTGGCCGTTGAACCGATGACGTGGCTCCCGAGAACTCCCGATTTAACACCGCTTGATTTCTTTCTCTGAGTCTACTTCAGAGATAAAGTTTACGCCAGCCCCAGTCAGAGGTTATTCAGAGCATTACCAAGACATACTCCAACGTACTAGCCAATTAAGTGATCATCGCCTTGATATCGTCACAATGCCTGCTGGAGCTCATATAGATGTGTATATAAAAAAACCTTGATGTGTTTTCCATTCATATAAACTTTGTTGTAAGTTTGAATCTTTAACCGTTTACCCGTAAAATACAATTGTTAGGAACATTTCAGCGGACCACGCTGTATCATACATATTTTTATAAATTGCCAAATTATAAAATCACTTAAAAATTGGTATTTAACGCATGAGGACAAAATGTCGACCGGTCTGGGAATCTAACCCAGAATCTTCCGCTTACCAGGCGTATGCTCTAACCACTAACGTATCCCTCCCTGTGCACTCCCGATCCGGTGCGATATTCCACCATAGACTTACCGTATATTCGGCTCACCTACAATTTACAAGTCACTTTTTCTTCGTGTCGTGGCTTAATTCAAGAACCTAATGATGAAGGGAAAATTTATGTAAATTGATCAGAGGCTTTTGGAAGTATTTATTCACGAATAAGTAAAGCTTAACTGAGTATGAGGCCTAAGGCCATGTTAAGTTATTTATTTTAAGCATGAGGAAATATGCCGACGGGAACGGGAATCGAACACAGGTCTATCCATCTGCGCTAGCCTGGTCGACTACCTGTCAATTGCGAGGCTTTACCATTCTCCTGAAAATTACTAAACCAAGAATAAACAGCCTTTTTTTAGAACGGGCAAACCACAAATTTTGTGCGGGTCACTTATAAAAAACATATTGTTATAAGAACAGTAATAGTTAATAGACACATTAATTCTTTATTAACGATATGAACAAATGGTCAAAATAACAAAAATAAATATGGAAGTAGTAATAAAAAACAGCAGGAGAATATAATTACTATAAGAAAAATTTATATAAATTTTCATTAGACATTGCTTTTTTGTTACCGATCGGCCTATATTTTCAGATATATACAACACAACAACTGCAACAACTGGCAACAACTTTAGAAATCGTACGTCATTTATCCACAATCGTCTGTCGCTTTTAATTATCTTCATTGTAGAAAATAATTTCTCGCAAACGTGTTCTTGATTTTCATTGCGAGCGTGACTAATCGATTCGAAGATCAGTAATTTTGATAAAACGTATAGTTTTACATTGTTATGTAACAAATCCATTTGAAATTCATCCGGAACTGTTTCCTTGTCTGTATTAATTGGGATGGAAAAATATTAAAACTATGAAGAGTGTTTGCTGAGCGAAGTATGAAAAATAGAGATTAAAATACAGTTAATAATTTTTGTATTTGCTGGAAATATTTTGGTGTTCCAGAAGGAGTTTCGTTTTTAAAGTGAGAAAGATGGGAACATTTGTTTGTTCCTAATCATGAGTATGCTTTCAAATACTTTATTTTTATGAAACATGGAACGTAAAAACTGTTTTTTTCTCCGTAAGGTTCCATATTTAAAACGTTCAAATGCTTATATTTTTCGACGAGTAACGCAAAATCACGCATGCATTCCTTATCGTTGAATATTTTTACTTCGATTTGCTTTACATTCTATCTACAGACATTTAATAAATTTTATAGTATAGTAAATAATATGCTAGAGGAGGTCCTTTGAGCACCTCTTTAAACAGAAATAAAGTTTTAACTTATATGTAATTAACGTACTCCAAAATAATGTAGTACAGTGTAACTATTATATACGTCTATGTGAAAAGGTTTCAAACTTTTGAGACATCGTGGTTTATTATCTTTATCGAGCAGATACTTAGCAAGTTTGTTTGGGTGTTTACTAATTCTGTCACTAACAGTATCTATTCTAAAATCAGTAGTGATAAAGTAGTTCGGGACGTACCATGGCTAGTTGATCAATATTCTTTTTACAGAAATCTTGAGTTGCAGGCTGCATACCACATAATTGTACCCCATTAGTCCACACTGCCTTATACAGAAGGATCTTGTTTTCTATTGACAGTTGTGAATATCTTCCTTGCAGCCATGTTGCCAAATTGTAAATCAATTTGTTTCCTATTTATCTTTATATGAATTTTCCATGTCAATCTTCTATCCAAATGGAGTCCAAGGTATTTCGCTTTATCTGCTTGAGGTATTTGTTGACCATTTAGTTTCACTGGTGGAAATGTTTCCCTTCTCGGCGTTAATGGGACTAATTTTGAGCTATTTATTTTTTGCTCACCATAGTTTAAGCCAGTTTGTAGCTTATTTAAGTACCCTTGAAAGCGTTGAGATGCTACAACTGGATTTTCATGCGATGCAAGTACAGCAGTGTTATCTGCGAATGTTGCTAGGGGGAATTTGGTAAGTCCAACGTGTATATATATCGGGACACTTCCTTGAGTTACTCCACAATGTATTTGGTATAGGGGTTTATTGCTTCACTAAATTTGAGATGAAATTGTCTATTCATAAGAAACGATCGAATTAAGAGTTAAATTTTAGACGGTAGTTTATTTTGAGATTGTAAAGTAACTCCAAAGTTGGCAAACATTGACGAAGATTTTGGTCACATCTACGTAAGTTTCAGAGTATCTTTTTAGATCAAAGTCTTTGCTAATTGAATCCGTAACTTGGTAGATCACCTCGATAGTGGCTTAACGTTCGCGAAAGCCGAACTGATGTTCTGGTGTCAGGTTATTTTCTAATATTAGCGGTTTTATTCACTCCAGTAGCACGTACTCAAATACTTTTGATAATATTGGCAAAAGGTTTATTGGCCCGTAGGAAATAATTTATCCAAATTACAACACTGAATTCGGTTTCCGAAAATTTTAAAAATTATTCAAAATGACGGTCATTTCATTGTCGATATTTGAGAAAATTATTAAGATTAGGAATTCGTTGTACACCGATGAATAAGAGTCGCCAATGAATTAGTAAAGATTTTTCCAGCCTGATACTTTAATTATGTTTCATTGCCTTTATTGCTGATCATCAATTGAAAGCATATCTGCTGTTGTTGAATTAAGGCAGGATTATAAAATTTTAAAAAACTTTTAACATGAATAAATGAAATTTAAATTTGTTACAATAAATTACATATGATAAAATCAAACTTACAGTTGGATTCAAAATCTAAATACTAACCCATTTAAAGCCTTGGCCTCCTCGATAAAATGTCTGCATCCTTTCCGATTCAAGGCGCGACTCCGCCAGTTCCGGACTCCAAGGTTCTTCAAGTCATCCTCTACGTCGTCCTGCCATCTTATTGGCGATATTTCTTCCTTAACTTGGGTCGGTGTCGGTGATCGTTGGGATTTCCGGGGCATTGTTCAGGTTTCATAACATCAAATGTTTTACAAACTGTGGGACGTTCCACATTCTGGACTGCATTTCGTCTCGCTCCTACCCGTAAATTTAAGTCTTGGGAAAATATTTTCTTCTTGGTGCACCAAAAAAACAAATTCGGGATCAAACGTTTTGTGTCTATTTTACGTACATGATTTCCCTGTAAATGTAATTATGATGCTTAGAATAAAATACAATACATATTTAATTTATTAATATGTTTAATAAATTGCAAAATCACGAATAAAAAAATTTAAAATGGTGCCTAAAGCGAAATAATCCTTGCGTTGAGGTATGCTGGCCATACCAATAGCTGCACCTCACGTCAGGAACAAAACACTGTTCAGTCCCTTTCATTAAAATATTTGAAGTTCCCTTCCTTGGTTTAAGCACTGGGAATTCCGAGTAGCTGTTGGCTCCGCGAAATAATTGGGGACCAGTAAATTATTTCTACGTTAAAGACGTTCCTCCATTAATTACTGAGTTTGCGAATTAAATTATAATTATTAATAAATTTCAGAATGTATACCAAGCCAGACAAGTTGCAACAACACATACAAATTAAGAATATTTAAGTAATGTAGTCGGTAGAAGTTTTTCACATGAAAGCAGTAAACAATTCATGTGGTTCCTGAATGGTACTAAAACTAAATTGAAACTTATTTTGAGTATAATAGTAAACTGAAATGACTATTCAAAATTTTATAGTCTATAAGAGAACACAATCTCCATGTAAACGTTATATTAGAAATCTACTTGTACCAATAGAATTCTTGGAATTTATATTACAAACAAAATCCCACTATTGTTGGAAAAATTAATGTACCGATTTCTTAGTTGTCATTCGTTCCTAATTTTCGCACTTTCTTACTGGAAAAAACATTAGTGCCTGGTAACAAATAGGCTTTAATTAATTTAAATATTTATGATAATTTTTCTTCAAAATTCTCCTTTTTTAGAAAAACATTTCTGTACGACCCACTCAACCAGGACTATCGATTTTTCTAAAATTATGTAAATCACATACGTTAATTACTTAGATATGAGTTGGTCTAATGGTAACCCTTCGAATCCAGATATGGTGCAGGGAAAACTGTAGCCTATGATGTCTCAAACAAATGTAATTTTTATGTATTGCGTGCCAATTCTTTTATTTTAATGTTGACTAGCATCTTCCCCGATGGTAATAATTGTAATGAGTATCTACAGTATGCAGGAAAATAAGGAGTGTTCCTATTTACAGGAATGTTTTTGTGGCCTTAAAATTGTATTTCTTGTTCATTTCTCCGTGGCCTCGCCACGCCCACTCATGACTAAGGTGAATAAAATATGCTTTGCCCTTTTGTCTACACTTTCATCCTTTCAGGCAGCTACTCTCAAGTAAGTCAGTTATAATCCGTCCTAAGGCGCAGATCTCAACGGCCCTCCATACACAAGCCAAGAAGGAGCTACGGATCTCGTTTCTCAATAAACGAAAACACTACAACTCGTGTTCAGAATTTTAATCTCGTCGGCACCTAAAACTACGTAATTCCCACCTTAACTCTCACTCATTGAACAGAAGTTTCTAAAGTTTTTATTGTTCGACACATCTGTGAAACGTCGACGTCAATCTCAAATAACATGGCGAGAGTTCTCGTCAAACAATCAAAATTTGATTTTTATTGTTAAACTATAAAACAGAGTAAAAAAGGATACACCTCTTGGTAGTTTACTACTTAAAATAGTATTACTCGTTAATTATTTGAGTGTTAATTTTGAGAGTAGCGCTGACTTATTGTAATAACAGCATATAGCAGTAGAAACATCCTTGAAAATACGACTAATAAAATATTATAACTTATACGAATTTTTGAGTGTTCTGCTCTTCATTTAACTTAAAGAGTAATTAATTAAGAGACAAATTAAATTAAATATTATTCATCTGATTAATGAGTAATAATTTTGAAATGGATTTTTTTTATAAAATCACGAAACTTCGTGATAGTAGCCTGTTAAAAGTTATGGCAAAGAATCAACACTGAAATCCCCATACGCCGTGGCTATTTCACTTGAATTGGCAAAAAAAGAACGATGATGGGTGTCTGAGACGCACAATGTTGTCTATGCTAAAACTTTTCGAAGTCAGCATCAGATATATGTGGGACTTATTACCATTAAATTTGCGGCTGGTGGATGTTCCTACTTGGGTGGTTGAGGTGTCGGATCGGCGCTTTTAATGCCTAAAAGTAACAACACAAAAGCACTTTATTTCTTTCCTAAAACGAATTGTCTAAAGAATACAAAAAGTCTTTAAGAGATTTTATAAATTGCATATGTCTGCTTGGTTCCCTCTTGGCAAAAAGGGAACTGCTCCGTTCACCTCAGAGACCATGGGACCCTTATACCAAAATACTCAGAAGTACCTTAACAACCTAAATGTTTGTCGGTGGAGTTTTGGTTCACCCTGTATATTGGAATAACGTCATCTACATAAATTTTCGGTTGTAGTAATTTCATTGTAAAAACACGAGTTTCATTCAGAGACCTTATGTTTAGTGGCTGGCGGGAAAATAATCTGGCAGAACTCCAAACCGTGGGATAGAATGGGCAGTTGTGGTGAATCTTCCCACTCGCTATGAATGAGCAAATTTAATAAACTTTCTTTTACATTTGTGTGTTCAAGGTCTTTATTGGTAATAATGTCTACAATTTTTATTACTAGATGTAGAAGTGTCGAACATCTTTACATTAGCCTCCCGAGGTATGACAGGGGAACTGGGTCAATTCTCTCCACCGTTGTCGGTTATTGATACACTTAATATTGTAATATCAATTAGGGGAACGGAGGGTAGTATGGGCCGGCGGGTAGAACGGGCCAATTGGTCAATCAACTATTTGCTGATAAATAGCAGCATCGTACATAGTTCAGCCGTTTTATACCTGCATAGTTCTGCTATGCGCAGAAACATTGTTTACTTCAGTTCATTGTGTTCAGTGTAAGTGATTATTGTTTGTCTGCGTGCCTGGAATACTTTTCACCATCTCCCTGAATCATTTCAGTAAGGAATATACTTATGAAATTAAGGCTATTATTTAGTTTACTCTATTAATATAAGACACTGGTTGTTTCATTTAGTTTGCTCCAGCCTGTTTTTCTTGCAGCCATGTTTTCCAAATCAATGTGGCTCGTGTAGTATGAGCCACGTGACGCAGCTTTCTTCCAAGGCAGATTATAGAACCACTTCTGAAAAGATCTCCAGTTCCTTCAAAGCAACACCCTCATCACAACTTTCTGATTTTGGAAAAGTTTTAAAAGAAATGTCGCCTCTGCCCTCCTGCAGAGAAAAGAGATTGGTGAGTCGGAAACGAAAGGCAGAGAGAAGCGAAATATTAACATCGACTCCAATAAAAAAAAATGTTGACTGAAAGAGTGTCAGAAAATCAACAAGACAAAGAAAGCAAATAAGGAAATAAATAAAATTTCCGAAAAACAAACCAAAAATGTTTAATTATGAAAATCCTACACAAAACACTTCTAAAGATAAAGTAGATGAAGAATGCATTCAATTCGGGGAAAATTATGAAGAAAACTGGATTCAGAGTAAAAATTGTGAAGGTTGGGCACATGAATTCTGTGGGGGCATTGACGACTTGTTTTTTTATTTTTGTGATCTTTGGAAGGTAAATAAATGATAATGGAAATGACTTCTAAAACATTATAAAATTATACGAGTATTAAACCACAAGAAAATAATTTTTAAATTAAAAAAACCTAATAATTTTGTTGTGGCACATACTACCCGACTATTTTTTAAATATTCCTCATGTAAGGCTAACACTGCATGCATTGTATGTGATGTTCCCTTCATTAATTGCTAAATATATTGTAATGCCTATTAATTAAGGCATTAATTGTAATTGATAATCTAAATTGTTGGAGAAACATTATTAACGGCGGTACCGAACACTACAAGCGACAATGTAGGAGAGTATTGTTGTTTTGGCGGAAGAAGAATGCGCGCTCAAAATTTGCGAGACAGGAAGCCAGTTCGCGTTATGTTTTGGTAGAGGACGGTTGTTGAGTTTTCAGTCTTGAGTTTGGCTGGAAGTTTGTTTGAGCAAAGATTGTTTTAAAATCAACGAGAGATTATATTAAAAACTTTAGTCTGGAGTTGGTTGGGAGCGTTGGTCAAGTTGAAATAGACGAGACCAAACATTTACATTTACGCAAGCAGAACTAGAAATCGGCAGTAAACTGGGCAAGCTGTGGGTGACTCAACCGAGCGAGGGAGAGACGAATGGTTCCTGATTTTGAAATAGAAACATTTAAATTAGAATCTGTGAGTTCAATAGAATCTGTGAAAAAAACCGTCACTTTGCTTCGAAAGTTAAAAGTATCCTGGGCAGCCGTAAGTAACAAGAGAACAATAAATTTTGTAAACCGAATTAAAAGATAAAAGTCAGATATCGTTCCTTTATTATTGATAAAAAAATTGGTTAAAGTAGAATCCATCTTTTAGTATTAATGTCGTCAATAAGCAAATTTTGTCTATGTTTAGACGAGTAAATATTTCTTTTTAAATCTAATTTTTGTGTTCTTTAATTATTTTTGTATGATTCACCGTTATCAAACCCAGTTGAGACCCTTGAGAGAATGTGATCTTTTTTATTTTAAATTGTATAATTGTTCAAGAATCAAAATAAATTGGTTTGTTGTTTAAAAATTTAATCTTTTTATTTGAAGCCACTTTATTAATTATTACAAAATGCTACCACAACGTGGAGCAAATTAACGTTTTTAATTTGAATATTACAAAATGGCTACCACAACGTGGGGCAAATTAAAGACAATTTAATTTGTTTATTACAATATTTTTAGTACTTAAAGAAATGTAGTTGAACAACGATTTTAATTGCTCATAACCGATTTTAACCACATATGTTTTTTTTAATTTCATTTTTTTCTTAAGTGGCCCATACTACCCACCGTTCTCCTACGGTATGAAAATATTATCTCAACATGGCTGACAAACTTACAGTAATTTTATATTAATAATTGAGAACGTAACTAGAAATATTATCAACTCGGTTTAATGTGTCCATGGGGATCAATAGTCGGTATTTCAAGTGTAATTAGATGTTTACTGGGTCAACGATAGGAAACGTGAATAATGAATACGAAAGTTAGCCAAATCATACAAAAAAGTGATAATATAAATACCACACAACGTTCCTCGGATCCTTGTACCTTTCCTCGGGTGTGAAGAAGAGCCGAGAGCGACACAACTGCAAATTGTCAGTTGTCAACTAGGCTCTTCTCTCACATGAGGAGGAAAGGTACAAGGATCCCAGAAACGTTGTGTGGTAATTATATCACTTTTTTTGCCTGAATTCGCTAACTTTCTCATTAATCTTTTTCAATCATACGTAATTTTTTTCATTGAAACGTGAATAGTTTGACGAAATGCGTAGAGTATGAGCTACACATGAATTTTTTTAATTGTGAACGAAAATGAGGACAGCATCTAGCCGAATGCTCCTGTCCTTTGTGTGAAATAAAGGAGAATGTTATAGTGACTTCATTCATTCAAATGTTAGTTAAACAAAAAAAGTCTTTGATTTCATAGCTGAATATATTTTTTTAATATGAACCAATGCATTGTTTACCGATCCGCGGAAGGTGACTAGCCACTAACAGGTTGAAGGTTGAGAATGTTTCCGATTGGCTAGTGTTAAGACCAATGAATTTAATTTCAGCTAATCAAAAAATCGTCAGGTGACGTTCAGCTTTTGTATTGGTTGAGGTGACAACGGTCAATCGTGATGGAAATGAGAAAATATCACCCGGGACATAACATAATTCGCAGCCGTCTGGACAACGGGTATTTCTTCGGTCATAAATAACAACCGGAGGATACGAATAAGCTGATTCAGCGTCCTTCGTGCTGATAAACAGTAGGAAACATTTTAAGACCCTGGATTTTTTATCTGAAGCAAACAAAAATAAATAGACCAGACGCCACATTTTTCACAATTTTTACCCATTTTTACGATAAATGAGACTGTCATTTTTCCTATGGCAAGTACCAAAGGCTACTATTATCCAAGATAAAAAAAATTACTGTAGCCCATTAAATTAATTTATGGAGTGTAGCTAGTTGGATTGTAATGATCCCGTCGATGAAAAATCGGGCATTCGCCCACCAATTGAGAAAAAGCGCCAAAATTTCACCGTCATGAGGGGTGGGACGTTTTTCGGATTCTTGAATTTCGCAGAAGTATGTAGGATAGTCACACTTTGTTAGTTAGCTCTTTCAAAATTACATATTTGACAGCCTTGAAACGACTAACATATTATACGACCAACACCACTCCGTCGTGCCACTTGTTGGAACTCCTGTTTCATCGCGGTTGACCATGATCATCTACGACCAACACCAGTAGAATTTCAACCGAATAGTCCAGTTGCAAAGCACATCGTCGACCTGACCACAATGTCCTGACTGGGATGTAAACAGATAGCAACTTCCGCCACACAAGCATTTCAGGGAATGTACGTCCCCCAACCGCTATACAGTGAGAGATTTTCAACGTTTACCCTCGTCCTACACTAACTCTGATGTTTCTCAATTTGCTGCTAGCTGGTGCTTAGTTGTAATTTTATAATAACTATAATTTTATAACAAAATTTTTAAATTAAAATTCCATTCGAATTAAATTTATTTAATTTTTATTTTTATTTTCCTTCACTTGTATTTAAACAAAATTAAAAATTCTTAAATTATTGTTCCCTATTCATATAAAATGGGAAACGGACCAAATGCTGTATCTTTTAATCTATCTAATTAATAAAGCAGAGTCTTTGTTTCTTTGTGTGTAAGTATGTTCCTTATACAAATCTACACCGATGGAGCAAATTTCACCAAATTTAGTACACACGTGGGGTGAGACGTGTCTAACACTCCCAGGAGCGGGGATGGAAATATTCAAACATGCTAAAACAGTCGATATTTGAGTCACAGAAATATTTTTATGGGTCAAAGATATTTTTAAAATCTACCGATGTTAGCTGAGTATAATTTCAACACCTTACAGCATGGGAAAGGAGCACCGTTAGGGGTGAGGGTGGACGGGCATTACAAGAAAATAATGCGAATACAACCGAGATTGAAGTCAAATCCAAGGTAATGGATGTCGCTTAGTTTAATTAGGATATTTAATTTGCCATTTACCTCCAGTGGCGGACAAGAACTGTGGTGAAAATTTTGAAATATGCAATCAAGGTGGACATTTTCTTTTAATAAATATTTTTATGGGTTAATTATATTGATAGTACTTCTACCGACTTTATATGTGTATAATTGCTACCACTTTTGGTATGGGAGGGGAGTACTGTTAGGGGTAGGGTTGGAACGTAGTTACAAAAAAAGAGAAACAAACCGAGTTTCAAGTCGAATCGTGGTTACATGTCGCTTAATTTATTTATGACAACCTGGGTAACTCACGCAGTTGGGTGGGGGTGCGTGGGGTCTGTGCGGACATGGGCGGGGGTATAAGTGATCAAAAATGTTAACCTGCCGATATTTTAGTCGAATGACTCAATGAGGTCAATGGGAATCATAATATGTTCTGTGTGTATACTTATAATCTCTTCCTGCTTGGGAGGAGAACCCCGAAGTGTATTGTGGGGTTGCATAAAATAAAAATAACTAAAAAAAATTACAGTCGAATCATCGGTTATGGATTTCGCTGAACCTAATAATGACATTCTACTTGCAGTTTAACCCCCACGAGTGGGGGTGAACGGGGGTGGAAAATTCCAAACATGTTCACCGGCCGATATTTGCGTCCAATAAATATGTTTAGGTGTCATAATATTTCTGAATATATTCTCTTTGTATAATATCAACTCCGATTATCATGGAATGGCAGCATGCTTAGGGGAAGGGTTAGTTGAGCCGTTCCATGAAAATAACGCGAATGGACCGAGATTTGTCTCAAATCTGGATGTCGCTGAGATTCATTGTGACAAAGTGTGTACCACACGGAGGTGGGGAAGGGTCTGTGGGGCGGTAGAAATTGTTAACAATGTAACCGGCCGATTTTTGCGTGGAATAGATATTTATTGTTTAACCCACAATAGCGGGGGTAGAAATTTGCGAACATCGAAACGGCAATGTATACGTCAAATGAAACTATTTCAGAGTCAATGAGTTCAACCCCCTTCGGAAAGGAGATGAACACATTTGGGGATAGAATAAAAATAACGCAAAAGCTACCAAGACCGGTGAGGAGTTAAAGGTTATGAATAAATAACATATTGGGAAACGTTAGGCACCCAGAAAGTACTAAATAATAGATTACGATTAACATTCTCATTATAAAAAATTACTGGCAGCCATTTTGTATGCCACGAATACAATAAAGTAGGATAATCAAATTACTGTTTTTTTTGCGTGACGTCAACCTCAGTTTTACTTCCTTATAACCAGGGTAAAGTATCTGACACGTGTTGTGCCAGCTTTCCAGCAGGAAACATCGGCTGACATTCAAGCATACGTGCACTTTAGCTAGCGGATTAATTAATAGTTTTTATCAAAATAAATATTAAAAACATTTGTCAATAACCAATCGTCTATATATACTAAATAATAGTTTATCATTAATATTCTCTTATTAATAAATTCCTCGCAAACATTTTGTATTCCACGTGTCAAATAAAGCCAGATATAGAAATGGCGGATTTCTTAAGGTGACGTCACAGACCGCTAATACTTCATCATAACCAGTGTATGGCAAGAGCCCCGTCTTCAGTCAGCTTCACAGCAGGACATATCAGCTGTCAATTATGGAAACATGCAATTTTGCAAGCGGAGTAATTAATAGTATTTATTACTCTACAGAAATATTTTTAAAAAATTGTCAATAAACAATCGCTTTATATACTAATTAATAGTTTTGCAATTACATACTCACAATATAAAAATTCCCGGGAGCCTTTTTGCAATATGTCGCAGTATGTCGGCTGTTCTACAACGCAAATTATTTTGCGTGACGTCACTGCCCGCTTATACTTTCCTTATAACAAGGGTGAGGCAACTTTTGGGTGTTGAGCGAGCTTCCTTGCAAGACAGATCTGGCAGATTAATTAAAAATATTTTTTACTCTATCGAAATAACAAAAACGTTTTTGTCCATAAAATATGGGCTATATATGCTAATTAATAGTTTATCATGAATTGTCTCATGTTAAAAAATTTCCAGTCATCCATTTTGTATGCCACGTGTCAAATAATGTGGGAAATACAAATGGAGAATTCTTTTGCGTGACGTCACAGACTGATTTTCCTTCCTTAAAACAAGGATAAGGCTGCTGCCCCGTGTTGAGTCAGCTTACGTGTCGGACATTGTAGTGGTAGGTTTTTAAATGATGAAGTAAATGATATTTTACAGAATTTATTATTTAATTATCTGAACATGCACAAAAAATAAAAAATAAAAAAATACAGTGTTCAGTTAGCCTAACAAAAAAATCTGATCCCTTAATCTCAGTTAAACATGGTCTACGGTAATTCCCCCCGGCGCGTCAGGGATTGAGATACTTGGCAGGTACCGTCGTTGATATCTGGCCGTTATCGTGTGGCACCCTCGATCTCTCCGGGTTCTCTCGAAACTGCAAGTGTCCTCTCGAAACTGCAAGTTGGGGCTGCACGTCCGTCGCTGGCGACGTTTTGTCCCTCTGTGTCAATACTTTCATTTTAGCCCCCTCGCTGGATATAAAAAATCGATCGTCTAGATCATCTTTGGATCGATATTTCCTGAACCAAGACATGTCATTGGTTCGAGCAGTCACGTGTTAACTCAAATTTCTGGGATTTTCAGAGAGACGTTTCCCACGGTGCGACAGTCCAGGTAACTTCCGAGAGTCAACATCATACGTGTCCAATTCCAGACTGAAGGGATTATCTCCCCGTCTCGGCGGCGCCTGCTCAAATTCAAACTTACCGAGCTCTCAACCTTTGCTAATATCTAATTATATTAAAATGAAACATACATATATCAATAATAAAACTATCGCGCTACAACACATCAACTGAGAATGAGCTTACATGAACTTTAGCAGGATGTGTAATTATTAATATGTATTGCTTTATTGAAATAATAATAAAAATCTATAATCAATTTTGATTCCTTCTATATATAAATATGTTTGTCGGTTTGTTTCTGTGCCCGTTATACGATTCTAAATTATATTTCTGATAGCACGAAGTTTTAGTGAGTTTATGAGGTGCCCCCCCCCCCCCCCCCCGTAGGATTTTGTTGGACCAAGGAGTGATCGGGGGTGAATTTTACAATAATGTTGTATCGGCTGACATAGTTGATAAGTTACTTTTTGCAGTCCATGTGTTGAATAAATTCTATCCTTCTTTATTTAGCGCATAATTTTTTTTAAAAAACAACAATAATCGTTAGAAGAAAATAAGGCAAAAACAATATAGATTCGAGTCAAACCGGGGTTATAATAGTCGCTGAATTTATTTATGACAACCGAGTCGGAGATGGTATGTGCTTGGCGAACCTGGGCGGGGGTTGAAATTTTCAAACATGTTATCCAGCCTTTCTTTGTGTTGAATAAGATATATATCGGGATCCATGAGATTTATAAAATAACTCTACATGTTTCCTGTGCATATTTGCAACCAATTTTGGGCTTGGTATGAGAGTACATTTATGGATAGCGGTAGAGGGGCGTTACATTAATATCACGCAAAAGCAACCCAGTTAATTCGGGGATTATGGATGTATGACAATCCGGGAAACACCGGGCACGCAGAATAAAATTGTTAACAAAATAAACACAATTAGGAGATGTTGCAATGATGAAACGAATACAATGTTTGTATTTTATATCAAAGACAAATATTTCATTTGATTATAAATTGATAAACATCTATATTCTCACTTTTCATGCATATAAAGCGACTAATTAAAATGTTTTATATTTATTTTTATTACACAAGTGTTTATAAAAATAATTACAAAATGTTATATTCGTCCCACTATTAAACGAATTTTCAGATAAATTACAACAATATGGAAGTTTGGAGTAAAAGTAATACCTAATAAAAATTTAAGTGTCGTTCTGTGATTCATTTGAGAATTTGTGAAGCTCTTTACCAAGTATTTCTTTATGAGCTGTGGTCGTCGTTACAAGGCCCTGAGTTATTTGGGACAGAAACTTCTCTGGACCTGCCCTCACTTGGAGTCTTGACTTCCTTTATAATTAAAAGATCTCAATAAAATATCTAGAACTAAATTAAGCCTAACTCCATAAAAATAACAGTTAAATTAAGTAGTCAACTTTTATGGAAAATTTCACGTCCGTAATTTATCTCTTCTTTGATAAAAATGAATAATTAGTTAGTGATATGGACAGTCGTCTGTAACAAGATACATTTCATGACGTTAGTATGTCTTTAAAATTAGGAACCACTGCTCATTTAGAGCATTTTAAGTTAGTTGTTACTAATAGAAACATGGTAGATGTTTCGACATGTTGACCACTAATTGTTATGTTCATTAAAATGGAAATGCCGATTTCAAAGGTTCATCTACTGACTGCAGATACAAAGTAACCAAATGTTAATAGAATTCTTGTTTATATAATATATAAAATTAAAATAATACTAACTATAGTTTACAAAATAAGTACTTTAACTTACAGTTCTTTAAATGTGTAAGCAAAGAATAGAAATTAGAAAATGCCTTAAAAAACTCACTAGAATATAAATTAATATCTTTATTTGAATATAAATAATATTTTAGATTCATCTCTAGAAAAAAAACCTGTTCTGAACAAACTGATGAGCACCAAATAAGTTGTACATGGGTTGGAACGTGTAAATCTCGACGCCATTTTGCAGTACTTACGACCTCGACAAACAGAAAACGGACAGTCCGCCGCGGACTAGGACGGTCAAACGGAACGCGTACAAGTGACGGCGAACAATAGTACTCTAGGGGAGAGGCCTTTCCGCGGCTGCGGCACGTGGTAAAGGTAGGTGGAAGGGAGGGCGTGTAGTTCTCTTGCGGGTCTTTCTGAGAAGCTAACATCTTGTCTTGCCAGGAGGAGGCGGATATTGACTCAAGGTGGTCGTCTAGTCTCCTGGGGAGGTGGAAAAGGTGGTGGTGAACCCACCACTAACTATTCTTCGGGAGGCTAAGGTGTCGAGTTGTGGGGATTCATCCCTGCTTCTTAGTATCCGACGACGAAACCGCCTGGCCATAATTATCCTCACAGCAATAGCCTATTTCTATGGTAGGGAGATAGCCCTAACTTGGAAGCCACTCTGGAGAGTACAACTCCTCCCTACGGGGTGACCCTGGGCATTCGTGCTGACGGAGCAATGTGCGCGGCAGACCAAAGCCGTCCTTGGGGGAAATTTGGTACCTCGGGGTGCGTGGGTTCCTGGTATATTCTCCAGGAACTCTGAAGCCCATTTGGGTGTGTCGATTCGTCCCAGCCCAACGCACATTGAAGTTGGACTCGAGGGGGTATGTGGTTTCGCGGGCAAACTTTCTTCTATTTTCCATGGGTGCAGGACCTAGTCCGCTTGAGACTTAGTAACTCAGGTATCTCAGTTCCCCCTTGGGGGTTCGAAAAATGGCATGCTGGAAGCAACAATATATAGTTCATCTTACGCGGTAGGGGGAGAAATCCTGCTGATAATAGAACTCTTGCAGAGAGGCCTTTACGCGGTTGCGGCACGTGGGAAGGCGAGGAAGGGAGGGCGCGTGGTTCCCTTGGGGGTCTTTCTGAGAAGTTGGTGGAGATCGACTCATGGTTGCCGTCCAGTCTTCTGGGGTGTGGAAGGTGTTGGCATCAACCGCACTCCGGGAGGCTAAGGTGTCGAGTGATGGGGGACTTGTCTCCACCTCTTAGTAATACGATGACGAAACCGCCTGGCCATAATTCTCCTCGTAGAAATACGTGAGGGTAATAGCCCCAGCTTGGAAGCCATTCTGGGAAACTAGAGTAGGCCGACAATTTTCAGTGGCCTTCGTGCAAGTGCTTCTCCACCCTGCGGGGCGACCCTGAGCACTCGTGCTAACGGAGCTATGTGCTCGGTCGACCAAAGCCGTCCTTCGGGCAATTTGGTACATCTTGGTGCGTTGGGTCCCTGGACTATCCTCCAGTGTCCCTGTAGCCCAAATGGGTGTGGTCATCCAAGTCCCAGCCCGACGCACGTTGGAGTTGGACTGGTATGTGGTTTTTTGACCGATTCTGGGTGCAGGACCCAGCCCGCAGAGATTCAGGAAACAAGGTATCCCCGTTCGTAAACATGTCGTAGGGAGGCAAACGACTACTAGTTCGTCTGACGAAGAAGAAACCCTTATTTTGTTAGCTGTGAGTTTAGCAACAAGACGGAAAAGCAAATATGGGCATGTCAATTAGTCAATTAATGCAGGCATAGATATAGAAACTATACCTTTTTTATGTTTTAGAGGGTTGTTTTCCGAGTAAAATGTTTTCAGTTCTGACTGGCATTATATGATTCTATAAAATGACGGATTTTATTCTCTCCCTGCTTCTCATTTCTTAACTGCATATTTATTATCAGGATGACGTAAGTCTTTCAAAATACTACACTGCCGCAGTAGATCAATCAACTTTTCCTTCAATTTCACTCATTTTGCTAGCTGTCCGCGCGCATAAAAATTACAGCCCGTCCGCTGTCCGCCTTCTATTTGACTCTGATGATGCGACATTATGTCATACAGAGTTCGCGCGGCGCATTCCGCTTTCTGTTTGTCGAGGCCTTTATTTACTAGACTGTCCCTGACCCTTGTTGATTGTGATCGATAACGCTAATCTCTGAGGCATTTGAAATTTCTTAAACTTAAAAAAGAGAAACATCGAACAAAAAAAAAATTGCTTCTCCCCCTCTCTTTCCTGTTAAAATAGCCGTTTAACTTATATTACACAGGGTTTTATTCCTATACAGCATTAGAGTAAGGTTTTGACTAATCTCATAAATAAAACAGAGTGTTTGTGTTTATATATATATATATATATATATATATATATTTATATATATAATTGTGTGTATGTTCCTTATACAAATCTACACCGGTAGAGCAAATGTCACCAAATTTCGTACATGTGTCCTTTGCGGCCAGAAAACAAACACTGTCGGGGTGAGGCACGTCTACCGACCCCAAGAGCGGTGGTGGAAATATTCAAACGGCCGGTACTTGAGTCTGATAAATATTTTTAGGGTTCAAAGAGATTGATAGTGTTTCTATCGATCTTATCTGACTTTAATTTCAACCCCCGTACATCATGGGAACTGAAAACCCTTAGGGTTTGGGTGGACGCGAGGTCCACGAAAATAACGCCAATACAATCGAGATTGGAGTCAAATCTAGTTTTATGGATGCAGCTGAGCTTACAATAATGACATTCAATTGGCCATTTAACCCCCAGGAGCAATGCTACTCGGCGGTAGAATTTTTCTAACAGGTTAAATGGTCGATATTTTCGTTGAATAAATAATTGTTAAGGTCAATGACGTTTACAAAATTACTACCGATGTTGTTTGTAAAATTTAAACCCCTTTCGGAATGAGAGATAAGCACACATAGGGTGGGGGTGGAAATATTCAAACATGGTAAAACATCCTATGCTTTAGGCAGATAAATATTTTTAGACATCAAAGAGATTGATAGTGTTTAAATCGATGTTATCTGAGAATAATTTCAACCCCTTACAACATGGGAAGGAACACCCTTAGGTGTTGGCGGAGGGGACGGGCGTTAAAAATAAATAATGCTAATAAAACCGAGATTACAGTCAAATCCAGGGTTTTGAATGTTGCTGAGTTTAAGTATGATATTCAATGAGCCATATAATCCCGGGATGGACGGGGGTGGACATTTTCCAACATTTAAAATGGTCG
Organism: Zhengitettix transpicula; assembly: GCA_037074705.1. Taxonomy (NCBI): domain Eukaryota; kingdom Metazoa; phylum Arthropoda; class Insecta; order Orthoptera; family Tetrigidae; genus Zhengitettix; species Zhengitettix transpicula. Next base: position 198,874,185 of record CM073591.1, on the reverse strand, counting down.
ATATTTGAGTGGAATAAATATTTTACGGGGTTAATTAGATTTATAGTATTTCTATCCATGTTGTGTGTGTAAGAAATTAATCCCCTGTGGCATGACGGGGGAGCATGCTTCGGGTGGGGTTTGGTTACAAGTAAATAATGCGAAAACAACCGAGATTCGACTCAAATGTAATGGATGACGCAGAATTCATTTATGATAATATGGGCAACGCGCGGTGGTAGGATGTATTTGGAGGGGCTCGACGGAGGTAGGCGGAGGGTAGAGTTTTAAAATAAAATAAAAAGGTCATATTTTTCGTCTAAGTAATATATTTCGGGAACAATGAGATTATTAAAACTTCTCTATAGGGTCTCCGTGTATAATTTCAACCCCTTTCGGGATTGGGAGGGGAGCTACCCTTAGGGGTGCGGGTGGAGTGGCAGAAAACAATAGAAATTGAAGTCAAATCCAGGGTTAAGGATGTCGCCGAGCTTAAGTATGACATTCAATTGGCCATTTAACGCCCTGGGATACGGTGTTCGGGGAAGGAAATTTCGAAACATGCAATCGAGGTCCATACTTGATTTTAATAATTATTTTTAGTTCTAATTATATTGATAGTATTTCTACTACTTTTTTGGTATGGGAGGGGAGCATTTACAAGAAAATAACGCGAATACAAAATTCGAGACAAATCGGAGTTATGGATGTCGCTGAATTCATTTATGACAACCTGGTTAACGGGAAAGTGAGTGGGGCAGGGTGAACGTGGGAGGGGGTAGAAATCTTCAAAAATGTTAACCTATCCATATTAGCGTCAAATAAATATTTAGCGGGGTTAATGACACTAATAATATTTTTTAACATATTGTGTGTATAATTACAACCCCTATCGACTTGAGAGGAGAGAACCATGAAGGGTAAGGTGGAGTTGCATTACATAAAAATAACGGAAAAACCCGATATAGGAATCAAATCCGGGGTTATGAATGCCTTTTAATTATGTTATTCAACGTGCAGTTTAACCCCAACGGGTGGGGCTGAACAGAGGTAAAAATTTTCAAACATGTTAATCAGCCCACATTTGCGTCAAATAAATGTTTTTCGGTGTCATTTAAATTCATAATATTTCGATAGATATTCTCTGTGAATAATTTCAATCCCTATCGCCATGGACGGGGAGCACGCTTAGGGTTGTGGTTTGGTGTTGCGTTACATGAAAATAGCGTGAATAGACCAAAATTCCAATCAATTCTGGGGTTATTGATGTCGATGAGTTTAATTGTGACAAACTGGATAACGCGCGGTGGTGTGAGGGGGGTGGCGCTGAACGGGTGTAGAAATTTTCAAACGATGTAACCGGCTGATTTTTGCGTGTATTTTTTTAACCCGCTGTAGCGGGGATGGAAATTTTCAAACATGTTCAAACGGCGATGTATTCGTCGAATAAAACTATTTCAGGGTTAATAAGTTCAACCCCCTTCCTAATGGGAGGTACACACATATAGGGATAGGGGTCGAGTTGTGTTACATAAAAATAACACGAAAGATACCTTGATTGGAGTCAAATCGGGGGTTGTGGATAAACGACAACTCGGGCAACGCCGGGCACCCAGCTAGTATTGTTAATATATGTCATCATCAGTGCTGTCACAAAAACTGTTTAGCGACAAAAAAATGTTAGTAATCAAGGCTATTTTTTACATTTTATTGTAATTCCTCTTCCCATGTCCACAACTAAATAGTACTTAAACAGCATGGAGAGTGTCACCAGTAAACTTACCAGCTACACCAATTTTCGTCGTTTTGCGAATTTCATTTTAACGCCTTCTAACGCTCGTAATCGTAATTTCTTCGGTTGCTCAACATTCCTGCACAATTTTGAATCAATCGGTTCAGGACCCAAGAATTTCAAGAGCATAGTTACGTGAAAATATTTCATTATCAAGATCGTGGATCTCCTTCGGACCCAAGTAATAACTTGGGCGCCAGGTTTTACCAGAATGATCGAACTGATTGTTTGTTTTTTGTTGAGAATCAAGAAAATTAACCACATATTTAATTGGAACAAGGCAATATCAATTTTTACGTATATCATTTGGTTTAAAGACAAGGCTTTGTTCAACAACTTGATAAAATTTTACAGCCTACTTTGAAGAATTGATTTTATCTAGTGAAACTTTTGAGGAACATCGTGACAAACTATTTAAAAAATTGAAAGACCACGGTTTAACGATAAATTTATCCAAAACAATATTTAGTCGAAAGGAGATTCAATTTTTGGCCACATTATTTCCATAAATTTGATAAAACCTTGTTCAGAAAAGTTAGAAAACATAAAGGTACTACAACCACCCAAATCAATAAGTAAACACATAAACTAAACGGATTTATAAATGACAACACAATCAAGGTTTTTAACACTAAAAAAATATAAATTAACATAAAATAACTGATTTTAATATAGAATTTGAGTATTTACATTATTGGACGGCAGCAAATTGTCTGAAAATTTTAGAATATTACCACAACATTTACAACAAGAATTTACAAATAATATACGGCCGTTTATATTTACCGTGAAATTAAAGAGGTCTCTTTCTCAACTGGGTATTGTGGGTGGAAATTCGCTTGTCCAAAAACAAGGCATTTAAATTTTACTGTACATAAGTGAGACGAATGAAAGGAATGAACGGACTAAAAATTGTGATATTTATATCTCAGAATTGGTTGGATTTTCCACAGCACCGTGAAAGTTTCAAAACAACCTCCGCATGGCAGGCAAGTGCGTACATGTGACGTTGCTCGGGATAACGTGCAGATTGCTGCGCCAAAAGTAGGAAGGAAGCAACTGTTCCCACCATGCAGCTTCACGGCAGGTCCCTTGTGACAGCATACAAGATGGAACAATTCGCCCTCGTGCGCAGATCACTTCAGTCATAATCTACGAGTTTGAGATTTGTTGTACAATTTGCATGGCACGTTCCAAATTGACATCGTTTCATGAACTATTAAAATTGTTTTCACTGTTCTATCGGTAACGACGTTGTCTACCAACAAACGTCACCTCGCTTGCTCAAACTCCTATTGTGGAAAAGTCTCTCCGTTGACTTAAACTAGTGCGGGTTTCAACATTCTGAGTATTTCACCAAACGCGTAATTTCTACCATATTACGACATTAAAATACCCGATAATTACTATATATATATATATATATATATTGTAATAATTTATAAACTAGCTTTTGTTATCTTTTGACAATAATTCATGATATGAACTATGTGGCGTTTTTAAATGAATAGAACTATTACGTGAAAACTATTAAACAAGATTTATTAACAATTTTAAAACAAGTATTCAAATTACAAAATATTTGGAATCTCAGGGTCTTGAACTGTGTTTGATAATGGCAGAATTTATATAATCAAAATCACAAAAATTACATTTACTTTATATGGGAATCAATGAGTCTGAACATAGACGAAATTTGTTGCTGAAGAAATAATACCAAAGATTGAACTTAAACAATTTCAATTTTTATCAAGAAATAAAGAATGATCTGAATAATTAAAAATCTCATTTTATCGATAATTAAAGAACGATCTGACGTTTATCTTTTAAACGTGGTTTACAATGATTTTAAAGTTTTCTTTCTACTTACGGCAGCCCAGGTCTCATTTTAACTTTTCGTGCACAATTTTGGGGATATCACTGATTCTATGTACTCACAGACTCTAAATGTTCACAGACTCTAATTAGCGTAGTTTGTTAGTTGGTTTAAAATAACTTTGTCGATTCTCGATGATTTACTGCAACCTGGATTTGTAGATCTCGTGGATTTTTGTTGAAAATGCACCTTATTGGTTTTGTCTGTTGACTGAAGACTAGTTCAGTTTCTGCATTTTTGATATAACAGCGTACTGGTTACTGGAACACTTTCTCATTTTTTAAATTAGACCTTTCAGTCTGTACTGCTGACTGACAAAGATTGTTCAAGTTTTCGTGAATTAGAATTTTAATCTGTACATCTCGCCGTTTACTGCCCAACTGTTCGTTCTTTTACTCTGTTCTACTTGCTGTCCGTTGCCTAACTGTTCGTTCTTTTACTCTGTTCTACTTGCTGTCCGTTGCCCAACTGTTCGTTCGTCTCGTAAATTTTGAGCGCGTAAAACCTTCTCGACCGATCAACAATACTTTCTTTGCCTTGCCGGTTTGTTGCGGCGTCCGCTATATCCACCAATAATGAGTCCACTACAATTCAACTTTTCAATTAGAACAATGCCTTAATTACCAATTACTACAATATATATATATATATATATATATATATGCGTGTGTGTGTGTATGTGCGTGTGTGTAGGTGTGGGTGTGTGTGTGTGTGGGTGGGTGTGTAATTTAACTATTTTTCTATTTTCATTTTTCTATTGTTCCTGTCCTGTATACTTCGTTACTTTCGGTTTTCATGACTACTGACTTAATCAGACTATCCCTTTATTCTGTTTGCTGTCTTTTATATACTCAGTACGTTCAGGTACTGTTCTAATATATATATATTTTTAGGGTAATCAACATGGTGGCAACTCCCCTTTAATAGGATAGGAAAGGATTTGAAAGGGGTGATGCGGAAGGATATACGAAGGTACCCAAGGGTTAACTAGCGCCCCCGGGCTATAGTTTAAGGATCATACCCCGCATTCGCCTAAAAGTGATGTAGGGAAAACCCTACAAAAACCTGCATCAGGTAGGTCGGGCATTTGGTACTTGTCCCACGCCCTTCCGATGGCAGGAGAGGGGTTAGCTGTGCGGTCGCAGCTTTCCCCTCGCCGTGCCTTGACCGGTTTAGGAGGCAGAAGGCCGACTATTCTAATAGGAAAAGCGGATAGCTCTTACCGCATGCCCAAGGTCTGCGACCCCGGAACATAAACCTCACAAAACAGGCCGAGGTGCCTCGGCATGCGGGAACCTTAGTTCAAAAAACCAGAGAGATGTGAAGGCATCCCCAAAGGTAGCCTCCTCCAGAGCTCTCTGGGAAGATTCACCTCCGAGAGAATTCTCTCGCAGGGTTCCTTGGCCGCGAAAGATTTTTTTTTAGGGTAACAGGCTACATGAGGGTAATCCACATGGGGGCAACTCCCCTTTAATAGCATAGGAAGGGATTTGAAAGGGGGGATGTGGAAGGGTAGAGGAATATAGCCAAGTGTTAACTAGGGCCCCCGGGCTATAGTTTAAGGATCCTACCCGGCATTCGCCTAAAAGTAATGCAGGGAAAACCCTAGAAAAATCTCCATCAGGTAGGTAGAAGGGGTCAATTCGCCTAGGCTTTTTCTGTCACGACCCTTCAAGACAATCCATGTACGTGCCGAACTAGACTACCGTGAAATCGCTATCATTCCACCAGTCCCTTCCTCCCCTTGCAACACTACTGCTAATATTTTTCCTATTTCTATTTTACTCTAAATTTATTTCCCAAATTTGTGTGTGTAATTAGGATGAATATATCTCAACTTTTTATACTAGGTTGGTCGAAATTTAAATAATGTTTTGTAAGTATTCCTCGGAGGCACAACTTTCAACTCAATAATTTTTATTGTCCATCCAACATTTTGTCGATTAAATTTATATACCATCAAGCGAAACAAAGAAATAATTTTATTGGACAATAATTTAGAAAGTTATTCTGTAGTTGTGGTACTTCCAGAATAAAGTAATTGAGCACTATTGTCCTACGATGAATTTCAAATAGCAATAGTTCGTTCCTGAGATGGTGTTTCTAGAACTAATTGTATCCAGTATTAAACCCACTTAAGACCTATTGAGTCATTCTCATTCACAAAACAATAAATGATAAAAATAATTTTTCTCTCTACATAATAAACGATTTGTAACCTATTTTCCATTAATTCATTAAGGCGATTTGGGAATTTTTGTGTATAATAAGATAATAAATGGAGTCTTGTTATCTTGGAGAATGTGCACTGTTTCAGATCCCGCCCTTTATTTACCTGAATCCAGTTTTGTGATTAGTGTTGCAATGAGCTCCTCGCTAGCTTGTTAGAAATTTACGCACTGGAGCAACGAAGAATCTCATTAACACAAAAGTCTAGTGGATCATGACTAATATTGGCATTGAAGAAGGTCTGTTACGACAGTGAAGATCAATTGGCTGTACACTAATTACTGAATTCCGTTATGGAACGTGATTGAACCCATTTGTATGCATTTATTGATCAATGAAGGTAATCAGGGAGAAAACGCGTTCGACTGACGCTGAGAGGCTAATGAACGAGCACCACTTTGAATGTGGAGTCGATATTCGCTGAATCTGCTGTTTTATAACTTCCCGTGGTCTGTACCAGCGTGAGGAATTTTCCCTGAGAACTTGCATCGATACACACTAACATTAGTCTTACACGTAATTTCCTATTGCACTTCATGTTTTATTAGACACGTTTCGCTTTACATGCAGAGGCGAAGCCAACTTTTTGTAACCATCGAATTAAATTTATTTACGTTCTGAGTAAATCACTTTTCTACGTGTTTTCTTCATATTCAGTATTTAAATAGTTTTCCTTTTTATACTCGGGCGGACTATAAAGGGTGATTTTACGGACCTGGGAGAAACTTTAGAGGGAGGTACAACTTATTAAAACACTTATTAAAACACATGATCTCAAAGTACTTCTTTCCAGCAATGCGAGTATCGATTATTTCTTACGGTGAAATCTGAAGGTTACTTACGAGACTCCGGTTGACTTAGTTAAAGACCTCGTTGCGAAATGCACGGCAATGTGGAACTGCTCGCCAATCACATCTTCGACGCTACCAAGCGCATCTTACTGATTGTGGGCGTAATTATGAAAGGAAGCACTATGCGATCATGTTGTACATATACAATGTTTTTATTTCGATGTCTCTTTTTTGTTCGTGCCTCAACGCGTCATTTGCGACAATACATATCTATACATTAAATATACGGTTTAGTAATCTTCACCACCCCTCAAAGTCTGTCTCATGACCGTATAATCACCCTGTATATTGAAAGTCAATTATCTGTGTAAGACCTAAATAATGGAAGTGTTATTTCAGGCCAATCATCAAATCATAAAAACGATGAAAAAATCTGACTTTTATAATATTATAAATAAGTAATTAAACGGCTCTGAGTCAGAAAATTTTTTATCAGCATTTTTTTGGTTGGAACAGGCTGTAGTGGTAGGTTTATTAAATGATTAAATAAAGGGATATTTTACAGAATTTAATAATCATTTAACTTAACATGAGAAAAATAAAATAAAATAAAATACAAATTATGTGTGTTCAGTTAGCCGGGCAAAACAATCGGATCCCTTAATCCCAATTTAAACCATGGTTTACGCTAATTCCCCCAGGCGCATCAAGGATTGAGACACTTGGTAGTTACCTCGCGTTGATCTCTGGTCGTGATCATGTGGCACCCTCGATCTCTCCGAGTCCTCTGGATGATGCAAGTTTGGGGCTGTACGTCCGTCCCTGGCGACGGTTCGTCGAGGAGTCTTTCGATAGTTTCTTTACATTCCCTTCGCTGGATGTGAAATATCGATGTTCTCGACCAATTTTGAATCGATCTTTCCTGATCCAAGAAATGTGATTGGTTCAGGCAGTCACGTGTTTTTGGATTTTTTAAGAGACGTTTCCCACGGTGCGACAGTCCAGGTAACTTCCGAGGGTCAACATTCTACGTGCCTAAGATCAGACCTTAGGGATTAACTATCCGTCACGGCGGCGCCTGGTCAAATTCCAACTTGCCAAGCGCTCAACCCTTGCTAATATCTAATTAAATTAAAATAAAATGTATATATCTTATAAATAAAAATAAGTGTATGTGTGTATGTATGTATGAATGAATGTATGTATGTATGTATGTTCCTTATAGAAATCTACACCCGTTGAGCAAATTTCACCAAATTTCGTACCCGTGTTCTTTCCGAACCGAAGACGGTCACTGTTGGAATGAGACACATCTACAATCCCCAGGAGCGGGGGGGGGGGGGGTGGAAAATTTCATACCTGTTAAAACGGCCGATATTAGAGCCGGATAAATATTCTTCCCTGTCAAAGAGATTCATAGTGTTTGTAACGATGAAATGTATGCATAATTTCAACCCTTAACCGCATGAAAAGAAGCTTCTTTAGTGATGGGGTGGAGATGCTTTACTGGAAAATAACGCGAATACAACCGAGATTGGAGTCAAATCCAAAGTCATGGATGGCGTTGAGTTTAATTATGACATTTAACTTGGCATTTAACCCCCAGGGGCAGGGGTGGGTGGTGTGGAAAGATTGGAACATGCAAACACGACAGATATATGCGTTGAATAAAAAAATTTCAGGTTTAATTATATTGATTGTATTTCTACTGAGATTGTTTGTGTATAATTTCAACCCCTTTCGGCATGGAAGTAGTACCCCTAAGGGTTGGGGTGGAGTGACATTAAATGAAAATAATGCAAACAGCTTTGAGTTTGGACTTGAATCCGGGGTTATATTTATCACTGTGTTTAATTATGACATTCAACTTACAGTTTAACTCACCCATGCGGGGGTGGACGGGGTTAAATTTTCAAAATCTTAAGCAGTCGATAATTGCGTCTAATAAATATTTTTCTGGTTCACTGAGATTTATAAACTTTCTCTAAATTTCCATATATTTAATATTGACCTCTTTCAGGTTTTGGAGTGGAGCAGCCTTAAGGGTGGGGGTGGAGTGAATTTATATAAAAATAACGTAAACACAATCGAGATTGGACTCGAATCCAGGGTTATGGTTGTCAGTGAGTTTAATTATAATATTCAAGTTGCCGTTTAAATCCCCCAAGCGAGGGTGGTTAGGGGTGTAAATTTTCGAACCTGCTAACTCGGCCGATATTTGAGTCAGATAAAAATTTTCGGGGTAAAAGTAATTAATAGTGTTTGTACCAATGAATATGAATAAAATTTTAACCTTTTACGGAATGGGAAAGGAGCTCTGATAGGGGTGGGAGTTGAGTTCCGTTACAAAAAATAAATAACTAGAATACAACCGAGACTGGAGTCAAACCTAAAGTTGTGAATAACGCTGAATTTAATTATGAAATTTAACTAGCAATTAACCTCCCACGGATGGGGGTTGTCGGGGGGTTGGAGATTGCTAAACATGTTAATCTACCGATTTTTGCGACGACTAAAAATTTTTCGGGATCAGTGAGGTTCATAAAATTTCTCTACGTGTTCTCTGAGTATAATTTCAACCCCCTTTGAGCTTAGCATTAGAGGACCCTTAGAGTTGAGGGTTTGCGAAGTGCTATAATAAAATAACGCGAATACAACCGAGATTGGAGACAAATCTAAGGTTATGGATGCCGCCGAATTTATTTATGACATTCAATTGGTGATTTACCCCCAGGGGCGAAGGTGGACAGGGTTGTTGGGTGTGGAATTTTTCTAACATGTTAAACGGTCGATATTTGCGTTAAACAATTAATTATCAACATCAATAAAATTGGTAATATATCTACCGATGTTGTTTGTAAAATTTCAACCCCTTTTGGAAACACACTTATAGGAGAGGGTGGAAACATTTAAAAATGCTAAAACAACCGATATTTAGGCAGATAAATATTTTTAGGGATCGAAGAGATACATAGTGTTTCAAGTGATGTTATCTGAGTATAATTGCAATCCCTTTCAGCATGGGAAAGGAGAATTCTTAGGGGTGAGGGTGGACGGTAGTTACAAATAAATAACGCGAATAAAACCGAGATTACAGTCAAATCCAGGGTGGTGGAGGTCACGTAGGTGTAATTATTGAAACAAGAAATAACGACCGATATTAGAATTCAATAAATATTTTTGAGGGTATAGCATGGTAAGGAGAGGGGGTGGTGGAAACTTACAAGAAAATAACGTGAAAACAACCTAGATTCGAGTCAAATCGAAGGTAATGGATATCGCCGAGTATATTTTGGACAATTTCTACAACGTTCTGGGGGTGGGCAGGGTGGTAGGAGTTGGGCGAACGGGGCCGGGGATTAGAAATTTAAAAACATGTTGACGGGCCGTTTTTGCGTCGATTAAATATATAACGGGATAATTGAAATTATAAAATTTCTCTATATGTTATCCTGTGTTAAATTTTAACCTCTTTCGGTATTTGGAGGGGAGCTCCCTTTAGGGGTTGTGGTTGTGGGGTGGCATTATATAAATAGTACGCAAAAACAATCAAGAGTCGAGTCGAGTCCAGGGTTATGGATGTCACTGAGTTTGATTATGACATTCAATCGGCCGCTTAATCCCCAGGGGCGGGGATGGTACGGGATAGAATTTTTAAACATGTGAAATCGTCGATATTAGCGTGGAATAAATAAATGCCAGGGACATTGATTATGATAGTAATTATATCGATGTTGTTTATAAAATTTCAACCCCTTTATGCGTGAGAGGAGAGCACGCCATGGGGTAGGGATTGAAACATCCTAACATCTTAAGACCACCGATATTTGAGTCGTATTATTATTTTTAGTGGTCAAAGAGATTGATAGTGTTTCTATCGATGTTATCTGAGTATAATTTCAACCCCTTACAGCATGAGAAAGGAGAACCCTTAGAAAGGGGTTAGAGAGGAGGGAGCGACTACAAACTTTGAACATGCTAACCGGCCGATTTTGCTTCGAGTCAATTGAATTCGGGATCTAAGGGATTCATCAACTTTCACTACTCTGTGGATAATTTCCACCTGTTTCAGGATTGGAAGTGGTGCATCCTTAAGGGCTGGTGGTGGAGTGGCATTACAAATAACGCAAACACATTCGTGTTTGGAGTCGAATCAGGTGCTATGGATGTCACCTATTTAAATTATGATATTCAACTTAGCGTTTAACCCCCATTAGCAGGGGTGGAAATTATTCAAACATTTTAATCACCCGATGTTTGCGCCTAATATTATTCGCAGTCAATTCAATTCGCAATATTTGTCTTTATGTTGTTTGTGCATAATATCAACCCCTTTCGGGCTTAGGAGACGATCACGTTTAGGGGTGATGTTTGGTGGTTTCGTTACAGCAAAATAATTCCCATACGACCGAGATTGGAATCAAATCCAGGGATATGGAAGTCGCTGAGTTTATTTATGACAATCTGGTCAACGCGCGTCGGCGAGAGTTGGGCCTGGGCGCTGGTAGGTGGTGTTGGGCGGCTGTAAAAAATTTCAAACATATCTAACTGCCAATTTTTGCGTCGAATAAGTATATTTCGGGATCAATGAGCCTTATAATATCTCTTTACCTGTTATCCGTGTGTGGGAGGTATTTTTAAATCATGTTAATTGGCCGATTTTAGCGTCGCAATAATAATTTTCTGGGTAAATTAAATTCATAATATTGCTCTAGATGCTCTCTGTGTAAAATTTTAATCCGTGTCGGCAAGGAGGGGAGAATTATTAGGGGGGAGACTGGTGGAGCGTTACATGAAAATAACGCTAATACGATTGCGGTATCGATATCTCTGAACTTAATTATGACTTTTTGTTTAACCCAAAGTAGAGTGGGGACGTGGGTGGAAATTTTGTAAAATGTTTGAAACTTTTTCGAGGTCAACCCTTTTCATCGTGGAAGGTGAGCAAATGGATAAAGGGCGAAGTGCATTACATAAAAATAACGCAATAGCAACCGAGATTGTAGTCTAATTGGGGTTATGGATATTCGACATTCCGGGCAACGCCGGGCACCCAGCTAGTATACCAATAATAAAACTATCGCGCTACAAGGCCAGACAGAAAAACATTGCCTTAAAGTTTTTTATATGATTTATTTATGAATTACCACCCTGTATATTGGTTACCATCGTATTATTGGTTTATGCGTCTTATCCATCATCGTCAAACCTCCTGAGAAGTGAGATGCTTAATATAATTACTGTATTATAAGTTTGTCACTGACTTATCAGCCGTCAAACTAGTAAGATGAAAACGGCGTTTCTCTATATATAAGTCGCGATTCAATTTTTTTTTCGGTATTGATTAAACATTGTAAATACCAAATAGCAATTTAAATATATTTACTTCGACTCTTCTGTTGTTTATTATGAGTAAAACACGATACCTTAGACAAACATTCACTCCGCGGCAAAAAGGTTTCGTCCGCAATTTCAGGAGGATAAGGCAGATCCGACGAGGAAGATTAATTTGATAAAACTTTCCAAAAATGAAATAGAAAATAAGAGACCGCTATGTAATGGAAAGCAAGAAACGATCGACAAGCACACACAAAGAATAATATTTAGAGAAAATAGCAGATTCTGAAAAAATCAATCTGATTAGCTCAGCCCTTTGTAGGGATAATAAGTTTAATAGATAGGAGTCGAGAACACAGGTTCATAATAGAGGAGGAATGGAAGATGATTCAACAAGTTCTTTCTGACTTCATAAACAGACGTTAATATGTTACCAGTTACCGTCCACCTTGTGAAACAGAAAAGCTTCACATAAGTCTTGACACCAGCGACGAGTTTCAAGACGAAGAAACCAGCTTCACAAGTATTATAAATCATCGTCAAGATCACAGAAGAGGATAAAAGTGACGAGTTCTTTTAGCTTGTCTTTTTTATGTTGTACTAGCTGAGTGCCTGGCGTCGCCTGGCTATTTATTTAAATTAGCCCGGAGAAGGAATTGAAACGAAACTAACCTATTGGTTAACATTTTATTTAACCAGAATCAATTGGAACATTTATCCATTTACGGTCCCCTGTCCAACCTAACCACTCGACATCTAACTTAAAATAAACACGGATGATGACTGACTATTCGGGAACTCTCCTACTACATATAATAAAAGTGTCTCAAAATTCACGACGAATTAAAACAGTAAAAAAATACTCGCTTAGTTAATAAAGTCTGAAACTATTCCAGTTATCTTAAAGAAGTACAGAAATAAAGCCGTTAACTAAATAGAGACCAAAATATAGCAGGTACCCTAAGAAAAACAAAAAGTACCTTAAGTGGGTCAAAACTACTCCGGGTAATTTTTCTCAACTGTGTCCACCTCCTCGAAGAGGAACATAAAATTTCATCAACCACCATGATTAATACGAGATTTAAACTCAGCGACTCCTATAACCCCGGAATCGACAATAATATCGGTCTTTTTTGCATTATTTTTTATGTAAGCCCTTTCCACCATCAACATGTGCTTCCCTCTATTGCCTTTTGGAGTTGAAATTAGACACTTAATAATTCTACAATGACACTATCAAATTAAGCGACTCTGGAAACGTTTTATTTGACGCTAATAACCGCCCTTTAGGAATGTTTTTAAATTTCATTCCCTCCACCCTACTCGCGGTAGATGTGCCTTAACCCCCAAGTGTTTGTTCCTGGATCGTAAGAAAAGTGTATAAAGCTTGGAGAAATTGGTCTACCAATTAAATACAGTAAACGGAAATTTGTTTCACCCCCTTCCACCACCACTCATAGGGGCTGAACTACATTTTAACCAGAATGGCAAATATAAGAATTAAACTCTGTGACTTACATAACCCCAGGTTCAAGACCTGTATCCGTTGTTTACTCATTCCTTTATGTAACGGTCTTTCACCCAGATACTCCCAACATCTGGGGGCAGAACTACAACGTAACTGACATAGTGATATCAGAATTAAACTCATTGACATCTATAACCTTGGATTTGGCACCAATATCGATTGTTTCGCGTTATTTTTATGTAACGCCTCTCTACCCCCTCCCATATCGGTAGTTTAAGGGGTGAAATTATACACAAAAAACATCTGGATATATAATATTCAACACATAGACCCCAATAAGTGACTAATCAACTATAATATAGGCCCTTTTGGCATGTTTTTAAAATTCATTCCTTTGTAGTTTCCTAACGCTTCGAAAACCGGACAGAAACCTTCGCGGGAGTGCGCACAGCAACTCACCAAAGGTTCAATCGGATGAATGGTTTAGGAGCGCATAGGGGACACATAGACATTCATATATATATAGTTTTTTACTTTCATAATCCAATAGTCTCAAAATTAATACGATCCCATGTCCAATATAACTAAGCCGATGTTACCGTTAATATCGTTATATTTGTTTTATTGTGTAGTTTACAAAATCTCATGATGTAATTGTAATTCCTGCTACATAGGGCAACAAAACGTTTCGAAAATACCCGTATCAAGGAACAGTTGTCTAATATCAAATTTCCCATCGATAAACAATCTGTAGTCTCCAAACATATCATCAATTCTAAACATACATTTGATTGGCAAAATGCTAAGATATTAGACATTAACACCAGGTACAATTGCTTCGATTCCTTATGATTTCGCTAAACGGCTTTGCCATTGCCGTTTCTCCCTTTTGTTATGCTAATCCTTCCGATTTCCCTTTGTCGTTGCTTTAGAATTTTGTCAACTGACTGGTGCAGCTGTGTAGCTCTAGGCTCTTGCGTTTTTTCTGCAGCTGAAAGAAGGAAAAAGGCTTCCAGAAACGTTGTGTGGTATTCATATTATCACTTCTTTTCTCTGAATTTGGCTATCTTTCATATTAATTTTCATATAAATTTTTCATTTCAAAGTTCGAATGTGATTTAGAAAATATATTTTTTTAAAATACACATATTTTTTACAATAATTATTTCCTAAATCTTTGTTTGGCTGGAGGAAAGCCTGCGAGAGGATTCTCTCGCAGGTAACCTGCGAGGGATTTTCTCTCGAAGGCAGAACCTTTTAGGAGAGATACGAAGGGGCTACCTTTGGGTATGCCTTTTCCTATCCGTTTTTGAACTAAGGATTCCACAAGCCGAGGCACCTCGGCCTGTTTTGAGAGGTGTATGTTCCGGTGTCGCAGACCTTGGGCATACGGTAAGAGTTGTTCGCTATTCCCATTGGGATAGTCGGCCAGCTGCCTCCTAAACTGGTCGAGGCACGGAGAAGGGAATGCTGCGTCCCCACAGCAAACTCCTCTCCCGCTATCGGAAGGGCGTGGGACAAGTACCCAATGCCCGACCTACCCGATGCAGCTTTTTCTAGGGTTTCCCTGCATTTCTTTAGGCGAATGCCGGGTAGGATCCTTAAACCATAGCCCGGTGGCCCTAGTTAACCCTTGGCTACCTTCCTCTACCCTTCCGCATCCCCCCTTTCAAATCCCTTCCTATGCTATTAAAGGGGAGTTGTCCAATGTGGATCACCCTCATGTAGCCTGTTGCCCTAATAAAAAGGAAAATACATTTTCTTCTTGTTAATACTAATTTATTGTTCCATTATCTTATCTGGATATTTTATAAGTGTACAATGCTGTACGCATTCATAATTTTCATTAATTCTTATTGACAATCTTATGATTGTTTATCTGCAAAAATTAAAATTTTATTTAAAAAACTAATTATATCGATAATTTTTAAATCTGTTAAAAAACATAAAGATTTTAATAAGACACAATAATTATAATATAATATATTATTTACAGTTCTAATAAAAATATTCAATTTGTACTAGTAAATAATTAATGATTCGAGAATTGACTATAATAAAATATAGAATTTACACATTACACAAAAAAATCCCAAAACTTGACACACGCACACGAGGAGGAAACACAGACGACGGACAAGTCACTTCACGAAACAGAGAGGAATCTGAAAACTCCAGGCCGTACATGAAACAAGCAAACAAAAGAGCAGAAAAGACCAACAGAGACTAAGCAAGTTATGAAATAAGTAGTTATTATTGCCAACACATTAAACACTTTAGCAGTTATTGTTTTTTAAATTAATTATTAGGAGAACGATCAAGAAACTCCTGTATTGAATAAAACACCGGCGCCTTTCAGTAGAATATTTTTACATTGAATCCCAAAACTCTTGTAGTAATTATTGTTCTTAACATCTGGAGGAAGATTATTGTATAAAACTATCCCTGAATGGTGAATACTTCTCTCGTAGAGAGCAAAGATCTTAGACCTGAGCGATTTCTACTCTCATAATCGTGAGACTCGCCATTCGTTCGAAAAATATTCATGTTGCACTTAACGAACTTAAAAATTTCGTGAATAAACACGCTGGGCAGAGTTAATATTCGCAGACTTTTGAAAAACGGTTTACAACTAGATTTATTACCCGTATTATAAAGTATTCTAATGGCACGTTTTTGCAGCGTGAATATTTCAATGCTCTTGGAACAACTGCACCAATTTGCAATGCCATAACACACGAGGGAATGAAAATACACAAAGTACACCATTTTCGTTCTGTTGATGTCAACATGTTGCCTTAAGGTTCTGAGAGAATAACAAGCAGAACTGAGTTTCCCAGCAAGCAGATCTATGTGGTGAGTCCACTTTAAATTACTATCAATCTGAAGACCCAGAAAAGGCGCTTAAGCCGAGAACTTCTCTAGAAGGTTGTTATTACCATCCGCTCAGAACTAGACGAAGTTCGTTTGATCTGCAATCACTACATTTGTATCATCCACGTAGAGAATTGATTAAGAGGATGTACGAATCCTGGAAGATCATTATTATAAAGAATGAAAAGTAAAGGCCATAGAATCGAGCCTTGAGGAACTCCACAAGAAATTAATTCCCAATCGGATAAATGAATATGTCCATCTTTAGTTTCGACCGCTACCTTTAGTTAACGATTTTTTTAGATATGGTTTTAGGAGAAGCAAGATGTTTCCCCGTACGCCATAACATTCTAACTTTATTAGTAAAATTTCGAATGCCTTAGACAGATCAACAAATATTCTAGCTACGTTCAATCCTTCAACCAATGAATTTGGAATATTTTGAATATTTTGAATAAAGTCGTACATTGCACTATTTGTGGATTTTCCTTTGAGTAAATCATGCTGGGTGGAACTTAAAATACTATATTTTCTCAAGAAATTATGTAATTTGATGTGAATTATATATATATATATATATATATATATATATATATATATATATATAAGGAGCCTACAGTAAAGTCCCTGGTATATTCTTTGTATGGCGGTATTAATCAGACAGGAACCCGATCTACTGACTGATTACTCACCAAAAATATATCAATAATGCAGTGTTTTTCTTAACAATATCATTTAAGTTCTGTAAAATAATCTCAAATCAATTGTTTTACATAGATATGAGGCAACGCCAAGCCTCTCATAAGCCGTAGAAAAACGTATTGAGTCATCTTTAACTTGACTGTCGCAAACGATATATGGTATCTTAAAACTGTAGTTTTATCCAGCTATTGCACGCTTTTGGTGTGAAATGTGCTATTTATAGTCTGAACATGAATGCCAGATAAATTAGCAGCCAAGCAACGTACTCATTTAAATTTAAATGAAAACAGTTCTCTTCGCTAATCGATCTCGTGTATATTTCGTGTGAAATTTGAATCAGAGTATATCGCCCAACATCGATTGGTTCAACTAACCAACGCAATGAACCATCATTTTACTCAATGTCACTACTACAATTACAAAGAAATATAAAAAATTGAGATTATTTATTATGCAGATAAAATATCAAAGTTTTTAGTGTATATTGAATCAACTATGGAATATTGGAACAGTATGAAATGTATGCGGCTTTTCGGCTGGAAAATATACTATGGTGAACTTTGTAATATACAAAAATTTTCCGTGACAAAGTCTAAAATACAGTGTGTGACAAATACTTAAAAAAGCCATAATTATATCATTATTTTGAATAATTCAGAAATCCAGGTTTAATATGCATGCTGTATTAAGAAAGAAACTAAGTTTAATATTGTAGAATTATGTACAACCCAGTGCAAATCGTTTGGTGATGGCACAGCAGCCGCGGTGTTTTAGTATCATTATTGTAACTATAATTAGACTCGCCCGGGATACTTCAAGTAAACCAAGGTTAAGTCCACTCGAATTTATTTCCGCCGAATATAAAGATAATGGAAAGATGGTCATGAGGAGCAAATTAATTACTGATTTGAGAAAACGATCAATATCTAAGGTATTGTAAAGTTGTCAACTTTGATTACTCACAAATAATTACATATGATTAGTTTCTGGAGACATTCGACAAAAGGTCTCTTATTAAATATTTAAAATTATGTTTCCCGTCTTGGTAAGGAGTGGTTTAAATCTATTAATATAATTTGTAATTTAGTAGATTAAATATATACAAATGTTTTCAGAAATTCATGTCTTTTACACGGACTGCCAATATTTTACACATATAAGATACACTAACACATCTTGAAAACAGCACGTAACTCACTGCAATGGGGGCGCTTATATGTGGTGGGTGAATTAAAACGTAATTTACAAGTGTGGTGCAAATTATACAATCCGCACAATGAAGAAGTTTCCGACGTAAAAAGTGAAGAAGTAAGCAGATCAAACCCTCATTCCTACGGGACACCTGTCCGTGAAGTAAAACCACATCGCAAGTGTGGGATGATCTCAAATTAAGGAGTACTCCGCAAAGAGAATCAACCAAGAGAGGATCTGCAGAAAGAGAATTTATAAAGAAAATAATGCAGTCGATTTCGGGAGCAGCGTCAGCCGATATTTTCCCTGACCAGACTTAGACAATCGTCATCGACGCCATCCCAGGAGCACTTCTCTACTCTAGCAAATCTCATTTGTTGGTCAAAAATTAAATATGTTCCAAAAATTGCAAATATAAAGGATGGGCTTTTTATGGTGTTGCAACAATGAAGTAGAAATCTAGCTAAGAATAAGGATATAATAGTAACAATCAGAAATAAAACATGAAACCAGTAATAACTAAAATGATTAGAATAATAATAACTAACGCATGTCCTAGTATACCTAATGAATTAATAATTAGTGAACTAATAATATTGCATTGAACTCCAAGATCAGTGAATTGAGAGCCAACACGTCAGCCAGAATTGCTGCAAAAGCTTTCAGAATCAATGTTGATAGCACACAACAAATAACAAAATTTTAGAATGAATTTAGCTACCTGTGGCACTTCGCCAGAGATTGTCAACCCCAAATCATAGATAACCAAACATCCCTGATAGTTACGGAGAGTATAGCAGAAGAAAAACGCATACAAAAGATCAACACTGAAATGCAAAACGCAGTAATGAGAGAAAATTATCGCCAGGTAGTTGGCCCTGTATGTATTTGCTCAACACTGCTTCCAGTCCTTCAATCTGCGCCATCCGCCTTTGCTGCTTAGACGCCACAAAAGCTAGTACGTTTCCTGCTTATGTGAGTGATTGCAATTTAGTCGCGAACTATTTAGACTTTCTCTGCCACTCCTTTTGTGATGCTCAACAAAAGAATCTGCTATTAACAATTTTATTCAGCGTGGGTGTCTCATATTTCATTGAGTAAAAATAATTTGTTTAGGTTTATTATCAACCTATTTAAAGTCTGACTTGACGAGAGCGACAAGGATAGCAGAAACGAGTGATATTTATTTTATCACTTAATTTTTACCGATAAATGGCTACTTCATTTTTGAATTGGGTCAACAACTCATTTAGTTTAAATAGGTCTGAAGATCGTTCATATCATCTAGACATTTTTCTCTCTCGTAAATAATTAAATAACTAGAATACATTCCTGTCCTCAGATCATTCGAAAAAACAGGACCGTTTATACCGGATGTAATTACTACTGCATTTGATAGTTCTTCAGAAGAAAAACGCATACAAAAAATCAACACTGAAATGCAAGACGCAGTAATGAGAGAAAATTATCGCCAACTTGTTGCGAAGAAAAGCACATCTTCAATGTTGTCGAACCCAACCTCCGAAAACACAGAGAGGAAGGAACCCACTAACCTTTCAAGAAAAAGCAGACGGAAAAAATTCAGAAAACAAACTACGAAGAAGCATGGAAGACATAAGGAAACTATATGAAGAAAGCGACTACAAGTATATTCTATCATTCCAACAGTTGAAAGGACTTGTAGCGATTTCAGTGGCCACCAAAAAACACAGTTAGTGTTTAATCGACTACAAAATCACTTAAGATATTACGAATTAAATAGTAGAGGACATCTACCCTCTGATAAAGGACAAAGGTACAAAGGCAAAAATTACTGGGATGAAATCTAAAACATACGAAAACAGATATGGACGGACAAATAGAAAACTGATTCATCGAATTAGAAATAATCGAAAGGATGTGGGGTCTACAATTGAATATGAATGAATTTATATGATATCCTCCATTCCAAGAAATTTGCTAGACGTCAACAGGTGGTAGTATCTAGGATCAGATTATTTCTCTCTAATCTGTCGCATTATTGTCTGTTCTCTATATTTCCTCTATGAAAAGTTATCCTAACGATCACCCAACATTGTCCTGCCTTCAAAAAGGAAAGGGAAGCCACAATAGCCTGCTACTCCATCTCAGATTTCTGCTCATCCGAGAACGCCATAAGGGAACTGCTGAAGGTTATTCAATTAACTGGTTATTTAATGAACTGTAAAGAATATAATTAAGAATATTTGTATCATGATCAAGGAGATAGTCATTAATAATTAAGCTGTAAATACGTAAATAGAGTGGCAGAATGAGTCGCTTATGAACTGAGTGTTTCACGCGGCTGTAAATAAAGACAAATAAAAAAAACCTATTTGCAGAAATTCGACTATTATTTTGGACAGAGGAAGAAAAACAGTTGTCACTCATTATTTTCATAAAAAAATGCTCTAAAGAATGCTGCACTACACTACGAGTACAAAATGAGACAGATACTCGTCCTTGACATTATTTTTCCACATAGTCACGAAGTCTCTGTAAACAACGGTCTGAACGTTTCCCCAATCGTTAAATTCATTGGAACAAAAATTCGCTTCTTGGTCATGTAGCCATTCACGAACCGCTATTTGAACGGCCTCAACGTTCGAAAATCTCTTCCCCCCAGATGATCTTTCAGATTGCTGACAAGATGGTAATAGGCGGATGCATTCTAACGTCAAATCAAAAACTGAGAAGCAAATATTTTGTACTTTCCGGTGCTGCAGACGATCTCTGACGAGCACTGTCTGTTGAGAACGCATCGACTCGTCAATTTCCGTGATAGTCACACTGCAATTGCTGCGAATCATTTCCTAGATTCCCTGGACATTGTCGTCTGTGGCCGATGTTGATGGCCTTCCTGATCGATGACCATCATTCACGTCTGTGCGTCCTTGGTCAAATTGTTGGCACAATTACACTTCGGTTGGACTTCATTTGGTCCTTATATCGGACGGTGAATGTCATTGAAATGTAGACGTTTCGACCACAAGAATCGTATTGTCCCGCGTACTTCTCCAGTTTCCAATTGACGCGCAATTCACTCGCACGGTATGATGTACCTCTTATCAGTCACGCAGTAGATTTGTGTCTTCAGGAAGCCCGGAACATGTACTCTCTTCTCACAATGCACCAACAAATGTTGCGACATGTGTAACTTACCTTTTTTATCACCATGGTCAGTAGATGCCAGACAGTCCAGACCCAGACAATGAGATTGTAAACACCTGGTTGTTGCTACCAGATAGCCCCAAAGTATTGCAGTCGGCAGGTCAGAGAACATAAACATCCCCCAATAATGAAAAAAATGAGCCTGAGAAAGTAAAACCCTGGACGTTACAAGTCGAGTTAACGGAGGGGGGAATGTGTGAAAATCTATACTCCAATTGTTAAAATTTTAAAGACAGTGGATTTTTGAATGAGACGACGAGCAAGAAAGGGGGCCATTACTATTATTATTGGAGAAATGAATATTTGTGTTTAGTATGTTGGAGTTGTCGGATTACCAATCGTTAGGATGTGTGGAATTCTGTTGGATGTCATTAGAAGGAGAGACTGGAAGCTGAGGGTAGCGACTGATAGTTGTAGAAAATCTGACCGTCCGTAGCACTGAGAGTATCCACACTACAGTTTTTTTGCTAACATACTACTTTCCATTACATAACAGCCGGTTATGACGTCGAGACTGATAGATTTAGATTCTCAGATGTAACCTGTGGTTGAAAGTCTCATTGCTCTGTTTTTATATTAACTTAAATATTCAATATCTGTAAATCAGCGCCCATTTTTTTTAATTGTGATAAGTATTTAAAAACTTTTATTTTAAATAATTTTAAGTTATTTTAATTGCAATAAAAATATCAAATATTCAAAAACTTTCCGTTAGTAGTTGGATATTATTTAGTATATAAAGCTAAGAGGATAATACCTGAAAGTTTTAATTTAACGTTTGTTTTGAATTAATAAAATTAAAAAAGTGCTGACGTTATAGAGACACTTTTTATTTATATTGTAACGACGTTTAGATACGTTTTTGTATCTTCTTCATGTATTTTACAATTTAATATAATAAACTAGCTCAAATGAACAATTAACAAGTTATTAAATTCACACAGTTTTGAAACAGGGTTCGAGACACACAATTCACTTAACGCTAACAAGATTGTAGTCAGATGAAGAAGATGCAAAAACGTATCGAAACGTCGATTTTATATTGATATCTGGTTGTACTGAACACATAAATGTTTTCTAATCTGTAAATTACAACAAACGGGGTTCGTCTGAAAACACGACGTGTTGCCGAACTGCATGCTCTTCGGTGTGTTCAAGGGTCCATCTTTAAAGACGGCGATGGGCCAGGATCAAAGGAATCCGCAGAAAAGAGAGTCGTGCAACCAGCCTCTTGCGATGCAGCCGTTCCACAAGTCAACTCAAACAATTCCTAACCTACAGAATTGAACTTTCGTTCCCACGAGAACGATATTTTAGTCATAATTACAATTTTGTACAAAAAAACTAGTGTATTTTCTCAGAAAAATTTTCTTTTTGCTTATTTCTGTATAAATGAGCTACTTGAAAATAGTCAGTCGGTTTAATTATTTCGTATATTTCTGCATTTTCTTGAATTTTGCTATGTATCATAAATATGTAAAATCACTATGGAGTTTTCGTGTTTGATTTAATATTTTTCTTGTGTTTCTTATGGAAGGTTAATGGGGTTAGGAACGCTTACCGTCGATTCTTATTCGTTAATTGTACGTGGATATAGATTGACTTTGAGAATTAAATCAACTGTTCGTCAAATATCGATTATTTCCAGTTTCTGTAAATAAACGGCTTTTTTGTAGTTTCTTATTGTGTTTCTGCTTCAATTGTGCAGGGCTGATTGCTTTTCCAAAATAAATTTACTGTTATTTTTCCAACAAAAATCAAATAACCTTAATTCTTTTATTTCAGATAATCTGAAAGAAAACTTTCTTCCTGTTTCCCACTGATTTCTTGTAAACTCATTGATGATGATGGAGAATGAAACACAAATTCTGTAAAATAAATTTGCTGATGTTAATATTTTCCTTTTCACAACGTCCTACATGTAAAATAATGGAAGAATGAGATTACTTTAAAATTATATTTATTTCTGATTGACCAGATATTTTCAGATTGTTTTTTGGTGATAAACGGGATTAGCAGTTGATATTTGGAAGGATTATAGGCTCATCTGAATGTCATTCACATTAAACAAATACATTCTAACAATGCGACTTTCAAAAATTAACAATTAACATTGTAATCAGTATTCTGAAAAAAAAAATAGAACTCAGAGAGCGTGAGAAAAGATTAAGCGGTTTGGAGGAATAAAAACTCACTCGGGCCGGAGGTAGGAGTAGGTTCACCTGGTCTTCCACTGTTTCATCGATGACCCCAGTTCAGTAGCCAACATAGTTTGGACCGCATTACACAGTGGCTTCACCGTGGGCGAGTATTTTGAGTTATTTTCGATTAGGGGAATAGTCAGTGGTGGATCGTGAGTTTTTGAGGTTCTGTGCTACATCACTCCAAGTAACCATTTTTACTATGATAACTATGTTTATTGTTGCCAACATTCTGACCCCGCACGTAATATGCTATATTTGTAATTCTGTGTACATAGTTTCCAATAGTGACTAATTTTTAAACGCGCAATAATTTACCATTTACCTTAGTAAATATTTTAAATAAAGTTAATTTTCAGAACAAGCCACTGAGCAGTTTTGTATTCGGGGTCGTGAGGTAGATTTTCACACTATGCTACCTCTTACATTTTGTTTTATTTAAAATAGCCTTAGATTGTGAATTTTTTATTTTACCAAATTGAAGAATTATTATTTTTGTTTTGAAAATATAAACTATTATAAACCAAGATTTATAATTAGTCAATAGTCAATAGTCAATATTTCGTTGTTTATGTCGCCTGATGTTCTGTGTCATAGCACGAGGGCTCTTCCGTTTCCTTGTGCTCTCATCATCGTAGCACATAAGGTCAGCAGTTTGTAGAGCTTTACGGGTGGCGCAGTGGGGTGAAAAGGTAAAGTGCACATGCGGAGTTGTGAGTAAATCACCGAATTCGCTGCTGTAACCGGAATATCACTGTTTCTCCAGCTGGCTGCTTAAGGAGCGGTGCGCCGCAAGGCGGGGAATTTAAAGGCTTCGATTTGGAAGTATAGATTCGTAGTGTTAAAACACAATTTTAATGGAGGTTCTTATAATTTTAAAAAAATATTTCGCCGCAAATGTGGGCACATGAACACATGCGCACGAGACGCCACTGGGGATAGTTATCGGAGAACGGAAAAGCGAAATAGAGAATTGAAGATAATAGGAAAGAATTGGGGTCTGTGAATGCCTTAGTACTCAGGCTCAATGACTGTAGATGTATGCAGAACACAACAATTGATTTAATTAAATGAAAAGATATGGGAAGGGCAAAGTCTTTGTCGAGGGTCGATGAGCGACTCTGTAGATTCTCATAGCTTCTCGAGGAGGAGAAACTCCTTCAATATATCAAACTCAAAGAGGAAATTAAATAGTAATTACAAAATGGCCACCAAAAGCTAAAACAAGGTCAGGATTTTCTGTCGTCTTGCATTCACACGCCAGAGGCAAAATACATGCGAATTTAGACGAGGAAAGGCAGACAGGCTTCATCCATCCGGTGTCGTCTTATACTCATCTTGGCTGAAAAAATACAAATTTTCATCAAGAATTCTAATGATATTAAAATGTAAATATGTAATCAGCTGTTGAAAATTTCTGTTAACTAATCTAACAAATTGTTGCTATTAAATGCCACCATATTTCCGACATGATGATGATGAAGAATTTTCCACTTCTCGAGAAACTATGCGACAGGATTTTCAAAACTGATTTTGCGATTATTTAACGCGGCGTGTGTATGAGTCACGGAATCCTCCAATCAGGACCCTTAAAATAAAGGTCTGTCGGTGTTGTAGAACAATAACAGTTTATTCTACTGTTTCCAGGGAATATACAAAGTCCATATGCAACCACATGTATGGGATATCAACGCCTCCTCCACGCGTAAACCTAATGCGTCTTATAATCGCACTGTAGTGATGAAATAATATGTACTGCTAAATATCTGAACTAAAAACATTTTTCTGTGTATACACCAACTACTTTATAAAACTCCTGAAAACTGCTTAATCTGTTCAGCCGCACACTGTACTTAGATGAAACTAAAAACCAATTTGACGCTTATCTGGTTCACAGCGCCTGCTAATTTTTTAATTAAAATGAGTAAGTTTCATGGGTCTGTTTTAAAAATGAAATATTACTCAATAGAACGAAAAATCCCTTCGCCCTTCATTTCACATCAATGATGCAATGTTCGATTGCTGACGTACCAAGGTGCATTTACAAGCATTCTGAGTGTTTTAGATTGAAATCGTTGGATTATGTTGACTTTGTATTTGCAAGAGCAGCTCCATAGCTCAATTCCATATGTCCAAATTGGCTTTATTATTGCTTTTTAGGGTAAGATTTTGTTTTCAAGCGATAAACACGATTTTATCCCCAGTGACCAGTACATTTTTCTCAGTCGCAGGTCGGATTCCTTCCTTTTATTTAATATATATTTTTCCACGTTATTTTCTTGTCCAAATATAGACCCAGATAGCGAACTTGTTTGATTGTGGGATTTCTATATTGTGTCGGGACACTGATGGACATTTTGAACGGTTAAGTTGACTTGAGTACTTTTCGCTTCATTGACTTTGATCCGCCATTTATTGAGCCATACTTGAAGGAGGCATAAATGGGTTTGAAGGTGTGTTGAGATAGGAGGAAGGTGTCGTCAGCAAAGGTGCCTATATATGTGTCAGCTGTTGTGGGTATTCCCGCTGTATATAATTGATATAGTATAGGTCCCAGCACACTTTCCTGTGGTACACTGGAGGTAATTGGATTGATTAGAGAATAGCATTGACCATATTTTATTTGAGAGAATATGTCGGACAAGTATGACTTCATAAGAAAGTAAATTTCGCTTGATAGAGATGACTTTATATTGTATATACCATCGTGCCAGACCTCTGAACCGAACTGATTTTCCCAGCAAGATGATCTACATGGTGAGTCAACTTTATGAATTTGCTATCAATCTGAAGATAAGATAAGCGAATAAAAAGGGGACATGATTCGACACGAAAGATTCAATGAAAATGAAATATATAGTGGTAATAATTAATTAGACCATTAAATTGTTTTGTTATAAATTGAATTGTAGCAGCAGGAGCTTACAAAGCGGAAATGGCGCCGAGCTCTGTTTCTTTGTTGAAAGCCGAAATAGGAAATGCGCGCGCGTAAGGAATTCAGTTTTTTTTTTTTAGGGCAACAAAATACATGAGTGTAATCCACGTTGGGCAACTCCCCTTTAATAGCATAGGAGGGGATTTTAAAGGGGGGATGCGGAAGGGTAGAAGAAGGTAGCCAATGGCTAACTAGGGCCCCCGGGCTATATTTTAAGGATCCTACCCGGGATTCGCCTAAAGAAATGCAGCGAAAACACTAGAAAAACCTGCATCAGGTAGGTCGGGCATTGGGTACTTGTCCCACGCCCTTCCGATGGCGGGAGAGGAGTTTGCTGTGGGGACGCAGTATTCCCTTCTCCGTGCCTCGACCAGTTTAGGAGGCAGCTAGCCGACTATTCCAATGGGAATAGCGGATACTCTTACCATATGCCCCAGGTCTGTGACCCCGGAACATACACCTCTCAAAACAGGCCGAGGTCTGGAATCGGCGATGATATAAAAATGAGGATAAAATTTGAGTACGAGAGACATAATACAGTTCAGTTCTCGTAGAGCAACAAACAGTTAAGTCTGCAAATATAAATTACAAATCGTGAGTTCCTGTATTGAAGCAAGAAAATAGTTGTACGGAGAGATTTTCATAACAATTTGCAAACTGGGAAGCAAAAGGTTGTTTCACGCTGATGGAACAATTTTCTCATTGAGGAATCCGGCATCCGCTAGCTGACCAGAAAGGGGAGGCTCATCCGAGGTTACAGATAGCTGAGGACGAAAAATTCAAGCGTATGTATTAAAATTGCAATGAAGTAGGGTCTGTGTAAAAAAATAGCTTTTTAGTGTGGTAGTTTTAAAGATACAAGAGAGAGATCTGGTACCAGACAGATATTCCGTGAGTAACAATATTTTGATATAAATTAATTAATAAATTAAAGTAATTAAAAGGGTAGAGACAAATTTCGTTCAGTTTTCATTTCGTTCAGCTTTCTTTTCACTTATTGTCATATTGTTTTAGGTTAACTTTTTATATTTTGAATTGTCAGTTTATACATTCATTTTGTTTTAATTATCAAACCCAGTAGTGACCCAGAGATGAGAGATTCGACGAATTTGATAGTAATGATATAAGAACTGTATGTTCATAGATGCCGCGAATTAATAAATGAAAATTAAAGTATTTGTTTTAAATGGATGAAATTCGGCATGAAAATAGGTCTTGTAAATTGAAAAATTTATCAACAATAATAAATTTATTTTAAGCTTAATAAATGTTGTTAATTGATCATTTAATTAAAGCCTTCCAGTTGTTTATTACAATATATAAAACAAATAGCGGAAGACACGTTCACACCTGGTTTACCAGTCGGGTAATTATGGGGAAATAAGCTAGACTCCATAATAAGTGGTATTATAAATAATGCATAAAGGCCTTTGCAATTCATGTAAGTGATTTAATTTTGGCATATTTTGGCTACCATCCCAGAATTTCAGATTTTTGGGAATAATGTTTTCGTTTATTATTTTATCTTAGAAAATTTGAATAGTATATTTTGTGGGCAAGTAAATAATATAAAATAAAAAATACATTAATCATAACAACCCTTAAAATTTATTTAACGTACGATTACTTTGTTCCTGTAATCGACCAGTTACTTCACAATCTGCCAGTATCGTGTCGGTTATTCCGACCAGCATTATTGTCTCAGGCTGGCAGACAGGGCAACGTAAACAAGTATAGTAGGACTGACGTGCCAACCGTTCTATTACATAATTAACAAGGGAAGCATACACAAACCGGTGTTAGCAAGACAATCATCCGTCTGCGGCGTCAGCAGAAAACAACGCAGCGCGGGGGTGGGGGCGTGTTAACGCTGGTTAATTGCGTCAACCAGGCTTGTCCACGTATGTTACTCTTCTCAACGCTCCACGTGAAGAATAAATCAGTGCTTCATTTTACGCTGTTTTGGATATATGTGGTTGAATGTTGTTAGGGTCATATTAAAATTTTGAATCTAAATTACAACTGAAAATATGAGAGAATTTTATGACAAATAGTTGTATCTACAGGCTGTAATTAACTTTCACATGGGCTTTTTCTACTTTCATGCGGCCAACAACAAATTGCAGTTGACGAAATATCCGCAATATATGAAAATTCTTTGAAATTTGCAGAATTACATTCTTGCAGTTGCCAACAATTTTTTACGCGAAGTAATTAAAATTCGGGTTATACAATTTATAAGGAAGGAACTTAAATATGAACACTCATATATTAGCCTAGCTAAATTTACAGTACCGTCAACCAATAACGAAACCGAAACATATTGAGTTTATAGAAAATTCTAGCAATTACTATTGTTTTTTCGAATGTTTTGAAAATATTTGAAATATGGGAATGACAGGGGGGAAAAGAATTTTAATTTAATTTACAGGCTGAGTGCAAAATCCTTTCCTGATTTATGTCGATTGTGAAGGATTAACACAATGTGTAATTTGGTTCCATTAACTGTTATCGGCCATTTCTTTTCAGCGTAAAATTTTCTATAGGCGCGAGCCCCAGACATTTTTAAAAATTCGTTTTTATTATTCTTAAAAACTTTTATCTTTCGATTATACAGTTAATATATTAAGTTAATTATTTACAAGTATTCACTACAATTATGGTAAATAATTTACACTGGACTTGTGTAGGTGAAATGTCCAGTGACTTTGCAGCCCTTGAGTTCATAGTTTGTAGTTCTGAGGGGTTTGGGGTGTAGGATGCGAAGGTTTGTAGTGTTGAGTAGACAGTGGAATAGGTGGGTTATCGAGCAGGAATATTGTATTGGTATTGATGAGAAGAGGTTTTATCGGGATGTGCCTGTGTTGGGGGGGGGGAGGGTGTATGAGGCCTATTGGGAGTTTGAGCGGTTTGAGAGTGACGGGGGACGATGGCTTTGAATGTATCCCATGGTCGGATTTGGGTGATTTATGGTACTTTTGATTAGGGAGGATATGGATTTATTGATTATTGTGATGTTTGTAGGTTTTGGATGTCTTTGTGGATTGTTAAGTTTCTTAGGAACCACGGAGCATTGGTAATTTCGCGAAGGATTTTGTTTTGGGTAATTTGGAGATTTTGTGTGTGGGCTTTGGCGGTGGAGTCCCAGGTAGGGCAGGCGTAGGACCAGTTGGGTTGGATGAGGGAGAGATAATTAGTTGGATAGTCCTGTTTGAGACTGTGGAGTTTTTGTTTAGTAGTATGTATAGGGTTTTGAATTTATTGTTAATTTATCCCCAGACATGAAGACAATCAACATATTGGTATAATAACAGTGTAAATAGTTTACTTTGAGTATTTTCATTCCCTTTTGAGCTTTGGCATCACAAAACGGCACAAAACTTATCAAGTTGCAAAAGCGTTCCATTACAATACTTTCTAGTACAGGTTATACGTCTAGTTACAATCCATTTCTCAAAAGTTTGCAATTACTAACTCTAGCCAGATTATATATACACGAAATTTTAAAGTTCGTAAAGCGGAAACATGGGATCTGTTTCAAACGAATGGTGAATTTCACGAACATGAACTAAGAAATCGCTCAGCTCTAAGATCGCACAAGCATCTACCGGACAACTATTCACCATCCAGGAATAGTTAGTTTATACAGGAGTCTGCTTCCAGAGGGAAAGAACAATAAAAACTACAAGAGTTTTGGGAATCAGACTATTTGATTGAAATACGCGTTTTACTCAGAACAGAAGTTTATTTATCATTGCCCTAAAAATAAAAATCTTTGGTACAGCACATGTGTGAACTGTGAATATTTTTAAAGTATTTATTTCATAACTTGCTTTCTTTCTGTTTAGATTTTCCTGATTTTTCTTTGTTTGTTTCGTGTACGCAAGGGCAGATTCCTCGTCGTTCAGTTCCGTGAAATAAATAGTTTTCACTTCTTTCTCGTGTGTTTATTATCGCGTGCTGTGGAGTTCAATATTTAGTGATTTGAGATAGTTATCTAAATAATTTTTCTCCTGAATGTGTGAGTAATTCGTATTCATACTCTGTATATATTATCTTACACCCTTAGTATTGTTAAAGGATTTTTTGTAAATGATATTACGTAAATGTTATATTATGTTTAAGTTATGTAGGATTGGAAAATTTGTGTGCCCGGAACGCGTAACCTCATCAATATTATTTACTAGCTGGATACTTGCGTTGCGCGTGTACTTATTTATATAAATAGAAACAGTATTTAATTCGATCTTAATCTTTAGTTAAGAATTGATTTAACCTAAATATAAATGTCCCTAGTTCCGTACATACTTTTTACCGATAGTGCATTAACTGAACAGCTATAAAATATATAAAATGAAATCTTTAGTCATTACGAAAGATTAAATTTATGAAATTGTTATCTACATTCACAATGTTATCAAATAGTCTCTATATACTTAATATGGCACTTAATATACATTTTCCGTAAGGATCGTAAAATATTTCGTATTGTTTTTTATCATTCGATGGAGAATTACTGGATAAAATAATACTTTTTATGCAATGTAAATATTTCTGCTTTTATAACGGAAAAAGGGATCTATTTACTTTGTTCGTCGCGTTGTAACGACTCTCTATCGCGTGACGTCATGACGCGCAGTAATTTAACACAAAATTATCATGTTTTTCAGTTTTAATTATTTCTACTTTTATGCTACCCCACAGTACCGTTTCTCGTGATTTTAAGAATATCTGTTCTCGTGTTTAAATATGTATAGAGAATAACGTAAATACATACATACTTTGATATATACAAACATACATACTATTTTTATTATATTGTTGTAGATTATAATAATTACTTTGTAATAACCTGTGACGGTTCGTGCCTATGTACTACCATAAAAATTAATTTTTCTCAATTTTAAGAACCTTCATAAATATTGTGTTTTAACATTACGAATTTGTGCTTCGATATCAACTACTCGCCTTGCGGCGCATATGTCTTGGTAAATAAGCCAGCTGGATAGCTAGTGCTATCCGTCGATAGCACATGATCAGGAGTATTATTGACAACTGTGCATGCGCAGTGTACCTTACCACCCCTCTGCGCCACCCCTAAAGCTCCACAAACACTCATTTTCGTGCTACAAATCTGAGAGCACTTCAGAGCCGTGCCGTGCTATGATATAAATAGGCTGCCGCATCATAATCAATTAAATATAAATAAATTTGATATATTATCCAATTAAAAATATTATTTTATAATAGCTTATGTTTTTAAAAATATTCATTCATAAAAACAATCAGAATCTAAGGTTATTTTAAAGGAAACAACATTTAAGAGGCATCATAGTGCGAAAATATACCGAAAAACCCTGATGTAGCTTTTTCTGAAAATAAGTTTACTTAAAATATTTACCGAGAAAAACTACTTTTGGGTTAGAAATGATAAATTAGTCTGCGTTAAAAAATTAAACACTATTATAAATTATGTAGACAGAATTGGTAACACTGTTAGTCATGTAGTTTTAGTATTTTACATAGTTATCATCGTAAAAACTGGTTGCTTGTCGTGATGTAACACATATCTTCAAGAACTCACGAGCCGCCACTGGTATTGTCGTATCCTATTTTCTCATTAGACGACTGATGGAACAAATCAATCAAATAAAAAAGCAATGATACGAAAAGCTGAGAGAAATTTGTAACTATGGTGACATTCTCAGGGTTGGGAAGAATATTGTGTATGAAGCAAATGTGGATCTCGTTTCTCATAGATGCGCTGATTAAAAACTTACAGCATGAAATGCATGAAAGAAAAAAAATATGTATAATTATTTTACGTTTTTCACAATAAATTTTTGTAATCAAGGAAAGACTTTGTACCCACCCAGTATTTCTAAGTGTATTTGCGTTACCGATATTGCGGGCCGGCGCCGCGCTTTTAAGGGATTAGAAGGGAAGTCTGAAACAACTGCCGTTAAGTGTCTTGATGGCACCAAATTACCGCAGGACAATAATAAAGGAGAAAATAAATTAGTGACGAACAATTATTGTGATGAGCATGACATTAAAAGTCCAATCAGAAACAAAAAAATATCAAAGTGGTAATTGCGTAAAAAATCCCTAAATTTGATTCCTCATTCGATAATTTTTTAAAAAAATAAACCATGGGAGATGAAATCAATTGCAGGATGGAACTTAAAGTTTGTTAGGGAATGGAGAAGGAAGAGTAGCAACAGTTCACAGATCTGGAGATAAGCTGAGACTAGCTGAAGGGTTGGAAAATAGTTTTATGATTAGCAATTTTGCTACTTATCGTTAAATAAGATGAAAGCAGAGAAAACCTTACATGGTCCTAGAGGTTTTCAATGTTATTCATAGTATCCCTACATCAGACCGTACAAATAAATATTTTAATCTTTTAATCAAAACAGAGTGTATATATGTATATGTGTGTGTTTGTTTGTATATATGTTCCGCATACAAATCTACAGCCTTGAAGCAATTTTCACCAAATTTTGTACACGTGTTCCTTGCGACCAGGAAACAAAACTCTAAGGGGTAAGACACGTCTAACCACGACCAGGAGCGGGGGTATATATAAACATGTTAAAACGGCCGATATTTAAGTCGGAAAAATATTTATAGAGGTCAAAGAGATTGATACTGTTTCTACTGATGTTATCTGTGTACAATTTCAACACCTTAATGGGAAAGGAGCAGCCTTAGGGGTGTTGGTGATGGGTTGTTACATAAAAATAAAGCAAAAACTACGAAGGTTGGAGACAAATCCAGGGTCGTGGATGCCGCTGATTTTATTTATGACCACCAAAGCAATGCGCGGGAGTTGGAGGGGCTGGGGTAGAAATTTTCAAACATGTTAACCGACAGATATTTGCGTCGAATAAATATATTTCGGGATTAATGAGGTTCATATACATGTTGTCTATGTGTAATTTGAACCCCTTTCGGCATGGAAGGTGAGCAAATTTAGCGATGGGGTTCGAGGTGAGTTATATGAAAATAACGCAAAAGCAATCCATGGCACCCAGCTTGTACTTAAATAAAAATTCAATTGCAGCTCAAGAATATGCGTAGTAAGAAATATAAAAATATGTTTATATTGTTAATTTTAATAATTAACCATAATATTTTTTATAGTTATCAGATCGAAATAAAAACTAATTAATAATTTTCAGAACCTATTATTTAAATATAAATTAAAGATTAGAAAAATAATTTGTTTTCTTTCCACTCTATGGCTGATTAAAAACAATGGGGTAAATATTACTAAAATGAACAATTTATTAATTATCATTCTGTTAATATAAATTTTATATTCTTGAAGAAAAATATTTTTAAATTTTTATCATAGATATTTATATATCAAACTATATATTTTATTAAACAATAAATATTTTAATATTATTTTTTAGATACAATTTCTGTGGATTCCAACTGTTACCAAAAATGTTGCCTGGTATAAATGTGTTTGGAGAAACAATTGAGTCATTTTTATGATAAACAGGGACTATTATATAATTCTGCTAAGAGAAATTACTCGGTTGGAATACACAGAGAATATCATCAATTATCTACACCGGGAAGCCTTCCGTCTATAATTTTTAATATTTATATAAATTCAGTATATGAAACTCTAGCGGAAATGTAAATACAATTTGTATCTTTCATTATTTTAATTAATTTGTTATCTACACCGGGAAGCCTTCCGTCTATAATTTTTAATATTTATATAAATTCAGTATATGAAACTCTAGCGGAAATGTAAATACGATTTGTACCTTTCATTATTTTAATTAATTTGTTATCTACACCGGGAAGCCTTCCGTCTATAATTTTTAATATTTATATAAATTCAGTATATGAAACTCTAGCGGAAATGTAAATACAATTTGTACCTTTCATTATTTTAATTAATTTGCTTATAATCGTGTTTAGAAACAATATTAATTTTTTCTAATAATATTTGACGTGAATGCAATGTTCTTCTACATGTATTATTTAGAAACGGGTCCACTATGTAAAATGCGTTTAGTCGCCCGTAAAAGAAATAAATTGTACAGACGCAGCTGCAGGTACAGAAAATCAAAGGACGTTAACTTTATTACATTCCCCTCACTCAAAGGCAAAATTATGAAGTCTCATTTTAACCACAGCCCAGGAAATAAATGTGAACTTTACTTTCTGTACTTTCATACCGTTAAAATTTTTAATTGGCATTAACGTACGATATTATTCTAAATGCTTGAGTAATTTTTTACACTACAGTAAACAGTCTTTCTTTGAATGCTCAATTGTTTTTAAAAATTTAATATAATTATACAAGGAAACAACCGAATTAGTAAGTAACCAACAATTCTTCAGTTCAATATTAATAATATTGTGCAAATAAACATAAAATAAAAATAGAATTAGAATAATTTTTATTTTATTTTATTTCATTTTATTATCCTGTTATTACCAGAAATCGAACTGTATTCTACAGTAGCTTATTGATTAAAGATGTAATGCTTGGATAATATATACTTCTGAGGCTACGCGAATCATGATAACACGTCAGGATGAGATAAAATCGGGTATTGATAATGATCATATGAAAACACTTCTTAAAATATTATTAAATTTTTATTTATTTTTTCATTAGAAATTATAATATTGTTAATGTCATAATAATTTACTCTCATGGATATTTTCACATATTAATTACATTTAAAATAATGCTCTCTCTCTCTCTCTACACACACACACACACACACACACACATATATATATATATATATATATATATATATATATATATATATTCTTAAAAGCGGACAGAAAAGACGCATAATCAATAAATTACATCGTAATTAAAACAGAATTTACTTTATGACGAAATCAGGTTTTGATTTGAAAGCGTTTAAAGTTGTAATGAAAATATTTTGATTGCTAATGCATACGGATTTTTGCCAACTTTCTTCATGGGGTACGTGAATGCCTTGTGGTTTCAAAAATGCAGTTGAGATTATTTCAATTATTTGAGTGTTCATGAAGGATGTGTTTCAGGTTTCCACATCTTCCTTTTTTATATCTCTTGACTTATATTCAGCATTTTTATTTTCATTCTTAGTTCTGTTATCAGCCTACACGTTCTTAAGATGGCTTCACACTTTGGCGAATAAACCACAATGTCCTCGACGGTTTGGTCGGCCATATATTTGGTCGGTGATTTAGTCCGTGCAATTGTATTAGTATAAAATTCACAAGATAGCATTACAATACAATACTGATAAAAATCATGAATGGGTCATACATTCGTTGGGTTCTTTGTCAATGACAGCTTGCCAGCGTTCAGGTAGCAGTTCTACGTATACATCTACTGTAGAACAGTTGCGGTTTCGCGTTGATGAAATTTGTGAGCATGTTACTAAGAGATGCTTCATCATGAAACACTTGTCCGTGAATGATTTTTAACCGAGACAGGAAAAGATTCTGAAGGGGGCATGACTGATTAATATGATGGGAAAGGAAGTGTGATGATTCTGGCCCTATGTTGACGTGAATTTTTGGCGGGTAACAACACAAGTTTACCAGGTGTTTTGCTTTCGATAGAAACAGCGAGTCCTGTTAGCAGTTCAGCTGAGCCATTTTTTCCTCTTCTGCAACTTCATATATTGCCACCATTTATCGTCACTTGGGAAAATGTTCCCAAGGAATTCTTTTCTGACAACGACAAGCCAAATGGTCAGCAAGGACGAACATATTGTTATTCACTGATTTTTGTTCGAATCGCTTATCACATCTGATACCAATGTACTCGATTATTACACCTTACGCAATGAATCCAATGGTTATGTGATTGCATTTCATAATTTGCGCAAATTTCCGGGTTGTTCGAGAGGATTGTTGTAAACCAACTGATTTATTTAGTATAATCAAAAAGAGAAGCT
This sequence comes from Zhengitettix transpicula, assembly GCA_037074705.1. NCBI lineage: Eukaryota > Metazoa > Arthropoda > Insecta > Orthoptera > Tetrigidae > Zhengitettix > Zhengitettix transpicula. Next base: position 198,837,683 of record CM073591.1, on the reverse strand, counting down.
CTTCCAGAACGTGGTTGATCACACTAGTCGAATTTTACTTCTCGGAAACGTGATAACCATTTTCGTGCCGCCCTCTCAGCAAATGGATACGACAAATTATTTTCGCAATATATGCTAGATTCTCGATTAAACTCAAAAAGTAAAATGTGTCAAAAGTGTTCAATTTTCTCTACTTGACAATCCATACTGATTAGCCTTTAAAATGGCCAGCAATCGGCAACAATGGAACTCCAAAGAGAAGAAAACCAATTGAAAAACAAAGGCTCCACAAGCGGTGGTGCCAATCCAATGAAGAACGGCACGGTCTTATGCACCGACGCATTATTAGTCTGAGACAATCAGTATCTGATGAGAAAGTTTGCTGTGCAACAAATACAATCTGGTTTCGAGGGACTGGAAATAGTGAGAATTTTTTAGAAATTTGTAATCATAACAGAAGGATGAAATCAGAAGGATGAAATGTAGGCATGATCAGAAATAGCTTTGAAGTCGAGAGGGCTGATGCAGTAACGCGAAATACTGAGGACTCATTACTGACTGATGCAAACAGAATTAAGACAAAGCTTATTATTTATCTGAGATTTAAAATGATTTTGTTGTCTTTGCTCAAACCAAATTGCATCATTCGAATTTTCTCATTTAATTATAATGATGTGACAGCTCTTCTCACATTACTCTCTGGTATAAATGTGTGTTACTTGCTTTTAACGCGGCACACTCCACAGCAAACCCCTCTCCCACCATCGGAAGGGCGTGGGACAATTAAAAAATGCCCGACCTACCTGATGCTGGTTTTTTTAGGGGTTTCCCTGCATCACTTTGAGGCGAATTGCCGGGTAGAATCCTTAAAACATAGCCCGGGGGCCATAGTTAACCCTTGGCTACCTTGCTCTACCTTTCCGCATCTCCCCTTTCACTCCTTTTCCTATGTTATAAGAGGGGAGTTGCCACTATGTGGATTACCCTATACATAGCCTGTCTACACCTACAAAAATAAATTCTCTCTTTTTTTTTTACTAAGGTTCTCACAAGCCGAGGTAGGTGAAAAATCTTCAAAAGGGCGCCGGTAGCAGTCCGCACTACGCGGTAGTATGGGTTTCTTACCCACTAAAAAACACCTCCGTTTCCATCGAAGACCGAAGTACCTCGGCATGTTTAGAGAGGTGTATGTTCTGCTGTCGCAGACCCTGGACTCATGGTAAGAGTTGTTCTGTATTCCCATTGGAACAATCAGCCAGCTGCGTCCTTAACTGGTGAAGGCACAGAGAGGGGAATACTGCGCCCATACAGCAAATCCCTCTCCCGCCATCGGAAGGGCGTGGGACAATTACCAAATGCTCGACCTACCTAATGCAGGGTTTTTATAGGGGTTTCCCTGCTTCACTTTTTGGCGAATGGCGAGTAGGATTCTTAAACTATAACAGGCAGTGCACTCTGGTTTGATGCTCTTTCACATGTTCACATTATATACTGTACTACGCTTAAATAAAAAAATTATACGCCACAAATAGGTGACTCTCATGTTCAAGAACGTATGATAACATAACAACAAATACATCACATATGAAAATAAACACTCAACTTAGGCGACCCTGCAAACGTCTAAACTAAGTCAACTCCCTTAGCTTTCTTACACCATATATGAAGCGGTTAATGCTAGAGTGGGCTAACCCCCCCCCCCTCACCACCTATCTGAACCTATTTGACATAATGGGGGATTTTAGTCTTTGTTTTATATTTATGTCATCTTCTATCCCACAAAAAAATATTGATTTTACAAATCTAAACTATATTGATTTTACATTTTAAATTAATTCCTCGGATTTTGTGAGAACTCTCAATTTCAGGGCCACTTATCAGGCCTCTAATAGAGATAGTATAAAAAAATGAAATTTTATTTTACAATAAAAAGCTATTATTAAATTGAAAAGTTATATAATTCTAATTCTATCTAAATCTGACGGTAGATGATGTTTTCTTACTTACAACACTTTTCACTAACAGGCTATTAGACAGATTCTACTGTCCTATATTTTTCAATCACTTAAGAAAATTTTCGGTGCCTTCCTTCTTTTCTGAATATCTAATTGTTATCAGATCACATACCGCTCACTGAATAACTGATTTAACATTCTCCTTTCTCAATATCTGCCAATCAATGGGAACTGGCAACGAGAAACTTGCAGCTAGAAAATGGGAAACTGGCGACTCCCATCTGACAAACACTTAAGTCCTGGCAACTCGCTTCTCTACTCTCTCTCGCTCTCTCTCTCTCTCTCTCTCTCTCTCTCTCTCTCTCTCTCTCTCTGTCTCCAAGAACTCTCTCCGCTAAAGTCCTCTATATATGCCTACCTCGTAGCAAGCATTCTCGGCTCTGCATTCTCGCCAACAATACAGCAGTTATGTACAATGCAATGGCTTCAGAGTTACACCATATATATATATATATATATATATATATATATATATTGTAGCAATAGTTAATTAGGCCATTAATTGTTTGGACATAAAATTTGAATTGTTTGATAAATCCATTTAGCGGTCTGATCTAACAAAGCAGCAATGGAGAAGCGAGCTCGCTTGCTTTGTCGAAAAGTCAAAAATGGTGTATGTGCGCTCAAACTCGAGAGCACTAGAATAGTTAGTTGGCGGAGAAACATTACGAGGAGCAGAACAAGTAATATAACTTGAGCAGAGACTAGACATCGTCAATGTATAACTAGTTAAAGTTATAAATTAATACAAAGAAAACATTCGCGGAAGTATTGCAGCGTAAATATTGGAAAGTAAGAGCAGTTTTCGTCAGAATAGAACTTTCCAAAATCTTCGTGGAGAAATTAATCCAGGAGAACATTGGTAAATTATTGTGGAGCGGAGCAGTCAACGGAATACAGCCAATCTTGCCAAATTTTAAAGTGAAGTGTAGTATCAGTGAAAACCGAGGCCTGATATTAAAGAATTAAAGAGTTCAAAAGTGTCCGAACGAGGTAAAATTGATTGTTCTGGTACCAGACCAACATAATTTTGAATAATATTGTAAACGCTAATTAAAGGATAAAGTCAGATTTCGTTCACTTTTAATTGTCAATCAAAGTTAATTTCTGTACTTTTAATTTCTTTCATTCTATCGACATATTGTTTAGGTAAATTGTGAACTGTTTTGTTAATAAGGTTTTAAATCAATTTTTTGTGTTCATTGTCAAATCCCAGTAAAGATTCTGAGAGGACAGATCTCAAATTTTGTTTGTATTTATCTTTTATTGCCACAAAATAAAATAAAAATATTTTTGTTTGTTAATTGTTTAAACATTTCATTTAATAAACGCCTTACATTTATTTATTACAATATATATATATATAAATATATTTATTTATGTATATATTGTAGTAATTAAAAAGAAATAATTAATTAATGAACAAGATTTTTGTACTTGTATTCTTGGCGGCGTAAACACACGAGTTGTATATAAGAATATGGGGCGTAAATACCTGCTTGCTGGGATTGTCGAAGTACATTTTGTGAGATGCGCGGAGCTTCAGTGTGTTTTTGGGAGGCAAAGCCGGAGGTAGTAAGAAAACTAAAAAATTATGTAAGTGTTGATCTGAAGAGACATTTAATGTCAAGATACTATCTGGACTCTGGAGTGTTATCCTGGAATGGAAATGGAGTATTTTGTAAGGTTCAGATCCGTAAATTGTATGAAAACCTGCCAAGTTCAGAGCACACAATAACAACACTTGATGCGCAGCCTCTTTTCGTATAGGTAACAAATTTTAATTGTAGGGAAAATTAATGAATGATACGTCGCGCAAAGATTATTTAACCTTTTAGTTTGGTCGTATTATCTCATCAGCAAGCAGAAAGTGTTTCCTAGTAAATTCTATGTATTATGGCCTGTTTATAGAGTGTTAATAATAATCGTGTTAGTGCGTACGAACCCATTCCTTGGTACAACAAAACTTTAAGGTAAACTGAACAACTTATTATCTGTAAACCCCACAATAAATGATATTTTATCGTCAGATTTTCGGAGTTCAAAATTTCCGAGTTCAGATTTCATATTTTATATTGTACTGATTGTTTCAAAATTAATGTTTAAATAACATTGTAAATTTAATTGTTTAACATATATATTCTTTATTGAAGGCCCGATGGTCGACCCAGAGATCTAGCCTATATATATTGTCAAGTTTGTAATATGTAATATAACTTCAATAATTTGTTTTAATAAATTAATCCATTTGTATACTCAAATTATTGATTTTTTTTAAAAATCCAATCATTAAATTTTAATTTGCTGATCATTTATAAGTAGTTACTACAAAATTGGAACCTCAACGTGGGACTTTGTTTTAAATAAATTGTATTTTAAATAAATACTGCAATATATTATGGCGTCGAATACAGCGTTTCAAAGAGCATCTATATTATTTTGCAAGGAAAAAGAATTTTATAAGTGCTAGGACTCAAGTTCCCGCTTCTAATTGCTTGGTCTCTTTCTTCCTCTTATAAAAACAATATTCATAAGCATTTTAATATTCTCAGCAAATGACAAGTTTCAACCCTCGTCACTCCCATTCTCAGCGCCATAGTGTTAGCGGTATACAGACAGAAAAATTGCTGTATTTTCGGTCATTCTCAATGTTAAAACTGGATAATGCGTTGGTAAAAGAATTAAATTGCCTCAATGCCCTTGGCTACCTTCCTCTACCCTTCCGCATCCCCCCTTTCAAATCCCTTCCTATGCTATTAAAGGGGAGTTGCCCAACGCGGATTACCCTCATGTAGCCTGTAGCCCTAAAAAAAAATCGATGCCGACCAAGATAAACTGCGAGAGGTTTCTCTCGCAGGTAACCTGCAAGGGATGTTCTCTCGCAGGCAGAACCTTGTAGGAGAGATACGAAGGGGCTACCTTTGGGGATTGCAGGTTTTCCTAGGGTTTTCCCTGCATTTCTTTAGGCGAATGCCGGGTAGGATCCTTAAACCATAGCCCGGGGGCCCTAGTTAACCCTTGGCTACCTTCCTCTACCCTTCCGCATCCACCCTTTCAAATCCCTTCCTATGCTATTAAAGGGGAGTTGCCCTAAGTGGATTACCCTCATGTAGCCTGTTGCCCTAAAAAAAAGGATGCCTTTTCCTCTGCGTTTTTGAACTAAGGTTCCCACAAGCCGAGGCACCTCGGCCTGTTCTGAGAGGTGTATGTACCGGGGTCACAGACATTGGGCATACGGTAAGAGTTGTTCGCTATTCCCATTGGAATAGTCGGCCAGCTGCCTCCTAAAGTGGTCGAGGCACGGAGAAGGGAATGCTACGTCCCCACAGCAAACTCCTCTCCCGCTATCGGAAGGGCGTGGTATAAGTACCCAATGCCCGACCTAACTGATTCAGGTTTTTCTAGGGTTTTCCCTGCATTTCTTTAGGCGAATGCCGGGTAGGATCCTTAAAATATAGCCCGGGGGCCCTAGTAACCCTTGGCTACCTTCCTCTACCTCTACCCTTCCTATGATATTAAAGCGGAGTTGCCACTATGTGGATTATCCTCATGTAGCCTGTTGCCCAAAAAAAAAGCATTATTTTCAATAGAATGCTTCATGTTTTTCTATTACCAAAAAACTAAAACGTGAAAAATTTCGTGATTTTTAGGTCACAGAAACTTTTAACGACGCCTTTAGAATTGGAAAACTTGGTTTTTCACTAATGGCAACAACATACACAAGACGGAAAAGAAATACCCGATCTTTTGCTCGCGAAGGGATTTTTTTTTGGTGTCAGATACTGGGCTAAAGAGAAATATTTAGCCAGCTTATATGACTCACTTCCCTTCTCAACTGAATTAACAGTAAATCTGCAGGATAGAATATACGGAAATATATAAAATAATTGGTGTATTAGACACTACAAATTTAAGTAGTAAAAAGCAATTGACCTTACATATTAAATAGCAGAAAACAAATACTCCTTTATTCAATCATTCAATTGCTTTACCTTTCGGGGAGTCAAATGTCTTCTATATCTTCTCACACACTACAATTTTAGAACGAGGCGAATGCTGCCTTAGATAATATGTTGGGAAGGCTAATCCCAGTCGGGTTTTAGTGCTTTTCCTAGTCGGTATGAAGGGTTGGACGCTCATTGATTTGGAGCAGCGCACCAATGTTTAATCCGGCATTGTGAGTAACAGCCGAATTTCAAGAGGGAGACTCCAAGTGTTTGGGACAGCTTTGTCCTGCTCTATCAATAGGGCTATTAGTGCGGAACAGCGACAAAAAAAATTTGCCGTTGGCACTGATGAATGCCGTTCCATGGTCGGCATTCAACGTCGCAAAGCTCAGTCGTGTCTGTTTTACAGTTTTCATGCGCTTTCCTTTTGTGATATAATAATATTGAGCTATTATGGGACAGATCTGAATGAAAATAAATGTAATGCGAATGGTAAATTTTACGATTTCTTCTATATGCGATATATAATGCTTAATGTGATTTTAAAATACCATTAATGTACCAGGCTATTCAGTAAAGATTTTATCTCAATTTTAACAGAATTCCTGTCAGAAATATGATTTTTAGTTTTTAAATCAATCAGTATGTACTCAAAAATTTTGTTTAAGATTTAACTATTTTATGAATACGAAAGATAGCCAATTCAGACTAAAAGGTAATATAAAATATATTTTATGTTTACAATCTATCTCTTTCTTTATTTTAGTATAAATATGTTGTAATGATTAAAAAGGTTGTCTTAATTAATAGGAATAATTAACAAAATTATTATGAATTTAATAATTTATTGTGGATAATTACACATTATAAGCCTGGCTTTGCACGCCGAATTCCGTCAATTTAACAAACAAATATTTCAATTTTTATTTTATTAATTCGTGGCGTTCTATGAAAATACAGCTCTATATTTTTACAACCATCTACGTCGAATTTCTCTTTATCTCAGGGTCACCACTGGGTTTGATAGTAAGAACAAATACAATGAACTAAACTATTTGAAATTAACGGAATACAATATTAAATACAAAAATAAAAGAAAAACGAATGAAAAGAAAAACGCGAACGAAATCTGACTATACCCTTTAATTATCGTTTACAGTCATTAATAATTGTTTTGTACTCACGATAGTGCTACTGGTACCAGTTCGGACTCTTGCAGCTTGAAGTCAACACACACTAAACAAGCTATTATAGACTGATTATACTAATTACATTTTGAACACACGGTAGTTGCTCTGCATCTCTGCTGTCTTGGGACCTGGATTATCCTTCTCTCAGCCAGTTGCCGGACGTAGGTCTCCTCAAAGTCTCTCTATTCGAAAATTAGTTCAATTTGTGAAGCAAAACTTCTGCTTCCAAACTGCGATTTTATGAGTCTCTCCGTCAAAACTATTTACTTGCGTTTTATGTAAACTATTATATCTCGCCGTTGGACTTCCTAGATAGACCTATTCATAATTCTAGATCCGCAGACTTTTACTTTTTTTATTTCTCTACGTGGACCGAACTGCCACGTCCCATTTCTCGACGCAGACTCCACGCACACTTTTCTATTTCGCTCCTCGCCGGAGACTGAGTTCTCTAAGCGCGCGGTCTCCATTCTCCATTGTTAACAAAGAAAGATCCGCCGCGATTGTCGTCTTTAAGCACCCGTACCGCCAACAATTAAAACATAATATAATAGCCTGTTTAATTGGTATTACAATGTATATGTACTATTAGTTAACTTTCTAAAATTTTTATGAGAAATATGGTAGCAAAACTGTAATAGAGGTCAATGTTAATGATTGACCGCCAAGCAATGAGGGAGTCAATTATTATAATTAAATACTTATAAGAGCCGTTGTAAACTCTAATCAAATGAATTTGAGCTGAATTATACTGCGTTCATTTCTAGATAACAACTGAGGCATAATTTATATATGTTCTAGAACTCCATTTTCTGCCTTCTTGCACATTAATACTTCACATTCTCAAACAAAATGTTTTCACAAAATTATTTAATAATTCTGGCGTTCTTAAAACCCACACAACCATGTTTTACCGCCTCGAGTTTCTACCAAAGGGCAGATTCGTCGTCGTTCAGTTTCGTAAAGTGACTTTTCCGTCGTTTGTGTTTGTGCATCTTCCTTGTGTGAGTGTGTAAGGTTTAGTCTTTATTCGCGTGTTATGTATAATTCTATATTTTATGATAGTTAATTCTCTAAATATTTAGTTTTTATCTAGTTCGTATTTAATTTGTTTGAATATTGTAAATATTATATTATACCCGTAGTAATATTTCAGAATTTTTATTTTTATTATTATTACTATATAGTACTTTTAGTTATCTTGGATAGGAAAATTTGTGTTCCTGATTTTTAGTTATGTCTATTTTAACTTATAATTGTTATTAATTGTAGCTTCCAATAATTATATTGTAATTGTATGTAATGACATACCATTTCCTCATTCGACGACTGATGGAATAAATAAATCAAATCAAAAAAGAGGAAATAGGACAAGACAAGTCACTGTTGCTTAAATAGATAATTAATTAAAGTTATGAAAAATACATTCCTATATAGTGTAGTGATAATCCTCAGGTTTATTAAATGATGAAGTAAAGGGATATTTTACAGAATTTAATAATAATTTAACTGAACATGTGAAAAATAAAATAAATACAAATTATGCGTGTTCAGCTCGCCGGGCAAAACAATCGGATCCCTTAATCCCAAGTTAAACCATGGTTTACGGTAATTCCCCCAGGCGCGTCAAGGATTGAGACACTTGGCAGATACCTCGCGTTGATCTCTGGCCGTGATCATTGGACACCCTCGATCTCTCCGAGTCCTCTGGAAAACTGCAAGTTTGGGGCTGTACGTCCGTCCCTGGCGACGGTTCGTCGAGGAGTCTCTCTACACTTGCTTGACAGCCCTTTCGCTGGATGTGAAAAATCGATGGTCTCGATCGTCTTTGGATCGATCTTTCCTGAACCAAGAAATGTGATTGGTTCAGGTAGTCACGTGTTAATTCAATTTCTGGGATTTTTGGTGAGCCTTTTCCCACGGTGCGACAGTCCAAGTTACTTCCGAGGGTCAACACTCTACGTGTGTTGATTATTTCTCCGTCACGGCGGCGCCTGGTCAAATTTCAACTTGCCAAGCTCTCAACCCTTGCTAATATCTAATTGTATTAAAATGAAAAATCTATATATGTCAATAATTAAACAATCGCGCTACAATAGATGCAAAACTAAAAATATCCACAGACTACATGTATAAAATAATATGTAAAATAAAAAGCGTATAAATTAGAAAAGAATATATGAATTCGTAAGTACAAATACACAAAATTCAAAATAATAATAAAAAATAAGAGACTTTTTCATAAATGTATAAACAGGCGTTAAACAATGGATGAAAATTTAGTTGTTTCTCCCCATTAGTCCTCGAGAGAGGAGATGGATTCATCCATGCGTACCCACGGAAATTTTAGAAATTAAATTAAGCTTAGAAAAACATATTTAATAAAGCGCTAGACGCAGTTTTCCTCTAAATTATACACTTTATTCCATGTCTCGTTCTTAAACGGCAAATATCGCACCGATTGACGGCATACATGAAAAAGGGAAGTTAATTCAATTTAATTATAAGTGAAGAATTGAAACAGTAATTCCAGAAAGCTCTCCGTACAAAAGAATTTCGTATTTTGGCTGTCGTAGCAACTCTTTGTGGGAAAAGCTGCAACCGTCACAAAATTTTTTTACAATGCTTGACGCATTGGTTTAGTGTTCTTATGTCTTTATGAATCCCGAGAAAACTTCACCTAGTGTCTGTATGTTCGGTTAATTCACTAGGGAGACTATTATAGACATTTTTAGGGAATAACAAACGCTTGTTTCAAATAGAATAACACCGTCGACTGGAAGCTTGAAAGAAGACAACGTACTTACTTAAATTTTTATGTCTAATTTTGTATCTCCTCTAACCTACTTTCCAAAATAAATTATGAATCATTTCACGCTTTTCACGAAGAGGCTCATATGGTGAATGCAAGCTACTTCAGTCTAACAGATAATTTCAAATAACAATTCATTACATTAGCACTGATTCACTGGTGATGCACACATTGTCATTTTAAAAGGTTAACGATAATAGAAACAGTAATTAATTTTACTTACAAGCTTTTGATCTGAATTGTAAGTCCTAATTCTCAGAAGAGTACAAGAATTAACTAACATAGAAGATTTATAATCACTGATCTTAACGTGTGCATTTGAAACTGGTAGCAACCTTCTCTAAATCCTTTTCTAATTAATTTAACACAGCTCGTTGAATATGTGCGGGTCGTAATTGCTTGGCTGTACTTGATTGCAATGTATGAGTTTAAGCAGGCACGTATATTAAAAGATTAATTGTACCACAGCTTAGCCAACCTGAATAAATAATTCACAAAATATTGAAATGTATGTACATAAAATATTAAAATTCAATTTATTCTAATGACCTTTGTTAATTAAAATAAAATTCACAGCTTTATGACACTGTTTCTAAAGCAATGATTTATGATAGGAAAATTATGAGACAAAAAATAATTTTATTCTTAAATTTGGCTTGCTACCCGTCTAACGAAAACTTAGTATTGTTATATTTGAATTTCAATTACATTTAGAATGCTCGTTTCTAGTATTTTTTGAAAAATGAATAATGAAATATAATTACAAATATCATACCTAGTTAATTCACTCATGTCAAAAGTCATTAGCGTTACTTTTCGGACCAGTAGTTAGTATGTTTCCCGTTTGGTCAGTTTACGTGCTCTTGTCGAAGATTTTATTTATTTTAATTATAATTATTAGTTTAGTATTGTGGTGGGCTTTCTTAAAAATTTTGGATTTAAATGTTATTTTTAATATTACAAGATTTATTAGGCGCCACCTGCAGAGAAAATATTCTCTCGCAGTGAAATGAAATATTTAATTAAAAAGCAAACTAGAATTTATTTAAACAAAACCGAAATATCGGCCCACACATTATCTATAAAGAAAGATTTTCAGTATACCCAGGGATGCATGTAGTCCCTTTCTCAAGATTAACCGTGGTTTATCTGTAACAAACCGGCGCGCTACCAGGAAACATAGACCTATTGAGCAGCTCGGACACGGGTCGACTATCGTTGGTGACTGTAGCTGCAGCAGCAGACGGCCGAGACCCTACGTGCACACCCAAATTTCACAAGTCCACTATAGTTGCTGGAGACTCACTGTCCTCTGCTGATGGTCACTGACTGCCTCCGCTGATGGTCCTAGACTGCCTCTGCTGATGGTCACCGACTGTCCCTCCTGATGGTCACCGACTGCCTCCGCAGTCATAGACTGATCTCGTTTCGAGAGATGTCCCTCTCGGACCCCAAAAATAACTATGTCCTGATTGGTCCTAGTCGACACGTTACCCATACTTTATTCTAATTTAGGACCATACCTTCCCGGCCGTCTACCCCTTTTTTGACCGACCATGACCTTGTTTGCGGTACTCGTGGATTTTCCTAATCCGTCCCGCAATTGTCCTCTGTCAGCTACTCGGCACCGGCAAGCCACGTTTCCATTCTTCCAGGTAGAAATTTAGACAAAATTTTTTTAAAAAAACTTGATGATCAAGTTAAATGCGAAAAGCGCACCACAGTATCTAAAAATTCAACAGAATTATTCTAAGAAGAGTCATCGCTTTGCATTACAGAGGTCCCGAGTTTGAATCCCGGCATGGTATGGATGTTTGTGATCGCCCTGGTCATGAAAACTGGGTTTAAGACTGAGGGAGAATCGACACACTGATTATTTTAGGGTAACAGGCTACATGAGGGCAATCCACATGGTGGCAACTCCCCTTGAATAGCATAGGAAGGGATTTAAAAGGGGGGTTGCGGAAGGGTAGAGGATGGTAGCCAAGGGTTAACTGACTACGTGACAGTCCTAAATCCAGAATGTGTCATATAAACGACTAATAGTCGTCTCGGTTGGCCAAGGCCCTGCAAGGAATGTCAAGCCAAGGAGTAGTAGTATTCGAAGGAGGATGGATAAACAAATAGGCGGACACTTATCCGAAGACCATTTTGAATATAAGAAAGCAGAAGGAACAGGAGAAGAAATATTATCTCTGAGACAAGTGATATAGAAAAGGATGAAGAAAATCAAACCTACGTTCATAGAATTTGTCATTCATGATAATGTTAATTAAATGTTGTATTAAAATCCTTTACCAAATAAGTATCATATTAGAGAACGAACACTCATCTTTAACATCTACAATAGTGAAATTGGAATAATTCAGTACATTACTGTGGTGTGATTGTGTTCCTCGTTTATAATTTCTGGAAATAAAATTTTACAAATTGGCCTTAAAACCAGATACAAAGTGATCACAAAACGTAACAATAATTTACTTTCGTAAACAAAACAGAACACTGGGAAGTGGATTCTTCGGGAGAATAGGTTTTTTTGTCTCGACCACGCAGCGGGTGATCGGAGGAGCTGAAAGCGTCAGGACAGATGTGGGAGTATGCGTGGAAACAGTAGACGAGTAAGCTGCTTGTTTATAAACGGACTGGACGGTGGGAGAGGGGGGATCGAGTTTGGGAAGTTGCGTCTAGATGCAGACAAAATATGCTGTTATGCTCATATGTTTGAGTATTGCAGAGCTTCAGATCAAATAAGATCTGAAGGCGACGAATTGAAACGAGACTGCAGGGAAAGCCGTGGTGTGGCTATAAGTGACTGAAGGATTGAGAAATAAGTGATGAAATATCCTCTGAATGAAGATTTTATGAAGTAGAGTAAAGAAGGGAAGTTTTCCGATGACACTGGCTGAAGTTTACGAAAGAAAATCCCTCGATTGTCTATTATATCATTTATAAAACAATTTCAATTTTAATAAATAATGCAGTTTTTTCACCATTACCAGACAATATTTTGATTTATTTACGACAACGTTTTGTTATATGTTTGTACCTTCATCAGGTCTTTCCTGCGGAGAAGTTGTACAAAATAAATTTGTTTTATCAAGAAGTCAATGAATTTATATAAAAAAAGGTTGAACAAAAAACTTTATACTATTAACACAATTAAACTTAGAAATACTCACCTACATATGCTAAATGTTAAAAACAATTTTCAGTTCCTATTGGAAAAATCAGAAACTTTAGAAGTTTTTCCGAGGCAGTTATTCACAAAATTCACTTTTTTTTCAAACACTTTAATTAATTCATTGACTTCTTCATCATACAAATTTATTTTGTACAATTTCTCCGCAGGAAAAATCTGATGAATGTACAAACACGTACCGAAACGTTGTCGTAAATAATTAAAAATATTTTCTGGTAATGGTCAAAAAACTGTATTACGTATTTAATGTAAACAGACGTAAAAATATAATTTTTAAAATTTCAATTGTAATTTTCATGCTAGTTAGCTTTGTAATGAACACTGAGATATTTTTAATTTATTACATGTGTAATATTTTGGCATCTATAATTTGTCTATTCAAATAATTTTTTAATATTAAATTCAGTCAATATTATTAATGATTCAAATTCAATTGAGAGTATCGTTAAGGATCTTTACCCCAGTTACAAAGAGGAAACAGCTCATATCCAAAAACGTGTACGGCAAAGATACCTCGTCTCAATTCAATGTATAAGTACAGAAGGCGTTCGACAGGGCAAGAGAAAATTCAGCCATTGGAGCAACAATTCATGTTGACAAGTTAGACATGTGAAATTTCGCAGATAACACAGCAAAATTTGCAAAAAAAATAAGTTGACCTTCAAAACATCTTCAGCAGATTGTAAAAATATAGCAGCAGAAATTCAATATGCGAATAAGCATACGAAAAAAAAAATTATGGTCTGTATCAGGTAGAGAAAATCTTACAGCAGTAAAGTTAAGGAATGAAACAGAGGAAATAGTGAAGAGTTCAGTTATCTGGATTGCAAAATAACGAGCGAGGGAAGCAGCTGCAGAGAAATAATAAGCAGAATTACCAGGCAAAGATCGCATTTAATAATAATAAGAACTTTCTTACTACAAAAAGCATAAGTCTCGAAGTGAGGAAAAACTTGTTGAAACCTACGTGAGTACTGCATTCTACGTATCATTTTCAGTGATTTTATAGATCCAATTGAATATTCGAATTGAGTAACCGTTTGAACGATTTTCTGTCAAACGAATCACACAAAATGTGAATATTGCGTTCATGAAGGGACGCTCAAATTTTGCTACAAATTATCTTGTAGATCGCTGTCATAGCATTTCACTGTTTTCAACGTCTTGTAGTTAGTTTTCAATATTTTTGTCAGTCCTACATATATATATATATATATATATATATATATATATATATTAATATATGAGTGCATTATGTTTCACAATAATTTGAGATTATAGAGATTATATGTCTAATTGCATAAGCTACAAACATGAAATGTTTCTGTAGCGTTTGTTAATTGATGTGTTAGTACAGGATCATTGTCTCTATTGCACCTCTGTATAAATTCAGTAATTACGTCACGATTATTGAGTCTGAAATCATTTAGGGAATGTTAATTGACGATCTCATTACATGAAATTAATTAGTACCCTATCAGATTCCCCAGGGCTTGAGAGAGTAAGTTGAAGTACGGAACAACTGACAATCTCAAATTAACTGAACATAAAGTCTTCCATAGTTCCGCTTATTTGACACAAACTTCATAGAGTTTCCAGCTGAATTTCCATATTAAGTACGACACAGAGCTACATATTAATGCAGTTTCCAACATAACAAACAGCTTCACAATTCCGCTTTGTACGGACTTAATATCGTTTAATTATTAAATTTCATGCTCGTACCTATATCGTATAACAAACAAAAACTGAATATATATATGTATATATATAATGATTATCAAGATAATTAATTAAAGGAAAATATTAAACAAAATTTATTAATATTAAAAAACTTTTAATTGCCAAAGATTATTTTAACAGGTGTTTTTAGTTTTAGTTTTGCAAATGATTTGCCCTAGGTTGGCACGCCGAATTCAATCGTAATTTACAAAAAAATATATTTTATAATTCGTGGCGTTCAAAGTGAAATACAATCTTTTATATTTTACAAACAATCAAATTTAATAACTCTTCTTCTCAGGGTCTTTATTGGGTTTGATAAGTAAGAACAATCAAGGTTATAAATTAAATAATTAATAATTGAAATTGAAACAAACTGAATACGAAATATAAAAAAATAAAGAAACGAAACTGACTATACCCTTAATTACCGTTTACAGAATTTAATTATTTTGGTTTGTACTTACAAATGTCCTGCTGGTACAAGACTTAACGTTTTCGAAGCTTGGGGACACAATTCACAAAAAGGCCATTAACCACAGACTCTACACTTAAACAAACACACTGTTGTAATTCTTGGATTATTCCTCCAGGAACTCGATTATCTGCAACTCCGGTCAACCGTCGGACGTATTAAATTTCAATGCCTTTTTGCGGAAAATGTTATTTCGGAGCACGTATGTTTCTGAACTGGGCGCTAAACCTTTTGATTCAGCTTTTCAGATTTTTATATAACTTGCCTCTCCGTCCAGATCTTTTTACAAATGTAATGATTAACATATAAGTCTCTCTGTTGAATTACTAAGCCTGGACCACGCTGTTCGTACTCTGAAATTTTTGCTTCCTTTCTCGTCCACAATAATAGCCAGACTGCAACCAACTGACCTTCCGTACCATGCGCTGCTCACAACGAAGCTCGCCGACAAAGAGCTTGCCGTCATTGTTATACCTTTAAGATCGGTGCCGCTAAAAAATTCATTATAATTTAAACAATTAATGGCCTCCTTAATTAGTGTTACAATACATATATAGAGAAAAGTCAGTGAATCGTGAAAAATAGAACTTTTCCAGACGTTTTTTGTTCGTGTTCTGTCGTGGCAACAGCGTAATGTCAAATGTTACGCGCATTTGGAAAGTAGAACTATATCAGTTCGTCATGAGAGATCGAGTGTGGAGGTGTGAGTGCAGAGAATTCCCCAATGGGGAGAGAACGATGTAGTCTGAAGTCGGACAATACTATTGAAGTATTGAAAGTAACGTAATATTGAAGTTGTTGAGAAAGTTTAGTATAAAGAATGATTATTTCGTATATCGTTGTTAAAGATTAATATTGCAATTAAACAAGTTTGGCCGGAGTCCTACTAGAAGTACGAAGTTTTATAAAGAAATTTGGATATTGTAACTGGCTGGTGACTAGCGACGAACTACGTGGAGGTGTATTTAGAACAATATTCTAACGATTAAATTGCCTGGAGAAAGTATCTTGGTGAAACATCGTACCAGTTTAAGAGGAATTTCGTAGTTTGGCGCTTGAAATGCATTAATTTGAGGATGCTGTGATAGTGATTTGAAATATAATGGCCACTTCTCAAAAGTAAAAGTCTGCATTTGTTTAAAGTTTCGGGTTTTGTAAATCATGTGCAAGTGAAATTGAAGATTAATAAAACTGGTATGTAAAAGAGCTCTTTAGAATTTGATATATTTCTGGTAAACGTTGAATAATTAATAGTACTGTCAAATTTTGAATTTAATTGATTTTTTTTTCTGTATTTTGGGGAACATTTTAGTATAACATGGGGTAATTTAATCTGAATACTTTTTATTGTAAATTGAATAGTTAATTTTAATCCTATACTGTACCGAGGCCCTATAAAACGCTCTTAAATAAAATAAGACCCTAACTTAAATAAATCACTGTGGAAAATTTTTATGTAATCTTTGTATTATAAAGTAACGTGTATTTTGTATTAATAAATTCTTCATATCGTATTTTAATTAAAATTAAGTTTAATCATTTCTAAACCTGTCACTGGATCTAAAAAATTCCTATAAAATTTTATAAAATGAAAATTTCATTAATTTGGTTTAAACTGTCAAATAAAAAAATTTAAATTTCTTTAATTATTTCAAAAGTCAATATTACCTAAAATTGTTTTTCAAAGTAAATAGGTGGAGATCTACTTTATGTATATATATAAATATGAAAGTTTCCCCTCTCCAGTGGTGCGTAAAATATAAAATGCACTATAGAACCCTTTTGAAGGGCAACTTTCTCTATTAAGTAAAAAAATTAAAACGAGTCGTAAACAAGAAACACTGCTATGAATGAGATTGAAAATTAAGAGCATATAATTGTCCAAGACGTTAAAAAGAATTGATTATAAACAAAGGAAAGAATTTGTAAATGATTTTTGTTCATAATTAATTAATAACTGCCTTCTTGTTTATTTTATATTATTAAATGACACTATATTAACAACACGAAATCTGCTTGGTTCTTCTACTATTTCAAATGATACAGGAAGTAACTTACAATGTCTAATGGTTTAAGAGTTGGCGGCGTGTCGAGCAAACTCACAAATGCAATGATAAGAAATATGTATGAAAAACTATATGAAGTCAAGGATTCAATTTATTTTTGTGTAATATCTTCATGCAAGTACAAACTAAGAAAAACTTTTTTTAAGAACACACATCACTCTGACTGGTGACAAATAAACTTCACAAGGAAATATATATATATTCAAGTAATTTATAATTTACAATTGTGAAATCGGGCGTCCAATAAAACAATTACTAAAACAATTAAAATTTTGCTAAGAAAAACCACACGTTGACGACGCCAATTTTACATTAAAACAAATAAAATAATCGGATGTTTTAATTGAAATATTCAAGATTTAAAATATACAAACAAATTAATTTATTAAGGCAAATTATTTAAATCACATTACATATAAATACTTTCCAATAATACCGCGACTATTTCTCAGGGTCGATCACCAAACCTTCAATAAAGAATACTTATTAAACAATCAAATTCACAAAATTATCAAGGCATTAATTAAAACAATCAATAGAACATTACAATACAAAATATGAGATATGAAATTTAAAATCTGAACTCGAGACAGATAGTAAGTTGTGCAGTTTTACCTTAATGTTTTCTTGTACTAAGGACGTGGGCTCGTTCACACACACAATTATTATCTATAAAGACAGGCCATTATACACTGAATTTAATGGGCAACACATACTACTTGCTAAATTGACTCACTTCACTTGCTTCGCAGTTCCTTCTATCAAAATCCTACTACCACACTCAAAAGTTTGTTATCTGCTGGATGAAATAGCCTGATATATTCCGCCTCGGGGAAAATAATAGTCGGCGTTGTATCGTTGCAGTTATTCGCTCATGGACTCGAAAACCGTAGATAGTTCTGGATATTATAGCTCTTAGACTATATACAGTCACACACTTTCTGAATTTATGTCCTTTCTATACCGTCTCCTACCATACATTTTGGAACACTGCTCCCCACAAACTCGAGCTCTGCGCGTCTCGTAAAACGAACTTCGACAATCCCAGCAAGCTTGTATTATTGCCACATATTCTTGCATACAACTCGTGTGTTTTTACGCTGCCAACAATATGAGCGCTAATTTTGTTTATTATTCAATTATTTCCTTTTAATTACCACAATATATATTGTAATAACCACAATTACAAAATATTTAATTAAAGGAAATTTAACCCATGTTGTGGTATCCAATTTGTAATAACTAACTTTAAATAAGAAAGAAAGTAAATTTAAATTAAACCAAAAATTTAAATTTACAAAACAAAACAAATTTATTCACACAAAATACAATTTAAATCTCTACTTTATTTCGCTACATTTAGATATAATTTTACTAACAATTAATTTTACCTTTTGTGGCATTTAAGAAAATTTGTCTTTATTTTTTTTTTTACAAAGAATGAAAGTCAAAATCTCAGGGTCTCCACTAGGCCTGATAGAAAGAACAAAATCCAGTTACACTTGAAATTATTTTACATAATATAGAAATTTAATTTATTGAAGTTACTAGAAACGAAATATGACCTTTCATCTTTAATTTACGGTTTAAAAAATTATTTATTTTAAATTTCTACTTACAAGTTTTATGCTTTTGAGTTCGGGAACACACTTCACTTTAATAATGGCCACTCTGTTCATAAAATTTACACAGACACTTTTACTGACACACGTTTCACAACACAACACTATCCTTTCAGTATCCAAACTCCAGACTGCGGACTTCCTACTACTCGTATGGATGTTTAGCCCGCGGCCACCAATCAATTTGTCTAGTATGATTGACAATTCCAATGCGTTTTGTCTTATTTAAAATGTTCAGGATCTCTCCACATTCACCAAACAGAGTTCAATTCTGATGTTCAACTAATACTGCATCCAACTAAACCATTTGCCTCCCTCAGGATCCGCCTTTCAATTAACACATCCTCCTTCCTTGCGCTCTGGCACCCAACTAACTTGTTCGCTCGCTGGCTTCCAAACTAACTTATTTATCAGCTTCCCCTTCTCCAGAATATTCCTTTTTCCTACAGTTTTGATTTCCCACGTTTGGACATCATCCGGCTTTCCCACTCTCAGAAAGCTACTCAATATTTTTAGATAAACATTTTAGAATCTTATAATTGGATGTCAACAAAAAAGTATTGTCATCTGTCCTTTGGGGTTATGTTCCGATGTCCGTCAGACATTAGATCTAAAAACCTCTAAAGACCCCCAATTATAGTCCTCCCTTTGGTGAGCACTCATCCGCCGTCAATCATCATTTTTTATAAGAGCCATCCAAGATTCCCAGTCTGAGTTAGTAAACAGATTTTAAATAATTGCCGTCCCCTCTAGTCTGTGCCGTGAAACAAATATGATGAAATATAAACCAAATAATGGCCTTCTTAAATAGGTATTACAATATATTAAATCTCAGATAATCTACCTACCTATGAAGGGGAGAGGAGTTTCATAGCTTATCTGAAATTTAATAGTAGGCTAGGTATGTGATAAAATTTTCAGAAATGATATACTTCGTATTCGAGACAGTTGGACTTATCAACGTATTATTTGACTTAATCTAAGTAAGATGTCACAGGCATTATATTACAGAGTTTACAATAGAGCTTTCTTTTTAAACAATTGTGTTCTGAACAATTATAACAACCTCACTTCTTTTTGGACAAATGTTAAAAACTCCAGGCTATTACTCAGAAAAGTTTATTTCTATGTTTAAAATATATTATTCTTAACCAGATTGTTATATATCATAATTAAACTCAGATACTTCCAAAACAATCAAATTCCTTAACCCCAAATTCAACACCAGTATTGATTGTTTACTCATTAATTTTATATTAGTGCCTTTCACCCAATACTTCCTCCACCTTCACACGTACAACTTAGTTAACATAGTGAATATCATAATTAAAATCAGTGAGTTCTATAACCGGGAATTTGACAAAAAATCACGGTTGTTTCACGTTATATTTATGTCATTCTGCTCCACCCCTCCCTTAATGGTGCTGTTTATGGGTTGAAGTTATACACTTAAATCATAATTATTAACAAATCATATTAATCTCACCGAGCCCGAAAACTAATAATTCAACGCTAATATCGGTAGTTTTAGCATGTTTTTAAATTTCACCCCCGTTCACCCCTTAGGAGTTTCCTAACGCTTCGAAACCCCGACAGAAACCTTCACGGGCGTGCGCACAACAAGTCACCAAAAATTCAACGCAATCGGAAGAATTGATGAGAACGCATAGGGGTCACACACACATACATTCATTTTTATATATGTAGATATTGGTGACGGAGACAAATCCTTTGTTCACAACGCGACCTGTCTGATTATGAGAGATAGAGAATTAAAAATAAATCCGAAAAAAAAAATTGAATTAAACTGGAAATGTAAGATTAAAATTCCTGCAAAGAAATGAAGTATAGGCACCTCTGCTATTAGAATATTTTCAAATTTATGAAATTTTTGCAAAACTTGAAAATTTTTTACTATTAAAACATTTATAGGCATTTTTATTGACCAGTCCACATATTATACAAAGTCACATGTGTTTTACAAATTGATCTAAGAGGAGTAACCTCGGTGAGTTAGATTAATATATCCGTAAAGGACGAAAGCATCTTAATGACAGATGATCAATTTGTAAAACAATTGTGACTTTGTATAATATTCGGACTTATAAATAAAAAGTCTATAACTATTTTAATAATTCATTGATACCTGTCCTTTTGTAATTAATTTACTTTTTTCTATTTGAAAATTGTATAACCTTCAAGATTGTACTCAATGGAAATATATTTTTTATTATTTGATAACAAGTTTAGACACCTGAACATCGTGAAGGTTTTTTTTTCTTAAAAAAATAACATTCTTAGCTTCACTTGTTTCTTCGATTCCTGATCCTTGCGAAGAGTCGTTCCCTCCTCAGCGAGCCGTGAGCTGGCGCACAGAGGTGGAAGGGTTGTCGTTCAATGAGCTGCAGAGAGGCGTTTTACCTTATATGACTCTTTGGAGCCATTCGTTCCCTACTTCGGGGCGAGCGGGAAGCACTCCTTGAAACGACTCGTTCTATAGTGACCCATCTCAAAAGACATTAATAAATATACAACAACGTTTTAATGAAAGGAAAAGAAACAACCATAAAATCACTGTCTTTTAAACAGATAATGATGGATTATAATACTATTAGTATTCATACTAAGCTTGCAGTTTACATAATACATTTAATTAAAACTAAAAGTAACAAAAGTGACGTATCCTGTATTTTATAAATGAATTTGTGGAGTTAGATGCAAATATATTTCAAGTAATGTAAGCAATTTGATAGTATTATTATTACAACACTATAAATGTGTATTAAAAACAGGTCTGAATTGAAGTTGTTATTCGCGAACAATTTCGAGTTATTCCACACTTTTGATGATTAGATTCCAGCAGTGACTACTGAATACGCTTTAACTGTAATAGTATGAGTACGTTAAAAGCTTAATTCTAAGGTACACAATCTTATAACTAGTACGATTTGAATATCTGGATAAATTGTAAGGACTATTTCCACAGTGACTTTCGTTTGACGATTATTTTTTCTTTTGGACGGGTTACTAAGCAGTATTTATTGATTTTAACCCATTATATTTTTTTCACAAATAACAGAAAACAGCAAATTTTGATGAATTATTATTACATAACAGCCACGTTTAGTTAAAGGTCTCAGAAATTTATTCTTGTAATTGACAACAACAATGCGTGTAGAGGATGCTTGTTCCGTTTCTTTCCTTTAAGCATATAAAGCTATAAAGTTCAAATTGGTTCTTCACTGGCACAGTTAAGTTTGTGTTATTGTAGCAGCATTCTGTTTACAACTATTGTCCGCGCAGTACCTCGCAAAGGGCCACAAAAGGAAATACGCACTGCTGGAATCCGTCCAATAGAGTTAAGAGAATTGTATGTAACAGTTATAATACCTCAAATATCTACATCTCAGGACGAAATGTCTGTCCTCTCAAAATTTAATATATTTTAATGAAAATATAAAACGTCTGTGTCAGATGGACAGCAGCAATTACATAAGGAAGTTGAGGAAAAACAATATATAAAAGGTCTGTGTTAAAAATATTATTAATCATATAACTAAATAGGGAAAGAACAGTCATAAAATAAGCGATAAATAGATAGCACGCAATATTCCTACAATCCTTGTTGCTTTCGTCAAGTTTTTTAAAACGCAAGATTCTTAATTGCGACACTCCCCATAACGCCTTTACGGCTCTTGCGTTTTTTGAATCACCTGACGAATGTAACAAGGATTGCAGAAAGGTTGTGTGCTATTTATGTACCACGTATCTTAGTATTTTATTTGGTTATTATTTACGTATCTTAGTATTTTATTTGGCTATTATTTGTGCAATAAGTGAAGGAAATCTGTGGTATTTATGTTATCACTTAATGTTTTCAGTTTATTGTCTACTTCTTCAAATAATTGACATATTTTAATCCATGAAACTATACATATGTACGATGGTGGTAAGACAAGTCTACCACCCTCAGAACACGGGTGGAAATTCTTACACATGCTCAAATGGACGATATTTGCGTCGTATAGATATTTTTGGGTGTCAAAGAGATTGACAAGGAATGTTTTATTTGTATACTAGCTGGGTGCCCGGCGTTGCCCGAGATGTCATTTATCTATAACCATCGATAAAACTCCAATTTTGGTTGCTTTTGCGCTATTTTTATGTAAAGCTCCTCGAACCCTATCTCTAAATATGCTCATCTCCCATGCCGAAGGGGGATGAAGTCATTGACTAAATAAATCGGCCGTTTTTACATGTCAGAAGATGACCACCACCACAAATATGCGATAATGAAAAAGAATGTATTCCACGCAAAAATCGGCCGATTATATTGTCTGAAAATTTATTCCCCCGCACAACACCTCCCAAACCCGTCGCGTTACCCAGGTTGTCACATTAGATTCAGCGACATTCATAGTCTCTGAATTGATTCGAATCTCGGTTGTTTTTGCGGTTTTATATTTAACGTACCTCCACCCCAACCCTAAGCTTGCTCCCCCCACGGGGGATAAATTATACACAAACAACATCGGTATTAATACTATTAAAGTAATTAACCCCAGGAAATAATTATCACAAATATCGACCGTTTAACATGTTTGGAAATTATCACCCCGACCACTCCCACTTCGGGGACTTAAAGGTCAAGTTTAATGTCATAATTGAACTCAGTGACAATCCCGATAGTTTCTAATTTCTTTTTATGTAATGCCACTTCACGCCCACCCTTAAGGGTGCACCCTTGCGAGTCCGAAAGGGGTTGAAATTATACACAGAGAACATGTAGGGAAATTTTTTAATGTAATTCATCCCGAAATATATTTAATCGACGCAAAAAACAGCCGGTCAACTCATCCCAACCCAGCCGATACCCGCGCGTTGTCCAGATTGTCATAAATAAATTCAGCGACATCCATTACCTTCGATTTGAATCGAATTTCGGTTGTTATCCCGTTATTTTCAAGGAAATCCCCTCCACCCCCACCCCTATCATGCCTACAAACAACATCGGTAGAAATACTATCAACGTCAATGGTCCCGGCATTTATTTATTCCACGCTAATATCGATGATATAACATGTTATAAAATTTCCACCCCATCCAATCCCGGTTTTTGGGGTAAATGGCCAATTTGATGCTATAATTGAACTGGGCGACATGCATAACCTTGGATTTGACTCCAATCTCGGTTGTATTCGCGTTATTTTATTGCAGCGTTCCTCCACCCAACACCTAAAAGTGCTCTACTGATAAGCCCGAAAGGGGTTGAAGTTATAATCTGTGAAAATGTAGAGAAATCTCATTGATGTAATTCATCCCGAAAAATATTTAGTTGCAAAGTTGATTAAAATGTTTGACAATTTCCACCCCCGACCCTGGGAGGTTAATTGTTAGTTTATAGCATAATTAAACTCAGCGTTATTCATAACTTTGCTTTTGACTTCAGTCTCGTTTGTATTCGAGTTATTTTTTTGTAATATTCCTCCACCCACACCCCTAGAGTTCTCCTTTCCCATGCCGTAAAATGTTGAAATTTTACTCACATACATTGGTACAAACACTATTAATCACTTTTACCCGGAAAATATTTATCTGACTCAAATATCGGCTGTGTTACCATGTATGAAGATTTCCATCCCCAACCACTCCCGCTTGGGAGACTTAAACGGCAACTTGACTATCATAATTGAACTCACGGACAACCATAACCCTGGATTTGAGTCCAATCTCGATTGTGTTTGCTTTATTATTAAATAAATCTACTCCACCCCCACCCTTAAGAGTGCTCCACTCCAAAACCCGAATGAGTTTATATTAAACATATGGAACACGTAGAGAAATATAATAAATTTCAGCGAACCAGAAAAATATTTATTCGACACAAATATCGACTGCTTTACATGTTTGAAAATTTCAACCCCTGTCCATCCCCACTTGGGGAAGTTAAACTGTAACTTAAATGTCATAATTAAACACAGTAACAAATATAACCCCGGATTCGACTTGAAATGTGTTTGCGTAATTTCATGTAATGCCACTCCACCCCCAACTCTTAAGGGTGCGCCACTCCCATGCCTAAAAGAAGTTGAAATTATACACATATGAAGTGAAATTTTATACATGCTATTGAACCAGAATTATATTAATTCTACGCAAAAGTCGGTGGTTAGAATATTTGAAAATTTCTTTCCCCGCCCATCCCCTCTCATAACCGCCAATTCCCACTCATCCCCGTGAGTTTCTCAGTTTGTTATAAATAGTCTCAGCGACATCAATATCACCCAATTTGACTCGAATCTAGGTTGATTTGGCGTTAATTATATCAAACGTCCCTCAACCCAGACACATAAGGGTGCTTCCCTCACATTCCGAAAGGGGATGAAATTATACACAAACAACATCAGTAGTAATACTACCAATATAATTAACACAGAAAAATATTCATTCAACGCAAATATCTGCCGTGTTTGCATGTTCCAAAATTTCCACCCCGCTACCCTTGCATCTGAGGGGTAAATGCCAAGTTGAATGTCATAACTAAACTCAGTGACATCAATAACCTTCGATTTGACTTCAATCTCGGTTGTATTCGCGTTATTTTTCTGTAAAACAACTCCACCCCAAACCCTAAGGGTGCCCTTTTACCAGGGCGTAGGAGATGCAAATTATATTCAGATAACATCGGTAGAAACACTATCAATATCTTTGACCCCTAAAAATATTTATCCAAATCTAATACCTGCTGTTTTAGCATGTTTAAGTATTTCAACCCCCGTCCACCCCCCGCTTCAGGGGTTGGTAGACGCGTCTCACCCCGACAGTGTTGTTTTCCTGGTCGCAAAGAACCCGTGTACGAAATTTGGTGAAATTGGCTCCAGCGGTGTAGATTTGTATTCTCCACCCCAAACGCTAGGGGTGCTCTTTCCCCAGGGTGTAGAGGTTGAAAATTATATTCAGATATGATCAGTGGAAAGACTATAAATATCTTTGACCCCTAAAAATATTTATCCGACTGAAATATCGACTGTTTTAGCATGTTCAAATATTTCCACCCCCGTCCACCCCCGCTTCTGGGGTGGTAGGCGCGTCTCACCCCGACAGTGTTGTTTTTCTGGTCGCAAAGAACACGTGTACGAAATTTGGTGAAATTTGATCCACCGGTATAGATTTGTATTCTCCACCCCAAACCCTAAGGATGCCCTTTTCCCAGGGTGTAGGGGATGAAAATTATATTCAGAAAACATCGGTAGAAACACTATAAATATCTTGGACCCCTAAAAATTATTATCCGACTAAAATATCGGCTGTTTTAGCATGTTTAAATATTTCAACCCCCGTGCACCCCCGCTTCTGGGGGTGGTAGACATGTCTCACCCCGACAGTGTTTGTTTCCTGATCGTAAAGAACACGTGTACGAAATTTGGTGAAATTTGCTCTACCGGTGTAGATTTGTATAACGAACATACAAACATACAAACATACAAACATACAAACAAACATACAAACATACATACACTCTTTTTTATTTATAAGACTAGCTGGGTGCCCGGCGTTGCCCGAGATGTCATTTATCTATAACCATCCATAAGACTCCAATTTTGGTTACTTTTGCGCTATTTTTATGTAAAGCTCCTCGAACCCTATCCCTAAATGTGCTCATCTCCCATGCCGAAGGGTGATGAAGTCATTGACTAAATATATCGGCCGTTTTTACATGTTAGAAGATGACCACCCCCACAAATATGCGATAATGAAAAAGAATGTATTCCACGCAAAAATCGGCCGATTACATTGTCTGAAAATTTATTCCCCCGCCCAACACCTCCCAAACCCGTCGTGTTACCCAGGTTGTCACAATTAGATTCAGCGACATTCATAGTCTCGGAATTGATTCGATTCTCGGTTGTTGTTGCGGGATTTTATTTAACGTACCTCCACCCCACCCCTAAGCTTGCTCCCCTCACAGGGGTTAAATTATACACAAACAACATCGGTATAAATACTATCAAAGTAATTAACCCCAGGAAATAATTATCGCAAATATCGTCCGTCTAACATGTTTGAAATTTTTCACCCCCGACCACTCCCGCTTCGGGGACTTAAACGGTCAAGTTTAATGTCATAATTAAACTCAGTGACAATCCTGATAGTTTCTGGTTTCTTTTTATCTAATGATACTTCCACGCCAAGGGTGTACCCTTCCGAGTCCGAAAGGGGTTGAAATTATACACAGAGAACATGTAGGGAAATTTTATTAATCTAATTCATCCCTAAATATATTTAATTGACGCAAAAAACAGCCGGTCAACTCATCCCAACCCAGACGATACCCGCGCGTTGTCCAGATTGTCATAATTAAATTAAGGGACATCCATTACCTTCGATTTGACTCGAATCTCGATTGTTTTCCCGTTATTTTCAAGGAAATCCTCTCTAGCCCCACCCCTATCATGCCTACAAACAACATCGGTAGAAATACTATCAACGTCAATGGTCCCGGCAATTATTTATTCCACGCTAATATCGATGATTTAACATGTTAGAAAATTTCCATCCCATCCACTTCCGACCCTTGGGGCTAAATGGCCAATTTGATGATATAATTGAACTGGACGACATCCATAACCTTGGATTTGACTCCAATCTCGGTTGTATTCGCCATATTTTATTGCAGCGTTCCTCCAACCAACACCTAAAACTGCTTTACTGATAATCCCGACCCGTTTCTGGGGGTGGTAGACGCGTCTCACCCCGCCAGTGTTTTTTTTCTGGTCGTAAAGAACACGTGTACGAAATTTGATGAAATTTGCTCTACCGGTGTAGATTTGTATAACGAACATACAAACATACAAACAAACACACAAATATACAAACTTACAAATATACAAACATACATACATACATACACTCATTTTTATTTATAAAATTAAACGTCGTTATTAATGGAAACAACATCGGTTAAAATAGTATGAACAACACCACCCCTAAATCTGCTACTTTCCCGTGGTGGAAAAGGTTGAATTTTTACTCATATCACATCGGTAGAAACACTATAAATCTAGTATACCCATAAACACATAACATTTTGGCAGTTTTAGAATAATAGACAATTCTCACCCCCAGCCCTAAGCAAGCTCATCACTAATGTCTAAAGGGATTTATATTTTCAACAACACCCGTTGAAATAGTATTCACGTAATTCTCCTCCAAGAACGCGCAAGAACTGACTATTTGTCTTCCCTTCCAACCCCCACCTTTTCGGGTTAAATGGGCAATTAAAAATATTTATCCGAAGTAAACTCACTGACATCCATAACCTTCGAATTGACTCCAAACTCGGTTGTATTCGCGTTATTTTTCTGTAAAGCATCTCCACCCCAAACCCTAAATGTGCCCTTTTCCCAGGGCGTAGGAGATGAATATTATATTCAGATAACATCGGTAGAAACACAATCAATATCTTTGACCCCGAAAATATTTATCCAAACCTAATACCTGCTGTTTCAGCATGTTTAAATATTTCCACCCCCACTTCTGGGGTTTGTAGACGCGTCTCACCCCGACAGTGTTGTTTTCCTGGTCGCAAAGAACACGTGTACGAAACTTGGTGAAATTTGATCCACCGGTATAGATTTGTATTCTCCACCCCAAACGCTAGGGGTGCTCTTTCCCCAGGGTGTAGGGGTTGAAAATTATATTCAGATATCATCAGTGGAAACACTATAAATATCTTTGACCCCTAAAAATATTTATCCGACTGAAATATCGACTGTTTTAGCATGTTCAAATATTTCCACCCCAGTCCACCCCCGCTTCTGGGGGTGGTAGGCGCGTCTCACCCCGACAGTGTTTGTTTCCTGGTCGCAGAGAACACGTGCACGAAATTTGGTGAAATTTTAACCACCGGTATAGATTTGTATTATCCACCGCAAACGCTAGGGGTGCTCTTTCCCCAGGGTGTAGGGGATGAAAATTATATTCAGAAAACATCGGTAGAAACACCATCAATATCTTGTACCCCTAAAAATTATTATCCGACTAAAATATCGGCTGTTTTAGCATGTTTAAATATTTCAACCCCCGTGCAGCCCCGCTTCTGGGGGTGGTAGACGCGTCTCACCCCGACAGTGTTTGTTTCCTGGTCGCAAAGAACACGTGTACGAAATTTGGTGAAATTTGATCCACCGGTATAGATTTGTATTCTCCACCCCAAACCCTAAGGGTGCCCTTTTCCCAGGGTGTAGGGGATGAAAATTATATTCAGAAAACATCGGTTGAAACACCATCAATATCTTGGACCCATAAAAATATTTGTCCGACTGAAATATCGACTGTTTTAGCATGTTCAAATATTTCCACCCCAGTCCACCCCCGCTTCTGGGGGTGGTAGGCGCGTCTCACCCCGACAGTGTTTGTTTCCTGATCGCAGAGAACACGTGCACGAAATTTGGTGAAATTTTAACAACCGGTATAGATTTGTATTATCCACCGCAAACGCTAGGGGTGCTCTTTCCCCAGGGTGTTGGGGATGAAAATTATATTCAGAAAACATCGGTAGAAACACCATCAATATCTTGGACCCCTAAAAATTATTATCCGACTAAAATAACGACTGTTTTAGCATGTTTAAATACTTCAACCCCCGTGCATCCCCGCTTCTGGGGTTGGTAGACGCGTCTCACCCCAACAGTGTTTGTTTCCTGGTCGTAAAGAACACGTGTACAAAATTTGGTGAAATTTGCTCTACCGGTGTAGATTTGTATGAGGAACATACAAACAAATATATATATATATATATATATATATATATATATATATATATATATATATATATATACAAACACTCTGCTTTATTTATAAGATTGTCACTACTTTTGGCATAGGAAGGGAGCACCTTTAGGAGTAATGTTGGAGAGACGTTACAAGAAATAACGCGAATACAACCGAGATGGAAGTCTAATGCTGGGTTATGGATGTCATTGCGTTCAATGACATTCAACTTGCCGTTAAACCACTGGGGAGGGGTTGGTAATCATGTTAAAACAGTCGATAACTTTCATGGAAAGAAAGTTTTTCGGGATCAATGAGATAGTGTTTTTTTCGATGTTTGTGTATAATTTCAACCCCTTCAACATTTGACCTTTAGAGACGTTGTTGGAAGGGTGCTACATAAAAATAACGCGAAAACAACAGACATTCATGTCGAATACAGGTTTATAGAACTCGCTGAGTTTCATAATGATATTGTAAATGTCACTAGGAGTAGGGGTGGGAGAGGAAAACAATTTTCTGCGTGCAATATTAAAAACGTATAGTCATATTTTGTTCAGATAATACTCACTTTACGAATAAACTCTGTATCCGCTATAGAGGTGGGGTAGAAGGCGCTCTATATTATAGTGAGTATTTTTCAAACTTCTGGAGAAGTTTGAGTATTTTTGTATCTATTAAGTTATCAGGACTTTTCTTTCACACTCTTAAGGTACTGGAAGTATTTCTGATTCCTTTAATGTTCCCTAAGTTTTTTGTACTCTAAGAGGGTACAGAGACTCGTTTTGACTCCCTTAAGGAACTATTTTTGTGTTTCTTATATCAGTATTCTTGCTTCTGATATACAGGAAGTGTTTTATATCGCTTAAGGAACCGAAAGTAATTTTGATTCTTTTTTACTATCTTAAAGTATGGCAAGAATTTTGATTCTTTTAAGGTACCGATTTTTTTTACCCTCAATTGTACCGGCAGAATTTTTTTACTTTCTTGAGTTACTTGAAGAAAGTTTATCTCGTTTAGGACACCGGGGATATAATTTAACTCGCTTAATGTATTGTGTGCATTTTTGACTGATTTAGGGTACCGAGTATATTTTTTAAAATTATTTCTAAAAATGTTTGGTATGGATTGTATTAATGCTTCCCTAAAGGCACACATGGGATATGATGAAATTAGCAATCTCTCTGCATAGAGACTAACAGATTAATGTGGAATTAAATACACCTTCCGCCTTATATAAATAAGGCCGACCTTCCACCTAGTATATATATATATATATATATATATATATATATATATATATATATATAAATAAATTAGGTGGGAGGCCGGCGTTGCGCATGTATGTTTCTCGTATAAATTATACGACAAACATTTTTATCATTATCATAATGGTGTAAGTAATTTACAATTACACACAAATAAAATATTTGTTCTTCCACATTATCATTTTTAAATTTGTCTTCATCTGTTTCCAGTGGGATACGTTTCTGTCTTACGGAATATAGTAAGACAATATTTTCCACATGTAACTTCGATCTTAATCCGATTAACTATACTCTGACGTAAATATAAAAATACTTGTATATCCCCCTGCAAAATTTTGGATCGTTTTCTAAATTCATAATTAGATTGAAAGTAAAGTGAATTTGTTAATTTAGTCACATTAAAACCAAAGTTATTAACTCCTGGTGTCTGATCAGAGCGAATCTTTTTAAGCTTAGCAGGGAATTTATTACTTTTTAAACAGACAGATCGTATATATATCGTACCAAGGACGATTTTACGAGCCAGCCCAGCAAACTTTATCTAACTGTATTCGAGAGGGAAACGAGAATGAAAAATGGCCTTTTAGCGGTAACGTTATCTTCCGCATCGTGTTCTGGAAAATGTTATATGACAGCGGGAATCGGAGCGAGAATTGAGGAGGCTGTAATGAATTAACTGAATTTGTGGCTTGTCTCCCCCTGCAAATTGTTACAAAGGGTTTCCTTAACATTCTCAGTTGAAATGACATTCGTATTCTCGACGATTCTCAAATATTTTCAGATATATTTTCACGTTAAAAATGGCATCCTAATACAATTATTTTATGGGAATAATTTCCCCGATAATGTTTTACTCGTCACGGCAATCTTATTACTTTAATTTCAGCCACACACCTTACCCTGAAAACATAAAAATAAACGCCATCCGTAACCACTAAACGATACCAAACTATTTATTTTATTTTATTTGCGTACTCACATTATATAACAATTTCACAGAAATGGGATAACTGAAAAGGAAAATATATTTTACGTTATTTATTGCAGTTCCCTCAATCTTATAATATTTATATAGATATAAATTAGTTGAAGGAAAAGTTAAGTTGTAAAATTGATTTTGTGTTCAATTGTTGTTTTATTGTTTTCATAAAATTTGAAGGCATTATGTATTTCTACGCCGAATTTGTTTGTATTTAAAAATATATATCTGCCAAATAACATCACAGAATCAATTAGGTTCGCTAACAGAAGTTTCAAGTTTCCCCATCACCGTAATGGCTCCAGAAACTCCGGTCAAAATCTTTCAAGTCAAGAGCAATCTCGTAGCCATCCCAAGCAAGGGGCTGCCAGTTATAAATTAGTGCTGATTCCTACCAGTAAAACTTGACTCATAGGTGAAATTACGTAGTTCTTAAACGTGCATTTAGTTTTAGCGTTACATATCAAGATTTACAGGAAATTTAATATAAATGAAACTCATTTAATAAATATTAGAAGTAGATGTTAAAACTTCTATATTTGCAAATGAAAGTCCTTATGGAACCGTATATATTTCTAATTTATCGAAATAAAACGTGTTATACTGTTATCCTCTGCTACACATCTACTGTTATATATTAACCTTCTATACATGTTTATTCACAGGACCGTGGGGTGGATCATAATAAAATTACCGGTAATAACAGAACTGGCATAGAGTATCATTGAATTTCGTATATTGAAGGCTTAACTAATTGTAAAGACATTTAGAGACATATATGATATTAAAATAACATATTAATTAGTTAATTTTTTATAGGTCCGGCTAATTGAGGGTAACCCATGTGGTGGCAACTCCCCTTTAATAGCATAGGAAGGGAATGAAAAGAGGGGATGCGGAAGGATAGACGAAGGTAGCCAAGGGTTAACTAGGGCCACTGGGCAAATAGTTTAAGGATCCTAAAAGTGATGCACTAACCCAGAATATAAAAATCGCACTAAGAAGATAATAGTTATTGAAATGTTGGAAAAAATATTAAGTGTCCTTAGGTGACGTAGAAAACCTGAATTAGGTAGGTTTGGCTCTTGGTACTTGTCCCACGGCGGGATAGGCGTTTACTGTGCGGACGCAGCATACCCTTGTAATGTTTAAAATTCCCGCTGCCACCAATTAAAGATATAATTCCGCTGCCACCATATAATAATCGAATTTCCCCTGGTCTCGCTAACATGAGATATTTAAGAAGAAATTGAAACTTGGGTCCGGAGTCGCACTCGCGCTAAGTCGCACTCTATAATAGCTTAAAGGCTTAGATAAATAACATGAGGCTTTAGTTCATTAGAATAAGAAAGAAGTTTTATTAACCTTAGTCTACAGCCGAGAGCGAAGACAATAACATGAAAATAGAAGACAGAGTGGCATATGTATCACGTTAAAGTAATATGCAGAGACTTTCTTACATCAGAGAAGTCTGGCCTTTTTATACAAGTGTTCATTCACCAATAAACATTCAAGTATCTCCTGCTCTGTGTAGGAGGAGGTACCTTCTTCACAGAGCCTCATTGTCGACACTTACCCCTTACTCAGCAGGACACGAGGGATCTTATATATCTCTGTTGCTGAGTCGGAAATTCTAGAATGCTTACAAAGACATATTGTTTTCTGATGCTTACTCAGTGTTCGTGAGTGACCACAAAGACACTCTGTTTCCAATGCTCACTCAAAAATTCCAGAGCCACGAAGGTAGACCTTATATATATGTAATATATATTACACCCTTCTCCGTGCCTCGACCATTTTAGGAGGCAGTTGGCCGACTGTTCCAATGGGAACAATTGAAACTTTTATCTTATGGCCAAGGTCTGTGACCCCGGAACATAAATTTCTCAAAACAGGGGTCTCGGCTTGTGGGAACCGTAGTTTAAAAGCAGAGAGGGAAGAAGCATCTCCAAAGGTAGCCCTCTTCCTCTCTCCTAACAACAACTCTCACAGGAATTTCTGCAGATTAGTTAATAAGATTTACTTAAATTATACGATAACTGATGGAAATCATAAGGTGTATAAAGGTAAACGGTGTCATATTATATTTGTCATATAGTGACAATACTGAAAACTTGTAAATATAATCGTAGAACAAAACTGAAGGACACGCTTTCAACACTAAATTGCAGAACATTGGTCTCCCGTCAGAAATGTGAGACGTGAGACAATTCTTACAATTATTGCGCAACATTTCGTAGTGTGGAGGCTTTTGTAGATATGGTCCCCAATTATCTTCTGTGAGTTCTAGGGAACACTTCGTTAATTTATTTGTTTTTTGCTTGTTTATTTTGAAGATGTGTCGAACGAAAATAGTTTTTCAACTTTAAATAGTAGATTATATTGTGGGAAGTCACTAACCCAGAATATAAAAATCACACTAAGAAGATTATAGTTATTGAAATGTTGGCCAAAAATATTACGTGTCCTTAGGTGACGTAGAAAAAAACACACAATTTGAAAAAAGGCTCTTCATCGGGAGCATACAAAATTAGTCAGTCTAAGAATAGCGGGGCATTTCCTGTGAAAAATACTTGGTTTGTCTACAAATACCTGTTATTATTATTAGTAGGCCTAACAATTCTGAGATTTGTCTCAAGTCTACCATTTGAGAGACCAATGTTCTGCGATTTTGTTCTGAAAGCGTGTATATATTGTAGTAATTGGTAATTAAGGCATTGTTCTAATTGAGAAGTTGAATTGTAGAGGACTCATTATTGGTGGATATAGCGGACGCCGCAACAAACCGCCAAGGCAACGAAAGCATTGTTGATCGGTCGAGAAGGTTTTACGCGCTCAAAATTTACGAGACGAACGAACAGTCGGGCAGCAGACAGAAAATAGAACAGAACGAAAGAACGGACAGTCAGGCAATGAACGGCGAGGCATAAAGACCAGCAAAGTCTATTGTACAAAAGTAGTACAGTCAGGCAATGAACGGCGAAGTGTAAAGACCACAAAATTCTAATACACGAAAAGTTGAACAATTTAGTCAGTCAGCAGCGAGAATGAAAACGGTCTAATTTAAAGAACGAGAAAGTGTTCCAGTAACCAGTACCCTGTTATATCAAAAATGCAGAAAGTGAACTAGTCTTCAGTCAACAGACAAAACCAATGAGGGGCATTTTCAACAAAAATCTACGAGACCTACGAATCCAGTTTGCAGTAAATCATCGAGAATCGACAAATTTATTTTAAACCAACTAACAAACTACGCTAATTAGAGTCTGTGAACATTTAGAGTCTGTGAGCACTTAGAATCAGCGATATCCCCAAAATTGTGCACGAAAAGTTAAAATGAGACCTGGGCTGCCGTAAGTAGAAAGAAAACTTTAAAATCATTGTAAACCACGTTTAAAAGATAAACGTCAGATCGTTCTTTAATTATTGATAAAATGAGATCTTTAATTATTCAGACCATTTTTTATTTCTTGATAAAGATTGAAATTGTTTAAATTCAATCTTTAGTATTATTTCTTCAGCAACAAATTTCGTCTATGTTCAGACGCATTGATTCCCAGATAAAGTAAATGTAATTTTTGTGATTTTGTTTATATAAATTCTGCCATTATCAAACCCAGTTCAAGACCCTGAGATCCCAAATATTTTGTAATTTGAATATTTGTTTTAAAATTGTTAATAAATCTTGTTTAATAGTTTTCACGTAATAGTTTATTTTCATTTAAAAACGCCACATAATTCATATCCAGAATTATTGTCTAAAGATGCAAGCTATGTAAAGAAATTATTACAATATACAATAATTTGTCGTGCGAATCTATAGACATTGTCTAGATACAAAATCGCTCGATTTTGTGTACGAGTGTTAGGCCTCCGTTTCCAAGTAGACCAATTGCTGAAAATTTTGTTGAATTTCATTGGTTGGCCTCATCCAAGATGGTACGTCAGCTTGTTCGGCCTAATAATTTTGGTCGTCACTGGGACCTGTTTTAATTTCTTATTGTCCGCAGGGCCATTGTATTCTTTTTCCTTTGTCCCAAAAGGGACGCAGGCCACCTTGGAGTCTTGTCCCATCCACCTAATCAAACAACGGCTTCCGCCTCCCAAATAACTCGCTTTAATTACCATTCATTACAAACTAAAAACAGACATAAAAGGTTTTATTGATCATCTGTATAAAAATAGGAGCAAATTATTTCAATTAAGGGAAACATCGTTAGACTTTCACCATTTGTTAATTTGTTCATATTTAATTAGTCAAACCGTTTTAAATAAATAAGTTTTCAGGTAAGAAGTTAGTGATTCTAAAACGGAAGAAAGCTACGCGTGATGTATAACTTTTATCACAATATATTTATTAAACCGAGAACCAATTCTGTATATTATTAAGTGTTTTATGAATCATAAACAGCAGTTTTCAACGGTAATCCTCATAGTCCACTGAAATTCACGAACATCCATATATATCAACATAAAATCATGAAGATTATCATTTACTAATACATTAATATATATATATATATATATTGTAGTAACCACTTTTAGTTATAATAACAAAATACCAGCACGTTAGGACAAACAAATTATGTGGTATACACAGGAATTATTAAATGAATAAAGTAAGGAAGTCGAAACATATATTTTTTAAAAGATAACAAAAATTATTTATTTCACAAATTTGGTTTTAGTTAAATTTACATTTTAATATTTTAAGTTAATGCCACAGCTTTTATAAGAATATGTTAAATGGGTCTTTAATAAAGACAGTAAAAATGCATTTAAATTTACAATAACAATATTTTATACCAATAACAATCTGAAAAGTTATAGAAATATGGCGGTAAACGATATTTACGTGAAGGTTTACAGAAGAAAATTTTTTTTACATACCATATATTGTCAGCTGCTCTATTTCACTGGCAGCCCATAGCACTGATTTTATTCTCGTCTTACTTTCCAACACTTTGCAACATTTTCGATGCCTTTCTGCTTCGCTGAATTCGTATTGTCACTCTCTGTTTTTACTGGTTTTTATTTACAACACACGCTGCCGTCTGACTGCACTGTACTTTGACTGACTCAAGACCTCCTAAAACAAACTCTCCTCTCTGAATATCAGAGTTCTTTGCAGGCTCCCAAACACCTCTCGCTGCATATATGATTAACTTACTACATACTTCTTTCTGACTAAGTGTTTTACTGTACGTCTCCCAAACACACACTTCTCTCGAAATAAGTGAGTAACTGTATATCTGCGTGCCTGTCCACGCTTAAGTTCTGAGGGTCCTATATAAGCTTTTCGAAATTACATCTATCAAACATAATCGCCTCTGAATTCTTTCGCCAAACAATGATGTTCTTTACAATGCTCTGCCCTCAAAGTTACGCCGCCACGAATTAAATAAACATTTCATTACACATTTGTAATCTCAATATACTCTAGATTCAATTTAATCCTGTAACAATCATCACGCAGAATGCGTTAATGTTTGCCGAGGTTCGACCGTCTATATTACCAACCTCCACCTAATACTTCACCAAAGATATTACCAACATGAATTGAATTTCTCCATATTTTTTACACTTCATTAGACATAAAAAAGTGACCATACCAGCCAATTAACCAATTTGGTATCACTGCGTACATCACATTTTACTCCAAACTGCACATTCTACTAAATTCCAAACAATAATTCATTCAATTATAAAATTAAATCATTTAAAAAGTTTTGTATAAAAATCTAATGTATAGAATAGGTACATCATTGGTATTTAAAACCTATACATCAGCAAACAAAGTGCCTACAACACCTGATTCATGTTTTTTTTTATTCATGGAATCCTCCATATAATGATGTATACAAGAAAATTCCAAAACATCTAGTTTGTATCATGACTGATGTTTTTTAATTACTACTATGCTAGAATTTTACATTGTGTTAATATATTTACAAAGTATTTACAATAAATAAAGTGAATAATTAGCACACTGGCTTCTGTTGGTGAAGAGTGCAGTAACTTTCCAGCCCTTGACGCGGCTGTTTGTTGGCGGAAGGGGGGGGGGGGGGCTTTGTCTACGAATGTATTCTATGGTCGAATTTGGGTGATTTAGGAAACTTTCGTTTAGTGAGGATATGGATTTGTTGATTATTGTGCTGATGGTAGGGATTTGGATGTCGTTTTGGATTGCGGAATTTCTTTTGAGCCAAAGAACACTGGTAATGTAGCATTAAAATTTTTTTCGGGTAATTTAGGGTTTTTGCGAGTAGGTGTTGGCAGTGGAGCCCCAGATAGGGCAGGCGTAGGACCAGATGGGTTGGATTAGGAAGAGATAGATTAGCCGTTTAGTGTTGATTGAGAGTGGGATGTTTCTATTTAATAGTGGGTATAGGGTTTTGAATTTATTGTTAATGTTTGGGATGAGGTTATTAATCTGGGCTTGCCAGGGGTAGTTTTGGGTCTAGGGTGAATGTGGGAATAAGAGTTCCATTGAACGTGAGAGGGATTTGGACGTGTGGATTTCTTTATAGGGTAGGATAAAGAATTTGGAGGGGTTGTTGTTGACTATGCGTTGTTTGACTGATGTTCATACACTTTATCCCAGCCACATTCAGACTTATTTATATGTGTTCACAAAGTGGCATTATATTATCCTCATCATGTTATACAATCTCCTAATTCTTAACCCATATTTTAATCCTACCTCAAACTTCTCTATTACCTTTTCAATAACCCCATTACCAGGCTTAGAGATAGTTGTTATAATTTTCCATATTCATTTACTGTATATCCTCCTTAAACAATAGGTTTGCTTAAGGTACAACCCCATTAAAGTCTTCGGCTCACCGATAAATAAAGATATTATAAACACGACATGTTGATGATAGCAAAACATACTAGGATGAAGAGTAAACATACGTATATTAATATTTTCTGTATATCGTTGGTGGATGGGTTCGGGATTGTATATCGGTGAACTTTTCGAGTATTATGATGAACTATGTTTTGGATAAGGCCTTGGCGACTAGTCAGATCAAGTCTAAATTGTTTGTAAAGTTTGTGGATGATATATTTGCGGTGGTGAAGGTGGATGAGAGGAAACTTTGACTGAGAGTTTGAATGGGATACACCCCAAGATTAAATTCTATAGTGAGATGGAGGAAGGGGTAGGATCCATTTTTTGTATGTGACTGGGACCAGAGATAAGAATAAGTTGATAACAATCTGACATAGAAATGTCATGATCTCAGATTTAATGTTAAAGTATATGCGAAATCACCCCATTTATTATAAGTTAAATGTCGTGAACAATTTGACAGCAGGGAAATGTCTGTTACAGGTAAAACTGATAAATTATGAGGTAGTGAAAATTTTGAGAAATAATTGGTATGCAAAACGACTTACTGAGAAGGCATGGAACACCTGGAAAAGAAGATTCATGGAAATGTTTGTATATGATGGCGTTCAGATGATAGAGGCGAATAATGGCCATAAGTTAATAGGGTTGACGTAGGTATCATGAAATATTTTAAACCCGTTACAGAACCGTTTGTGAAGATTGGCAACTTTGAACAAGGTGACTAGATAATAAAGGTAATATGCACGAAAAAAAGAGTTAAGAATTTAGGATATAAGATATTTAAAAGAGATATCATGAAACTTCAGAGACATTATTGTGAATAATGGATTTAATAAAATCAATATGTTATGAGAGCCATAATCTAAATTAATTCATAATTAAATCATATAAAATATTAAATTGTT
Organism: Zhengitettix transpicula; assembly: GCA_037074705.1. Classification (NCBI taxonomy): domain Eukaryota; kingdom Metazoa; phylum Arthropoda; class Insecta; order Orthoptera; family Tetrigidae; genus Zhengitettix; species Zhengitettix transpicula. The sequence goes on along the minus strand of CM073591.1, from coordinate 198,797,872 downwards.
GCAGCACAACGTAAAGATTGTAAATCTATATACACAGGGAAGAGGAATGTGAATGTACAAAAGAGATTATGTAATCACAAAAATGTAAATTTCCAAACTAAAACGCCTACGGCTTTTTCAATTAATTTATTTAAAAATAACAGTGAATGGGGCGGGAATAAAGTGACTATCGTGAATGTACATCAGTCTTCTGCAAAATAGGCGTTTTGGAAGGTATTTATAAACCTGTACATCGTCATATGAAGGATGCCCTCAATAAAAAAAATGTGAATCAGGATTATAGGTGCCTTGTACGGTTATGGATACCAATGATGTTCCTATTCCCTTTATAGGATTTTTAAACAGAACCTGTGAAATGTTTAATTTTATAATTGAATGAATTATTATTATTAATAATGTAGTATATTTAAACAATCTATAAATATTAAAGCGGTTCTAATTGAATTATATGCGACGTGTGGGATAAATTTTAATGTGTGTAGAGTTACAAAATTGGATAATTTGGCTGATGTAATTAGTTTAGTATGTGCAGTACAAATGGTTAAAATATGGAGTAGAAAACAATTAAATTTATGTTGGTAATATCATTGGTGGAGGTTGGTAATACAGACGGTCGAACGTAGTAAACATTGACGCATTCTGCGTGTTGATTGTTATAGGGTTAAATTAATAAATCTATTAATAAACCAGATGATTTTTCTTGGATCGTTAAATTATTGAGATTAATCCACGAGGCATATTGACCACATTTGAGGTCCTTGTTGAGAAACTAACTAGAGACGAACATCGAATTCAGTTTTAATTACACAAACGTTTCAATTACACGTAAGTGATGCTAAAAATAGTTTGAATAGCAAAACCTAACATTCATTTTCGAACGTATTTCACAATCTGGAACTATAGGTAGCTTGAAAGCTGGAATGATAAAATTGTGAAAGTAAAATCAAACTTGAAAATGTTAATTAGATTAAATACCCAAATACAGACAAAATTAAATGATGATATAAATAACATGAAACGTTTCTGGGATCCTTGTCCCTTTAGTCAGGTAATTTGAAAAAACAAGAAAGTGCCGCAACCGCACTTTGTCAACTATATCGGAGACTGTACAAAAGAATTTTTATTATTATTACTAATTATTTTATTTTATACAGACGTATTATATTCTCATGTGAAAGTTATTTCAACCAGCCCGGTAACTATATAGGTATACTATATCATAGTCTACGATCGAAACCAGGTGGGTTCTTGAATTTAACCCCAGTAAGAATTATATGTATGTTATAGCACTTTGTATGTTGGGATACTGTAAGGTATATTTGTATAGTCATTATTACGTAACTGTACAATTTTTCGTGGCCTTGAAAGTATATATCTTTCTAATACTACTCTCAAATATCGAGCTCTCTATTGCATATATAAATTATTTCATACAGCCACACGAATTACGTATTTCGTGTCACATAAAAAGAGACTTTTTTCATCCATCTGTTTCTAGTAGTGTACTAATAACCATTTGAGGACAATTAATAAACTCGAGTTTCTATCAATGTGACAGGTTGCTAAAGATTCGCTCGTTTCTTTATTAGAAAAATAGTTCCAGAGGAAATTAATTTTTTGTGAAAATTTGGCTATTCAATTGAATTATAATAACATTATTACGATTATAACAAACTAAATAAATATTTATCTAAAATTTATATTAATATGCAGTTAGGTAAAATAGTAAAGCAAGATATTACCTTCAAATGGTTTTATTTTCTTCTTCATATATTTGATATTTTATGATGACTGTTTTTCGTTTATTTGATTTGTATCACTTCCCAAATTATTTTCATGATTTGCAATTTTTTATAAGAAATAAGAGACTTTTTAATAATTTTCCAAAAGAAAACAAATCAAGGGAAGTGAATTTGGGTAAACAGAGTAATTCGTTGTAACTGTTTTTACTTATTGTAAAAAAATGAATCCAATTTAATTCCAAGAATTACCTGTTAAAAGCAACTACTTCCCCGTATAGTTCAGCTTTTAGAACCTTCAGTGGTAGAAATATAATTACAAGTATAACTAATACAGTATGATTATTATTTTAGTTTCTTGTTAATAAATTTAATATTCGTAAATATAGAAGTATTGTGATTTAATGCTTCAATTAAATTCCAACTCAGAATAATTTATCTATTACATTATTTTATGTGACCTTTGAAATGAAATTTTTTTCTAACTAATCGTCGGAAGGAAAGATAATTGATGAGTAAGGTTTTTACGAAGTATTGTTTATGTGTAATTTATTTGGGAAACCAAAGTTTATATCAATAAATTGAATTAAATTTTTTAAATTTTAAAAGAAGTTATTCTAAATTCTAATTTAATTTAAGAAATATTTTGCTTTCTGTTCTAAAAATACTTATTTGACAGGAATATTAAATTATATCGATAATACACTATGCAACTGATGAATAAAAATAATGAAATTCGTTTTTATAAACATAACGTATCTTTCAGATGATGACAGATTAGCAGCTGTCTGGAACAGTTCTCTGATTTTTTATTCATCTAAGGCCGAAGTGCCTTCAATCTTGTTATTTATGACTGATCGGAATAACCATCAAAGGTTTAGATTCACCAAAAAAAACCTTCTATAAATGGCTGTTTTATTACACAATATAAATGTAATATATTATTCAGAGTTTGATAAATTTTTCTTGTATCTCGTTTTCAGTAAAAGTAATAAATTGAATTATTTTCAAATAAAGCAATTGTCTTGCTATTTCATGCGATGTTTTTGAGGTGTTTGAAATTCGTAAAATTTATAAACAAATAATGAAAGAAAGATAAGGTTGTCAAAGGACAATGTTTGCGTATTGATACGGATATAATTAAATATAGTTTTCCACGGACTGGAGGGAACAAGTAGAACGGCAACCAGACTCCCCCCAGGAGTTCTTCACTTTGCCCGCCAGAAATGGAATCGATTACCGGAGCACACGTAATTTGCAAGACGTTAATTACCCACATAATCTCTGGGGTAATTACCACAATGGGTCGTCCTGCCGAAAACAAGCTTGGGATCAGCCATGATATCTCCAGTCAAAGCTCTCGCCCAGAAATACGCTATTCTATACCAAAGTATCTTTTCTGGACATACAATTTTTATAAACCTAAGTATTAGATGCTTACAAAAATTAACATAGTGTGAGTTTCAGTTTGGTTTAGTCTAAAATCTATAAAATGGACGAAAGCGGAATTATTGTTTTCAGATATTAATATCATAATTACATTTCAGAGATTAGCACATCCTAGATAACACTATTTTTTTAAACGGAAGGACATGAGATAATCGATAATAAATTAATTTACGAAATAAAAGAAGGAATAAAGAAATATAAACTTATTACGTAAATCATTAATTGGAAACATTTAACGCATTTTCCCTTTGAATAAGTGTATTAGTAAAGTTGAGAGAAACATCTAAAAATTTCAGTATGCTATACGGGTCGTCAATTTCTAGTGTCTTACAGGCGTTAATTTTGTTTCTGTTAGAAGAATATCTAAATTTGAATGATTTGTGGTCATCTAAGTCCGCTTCAATTCTCGTGAAACTTTATCAGTTTCTAAATATGTTTAAAATAAGTGTAAACATTTAAACTCATCACTTTTCTAATGTATATAATTCATGGTCATCTTAAGTTTCATTATATTTAATTAAATGTTATTATTGACATTTACTCGAGGAAGTAACTGCAGAGATTTATTTTACTCTCGGAAATACATACTTTCGGTATTAACCTACCTCGTACAAAGTTATGGATTGCCACCTAGTCCGGCGACGTATTTTGAGCGTCCGTGGCAAGAGCTAACAACCTCCCCCTCATCTCCCCGGCCTCATCCGCAATCCTGCCCGCTGAATAAGAAGGAATAAAATTTCCGAATCCTTCTTGGTTTTAACATTAAGTGAATATAATATTTAGTGTATAAAATTTCTGAAAATTATCTGGGTTTATAATTTCTATCTCTACCTACAATATGGACACTGTTCCATTTGGTAGTGATTCGTTTAATAAATATGCTTAGAAATGACCAATTAAGATTCAAATATTTTAACAGTTATATTTATCTGACGTCCTTAAATAAATAAAATCGTCAACCTCTTTAGTGGTAAATTTATTATTAATTTAAAATTTTAAACGTTATAATAGAAAAAACATTCTCAAAGTTTCATTATTTAATTTATTAGCACATTTTCAGGTGCTGTAAAATCAATTAATTGATCTAATTTCAAAATTCGTGTTTCTAAAAGTTCCAACGATGCAAATTTTACAAACATGATAATTTATAATACAATTAATTAAAAATTTATTGAACATTAATTACAATTAATTACACGAAATGTAGAGGACATAAATTTCTTATATGCGATTTGCCCACACATTGCAGGCGAAAATTCTGTTATGTTTACAGGTGTTGAGAGAATTGTTACGTTTAAAGAAAAAATGGACATAAACTTATTTTCAATACATTAAATGGATACCAACAATAGAGAATCATAAGTTAAATTATTAGTATCATTTATTTAGGTCAATGGCCGAATCATTGGAACGAACATTACATGTTTCAATATTTCAGCGCTCAAAATGCCGCGCAGGGCAATAATTTGGACAGGTCCACAATAAAGTGTATAATTCTATAATTCTAGAGTCTGCTTGCTCCCACGATGCACAGTCCGGGCCCAGGATCGTACTTAGCGTAGACTTATGGCAAGGAAAAACGTCCTCCAGGAAGAAGGCGGCGTCTCCAGAGTGTCAGTCTCTCGTAAAAATCGTTCCCTAAATTTAGAAAACACTTAATGTCCAGGTTAAAGATTAAACAAATATTTGTCAAATAATTTAATCTGATTATGGCTTATTAAAATGGCCGCTCGATATTATATAAATGTCCCCTATGAAATTCAATAACGAAATAAAAAGCTAATAATCAGAATCAGATGTTTCAGTAGACAGGATGGTTGCGAGTTCAAACGGGATGAATGAATTAATAATTATTTATCAATTATTTTTTAAAATATTATTAAAGAATGTTAAGTAAAATAAAAAATATATATCCTTTATACAAACAAGTATGTTTAAATAATAAAAATTTCTAATCACGCGACCTAGACATCTTTTTGTTGACTGTAGGCTGCTAGTACAATAGAGGTAAAGGAAAACAAAACCTATTAATGTAACTGTCAAATTGGATAAGAATAATTATAAAATAACGGTATATTATGTCTGCATAAACATCGGATGTTACAATATATATATATATATATATATATATATATATATATATATATATATATATATATTGTAACTTCCCAACCACGCCAGGTGTCTATTACAGTGAAGTTCCCACCATGGCTAGCCCACAATATCCTAAGAACTTACCCGCTCTTCCAACTTCGCTTATAGAATTGTCCAAATCCCAACTACTCGGGTAGTGGGATATTAAGGTTGTGGGATCGGATATGCGATAGGGTAATCCATCGCATATAGCATATGAAAAGGACTGAAAGGGGGGATGAGGAATGGTAGGGCAAAGCAGCCAAGGGCTAACTAGGGCCTCCGGGCTATTGTTTAAGGATCCTACATGGCAATTCGCGTAAAAATGATGGTCGGGCATTTGAAACTTGTCCCACGACCTTCCAATGGCGCGAGCGGGAGATTTTCTGTGGGGGCACAGCATTTCCCTCTCCGTGCCTTGACCAGGATGTCTATTCCAGTTGACCTATTCCAATAGGCCTCGACTTGTTGGGAACCTGTGTTGCAGTATCATTTGACAGGTTTACATCATTCTTGTCTCCGTCTGTAAGATTATATTGTGACTAATTCTTTTCAACAAATAATTTGTTTTCTGCAAATTAAAAAAATCCGAGCCAAAGCTTTTCAAATCAGATTTCAGAACTCTCCCGTTTATTACAAATACAGTGGATAACAATGTGATGTTCCAAAAATACATCTTATTAGAAAAAGTTTAATCGGAAGACGTTCCACAGTTTTTTTCCCCCGATCAAAATCATGGTTTTGTAACGTCTGCAGTTTTTTTCAATATAGTGGATGGCAGGTTAATGGTGCTTACAAAAATTGTTTACAACTATATAATGTTTCATCGAAATTCGTTCGACAGCGGCTTTTAGATGACTTTGGTTTCGTATCCCTTAATGCATGGAACGTAAATATATACTAAACTCAGTGAATTATAATTAATTTAGGCCTATTTAAAAATTATTTTCTTTCTATCCAAGTATTAATATTATTTAATGAAATACACCTCTAGCTACGAATACATTTATTCTATTAACAGCGTAATCTCAGCAAACAGAAAGAAAGCTCGAAAAGCAATCTATTAACACCACCCTTGTATCAACATTTGGTATAAGTTATCCTACGCGAATAACCACCCCTTGACTAACAGCCGTAACTGGCGAGTCGACTTTAATTTGACATTTGTATGAGCACCCAGAAAGGCCCATTCAGTGAAAATTTAGTTGCTGACATTATAGGTCGTATTATGTAAATTGGACTTACTTAGTCATTTTGTATCTAATTAATTAGTTGATATTTTCCTGTAATAATCTTTTAATACTCTTAATTTCTATCATATTTCGGTTATGAGTGTATAAGGAAAAGTCTACATTGATAAAAAAAATGAAAATAGAAATAAAATTAATCCTATCCAATTTTTGGTTTTAAAATATGAGCATAAAAATGTGAAGCCTAAGTGAAATCTGTGCTCAGTAAACGTGGGACCCAAGGGGAACAAACTCTTCTATAACCTAAGGTTTTAATCATTTCTTGAACTGCACTATGTCGTACTGCAAATCGTCTGCGATTTAATTCACCGTGACAGGACTGTCTTCTCTTATGAACTGATCAAGTCTTTCCGAGGAAGCGGTACGAAGGCGACCGCTACGGAGTTCTTCTCGGATATTCGTGTTCTCATATTTGAAATGTTTTCTCTCTTTACACTGCAGTCGCCATTACAGACATGTCAGTATACACGTTGAAATTTGACGTAAATTTCAGCAGACTTTTCCTTTTTTGCAAGGAATTTATTGACAGCGCATTGTCGAAACGAAACATAGGTGTCATCTGCATTTTCAAATACTGCCCTTGGCCCCGTGGTAGAACGTTTCAATGTGTCAACATATGGTTTTCGAGTCTTTAGATATGTTTCTGCACTCGTTTTGATACATTTTTACCATTGAAACTGTACCATGAATAAAGTATAACCAGGTAAGATAAGCCTGTGAGAGCTGTTGTCTCTAAGGCAGAAAATATCTGGAGACACGCAGAGGGCTCCCTTTGGGGATGCCTTTTCCTGTCTCCGTTTTTGAACTAAGGTTCCCACAAGCCGAGGCACTTCGGCCTGTTTCGAGAAGTGTATTTTCCGGGGTTCACAGACCTTGGGCATACGGTAAGAGTTGTCCGCTATTCCCATTGGAATAGTCGGCCAGCTGCCTCTTAAACTGGTCGAGGCACGGAGAAGGGAATGCTGCGTCCCCACAGCAAACTCCTCTCCTGCTATCGGAAGGGCGTGGGACAAGTACCCAATGCCCGGCCTACCCGATGCAGGTTTTTCTAAGGTTTTCCCTGCATTTCTTTAGGCGAATGCCGGGTAGGATCCTTAAAAATATAGCCCGGGGGCCCCTAGTAACCCTTGGCTACCTTCCTCTACCCTTCCTCATCCCCCCTTTCAAATCCCTTCCTATGCTATTAACGGGGAGTTGCCCAATGTGGAGCACCCTCATGTAGCCTGTTGCCCTAAAAAATATATATATATTTGTAAACTCTTTATGCTAATTATTATTATATAATATACATAGAATTGGAATGTTTTGCATTAATTCACACTCTTTTTGGGGAATATTTCCACCTTTGAAGGTATTTATTTAAAATGTGGACTATATTTTCTGGAGTTGGTTAAATAATTTAATGTGGTATAGTTTTTATAATATTGTGTAAAAATTAATTGCTAATAGAGAAATTGCTATCAAGTTTTTCATTATCAAGATATTAATTTGTCAGGCGTTAAGAGTAATTATTCAACTTTTAAAGCAGACTATTTACCATATCAACAACTTGTAGTAAATAGTAAATAATGGTTATTGTAAACTCTTTATGCTAATTATTATTATATAAATAGAATAACATCTTAACAATTTCGCTAAATAAATTCCATAAGTTACATCAGTACTTCGTACAGTAAATTTACGTAGAAGGATATGAAATACTAATAATATTACCGAGGATAAGACTAAGAAGTAACGGCACTAGCATACAGCGCAGAAGAAGATATTACAAGAATCATTTTCGCGAGGAACGAATTTAAGTTCACTGTTGTTAAAAACGATTGTGGAAACAAGATTTATTGTTGCATGTACCAGAACAATCTTAATTCAAAATATCATCTGAAAAATCATCACGGGTGACGATAAGCGGCACTATTGGAGGAAAAACGTAAGCTCTACAATGTCGTAATAGAATATGTCCGCGGAGGAAAATTGGGGGAGATATATTAGGAGTGACTTCTTGAAAACTAGGGTTATTTCCGACCGAAGGAATCGAATATTGCAATAAATATAAACAGGGAACATCATTGTGGATTGATTGTTTTTATATGCTGTTTGGATAACATTTAACATTCAGTAGTCATTAATACCAACGTGTTCGGCTGATTGAACCTGTAACACCCAGATTTTGAATCTAAAATTAAATATATGAACTTGAGCTAGTGCTAAAAATTGATAAATTAAGAAAAAATAGTACTGCGATATGTGAAACGAAGTTTAGTTTAAGTAAATGCATTCGTTCATCTTTCACTTTCCTGGCTTTTCGATTAATAATTTTATGTAATGTTTGAAAATATATTTCGAACAAGCCCATGAAACAAAAACCACCACCTGAAAATAGGTATTTAATTACAATCACTCTGTAGCCAGATTTTTTCGCTTCATTTCAGACTTAGAAACATATCTATGAACTCTTCAAGTATTTCTTTTTCATAAATTCAAGAACCATCGTGGAAATTTAACTATTAATTTTATTCTCAGGTATGGTGTTACATTTTCTATGCTATTTTGCAGATCATTGTTCTCATAGTTTTAATAATGAAAACTCTTAACGTTTAGATAAAATGTGTGATAAATTTATTATTTGAGATAATGTTATTTTTACATTGTTTCTATGATGTATTTCAGGTAAGTTTGGCGTTTCCAGACTGATCATTGGTAACTTTGACGGCACTGCACGCATTATTAACGTTTTCTACAAAATGTGAGTAATTGTAAATAATTTCTGTTGCTCAATTTAAATTAATAAAATCATAGGTTTCAAATTTAAAATGAATATATTGCATCATTTGATTATTATATTTCATTTATTTAGAACAAAAACAATTTATATTATGAACTTTAAGTTAAATAAAAGTATCAAGAAATAACGTTACTACAAGATAGACAGTATTAGAAAACATATTTTAAATGAATAAATATATTTGAAAATATTTATTTTAAATCTAATCGGGGCACTACTTTAATGTGCACTATTAACAAACCATACTATTCCATGTGACTATTATATAACCTGTCTTTATATTTAAATATCCAGCTGAGAGCACAACAGGGTTTCCGTCGTTGTATTGAGGCAAAATTCATTCATCTCTTATTAACAAAAACTGCTTAAGCCAGCAAAATTGCTGCATTGCATTGCCTGATGACACTGTGCTCTGTTTAAATACGCAAATGTCTACAAATGCACCGTAAGCATTTTGGAACTGACAGTCTCACCACATTTCAGGAAATTTACTTAATTCTTTCGATTATTTTAGTACCTTAGGCTATACTGACGCTTCATTATGTATTTAATACATTTAATCTATATAAACAATAAACATAATAATCAGAAATATGAAACAAATTATAGTTTATACGTGTTACTCTTATAATGAATTTTATTTGAATGTTATAAACATTGAGGGTAATTATAAATTAATCAAAACATTTTAGGGTTCTAATTCCTCAACAGGAATGGTATGAAAGCGTTGAGTAGATATTCAGTATTATGAACTATGTTTCACATTTTGTACCACATAGTTGCGTCATATGTCACATTTAGTTAACACTGGGCCTTTAAATTAAAATTTGATTTTACAAATATAAAAGCAGTTATTACAATACATTTTCTAATTATACATTTTCCAAGATTCGCTGCACATTTCCGTGGTCTGACTTCTGTTTTTTTTAAAAAAATTATTGTTTATAGTCGCATCAACATAAAAGTCATTGGCGACTTACCATACCTACTATATGAAATTATTACAATTAGTTCATACTAACTATACATATTTATTATTAGTCTCAGATTCATTGTTTATATACATTAGATCTTGAATGCCGGTTTCCTTGCTAAACTTTAGTAGATTATTTATTTCCGCTGCTGAAGTACATATTTCCCTTCTCCTGTATTTATGAATTGTTGCTCTTCTAGTTCTGTCGTGCTTTGGGCAGTCGTAGAGGATATGCTGGATCGTCAGGGTAGCCTTGCATATTTCACACGTAGGTTGCGGTGATCTAGAGAACAGATAGGAGTATGTGAGGTTAGAATGGAGAGTACTTATCGTAGCTGTCTCCGAGACATATTGTCAGCGTAGGATATTTCCTTGAAGTTGTCGACTTCCTTGTGAAAAATCCCTTTATTCCTCCCTCTTCTATACTTGTACCATTTTTCCTCGAGTATACTGGCATAGATTTGTCCCCCATCATTTTAGTGCATATTGGATTGATGTTTTGATTCTATAAGATGCCTCCTTTTTTGCACCTTTCTCCGCCCTTTCGTTTCCCTCTATTCTTCTGTGTGACGGAATCCATCCTATCATTACCTTATTATTGCTATTTACAATAACCATAAGGATTTCACTGATTTTATTGAGGTTTTCATTCCATAGCTTTTGGTTGGTTATTGTATTTATTTCTGCCAGAGAGTCTGTTATCTATTGTTTCTCTATAAACTTCGTTTTCGCTCAGATGCTTCAAGACTGGAACCCAAATTTTGCTTACTGTATTCCACTAGACTGTATCCATCTATCCTCGAAAACAGGACAACATTTACTGATAATATATATCAACTTTCAAACTATCTACTTCTCGACCGGAGCATTATAATTTTAACTTTTTGCTTGAACTCTTACGAACTGTTATTTTTAGCAACATTTAACAAGTGACTCGAAAAAAACTGGCTGCATGTGTTTACCTGCTGCGATATTTGTTTAAATAACTGTAAACTATTAACATATTTTAATTGCTTCCTACTCGCTGCCTCGAACTACTGAATGAAATAAATGCGCAATCTCCTCCTGAGTCCAGTACATATCTTCTCGTCCGAACCCGCCTCTTGCAATGTTTACCTGAACAGTAATTTATTGTAACTAATTGAGCTGTCGTCCTCAGTTTTGTTGCAAACGCAACAATACGGAAGCAGCAATAAATATTTTAAGTTGATGGATCGACTGTACAGACTTTACAAACAAATCTGTACCAACTCTGCGTTTCCATAAGTAACAAGCTTCTTTACTTTCTTCGATATTTGAGGATTTTTGGAAATTATAATTTAATAATATTTTGTAGTATTCACAAGCTATGTAGGATACATGAAGAGTAACTGTGACCTTGCACCTCCCAGACTAGCATCTCTCATGAGAAATTCTTATTTTGCAGATTTAGGTTATTTTTGAATTTTTTAATAGACTAAAGAATAAATAGGCACTAGTTGTGTCCTAGTGTTAATATTTTAAGGGGAAACTATAATTTGGATGACCAGTAATATAATACTAGAACCCATTAAAAACGCAGAACAAAAACATTGCAATATAAATAACAGACTGAACTCTCCAATATGAACTCTTCGTATTTTTTTTGACCTTGATACATAGCCGAACATGATTAGTATCAAACGTAAAATCTAGATATGAATTTTTGTTGACAAAGCTGATGTGACACTGGCAGAGACATTCTAGGTATTCCGTTGTTAATGATTGAAAGGAAAAAAGAAATAGATGAAATGTATCTGCAAGAATTTAAATTAAGCTCCCATAACTTAAGAATGCCCTCACTGTTAACTGTGATATCTTACACATATATTAAAAATGCGTTATAGATTAACTGAGATGCAGTTTTCCACGAACACCCTTGGATACTTCTGTACGTCAACTACGTCACTACAATTGCCCTTGCCAATTTTCCTATTGCCATATATTCATCATGATTTTATATGTGCTCGAGATCTTGAACAATATATTATACTAAATTGGTCACAATAAATGATTTTCTTTGTTATCCTTATATACTTTATATGACAGTTAGATTTTTCATATTAACGGATTGCAGTATTCGATATTATCCAATATGAGCAATAACCATACTTTTACTGTATGAATACAAACATTTCGGATATTGAATACAGGTATCATAGTAGTGTTGGATTCTGAAATGAAAGATTTTAAATTCAAGAATAATAATGCTGAAACTATATTTAATGTGGGTTCATTATTAATGAGAAAATTAAATTAAATCTACTTTTACTATGAAAATATTAATATTAAGTCTTGAGTGTCCGTAATTGTCCGTTGCATTATTCTTGTAAAAAATTGAATTAACAGGGTCCCAAAGCGTCATTTTTTTGACCATTTACACCCCCACTCAACTTTCCCGACCTTTTCTGTCAAGGGGCTAACTTGAACTAAACAAGCTCAGGAATTTTCTGATACCTTTAATACGCACGATACCTTAAGATGAAAAATTTACTAGTGCAGTAGTGTCTGTTTCTCTAGGCTCTTCTTAGCACCTTAAGAGAGGCACAAGGATCCCAGAAACGTTGTGTGGTATTTATATTATCACTTGTTTTGTTCGTATTTGGCTATATTTCTTATTATACCTTACGATAGTCAAAATATATTCACGGTTTTTAAAAAAAGAAAGTCTAAAAACACACCCGATACCTTAATCCTTTAGTGATTGATTTTTTGTGTTCTTTTAAACTAAATTTTTAATATATATTTTTGTGAATACAATACGGGAAAAAAATCAAAAAGATATCAAACTTTTCCAAAGTCAATTTGGCTTATGATGTTGCACACATTCAACATAAATGTAATTAGTCTGATTTATCAATTGGATAATTATTATTTTAGAGCAATTAGAATAGCCTGAGAATGACGCTTAAATTTTCTTTCTTGGTAAAACCATAAACAAAACCACAGAAAATATACATTCTGAATTTGACCGACAGGTACAAAAATCTGACTTAAGGGGTTGACTCACATGTTTTCACATGTCCAGGGATACCCAAAATTCACATTAATTCTATAATTATAATTTTCAGTGCAATTAGAATACCCAACCCCTGAGACCACTCTTCCCCCATGCAGTGAGGGGTTTGAATTTAGACGTAAGTGAACAGAGAGTCCGAAAAAACTTTCAAAACTAGGTTTTGATAAGCGTTTTAAATCACCAATAACTGATTAATATAAAAATTTCCAATAAACTGTTTTATAAATTTAATTACTTCTTGCATTATTTTATTTTCCGTATCTTGTTATTTTCAATCATATACAATTCACTACTGAATGAATAATTTGGTTAAAATTCTGCGAAACTTTAATCTATGCAGATTTATACAAACATCATATACAAATATCGTAAATAAAAGAGTAAAAAGAATAGAAAACAATACGTAATTTAACGTATCGAATTCAATATATATTTTTATTCATAGAGGCGTGCGGAATAATTTCCACAACCTTGCTTAAAACACATCTCTCAAAAATTGAGCATCCGGCACATTGTTTGACTACATTTATAAAGTCAGTTTCCCATATACAATTTACAATTTACAGTTATGATGTGATTCATTGTAGACAGGTAAACACATGAAATAAATTCTCTAAGCGATTTACACGAAAATGTTGATGGTGCATCACACTAAGAGAATAATGAAAAGGAAGAAAATGTTGAGAATTACGATTATATGTAACACGCAGTACTTTAGGAGACATGTTTCATGATGAATGTGGTGACTATAATATTTTTCTGTGGTGATTATCAATTGTCTGATTGGGAGTGAGCGGGGCCCGTGAATGGCACCTCCGTATTTCTGTGTGTGCTTTGTTCGAATAGTGACAATAGGGCTGAGGAAGAGCTTCCCATTCGCCGTTATTGTGTTATGGCGAATAAACACGATGTTTTTGCTGCGGCCGCCTCCTGTTATTGGCACTCCGGGCAGCGGCTGCGAAAAATATCGGAAACAAGACAAATCAGGCATTTATTCGTGCCATATGACAAAAGCTGAGTTAAATACATGTCTTGTTCTCTCATCTCCCTCTTCTCATTAGCGTTTCGCAAGTGTTTGTTACTCATCGAGCGATACACTTTAGCATTGAGAATAAGTTCTATTCCAATCAAATTTACGTGTCATGTAGCCGCTTTGATTTAAAACATCCTTGCATGTGTTATTGTCCAATAAAGCATATTATTCTTAGAGGTATTGAGTATTCAACAGCTGGGAAATATCTCAGCAGACATGGAGTACGTGAGATCGGGGAGACAAACGGCTAATTTTACATATTCTTTTAACTTTAGAAATTTATTAACTAATGGCAAACTTGATTTGTATATAGTACGCGATAGATAAATAGTCCGTTAATTAGGTGTAATGATAGATAATTAACGTAAGATGTTTGGAAGCGGAAGCCGTTGTTTAGTCAGGTGAATGCACTAAAAGGTGGCCTGCGTCCCTTTTCGGAGCAAAGGAAAGAACATATAATGGACCTGCGGACAACAAGTTTTAAAAAGAGGGTCTGACGGCTTCGAGTTACCACCGAAATTATTAGGCAACAAATTGAAACCCGGAAACATCTTTTTCAAAGACGGGGACAACAAAATTTCGGACATCTGGAAGAATTCCGTTCAGTTGAAAATACAATGGATTCTATTGGTTACCGTCATGGCTAAAGTCAACCAATGAAATTCAAACAAAATTAGCAAGGATTGGGCAACTTGTAAATTGCAAGATCTCAGGAGTCAGTCGGTTGGAAGTTATATAAAAGCGCAGTCGGTGACCAGCTACAGTCAAGGGTAGTCTGGTGTAGCTCACGACCCGAGCACTAAATGGTCAGCGCAAAGTTGAGATGGTGCAACATCTCACCGACGCCGCTCAATGATCCAGCAAAAGTAAGCGTTACCTTCTTGTACACCCCAACCTTCTTTCCCACGGGATCTGATCTTGAACTTAAACGGTAATACGTCAGTATTCAACTCAGCAAGCTGCTGACGCCAATATCTGACTTTTTCATATTTCCCGATCAACGCCTTGGGTTTAAATTGGTCTTAAACTATTTTTTCCTTTCTTTCTTTCTCCTTCACGCTACAGCTCATTCACTGCCGTGGCCTACATGTACGACTGTCAGGCTGTCTTCATTCATGATTTTTTTAAGTGACACGTGCTTATCGTAGCGATTTTCCTTCACTCTAAACTCCAGATTTTCCGATCATGACTATGATGAAAGCATGCCCGCAGTCGAATAAGTGAGATCTGTAATGACAGGCGGTGACGCTGGCCAGCACTAATATTGGCCATTTCCCATTATTTTTAAATTCCTCCGGTCCACCTGTTCTAGTTGTTCTCCAAATTTTATTGGAATTTCCCACTCTAGCTGCGGAGCATTCAATATACATCCGGTTTTATTTATTACATAGATTTTCAATACTTCCTTAATCCTTAAAGTAAACTTCAGAATTCCTGGATAGGGACTCATTACGTATGCTTAATTGTTTTTTGTTTTATTTAGAACTGTCTTTAATCGCTCGTCATCATATTTATATATTTTCAACGCTATTTCAATGCGAAAGACAAAAATATGTCACCCATATAATAATACTGTCATTGGTATCCGACCCGTCAGTCTATCAATTTACACGGGAAGTTATACATTTGCGGAAACGCGTGTCTAGTGCAGTATTTTCTTTTCTAATAATCAGTTTTTGTTTATTTTTGGGAATGTGGAGCAAATATGGGCTTGTATTAGCTTTAAATATTAATAATTTTCATTACTATCTTGAAATCAGGATGACCACAATAACGAATTAAGTACGCCAACACGTTAAGCCAGTACATTATTTTCACCTATCCTGGGTTGCATAATAAATATGCACAAGCAGTTAATCAGATTAGTTCAAACAATCAACTTTATTTCAATGGTAAATATTAGGATATATAGACCTATTGATGTGGCAAGGTAGTATAATACATTTTTATAATGATAAATTTATTCAAATACGTGGCATTGCCACAAGCTGAACACCAATGTCATCAACTGTTGTGTTCACATTATACAAGATACTTACATTTGATCCAAGACCTATAAAAGCATGTTTTGTGGCAGTATTTGAAGACTAGCGTTACTCTACCGATTGTCCTACTATATAATGGCACAGTATTCTTTATGTAGACTCTGAAAACCCTCGGAAATGTGTGAACACTACGTATTTTAACACTCAATACTAGGAGCAGCGAGAATATTGCATTTAATTCACGCAATAATTAATGTAATATTTCAAGGACTGCAGAAATGCTTGCAAACAAAGGTCAACATATAGACCGTGAAATTAAATTGAGGTATCAGGACAGAGATATTTCGACCGGACCGAGAATCTAACTCGGGATTTCCAGTATGTATAAGTGAATATAAGGAATCATATTTTCTATAAAAAAGTTTCTTTCACAAACCCTCCTATTTCATTCTTACAAATCAGTACGTTTCGCAATAAGACAGTTAGGTATAATATTTGAGATTTCACAAAAGTGTTCTCTGTACAATTTTGCGTTGGAAGGGAAGGAAAATTGTTCACATTTACAGCGTAGAATTTGTAATGAGGGTGTCTTAAGTCTTTACAAGCGCCAACGAGCTTGAATTAAACAGTTGATTAACTTATTGATTGCATTAACTGTCTCCGGTGAACTGTGAAAAGTTCCTACCTCTGGAACGGAATATAGAAACAGATTGCCAAAACTATGTATCAAATACAGAAACTGGATTTGCAGAAAATATACGAAGATATAACGTAACCTAATATTTTGATGAGGCATTATATATCCATTTGGCAAACTACTAGCAGGGTACCCGACGTATTCCGGGTATTTATAAGCCCGAATAAGTATTTAATTCCACAGTAATCTATTTATCAATAAGCGACTTAACCCATCAGTGCCTTTAATGTTGCATAAATACTCCCGATACCAAATATTATCAAACATACACCTGAAAAATTATACTTGGTTTCCTAATACAGTCAAAAATTCACGCACTACCTCAAGAGAAATAATTATACTTCCGGTATCTTAAGCGATTTTTTCATGTAACTCAAGAGCGTTAAAAATACTCCCGGTGCCATTGGGAATAAAAAATACTTTCGTTGTCTTAAAAGAATTAAAATTCTTTGCCATAATTTAAGACAGTAAAAAATTACATTCGGTTCCTTAAGCGAGTTAAAAACACTCCCTGTAGGAGAAGAGAACCAATAATACGCAAGAAATACATAAATAGTTCATATACGCTAAGAGAGTATAAAAGAGTCTTCGTACCCTAATACAGTAAAAAATACTCCCGGTACTTTTAGGGAAAAAAATCTTTAATTTAGAGTGCAAAACCTTCCACCTTCACCTCTTATATGGTAAAGGCGTGTTTTACCGATCCGGTGTTTGTTATATTTTCTGTACAAAATATGATATTATTCCTGCACGTGTTTGAGAATGTACGCGGAACATTGTTTTCGCCCTCCACCTCCACTCCTAAGGGCATAACTACAACTCATCCGGCATACAGAATATCATTATTTAACTCAGCGACTTATATAACCCTGGATTCGACACCCATGTTTTCGCGTATTTTTATGTAAAGGTACTCCTCCCCCATTCCTAAAAGTGCTCCCCTCCTATGGCGAAAGGGGTTGAAAAACACACAAAAATAATAGGGATGAACGCTGTCAATCTCAATAACCCCAAAAATTTTCTTTTGACAAAAATATCGGCCATTTTAGCAAGGTGTATCCACAACTGGCAAACTGTGACGTAAATAATGAATGATTTATTCGAATTGGACGGCGTCACACGTCACACTACGAGAAAACTTGTAATTTTCACCAAAAAAAAAAGCTCCTGGAATGTCATTTCACGTAATGGTGATCTGAACTAGTAGGGTCTCGTGTGCGTCATACCCATTTGGGCTTCATCCCGTACAGTTATCTGAAATCGCAAATTTACGAGAATCAGTTACGAAAGATCCGTTACTTTCAATAGAGAATTACATGTTCTTAAAAACAAGTGGAACAGTACTGTAGGGGTGAGAAACCCCAAGCATGAAGGTGGAAAGAATTATAATGAAAAAATGTGATAATTTTGTGTAAATTACTGCGCGCCAAGAGCCCGTGACGTCACATCATACGTTGGCGTGCCAGAGAAATGAGAATTTTTTGCGTCATAAAAAGATAGTTCCTTTTTTATAATAAAGTATAGCAAAAATATTTTGATTGATAAAAAAGTATAATCATATTCCGCAATGTTCCATCGAAAGATAATTAAAAAAACGCAAATGCTATCTTTACGTCGAACTAATTTTCTTTTAAGTAACTTGACTTTTCAATAGCTGACCAAGATTTTGCCCAATTATATCTTGCAATAGCAATGGAGGAGTCATAGAATGTTGGAAAAATCAATACCTAATATTTCTTAATAATTATAATTTAATAGATTTGATTTTAAATGTGCAAAACCTGACGAATTATTACAAATGAGATTCTTGAAAAAATTTGGTTATTTGCGTATATAATTATAATTTTACATATTTTATTGTAAATGTGTACAGACTAAGGGAATAATTACAAGTCAGAACTATTGAGGATTAACGATATTCCACAAATGAATATTTTTCTATTGAAGTGAGATGATGTACTTCGTTATTTTTTGCAATTATTTCATACAATCCTACCAACTTCAGGCATAAAAATCCTAAAAAGAGTATCTTGACTGCTTTAAGTTCTCTGGAGTTATATGGTTATATTCATAAAAATTTGGGTTATATACCATAAACGTATCGGAGTATTTTTTACACACTTACGGTATCGTGAATATCCTTCACAGTTAAAAACTGCACACCACGAAGGTGGAATTTTTTAAACGTGTTAAATGTCCGATATTTGTGTCGATAAAAATTTTACGGAGTCAATAAGATAGTGTTTCGCCGGATATTGTTTGTCTATAATTCCAACCCGTTTCGGTATAGGAGGGGAGCACCCTAATGGTGGTGGTGGTGGTGGTGGTGGTGGGGCGGGGGGTTACATAAAAATAAAGCAAATCAACCAAGATTCTAGTTCAATTCGGGGTTATGGATGTCGCTGAGTTAAATTATAGCATTAAACTTGCCCGTTAAACCCAGGTGCGGGGAAGGACGGGCACGAAAATTTTTAAACACGCTGAAACGGCCAATATTTTTCGGATCCAATGAGATTGATAGTATTTTTCTCGTTATTGTTTGTGTACAATTTCAACCACTGTCGGTATAGGAGGCGAGCACCCTTAGGGGTGGGGGTGTATGGGCGTTACAAGAAAATATCGTGATTACAAGCGAAATTGAAGTAAAATCTGTGGTTATGAATGTCGCTGAGTTTAATTATTTCATTCAAATTTCCGTTTAACCACCAGGGACGGTGGTGGACAGGAGTTGAAATTTTCAAACATGCAAACACAGTCGATATTTGAGTTGAGTAAATACTTTTCGGGATCAAATAAATTGATAGTATTTCTATCTATGTTCCGTTTGTATAATCGCAACATCTTCCGGAATAGGAGGGGAGCACGCTTAAAGGTGGGGTGGTGGGGCGTTACAAGAAAATAATGTGAATACAACCGAGATTGGCGTCAAATCCAGATTTATCGATGTCGCTTAGGGACACTTAGCTAGATAAATATAAAAAAAACTATCTGGGTTCTGTGTATACTTAACTCAACCACTTTTATCTGCTCTTATACACTACGCGTTATTCCAGATCAGATTTTTTCAATATTCTGATTAGTTGTTGGTTGTTCAGAAGTAAACATATTTAATCCTCAAAGAAAATGGTAATAAAATAAGTAGAAAATGTAATACATTATTAATAGAATTATTAATAGTATTAATAGAATTTGAATTTTTAGTATTAGGTGTGTGTTAATTTACACTGATAAGCCAAAGCATTACGATTACCTTTGGATACGCAATACCTCATCGAATCTGCGCGGCATGGATTCCACACGTTCTCTGTAGTGTTCCGGGTGTATCTGGTTCTAGTCGTCTAACTCACACGTTATGAAATTCTCTTAAATTACGGTCCGGTTGTTCGTTGGCGCATTACTGGCGTCGCAGATGTGCTCCATCGGATTGAGATTATGCGAATTTGGTGGTAAAGACATAGATGTGATATCACCAGTATGCTGCTCAAGTGGCACAATTCTGGCCTTGCGCCACGGACAATAATCTTGCTGAGACATCGAGCATGAATGGGTGTTGAAGGTATGCTCCGAAACACTTGTATCTGCACCAGCATTGTACTTTGTCGTTAAATCTGCCACAAATTGCAGTTTATCTTGATTTACAGAACAGGCAAGCCTCCCATATCCACGTTCTTAAATGTGGCGTGGATGTCCAACATCTTTTCACCTACTCGTCGTTTCATCGTACTGCAACCACTTCCCATAAAAGCTCTGGTCAGTGGCACGCGAACAGCCCGCCAGCTTCGCCGTTTCCGAATTACTCGTTCCCAGGCGCTCGGCCATAACAATCTGCCATTTTCCAAACTCACTTAAGTCAGGGGATATATTCATTTTCGACACATATTGTAGCTGGAATGGTTCCCAATTATGTGCTCCGCTTATATACTTTCGTTACCGCCTCTCATGACCGGAACTCACCAGGCGGCTTCCATTCTCATTGTGGGCAGTTTCCATAACTTTTTAAGCATAAGAGTATACGTTTAAATTTGTTTTAATTATAATTTGAATGTTAAAATGAAAAAATTTACGTCTGATTGAAAGTAATGAATAAGAAAGATAGCTAATTCAGACAAAAAAGTGATAATATATTGTCATAAACAGCAGGTTAACCATTAATTTGCCCCACTTTGGTGAAGCCATAAATGTAATAAACAAACAAAATCTTTAATTAAAAGAAATTAATAACCAAAAATTAATTAAAATTTGAATGATAGTTAGCCACACTTTGAAGACTTGAAATATATATTATGATTAAAAAGGTGGTCTTAAATCATTGAAATAATTAACAAAATTAATTTAAGATTTAAATTTAAAAGAATTATTATTGTTGATAAATTTACATTGTATAATATCTATTTTGCACGCCGAATTTCATCCAGTTAACAACAAATACTTTAATTTTTTCATTTATTAAATCGTGGCATTTTATGAAAATACAGTTCTTATATCATTACAATAAAATACGTCAAATCTCTTTATCTCAGGGTCATAACTGGGTTTGATAATAAGAACACTCCAATTAAAACATTAAGAATTCAATTAATTAAAGTTAAAGGAATACAAAATTAAAATACTAGAAACAAAAGAAAACGAATGAAAATAAAAACGCGAACGAAATATGACTATACCCTTTAATTATCGTTTACAATTATTAATAATTGTCTTGTACTCACGACAGTACTTCTGGTACCAGTTTGGAGTCTTCTTGCTTGAATTTAACACTCACTAAAACAGGCCATTCATTACTCACTGATTCTACACTTTAGAATTTGAATACACGTGGTCGTTGCCCTCTCGTGTCTCTACTATCCGGGAATCTAGATTAGTCCACCCTTAGCCGGTTACCGTATGTAGATTTCCTCAAAGTCTCTCGATGCGACAGTTAGTTCAATTTGGGCAGCAAATACTTCTTTTTCCAAATTGCGGTTTTATGTGTCTCTCCGCCAAACTGCTTACTCGCGTTTTATATAAACACTCATATCTCGCCGTTGGACCTCCTGGATAACACTATTCATGCTTTTATGTTAGCAAATTTTACTTTATGTGGACCGTTCTGTCTCGTATCTCCGTGCAGACTGACTTCTCCAAGCGCGTGGTTTTTCAGTTTCTATTGTTAAACAAAGGAAAACCCCCGCCTTGATTGTCGCCTTTACGCATTCGTACCGCTAACAATTTAATTATTAAAAACAATTAATAGCCTGATTAATTGGTATTACAATATATACCACACAATGATTCTGAGGCTTTTGAGTTTTGTCAACTGACATGTGCAGTTCTGTCACTCTAGGCTCTTCTTCTCACCTGACTAAAGGGATAAGGATTCCAGAAACCTTGTGTGGTATTTATATTATCACTTTTTTGACTGAATTGGCTATCTTTCTTATTCATAATTTGAATGTGCTAATCTCAGTCATTGGTCTCTGTTATTCTGATTATTATTACGTAATATTTGAATGGTCTAACAGATCAATGAAAGTAAGTAAGCACCTCCTCCCAAATATTAATCTTAATCCATTACAGAAAATAAGCTACTAATAAAAGTGCACAATACCATGTAACAAATTTATCAATGTCTGAAAGGTGGTCAATCCGTTTATTTCAGAATACTGTTGAATAAAATTATCAACTTGAACATGAACAAAAATTATTCAGTCTGGATGACGAAAGACGAGGCTAGGCTCAGGATTTAAAATGGCAGGCCAAGGGCGAGAAGAAATCGGGCAGTAATTCCACTAATTGAAGATTTTAGAGACGTATTGTGGAGTCGAATACTGACTGAGAAACGAGAAGTTTGCTAAGACGGAACTTGATATGTTTAGCTGCGGCTAATGGCCAAGGAAGCATAGTGTATGTTGTGTACGATATTGACGTTGAGTTTAGAGTCACAGTCTTCGGTGGAAACCACAAATTCGCTGGGAGCGACTGTTGGAACCGCAAACGCCGTGACGCCATTATTAGTTGCACCCATCGTATTGCTCAAATTTAAAGAAATATTACAACCTAAACGAAGAAAATTGAGTTTACTGTTTCTTTAACACGAGTATATTTCATTGAAGGGTCGAGTGATATAAAACGTGTCCGCGACCCGCAATTCGTCACGTTTGTACATTTACTTGAATTTCCGCGGTAGCAAACGATTCTACTGATACAGAAATATTGTTACGGTTTTTTGGTTCCATCTGGTTTACCGTGTTTTTAAATTCTATGTTTTACATGGGGTTCTTTGTTTCTTTTCATTTTATTACTATCATGTCCCCGAATTGAGAGACGTTGGTATTAGAATTTTGAGCCACGGCGTAAAAAAAAACCACTTGCCACGGATTTCCCCGAGAAGTTACAGAGCACTTCTTTTACTCTAGCATGTGCTTGCAATTGCCCTTTCGGGTAGTGGGGGACTTCCACCGCCGTGAAAAAACCTCTGTTAAATCTTCGTCGTAGTTAGTTTGTCCTGCTGAGCTCCGTAGAAACATTCCATGCCTGGGATTCTGTTCCAGGGAATTTCCCTATATTATATTCCTTCTTTCTTCCTGCATGTCTGTTCCCTGCGATTATTTTTCAGTCTCGTAAAACGTCAGCCAGGCATTGAGTTTTTCAAATAGCGATTTGTCTCTAAATATGTCACTGATGTTTTAGCTTTGTTTGCTATGAGTTGTTGGTCTCTCACCAAATATTATGATGAATGCTGCACATTAAACCTCATGTGGTGATAGTTTTACCATTAAAAAATATATGCAGGCCAGAAACTATGATAGTTTAGAATCCAAACCGATACTTTCTTTCCGCTTGCAATTGATGTAACTTCAAGGTGGATGCGATCAAAAACAAAACAATAATAAAAAATTATCTAATTTTGTTTATAAACTGTAAAACTAATTATGTTAAGAATTGGTTGGAATTTATGATTTACTAAATACTATGAAAGATCAAAGACAAAATTCCAATTAATATTTTAGAGTAATATTAAACACGGTGGCGTTAACGATTCTTCGATATTATGTTTCTCACTATGTCAACAAATCCCTTCTTTATCATTCTTTAACAATTTCCGTTGTTTATGTGTATATCACTCTTTCGAAATAATAATAAATTATTTAATCTGGTATTGTTCTATATATTTAACATACTTCATCCTAAGAAGAATCACAGCGTTCGAACCCCCTGAGCTGCTTCGTTTGTCGAAGCCATTCGTCGAAATGATGTCCTCCATAAATTTTATAGACCCAAGAACGATGTTGTAATAATATTCTAGCACATATGCGGTCCATAGTTTACGATTAATTTGTGTTCGGTAATAATGTTGCTCGCTGACCGCCGCCAAAGTAAGACTTATTTCACAATGTCAAAACACTTACATTACCACTGACATCGCAATTTATGTTATGTAGATATTTCTGCAACGTTGTTCCTATTATTCATGTATTCTAGGGAATTTATAATTCATAGTCTAGAGTCCTTATAACATTAAAGTTATATTTATGTAATCCAATTGCTAATACATATGTATACAAAAAAATCCATTAAAATATTTTCAAATAATAATTTACTAAAAATATTTATCCGCCATACATTTCAGTGCATGTTATAATATTGTTGTTCACAAATAATATTATAGCTCCTTTAAGGTACAACCGCATTCTTTTTTCTATCTCGATAATCATTTTCAGCCTCTCTTGTTTGCTGTGTACTTCCTAATTCTTAAGTAATAGGTTTCCTCGCAGCAAATCCTCTTCTAATTTTTAAATTAGCATTAACATTTGACATAATATTTCTTTCTTAACAATTAAATAATTCCGATAATTCCGTTAATTCCGTACGGTAATCCTAATCTATGTCCATCTCTCTCTCTCTCTCTCTCTCTCTCTCTCTCTCTCTCTCTCTATATATATATATATATATATATATATATATATATATATACCCGGGTAATTATTTAGCACCCTGGTTAATGCCATGATTAAACACAACGACTCCAATAACCCCGCAATCGACATTAATACCGTTATTTGATACATTTCTTTCTTCCACCAACCTTACCGTAAGGATGCTTCATACCAATGCCTTTTGGAGTTGAAATTAGAAACTTGAAAATTCTAGTATTACTCTATATTGCGATGAAACTTTGGCGAGTTTTTATGGGCACACTCGCGAATGTTTCTGTTGGCCTTTCGAAGCATTAATAAACTGGTTTAAGCAGAAGTGAAAGTGACAATTAATAGTTTCTCAGTATGTACCTAGAGCTTTAGTTAAATTTTAATTAAATTATATATAATCCAAAGTAGGCAAAAATAACACGAAAAATAATTGTTGCCATATTTATATCAAAAAATGAAAGTTTCCAACTCATTCCCTTTAATATCTTCCCTTAAATAAATTTTGGCAAGTAATTTGAGTTCAAAAAGAGGCTGTGCCGTCAATAAATTTGTGGAAAGCTGGAAACATTATTTTTTTATGTACTTGTACAATAATGTGATCTCTTAATTTTTTTTCCTTTTTCGCAAAAAAACTCGCAAGCGCCGTATTTCTTAGAAAAATATCACTCATATATAAATAAAGTAAATAATATTCTACGTCGAACCAACATCTCTTTTTTAATTTAAGTGAAACAACAGAATTTTATGTCGCATTTGCTGAGCGTCAGTTGGCTATCAGCTGAGCTGACTTTTAATGTTAGAAAGCCTGTATTTTAGCGGGAAAGGTGCTTCTGAAACTTAAGGGAAACTAAACGAATCAAGACGCCAAACATACATGAAATCACTCAACTACAATTTAAGGAAATTATTTTAGACGCAGCCAAAACAAAAATATATTAGATTAGGAAAGATATTGTTATTCGAGTTTAAAATGAAACTAAAAGGAGATATCATGGAACTAGCTGCAAAAAAGGTACCAAAGCATCGCCTGATCCCTGTCACATCAACAGCCGAGAAAGCACCACCAGAACTGCTGGACATTACTGTCTGTAGACGATCCCTACCAGAAGGTGTTATGAACAGAACGAGTGTGTTCAAGTGGTGTAGGGAGTATAGTGGATGCGGAACAAATGTTCATGACGAACAGAGGAGTAGAAGACCTTCCATTTTGACTGCAGAGTTGATGCCAACAATCGATGAAACTGTTCGCAAAGAACCCCGATTGACAGTGGCTAAAATATCTGCGATGTTCCCACAACTCTCCAGAACTGTCTTATACAAAACAATAAGCGAAAACAGAAACCATAAACTGTGCCCAAAATAGCTGAGCAGCACAAGAAAAATCGGGTTAATTGTGCTCGCGAGTTTCTTGAGCGACTTCAATTGGAAGGTGGATGTTTTATAAGCTGTATTGTTACTGGAGACGGAACGAGGGTGGATAGTTACACGCATGAGTCAAAAAGACAGGCGTAACAGTAGCGTTACACAAATTTCCCATCTGAATTAAATTTCAAAACCACGATCTCGCGCAAAAAAAATAATCAGAAAAGACATGATTTTGCTTTAACTCTGCTTCAGGGGTGTCCATAAATGCTCAAAGATATTGTGAGACCCTAAAAATTTCAATAGGAGAATTCTAAACGAAAGGAGGGGAATGCTGACGAGAGGAGTGTGCTTGTTGTGCCCGTCCATGCACAGCCTTATCCAGCAAGGTGCTCTTAGACTAATTCGATTCGGATGTTTTGAACCACCCCCCGTTTTCCCCTTAATTTTCGCCTTCAGATATCATATTTTCACCTCACTGAAGATACAAATGATTGGAATTAAATTTTCAAATAACGAGCAGGTGCAGAAAGAGGTTCTGAAGTGAGGGAAGGAGTTGGCGGGAGGTTTCTTTGAGAAGGGCATAAATAAGCTTGTTCCACGGCTAATCAGCATTAAACGGAATGGCTATTATGTGGAAAAATAGTCAACAAATGGATCAATAGTATCCTGTATTTTTTATCAAATACACTTTTTTTTAAAAAATATATAAAAATCTAGTAAACTCTTTTTCTGAACATGCTAAATTACAAAACTGACATCAACATCCAAATTATGCTTTTTCATAACAAAAGTGGGGAAAAAATGTAGTTGATTCAAGTCAGATGCTAACATAGGCTACCACATGATGTAATTTCAGACTTAATAATAACTCCTTCCATATTTTTGTTTAATTTAATTTACAAAAAGGCTATTTTCTAAGAAAATCGTCGTTGAAAAAAGAAAGAAAAGAATAACTATAAATGAAGAAAAAATTCTAGTTAATTGAGACACTTTATTATAACTCAAGGAAAAAATTGGTGTATATACACATAACTCTATTTACATTAAATTAAGGCGCTTAAAACCGTTTCAGACTTCCTCGAATTAATTGCCAGTATCTTGTTCTATTGATGTGTGTGAAATATCAATATCAAAAATAATTAGTTGTGAAAATAATATAAAACTTCATATTCTAAAGCGGACGTAATTCATTATGAAAGAAGCATCCGTTATCACAGAAAGCCAGATTTCTATATCGGATCCTGAAGTTGCTGCAAGAGCCCTTAGCCGATCCTTTTTAGAGTATGAATTCAAACAAGCGTCATGGATTTCAATAAAACTCTTCTGCTTTCCCCATAATTTGATTTTCTCACAAAAAAAAACTCATCCAGATTCAATGATTGAGATTAAATTTCTAGTTTATTACCAAATATTAATGCTATTAGAATGATAAAACATGAATTGTCTTGGCACATAGTTACCCACAACTATTATAATATTTACACTGATTTAATACAGACGACTTCTACGTTGAATCTGTCAGAACCTTTTAGGAGAGAAAGAGAGGGCTACCTTTGGGGATACGTTCTTCTCCCTATGCTTTTTAACTAACTGTGTTTCCACAAGCCGAGGCGCCTCGACCTGTTTGGATAGGTGTATGTTCCGGGGTCGCAGACCTTGGGCTTACGATAAGAGTTGTTCGCTATCCTCATTTGAATAGTCGGCCAGCTGCCTCATAAACTGGTCGAGGCATGGCGAAGGGAATGCTGCGTCCCGACAGAAAACCTCTTTCCCGCCATCGGAAGGGTGTGGTACATGTACCAAAAGCCCGACCTACTTGATGCAGGTTTTCTAGGGTTTGTTCTACATCACTTTTAAGTAAATGCCGGGTAGGATCCTTGAACTACAGTCCGGGGGCCTTAGTTAACCCTTAGCTAGCTACCCTTCCACATCCCCCCTTTGAAATTCCATCCTATGCTATTAAAAAGGAGTTTACATCACGTGGATTACCCTTATGAAGCCTATTACTCGGGGAAAAAAATGGGGAAACTGTCTTTTCCAACAAATTAGCTAAAATATAAGGACAATAACTCAAATTATGCTCTATCCTACTTTAGCTATGAAAGAATTATGTATTTTGAAAACAGATCAATCAACATAACGTCGATACGTTAAATTTCTAAGTCATCGTTTTATACCCATAAAATTTGTACAGCATACATTTAAGTAGAAAAGCTACAACTTACAACTAGAGAAATCTATTTGGAAAAGCTGATGTTGTTCGTTACATAACGACACAATTTGGCGGTGGTATAGAAACGACACGAAGCTAATTTGCTCGAAAATTTCGCAATCGTTCAATATTAAATGCATTTTTTTTAATTTTGTAGAAACAATGGCTGCTTCTCTAAAAAAAATACTAATTTCCTGCCTGTATATTGAGGTTGAATTCAATGTTCTATAATTTCATACGTATCTACCATCAGAATGCTTTT
The DNA here is from genome assembly GCA_037074705.1 of Zhengitettix transpicula. NCBI lineage: Eukaryota > Metazoa > Arthropoda > Insecta > Orthoptera > Tetrigidae > Zhengitettix > Zhengitettix transpicula. The sequence continues at coordinate 198,769,048 of CM073591.1, read as the reverse complement.
AGGAATTTTTTTCCCCTATTATAAATAGACAGAGAATTTAATTTAACAGATATCTGGTTCCAAAGCTTGGAATAAATAATTTGGATAAATATTGAAACGTAGCAGGATGCGAGTTCTCACGCTGCGTCCAGCTCCGGATAAATCCTGGACGGACGGCTGCCCAGGGACGGTGGGACTCACTTAGGGAAATTGAATCTCACCCTCGTGCTTTATGACAATGATGTCAGGTCCAGAAGTCCCTTTCGAAACGTCTGAAAGAGAGCAAATTTGACCATGACAAGATTTCGATTCTGCGTAGATGCTTGTTCGCAAGAAATTAGTGGGGCACAATTTCTTATACACACAGTTATAAAATTATTTATGCATTTCGTTATCAATATACTGTCAATTTCCTTGAGTTATTGATAGCTTTATTTTCGATAATTTGATTCAAAGCTGTCTTATTGGCTCAGAATATTAGCGTGTTGGGCGTTGTGTGTTTTGCTATCAAAAATCTACCATATCAGAACTAAGATTGAACTTTATTTGAAATATCACTTTTATTTCACATATTTATTGTGCAATACCCTTTTTTAAATTTTAGACTTCGGTCTTAAAATATTCATTAGCGTGAGTGTTTTGAAATAATTATAAGGAATATTTTTGTGAGTTACTTATAGAAACATAATTTTGTATTGCATAATAATGTCTTTCAGATCAAGTTTAAGAGTGTATTAAACCCGAACGAATTGAATCTGAATACTCAATTTTCCTTTATACCTCGTTAATCACAATTAAAACCGATATAAAATAATGTGTTACGTCCGCAACAGAGGATAAGATGAACGAGACGATTATTGACAGGCTTTTAATGGAAAGGAATACCTTTTCTAAGTATGAAATTCTATTTTATTTGCCAATAGACGTGCGTGGTACTTATTTTCAGGTTACAAATTCACCTTCAAACATCTATCTGTACTTTGGATAATGAAATTTAGTTTCTTTTTATAACAAAATAATGAAGGAATCCCGGAAATCGTAATTTCATTTTTTTAGAAATAAAATAAATAACCGATTAATAATCACAATAATGGTACACACTTCCAAAATTTTTATCTCCATTATTAATTATAAATAATTATTTCTGCATTTCTATTTACGTTATTAAGTATATAGGTTATAAACTTAAATCCGCTGTATTTTAGTCATAAAAACACATGTTCATTTAGTAGAAAAAAAGTACTGCCCCCGCTATATACACTTTTTTCCCATGTCTCAGGAAATTTGTGGATACTACGCCAAAAAATTCTTCTCTTTCGAGGCAAACAACTCGTCAATGCATTTTCGGAAGTCTTCATAAGAATGCAAGTTTGGCTCACCGAGCGCGTGGCCCATCGACGAAAACAGGTGGTTGTCGGAAGGGGCCAGGCCTGGTGAGTAAGCGGCATGAGGTAGCCCCCACTGTTGACTGACTCCAAGTTGTTTCGGATCATTGCTGACGTGTTGTCGTGGAAGAAAATCAGCTTGTCATGTTTTCTCTGATAACCCGGTCTTTTTCACGCAGAGCACGCTGCAATTTGATCAGCTGGTGGTAGCAGTGGACACTGACAATTTCACCAGGTTACAAGTGTTCAAACGCTCAGCATCGTCTTCCGTCAGAAGCTATTTCGTCTTGCGGATGTAATACATTGTTTGGTTGGGATCAACCGACGATTTCTTGCATTTAGGATTCTCGAAATATATCCATTATTCATCCGCAGTCACAATCCGTTGCAGGAACGACTTTAATTTTCGTCTGGCGAGCAAGATTTCCCATCTGGTTTGGTCTAGCTCCATCTGCATATTGTTCGATTCATGCGGCACCCATTTTCCGATCCTTTTAACATTTCGCAATTGCTCGTTGGGGCATAGGAATTTCTGGTTGTTCGGCAAGCATTTTTTTTGTGATTGGGTATCGTCATCGTATAAAAGAGCCTGCAATTGATGATCCTCAGCCTTCCTAGGCCGATTTTCACGTTTCTTGTTGCTAATGTCAAAATTTCCTTCTTTGAACCAATGAAACAAATCTCTGAACGTTCCGAAAAGCACTGTCACCATATGACTCCACAAGAATTTTATGCGATTCGGCAACCGATTTCTTCAAATTGAAGCAGAACTGCATAGCTTACCGCATATGCTCTTTCCTATGGTGAAAAAAACTAGCCTAGACACCTGGTATAGCAGCTAAAATAGATCTGTGATGTACGAATACGAAGACATGGATATCCGTGGTTGGGTAGTTTTTATGTCCGATCTTGTTGACCAGACGATGTACGCGAAATTTTTTACATATGCCATTGGTAGATTAAGCAATGCAGTAACGCGGAGGACGGACGTTGCTTAGCTTCTGGAAGTTTCGACAGACACACAATCATTACACCAGATCAATCCTGTCGGTCCATCTAACGACAAACAGCGATGGTAGTGAAACGCTAACATTCAGTTTATGGACCAGTCTAGAATACGCAATGACGGCTTTTGTCACCCCAATACAGAGAAGCCAAGTTTTGACACCCCCTTGCGTGGGGGCTACTCAGAGAAAACTCAAACAGATGAAGTTAAAAGTTAAGAAGACAGCAGCACGTGCCAGGATCTCCCGTTGAAAACATTTACTAGAGAGGAGGCAAGGAAAATATTATTTCAAAAAACTTCGTTTCAACCTTCTTCTAAGGACAGAACCACAGAGTAATCAGCGTAAGACGGGAAAACACCGTTGAGATGTATAAAAAAGTTTCGTTACTCATCTCTGGTCGTCCGGGTATAAAGTAGTCACATGATTTCGAAAATTTATCCACTATGTTCCTTGAACTTCAGTGTTCTTGAGCCCGGCGAAATTCAGGCGAGCACAATTTTAGATTTTAATCTAATTAAATGTTTTCGATAATACAAAAATTTAATATATATTTATTTAAATTAACCATTATCAATTATCTCCGCATTATTATATACTCTGATATCATACAAGTTTGTTCTAATTAAAACCTCCAACCTATTTGGTTTTGATTTAAAAATTCTTAGCCTTTTTCTCTTTATCGTTAATTTTATATTATTTTCTTCACTGATTTCCTTAGCTGCTTAACCATATTGCTGTTTTATTCAATGCTTTTATATTAATAAAATATATAATGCTATTTTAATCAAATTAAAATAAACAATATAGTTGTAAATTAAATTATGAAGGTATTAATTTAATATCATTTAAACGTCAGTTTGTTAATTGATGAAGAAGATGTTTCTATTGATGTAATAAAATTTCTTATTTTATGTAAAGCAACTGTTTAAAGCATGGCTGCTGCACAAACTAGTTATATTTTTAAACATAGGATGAATGAAAAATATTATATGATTCACAAGCTTATAGCATTATTAATTTAATTATTAACTATTTTTCTAATAATAGCTTGTCAAATATCAAGTAACACACTTAACGTATTTTAATAAGACTGCCATTTTTGACTTTTTCGTGTGTTCAAATGCAAAATAATTGATTTGTGGTCTCATTTTAATTCCGACTTGTAAATGGATACTGATCACGTTCGTTTAAAGACTTATAATTATGTTGCATTTTTCTCTATTTTTCATTTTTATGTCGCAGGTCTCTTATTCTACGGTTTCTGATATGTCAAATAATTTCATGGTAAAAAAACATATTTTCTACTAATAATTTTTCTGATATTCCGCCAGATAGCGTTCGTGAAACTTTATCCATGAAATCGTGATTGTAGTCTACACATTTTGTTCGCTGGCTAACCCATTTATGTTCACTTTATGCGTTAATTAATAATCTATTGCGCCTGTCCCGGTCAGAGACAATAACTTGTTAATAGATGATAGACAACTGGAATTAAGAGTACGTCATTGCACGATATTCGCAAAACAAATATTAATTAATGTTTATACTCGAATGTGTTAAGAGGAACATGAGTATATTTCGATTGATTCAAAACACCTAACCCTTGGCTACCTTCCTCTACCCTTCCGCATCCCCCCTTTCAAATCCCTTCCTATGCTATTAAAGGGGAGTTTCCCAACGTGGATTACCCTCATGTAGCCTGTTGCCCTAAAAAAACCAAAAAAAAACATGAAAATGAGATTCTCAATAAATGATTATAAAAAGTTTCAAGATAGCATTGACGATTCCTGAATTTGACGAAATTTTTATTTTCAGTTTCACTGTTATCACAGTCCAACAGTTCAGGAAAGTGTTTAGTTCTTGGTAGGTATGATAACGACTAACGATTAAGTGGAGTTCAATGTTAAACAGTAAACGGTCGTATAACAAATTAATTTCTGTTTGAAATCAAACGATTTATTTACTAATATAGTTTTGACTACTCATGAAAATATAATTTTACGAAATAATATAAATAGTTGGTGTACACTTCTTAAATTAATTAACTTGAAAGATTCATTGGAATTTTTTTACGCATTTGCATATCAAGAGGTCGAGGTTCTTCATGGTCTGTATTGCAAATGAGGAAGGGAAGTATTTGACTATACATAAAGAAACAAATTGTAATACGTTATTATACGCTGTTATATTTGAATTATTATTATTTGATCTGTATGAACTGTTTATCTGCTGACTACAGTATTTCAGTAACTTCTACCACGCAGATTTTATTTTCATCATACTACTTTAAACGTAGCAAACTATTGTAAGCATTTCTCTAATTACTATTTATAGTGAACCTTCCCTCATAAATTTTGTTGTATTTTCCTTGAAAACGTAATTTGCTTTTGTATTTATTTCTCTTTAGGCCCTCAAGAAACTACTTTTACTAACGAAAAACATACAGTCGTAATATTTAAGTATAGACCAACATGTTTAACCAGTAATTAGCTACAATGTTTCTGGTGCTATATTTAAAATAAAGGGAAGAAAGGAAAGTAAATATGCGTAAATTGTGCAACATAGCAAATAGAAAATTACTATTTAGGCAGATTGAAATTGCAACAGTATTATGGAAATTACTTTCGAAAAATTATTTTTGCATACACCTTCAAAAATTATCTATTATTTCTTTGATACATTAAATAATTCCTTTTGTTATAATGAAAATACACTCAAAAATAAAATGTATAATTTTAACTGTTAACACATTTATTCTATCTTATTCGATATAATTTGTGATCACGGACTCTTGATTACAGGAATTATAGGTGTTTATTATCATCGCCACCACTGACTTCAATGATCTATTGCCAAGGCCCATTGTTTCTTTTTTCTATATACACAAGATAGATACTGACTTAAGACGGCTTATTATTTCTTCATTCGGTTGGTCGGTACGTTCACAAGCCAGTCGGCAGGATTGTTCGAAATGTTCAGCATGGGATATCAGCAACCACGTCACTTCGTGACGTCAATCTTCCATCCAAACATACATGATATTGTAGCAATATGTAAAATAAACAATTTAAAATTAATAATTGATGCTAATTATCTAACCAACTCTTACTACTCGTATATGTATGTGAAAAAAATTAGCATTAATTAAAAGAGATCGTCAGTTGAATACAACTGTATACCACTCGTATCAAGATCTTGTATCGTTTTTATTTTAAAATTCTTTTTAAGGTTATTTAGGTTATCATCTAACAAATTGATATTCTCACACCATATTAGAAATACAAACAGCGCGTTCATTGAAAAATCGGAGATTCAATTAGTTCAAGAAAATAAACAGCAGATCACATTTATGCGTTGCGCCTCCGGTCAAAGATATGTATTGTAATAACCACTAGGGTTTAAATAATAAAATATCGAAGCTTGATTTTAACAAACAAATTTATTAACACAAGAAGAAATTACAAATGAATTTACTCTTTTACCATTATAATATGAAACTCTTGCTCTCCTGGGTCTCTACTGGGTTTGACAACGGACAGAATCAAACTATTAAAAAGACCCAACATTTACGTTTTAAATTAAACAAAAGTATTTACTAAATTTATTAATAAACTTAACCTATAGCTTGCTTCTAACTTTATTATCAAAAGAAGAGAACGAGATCTGACTGGTATCCTTTAATAACGTTTACATCTGTTAATATTGTACATTACAACTTACGGTTTCTCAGGTCGTCTTCGACTCGTTCTTTAGACACACACTTTATAGCCCTGACATTCACTCACTGACTCTAACACAATATCACTGGTTCGCCGATATCTGGTTCTCCATATCCAGTGAAATATTCCAGGTGTTCGTTGTGCTACTCCTTGACGTCGTTTGCTGCATGCAGGTCGCCTACCATCGAAGACAGGTCAAATTCTCGTACTCATACAGATAGAGCTTCTGTATGTTAAAAATGTTCATAGCTGTTTTAGTTTTGCTGACTGTCTCTATCTCCTCTCCCACGCTAAATGTCTCAATCTAACTGTCTAACTGTCCAACTCTTCGCTGCGTCCTCCGTCTTTCTCCCGTGCTAACTGCCAACTGTCTCTTCGCTGCGTCCTCCATCTCTCTCCCGTGCTAATTGCCAACTGTCTCCTCTCCCACGCTAACTCCAACTGTCCGTACAATAGGTGATTTTCCCTATATATACTCCTAGCCTCCTTGTTTTTCACTTGCTGCAAAATTACGTCGCAACGGCGCGGTGACAGAATCCCATTACTCTAATTTTCGTTGCGGCCACTGGAGTCCTTCCGCCCTCCTAACCCCGATAATCGTGACAGGTCCAATTTGTCTTTGGACCTCTCCGCTCACAAGTGCGCGATACTAATTTCTCCAAATCCTAGGTCTACAAGTGCCTGGACCCTCATCAACCCAAGGAATTGCGCCATTAGACACGCTCGCAGCTGCTGTACCTCGCCCCCCGCAATTACTCAGGACTTGTCAGCTGCTCTCTTTTGTCCGACTCGCACAAAATCTTTTCTTGCAAGTCCCAAGAACTTGTCAGGTCATTCGTCAGAGACAAAAGCCTGCTCTAACATAGCCCCTTTGGAAACATCTGCTCGCCCACGTTCTGCCCTACGAATTCTTCACGCCGTTTCCTAAATCAATAGGCTACTGGACCCGCAATCCCTCTTTAGACCTAATTGTCGCATCGTCACACTCTGTCTATAAATTACGGCTTCCTCTCTGCCGCTCACCAGCACTCATCCCAAACAAATGTCTTACCGCTCCGTCTTTTCACCTCGTGACAGGACCCGCGGTCCCTTTTCCCTCGCATTCTCTTCACAACACGTGCGCTGCCTTCAATCCAATGCATTATATTATATGCATTACAGTATATATATATATATTAGTAAACACTGAAATTAAAGTTTTTATAAGCATAATTGTCCCACGTTGATGCGACATAAATGTAGTAAACACTATTATTAAATAATAATTAAAATTATTTTGCCTCACGGTGAGGACGCCATAAATGTATTACTCAGATGATACCAAATTAAAATGGAACAATATTAAATTTCGCCACACGTTGACATGCCAAAATGTTATAATCGGAATGAAAACAATTGAAAATGAATTTAATATTAAAATGTAAAATTAAATAATGAGGGAGCATGAATAATAACATTTATTGAAACTGGCCAAACAATTAATTTATTATTATTCAAAATTATAAAATAATTACTCGCCGACCTTTTATATTTATTTCATACAAACAAATTATTTTTCTCTTGATCTCAGGGTCCTTTCTGGGCCTTTGAATAAATAATATTTTACTCCCTTTTCAAATCACTCAAATTACAAATTAATATTTTACAAATTTTACCAAATAAAATCGAAATCGAAATCTGACGATGTTTGATCTTAAATCTAACGTTTACAAAATTATTTAAATAATTTACAACTCACAGTTTTTCCTTCATACCTGGGCAATTGGATCCTTTCGTCGACACACACTCTCAATTTAAAAAATAATAAAACATGCCATTCTTACACTGAGTTTACACTTCACTTTTGATTTGCAATATTGGCGGCACCTCGTAAACGAACTTTACCATCAATTACTCCAATTTCTCTGCGATACCGACCTCCTCGTAGAACTGTAGGATTGTTTGTCGAAACTTGTAACACTCAGAAATCATTCTGAGTCACCAACTGCGTGAATATCGTCCAACTTTACTTTTTAAAACGTCTCGTTTTGTTAGGTTACGACCAAAATGATGTTGTTTCTTATAGCTAACTGCTGTTTAACTATAATTTTTAAAATGTTTTAAATTGTCTCGACTAACACGACCACTCTCTGTCGTTTTTGACCGCTGACTGTCCACTTCACCAACTCCGCGCGCCATGTCTAAACCCTACCTTGCCTGTTTTATTATCGTCCATTACTGTGTCTTTGTGTATGTTTACCGGTAACAATTCCAGTTCAACAGTTTATAATTATTAACTCTTAATTTCCCTTAAATTATTACAATATATGTATATATATATATTGTGGTAATTAAAAAGAAACGTAATCAATGAACATGATTTTGGGACTTGCATTGTTGTTAGCGTAAACATACGATTAGTGTACAAGAATATGCGGCTATAATGCTTGCTTGATGTGCGTATTGTCGTGAAACATTAACATTTCTGGACGAGCGGAGCTTTAGTGTGAGTTTGGGAGGCAGAGAAGTACAGTACAGACAGAAAGAGTGTGTTCTTGGGAGGCAAAGCAATAAGTAGTCAGAAAACTCAGATATTCAGAACGTGTGAGTTTTTGGGATAACAGGATAATATGTTGTGAAAAGCTGGCGTGGGTTAGAAGTCGCCGGTTTCCAGTTTTTGGGCAAACAACTGCGACGATACTATGCCGACCGTTTATTTCCCTGATGCAGAATAATTTTGGAGTCTTGCATATGTTCAAGAATCATTCGATTCGTCACTTCATTGGCGCCAGGTTATTTTATCAAGTGAATAACCAAACTTTGATGATTTTAATAATTTATTGTTCGAGATTAAATTCTGTGAAAAACATGACCTGTATATAAAAGTGTTAAACAATAATATCGCACAGCAAAACTATAAGGTAAAGTAAACAATTTATTATATGTAAACCCAACAGTAAATGATATTTTATCGTCAGATTTCAGATTTTAATATTTCACTGATTGTTTAAAGTAAGAATTTTCGTACTTTGTAAGATTTTAATATTTTTGCATTTTTTTACGACGCCTGATTTTGTAAATAAAATGCATTTTTTCATTTTTTTGCACCTCAACGTGGTGGCACGTTTTAACTTAGAATTATTACAATCATATAAATTGTGTTCACTACGAATTAATTTCAATATATATATATATATATATATATATATATATATATTGTAATAAACAAATTAAATGATTAACTTTAAATGAAGATGAGCCAAATTTGTAATAAACAAATTAAAAGTTAAAAATGAAAAGATTAAAATGAAAACAACAATTTAAAATATAACAAACTAATTTACTGAAACAAATTTTTCTCGCTGTTGAAATTCTACAAATTGAAACTGTTGTGCCACGCTTTAATTTTCAGGGCCGCCTATCGGGCCTCCAATAAAGGTGGTTACATAAATGGCAATTGAATCTTTCAGGTTAAAAATATTTCTGACTTAAATTATTTTTATTTTAATTGAAATGATCTGAATTTGAAATCTGACGATAATTATATTTAAACGGTTTACAATTAAGAAAATTCATTTTTGTCTACTTTACCCTTATCTGTTCATCTGCGCTCGATCTCACTTGTTTTTCTAAACACATCACAAAAAGACCATATTTCACTGAGTTTAAAGATGTTTAAGTTTGCAAACACAAATCACTTGTTCATAACTGTTGATAACTTTGTTTGAACAATCACAGCTTATAGCTTTCTTCTCTAAAATTTTGACAATTACTCGAATATGGCAATAGACGAAATATAATTCCACACTGGCGACTTGCAATTCCAAAAACCGGGGACTTTTAATACAGCATTTCTCAGCTTCCAAATCACACTTTCTCAGTCGTGGTCCCGGGAACTGTGAATACGGACTACTCAAAACACACCTTCCGCCATCCTGCTCCAAGCAACTCTGAATCTGTCATGTTCCGTACGTCTCATTGCTGCCCGAGGCAACAATGCAACTTTGGCAAGCAAGCATTATAAATTCCATATTCTTGTAGACAATCCTTAAGCTATAATGCAATGGCGTCATATTTACGCCATCGATAATGAAAATAGTAAAATTATATTTATTAAATAATTACATATTATATGTAATTATGAATCTATAATATATATATATATATATATATATTGTAATATTCAAAAGATATTAATGAACAAGCTCTACGCTGGAGTGACAAATTATGTAATATATTAATTAAATTAAAAACAAAAATGTTCCACGTTGGAAAGTCGAATTATGCAGTATTCAATTTACATGAAACAAAAGAAGAAATTTATCTGGATTTTACCTTCATCTTAAACCAAAATTATTTTAAAGACAACAAAAGATTATTTAATTACAATGTCGACTTACATGGATTTTTTTACAATTTATGGTTTTAAAAAATTCCTCAGCTTTAGTGAAAATCAAAAACTTCAGGATCGATTATAAGGCCGCGAATAATGATTTTGGTTTTTAATTGTCTCAAAAGTTACAAAGCAATATATAAATTTAGTATAGAATAACAAAATTTTATAAAATGAATCTACCAACAAAACTAACTAGAGAAATCTGATAAATCTAGTGAAATCTTTCAAAACTATAGAAATCTGGCGGTAAATGATATTTACGTAAAGGTTTACAAAATTACGTGTCTACATACCATTTTTATTCAGAGCAGTTCTGGTGCCGGTTTGTGCACTCGTTGCTATTTTAATTTTAAAGAACAATATTTATTTACAGACCGTAGCACTGATTGCTCTATAGTTTCACTTCATAACAATTTCGGTGCCTTTCTACTATGGTGCGCCTTTAGTTATCAATTTGTTACAAAATATTTTATAACTTTTGCCAAAATTACTGCCTGGAAACATGGAAACGGGGCTTGCCAGGGTCGAGCACCAGACAGAAGACAATGGCGGGGTGGATTGGGAAAATCCGCAAGTCCCGCAAACAAGGTCATGGTTGGTCAAGAAAGGGGTAGACGACCGGGAAGGTATGGATCTAAAATAGATTGAAGTGGGTCACATGTGGACAAGGACCAACCAGGAGAGAGGGATTTTGAGGACGCAGAGAGAGAAGTTTGCGAACACGAGGAAAGAGATCGATCTGGACCGTCGGTGAGAGCAGTCAGAGAGAGTTGATCCTGGACCATTTTGGTTTGCACGTGGGTCTCCGGTCGTCTACTGCTGCTGCTGTTGCAGAGAGAGTCACCAACGTGAATCGACCCTGTCCGAGCTGCAGACCTGGTAAGTCGCATTCCATGCTTCCAGGTATCGCGTCGGTTTGCCACAAGGGGGGGGGGGGATACATGCATCCCTGGCAAGGCTGTAGCGCTTTTCGTTTTATATAAATTCTGATAAAATGAATTCTTGTTTTTTTATTAACTAAAAATTGTATTTCCTTTCCTGCGGGTGAATAATTTCTTACATGTGGCGTCCAACAAACCGCATACCATTAGTTAATTTGACTTTAAGCTCACCACACTACTTTACTGTTTCACGAAGTTTACTGTCGTACGAATTGTCACACTCAGTTTTTCTGTAGAAAAAACTTGAATTCATACCCTGAATACAACCGCCACTGGTCGGTCCATCACAACAGATTCCATGGCAGGTCAGGCCCTCCAAACACTCCAGCTCCAGCCTCCCAAAACTCACTCGTCCGGCTCCCACAACACACTCTATGTTTTCCGCCGAAGTTCTGTGAGTGTACGCTTTTCGACAATAATGCGTAGCAACCATTACATTCTCAGATTTCTTGCGCCACATTTTTACAATGCTATCTCTTTAAATATATATAAATAAATATATTGTGATGGTATAACTTTCCGTCAGTAGCCTCCTCTCATTCTGGCCGGCCAATCTGGTTCCGGTTGACATCATGCACCCTCTAGGCCCAGCTGGGAGGGCTTTCCGCTATTTCCGCCTCAGGTCCCGTGGTTTCACGGGCATCGCGCATTGTGTTCAGCGGAAGCGAAGGCGTGTCGGGGTTGCGAGGCGTCGCGTACGGTTCGATGGAAGTTGGGCGGCGCGTCGGCGGTCGTACGGGGCCGTCCAGACCAACGAATGAGGCAGGTCCAGTCCATCCCAGCCGGCATATGTGCTGGACCCCCAGAAAAAGGTTTATGTTGAATTTACTTATTTTGCTTGAATGTGAATCAATGTGATTGCATTAATTTGACGTTTCTATTTTGTTTTCTAAAACAAAAGAGCGCCGTCCGTCGTGATTACGACCTAAGTCGTCCGAGAACCTGCTAAACGGTCAAAAACGAGATCCGACGAGTTCTGTTAGATATATATATATATATATATATATATATTGTAGTGAACAACAGGGTGACTTTAATTAAAAGAATTTGCCCCACGTTGTGGTAGCCATTATGTAATGATCATTAAGTTAGAGTTAATTAAAATAATTAATAAATTATCAAACGAAAGGTTAATTAAAAGAAAAGATTATCAAAAATTAACAAATAAAATAATTTGTTATTTTATTCACTTGTGGCTTCCAAAATTAAAATAAATACAATAAAATTAAGATCTCTTCTCTCAGGGTCACAACTGGGTTTGATAATTAACTGAAAATTGATTTATATACTGATTAACAATTCAAACATAAAATTCACCTAAAATAATATCACGATAAATGAAATGAAAGACGGCTAAATGTAAAGAAACCGAACGAAATCTGACTATTACCTTTCTAATTATCGTTTACAGGTTTATATAGGTTTTGTTACTCACGTATTGTCCGTCTGGTACCAGATCTTTCTTTTGTAGCTTCAACACTACACTAAAAATGCAAATTTTTACACTGATTCTAACTTCCTTGCAGATTTTACACACACACGGTCGAAGTGCACGTCCTCAGCAATCATGAACCTCGGTTGTTGTCTCCCCTTTATGGTCAGCTAGCCGTTGCCGGATCGCTCAATGCGAAGATTGTTCAATTTGTGAAGCAAACTCCTGCTTCCATACAGGAAGTTTATGTTTGCAGACTTTACTTATCATATACAGAGTCCAGACTTTAACTACTTTCTTCTCGTCGCAGATTTTAGGCTTTTTGTTTCTCCTTGCTCGACCCAGGCTCAGTTCAGAACCTTACTGTTCCTATTTCTCTTTGGGGACCGAACTGCCACGTATCTCGGCGAAGACTTTTTACTGTTTCCTCCTCTCTCGACACAGGCTCCGTACTGACTGACTGAATTTTCCCCGCGCGTGCATTCTCCATTTCGGCTTTCAACAAAGCAATAGAGCTCGGCGCCATTGTCGCTTTGGAAGCTCCTGCAACAATTAATTTTTTTCGCTTCAATTCAAACTGTACCTAATCAATTTAATGGCCTAATTAATTATTGCTACAATATATATATATATATATATATATATATATATATATATTAACATGATAATGTAATATTGTTGGATTATCGCATTTGTAAGCGTCCTCCTGCCGCGCCGTACATTGTTTGTTATTGTTGTGAGGATTCCGTGCGCAAAAATTTGTAATTGCAGTTGCCATGTAGGCCTCGTTGGGGATAGAGCTCAAACCATTTGGGTAGTAAAAGTATTGCAAATGAAGTTTGTCTTCGAGAATTAATAGCCACTCCCTGTAAACATGTAAATATCTCATTGCTCGATGAATAAATTCCATATAAATAATTGTTTTGCTAGTTTCATATTAAAAATTTATCTGGCGCAACGAAGGACGACGGGTCGGAGTTTACTTTATATATTTGCTCAGAGAGAATATAATATTTTTTTCGTCCATATATCTTAATTACTTCAAAGAATAAGAGGCCCGTGACTTTCAAAAACAACTGGTTTCCATCAGATATGACATATAATATCACAAAATTGATGTATCTATTTACTTTTCAAAGCCAATAAGAATGTATGGAAGAGAAAGTTCTCAGAATTCCACTCGTGCACAACGGCAACGTTTGGACGACCATATGCACTGGTGTCAAATTCCACGGGAAATGTCGATGTTTAATTACAGTTGTGCCCGTGTGGAAACGCGAGAACTTTTTCTTTAGCAAGTTTCCCCGATCCAATAGCATATTACTTGCTGAATCTTGGAAAGGGCATCCTCTTTTCTGTGGTGTTTATACAAAGCTTAGTAAAAATACTATAATGAGTTTTGAAATGTCGATAATACGTGAATATTAAAGTTTGTTCAAACAAGCTCTAATTTGCAAATTATTCATACATTTGATTAAAATATTCAAAATTATATATCGTTTTTTTTTACGATACTGATGCATCTCGAGCAATGGAGCGTCTCAAATGTAAAAAATTATACACGAATGTGTGAATTATATCTTTTGGTTTGACTGCTCACAATAATTTGACGTCCCCGATAGCTGCTCTGCTACCCTGTGGGGAGATTTATAGCGACTCGTTATTGACTGTTCTGCGTTACATTCCAAGCATTCCGTAGAGATTAGAAACGAAGTGCCCAATCTAACAGACGCCTTAAAATTTACGATAAATCAATTCTTGTCGACAAAAGTGAAAAATTAAAGTGTCATTAAATTACATACGTGTAAAGCAACGTGTGAGATATATTAATATCAATATTATGCGTGAAATATTATATTCATCAGGGTTAACTACAGAATTATGTCAATTTAAATACCTATTATTAAAATATAGAGTATTGGTGATACTGTATATACGAGTTCTTAAATGGAAAATTGTTTCGTTAACGGAACTCTTGAGACTGTAGATTTTTTTAAAAAAATTATTGCAATCATCTAATGACCAGTCCTGAAAGGGGGGACAACAGAATAGAAATCTTTTAGAAGGGAACCTCTGTTTTTATTTGTTACTGATGACTGTACGTTAAAAATCATGCTGATTTCTAAAGCAGTGATGACTTAGATATAATAATGGTTTAATAATAAAATGTAGTTATTTATTACATTATATTTTTCTGACATGGTACTAGAATATAAGTTATATTTTAAGAATGCTACATAATTTTCGACACAAAGTGAATAGACATTCGCAAATTTCCCTTCCAGCACTATTACAAGGCTACTTACAAAACATTATTATAAATAGTTTTCAGCGTCCGTTGAATAATATTAATACGGAAAATATATTGATTAAATACAGTAATCTAACAAAACTGGCTTTAAGAGCTACAATTAAGGATCATTGTAAAAATTTCTAACTCTCCACTGAAAAGCATTTTGTTCTTACTGAGCATATAAAGTAATGAATTATTTTATTGGGCTAGGTTTTTTATGTATATTTTATTATTTTAAAGCAATAATAATATTTAACATTAAAATTGAAATAGATTTTATTAATATTGTTAATTGAATTGAACATGGAAACTCTAATCACAGGCACCTGTGGGTTTACGTCACTGAGATTCGTCGCTCGCACTAAATACGTACTGCATGTTCCTGTAGCTGGAGGTCCTAATTTTTTCCTTATAAAATCTCTCAACTGGCTGGAGCGTTACACGTTGTTTGTTTCACCAATTTTCGTCGGATGACCTCGAACAGACAGTTTACTATCAGATTTCCCACTACTTGCATATGGATACACCTGTACCCTTCGGGAACCTTTCACCAATTGTTTCAACGTCTGTCTAATAAATTCTTCAACGTCTGTCCAACAAATCTTTCAACGTCAAGCCCAACAACTGTCATCAACGTCCTTCCGCCAACTGTTTCAACGTTTGTCCAACAACTCCTTCAACATGTTTCCAACAAATCTTTCTACGTATGTGCAACAACTGTTTTAACGACCATCCGCCAACTGTTTCAACACCTGTCCAACAACTCTTTCATCGTCTATCCCACAAATGTTTCTACGTCTGTCCAACAACTCTTTTTACGTTTCTCCAACAACTCTTTCAACGTCTGTCCAACAACTGCTTTAACGAACCTCCTCCAACTGTTTCAACGTCTGTCTAACAACTCTTTCAACGTCTGTCCAACAACTCTTTCATCGTCTATCCAACAAATCTTTCAACGTCTGTCCAACAACTCTTTCTACGTCTGTTCAACAACTGTCCTCAACGTCCTTCCGCCAACTGTCAAAATCTGCCCTTGTAACCGGAGCTGGACGTTTCCCCGTCTGTAGCGTCATCCGGCTTTTTGTTCTTCGCCGCAAAGGATTTTCCCATGAACTGAACCAAAGGTTGACAGTGTCACGATTACGCTATCTCAGGCCTGCTATTGAAATAGACACGTGTGGCTACCCGAGACGTGACACGTCGGCTTCTCGATTTGGGAAACGTAAGGATCCCCCCAAACTGCAGAAAACGCAACATATCTGAAATATAAAGCAAATTTAAATTGAATTACGCGAGATACAATAATTTGTAATCGTGTCACCCTTGTTTGTGAAAATTATAAAATCGTTGATATCGTACGTAGAAGTGAGTTCAGATTGATTTATATAATGGTACATATAAAACGACATATGAATACCATCACGGTTCAGGGTGATAACAAGCAACTCAACATTTTATCTCCTTAATGTCAGGTTTGTTCAACATGTTCGTTTTTAAGTTAAATTACTATTGTGTAAAGAAGTTTCGTGTTACGTTGTCAGTTGACTGCAATGAAGCTCGTCACGCTGTGAACCGTATCTATCTATCTATCTATCTATATATATATATGTATATATATATATATATATATATATATATATATATATATTGTAATAACCAGCTCAGAAGGACAGGAATTCTGTTTCTTATTTTTGTCATATTTGTTTACGAACTCAGACTGGGGATCCTTGAGTGGTTGGTACATATAAAAAAATAATAATAAAATGATGGATAAGTGATTTTAGAGAAGGGAAGAACTAATAATTAGGGCATTTTTTGCGGCTCTTGGGCCTAATTGGTTGTGACCAACATCTGGACGGCGGAATCTTAATTGCATAATTACAGAAGGTTGTTGGACGATGCAATTAGATTAAAAGGAAACGTTTAATTTAATTGATTGAGTGGCTCTCGGAGCGGGAGAACGGCAAAATATGGTGTTTGTTTGGCGAAAGTGGAAATGCAAAAAAAACCTGTGAAAACAAGGGAAGATTCTGGAGCCGGGATATAAATAAGAGGGCAGTTGGACAGTTTGGCACTTCATTATCATTTCGTGTGGGCGGGAGGGGCGGACGCGAGTCCAAGTTAAAGTGGCCGAAAACAATTGTTATGAACAGTTGGGAGTTTGCAAAAAGGAGAGATCATCGGATGCTAGGCCAAGCTAGGTGGCCGAGAGTAATCAGCTGGACATCAGTCGTCAACAGTTGGTGGGAGTTTCATCGTGGAGGTCTGTCTGAAAGCAGAGTGGGTTGAATTCGTCGTGAGGATAACGTCGTCAAGAGGAGGTGGCTGTGAAATCAGAGTGTGAGTGCAGCCTGCTGACTGTTAAGCCGGTAAAAAGTGAGTGTGTAAGTTTATTTTTCTGAATTTAATAATTGTAATTGCCAATAAAGGGTAAAAAGTGTCAGATTTCGTCTCATTTCGTTTCATTCATTTCAATCGTTTCATTTGTTTCACTCGTTTCAATCATTTCAATTATTTCGTTTCAATCATTTCGTTTTTCATTTATTGTAACTGTATTTGTTTAATTGTAACATTTTGTTCCGTTTCCTTATCAACCCAGTAAAGACCTTGAGGTTACAGAGTCCAAATAAATTTATCAAATGTATTCTAGGTAAATAAATTGTTTTGATTTATAAAATTTCATCAGATTTGTGTAATTGAAAATTGTGGCTTAATAAATAATAATTGTGTGTTTAAATTGGTATTTTATTTTATTTGAGGTATTACATAAACTGGAAAACACAACGTGGGGCAAATTACATTAATCAAAAAATTATCTTAGTGTTTATTACAATATATATATATATATATATATATATATATATATGTATATTGTAATAATCAAATGTAAATAGTTATGTAATAATCAAGAGGTTAGTTAAAAAGCTTTATTTAATTTTTTGAAGAATTCGAGCCCCATGTTGTGGAAGCCATTTATGTAATAATCAAATGTAAGGCTTTTATTAAATGAAAAGTTTAAAAAATTAACAAACAAAAAATTTTTATTTTGTGGCAATAAAAGATAATTACAAACAAAATTTGAGATCTGTCCTCTCCGAGCCTTTACTGGGTCTGATAATGAACATCAAAAAAATATTTAAAATCGTATTAACAAAACAGTTTACAATTTACCTAAACAATATGTCGATAGAATGAAAAAAAATAACTTTAATTGACAATTAAAAGAGAGCGAAATCTGACTTTGTCCTTTAATTTGCGTTTACAATATTATTCAAAATTATGTTACTTACGGACCGTCGGACTGGTACCAGAACAATCAATTTTACCTCTTTCGGACACTTTTACACTCTTTAATTATTTAACATAAGGCCTTGGTTTTCACTGATTCTACACTTCGATTTAAAATTTAGCAAGATTGGCTGTATTCCGTTCATTTCTCCGCTCCACAATAATTTACCAATGTTATTCCGCAACAATTCCTCCACGAAGATTGTACGAAGTTCTATTTTGCCGAAACTGGTATTACTTTACAATATTCACGTTGCAATATCTCTGTTAATGTTTTACTCTGCTCAATTTTATAAAGACCGTTCTCTGCAACGTTTTCACCGTCGGTCGCTTCTATTCTCCAATGATTCACCAATTTCATTATACTATGCTTGACGATGTCTGACATCTGTACAATCCAGACCACTACTACCAACCAACTAACTTAGCGCTCTCCAGTTTTGAGCGCGTATACGCCATTTTTTACTTTTCGACAAAGCAAGCAAGCTCGCTTCTCTATTGTTGCTTTGTTCGATCAGACTGCTATAATGGATTTATCAAACAATTCAATTTTTATGTTCAAACAATTAATGGCATAATTAATTATTGCTACAATATATAGTTCAAGATCCTGTCAAATGTAAGGTTCAACACGATGGGAACCCTTTTGCGTTGAAGATATTTTCCTATAACACAATATTCTCAACTTCAGAATGTCTTTGCTAGAATTAAAATAATTGTTATAACCATGCAACCTTATCTTTATACAATAATCACAAATTAAAACGTATCACGTTCACTAACACTTCTGTATGGTTTGTATTCCACCTATACTCAGCATCTAATTCTACAATTTAATTTATTAAACTGATCTCTGTCCACTACGCGAACACTCTCTTTCAGGGATATGGATTTAAACTTTATACCATTTGCCAAAACCTAGTCAATGTAAACCAATACAGACTTTGTGACTGCACTAACATCGAGGAGCAGGTCCAGGAAAAAAAATACAAATATTTTAATAATTGAATGTAATGATGAAGGGATTTAACCTAAATGGGAAGTAATATGTATTAAATGAAATTATTTCTTTATTTTGAAAAGTGAGGCTTATATGGAGGAAAATCCTTTGCTAAATTATACAATTTTTTAAATAATTTAATCTGAAAAATTAAAGAAAATATTCAGCATGGAAATTGAGGGAAATGAAACAGTTATTTCTTTATTTTGAGACTTAAATGATGGAAAATGCTTCGCCAAATTACAAATATTTGAATTATTAAATCTGTTAAATGGTGATTAATGTTCAATATACAAAGTAATATGTATTAAATCGTTTTTCTTATATATTTTGAAAATGCTTTGTAATTAAGAAAATACACCTGGAAAATGATATTATTATTTGGGATTTATTCTCGACAGTTGATATGGTTCGACGTCAACGTTAGTATTTTGGCTGGCTTTGGTATTTATGATATTTATGAAATTCATAATGTAAACAAATGGTCGCCATATTGGAGTCACTAATATGACACGATAATTAACTTTTGCAGCAAGGATCGTAAAGTATTTCGTATTGTTTTATATTATCATTCTATGGAGTATTTCTGGATAAAATTATACTTTTTACTCAATGCAGATATTTGTGCTTTATTTCATTACGGAAATAGGACCTCTTTCCTTAGTTCGTCGCGTAGTAACGTCTCTCTCTCTCCCGTGACGTCACGGTCTCTTGGCGCGCAGTAATTTAATTCAAAATGATCACGCTTTTAAATTCTAATTCTTTCCACCTTTATGCAATGGGTTCCTCACCCCCGCAGTACCGTTTCTCGTATTTTGAAGAATATCTGTACCATTTTTTTGTAATCTGTTCACGCGTTTAAATCTATACAATAATTAACGTAAATACGTACAAATATACATCTATACATCCGTTTTTATTATATAGATACACCTTGGAAGTTTATTATATTTGGCTCGGAGTTAAGTCATCCGTACATTTCCAATGATTATAGACACTACTGGAATTACTCCCTTCGAAAGCTTTGGGTACAAGGAAAAAGTGCTGCTTATGAAATATCGTTATTACCCAATAACCCTAATACTCTTCAACTCGCAAAAAAGTGTTTGTGACCCGCGTGGGTATCTAATGCAGGTTTTAACTACGAGAGTTAGGACCAGAAAATAATTCACTCCAATTTTCTCTATTAACGTCTATACGAAATATTTACTTTTTAAAAAGTTTCATTTAGTCAGATGAGAAACATAGATATTATGAAATAAGTATTTCATCATTAATCATAGTGTAGTCGTATGATTAAAACGGTAGAAATTTTATCTGTCTAGAAGCATACAGTATTGACCGAATAATTAGAGTAAAAAACAGTAAAAGACGATACGGGCGTACGTTATTGCCTCATTAAGACATAAAGACAAGTACGCGTTACGTTTTAGTTGGAAAATAACAAATACACAATGTAATTTCAAATGTAATCTGCCCGAATCCTCATAATTTCGCAGCTTTCGGAAACGGGACCGGGTGTCTCATCTTGCTGCTAACATCAACAGCGCACGACCTGTTTGCCGAACGAAGCTCTCGTAAGCTAACAAACTGTATGCTCTACAGAAACAGGAACAAGCAAGATTATACACACGCACAGTTCCTCCCCAGGCATCTGGACCTGCGATACTGCACACTCCAGATAGAGACCTCTTATTAACATATGGAAATTAAAATGGAAATTACTCTGATTAGATAAATAAATAGCTAAATGGAAAAACAAATATAAGTGGCAAATAAAACGCCACACAACGTTGCTTTCGTCAGGTGATTCAAAAAACCCAAGAGCCGTAAGAACGACACAACCAGATGACGATTCTGCGGTATTTCGTTCCTACGGTTCTTGGACTTTTTGAATCACCTAACGAAAGCTACGTTGTGAGGTATTCAACTTAGCTCTTTATTTATATACTTATCTAATTAAGATACTTTTAACAGGCCTTTTTATATTTTAAATTCTAGCTGCATATTTAATACTATAAACATTTTTTTCAGATTAAGGTGAAATTTATGTTTTATAACACATTTGAAGAGAATTACTTATATTTAGGAATATAGATAATTAATTATATGATATCGCGACAAAGTTTTGATTTACTAAATAAATATTCAAAACTTTGCACATATATGATGTAAGAAACCAATAAATTGTTAAATTATATTTTCACAGATAAGGTAGATGGACTACAATGTTAAACCACATGATATAAAGAATGAATTAGTGAGGCTGGATCCTACGCGAAATAATAAATTTTAATTATTTAATTCGTAATGTTAATAAATGCATTAATTTAAATCTTATGAAAGAAATGACTGTCTGTATGTACGGTACATATGTTTGTGTTTATGTTTCTTATTCAAGTCTTCCCCGTGGAGAAAATGTGACTAAATATTGTACACATGTTCCCTTCGAACAGTAAACTAACACTGCGGGGGTAAGACACCACTACCACTTATAGGAGCGCGTCTTTACAGTGGTGAAATTTGCCAAACATGCTAAAACGGCAGATATTTGTGCCGAATAAATATTTGTCGGGGCCATTGAGATTGATAGTGTTTCTCACCATGTTTTTTGTGTATAATTTGAACCCCTTTGGACATGGGAGAGGAGGACTCTTATAAGTCGGGATTGAGGGGCGTAACATAATAATGAAGCAAAACAAACGAGATTGAAGTTGAATCCGGAGTTATTGATGTCGCTGAGTTTAATTATCACATTTAACTTGTCGGTTAAATTGTACTTCAACCTCTAGGACTGGGAGTGGATGGGGAAGGCATTGTTGAGTATACAGTCTTAATAAACTGCAGACTGTTTTAATGTTACTTTCAATTCGAAGCAAACACCGGATCGGTAAAACATCCCTACCACCTGAAGAAGCGGGGTGGTACTTTAAAGGCATTCTAAATTACAGGCAGTATTTTTGTCTCTTTAACTAGCAGGATATTTTTGAACCGCTTAAGGTATCAGGAGTAATCTTCTATATAATAAAACAGGATGTATGTTTGCATGAATTTACGTTAATTTCTATACAAATTTAAATGCGTGAACAGATTGCAACAAAAATTGATACACATAATATTAAAAACACGAGAAACGGATCTGTTTTGGGGGTGAGACACGCATGCCACCCCCAGGAGTGGGGATGGAAATTTTCAAACATGCTAAAACGGCCGATATTTGAGTCGGATAAATATTTTCTGGGTCAGACAGATTTATAATGTTTCTATCGATGTTATGGGTATATAATTGCAACCCCTTGTGGCATGGGAGAGGGGCGCTATTAGGGGTGCGAATAAAACCGAAATTGGAGTCAAATCTGGGGTTATGGATGTCGCTGAGATTATTTATGACAGCATGGGCACCGCTCGGTGGTTGGCAGGGGAAGAAATTTTCAAAAATATTAACCGGCCATCTTCTGCGTCGAATGAATATTTCGGGATCAATGAGAATAATAAAATTCCTCTACGTATTCTCTACGTATAATTTAATCCCTTTCATCATGGGAGAGGAACACAGTTAGGGATAGGGTCGAGGTGCGTTATATATAAATAACGCAAAGGAACCGAGATTGAAGTCAAATCGGGAGTTATAGATATGTGACAACCCCGGGCTACGCCGAACACCCAGCTAGTTTTTTAGAATATTTTAGGGTACGGGGAATATTTATCACCTTCTGATGGTACCAAAAAAATTTTGACACACTTAAGGTAATAGAATTAATTTTGACCTTGATATGCCTGATTCTCTTCATCTAATTAAAATAATTTGGACTCGCATCGGATACGGGGTGTATTTTTGTCTCGCTTAAGGTACAGGTAGTATCTTTGAGAACTTAGAGTAGCGTTACTATTTTCGTGTCTCTTAGGGCACCGGGATTATTCTTCACTCTCTAAAGTATTTCTTACTCCCTTAAGTTTCCGAGGGTATATTTTCCTCTATTAGAGTACGGGTACTTAATTTGACTGTTTAACGCAATGGAAGTATTTTCGCCCTACCTAAAGTACCGTGAATAATTTTGATTACGATAACCTGCCTGGAGTGTTTTAACTCTCATAAGAACCTAAACTAATTTTAACTCTAATAATAAGACCCATAGCCAATTACAGACAAAAGAAGTGATAATAAAAAAACAGACAACGTTTCCGGCACCCTTGTTCCTTTCTTGGTGACTAGTGCAGTTGTGTCGCTTAAGGCTCTTACGATTTGTATGCACTTAAAGAAAGAAATAAGGCTTCCAGAAACGTTGTGTGGTATTTATATTATCACATATTTTGTCTGTATTTGGCTATCTTTCTTATTATTAATTTTCAATCAGACGTAAATTTCTAATTTTGATTTTCACTCTCATGGACTATTGGTATTATTAGTATTTTTTACTCTCTTAAAGTGTGGCAAATAATTTTGATTCTTTAAAGGTATCGGAAGTATTACTTACTCTCGATGGTACCGAGATTATTTCTGACACTCTTAAGCTAAATGACAAATTTTTACTCGCTTAATGCTCAGGAGTATAATTAACTGTCTTAGTGCTTGTAGTTTTACTATATTATGGAACCGAGTATATTCTTAAGTCTCATAGGATACCAATAATATTTTTTACTCTTTCAACGGTTCTAAATGAGAGTTTTTTTCTATTATTAGGAATCGGTAGTATTGATGCTTCTATAAAGGCACGTGGGGGACGTTTCCTGATGAAATTAGCATTCCCTCTGCGTAGGTGGGTTAAATCACTTCTTGACTAATAGATTAATGTAGAATTAATTTTTTTTCGGGCTCATATAAATAAGTACCCGGGCAACGCCAATCACCCAACTACTGTTAAATAATAGCAGGTGTTCTCTAGTATTCAAGTTTCCACGTGCACAATGAAATATTTATAATATTAAACTTTTCAAATAATATGTTACTTTAAAGATGTGTTGCAAACAAAAAGTCATGTGAAACATTGTTGGGTTAATTTTGGAGAAATGACCTTCTCAATCGAAGGGAGAAAATGAAAGACATTAAAGGATTTCGTATAAGATGAAATAGAAACGACGATTAAGCTTCACTACATTCAATGCACGTAAAAAGCCATAGTTGTAAGTGGACAAACTCAGTATAAAATTTCCAGCAATTTCCGAGAATAGGGCTGTTTGATCACAGACAGATGACACTCCTCAGCTTTAATAGGGAACAGTCCTCTTGACAAACTAGTAAGGCAAATCTTCTTCCTCCAGGTAATAAATCACGTTTAGTCTTAACCGCTAGTCTTCTGCCTATATGTGAATATTATGTGTGAATGAATGTATGTACGTAGGTGACTCATACAAATATTCACCTTTGGTGCAAATTTCATCATATTTCGTACACGTTACTTTTGTGACTTTAAACAAACACTGTGGGGGTTGAGACATGTCTACCAGCCGGGGTGAAAATATTCCAACTTGATAAAATGGCAGATATTTGAGTCGGACAAATATTTCTAGAGGTCATAGAGATTGATAGTGTTTCTACCTATGTTATTTGTGTATAATTCAACCACTTTCCAATTATCAGGGCAGTAACCTTAGGGGCGAGGTGGAGGGGCAGTAAATAAAATAACGCGAGCACAAACTAGATTGAAGTCATTGATGCCGCTGAGTTTAATTACGACATTCAACTTGATGTTTAATCCCCAGGAGCATGGGTGGACGGAGATGGAAAATGTCAAATCGTTACACGTCCTGTATTTGCATACGATAAATATTTTTCGGGTTCAAACAGATTAATAGTACTTCTAGAGATGTTTTCTCTGTCTAATTTCAACCCCATTCGTAAAAGAAAGTGAGCACCCATAAGGGGTTGGGGTGGAGGGGTTTTACAAGAAATAACGCGATTATTATCCAGAGGGTTATTGAATTCACTTAGTTCAATTCTAATTTTCAACTTGACGTTTAACCCCCAAATGATGGAAATGTTAAAATGTGTCAAACTGCTGATATTTTCGTCTAATAAATATATGTCGGGGTCAATAATATTCATAGTATTTCTCCAGATGTTCTGTGTGTATAATTTTAACCCTCTGGAGCATTGGTAAGGTGCTCGGTTAGGGGCGTTAGATAAAAATAAGGCAAAATCAACCGATATTGAAGTCGAATCCAGTATTATGGATTTCTCTGAGTTTAATTATCACACCCCGGGCAACGCCGTGCACCCAGATAGTAATAAAACGTAACAGATTATATTAAAATATTCAATCAGATAATTAACAAAAATTCAATTATGGCAATATTAAATTATTTTGACTCTGACGGGATGAATATTCATATCATGTCATTTATGTTCAAAATAGTCTAGTTCAGTTTATGCTCGACAATAATAGCTGTTATTGACAAAAATATAATATTTAACCTCTCTGGTGAAAATATTGTACTTATTAAAATGTGCATTTTTGGTATTTTGAGAAGAAATAACCTTTTCCTAGCCTCAAATTGTGTCATAAAATTTGTAAATGATCATATTACGACTGTGTATTAACATGTAAAGAATATTTCCATAGTTTTTTTTTATCTTTTTGACAATTTAGAACCACCTTTAGGGGACACAAACCTGTACTGATGCAGCCTTCACTAAGATATTATTAGATTCGTTTTCAACACAGAAGATAGTTTACTTTTCGTACAATGTTGGAATGATTGGTTGTTCCGAAAATATATGCATCTTTATCAAACGACCGAACTTTAGCCGTGTCAAAGTTGCGGAGCGGTAACGTTTAGTTCATTAAACAGCAAACTGCTTTACTTTATGAAAATAAGTTAACTGATTTTCCTGTGGTGTGTTTTTTAATAAATGTATCTGGATTAGTTACAAAAACCGTATTCCAAGAGATGAAAAATAGAAATTTATGGTAGTTTTTAGCAAAAACTGTAGGCTGAAATCTATACGTAGGTGGAGGACCGAGATACATCAATATTCCGATGACCGCCATTTTTATCGGTTAAAAGATTAGGTGACATTATGGTACATGCACGAATGATCATGATACAAGTCGGAAATAACGTTAGATGAGCGGGTTTACAAGTTGGTGACAAAGAATTATGACAGTTTGGTAAAGATGGGTTAGAGTAAAGATAAAATGCGTTGTACAGAGCAGCCATAGGATCCTTAAAAAATTTTCCAGCAGTGGGAAACAGTGTCCTTGATCAGTTTTTCTATAGCGCCAGGAGGACTCTTTAGAGAAGCCAGCCGAACAAGTTTGTGTCTGCGATACTGGCGGAGCGAAGATAATGTAACCACGCTCCTCAATGAAGCTGTTCATGTTGGAGCATCTCGGTAACTCGCTCTTCGGTACCGAGCAACGACAAGAAATGCGATAAAGTCTGGGCTCATTTTCTCCGCTCGCATCGATGATGGATGCCTACGTTTAAGTGAAGTTTTTATTGTGGGACATTTAGACACAAACCACCACAATATATGTTTTGAAAAAACTGTGGAATACATGTTGGAATTCTTTCGGATTTTGAAAAACTGGAATACCATATGAAAGTAATGAAAATAACATTAGAGTTCATTAGTGCCGGGGAAAGTACATTTTACACCCCTCAATACTTCCTCCTGACCACAATTGATCGTCCGCTAACCAACAACTAACCACGTCATTAAATTATGACCTTGTTGAAATAAAATTAAATTTAAAAAATTTGAAAATTTGGAGTAAACAGACATGTAATAAATATCATTATGTAGTTACTTGTTTCTTAAATTAATATTGTCATATAATGTGTTTGTAAAATAAAAAATGAAATAATAACTCTGATATCTACAGACGGAACATTAATCATTATTCTTGTAAGATTGGTCTTTCCTGGAATTTAAGCCACCTTTGTTGGAGTTTCCATAAATGCTCATTTTTAAAAAAAGGTTTATATTCTGATTCTTACATATTCTGCAAACTTTGGGAGATTCTGCCTTAAATATTTCCAAAGGTGTTAATATTCCTTGAATAATTAATTTTTGTATTGATAGGACGGGCAGCGTATTCGCGTTCTCTTATCTCAAGTAAAAAAATATATTTTTATTGACAGTCACATCAACGGCATAGGTCATTAGCGACTTAGTACTACACTGCATTTCACTTTGTCGAGGAAAGAATTTGTTGAGGTTTCTCGGTATGAGGACAGATAACATCCATGCCGGGATTCAAATCCAGGATCCTCTGTGACGACATAAATAAATAATTTGAATCACTGGAAAATAGGATGGCATATTCATCGGAATGTCTTTTTAGATAGTATTCGTCTTGAACTAGATTATTAACCAAAGGATTTTTCTTCATTTGAACCTCAATTTTCAAAATAAATAAGAAAACTATTTAACTCATATTACGAGCTGTTGTGAATAAATCCCTTAATTTCTTCCATTTCATTATTCAATATTTTTTTCATTCGTACTTTTAAAAATAAATAGGAAAAATTTCTATTTACAAAATTGCTGTAGTTAAACTTTGATTTTTTATCAATCTAATTTAATAATGTAATTCTGTGAAAACTATTGAAGCTAAGAGTATTGAGATGAAAATTTATTTTCAATGCTGTTACATGTTCGTCTAATTGTCGGATTTCCTGAACGTTTCAACGATATTGTGAGACAGGAATATAATTTTCGTGTGCAATAGCGTGGACGGCAGAAATTTAATAGGATTTAATTAATTATAACGTCGTAGGTTGGAACTAAAAGTAGGTTGACGATGCCAATAAATGTTATAACTAGTAATGCAACGATATTTCATAGCAAATTGGTGCCCGTACAATTCCTCCAGACATGTAAGTAAATTTAAACTTTATAATTTTATTGGTGTTGTGGATTTTGAATATTTCATGCCGCTAGAAACCGTGAATGACGTCACTAGTTGAGGCCAATGGTGTATCAGGAGTAGGGCTTGGTAGGAATGACATCACATCCGTGCTACAGAACTCTTCCAGGTCCAATTGAAGTGTGCGAGACTCAAGATACTTCTTGATTCAATATTCATGTGGAAGAGAGAAAATTAAAAAATAACTTTGGGGAAAGTGACGTCCACTGTAACCGTCATTGTAGAGGAGTCGTTTTCATGCTTCTGGGGTTATTTACGAGATGCCAGTCCTGTAACGGGGTAACTATACGGATCTGCCTGTGGGTAACGCTAGTGATTCATTGAGCAAAGATTTGTTAACTATTGAATTACATCAATTATATGATATGGCCTGATATTTCAAGACATTCGTGTTACTTGTTATGCCATATAGTGTTAAAGATATTTAATATTCCTTATTGGTTAAGTATTTTGTGAAAGTTAACTTACCTATCATTTTATATATTCTTAATATATTCTGATATTGGGTTGCTAAATCCCATCCGAGGACGTCATTACGCCGCTTTTACATTTTTCACGGACCTGCTTTTCCCTGTTACTGCAGATCAAAGTCTGTATTGGTTTACATTACGTGGGTTAGGACAAAGCGTATAAACTGTAAATCCACATCCCTGAGCTAAAGTGTTTGCATGCAGGACATTGATAATATATAATTTATAAAATAATTCATAATATTGAAATGAATTTACAAGTATAACTTGAATACTACGCTATGAAACTGACATAATAAATATGACGGTAAGGAATATTATAAAAAATGTACAAAGTATTTTCTTACATACCAGACATCGAAGCAGTTCTCTTATCACGCCAAATATTTCACTTCACAAATTTTACTAACTTTAATTTAGATCACAAATTATTTAAATGACTCTTTCACTTAAACAGGCCATAGTATTACACTTTATACACCATTTCAGTCAGTATAGGCGATTAAATCCCTACCACACCACAGACGATCATCAGTCGATTTCCAATATTTCGGCGAATAGTGATAATATCTACAGCAAGGAAGATGGAATTACACTTTACAAATATCAGTTCGATTCAACTCCCAATAAATTGTACCATTGAGATCAATCCAACGACTTCCAGTACAAATTTTCCAATCAAAGTTTAGTCGTTTGTCTCGTCCAATATTTATTAAGGGATTAACTATCCCTTTAACACCAAACTTGATAATCTATCTGTTACACGTCGACTTCTACATACAGACTCATTAGCAGGGTCTACAAGCATTCTTAATAATCAGTCGTCACCGTCTGACCGCCATTCTCTGAGTTGTATGCACACACAATTTTCAATATTACACTCCGGCGCGCCAAAAGTTTTTGTTTCATGCCGCCGAAAACAAATACTCTATTCACCACATTCTTACGCAAAGCTGATTGTTGATTACAATACCCTGGTCACAATATTACGCTGATAATACGAATATTGTTGGTCATTACTCCATATATTCATGGTCAGCGTCTCGTAATCTTCAGTAATCAGTTCCCTCTAGTTATTTAAATTGTCTGTTTAAATATTCTTAAACACATATCCTTATACGGTGAAAGGAAATAATTGAACCTCAATTTATTTAAAATATGTCTAGCTCTGTGGCTGTTCGGAAGATTTTTAAGTTGTGTCACACCCAGCAACCATTTTTACTATGATTATTTTTTAAATAAAATGTTGTTCATTTATAGTGTAATTATAGTGATGTATGATTAATATTTTACAGTTAAATATAACCGAAAGGTTGAAATCTTCTGTATAATTTTTTTATGTTGTATGGTTAAGAAAAATAACTTGAAGTTTAAGGACTTTTTTTTGATTGGTGGAAGCTTTAATTATTGTTAATACTAACTCCATATTATTAATATATTTGTCAACATAAACTACCGTAACATAATATTTATAATTATTGAAGTTTTCAGATTAGAAATCGTTGCTTAGTCTCTATGCCATTGCACGTCCAAGACCAAGGGCCGTCAGATTTTTATCTAAAACATGAGGCAGTTTGTAGAGCTTTACAGGTAGGGGTAAAAAGGTCTACTGAGTATGCGCATTTTTCATACAGACAGAAATCCTGAGCTGTCCTGTCGATAGCAATGAATGGCCAGCTTGCTGATTTAGCGGGAGCGAGTTCGCCGCACGGCGGGGAGTTTAAAATCTTCTATATCGAAGCATATATTCGCAGTGTTAAAACGCAATTATTATGAAGGTTCTTAAAATTATGATGAATTAATTGCTACTAAATTAGTTTATGTTGTGCAGCACATGTGTCCCAGCCGCCAATGTTCTACATACAGTGATTTCAGCTGCGCATTTACCGTAAACAAAATAAAATTGGTTCTCAATTCAGATTAAATATGACACGTTCACCAGCAAGCTGAACAATGCCTTGTCTTTGCTAGAGTCTTACCAAATGCGTATGTCTGAATATTGGCTTCTTCACTCTCTCTCTCTCATTGCTTAATAAAGTATAACCATTAGGAACCCCCCCCCCCCCCTTCCCCACTAAAATTTTTTTTTGTGGGCTTCAGCACCTTTCAATGATAATTGCAACGGGTTCAACAACGTTCATTCAGGCTTAGTTCGCAATTTCACATTTTGAACGGATACTCTTTAGCAGGGTATGGTAGACATCTGATTTATACCATTAAACAAAGTGAGAATAGTTAACTGGAATGTCAGTTAAAAGTTGTTCAATCTTACACTTTATTTTCGTTAATCGTCTTTTATATATCTCCTCTCCCCTACCCTGACTTCATGAGTTCCTCTTCGACTCACTGTCTGAACCAAATGTCTTATGATCCAATTATGTGTTTACAAATTGCTGGGAATGTTCTTGTGGACTAATTAAATGCTTTTATTCCATCCGGTAGCTTTTTCAACAATGAGACGCTCGCTAATAAATTTTAACATTACGCGAAACAATATAAATGTCTGCACACATTTTCAATAATAATGCCAAACAATTATCGGAAAATAAATAATAATGAGTATTTATTCTTATAGTGATATGTTGATTACAGTATTAATGTTTGCATTATATGAACCAAAAACTGCCTTCTATAATTAAAATAAATTAATTCATTAAACCAGTGTACCACAACATTAAGTGGAAGCATCTGTATAAAATACTAGCAAGGTGCCGGGCGCTGCCCGGGTATTTATTTCTATACGCTAGAAAAAGTATTTACATCTACATTTATCTATTAATCAGGAAGTGATTTAACCTATCTTTGCTGATGAAATACTCCCGATACCACATTTATGTAAAAAAAGAATACTCTTAGTACCTATAGAGCGTCAAAAATACTACCGGCAAAAATTCTTCATGTACCATGAGCGTCGAAATACTGTCGATACCATTCAGAGTAAAAATATTCCCGGAACCCTAAGCGAGACACAAATACACCACAAAATTTCGTACAAATGCTCTATGTATATAAGGTTGTTCATGTTTATTTGACTTCTACTTCCACCCACACTCTCCTCCCCATACCGGAAGGGGTGAAATTATACTCAAACTACAACGGGAGAAACAGTATCATTCTCATTGACCCCCAAAATTATTGTTTCGACACAAATACCAGCCGTCTTAGCAAGTTTGAAAATTTCCAACCCCTTCCACACGTGCCCCTTGGGGTGGCAGTCGATATTTACCCACACAGTGTTTATTTCCGGTTCTAAAGGCACACGTGTACAAAATTTAATCAAATTTTCTCTATGAGTGTATATTTAGGAACATATACACATTGTTTCTCCTTAAACCCCCATCGTCATAGGGGTTCAAGTACAACTTATCCGGCAAGCGAATGTCATAATTAAACTCAGCGACATCCATAACCCCGGATTAGATTCCAATCTCGTTTTATTTTGTTTTATTTTTATGTAACGCCACACCATTACACCCCACTCCTAATGGTGATATCCTCCCAAAGCAAAAGAGATTCAAATTATACACAACAACATCGGGATAAACACTATACATCTCATTGACCCCGAAAAATATTTATCCGATATCGGCCGTTTTGGTATATTTGAAAATTTCCGTCCCCGATGGAGTATTTCATCCATAGTGTTTGTTTCAGGTTCCGAAAGAACACGTGTAGGAAATTTGGTCAAATTATCTCCACGGGTGAAAAATTTTATGCGGAACATACATACAAGCCAATTTTTTTTTAAGGTAACAGGCTACATGAGGGTAATCCACATGGTGGCAACTCCAATTTAATAGCATAGGAAGGGATCTGAAAGGGAGGATGCGGAAGGGTAGAGGAAGGTAGCCAAGGGTTAACTAGGGCCCCCGGGTTATAGTTTAAGGATCCTACCCGGCATTCGTCTAAAAGTAATGCAGGGAAAACCCTAGAAAAACCTGCATCAGGTAGGTCGGGCTTTGGATCCTTGTCCCACGCCCTTCATATAGCGGGAGAAGAGTTTTCTGTGGGGACGCAGCATTCCCTTCTCCGTACCTCGACCAGTTAAGGAGGCAGCTGGCCGACTGTTCCAATGGGAACAGAGAACAACTCTTACCGTATGCCGAAGGTCTGTGACCCCGGAACATACACCTCTCAGAACAGGCCGAGGTGCCTCGGCTTGTGGGAACCTTAGTTCAAAAACGGAGAGGAAAAGGCATCCCCAAAGGTCGCCTCTTCGTGTCTCTCCTACACACAAACCAACAAGCGTAAGTCTATTTATTTATTAGAAGATAAAACCTAACAGCTTGTTAGAAAACGGATGCATAGATTATTAAAATAAATATGGATTCTTTAAATATTTGAAATATTTTCCATTATGCTTGCTACATCCATAATTTCTATCGCCGTTCATAATATAGCAAGTAATACCAATTACACCCATCCCAAAAATTTCCAGTTTTCATGCACATATTTGTAATAATTCTTAAATTTTCTACGAGCCTATAATTATTAATCGCTTCACAAATTTAATCTCTAAACGTTTACAAGGGAAAATAAATATTAGGAATGAATCTCTATATACCACAAAAATACAACCTATTCTGAAGTGCCAGGATTCGAATTAACATCGCCGTGTGATCTATATTACGCGTTAGATAAAGAAATAGTATAGTGATAAAATATTCGTATATTAAAAAGTGGGCCTTAAACTAGCACTCAAGACTATTTACTCGTTAAATGAACGTATGTTGTATACAAGACATGATTTCTTCACAAAATAGGCCGTTTCAAATCTCCCAGTTACTACTGAAATAATAATCTAATATACTGCATTCTGCTACGGGAATGCTGAGTGCGGGATGCATTATGTTGATATCAGACTGAAAAATTCTTTAAACATTTGAAAATCGTACCTACAAAAGTTTCAGCGTAATTCGAAGGACTACTGATTATTAATTTGTTACCGTAAACGAAACTTGAGTCAACCATTACACCACAAAGAAAAATCCGACAGCCAAAACTGTGGATTGAGAAAAAAATTAAAATGTTGCAGAAAATGAGTGCAACAACATTTTGAGACTCAATGAGTATAATCATGTATTGAGTTAAGTATCATCGTTGTTCTGTTTGCATAGTGCGTTGAAACAGAAGTAGCGATGGCAACTCTGCACAAGGCAAAGCTTGGTAATGGTTTCCCCGCTCACACTAATCCTCGGATTTGGTCTCACGTAAAAATGTTCCAGTTCAGAACCTCAATCGTTTTCATGGGGGAAATCAATTTTGGTATAATGTAGAGACTATGACTGCAGTATTACGCATGGAAATATATATTTTTTTCTTTTCGACGTTTTTCCTAATATTGCTGGACCAACCGAACTGTGCTTAAAGATTATGTTGAAAAATCATTTATTTTGAAACAAAATTATTATTGTGGTTGAATTTTTACGCCTGTTTATATGAAAAAGATAATACAATTTTCTTACCAATTACATAAATATTTTTATGTTGAATTAAAACAACGTTTCTGTACGTGTTTGTACCTTCATCAGGTCTTTACTGCGGAGAAATTGTAAAAAATAAATTTGTTGTTATCAAAAATATAATGAATTTAAAAAAGTGGTTGAATAAAATATGATATACTACTAACATAATGAAACCGAGAAACACTCACCTAATTATACTAAATCATAAAAACTATTTTCACTTCATATTTAAAAAAACACGAACTTTAGAAGGTCTTCCGAGAAACTTATTCACAAGCTACACACTAGTGCGGTCACAGCCCAAATGAAACGGACTACGAGCCCTCAATAGAATTGTCCAGTTCCTTAGGTATCTACAATCTCCCTGTGATCTTGGGAGGCGTCTTACAAACCAATGTGCGACTTAACTAACAGTTAACAAACACATTATATAATACTAATTCTAAATAAAATTAAATTTACAAATTATGGCATTGTAAATTTTGCTTAATTTAATTGTATCATTCTGCGAGTTGATGGTTTCTCAATCGTTTTTATGTTAATCATTTCAGACAAATTAGGTTTATACAAATTTTACTCTATATCTAAAATTTCAACATTTTTCCAATCGAAATCATGATTATTGACCAGTCTATGTGTAGAGACCACATACATACATTTCCGGTAATATAAACATGTTATCCCAATAACTGTCATTCAATTTTTTTCATTTGTTTCTAGAATAACAGCTTACAGGAGGCTAATCCACGTGGTGGCAACTCCCCTTTAATAGTATAGGAATGGATTTGACAGAAGGGATGCGGGAGGGTAGAGGGTTAACTGGAGCCCCCAGGCTGTAGTTTAAAGATCCTACCCGGCACTCGCCTTAAAGTGATGCGATAAAAACCCTAAAAAACCTGCATCAGGTAGGTCGGGCATTGGGTACTTGTCCCACGCTCTTCCGATAGCGGGAAAGGAGTTTGCTGTGGGGACGCAGCATTATCTTCTCCGTGCCTCGACCAGTTTAGGAGGCAGCTGGCCGACTGTTCCAATGGGAATAGCGGACAACTCTTACCGTATGCCCAAGGTCTGTGACCCCGGAACATACTCCTCTCAAAACAGGCCGAGGTGCCCTCGGCTTGTGGGAACCTTAGTTCAAAAACGGAGAGGAAAAGGCATACCCAAAGGTAGCCCCTTCGTATCTCTCCTAAAGGGCTCTGCCTGCGAGAGAACATCCCTCGCAGGTTACCTGCGAGAGAAACCTCTCGCAGGCTTATCCCTCGGAGGAAGGTATTTTTTTTTAGGTCAACAGGCTACATGAGGGTAATCCACGTTGGGCAACTCCCCTTTAATAGCATAGGACGGGATTTGAAAGGGGGGACGTGGAAGGGTACAGGTAGCCAAGGGTTACTAGGGCCCGCGGGCTATATTTTAAGGATTCTAACCGGCATTCGTCTAAATAAATGCAGGGAAAACCCTTGAAAAACCTGCATCAGGTAGGTCGGGCATTGGGTACCTTTCACGAATTTGACTCCAAGAGAATATCAAATTTGTAATTGGTGCGAGAAGTTCACGAACTTTGATTGATGCATTTGAATAATGCAGAATCACATTATATTTCAATTGTACTACTAATGTGAACAATATTCGTACTCGTGTAAATAACAATAAACTTTTGAATATAAAATTCTAAAAGATTATCGAGAAATTATTTAAAAAATTAAAATTTTTTCTTTATTTAGTACATTAATGTATAAAATCCTTTGAATTTGAAGATGATAATTTATTTAATTTCATTGCCATTGAGTTTGAAAATAACTTAAATTGAGCAAACTCTGTTTGCATGTATTAGCTCTAGAATTACCACAGTTATCCAAGTAACGTGGGTACGATCTAAGGAACCATAATTGATTTAATGAGCCATTCGCGGTTTCACCTTAATGCGGCTTGCACTGAGACATGCATGGCTTAATCTTTGAGACAAGCATATGACTACTGGCAGGATCAACCAGGGAGCTGCTCCGTAAAATATACAGGGCACTCAAGCCATCGCCACAGCCGAGCCATTATTGTGGCACAGCTAGTAGCTAGACTACTTTTATTCTCACCACCTGAATTCTCTCCACTTGACACAATTAATTATTTTACTAAAAATAATCAAATACAACAAGAGATCACATAATTTTCTTTGATGAGTTTAAAATACGACAGTTAAATTATTTTCTTTTATTTGAAAAATGATATATTGAACAAATACAATAATTTATGTAATTATTTGTTTCAAAGGAATCGAAAATTATAACGAACAAACAAATCCAGTAAATTGATCTTCTAATTCTATTGTAAGATTATTTAAAAGGAGACAACGTATGAATTCTTTGTATCTGTTAGATTCAAAAATTTAAGTTTTTAATCATTTTTTATTAAAATGGTTCGTTTTGATACATTTCGAAACGGTAATCTTTTGATAAATCAAATTTTACTTATTAACGAATGTAATCTTTTTCGGTGTACAAAATGAATAAAGTCTTCTCGGCCTTGTAAACAAATTAATTATTAGGAAACAACAACAATTAATGTAAATCTTCTGTACTGAGAAATTTGTAACCTGCATATCAAGAAACACTGACAGCCCATTATCAAAGTATTAAATAGCAAAAAAGAAAATCTTCGTAATGAAATAAATTTTGTAATTACTGATCGGCGAATCTGAAATTGGGCCCTAGTGGTGGCTACAACGTGTTGACGAGCTGAAGTCGTAGGTCAATGCTGTGAATCTTCACACACACACAAAAAAAATCGTTCACGTCGAACACAGTACACGACACATTTTCCGCACTTAATTACAATAACCTCGACGCATATTGTTTGGTGACAGTTGTTCACAAGAACGTAGGGTAGTACGTCTCCTTGCATGTAACATCTCTTCCCCCGTAGGACTCGGGGAACTGATCATTTACAGCGCCAACGTGGGCCAACACCAATCGAATCCTCCGTCACATCGGTCATTTTGAATGGGTTGGAAAGACAGATTTAAGTGGTCGTACTTAAATGGTTGCTCTAATCGACGCGTCCATGAAGGAATAAAGCACCTTCACTCACGTTTTAACCAAACAATAAAAACACACATAATGTAATCTTACTATCCTGAACTGCTTGTACTGTCAGCTCTGATTTAACTTATTTAATTTAAATTGATTTTTTTAATGAATCAAGGGCCAGATAATCATTTTATATTTTATCGCCACTTTATTATCCAAGGCAGTAACTACAAAATATTTTAATAATTTTTAA
The DNA here is from genome assembly GCA_037074705.1 of Zhengitettix transpicula. Taxonomy (NCBI): domain Eukaryota; kingdom Metazoa; phylum Arthropoda; class Insecta; order Orthoptera; family Tetrigidae; genus Zhengitettix; species Zhengitettix transpicula. Next base: position 198,731,548 of record CM073591.1, on the reverse strand, counting down.
GAAATTCAGAGTAAAAAGTTCATATTAACATAACATTTTATCGTTAATCATATTAATTAGATTTATTCAACAGTAGTTGCGTAAATAAATTTAATACATATCATCCTAATTTCAGGATTCTTGATTATGAACCAACTTAATCACTGTGTTTGCAAATTACGATTATATCTTTTGTTTAGCCTCTGATGATCTTCTTGATCAGATGTATAGTGTAACGCGTGTATTTTGGTTTGTCTTTGCTTTGTTTTGCTTTGTCTCGGAAGTGTTGTTTGCTGTGATTTGGAGAATTCGAAATCGTGCACGTGCTGGGGGTGCAGGAGATAAATATTTCCATCCAAGTAATTTTCGTGTCCTGTCTCGATTATTGGCCTCAACATGACAGAATAGTTGGCCATTGTTGACTACGGAACTGCAGCTGCGTGCTATAACTCTTGCAAAAATGGAAGAATCATTGAAACTGACATTTCGACCAAGTTTTCTAATAATGAAAAATGTAAAAGAATGGGAGGCTATAATGGAGGGAACGGAGATAAGCTTTTGAAACTGGACAGTTGTTCTGCGCTCACCGCAGCTGGTGGATGTGATTATGAGAGGCTCCGTATGGCGTTACGTGTATACGTTTTAAGCGTCACCGATCTACAAATCTCATGAGTTCTGCTGTAAACTTTTCCAAGTTGTTGTCTCTGATATAGTCCGAGGCAGAATTTTCGTGAGAAAGAGGTCACAATTTGTTAGTGAAGAGTTCATCGAAGCCACACAATTTAGTACGACGGCTTGCCAGCAATCAATCCCGGAGGCCGTCGCCTTAGCCAGTGGTTAACCCCTGAGTCGACGCCTTGCAATAGTCCTGACTAAAGTCATCACTGCACTTAACCCGTTCTGCCGGCTGTGAGATACGGAGACGTCGGTACGAGAGCTACAGCAAGCAACACAACACAGAATAGCAGTACGTATTTGGTACGGGCAGCAGATCCCTTCTACGTAAAAAAAACACAGGTGCCTAAGATAAGAGTTTTCATGCTTAACTGTAATAAACTTATATAAAAATTTCTTTAATGGTCAATATTTTTTGATTTAACGTAAAAACCCAGACCACAAAAATAATTCTTTACAATATCAATAGTATGAATCGATTTCTGAGTTATACTGTCACTTTTATTGAGGCGTTTGACGCCGAGATTTATCAAGGCTAGATTTTTCTGATTCGTTACATGTGGGTTATCCGCTTTTATGGCTTTCCCCTTTAATAGAATAGTAAGGGTTAGATAGGCGGGACGCGGAAGATAGAGTAAGGTAGCCAAGGGGTTACTAGTTTAAGGATCCCACCTAGCTTTCGCCTAAAAGTGATGTAGTAAAAACCATAGAGAAACCAGTATACGGTATATAGAGCTCTTGGTACTTGTCCAGTGACATTTTGATAACGGGATAGCATTCAGCGTTACATACCTCGATCGAATTGGGAGGGCAGCTGACCGACTGGTCTAATAGGAACAAAATACTACTCTTGCAGGATGCCCAATGGATACGACTTCGGAGTATACACTTTTCATAAACTGACCGACGTTTCTCGACTTATGGGAACGTTAATTCAAAAGCAGGGAGAAAAGAACGCAGGCCCGTAGGTACCTTTCTCCGCACTCCTACGAAGCATCCATATTTCCTCCTAATGGTAGGAGAAACCTGCAAACGTTGCAATATAGAGGAAGTTACAATTTGGTTTTCAGCTGTGGTACACACTTAAAGTATTAACGCTGAGAAAAAACATAAAGTCGGTTCTCAATACGGAACGGTTTGCACTAATAAAATAATAATATATCACGCTGTATTAATATTTTAATCAAGTACTTGTGTTGAGATGATTATAATTGCATATCTTTGTAACCAGAGATAGTAGGAGGCAAGATTCTGTGGTTGCTAGAATAAGAGTATCGTTGGTGATGAAAATGGAAAAGTTGTAATTGAAAAATTTATTAATTAAATCATTTTGGATTATCCAAGAAATAAACTAATAAATATGTAAGTAAATTAATTAAATTTTAGAGTATTGGTTCAGTGAGGTATTATACTATTACCAATTATGGCGCCCAATGTGTGGTCATTAATTAAAGCGTGGCAAAACGAATGTTGTTATATAGGTTTTACACCGTATATATATAAATATATATATATATATATATATATATATATATATATATATATATTGTGATACCGATTAAACAGGCTATTAATTGTTTTTAATACAATTTAATTGTTGGTTGTACGGGTGCTTAAAGACGACAATCAAGGCGGGTTTTTCTTTGTTGACAATCGAGACTGGAAACGCGCGCTTAGAGAACTCAGTCTGCGGGGAGAGGCGAGGAGGATAAAGTGTCTGCAGGGAGACGCAAAACGAAAAAGTGTGCGGAAAGTATGCGTCGCGAATTGGGACATAGAAGTTCGGTTCACATAGAAAAATGAAACCAGTAAAAGTCTGCGGATACAGAATTATGAATAGGGCTATCTAGGAAGTCCAACATCGAGATATAATAGTTTTGACGGAGAGACGTATAAAATCGCAGTTTGTAAGCAGAAGTTTTGCTTCACAAACTGAACTAACTGTCGCATGGAGAGACTTTGAAGAGACCTACGTCCGGCAACTGGCTGAGGGAGAGGATCCAAGTACCAGGATAGCAGAGATCCAGAGCAACTACCGTGTGTTCAAAATCTAAAGTGTAGAAGCAGTGAATAATGGCCTGATTAGTGGGTGTTGACTTCAAGATACAAGAGTTCGAACTGGTACCAGTAGCACTGTCGTGAGTACAAAACAATTATTAATGACTGTAAACGATAATTAAAGGGTATAGTCAGATTTAGTTCGCGTTTTTCTTTTCATTCGTTTTCTTTCACTTTTGTATTTAATATTGTATTCCGTTAACTTCAATGAGTTTGGATTGTTAATATTTTAGTTCATTGTATTTGTTCTTACTATCAAACCCAGTGGTGACCCTGAGATAATGAGAAATTGAACGTAATTGATTGTAAAATGATAAAGCTATATTTTCATTGAACGCAACGAATTAATAACAAAAAAATTGAAATATTTGTTTGTTAAATTGATGGAGTTCGGCGTGCAAAGCAGGGCTTATAATGTGTAATGATCAACAATAAATTTTAAATACATAATAATTTTGTTAATTATTCCTATTAGTTAAAACAACCTTTTTAATCATTACATAAATGGCGCCCAACGCTTTGGGACAAATTAATTAATTAAATTCCTTTTTAATTATTACAATATATATATATATATATATATATTGTAACGTTATTCCCCCGAAATGTTTCTCCGTCCGAGGTCAGACATTAAATAAAATAAAACCAAATGATTTAAATGGTGTTAATAACAAAAAAACATTAACTTACAGTACATAACGCGGACAATTGCATACGAGTTCTTGGATCCACGCATGAAAACCAATAAACTGTCTTACTATTTTTTCCACAAGTATGTTTGTTTCTGCAATATTCTACAGTGCAGAAACCCAGGAATATGAATCCGTAGGAAGCAAACAGTCCGCCAACGAACTCCGCAGGCTCCCAGTCCGACTACGCAGTACTCAGGATCGACTTGGCTGGGGTTCTGGAAAACCTTGGTGTGCTGTTTGTGCGTAATTGAGGATTTTTGTTGTGATTCGACCGCCACGATGGACTTCTTCCGACTGTCTATTTTAAAATTGTTATTTGGCCGTTGTCATGGGGAATACATAAAAGCACAATATATATCTCGGTGCCTCGCATTTCCATGCCGTAAATTAAAATAATTTTATTAAAAACAAACAAATAATTAATCAACCTGAAATACTGTAAATAATAATATTAATAAAACATAAAGTAACGTGGTACGTTACAACATATATATATATATATTATATTATATGATAATTGTGAAGAGTATAGTTGGTGATGGAGATGGAGATGGAGTTGTTATTAAAATAAGTATTAATTAAATTACGTATGGTGGATCCCAGAATTAAACAAATGAAAAGTGAGTAAGTGTTTTAAATTTTACTCTATCGGTTCTGTGAGAAATTATATTATTACAACGCGAAAGGTCAAAGTACTGTGTCACCTAATTATTTTCATTAAATAATTACATTTTGCTTAAAATGTCCACCCACACACAGTCAGACAGACCCCCAACATATATATATATATATATATATATATATATATATATATTGTAAAAATTAAAGGGCAATTAATTTTATTAATTATAAACATTGTGGACCGCAATTGTTATCGGCAAAGAGACACAAAGACACAAAAATGGACGATAATGGAACAGGCCGAGGTTAGCACTGAAAACGTATAGGAAAGTTGGCAATCAGAAACGACAGAAAGCGGTCGTAATGAAAATAGACGAGACGATGTACAGATTTCACCCAGATAGTGATACAGGAAGATTGCTGAGTGTTCCAGTTTACGCCAAATAATTTTAAAAGTATACGAGGAGGAATTATCTGTATCACCGCAAAAATGGCATAATTGACGGAATAAGTCGTCTACGAGGAACCGCCAATCTTGTAAATCCAACAATGAAGTGTAAATTCAGTGAAAGAATGGCCTGTTTTTTTAATAAAAAATTGAGAGTGTGTGTTGCTGAAAGAATAAAATTTCCCAGATACCAAAAAAAGCTATAAGTTATACCTCATTTAAATTATTATTGTAAACGTTAGATTAAAGATAAAATCCTCAGATTCCGATTTTTTTCGTTGAATATTGTAAATACAAGTTTGTAATATTTTATAAAACTGTAATCGTCATAGAAATTTGATTGTTTGAAAAGGGAGTAATACCTTTCTTTATATAAAGGCCCAGAAAAAGACCCTGAGATTAAGAGTAAAATTTGTTTGTTGTATGAAATAATTGTGGAAAAAGGTAATCGAATAATTATTTGTAATTTGAATGATTTTGAATATAATAAATTAATGAGGTTTGTTTAATTGAATGACATTTATTATTAACATCCATTCGTGTAAAGTTAAAATAATGCAATCAACGGGGACTAACTGTTGTGTTTAATTGTAATTTCATTTATATACCACGCTTCACCGATGTGGGGCACTCTTTGGTAAAATTTTCAATTGCGAATACTACATATTGACGTCCTCAACGAGAATCATATTTTAAATTCAATTGTGATTATTACATTTTGGCGTCATCAACGTGTGGCCCATTTTTAACCTTGCAAAATTAATTGTTTGTCTTTAAATTGATCATTACATTTTGGCTTCACCAACGTGTGGCTAATCATTTAATTAATTGATTTCAAATAATTACTACAATATATAAATATAATCAGGTATTATTACTTAGGTCATTTAGTCTCTGTATCTTTCTTTTAATATAACAGTGAGGTAACAGTCTACATGAGGGTAATCCACAAGGTGACAACTCCCCTTAAATAACATAGGAAGGGATTTGAAAGGGGGCATGCGGAAAGGTAAAGGAAGATAGCCAAGGGTTAACTAGGGCCCACGGGCTATAGTTTAAGGATCCTACCCAGCATTTGCCTAAAAGTAATGAAGGACAAACCCTAGTAAAACCTGCATCAGGTAGGTCGGGCATTGGGTTCTTGTCCCACGCCCTTCCGATAGCGGGAGAGGAGTTTTCTGTGGGGACGCAGCATTCCCTTCTCCGCGCCTCGACCAGTTTAGGAGGCAGCTGGCCGACTGTTCCAATGGGAACAGTGAACAATTCTTACCGTATGCCCAAGGTCTGTGACCCCGGAACATACACCTCTCAAAACAGGCTGATGTGCCTCGGCATGTGGGAACCTTAGTTCATAAAACCAGAGAGATGTGAAGGCTTCCCCAAAGGTAGCCTCCGCCAGAGCTCTCTGCTGCGAGAGGTTTTTTTTGGGTGTAGAGAGGGTACGTATAGGGTAATCCACATAGTGGCAACTCCCATCTTATAGCACAGGAAAGGGAATTGAAAGGAGGATGCGGAAGGGTGCAGGTAGGTAGCCAAGGGTTAACTAGGGCTCCCGGGCTGGTTTATGGATCCTACCCGGCATTCGCCTAAAAGTAATGAAGGACAAACCCTAGAAAAACCTGCATCAGGTAGGTCGGCCATTTGCTACTTGTCCCACGCCCTTCCGATGGCGTGAGAGGGGTTTGCTGTGGGGTCGCAGCTTATCCCTCGCCATGCCTTGGCCAGTTTAGGAGGCAGCTAGCCGACTATTCCAATAGGAATAGTGGACAATTCTTACCGTATGCCCAAGGTCTGTGACCCCGAATCATACACCTCTCAGAGCAGGCCATTTTCTTTCGTGACTGAGAGAAATTCAGATATCATCATTTTGAGATTCCCTTATGCATGAAACGTAGTGCTACCCTATAATAACTCAATTATCAGCAATGCCCGTCAAATATATAATATTTTTATATCTATAGAAAATTAGATGACATTCACCCAGATTATTTAAAGGTACTCTATTATAAAATGTCCAGAGCAATTCTCATTACAATTGTAATTGCAGCTTTATTTAAAATGCGAATACTATTCTTGCCGCGGAACCGAGGAAGCTAATATTTACACTATTTATTTTCCCTTTGGCTGATAAACATTCCAGTCGTATTTTTTTGCATAATTTACGTGTACGTAGAGGTAACAATTCTTTGTTGTTACAGTACCAGTGACGAGTAATTTGTCGACGCTGCTTTTCCAAAAAGCCGTACGGAAGTTTCGTTGCAGTTACTATGAAAATAAAGTCGTACGACGTGTTTGCGAAGTGCGAGATTGCGCGCATAGGGATGTTTGCTCAGCGCACACAGGCCAGGGCTGCCGTCTGTCTTAAATACCAGCTGCTTAGCTATATCACAACTCCCATATTCTCGGGGAAATACTATACTTATCATATTTGTACCGCCATTTTAGTCTGTGTATATTTTTAAATAACAGTAAACTCTGGAATGGGAACTAGTTAAAAAGAAACATAATATGTATCTAGATTTGAAAAATGAATTATTTCTTCAAAAATACTTGTAGATGCCGACAAATCCATACTGACGTGCGTAAATGAATAACGGATAGTTTTTAGAAGAAATTCGAGAAAGTTATGTCTGTAGCAATATGAAACACGCACCACCATTTTATGAATTAAAGACGCGTCAGTCTTTGGTCTGCAAACAGAATTGTCATTATGGTCAAACATGCGGAATGTGGTTAGATATTCTGGCAAGAAAAGAAAACGAAAGGTGAGAATGAAAATTTACTACAGGCTTTTATCTATTTTTGATTATACAGCTCCTTTAAAATTAAATAAAAACTGATTATAGGAAAAATTGCACATTATTCTGTTGACGAATTCGTAAATTGGTTTAAATCTGTAAAGAGTTAAATTATCAATTAACAACAACCTTTTTGAAGTAAGAAAAAGATATTTAATAGAAATTCCACTACGTTTCGTAGTTAAATTTAATTTTGCGACATCATCAGTTATGACGGTCACAGCAGTCAGTGGAGAACGACCCTGACTATCTAAATTTTGTAAAACGTCAGATCTAATGATTGACGAAACGTACTGGAATTTCTGTTAAATATAATTTTCGGACTTCGCAAAAATGCTTTTGTGTATTGATAATTTATCTTAAATAGTCAGAATATATATATATATATATTAAGAATTTTTAGATTAATAAAATGCAAGAATCTTTAAATTAATTGATAAAATTTTTTATTAAATAATCCCATGTTACTGCGTAATGTTGTTAACAAATATTTAATATTTGAAATTGGTTTAAAACAATTCAGTAAAAGGAATTATGATCTATAGACGGATTTAATAAATGAAAAGAATACTCACTAATTCATTTTTTATTTTAATTTGATAGAATTTTTTATACATGAATGCCTCGGGTTTAATGAGATTCTTGAAACCTTCAGGGTCTCTCATTGGATCTCAAACAGTAATAGAAACCCGCAATTGACATAAAAAAATATATATAGAAATTAATTTAATAGCTTTACACTTTGAAACTAACCTGAATCTGACGGTGAGGAATATTATTCAAAGTATGCACAGTATTTTTTTTACATACCAAACATCGGAGAAGTTCTCATATCACACCAAATATTATACTTCATAAATTATACCAACTTTTGAGTTTAGATCACAAATTATTTAAATTACTTTTTAATTAAACAGGCCATACACCGTTTCAGTCAGCGTTCGTGATTAAATCCCTACCACACCATCAGTTAATTTCCAACATTTCGGCGAATAGTGGTAATATCTTCAACAAATAAAATGAAATTACACTTTCGAAATATCAGTTCGATTCAACGCTCAATAAATTGTACCATTCAAATCAATCCAACGACAGCCAGTACAACTTTACCTAAAAAAAACTTGCCGGTATATAAATGTTTGTCACCTTCAATATCTAGAAACGGTTTGACAATTCGTTTAATTCCAGCAAACTTGATAATCCATCTTTTACACGTCGACTTTTACATGCAGACTCATTAGCAGGGTCTACAAGCAATGTGTAGCTATTCTCTCCCGGTCAGCTCGCATAGAAGACTTCAAAGCTTTCAATATTACACATCTACGACAGCAATACTTTAGAAATACTCTTTACGCAATGCTGACTGTTGCCTACAATACCCGGGCCACAATATTACGCTGAAAATACAAATATTGTATAATTAAGAAAATCCTTTCATTAGGCATATCGGTGGGTATTACAATATATATCACTGTGAAGGATAATTGTTTTTGGGAGTGGGGTTATTTATTTATTATTATTCATCTGTCTGTTACAAGATTGAGTTCAATTAATGACTACATACAGACAGTATATATTCTTGAAAGTTAAATAATACCTTACAAAATAACATAACGTTTGCTCCACGTCTCTTGGACCTTCACAGGCGGGGTAAATTGTATATTGGACGTCAACACCAATTCGACCAGTAACATAAAGAAAGTAACACGTCGTATATTGTATATGGTTGAGTCCGTTTGTATCACTTTGGACATTTATATTCATCGAATTTAATCTGATTTTGTCTGTCTGACTACATGAGTCGTATGTATTGCTGGCGGATAGTTTGCAAGGATGCAGATTATTGGAAAAAAAATTTTCATGGAGGTGACAAAACTGAACAGTGATTAGCTGGAGAGACAGAGCTGTGAGGAAGAACTACGAGGAGCAGAGAAAACGTATTCAACTTCGATTCAGTTTGTGCGAGGCCACACATATCCATCAGAGACACAACGAGAACGACGGAGTCGCCGTATATCTTCAGATCCTTATCGACAGTCGGTTACGTCCTCACGTGCACGTATTCTGCAACGACGAGAAATCCATTCCACGTGTAGAAAGCTGTTTTCCTGAGCATGCATACAATCTTCAGCCGTACCAGCCGCCTGCGCATTGGTGTCAGAAAAACCGTAAGCGTAAGACACTGCTCAATTTAAGAGACATTCTTTAAAAGTCAATCTTGTTCTTGATTTATGCTCATCAATTATTTCAATTTCCGTTATTCCCCACGAGCGTGAAGAAATAGAAGACCCTCATTCTTACCCTGAGCCTTTTCAAAATTCATTTTCCTTTGAAAATACGTATTTCAGTTTGCAAATATTCCATTGAAAAAATTGTATGGAATTCATTGTAACATCAAGGAAATTGGATTTATATAAATATATTATACAATCAAGATACAGTCAAATAAATTTCTGTTTGTTGGTTAACATTTGTCATTTTAAATAAAACACTTAAGCCATCAAATTTATGTAAATTAAAATGTTATTATTTCAAATAAGAAGGATGAAATGTGAAAATTAAAATATGTAGACAAACTACTCCTCCAGAAGTTTCTTCTAAAAATAATTAAAGTTATTGATAGCAATAAAAAAATTGTAAAGACTTGTACATTTACCATTAATATGGATCTTGGCGAGTTGTTAAACCGCACCTCAAAAGTGAAATATAAAAATTCAGGAAATCTCTAGCTTTCAGTTTCCTGCATTAAAGTAACATTCTCGAAAATTGGCAGAAACAGTATTAAGAATTATATTATCAGAAAGCCGGGTCTGTTTGAAAATCCAAATGAAGAAGACAGAAATAATTTTTGTTTTAATATTGAATAGATAAGTTATTTGAATAGGAAATGGCATTGTGACGAGTATTTGGAGCGTTCTGGAACACGTAGTACAACTTTACAGTAAGCAGCAACTTACGACAATGGCGACCACGCTAATAACCGCTGCCGACTTACTGCAATCCAAGTAAATTCCAAATTATAACTTGTAAATTACTACTATTAATCTGTTATGTTCACCTTTGCCCAACAAAGAGAAATAAAAATGTTAATAATAGTTCTAAAACTTTTACTTCAGATTTTAATCCCACCATTCCCTCTGAAAGATAACTATAAGAAATTAAGTTCATTGGCAGTTATGATTGTGTCATTTAATTTAATTTAGTTAGATAATTCAGTGTTTTAATATTTTTTTGTAATATAGTTGAGCCTCTCATTTCCTCCTCATGGATTAATTACATTATATTTGATTGTCAAGTAACCTAGGAAGAGTTATGATTGTGCATGATTATATATTATGTAAGTCAAGAACAAGTTTAAATATTGTTTTCTGACAACTAGTAAATTTTCTCACATATAATTTTGCAAACAATAAAGATATTTTAATAAAATCTTAACTTGTATGCTTATAAAAAGTAAAATTAAAACTTTTAGACTTTTTCAATATTTCCTTAATATTGAGATGTTCACTTTCGGTATTTATTTTCCTCAGAGTTTTTCTGTGCCTGTCTTCTTAAAACTCAATATGATTTATTTTGCCTTGATCCATGAAAAGAGATGAGATGAACTTGCTACTCCAGTTTCTTGAGTGCTTTCGAGTGCGCTCTTCTTGATTGGTTAGCATAGAAGAGTGATTCAGTATTTCAGAAAGCTATAGCCTTCTGAAACCACCTTAGATCAATTCAATTCATATTCAGGTTTCAGAATGTGAGGTTTAATTACTTACCATCCACGATTATATTATTTTATTCATTTTTGTATACGTAATCCTTATTATTACTGTTATTATTAATATTCGATTTATTTTATTATAAAGAAAGCGTACAAAATTGATTTCTTAAGTTTCTTATTTTCCTTTCTCATGTAACAATTTTGAGTCATTCAAAAACGTACATATTCTTCGTATATTATGATTGTAATACGGATGGATTATCAAATAACTCGCCTTTATAAAAACTTATTTCATAGTAACAGCGACTATTGTCCGAAAAAAAATTGTGGTAGAAAGAAAGGTTAAGTTATTTCGTAGTTATGAAGTTTGCGAAGAGGAAGAAACTGAACGATTTTTTAAAACTAAAGGAAGTAACTTGGGGGAGGGGGAATTACTCATATACGTTGTTAATCCATCATACAAAGCTAAAAATATATTAAAGAAACCTTTCTTATCTTATCAAAATAATATTTATATTGCCGTCCTCCTGTGGCTTAGGGGTCAGCATGACTGCCTCGCATCACAGATGTCCCGGGTTCGAATCCCGGTGAGAACATGTATGCTTATGTACGTGAAAGAAACTATCGTCAAATCGGGTCCCCGACAAAGCAAAATTAGTCGCTGTTGATGTGACTAAATAAATCAATATCAATTTTAAAACAGAAGTTTGCATCCTTACAGTCGGACATAATCACCCGTGGCAATGCTTCAATATTTTGACGCACAACGAGTCACATTAGGGTATTTTCACGAAAGTTGTTTTGGAACAAAACGATATTGAACGATTCTATATCACGGAAGAATGATTAATAATTAACAAGTTTCAGAAATATCGTTACCATATATTATTTTGAATATTTTATAATGATACATTCTGACTATTTAAGATTGAATTATAAATAAAATAAAATAAATTACGTATGACTGAAAATAATTAATAAGAAAGACAGAGACGAGTGAAGTTGTGCCGTTCTAGACTCTTCTTCGCACCTGATGAAAGGTACAAGGATCCCAGAAACGTTATGCGATGTCTTTCTTATTAATTAAATTATAAATAAACCACAACCTTTTAACGTCTGAATTTTATTAGAAATTACACAACCTTTCGTCGCTGATTTGTGACCTCTTAAGGTAAGTAGTTTTACACTAAAAAACAAAAGTAAATTTTAGACGAAAGATTTGACGGATAACTTAATCATATAAATTTTGGTGAACTGACATTTTTGAGAGCCAGGAACGTTCTCCGCCGAATTTAAAGGAGAACGACCAGTAAAAACACAGTTTCAATGTTGAGTACGGTTTACAATATCTAAAGCAACATATATGGGCCAAACTAAGCGTTCATTAAAAACAAGGTTAAATTAACACAAAAACAATATAATAAGTAATATTCAAAATTATTCTGTTTTGTCAAAACAAATTTACTTAAACAATCAAGAAAATAGATTGGTGAAATGTATCAATTTTGGAAGGAAAAAATGAACTACTTCTCGAGATTAATGAGTGAAATGTTATATATTAGATTATATAAACCAGCCATCAATATTTAAATTTTAAATTAATCCATAGTAAACCGCACTCAACAATGTAACTGCGTTTTTACTGGTCGTTCTAGTTTAAATTGTGCATTTCAGCCATAGCGGTCAGCGGAGAAAGACTTGATTATCAAAATTTGTAAGTCCACCAAAAATTCATTTTTGTAAGCTATCTGAAAAATATTTCATCTAAAATTTATTGTAATTATTTTATTATTTTTCTTTTATAGTGTAAAAATTTTTCCCTGAAGACGTCGCAAATTATTGCCGAAATATAGTATAATTTCTATTAAAATGCATTTTCTGAAGGCTGTGGTTTATTTATGAATATTTTCGTTGATCGTAATGTAACCGTACTTTAATACTTTAAGAAGTTGAAAATAATATATTACTTTTCGACGTCACTCTATTTGTTCCTCCTCGCTCCCAATGAATTACGTATTTGTAATATCTACAAGCAATTCCAATGGTTTATATTGGAAATGAGTTAGTTTTACTTCGAGGGCAATTGCTGCAACAGTTACAAAACTGAGATCGCGTTCATGATAATACCTTAATACCGTAACACAATTAACAGAGCCGGAAATTCAAATATTTTTCCGCATGAGATTGACCGCATCATATGTGGAATGGGATCCCAATTAATAACAAATTAGGGTTGCCTGTGGATTCGCTCGCGTGAATTTGGAATATCTATCTGATATCAGATATGCACATGAACGATTTAATGCCTAATAAGGTTAGAAATGGACATAGAATCAATATTACCAATTATGTATTCAGCCGCGGTGTGCAATAGGTAATTATAGAAAGGAAAAATCTTCCAAACCATCGGTTTCGTAAAGTGATAAAGGTGTAGTCCCATTACAAAAATTTACTTATACTTGCACGTCGCCATTGAATAAAAATGTTCCACAGGTTTACGAATAAAAATTTCGCAATAAAATGGTTGTATTAATTTTTTTGTCAGTATATCAAATTAATTAAATATCTATCTATTTTTAAATATTTATCGGATTTTTTTCCTGTTACTAGAAATAATTAAATAGGTATTAATTAATATAATAATTATTATATATTAATTTTTTAATTAAAATTTTGTAATAAAATGGTTGTATTAAAAATTTGTTAGCATTATAACAAAACAAATAAATACATATATATGAAATATTTATCCGTAAAAATAGTTTCCTACAGGAGAAATAAAAAACATATTTAAATATTTTTTTCCGTAATAGCACTACATTTTGGTACTTATTTGTACACACATCCGCCTTTGGTACCATTGAAAAGATTGTGTCTATGTTATAACTTTATATCAATTTGGGTATGAAATAATATTCAAAGGCCGACAGAATAAGAGATTTTAACTTCAAGACAATCCTTTAAGTCGGGAAACAGACTTATGAGGGAACAAATAAATTAATGTTAATTTTCTAATTAAGGAAAATACATTTACCTTTTTTTACTTAACGACTCGAGAGTGTTCAGTATGCCACGGGATATGTATATGCGGTATTCAAATATGTTCCACTCTCTACAATAAAAAGTCACATGCAGCGAGTTACGGTGATGTAAGGCTGAATCATTTTGTGCAGTACGGCCGATCCATCGTCGAGGAAGACTATTATTTAAAATACTATCCACATGAAAATTAAATGTCCTCTTTTCATCAAAACATTGTACAATAACATCATGTTAAACGCTAAATAGTTATGATTTGTTTGAAATCGGGTTATTCATTCTGAAACACCACGCATATTTATTAAAATTAAATACAGTCGTTGTAATAAAATACTATAATACAGTAGATATTTTGTTTATCTTTAAAACCACGGTAATATTTGTATTTAATACTTAAAATGATGATAGAACACGTTTGTGTTTGTCATTTCAAACATCCATAATCAATATCCTAAAATTATTTAATTTTATTTAATTTTATTAAGGTAACAGTTTAATATATTGTCCACGGACGACCAGAACAATATAGATTAATTTACATTAAATAATAATCATTATTGGATTATTTTTTAGTATTCTGAGTTGTTATTGAACTACTTTTTTGAGTACTTTTGGAAAAGTTAATATTTTTAATGTGTTATAAAATATTAGTTAATTAACGCACTCAAGAAATTATTAATGAATAAGTAATATTTTTTAAAATAAATGATTATTTGGGGATAATAAATTTCCATTGAAAATATTGACATTCTATGTGAATTATTTCCGAAAACTCGCGGCGATGTCTAAATTTAAAGATTTTGTTAGACGGTTAATTTTCGCTGTATGTGCGCACAAACGTATATTTATATTGTAAGTTCGTTAATTCACAATAGCACAAATAGAGTATTTAACACTACTATTTTCTGTAATAGATATTGGGCAGTTAGCTGTATATCGACGTGGGTTCATTCTCTTCATATATTTAATGATTATTCTAATCTTTCTGAACTACCAACTGCAATTTGGCTTCCCTAATATCGCCATTACCATACCTGTTGAGCATGGATCAAGAATTGAGTGATCTGCATCGCCTTCCTGTTGACGAAATGAGATTCTCTACTGTCCAAAACGTTAGTCGGCTACTCGTTTACTGTATTCTATTATCACTTGGTATAAATATTCACTTACTCGGCTTTTCCTCCATATTTTTTTTCTTCTCCATCAGTTTAACAATATATTATTAAACAGATCATTTCTGATTTAAAACCACCGTTTTCATTCATTTTCAAATATTATTGAAGCCACTTTCAGTTACATGAAGCTGAATATGATAATAGAATATTTGATAAGCGATATTAAGGACTTGATAAAATAATACGGGGAACATTCAGGAAACCATTCATGTTACGTAAATATTTCAATCATTTTTAAACACGTTATAAGTATAAAATTTAAAATAAACATTTAAAAACTTCAAGAATATAATAAATTGAGAAATAACTTTAATAATTATTTACATTAAGAAGAAACTTATGTTGTAATAATGAAGCTGAGCTTTGCTAAGGTGAAAGGACGCTCATTTATTTTGCAAATCCTGCCTACGTTATGTGGGAGCACCTAAGTGAATGTAATATTCCTGCCAGAGCAAATATTCGATGGGCGGCTGAAGTGAAACGAGGATTGGCCTATATGCTCTTTGATCCGAGTATTGCGTCACTGCAAATATTTCTCGGCGGCGAGCATGTCGAAATACCCCTAATATTCGTGACGCATAGACAAAGAATTTTTGCTATGAGAATAAATGCGGGTGATTGGAAATATGGCAGCCAAAATTGTAGTCAAATGAAGAAAAAACAATTTAGCAAATGTAAATTAAAATAAAGGGCATTTTATTTAATTTATTAATACTCATAAAGACGTAATAGCAGTATTACCACCGTGACCTTTCAGGTTTAAAAGTGGCTGCATTGTAAATTAAATAAAAATATTTGAGCGATGTGTTGAGACAAAAGAACGAACTTTATGTCCGTTAAATTCCGAGAGTGGAAACTCGCCTCGAGGTTGGGGTTATGCTAATCACTGTAGACGAGTCTTCTTGAGTTGAAATGTTCTTGTCAAAACGATTTCTCTAAAAATACGTTCATACTGTATGGTGCTCAGAAAATTGTCAAGAATGTTTAAATGTAATTGGTAAGAAATGGATTCTTTCATGTTCTGCTTCTCCATATCTACCATTTCTTCCGTTAAATAAATCCATAATTCATCATTGAAACGTTAAAATATGTCCCATTTCCATAGTTTTATAAGAAAATCGCGAATTTAATTGGGATATTGATATGATTGTAGATGTAGAACAAAAATTATTTAAAAGTAATTTGTCAGAAACGAAGAAAGTACACTAAATCCGAAAACTTATACCATAAAATTAAGTAATATTTATAATACATTCGATACTTATTTCATCTATTTATATAATTTAAATAGGGAATTTTTATATGAATTTGTGATTTGAAATATATTAAAGAGTGCGCTATAAAGAACTTCCCGATTTAGAAAGCAAATAACAACCAATCCAAGCAAAGTACAATTTTTTTTTATTCATGAATAGCACACATAATGCACATATAATTGCAGAGTTTTAAAAATACCATCACGCAAGTGGCGTCCTTTACTGTTGATACATTGGTTGAGTGTCTCCCGGACGTTTTCCACAACATTTCGGGTCATCTCGGGCGGATGTTGGCAACATCCTGGATTATCGCCACTTTAAGGGCGCCATATTTTGAGCGGTCGTGTCGTGAGCGGACAACAGTCTCTTCCTCAATTTTGATCGCTGAGCGATCAGGTATAAAGTTTTGGGGCGATGCTGGTATACCTTGACTTTGAAATAAGCTGATAGAAAGAAATCGCAAGGCGTCAAATCTGGCGGGCGCGGCGACCACCGCAAGGAGAAATCATGTCCATGAAACATTTCCATCTGAATGCCAAGTGATCGACGAGATGTGTGGGCTGTTGCACCATCTTGGTGAAACCGCACAGGCTTATGGCCATGCTCTTCGAAGAAACCGTCCCATTTAGGCCGGAAAAAATTCTGTAGCATTGCACAATACCAATTAGAGGTCGCCGTTACAGCAAAAATCTTTAAAAAAAATACGAACCCACCACACCAAACTGAAAAACGGCACAGCACACTGTAACCTCAGGACTGTGGAGTGGTCGTTGATTAAGTTTGCGAGGTCTTTTGTTTCCGCGGAGAACGTCATGGAGATTGCTCTATCGGAGCATACACAGCGTCCATATTATCCGGTCCTCTTTCTGTCCGGGGTTTACCAGTAGATTTCCTTTTTAACTCAGAACCTGTTGGAACATCATCTAGGAACGACATGAACACACCTATCTATTGGCACATTCCCCCCTCCTCTACACCCACCCCACCCTTACCTATGGACTTCCTAAATCGGGGGCATATTTATGCCACACCCAATATTATAGTTAATGTTTTGATAGATACTATATAGGACAGAAAAAGGTAGGAAACTTAAACCATAGCCCTGGCACCCCAGTTAACCCTTGGCTTCCTCTACCCTTCCGCATTTACCCTTTCAAATTCCTATTAAAAGGTAGGTACCACCACGTGGATTGTCCTTATGTAACCTTTTAATGTAAAGACGAATGATACATGGAAGCCTGTGGGAGTTGTTTTGAGCTATCGCTGGTGAACCTTCCTGGAAATCTGGAGGGCGCTACATTCGGGGATTCCTTCTCCTCTGCCCGATTTTTGAACTACGGCTCCCACAATCTGTGGTACCTCCGTCAGTTTTGAGGTGTGTATGCTCCGGGGCGCATTCCTTGGGCATACGCTAAGATGTGTCTGCTATTCTTATTGGAATAGTCGGCCAGCTACCTCCTAAACTGGTAGAGACACGGAGAAAATAATTCTGCGACCCCACAGCAAATCCCTCTCCCGAAAGATTGTTGTTGGTAATAAACTTCATTTTATATAATAAGAACGATGTAAAATAAAAAATATGTTCTTTAATGTAATTATTTTACTTCTCCAATGCTGAACATTCTGTCAGTTAAAGACTTTG
Organism: Zhengitettix transpicula; assembly: GCA_037074705.1. Lineage (NCBI taxonomy): Eukaryota > Metazoa > Arthropoda > Insecta > Orthoptera > Tetrigidae > Zhengitettix > Zhengitettix transpicula. The sequence goes on along the minus strand of CM073591.1, from coordinate 198,713,456 downwards.
GTTGTAAAACAAAACACGTTTATTGAAAGTATTTGACTTTTTCCTTGAACTTTTCTTTTAACATAAATGTTTCCTTCTAAACACCCTCTGTTTTAAAAATATTGAAATTAATTTTCCTAATACCTGGTTTGTTAAGTTTTAGAGTAAACTTCTTCACAATTGTTACTTAAATGTTAATCGAATTGAGAATCTTTAATTCGCATTATAATTATAGGAAATCCTTAACGTATACAGTATAAAATTTAAAAACAATACTACGTAATTTTAAAGTATATCTTTTTCGTACAAACATGCTATTTATTGTCCAAATCCAGATCCGTTTATCAACAGTGCGAGGCAAGTGGGTATCCATTCGTTTCTAATATTTTATTAAAATTGAATGTTTCCTTATTCTTCCATCGACGTCTATTATCTTCACTAGGAATATGCATTGGTCTAACCCCTCTTTTATGTTCTCCCATCGATACATGTGCTTGCTTTTTAAGACCAATGAGCATCGACGTTTTCTAAGTTAATTCATTGATCGATCCCGTCCATGACTCTGGATATTAATGTTTTTCCTTGATTAATTATGCGCCACATTTGTGAGCCAATTTATAACGTTCCTTATTTTTGTGGGGATAGAAAAACTAGCGAGAGTTACTCTATTTTAAATATTGAATTTGAAGTTATTAGAAAAAATAAACAATATTGTTAGGCGTCAATTTATATATTTTACAGATTTAGTAAACATATAAAAAAAAACTATTTGAGAGAAACACGAGTTCTTAATCACATCTATCTCGTAGGCTTTGTGACTATGAGCAGGGGCAACAAATATCTTCATTACCGACGCCTTAACCATCTGCTGTGCATTCATTTAAATAATAAAACAACATGAACTGCAGACTTTCTGTGGTTCAGACGGCTGTAGTACAGACGTTCCTCCCAGATTCTAATGTGACAATCACAGAACCATTTTCATCAACTTACTCAAAACTGACTGCCTAATTTTTTTTAGAGTGATAGACATGAGGGTTATCCGCTTTGTAGCATAGGAATGAATGGAGAAAGGGGACATGCAGAAGGTAGAGGACTCCGGGCTGTATTTTAAGGATCCTACCTAGTATTATCGAACAACTCTTACCATGTGCCAAACGTCTGCGACCCCGGAACCAATCCAAATCCAGACAAGATGTTACGGCTTTTGGGCATCTTATTTTAACACCTAGTGTAAATCTGGGATGAGGAAAATTCCGAACAGTATGTTATCTCTCCCGGAATTAAAGTAGTTAAACAATTGTCTTTTTACCTAATTTCTTGATCGGCCTTACCTTTAAACACTCGCTCCTCTTTGAAATCTCTACCTGAAACCGCGACGCCCCATTGTCACCGACAAGGTGTTCGGAAATTCGTAGAAAAAGTTCGGATCTGTCCGCGATCCGACACCAGAAAAATCCGAATAATCAACCAAAAATATATAATAAAAAGTTGTTCCTGTATGTCGTATACTAATTACGGGATACGAGGGATCTTTTTATTCAATAATATTGTAATGTATTTAATTTTACACTGACGATTCAGTAAATTGTCAATTCGTCCTTACTTTCTTCTTAAGCAAAATTATTTATCATCTTAAAATTTGCTCTACTTCGGTTATGCAACCCGCCTGACGACACGACTATAAATGCTGGTTGGATGACCTAGTGGCAAAAAATATCTTCACAACCTCTTTAACGAGTACAGCACATTTAAGTAGAATAAGAAATTGTCGTTCTTAAATTCTTCTTCGTATTGGCTCCATGAGACTTTGAATGGTGATAAGAAGAAGCTGTTACCATGCCTGAATAATTTTTACTGTCCATTCCTGTGTGAGATTTAATGGGTGCCGATCCAGCTGCCGACACCAACAATGCAAATTGCATAAGAGATGTTCCTGAATCTTGGAGTGTGAATCGGAAAGTCTTTGGCCCATTTTTTTTACCATAATAACACAGAGGTGGTTCCCAGTCAACTGGACTAACTCTATCAAGCCGGGAATCTCAAATTTAAATGCTTCGATGGGACAAATGTCTGAACCGGTGTGGTAAAATAGTCTAAGATACGAAGAATAGTACGTATGTTTGTAATTACCTGTATGTACCTTACTTTGGCTATTAAAAAATAGGGGCAAAGATTTTCTGATTCACCCTTGTTCTTCTGCTCAATACGAGGACTATGGAATTGGGAAATGTCTTGTTTGAAGGTGCCATCCACGTCGTGAAACGCCATTAACATGACAGGATGAACAATTTTATACCAATTAGAGGTCCCAAATCATATAAAGAAAATGAGTCCGAAACCTTAGTACGCCTCTACAAGGGTTAAAATATTGTATTCTTTCTTGTTGCATGCTTTCTTAGTTTCAGCCAAATTATCACTCGGTAATCTAAATGACGCAACTGGAAACGATATTCCTCAGACCACGTTATTTTTTTTTCCATTTCGCCACTGTTGTTATGCGAATTGGCGATGATTTATCTTGTATCGCATGCAGTGTACAGTAAACATTGCGTTCATAGATGATTTACGACGATCGCTGATTAAGATCTGCAGTAATTTGATACACTGTTGCTCTTCTGTACTTGCTAATCTCCGGTCTGCCTAACCATCGACCAACCCCACAACTCGCACGTTCCGACCCATTTTTTCCGTCTGTCAGTGTAATCTTAAAACACATTATCTACAGCTGCTCTTGAACATTTTGGCTGCTTCGCTTCACGGCTCCGAGCGCCAACGAACATCTCACGTTCAAAGGAGGTTAAATCACGTCGTTTACTCATTTCTTCAGAAACTGTCGTGGAAAGCAGCCTGCTATTCATATGTCGTTCCATCCCCCACAGCTATATTATTGCTAATTTTCCTAAATACGTCAGGTGGTTATAATAATATAACCATCCATGGTGTATTCCAGATCGTTTATTTAAATCTTTTTAGAAAACGAGATTGAATTGCTTTTATTGTCATAAATACCAAAGTACAAATATTCACCTGATCGAGGTCTTATTGTAATATAATTGTTTCTGTTCGTATTTATTATTACCGTAGATGACTGCATTAAGTCTTCCGAAAAAAATTATAATAAGCTAATAAAGTTTTTAAATATATTTACGCAGAAAGAACTTACTAATAATTTGCAAAGGTGTTGACAAAAGTAAAAAACAAACAGTCCTCAAATTTACATGAAAACACTTATTTAATCTTCAATGTCACAAAAAGATAATAATAAACTAAAGCTCAATCACCTTTTATAAAAGTAGGAAGTTATTATAACTGTTATAAATTATTATAACAGTTATAAATTATTATAACTGTAAAATAAATGTGAAAAATAATTTTGTTGTCATTTTAATTCCTATTGATCTAAAACAATCGTATTGACAATTCAGAAACATATTAAAATATGTGAGCTGAAAGCTTAAGTTTATTATTATTGTTGTGACATGTAAGAATAAATGTTATCTTGTGAATTAGAGGACATTTTTGATTTTTTAGGTGTGTCAATTACCTTTGCAATTTACTTTTTAATTAATAAACTAAAAACGAAGGACAGTCGGATAGGTGTTTGACCATTTTATGATGATTTTTATGAAGGATGAGTCATGATTGAAACATGCTGCGAACAGTTTTATTTAATTGAAGCCTTCATTTCAGACTATAACTTTATATACATACACATATACGTATTGTGACTTTTATAATAAATAATAATTGAGTAATCATAAATTATAATTTACATTTAAATGGCTTCCGAGTTTCGGTATATAATTTACTGTGAATGATTGATACCGGTGGCAGTTTAATAATCAATTAATAAGTAACATAAATAATCCATAGAATGATATAAGAAATGCCATGAGTATTCTGTAAATATTTCTGTTATTTATAATTAAACTTCCTTTAACACAGGATAAAAACTACGCACAAAATGGTACAAGAATTTATATCAGGTAACTAAGAGATAAAAATTAAAATTATCTAAGGATTAGTTTATAAATCTCAATAGAGTTAAAATTATTAATGATGGGAATGATGGAAATGACATAGGCATAAAATGTGCCGATATTTGAAACAAATTGACTAATAATCAAATTAACTGTATATTTATGTGAAAACTCTCTTTCGTTTACACTTGTAATAAGTGCGTACGATTGATAAGTCCTGTTAAATTTCTACGAAATGACGGAAATATTATGATTGTGTAGGCCACCTAAGTAAGCATCCCTCGTGTTCCTGAAACTACTTGTGCTGAATACAACCCTGTGTATATTATTGTTATTCAAGGACCTAAGTCCTTTGACGTTATAGGACCAGAGTCCCTCTTCAGCGTGCGCTAATTACATTAATTTCAAACAAAACCAACACTTCAGTCTCAAATAAAATTTATTATTTCAGGTAGAAGTGGCATATAATTTTCCAACACAAAAAATATACGTATAAGATATAATACCAATTTATAACTAATTATAGTAGTAATGAAAACTTAATTAACTACTCAGACATCTTCAAGGAATGTCTAAAACATGATAGTTTAAAAAAAGAGTTCAGTTCCCGCTCATATAAACGAAGTTGGTCAAACTGCGTGTAGAAACAAAGATTTAAAGTCATATAGTACAACGTTGTAGATAAAGCCAAAGAGAGTTTTCACATAAATATACAGTTAATTTGATTATTAGTCAATTTGTTTCAAATATCGGCACATTTTATGCCTTTGTTATTCCCATAATTGATAATATTACCTCTATTGAGATTTATAAACTAATCCTCAGATAATTTTATTTTTATCTGTTAATTACCTGATATAAATTCTTGTTCCATTTTGTACGTAGTTTTTATCCTGTGTTAAAACCAATATGGAAATGTTTATCCTCCAAATTATAAAGGAGGGACATGATCACACCACAATATATATGCTTATTCGATATTACGCCGTCTTGGTTGATGTTATTTTAGTATTCTCTACCATTACAAACCGGAAAATTGACGGGATTTCTAGGTTTCAAACAAATTATTTGTAAAATTTGGTTTCTGCACAGTTACAAATTGAACTGAAAATGTTCGTGGAGATTTTCATCGGAGAATAACCGTATCCCTGACTAGGCAAATAAATAAAATTAATAGAGGTCACACAGAAACCGCTGTAGTATCAGGACGTTTATGACTATATATTGAACTTTCTTTGCAGAACCTGGCAATATTAATATGTACGGATCAAGCATTAAGCGGTGATTATGCTTATCGTCATGTTACAGGGTTTATCGATAAAACTGGTAAAGTAGCCTTCTGTAGTATTAGATGTGTTGTCAGGCGGAGACAATGAAAAAAAAAGGAATTTCGCGCTGTCATTAAACATTTTTCATTTGAAGGGTTGGACAGCAGCAAAAATCAAAACCGATCTGGATGAAGTTCATGGGGACTCTGCACCAGCATTGAAGAAAATTTACTGATGGATTAATTAGTTTCAACGTAGTCACAGAAATACAGAAGATGAAACTCGCCCAAATGAGGTCACCACTCAGGAAAACATCGAAACATTTCACAATATCGTAATGGAAGATCACAGAATAAAAATGCGTTAGGTAAAATTAATGCAAAATTAGCTGATGCCGCAGGCTTCTCAACTGAACGAGTGTAAAACTCAATGAAAACTGTCCATGAAAAAGCTTTGATCGCGATGGGTGCCGCGACTGCTGACATTGGACCAAAAACTGATTCGGAAAAACATTTCAGCGCAGAATCTAGTAATATTTAGGCGTAAATTCCAAAGACTTTCTGCGCATATTCGTAACCGTCGATGAAACATGGATCCATCGCTACATTTCAGAGACCAAAATAATTTCAAAGCATTGGACAAAAGTTGGTAAAATTGCACGGAAAAAGGCGAAGACTGTTTTGTCAGGAATGGTGATGGCTACTGTCTTTTGGGATTCTCAAGGTGTAATATTAATAGACTTCTTGGAAAAGAACACATCCATAAATGGTCTCTATTATGCTTTTTTATATTTGCACGCAAGAAAGTCCTGTTTCGCCAGGACAAGGCGCCACCGCACACATCAGCAGTCTCAGTGTACGAGTTAGGATTCGAATTGGTTTCTCATCAACCCTATTCACCAGACCTAGCATGAAGTAACTTTTTCTTGTTCCCTAACTTGAAAATTTGGTTTCGTGTGAAGAAATTTTCGTCAGATGAAGAAGTGATCGAGGACGTGACGGAGTATTTTGCAGACTTTGACAAAATCTTTTTTTGTGATGGGTTGAAAAATTGGAAACTCGCTGGGCCACGTGTGTAGCCAAAGAAAGAGACCACGTTAAGGAATAAAGTAAGTTTTCTAAAAAACATTCTTTTATTCTTTTTGTTACTTCTTTACCAGGCTTATATTCGTTCGTATGTAAACGGGTTTTAGTTTCATGACGTTCGGCGTGTCCAAGAAATGTGCCTAAAATTAAGCGTGACGGAACTCAAAATTAATGCAGTTGAAATTTCTTTTGCCGAAAGCGTTAACAAATATTATTTAACAATAGAAAGTGAAAATGGCAATAATTGACCATGTCTGTGAGTTTGCTGTGATTGTAGAAGTGTGGCTGCGACTGAAGTCTCGTTCACTTTTTTCAACTTGCTTGAATTAAATTAAGGTGAATGGAGTAACTTAAAACTTCCTGAAACAAGTGAACACGAGATTTTACTTGAAACGTACTGTCAAGATTCAAGTAGAAGTTGAAAAGAAGTTTTTTTACGTTCAAGTTCTTGACTCGAATTTAGAGTTGAATACTGTGAACTGACGGTCTATTACATTGACAGTGGCAGTGACTCTGGGTAACACATTATCATATTACTGCTTTTCTTCTTTTATTTAATGTAAATTTGGTTTACTTTGCTTGATATTAAATATTCTTTCTTTTATTTGTTAACTGAAATTGACAAAAATAAAACCGTGTTTTGATGAAATAGTTGAGTTTATTAAATATATGGAATTGTGCATTGAGATGTTATCGAAGTAGAAATCTCTGAAATGTAAGTATGTAAATGTTGATGACAGAAATAAATGCGAATACATTAAATGATGCTATTGAAGTTGCAAGGGAACCCTATTAAACAAGTCTATTAAAATAGTTTACACTAATGGATTAAGTAAATTTGGGAGTAGTAAGAATTAGAGATGGGCGATCTGATCGAAGGGCTAGTTCCGTCTGTGTAGTGAGCGAACTTTGACTCGGCAGAAAAGAGCGTTAGCTTTTCTGATCCCAAGTGAATCACTCAGACAGGACTAACCACTCGCGCTCTTCTGATCCCGAGAATCAGTCACTTAAAGAGCGTGAGAGTCGGAACAGATTAGGCACTGTCGAATTGAATAGGTTTGATTCAAAAAGTAATAATAATAAGTAATAAGTAATATATCCGACATTTAATTACAAAGAATTAAAACCCGTAAGTAGAAAGAATGCAAATTTTACCCTTAAACAAATTAAAAAACATGGTCCCTTTCTTTATGAGGAAATTATTGCGAGGATTTATTTTTGGCAATAATTATTTAGTGATTTATAAACCAAATCTAGTAAGAAATAGTTAATTTAGTTTTGTCATAACTGGTTGTTGTAAAAATCCCTTTCTTTAATGCTCCTATTGATCGTAAACGTTATCCACGTCTTCTCACCAGTAGACGTAGTTGCACTCATTTATTATAAAGAACACCATACTCAGCTTTTATTAACATTAAGAATTTACTTCACTTATAATCTTGGCGTAGAATTCGGAGCACGCTCTTAAGTACTTCAATTAATCACACTATTAAAGCAAGCAAGCAAAGGATGCATGAAAAAGATTACAACAAAAATATTCAGAGAAAATAAAAATTCAGCGAGATACAACCAAGTGAAATTTTTAAATTGAATACTTTTAAGGGTGAGAAGGCAGTTCACGACGTAGCAACATTACATAACTGAATTAATTTTGATGGAAAATGATTTCCAGAACTGTGTTCCTTTGTAAACGCCACCGACAAAGTATTTTTTTGGACAAAGCATTTTTAAAACTACAGTTAAAAAAATATAATGAGAGTTTTTAAATCCCTTTTCAGTATACAGTCTTTTTTTCTCGGTGGAAAAGTATTTTTTATTCACTTTGATTCTGTAAATTATGAAATCATTTTTATTTAGTGTCTTAGAAATTTCAATATAAGTGTATATATGATTATTGCATATATCAGGAGTATATAATACATATACATTTTAAATAAGTTACAAATACTCAGATAGTCATGCACAAAACCTTTGTCTCTCTCCAAATGAATAACCGAATCCAATGGAACCTATTCCAAATTAATTAATTGTAAAGATAAGAGCCATATAGGCATTAATTTCATTTTTATAATCATTTCTTTATATATTGATAAAATAAAATAAATAAATTTTGGTTAACAAATTATAATGCTAAATTCACTGGAAAATCAAGTGAAAATTCAGGTAAACAAGATTCATTTTTGTGAATTGGTAGCGGTGATTAGACTAATATATATGTATATATAATAACTTTTTAGAGAAACAGGCTACATGACAGCAATCCACATGGTACAACTCCCCTTTAACAGCATAGGAAGGGATTTATTATTATTTTTTTTTTAGGGCAACAGGCTACATAAGGGTGATCCACATTGGGCAACTCCCCTTTAATAGCATAGGAAGGGATTTGAAAGGGGGGATGCGGAAGGTTACAGGAAGGTAGCCAAGGGTTAACTAGGGCCCCCGGGCTATGGTTTAAGGATCCTACCCGGCATTCGCCTAAAGAAATGCAGGGAAAACCCTAGGAAAACCTGCATCGGGTAGGTCGGGCATTGGGTACTTGTCCCACGCCCTTCCGATAGCGGGAGAGGAGTTTGCTGTGGGGACGCAGCTTACCCCTCGCCATGCCTTGGCCTGTTTAGGAGGCAGCTGGCCGACTATTCCAATAGGAATAGCGGACAACTCTTACCGTATGCCCAAGGTCTGCGACCCCGGAACATACACCTCTCAAAACAGACCAAGGTGCCTCGGCATGTGGGAACCTTAGTTCAAAAAAACCAGAGAGATGTGAGAGCATCCCCAAAGGTAGCCCCCGCCAGAGCTCTCTGGGAAGGTTCACCTGCGAGAAATCCTCTCGCAGGCTTACTTCCCCTGCTTAGGAAGGGATTTATATATATATATATATATATATATATATATATATATATATATATATATATATATATATATATATATATATATATATATATATATAGAAGGAACGGTGAGTCTTTCGACTGAGCGAGTGGTTCTGATCTGATCACTAAAAGGAATGTTTTTTCCCACTTCCAGTAAGCGGAGTTGAAGCCGTAGAGTGGCGTCTTACTGGCCGCTTTCGATTATGATGGATATATAAATTCTGAAATAAAAAAATTGATTTTAAATCATTTATATATAATATAACCCAAATCAATTTATTAATTTTATATAAAAACGAAATTTTTAGCTCGGCGTAACGCTGGATCTATCGTCTAATGGTTACTCTCCAGGAACGGGGGGGAAAATTGAAAGTAATAAAAAACTAAAATGAAAATATAGAATTTACACGATGGTGGCTTTAAATGACGTGAAAATTTGTAAAGTGTTGATTACTATGCTCTTTCCTTCGATGCTGGTTGAAATGGCGTCGTTAGCTTTCCGCAGCTCTCTGGTTGAGGGGCTGATTATCAATTTTTTTTGTAGTGAGTTAAACTGGACTTAGCTTTCCTTTTGATATATTAAGTAGTTTTTAGAAAATTTTGTAATATAATACAGGGCGCCACCTTCATCCAAGCTCTTGTTCTGCCAGACTGCTCGCGGACTGCCTCGCAGGGCCTTTCTCTCCCTTCGTTACATCTGGAAGCTCCAGGCAATACTGTTCTTCAAACATAATGGCAGGCCTGACCGTAACTAAATGGCCATTCTCGAATATGCATGAGCCTTGCTTGCGCGCTTCGACAAAGTTTAGCAGGAAAATTCATTTTGCTTGCCAGTTAATATAATATTATAACATTAAAATTTAAAAGAAGAAATGAGTCAGAAAATAGCTATTTACTAACAAAATTTCGTCTGGTAAAAATCTCAAGTTATTTCCGGCTTTAATCTTACACGTGTTGTTTATACTAATAGATTATTGATGTTGGCTCCTCAGCATAAAGTTTCTCTACTGGTAAGCCGAAACCTATTTAAAGCAAGTGAACTAATTCAAAGTGAAGGACTTTTATTATAATTCACGGTTTTTCATTTAATAACTATAATAAACGATTTTTTTGGTATATATACTTTGTCTTTCAACATTGAAAGCCTTTTTTAATATAATACACTTGAAATTAATATTGAAAATGAATGTACGTTCACTTGAATTTAAAGCTGTAGGACGATGTTACTCTCCTGACTCGTGTGTCATCGTTGATGGTCCCTTTAACTAATGAATAATTATAGCCCGTATTCTCCTACATTGTCCTAATTTCTGTCTTCTTCTAGCCCTTGACCAATATACTTTGCTTTCGTTGCAACCACTGCGGGAAACCTGATGCATTCCAAATTTAACTTAGACTTATAACTGACCGCTGTTGTTTACGTCTGCCCTACCTCAAGACTAATGGTGACTGACAACTGTAAACTGCTAAAAAAATTGATAAAAAATCCTCTATTCTTCTCGTGATTATTAATTCAATGTCTGTTGGAAACAGACTCAGTGTTTTCATCCTTGCGGCATTTTTTCGAACCTCCGAAAGGAGGAAACGGAGTACCTGGATACGAAATCCAAGCCTACTGGGTCCTGCTTCCAGGGGAGGACAGAAGAAAGTTTTTCCCACGAAACCATTACCCCCTCAAGTCCGACTCAAACGTGCGGTGGTCTGGAACATTAACGAGTCACACCCAAGTAGACTTTTGGATCCCTGGAGGATAAACCATTTACTCAATGCACCCCCAATGTATCAAGATCCCCGAAGGACAGTCACAGCGTATGGTGGAGTTGCAGTTGTCCAAATATCTTTGATACTTCTCGGCTCATTTTAGTAAACCAGAGTGAGCTTTAAAATTGGGGCTATCTCCTGCTAACAGCAACGGACTATTGCTAGCGAAGAATTATGGTCTGGTGGTTTCGGCAACGAATAATAAAAGAAAAAAAACCGTAGCTGCCGAGGAGGCCATTCGTACTGGGGTCACCTTGACGACTGGTCTTAAGTCAGTCTCCATTAACATTCTGGCAGGAAAGAAAATCCGCTTTCGAGACAAGCCCCGAAGAGAACCAACCACACGCCCTCCCTACCTTCTTCTACTTCCCGTCGTGCCGCAACCGCGGAAAATTCTCTGCACCCAGAGTACAATTGTCAGTGGGACTCCTCGCACAACTCAGAATAGTAACACTTCTATGTTGCCGGCGGGAGTATCTACCACACATGTGGTACTGGATGCAGTTAGTTTGTTGCCCATATTCGTGGGATTAAAATCACTGGGTCTCGTCTTGGTAACCTCCCATGAGCAGCTCATGGAGGCGACAGCTCAAGCGAGTGTTATCTCCTGGCGAACTCTTCTCCACACGCGGATCTAAGTATTTTAGTTTTTATATCACTGCAGCTTAGCATCCGGTGTTGTCTCTAATAATTCAACGACGGCTATTAATACTTCGAAGCAGCTATCATTGCGCTCTTTTGTTACAAATACATTCGATCTTCTAAGTTTGTCACTCGTTGCTCTCTCACTTAATACGAGGACATTTAGTTAGAAAAATAACACTCGGCCTCGCTGTCAATGATCGTTTCGTATAGCGCACAACACATCCCGGATGTTCGTATCTAAAATTATCAAATGTTAGGCAAATTAAAATAATGCATCCACACATTATTTTACAAAGCAAGTTTTTATGTATGTATGCATCATTATTATTAAGTGCTCCTTCTAAGGGAAAGTCCCTGAGGTAAGTTCTGCGTTGAGAACTTTTTCTATACTAGGGAAATTATTGCCGGCAGTGGTTTTCCGTTGCCTTCCGGCGGTTGTTGATGAGATCTCTACCGTGCAAACGTGACGTCACGAGCTCCACAGTAGGTTTGTTAATTATACTCAAAATGAAATAGACACACACAAACATCAATGCCCTCGTCGGGATTCAAACTCTGTGATGTGAGACAATGACGCTGACCTCTACACAAGAATTCATCATCGGCTGCATACAACACGAATGTCAGTGGAAGAAACATTTTTCGAAATATAAATGCTTGTATGTAAACACACCATGATATAAATATCTTAAAAATATGAGAATACTAATACCATCTTTGATAATTGAAATCCTAACTAGATTAACATTATAATTTTGATTTGACATCAATGATGCACGAGTATTAACTGAAGTATAGTTTTCTTATCAAACACATCGTTGCTATAATAAAGAGAGGCGTGTTCCTTGCGTGTGTCTGCTTCACATTTGTTTATTGTATCTTTCGGCCATATTATTTTGCCTTTGTTGCGTAATGATTGAACTCGCGTGACATAACTCGGCCCAGGAAATATCTGTAAGTTATGTTGTATGCTATAATCATATTTATGATAAATACAACGATACATGCAATAATATATGTATTTTCCCCAGAAAAGAATCCAGTAGAATCAACCTACAATTAACCGTAGACGATATCAAAGAAGTAGGATAAGAACCTTCCGTTTGGTTTCCACATAGTAGACAATTATCACGTGACGCAGAAACATGTCTTTCTAAAATGTAGCAGTTGAAACGGTAAAACTGCTGAAAGTTAGTTTTAAACGCTCCATTACTTTCACGTGACATATTGCTTAACTTAAGAGTGAGTTGAGAACGGAAGTCTTGTGAAATTGGCCAATTTTTCAGCAATTGATCTCAGACGTTTCTTCAAATGCAACTTTATTTCGCATGACATTTGAATTTAGAAAAAGGAAAGAAGGGATAATATTAAGAATATATAATATTCAGTCTCGCAGTTACTTTTAATTTGGTACCAAAAAAAATTGATATGAAATAAATCATTTCGATTACTCCATGACCTTAAGATTATAAAAAATATCTTTTAGTTTAATAAATTATTATTTATATAGATTCGACACAAATATTACGACCAATTTTTTACTTTATTTTAATAATAAGAAAGACATGAAATGAAAAATTTTACGTCTCTGATTGAAAATAATTAATAAGAAAGATAGCGAAGAAGAGCCTAGAGCGACACAGCTGCACTTGTCAGTTGTGTCGCTCTAGGCTCTTCTTCGCACCTGAGGAAAGGGACAAGGATTCCAGATATTTATATTATCACTTCTTTTGTCTGAATTTGTCTATCTTACTTATTAATTTTCAATCAGACGTAATTTTTTTCATGTTTTACTTTATTTTAGGTCGCTTTAACTATATTAAAACTTTATTAGCGACCAAGAAGTTTTCATACAGTGTTACATGTTCTTCATCTTCATACAATACGTTTTATATTTTGGGTTAAATATTTTATGGATTTAATTATGGCTCTTTTGATGAATTTAGATCATTGATGGTGGTATGTACTCCTAAAATTCTCCATCAATTACAAAATTTAGGAATTATTATAACAGATTTAGTTCCTGTGAGTAATTTTTTCAAATCTTTGGAATAGGTCCTCCCAGCCGGTACTGAAATAGTCTTTGCTTTCTGCGGTAGTACGCAGTGATGAGGTTTTCTCCAATGCAGGAGTCTTCCGGCATAGAAGACGCCCCACCGAAAGAAACTAAGGCATCCGACGAGGCATATTAGAAAAACTATCAAACGACTGAAAAATAACTGGCCTTTTTGCCTCACGCCAGATGCACCACCTTAAATGTTAGTAACATTCTGGAAAAATTGATATTAAGACCATTTGCATTGTCAGAATAAAATGTAATAAACCTTCTAAAGCACGTGAAAAATTAACCCGAATAATAGTGAATAGCGGTATACGAAATTTTATGCAAGGGTGATCTTTAGTATATTAAAGAAACAATTGGAAAGAAATGTTCCAAACAGGAAAGGTGAATTCACTGAAAACAACAAACCACATCGACCTTTGCATAACACGTTCGCAGGACCAGGCACAAAAATAATTTATACAGTACAAAGATTTTATACTGTAGCGGAGGACCTTATGTTGCGTGGATGGTGAGTTCCAATACTCGCCGGTATAAATCCAACAATATCTCAAAAATTGTCGGCCAATCGGAATCCAGAATATTCACGATGTGCACGATGGAGGTTAGAGGAGCCAGTCAAAACGTTTCCCTTCACAAAAAGTGTAGCACAGGTTGAATTCTGATAAGCTATATTCAGGAGATTATCCGGGAAAGTCATTATTCGTCAACTTAAAGAAAAAAACTGTGCACATTGCAACTGTCTCCAAATTAAACTTTCTTGAAATAATAGATTATATCCATATCACAATTTAATTAACACTTTTTTTATTTAACTCACTTTCTTAGAATCTGTCCATATATAACAATAAGTAATTGATTTGTTTAAGTAACAAAAATAATTTCCTAGAAAATAACTTTTATGGATACGTGGAATGCAGCTACCCTTTACAAAAATCACTCAGAGATGATTAATAACATATTACGCGATCGATACATAATAAACCTAAATTAATTCTAATTAAATGTGTCCATTATGGTTTCTGACTTGAATCGTTTCAACCATAGCACTTCACTCATGTGTTCAAACAAATATCTTGCAAGTGCGTTAGGATCAACTTGACTTCCTGCACTATAGCATAAACTAAACGTCTTAACAAAATCTATAATGCAAATATCGCGCTTAAACGAGAATGGTGTTCAGTTACTTGAGAGATTGGAAAATGCGGATTACTGGTGTCGTGCCTGGTGACTGACTTAGACATTCTTGTAATATAGTCCTCCGGAAACTCGTTAGGAACCGAATACTGGATGATGAATCTGGATTTGGCTGGCGTCGTCTCCTCACTCGAATTGAAAACGTCGTCAGCAGCTTGTAGACGCGGTGGTAGCAAAAAATAGTTTGTCTATCTGGTCTGCACTAGACCCAACACTACTTTGATTTTGACTAAAATGAATTTTGTTTTTAGTGCAAGGAGCCTTCATAACTCCTATCACAAATTATGCCACACTGCTCTCGGACTAACTCACAGGTACTTTTTCTCTCTTCGTAACATCTGGAAGCTAAAATCAATAGTGTCCTTCAAATAGCTTTTTTTAAGGGTAACAGGCTACATGAGGGTAATCCACATGGTGGCAAATCGCCTTTAATACCATAGGAAGGGATTTGTAAGGGGGGATGCGGAAGGGTAGAGGAAGGTAGCCAAGGGTTAACTAGGGCCTCCGGGATATGGTTTAAGGATACTACCCGGCAATTCGCCTAAAAGTGATGCAGGGAAAACCGTAGAAAAACCTGCATCAGGTAGGTCGGGCATTTGGTAATTGTCCCACGCCCTTCCGATGGCGGGAGAGGGATTAGCTGTGGGATCGTAGCTTTCCCCTCGCCGTGCCTTGACCGGTTTAGGAGGCTGCTGGCCGACTATTCCAATAGGAGTAGCGACCCCGGAACATACACCTCTCAAAACAGGCCGAGGTGCTTCAAAAAGCAGAGAGATGTAAAGGCATCCCCAAAGGTAGCCTCCGTCAGAGTTCTCTGTATGAGTCAAATAGCTACGGCCTTACTGTAACTAAATGACCACCCTCCAACGTGTGTCTTGCCTGCGCGCTTCAACAGAATTTTGCAGAAAAACTCTTTTTGCTTGCCAGAGAAATGAAATTGTGTAACAATCACAATTCAATAACACTTATGAGGAAACGAATCACCCCACACCATGGAGCATTAACTATTTGTCTTAACACTTTGTTTTGCAAACAGGTTAGATTTGCTTGCCGTTCCCCATAATTAGATCCCGTAGGTCTAAACCGGCTTTAAAAAGCCTTATACAGCAGGAACTCTATAATTTTCCAATAAGGCAGTACATTTTCCTTAGTTTTAAACCGAATTTTTTCCTCTTTGCGAAGTTATGTTTCCTCCACGTCAGGCGCATGTCCACATGTAACCCAAGGTATTTCGTGTCTTCTGTTGTGTAAGTTGTTAAAACTTGAGAACGACTGTTTTTAGTGAATGTTGTATGTGCTAATTTTGATACGCTGGATTTAATTTTCCATTTGTCTCAACTGGGTTCTAGTTCATTTATATTTTCCAGCAGGTATTGTGATGCTTTTTTCTGATTGATGATCCGGTACAACTTATTTGTCGTCTACAATCAGTTTTAGTCATTTTAGAAGGACTTTTTCAAAGACTTTGAGAGAATAGGCTTCAGGCTTATTGATCGATATGATAATTTTTTATTGCAATTTTTTCCGTGTTTCAATGCCATAATAATGGTTACCGGCCTGCTGTGGTGCAGTGGCCAGCGTCGTTGCCTCACATGACAGATGTTGCGGGTTCGAATCCCGGCATGAGCATTGACGTTTGTGTCCGTCCTGGTCACGAAAACTGAGGTTAATGCTGAGAGAGAAACGACACTCTGACCACGTGTCACTCCCAAATCCAAAATGTGTCATGTAAGATGACAGTCTGGCAGTCGTCTCATGTGACCAGGGAAATAATCAATTCTCAGAACAGCGTTAAATATTTGTTGGATTAATTTGAAACCTTTCTCTGAGAGTTCTTGTACATTTGCCACTTCGTGACCCAATGTTTCAAAGCTTTGCTTTATTTAATCTGTACCAGTAGTATCATATAAACTTTTTAATAGAATTCTAAAAGTTTTGCCTTGTTTCACTTTAAACGTGTGAAATTGTGCGTATTTTTTCTTTAGCATCTTTATGATATTAGTATATGTGAGTCTATCTTTGGACTGTATTTTTACTGGTTCGCTTTTAGGTGATATTTAGTAATATTTTTCATTTACTATCTTATTTAATTTTGTTTAACGGTTTGATATTCTCCACTTTTCCACCGCAGATTGCTGGCGATTTTGGTTCTCTGACTTGAATTTTATTGATTGTATGTGTTTACATTGTTTCGTCTTCGGAGAGACTGTTGAATTTATTATATTTGAGCAAGGACTTTTCAATTAGATTAGATTGACTATAATGAGATTCATCTGCATCTAATCGTCTCGATCGTTTTTTTCTGCTGTTCGCAATTTGCCAGTCTTCCATAGTTGGTTTTTGAACGACGAAAATTCTTGTAATGAGTATGGAAGTGATTGACCCGGTGCTTGCATATTACATTCTTGTTGACTATAGCTAATAGGTTGTTGATAATCTTGTGGTTGCTGTGATATTATTGGCGATGAGTAGCACCGATATGTGTTGAAAGGCAACATTTTGATTGCAGTTTGATGGACTAGCCAGAAGGGGCATCTGTTATGATAAGGATTATTGGCCGAAACCTTCTTCTGTCCTTTCTACCGCAATAAAATTTAATTAGTCAGTTTAACTTGGAATAATTCATTAAAGTATTTGCTTTTTTAAGTTGATTCCATATGTTGTCTCTGCTTACTCTTTAACAGTTAGCATTTGGTATCTCGCAAAGCACTCACTCGCGACTTACAGGATGGGGTCACGCTTGTATAAACACTAACTGAATTAACACTGATAAAACATAATTTACTCCAGATTTTCCCATTTTTCATAACAACACTTACTTTACACATACACGTACAACGGTTTCATTGGAGTCTAAGTCGTTGTCAACGTTAAATTCTCTATCATAAAATGCCACCTGAAAAGAAGCAAATATGTACGTGATCACCGTCTGAGGTTTCAAATTTGCTACACCTGGTTTATAATGAGACTGTGTAGTGAATTAACACACACTGAAAATTACAATTTTTTATTTAATTTAATATAACTCTATCTCCCTTAGTTTATCTTTCAAAAATTGAACTTGTTTACTAAATTGTGCACGAGTGTTTAATTGAAATTAGCCTTCCGAATAAATTCCATAATAATCTTCATGATCAAAGTAATTTTTTTAAGTAGAAACCTGAAATAATACACACAATATATATTTAAAATATTATATAAAACATTAATTCTTCTAATTTACATTACTTAAAATTTAATTCAAAATTAAAATTGACACAGTAAGATGTAAAATTATTTCATTATATACGTTAACATTTCTATAATTTTGTTCCATGGATAACCAAGAGCATAATATACCAGGGAAGATAAGTTAAATAAAAAATAAAATTATTGTTCTATAAAAATAATTAAAAATTAAGGAAAAAAGGATTGTTGACGTTGATCTGCAGAAATAACCATAAACAGTCTTCAAGTTTTTAATTTTATTAAATAATCGGTTGCAATGTATTCTTAACTTGATGTTTTTATATAAATAGTAATTTTTGATTTGTTCATTCACGATTATTATAACAAAATAGTTGAAATCTTCCAATTGATTATATTTTGTTATAGTAATCGTGAGTGAACAATCAAACATTACTACTTATATAAAAACATCAAGTTAAGAATACATTGTATCCGATTATTTAATAAAATTAAAAACTTGGAGACTATTTATGGTTATTTCTGCACATAATTAAAAATCTAAAGAACAATTAAAAATTTTAAAAGTACTTGTACTAATTTCCTTAATTTTTTTAAATGATAATACACACGTGGACTAGCTGTGACTCATATTTTATGCTTGTATTCACATAAAAACATTAATTAAGCAACTTAAGATATTCGGATGTAATTGGCAATATTCATAAAATGAATTTTAGTTGCAACAATTTGAGCTGAATCATAGAGTAACTTCTTATTAATTTTCTGGAAAGTTTTGTTCGTTAATCTACGGAAGAGTATCATCCTGCCCCAGTTGGAAAACGTTTGCAAATAGAATTCACTCTATATTTGTTCTGTGTGGTAAGCTTAATTAATAGATGGCCTCTGGAGAAAATGCAGAAGAAATAACTCTGACGGACAAAGTTTATCAACTACCACTGGGGCAATTACTTTGTCAACACAGTAACTCCTGATTCGGGAGAACTGAAATGGAAATGAATCATATTGGATATCCGTGATATGTGGAGCTAGGTAAATAAATTTAATTAAATGTTAACATGTTGTAATAGGGGTGGGCTGAAATTCCGCCTACTAACAAGAAACCTTGTAGAACAATTCATTATAAGAACTGTCCAGAAGAGGCCAAGTAATTGTTTAAAATTACGTTCGTAGATTTGAATAAATTGACAGAAAAGTAAATGACAGTTAATTATTACAGTCGCATAAGACACGTTAAAATATATATCTAGTCACATAATTTTTACCGTTTATGAGGACCACTAAACACAATTATTGGGGTTTACTTTATTTCCGGTATTTTTCCCACAATTTCTTAGTTTACTAGCCTGACTGTCACTTTTATTTCGCACATAATCTATGTAGAGAAAATTATAAAATGTTCGACGTATACGTATACGTGATTAAGTTAACAGTGATAATAATATTATTTATATGGGAAAAAAGGCAACTAAAAACGAAATTGAGGTAGAATTCAAAACAATGATATGATATTTTTTCATTTTGAAGAAAAAAGAATATATTTATATATATATATATATATAGTAATAATCAACAAGTTAGGGTTAATTAAATGAAATGAATATCAAAAAGTTAACAAACAAAATAATTATTTATTAATTTGTGGCATCCAAAAGTTAAAACAATTACAATCAAAATTTAAGATCTCTTCTCTCAGGTCCTTCACTGGGTATGATAATTAACAGAGAAAATGATTTAATAATCTGATTAACAATTCAGTTTAAAATTTACCTAAAAAAATATGTCGATAAATGAAAGAAAGCTAAATGTAAATAAATTAACTTGAATGAAAAATGAAGGAAATCTGACTCTACCCTTTCAGTAATCGTTTACAGATTTTATTAAAGTTTTGGTTACTTACGGAATGTCCGACTGGTACCAGCTTTCTTTTGTATCTCCAACACTACACCATAAATGTATATTTTTACACAGATTCTAATTTCCTCACAGATTTTACACTTTTGCCGTCAAACTGCACGCATCAGCTCTCAGGAACCTCGGATGATTGGTCAGCTATTAGATGTCGGTTTCACTCACTGCAAAACTGTTAGATTTTTATAATGAAGCAACCCTTGCTTCACCGTTGGCTAGTTGTTGAAAAATCTCTCTGTCCAACTATCTGCTTGCTTACAGGAACTCACTATTTGCAGATTTTAGACTTTTACTGTTTCATTTATCTATTTGGATCGAACTGCTAGGTATCTCGGAGAAAATTTGTTTTAATGTATCTCCTCTCGTGGCTGACCGTAGACTGAGACTGTCGACTAAAGACTGCCCTTACATTTGTGCGCGCAATCGCCATTTTTCGGCTTTTCATCAAAGCAACAGAGCTCGCCGCTCATTGTCGCTTTGCTCCCTCATACCGCTAACATTCATCTATCAAAACAATTCAAATTATGACCAAACAATTAGTGGCCTAATTAACTATTGATACAATATATATGAATTATTTAATATATTGTAGCAAATTAAAAAAATGAAGTTAAAGGCTTTAAATGCAATAATCACACAAAAAAATCAGTTAATTCAGCTAAGAACACGTAATTTCACTTTTAGGTGAATGCCAGATAGGACCCTTAAACTATAGCCCGGGGGCTCTAGTTAACCCTCGGCTACCTTCCTGTACCCTGCAGCATCCCTCCTTTCAAATCCTTTCCGATGCTATTAACGGGGAGTTTCCACAATGTGGATAATCCTCATGTAGCCTATTACTCTAATAAACAAAATCTGCTTTTGAACTAAGATTCCTACCAGCCGAGGCACCTCGGCCTGTTTTTAGAGGTTTGTTCCGTGGTTGCAGACCTTAGGCATACGGTAAGAATTGTCCACTATTCCTGTTGAACAATCGGCCAGCTGCCTCCTAAACTGGTTAAGGTTTGGAGAAGGGAATGCTGCGACCCTACAGCAAAACCTTCTACTGCCATCGGAAGTGCGTGCATCAAGTAACAAATGCCCGACCTACCATATGCAGGTTTACTAGGTTTTGTCCTGCATCACTATTAGGCAATAGCCAGGCGGGATCCTTAAACAATATCCCGGGGCCCTAGTTAACCCTTCCGCATCATACTTATGCTATTAAAGAGGAGTTTGCACCATGTGGAGTACTCTCAGGTAGACTGTCACACTAAATAAGAAAAAATGGTGCGCCAATAATCGCTTTACCCAAAGAAATGACAAAAAATTATAATTTTTCATCTTCTGAATCAAGTCAGTATTACGTATGGTTGTAATTCAGCTGAACGCACAGAGAGTACAGTTTAAGAACAAAGAAAATAATACAAATGTAATTTTACGTCCCTGTAGACATGAAAACTGACAAAAATAAAAATATTGAAATGTGCAAAAATAACATTATTTTATAATAAATTTTAGGGGAATTTGTCATGAATCTAAAAATCTAGTAATTTTATGGATTCATAATTTGAAAATATATCGCATTTATTAAAAATAGATGATAAAGAAAATATTTTAATTCAAGAACAGAATAAATTCTTTCAATTTAAGATTAGTTATAAAGACTGTGAAATTGTTTTAGCTGATTTTAATGAACACACCTCGACTTCACCAGAACTATAACACAGCCGTTATAACCACTCATCTGTTCTTGTGATGAATGTGATTCAGTAAATTGTAGCTGAACCTGTAACCTGTATTCAGGTTTATACAGTGCTAGTGTGTGACTAGGAGTCTACTAGAAAAGCTCAGTGGTTAGAATGAACGTATACATAGGGGAGCTCCTGGGTCCGATTACTGGCCCGTTTGAGACAGATCTACCCCAATACACTAATTTTTTTTACAATAATACGGTAAAGTACAGGAACATTTTACCTACAGCAGTGTAAGTCAGATTCTTATTCATGTAATATAAATTCCTGGCAAATTTACGATAAAAATATTAAATTATCGAAAACCAAATGAAAATATGAATTAATGTGAAGAGCAGTGTTAAATGAGTAAACAAAAGTAAAATAATCTATGGAATGCATATTATTGTATTAAAAGACTAGATTACATTTGAAGGGCTATTGATATATACTCCAATTTCAATAATATTTACTTAAATGGTGATTTTCTTGTAACACTGTTTGTCTTAATTTCAGTAACAAATTCATTCGTTCATTAACTTAGATGAAATTTGTCACATCACTATTCTAAAATAAACTCAATAATTTCACACATTTATTAAAATGTATTTTTCACTAATTTCGATACAGACAAGTTTTAAATCAGATCATATTTCTCTCGAATGATCCTTACGTCATTCCTAGCCTTAATAACTCTACACATAATGCTATAATATTAAATTTACGTGAGTAATATAAATATTTAGTCAATTAATATATTATAAATATTTTGTCAATTAATAGTCAGGTAATTCAGAAAAATGAAGCTTAATGAAACTTTACTATTCTATCGTATAAAATGTTATTATATAAACGACATTAAAAATAATGTTCTTCAGTTGTCGACAATCAAATAAATTTGAGAACTTTAAAAATATATATCTAAATTTTGATTTCATGATATATAATATCTTATAAGTATAAAAACTTGTAATACTCCTGTAGCGCGATATTTTTATTATTCATATATATATATTTCATTTAAATATAATTAGATTTTAGCAAGGGTTGAGAGCTTGGTAAGTTGGGATTTGAGCAGGCGCCGCTGAGGCGGGGAGATAATCCCTTCAGTCTGGAGTTGGACACGTAGGTTGTTGACCCTCGGAAGTTACCTGGACTGTCGCACTGTGGGAAACGTCTCTCTAAAAATACCAGAAATTTGAATTAACACGTGACTGCCTGAACGAATGACATTACTTGGTTCAGGAAAGATCGATCCAAAGCTGATCGAGACGAACGATTTTTCACATCCAGCGAGGGTGCTGAAAAGAAAGGTATAGGCACTGATGGACAAACGGTCGCCAGCGTCAGACGTACAGCCAAAAACTTGCAGTTTCCAGAGGACTCGGGAGTGTTCGAGGCTGAATCACGATGACGGCCAGACATCAGCGCAAGGTATATGCCAAGTGTCTCAATCGCGCCTGGGGGAATTACCGTAGACCACGTTTAACTTGGGATTAAGGGATCAGATTGTTTTGCCCGGCTAAATGAACACTGAATTTTGTATTATAATTTTAATTCTGCATGTTCAGTTAAATGATTATTAAATTCTGTAGAATATCCTCTTAATTCATCATTTTAAAGAAAAAACCTAACACTACACTCCATATTTCAGAATTATCAACCAAAAACATATTTAAAATGTGTATTTTTGGACTAAATGGCAAATTAAACTCTGCAGAAAAGTTTAAAATTTAACAAAAATTGTTTATTACAAGTTTTATAAAATCAATTATCCAAGTAAAATAATCCTTATTAAGTTTGCACAATTAATTATAATCAAGTCAATAATAAAAATTATAATTCCTTTGTATTTACGATAGTTTCCATAACATTATCCAGTTAAAGACAAGAAGTCGTAGAAATGTTATTATTTAAACACTTTTAACTTAATAACACGCCATTTAAATAAATAGAAAACTAATCCAACATATTCGTACTTCTTTAAAGAAATACAAATTCATTAATGTACATTATTTTACAAAAGAACTAAATATGAATTTAAAATAATTATTTCATGTGTAACGAGATCAGTTTGTTCCATCACTATATATCCCAGAAATAAACTCTCGTAGGTGGAACCTACTCTTCTCTCGGTCCGATTTGATAGATGTAATCTACGGGGTCACTGACGTTTTAGTTGTCTGCTGTTCCAATTGAAACAGTCAGTCAACTGCCTCCAAACATGGTCGAGGGCATGGAGAAGTTTATGCTGCGTCCGCAAAGCAAACCCCTCTCCAGTCAGCGGCACGCCCTACATCGATATTAAATACCTGGTAACGCTGCAGTAATATTGGTAGTAGAAATGTCCTTGACGAATGGAATCAGGAACTGTTGCCTTTCTTGACGCCATGTTCGAACGATTCATTACTATTAACTGTTACTATTTTAGACTTTAACTTTGTTTCTTGACCTCAGTCTTTGGAGTCCAACTTCCAACTGTCCACCATTTCCAGTCAGTTGTCCTCCACACTGGCCTAAAATAACAAAACTCCCTGCATCAACAGCTACCCGCACCTGAGCTTCACCGTTTTTCGGGGCAGTCACTTTGTCATGTTACGCATGTCCCTTGCCTCATCAAGTAACGAAGACCCCAAAACGTGTGCAGGATCAAAGTAATTGGTTAAATCAAATCATGACTATGTTAGAAACTCAGGGTAAGGCATAAAAGCTAAGGTTAAGGACATAAAAGATCATATTAATGCTCAGGGGAATGAAAATAAGAAGTGAAGTGGAAAAATTAGAGGTTAAAATAGAAAATTTACGAAGTTATTTGGTGTCAACAATAAGATCAAAAATTCAAATTCAGAATGAATGCATTAGCGCTCTGTTTTTTAGAGTAACAGGCTACCTGAGGGTAATCCACGTCGGTCCAATCCCTTTTAAAAACATAGGAATGTATTTGGAAGAGGGGGGGGGGGTGCGGAAGGATAGAAAGAAGTTCGAAGAAAAGTGTGATGATGGAAGGAAAGTAACTGAAAGTGATCTTAATAAAGTAATGAAACGATAGAAGGGAAAAGAAATAGAGTACAAGTTTCAAATAAACTGGTTCAAGGCTTACAGAAAAAAATTATAAGAAAATTTAGTATCGATGAAACATAAATTGAAACAGGAATAAAGGCTAGAAAAGAGCAACATCAGACAAGAAGCAAACAAGTTCATGAATGGTTGGAACAGTCTGGAACAACGGAACAACGGAAGTTGAGAAAATATATGTATGGCACAAGAAGATTTGCGTATTTTCTGTGAGAGTCAGTTTAAGACCAAGAAAATTAATAGTTAGAAAGTTATCAGACGGATAAGATGTCAAGAAGATGAAGATGTAAGGATATTAGTAAAACAGGCGGGACTTGAAGGCAACCAAGATCAAATTTTTTCTTCGAAAGCAAGAACATAAAAAGTAAACATCAACAAACAGAAAGTAATTACAGTTTATTGGGTTATATTCTAAACCCAGAGTAACATTTTTCCTAATCTAATCTAATAAATAAAGCAGAGGGTATGTTTGTATATTTGTTTGTTTGTATGTTACTTATATGCTAAAACAACCGATATTTGAGTCGGATAAATATTTTTAGGGGTCAAAGATATTAAAAGTGTTTCTACCGATGTTATTGTATTATAACTTTCATCCCCTACACCCTGGGAAAAGGGCACCCTTAGGGTCTAAGGTTTAGATGCTTTACAGTAAAATAACGCGAATACAACCGAGATTGGAGTCCAATCGAAGGTTATGGATGTCTCTGAGTATAGTTATGACATTTAACTTGTCATTTACCCCTCAGATGCAAGGGTAGCGGGGTGTAAATTTTGGAACATGCAAACACGCCAGATATTTGCGTTGAATAAATATTTTTCAGGGTTAATTATATTGGATGTATTTCTACTGATGTTGTTTGTGTATAATTTCAACCCCTTTCGGCATGCGAGGGGAGTACCCTTATGTGTGTGGGGGGGAGGGACGTTTCATACAATTAACGCCAAATCAACCGAGGTTTGGGTCAAATCGGGGTTATGGATGTAGCTGAGACTATTTATAACAAACTGAGAAACTCACAGGGGTGGGTGGGAATTGGCGGTGATGAGAGGGGGTGGGCGGGGAAATTAATTTTCTAACATGTTAATCGGCCGATTTTTGCGTCGAATCAATATAATTCTGGATCAATGGCATTCATAAAATTTCACTACATTTTATCTGTGTATAATTTCAACGTCTTTTAGGCATTGGAGTGGTGCACTCTTAACGGTTGGGGTGGAGTGGCATTACATGAAATTACGCAAACACATTCGAGTTTCAAGTCGAATCCGGGGTTATATTTGTCACTGACATTTAACTTACAGCTTAACTTCCTCAAGCGGGGATGGACGGGGGTTGAAATTTTCAAACATGTTAAGCAGTCGATATTTCTGTCGAATAAATATTTTTCTGGTTCACTGAGATTTATTATATTTCTCTACATGTTCCATATGTTTAATGTAACCTCTTTCTGAATTTGGTGTGGAGTACTCTTAATGGTGGGGGTGGATTAAATTTATATAATAATAACGCAAACACAATCGAGATTGGTTATGATTGCCCGTGAGTTAATTATGATATTGAAGTTGCCGTTTAAGTCCCCCAAGGGGAGGGGGGGGGCTGGAAATCCTCATACATGCTAACCCAGCCGAAGTTTGAGTCGGATAAATATGTTCCGGGTAAAAGTGATTAATAGTGTTTGTACCAATGCATGTGAGTAAAATTCCAACATTTTACGGCATGGGAAAGGATAACTCTAGGGGTGGGGGTGAAGGAATGTTACATGAATATAACACAAATACAGCCGAGACTTGAGTCATAAGCAAAGTTAAAGATAACGCTGAGTTTAATTATGACATTAAACTAGCAATTAACCTCCAAGGACGGGGGTTGAAATTGTCAAACATGTTAATCTACCGATTTTTGCAACGACTAAATATTTTTTCGGGATCAATGAGATTCATTAAATTTCTCTACATGTTCACAGAGTATATCTTCAACTTCTTCGGGCTTATCAGTAGAGCACTTTTAGGGTTTGGGTGGAGGAACGCTGCAATAAAATAACGCGAATACAACCGAGATGGGAGTCAAATCCAAGGTTATGGATGTCGCCCAGTTGAATTATAGCATCCAATTGGCCATTTTACCCCAAGGGGTTGGAGCTGATATGGTGGACCGGGGCGGAAAATTTCTAACATGTTAAAAGATCGATATTTACGTTAAATAATTAATTGGCGAGGTCAATGACATTGATAATATATATACCGATATTGTTTGTAAAATATAACCCCTTTCGGTATGAGAGGGAAGCATACTTAGAGGAGTGGGTGGAAACATCAAACATGCTAAAACATCCGATATTTAGGTAGATAAATATATTTATGAATCGAAGAGATAATGTTTCAACCAATGTTATCTGAGATTATATTCAATTACTCATTTAATTTTCAAATATGTTAAGCAGTCGATATTTGTGTCGAATAAATATTTTTCTGGTTCACTGAGATTTATTATATTTCTCTACATGTTCCATATGTTTAATATAACCTCTTTCTGGATTGGGAATGGACCTCCCCTTAAGAGTGGGGGTGGAGTGGAATTACATTATAATGATTCAATCGACATTGTAGTCGAATCCATGGTCATGGAAGTCAATGAGTTAAATTATTACATTTAACTAACCGTTTAACTCCCCCCAAGGAAGGGTTGGAGCGGGTGTAAATTTTTTTAAACATGTTAAACGGTTGATTTTTATAGTAAATAAATATTTGTCGGGGACAATGCCATTGATAAGATTCCTACCGATATTGCTTTTAATTTCAATCCCTTGACACACATGAAAGATCACAATTAGGGGTGGGGGTGGAGGAACGTTACTAGAAAATAACGTGAATCACTCCCAGATTCCAGATATAGGTGAATGTATTTATGACAACATGGGAAATGCACGGGGGTTGGCGGTGTGCTTGGTGAAGTTGGGCGTGGGAATATATTTTCAAACATGTTAACCGGCCGATTTTTGCTTCAAATAAATATATTTCGGCATCAATGAGAATCATAAAATTTCTCTACATGTTCTCTGTGTATAATTTCAACCCCTTTCGGGCTTTGGATGGGTGCTCCCTTAAGGGTGGGCGTGAAGTGTCATTACATAAAATGAAAGCAGAAACCATTGAGATTGGAGTCGAATCCGGGGCTATAGTTGTCATTGTGATTAATTACGACATTAAACTTGCCGTTGAAATCCCCGAAGCGGGAGTGGTCGGGGGTGGAAATTTTCGAACATGTTAAACGGTCGATATTTGCGATAATTATTTCCTGGGGTTAATTACTTTGATAATATTTATACCGATGCTGTTAGGGGATAATTTCAACCCCTGTGAGGGGAGCAAGCTTAGGGGTGTGGTGGAGGTACGTTAAATTAAAAAAACGCAAAAACAACCGAGATTCGAATCAATTCAGAGACTAAGAATGTCGCTGTGTCTAATTGTGACAACCTGGGTAACGCGACGGGTTTGGGAGGTGGAGGAAGGGGGTAGAAATTTTCAGACAATGTAATCGACCGATTTTTGCGTGGAATAAATACTTTTTGATTATCGCTCATTTGTGGGGGTGGTCATCTTCTAACATGTAAAAACGACCGATATATTTGGTCAATGACTTCAACCCCTTTCGGCATGGGAGGTGAGCACATTTAGGGATAGGGTTCGAGGAGCGTTACATAAAAATAGTGCAAAAGCAGCCGAAATTGGAGCCATATCGGGGGTTATAGATAAATGACATCTCGGGCAACGCCGGGCACCCAGCTAGTTAAGGACTAAACAAAAGATACTTGCTATTTCATGGACAAGTGTAGATACTGATACTTTAAACGTTTTTGTAATTTTTAAATAAACTTTTTTTTGTTGAAGAGTTGCCTGCTAACGCACCACTGCTCCTTATCCAGAACATTTATTCTTGGAATATTGATAATTAATGTAACAAATGTCACATGAAAAGATCATTTGCAATGCATCACTGTTTGGCCCGCTCTTCTTTAAAGCGTTATTGATTGGTAGGAAACTAAACGCCTAGGAACTCATTAATTTCATGGAAATACATGTATGAATATTGTATAATTTTTATTTAATTAAAGTAGGAATGTAGGGTGAACAATATTTAATTCTATGCAAATGTTCTAACTAATTACAGTAATTTCCTTTCTTATTGGTTAAAATATTTCACAGTGCCGACGCTATGTAATTATAAACAATTAATTACTGGTCAATTATTAGAAATAAGAAACGTAAGCACACAATACAATGAATCTCGCTGTTTATAAATAAACATATGTTTAAGTAAACCAGAACGAAGCTGCGTTTAAATTATACAACTCGACAAATTAAGAAACAGGCAATGCCATACTTTGATAGAAAAATTTGTATAACGACACAGCGTGTAGAATGGTGAAAGCGGGTGCTGCTTTGAGGTATGAAAGGTTCGGTGTTGAATCAAGATGCACGATGATCGACATCAAAGTGGAGGCGGCGTCTTTGGTTGACGGTCGCAAAAGACATCAGTAGCAGGCGTCGTCAGGTCAGAGGCTGGACCCTATTTACGTTTTAACGAAATTATTTATCGAGACTTTAAAAGTTGGTAGTTTCTATGACACGAATTGAACCATAATGCCTTAACTTTCTAACTTACTCCGATTTCGTCTCCCAAAACTCAATAATTCCTCCTCTATTTTAAAGCAGTTTATCGCTGCGCTCTTCAACTAGCATTCATTGGTCGCTTTCGGTCAAAATGGGAACCAGTGAAATATACTACAACTTCCGCGAAACCAAATTTATTTCCTTTGGCAGAGGGTCACAATTTAGGATGTTCAAATTCGTAAGCGACGTTTTCGGATCACTTAATTAGTTCCGCCTAATATTTTTGACGACTCTCAGTAGCTGACAAGAGTGATCCCTCTGGCGTCCGACAAGCACCCTTTTAATGACATTAAAACCCAAAAGTCATTGTGGCCATTGTACAGGTTCCGCTCCTTTGTGTCAAAGCAACGAGGGACTTCGTCTACGTACTTTGCCCGTGTGACAAAGCTGCAGAGACTTCTGAATAATTACCGCGTAAATATTATTCATTAAATAATTATAACCATCCAGAGTATTTATTATGCTTATACACCAGACATAGTTATTATTTATACAGGAATTCATTTTATGTTTGCGCTGTTTCCATATATTAATTTTAAAAAGTTATGGACGACGTAGTTGAATATGCTTGGTAAAAGCGTTTCTATGAATATTTACGTGATTATTATTAGTACCTATTAATTTCAAGAATGAAAGGGTAATATTTATACACCCTTCACGAAAGTTGTGGCTGCATATATTTAAATATATATTTCGATAACTAAACCTCAATTTTCTTGTTTGTTTCAGAATCAAAATGTAGTGATAGCATACAACTGCGGCTGTTTCGGTTGTAACACATGAACTTACATACGTTTCTTTGCAATGACACATAGCGACAGGATAAATGGCGACCTTCGAAACTCTAATCAGACACGATTACAGTACAAGATTACTATAAATTACTAGCTTTCATATCCAGAGCCCAAATTGCTCACTAATCTAAGTACTGAAGGTAATCACTATCTTCGCTCTCGCAATAAAGACATTATCATATGGCCATTAGCATTTAGGTTATCGCGACCATAAAATATCAAAAAGAAAAAAATGGAGAGCACAAAGACTTAACTCAAACTTTTATTTACACACACACATTATATATATATAAAGGGGAAGCCCATAATCTACCCGCATTCAAATACATAACATTTACATATTTCTTCTTTAACAACGGCTATTACTTCCCTATTTATTAATTATAAATCAAAACATAAATTATGAGCATGAGTCTCGTCCGTCTCACTTATTGCTGTGAGTATAAAATTTGATTCCTATAACACTTGGCTCGATTATTTGTTGTAATTGGAAACTAATCATTCCAATTCAAATGCATTACGTTGTGTGTGGGATGGTTAGGTACTCAATTAGTTACCGCTTTGTTGCGCCGTAGACACGGGCATATTTTAGCTATGAGCTACATCATCAGATAACGTCACGACTCTCTCTGTCAGAAGTCAACAAGCGAATTGTATATGAAAATTTGGGGGCCCTAGTTAACCTTTGGCTACCTTCCTATACCTTTCTGCATCTCCCCCCTTTCAAATCCCTTCCTATACCTTTCTGCATCTCCCCCCTTTCAAATCCCTTCCTATGGTATTAAAGGGGAGTTGCAACCATGTGGATTACCCTCATCTAGCCAGTTACCCCCAAACCCCTAGTTAATCGCAAGAAACCTTGTGAGAGGATTCTCTCGCACGTGAACCTTCACAGAGAGCTCTGTAGGAGCCTACTTTGGAAATGCCTTCGCTTCCCTCTGGGTTTTTGAACTAAGGTTCCCACATGCCGAGGCACCTGTTTTGAGAAGTGTATGTTCCGGGGTCGCAGACCTTGGGAATACGGTAAGAGTTGTCTGCTGTTCCTATTGGAATAGTCGGACAGCTGCCTCCTAAACTGGCCAAGTCACGGAGAGGACAAAACCTGTCACCCACTACTGGAAGGGCGTGGGGCAAGTACCACATACCCGTCCTACCTAATGGCGGTTTTTCTAGTTTTTTTCCTGCATCACATTTAGGCGAATTACCGGGTAGTATCCTTAAACAACAGCCCGGGTGCCATACTTAACTCTTGATTACCTTGCTATACCTTTCCGCAATCCCCCTTTCCATCCCTATCCTATGCTATTAAAGGGAATTTGCCACAACATGGATTATCCTCATGTAGCCTATTATTCTAAAAAATGCAATAAAAATGATGCCTGCATTAATCTCTTACCAACTAAATTTATAGTTGATAATAGATTAATGTCCAATAAACCAATAATATTCTATATGTATTGCTGATAAGGATTTCTGCCAATTCAATATTACATTACGCATATACATTATCTAAGTATACCACTCCTAAAGACTATGGAAGGAACATTTCCTCGCGCGTAAGAACTTTCTCAAGAGATATAAATGACTCAAGTTCCTCCCATAAATAATTTTGTTTCTGTTTATTGTTTCGACGTTCCCGCTGATTTTACCCTTTACTTTGTATCAAGCTTCTATGCTATTTAATAAGAACTCAATATTCAAAACCAATTTAAAGTTTTATCTGTTCAACAATTTTAAGTTTATTTACTATAACTGAAAGTATTCCCATCGTATACTAACCTCGCGTACCTTGTTACTTGCTGAAAAGGGTATCCACATCATAGGCATTTAAATCCGCGGCGCGAAATTAGAAAAAACGAAACTTTAATTAATTACATAATTAAATAGTCATAATTACATGTCAGATTTTGATGTATTATAAACATTTGTCTTCAGTACGAATACCGAGCGGAGTTTTTCTCTCAGGAAAAATAATATTTTTATTTAGATAAAATGTGTTGCAAAATGAAACTTCGACGTTGAGCACCTGTTAACGGATCTCTCGGGTACACCGCTTGAAAAGAACCGCTTTGTGTTTTTGATGTAAAGCAGATGTATCTGGTGTTTTACGTGGTTGTAAAACCGGCAGTAGTGCGGCGGAAGGGGAGTGGTGAAATTTACGATACTCTGGCGCAGATTCAATTTTCTGCTCAGTGGAAGCTCTGTTTACGTACTCTAGATTTAGTAGATCGTGGTCTACAGTAAAACGCATGTAGAATTTTAATTTTTTTTCTATGAATTTTTAATAGTTTGATTATTTTAAACCACTTGATAATATGTCTAAATTTGATACGGTAGACATCTAAATTCACACCATTCGAAAGTGATGTCATTAAATCAGAATTTGGTTAAATTCTGTATCTTCATCTATTTTGTCATTAATAGCGTTGAGTCGAAACAGGACTATAATCAAGTTTGATAGTGCTTTATTATGTAGGAATGATTAAGAACCAATGAATAGTTTACACTAAAGGCTATTAAAGTGAATAAATAGATTAGCAGAGTTAAATATAGATGGGGATCGAACCCACGATCGCCGCGTGATTGTCGGGGCTTTAACCACTGAGTTATCCAAATACGAATTTTCTATATCCGCTGCGTAGACTTAATCACATTCTTCAAGATTTTTCTTTCCTAATCTGTTTATTCACTTTCTTAGCCTTTAGCTCTGAGCTAGGTTCAAAGTGTTTCTCCACTTTTTGGCTTAATTGAATATAACTAATCAAATTACACACATTATTCACCAAAGACCTAAAATTATGACGAGAATATTGTAATTACGTGATTTGTAGGTGATGTTATGTGCAGGTGCATGCAACGGATAGATAAAGATTGTATGAGACCGCGAGTGGACGCGGAGATCCTGGGTTCTTCTTCCAGCCTTGTAGAGGTTTTCTATCCTAAACCGTTAATTGGAATAATCTTAGTACTATCCAGTGTATAACAAGCTTATAAGACAATTACTTGTAAATGAATTAAAATGTACTTCTTGGGTCATTAACATAAATAAAACAGAATAATCCTTGGGTAATATAACCCAATAGATATGATACCATTAATTTTGTACTTTAGTTTGCATACCTAAAAGTATTGTGAATTGGTTATTATTTTATTCAAACAAAAATCTGGGGGTATGCAGCATTGAATTCTATACCAATTGAATAGGTGTTTAAAAAGAAGTATTTATAACTTAATTTTTTTTACATAGGTGAACATTCGATAAGAATTTAAGCGATGCTATTCTGGTCGCACCTTACGATAAAATGCACTGACATGATAAAAGCGTGAATAATAATAACGTTTTTTGGACGCAGGACGGTAATCTATAGACTGCAAACTCCCCTCTAATAGAATAGGAAATGAATTACGAAGGGGGTGGGGATGCGAAAGAGTACATCAAGGTAGCTAAGGGTTAACTAGTAGCCGAGGACTGTATTTTAAGAATCGTACCCAGCATTTTCCTAAAAGTGATGCAGGGCAAACCCCAGAAAATCTGCATCTCGTAGGTGGGGTTCTTGGTACTTGTCCCACGCACTTTCGATGAAGGAAGTTGGGTTTGACGTGGGTACGCAGCATTTCTTTCTCGATGCCTCGACCCGTTTAGGAGGCAGCTGGCCGACTGTTCCAATACAAATAGTGGACAGCTCTTACCGTTTGATCTAGAACTGCGGCCCAAGAACATACACCTTTCAAATATGGCCGAAGACCTCGGCTTGTGGAAACCTAACGGAAAATCTTTGTATCGTACTACATAACGAAATTATTTTCGGAACGGAGCTGAGACTTTCGTTCGTGAACATAAATCACTTAAAAATAATAAATTACATTTAATATTTATTAAGCATAAAATGTATTAATATCTATATCCAAAATTGAGCTTGTATGGTGTTTATTTTTATACCATTTTATGGCAATGTGGAATTATTCTTGTCACCCATTGAAGTAACTGCGGGGAACATTGTTTTCGACTCGAACCACTTCGTGGAGTTAGCAGAAAGGTACGAAAGAAATGTCTTCATCTAAGCCAACATTACAGGAATTAATTGAAACATCTTTTACATTCTAAACATAATTTATGACGGATAATTTTTGTAACATTCTACCGTAACGTTCTTATTTTCTGAACTGATTTAAGTTGATTAAGACAGATTGCACTGACTTAAAATACGATTATGTTGCTTACATCACAAACCCGTTTGGAAAACTGAATCGTAATTTTCAATTATATTAGCTTCTGTGAGACGAAATGGGGCCAAGTTTCCTAAATTTTAAAATAAATACCACTAAAATTGATTCTGATATATTTTTTATCAGTTTACCACATTAATAAAAAATTAACTTTCAATTATTCGAAATATATTGTGAAGGAAAAGGATGGCTTACGTCCCACAATGTGTCGACAAAATACAATGAAAACGTTTTTTGCTTCAATAGACGATAAAATATGCCACACTTACTAGATCAGCTCAGTCCTCTCCATGCTCAATTATTATACGGCGCCAAATAATTCTTTTGATGAAGAAATTATCAAAACTTGTTTAGTTCAATGAAGCAACAAGTTTATTAATAACTTCCAGAGAGAATTCGCAGGAACGTGGCTTCCGTTGACGCGACACTGCCTAAACTGATAGTTCATTAACCTCACTTGCGCCTTGCAAGACATTTCGAGATTCTAACGTCGCTGGAGATGACTTATCCTCGAACTACCTTCTCTGCTCGTCATGATATCCCAATTCAGGTACATCATTCTCACGCCGTGAGAATATGTTCCGTTCGCTTTGAGCTCCCCCTGGAAACTAATCATCTCCCATCGCAGACTGAAACGTTTAGACGCGTAAGCTAAAATCGCGACGCAAACCAGCAATGTCAACGCGGCGATACAAAACAAAGGAAAGCCGACCAAAGTAAATGCAACATGACATAAGGCCCAACACCGACCAATTGTCATGTTACAATATATTTTGTAGAAAATTATCATAGAAAGTTTTAAATAGTTTTCAACCTAAACGTTTATCATTACAAACATTTTTCCGTAAATGGAGACTTAATTAAGATGTATCGGTTAATCTATAATTTTAAGAGACAAAAACAATAACAGTATCCCTTGGTTATAGTTTAGAAGGAATCTAATGAATGACAGATTCACAGTTAAAAATTATAATAATCAAATATAACACTGTTGTCGGTACTTAATAGGTTATAATGGATAATGGATGAATGTTGGGCAAAATAAAAGGATAGCGTTTACTTAGGAGCTAAGAATCATTCTGTTGGCTCAAAGGAAGTGGATCATAAGGAAGATTACGGAACAACTTATTTGTAAATGTCCGAATCTCAATGATCCGTGGAACTACTTGCCGAATGTCTGGGTATTATCAATTTAAGATAAAAATCATTATAAAACATGATAGCGTTTTAGACGTTCATTGAACGGTGTTAGAATTCAACATTTAATTAACTCAAAATTCCTGATATTCTATTAATTTTGAAATTACGAGTATAAAATGCTCAATAGTGACCGAGTTTACTGTCAAATAATTTCTGGTGTCTCTAATATTATTGTTATTAGTCCCCATATAGTTTAAACACGTGAGACAAAAGTCTGTTTATAAGATGAAATTCAATATAAGTGACCATACATACTATTAGGAAATAGTTACTGCTTCTATCCGTGAGTTTTAATTTATTCCGACGGTATCACTTTTAACTTCAGAAGATTCCAATTTACAATTAGACTTGAGTTACCTATTTCGAACAACGAATCATATGGACAGTCTATTAACTACTGCATATTGAATTTTTTTAAAAACAGAACAGCAATAAAAAATTATAATAATAAATTATGTTATTAGTTTCTCCCAACACCAACCGAAATTAACGGATATATTTTTCGACTCATACTTTTCCGTTGAAGTATAATAATTGTAAGATAATTGGTTGATCTACCAATAGATAATATGGGCAATTCTATAATAAATGCTATGTTTTTTATAAATCCAAAATCGAAGCGTTATTACATTTATTCGAGTCCAGAGTTTAAGTGTTTTAGCAGGTTTTTTTCTGAGTAAAAATGAATGTTTTCAGTTCATTTATTCACACTTATCTAGAGGACCGTTGACGTTCATAGACGTATAAACAGCAGCGGCTAAGAAGGCCGTGAAATCTCTCTATAAATTTCCAGGCAGGGATAGAAATTCTCATTTTTATTAAGGAATATGGATGGAAAATATAATTTATGAAAAATATGATAGATAAATGGACAAGCTGCCTAACAATAAAGGATTACTTACGGATTCTAAATAATCGTTTGGATAAATATTAACAATTTGTTACGAGTAACACAAATCTAATCTTAGTCTTATAAATAAAATAGACTGTACGTTTATGTGTGTGTGTGTGTGTGTCCCGGAAATAAACTTATACCTCTACCGCCTCCAGGGGCGCAGTTGGAAATTTTAAACATGCAAAAAAAGGTCTACATTTGCGTAGGATTCAATGAGATTTATAGTGTTTCTACCAATGTCTTTCGTGTAAATTTTGAACCCCTTTTTGCACAGGAGGGGAGCGCCCTTAGGGTGGTTAAGCAGGGGCATTGCATAAAAATTAAGCAAAAACAACCGATATTGCAGTCGAATGCGGGGTTATAGATGTTGTTGAGTTTAATTATAATAGTCAACATTTCGGTTAAGTAGGAAGTGGGGTGGAAGGGAAAAACAACTTGTGTCTGTTCTGCATACAAATCTAGACCCGCGGAGCAAATTCGACCATATTTTGTACACGAGTTCCTTCACATCAAGGGAAAAGAAATGTCGTAAGACACGACTACGACATCCAGGGACGGGGATGGAAATTTTCAAACGCCCGATATTTTTAGCGAAAGATAATTTGGGGTATCATTTCTCCAGACATTTTTGTGTACAATTTGAACACCTTTTGGCATGGGAGTGGAGGGGCCTTAGATATAAATAACGCAAAAGCAACCGAGATTGGAGTCAAATCCAGGGGTTTGGATGTCCCTCAGTTTAATTACGACAACTCGTGCAACGCCGAACGCGCAGATTATAATTACGCGTAGCGCGTGTTGAAACTCAGAATATTATTGTCGTGTTGTTGTTGTTGTAAGTTTAAATTTAAGAAATAACTGTAATAGTTTGTTGAAGTGATCTTCTGTCCATTAGAGATTAATTCGTTAATTTTTGTATTACTTTTTATTTATTTTTCGTGTCCTATTACATAATTCTGAGGCTTACGTAAATCGGGCATTTACTTATCATTGTAAATACTGCGTGATTCAAGATCAAGCCAGTTTCCTACATAAATCCATGCATTTATGTTTTTTAAGAAAATTGTTTAAATTGTATAAGTCGATGAAGTAGCCTATCCTAGCTCGAATGATCCGTTGCACTATGGGAGGAGTCAAAAGGTCATATAAAGTCTATTTAGCTTTAAATTAGGACGTATTTCTTATTTCTTGCAATCGTTCGACATGAACGAAGTTTTCGAATCTCATCCCTCGACAGTAAGTTTTCCACCGAAGTTTCATAGGGAGTGAAACAACACAAGATGTTGCCTGCACACTGCAGCCGATAGAATGCGTAATAGATGGCTTGAGGCTGCCGCAGAACTAAAACTAGAGCAATATACAGTAATAACTGCTGCAGGAAGCAACTGCCACAGGGCACGGAAGGGAGGCGTATAACTCAGACACGTTACAAGACCACACAGTCAATTCAAGCACAGATTGCTGCCAAAAGCCATGTTGCTCATTTCATGTTCTTAGGCAACAAGACCTCCAGACGACAGATTGCGGGGTCGGGTTAATAAAACAATCTTCGTGACATGAAAATGAGCGCTTCTTTCAATATGCAATCTGCCTGACGCATGAGCTCTACATGGCGAAGACAAATATCGTTGAAAAACATGAACAAGATCATCTCTTACAACCTAGTTACGTTGAATATTTACAATGCAACGAATTCGTAATAAAGTGTTGCAACTTCATTCTTAGGACTCTGTTCTCCCCATCCAATAATAATTTTGAAAATAAACGTAATAATTTACCGCTTAATCCTTGGAATTACGACTTCAACTTAGCAATATGCATTGGTAAAAATCTATTTTGTAAACGAGATTCAATTTATTTTCCTTACCATCAATTTTCATGTCTTATTTCGTCAACTAATTCCAGAAAAATAATTAACACTTGGCATTCACATATTAGTGTTACTCTTTATGAAACAAACAAATTCTGCTGTTAGGTGTATCAGAAATTTACTTAAAAATTGGTCCCTAAGCCATACTTCAGTATTAAGTTGCTGTTCAATTAAAATTTTATAATTAGCCAGATACCTCGTATTATTGTTATGTTAATTATTATTATTAAATACTGCATTATGTCTTCCTGAATGTTTAAATTTTTCTGAAAATATATAATCTCGACCACGTTACGTATTATTTTCTAATTAATGATATCCATGAATTATTTTTTTGATCTTAAATCTATAAAAAATATACTGTACTTCTGTCATGTATGTAAATTATTACAGCATAATATTAATTTCGAATGTCTTCCTTTTCCTTATTAGATGTTACCCAACAGGTTATTATTGTCCCCAATCGGTACAGTGTTTTCAATTACGATATAAATTACAATAATATAATAATTTACTAATAATCTCAAAACATGTCAGAAGTATTTGCTTAGCACGTCTATTTAAATGTTTCGGTTTTCTCCGGCAGGAATCTGAAATGCTAATTTATCTGAATCGGTGTCAGACATTCACGAATTTGTTTCTTTTTCATAGAGTACAGATTTTATTTCGAGAAGATTCTAATAAGTGAGTGTTTGGCTAGATAAGATATACAAACGGTAGAATATTCTTCCAAATTTCGAAAGTTCTTTCATAATTATGGTAAAAATGTAACAAAAATATTTTGTTTTTAGAAAACTTACTTTATTTCTCAACATAGTCTCCTTCTTTGGCTATACACTTGGCCCAGCTAGTTTCCAATTTTTTCTACCCATCACAAAAATAGTTCCGTCAAACTCTGCTACATTCTGCGTTGAAATGTTTTTCCGAATCCGTTTTTTGGTCCAATGTCAACAGTCGCGGCACCCAGCACACCCAAATGCACTCGTTCAGTTACGAAGCCTGTGGTATCAGCTACCTCACGCACTTATAGTCTGCGACTTTCCATTACAGTATTGTGAACTTTTTTCAATGATTTTGTTAGTGGTGACTCCAATTGGGCTGCCGGAGCGAGATTTATCTTCTATACTTCTGTGACCTCGATAAAACTCGTTAATCCAGAAGTAAATTATCTTCAATGCTGGTGCAGAGTCCGCATGAACTTCATCCACATCGGTTTTGATTTTTGCAAGCTGTCCAAACCTTCAAATGAAAGTGTTTAATGACAGCGTGTAATTAGTTTTTTCCATTGTCTCCGCCTGACTACACATCTAACACTACAGGAGGCTGTCAACAATGAAGTACGACTGGCATATGTTTAAAACTATTAGTAATATTAAGCTAAAATAAAAATTTCCCGTTCTTTCATAACAATTTACCATATTTATCGAACAACACTAGTTACTAATAAGATAGGTATTATAGAACGTTCTTCTATACTAAGCATGACTATAAATTTGACAAATTCTGGCGTCTATAGGAAATGTTGATTATTGCTTATTCGTGTACACGAGCATAATTTAGCCAAACTTGACTGTTCTGATACACGAATAGTAACAGATCCTAAATGAACGGGTTCTGAAATGGATATAGAACTGTCCAGAACGAATAACAAAAGAAAAATACTATAAAGTAAACACGTGAGTGTCTGAAGACTCAACGATTAATCCTTTAATGTAGCTAATTTTATGGAACAGAAGCTAAGAGCCTTGCGTTGCCCGGGTATTTATTTATATCATCCCCGAGAAGGGAATTATTTGATACTAACCTCTCGGTAAACAATTCATCTAAGCAGCATCAATAGCGTCAGTGTTTACAACATTTACCCATTTAAGATCCGGTGCCCGACCTAACACCCCGGGATCTAACTTCAAATAAACCAGGACGATAAATATTAGACACTTGAACAACTCTGGAAGTCTCCTACAACATAAAATAGTGTTAAGAATCACGTGAAATTAAAAGTGAAAATCACATGTTACTTAACAAAGTCTAAAAATACTCTCGGTACCTTAAAGGTGTAAACTGTTATCTACACAGAGACTACATATAGCTGGATATCCTAAGAAAATAAAAAATTCACCCTGCACTTTAAGTGGTCAAAACATTTCTATAACAACATCCACCTCCACCTCCACCATGAGCATGTTGCTGGAAGCAACATGGTAAACGTGAAAATAAAATCAGCTACAGTGACTCCTTTAACCAGGAATCGTCACCAATCTCGGTAAATTTTGCATTGTTTTCTATGAAAACCCCTTCCACAGCCACCCGTACACTTACGTCCGTACGTTGCCTTTTGGAGTTGATATTAGATACTTAAAAACTCTAGAATAACACTATCAAATTCAGCAACCCAAATTACGTTTTATTCGACGCTAATAATGGCTGTTTAGGGATGTTTTTAAATAAAATACACTCCATCCGCACCCCTATTGGTGGTAGGTGTGTCTTAACCCCTTGATGTTTGTTTCTGGATCATTAGTAGCGTGTCAACAGTGTCTTGTAGAAATGGCTTTTGCCGTTTAAGATTTACACGGCAATTTGTTTCTCCCCCTTTCACCCCACTCCTAGGGGTTGAACTTCATCTTCAAAAGTATGATAAATAATAGAACTAATTCGGTGACTTCCATAACCCAAGATTGTACACCAGTCTTAGTTTATTATTATTCACTAGCTAAATGCCCGGCGTTTCCCTTTTAATTATTAATTTAAACCAGAAACTGTAATTAATTCTACTTTAATGAAGAAGTTATTTTACTTAACTATGCCGAGAGAATGGTAATTCCATCCCCGGTGCTATTAAATACCTTGAATTTTATTGCATCAATGCCAACAAACATACCTTCGAATTTCTTCTTAAATATACTCCTTTAGTATTGCAGGATATAATTGTCCGTCAGTCTTCAGATATTACGAGAGATTAA
This sequence comes from Zhengitettix transpicula, assembly GCA_037074705.1. NCBI lineage: Eukaryota > Metazoa > Arthropoda > Insecta > Orthoptera > Tetrigidae > Zhengitettix > Zhengitettix transpicula. The sequence goes on along the minus strand of CM073591.1, from coordinate 198,672,093 downwards.
ATTGATGAAATTGTTAGCGACATTCACAATGTAAATAAGGAACTATTTCCTTTGTTCATTGCGTAGTAATGTCTTTCTCTCGCGTGTTCTGTCACGTTATGGTCTCTTAGCGCGCAGTAATTTAACACAAAAATGATCACATTTTTTAATTATAATTCTTTGCACCTTTATTCTAGAGATTTCTCACCCCCACAGTGCCGTTTATTGTGATTTGAAGAATATTTATACAATTTTTTGTTGAAATCTGTCCACGCGTTTAAATTTGTATAGAAATTAACGTAAATACATACATACAAATATACATCCTTTTTTATTTTATAGATTACTTTTATATGACGGTCTTTCAACAACCACTCCTTCCCCCAGAATCCTCCTAGGAGCAGAACTACAGCTTAACTGACAATAATGAACGAATTAAACTCATTGACTTCTATAACCCTGGATTTGACACCAGTATCGGTTGTTTCGCGTAATTTTTATGTAACGCCCCTCCACCTACCCCCTTAATGGTGCTGTCATCCCAAGCTGTAAGGGGGTTGAAATTATACTCTAACGCATCGTAAGGTCGCCCAAATAAACTTCCAGTGCGCGTGCACAACAACTCACCAAAGTTTCATCGCAATCGAATGATTGGTTATCGAATGTACAGTGGACTCACAGACAGACATTCATTTTCGTATGCATAGATGGATAGCACATTCTAAAATCGGGAGTCGGTCTTTTCGTTTACGACTCTGTAGATGGTAAATCTATGAATTCAAATTGTAAAGTCTGTGCCGGCATTTGCTGCAACTGAGAGAATTGTTCCTAAGACATTATTAAACTGAAGAAGCCCTTGGTCAGTATTTAAGGGCGGATATCCAGACCAGCCGGGCAACTCGCCAGTATTCTAGAGTGACCTGCGGTCGTCGGAGCGTACGTTATGACGTGCACACGCTTCTAATAGGACGTATATCAAGCACGATACTTGATTATTTACATCATACTCGGTTTCCTGGAATATTAAATATAGGTTGATAATTTCCAAGCCTCATTCCCGAGAATTGACTCCTCTTTTATTTCGTGATTAAACTACAATATTTATTGCTTAATTTTTCGCATTACTGACAGTAGTAATTCCTGGTGCACTTAACTCTACTGTCAAAGTTTATTTTTCTTTGTATTCACTGTGCGATCAATGGTCAAAAACCGTCAATGGGTACTGTGTAGTAGTAGAAGAATATCCATAATCTTTCTTGAAAGAAATAACTGTTCTATATCTCATATGTGAAAATAGTCTGCATAAGATGCGTATTCAAATTTCTTGAAAATTCAACCGAAACGCCCCTTTGGATGACAAATACGTTCGCAAACTTTTACATTAATTTGAAAATACGAAACATGTACGTTGCCCGAGTAGTTATTAATATTAACCCGGAAGAGTATTCAATTCGTCACCAATCAAATGGAAAACATTTTATTTTAATATCTGAGTTATCGTTGCGAGGAAATCATCTGGAGCTTGTTGTTTCGCCCCAAACACTGTTCTGCTCATCCATGCTCGCTTTGCCCGGAGCCATCATTATTATATCGACATTTTATATTAATATCCGTTGTGCATAACACAGATTTTCTTTTCTGTCATAAATAAATATATTGTAATAAATAATTATTTATCGTTTAATTTATTTGCCACACGTTGTGGTAGCCACTTATTTAATAATCAACATGAAAAGGTTAATTAAATTAAAAAATTATAAAAAATTAGCAAACAAAATAATTATTTAATTGTTCATTTGTGGCTTCCAAAAGTTAAAAAAATTACAATCAAATTAAGATCTCTTCTCTCAGGGTCACTTACGTAAAAACAATATTTTGAAAAATGAAAGAAAGCTAAATGTAAAGAAATTAAACTTGAACGAAATGAAAAGTGAACGAAATCTGACTCTACCCTTTTAGTTATCGTTTACAAATATTAGTATCAAAGTTTTGGTTACTCACATAATGTCCGACTGGTACAAGAATTCTTTTTTAGCTTCAACACTACACTTTAAATGCAAAATTTTACACTGATTATAATTTCCTCACAGATTTTACACATACGCTGTCGAAATGCACGTACTCATTTCTCAGGAACCTCGGATGATCCTCTCCTAATTGGTCAGCTATCGGATGTTGGTTTCCCTCACTGCAAAATTGATCAATTTTTATAATGTATCAACATTTGCTTCACCTTTGGCTAGTTGTGACCAGGGAAATAATCAATTCTCAGAACAGCGTTAAATATTTGTTGGATTAATTTGAAACCTTTCTCTGAGAGTTCTTGTACATTTGCCACTTCGTGACCCAATGTTTCAAAGCTGTGCTTTATTTAATCTGTACCAGTAGTATCATATAAACTTTTTAATACAATTCTAAAAGTTTTGCCTTGTTTCACTTTAAATGTGTGAAATTGTGCGTATTTTTTTGTTTAGCATCTTTATGATATTAGTATATGCGAGTCTATCTTTGGACTGTATTTATACTGGTTCGCTTTTAGGTGATTTATAGTAATATTTTTCTTTTACTAGTTTATTTAATTTGGTTTAACGGTTTGATATTCTCCACTTTTCCACCACAGATTGCTGACGATTTTGGTTCTCTTACTTGAATTTTATTGTTTGTATGTGTTTACATTGTTTCGTCTCTGGAGAGACTGTTGAATTTATTATATTTGAGCAATGACTTTTCAATTCGATTAGATTGACTATAATGAGATTCATCTGCATCTAATCGTCTCGTTCGTTTTTTACTGCTGTTCACAATTTGCCAGTCTTCCATAGTTGGTTTTTGAACGACGAAAATTCTTGTAATGAGTATGAAGGTGATTGACCCGGTGCTTGCATATTACTGACTATAGCTAATAGGTTGTTGATAATCTTGTGGTTGCTGTGATATTATTGGCGATGAGTAGCACCGATATGTGTTGAAAGGCAACATTTTGATTGCAGTTTGTTGGACTAGCCAGAAGGGGCATCTGTTATGATAAGGATTATTGGCCATTTGGCCGAAACCTTCTTCTGTCCTATCTACCGCAATAAAATTTAATTAGTCAGTTTAACTTGGAATAATTCATTAAAGTATTTGCTTTTTTAAGTTGATTCCATGTGTTGTCTCTGCTTACTCTTTAACAGTTAGCATTTGGTATCTCGCAAAGCACTCACTCGCGACTTACAGGATGGGGTCACGCTTGTATAAACACTAACTGAATTAACACTGATAAAACATAATTTACTCCAGATTTTCCCATTTCTCATAACAACGCTTACTTTACACATACACGTACAACGGTTTCATTGGAGTCTAAGTGGTTGTCAACGTTAAATTCTCTATCATAAAATGCCACCTGAAAAGAAGCAAATATGTACGTGATCACCGTCTGAGGTTTCCAATTTGCTACACCTGGTTTATAATGAGACTGTGCAGTGTATTAACACACACTGAAAATTAAAATTTTTTATTTAATTTAATATAATTAACTAAATTGTGCACGAGTTTTTAATTGAAATTAGCCTTCCGAATAAATTCCATAATAATCTTCATGATCAAAGTAATTTTTTTAAGTAGAAACCTGAAATAATACACACAATATATATTTAAAATCTTATATAAAACATTAATTATTCTAATTTACATTACTTAAAATTTAATTCAAAATTAAAATTGACACAGTAAGATGCAAAATTATTTAATTATATACGTTAACATTTCTATAATTTTGATGCATGGATAACCAAGAGCATAATATACCAGGGAAGATAAGTTAAATAAAAAATAAAATTATTGTTCTATAAAAATAATTAAAAATTAAGGAAAAAAGGACTGTTGACGTTGATCTGCAGAAATAACCATAAACAGTCTTCAAGTTTTTAATTTTATTAAATAATCGGTTGCAATGTATTCTTAACTTGATGTTTTTATATAAGTAGTAATTTTTGATTGTTCATTCACGATTATTATAACAAAATAGTTGAAATCTTCCAATTGATTATATTTTGTTATAGTAATCGTGAATGAACAATCAAACATTACTACTTATATAAAAACATCAAGTTAAGAATACATTGTATCCGATTATTTAATCAAATTAAATACTTGGAGACTATTTATGGTTATTTCTGCACATAATCAAAAATCTAAAGAACAATTAAAAATTTTAAAAGTACTTGTACTAATTTCCTTAATTTCTTTAAATGATAATACACACGTGGACTAGCTGTGACCCATATTTTATGCTTGTATTCACATAAAAACATTAATTAAGCAACTTAAGATATTCGGATGTAATTGGCAATATTCATAAAATGAATTTTAGTTGCAACAATTTGAGCTGAATCATAGAGTAACTTCTTATTAATTTTCTGGAAAGTTTTGTTCGTTAATCTACGGAAGAGTATCATCCTGCCCCAGTTGGAAAACGTTTGCAAATAGAATTCACTCTATATTTGTTCTGTGTGGTAAGCTTAATTAATAGATGGTCTCTGGAGAAAATGCAGAAGAAATAACTCTGACGGACAAAGTTTATCAACTACCACTGGGGCAATTACTTTGTCAACACAGTAACTCCTGATTCGGGAGAACTGAAATGGAAATGAATCATATTGGATATCCGTGATATGTGCAGCTAGGAAAATAAATTTAATTAAATGTTAACATGTTGTAATAGGGGTGGGCTGAAATTCCGCCTACTAACAAGAAACCTTGTAGAACAATTCATTATAAGAACTGTCCAGAAGAGGCCAAGTAATTGTTTAAAATTACGTTCGTAGATTTGAATAAATTGACAGAAAAGTAAATGACAGTTAATTATTACAGTCGCCTAAGACACGTTAAAATATATATCTGGTCACATAATTTTTAGCGTTTATGAGGACCACTAAACACAACTATTGGGGTTTACTTTATTTCCGGTTATTTTTCCCACAATTTCTTACAGTTTTCTAGCCTGACTGTCACTTTTATTTCGCACATAATCTATGTAGAGAAAATTATAAATGTTCGACATATACGTATACGTGATTAAGTTAACAGTGATAATAATATTATTTATATGGGAAAAAAGGCAACTCAAAACGAAATTGGGGTAGAATTACAAAACAATGATATGATATTTTTTTCATTTAGAAGATAATTTAAATATATAAAGATATATATATATATATATATAGTAATAATCAACAACTTAGGGTTAATTAAATTAAATGAATATGAAAAAGTTAACAAACAAAATAATTATTTATTCATTTGTGGCATCCAAAAGTTAAAACAATTACAATCAAAATTTAAGATATCTTCTCTCAGGTCCTTCACTGGGTATGATAATTAACAGAGAAAATAATTTAATAATCTGATTAACAATTCAGTTTAAAATTTACCTAAAAAAAATATGCCGATAAATGAAAGAAAGCTAAATGTAAATCTGACTCTACCCTTTCAGTAATCGTTTACAGATTTTATTAAAGTTTTGGTTACTTACGGAATGTCCGACTGGTACCAGCTTTCTTTTGTATCTCCAACACTACACCATAAATGCATATTTTTACACAGATTCTAATTTCCTCACAGATTTTACACTCATGCCGTCAAAATGCACGCATCAGCTCTCAGGAACCTCGGATGATTGGTCAGCTATTAGATGTCGGTTTCCCTCAGTGCAAAATTGTTCGATTTTTATAATGAAGCAACCCTTGCTTCACCGTTGGCTAGTTGTTGAAAAATCTCTCTGTCCAACTATCTGCTTGCTTACAAGAACTCACGATTTGCAGATTTTAGATTTTTACTGTTTTACTTATCGATTTGGATCGAACTGCTATGTATCTCGATTTGTTTTAATGTCTCTCCTCTCGTGGTTGACAGTAGACTAAAGACTAACCTTACTTTTGCGCACGCAATCGCCATTTCGGCTCTTCAACAAAGCAACAGAGCTCAGCGCTATTGTCGCTTTGGTCGCTCAATACCGCTACAATTCATTTATCAAAACAATTCAAATAAAGCCCTAATCAATTTAATGGCCTAATTAACTATTGCTACAATATATTCTCACTATTGAGAAAACTAATAAATAATTAAACATCAGCCAATTTTAAGTCAGAAAAAAGAATTTATAAATGTAAAATTAAGCAGCGTTTCTTCTCTTACTTTGCGATCACATCACGTTCAACTATAAACTACAAAAAGAACAAAAGAATTACAATGATTATAATAACACTTTTAAGAAACATTTGGCAGATAAACAATATAAATTTTGTTAGACTTACAAAATGTTGCTAGACAGGCCAATCTCTGCTGACTGCTGTGGACAAAATGTACAATTTAAAACGAAAACGACCAGTAAATTTAATTTACATTGTTTGGTGCGGTTTACAATAGAAGCAATTTAAATTTGAAATTATAACAATATATAAATTAAACATTACAAAATTAAACTGTCATAAATTTTATTAGAATATGAAATTATAACAAAATATAAAATAAAACATTACAAATTTAAACTGTCATAAATTTTATTCCAAAATAGTTTGTATCATGTTTTGTTTTACGTTTAGAGCTGTTTTATAGAACCTGATATATAACATTTCACTCATTAATCTCGAAGAGAAGTTCGTGCCCTCGTCCACACCAATCTAATTTGTGATTATTTAAATAAATGTTTGGACAAAACAGAATAATTTTGAATACTAATATTTATATTATTTTTATATTCTTTTAACCTTGGTTTGGCCTATATATGTGGCTTGACAATCCAAAAAATTAATTTTATAAATTACATTTGGTTTATCTAAATTTTAAATTTTGGCTTTAATATTTTTTACTATGTTTAAATAGTTGTGAGTCTTAAAAATAATTTTGATACCATACTTTTCTATCCGTACAAAAAACGCAGCGAACAATGTAAATTAATTTTTACTGGTAGTTCTCGTTTTAAATTGTAAATTTTGTCCACAGCAGTCAGCATAGAATTTTGTAAGTCTATCAAAATTTATATTGTTTGTTATCGACCATATGTTTCTTAAAAATGTTATTCTAATGAGTGTAATTCTTTTGTTCGTTTTGTAGTTTTAAACTTGAACCCGATGAGGTCACAAAATAAACTTTTTTTAATTTTACATTAATAAATTATTTTTTCTGACATAAAATTGGCTGATGTTTATTTATTATTTTAGTTTTTGTTATCTGAAAAAGCTCTATATCCAAATAATAAAGACTATGCATCTAACAGTGGCTTCACACACGATCGTTCAAAATTATTAGTTTTAAGCTAAAAGAAAGTAACTTTTGTGTATCTGTAAAGGACATCGTCCTTCATCCACCGCGGAAGGATAAACAACAGCTAGAAGGCAAAATCCCCGTTGGATCGTAGACTTTGGCGGCAACTGAGACGCCAATAAAAATATATTTTGGGTGACTTCATGAACTGAATTTTCACGTACCGTAAATGAGAAGTTTAACCCAGAGCTTCCACCCTTGTAGGTTCTATTGAAGGGGAAAGGATTTTTTGAAGGTTCAACCTGTGAGGATAAAGGACAAATGATACCGGAATTTCACGGGAAACGGGAAATTCTAGTCTCAGGCTAGCATATATATATTGTACTCTGAGACGCGAGAAAATACTTTTTTTGTTAGGGTAACAGGTTACAAAAGGGTAAGAGCGTAGAGGAAGTTAGCGAACGGTTAACTAGGGCCTCCGGTCTATAGTTTAAGGATCCTATCCGGCAATTCGCCTAAAAGTGATGCAGAGAAGACGCTAGAAAGGCCTGCATGTTTTCGTAGTTGTACCACGCCCTTCCAATGGAATACGAGGGATTTCTGTGGGGTCGTAGCATTCCCTTCTCCATGCCTTGACCAGTTTCGGAAGCAACTGGCCGACTATTTCAATAGGAATAGCGGAGAACTTTTACTGTATGCCCGAGGTCAGCGACCCCGGAACATAAACCTCTCAAAACAGGCCGAGGTGCATCGACTTATGGGAACCTCAGTTCAAAAAAACAGAGAGAGGGCGAGGCATCCCCACAGAAAATACCAATCCTTAAGTCGATGCTCATTAAGTTGAACTTACAGATATGAAAATAACGCGTGTATTAGTATTCAGCAAGAGTAAATGTTTTAAAACTCGTCATAAGAGATCCTGTAAACTGTAAATAAACGTATATATTTCGTTCCGGATAGAAAGTAAAATTTCTACGATCAAGAAAGACATTTAACAGACCTTGATATTCAATAAAGAAAAGGGATGATCTGGTCGCAGTTACAGAACTTTCCTGGGATCGGGTGAGGTTGTTGATTCCTCGTGTGATGCATGCTCTTTCTGGCAGGTCTTTCTTTGGAAGGCGACACAAACTGGAACTTCCGCCAGAAACTTTACTCTGCCAACAAGTTCGTTTGCTGAAAACTGCTCCGAGCAACCGACTGAAATGAGCTCTCTCTCTCTCTCACTCCTTCCCTCCCCTATGAATTGGCCAGATTCAAGTTTCACGTTATCCTCTCTATTACCAACTGTCCTACTGCATCTCTCCCCCCTTCTTCTCCCACTCATTCTTACAAGCAACTGCTCTAAGAACTCCTGCCCCTATATATAATTTTCCGACATTGCTACGGGTGCTACATCCTGTAAGTACAGGACTAATTTTCTGTCCTCGCAATCTGCTATTATTTATTACAGCAGCAGTTCTCGTCTGTGCAAAAGCTCTTGCGTTCTGCTTTTCTGTTTTTGCTCAGACCATCGTTAATGTCCTCTGTTAGTCGCCATCAGCTTTACAAAAAATTTACTTTTCCTCACACTGCTTCATACAACAAGTGATAATTTTTGTTGTAAATCCCATTAAATTATTCACTATGCACATAATCCACCAGAGGGTGGAGGCAAACTGGTCATTTTACATTACACATACATCAGTGTGCAGTTTTGAGAGAATAGAGAAGACTGATCGTGGCACAGTATTAAGACTTCATCTCAGCTTGAATGGCTTAGGAAATCAAGGGAAAGATTCGGACCTGGTTCAGTTAGTGTAGATGGGGTGATAAAAATTGTGGACTAAACGCGAAATGTGAGTAGTAAAATAGTGGGAAACAAGCTGTTTTAATATGTATATGTTGGGAAAACTCATGTCAACTAAATAACTAAGACAAAATTTAAGCACGTTGTATAGAAGAAGATGGTGTGTATACACGTTATGTATAAGTTAAATCACGCAATGACCAATCCCCTTTTACAGCATAGGAAATGGACTGAAAGGGGGGATGCAGAAAGGTAGAGGAAGATAGCCAAGAGGTAACTACGGCTCCCGAGCTGTAGTTTAGGGATCCTACTCGGCATTCGCCTAAAACCTATGCAGGACAAACCCTAGAAAACCTGCATGACGGGAGAGGGGTTTGTCGGATTAAGGAGGCAGCTGGCCGACTGTTCCAATCAGAACAGCGAAAAACTCAAAGGTCTACGATCCCGGAACATACAACTCCTTTTTTTAGAGTAACAGTCTACGTGGTGGCAACTCCCCTTATAGGAAGGGGTGCGGAAGTTGTAGAGGAAGGTTTCCAAGGGTCATCTAGGGCCCCCCGGCCTATGATTTAAGGATCCTACCCGGCATTTGTATTTTTAAAAGCATATACTAATTATAAGGTGTAGTTTATAGTTTTTCATTATTTTATTTAACGACGATTTGGCTTCAATATTTTTTATAAATCATTAATTAAATTAATTTTTCATAATTAATATAAATTTAAAGCAGAATAATAAAAATTACAAATCAATATTATTTGATATTCTTAAGATAATCAGTGATAATATTTAAAGAAAGAAATTGTATTATTTCACAAGGGATTTGGCTCAATTAAATAATAGACCTTCAATGTTCTGATCAAAAAAATAGTATTTAGGTTTGCACTATGTGGAATTCTGCTGTCGGATGAAGCTCGTGTAATCATCCTTTTTATTATAACTTTACAATCCGTATACCTGTAGTTTCACTACACAAAACTTTACAAAATTGTCCTTCAGGCTTTATCTTGGCCATTTATTCTTTTAAAACAGATAACTATCTCTCCATTTTCATCTTTTAATTTATCTATCATTTTAACCATATATGCTCACTCTCACTACTCTTTTAATAATTATTAATAATTTACACCGTTTCTTCCTCGTCTTTATAACAGTTTCATATTATGTCACTTACAAACATCTCTATTTTAATTTTTCATCGATATTATAAAATTATTTGTTAAAATGGTACTATTTAGATAAATAATTATCCTAATAACAGATAAAAATAGTGTGACATTTATTTATTTTCCCGGTATTTGGCTATTTATTTATCAAATTAGTTTAATTTCTCATCTAACCTATAATTTCTTACCGTTCAACGTTAACTCACCTAAAATTTCCATAGTTCTATCTATCTAATTCTGACTAAACTTTTTGGACTATTTCCATGTACATACTCAATCTGCCTCGATGTAAGCCGTTTTATAACTTCGCTCCCTTTATTCAATTCCAAAATAATTTCAGTGAGAACTCGATATGACAATAATTTTTATTTTTAAATGCCTTGCAACATTGCTAAAATAAATCACACGTCACTATTATGAACAGTAAACTATCTACTCAGACCGTGCATATACATGTGATATTTATGCAGTTTCAGTCTTGATTTCCCAGAAAAGCATCAACTGGGGCCTACCTGCTATGCGTCTATTTTACGCCATATACCGTGATTATTACCCTCAAAAGCATCCATTAGCAAAGGTTTGCGCATGAGTGTCACATTTTTAGACCCTTCAATTATATTGATTGAAAGTTCATTACAAGCTGATTACAGGTGATGGTGGATCGCAGCTTTGAATGTATATTTCAATATCAGTACCCTTCCAATTAATTCTAATTAAAACACCTTATTAGCATGAACATAAGTCAAGTGTAATAAAAGTAATGTTTTTAGTTTTAGGGTTATATCTAACGTTATAGAAGTATAAAATATTCTTCCAAACAAAGTAAACGAATTTCAGATTAAAAAGTATAGTACTGGAGAACATGAAGCAGAAATTACGTTGTTTACTTTCATGTCGTTAAGTTCAGCCCTCGAAAGAATTTATGTTGCAAACTTGTTAAATTTATTAGGTGATTTTGAGCCTGTTAGAGTGATATGATGTTGCTGAATTAGGAAGTCAGTTTTATCCTGAAGGTGTATTCGTATCAGCACAGAACGTACATTTAAGAGCCCGGAACCTTTCAATTATTCAGACGTATGTACGGAACCGTGAATGTCCACCACGACTGTTACAGTTGTAGTCAGTCACTGTGCAGATATGCTACATTATCCAACGACGATTAGTACACTACAGTTAGAAACGTCAGTCCATCATAGTCTTCCGTCGTTCCTACCTAATATTATAAATTTCTACTCTCACACGGCTTATATTCCGCCTAACATTTACATAATATCATTCTTCTCTTATTGTACCTCTAATAATTTCTCCGCCGACTGATGACAATCGAAATATACCAAAAGTATAACAAGTGTAATTAACACAGCACCTGTACAATATATTGTTTGAAAAGACAATGTTTTTTAATAAATTACAACTTAAACATGGCTCCCGTCTTTGGATAGTTACCTCACGGATGCTGGATGGAACCTCATACATATTATTGTGTGTGACATCCAATGTTGTGCACATTATAGGGGAGTTGCTCGGCAACGTCAGTTCATGAATATATTAATCTGTTGTGTTTTCGCTTAAGGCTCAGGCCTCGAGATTGTTTTATCAGTCCCATGTTTCTTAATTAGATTAATATCACTCCTTCATGTTTTCTTAATTGTAACAGATGAATGTTTCTACAAACGGATGAAGATTTGTATGTTTCATATTAGGAAAAACGTTTAAAAAGTCTATATTCTAATGTTAACATAATGATTGTGGGGATAATTAAATATATCATTATATAATTGAATAAATAAAATTCAAACAATTAACACTTTTATTGACACAGCATAGGGAATAAATTTTACACTTGGAACTTTTTATCATCACTATTAATGATTTTAATCTTCTCGAAAATAATATATATTAAAATATTGTTGGAAATAACGCAATGAATTACAATCAGAATGAAAAATGGTTGAACTCAGATTTAGTAAGTAGGCAAAAGAAAATGTTCTCTTCAGAGATTTAAGTTGGGATTGTCAAATATTTATATAAAATGAAATTGAATAATTCCGCGGTAAATCTCGAGATAAAGCTTAAAACGGTTTATGATAATTAGCTCAATTTTACTTTTTGCTGTTGTTTCCCCACGTACTGGCGTCCTGGTGTCTAGCGATTTCCACTGTTGGTAGTGGCGCGTAGGCGTTGGAATTCTCCGTGGTTGTAAAGTGAACAGCGAGTAGAACTGGCCCGCTGCAGCGATAAATAAGCAGGACCACTGCAAGGCGTCGGTCTGTTTGGTTGACTACAGGCTTGGGCTTCTCTGGTCTCCAGACATTATTACTATCTCGTACGAAAATTGTTTGTTCCTCGGCGTAGTCTAGAAACTTTGGTGCTGGCAGGATTTCTATGTCAGGCGCTGTCAATGGTACGGCGTCGCAAAGTAGCGGTGATGTTCGGAGAAGTTCCCACGAAAAGGGGTTGGTTGGTACGTCCTTCTGCGACGATGCAGCAGTACGCAGACTGGCTAGTTGTCGTACTTTGAAAGCTTTGGTGAGAAGCAGAAATGTTTCTTAGTCCGGAGAAGGATTTAAATACCTCTAAGTGCAGACGAAGTGAAATAGAAAAGGTTGATTTTTTTAAAGTCCCAATATTCAGAAATCAGAGTGACATGAAAGTCCTCCGATAAAAACTCGACTGCCTTTTTCAGGCTCATGCCGATTACCTTTTATAGTGTCGCTGCAAAAATTCGGGAAGTTTTTCAGCGTGTGCGACAATCATAATCCAAGCTCAGGGCCATCAATCATCGCATCCCATTATTATCTGCCAAGTCTCTCGCTTTTTTCATTAGTAAGGATCTGCGTCTTACTTTGTGCACATTATTAAGAAACTGCGTCTTACTTTTTACACATTATTGCCTTGATAGACAACTTCTATAATGCTTTAAATGAAAGTAATTAAGTAAAAATCTGAATACAATTATAATAGAGAAAATTAATGATTCTAAACCATGAAAAAAACTATAGAATTATAAACTATTTAATCAAAAATTTGAAGATGTTTAGAAGCATAAAACTATTTATAAGAATGAAGTGAGTTATTTTCGAAACAATTTAAAGAAATTGTAAAGTAAGTAATAATTAAAATATTCAAAGCAACGTTTGAACTTGAATCCACTTCATTACAATATAAACATATATAATACGAAAATTTTATAGAAACTGTGTATTTAGCTGAATCTGTATTTGCCTTTGTAATATGTTTTTTGGGGTATTTACAATACAATTTGGTTAATTTAATTATTTAAGTCACAACTTCAATAACAAGTTAAAACGCTTGGCTCAGCGCATGAGAATTTCAAACCACAGGGCATGGTGGGACATCAAAAGAACGATTCAGCTGTGTCATGGGATACACTATTTATGGTTTATTATTAAGTTGCTGGGCTATTGTGGCATCTGCTGGTTTGGTGGCGTCAAGTGCTTGGCGTGTAACCGACTAGATGGCTCCCTCATGAGATCCAGACTCAAGAATATGTATTGTACTAACATCAATTACTTCTACTTGGCTTTTCTGGCTAAGTATTTCTGACTCTAACTTCTCCTTGTTTATCCTTGACTCACTTTTCCGACCTAATGTTTCTTATTGACTAACTCAGGGTAACCCCTTGACTATCTCTGACTAACTATATCTTTCTTTTAAAAACTCGTTGAACATCTCTCCTCAGGATTTTTAACTCGCATTCCCATTTCGCGCGTTTAAGAAGACAGTCTCCACCTACTAGATCGTGTGTTTTCCAGTCAGGTCAGTTCCACGAAACTGATGGACCGTCACCATTTGCTCAATAATAATTTGTAATCCATTTTCAGCCATCTTCCGGCCCTCAAATTCTATTGCCACGCAATCTGCAGACGGCCAATTTGTTGACAAAACCTACAGCAACACGTCTATGATATGGATTCAACACTTACACCTTCAATAACTATTTTGAATTGATCATGTACATGCGTCCTTTGTTTGCATTACTAATATTAATTTTAATGACTTGATTCTACCCATATAATTTCGTGAACACGACAGTTTACAAAGTAAAATTTAACTACAAAGCAGTGTTTAGTGAGATACTCAGTTATGTCATTCATGTGTCATTGCGTATTCATGGTCTCCATCGGGAATATTGTGACTTCACGTTAGATGGGAAGTCAGGTTAGCAATTTTATTTGACCGTAACTCCCGCAAAATAGTTTGCCTGTAAATTTTTTATTTATATTTTCCTAAAAGCTTTCTTTAATTTCATTTTTTGCGACTAAAGACATAATCCCAATTCCACTCCTTTTTTCTCTTCTACAAAAATCATAATAGTTAAAAATGAAAAGTCTTTCTACAGTAAATTTATTTCATACAGACACTCATTCCCATATATACGTAAATGTCAGTTTCACGGAAACAATAATTTGTGTTTAAATGAATATACTTTATAACTTTTTAAGAAGCTAATTTATTGTTAGTTGAGTTTATAATTGGTTTACCATAGAGTAGAAGTGAAACGATATAACGATATAAATTAAAGCATAAACTGGATATCCAACGTCTGTTGCATACAAGCCCTTAATTTATTTATTTGGACAATTGAGCTTAAAGCTAATTAGATATGATGCAACATAACTATATTTACCTATCACTATTTTTAATCTCTAACAAGAATCCACATAGTGGTCACTTCCCTCTTATAGGAAAGGGACTGAAATTCGGGATGCGGAAACGGAAAGCAAGGTAGCTAAGGCTTAACTTGGGTCCCGGGCAAAGAGATGCAGGGAAAACCCTAGAAGAAATTGTTAAAAAGAATTTCTTACAGTTACTACAGTTCAAATATGCCAAAAATAACTTCTATGACACCAAGAAGAAACTTTTATATTCAATAGATTTATTAAATTAGTGTCCTTATCATTAATTTATATTTATCACATGATGAAGTTCCAAATTCGGGACGAAACGTTGTGTTGTGTACATATATTCACTGTAAACGCAATTGTGGAACTATACTTTAAATAGACATTTTTTTAGAGTAAAAGACTACATGAGGGTAACACACGTGGTGGCAACTCCCCTTTAATAGCATAGGAAGGGATTTGAAACGTGGGATGCGGAAGGGTAGAGCAAGGTAGCCAAGGGTTAGCTAGGGCCCCCGGGCTATGATTTAATGATCCTACCTGGCATTCCCCTAAAAGAGATGCCGGACAAACTCTAAACAATCTGCATCAGGTAGGTTGGGCATTGGGTACTTGTCCCAAGCCCTTCTGATGGCGGGAGAAGGTTTGTTGTGGGCACGCAGCAATCCTTTCTATGTGCCTCGATCAATTTAGGAGGCAGATGGCCGACTGTTCCAATGGGAAAAATAAATAATATAAATTTAAACGATTCGTATTTTTTACTGCTAATGGTAACTCGTTATATAATACTAACCCTCTATTAAATATCGACTTTTAGAACTTCTTAGATTCAAATGTTAAATAAAATATTTTCCTACCCCTGGTATTATGACAATGGATATCTAAATTTCTTTTTTTAAAATATTTAAATAATTTGGTCAAAGTAATATAATATTACAAGCAAATATATGAAACATACCGGATTAAAGTATGTAACTAGTACGAGGGTTTGATGGGAATACTGATTTTAAAGCTTTTTTTTTACGGTATACTTACATGCGGGATAAATAGAAAAGTAGAATCGCTACGAACCTCTTACCAGTCTAAATTTGGGGCCGAAGGGAGCGGGCGGCTCTTTCAGGGGGCGGCAAACACATCAATATCGTCATCGACATCATTTTCATTATTTGTGGCTACGTTTCTTTATTTAAGGAGACTTAACCGATCGTTTGGCGGACATACGAAATTCAGTGTTCCGCGGATGATGTGTGGCCCGACCGGCAATCAGTGACATTTTTAATAAATATCGCTGGTTGCCAACAACAATCCGATAGAGAGAAGGGTTTTTTGATCTGAGGCGACATGGTTCAGCCACGAATTTGTGTGTACTATATTTTATCGCCGCAATTTATTATTGATTGAATAAACGTTAAATTTTAAAAAAGTTGGAATTAATTCGTATTTGTATTAGACTTCAGTATTTTATGTGAGTGTGCATCGATCCATATTTAATGTACAGAAATTGTGTCGCCACATATTGTGCCATAATAACGCCATCTATTGAATTCTATTGAAAATGAAACCAAAACCTCTGCAGGTTCGAACCACTAAGGAGGATCGATCATTCAAAATTATATACTTTATGAAAAAATTATCTAAAATTAAATTCCCAAGATAGAGGTGATATTTATTTTTTAAATAATACTTTTATTTACAAAATTTTAAATCATGTATTTATGGGGAATTATCCAATTAAATGTGCAATGAATTGTAATGTTTTACCTAAGTTCACAAATTATAGCACGAATGAACACTGTGAAATGATTTTACAGGAAGCTAACGAAGTGGCCCTCAAATTAAATGCTGAAACAGACTTGCCACCAATTTATGCGCATTACAAGAAGAAAACCGACACCATTTCGGATGAGTAACGCGTTGAAATTATAGAAAGAATCAAAAAGTAGAACCTTTAACTCAAGAATAAGGAGAGCTAAATTAGTCATAAGGCCTAAAGACATTTCAAGCATGAGGAAAAATGTCTACCGGACCGGGAATCGATTCCCGTTCCGCTCTACATTTTTCCTCATGCTTGAAGTACAATCTTTTTAAAATATTCTAGATCATTCATTATCTTCCTAAAAATATATTTTGAGAGCTAAAAACTTTAGACGACTAAAATATCCATTACTTCCATAGAATCTGAAATATTAGATAGTTTGAATACTCGACAAATAATTGCAGATTTTGCAAATATAGAAGCAATAAAAGCTTCATTTTTATGTGTACATCTAAGTTTTATTTTCATCCATAAAATAAAAAATAACTCATTCAGTAGTTAAATAAACATACACGAATTGAAATTTTCACATTTTTAGCAAAATATTATTATTATTCTGAGGTATATTATAATTCTGGAATGTACCCATTCATTTTTCAGTTAAAAATTCGACATTATATACACAGTAATGATATTGAAGGTTTTGACTTTAATGTTGTTTCTTTTTTTATACACTCCAATAAGTAACCAAACTAAAATTCCTTTCTACAAGCCTAGTCATTTTAGATAAGGGAAGGGGTGGTATTGTCTGTCTGTTTTGAACGTGATGCTAAAGAGGGAGCGGCGGGCTTGTCTGAAATATCCGGAATGTATAATGGAAAATGACTCTCTGGCAATTTTCCCGGTAGGTCAATGTCCTAAATGGGCTATAGAGCCTAGAAACAAACTATATACATATGGAGTAGAACAGTTAAAATTATTAATTAATAGATATATATTACCCTCATGTAGCCTGTTGCCCTAAAAAAAATAAAAAAAAACATGAGGGTGATCCACATTAGGCAACTCCCCTTTAATAGCATAGGAAGGGATTTGAAAGGGGGGATGCGGAAGGGTGGAGGAAGGTAGCCAAGGGTTAACTATGGCCCCCGGTCTATAGTTTAAGGATCCTACCCGGCATTCGCCTAAAGAAATGCAGGGAAAACCCTAGGAAAACCTGCACCGGGTAGGTCGGGCATTGGGTACTTGTCCCACGCCCTTCCGATAGCGGGAGAGGAGATTGCTGTGGGGACGCAGCATTCCCTTCTCCGTGCCTCGACCAGTTTAGGAGGCAGCTGGCCGACTATTCCAATGGGAATAGCGAACAACTCTTACCGTATGCCCAAGGTGTGCGACCCCGGAACATTCACCTCTCAAAACAGGCCGAGGTGCCTCGGCTTGTGGGAACCTTAGTTCAAAAACGGAGAGGAAAAGGCATCCCCAAAGGTAGCCCCTTCGTATCTCTCCTAAAAGGTTCTGCCTGCGAGAGAAAATCCCTCGCAGGTTAACTGCGAGAGAATTCTGTCGTTAGCGCAAGATTGTTATTAGCGATATACGACTTCAATAGAAGACCACACAGATATGACTGAAAGAGTGATCAAACGTGTTTCAAGAATCAACAAACCAATTCACAGGAAGTCACTTGATTTATGCTATTATGTAATGAGAAATTTAAAAGTGCCTTGTTTTACCTATACGTGTAAGCTTTAGATTATTACCATTAAATGTTACTAGTGAATAGTAATTCAGTCCAACTGACTGAATTCACTAGAAATCAACCTATATTAATCCATGGGGCTTTTATTAAATTAAATCTGGTCGAATAAATACAACGCACGAGAGCCCAAATCGAGTTGTAACGATAATATTATCACGTTACGTTATTGACTAACACTTCACAAAATATCTCGTCTTCGGGATTTACATTAGTTCTCAATTAATTTTCCGTGTGAGAAATTGACTTGTTGCAAATCGGATGTATTCGTATTTAAATTTGTTACATATACTTTGTAGTAATTTAATTTGTAATAGATGTTGTAATTTTCTTTCCGTATTGGTCTGTCAGCTGACATGTAGTCCTTCTCTTCTCATAAATTAAAAAGCTGTCACGCTGAGTGAAGTTGGAACCTCGTTATTCGGTATTTAATTAATCCTCTTAGTTATTGAAATATTACATTTTTACGCCGTTCATAAACGGTATTAAATCGATTTTGCTGGTTTCTCTCCAACTATCCATCCATATAATACAGCGCTGGAGATGAAACAGGAGTGCACAGACAGGTTTCACTCAATTACAGAAACAAATTATGGGGTTGTCCCAGCATTACGGATTATTACGGTTATATTGAATATAAAATTCAGTTATTTTCAAATTTAATAATACGTACTTTTTGTTTTTAACAAATGTGACGCTTCTCTCATCCGTGAAAATTCTGTGAAAAACTGCGAATTGCAATTTGATATTCATTTGAAGCCGAGGTTACTAATGAGTGAAACTTTTCCTTGTGATCTCCCGGGACGTTCTCCAACAATGGCTGCCTATCTCGTTCTGTTATGTGTGTGCTTCATTCACCAGGTTGAATAACACAACGTCATGTAGAGTGTACGCTGGGAGCAAATACACACAACCATGTAAATAATTTAGAGATTACACACTACGCGTACAATCATTCCAGGAACATATTTTACCTTATACTACATAACGAGATTTTTTTATTGTAGTTTGAATATATATTTGTATAACGAAAAATGTAACGTATTTCGTCGTTCCTTCATCGGTCATTGCATATTTCATTAAATAATTCCTGTCTGAGAGAAATATTACCGTAAATGCAAGGACAATTAAATATATAAATGCCCAATATGATCTTACCAGATGTTCAAGCCTAAATCCGTTGTTTGCTCATATACATAGCTATTCTTTTTTCTTATGAGTTTATCATGTGTCAACAATAGTCACTGTACAACATTAAAATTTCATATAACTTACATTTTTCATTTTTGTAATAATGTCTAGTTACCAGGCCCTTTCCCACTACAACCTGTTTTCGTCGACGGTTCACGCGCTCGCTGAGCAGCACTTCGATTCTTACAAAGACGTCCGAAAATGGCATGATGAGTGGTTTCCCTCGAAAGAGGATAATTTTTTTAGCGTGGTATTCACAAATTTCCCGAGACATGGTAAAAATGTGCATCTAGCGAGGGCAGCTACTTTCAATAATATTTTGAACGTCTGTTTTTCTGACTAAAAATAAGCGGATTTAAGCTTATACACCTGGTACATCAATGTAGGTCTTCATCAAACTATGAAACTTTTAATTCTGACAATTGAGAACTATTTGAAATTAAAACTGATGAAGTCAAACATAGTAATGGCATTATGATTACTTATTATATATAGCATTCAGAAATAATTTCGTTATGTTAGTTAGTTTCATTACCTAAGACTAATGTTAAATGAAAGCTAAAATTATGTTTAAATTAAGAACATTGTTTGATAACAGGGCTATAACTAGAAATAAATGGGATTATTGTACATTAACCCTAGTGATCAAAATCCGCTATAACGTAGATCGCAATTTTTATTTTTTAAAAAACAAAATTTTTAGGTAATAAGTCAGAAAACGAATACTTAATATCTTGTTAAGTTACATAATTACACTTACAGTGAAGGCGTACAGACAAAGTGTACACAATAGACGCACAACTTTTCCAATTTTGGACTTCATCAACTGATACTCAATGAGTAAAAAACAGAGCCTAAATTAATAAATTCTATAAAATATAAAAATTTATTATTGTTGTCATTGACGTTTAAAGTATGATTACTTAGATTCTAATAAGTGTAACAAATTGCATTAAGAAGTTCAATTTGGGCTTTAACTTGCAATGAGTATGGTCCATGAAATTTATAAATATTTTTTAATTTATCTATCATATGAAATGTATTTGGTCTGGAACTTGATAATAGACGAGGTGGAACGTTGTGTTTGTAATATTAATCATAATTAAATTTCTGTCATTATTCTTTGGTATTATTTAATTTAATTAAATGTCAGGTAAATATTTAAGTATAATAATTGCAACACGTCAACAAATTATTTATTTTCTCTCCTCTTACCCGGTTTAATTTAATTAAATTAAGAAATTTAACGGTAATTTATTTAAAATATTGAGTAACAACGTAATCTAAATAAAGAAAGCTTATTTTGACCTTTCCGTGCCCCCTTGGGTTTTTTTTGGAGAAGCTCAGCTGGAATCGTGACGCACGGCTGCCTTGGGCTCCAGCTAATGTGATATGCGATGCTCCATGTATTTTTGTTGTTTTGAAGATCTCGCACCTGAAGAAATTCTAAACGAAAACTCAGAATTTCGGGACAAAATTAAAAGAAAAACCTACTTCTCAATTACTAGAATACAGAATAAAAATCAAAAAACATAAAACTACGGACTTTTATTTGAATGGCATATAAAATCATAGCTAATATTGTACACGTCAATAATTAAAAAGCCTTTAATTTTTCAAATTGTAGTACTCAATTAAGTAACAAATTCACAATTTTCCACTCACTGGACTATTATCTTTGGGGACACCCAAATTGTTTGATGTATGAAATTGCTGTGGATGATTTAGTAGTCTACGCGTACTCATTGTGGCAGCCTGACAGACTAATTTTTTATTGCGGTGGAAACTCAATGCGACAAAGAACAGTTTCCTGTATTCAGTTAAAACGAGACCACTTTGAACATTTCATCTGATATGTGAACAGAGCGCTCCAAATAATCAGCTCATACAAACCGATCAGATGCGGA
The DNA here is from genome assembly GCA_037074705.1 of Zhengitettix transpicula. Taxonomy (NCBI): domain Eukaryota; kingdom Metazoa; phylum Arthropoda; class Insecta; order Orthoptera; family Tetrigidae; genus Zhengitettix; species Zhengitettix transpicula. The sequence continues at coordinate 198,650,661 of CM073591.1, read as the reverse complement.
AGTTCGGATAGCTTTGTAATTATTATTTACCAGATATCTGTTGTACTAAACTTTTTCCCTGAATATAAGGAATCGAATCCTGAAATTCTGCGTTGAGTTTTGTTACACCCTGTTTAATAATCATGGTATTATATATATATATATGTATATATATATATATATTGTAGTAATTGGTAATTAAGGCATTGTTCTAATTGAAAAGTTGAATTGTAGATGCCTCATTATTGGTGGGTATAGCGGACGCCGCAACAAACCGGCAATGCAAGGGAAGTATTGTTGATCGGTCGAGAAGGTTTTACGCGCTCAAAATTTACGAAAAGAACGAACAGTTGGGCAGCGGACAGCAAGTAGAACACAGTAAACGAACGAACAGTTGGGCAGCGGACAGCAAGTAGAACAGAGTAAAAGAACTAACAGTTGGGCAGTAAACGGCGAGATGTACAGATTAAAATTCTAATTCACGAAAACTTGAACAATATTTGTCAGTCAGCAGTGAAGACTGAAAGGTCTAATTTAAAGAACGAGAAAGTGTTCCAGTAACCAGTACGCTGTTATAAATAAAATGCAGAAACTGAACTAGTCTTCAGTCAACAGACTAAACCAATGAGGTGCATTTTCAACAAAAATCCACGAGATCTACAAATCCAGGTTGCAGTAAATCATCGAGAATCGACAAAGTTATTTTAAACCAACTAACAAACTACGCTAATTAGAGTCTGTGAACATTTAGAGTCTGTGAGTACTTAGAATCAGTGATATCCCCAAAATTGTGCACGAAAAGTTAAAATGAGACCTGGGCTGCTGTAAGTAGAAAGAAAACTTTAAAATCATTATAAACCACGTTTAAAAGATAAACGTCAGATCGTTCTTTAATTATCGATAAAATGAGATCTTTAATTATTCAGATCATTCATTATTTCTTGATAAAAATTGAAATTGTTTAAATTCAATCTTTGGTATTATTTCCTCAGCAAAAAATTTCGTCTATGTTCAGATGCATTGATTCCAATATAAAGCAAATGTAATTTTTGTGATTTTGATTATATAAATTATGCCATTATCAAACCCAGTTCAAGACCCTGAGATCCCAAATATTTTGTGATTTGAATACTTGTTTTAAAATTGTTAATAAATCTTGTTTAATAGTTTTCACGTAATAGTTCTTTTCATTTAAAAACGCCACATATTTCATATCATGAATTATTGTCAAAAGATGCAAACTAAATATATAAATTATTACAATATATATATATATATATATATATATATATATATATATACATATTGTAATACTGGCAATTATTTGTTTAAATTACAATGTTTTGTTTGGTGGCACCGATCTCAAAGAACGGAGTGATGGCGGGCTCTTATTGATGTTAAATTAGGGAGACAATGTATTGTTGATTTATAATATTTTGAGTGACGGCGGGCTCTTTGTTGCCGAGATTCGTGGAAACTGCGAGCGTGGGAACTGTAAGAGGAAGCACGGAAGGTGGAGCCACTCTAGAGAAGCGAATAGTTAGTTGGGTGCCAGATCTCGAGGGAGAAGGATGTGGACAGAGAGAAGAGTTGGGTGCCAGATGTCGAGGGAGAAGGATGTCTTAAAGCAGATCGCCTGTTTCTGGTGCAGAAAGTTGATCAACAGAGTTTAATAGGAGACATCGACGTGCCGTTGGGCTGATGATAGGCAAAAATATAGCAAAATAGAGTTGAAGACTGGTTTTGAACATAAATTAGAGTACAGTTCAGCGGCGACTGTATAGTTTGAAGAATTCTGCAGCAGATAAAATAACTCTGCCATTTCGTTGGTTGTGGTATATGGAACATTTAATAGCCTAAGGGCAAAATATCTCATGATCTATTCATTGTTATGAACACAGTAACACTGACCGGTCGGTTTCCCTGTTAACACATCTTGGGTGTCTGCGGGCGATAGTGACTGATTGACTAGTGGCTGCGGGCGAAACAGCGGTTGTCCGTAGGCGAGGAGTCTGGAGTTCTGAAATATTTGAAGTGTGTGTGTTTGTGAAAGTGAATGTGCAATTTTATGCACATAATGGCCTTTTAGTGAAGTGTGTTCCCAAGCTTTGAAATCGTTAAGTCTGCTTCACAAAAGACAGTTGTAAGTATGAACTAAAATAATAAATGTTTTCTAAACAGTAAATTAAAGGTAATAGTCAGATTTCGTTTCTTTTCATTTCATATTCAGTGCGTTCCAAATTGTTTAAATTGTAAATTCTTTAATTGTAATCTTGATTTGTTTCTTACTATCAAACCCAAACTGTTCTTTTTTCATGTACTGTACTTATCGATTTCAAATAAAGAAAATTTCGTGGACTAATTTTACCAAGCAGAAAGAGAGTGTGAGCCTCAATATTTTTTTAATACACTTACATATAACAGTTATTATATATAAACTTTTAATGGTAACTGACTTACCAATTACAAATCATACCCTTCTTAAAATAGAATTTTTTGATTATTGCAAAGTTTCCGTTGCGAGAAAAGCTAAATATCTAAACATTGTACACCTGAACGATATCTACAGTATAAAATTCAACTTTGAAATTCAAATCAAAGATGGTGTACGGAATTATCAAATTGAGCAAAAATTTCCATATGTGGGATAAGTGAGCTAATAATTTATCAACTAATTACAAAATATTTGAAAACTTTTTCCTGCTTTGGAAGCAAGGGTATGTCCTGAGTTAAATTACGGCGTTTACGTGACCAAAGTCATAAATGCTCTGAGTGAATTTGAAAGACATTTTGCCGATTTTAAGAAATTGACGAATATTGTATACCTTTCATGAGTTAGACGTTGAAAAATTGACTGAAATTATGAAACACCTACTATGTCAACTTATCTCGTGTCGAAAATTAGATATTGCAGATCATTTCGAATATGCATCTCTTAACCGGAATAAGTGACGCAAAATTTGGTATTTTATGTACGAAGAGGAAAACACATGTTAAAAAGAAATTGCGTTTCAAGTGAAGGGAATCTGCGTTTTCCGAAATGAAAAAAATTAAAACAATTTATCGCAGTCGGCTAACAGTCATCCTGCTTTCGATTGTCTGTCAGTAATTATGAGCTATCCTATAAAACGTACGTGGACGACATGCAATGCCATTCATCGACATCAAAAGATTAGTGAGATAGATATACATATAAGTATAACTGTTAATATGTATGGATGGGTCGTAACAGCGCCACGCTCATCACCTGCCAGAAAACTTAGTTTATTTCAACCCCCTCCTTTAAAAGATTATTGTCGATCGCTTTCTTTGCGGTTGATCGCTAATAATACAAGTCTGAGCACTCCTGACATCTAATAAGAAATTAATCATGTTTTGATTATAATTTTTTGTTAATAACTAAATAAATAATTATATAAAAAAAATGTCTTTACGGACTTTAATTTTAGAATTAAGTGGTTTGGAATATGTTCTATTGGATTCGAGTATTCATTTAAAGAAGAACAAAGTTTGTGTACATAGAGCATGACTATCGGAGTATTTGTAAATTATTTAAAATGTATATGTATTATATATAAGCAATATTCATATATACACTTATATTTCAGTTGCTACGCCACTGAATAAAAATTATTAAATTAATTTGCAGAAGCCATGTGAAGAATCAAGTATTTTTTCACTTAGAAAGTTAGACGGCAAAGTGAAATGGGATTTAAAAACTCTCATTATATTCATTCAAAGGTTGTTTTAACATTGATTTGTCCAAAAAAAATCCTTTGTTGGTACCGTTTATCTTAACATAGGAACACAGTTGTGTAAATAATTTTCCATCGACGTTATGTAATGTGACAACTTCGTGGACTCCCTCCTCACCCTTTAAACTTCACAATTTAAAAATTTCAATTGGTTGTATCTCACTGAATTTATATTTACTCTCAAATTATTTTGTGTTGGCATGATTTTTTATACGTCCTTTGCTCGCATTAATAATAGTATGATGAATTTTAGTAACTAAGGATCCGGATTCTACGTTAAGGTTATAAGTGAAGTGAATTATTAAAGTCAATAAAAGCATAATATGGCGGTTTTTATGATGAATGAGTGAAGAGACCTTGAGAAGATGAAGTAATAAGTATAGTACAACTGGCGAGAAACGTGGATGACGTGTACGTTCAATTGGAGGATTATAGAAGAGATTTTTTCAATAATCAATTCTAACAAAATTATTTTAACTGTCTGTTATTAGATTTTGTTCAGGTTTCACTTAATTTAATTTTTTCATAATAAACTGCTCACGATAATTTCCCAATAAACAAGCCAAATTTGCATTCTTTGTACTTACGACTTTTAATTCTTTGTAATTAAATGTTTGATATATTATTTAATAGTTATGGCTTTTTTACTGAACCGATTCAATTTGAGAGTGTTTTACCATTTTTCCAAATACCCTAGGATGTACATAGTGATTTGAAAATTCATATCTAATAGGTTGTTATCGTGTCCTTCGTTTAAAATATTTGACGGATAAAATTTTACATATTCACCTTAACACCAGATACAAAATGCTCAAAAAAGGAAACAAAAATTTACCTTCGTTAACAAAACATAATGCTGGGCAAGCGGACTCTTTGGAGGAGTTTATTTTTGTCTCGATCACGCAGCGGGTGGTCACTGGTCATATGAGTTGAAACAGACAATTTAGATGTGGGTACTTTTATATGGAGGCAGCAAGGAAGCGGTTAGTTAAACGGACTGAACGGCCGGGGAGAGAGGATCGAATTTGTCAAGGTGCGGCGTCTGTATGTTGACAAAATATGCTGTTCTGCTCATCCAGATGGTTGTGGATTGCAGAGCTTCAGATAAAATCATCTCTGAAGACGACGAATTGCAGCAAGACTGCAGTGGTAGTCGTGTGTCTGAAAATTGACGATTGAGGATTTTCTGTAGGAGACAAGAGAAGAAGGCACGCTGAACGCCATTTTCCTGGTGACACTGACTTAACTTTACGTGAGCAAATCCCGTCTCTTATTCCATTTCTAAAAGAATTTTCAATTGTCACTCTCATGCTAAATTGTTTACCATTCTACCCTGAGATATTTATTATTTTACATTACGGACTTTGTATATGTGCATGAATTATTTAATATTTTGGCATAATTAATTTGTCAATCAAATAAATTTTGTGTAATTAAATTTAAGTAAGTTATGTCAAAAAAAATTAATAACAAATGAAATAATTATTTATTAAATTTAGAGTCTCATTAATCAACCTCACTACACTTACTTTGTATTAGGCAGTAATTTCGTTGATTCTCAAGTGAGTGGGAAGGCATTGTCAGCACTATCGACACTTCCCATGAGAAACGCTTTAGTTGCGCGGATTGCCGTAAATAGATCATAGTACATTGCATTTGCATGTAACTGACCATATACAGACAACTTAACAGAAAATTCGTGTAATGTTTCTCCTACCCATTGCAGACCTCAAGCACTGAAATTAAACTAACTATTAGATTGAACCTGTCAAACAGGCCAAAGAAAATAAGACCCAATAGGGGTTCATACTTAATAGTTATGTGTCACTTTGGCCATTAAGGGTCAAATTATTATTCTATCTAATGTTGATCAATTCAGAGATGTTTCTGGAACTATAGTTGGGTTCGACCGTCAAGGATTCTGAGATTAGTCCAATTGTGATTATGTAGTTGACTATGATTCGTTAAAACTGATTGTTTTTCCTCTGGAAGTTTGTAAATATCTTCTTTGATCATTTATATTGTTTGGTATCATTTAAGTTGTATAAAAGTTCAATTTAATAGAATAATTGTACTGGAACTAACAATAAATCTTGTTAATTTATATTGTTTATCGATTCGGAGTTCTGATCTGTTTCACGCTCAAGTTTATTGCTTTCAGAATGCTAACTAAGAACATGGCAAAGTTATACGTGATAGGTTTCAAACACGTGCATTAGAATCCACGGAAGATGTTATTCTCAACATCTCGCTTTTATAGTTTCAATATATCTGATACGAGCCATGAATGACTTAAATTTGCTATTCTGTAATACATACGCGAATGAAAATAAGCGATGCATATCATTTTTACGACAGTTTTATCGTTCTGCTGCACCAATATCATCACATTATAGCCAAGTTTGGCCGATAAATTGTAGATATGGTTGTCCCATTTTCATATATTGTCAATCTCGAGACCGAGAAAAGCCACGTGTTCTGATTCCTTGTTCCGGAGTTTTACTTTTGTGTAAAGAATGTATAGTCTATTATCTTCAAACCACAATATTAGGTGGGTTCACCTTATGGCCTACGTTTTTCTGTATGATGTTCGTTATTACCGAATTCGATTATTTGTGTATACTTTTGGAAGTGCATTGCAGATATCTTTTATAAACAGAGTGAATCAGAACTCCACCGACAAACATTCAGATATTCTGAAATGTTGGTATAGGGACCCATGGTCTCCGCGGTTCGTTACAGAGTATGAATGTAATTATGATTATTCGGTTTGTTACCGCAATGACCCTTGTTTCAGTGAAAATACCTTCAAAACAGTGAATAAGCCTGTAATACGAAACAACAAATACTTACAGCACCCAGAGTAATAAAACACCCCCCAGACGATAGACGTACACTTTTATTACATTTAAGTACATTTTCTACTCTACTTCCGCCATCGGAAGTGCGTGGGAGAAGTACCAAATGCCCGATCTATCATCTGTAGGTTTTCCTGGGTTTTACCTGCATCACTTATAGGCGAATCGCCGGGTAGGATCCTTAAAACTATAGCATGGGGACCCCAGTTAATCCTAGCCTTCCTTGCTATCCTTCTACGTATCCCTCTTTTCATTCCCTTTCCTATGCTATAAGAAGGGAGTAGTCACTAAATGGATTACCCAATACATAACCGGTCTACACACTTCTTCTTCTAATTTCTACAACAATGGATTGGTTGCGATGGTTCTGTTCCAAGGCAAGATCGGTCACCAGAAATGACACCAATGGACTTCTCCTGGGGACATGTTTACGAGACTCCGGTCGATACTCGCACGGACTTGGTTGTCAGGATTGTCGCAACCTGAATCACAACCTGGAATTATTGAGCGTGTAACACCGTCGATGATGCGTTCTGTCAAGGTACAGTACAGAACGTAACAAATATATAAATGTTCCGTTACAGGTAATGTTTAAAATATCGACCACCGCGGCCACGGTTGAGTGTACAGTGACGCACCATCAACTGCCATACAGGCTCAAGAATTCCGATAATCCTTACAAGCAGGTCCGTGCGAGTTTCGACCGGAGCCTCCTAAACTAGCCTCTTAACTTGCTCCCAGAAGAAGAAATCCATGAGCTGGCCATCGCTCATTAGGAATCAATAAACAATTACTCACGCATAATTTAGGATTTTACGGTCTATTCAATTAAATAAAATTGACTGTATGTGTGTATGTTTGTGTGTATGTTCCGCATACAAATCTACAGTCGTCGAGAAAATTTCACCAAATTTTGTACAATTGATCTTTCCAACAGGGAAACAGAGATGAAAATTTTCAAACATGCAAAAACGACAGATATTTGAGTCGGATAAATATTTTTCTGTGTCAAAGAGATGTTCCTACCGATGTTATGTGTGTATAATTTCAACTCCTTACAGAATGGAAAATGAGCACCCTTAGGGGTGGAGGTGTAGGGGTGTCACGTCGAATAAATACTTTTCGTATTTATACAGTAGCAGCGGAGGAAATTTTCGAACATGTTGAAACATACTCTTTGACTGAAACTTTTTCGGGTCCATGAGTTCAACCCCTTTCGGAATTTTAGGTGAAAACTTTTAGGGATAGGGGTCGACGTGCGTTACTTAAGAATAACGCAAAAGCAACCGATATTAATCAAATCGGGGGTTATGACAACCTGGGCATCGCCGGGCACCCATCTAGTGATTTAATAAAATATTCTCGGTTTATCAACCGGGTCAATTGATTATTAAATCTTTGTGTAATTCATCTCCGCAGACAATAGGTGACTGAAACGTTGTATTTTAATAAACTTTTGACCCGGTTGATAAACCGCAAATAATATTATTAAATTAGATACACACATCCCCGGAACATTCATTATGTAATTAAAAAATTTAATTTAATTTTATGAAGTCTATTTTACCGTGCTAATCCAATTGTAAACATATTTATATGCAAATTAATTTTGATCTGTAGCTCCGCTGTACACTAAATATTTACCTTATTGTTAATTTAATTTAAGCAACACTAATTTTCCGTCAAATGTATAATATGTGTTTGCATCATGTTGTCGTTAGAACCATCTCAATGGAAATGAAACCTTTAAAATATCGGGCATTAATCGGCAAATATTTCTCGGAGACGCCATGAATATAACAAAATTACTTCGTTATAATTGTGTAAGTAGTTTGACGCGGAGGAGCCACAAATGACCAAAATTATGAAAGGTGGGTACTTTATTATATTCAACATTAACTTGAACATTTTCCGGTGATAAACGAAAACTTAACAATAAATTAAACAAGCATACGGCACAAATTAAGAATTGTGTTTAGTTGCGAATGGTTTTTTTCAAAAGTTTATTTATTTGTACGTACTAAATACGTATTTGTGCTATTATGAAGACACCATGCATTTGTTATATGCTATAAAATGTTCTTGTGAAACATAATACAATGAATAAATTTCTTCTCGGGGTTCTAACCGAGTAAACAATTGTATCCCCGACGTTTCCAGCAAAGCGCTAGCGCTGTGAAACTACAAGTCACCTCATGGCGGGCTATGACAATGAGAGGAAGGGTAACCTACGCTTCTCTATAAATGCAGGCAAGATAACACGGGACAAACACTTTGCTAGAAGACGACGTCAGTGAGCGTCATAGAAACGTCGCGGATACAATTGTTCACTTGGTTAGAAGCCCGAGAAGATTTTATTCATTTTATCTACCCCGAGAAAGACTACATTCTATATAGAATATATTGTTTGATACAATATAATTTAAAATAAATTTTACATAGATTAATTTTGTAATATAATTTTGCTGTACATAAGCAATCTAATTAGATAAATAAATAGCCGAATAAAAGACAAAATTAAGAAGAAAGTATTATATTTTATGATATTTAAGAATTATTAGTTCTTCTTGAATTGTCGTGAAACAGTTTCTATGGAATGGAGTGGAATACATCTAATTTAGATAGCAATTTATTGTTTAGGGAAGTCATTCTAAAATATACCACATTAATATGGAAGAATATATTAAAACTGAACAAATATAATACGCACTTTAAACGTGATAGAAAACTTAAAATAGGAAATGATTTTTTTAAATAGTCCAATATTCGCATTTTCAAATGTCCTAGTAATTACATTGTGAGTTATAAAGAATATTTATGTTGTATACGAGAGAAAAAAATTATTATGAACTAAATTAAATTCGATACATGAATTATTATTTAAATTTGCGACCTTGTAGTTAATAAAAATATTTTTACATGATCTATGAAAGTTAGAATACTGAAAATATAACTGATAACATCACCAACAGAAAATAAATTTTTATTTTCCAAATGTTAGTTGTAATACAATAAACATTTTATTTATCAATAAATTCCTTCATATCTTGAACTAAAGCCAGGCCATCCTCGGTCCGGGCAATTCCCTTATCGGCGTCCGGCTTTGAAACACGCGGATCGCTTTATTTAAATTATGGATGACTGTCGTATTAATTCTGCATACGCATGGGAGCCCGAAATATAATCGTAAAGTAAAGATTGGAGAGAGCGGAAAAGGGATATCAGTATTTTGCCATGTGTTATTGTAACAGCGTGCATCTAAGTAAATAATGTATTAACGAATATGTTGGAAGATATGTGATTTTTTTTTACTATGAATAAGAAATCAAAACAACTGTTGGAGGCTGTACAGGAAAAACGCTCGAATCAGAAGAGTGAACTGAATACATCCAAGCATCGTGTATTAATTTTACAATATCATACTAAAAGTTAAACATTTTCAGTTTCCGAAGCAACTGTAATATTTCCATTAATGTCTTAAAATTAGTGGTGAAAATTTTCGATTATGTTCTTTAATGTTTCATGAAATTATTATTTAGTATTTAGGCAGCACATACTAGCCCTTTTTTGTTGTCGAAGTACCTACTTTCAGTTAAAAATTCCCATCATGCAATTATATTTTTCCTTAAGTTTCATATAATCTCTGTATAGAGAATTTACATAAGAGATTGCTTCGATTTCATCTTACTCTTTCGCACTAGGTTTTAACAGTACGATTTAAATGCCTTATTTTAAACCCTTACTTTGAACAAGTCAGAAAATGAATAAATGTCGGAAAAGTAGACGAAAATAAAAATAAAGACAAGAACTGAACATTATTTCATCAACTCCCTTATATTATAAGGTAAGAATATTCAATGGCCGCGTTTAATGGGAGAAATACCGTTTTAGTAAGGTCGATTAATGAGAGACTAAATTTCATAAAGTGTACTTTGTCTATGTGTACATTTATTTATGCAGATGTAAATTTGATGACGTGTACATATTATCAACACTAGTAAGAGATAACTAGTTACTTTTTATTGAAGAGAGTAGAACAAAAATAAAACGGAATGAAAATGAAGCAAAATATCAGACATTTCTCTAAAGCCTTTGAAGATTAATCAAAGGGAACTATTTATACTCCATGTACTAAATTGATGTAAAATAATGTAAAAACATAGGAAAATAATTCATCAAAAATGAAGAAACTACTCAAAAATTAATAAATAAATTCATCACTAATATAAGTGAATAAGATTTCAGAATTAAATATTAATTAATGTGTAACTGATTTCTTGAGTACAAATTGAAACTAGAGAAAAAAATTTAACGTATAACGAGATGAATTCAAAATATTTTGGTTTGGTAATAAATATATATCTTGAAATAAGCTAGTTCTATGGTGACATAGGCTCTATAATGAATGTTTTTCTTTCACTTAATTGCACCAATTCTTTTAATTTATTATTATTATTGTTTGTTGTTATTCAAAAATTATTTGATGGGAAATTAATTATGTCAAACTATGACACAAATTATTCATATGTACAAATTGCGCACTGTAAAATAAGAAATATGTCAAGGTGGAATGCGAAACAATCTAACATGAAAATTGTTTTAGATTCGTCATAAAAGACAACCGCGGGATATTCTTTCGTAAACTTCAGCCGGTGTCATCGGGAAATGGCGAGCAGCGTTCTACAGAAAATCTGAAAATTCTCATTCAAAGCATGTCATATTTGCACTTCTTCAATCGTCCTGGAGTCTCTTTGTGATTCGTCACGTTCTGAGTTTACTTGGTCCTAAGCCTTGTAACCCTCAACCATCTGGATTAGCATTACAGCATATTTGGCTGTATCCAGACGCATCTTGCCAACTCGATTTTAACTCTCCGACCCTCCAGTCAGCTTTCTTGCTGTCTCCATCGAAACTGCAACTGACCCTTTCAGCTCATCTCACCATCCGCTGCGTGGTCGAGAAAAAAACTCTCTGTCCAAAGAATACGCCGTTCTTTGTTTACTTGTTGCTCACTTTGTATCTGGCGTTAAGGCCAATATGGAAAATTTTATTCTCCAAAGACTATAAATGAGGTACGTGATCACAACACACTGGAAAAAATATTTCGACCGCAGCTCGAACACTGAGCGTGTAAAAAATAAGAAGCGAATTCGAACGAAGAGAGTATCTGCATAAACTAAAAGATATCTTCTTTTTCGGAAATTGAATCGAAAAGTCGAGGAATATCATACATAACCCGAAGTAACGTTGTCATAAAATATGCTCACCGATATTACCTGATGTAGATAGATTTGTTTCTCCCGGTGCTCCGATTACGCATCCAAAGCGTCTATGTATTTTGAGTTGATTGAGAAAATGAATACGATAAAACAGCAATTGTTCTCGGAGGCGACAATATAAACTTAAATACGACGGAACAAAATTGCTTTTACAATTTTTTTTACGATTTCGTAATAATAACAATTATTCCTCATATTTAATTGTCAGTATTATTTACTATATATTTCATACCACAGTGTTACTTTTCCTATCTCAAACGTGTACTCATTATTACCACTGGTCGGTCTCTGATTCCAATTTTTTTAAACAAATAATCCATTACATACATCTTTTAACTCCAATCGGGACTTAGCTTTCATACAGAACGATCCATGCTATTTCTAAATATTTTAAAATTTAATCAACATGTGAAATATTTTTGATTTGGAACTTATTAATAGAATTTCTTACAGTTAGTAGAATTCAAATATGCCAACAATACATTCTGAAACCAAATAATTTTTTATATTCTATATACCACTGTGATAAAAAAGTAAGGTGAAATTGTCATTTGAAACTCCCGGATATTAGGAAGGCAGGTAATTTTTTTCCTAGGTTGGTAGGACTGTCTATAATATTTGCCAAGCGTCTGTTTGTTAAAAGGATTAATTATCTCCGAGTTACACGTGTTTATGTAAACAACCGTCTGAAACGGCCGGAATTATGGGCGAACAACTCTTGGTTCCTTCACCACGATACTGCATTGGTTCTTCGCGACTTTTTTTGCCAAAAACTCAACTCATATCGTTCCGCAACTACCGTAGTCGCCTGATTCGGCTCCGTGCGACTTCTGGATATTCAGCAAACTCAAAAGGCCAATGCGGGGACGCCGTTTTGACACGATTGAGGAGATAAAAACCGAATCGAAGAAGGTCTTGAAGGCTATACCGGAAAAAGACTATTCCGACTGTTTCGAGGACTGGAAAAAGCGTTGGAAAAAGTACATTTTATCGGACGGGGATTACTTTTAAAAGGATTAAATTGATTTGGAAAAATAAATGAAGAATTTATATTTTATAAATAAATTCACCTTACTTTTTGTTCACAGTGGTATTTATTAAATTAGGCTCCTTCTCATTAATGTATATGTATCACATGATTAATTCCCAAATTCGGGACGAAACGTTGTGTGGCTATTTTATATATATATATATATATATATATATATATATATATATATTCACTGTAAACGCAATAATTGAAGTCATGAATACAGTTGGTGTAACAGGCAACATGAGGGTAATTCACATGGTGGCAACTCCCCTTTAATGGCATAGGAAGGGATTTGAAAGGGGGCATGTGGAAGGGTAGAGGAAGGTAGTCAAGGATTAACTATGGCCCTCTGGTTATGCTTTAAGGATCCTACCCGGCATTCGCCTAAGAGTGATGCAGGACAAACCCTAGGAAACCTGCATCAGGTAGGTCGGGCAGTAGGTACTTGTCCCACGCCCTTCCGATGGCGGGAGAGGGGTTTGCTGTGAGGACGCAGCATTCTCTTCCCAGTGCTAATGCAGGAAGCATTTTATGAATTATTGGCTAGTATATTTGTTTTCTTATACTTAATTGTGGGATAAATGTCAATTTCTGAACTTATAATAATAGTAGAAAAAGGATAATATAACCTTAAGACGGTCACGGGACTAAAATAAGTATATTTTATCTTGAAACCTTTGGCCTTAGTTGGCCATGTTCATTCTAAAACATACACACACACACACACATATATATATATATGTGTGTGTGTGTGTGTGTGTGTTATTAAATTGAATCTGTCTCTGGTATTCAATAGCGGACGACGTGTAAGGAAACATTAGACGGATGAAATAGAAGTACGGACTACTGTTTATCATTTCTTTGAAATATTTTAGTATATATATGTGTGTGTTTTAGGATGAATATGGCCAACTAAGGCCGAACGCTTCCGGATAAAATAAATTTATTTTAAACCAATGATTGTGATTAGGTTGTATTATTTTATTCAACTGCAAACATTAAACAGTCTGGTTAACAGAAAAAATACAATTACGTGATTGGTTTTATTTGTATGTATAATTGTATGTATAATTGTATGTATAATTATAATTTATTATATTTTAGTTTGATTATTCTCTTTCAAAAAATACAAATTAAAATTCACGCCCTATCACTGGTATTCTAACTGGAGGCTTAATTATGACAAATGTGTATTGATCTCTGAACTACTTTTTTGCTAAGGAGAATCGAACTCTCATACAACGGACACACTCCTACTCAATCTAATCTAGAAACAAATTAATCAGTTGAGGAAATAAAATTATTGGAAACTAATCAAAATACAATTACCAAGATCTTCTGATTGAACTGTTAAATAAATTCTTACTTCTGATTTATCGAGCCAATTGTTGTTTGTTTCTTTCGAAAATAAAGTATAACTTCAGCTGTTTCTAAGAAAAAAATAATGTTTAAATGAAAAAAAAAATCTCTTGCTGTAATTGTAATTCCTGTTACGTAGGGCAAACAAAACGTTTGCTTAATACCTGTATAAAGGAACATATGTCTAATATCAAACTTCTCAACAATAAACAAGTCTCCAATCATATAATAAATTCGAAACACACATTTGATTGGGAAAATGCCAAGATTTTAGACACCAACGTATTAAAGTGTTGCATTAATTTAATCTCTATAAATATTTTTCTCTATTTTTCTCTGTTTAGATTTAAATGTCTAAATACTTTTACATAATTTGTGAATATTACTGAGAAATTGATGGAACACATGCATTACATATGTGTAATATTTTCATTATTCTATAATGTACTGAAATTTAGAGGTTACGGTGCCTCGTTAGCTCCATGAGTAATTAATTATGTGGTATTAGAATGCGAAGTCTTTCCCAGTGTAATTGATGGCAAACAGCTCTCTGATTACCACGCGTACGTAAACAGTGTGTTTTATTAATTGTATCGCGCTATTATTACGATATAAAAATTTATAAATTACGTGGTATGTTTCGCGAGGAGTGGGAACCATTTCTGCAAAAAATGATGTTTATTATACTTGTTCAAAGATTTAGTTTCTATACTGCTCTGCACCTGTGCAAGTAACCACAATAAATTTGGATAGTACTTTTTTAAATTTTTAGAGCTCAAAAGAGATAACATAAAATGTCATTTTATTTTAAATGTATGAGAAATCATTTATTTAACCACGCGCATTACGAAATCATATAGCTTCAGAACATTTGCAGAAATTTATCTCATGTATACGTCCCTTAAGTCATGTATTTACATTATCTTGATTGCAAATAAAATGGTGATAGCATTTTTTGAACTCATTACTGCTGCTCGAATTAAAATGCAAATGAAGGAGTTTCGGACGCTTATCTGCAACTGGTAACTTGAGATATCAGCATTAGTACGTGAATTACTGTTGTGTATAAAAAAAGGAACCCGTTATTTACAGGACGGATTAAAGAACAGCCGCAGTGTTAACCAACACAAATAGGGAAGGTAATCCATGTCTCGACACAGAACTAAAACAATTTCCAGAAAATATTTTAATTTCTAACATTTTGTTAACACATTATTTTCATTTTTCTCTAAATTCACCTTTTAAAGTTTGTATTTTTCTTTAAGTATTGTAAATTTAGTATGACTGATTTGTAATTTGTATCATAATTATTCTTCATAAATAATTTTAGAAATCCAACACTAAATCTATTATTAATTTTGAAACAAGGACCTTTCGATCACTAGTTTAGCCATAATTATATACGAAACAAAAATAGAACTTTAAAAACATTTACAATTTACAAAATAGTAAAATTATAATATTTGTCAACATTAAATTTATTTATTTTTGTAATAAAATTATATAAAAATGGCGAATTATTTTACAAATTATATTCCAAATTCATATCTTCAATTTTGAATATAATTTAGAAAACAATTGTTATAAATTTTGACCAATTGAAGTTATGAATTTTTAATATAGTTTGTCAAATTTATTTATATATTCCACTTATAAAAATCGATATAAAAATTAGCAGCATACTGGTAACTCATAACTAACGTTGAGTGTATAAGCTAGCCACGTATATAGGTTTAGTTAATTTATTGTACTAACATTGAACAATTGAAATCAGATACTATGTGAATTTCATTGTTTATATAGAAAAACAACTACAAAACCTGCATAAAAATTTCAATTTTGTTTTTCGCAGAGGACATTAACATCTGGAAGAACACTTATCTATCATTACATTCCCAGACAATCTGGAGTACAATAATTCTAATTACATTATATTATATTGCTTTATTGAAATTAATGTTTTAGTCATTCTTTATAAAACAACATCAAAAGACACATTGAACCGTTCAAATGTCTCTCGAACAGCTAATAATTATCAATTCTTTAAATACTATTTTTGTGTCTATTCTAGAAATTAAACAATATGTCAATGATTGTAGTTAATCATTTTTAATAACCTTACCAAATGATTATTTTTTGAACTAAAATAAATCAAATTTTTATTTCGATTTAATTTCAGTGTGGAATTTAAAAATCGTTGAAAGAGTTTTTGCATTCTCATTCTGGCTTAATTCTAATTCTATTGCGTTTCCGTATCGCTAATACTGTAATAATTATTTTATAACATGGAACCATTTGTCTTTAATGTCTTATTCTAAAAAATGTACTTTTTATAGTGAACTCGTCGTTAGTCTCTCGAGAACTGCAACAAATTAAAGAAACGGAAAACGATGTAGCATCTGTCCTAATTCAAAGCACTTAACATAACAAAAGAGGAAAAGACCCTTTAAAAGAAAGCACTTTCTTTGGCAACTTAGAAAAAAGTCACTAGTATTCCTTCATTCAAGTAATTCCAATTCGTTGTTGCCTTGTTAATGAACGAATTCTTTTCCATATTTAGGTTTGCAATTGTTGTTGTTTCTGCATTCGTAATTTGTTCCTTTCAAACACACTTTCACTTCTGCCTAAACCGGTTCGTCCATGTAAACTTTACACATCTTACTTTGTTCACTTAGTGACTTCAGATGAATCGGTTCGTTGCCCAAGTTTTAACGTAAATAATTTCTGTGCTCGTTTCTGTGTTTTGTTCTATTAGGATCCCAAAAAAAGGCGCAGTATTTCAAAAGTGGACTGATTTATAAGCGATAGCTTCCTCCTTTCTCGTATTTACCTTCAAAAACTGTTTTATAAACTGAAACGCCTTTATCCTTTAGGAAAATAATGTAATCCGATTTTCCAAATATAGAGTTGGCCATATATTTGCAACTATTGGCTTCCTCTACTATTTCGTTCTTTATATTGAACTGTAAGTGGATTCTTCTTTGTCGTAAACATTATATCTTTGCTTTTTCAGGAATTTTTCTTGATTTTATTTATGTAGAAAGATGGCTGCACTTCGTTTAGATCAGCTAGAAGTATTTCGACGACCTCAACCATTCTGCATATTATGCATCTTCGAGCAAAAAAATTAATTACTGCTCTCATCCCAATGGTAAAGTAACTCACAGAAAGGCAGAAAAAAGAACAACGGTATAACATTTCCCTGAGGTACTGCAGAAGATATTTGGACTAGAAATGAGAGTCGTTCGCCAACGGGTGACTTTAAAGTTTCTTAACAGTTAATACGTACGATTCAGAACAATTTGGCATCTATTTTGCTTCACTTACATGGGCAAGATCCTGATACTTTACTTTATGTGGCATGAATAGCTCTAAATCCATGATTTTCATTATACAACCTCTGATATCGCCATAAGGAGTCGATGAAAAGGCGACCACAGGTAAGGGGGAACATCCCCAAGCGATCGATCTTGATAGATAGATTTATTCACCATTATCCCTCTTAAGAGGAAATAGGATTCGTCACAAATGTACACTAGATAAATTACATATAAACAGAATTAATATTAATAGGTTACACACACACACACACACACACACACACACACAAAAATTCATATTTGTTCACATTTGTCTAGTCACTACAATCATACACACACTCTTTAGGAAACACGCACACAACACTAATCACTTCCTGGTATTCATCTCCTGTCGCTAGGTACGGAGGAGTGTCATCATGGATATTTACTAAAACAAAAAGCAGAGGCAGGAAAAACAGAACCAAAAAGGGAAAACTGGACTAACTATTTACATATTCAGCAATTTTGTAGGCAAGGCAGTTCAACGAATGTGAGACCGATTCAAAAATTCGTGTACGGAGTAATAAGTTCTATTTACAAGAAAAGTTTTACACTCCTTGACGAATGAGTTGTAGTTGTTTATGTTCTTTACATGTTCAGGAAGAATAGATGTTGTGGTGGCCAAGAAACAAGAAGAGGTGTATCTCTTTAATGGAGATCATTGATGCCTGGACGACGGACAAGGATCAACAGTCGAGTGGTTGCTTAAACGGAATGAAAACAACGTAGTGAAGTATAGTATTTTTCCGCTTAAAGCAGTCAATACAATAAAGAAATAAACAGTCGTCTCAATGCCAGCGTTAGGAGTCCTTGAGGGATATGTCTCAATGGGCAGTACTATAACCGGTCTGAAGAAAGAACCCAGTTGTGGGCGAAGGGTTGTTCATGGGCCATCCAATTGACGGATATGTCTCAATGGGCAGTACTATAACCGGTCTGAAGAAAGAACCCAGTTGTGGGTGAAGGGTTGTTCATGGACCACCCATGGAAGGTTCGAGCAAGCCAAAGATACCTACTTTTCCTTTTCAAGTCGCGCCACTGAGAAACTGTTGCTGGAAGTATACCACGGTCCAGCCTCGAAACAGATTTCGCAAGTAGAGAACATGTAACCGTGGAGCTTCCCTTCAGGTAGACACAAGAACGAAGTAGCATCTCCGCAAAAATTAATATATGTCAATTATAAATATGACAAATGAGCCCAGGTGTTTCTTTCATATTCTGGTACTGGCCGTTCCTGCAGTTTACACATTCTTGAACGTGTGATTTAACGGGCGGTGATCTCTCAAGTTGAAGTATTTTCCTAATAAAATATATTTTCACAAAGAGGTTATACTGTAGAGTGGTTGTCTGATGTATGTGTGCCACAGTAATACTTCATATATCATATACTTCATATATATATATATATATATATATATATCATATATTGTTCACACGAAAAATCACAAAATGAATTTCTTTCATTAGCTTTTGTATAAATTGGACCAAGACCTCACCAAAATCTTCTATAGTTAGCACCAAGTACACATGGAACTCTTAAAGTCCATTATGAGAAGATATGACAAAATAATCCTCATAGTTGCAAAGAAAAGATTTGAAAAAATAAATGATATCAAAATAATATTAATATTAACGAGAAAATATGAAACGTTAAAAAATGTAGTGTTTCATGAAATTGGGACAAGGGTAGTTTAATTACATTTTCCTGTTTTACTCGTATTCAAGCTTCTATCATGGTCTCGCCCTTCCATCTTGAGAAATCACATCGTAGTTTTAGTACTTTATTTCATAGGTGGCAACGTATGTCGTAAACAATTTAAAGATTTAGGTATAACACTATTAAATTTTGAATTTAAAGTAAGTTTGATATATTATCTTTATGTAAGACGGACAATCATCACGAGAAAATAAATGATATGAAACCACTCTTGATGCAATTTAATTGTATCGCAGTTAAGCTAATAAATGAAATGTAAATTATGTGCCTACATACTACATTTTTCTTGACTGTAAAATGAATACAAGTTTGTTGGCACTATTTGATTCTTGTTCTTCATGTGTGTCGTCTTCTGAGCTGTTCCTTATGTCCTGCAGCAACGTATTCGGTGTAATCCATCATTCAGAAAGACAGAGAAGTGAGGGTTGACTGTCTCGGTGCGCTCCTAGTACTTTCTTCTCTCCCACCTCGAGTAGACGCACTCGGGACAATAAGCTGAAGTAAGTGAACTCGGATGCAAACCGACTTTCACCTTAGCTACAGCACATGATTAAATATAGGAAGAATGATTTTTCTCTTAATTTTAAGAACATCTATAATACTTGTGCCTTTAACTGATTGAATTTCTGCTTCCATTTAGAAAACTTTAAACTACCTTCCTTATACTCACATCGGTCCTGTGAATAGTCAGCTATCTCTATACCTTACTCTGCACAGGATCTCTCTGCAATGAGAAATGCACACGCGTGGTACCTCCCTGTACAACCTATAAAGATGCCACTTCGTGTTCATTTCAGCTGAGCACGGATCAGGTCCTTGCCGTGCTACACATAGAGGCGGCACAGTAAGGATACAGCGTAAGAATCAAAAACATATTAAATTTTAACCAGTCAGTAATTAAAAACCTTTTTTAATTAGTTAATAATTACCAAAAATTAATATATTTCGTAATAATTTCTTTGAAAAATCATATTCAAACGTTATTTTAACGAAAAAAAACAAAACATTTTAGGGGTTTCATTTTGAAATCTTACGTAATAATGATAATCCATCGCATGATCCTACAATAGTACCATCCAAAACCTAACTTAATTTAAAGTATATACATAACGCGTGTCGACTTGGTGCTCGATTATTACGCTTTTAAAAATTAGGCAATATTAGAAAGTATAGAGAAAAATTTAGAAATGTAATGTATTTCGGATATGGGCATTTGCCACAGAGTTCTGGTAACATTACTATTATTATTTTACACTGTTATCGTCGTAAAAAAAACTTACGTGCCCCCGATGTAAACCAGTATTAAACTGAAGACACTTTTACGAATTTTATGCATTAACACTAAATGATTTTAGATATGATGCAATTAAATTAATTCATGGTTTATTAGACAAATCAGTAGTAACTGAAGATAAAATAAATAAAAATTTGATATTAGAAACTGTCATGAATTGTTTTTAAAACGGGCGGGATGAATTTAGAAACAGCACTTTTAAATGTATATTAATTAATTAGGTGGGGATTTTAATTATAGATTTAAATAAAATTGTTAGAACTAAGGTAATTATATAAAAAATAATTAATAGTAAAAATAAAATTTTAAATGGAACTAAACATATAAAGTTAAAGTAATCAATTGAATACTTTTACTCATTACTTCAGGGTCATTGGAGGAGTAAATTAAATATATTTAAATTGTCATACTCGGAAAATATATGAACCTGGAAATTCGGTTACTTGGCAGAACAATATTTTTATGCCATGAAGGTGGATGACGCATTGTTATTGTGGCCGGTGTTATGATGCATCAGGATGCTAGGTTCTGGCATCGGTGAGCGCAGGGTCGTTGAAGGACGACCGCAGAGGACATCATAGCACGCGTCGTCGTTCAAAGTTCGAAACGTCCTTAAAGACGGTTTTTTCCACGGTCACGGAATAGTTCATAATCTCACTGTAATGCGTCCCTACTCAGACCCAATCATCTAAACTGACGTGGATCGCAACTTGGGTCCGAAAAATCTGACTTTCCTGGGTCGCGACTGGTACCCGAATGTCTTCATTTTGCCTGTCATGCTCTGATTTTGGTTCGAGAAATTCCCAAATTTCTTCTCTATTTCAAAACGACTAATCGCTGTGCATTTTACTTAACATTTATTGATTGTTCTCTCCCAAAATGGAAACCAATGAAATCTACTACATCATCCGCTCAACAATTTTTTTGGCCCGATTTATACAATTTACTATGCTCGTTGCGCAAGTGTCTTCCGGGACACTTAATTTGTTCTGCCTAATATTTTAGACGTCACTCGGTAATTGAAAAGAGTGATCCCTCAAATTATCGTCATGTACCCTCATAACACCATTTGCAAACGCTGGTTGTTATATACGTCTGTTCAATTTGAGGAGTGAAGAAGTGAGGAGTGAGGAAGAACAACAACAATAGCCATTTAGTCTTTAAAATAACCTTGTAAATACAATTCATTACATTTTGACGAACTATAAAAATATTCTAAACTCCTGAACGAGTCACTTGGCGTTTCATCTTTGCATTGTAGTGGTAATCCTCAGGCGCGTCTAGGATTGAGACACTTGGCAGTTACCTCGCGTTGATCTCTGGCCGTGATCATGTGCCACCCTCGATCTCTCCGAGTCCTCTGGATGATGCACGTTTGGGGCTGTTCGTCCGTCCCTGGCGACGGTTCGTCGAGGAGTCTTTCTACACTTGCTTTACAGCCCCTTCGCTGGATGTGAAATATCGATGTTCTCGACCAATTTTCGATCGATCTTTCCTGAACCAAGAAATATGATTGGTTCAGGCAGTCACGTGTTAATTCCTTTTCTGAAATTTTTGGAGAGACGTTTCCCACGGTGCGACAGTCCAGGTAACTTCCGAGTGTCATCAGCCTACGTGCCTAAGCCCAGTCCTTAGGGATTATCTATCCGCCCCGGCGGCACCTGGTCAAATTCCAACTTTCCAAGCTCTCAACCCTTGCTAATATCTAATTCAATTATATATATATATATATATATATATATATATATATATATATTGTAATGCATTAAGGGAATGCATTGTTTCGGATTAATGGTTTTGGCCGTCACAGGAAGTGGCAATGTGTACTTAGGATCATTATGAAGGAGTCAGGGCAAGGCACATGCGCGGGTGGCCTGTCGCAAGATAAATCTATTAAGGCAGGCATTTGTGTCTGATTAATGGCCTGGACAGTGGCGTGTTGACTTAGGATAATGGAGGGTGCAGTTTGGCGGACGGAAGAATTTTGGAACAGCGCACATGTGGGGGTGAGGATACAAGTGCAAAGTAATTACGGGTGCTGTCTCGATGTGACAAGACAGAGCAGCTAGATATTTGCTAGCTGGGGAGCAGCAGCTGCAGAATGTAAATCTCAGTAATCGAGAAACTGTCAACGAGCAGTTGCAACGTAGTTTTGGGAACAAAGAAGGGACGGTCATATATAAAGAGCAGATAAGATTGTCGAAGTTAGTCGAGGAGAGGTGTTAGTCGAGGAGAGGTGGGAGTCGAGGAGTTGGAGTTAGTTGAGCGTGGAGCTTAGAGTTGAGTGTCAGAGCGGAAGGGGAGCTGTGAGCACCCAGTATGGAGAAAATTTGCAGCCTGCGAGAGACATAGAAAATTATTCAACGATAAACATTTTTGTATGTAGAAGTTCAATCTGTAGTAATATCAAAATTTGACCACTGTCTTCGATGGTAGGAGACCAGGACACAGCATCCAGCGTCGAGTAGTTTCAGCACGAGCAAGTGGGATGTCCTTCACACCGATTATGGAGAATCAGCTATCGTCGAACCAATAATATGTGTTAGAGTCAGTGTTTAAACGTCCAGTCTATAAAGTGTGTGTGTAATGAACGAGCCAAATGTTCCTGTGTAATCGTGAGTTGAAATTTATGGTATTAATATGTGTAAACGGAATTAAAAGATACAGTCAGATATCGTTCTCTTCTTTTTGTTAATAAAATAAACTCTTTTAAATTTAGAATCAATCTGGTAATTCTAAGTTCGTTAATAAGTTTCGTCGATGTCTAGACGATTAAATATTTCTGTTTAATTTAAAGATAAATGTTGGGTTCTTTGATTATTTAAGTGTTCTGTCCGTTATCAAACCCAGTAAAGACCCATGAGAGAAAGAGATGCTTTTTATAATTAAAGTGTATAATGTTTCAAGAATTGTTTGAATAAATGTTGTTTGTTTTAAAGTCTATAATTTTTCATTTAAAAGCCCATCAGATTTAATTATTACATTTTTGCTACAATAACGGCCCGATAATTAAAAAGGAGTCTCTTTTAATTATTACAATATATATATATATATATATATATATATACCAATAATAAAACTATCGCGCTACAGCATTGAACGCTCGTCTCATAACATTGTCTTCTTTTCTATATTGTTACAAACCTTGAAATTGAGATACAGAAAGTCTTTAAAGATTTTTGTCTCTTTATTTTCAAGCGCCATTTAATTTAAAACGTCGCTGAAGCACCTAATATATTTATCTTGTAAATCCAATCCGTTACCCACATTCTCGTCTATCTACAAAATTTTATACAATTCGAGTCGGTTCTCCTGCCTACTGTCGTTCTGGTCTGTTCGCATCGTGTAAATCCACAATAGAAACAACACTGCGTTAGCCTGGAATAAGATAGATTCTATATGCTGATCACTAACTGTGATATATAACTATGAGAATAAGTCTGAAAGTAAATGAACTTAGGATTTAACCATTTCCGCATCTATGAGTCCGCAAGCAGATAGATAACACCATTGTCTATGCTTGTGACATGTTAGAGCGTTATAATTTCAATAGTGTGTTGCCACGCAGCCTTAGCTATTACTTTTCCGTTTGTACCCAGCTGACAATCCATTTTCTGCATTCTGAAATTAATCATGACTCAAGATGTTACTTGGATCTTTCTTTCGTATTAGATAGCAAACGCCAGAGGATCGAATAAAAACGCTCGCAATCTCCACTGAGAAATAAAGTAACGTGAAAAGTATTTATAGGAAACTCAACGGTCACATTAACTTGCGCAGTTTTTCCTGGTGAACTATTTGTTGAAAGAGTTATTGGGTTTCCAACCAGGTGACGTAGTAGAAACACGGCGTTTTGTCGACAATCACCGTCGACATATTCCTGGTGGAGTCAGTACTGCGGGCGAAGTTTCTGCCTATTTATATAGCGCTGGTTACTGATTGCAACTTTTTCAGAGGAGTTTTCCATGGTGGCGCCTTGATTTTTCTTCTTCGGTTTGAAAGCCTCGTTAATTTGGCGCCGGAATGAATAGAGACTGCTGCTATCATCTTAGCCACGCATGGGATCCTCTAGTGTAGCTATCTAGGCCCGCCGGAGACCAAAACTCGGCGCAGATCCGCAGAATAGTCTGATTTGTGGAGGTTGTACTGCCGCCCTCTCCACACCACCGCTAGTGACCAATCAGTAGCCAGCGTTAGGGCGGTCGCACCAGACCGACCTGTATAAATAGGCAGAAACTTCGCCCGCACTACCGATAGTGCTTTTAGGAATAGAACAACTAGGTTTTAGGTTATAGTATAGACAGGATAAATTAGGATTAATGCATGAGGTTAAATTTAGGGCACGTCTGGGCCTGAACATTACAATTAGGAAAACAACTTAAATTGTTATAAGGGAAACAAAGACAATAGCTACGCTCGGGACTTTAGTTTAAGACAGCCCTCGTGACCACCCACCACAAATTACGCCGCTCTAGTCATTCCACCAGGAAATGTCGACGAAACCCAAGAACTCTTTCAAAAATTATCACATTGTTTTAGCACTCATAAGGCTCAATTCTGAAACATTACATTCAAGATTCTTTGAGGGGCCGTCGATTGGTAACTGATCAGCATGCAAATGAAGTGGTGCATACATGGCTTGCTGCTTAATGAAAACTTTAAGGAAATCAAATTACAAGTGTTTTGAAAGATTATGTTTCATGTTATTTACGGGAAAGTTTAAAAAATTTTAATTCACTTTCTTTTTTACATACCCTACTATATAAAATTGTTACAAAAGAACTTTTCAACTCAGGAGAGGACTTGGCGCACACGAAAAGGAAAAGCAACTAAATAACTAAACTAAGACCATCTCAAATGGAAAAATGTTAGCTCAAAAGGCAGACTTTTTGGACTGAACTAAATAAAATAAGTTTTTCTGTCATGTATAATGGCTATGTTATAATAATAATATACAATAATATACAAATAATATACAAATAAAATACAGGATACTGTTACTACCACTATGTTCCTACTGGGAGGATTCGTTGAATTGCTCCATACCGGGATAATAGATTAAAAGCCCTTCAACATTTTCCACTCAATGCTCAAACAGAACCTCCAGTAAGCATTACTTTAGAAACAAAGCAGTGGTTTGCTGTGAGCGCACATGCAGCGTGGTTCCAACGCAGAGGTGAATTAATTCAGCCCTGTCTGAGAGTGGCGAGGTCAATCAGAATTGCGTCGGCTGTTTACCCATGCATAAAGGGACTGCCAAAGGCACTACACCTCTTATGGACCAGTGTTTAATTCACTCTTGAACGTAAATTGTGAAATTATTAGTAAAAATAATTGATGAACTGAGTGATTAATAAATTTCAATAAACAAATTTTTTTTTTTTTTTTTTTTTTTTTAGGGCAACAGGCTACATGAGGGTGATCCACAATGGGCAACTCCCCTTTAATAGCATAGGAAGGGATTAGAAAGGGGGGATGCGGAAGGGTAGAGGAAGGTAGCCAAGGGTTACTAGGGCCCCCGGGCTATGGTTTAAGGATCCTACCCGGCATTCGCCTATAGAAATGCAGGGAAAACCCTAGGAAAACCTGCATCGGGTAGGTCGGGCATTTGGTACTTGTCCCACGCCCTTCCGATAGCGGGAGAGGAGAAATTATTTCTGTGGTCTGATATTTATTGAAAATTGACTTAAAGTATCTCCACGATTAAATTTCGTATTTCCATATTTTGTTCACACTCTCAACTGAAAGAGGATTAAATAATTTTATGTCTTCATTAGGATAGAAATATCTACGGAGGAAGCCTGCGAGGGATTTTCTCTCGCAGGCAGAACCTTTTAGGAGAGATACGAAGGAGCTGCCTTTGGGTATGCCTTTTCCTCTCCGTTTTTGAACTAAGATTCCCACAAGCCGAGGCACCTCGGCCTGTTTTGAGAGGTGTATCTTCCGGGGTCGCAGACCTTGAGCATACGGTAAGAGTTGTTCGCTATTCCTATTGGAATAGTCGGCCAGCTGCCTCCTAAACTGGTCGAGGCACGGAGAAGGGAATGCTGCGTCCCCACAGCAAACTCCTCTCCCGCTATCGGAAGGGCGAGGGACAAGTACCCAATGCCCGACCTACCTGATGCAGGTTTTTCTAGGGTTTTCCCTGCATTTCTTTAGGCGAATGCGAGGTAGGATCCTTAAAATATAGCCCGGGGGCCCTAGTTAACCCTTGGCTACCTTCCTCTACCCTTCCGCATCCCCCCTTTCAAATCCATTCCTATGCTATTAAAGGGGAGTTGCCCAAAGTGGATTACCCTCATGTAGCCTGTTGCCCTAAAAAAAAAAGAAATATCTACGAAGTTACGTCTAATTGCAAATAATGAATAAGAAAGATACCACACAACGTGTTTTGAGTTTTGTCAACTGACAAGTGCAGTCTAGAAATATCTATCATTAGGTCTAGATAATTTAACACAGTATAATAATTATAATATAAAGGGGGCGTTTGAAAAATAGAACATTTTATTATGCAATGAAATTAATACAATTAATTAAAATAGGAAAAAAATTCAATTATGAGACCCGCTTTATCTCGAGAGATTTTGAACCAACAGCTTAGTCAATGCATAGAAATTTTGTGGTTTTAATTTTTACGAAATTTATAGGTGTTGGATCATTCGTATTGTTGGTGGAATTTACCCTGTTTGACTCGCTTTTATCTACCGTTGTTGAAAATAATGATGCTTAGTGGCAGTTTGAAATCGGTGGCCTTAAGCGAAACGGAGATATCGAATCAACAAAATTTGTCGCTTTCGAACAAATTGGCGTCCATTCCATAAACTAAATTACCTTCTCTGCTCCATTAACACAACTTTATCTAATCCACATTAACGGCGGTCATGAAACAACTATTTGTCAGTGCCTCTAGAATAATCCTGCACTATGTCCACTCTACCACGGTTCAATTGTTGTTCGTATTCCTTACGTCAATCCTAATCCTAATATCCTGCCGCTCCCACTACAATGTGGAAAATTATGTGAGGAAACCTCACAATTGTTCATTAATTGCATTTATTATGAAATGGAATTTAATTTTTTTTAGAGTAACAGGCTGCATGATTGTAATCCACGTGGTGGCAACTTCCCTTTAATATAAAAGGAAGGAGTTTTGAAAGGGGGGATGCGGAAGGGTGGAGGAAGGTAGTCGAGTGTTAACTAGGGCCCCCGGGCTATAGTTTAAGGTACTTCTCCCACGCTCTTCCGATGGCGGGAGAGGCGTTCGCTGTGGGGAGGTGCCTCGACCAGTTTAGGAGGCAGCTGGCCTGCAACTTTTCTTAATAACCATAAGATATAATTTTTATTTGTCATTAAATTCCTATAATATATATTAGTTAAAATTTGGATTTGTAATTTAAAACAGTTTATAATAAATAAATTAATTGTTAAATGCAATTAAAAAAGTTTTTATAAAAGTAATACACAACTGAGACCAGGAGAAGAGTATTAAAGTAGAATTTAAAAATATAAATAATTTGAAATATGGACAATTATATATAAGTTTCTAGTCGTTCTTTATATCTTAAGCATACATTTCAGAAAATGATTATAAGATATCCATTATATTTTTTTTCTCCACTTTACGTGTGCATATAACGAATAGTTTACGAGATCGAGGTTGTTAGAGAACTCTGTAACGTCGTTAGCAGAGTTCTGCAAATCCTTCGTTTAACTCGATTGCAGCCCCGTACGTGTGACTGCATTAGCCTAGGCTATCCGCCTTTACGCCTGAACGACGACGTTTCTTGTTGAGTTATTGTGATACGTATGCATGCATTACAGCTTCCGTCCGGTTCTTCACAAGATATCCTATAAAATCTTCGTGAAATAACATTAGAGACAACCACAACCATTTAGTCGAAAAAGTGGACTAAAGCCGATTATGCTTGAAAGCAAAACGGAAACAATAAAATATCAGAATAAAATCTGTAAGTAAAAGATTTAATATATGATAACATTCACTGGCGAAACATACATTCTCTACACTCTCTAATTTTTAAGTTAGTGAATATGATTAACTCTACTAGTTATTAGTACATGAAAAATTGTCTCTGTGACACACATTTCTCTGAGACAACCAAATTCGATGTCCATGGTGTCACACAAATTATTTAACTGAAACTAAAAAAGAGACCCAGTAATGAATTTCTTCTTTTATTACACTCATTAAATGCGGGGGAAATGTGGTGTTTAATTTGAAAATGTAACCTTCTTGCGTTTTATCGGCAACTTCCTCTGTTTCATTCCTGTACTAGCTTTTCTCACGAATCAAGTTAATTAAAGAACAACGCAACCGGCAGACAGTAATAAATGTCTACATATATCATTACGATTCTCTTCTATCTTCAACTATTTTCTCTATATTGGGTTCCACATATTTCTATGAAATTCTCCAGTTCTAGAGACAGTCCACATTTTGGCCTCCTTATTAATAGCTTAGAGACAATTGAAAACTGAAATCCGAGGTGTTTCTGTAGAGACGCAACATTCCTCTATTCATGCCTCGACAAGGTTCGGAGGCAGATGGCCGACTGTTCCAGTGATATTATTGTACAATTCTTGTCCTGTACAGCAAACATATTACCCGCAACACATGCCAACGTAGGTGTCATGGTTCATGGGAACATTAATTATGATTACCCTGTTAAAAACCAAGGATTAAAAGTGAGGTTGTCTCATATTCTTTTAATAGAGTAAGAAAGATAGCCAATTTAGACAAAAAAAGGGATAATATAAATACCACACAACGTTTCTGGGATCCTTTTCCCTTCGTCGGGTGCGAAGAAGAGCCTAGAGCGACACAACTGCACGTGCCACTTGACAGAACTCAAAAGCGACGAAAACGGAACTATAATTAATAGAGTTAACGTTATACCCATTTCGTAATTTCCGTATGTGACTTTTCCCGGACATCCACATAATAAAATCCACCAGGGATTTAAAACGTTCAATCCAAAATTCAAATAAAGTACAACAAACCATTGAGTTTCTCGGTTCGTATCCATTCTGCAATTTGATTAATTTATTAATAACTCATAGATTCCCAATACTCTGCTCTTTCTTCTTCAAAAAATTTGTGTTCCCCCATTAATTCAACCGAGGGAGTATGGAACGCGTTTTCTATTGGATTTTAATATTTTTCACGTTTTAACTGCAATTTTAAGGTAGCGAATGGAATTCGCGTTGTAACAGAGCAAAGTTGGCCAAAGTTCGTCGGCGAAATTCTCAGATAGCGAATTACCGACATCGCGTCGCGCCTAATACTTAGTCGTTGGAGAAACAGAAAGTTTAAAATTCAAACTCGCCGACTCCGAAATTAAAATTCGCCGTCCTTGGGCAAAGAACACAGAGCCAGGAAAAAATATGACAATGATTGTTCGGGCATGTTGGGAGACGCTGGATACTATTTGAGCATAATGAAAATTGAAATTAGAGGTAAAAGGAGAAGAAAAAGATATTTGTGACCTGCTTCGGAGAGAAGGTTCTGCAGTTAATCGGAAATGGTAATCTGAGAGAGTTTTGAGGACACTTTTAAGAAATAGTTAATTCTGAAATAGCTTTGAAGAAGAAAGACAGCTTTTGAAACAATTTCTAGGAGATGCGAGGAGGTTTTAGACAGCCTACTGTAGATTGAAATAGTATGGAGACAGATAGACGGTGAAATTCGTAGATTGTTAATTGCCGACAACCCGTTCTATCAAATGCTTAGTTTTAGACAAACCGATCCGAATACAGCCTCGCAGGCGTCGTGTGGAAAATTAATGTCACCGATCTTAGACAAACAACAACGGACCGAGTAAATTAGTGACGACTATTGGAGGAGGAAAATGAGGTCGAAATTTTGAAAAAAAAAGCGTGCAGAAAATCAGAGAGGACAACTTCAAAAGCAGAGATTCAGTGATGCGAAATTCTAGAAAAGTTTTTTTAATGAGTTTTGACAGACAGTATTGAAATAGCTTATAATATAATTTTAAAGGTATTCAAAGCTCCTCAAAACTAAATAACAGTTGCCGAATTTTCTTTAGAAGTCATGTTTAAAAATGAGTATTTTTCAATTCTTTTCATAAGGAAAATTCTCATTATTGTCCAAAACGAAACCGAGATTACTAACAATTTCAGATCAGCTTGAAATAATTAATCAACATGAACTATCTTTCAAAACAAAATGGGTGCATGCTACACCTCAATATTTACTCCTACTGCTTCATGTAGCTCCCAGGCATATGTTGAAAGATTAGGAAAAGTGGCATTCCAAAGAATATACTATTAATATCAAGGAAGGGTATTAAGAATAATAATGAAATCATACAGAACAACAGCTACAGCATTACTGCAGACAAGATATCTAAAGCCCCCACTTGATCTTGTCATTAGTTGAGAAACGGCAAGAAGATCCTTAGGTCCACCTAAGAAGTAATTCAGATACTAGGGTTAAATGGGGAGGTTTTAAATATAGAAATAACCAAAGACGGAATAGAATACTGGATTAAGAAAGAATAATGGATGGGTAGTGTGTGGAAAGGGTAGAGATGTCTGCAGGAAATAGCACTTACAGTGGAAGAAAGTAAAATTTTGCAGTGGGTTACGTGGCTCCTTCCCAAGAAATTAGCGAAACGTCAGCAGATGGTATTATCTAGGTTTAGATCAGTGCACACTAATCTAACGCCCTTTTATCTGTTGTCCAGAAACCTCAGCCAAGCTCTCCCGTATGTAATGTCATCCTAACAATCCCCCCATATGACCTTAGATTGTCCTATCTTCAAGAAGGAAAGGGAAGCCACAATAGCCTGCTACTCCATGTCAGATTTCCGTTAATCCGAGGAAGCCATAAGGGAGCTGATGAAGATCATGGAAATAGCTGGTTTACACAATGAGCTGAAAAGAAAATAATTAAGAAAAATTGAATCATGTTCAAGGATAATGTCATTAATAATTACGCTGTAAATATGTGACTGGAGCAATAGGAGTCCCTCGTGCCCTTAATGGTTCCTGCGACTGTAAATAAGGTCTAATAATATTTAAAAAAACAGAATTATGTAGATTACTAATGGAACATGGTCCTTTAAACATTTATTTACACAGGTTTCGCAAGACTACTTCCCCAGTATGTTCAAAGTGTAACTAAATTGAAACGTGTACGCATGTCTTCAGCTATCACCAAACGTTTGAGGATACGAAAATAAAAAATAAGATGGACATTGTGATGTATATTGAAGATTCGGAGAAAATTCAGGATACTAGGCAGTGACTAAAATATATGAACAGCTAAGGAAAGAAGAATAGTTACACATACATCTGATAGATAATTTAGGAGAGGATGGCTTAATGCCTCTTGCAGGTTTTTTAGAATCCCACACTAACCAAAAGGTCTCTGGGATACTTCCGCATCCCCCCCTTTCTAATCCCTTCCTATGCTATTAAAGGGGAGTTGCCCAATGTGGATCACCCTCATGTAGCCTGTTGCCCTAAAAAAAAAAAAAAAAAAAAACTGGCCATCGGAAAATAATAGGAAGATATGCGAGGGCTATTCTCTCGCAGGCAGTACCTGCGAGGGATGTTCTCTCGCAGGTAGAACCTTGTAGGAGTGACAGGAAGGGGCTACCTTTGGGGATGCCTTTTTCTCTCCGTTTTTGAACTAAGGTTCCCACAAGCCGAGGCACCTCGGCCTGTTCTGAGAGATGTAAGTTCCGGGGTCACAGACCTTGGGCATACGGTAAGAGTTGTCCGCTATTCCCTTTGGAATAGTCGACCAGCTGCTTCCTAAACTGGTCGAGGCACGGAGAAGAGAATGCTGCGTCCCCACAGCAAACTCCTCTCCCGTTATCGGAAGGGCGTGGGACAAGTACCCAATGCCCGACCTACCTGATGCAGGTTTTTCTAGGGTTTTCCCTGAATTTTTTTTATGCGAATGCAGGGTAGGATCCTCCAAATATAGCCCAGGGGCCCTAGTTAAACCTTGACTACCTTCCTCTACCCTTCCGCATCCCCCCTTTCAAATCCCTTCCTATGCTATTAAAGGGGAGTTGCCACCATGTGGATTATCCTCATGTAGCCTGTTACCTAAAAAAAAAATGGGTGCCCTGAGCTGACGGCAACTTCAGCCGAGGAGAGTAATGGAAAGAAGGGCGATCGCTATAACCTAACAAAGTTTATTTTTTATTCTACCTGGACGGAGCTCTAAACTTAAATTCGGTAAGAAAAGAGTAGTCAAAAGTAGACCGACATCTTTGAGAAATCGGTACGGTATATTGAAGGGAAAAAAGTACTGACAAAACACCAAATAAAATCTCGTTATGGATTCCTGAAAAATACAGATTTAGTAAAAACAGTCGAACGGCGTGGGTGTGGACTGGTGTGAATACAATTCATAGTTGTGCAATCATATATTTGTTCAACTACAAAGTTCCTCAGCATTTATGCCGTAGTCGTAGAAAATATTCTTTTACGTACCGTTCAATTTTGCTTTGGTGGGGGATAATGTAGTGAAGAAAAGTTGAGAGCAGCATCGCAATTGTGATATTAACATTGGCAGTTGCGGCGTGATGTTTGAGGAGAAAGAGTAGCTGTCACGGTGTGATCACTAAAGGGGACGAATACAGCCCGAATCATAAATCTTCGCTGCCATTCGCATTACTTCTAGAAATCAGCTCCGTCTCTCCGCATTCTTAGTTTGAAATCTATATTGACTCCCCGTAGTTCACCATTTAGTACGGATCATTCAGTAATTATTTATTAGACTGTAGTTTTACAAGCAACGAATTAAATCAATTATACCACGCATAACCAGGGAAGGTGGGAGGCGCATTTTGGTGAGGGGAGGCATCCAGGACGTTTCTACGATGTGCGTAAAATAAACACACACACAATACAATCTAACGAAGTTAAAATCTACAAACTTACTGAAGTCCATTGGCTGCGCAGGGTAGGGTGTAGGACCTGTGCAGAACCACAATAAACTGAGCTGCTAACTTTCGGGGCTCCTGCTATAGATCAATTACAGAAGTCATTATATCATATTTAAACGAAGAGTTTTTAATTAATGTGATATGTACACACTTTAAGTCAACACCCATTTAAATACATTCTACGTAATTATGATAAAATGATTTTATTTTTAAGTAATGATATTCAAATTAACTTGGACGTATCTACATATTTATGGGGCATTAGTTTCATATTGAATTATCAAAATATTTATGAAGTAATTAGTCCATTTTCATATTTAAAATAAAAATATAATATGAATACACAAAATTGATTGAAAGTGTATCATATGAAAACGAATTTCTGATATTTCGTCAATTATTATTTATATAATGAATACGGAAGGTAGTAAATTCAGACAATAAGCTAATATAAATAGCACACAACGTTTCTGGGATCCTTGTCTGTTTCGTCAGGTACTAAGAAGAGCCTAGAGAAACACAACTGCACTGGTCAGTTGACAAAACTCAAAATCCCAGAAACGTTGTGTGGCAATTATATTACCTCTTTGTCTGAATTGGCTATCATTCGTATTCATTAATTTCAATGACACGTAAATTTTGTCATTTTATTATTTATATAACGTAACTAATTATTGGGTAGAGAAAAAACTATGTGCACCATTAAGGTAACCAACAAATCGACAATTTATGAATCTGTAATGCAACATAAATGATTGAAAGTAATAACTTTTCATTTTTTTTGATAATAGGATTCTTCTCAAACGAATCTCTCGCACTAGTAGTTTGTTTAAAAGTGCTCGTCAACTGTTTTCAATTACTTTATCAGGCAACCCTGTTTCTCTCACTTAGCACAAAAGGCCTTATCTCAACAGCCATCTACACTGGGTATTGATGAAAGAGACAATTTGCCTGTGTACCCCACTATCTCTCTACGAGTTTTACTCCATTCAACACTTTTTTTTTGTTTTTAGTCGCATCAATAACTTCGCCATTATCGATTACACAGAATCATTAAATTCACTTACATATATATATATATATATATATATATATATATATATATATATGTATATATATATATATATATTGTAATAATTACTATATTTGATTAATTATTCAATTTAAATAAGCCCATATTGGAACACATTTGTACTAATACCATTTATTTAGATTTTTAAGTAGACAAATTAAAAATTGAAATGATAGAATTTTAAATGAATAATCAGATTTAAAAATATAAAACAAAGTTAATTTATTAAAAACAAATTCTGATCACAATTGACAATTTCCTTACAAGTTGGTTAAGTGCCACGGCTTAATTTCAGGGCCGACTATCGGGCCTCCAATAAAGAATGTTACGACAAAACAATTAAAAACTTACAATGAGAAAAATTCTTAACTTAAACAATTATATGAAATCTGACGATAATTATTATTTACATTAGGTGTACAATTAATAATTTTTCTTTTTAGTTCACATTACCATCAGCTGTTCGTCGGGGTCTCGTGCTCACTCGGTTGTTGTAAAACACTTTACTGACAGTCGGTATTTCACTGAATTTAATGTGGTTGTAATTTTTAGACACGAACAGTTCCTGCTCTTTACTGTTGATTACGTTGTTTTAAATCTTTGATGCTTGCATAAATATGCCAATGGACAAATGTTTCAGATTGTCGACTCGTAATTTAAAAACCCTGGACTTCAAAATACTATGTCTCTGTAGAGTCTATACGTTTGCTTGAATATGGTAACAGAAACTTTAAATCAAGTTTGCTTTCCTGTTAACGCAACTCTCAATTATCTCCTCTTAAAACACACTCTGCAGCTTTCCGGAACGTACTTCGCATTTTAAGTTCTCTCTCCGCCGACTCCTAACACACTCAAGTTTTTCAGAACATATTCTGCTAAATTCTCCGCCGACTCCCAACACACACTAAAGTTCCGCGCGTTCAGCCATGCCTTCGCGACAATGCCCATAGCAAGCAAGCAAGAGTCCCATGTTCTTGTACACAATTCTTATATTTACGCCGCCGACAATGAAAATCGTAAAATTTTGTTAATTAAATAATTACATGTTTTTTAATTACCACAATATATATATTATAGTAATTAGAAATATACAATTAATTAATAAAAAAATTATTTCATTATTGTCGATACTCAAGAAAGAGGACTCTGGAGGCCATTTCATTGTGACTTACGGTATTGCTGACGAGAATTTGGAACCAATAATGCTTTTTGCCAAGGGCATTGTCGGCTAAGGCATAATAGGCATGCATAACTTTACTAAATTTCAGTGGTCACTAGTATACAGAGAGAATGTGAGAGTTACTCGGAGGAGAACGAGTGTTTTTGGAGCAGGATGATTGTGTGTTAGTGGTCACTTGTATACAGAGAGAATGTAAGAGTTACAAGGAGCAGAATGTAGCAGAGTTACTCGGAGGAGAATGAAGAGAGTGTGTTATGGGAGACTGATGATGTTATAGTTGCGAGTCGCCAGTTATTGCCAAGTCCCAGTGGTTTTTCGGATATTGAGAGCACACAATCCAAGGCGTAATAATCAGATATTTGGAGAAAGCAGAGAGTGAACTGTAAACAGCGAGTGATAGTTAATCTACAAGCAATTATATAGTCAGAAAAAAATATACGTCGGCAGAATTTTAATGTGTTCGCAAACAATAATAAAATAGAATAACTGCAAATAGCCTGTTAGTGAAAAGTGTCAAAAATCAAATTACGTGTGCACAAGTACCACAAGACCAGGAAATGGTATGTAATACAAATTTTCTAATCTGTAAACTTTATATGTAAATATCTACTTTCAGAATTCAATCAGATTTCGATAACTTATTTAAAATTATATAACTTTCAGATGTGGAATTGTTGTGTTTCATTCTTTTCATTCGACACCTTCAATGCTAACATAATTATCAATGCTATATAATTTTAACATCGGTAAGCCAACAAATGCAATTTGTATAACTGAAAATCAAAATCGGATATAAAACTCTCAACTTTCAACAGAAAATTACATAACATTCAGAGAATAAAAATCGTGAATATGATATTTTCCTACCTTTTCCGTACGCTTTTACCAATTAGCTCCAAAATTTTTCCACGGAGAGAAATTTACAGAAGTACATACTTGTTAATATACGACGAAAGCGCGATATACAAAGCAAAATTCAGATATAGTTATATATATATATATATTATGTAGTTATATATATATATATATAATATTATCACTACTCTACGTGTTTAGTAAGTTTATAAATACTTAATGCGTCATCTACAACGTGTGTGATGACACGAAAGTACCTAAATCGTATATATATTGTAATAAACAACGGGACTAATTAATTAACTTGCCCACGTTGTGGAAGCCAAAATGTAATAAACAAAAGAACAGGTAATTTAAAAAAAATAATTTTCTGAATTGCCCCACTTTGATGTCGTCATAAATGTAATAACCAACAAGATGGGCTTAAATTAAAAAATTATTAATTATTAAAACATATTTATTCATTAAAGGTACAAATTATTTGCCCTACTGTAGTACACCACGTTCCATCAAAATTTGACAAATCAATTAGTTATTCTTTTTATAATTTGTGTCATTTAAAGAAAATACAAACTTTTATATGTTTCAAACAAATCAATCTGATAACTCTTCTCATGGTCTTTACTGGGTTTGATAAGTAAGAAACAATCAAGAATAAAATTGAAAATTTACAATTTAAACAAATTGAAACGGACGGAATATGAAATGGCATTAAACGAAATCATACTATACCCTTAATTACCGTTCACACACATTTATTATTTTGATTTGTACTTACAACTTTC
The DNA here is from genome assembly GCA_037074705.1 of Zhengitettix transpicula. Lineage (NCBI taxonomy): Eukaryota > Metazoa > Arthropoda > Insecta > Orthoptera > Tetrigidae > Zhengitettix > Zhengitettix transpicula. Next base: position 198,613,192 of record CM073591.1, on the reverse strand, counting down.
TTTCTGATACCATATTTAACGCTTTCAGAGCGTGGGCACCAACTTCACTAAAAATACCACTATTCACAGTTCAATATTTTCACAGCTTCAAACAAAAGGATCCCTCGTACGGACCGAAGATGTTTCGCCCGCGGCCACCAGTCAATTAGCCAGTATTATCGCCAACGCCAAAATGTTCTGACCTTGGAAACCGGTCAGTGTTAATGTGACCCCAATTATATACAGATTACAAAATAGTTGAACCGTAGTTACCAGTCTATTCAAAAATATTCCAGAAAATGCAACGAACGCCAATAACAGAGTTCAATTCTTTTAAACATACAATCTTCACAGAATTGTAATTCTTTCAAGGCTTAACAATGCATATCAAATATTTAGAACCATTTTACTGAATTCTTCACTTCCTTGTCCGATCTTTCCTATCATCCCAAAGCTACCTCTCTCCTCGACGATCAGCAACCAACTACTCTCTTCGCCAGAGTGTCACCAACTGAACTCTTTGAGATTGGTGCAGTCAATATTCCTGCTGTGGTGTAATGGCCAGCGCCATTGCCTCGCATCACAGAGGTTCCAGGTTCAAATCGCGGCATGGGCACGGTTGTTTGTGGTCGTCCAGGCCACGAAAACTGGGGTCAATCGACACTGACCAGATGTCACTCCTAAATCCTAAATGGATCATGTAAGATGGCAGTCGTCTCTGTATGCCAAGTCTGTCGAGCCAAGTTATAGTAGTAGTAGTATAAAATAGATTAAAACAGGAAGAAGAAGATGAAGTAGGTAGTCTGTGAATTGGGTAATGCACTTAGTGGCAACTCCCCTCTTATAGCATATGAAAAGGACTGAAAAGTGGGAGGGATGAGGAAGGGTAGAGGATGGTAGCCAAGGGTTAACTAGGGCCCCAAGGCTATAGTTTAAAGATCCTACCCGGAAATTCGACTAAAAGTGATGCAGGGAAATGCCTCCAAAACCTGCATCAGGAAGGATGAGCATTTGGTACTTGTCCCACGCTCTTACGGTGAAGGGTTTTCTATGGAGATGCAGCATTCCCTTCTCCGTACCTCGACCAGTTTAGGAGGCAGCTGGCCGACTATTCCAATAAGAATAGCCGACAGGATGGCTTGAATTATAAGTACCAACGCCTCTCTACCGATGGTGGCGAGGGGTCAATGCTATATGAGACGTTACACATTTTTTTCGATTGACAACAGGCCACCTTATACGTGTTAAAATGTGAACAGTTGGACTTAAATTCAAAAGTTCAGTGGTTTAGTCACTCACTGTAATTCAAATTATTATAACAACTTTTCTCATTGACTCAAGCTTTTACCATCACTAACGCTAGTTTAAATTTTCATTTGATAATGATAACTAACTTTACTAACTTTGTCCGTTATCTGTAAGTTAAGTAAGAGTTTCAAGTAAAATAAACTCGGTTTTAAGGTTGATTTTCTTGTCACCACTTGATCCGTTAAGAATTTCTCTTAAATTTTAGTTCTTCCATTATTTTCCAACAACCTTTGCAACTATAGCCAACTTTGCTGGCAAAGAACTATTTAATGAACACATGTAAAATTTTATGTTATTTATTTATACAAATTAATGAAAATTGGATGCTCGCGAATAACTACTGATGTGCGAATACTTGAATTTATTACGTACTATTACTAGAGGTCGCCTCGGCGTCTGGACGCAGGAACTCTTGCAGGCGTCACCATCCAACACTTTCTGGCTCCACGTTTCTTCATATTTACACGACCACCGTCTCTCCAGTCCAGCTAGTCAACAGCCGTCCCTTCTTTCCCTCCAGCTATTGTCGGCCTACAAAAAAAGCGGTCATTCCTCACACTGCGCAGTTCTTCGAGGAATCACTCTTTCACGTTACAATAGTAAATAAAAATTATCATCGATTCTAATTTTATTCAACTCTCCTTTAATAGCATAGGAAGGGTTTTGAAAGGGGGATGCGGAAGGGTAGAGGAAGGCAGCGAAGGGTTAACTACGATCCCCGGGCTATGGTTTAAGGATCCCACCCGACAATTCGCCTAAAAGTGAAACCCTAGAAAAACCTGCATCAGGTAGGTCGGGTATTGGGTAGTTGTCCCAAGCCCTTCCGATGGTGGGAGAGGGGTTAGCTGTGAGGTAGCAGCTTTCCCCTCGCCGTACCTCGACCTATGTAACATATTTCTTCATATTTAAAAATTGAATAATGCCGTAATTAGAACTTGTGTATCCCTGTTCTTCAATAATAACAATTCTGCGGATAAACAAAGTAATTATTTATTTTAATTTGCGATCGCTGAACCTATCGGAATGTAAAGTCACGACGCCCATTCGAACTTTTGTACGACTGCATTAGACAACCACTTATCGCATATCATAGCAATACACTATATATAGTAAACAATGCCCTCCGAGTAAATTGCAATTTGTATTACTCCAATATTTTAAGTGTGGCTCTATATAAAGTTAGAAACTTGACGAACACTTATTTCAAATTGATATACCAACAATTTTTCCATTTTTACAAGTTAAATCATAGCTGGTGATTTTTGAACTCTAGAAGAGCTCATTTTCGAATTGTACCCCTGAAAAATAAAAATTCGCGACCTGCTGTGGCGTGGGGGTCAGCGTGATTGCCAAGCATCAGACAGGTCGCGGGTTCTAATCACGGGAAGGGCATGGATGTTTATGTGCGTGAGAGAAACTCTCGTCAAATCAGTCCCCCAACAAGTCATAATTGGTTCCGATAATGAGACGCTAATAACCTGAGCTGTTGATGAAAAAAATGCCCCCATGTTCGGCGTGGGCTCCACGTTGGGAAACAACGCTTTAAAGCTTTTATTATGTAATGCACTAAGCAACATTTCTTTAAGAATTCTGTCAACAAATACCGATTGTATTTTATATTTCTAGAATTACATAAAACATATAAATTGCTGTTACCACTCCACAGACATCAACGTTTCTTACGCGACCCATCTGTTAGCTCATTTCTATTCATTTTCTCCATTTAAACCGTCTGGTCAATTTATTTTCGTAAAGATAAATATGAAGTTCATACATTATTTTACTGTATTAAAAACTAAAATTATGTAAGACTTTAATTCTTAATTTTTTGGTTAATTGAATTGTAACTGTACAGTTTAAGAGGTCCTAATCAGGAATGAAACACAGTGTCTGTTAAATATTATATTTTAAATATTACAATAAATTATTCTGACTAAAAGGCTGTCGATTTAACATTAATTTTGAAGAGAAGTCCGATAATTATACTTGTTAGGAAATAGAACTGTAAAAACCTGTCAATTTTTTTTCTCCAAACATTGTTGTATGTGCTGTAACGCAAACAAATATCCTAATTTATTTGAACAAAACTCAATTGTAACACTACGCTTTAGGGATAGCTACATAATTCATGGGTTTGAAAATTTAATGTTACGCAATTCCGACGATTTTTTCATTTGCTCAGTGACGTAGTAATTGGTAATGTGGTATGTGTGGGGGAGTGAGAGAGAGAGAGCGGTGGGTATGTTTTGTGGGGTGCGTGCAAAATTCAGGAGGCAATTAGCGGGGACACTGAACCCCATTGAAACCAACTGACACCCTCCTGTTCCCCCCTACACTTCTTACACGCTGTCCCGCACGTTCACCGTACCGAATTGTAATGGTGTACGAAAATGAAAGCATCGTAAAATCGTGTTAAGGAATATAGCAACACAATATTTTATTCAAGAAAGCTTCTTGACGACAATGCGTTGAGCGAAAAAAAATTTCATACTACTTTCATACGAATTGGAAACAACATATGAGGGCCCTGGCCGCAGTCTACGTGCACCAGGCAGTTTCAGCGTTCTGCAATTTTAATATATCTTTATTCCCAACACTATAAAATCAGGAATAACATCACTCAAACTCTGCTTGAAAATTCAAAAAATCAAACCTCAAAACACCTTCCTCTTTTTCATATCAGTCTCATAAAAAAACTCAATAGAACTAAACAACTCTTGAAATCTCATCACAACATACACTTTACACACGCTGACAAAGGTTCTGTCACTGCAGCTCTTGATCGTTATGAATACACAAACACTGTTAACCAAATTCTTTCTGACACTAACTTTTAAAATTTGCAAACCCATCTGCATCAATAAGTTATTCACAAACTAAAAACTATTCTCAAGAGGTGAAAACAAAAAATTTTATTACACCATCCACATTTTACTTCTTATTCATCACCTCAACCAACATTTTCAGAGCTTATGCCCTTCCTAAAATACACAAACCTGACATATCTTTCAGAATTATTATTGCTTCTACACAACAATTCCTCCTACATTCATAACATGTTTTATAAAGCCCTCAATGAAGAAAACCATTATTCTATTAAAAATTCTGACCATTTTATTGATAAAATCAAGCACCTCACAGTCCCTCATGACCACTCTTTAATTTCTCCTAATGTATTTTCCTTATTCAACTCTATTCCTAATGATTTAGTCATTAACAGTTTTGAGTCAATATACTAATTACACTTCTTGAAATTTTAAGCATTATAAATCTAATCCTCAATTCCATTCACTTCAAGTTTAATCAGGTTCACTATCATCAAATCAATGGTTCTTCCATGGGAAGTCCCCTTAGTCCTTTTTTTGCTGAGGTAGTCATGAGAGACTTAGAAAATTCTTGTTTTCTCTACTTCCTGCCAAACCTCTTTGCTACATCAGATATGCAGATAACATTTTTTGTATTGTTAATACCTCTCAAAGCAACCTTATAGTCAATACTTTCAATAATTATCATCCCAACTTACAATTCACCCATGAACTTGAATTTAACCATTCTCTTAATTTCCTTGATGTCACTGTATCCATTCACAATACTTACATTCTCACCAATAGGTTCAGAAAACCTACATACTCTGGACGAATTATCAATTATCTTTCTGATCATTCTCCAAACCAAAAGAGAGCTATGGTATACAATCTTTCAGACAGAGCTATATTACTTTCTAACTCCAAGTTCCATCAACACAACTTAAATATTGTCCGAAACATTTTAATCTCCAATTAAATTTTATTATTGAAACATAAACAGCAGATTCAACAAAATCCAATATCCTACAGTCACTCGTCCACAAACACCTCCAGTCAAATTTTTTCTCGTACTCACTTATTACAATTTTCTACATCACAAATTTATCCAAATAATCAAAGAAAATCATATATCCATCATTTTCAGATCCACTAATACTCTTTCGTACTGGATTAAAAACCACAAGGAGCCACTTGACACCTACAGTAAACATTGTGTTGTTTACAAAATCTCTTGCTATAATTGTAATTACTGCTACATAGGGCAAACAAAACGTTCCTTTCCTACACGTATCAAGGAACATATATCTAATATCAAACTTCCCATTGATAAACAATCTGTAGTATCCAAGCATATCATCAATTCGAAGCACACATTTGATTGGCAAAATGCTAATATTTTAGACATTGACAGCAGGTACAATTACAGATTTATTCCAGAGATGATTCACATTAAATCAAATATCACAGCTATGAAACTTATTATTATTACGCTAAACCTTCTTTTTTCACATTGTCGTTTCTCTCTTATTGTTACGCTAACCCTTCGGCTCTCCAATTATTGTTGCGTTTTCGTCGTTTTTGAGGTTTGTTAACTGACGAGTGCAGTTGTGTCGCTCTAGGCTCTTCTTCGCACCTGACGAAAGGGGCAAGTATCCCAGAAACGTTGTGTGGTACTTATATTACCACTTTATTGTCTGAATTGGCTATCTTTCTTATTCTTTATTTTCAATCCGACGTATTTTTTTTTTCAAATTAACTGATTTGAGAATTTTGTTACATAAACCATACTCTTTACACGCATTTCAATAATATGGTATACGTACGTTTCGTTTGTGTGAGTGAGAAACCAATGTCGTAAACAGTTAATTACGGATAATATACAACATACAGTTAACTGAAAGTTTCAAATTGCTGTTGATTGCCAGATTGACAGTGATTGGAAATTCACTGTCGCCAACCATATGTGTGTACAACAAAGGCAATAAACAGCTACGGCGTGGCGGAGAAAGGAAATCCTTTGCTACCACGCCACTGTTAAATGAAAATAAACCTATTAAATCATTCTTAATGTCTTAGCCAACTACGGCAGGTTGGAACCTGAATTCATCGAGCAACTCCCATCTGCCTTCACAGTTCCATATATTACTTATTAAAGTCAATTTTTACAAGTGAACACTTCAGAAATTGGAAATGTATAATAATGTTAAAACGACCTTTATGACAGACAAACGTAAAAAAGAAAGGAACTTAAACTAAGTAAATTTGAATTTTAAACTGCCGGTCATTTCTATGCGAGTTAATGACGAATTACTTGATACTGCAGTTAACCAATAAACTAAAGTCAAAGATAAAAACTACGAGCCTAAGAACTTAAAACTAATCATTATATAACTTGTTGAGATTTTCTGAGTCATGTTTAATTTTAACAGTATTTGTATGATTTTTCATATACAGCATTTCGGAAATTAATCTTTTCCACAAACATAGTTCTCTGTCTAAAATGGAGGTTTTGTGAAAACCGAAACTGTTCATATACTTAGAGATAAATTAAATGGGATAGAGATTGAACTGTATAATATTTTGAACAAAGTTCATTTTTTTCAAAATGATGGATAGGATTGGATAATAATATAGCTTTGTCAACCAAATTATAAACAATTTTTTAATTTAATTTATGTCTAAGTACACAAACATTAGATTATCTAAAATTAATTTAGCACATAACTAAAACAATGTTATCAGGAAAAATATGTATAATGAATTTTTTGTGTTACCTTTCTGTGGTATGTTATATTTTTATCTAATAACATTTTCTGTAATTTTTAAGTTTAAATCTTCATTTTCTGGCTTCATCAATGGTCACAAAGATCCAATTAAAAAGTTTTTCACCACAAATGTTGTTTTTAAAATTCAGTATTCAAATTGTGACTTTTGTTGTATAAGCCAAATAAAAAGAATTAAAGAACAATAATCTAATTTCTGTCATCTTGTTATCATGGTCCTATCACCAAACATTTTATAAAATTTAATCACAGCTTCGAATTTGACAACACATCCATTTCAGACAGAGAACCATATAATTTCAAATGACGTTATATTAAAAATCATACAAATACTGTTAATATTAAACATGACACAGAAAGTCTCAACAAGTTGTATGGTTTTGTTTTAAGTTCTTTGGCTCAAAAATTTATCTTTGATTTTCGCTTATTGTTCAACTACAGTCTTAAGTTATTCACCGTTAGAAAAATACGATAATCCGCGTCAAAACGTCCAGCAGTTTTAAATTCAAATTTACTTAGTTTAAGATCCTTTATTTTATAAGTTTGTTTGCTATGAAGGTCGGTTTCCAATTATTATTTTTGGCAGACGTTAATTAATGTTTTGTTTATTGGAAATGTGTGTTGCTAAATGTTACTTTATTAAAAGTGATGTCATGCAAATTCTCTTGACAGTTTTAACATAATAATAATAATAATATAACGAAATTCAACAGCCTTCTAAATGGGTCTAATTGCTTCATTATATATAAAGACATTTATACTGTGGTCAACCCGGAGGTATATATGTTATCAATCGAAAAAAAAAAATACGATGAGTTTATTATATCCGTCAAAATATTATAAAAAATGGTTTTTTACCAAATAGAATTATTTATAGAGGATTTTTTAAAAAATATATTTCATTTGACACTCTCGCCGCATGTTAAACAGTCCGAAATTAAACACTTGTACTAAATTTTACAAGTATTTTTCCAAATCAATGAAATCCTAGGAGCTTCCGGCTATTGCTATAATCATCTTCCTAAAAAAAATTATTTCTTGCATCGTACATGTTGCTATAATTTCGTTTCATAGATATCTTAGACCAATTATAGCAACATGTAGGTTGCAAGCAATAATTTTTTGTTTTCGATCAAAATATTTGTAATATTATCAAGAAGATAATTATGGCTTTAGCCAACAGTTAACTGAATTGCTTAATTTTTTATTACATACTCACTTAAAAATATAGTACAAGGGTTTAATATTCGGCTAATAAACCAGGAATGAAAAAACTATAATAATTTTAACATTTATGAATTTAAATGCAGGATTTATTCCAAATTACGATTGTAAAATAATATATATATATATATATATATATATATATATATATATATTGTAATACTAATTAAGGAGGCCATTAATTGTTTATATAAATTGGATTGTTCAGCGGTACAAATTCTTAAAGGACGACAATGGACGGCAAGCTCTTTGTCGGCTAGCTTTGTTGTGAACTGCGCGCATTGTACGCAAGTTTAGTTGGTTGCAGTCCGGCGAATCTTGTGGTCGAGAGAGAGCGAAATTTAAGAGTACGAACAGCGTGGTCCAGGCTTAGTAATTCAACAGAGAGACTTATATGTTAATCATTACATTTGTAAAAAAGATCTGGACGGAGAGACAAGTTATATACAAATCTGCAAAGCTGAAACAAAAGGTTTAGCGCCCCGTTCAGGTACATACGCGCTCCGAAATAACATTTTCCGCAAAAAGGCATTGAAATTTAATACGTCCGACTATTGACAGGAGTTGCAGATAATCGAGTTCCTGGAGGAATAATCCAATAAATACAACCGTGTGTTTGTTCAAGTGTAGAGTCTGTGATTAATGGCCTTTTTTGTGAATTGTGTTCCCAAGCTTCGAAAACGTTAAGTCTGGTACCAGCAGGACATTTGTAAGTACAAACCAAAATAATTAAATTCTGTAAACGGTAATTAAGGGTATAGTCAAACTTCGTTTCTTTTCATTTTGTTATATTTCATATTCCATTCGTTTCAATTTGTTTAAATTGTTAATTATTTAATTTATAATATTGATTGTTCTTACTTATCAAACCCAGTAAAGACCCCGAGAAGAAGAGTTAATAGAATTTATTGTTTGTAAAATATAAAAGTTTGTATTTTACCTTGAACGCCACAAATAATAAAATAAAAATTTGTTTGTAAATTTTGATTGAATTCGGCTTGCCAACCTAGGGCAAATCATTTGTAAAACTAAAACAAAAAGCACCTGTTAAAATAATCTTTGGCAATTAAATGTTTTTTAATCTTAATTTTTTTGTTAATTAATTCAATTTAACCGTTACTTTTTCTAGCGACGTTAACATCCATTTACAGGTGGTTTATTAATTTAAATCTAAATTTATCTCTTTATCGAAAATCGACCATTTCATATGATTATTGACTGCTATAATGAATTCACATTTATGACGGCTCTCGAATTTCCACCAAGTAAACACGTTCTCCGTGGGGAATACAACATATTTTATGTAAAATTAAAATTAATTATGTAAGATAATTATTCAGTGTTGTTTAAGTTCCCCGATTAGTGACAATTAGTTTACTACTAGTTATTTTGTTTGAGCGTTCAACCAATTTACGGAGTGTATTGAGTAGTATCGCAGTCGACTAAAACAGTCTTCCGAATTTCAAACAATTACCTTTGTGTCATTCATATATGGGATCGCATTTTGAGGGGTCATATCTGGAGGAGATTAGTCAAAACAGTTGTAACGGCCATGATTGAAACATTGCGTTAGGTTAAACGATACTTTTGTCACATGTATGTAACTAATATTTTAATTGACACGAAACCCTGAGACATAAATGCCCGAATGGATTTCCTATGAAATTAATAATTACTATTCACTTTCATTTTGTAATTGAGCAACAGTTTATTCTGAAACTTTTGGATACACTTAATGTTTGTGTCACACAGCTGGATACCGTAGAGCAGGGGTGGACAACCTTATTTTGTAGCGGGCTGTATAAAAAATAGTGTTCGTTTCACATATCATAAAGTAATAGTTTTATAATTTTAACTAATGAGAATCTATGGATTGCCTTACTTTTGCAAGAAATTCTATAGTTGGTGAAAGTTATGTTGTTGATACGTGTAACGAACTTTCCAAATTATTTTTGATAATTCTTGATCTGGTTTTTTCTTTCGTTAAATTCAGCTTTGAAAGAATTGGTCACAGCAATAAGTACGACCGAAGAGGGACATCATTTTCCACATAAATTAATTAGGTATGGATATTTATCTGTGGAAACGTGTCTCGCGTAAAAAATCTTCCGGTGTTACCTCACGAAACTGGCTCGAAGTGCGAGCATAATCTTCTTTTATTTTAAAATCTTGGTCAACTGCACGAATAATATGAAACAGTAAATTTAGCGACGGGCCGGACAAATCTTGCAGAAGGGCCGGAAATGGCCCGAGGACCGGGGGTTTCCCACCATTGCAGTAGAGCCTCGTTGGTTTCAATATTTGATTGTAAATTAATGGTTTGCTGGTGATTGGAAGCTTGGATATTCTTCCAATTATCCAAAAGTAGTGTCTAGATTTTTGTGTAAATTTCATTTTTCGTTTAACACGTTCTTTCCACCTAAGTTTGGTGTCTACAGTCATGCCTAGGCCCTTGGCGTTGTTCTCATAGGAAACAGAAATCCGATTTAAAATGTAGTCTGTGGTTCATTTAATGTTTTATCTTGAAGTGCAGAAATAACCATAAACAGTCTGCAAGTTTTTAATTTTTCAACTATTTTGTTATAATCATCCCGAATGAACAATCAAACGTTACTACTTCCATAAAAACATCAAGTTAAGAATACTTTGAAAAACCGTCAGCTTAAAATACCTTCCTGTCCTATAATTATAATCACAATAACTTTAGAAATATTAGTGCATATAGGTACTGAGTCACTAATATAAAACTATGTTGTTTATTCAACAAGGTCCGTTATTAAACTGCTCCATTACGTGGTTCAGTGCGTATTATAATCACAAATCGATACAATAGTATCGATTTATCATGTTGTGAGTTATTATATGCCTATAATATATATATATATATATATATATATATATATATATATATGATTATACATGTATGCAAACGTATACACATCAACATAGATACATAAAAAAAACTTATAATTGGTTACATTATATTTTATTATTTATTATTTTTGGATGTTCTACTTATCAACATATATCTCTGCATACTGTTTTTCTACTTCTAAACCTTCGTTTCTATTATTAACAATATTACTTCTGTTTAAGTTAATATGAATTGCTTCTGCTATTCTCTAAGTTTTATTATATGAAAATTATTCCGTAATATTTTAATGTTATTAAAATCGAATTAATGGTTAGTCAATTTTGCGTGCATGGACAGCGCTGTGTTGCTTTTGGCTGTGGGCTTTAATGTCACTTTATGATGATACATTCTAGTTTTAATGGTTGTTGTGGTATAAACTATTGTAATAACTGATTAAAAATGATTGGCAAATTACAAATGGTTGTGGCGGAATAAAATAAGATTTTTACGAGAAACAATTAAACAAATTTTAATTGTGAAGTTTTAGATACAATATAAAATTTTACACAATAATATTTAAAATCTCAGGGTCTTTACTGGGTTTGATAAATGGGTGACTTGAATTTTAAATTATCTAACAAAACAATTAAAGAAAAGAAATAATTAAAGAAAAGAAATAATTGAAGAACGATCTGACTTATCTTAAAGAAATGGTTTACAAATAAATTTAGAGTTCTTTTACTTACGGCCGACCAGGTCTCAATTTTGGGGTTTTCTGTGCACACGTTTTTGGGATATCACTGAATTTAAATTCGTTACAAAACACTTGTTGAAACTTTTGGGTCTCTCTTCTGGAAACTGGAACCTGCAACTCCTTCCGGATTAATGGGTGGACAGATTGTTACAAATTATCTCTCTTTGGAATTGATGACGGTCACGGTACTTATAGATTTTTATCGTGGCGTGATTTATTAGGTTACTCCTTGTAACTGTTCGACGAATTTTACTGTCTAAAACTTTTTACTCAAATTTTACTCGTAACCTTTCCGGATGGATATCTGCCCGTTGACTGTCGTTCGTCTCGTAGATTTCTGACTGCGTACATCTCAACAATGGTTCTATTGACTCGCCGCCCGCTTTGTCGCGGTGCATGCTTTATATAGTCTAATAATGAGTTCTTTACTTTGCAATTATAACAATGGATTAATTACCAATTACTACACTATATATGTTTTTGCGCAATTGAGACATGGGATACTGTATACCAGATTTGTCTTATAGGCTTACTGTTATTCTGTCTTGTCCTTAACCTTAGTTAGTATGTTTTGTATAAGAGTAATCGGTTTAACGATTAATTTAACATAAAGGTATATATGATTTTAAAGGTCAATTTCTCTATATACGTAAAACTGTAATACGTAGGTCAAAGATTACTGGATGAGCCGTAGTTATTTGCGATAATTTGTAATTATCTGTGGTGTTTACAACGTCCGTATTATTAATGGATACTGGTTTAAAATAAGCTTTAATATTAGTTTGAGTAGGATCTTTAAAATTCACAGGGTCTACATGTATTCCCCTGTAGTCTCTTCCTCTATAGTACGCACCTTGGTAGTTTAACGTCAACAGTCCTGTTTACCTTAATGGTTTATTTGTAAAGACAATATGAATAGTTTTCAGGTCGATTAGTTTAACTTCCATTTTTTATTCCAGTCAACTTGTAACACGTGTATTTTGGTTTAGTTTCGCTTTGTCTCGGAAGTGTTGTTTTCTGTGGTTTGGAGAATTCGAAATCGTGCACGTGCGTGGGGGTGGAGGAGATAAATATTTCCACCTAAGTAATTTTCGTGTCCTGTCTCGATTGATGACATGACAGAATAGTTGGCCATTGTTGACTACGGAACTGCAGCTGCGTGCTATAACTCTTGTAACAATGGAAGAATCAGTGAAACTGACATTTCGACGAAGTTTTATAATAATGAAAAAAGTAAAAGAATGGGATGCTATAATGGAGGGAACGGAGATAAGCTTTTGAAACTGGACAGTTGTTCTGCGCTCACCGCAGCTGGTGGATGTGATTATGGGAGGCTCCGTATTGCGTTACGTGTATACGTTTTAAGTGTCACCGATCTACAAATCTCATGAGTTCTGCTGTAAACTTTTCCAAGTCGTTGTCTCTGATATAGTCAGAGGCAGAATCGTCGTGAGAAAGAGGTCAAAATTTGTTAGTGAAGAGTTCATCGAAGCCACACAATTTAGTACGACGGCTTGCCAGCAATCAATCCCTTAGCCAGTGGTCAACCCCTGAGTCAACGCCTTGCAATAGTCCTGACTAAAGTCATCACTGCACTTCACCCGTTCTGCCAGCTGTGAGATACGGAGACGTCGGTACGAGAGCTACAGCAAGCAACCCAGCACAGAATAACAGTACGTATTTGGTACGGGCAGCAGATCTATTCTATGTAAAAACCACAGGTGCCTGAGATAAGAGTCTTTAATGCTTAACTGTAATAAACTTATATAAAATTTCTTTAATGGTCAAATATTTACTTTGATTTAACGTAAAAACCCAGCCCACAAAAATAATTCTTTACCAACTATTCAATTTCTTGTTGCTTCAAGTCTTATAGTTGACAAAAAATGGTCTTTCTCTTCTGAAAGTAACATTGAGTCCTCTACATATGCAACCACATCTGTTCCTTCAAATTTTTCGTATGTAACAAGGAGAGTATAGTACCCAGTAAACGACCTTGAGGCACTTCTGCTCTAACTCTTTCAATTTCGAATATTCATCTTGTTGTTCAATTATGAATGGTCTGTGTATGCTGCATGATGGTCACATATCTTCATATTGCTATGGCAGCATTTTTTTCATCCTTTGTCGAAAGGTCGTAAAACATCTTAGATGACTACTGAGCAGTGGACGTTCAATATTGCCGATCATTCTATGAGTCCGGTCACCGCACCCTCACATAACTCCCAGCCTCCCACTGAAGCTTCGAAAGCCCTAGTTTGCTTCAGGCGTGGTGAGTGGTGCGTGATGGCCGCTTGGTGGGGGAGATGTGTATTCCGGGTTGCGATTTAGTTGCGAATCGAAAGCGAAGAGGCTACAAGGCCGATAACGTACAGGCAAAATATCGAACGGCATAACGGACGCGGACCAAAGGAAATTATTATTTGACCCTGGGTGGAAGTATACTGAACTTAAATACTAACTTATTTGCTTATCATATAAATATTAGTGGTCAAATAAGACTTAATTGGTTTATAAATATAAGCAAGAAACTAATTCCACACAGCATAATTGGGAAAGAAATTTTGACTTCCAGCTAAAAATATAAATAAAAATCTCGTTTAATAAAGTCTTCTCGGGCTTCAAACCGTGTAAACAATTGTATTCGCTACGTTACGATGACGTTCACTGCCATCGTCTTCTAGCAATATACGCAAAAAAAATCATTTGAATTTATAAACTCTATTGCTAGAAGACTTATAGTAGTGAACGTCATCGAAACGTCGCGAATACAATTGTTTACTCAGTTAGAAACCCGGGAAGACTTTATCCATTTTCTACACCGAGAAAGACTGTATTCTTTATTAAAAATCTAGTTATTACATTAAAAAATGAACCTAACATAAAATTATTCCCTACTTTTGATCAGAGTATCAGCAAAAATAATTGATCACAAATACTACAAATTCATAAAATCTCATTAGTTCAAAGTGTATCTATAAAAACCCTCACTTTTTCTTCACTAAAGTGGACAAAGATACAATCACAGTACCTCTTCATAAATCTGAATATTTTAACAATATTCAAATGCTGTGAGATGGGTCAATTTACGAAATTAGTAAGCCTAATATTGGTTGTGCGAACTTAGTTATATCGAAATGAAAATTAAATACTATAGAAATGGAAATAAATTAAAGCTATTAATAATAAATTTCTTTACATATTACTAAATCATGTGCTCTCCCTAAACTTCTGAAAAAAGTATTAAGTCAGATTAATAGCATCAACTGTTAAACAACAGTTTTAAATTTTTACATAATTTATTTATTTGTAAAAGGTCTTAACGATGAATCTCATTATACGAAAAAAAAACTCATTTGAATTGAAACAAATTAAATAATGTAAAATTTTTCCAATGATCTGCAGCATCTACACCGGAACGTCTTCGCTCATTTAATATTTGGATGTTGTTTGTTTATTTAATTCATTAATTACTGACAGTTTTTAATACAGATACGTAATATTTTCAAAATAAACTTACATCGCTTTGAATCAAACTTTAACTAAGTTAATATTAAGGTCCGTTTATTTTAAGTTTAATGACAAAATATACCACCATATCAGCGTTTATTCAAATGGATGATCCGTCTACAATTGTAGAAATTGTTATGAGAAATTTCTTCATTAATTTTCAACCTTTTTTGTTATCAGTCGCCGATATGTTTTCCATAATACAAAAATTTAAGTTTAATGAATTGGTTGAAGTATTTAATAGTTATCAGCCTAACTTAAATTTTACGTATGCAATTAAAAATAATGTAATTATTATTTTAAATTTCAGATTTTCTAGATATCCTACTCATTTGTTCCAATAATGAAATAATTACCAATAACTATAAGAAAACAACAATTGGGTTCGAAAATTTTAATTACAACCATTCATTATTTCAAAAGCTGGCAAGGCAATTCAATTATCTGAAAACATAAAGATTTATGAAAACGAATTTTAACATTTGTTTCTAAGATTTATTCAGAAGCATACAAAATAGATTAAATTCCCTTAAATTTATTAATAATTTACCCATAAGAAATTAATAAAAATCTATATATTTTATTGATTTACCGTATTTAGAAAATATACAATATAAACTGACTGACCTATTTAAAAATATCTGCTCCAAAATTCTAGAACAGATATATTTACACTATACATTGCACGGACTGTTATTCATGCTACGTAATACAGGCTAAACGAGCTTTAAAACTCGAATCAAATAATACTGTTCTAACGTGTTAAATGCATTTAATTTTTACTAAGCATGTTTATCATAATAATTTTAATCTTGACTGGGTTAATGTTTAAATTTTGATTGAAATGAAAAAACAATTGCAGATTAATGAGTGGAATGTTACACTTTAGATCCAATAACTCTGCAATTATTTTTTAAAATGACACCATAAATTTAAACCGTGTACAATAAGTATAAATTATATACGAGAGGCAGAGGAAGAGAGGGAGAGAGAGTTTTGTATTATATATATATATTGCATATGTAAATCATAAAAAATGAGCTGTTTCTGTTTATAAAAAACGTAGTATTAATATTAACTTTGTTATCTTTCTCAATTAATACCCGAAGAAGTTCTAAAATGAGGACAAAATGTTGCGTTTTCCAATAAAGTTTTGTAATTTTTTCTTTCTTTTTATTTATTTAACCTTTAATATTTATTTGATAGTATTAAAATTGTAAAATAATTTTCAATTGAACTTTTAGGCCTACGTTAATTGCACATGCATTCTGACTAGCGATTATTGGTTTTAATCATCATGGTTTACGATTTCTGCTGTTAAGAAACTGGTATTTTTCAGAACTAAGAAATCGCACTGCTGATCATATTCCTGTCGGTGCTAGGTAGCTCGTAAAATCTCTCTCCCTGTTAGATATAACTCGTAAATTCTTTCTCGCTGCTAAGTAACATGTAGTCGCAGCCCTTTGCAGGTCTTTTTCTATCTCCCCTCCAAGCCAAAGCAGTCCAAAATTCCCCACGGCGTTCTTATTTTCTCTCCAAATATCCCCTAATCCTTATTCAAGGAAAATGGAAGTCACCGATTCTTTACGTCTTCCACTCGCGATTTTAAACCCACCATTGGTCCCTAAAATAGAATACCGTACACTCTACCTTCAAGTCAACCATACTTGTGGCTAAGTTTATGTTAACATACAAA
The DNA here is from genome assembly GCA_037074705.1 of Zhengitettix transpicula. NCBI lineage: Eukaryota > Metazoa > Arthropoda > Insecta > Orthoptera > Tetrigidae > Zhengitettix > Zhengitettix transpicula. The sequence continues at coordinate 198,596,277 of CM073591.1, read as the reverse complement.
CACGTGGCTGACAATTTATCAATTATAAAGGAAACTGATATAGTTTTTTTGAAAATATAATAAAATAACTCAAAAAATAAATAAAATCTGGTATTGCGGACCACTGCAAATTTCACTCATAAATTTAAAATGTAATGTATTAATTAATCTCTAAATTGAAACTAAATCTATAAATAAATTGTTTTTAACGTCGATCTTGATTGCTCTGTGATAAGTAATAATCGGTTTCACGTCAAATTGTTGAAGGAGCAAGTTTATTTGAGCATCTAAAGTCTTCTAATTTTGAACGTTCAATTTGCACGTTGTTTCCAGGATTTTGAATCTTATATTCTACAGAAAACATAATTAATTCGAATATAGTTATGACCTAAAGCTTCATAGTTTGAGTAATTTAAAAATATAAGTTTTACGATGTCAGTATATTTTATATATTTAATATATATACTATCTGAGTTATCGGCGTTGCCGGTGTATTGATTAAAATAAATGCTGAGTATGAATGGATTCGACACTACCTCTTGGTAAACATTTCATTTAACCAGCATCAATAGCGTCTAACTAACTAGGCATCTAACTTCTAAAAACCACGATGATGACTACATAAAATTAAAGCGTATAAAACAATCACGACCAATCAAAGCATTAAAAAATACTCGATAACTTCATAAAAATACTCCCGGTAGCTTAAATGGTTAAGAAATACAATCTTTAACTAAATGGCGACCAAAATATAGCGCGTATCCTAAGAAAATAAAAAAATACCCGGTAAATTAAGACGGTCAAAACTATTCCGAGTAACATCAATCACGTTACCTCCACGCGGAGGACAAAAAATCTATGATAACCATGTTCGCATCTAATACATATACGTCGTTAATATCCGAAAAATTCTGAATGTAACGTCCAAAATAATGTAGCGTATAACAAAAAACCGAAATTCGAGAATTTCAGTAGTGAATTTATTAATTGCTAACAATTGCCAGAAAATTAGTATACAAAATAAAGGAATTGTAATGGGAGGTGTTATATTCAATGATAGCGAATATAGTCTAGTAAGAAAGAGGGATCAAATTAGTGTCGCGTGTTGCATTCACAAAAGGGCATTCAAACTGTTTACCAGTGTACATGATTGAAACTGTGCAAAGAAATTTTTTTATCTAAGGTCCTAAATGTTTAACGAACATTTTGACAAACGAAATTCAGATAGTACTTTTAGTATACTTCACTTCTACATTGTAAAGACTCATTGATTTCGATTACAATCAGTGATAAGGTATTCCCTCGGTAATTTGTACTGTAAATTGTAAATAATACTACCCGAGTGCATGGCGTTGCCCGGGTATTTGTTTACCACCATTGTTAATGCGAGAATTAAACTCTGCGACTCCTATAACCCCGGAATCGTGTATAATAGGGGTTGTTTTGCATTACTTTTTACGTAAAAACCTTCAACCACCAATATGGGTACTTCCCTACCTTCCCTACCAGTTAAATTTAAAAACTTATTAATTCTGTAATGACACTACCAAATTATACGGCAACGAAATCGTTTCATTCGACGCTAATAATGACCGTTTAGAAATGTTTTTATAAATTCCACACAGACCCCTAGGGACAGTAGGTAAGTTTTACCCTCAGTGTTTGTTGCTGGATCGTAAGTAACATGTGTATAACGTTTGGTAGAAATTCGTCGGCGCATTAAATATTGTAAACGGAAATTTGTATCTCCCCCTTCGACCGCCACACCTGGGAGCTGAACTACAAATTTACTGACAGTGAATGTCAGAATTAAATTCATTGACAACTATATACCCTTGATTTGACACCAATCTCGGTTGTTTCGCGTTTTTTGATGTAACCGCCCTCCACTCACTCCCTTTGTGATGCTGACTTCCCGTGCTGTATGGGGTTGAAGTTATACACTGAATAATCTCAATCAGAAACCATCAATCTCATCGACCCCGAAAACTAAATATTCGAGGGTAGAAAGGGCCGTCTTAGCAAGTTTTAAAATTTCTCCCACACCCTCACAATTAGGGGCTGAACTACAACTTCTCTGACATAGTGAATTGCAGTATTAAGCTCTTATACATCTGTAACCCTGGATTTTACACAAACTTCGGTTGTACGCGTTATTTTTATGTAACTCCCCTCCATCCCCTTTTTTACTGGTGCTTTAAAGGGTTAAAATTATACACTAAATGCATGTGGATAGAATCTTTTAATCACATAGACTCCGAAAAATAATTAATCCACTCAAATATCGGCCCTTTTAGCATGCTTTTAAATATTACCCCCTTCATCACTTGTAAGTTTTGTAACCCTTCAAAATGCCAACAGAAACCTTCCGGGGGTGCGCACAAAAACTCACTGAAATTATATCGCAATCTGAAAAATGGTTTTGGAGCGCTTGGGGCACACACACAGACTTTCATTTTATATATATAGAGAGAGATATCTTAATATTATAAATTTTATTCCAAAGCTCAGCTACGAATCTTGGTGATAATTTTTTTTCTGAATTTTGATAAAAATATTTGACGGGCCAGAGTTTGATTACCGTATTGCCGATATTTTGAACACAATTGTTGGGAAAAGTTATGTTTTGAATCATTTTCGTTGTATTCATGTAGAATAAAATTTCATGTGGATTCATAAATACCGCGATCTAAAGTATTCAGGGGAATTTTTTCAGCCACTGATTTATATTGAATACAAAGTAGTCAAGTTATTTATGGTTCTCTGAGGGAAGGGAGCATGAGGCGAAGATTCTGCTCTGACTATCTGATAAGACGCGAGCAATGCCCCAGGTAGCTAGGGTGTTTGGAAGATTTACTCCGACTCGCAATCTCGGCTGTGTTAGCCAAACAGACTCACGACTTGTACTGAGAAGCGATTCACGGAAAATTCAGGTAAGACAAGCAGTGACATTAGTAAATGGTTGCCAAAGGAACACGTTGCTTTGTGTTGCGACACAAATTTTACGAGAATCCGAGAAGGATTTCCTTTGTTCAAATGTAACTCCGCAGTATTATTCCAAGAAACGTTCCATATTATAAGAATTAAACTTACAAACCTACAACTATATTAATCAATTTACTTGAAACTTTCTCAACGTAATTGTTAAAGACAGGAATTAACTAGGCTGTGCGTGAATGACATACATTCACCGAAATGAGTCATAATACAGAAAAACAAATTCGTGAGTGGAAAACGTACTTATCACTGGAATTTTATCAAAGTGGTATTCCAATTATTATCTCAGGAACGTCAGAAAGGAATCAATTAATATTTTCTTGCATTTTACAAGCATTTTCTTACACTTTCAGGACTCGACTTAGCAGTTAAGTCGAATTGCCAAAAGATGTATGTAAATATATACGTTAGGTCACGTGATAATTGACTTTGAAGTTTAAAAATTTTGACATGACAGCGGACTGAAATATTTGCGAGAAATACGTATGGCCATAGGATTTAAAGTGTTGCGAGCATGAAAGTTGATAACAAAGAGCAATGTCATGTAATTGGTGACAAATAATGAAGACAACACAGACTAATATTGACAGTATATAAGGCAGTAAGCTCAGCAACCAAATGTAAGTTGTAATATTTATGCTGGTCGTGACTGAAGCCACCAATTCGAATTGGTACGAACTATTACTATAAATAGGAAATTTTGAGAATTAATTGGAAAGTTTGACAGGAAGTATTAGGATAGTGGGAGATTCGGCGTCAAGATTGCATGACGCTTCCAGAATAGGCGTTCCTTCAGACACACAATTGGATTTAAAGAAGACTTATTTCAGAAGTTACGGAATACAAATACGAGGAAACTAGGATGACCAAACCTAGTGAGTCCTTGGATGCCACTGACTTAAAACGTGCACGTAGAGACGCAAATGCATCCAAGAAATATCAAATGCGCTTACAGAAATTTAGGCGGCTGAGATTTAAAAGGTTTACAGTGTGGCGTTCATCAGTCATCCATCCTCTAATCGTAGTTCAATTCTTAGCTTGCGGCCGAGAGCATCGTCCTGCTGTGTATCAGCAAATTCTTAAATCTGGCCACGGCGCACGAACATCCGGCACGAAAGACTTATGCTAACTGTTCATTTTCGACAAATAAAGTGTTGAATAAATGTAGCCAAAATAATAATATATTACAAAGTACGTATTTAAAACCGCATTGATACGGAACTTATATAGCCTTATATAGCCTTATGGGCTTTGTGTCTTTCATCAAGTGATTCAAAATCGTACAAACCCCAGAAACCATGTGACGAACTCAAAAGAAAATATATTAATATAAAAACAATTAATTTAGACTAAAAATAAGAGCTTACAACTATTTTTGAGTTTTATGGTGTAAATTTGTGTGTTATATATAACAGAAATTATTTATATTGTAATTCTAGAATGGTACCTGGTGTCAATATTTAAAATTTAGAAATTTTCCAATCAGATGAAAGTTAGAATTGATTATATGCTTGCAGACAATAATTTCCTCATCAATGTGTAGTTTTATACTACATATCTGTTCTTCGAATGGGTATTTAGTGAACTTATAGTTAGCCCTATGTAGGAGACATTACAATCAAAGCAAGGATTTTTGTACACCACTCAAATAATTTTTAATAAGGTAGAAAGAGAAATATTTTGGATTCAGGATATTGTGAGAACGACTGGCAGTAGTTTATTACATTTTGATCAATTTAATATTTCTGTGTTTATGGGATAGACGTTGGAATTAAAATTCTACGGACAATATGTGTTCTTTTAATTAAATATTTTTTGACAATAGTGACGGAATATTGTCATAGCTTTTTGTTTTTCTTCTCTCTGATTCGTCTCTTCTTCATTTCTTCAATCAGACAATGCAATACCCGATAAATACATATAACAGTAATATAATTTTGTTTACAAGATTGTATACGATAGCTCCAGGAGGGTGATCAAAAGAAAATTGAGTACAAGTCCTGAGTATGTTGGTTTTACAAACGAAATGGAAGTAATTAACGTACTGACGTAGAGAAAACTAATGTGCGTAAACTAAAAGTTCACTAAATACTCATTCGAAAAACAGATATTCAGTTTAAAACTACACTTTGATAATGAATTTATTGTCTGCAAGCATATAATGAATTCTAAGTTTCAATTGATTGGAACATTTCTAAATTTTTAGATATTGACACCAGGTACTATCCTAGAATTATATTAGAAATAATTTCTGTTATATGTAACACCCAAATCGATATTTTAAACCTCAAAAATGGTTGCAAGCGCTAATTTTTAGTCTAAAAATATATTTTCTTTTGAGTTCGTCACATGGTTTCTGGGATTGGTTACGATTTTTAATCGCCTGATGAAAGAAACAAAGTTTGAAGAAACGAATTATTGTATATACTTTAAGACTTAATTTGTTTCTTTTAATAGGCTACATCTTTATTTAATTAGTTCATTAATAAATTTACATACTTCAACTTCAGTACCATTTTATTATTATCTCTGGTAAATACACTTTTGGGAAGTAAGTTGAATAAGAAAATCAATTTATTAGAACTCCTATTAATGAGCATTTGTCACCATAAACTTAGATGATCATTCTCAAATTAATCATAGAATATGAAATACCTTGTACAAATGTACAGGGAAAGAGAAAAACACAAGAGTCCGAACACTCATTAACGAAATAAACCTAAAATTCAGGTTTTCTTATTCCTCCCTCCTCCACCCTCTCTACTACTATAGACATTAGAACACCCGACAAATTATTCACTAAGTCTGTTTCAAATTTTAATCGAAAATGCATGTGCTACTTTCGCTATTACGTCTGAGGATGAAAACCGCTTCCTATTAAATATTGCGGTAAAGAGGAAAAAATTTGATGGAGCAAAATCTTGGCTGTAGAGCGAACGGACACAATTCACATTAACTTTCGTGAAATATTGATCAATAAAATTGGCGACCTTTCATTATCGTGGCGCTCCGAATTCGGGGCTTTTGGGATTGATATGGTCTCGGAGAATTTTCAGTGCATCTCTAAATTATTCTGTACACTTGTTTTCTGGACGATATCTCAAGCTGCATTAATTTTTTCTTGTATTATAACATCTTGGGGATTTGTATATGATATATGCCAATTATTTAAAAAAAGGGTAGTAAAATTTTGTATATTCTTTTATGAACATTGGCAAGCATCTATCTAATACTAAAGTAAAATTTATTATAATAATCAACAACAGTAGAAATATAAACTGAACTGGCAATAGAAAGAAAACAAAATTTCAAGACAAACTGCAGTGTAATGTAAATATTTCATATTTACAGTTTCACGAGAGTATTGAAATAATATGAATCTTATTATCGACCATGATATTGGCTGAGTGCAGTGCACCAAGCCTTTTCCCAAACATAACGATTACCATATCGATTTGCATTGTAGCTATATAGTGGATGCCAGGTCAAATGGCAGCCAAATCAACATCGCTGATTGACATTTGCATAGGAAAACCTCCATTGTTTGTGCTTCCAAACCGTGGAATGTGTGACGTTACTGGTAATGAGTCCTCCACATTGCTCCGAGCGTTACAGATCTCCTGCTGACAAAAATAAATCTGCCTTTTTTCTCCCTGGAATTACTGGTAGCCTCGAGTCGTTTGACTGGTTTAATTACTCACCTACACGCAATCCTCCTGCAATAGCGTCTTTATATTTATAACTCTAAATCCCTAATTATCTCAATAATAAATATTGTCTATATGATGACGAGTCCCCAGGGTTATCTCGCTAATTACAGACAAACATTGCACGTGTAACCTTCCTAACACTTTACCCGTAATAATATGTTGAAAAATCTCAATCCTTTACATTAGGATGAACAATATTTTCAGACCGGCCATCTTCTATTTTCTCATATTCTTCTTTGTGTTATTTACTATTCCTTGTATTTTTAAGTAAACTGTTTATTAGGTATTTTTATGTCTTCTTACCCTGTCATGAACCATCCAGTCCACATCAAACCGTTTCCCAGATCCTTAATTATTTTATCTATGTACTGTAATCACTGCCTCCCCTTAGGTTCTTTCCTGCCACTGTACTATTCATCAACTTGATAGGGAGCTCGAATATATTCATTTATAATGCTTTATAGTGCTAAAATTGGTACCATAATTAATTTAATTAGTCAACTTCACCTTTTGTATTCTTCTGTAGCGCCACATTTAAACATCCTGTCAATTCCTTTCAGGTCTTTCAGGTCCATGTTATACATTCACACAGTTCTCTAAGACATAAATATAATTTCAGACCCAATCCAATTTCCATGTATCTCACCAGTATTAATCTCGTCTTTCAAATGCTTTCTTAACCTACGCTATTCTGCTTTTGATATATTTTTGCTTGACCCCGTCTTTAGTAATTCCCAAACAACAAAATTCTTTTATCGCGTCGTATATCAAGTGGGTTTGTATTTTCCTTTTTTCTGCTATCCAATAATTTAGTTTCCTCACAATTTTTGGTATCGCACCAAACTTGGGATTTGACTTTCGTCGTGGTCCATGAGCTACGACTCGGAACTCGCATTTTAGTTGCGTACTCAAAACGGCCGGCAGTTCAGCTTTATTCAGTGCGTGGTGGAGTAGACGTTGTCGTCTTTGGACTTGTTTACATCGCATTGGTTGCATCGGTTCAATTGAGTGTCGTGCTTTGAGCTGTTCAGTACTCCATTTAAACGCTCTGTCTATATACATCGTTTGTTTTGGCGGCTGGATTGCGTCTGAAGGTAAATGCAATTATCTGCTTCAGAAAGTATCCTACTTGTACGCTTCTGATGGGCAGTGTTTAGCAATCAGCAATTCCGAACAATGGTGAGCGTAAACAAACTAAAGGCTGATAAAGCCTCAAGAATCTTGATGACTAAACCCAGACAAAATCCATCTATCTATGATATTTCTTCAAGCAAATTATATACGTCCTATAGTAGTTATGGGCAATACATCAAAGTAGAGAATAGTGCGTAATTTAAGGTTTCAAGCGTGATCGTTCCGCCTAATCTTGGCAACAAGTATATTGATCGCTATTTATACGCCTGCCAGTTTGGTGGTTCTTGAACCAGCGGAGTGTTTTGTGTTTATACAAAAAATTTTCACCTTGCGTTGCGGATCAGCCTACCTTATCCCCCGTAGAAACGCTATTTATTTTTAGGACGAACATGTCTGGAATTAAGTTGTCAATATATCTCTACATATTTTCCAATTCTTGCTTCCAGAACAATATAATCTGCAAAATTTAGCATTGGAATTATTTCAACTTTCAATACTGTTACAATTTTAAATTTAAATAATTGATTCTTGAACTTTAAAAAGTATAATAAGTGAGGTTATGTGACATATAGCTACGCGCACCGTACAGCTATGATTTGAAATCGACGCCGCGCGATGTCGGAGAGATTCGCGTTAACAATCATCGCTGCTCTGCTTCCACGATAACAGAAGAATCAATAGTGTTTTAGTTAGTCAGAAAACAGATTGATGTACACAACGTTACTCTATCAGAAATAAACGAACTGCTGTAACATATTACGAACCACAGTTTTTTTTGTAGCTAGATGTGCGCTATAGAATTCTTGTCTTACAGCCTTTATAATATTAGCTTTATTCACTTCGTGTCTTTAGTGTCTTTAGAGCCATGTGCCTATCAGAAATTGTTTGAACTTTTTATCAAGCAAACGTATTTCCGTCGCCACAATGTAATTCGTTATTGCCTGGCGGACCACACAAAAACTAATGTCGGGCCGCCGGTTGCCAACTTCTGTATTATAGCTGATAGTCAAACCAAGCTACCGAAACATATGGCCGCTTATAAAATAAATAGGCTCCTTAGAGCGGGCACTAAAATATGGTATGTTTTCTTATTATCGGAAGCCAAAAAATAAATATATTTATACGAATCAATAAAAAATGTTCATATTCCTAACTGTCACCCGTAGTGTTTGGGGGAAGAAATTCTTCAATAATGTGGAAAATATCATATAACGGCTTCTCATGTTATAATGTATTGTTTATATTACTTTAAGACTGCTTGTGATGAATTAATTTATAACTACAAGTATCCTAACACTTGGTGGTAGCTGTAGTTAAAAATTAAATTATAACTAAATTTAAATGAAAATAAAACACAGTAAATATTTTGCCAATCTATTCAGAATGTTTTCCATTTCTATTCGCTCACAAGCATCAGCGTATATTTGAATATATAATACGTTTTCGTTATTTAAGAAACTTCAATCATCTATTTCAGATAATCCTTTTATTTGATTTGCTTTAGAATGAATCTGACACTTTTATTCTATTCCATAATTAACAGTTACGTAATTATACATTCGTAATGTTTCTATTATAATTATAATGCCAACTCAATTTATCTAACCTGTCTAAGGTGTATTCCTCTCTCTTACTATTCTTAGGTGGAGTCGTTTATTTTATGGAATTGTCATTTATTTAAAGCCACTATTGGCATTCTAATCCATTATCATCTTTCGACTTGCACAGTCGCTAAAAACGAGTACAATTTGAGAGTTCAAAATACATTTAGCTTCATATATTTTCTTATTATTTACTATGATAAAAAATTTACTAAATATCTGTAGACAGATTGTAAAGCGAATTGAGAATAATATATACATATATATTGTAATATTCACCAATGTTGTTATTAATATAAGTTTTAGAATTTTTGTGTTATAAAGTTTGTAGCGTAATATAATGGGCATGAAAGTGACACAATATGATTTTAAAAAAGTCATCAAAACGTGAGAATATAGAATCGAGAGAGTTTCCAGACGTTTTTTGTTTTGGTTTTCGGTAATATATTGGCTTATCAACGGCACAAACGTCAAATTGTAACCGGACTATCTCAAGTTCCCACAATGGAGGGAGTGAATTTGGTCAGTAAAAATTGTTAATTGGACTGCCGTCATCAAAAGAGAGTTCACCGTGGTTCGATAGAGTCCGGGGTCTGACCAGTATTACTGAACTTGTTCAAAACGTAAAGTAGTATAAAATTTACTGAAAAAGTAAAGTATTGAAAATTATAAGTTTTTATCGACTTCGAAGAAGAATGTCACCATTGGGCGAGCTCTTCCGGAGTCGTACCAGGAGGTTGAAATTGTTTAAAAATATTTGGAACATTTTAATTGGATTGTGACCAGAGACGAACTCTCTTGTGATCTGTCAACCTGTATGCCTGATAAAATATCTATAATGTTGGTGAATTTACTTGAGGTAACGAGCGAATCTTGTAGTCTGGAGCTCTAATTGTATTCACTTGTGTGGGCTGTGAAAGTCTATTTGTAATAAACTGGCCCATTTTCAAAGTTAAAAGTTTTCATTTGTTTAAAATGTGCGGTTTTGTTAATTCAGTGCAAGTCAAATTGAAGATAAATAAAAACTGATACGTAAATGCATTATTTTAAACATTGCGTGATTGTTATACCGTCAAATTTCATTTAGTCTTTGTAATTTTGGAAATGTATCTAACTTTGTATTTGGTAAATTTAATTCAAATTTTTTCGTATAAATTTTATATTTATTTTAATTATACATTTTTCAGGATACCCGATAAAACGCCCTGAGATAAGATAAGTGTCTCATTGAAGTAAATAGCCATAGCAAAACACATATCAAACCTGGATGGAATAAATTTTTGTTTTAATAAAATTTCATTTTAGTTATTACTATATACAAATATATATATATATAAGACAATTGTTATGAATATTGATTCAGTAAACAAAAATATGTTTCTCTGTAAAGAAAGAACAGAATAATTTTTTATTAAATATGTACAACAATTAATTACATTATTTACAATTACATTATTTACAAGCCTACCTGTAAAGAAACGACAATTAAAGTTTACTATTATCAGTTCTTTACGAATTTAAAATCTATCTCGTTTAAAATCTCCTTCGTTCTTTTAATAGCCGTCAGATAGAGTGACGATTCCGGAACAACTGAAGAACAAACAGCGCGCGGAGCAAAGAGGACCGCTGCATCTTTAAAACTGAAGAATGTATACTTTCTTTATATCTCTCGCTCCCGGGGTGAAAATTTTTACAATTTTCAGTATTCATGTCCGTCTTCTGATCTTGGGAGTAATTTCGTTACATGGAATAATCCCGTTTCTTTCTTTCCGTTTCCAGTTTTTATTTTATATATTGAATTTGATATTTTTTGTATAATTTCGTAAGGTCCAATTCTCAGTTCGTCTAACTTCTTTCTGTTCAGCTTGTTGCCATGTTCTATATATACTAGATCTCCTGTGTTGAACTGGTGGTTAATTCTATTTTTGTCAAATATATTTTTGTTATATACATGTCATCTTCTTGTTCTTTTCAGAGCTTGTTCTTTATCTCTTATCCAATTTTCGTTATTGTTTCTTGTTTTTAATTCTTCGGGTAAAATGCTGGTATCTGTGCCATCTAATAAATACTTAGGTGTAAAACCCGTTACCGTATGCTCTGTTTTATTGTATTTATCAATACATTCTCTGGCGATCGTTGTCCAAGCTCTTTTCTTTCCTTTTTCATTTATCTTACATCTTGTCTTATTGACTAGAGTTTGATTTAATCTCTCGTTCAGACCATTGGAGAAGGGCGCATTGACCGACGTAAAAATTAGTCTAACATCATTTTCTACAAGGAATTCCTTGAATTCTCTTGAGTTTATTCCCGGATATTGATCTGCAAGTATAGTTCCAATTTTGTCCGTTTCCAGCACTTTATTTATCAACTTAATGAAGTCAGTTGCACTTTGAGTTTTCGATGTTGAAATAAACGCATATCTCGTAAAATGGTCCACTAGTAGGTGGAGATATCTTTTTGTTGATCTTTGTCCTCCGAAGCCTCCAATGGTGTCAATTGACATTATTTCGAATGGTTCTGTTGCTGGTCCCAATTGTGACATCAGCCCATATTTTTGTTGCCCTCTGTATTTGTTCTTAATACATATTTCACAGTTTTTACACATTTTTTTTTATATTTGCAGTTATATTTTTAGCTGTATAATAGGGGCACACCCTATTCATCATTTGTTTAATCCCTATATGGCACCATTCAGTGTGTATTTCTTTAATTAATTCTAAGCTTAACTTTTCAGATAAAAGTATCTTTTCTTTATTTCTAACTTTTTTATAGAAGATTCCATCTTTTTCTATTAATTTTGTTTTGGTTTTTTGCAATGTTTTATTTTTTTCTTGATCTGTTTTTATTTCTTGTATTTTTATTAGATTGACTATTTCTAGTATTTCTTCTGTATTTTCAAGTGGTTCTAGTACTGGATTTCTACTGAGACTATCCGCTTCGGCATTATCTTTTCCCGGAATATATTTAATTTCAAAATTGTATTGTGACAAGTAATAAGTCAACTCACCGAGTTCTTCATCCGTTCTAGCTTTTATATTCATGTTTTCTAATGGTTTATGGTCTGAAAATACTGTGAATTTCCTTCCAATTAACCAGTGTTGCCAATACATTATTGCTTCCTTGATTGCTAAGCATTCTAAATAAATTGCTTTTTTCCTTTTTTGTGAGTCATTCAATTTTTTTGAAAAATATGCGACTGGCTTTTCTTTACCATTCTTTTGTATCTGTTTAAATACTGCACCAACGCCTGCCAGTGATGCATCTGTATAAATTCGTATTGGTAAATCCTTATCAAATATTTCCAACACAGGTTGAGAACATAGAAACTTTTTTACATCCGTAAAAGATCTTTCGCACTCTTCAGACCATATAAATTTCTCATTTTTCCGTAATAGTTTGTGTAACGGGTCCAGCAATATTGAACTTTTCGGTATATACTCGTGATAGAAGTTGATTTTTCCAAGAAACTGTCGAATGTTCTTTTGGGTTTTCGGAGTGGGAAAATTTTGTATTGAAATTAGGTTATCTTTTACTGGTCTTACTGTATTGTGTTCTATTATATGTCCAAGGTATTTTACTGATTCTGCTGCAAATGTACATTTTTTAAATTTTAGTCTAAAACCTTCCTTTACTATTGCTTTTATTACTTTTTCTATATGTTCCATATGTTCTTTAAATGATTCTGAGAAAATTAAAATGTCGTCTATGTAATTTTCTGAAAAGTCTTTTAAATTATGTTTTCTCAAGATATTGGATAAAATTCTCTGGAAAATAGCTGGTGATGTTTTTAATCCGAATGGTAGACATGTCCATTGGAAATATCCTTCTTGTGTAACGAATCCTGTTTTCTGTCTGTCTTCAATGCGTAGTGGAATTGACCAAAAAGCGGAATTTATATCTAGTGTGGTGAAGTATTTACAGTTCCTTGTTTTTATTATTAGATCCTCTATTAATGGGAATGGTTGAGCTTGTGGTACAATTATTTTGTTTAATTCGCGAAAATCTATACACAATCTTGATCGTCTGTTTTCATCTCTTTTAAATGCTAGGGTTACTGGTGCTGCAAACGGGCTATAAGATTCTTCAATTAACTTATTTTCGAGTAACTTTGCCACTTGATTTTCTATTTCTTTTTTATCCTCTATAGTACATCTATACGGCCTCTTACTACAATATTTATCAACTAATAAGTCTATTCGAGCTTCGTAGTCTGTAACGGTGCCTACATCATATTTATTTTTTGCAAATACTGTGTTATACTTTTCTGTTAGTTTTTCAATCTTTATTTTTTTTATACTGTCCAAGTGATCTAAATTCATCCTGAACTCGTCTTCGTTCACATGTTCGTTAAAATTTATTTTAACTTCTTCTATTTCTTCATTTTTATCCAATGTATTTATTTCTTCTTTTTGGGATATTTGTAAATTTTCATCCTGAATTAGTTTGAATTTCTTTATTATGTCTAAACCGATAAGAAAATCTTCAAAATCGTCTCTTTCTACAATAAACACATCAATGTATTCTTCTTTCTCAAAAATTTTTACTTTTATGGTTACTAAACCTTTTGTTTGTGTCACACCATTGACTGTTTTTAAAAATATTTTATTTACATCTTCTGTCTTTTTCTTTATCTTAACTAATTTTGAATTTATTAGAGAGACTTGGGAGCCTGGATCATATGTTCCATTTACTTCTAGCTTCTCCTCTAATAATATTTTTATTTTAATCAATGGTGTGATTACTCGTTTTTTTGTTCTGTATTTATATCTACTTCTATCACTGAATTGCTTCCAATTACTCCAACTTCATTCCCATTTTTCTTTCTAAACCAGCACGTGTCCTCTGGATGATACCTAATACCTTTGTTCAATTTTTCACAGGTTTTACATGGCTTCTTCTCTTCAAATTTCTTCTTATTGTCTTGACTTTCCTCTTTCTTTTTTATGAAGGTATTTTTACTCACTAGATTTTCACACTTTCTAATTTCATGTAGCAGTCCGGTTGAATTTACACAATTTTCTCTATCTATTTTATTTCTAACAAATTCAGGTAGTCCTGCTGCTATAAGCATCACTAGAGTCTTTGTACCAATATCATTGTCCATATCAAGCAATAGTTTCTCTTTCTTCATTGTGTATTCCATTAGTGAACCTTCTTTATATTTATAAGATATAGCATAGAAACCTGAACTCCATCCTTTGTCTGCAAATGACTCTAAAAATTTCTCTGTCCATGCAGACCATCCAGCTTCCATTGTCAATGTTGTCAGTGTTGCTGAGTGCCAATTTAAACACGATTTGTCCATAAATAGTCTTAATATCTCAATCTTTGTATTATCTTCACTAATTTCAAATCTTCTACATTCTCTCTCAAATATCTCCAACCATTGCTTTGCGTTTGAGTGTTTACATGCAAATTTTTCTATCATAAACCTCTCTGCTATGTTTTTCAGATGTAATTGAATTTCTTTCTTTTGTCTGGCTTCTGGTATACTTCCTTCCACTATCTGTTCTAGATACAAATCCTTAAACATTAAATTTCCATCTTCACCGAAATAAATTTTTTCCATTTCCTCTGTGCATGTAATCCATATTATCCTTTCTTGGCCTCTTTGATTGAAGCTTTTTTTCACTCTTTTATAGTTCTCTGTTTTTTTAATTCAAAATGTTCACTTACCGATTTTTCGGCTTCCGGCAGCACATACTTCAAATTGCCCTCTGTTGTAATAGAGGTTATGGTGATGATATTTGTCTTTTTGTCTTTTGATGCTACATATTTAAATGCAAATTGCAGTTTTTTTTCCATTATAAACAAAAATTGTCGTTTTATAAGACAATTGTTATGAATATTGATTCAGTAAACAAAAATATATTTCTCTGTAAAGAAAGAACAGAATAATTTTTTATTAAATATGTACAACAATTAATTACATTATTTACAATTACATTATTTACAAGCCTACCTGTAAAGAAACGACAATTAAAGTTTACTATTATCAGTTCTTTACGAATTTAAAATCTATCTCGTTTAAAATCTCCTTCGTTCTTTTAATAGCCGTCAGATAGAGTGACGATTCCGGAACAACTGAAGAAGAAACAGCGCGCGGAGCAAAGAGGACCGCTGCATCTTTAAAACTGAAGAATGTATACTTTCTTTATATATATATATATATATATATATATATATATATATATGTATGTATATATGGAAAGTCGGGTGTTGGAAGTCGAACAACGAACTGCGTGGCAGACAGATACGTCTAGCATGAAAAGGTTACAAGTTAAATTTGGCTAATAAAGTTTTGGACAGTAAATTCATCGAATACTATTACAAGGCGTAACTTAATAACGCCTTTTTTTGGGTGTAGACAGGCTATGTATAGGGTAATCCACATAGTGGCAACTCCCCTCATATAGCATAGAAAAGGGATTTGAAAGGGGGGTACGAAAGGGTGGAGGAAGGTAGCCAAGGGTAACTAGGGCCCCCGGGATATTCGCCTAAAAGAAATGCAGGACAAACCCTAGAAAAATCTGCATCAGGTAGGTCGGGCATTTGGTACTTGTCCCACGCCCTTCCGATGGCGAGAGAGGGGTTTGCTGTGTTTTCGCAGCTTTCTCTTCGCCATGCCTTGGCCAGTTTAGGAGGCAGCTGGCCGACTATTCCAATATGAATAGCGGACAACTCTTACCGTATGCCCAAGGTTTGCGACCCCGGAGGTGCCTCGGCATATGGGAACCTTTGTTCAAAAAAAAAACCAGAGAGATGTGAAGGCATCCCCAAAGGTAGCTTCCGCCAGAGGTCTCTGGGAAGGTTTACCTGCGAGAGAATTCTCTCGTAGGCTTCCTTGCTAATAACGCCTCTTTTTGGGGGGGCAACAGGCTACATGAGGGTAATCCACGTTAGTCAACTCCCTATTAATAGCATAGGAAGGGATTTGAAAGGGGGGATGCGGAAGGGTAGAGGAAGGTATCCAAGGGTTACTAGGGCCCCCGGGCTATATTTTAAGGATCGTACCTGGCATTCGCCTAAATAAATGCTGGGAAAACCCTAGAAAAACCTGCATCAGGTAGGTCGGGAATTTGGTACTTGTGCCACGCCCTTCCGATGGCGGGAGAGGGGTTTTCTGTGGGGTCGCAGCTTTCCCCTCGCCAAGACTTGACCCGTTTAGGAGGCAGCTCACTGACTATTCCAATGGGAATAGCGGACAACTCTTACCGTAACCCCATGGTCTGTGACTCCGGATCTTACACCTCTCACAACAGACCGATGTGCCTCGGCTTGTGGGAACCTTAGTTCAAAAACGGAGAGGAAAAGAGGCATACCCAAAGGTAGTCCCTTCGTATCTTCTCTCCTAAAAGGTTCTGCCTGCGAGAGAACAACCCTCGCAGGTTACCTGCGACAGAATCCTCTCGCAGGCTCTTATAGGAAAATGCATCTTTTTTTTTTTTTTTTTTAGGGCAACAGGCTACATGAGGGTAATCCACTTTGGGCAACTCCCCTTTAATAGCATAGGAAGGGATTTGAAATGGGGGATGCGGAAGGGTAGAGGAAGGTAGCCAAGGGTTAACTAGGGGCCCCGGGGTATATTTTAAGGATCCTACCTGGCATTCGCCTAAAGAAATGCAGGGAAAACCCTAGAAAAACCTGCATCAGGTAGGGCGGGCATTGGGTACTTGTCCCACGCCCTTCCAATATCGGGAGAGGAGTTTGCTGTGGGGACGCAGCATTCCCTTCTCCGTGTCTCGACCAGTTGACGAGGCAGCTGGCCGACTATTCCAATCGGAATAGCAAACAACTCTTACCATATGCCCAAGGCCTGCGACCCCGGAACATACACCTCTCAAAACATGCCGAGGTGCCTTGGCTTGTGGGGACCTTAGTTCAAAAACGGAGAGGAAAAGGCATATTTTTTTTTTAGGGCAATAGGCTACATGAGGGTAATCCACTTAGGGCAACTCCCCTTTAATAGCATAGGAAGGGATTTGAAAGGGGGGATGCGGAAGGGTAGAGGAAGGTAGCCAAGGGTTAACTAGGGCCCCCGGGCTATATTTTAAGGATCCTACCTGGCATTCGCCTAAAGAAATGCAGGGAAAACCCTAGAAAAACCTGCATCAGGTAGGGCGGGCATTGGGTACTTGTCCCACGCCCTTCCAATATCGGGAGAGGAGTTTGCTGTGGGGACGCAGCTTACCCCTCGCCATGCCTTGGCCTGTTTAGGAGGCAGCTGGCCGACTATTCCAATAGGAATAGCGGACAACTCTTGCCGTATGCCCAAGGTCTGCGACCCCGGAACATACACCTCTCAAAACAGACCGAGGTGCCTCGGCATGTGGGAACCTTAGTTCAAAAAAAACCAGAGAGATGTGAGAGCATCCCCCGCCAGAGCTCTCTGGGAAGGTTCATCTGCGAGAAATCCTCTCGCAGGCTTCCTTAGGAAAAGGCATACCCGAAGGTAGCCCCTTTGTATCTCTCCTACAAGGTTTTGCCTGCGAGAGAACATCCCTCGCAGGTTACCTGCGAGGCTGTTATGGCTAATAACGCCACAATAAACATCTATAAGTACCGTGACTATCATCAATTCAACAGAGAAACAATTTGTAACCATCTGTCCAACCAATAATCCCGAAGGAGCAGCAGTTTACAGTTTCCAGAGGAGGGACCCGAAATTATGACCGTCTTTTTGCTTAATCAAATGTAAATTCAGTGATTTCATGGCCTTTAATGTGAATTGTGAGGTGAGCGCGAGTCCAAGAGAGTTTAAGCCTGGTACCGGCAGATGTTTTGTAAGTACAAAGAAATTTGATCAAGTTTTGTAAACGATAACTAAAGATAAAGTAGTCAGATTTTCGATTTCACTTTTATTTGATTGTTTAACTTCTTAAGTTGTAAAGGAATTTGATTGTTTAACGTAAATATAAAGTTTTTTTCTTTGCTTAGAAAGCCCATATAAATTACCCTGAAAAAGAGAGTTGTGAAATCTATAAAATTGAAAAACATTAAATGTAAATAATCTCATTTAAAAAATGTTGTAATTTCATCTGAATAAAAGTAATTGTCTTGTAAAGTTTTAAAGAATGTCGTAATTATTTTGAAATCCTTCTCTTTAATTAAAAATAAATAATTGATTCATAAACTAACTTTTGAATTAAGATCAGTGAAATAATCTTTGTTTAAATAATTTGTTTAATAAATATCCTTTTAATCGTTATATTTTGGCGTTAGCAACGTGTGGCAATCAATTTATTTATTAATTCATTTTCATCATTACATTTGGGTGCCTCAACGTGGGCTCATTAATAATTAATGTTTAATTATTACAATATATAATACATGTAAATCGAACCTTTCGTTTATGATAATGTAAACGTACTACAATATGAAATATAGCTATATACTGAAAGTATTATAGTCTATTTACATGTATAAAAACATAGATCAAACAATAAATGCAGGGAAAGGGATGGAAACAAATTATGCGAACATTTTATCTTTATTATAAACTGATGTGAAATTATGACGGTATTGAATTATTCAGATGACACATAGTTCTGGTGAGCTGTTACTTAACCATTTTAAACTCTCGTCCTGTAGTCGCTTGTAGCGGCAGTGCGAATTGACAGATGGCAATAGATCCCAATATTACATGTAACAAAAACACGTACATTTTCTGGCAATGCATTTAGCAGCTGAAATTATATTGAATGTTTTCAGTACTGAATAAATTATGACTATTTCAGTTAAGGAATTTGTATTTTATTTACATTTAAGATATGCTCAGATGCAATATTATTCGAATACCAGATGAATATGGCAAATACTACCAAAAGATTCTGCCGTAAATAATGGTTTTAAATAAATGACAACTTGATAAAATAAAATTTTCGTGGGGTTTAATATCGTTTATAATTATTTTCTAGATAAAATAGTGAAATGAGTAACTCAATTCAATTCATATTTCATGTTTTCATTACACTAAAAATACATGTAAATTTATGTTAAATTATAGTTTATGCTGACCATATATATTGAATTATTATCATAAATTATCATAATATTATAAAAATATAGTTAAATAATAATCTATGGTATCTGAATGTAATATACTATTAAGGCTAAACTTATTTATCCATAAATTCATGTATAGAGTAGAAGTGACTTTTCAGTAATTTGTGATTATCTTGATAAGAATACCTTGAAATGTACTACACCCAGCTAATTTTATATAATACTTTGTTTAAAATTTATTTCAGATTATATTTTCATTACGTTTTGTAATCTGCGTCTTTTTTATGCGGGTTAAAATAATTATTTTGTCTCCCTTAAACTTCAATTTTAGATGTAATGTGGAATTCGCTGTGGTCTATCATATCTCGATCTTACCTAGCTCCACAGTAGAGCTCTATAACTATGAGGTTAGGTTCACTAACTTCACTAGTCCAGGTTGTTGCTTAATAATTTCTGTGGATAATAGCTACTATTAATATTAGTAAAAGTATTAAATTTTAAACTGAATAGATTGAAATTTTAATTAAAAACGTAATTCCTAAATGCTGGATTCATTGTTAAAAAAGTCGATTTAAAAAAAGAGACTAAATTTTTGTATTAATGTCATGTACATTTAATTAGTCTTCGAAAAACTCCTCCTGCCCAGACTTCAAAACCAACTTTCCCACCTTATACCCAACCAACAATTTGGCTTTCGGAACAATCACTCCTGTCCCAAACTGATCAACATCCTGACAGAAACGATCATCAACTCCTTTGAAGAAAAAAAGATTTGTATAGCGACATTCCTAGATTCCGAAAAGCCTTCGATAAAGTTCACTACCCTTCACTCCTGTTTAAAATCAAACCACACCTCTCCCACCACTACTTAAACCTTCTCTCCAATTACGTCACCAATCGATCCTACAGAGTTAAAATAGACAATTATTTCTCTCCACTACGTCCTATACTCTCAGGCGTCCCACAAGGAAGTGTAATTGGTCCGTTCCTCTACTCCATCTACACCCACGATATTCCTATTATCCCCTCTACTACCACCTCAGTATTCGCAGACGATATCGCTATCACTTCGCACTCACATGACTTCCAAACCGCAACAAACCACCTTCAAACTTCCTTAAACCTTATTTCAGTCTGGGCCAACGACTGGCGCATAATCATCAATCCTTCCAAATCCATAACCGTTCCCTTCTCCCTGAAAAGAAAAGACTACGACCTATCAGTCACTATCAACAACTCCACCATCCCTACTAAATCTTCCCATAAATACCTCGGCCTAACCCTAGACTCCAAACTAACATGGTCCCTTCACACTTCCCATCTTAAAAAAAAATAATACTCCACAGATTCCACAAGCTAAAACCATTACTGAACCCGAAATCTCCTTTCTCCTTTACAACAAAAAAACTCCTTTACACATCCCTCATATATCCCCTCAGGTTTTATGCCTGCCATATATGGGGTTCGGCCGCTACCACCCACATAAACAAAATTCAAATATCGCAAAATAAAATTCTCCGCTTTATAACTAACTGTCCCTGGTACGTTACTAACTCTAGAATCCACAATGACCTTATTTTCCCTCAACCCAAAAAACTATAATTCAAACCGCCCTAATCCAACGTCATAGAAATCTCCACCACTTCAATCCCATTATCTCAAATACAGAATCCCATCCTCCTCCATCTAAACCTCTCAGAAGGCTAAAAAGAAAACGACAAATTGACCTGGCAACCAGAGAAAATTAACACACGCATGTATGTGTATGTATGTGTGTGTGTATATATATATATATTTATGTGTATGTATGTGTGTGTGTATATATATATGTTTATGTATATGTATGTGTGTGTGTGTTTGTATATACATTTATAGATAAATAAATAATTCATAACTTCCTCAACTACTCACTCAAGAAGCAAGGAAATTTCTTCAAGATAATTGTAACATGTTAATGTCTTCAAAATTATATCACAATTGTAAAATCTTCGGATTAAAAAATTTTCTGTATATTAATAAAAAAAACATTTAATTAGAATTGATAAAGGAATTTCATCAACGTTTCTACGAGAGCATGAACATTTTTATCTCAGGGTATTTCATGGATAATTACCTAAAAAAATAGGAACGAACTAGAATTATTTTTCACCAAACACCGTTAGTTAGGGACGTAACCGTTCGTACATCACCCAATGGTTTCACGACACAATAGCTGGCGTCTCGGGAAAGTAACCAATTACTGCTTCCAGGAGTCAACGTCCACGTTGAGTTGTCTGCACGAGGCGTTGACGATATAAAACAGAGATAATACCAAGGCTGTCCGTAGTAATAATGAACTATGAAGTATTTACTTGAGTATGTAAGACCGCGTGACAAAAAAGAATTCTTTAAGTAAATTTCTGTAAGAACTTTTTTAAGAAGGATCTGAATAGTCCTTTAACAACGGTACCGTTCCCATGATAAATCCGTAAGTCCCGTCGTCGTAGGAGAATAAGTGTGCAATTGAAGTTCACGTCAGGAGAGAGGGGGGGGGGGGGGGGAGTCGTAGTTTTTCGTGGCTGAGGAATAGATGATGATCAGTTTCTCTCTTTAAATATTAAACTGTAATATTAGTAATCTTAAGACAATTTTCTGTGTCCCATTGTTATTAAATTGTATTTAATTCTCATAATTAATTTGCAATGTTTACACAGTATTTAGTTATATTGTACAGAAAACGTTATTTTTCTAGGCTAAGATGACATAGTTCCTAATAACTATTTGTAATTTCATTTATGACGTAACGTATTTACTAAACTGAGGACTAATGGAATTAATAGAACACTAGAAACTCAATAAATCCAAAAATTAAAACCGAGAACTTTTTATACAGGAATTACACCGGGAAAATCTTTGATATGTGAACAAAAATTTCATTATATTTGCAAGTATATACACTGTAATGCTATTTATATGGACAAGGGGATTTTTATTGAATATTTTTAATGTATTTGTGTTTATGATAATTTATATCTGAAGATATTAGATCATTTGGCAGGGTGATATTATTTACAATAATTAATCATTTATATTTTATTAACTCAAAAAGGAGATTAACGTCTTGATCTTATTAATAATTGAAATACCCAACTCTATTTTATAAACGTAAACAACAGAGACAATTTTTGACAGGGATTGGTGGGCCAAATTACAGTGATCACATGGCTTTAATGAACCGACTACGATGGGATTATCTTCCGGTACATTACCACTTGCGATTTAACAACAATCTCACGTGGCTCGGGCTGACTGAAATTCCTCTTATTTCTTGTAAATTGTCACCCAACCGGCCTACAGGTACTCGTTCGCAGGACAGTGCAAATGTACTCCACTCAAAAACTCTATGACTGAAAACTAGAAAACTAACTTCCCCCCAAAAAGCCAACTTCTTCATAAGTTCCTCAAAACTAGCTATCTTCCACACAGAAATAGATGACCATATGTTTACGACTCTTCCTTACCAGAGTCGTAAGAGAGTATTAAAATCTGAGGGTATTAAAAGCTGACGATACTTTCTTTCGTAAAATAGTAAATATATATATATATATAATGAAATAAATTAATCCCCAATTAATTTATCCCGCTTGTGTACACTAAAATACACTTGAGAGGATGCCAAAGTCCATGTTTTTAATAACACTAAAATTGGTTTTCACATAAATGAGTTGTCCTGAACTAAAGACGGTCGCTCCGGAACGAGTCGTTTCAAACGAAGACTCCCTCAGAGGAGCGGATTCCCGTTTTTTTTCGAACTTGGGAGCGAATGATTCCTATGAGTCGTACAGGGTAAAACGACTCTGTAGCGCTAGGCTCTGAATGACATCCCCTCCTACTCTGTGCGGCAGCTTCCAGTTCGCTCGATAACGAGAGCATTTCGACTCTTCATGTGACTCTAATTCCGTTGTGAAGGAAGAGGCGTACGGAGCCATTCGAATAAACTGCTCTGAGCTGTCTCAGGTGTTGGGGACGTACGATTGTACAATGTTTCAGTTACCGACATATTAATATTCCTTTAGTACAGTAACTTGCCTTTCACTCCTCAATTCGTCCGAGTGCTCCATCATGGGATGTATTTGAAATAATATTTCAGCGAGTGTTGAAAATCAAAGCAACTAGCATTAAAATAAACGACGTAGTTAAGTATATAATTAATAATATACTATCAAATGAAAGCAATATTAAAACAATCACAGTAAATTTTCCTACGAATCTCATCCATCAGATACATTATATTCCTGTTGGTTATATACAGTATATATGCGCCAATATCCATTATATATATATATATATTGTAATAATTGAAAGGCAATTAATATTTAATAATTATAAACTCTTGAAGTCAAATTATTACTGTAAACAGACACGAAGGAACACAAGAATGGACGATAATGAAACAGGCCAAGGTCTTGTTAGACATGGCGCGCGGAGACGGATGTAGGAGTTAGGCGGCGGTCAGAAAGGACAGAAAATGGTCGTGTTAGAAAGACGATTTCAAATATTAAAACATTAAGTTATACATTTCAGCTGGCAAGCAGAAACGACAGAAAGTGATCGTAACCTAAATAAACGACACATTTTGAAAAAGTAAAGGTTGACGGCATTCACGCAGATGGTTCCTCTGACAGATTTCTGAGTGCCAAATAATCTTAAAGGTCTACGAGGAGGAATTTCCTGTATCACAGCTAAATTCGCATAATTGGTGGAATAGTTCGTCTACGAGGTGTCGCCAATATTGCAAATCCAAAGTGAATTGTAAATTCAGTTTAAGCATGGCCTGTTTATTACTTTTTTAAATTGAGAGTGTGTGTTGATGAAATAATTCAATTGCCCAGGTACCAGGGAATACTTTGAGTTATACCTCATATAAATTATTTTTGTAAACGTTAGATTAAAGATAAAATCGTCATATTTCAATTTCTTTTGGTTGAACTGGTAAATATTAATTTGTAATTGATTGTTTGAAATGGGAGTAAAATATTCTTTATTTAATGGCCCAGAAAGGACCCTGAGATAAAAAAAAATTAGTTTGTTGTATAATTTTTTTTTGTAAAAGGTCATTGAGTAATGATTTGTAAATTTAAATTTATTTTAAATATACTAAATAAATGAGTTTGTTTAATTGAATAAAATTGTATTTATCAATATCCTTCCTTGTAAAGTTAAAATAAAGTATTTCAACGCGGGCTAACTTTAATATAATTTCATTTTAAATTGTTTGTCACTCTATTTTCTACATTTTGGCTTCACCAATGTGTGTTTAAATCATATTAATTATTGTTCTTTTAATAAGTATTACATTTTGGCGATCTCAACGTAAGCACTGTTTATTAATTTGATTCATCGTTAATTATAACAATATTTAGATTTAGCCTTTTAATTATTTTAATTAATTATGATTTATGTAATATTCAAATATTTCGTCTTTATTTAAATTAACGATCCCTACTTTGTGGAAGCCAAATGTAATAATAAAAAGAAAGCCTTTAATTAATTTAAAGAATTAACCTCTCGTTGAAACGCCATTTATGTAAATGGAAGGTTTTTTTTAAAATGAAAAGCTCGAAATTAGCAAACAAAATATTTATTTATTTTGTGGCAATAACTCAAAAACAATTACAATTTAAAATATTAATTTCTCAGGGCCTTTAATGGGTTTGATAATGGACACAACAAATTGATTTAAAAATCTTATTAACAAACAGTTCACAATTTACCTAACAATACGTCGATAGAAATAAATTAAGAAGAAAAGAAATTAACTTTGATTGACAATTAAAAGAGAACGAAATCTGACTCTATCTTTTAATTACGTTTACAATTAATCATTAGTTTTGGTTTTGTTACTCACGTAGTGTCCAGTTGGTACCATCATTCCTTTTGGTTTCAGAAATACACTATTGCAAAATTTTACACTGATTCTAAGATTCACAGATTTTATACTACTGAAATCAAAATTGATAGGCTCCCAGGAACTCGGATATCCTCTTTTTTGTCAGCTATCTGATGTCTGCTTGCCTTCTAAGAGTCCTATGATTCGTAGATTTGTTAGTCTTTTACCGCTTTGGACTTAAACTGACTTCCTTTCCTGGCTGCTACAGACGTAAAACTGCTCTCCTTTCCTGGCTGCTAATAAACGTAAAAACTGCTAACTTTGCGATATTTACGGGGTAATACTTCCGTGAATGTTTTTACTTTGTCTTATATTCACAACTTTGTTTAATAATACATTAACGATGGCTAGTCTCTGCTCTAGTATTATTCGTTCCGTCCTCTGTAATGTCCCGCCACCAACTAACTCTTAATGCTCTCCAGTTTTAGCACGCATACGCCATTTTTGACTTTTCGACAAAGCAACAGAGCTCGCCTGCATTGTCGCTTTGGAAGCTCCTGCCGCTACAATTAAATATTATTAAAACCAATTAATGGCCTAATTAATTGGCATTACAATATATATATATATATATATATATATATATATATATATATGATGCATAAATCCGTGAAGAAAAAATACACATTTATGGAACAGATGAAAAAAAATATTCGATGGACGTGATGACGCTTGTACGGAAATATAGTGCAGGTTATTATTTACATTATTCGGGTATTCCATTGTCTTGGCTAGAAAAAGTGAAAAAAGGCAAAGAAAATAAAAAGAAAAAGCAAAGGAAAAAAAAGAAAACAAGAAAAACAGAAATAAAGAGGCCGGTCTCTATATACTGTGACAGCTGTCACTCTGGGATCAAGCCGAATTTAGTAGGTCTGTGCCCTGATGAGTGTTCGGACTCTCGTGTTGCGCGTATGAGTGTCGTTCTCTCCCTGATGACTAACAGAGTTTCATCAGTACCGTTCGAAACGTTTCTACATCTTTTTTCTGAACTTCTAGACGATCTTTCACGTTATCTATTTGACCTACCCCTTTCTTTCTGTTTTTCTTTGCTTTTTTTCTTTTCTTTTTTCACTTTTTCTTATTGACCTAACTACTCCAAGACAATGGAATACCCGAATAATGTAAATAAAAATGTTACCTCACCACAGTCAAGAAATTAGAAATTCAGATCCAATGTAGGTGATACAGTTCCAACTTATTTTATTAAACTTTTCACTTTCGTCAAACTATTTCGCAGATTTCTTTGAGCAATACAGAAAGAGTTGTCCTCTGGAAGAATCGGCCAGTTGCCTCCTATTCTCGTCGAGGTACGGAGAAGGGAATGCTGCGCCCCCACAGTAAACCCCTCTGCCGCCATCGAAATAGCGTGGGACAAGTATTAAAAGCCCGATATATCTGATGAAGATTTTTCTAGGCGTTTCCCTGCATAACTTTTAGGTTAATTTGCGGATAGGATCCTTAAAACTATAGCAAACACTTTGCTACCTTTCCGCATGTCTTAGTCGTCCAGATAACGGATAAAACTGACTTTAAAGAATTTCATAAGTATTGTTTTGGAAAATTAAGATGATGATGGAATTGCCGAAAGATTCTTCGACAAAATAAATGTTGTAATAACAATAATTGTTTATTTCGTGCAAGTGATAAAAATATAGTGCACTTCAAATAATAATGTTAAAGTTTTATTGCAATC
Source organism: Zhengitettix transpicula (assembly GCA_037074705.1). NCBI lineage: Eukaryota > Metazoa > Arthropoda > Insecta > Orthoptera > Tetrigidae > Zhengitettix > Zhengitettix transpicula. The sequence continues at coordinate 198,569,229 of CM073591.1, read as the reverse complement.
CATTTCCTAATTTTCTATATTTAGTGCATAGAATTTCAGTAAAAGTTAAATAAAGTTTTATTATATGTGAGGAAAACCAATACTACATGATCCCAGTAATTTTGTGAAACTGAACTGTACAATTTTTATGTGAATTCGCTTTCAATTCCTTTCGGCATTTACAACATGTTCGGAGAATAATAAAATGTTAGGTAACGTGATTTTTATTATTATTATTATTAAGATGGTTTACAGTCACTTAAGCCTGCACGTTGTTAGCGAAATCGATACAATATGTTACATTAAATCGGTATAGACAAATATTGAGAAAGCCTGCGAGGTACTTTCGGAGGTGAACGTTTCTGGAGAAACGGAGGGGGCTACCTTTGGGAAGGCCTTTTTATCTCTTTTTTTAAAACTAAGGTTCCCACAAGCCGACGCTCCTCGGCTTGTTTTGAGAGGTATATGTTCCGCGGTCGCAGACCTTGGGCATACGGTAATAGCTGTCCGCTGTTACCATTCGAACAGTCGGCCAACTGCCTCCTAAACTGGTCGAGGCACGGAGAAGAAAATTTTGTGTCCCCACAGCAAACTCCCCTCCCGCCATCGGAAGGGGACGGGTACAAGTAACCAATGCCCGATCTACATGGTGCAGGTTTTCTAGGGTTTGTCCTGCATCACATTTATTCGAATGCCGGGCAGGATCCTTAAACTATAGCCCGGGGGCCCTAGTTAATCCTTGGCTACCTTCCGCAACCCCTCTTTCATATCCCTTCCTAAGCTATTTAAGGGGAGTAGCCAACACGTTAATTACCCTCAAGTAGCCTTTTACCCTAAAAAATCGACAAATAATAATTTTCTGTACATTAGAATATATATAAATATATATATATATATATATATATATATATATATATATATATATATACAGTTAATTAAAAGAGAGGAAAAAAGTTTACAGGATTTTATGTTGATATTAAACCAAATTAAACAGATAAAATTATTTAATTTACAATTTTGATCTGCGTTCAATGCTTTACATTTTGTGTTTATAAATAAATGCCTCAGCTTTCATGAAAATCTAAATTTCAGAGTCGCTTATAGGTCTTCTAATAAAGATAGTGATTCTCAAATTTTCACCAAAGTTACCGAAGAAAAATATGAGTTTTATTTACAATAACAAAATTTCATACAAAGAATCTAACAACAGAAACTGGAGATATCTGACGGTAAATTTATATTTGTATAAAAGTTAACAAAAGACAGTTTTTTTACGTACCCTATTATTTAGAGCTGTCTGGTACCTGTTTCTGCACTCAAGGTTATTTTAATTTTTATCAACAATATTTTATTGACAGGCCATTACTCTGCATTAAAACTTTTAACTCTTTGTCGTAACACTTTGCTATTATTGCAGCCATCACTGTTGAGTGCTACGCATTTTAAATTACGTCTTATCTCGTTGCTTGAAACAGATTTCTCCCTTCATAACTTGAATTATAAATGCTTTACTTGCACAATGCTTTACTTCGACACGACCAAATGTTAGCGTGTTGTATTTAAGGAACGACAATCTGCTACACACTTTATAATGTTCTCTCCATGACTATACTTGTCATGCCATAGAACCACTATGCTCATGGTCCCAACGCACTCTGAATGTTTTTCGCCAATGCAACCATTAAAGACTCTGAATTCTCGCGCCAAACAATGTTGTTCTTTAAAATGCTCGGGCCTCAAAGTTACGCCGCCAAGAATTAAAGAAAACTTTATATAATACATTTACATTACACATTAGAAATCTCTACTTTATATATTGTAGTATTTCAATTAAAATGATTAATGTCAAACGTTGAAGCAACAATTTGTAGAATTTAAAGATAAATGATAAGCAAATTAAAATTAAATGATCGGATGTTTAAATTAAAAGGTCTGAATTTAAAGTATACAAATAAATTAATTTATTGAATCAAATTATTGAAATTATATTACATGTTAAAACTTGACAATATACCACGGCTAGATCTCTGGGCCAACAATCGGGCCTTTAATAAAAAATATTTACGTCAAACAATTAGAATTTACAAAGTGATTAAAACCTTAATTTAAACAATCAGTAATATATTAATATATGAAGTCTGAAATATGACCTCCAAATCTGACAATCAAATATCATTTACTGTTATGTTTACAGATAATAAGTTGTTAAGTTTACCTTATAGTTTTGTTATGCAAAGAAAATGGACTCGTACACACACACGATTATTGTTAACACTTTATATACAGGCCATGATTCATAGAAATTACTATGCAACACTTACTGCTTGCAGAGTTAAATTGCACTAATTGTTTCACTGTTCTCTCGATCAATTACTTATTAACATCATCAAAGTTTGGTTATTCACCGGGTACAATAACCTGGCTCCCAATAATTGATTAAGTGTTTGACTCGTAAACGTATGCAAGACTCCGAAATTGTTCTGCATCAGGGAAATAACAGTCGGAATAGTATCGTCGCAGTTGTTTGCTCAAAAACTGGAAACTGTAGACCACTACTGCATTCCAGGTCTGACAAAGTACATATTCTTCTATGCCTCTCGACCATACACTGAAGCTCTGCGCGCCCAGCAATGTTTTTCGACAATACCCCAGCAAGCAGGCATTATAGCCCCATACTCTTGTACACAACTTGTATGTTTACGCCACCAACAATGCAAGTCCAAAAATCTTTTTCATTAATTAATTATATTTCCTTTTAATTACCACATTATGCCCCAAATTTAGTTTGAAGAATGTTAATACATTATGAAAACTCAATTTTTATAAATATCACATTATTTTACTTTTATATCGTCAGATTTCTTAATAAATTTTATATAAAATTTCACCCTTATGTAAAGATTTACAATTCATTGTTCATACGAGCCCGTATCTTTACACAACAAAACTATAAGGTAAACTGAACAACTTATTATCTGTAAACCCAAAAGTAAATGATATTTTGTCGTCAGATTTCGGAGTTCAGATTTCAGATTTCATACTTTAATATTTTACTGAATTAAGGTTTAATCAGTTAGTATATTTTAAATTGTTTGATGTAAATATTCTTTATTGAAGGCCCGATTCTCGGCCCTGAGACCTAGCCGTGGTATATTGTCAAGTTTTAACATGTAACATAATTTCAATAATTTGATTTAATAAATCTATTTATTTGTATGCTTTGAATTCAGATCTTTAAATTAAAACATTCGATCATTTAATTTTAATTTGCTTTCATTTATCATTAAATTCCATAAATTGACGCTTCAACGTGGCGATTTAATTGTGATTTATCGTATAATTACTACAATATTAAATGATATTGTAATAATTAGAGGCAATTAGATAATTAATAATTGGAAATTTGTAGTAATTGTTATCGGCGAGAATATAATCACAACAATGTACAGGCCTTTGTCGGCGAGCGTTTTAAACTCAGAGCTCACGGCGGCAGTCGCGGGCAGATTTTCATGGAGTAAGGAGTATCAGGCAAGACTTCATTAAGAGTGGTGTGGCACACAGAATTTCATCGAGTAAAGTTTGGACATAGAATTTTAGCAAGTAAAGGTCGCAGGAATGTTTTCAATAAGTAAAGCCACAGTTAGAAATTCAACAAGTAAAGACTGTTACAAAATTTCATCGAGAAGGAGTTTATAACATTCTGATTGACCATTAATTAGAACGAGAACTACAATATTTTCTGGAGAGAGAGAGAGAGAGACTTAATGCAAAGGTCCACAGGTGTTATACGCAGTAATTGTTCCAGTTGATAGATACAAAAGTTTTGGACAGTGATTTTGAAACAAATTAAATTCTGTGAAATTATGGCCTGTTATATGTTAACAGTGTATAGTGTGTCAAAGAGCTCAATTTGAATGCCTGGAACCAGTAAAGAAACTGTAAGTAGAGAGAGAAATTTTATAAAAGTTATTTGTAAACGTTAAATAAGGATCAAATCGTCAGATTTCGGATTCACGTTCATTTTCTCGTTTAATTCTAATGTTGTAAAATTTAATTGTTAATTTGAATGTAAGAAAGGTTTATTCTTTATTTAAAAGGCCCAAATAAACGACCCTGAGATGAGAGTATATGAGTTTGTAAAATAGTAAGGGCACGAATGTAAATCAATCACGACAAGAAAATTTTGTTATTTTACTTTAAATAAATAAATTATTTCTGAGGTTTACATTTTGTAAATTATTTAACATCATTTCATTTTAAATTGTAATAAAATAAATTCATCCATTAATTAACTATTGATTTACTTAATTGCTTCTCTTTATTACAATTCGGCGTGCCAACGAGAGGCAAATCTATTTAATTAATTGTAATTTGATTATTACAATTTTGACACCACAACGAGAGGCAAATTAATTGTTTTATTTACTTAATTTAATTGTTTATTACATTTAGGTCACCAACGTGTGGCCAACCAATTAATTCCTTTAATCCTTCTGATTATTACAATATATATTACAAATATTACTGTGCTGTACACATAGCGTTTTACATTGTATTGCATTGTTCCGTGATTGGGATCTGTTGTTCCCACAATCGTGACATGATATCAAATTAAATTTCATAATTACTACTGAGCAGAAAAAATTACATTCTGTGTAAACATTGATTTCACAAAAAATCAAATTTAATACGCATGAAAATAAATTGGTAGTTTTTTCATAAACAGCTGTTAGGAATTTGTGTTAAAGTGTCACTGTTACTTTTAAAAGTGGAAGGAAGATATGTAGTAGTGATGATAAATATTGACGTCCATATTTTCTTGTTACAGTGAGCGCTGACGAACAGGAGTACCGACTGACGAGGTACCTCATGGCTAACTACGACCCGTCCGTGCGTCCTGCCGAGAACTCATCAGAACCTCTCAAAGTCGTCTTCGGAATATCATTGCACCACATAATAGACGTGGTGAGTAGCGAACTTCCCCACATATTTACTGTCGTTTTTTATCAACTTTGCCTTAAAGAATGTAAATCCATGCATCAAATTGATCATAAAAAATTATTTTATGTTCCTAATTCTTCCTTCTATAAAATAAAGAATCATTTTTACGAAAACTGTTCATCAAAGTTTTTATTTTACCTGTTTTCTATTACCTGATCAATGAAAATTATATGACGGAAACAAAAATTTATACACGCACGCGTTGTGTATAATAAAAGGTTGAATTTCACGATAATCATGAAGAAAATACTGAAAATTATTTAAGCTGATATATTTCAACTATCGATCCATTGTATGTTTTATCATTTGGAAAGAGTTAATAACATTTAAAATGCCAAGGTTTTAGTTAAAAGAAGAAATAATATAAGAACAAAATTACTTCCATATATATTACTAATACGCAACATTTTCTCAACAACCTGAGGTTCTCATCTGCTGTACGGAAACTTCAGTAATTACCTTTCAACTAAACTACAACAAAGATATAATAAAGGAGTCCAAACAGATTCTTTAAGAAATAAACCATAAATGTTGTTATGATTCTGGTTGTCAGTTTTAACAGTAATAGATAAACAATTGGATCTGTAGCATTTCACATATATAAATATATATTGTAATAATTAAATATTATATTATAATGGCTGAATTTAACAAATGAAAAAAAACACAAATTTATATTTACTTTATATGGAAATCAATGCGTCTGAACATAGACGAAATTTGTTGCGGAAGAAATAATACTAAAGATTGAATTTAAACAATTTTAATTTTATTAAGAATTGAGGATCTCATTTTATCGATAATTAAATAATTAAAGAACGATCTGACTTTTATCTTTTAAACACGGTTTACAAATGATTTTAAAGTTTTTCTCTACCTACGGCCGCCCAGGTCTCTTTTTAGCTTTTCGTGCACAATTTTGTGGACATCACTGATTCTAAGTACTCACAGACTCTAAATGTTCACAGGCTCTAATTGGCGTTGTTTGTTAGTTGGTTTAACACAAATTGGTTGGTTCTCAATGCTTTACTGCAACCTGGATTTGTAGATCTCATGACTTTAGTTGAAAATGGACTTCATTGGTTTGTCTATGGCCAGCATGATGAATCTATGCTCGACCACCGAATACACAGTAGTTGCTCTGTCTCCTTCCCGACTGAATATTGCTTTACTTTTTAATATTTGAAAGCATGTTTGTGACTGGACCACATTCTTTCGTTCTGACTGCCGACTGTAAAATTTTCGTCTGATCTATTCGCTGTCTGCTGCCCGACTGAACTGTTCGTCTCGTAAATTTTGAGCGCGTAAAAACCCTCTCGACCGATCAACAATGCTTTCTTTGCCTTGCCGGTTTGTTGCGGCGTCCGCTCTATATCCACTAATAATGAGTCCTCTACAATTCAACTTTTCAATTAGAACAATGCCTTAATTACCAATTACTACAATATATATATATATATAGTTATTAAAAACATAACAACGTATATGCACATCTATATATTTTGTGGCAACTATTGTTAATTCGTCTAAAACCAACTTTGTAGTCAATACTTTCAATAATTATCATCCTGTCTTACAATTCAACCATGAAATTTTGAATTTAGCCATTCTCTGAATTTCTTTGATGTCACTGTATACATTCGCAATACTTCCATTCTCAACAAATGGTTCACAAAACCTACATACACTGGACGTGTTCTCAATTATCTTACTGATCGTCCTCCAAAGCAAAAGAGAGCTATGGTATACAATCTTGTAGACAGAGGTATATTACTTTCTAACTCCAAGTTCCATCAACACAACTTAAATATTGTCAGAAACATTTTAACCTCGAATGAGTACCCTTTAAATTTTATTATTAAAAACATAAACAGCAGATTGAACAAACTCCAATCTACTGTACCTCGTCCCCAAACACCTCAAGCTAATTTTTTGTCGTACTCCCTTATTCCAAATTTCTACATCACAAATTTATTCAAATATTCAAAGAATATCAAATATCCATCATTTACAGATCCACTAATACCCTTTCCTACTTTCTTATAAAACCACAAGGACCCACTTGACACCTACACCAAACATTGTGTCGTTTACAAAATCTCTTGCTCTAATTGTAATTCCTGCTACATAGGGCAAACAAAACGTTCCCTTAATACACGTTTCAAGGAACATATCTAATATCAAACTTCCACTTTGATAAACAATCTGTAGAGTCCAAACATATCATATCATATCATCAATTCTAAACATATATTTGATTAGTAAAATGCTAATATTTAAGACAATGACACCAGGTACAATTCCAGACTCATTACAAAAATGCTTCACATTAAATCAAACATCACAGCTATTAATGTACAAACAGGCACGATTAAACTCAATAATAGCTATGATCCCTTATTGTTACGTTAACCCCTTCGGCTCTCCCATTGTCGATGCGTTTTCGTCGCTTTAGAGTTTTGTCAACTGACCAGTGCAGTTGTGTCGCTTTAGGCTCTTCTTCACACTTGGCAAAAGGGACAAGGATCCCAGAAACGTTGTGTGGTATTTATATTATCACTTTTTTGTCTGAATTGGCTCTTTCTTATTCATAAATGTCATAGTCTTGCTTTAAGTTAGAACCATTTTCTTATATGTTTGTTTTTAATGCCTGTGTTGTTTATCCTATGTAATAATCATTACAGTTCTTAAATAAAATTTTGTATCTCATATTGTTTTTATGGAAATTGTTGATAGCTTTTTATATTAACCGACCCTGAAATTTTGTATTTATGTTGTACGTTTTAAGTAATTACATGAATTTAAAATACAAAGAATATAAACGTTTAAATCTTACAACATTAATATTATTTCATTAATTTTAAGGCATTAAATATGTCAAGTTGTGTTTATTTAGATTTAATTTGCCGTCAATTGTTACATTAGTACTATTTAAAAGGATACAGGGTGAATTACGGAGTTGAAATGGCTGTTATAGTAGTATGCACGAATGAAGGCAGGTGTCGCAGATTGAGGAAGAGGAGGCAGCGTGAAATAAACAATCATACAACACGGTCTAACACAGTCAAACTCTACGCTCTTACTGAAGATGCACATGTGCAGGACACTTAACTGGTCCGCCAAGATACTTGACGCGCACTATAGCATTATTAACACTGGACTATGGTCATCATTAAATAGAAGACTGTTATTCAATACTATCATCTGCCATTAATAAAACTTGGTAACATTTTTCTTGGGACTCTTACGTGTCATCTGGTTAAAGATGATAAATACTGTATATTTCCTGCGTTTTTTGAAATAGGATAAAACGCCCTTTGTTTTGCTTCTCAACTAACCACACTTTAAAACGGTGATACGACTTTATCATTGAGTGTTTCAGCAAGCATGTACCTCAGTGAGCTTTTATGGATCGAACTGATTCTACACTTGTTTATTATATTATTTTTCCATTAATCCTGGAAAGAGAAAATAGTATATTATTAGATGTTATTAATTGTTGGGAAATCAGTTAATTAACTCAAAGTGTTACTGCACTCGTTTTTCATAGATTTATATTTCCTCAAGTCAACCCTTAATATTGAAAGCATTTAAGAGACCCAGGACAGGCACAGAAATCAAAAGTATCTACAAATGATGTGTTGTTCCATACATCTTGGCCTCGTTTTTCAGATTCGCTAAATGTAACGGGATTCTCATAAAGTGGTTTGTGTCTATTTCGTTTCTGCGTTTACATACCCTGAAAATCAGTTTTTATTTCTGTTGTTTTCCAGTTACTATACCATATGAACCGACCGTTTACTTTCTGATATTCCCACTATTATACGAAACTGACAATTTTTCCCCATCGTCTACGGTAAATCAAGAAACATAAAATTCAACCATTATCAAAATTCTGCACATAAGAAACACTAAAATCAACTCATATGATTATTCTTCTGTGCACCGTATGAAATACCGATTATTGATAGGACATGCACGCTACTTACTGGCATTAGATGATTCAAACAAGACAGTAGAGTTATGAAACGAAATAATTATGTCGGAAACGTTGGTTGTTCCATACATATAAAATAAAATGTTTCACCGTGACAGAACTCTTTTTTGAAGAGCTTATTTACTCGGATTTTTTTATGCTTAAATCGCAAAAGGCCTGTGTGCCGTACATTGGGGATATTTCTATTCCGAGGCTCCTGATGACGGAATCGCTAATTGGAGCTATTCCAGGCGAGCGATTGATCGCTTACCTGCCTTGAGCCACAAGCTAGGTAAACTCTCCTGATTGGGCTCCAGGTGATCACCATGAAAATACTACGGTACTTATACTTGGAAATATCCGGGATTGCCGATCTCTCTCATTTAAAATGAATAAAGCCGCCTTTTAGTGAACCCCAAAAATATTTTACCTTGGAATTTTGTCAAAGTATTTATTTCCAAACATCAGAGTAGTTATAATGAAAAAATTTACGTCTGATTCAAAATTAATAATAAGAAAAATAGCCAAATTCAGACTAAATAAGTGATAATATAAATACCACACAACGTTTCTGGAGCCATGTTGCTTTCTTCAGGTCAACTGTCTCGTGAAGTTCTCTATCGTTCCATTCTCTTGCGTTTTTCTGCCCCTGAAGAAAGGAACAACGCATCCAGAGACGATGTATGGTATTTGCATTATCACTTCTTTAGTCTGAATTTGGCTATCTTTCTTATTATCAGAGTACTTATATTTCAATGTTTCAAACAGCGACGGATCACATGTCTTTCGGCATGAAAAATTATGGCTTTATTTAGGTTTTTTTGTATTTCTATTCCGCCTGATGTATTTAACAATGTAATTTAGGAGAGTACGTTTCCTGTCGCGTAGTGATGTGTATCCTATATGTGAGATGTTCATCTCGATAGTTAAGTCATTATTGATATTAAATTTGTTAGTTTAGATCTCAGAAACGATTAATTTAATTTCCAATGCCTTTATATAATATACCAATTAAATTAATTAACAAACTTTAGCCGATGGAAATTTTGACTGCACACAGAGTAGTAGACTTCAGAGATATATTTATGCCCACAAGAATATTTACGTTTATTTCAATTCATTGCACCTTCCTTTAATTTAAATAATTTTTTATCATTTTCATTTATATATCTCATATATATATATATATATATATATATATCGATAAAGTAAACTTTTATTTTAATTTGAGTTCACATTTCATGTTGTTAGCAAACATCTCCCCTTATGTTCAACGCCCGGAAGTAATAAGCTCTTTCATGGACATTTTAATAATTTTTCATTCGCTTTAATAAATTTTCGTGGAGCTGGGCGCACTCTTCAGAGGTATTATTTTGAGAACATGCAACTTTAATTAGCTAAATACTTGTTCATGAGAGCAAATAAATATTTTTATCTGCCGTACATACAGCGTGCAGATAATAGACATAATATGAGGCAAACAAATATGTTGTTTCATTTCTCTTTTTATTAATTACCGTAACTAGTATTAACCATATAAAGGTAATAATTATTTTTGTAATATATTGGTGTGCACAGAAAGTCAGAAAACTAATTGACCAAATCTCTATCCATATTTTAAATTTTTATTTCGTTTAAAGACAATATGGAACAAATATTTTAATTTGTCAAATATTAAGTATTGATTATATCATTGTTTTTCTTGAATTTCCTTTATTTCTATAAATAATGTTATGCAGATGGAAACCACTAGTTACTTGTTTTTGTTGTACAACCGTTCTTGTATTGAAAGAACAACATGTATTGTAACATGGGATGTATCGTTAGGCGCAAGTTTTTGTTGATGTGTGTGTATGTATATTGCAACAATAACACGCTACTTGCTTGCTTCCTATGCGCATTGTCGCGAAGGCATGGCTGGACGTGCGGAACTTTAGTGTGTTTTTGGCAGACGTACAGGATAGTCAGAGACCAGAAAGTGTGTGTGTTGGGAGTCGGCTGAGAATATAGCAGAATATGTTCTGAAAAGCTTTAGTGTGTGTTTGGAGTCGGCGGAGAGACAACTTGAAATGCAGAGTTTGTTGTGGAAGGCAGAAGAGACATAATATTTTAAAGTCCCGGGTTTTAAAATTACGAGTCGACAATCGTTAGTTTTTTTCCATTTGAAAATTTATGCTAGCATCAAAGATTTGAAAATACGTTATCAAGTTTATAGAGCAGTGTTGTGTCTAAAAATTACAACCACATTAACCCATTAAATTCAGTGAAATATGGCCTGACTCTGTGTTTTAACAACAATCGAGTGAGTACGAGCCCTTTCGAACAGCAAAATGGTAATGTAAGCTAAAAGAAAATTTAGTATCTGTAAACCTAATGTAAATAATATTTGTTGTCAGATTTCATATTTCACTAATTGTTTAAGTTAAAAATTTTTCATTTTGTAAGTTTTAATTGTCTTGTCGTAACATTATTTATTAGAGGTCGGATAGTCGGCCCTGAAATTAAGTTTTACCAACTTGCAACATAATTTTCAATAGTGATAAGAATTTTTTTTAATAAAGTAACTTTGTTTTAGATTCTAAATTGTTTTTCATTTAACATCCAATCATTTTAAGTTTTAATATGCTTATATAAAATATCATTTAATTTTGAAAATTACATTTTTTGCTTCAAAGTCGTCTTCATTTAAATTTAAAATTAAGTATCATTATTGGAGACCTGCTTTTGTAAAATGTATTACTACATTTTGTGCTCCAACATGAGACTTATTTTAATCTTCTAATTGTGTTTATTACTATATTTAGTGATATATTTTTTACCAGTTGCTTTAATAGTCATAATTCGACTCCACAATTCATAATATTCAACAAAATACTTTAACCAATTTTATTTCCCGTTTTCCTTCAATTATATCCACCAAAGATCTGTCTCCCACAATAATCAATCCTAGACGTTCTTATCACAAATATATTACACAATCTTTCTTTTTCTTATTATTCTCAAGACCAAGCCCAAAAAATTTTACATATCACAATTTACATGCCACTATATGTCTATATATATTCTAGTAATTACTTTTAATTAAAGGGAAAATGAAAGGAAGTTTACTTTGAAATTATAAATTTGAAAGAAATAACAAAAATAATTTATTTGACAAATTTGGGCTTTGTTGATTTTACATTTTAAGTTAATGCCTCAACTTTTATGATAATCTTAATTTCAGAGCCGCTTATCCGGCCTCTAATAAAGAGAGTAAAAAATGAATTTAAACTTACAAAAACAAAATTTTATACCAATAACAAAAAACTATTTAAAATATTAAAAGTTATAGAAATCTACCAAAGTTATAGAAATATATAAGTAAAGGTTTACAAAAGAAAGTTTATTTTACATACCATTTAGTTTTAGCTGATCTGGTTTGCGCACACGTGATTTATTTTAATTTTTATACAATTCATTTCACTAATAGACCATAGCACTGATTTTATTCTCTTCTCACTTTCCAACACATTGCAACATTTTCGGCGCATTTCTGATTCGCTGAATTCGTATTGTCACACTCTATTAATCATTAATAGAATAGGTGTTGAAGTTTAGCCAATACTTTACTGAATTCGACCATCTTTGACTAACTGTTTCTCATATCACTCGCTGCTCTCTGACTGTGCTGTAATTTTGAGTGTTTCGTCAAGACCTCCAAAAACACACTCTGCTCTCCGAATATCGGAGTTCTCCGCAGGCTCCCAAACACTCTCTGTCTGAATATCTGAGTAACTGGTGTCCACTAATGTTCTGAGCGTCTTATATGCCGTTTCGACAATACACCGTAGCAATCATTATAGTCTTCGCATTCTCGGCAAAAAGTATTTTTCTTTACAATGCTCTTGCCTCAAAGTTACGCCGCCAATAACTAAAGAAACAATTTATTAATTCATTACATATTTGTAATCCCTACATTATACATCTGTAGATTTCTAGTAATTGAAAGGTATGAGAACAATATAATAAACTGCGCTGATTGCATAATACAGCAGTAATCTATTAATTACATCAACTATAATCTAAAAATATTTGCGCAAATTGTCGTCTTCTTTTTCGATTTTATTTCCAGCTCACTTGTTTTTGCGCTTGTTTTTATTATCCTTTGCAACGCCGAGACGGAAGAAGGCGTAGTTATGACGAAGTACCCACCTTCTTCTCTTTACTTTCTTATTACATTAACGAAAAGACTGGAGAAAGTTCTGGCTCTTTTTGCAAAAGGAATGGAGACTAAAGTCAGGCGGGCACCAGAGTAGCTGCCAGCCACAGCTTAATCAGCGTACAGTGACGTTCCTCAGAAAAGTTACCTGCCATCGTCGTACTGTGGGAGAAAAATATTAAAACTTCTCTTTCACTTCCGAGAACAATTATACGCATTTTCATGTGTCATTTATTAGGTGTTTCCTCAAATAGTCATAATAGGAATTATGTAGCACTGCACTGCTGATCCTATTATCGACGACTAACTATATCTTTATTCACTGGTACAAAGAGATCATTAAACAGGATATTTATCAAACGCTATGTTTTGACCAAAAGATCCGTAGTTCTGGCGTGGCATGGGCTAGTATATTTATGCTTTGAATTCCTGGACTCATCTATATACTGATTAGAAGACGATTAAATTTGACAGTGGATAGTACTTAAGACCGCATATGAAATATTTGCACAACCTGGAGCTTAAATGCGGCTTTAAAGGACGAGAAATTTATTCCATTAATTCACTGCGTCGCCGGTTGTATACTAATCCTCTAGTAAATTTTAAAGTGGAGTAGCTCGTTGTATTTTTTATCCACCTGGGGTAACATGCAAAGCAAATGTGACTGTGAGACGGCATAGGGACGCGTCTGTTTATTTACCTTAGGACCTGGTACGCATGAGACTTGCGGCGACGGTGGCAGGTAGGCGAGTTCATCCACAATATATTTATTCGGTTCGAAGGGAGCACATCATTGTTACTAAATCTGAGTTTATTTAAGTGTCAATACTATTTCTATAAAGAAAAAAATTAAGAAAATTGAATTCCTATGTGTCTGATTCTGTTAACTTTTCACAAGAAAACTGAAAGACGGAATTCAATAATTGTTTACGTTGCACGTGTAAATTTATATGACAATTATGTTTATCAGACTCTTTTAATTAATGAAATAAAATCATCCAATAAGTATATATATATATATATATATATATATATATATATTGTAATACCCAGTTAAGAAGGACATGAATTTTGTTCTTATTTGATCCGATTTGTTTACCAACTCAGACTGGTTGAGTGGTTTGTAGAAAAAAAATATAATAATAAAATGATGGATAAGTGGCTTTTAGAGAAGGGGACGACTATAATTGGACGTTTAGCGGCTTAGAGCTAATGATATTGACAGACATTTGTTCGGAACCCTAAATGTATGATGACAGAAGTTTTATGGACATACAATTATATTAAAAGGGAATATTTATTTTAATTGTATTGAGTGGCTCTCGGAGCGTGGCGTTCTTTGGCGAACGTGGAAACTCAAAAACTGTGAAAACAAGGGAATATTCTGGAGAGGAGAGAGCAGATAAAAGGACAGTGGTTGGACTGGAGACCTCAGAGACGCATTAGACGTGAGAGTTGGAAGGTGATGGACGTGGAGTGTGTTAGCAGAATCTGTACGAGAAAATCATAGGAGAGTGAAGTTCGAGTCAGCAGACGTCAGGAGAGATCATCGGATGGTAGACCAAGCTAGGTGGCCGAGAGTAATCAGATGGACATCAGTCATCAACAGTCGGTAGGAGTTTCGTCGTGGAAATCTGTCTGCCAGCAGAGTTTGTTGTTTGGAGAAATTCGTAGTGAGTGTAACGTCATCAAGAAGAGGTGGCTGTGAAAGCAGAGTGCGAGCGCAACCTGGTGCTCTTTATTCCTATATAAAGAGAGTGTGTGCTGGTATGCGAGAGATCCAAATTGCATGGACCAGAGAGATTGTAAGTTTATTTTTTTCTGTATTCATAGTTGTAAATTGTTAAATAAGGGTAAAGAGTCAGATTTCGTTTCATTTCGTTTTTCATTTATTTTAACTGCATTGTTTAATTGTAAATTTTGTGTTCCGTTACCTTATCAACCCAGTAAAGGACCTGGGGTACCGAGTCGGATTTATTAACATGTTTTCAAGATTAATAAAATTGTTTTGTTGATAAAATTTAATAACGTGTTTAATATAATTTCCTTTAATCATAATTATCGATGAGTGGGGTATTACAATATATATATATATATATATATATATATATATATATATATTGTAGCAATAATTAATTAGGCCATTATAATTGATTAGGTATCATTGGAATTGTAGCGAATAAATTGGTTTGTAGCGGTATGAGCTATCAAAGACAACAATGGCGGCGAGTTCTTTTCCTTTGTTGAAAGCCGAAATGGAGAATGCGCGCGCGGGGAAAATTCAGTCAGCACGGAGCCTGGGTCGAGAGAGGATTAAAACGCCGAGATACGTTGCAGTTCGGTCCACAAAGAGAAATAAAAACAGTAAGGACGAGCCTGGGTCGAGTAAGGAGAAACAAAAAGCCTAAAATCTGCGACGAGAAGAAAGTAGTTAAAGTTTGGACTCTGCAAATGATAAGTAAATTCTGCAAACATAAGCTACAAATCACGAGTTCCTGTATGGAAGCAGGAGTTTGCTTCACAAATTGAACAATCTTCGCATTGAGCGATCTGGAAACGACTAGCTGACCATAAAGGGGAGACAACAACCGAGGTTCCTGATAGCTGAGGACGTGCACTTCGACCGTGTTTATGTAAAATCTTCAAGGAAGTTAGAATCAGTGTAAAAATTTGCATTTTTAGTGTAGTGTTGAAGCTACAAAAGAAAGAGCTAGTACCAGACGGATAATACGTGAGTAACAAAACTTTTATAAACTTGTAAACGATAATTAGAAAGGTAATAGTCAGATTTCGTTCAGTTTCTTTACATTTAGCCGTATTTCATTTCATTTATCGTCATTTTATCTTAAGTGAATTTTTATGTTTGAATTGTTAATCAGTTTATAAATCACTTTTCTGTTAATTATCAAACCCAGTGGTGATCCTGAGACAAGAGATCTTAATTTGATTGTATTTGTTTAAATTTTGGAAGCCACAAGTGAATAAAATAACAAATTATTTTATTTGTTAATTTTTGAAAATATTTTATTTTATTTAACCTTTCGTTGGATAATTTATTAATTATTTTAATCGACCCTAACTTAATTATCATTACAATATATATAAAACGCAACGTTTCGTACCTACATTTTTTGACACTGTCACAAGCAAAATATAAATAAAATATATTCCTAATAAGTTATTAAATGAGGATTGGTGAATTGTTTTTCAAAAGCTCGCTCCGCACAAACATTACGGATGAATTTATATTTAATTTAAATTATACCGTAATAAATGTATTTTTACCATGGCAACCGCTGAGGTGCGAGACGGCGCATTGCCTTGATGAAATAACTTTTTTTTCTGCAAATGTGGCCCTATTACCGCATATTTTGTCTCCATTTTGTCAAGAAATAATGCATCGAATGCTCATGTAAGGATTTACCTTTTTGGAGATAATCGATTAATATAACTCCATGACTATCCCCCAAAAAGTGTCACCATCACTTTCCTAGCCGAAGAAACAGTTTTTTGCTTTTTTTAGAGCTGGTTCCCACTTTGTTGTTCACTGATTTGACTGTATTTATTTTTCTGGGGTATAATAGTGCAAAAATATTTCATCTACAGTTATTAATCGGTGCAAAAATTCTGATTTATTGCGCGTAAAACTACGTCAACAGAGCGATGGAAATATTTATTCTAACGCGTTTTTGGTCTAACGTGAGCAAACGTGGCACCCATCGCACTGGCAGCTTTATCATGACTTGATTCTATAAGTGACAAATACTTTATTGGACATATTCATAGTCCCTGCTATCTCTCTCACTTTAATTCAACGGCTTTCCAGCACCATTTGGTGTACTTTAGCGTTGTTATAGTCAGTGGTGAGATGAATAGGTTTTAATGGAGGACTTGTAGAACTTGCGATCTTATTCAGCAATGTCACGATCTTACGCTAGCGTGAATCCTACATATTATATTCCTACTCAAATTCTTTAGACTTCGCTTGATCCAGTTTTCACTGGGTTACCTTAATAATCCAAGATTGAACAAGGCAAACATCTTCATGCATACGAACAGTTGCCAAATGTAGTGGTGACTTCATAGTTAAAAAGAAAAATATTGGGTATAGTGAAGCATTGCAGCCAAGGACCAAATATTATTTTCTCTAGATGATCTGAACTATTGATTGGGTTGAGCTAAGAAAATAACTTGCGTTCATCTGTAATTTAAAATTAAAAGACTGTCGGCCATACATATATTTGATCTTTTATTGTTTTTGTATTATCAAGTCGCCCCAGAAGGTTGCAAAAGAGCTATTAAACACCTTGTATCTAAAACATGAAATGGATAATAATCAAAACTACAATTCAGTAATCCTTAGAGCAGAATTTATAATACTTTTGTCTGTAAACTCTAATTCTTCGTAAGTTTTTTTTTCTTTCACTCGCAATTATCTTTATTATACTGTTACATATTTACGTGGGTTTTAATAATTCATTCCAGTAGTTTTTGTTTAACACGTTATTTGAATTATTGTCGTGTCTTAATAATGGAATCAAAGATATTTTAAAGAGTCCAGGTGAGAACTGAAATATACGTTAATCAATTAACTTTTATAAAATTACGTGTTTGCTGTCCGTGAATTTAATTACAAGCAATATTACTAACTTAAACTTACCTATTAAAAAATTATGTTAATATATTTCCTTAGAGAAATAAAAGTTCGCAAGTCCGATAAAAACGAATATCACGTACTTTCACGGCAACGAAATTGCAAGAAATGGAATATTTCACGAGAGAGGATCTGCTGCAAAGTATCGACAAATGGAAAAAAAACATCTTTCCAAGTTGTAAGAAAATATCGCTGCTGAGATGATAAAGTTGCTAAAAGCTAAGATCAAAAGAATAAAAAGGAATACTACGAGAACACTATTTCCGTGCAGTACTCTAAAATAATAGTATAGTATTAAATAGAGTATCAAGAATAATACAACAATTTTGTAGACCAATATTCGCTGATGAAATCCTGAGGTGTTTATTCATTTAAACATTTGTCTGATATAAAGAACATTATGTTAATTTTCCTTCTTTGTAGACATAACTCATTATTGCGACTTAAATGTGTATCAAATGATTTTATTTGTTTTTACTAACTATAACTTTATTTTAAATATTACAGTTATTTGATAGTGAAATAAACCCAGCTGTTGCCCATTACTCCAGTATATACTATGAATCTCATCGAGTGAGAATAAAATGAACTAAAAGTGACCAGCGCGTAGGAAACAATAATAATTTTGGACAAAATATGTAGGTAACTGAAACCGGCAGAAAGTGGACTGTGCGTTGTATATTTGTGTGAGAAAAACAACTGCTTTCCGAGGAAATCCCTTGAGTAGTGGCGGCATGTTGTTTTGATGTCCTGGTACCTTCTTATTTCGTAAGGAGTTAGTTGAAATGTTTCTCCCAATAGTTCTTCAACGTGTTAAATGTGAATTAAATGTTTATCAGGATTCAGAAAGACCTGATCTAGTGGTCTATTCTTAGACTTTTCCTTAGGGATGGGGGTGGAGAAGATTTACAGAAAACTAACGCGACTACAACCGAGATTGAAGACATATCCAAGGTTATGGATGTCACTGAGTTTAATTATTACATTCAACTTGCCATTTAACTTCCAGGGGCGGGGGAGGTTACGGATTTATATTTTGTAACATGCAAACACGGTCGACATTTGCGACGAATATATATTTTTCATGGTTAATTATATTGATTCTCTTCCTACCGATGTTTTATCTGAATAATTTCCACCCCTTTCGGCACGGGAGAGGACCACGCTTAGGGTGTGCGTGAAGGGGCAGTTTCATAAAATTAACGCGAAGACAATCGAGATTAAAGTCGAATTCGGAGTTATGGTTATCACTGAGTTTAATTATGACATTCAATTTGCCGTTTAACTCCCCCATGCAGAGATGGTCGTGGGTGTAAATTTTCAAACATGTCAAACTATACATATTTGCGTGCAATAAATATTTGTCAGGGACAATTACATTGATAAAAATTCTACCGATCTTGTTTGTGTATAATTTCAAAACTTTCGGGCATGGCAGGGGAGCATACTTGGGGCTATAGTAGGGGATAACACTAAGGGTGGGGGGTGTGGAGCGGTGATACATAAAAATAACGCGAAATACAGAGATTCGAATCAAATCTGGGCAACGTTCAGGTTTAGGTGGGGATGGGAGAGGCGCAGTGGATGTGGGCAGCGGTGGAAATGTTCAAACATGTTATCTACAGATATTTGTGACGAATAAAACTTTTTCGGGCCAAAGAGACCCATAAAATTTCTCTACATGTTTTTTGTGTATAATTTCATCCTCTTTCGGTGTTAGGAGTAGAGCACCCTTAGCGGTGGGTGTGGAGGGGCGTTACAAAAAAATAACGCGAAAATAACCGAGATTTGAGTCAAATTCAGGGTTATGTATGTCGCTTAGTTTAATTATGACAACCTGTGAACGCGTGGTGGTTTGCGGGGATGCGCCGGGCTGGTCAGAGTCGGGTAGGGGTAGAAATTGTCAAACATGTTAACCGGCATATTTTTGCGTCGAATAAATATATATATCGAAATAAATGGGATTCATAAAATGTCTTGATATGTTCTCAATGTATAATTTCAACCCCTTTCGGTCTAGAAAGGTGAGAACCCTTAAGAGTGGGGGTGGAGTGGCATTACATAAATATAACGCAAAAACAATCGAGAATGGAGTCTAATTCGAGGATATGGATGTATTTGAGTTTAATTATGACATTCGACGTACCGTTTAACTCCCCCAAGTGGGGTTATTCGAGGGTGGAAATATTCAAACATGTTAAACGGTAGATATTTGCGTGGAATAAATATATGTCGGGGTCAATGACATTGATAGTTTTCCTACTGACGCTTTGTGAGTATAATCTCAACCCCTTTCAGAATGGGAGGGAATCACGCTGAGGGTGGTGGGTGGAAGGGCGTTGCAGCCAAATAACGCGAATACGCTCAAGATTGGAGTCAAATCCAGGAATATGGATGTTTCTGAATTTCATTATGACAATCAGATTAACTCGCGTTGTGGGGGTGAGAGGGGCAGATTGCAGGTAAGCGGGTGTATAAGATTAAAAATTGTAACTGGTCGATTTTTACGTCGAACAAATACTTTTGGTTTATCCCACATTAGCGGGAGTGGAAATTTTCTAACATGTTATTGCGTTCGATATATTCGTCGAATGAAACATTTTCCGGGTCATTGATTCAACCCTATCGGCATGGGAATTGATCTTATGGGTAGAAGTTGAGGTGCGTTACATTAAAATAAAGAAAAAGCTACCGAGATTGGAGTCAAATCGGGAGCAACAGACATATGACATGTTGGGCAACGTCGGGCACCCCGCTACCCAACATCAAACCCCTCTCCCGCCATCGGAAGGGCGTGGGACAAGTACCAAATGCCCAACCTACCTGATGCAGGTTTTTCTATGGTTTTCCCTGCATTTCTTTAGGCGAATTGCCGGGTAGGATCCTTAAACCATAGCCTGGGGGCCCTAGTAACCCTTGGCTACCTTCCTCTACCCTTCCGCATCCCCCCTTTCAAATCCCTTCCTATGCTATTAAAGGGGAGTTGCCCAAAGTGGATTACCCTCATGTAGCCTGTTGCCCTAAAAAAATAACGGAAATAATAGAAAAGTAGATATAGATTTATAAAAATATCAATTAGGAAGTAAAATAAGCGGTTTTGGGAAGTTAATTGCACTTATAATATAAAAACAATTTATGTAGTCAGTTTTGACATCTATAGATGAACAATGAGCTTAAACATGGTGAGCTGAAATAAATAAAATGATGGTGGTCAACTTAAAGAAAGAAACCGAAGGAAAATTTCTGTATGTACGTAGTGTAAGGATGTAAGGATATAGTCAGCAACTTTTAAGGTAAAACGAATTCAGAGGTCGCTTATTACGGTGAAAATCGTCGCTTGGAGTGAAAGCCAAGGAAGCATTCAGATTCGAAACTGACGTGCAACGACTACAAATTCGTGTCCCGGAAACATGGCTTGCAAAATATTCAAGATCGTTTTCTCCTAAAACCTTAAGATGAATATCAGTATCTTCTAATAAACTATTATTTGCATTCCACATATATACGAGAACTGTTGAATAAACATTTTAGTGCGAAATGCTAGAAACGTCGTCAAAAATATGTTTTTTGACACTTTTAAATCTTGCAATTGAAATAGAGAATCAAAATTTATTCGCAAAAGGTTTGAAAATCCGATGATGTTTTATTCGTCTCAATATAAAGGCTGGAGAGCAATTCCAATGGCCTCCTTAAACATTCACGAGGAGTTATTATTATTTAGCTAATATTAGGCAGTTACCCTGTGACAAATAAATCTACATAAAAATAACATAATACAAAAAAACATAAACAATTATATGGGTAACCTAAATCAACTGCCTTTGTAAAGTTGTTATTATTATAATTAATTATTTACCTGAAAAAAACACCACATCAAGAGAAATCCCTCCTGTTTTCTTTCTTTTGCACTACACTACACTTTTCTTTTTTATCTTTCTTTTCATAAGTCACTTCACTACGCCGACCAAATAAAAATTAATAAATGTAGTAATAAAATATATGTAATACCCCATGAGTATTCTAGTTTTCATAGCCTACATCTAAACTGATCAACACTATTCGGAAAAGCCGACAGTATTTCTACAGGCAATGAAATCCAGTCGCGAATTAATCTACTAACACATGAATATTTGCCAACGTCTGTGCGTTGTCCTTTTTCTTTAATTCTTAGAAATATAAGTGGGCGCCAAGAGATGATTTTCATTTCTTTCGAAGCCGCTTGACGCGCAAAAGCTTTGTAACTTGTGGGAAGCCTCGGGTGTTTCCTCCTATTACTTTAGTGGTTATAAATGATCATGAGGATTGTATGCGAAAAGACCCCCAAACATCTCTTCAGCCCGTTTTTTAATCTTGTCCAACGCTAATGTATGTTTCTTTCTGTATGGATCCCAACAAGTTGCCCCATATTCTAAAATGGACCTGACCAGTGATCTTTAAGCAGATATCTTTGTTTTCCTTGAATTTTTCCTTAAAACCCTATTTAAAAAGTGTAGCGCCCTCCACCCTATACCTGCGACCTCGCTGACTTGATTTCCCCAATTGAGACCCTTACTTAATCGTGATTCCAAGATACAACTGTTGGATTCTGTAACAACTTCATTCCCCATTTTATACCTAGCTGGAGGAACATTTTCCTTTTTTTAAAGATAAATCCCGTTTCTTTTCGTTGAGTTGTCAAATATGTTTTGCAAAATCTATACTATTAATTCAGGTATTTCAAATTATGTGACTTTTTTTTTTCAAAAATTCCTAAAAAAAACTAATTGCCTTTTAAAAGCGCCAACCACCTGCATACTTTTGTCAATTTTTGTTGATAAAATATGTGACTAAGATAACTTACAAACATCGTTAATTTAATGTTATTTCTGAAGAAAATGCAAAATTTACAAATATATCCATCAATTATGATCCACCAAAAGCAGGTAAAAATGTAACCATATATTTTTATTAAATTGCCACTAAATCGTTCATGTAATTACTTCCCTTGCTCAGCATCATGTGATTTTATTCTCTTGATTGTCAATTCTGCTTTGTACCCTGTTGAGAGATTCGCGCGACAGTTCTCCACTTTTCCCCCAGTTCTTGGCAAGAAATTCCAGGTGCGTCTTTAATCAAGCTTCTTGTCTACCAGCAAACTGCGTCTTTCAGTTCCTATCTATCGAGGCTGCTAATTGCTTTCTTAAACGGAATCTCTCCAGCTAGAAATAAAAATGAGTGTCAACATTATTGATCTCATTAAGACCATTTAATTTAGGTCCATAAGGTTTGATTTGAAAGCCTTTTGAGGAAGTTCTTACATTAATTCTCTAAAATTAATGGATATTATAGATTATAGTGTACAGAAAATATTAAATTCTCTCGTAAACCTTTTATCTTCCATATTTTAGACATTTGGTTAAATAAGGAAAACTTAATAACATTAGACGGATGACATCCTAATGGATAATGAAATCTTTTTTATGTTTCACTGCTTAAATACTTTTTAAAAAATATTTGAAATAATATTAAGAAACATGCTACTTGAAACTATGTCACTATTTAATCACTTATTTCTAATGTATTTGAAGGACGTGAAAGGAACTTCAAGGTAGACAAGGGTTAACTAGGGTTCCTTCTAAAGTAGAATATATATATTACAGAGAAACCTGTATGA
Source organism: Zhengitettix transpicula (assembly GCA_037074705.1). Lineage (NCBI taxonomy): Eukaryota > Metazoa > Arthropoda > Insecta > Orthoptera > Tetrigidae > Zhengitettix > Zhengitettix transpicula. The sequence goes on along the minus strand of CM073591.1, from coordinate 198,545,768 downwards.
GGTAGTCGGGCACTCGATACTTGTTTCACATTCTTGTAATAACTGGAGTTGGGGTTTGCTGTAGGGATGCAGCATTCTCGATTCCATGTCTAGTCTAGGAGGCAGATGACCGACTGCTCCAATGGGACACATCTCAAGCCTTACCGAGGTGTCTCGCCTTATAATAACCCTAACTACCCTGGTTGTGAGAATTAAAAAGGACAAGACATTATTTGAGAGTGGCAAGCTACATGAGGGTAAACCAATAATCCACGTTGTGGCCACTTCCCCGTAGGAAGGGATTTGAAAGGGAGATTGCGGAAGGAAGGGCAAGGTATCCAAAGATTAACAACGTTCCCATTGCTATACTTTAAGGATCGTTACCGGCATTCCGCTAAAAGTGATGAAGGATAATCCTTAAAAACCTGAATCAGGTTGGTCGAGATCTTGGTACTTATTCCACGGCCTTCCGATAAAGGGATTGAGATTTATTTAATAATTCTGTTAGTTCTCTATTGAGGAAACTGGACAAGTCAAAAATACCATTAAATGCATTAACATAAAAATACATTAATGGGAAATTAATAAAGCTATACAAAAATATTATGAAATACGTATATACGAAAATACATAAATGATATAAATAATATTTATCAAATAGACAGACGTAATTAAAAGGAAGGTTAGATTAAATTGTTGTTGATGTAAACTACACTCCACCAGAAACACTATACATCACAATTATTATTACACTCCCGATTACTCCAGAAGAGTTTGCTGACAACTGGACCGTGTAAATATGTACTTATGTAGGGGTAAAATTACAGAAATTTTTTAACTGATACAAATTAAAATTAAAACTTTAACTTTTTTAGCTGTTTTACAATAATATATATGGAAAATAATGAAACAAATGAATAAAACAAATTAAATTAAATTGTTTTGTGAGGCTCCGATTTTTACACATTAAATTAATTACTATGTATAGCTCAGTCGCATGGAACTCTAAGTCAGAGGATAATGAACCTAACTACAGTGTTTTTGATTGGTAGTCATTTAATCATTATTCATGTTAAACAATCTATTTGGAAATGCATACGACAAATTAAATTTGTCGTAGTTTCAGAATTGGCTGCACACCACTTCGTCTCCAAAATGCTCCAATAACTTAAACAGGAATCGCCTTCTACTTCTCAATTCGTTATGAAAAAGGACACGGCTCGCTTATCATTTCACAATCACAATCACCGACATCCAGATATCAACCACGAAGTCTCCGATCAACAATCCTCTTTACCGTTTCAAAATAATTAAACTTTGATTTTAATCGCCGCTGCTGCCAACGGTAGACTACGATAAATAACTGCGGCTGGAAACGTAATAATATAATATTATTTGTACCTGTTCGCTGACACGCGTTACAACCGATTTCCGAATTCATTGAATGAATAACAAGCGCCATTATGAAGCAGAGTTTTACCATTTTTTATAAATAGGTTGCATATATACTAATATTTTTAATCTTTTGAGGAAGACAAAAAAATAGTTTTATTTCTGAATAGTGCATATACTTTCATGCACCTGAAAACCTCAGTTCCGAGGATTATACGGTTTCTAGTATTATAATCGTGAAGCAAATAACTGGTAATAATAAATTTCCATTACGTTGACCATACAGGAAGATTTCTTCGCTGTTCGTACTGTAACAGTCGGCCAGCTGCCCTCCAAATCCGGTCGAGGCATGTAGAGTCGGTAATGCTGTGCCCTCACCACAATCCTTAACACTAGTATTTTCTCCGCATCATACCGAATGCCGTGTAAGATTCTAAAAATACAGCCTTGACAACCTTCTTCCATATCCCCCATTATTCATCCCTTCCATTGGTATTAAAGGACAGAGCTCTTGTAACGAATCAATACAAAGAATAAGAGTAAGAGTAAATAAGAAATCAAGAAACTGTGAGTTTCTGAAGTCACACGCGATATTCTGTCTTAGTCGCAATTTTATGTGTTACATAAATTTCAGGGTTAGTAAGGAGAAAGGACATAATATTATTTAATATGCCCAACAAAGCAACTTAGGTATGGTTTCAGAGAAAGGTCTGCATCTACTAATAGCCAGTCGTTCTTTCCTTGCTATATATTGTCAACGGCGGGCACGTAGGGAATTAAATATTCTTCATTTATGGGCGCATAGTGACTACCTACAATTTTATTAAAATTATCATATTATTTGATTCGAATTGCAATATTTGTTAAATTATATTCTTCGCAATATTTTTAATTATTTTTTTTAATTATTGTTTCAAGTTATTAAGATGAAATTATTTCACAGTATGCGCAAATACAGTTTATCGTGTAATAAACACGTAAGTGCAAGTCCTCACCCATTCGCAAACAGGTATTGACGCCAGCAATCCTTTTTTTTTTAGGGCAACAGGCTACATGAGGGTAATCCACTTTGGGCAACTCCCCTTTAATAGCATAGGAAGGGATTTGAAAGGGGGGATGCGGAAGGGTAGAGGAAGGTAGCCAAGGGTTAACTACGGCCCCCGGACTATATTTTAAGGATCCTACCTGGCATTCGCCTAAAGTAATGCAGGGAAAACCCTAGAAAAACCTGCATCAGGTAGGTCGGGCATTGGGTACTTGTCGCACGCCCTTCCGATAGCGGGAGAGGAGTTTGCTGTGGGGACGCAGCATTCCCTTCTCCGTGCCTCGACCAGTTTAGGAGGCAGCTGGCCGACTATTCCAATGGGAATAGCGAACAGCTCTTACCGTATGCCCAAGGTCTGTGACCCCGGAACATACACCTCTCACAACAGGCCAAGGTGCCTCGGCTTGTGGGAACCTTAGTTCAAAAACGGAGAGGAAAAGGCATACCCAAAGGTTGCCCCTTCGTATCTCTCCTAAAAGGTTCTGCAGGCTTTATATTTTCGCCAGAAATCCTTTTCACAAGTCACTAAACAAGCATGTCTCTTCCACGTACGCCTGCAGTTCGTAATGGTACTCGATGGACTTACCTTGGTCATACGGTAAGAGTTGTCCGCTATTCCCATTGGAATAATCGGCCAGCTGCCTCCAAAACTGGTCGAGGCACGGAAAAGAGAACGCTGCGTCCTCACAGCTGACCCATCTACCACCATCGGATAAAATTCCATCCTATGTTATTAAAGGGGAATTTCCACCACGTGGATTACTCTCGTGTAGCCTGTTACTCTAAAAAAATTGTTTAAAGTCATGCTTCTTTGAACACGCGTGGTCTCTTAATAGAATATAAGTGTTTCACATTAAACCTGTAAGGACGGTAAGCTTCATCACATCAATATTAACAATTACTCGGAGGGAAAACGAAAAACACAATGAACGTTGAAAATGTTGAAAGAACAGTTGAGAAGGAGAACCATTTAAATATTACATTTATGTTTGTTCTTATTGACGACGTGATTTTTCGTATTTCAACAGTTTTGGAAAGATAGTGTATCAATTCCTGTGACGTGCATGGCGGGCAAGAAATATTATCATTTTAAAAATGAATATTACTGGGAACTAAGCGAAAGTAAGCAGGCTATGGAAAATTCTGTCAGGAAACAGAACGTGTGATTAGCTCATAGACATTTCGGTAATACAGGTTCCAGAATTATACTCGACGTCCAAGACAAACTAAAACCAAGAGAGAATTTAGTGATCTTGGAATTTCTGTGCGACGCGAATCTGGATCATCAAATCTCAATATAACCAGCTGATATACCACTGTCACGCATGCGGTGAATTTTGAAGTATCTTAAATTACACCCTTATAGGATTTAATTAGTGCAGTAATTGAAATTGATTCATCTTAATTTACGTCGAGGGCTTCTAGAGACAATTTTGGAGAGATCTGCAAATTTTAACGTTCTTGCTTGCGTAAGAAAGATTGAGTTACCTCACGATAGTCGTTGAAAGTGTGAATAATTTAACAATACTATGCAGGCTTCCCGACATGTAATAAATTTGTGAGTACAATTCACGTATCCTGAAGTTATTATCTTCTGGATTTTAAAATAGTTTGATCTCCACTCTTTTAATCAGTATGATATTGAAAAAAACACATATTCGTCATCTTAGAAGCCAGGTTTTATTTTTTATTATAAATCTTTATGTAAAATCAGAAAATTTTGTACGAGTCTTTAGTATTTGACTAAATCTATAATTAGATATTCAATATTAAGAGTATAGCAGCATACATTTTCCTCACATTTTTTGATAATAAGAACTGGTATATATACTTAATTTAAATCTTTAATGTATTAAAAGTTCACTTTAAGAGCTATTTTCCAATCAGAGGCAATGATTTTGTATATATTATAAATAAAATTCAATATTAAATAAATATATATATAAAAACTTAGTCTGCTACAATTGTAAAATACTTGAAAATTAAATTCTTTATAGCTTTTCCACCTTTGAAATTCTTAATTAATCGCCATAAGCGTCAGACACCTGCTTTCACAATTAATCTTGTGGTTCCACCATTGGAAAAGTCGATTAATTGTGGCGGCGTAAAATTTCAGTTTATTTGAAAAATATTTTCTGCTGGTTAACACTACGTTTGACAGAGTCAACTTCTCTGGCAAAGGAGAATAAAAACATTCATGTAGTGATGTTGAAAATGAATTTATGAGATTTTACTTGCCGCTGAACGTGTGTCAACACAAATGCATCTATTACTCGTAATATACACAAATAACGTTGAGTGTCTACATGAACAACTAATCTGGTCTAATTGTTCATGAATACAGCTTACGTGAAAATTAAGAAAAACTTTAAGAGTCATTACAAAATTAGCATTTATTAATTGAAAGAGATTTACCAAATGAACTTTCAGTAAAATTCAAATATTTAAAATACTCGTGGCATGGAAAGAACTGTACAAAGTATGACATTTTAAATGGAAAAAACTCATTCCAAATACAGGCTATCAAGGGGCAATTAATTACCAACAGACAAGCTAATTTATCGGTGTAATGCTCGTATGCAAATTGTGTGGAAATCATGCATATTCGGAAGCACAGATTCGCAAATGAGGAGAACTGATGTTTGGGTAATAATAATGCTTGTTGGCTATTTACGCGGTTAAGACTAAATGCTGTGCTGCGAAGAGTGATGAGAGTTTTCATAAAATCTTCTAAATAAAAATAAAAAACAGTAATGCAAGGTATTTATTAGTGCTTGAGTACGGGTGCGGCAAAATATGTAATCCGTAGCAGCCTAGAAGGCACGCGACTATGACTTTTGATATTTATATAGGTCATACAAAATGAATAAACTATGGAAATATTGCCGGCGTTTGACATTTTTAGGGAAATAAAGGAAGTGTCTTATACAAATCTAAGTGAAGGTAAAGAATTTAGTAAGCGCTAATCTAATCTTCAGATAAATAAAATAGAATGTGTGTTTGTCCCTGTCGGCATACAAATTTACACCCGTGAAACAAATTTGACCAAATTACGTACACGTGTTCCAAAGCGAAAACAAACAACGGCTGGGATGGACTAGGGTGCAAATGCTCAATAAATGCGTACAATAAATATTTTATCTGGCTCAATGATAAAAGATAGTATTTATTCCTATGTGATTTGTTTATAATTAAAACCACTTTTGGCATGTGAGGGAAGCACCGTTAGGGGTGAGTGTGGATGGGCGTTACATAACAATAAAGCAAAAACTACCGAGATTGGGGTCAAATTCAGGGTTATGATTGTCACTGAGGTTAATTATGACAACCCGGGCTACGCCGGGCACCCAGCTAGTCTAAGATAAAATCTTACTGTTGAGAAATGTCAAACCTAGCAATCATATATAAAAAAAAATAAGCGATTTCTTCGGGAAGGAATAATTAATACCCATAATTTAGAATATCATTATTTTATAAACATAGGGATTCGAGTACGGTGAAAATAACATCAATAAATAAGTAATATTTGTGCTTTAAACGAATGCGTCTAAATTTGTGCTTCACAAAAAAAATTTTTACTCATGAGAATTAAAATATCAGAACATAAAAATGGTGTATAATTTATTACCTTAATCGAGGTCTCAAATTACGCCATACAAAATTTATACTGCAAAAATATGACACGTAATAAATATTAATAAGAGACAGTAAAAAGAGTCATTAATTATTATTTTTAGAATAAGTAAGGCAGCCACATTAGACAAATTAACTGATAATTTAAATACCACGCAACGTTTCTGGGATCCTTGTTCCTTTCTTCAGGTGCGAAGAAGAGCCTAGAGCGACATCACTTATTTTGTTTGTTTTTGACTATCTTTGTTGTTATTAATTTTCAATCAGACGAAAATTTTTTCGTTTAATTTATTACTTTCAGTACAAGTACAGTACAGTATCCAAAGTAAAGTTTAATATAATGGGAGAAATCAACAACGTCCAAATTTAAGAAATTTCTTAGACAATATCCACAAAGTTTCATTAGATTTTTTAGACGAAACACTTCAGTCATATATAAGAATTCAATTTATCAATATCGGGTGCAGTTGTCCTGTAGAGAACTTTTATGGTCCTGTTTGTTGCGGTACTAAAGTATTTTGGTGGAGGACGAATTGGATAGAAACCAAAAGAAAGTCGAGTTTGAGGAGTGGCTTTCACTCTTCTGAGTTTTCAAAACAGGAAGCAGAGAAAGAATTGACCCCAAAAAAGTGACGCAAGCAGTTAAAGATTATTCAATTAAACTCAGAAACAGGTTTGCTTTGTGGACGCAGATCATTTAGGAGGAGCCTACTCGACTGCTTTAATAGTAACAGCGAACAACTATTACCGTATGACCAAGGTCTGCGAGCCCAGAACATACACCTCTCAAAACTGGCCAAGGTGCCTCGGCTTGTGGGTACCTTAGTTCACAACCAGAGAGAGGAAAAGGCATCCACAAAGGTAGCCCCCTCCGTCTCTACAGAAAGGTTTGCCTGCGAGAACAAACAAACGGTTTTTTTAAAAGTAACATGCTACATGAGGGTAAACCACGTGGTGGCAACTGCCATTTAATGGCATAGGAAGGGATTTGAAAGGAGGGGACGCAGGAGGTAGAATCAAAACTATGAGAAAGAAATGAATATGATTACGAGGTACCTAAATGACTAAATCGTAAAGTAATTTACTCTTCGTTATCCGAACATTCATACGACGTTCGGCAATATAAATAGATTAAAGTTTTTATACTTCAGGACTGTAGCGAACCATTAGGCGTTACGTGAGACAGTGCAGAAGTTTCAGAAACAGACAAACACTACAGCTTCGAACTGTTATCGATTTGTCTTGCTGTCGCTCCATTAACAGAATCGGATTTGGCCTCGTGGGGACGATTCGGAAGAACACTCTTGGGAAGCGATAGATCATTTTCTACATTGATTACTGCTTATGGTTTACGGTTAGCAATACTATAACAACAGTCGATGCCTGACACACAGTTAAGTTCCTAGTGGATGGCAAAATATTCAATAATTTAAGACCGCGAATTATGATTCAGCAATACTATGATTAGAACGCTGTCCATCTATGTTTAAATCCAACAAATGTACACCCTTAAAACACCCTAGGCTTACTAGAATTACGAAAGTCATGTTCCTCTTCCAGGTTATTAGTGAGACAATTACACAAAGACACTCAAAACGAGGTAAAAAAAACTGATTCTAATATCAAACTTTCCATTGATAATCAATTGTAGTATCCAAACATATCATCAATTCTAAACATACGTTTGATTGGCAAAATGGTAAGATTTTAAACATTAACACCAGGTACAATTCCAGACTTATTTCAGATATGCTTCGCATTAAAACAAACATCACAGCTAGTAATGTACAAACAGACTCAATAATTGCTATGATCCCTTATTATTACGCTAAACCTTCTTTTTACCCGTTGTCGTTGCTCCCTTATTGTTACGCTAACCCTTCGCCTCTCCCATTGTTGTTGCGTTTTCGTCGCTTTTGAGTTTTGTCAATTAAGAAGTGCAGTTGTGTCTCCCTTGGCTCTTCTTCGAACCTGACGAAAGGAACAAGGATAGCAGAAACGTTGTGTGTATTTATATAATCACTTTTTTGTCTGAATTGGCTATCTTCCTTATTCATTATTTTCAATCAGACGTAATTTTTTTCATTTTTTCATTTTATAACTGATTCTAATTTGGCGATATATTCCAAAGAGTATAGCGTCATACTCTAGTCTGAAAATTTCATTATAATAAAAAGCTCTAGCACATCACGTTACTTTGGAGTACGTTAAGTACCTCAAGGTAATATCAGACCAAAAACTACATCATAAAATCAATTTGAAATCACCCAAATATGTTCACACTCTACTGATAAAGCTGCAAAACTTTTGAGAAGAGAAATAAAGGGTGAGTCATACAGATGGTTGGTTTTGATGTAATTATTTTTTAAAAAATATAAATTTTATAAAAATATTCCACTGAAGTAAACATTCTAAACAATTATCCTTAATTATCCTGAAAAACTATCACTATCTATGTTTTACACTAACGCGTATTAAATCAGAACTTGAAATTTGTGAAAACTCGTTAAAACATTTCCCGCAAAATAGCAGAAATTTCTTTTTGGATTGTCGTGGCTGGTTTGTCAACGTGACTTTTAAGCATCGGCAGACGAAATAAGTACGAGGAAGCAAAATCAGGAATCTTGAGATGCACTCTGCTACTCAAAACATTTTACTAAAGACCAAGATTTTTTTTTATTGAAATTTTATGGTCACGTCAACCAAAATGTTATTGGCCACCTTCCACATTATTTAACTGATAGGGTACATACCTTATTCGCTAGAAGTTCAATCTTGCTGAAACCGTTTCCTACTGTTGTAGACTATAAAATCAACAAATTTCGAGACGAAAACATCATGAAACATTAAAATGGAGTTAATCCAAACCAACGTGATATCGACCCGGAAAATGCTTATAATGGATAATTTGCTTTCAATTCCTGCACTAATTTAATCTGATAAGTGTACAATTTTGAATGCATCTTAAATAAATTCTCCATTAAGATGTGTGTGGCTTAGAAAACTCAGTTATTCTCTTTCAAGTCTACATCCCGTCGCACAGAAGCTCAATTCTTCGGTCCTTGTTTAAACGGCGTAATACTCGTTCACTGGGATACTGCTTTAGATCTGTAAATTCGAACTCTGCGCGAAATAAGCACTTAATAACAGTAAATTCATTTTTCTGAAAATGTTTCTCGCAGAATACGTGTTTTCTTTCCGCTAAACGATCCGTGATGACTGTATTCCCGAGGATCTATCGTAACTTCATGCAAACCGTTTACAAGCAACACTGATTGTAAGACCGATCATATTCATGCCCCACCCCGCATCGTTAAACAATACGAACGGTATGGTGAAGGACGCTGATGAACGAACTCGTGGACCCATCTACCACGACGCGAGGCTTCTGACTGCTACCTAAAAGAGATAATGTGTAGATGCGTAAATAAGTTCCGTTAACAACCTTATACAAGTTCATCGATGTGATAAATTACTCGAACAGTAATGGCACAGTTTAAATTGTATAGACGTTTCTCTGGTGTTAGGTTGTAAGGAAGAATAAAGCAGACTGTAGCGCGATAGTTTTATAATTGTATATAAACATATTTTATTTTAATGTAATTAGATATTATCAAGGGTCGAGAGCTTGGCAAGTTGGAATTTGACCAGGCGCCGCCGTGACGGATAGATAATCCCTAAGGTCTGGACTTAGGCACGTATGGTGTTGACCCTCGGAGGCTACTTGGACTGTCACACCATGGGAAAAGTCTCTCCAAAATCCACAGAATTTAAATTAACATGTGACTGCCTGAACCAATCACATTTCTTCGTTCCGGAAAGATCGATTAAAAATTGGTCGAGAACATCGATATTTCACATCCAGCGAAGGGGCTGTAAAGAAAGTATAGAAGAGACTACTCGACGAACCGTCGCCAGGGACGGACGTACAACCTCAAACTTGCAGTTTTCCAGAGGACTCGGAGAGAACGAGGGTGCCACATGATCACGGCCAGAGATCAATGCGAGGTAACTGCCAAGTCTCTCAATCCTTGACGCGCCTAGGGGAATTTCCGTAAACCGAGGTTTAACTTGGGATTAAGGGATCCGATTGTTTTGCCCGGCTAGCTGAACACACATAATTTGTATTTATTTTATTTTTCTCATGTTCAGTTAAATGATTAATAAGTTCTGGAAAATATCCCTTTACTTAATCATTTAATAAACCGACAATACAAATAAAACGTTTGACTGTGGAATAAGTAAATTGCCAAACATAGGAAAGACAAAAACGCAGTGAGGAAAAAGAGTGACTCAAATATCATTAACTAATATTTTGGACAACAACGAGAGCTGAAGTAGGAGAACAGCGAGGAAATTAAATATGCCGTAGGAAAGAAAAAGTAAGGTCCAACGTCCGACCCTCTTCAGAAAAAGAAGAAAGATTATTTCAGTCCTATATTATAGAACTCTGGACACTAATAAGGACATTTTCATGTACAGTCCAACCAAACCACATCCCTAAGCTTGCTCCCCTCCATGCAGACAGGTATTAAAATTATAGACAGAGTGGGGGAGTTAAACGGCAAATTGAATGTAATAATTAAACTCAGTGTTTTACAAAACCTTGGATTAAACTCGAGTCTCGATTGTTTTGCATTATTTTAAGTAATGCCACATCAACCCCACCCAAACGACGTTTCACTCGCAAGCCCGAATACGGTTGAAAATATATACGGAGAACATGTAGAGAAATTATATAAGGTTCATTAGTCCCGAAATACATTTATAGGACGCAAAAATCAGCCGCTTGACATGTTTGCAAATTTCTACCCATGCCCACCATCGTCAAGTCCCATCCCACCACCGCCCAACCCCGCACGTTGACCAGATTGTCATAAATAAACTCAGCGACATCCATATCCCTGGATTTGACTCCGATCTCAGTTGTATTCGCATTATTTTCCTGTAACGCACCACCAAACATCACCCTTAAGCGTGCTCCGCTCCCAAGCCCGATAGCGGTTGTAATTATACACAAGCAATATCGGTATAGATACTATCAGTCTCTTTGACCAAGATAAATATTTATTCGGCGCAAATATCGGCAGTGTTTGCATGTTTCAAAATTTCCTCCCCCATTCACCCCCTCTACTGTGGGTTAAACAAAAAGTTGAATATCATAATTAAAATCAGCGACAACCATACATCCGGATTCGACTCCAATCTCCGTTGTATTCGCGTTATTTTGATATATAGCCCCTCCGTTCCCGCCCTTAAGGGTGCTCTCCTTCAAAGTCCGAAAGGGTTAAAATTATACAAAATAACATTTAGAGAAATATTCTCTCCTCCCATTCAGATAGGGGTTGAAATTATACCCAAACAACAGCAGTAGAAGTAGTATAAATGTCATTGACCCCACCAAATAATTGTTCCACGCAAATTTAGTCCGTTTGATATGTTTCAAAATTGTCACACTAGTCAACACTCAGCACTGGTGGTTAAATGACATGTTAAATATCATACTTAAACTCAGCGCAGTCCATAATCCCGATTGAACTCGAATCTCAGTTTTCTGCGTTATTTTTATATAACGTTCCTCCACCCAGCCCTAAGAGTGTTCCTCTCCAATTTTGAAAGGGGTTGAATTCCTACAGAAATGACCTCGGTATAAATTTTATCAATACTATTTAACCCGATAAATATTTATTCGACTCAAATATCGACTGTTTAACACGTTTTAAAATTTCCACCGCCAACTACCCCCGCATAAGGGAGTTGTACTGTAAGTTGAATATTATAATTAAACCCAGTGACACCTATAATCCCGGATTCAATTCCAAACTCGAATGTGTTTTGATGCAATACTCCGCCCCTTAGGATTAATTGGTATGTTGAATGTCATTATTAAACTCAGTGACATCCATAATTTTAGATTTGACCCCAATCTCGGTTTTATTCTCGTTATTTTCCTCTAACGGACTTCCAACCTCACCCTTAAAGGTGATCCTTTTCCATGCTGTAAAGGGTTGAAATTATACAAACATTACATCGGTAGAAACACTATCAATTTCTTTGACATCGAAAGATATGTATCCGACTCGAATATTGGCCGTTTTAGTATGTATAAAATGTTGCAGCCCCCGCTCCTGGTGGTTGTAGACGTGTCTCACCCCGATAGTGTTTGTTTCCTTGTCGCCAAGAACGTGTGTACGTTATTTGGTGAAATTTGTGTGCGGAACATAGACACATATATAGATACATACATACATACATACACTCTTTTTTATTTAATAAAAGATTACAGAAAATTGATTTATTTTATTAATAGTGTGTAATTAACACAGAATATGAGTATAAAACACTATACAAAACTGTTTAGTTGTTACAGCATAGTTTATAAGTCTATCCAGAAGAACCGTGCGAATTGTTATGAAACAGATTGAAAAAAAATAAATAAATTAGGCAATAAACTCGGAAAACTTACTACAATTCAATTCGAAAAATACACAATTTGCGGATACCACGCAAAAATATTCCTTCTCTTTCGAGGCAAACCACTTATGAAGATATTTTCGGACGTCTTCATAAGATTTGGAGTGCTGCTCGGCAAGCGCGTGGCCCATCGACGAAAACAGGTGGTAGTCAGAAGATGCCAGGTGTTTCGAATAAGCGGCATGGTGTAGCATCTACCGGTTGAGTGCCTCCAAGTAGTTTCGGATTACTGTTGACGTGTATGTTGGTGCGTTGTCGTAGAAGAAAATAAGCTTATCATGTATTTGCTGAAAATCCTGCCACTTTTCACGAAGAACACGGTGAAATTTGATCAGTTGTTGGTGGAAGCGGTCGGCAATGACCGTTTCATCAAGTTTCTACAGTTCATAGTAGACGATACCCTGCTGATCCCACCAAATGCACAGCATCAGTCCGAAACGATTTGGTCTTGCGGACGATGTTGTTGGTTGGACGAGATATCTTGCGTTGAGGATTCTCGAAAGATATCCATTTTTCATCGCCAGTCACAATCGAATGCAGTAACGACTGTCGTTTTTGTTTCACGAGCAAGAGTTCGCATGTGTTTCAGCGTCGTTCAATCAACCTATCGTTCAATTCATTTCCAAGCCTTTGAACCATTCCTATCTCACGTAGGCGCACGGAAATGGCTGGTCGAGTAACAGCCAATTGATAGGAAAACATTTTTTGCGATTGGGTCCTCGTCCAAACGAACCTGCAACTGGGACTATTTTCACGCTTCTTGTCGCTCAGGTCAAAATTGCCGTCTTTAAAACGACGAAACCAATCTCTGCTCATTGTTTCCGATAAATCACTGTCGCACTAGGCCGTTACGATCATTTGATGCCATTAGGCAGCCGATTTCTTCAAATTGAAGAAAAGCAGAGCTTCCCTCATATTCTCTTTCTTTGGCAAAAAAAACTTGTCATGAGTACAAAATGAAAATTGCTGTTGTATTAAATTGATGGTGATGTGCATTGACTATGGTTGACACGTGACAAACTCATAAAAAAATAATTCCATGTCCATAGTAGCTTACTATGATCAATAACGCCATCTATGAGCAAACAACTGATTTAAGCTTATACACCTAGTATTTTATTTACCACATATTTGACTGGAAATATGCATAACATACCGTTTTTTCAGTTGAAGTATCAACTTGTTGCATTAATATTCGAAGAGAATAACAGACGGAACTGAGTTTACTTGAAAGTACCTTAATATGTTCGTTCCATCGTAACTTTCTGTCAACTTGAACACCGAGAAATGTTGCATGATCAGTCGCTGATTCAGTGTTGTTGTTACCGGACGAAAACTGAACAAGTTTAGTTTTCTGTAAGTTGAGAACCAATTTGCTTGCCCTGAACCAGACATTTAATGACTTCAGGGAACTTTCGACTTATTTTTCAAGTGTTTTGTCGTCGCTACCGGTTATTATTAAGTTCGTGTCATCAGCGTAAAGAACTGATTTTATAATTTTGATGCAATCTGGAAAGTCATTTATGTCAAAAATAAAGCAGAGGTCCAAGAATCGACCCTTGCGGGGGTCCAATCTGAAACATAAATATTGCCGTCATTGTTGTCTATGGTGACGTTTTATTTTATATTAGTAAGGTAGGATTTGAAAAGTAAAGAAGCATTTCCCGTAATTCCGTAAAACTCAAGTTTATATAATAAAATTTTGTGATCAACCATGTAGAATGCTTTGGACAGATCTGCAAATGTCCGTATTACTTTTAATTTGTCTTCTAGAGGATCCAGGATTGATTGCACGAAATCGTTTATAGCGCTGTTAGTGGATTTATTTTTGAGGACGCCATGTTGTTCTGGTTAGTGGATTTTATGTTTCTTCTAAGAAATTTACAACTCCCAAATGTATTGCTTTTCTAGTAGTTTAGAGAAAATTGGAAGGAGGGAAATAGGCCGGTTATTCGAGATATCAGTACGCGTACCATTTTTTAGTAGTGGAATGAATGACTAGCTACATTTCAAGAATCCGGAAATTTTCCTTTTAAAAACGACGAATTAATTATGTATTGAATTGGTTCTGCTATAGCTTCTGCGCATTCCTTAATGATTTTGCTGTTAATAATGTATATATCGTTGAATTAGAATATTTTAAGCTCCTTATTATATTTAATACGTCACCCCTAGTTAAATGGTAAGAAAAGTATTGAATGGTCAGCCCTTTTCTTAGAGTTGTTTAGAAGTTCGTGAACGGAATTGTCTTTATGTGTCGTAACATTATCCAGATATTGTTTATGTACATTAACAAAGTAATGCTTAAACGCAGAAGCTGCTTCCGTGTTTGAAATGATTTTATCTTCTTTGTATCCAATCTTTGTTTTCCAGAAGCATTATGAATTACATTCCATGCGGCTTTTATTTTATTATCTGAATTGAGAATGTGTATAATTTCCCAAATTACTATATAGGTATTTGATGCTAGACGCACTTCAAAGTACGTATTTAATTCTTTACTATTACAGAAGACGCATTTAAACTTGAACTTATATAAAAGTTGGCCAGTGTTAATGAAGTTTCTCTTTGTCCATCAGTAAGTAAATCTGCATTTTCTCGTTGGCTATATGACAGTCTGGTATAACGAAATATAGGTAGTTGAAAACTGCTTCACAGTAATGCATGATTTAATTACAGCTTACGAGTGAACGTAGCAGCTAAACCTCAGCCTAATCGTTATTCAGTCCATGGTTCTCGAAACCTAGCACCGTTCACCGCGAGGATAGAGGAGGTGACGAAGTTCATTGGCTATTCACGGGGGTTATATTACCTCATAATTACGCTAATGAACGTCTTGCAATATTCATCAGAAGTCGGGAAACGCCCGACGCCAACAAAGTGTCGACGGAATGCTCGAGGGAGCTTGCTTTAGACAAACACCTCACAGTTGAACCGCTCGACTAGAACTAAGGCGACATAGAATTCTACTTCCACAGAGTGATTAATTTACAATAAAATGATAAGAGTTCCTCCAACAAAATGTCAAAAATATAAAAATGTTCAATTTTTTTTTAAATAAATTTTCGGTTCATGAAAATATACTCAATAAATCTTCACGTACATTTCTTTCTGAATTGGAATTTCCTTATTTAAACATAAATAATTCCAGGAGGCAAAGGAATCCAGTTGTTTCCTAGGACAATGCTAAATTTTCTATATGTATGTCAGAGATGCAATATAATACCAACTCTATTTATTTTCCTCCTAAATTATTCGTGTCTATAATACGAACTTCGGGCTCAATTCACGTCATGAATTATTGCGCATTATTTTATATATACGAAAATTTTCAAATAATATTTATAACTGAATTTAATTGTCATTGTACACCTGAAGAGGTCCTAATCAAGGTAAAGTTGTGTTTGTTAAATATTATGTTCCAAATTTGTTAATACATTTTTCTGGTTAATAGGCTGTATTTTTTAACATTTAGTTATAAAGAAGTCAGAGTATTGTAATTTTCGTGTTCCTTTCCATTTGTTTGTCGAACAATTAATATTTACTTATTTAAATTTTTTTTACCAAACAATCTATATGTCTTCGGATCCCGAATAACGTATTTAATAGAACACAGCACACAAGTGCCTAATAAAGAGTGTAAAATTAAATTCTTATCATTTATAAGTATGAAGATGAGTAAGAATGCAAAAATTTGATTTCCAGTAGGCAAGTAAATAAATTTATGTCATAAAAACTAGAATATCATAAAATAACTGTCGACATGGACTTTATAACGACCAAGTGTGAATTAAAGACGATGGAGTACGTCAGCCTCTACCTTTGTAAACACAATTACAGAAATTACTACCATAAATTAACTGTAGACATTCCACATAATGATTTTAAGACAACCTGGATGATAATAAATTATTTATTTTACTACTCAAAAAGGATAATTCGTATGTTATATCTCTCTATTAGTGCAGAAGGAATTTTAGTATGTATTTTTTTATTTCTCTAGCTTTACTTCCTTATTATTTATTTGTTTATAATTCTCCTTTTTAAAAAAAGGTGTAATTAATTTCATTCATGTCAACTAAGCTTTAAATGAAAATATTTGTTGAAGATTTTTGTTTAGGCATTAGTTAATTGTCAAAAATAATACACTTCATATGGAGACGTAATATGCGCGAGAATGCACTTAAAGTTCCAATCCTAATTCGATCGTCATGATCTCGGTTTTCCTTTTCTCACCAAACCATTCGGCAAATTCAAAGAGGTGCAGAAGCAACCGGAAGATAATTTATTTTTTCTTCCCAGATTTACTTCTTCGCTATTCCATAAATTACGGATAATAATTTATGAAGACGTTGAGATACAGTTTATTCATTTCTCTCTGAAACTGAAATGAATATATTTCTTTCCAACGGGTATAAAAGAAGAAGATAGTGAAAAAAAGACGATTACGCATTTTAGCCGTGAGGATAGAGTTGATAGAGTGTATCCATTCTTGAATTACAATTGTTCAATTGAATCACTATCATTACTATATTAGACAAGAATTGTCATTTTACTATTGGTGAGTTGTATGAACTAATAATTGGAGTTTATTGGAAGAAATACTACAGTTTGTTTGTATTGAACGTACAACTATTATTATTATTATGCAATAATTTGTAGCTCGGCTATTACAGAGTCTGTGTTCGACGCTATTCGGGATCTGCTGTGGAGACTTTCCCCTGCTTTCAGCGTGAGGTTCAACAGTTTGGAAGCACCCGACCAACTCCACCATTCTAATCGAATTTCCATTCCTAATTTGATAAGCGACTTAAACACAACATATTTGTACCAAACAAATACGTTTTTTTGAGAAAAAAAGACCACAGGATATATCCATTCAGTACCAACACAAAAGGATCTGGATGAGGTTTAAATAATATGGTAGTAAAAAATTTTTAATCATGGAAATTTAATAAATTTTGGTGTAAAAAATTATTTATTGGTAGGTACTGCACAGGCGTTTATCCAATTACATAGTTATCATGCATTTTTAACATTTTTATATACAATAAAATGAGCTATTGTATCATTGTATTTTTATACAATATAATGAATACAATCTATAAAAATTTTGTCAGTATACTTTTGTTATATAATAGAACTATATTTGATTTAGGTATTCTAATTTGATAAATACATATCCATTCTTATTTCTTATGTTCGTAAATAAAACTGGGTAATAACTTTTATCATTTAAAATTATAAAATTTTGTTACTAAACCTATTAAAAGAAATTTACTGTACGTGAATGTATGTGGGTGTGTGTATTATGTCCCCTTACATATCTAAACGCGTGGATAAATTAAGAGCAAATTTTGTACACGGTTTATATCGATCAGGAAACAAACACTGTGGGGCTTAGGCACGACTACCACGACCAGGGAGTGGGGCGAAATGTTTTTAACACGGCCAATATTTGAGCCGAATAAATATTTTTCGTGGCAAATGAGATTGATAGTGTTTCTCCCGATGATATTTGTTTATAATTTCAACCCCTTTTGGCACGGGAGTGAAACTCCCTTGGGGGTGGGGATGGAATGCCGTTTCATAAAAATAACGCGAAAACAAGCGAGATTACAATCGAATCAGGGGTTATGGATGTCACTGAGTTTAATTATGCCATTCAACTTGTCGGTTAAGTTGCACTTCTCTCCTATTAGTGGGGATGGAAGGGGAAAACAACGTTCCACGTACAATCTGAAACACCTGGAGAAATTTCGACGTATTTTTCGTGGTGTATTTTATTTCGCTAAAGGCTTTTAGATTATCGAGAGTATTTTTGTGTCTCTTAAGTGACCGGTATTACTCTTCACTCTCTTAAGGTATTGGGAGTATTTCCTAAGTTCTTGTGATACCGAGAGCTTTTCTGACACTCTTAAATTACATTAAGAAAATTTGACTGGCTGAGGGAACGGGGATTATAATTAAATCTCTTATGGTAGATAAATTATAAGTTTGAATGTATTGTGGTACGGAGTATATTTTAAATCTCTTAAGGTATTGAGTATTTTTGACGCCCTTAAGGTAATAAGAGTATATATATATTTATATATATGTATATATATTAGCCATCTCTAAAGGCACGGGGGGGGGGGGATCCGATAAAAATTAGCACATCTTGTGCATAGGTAGGTTCAATGACTTCTAGACTAATAGATTAAAAAAAATGAAATACTTTTTTGAGATTATATTGATGAAACCAGGTCAAAGATACCACCCTGATAGTAATAAATAAATTACATGAAAAGTAAATAATAATTTGTTACAAAACATATGAGAAATCTTAAAATCTCGTGATTATGTCCTTCGTAGGTTTCGTAAAACTTTTTTTTTTTAAAAAAAAGTTATGATTGAAATTTAAGAAGTTGGCAAAATCATTACTGATTCCTAACTGATTTGGAAAGTATTTTATAAACCTAAAGTTTAGAGGTGTATTTATGCATCATTGAATTGAACTCGTATAGATTTTATTTGAGTTAATATTCGGTACGTCTGTAAAGCTTCAGTGGGCCTGGTGATGAGCTGCGATCCGGGATTAGCACCGATCGATCGTAAGGATACAGCTGAGCTGATAAACTAAGAAAAAGCGACAGCTTCAATCCAGAGCCGCGCGTGCAGCCGCCGTTAATAACTTCCTCTCAAAACTCTTCAACTTCGTTCCTTCAATGAAGTCGTTAATTTTACAATTTGGGCGTACAGTATCAACAATTTATCTGAAACTTCTTGAAGAGTGCTTTTAAGACCCATCCATCGCTGAGATTGTTCCCTTGCCTAAGAACATTCATTAGCGGGGCACAAAGTATTACACGATTGTAAGCAATAAACAGGCCTTGTAAATCTCTTATTTCTCAATCTAGTCCCGTTAATCAGCAACAGATGGTTTTAAGACGTTCTAATAAATGAAAACTAACAGGAAAATTTTGATTTGTCTGAATTTAGTGTGTTATTGGGATTTATCTTGTAACATCAGTTTGTTAAAAATTATAACAATTTTTATAACCCCGTTCTTAGGAAACTAACTGTCCCCTTTCAACTTACTATTTTCATGACGGCAAGGAAATTATCACGGAACTAGTTTTATAATATTTAATATGAAAGGCAGGTAGGATATTATTATGGAAAATGTGAATGATAGACTTTCAATACGAAAGGCAAAGTCCCTTTATTTATTTCTTACAGACAACTTAATATCAAAATGTACGGCATCAATTTAAACTTTAAATAGGTCAATTCACACGCCACTTCCCACTTTGTTTTTCTTTTGAAATATCACTACACTTCAACGCATTATCTTGAGGCACATTGGATTAAAAATCGGTCTAGTAGAAATTGTAGGAACTGTTGCGTGTTTCATGTCCTGTTCTCACTAAATGAATGAAATATAGATTGTATTTCGGTCTTTTATTTCCTGGCTCGCGCAGTATCATCTTTTTTTATCGCAGTCAAGCCAACTATTTACCGATTTTTTCCAGTCTCCTTTGTACCGGCTCCAAAACATTTATGTTCTATTTTCCCCTGAGGTATCGCACTAAATTACTCCATTTTTCTTTCATAAATACACAAATGTTGTATTTGCGCGCTCTTAAAAATTCCCATTATATTTTACAACATCCATGTAATTAAACATAGGAATCCTGTTGGTATGAGAAAAACTCAACCTTACTTAGATGAATTCCCAAATACTTCCAACCAATATCCTGGGGAATGCAATCTTCCGCCTTGTTGAATATTAATTATGAATTCTCTTCTCAATATACAAGTTAATTTCCTATTAAAATGAAAATTATACTACTTCTCTGAAAATTAATAATAAGGAAAAAATTTAAGCAAATACAGAGAAAATATTTTGCGGTTGTGTTTCTCTAGGCTCTTCGTTTTTTAGTTTTCTTAGCACCTGAAGAAAGGAACAAGGTTTCCAGAAACGCTATGCGGTATTTATATTATGGTAACTTATTTATGAAAAATCAAAATCACCCCGTTGTGGTGCCAATCAGTGTGATAAACAGAATAATCGTACGTATTTAAACAATTCATTAAAGGAACTATATCTATTGATGATTTGGGAAATGAAAAGATTACTAACAAGTCAAATTTTAAATATAGAAAAATTTATTACTATTTAAATTTAAATAGTTTTTATGCAACAAATTTTATACATGAATGCCACGGATTTAATGAGATTCTTTAAACCTTCAGGTTCGCTTTTAGGGCCTCTAAATGTAATAAGAACCGCAAAGAAATAAACAAATTCATTACAAAATATTGAAATGAATTTACTTGAATATTACGTTTTAGAAATCTGAAGAAATCTGACGGTCATTAATATTATACCAGGTTTTCAATAGATTTTTGTACATACCAGACATCGGAGCAGCTCTCTATCACAGTAATCATTCACATCACCAATTATTTTAAATTTTGAGATTAAATCACAAATTATTTAAATGACTTTAATTCAACAGGCCATAGTTCTACACTTTCTATACAACCCAAGTCAGCATACGCGATTAACTGCCTCAAACACCACAGACAGTCCTCAGTTGATTTCCAAATATTTCCGTGAACAGTAATAATGTCGACAGCAAGGAAAATGGAATTACACTTTCCAAATATCAGTTCGATTAACTCTCGATTAATTGTACCAGTGAAATCAGATACACAACATCCAGTACAACTTTTCCTACACAACTTATACTTGTCTCCTTTAATCTCAAACGCCAACAGCCTTAGTAACTGTGTTTTACTCGTCGACTTTTACTTGCAGACTCATTAATATAGTTTATAAGCAACCCTAACAAGGAGTCCTCACTGTCTGACTTCCACGGACAAATTTTTTTTCCGAACTTCCCGTAAAGGAGGCTATGCCCAACCTTCTCTGGTTAGCTTGTATCGCAGACTCTACTCTTCATCAAAGCTTTCAACATTACACATTGCCGACAATAATACGTCTGAAACACTCCACATTCTTACGCAATGCTGACTGTTGCCTATAATAACCGGGCCACAATATTACGCTGACAATACAAACATTTAATAATTTATAAAATCCTTTCATTAAATATATTGGTGATCATTACAATATCATCACTTCTTTTTGCCTGTATTTAGCAATTCTTTTCTTGTTATTAATTTACTATTTATTACGTGTTTTATTAAAATTGTGTTTCATTCCTCAGTTTTTTATTTCATTTACGTTAGTTTTTTTATTAGTTTTTTTAATATTATTTTCCTTGAGTTCGTTTGATATATCTGTGAGTTTGTGGATGTATGTGTGTGGAAATAGGGCAATTACAGAACCTTGTGGTGAACCTGAACTCCGCTACTAAGTATCACATAACTTGGCAAAGTGATATAAAATATCTCGGCTCGGTGCAAAACTTAAAATATATCCGTGTTTTATTAACTTGTCATTATAATTCTTTATTCAGTAAAGCATAAAACGTTTTTTCGATAGCTAATACGATCGCATTATTCTTCCTGCCTCACCAGTTTCGTGGTTATAGCCCCGAAATATCGGAAGTAGCAGACTTTCGCAAGGAAACTCATCTCCAAAACATGCTGACACAAGACAAGACTCTTGGATTCTAGCAGTGGACGAAATTATTCCGATAACAGGTCTAATAACTTACATGCGTCTCGTTTATGTATAAATCGTTTTTACTTATGTATTTATCTACTTCAATTTTTTCTCATTTAATAAAAATGCCTCTTTTTGTATTATTTTCATTTGCATCTTTATTTTTGATGTTATCTTAAATGTTAGATGTATTTGTTCCTCATTTATTACCCATTTTTTTCTTTATTGTTGAATTTATCTATATATGATATTGTTTTTGTCCTATTTCGTAAGTCAAGTACTATTGGGATAAATAAATATAAATGTAGTGACACGTCTACTTTATATTTGGTATACTCACGATTATCACAGATTTTCAATTCCCAGGTAAATTATTCATCGAGTATACAGAACTACCTCGTTTATGGTTTATATTTAACTAAGTAATATTGGACTGTATTTAATAAATTAATAACAATTATAAAAAAACTTTTGAACAGTCTCAATTTTTTTAAACCTTCAGAACGTTTTCGACATAATATCATAATGATTCTGTAGATTGAAACACATATGAGCATATAAATTAAATATTAAATTTAGTAAGTTTAAAACCTAATTATAAATGTAATACATACATGTTAAAGCATTAAACTATGCTTTTAAATTCGACGAAACAAAAATTATCCACAAAAATACAACATGAACAAAAAGTAGGTTTACTGAGGCAATTTACGTTAATTTACATAGTTTTAAGATAAGAAATTATAAAAACTGAGGTTCACTCCGCTATAGTAATTAAACTGACCAAATTTCATTGAAAATCTTCGACTTCGATGTACAGTAACTTATAGTATTTGGCCACTGTCTAGCTATTCATTATATTGTATTCGATTTTATTACGACGTGGTGTATTTGTTTCCCTAAGCAAACACAGAAACAGCTAGTTCAACGAAGCCACATCTACATGTTGAACCAGACGAATAACAGGCATTACTTTATTACCTTATGACAATATTTTTCATATAAAATCTTTCAAGTGTGTTATTGTAACTAAAGATGTCTTAACTTAATTAAAACAAATCTGTTATTAAAGGTAAGGTCAAACCTAATAATTTAATATTAACACATATAACGCACAATTCCTGAATGGTTATGACATAATGTCGAAAGCTTTCTGAAGTTTTTAAAATAAATCGGAGACTGTGCAGAAGGTTTATAATTTGTGTATGAATATCGAGGATTTTCGTTTAAATGATTCAAGTGTTTATCTAGTGAACAGTTAGATCTGATTCTCCGCTTGTACAGGACAACCTTTTAAGTAACTAAATCCTTTTTGACGCTCGATCGAATGAATATTTTTCTTTGCTTTTCACGCTCATTCTGCCTCCGGGAAAAATGAAATCATTTTTCAGATCTGCTCAGAATCCGTTCTCTTTTCAAAGCCCGTGCCACAGTTAACTGTTGATCCTCCGAATATTTCAGAGTCTTTGAATTTTCAGCTTTACTCCCGCAATTGGCTAAAACAGTTAAAACAAAAACAGTGATAGACGACCAGTTAAATTCATTGTTCTTCGATATCTAACACCGATAACTCCAGCACTCGATCTTCGTCTTGACTTTTGAATTAAATATCTAGGAACATTTCAAGGAAAAAATCGGTATAGAAACATAATAAAACGAAGTACTAGTTTTATTAAGCATTAATCAATGGCATTAAATTAAATAAAGAAGATTCGGGAAAGATGTGAAATAAATTAACAACTAATACATTTACTTAAAAATCGCTAAGCGAAACTTCGTTTTGTCTTAAGGCAAAACTCAAATCATTAATCCACCTCTTACTTAAAATGAATTTGTTGTAACAAAAGAATTCAGTCTTTATATTTTAGAAATAAGATAAATGAGAGGGAAAAGAAAATGTAAAATAGACAAAACCAAAAAACATTATGAGAAATGGTTTGGTTCCTAATAACGAATCAAAACTTGGAACTTACGTTGAATATATACAGTTGAAATCTGTAACTGGTCTGTAATAGACATAAATACAGTCACAGCAAACCCCTCGGAAGAGCGTGGGACAAGTACCAAGAGCCCAACCTACCTGATGCGGGTTTTTCTAGGCTTTTCCCTGCATAACAATTAGACGAATTGCCCTACCTTTCCGCATCCCCCCTTTCAGTCACTTTCCTATGCTATAAGAGGGGAGTTGTCACCACGTGGATTACCCTATACATAGCCTGTCTTCACCTTCTTCTTCCTCTTCTTCATCCGGAGAAACGGAGAACACGAAGAACCTGTGAGAGCTGTTCTCTCGCAGACAGGACCTTTCTTGAGAGACGGAGTGGGCTACCTTTGGGGATGCCTTTTCCTCTCACCGTTTTTGAACTAAGGTTTCCATTTTATTCCATTATTCCTCATTTGAGTAAATAGGATACGTCAATTCATAATATTACAATATAATATTTGAATGCTACAATTATAAATAATTAGAAGTTAATATAAAAATACTAAAATTCGGTAACACAAATTTCTCTGTCAAACATAAGTAAAATATATTAATAATCTCAAAAACAATCATTCTTTAACTATGTGAGGGATATAATATAATATTTACAGTTCTAATAAAAAGTTCAATACGTACTAGTAAATAATTAATTATTTGAGATTTAACTATAATAAAATATAGAATTACACATCACACAAGAATAAACACAAAACTTGACACACGCACACTAGGTGGAAAGACAAACGACGGACAAGTCACTTCACCGAACTGAGCGACGAGGAATCTACAAACTCCAGGCCGTACATGAAACAAACAAACAAAACAGCAGAAAACACCAAAAGAGACTAAGCAAGAAATAAGTAGTTATTATTAGCAACACATTGTACAATTTTGCAGTTTTTTAAAAAAATTAATTATTAGGGGAACGATCAAGAAACTCCTGCACTGAGTCTTTCAGTAGAATATTTTTACATTGAATCCCAAAAGTTTTGTAGCTATTATTGTTCTTAACATCTGGAGGAAGACTATTGTATTAAACTATCCCTGAATGGTGAATACTTCTCTGCTAGAGAGGAAGGCAATGCTTGTCCGATCTTAGACCTGAGCGATTTCTAGTCTCATAATCGTGAGACTCGCCCCATTCGTTTAAAAAATATTCATGTTCCGCTTAACAAATTTTGCGTCCCCACAGCAAACCCCTCTTCCTCCATAAAAAGGGCGTGGGACGAGTACCAAATGTCCGACCTACCTCATGTACGTATTTCTAGGGTTTACCCTGCATCACATTTATACGAATTGTCGGTAGGATCATTAACCTATAGCCCGGGGCCCCAGTTAATCCTTGGCTACCTTCCGCATCCACCTTTCAACTCCCTTCCTATGCTATTAAAGGGGAGTTACCATCATGTGGATTAGCCTCATGTAGCCTGTTACCCTAAAATAAAAATATATCGATAATATATATATATATATATATATATATATATATATATATAATAAATATATCGATTACGAATAAAGGTGCAATAATACCAGTGGTCATACGTATCTATGAAATCACAGGCTAGCCATGTGTGGGAAGATCATGGAGAAATCAAATAGACTCGCCTGCCAAATCGGATGACGATAGAAGATAAAGTCCGTAGGTGCGTAGTCATGTTGTGTAACTGAATTTCTACAAGACGGACAGGTATCATATGGGAAACCCAGATTTAAATTATATTTGGAAAATAACAGTTCTTTTTAATTATTTTATATAGTCACATCAACGACATCTTAGTTGCATTTAATTGTCAGGGAACTAATTTTATGGGTGTTTCTCCGTATACAAGCACACATACAACATGAATACCGTCAACGGGATTCGAACCCGTCTCTGTGTCACGCTGACCGCACCTCACCGCAAATATTTTATTTCTGCCTGGCGTTGCTCGGGTTGTCATATATCTATAGCCCCGGATTTGACTCCAATTCGGTTAATTTAGCGGGGTTTTTTTATGTAACACACCTCGAATCCTATCCCGAAATGTAATCCCCTCCCATTCCTAAAGGGGTAGAAATTATACACGCAGAACCTGTAGAGAAATATAATGAATTTCATTGATCAGCAAAATATTTATTTGACGTAAATATCGGCCGATTAACGCGTTCGTAAATTACCATCCCCACTCGTGAGGGTTAAATTGCAAGTTGAATGTCACAATTAATCTCAGCGACATCCTTGTATACCAATCTCGGTTGTTTGTGCGTTATTCTTATGTCATTCAACTCAAACTCAAACCCATAAGGGTGCTCTCCTCCCAAGCCGATAGAAGTTGAAATTATACACAAACAACATCGGTAGAAATAAAGTCAATGTCATTGACTCCGAAAAATATTTATTCCACACAAACATCGACCGATTAACATGTTTGAAAATTTCCACCCCCGCAAATCCCTCCTTGTGGAAGTTAAACGGTAAGTCGAATGATATAAATCAACTCAGTAACATCCATAACCCCGGGTTCTTCTCCTATCTCGATTGTTTTTGCGTTATTTTTATGTAATGCAACTCCACCACCACCCGTAAGGGAGCTCCCCTCCCAATCCCAAAAGGGGTTTCAATTATAAACGGAGAACATGAAGAAATATTTTTATGAATCTGATTGACCCAGAAATATATTTATACGATGCAAAAATCGGCTTGTTAACATGTTTTAAAATTTATACCCCCGGCCACGACAGCCCAACCCCTCCAGCCCCAGCGCGTTTCCCAGATTCTCATACATAAACATACCGACATAAACACGATTTAACTCGAATCAGGGTTGATTTTGCGTTATTTTCTTGTAACTCCTCTCCACCCCACCTCCACCCCCAAACGTGCACCAACGCTGCCAATCTCACCTAGACACCTAAATGTGCTCACGACTCATGCCGAAATGGATTGACCTCATTGACCCCGATAAAGTTTCTTTCGACGAATACATAGGCCGTTTTAACCTGTTGGAAATTTTTCACCCCCGATACTGTGGTGTAAACAAAAAGTTGAATATCATAATTAAACTCAGTAACAACCATAACCTTAGATTCGACTTCCATATCTGCCGGTTCGCGATATTTATATGTAACGATGCACAACACCTACCTCTATGGATGCTCCCGTCCTATGAAAGGGGTTGAAATTATATACAAACTGCATCCAGAAAAAACTAATAAATTCAATGACTCCGAATAATAATTATTCGTAGCAAATATCTACGGTTTTTACCTGTTTTTTTAATTTACAACCCCGGCAACCCTCACATATATGGGAGATAGTTATGTCTGAACCCCACAGTTTTCCCTCCTTTTAAGAACATGTATACCAAGTTTTGTTGCAATTTGCCCGCGTACTTAAATGTTTATAAGTAATATACAAACATGCCTCCATTTTTATTACATAGACAGCTGAGTGCAAGTGTATTTTTTTATATTTTCCCGGCAAAGAAGTTAATTCTACAGTAACCTCATGGTCGACACGTGATTTAACTGGCATAAAGACCATCACATTCTGTATTAATAACTCCTTGAAAGAACAAATCCAAAATACGCCAATAGCAGGTAACTGTCAATTTAAATCCAGATGATGAACAAGTATAATTTCACCTATTATCCTGAATTTTATGTTCCCAAAAATGTGAAAATTTATTTCGGCCATACTGACTGCTCCATATGTTCATTTATTGCAAGTCATCTGCTCTCTGCCTCTATTTCCTATCCAAATGACTTAATTATTTTGATTATGTCACATCTCAGAAAACTAAATTTTCACAAATTTCTATCTATGCGAATAGATAAATGATGTTATTTAATAAATGAATTTTTAATGTGAACTGTAATATTGATATCCACAAGTATTTTGTAACAAAAAATACTTGTTCATTCTTCCTGTTCATTTCTGTAATTTGTCTGTGATACTATTTGTGAGTATGCAAGCTATACTTATAGTTTTAGTTTAAGTTGACTTGTCCTATATCTATGAACATATATGTATGAACTGCAGATTCATTATTTAAATTCACCAATTTTTACTGTAACTGTGACAAAAATAAGTTTGATGCTAAAAATTAATCTGTTTTAGATTCAAAATTTGGGTAGTCTTTTAAATAATTGGATAGAAAAGAGGGTCATATATATTATTTAAACACAGTAAATTGAATTAACCTAATCTCAAAATTTGGTTCACAGTTGACATAAATATTTATATTATGTTTGCAATTCAGAAGTTTGTTTATCACAATTAGTCCCAAATTTGGAAACATATAATTTTTCACACTGTAAAGAACTGCTGAAGGTAGCTCAGTAATAGAAAAAAATTATATATATGTAAATTTAAAAGGTTCTTCCCAAATATGGAATTTTTATATGCGGAAGGATAGAGAAAGGTAGCCAAGGGTTAACTGGGCCCCCCAGGCTATAGTTTAGGATCCTACCCTGCATTCACCTAAAAGTGATGCAGGACAAACCCTAGAAAACCGGCATCATTAGGTCGGGCATTGGGTACTTTTCCCACACTCTTCCGATGGCGGGAGAGTGGTTAGCTGCGAGAGTAAATAATTTTTTTTATAAATATATTTTTTTTACACTACAACCCGGGTCTTTGATATCGCCTACAAGAAAGTTACCCCGAGATTAGAGCACTCAGCGGCGGACGGGGACTATCTCCGAATACCGCGAGACGATGGTCCCGGACGCAGACAGCAATAAAAACTGGAGTGTGCGTGTTTTCGAGCTGAGACGAGTATGACGAACTTCTGCAACACGACACCCACACGTCAAGATCATTCGATTTAATTAAATAATTTGAGTCTCATGTAAATGCCCTGAAAAAAGTAAATGACACTAAATAAATAAATAATTCAATTTTTTTTAAAACTTGTGTGATCAAATAATAATTAACCTCCACATTTTTATTATTGCAACATCAACGGTCATTCCGAAGGTAAATAAACTCATTATAATACACGTGCACATTTTTCGCTATACGATTGCACACACAAGGCACTTGTATTAACTATTGACCTATTATTTGATTGTCAGATGCAATAGTCTGCCCACTACTTACTTGGCAAAGAGCACTGAACAGAAAGTTACTTTATTGGCTAGCCGAACTGTGTTAAATCAAAATATGTTTATTCAAAGTGAAGGACTTTTTGCATTCAAGTTTACCGTTATGTTTCATACAAGAATATTTGTGTAATCACTAAAAAAGAACTAGTTTGTCATAAAATAAAATATATGTGTATTTAATATTGAGAACCCTTTCACTTAATTTGTCAATAAATATAGCATTAAATTGTCTCAATGTGTACAACATTTGGAAATGAAACATCAAATTTTATTTAGTAGAAGATTTGGTTTGTATTTCTGAAGTATTTATGGCTATTTAATGACTGAATATATACTCGTACCATGAACTCTGGGTTGCCATTTTGCTATATTATCTGAGGAACCGTCGTCGGTATTTGCCGTGGAGATGTGAGACTTGCATGTCTCTGCAATATTTCTGTTCTCGAGAAGGATGGAATATGTGGTTAGACAATATGTATCGCATCTCAGTCTTCCTCGAGTTAACGCTGGTTCAGGATGACGCGTTTGAAAGACATGATTCGTCTTTCAGTCTTTTGGTTTCTTTAAAAGTGGGGACCAGCCCCGCGCCCGCTGGTCCCTGCATGGCGGCCAACCAGATCTACCGCCGCCTCTGCTTTCGTCGGCACAGACCGCCGGGCTAGCCCCGACGTCTTGCTCCCGTTCCGCACACGGGGATCCATTCCACACGAGGAGCAAGACCAAGGTTGGATTACCGTCCCCAGGGGACCTTCGCCCAAGACCTCGGCCTCATCCCCTCCGGTGGAATGGGCTCCGAGCTCTGGAGCGACCCCTTTATATACCCACTAAAACAATACTTAGCTCGTTTCCACGGTTTCCAGCCACGAGCAGATGACTGCTGCCTCACAGATAATATTTACCGAAAAAGTCATTCGTATTTTTATGGTATGGTATATGAGCTGCATTACACATGACTATGATGTGAACATAAAATATTTTTCCGGAAAATAATTCTGTGCAGAAACCGGATACATAAATTTATCTGTCGCATTCAAATTGTATATAATAAAATATGTCAAAGATAACTGTCAGAGACGTTATAATTTTGATAAACAAGGATTAATTGATTTTTTCCGAATTTCTCAGTTTTTTCGTCATTTATTATATTTGTATTATAAATTGAAATTATTTATGCATATCTTCATATATATATATATATATATATATAAATGGAAGTGTGGGTTCCGCATACACTCTTAAACATATGGGGCAATTTCATGCAAACGTGTTACAATTATAAAAACCATACGATGGATATAAGGTTACCCGAGTAATTAATTATGTTAGCCCAGAAATGGAATTAATTCAACAGTGATGTCTTGGTCAGCGCGTGTGAACAAAACCTTTGACCATTAACCTGACAGAAATGTAATCGAGTCGAGAATTCTCCTGGTACATTTAATAAGCTCGGTACCATACACGTAAGAGTCTAAAAACCTCGGTGAATTAAAAGTATACGCAGTACTGTAATGGAGTCAAGAAAACTTGCGATAACTAAAAGATTTGTAAGAATTGTCTATACCGTAAGTGAATTATACATACGATTCCTTAAGACAGGTAAAAATACTCAAGGATCCTAAAGGAATTAAAAATTACTCCTGTATCTTAAGGCAATCTTGATACTCCCTGTAAAACTTTAATTAGTCAAAATACTCAAGCTATGTAAAGACATTCCAAAAAAATCCCAACCTCTTAATAAAGAAAAATTTACTCTCGGTATGTTAAGGATGCCAAAAATACTGACGAAGCAATAAATATTCACAATACTCAAAAAGAAACAAATTATAAACATAATTATATTTTATGGGGGTGTCAACTAATCTACCTGATCTGAAAAAAAAATATTCCCCTTGCCTAAACGGAGTAAAAAATTATACCAGTACGTAAAAAGATGCGCGGAAAAATACTCCCGGAACGTTAATGGAGTCATGAATACTCCAGGAATATTAAATGAATCAAATATAATACCAAAACAAAAAACGAATAAAAATAATACTGATAACTTTTGGCTGTGAAAAATACTGCCGTTAACATATAGAAGACAAAAATAATCGTGGTTCGTTCAGGGATAAAAATACTTCTAATACTTAAGGATCCATTAAAAAATACTCCCCAGTGTATTATGTATTTAAATATTGTAATTACAAATATTACCGATACCATAAGGGTATCACAAATAGTCTGGGTACCTTGAGGGAGTCAAAATACTCTCGGTACAATAAGTCAAGGATAACCCCCATACGATAAGTGAGTCAAAAATACTCGCAGTACACCTCAAGGAAGTCAATAATGCTACCGCAGCCTTAAAAGAGTCAGAATTCTCCTGACTTGTTTAATGTGAAAAAAAAATACTCCAGCTACCCTAAGGAAGTTATAAATACTCCCAGTTTTATAACTGAATAAAATAATGTCGTTACTCAAGGAAGTAAAAAACAGTACCGGGATACTATGAGAATCAAAAATTATACAGGTAGGTATAGAGATGGGGGTCAAGACTACTTCTATGTATATTAAGAGAGTTGCAAATATTTGCGGGTTTTATTTCCGCCTTCATGAAAAATTGCGCACATTAAAAATAAGAAAATACGTAAACTTTAACAGAATAAAACGGGTATCTCTCTCTCTCTCTCTCTCTATATATATATATATATATATATATATATATAAGATGTTTTCTTTCAGCAATTTTTTTCGAAGGAAAAACCTGCGAGGGATATTCTCTCGCAGGCAGAACCTTTTAGAAGAGATACGAAGGGGCTACCTTTGGGTATGCCTTTTCCTCTCCGTTTTTGAACTAAGGTTCCCACAAGCCGAGGCACCTCGGCCTGTTTTGAGAGGTGTATGTTCCGGGGTCGCAGACCTTGGGCATACGGTAAGAGTTGTCCGCTATTCCTATTGGAATAGTCGGCCAGCTGCCTCCTAAACTGGTCGAGGCACGGAGAAGGGAATGCTGTGTCCCCTATGCTATTAAAGGGGAGTTGCCCAATGTGGATCACCCTCATGTAGCCTGTTACCCTTAAAAAAAAATTCACATCTTTATGAATTATTAATTAATTATATTGTTAGCTTAGAGAATGACACAATCGTATTTTGCGCCCCCTAAAACTTTTCATTCGTCGCTATTAATTTCGGATTAAAATGTCCATAAAATGTCACACCTTCGACCCCCACCTACCCACGTATAGGTCCGAGGGATGATATATCGAATTAGATATTAAGAAACATGTGTACAAATTTCCTAAAATTTGCAGTCTACGTCTAAGATTGTACGGTGAACTTTGTTTCACCTTCTTCTACCCCCACTAGTAAGGGTTGATTAATTGATTTTATTAGCCTACTGGCTATTTTTACATGTTTGCATACAATATACTTAGAAAGACCATGAAGTTGAGGCGACCCTAAACAAATCAATAAAAAAAATATTTTTTCTATTGATTTATCACTTAACAATATGCACTAATTAAATATAATTTTGCACTGTATTTGATGTATATTTTTATTTTACAGAAAACCATATTCATATCATAAATGTCAAATTTTTACTCGGAGTCCTTGTACACTTTTATACCCTGTTAATTTCGTCAGTATATTTTGTTTTAATTATCGTTTAAATACATAAATATTTCGATACAACTTTATGTTTTTACATAAATTAGTCTACATTTTGAATTCTTCATTAAATTTACTTTTTGTGCGGTACTTTTTTTCCTCAACGTTATTTTAATGTCCTGTGATTCTCTAGAACTACCTCCTACGTATTTATCTTGTTAGTACAATATTCGAGGTAACATCCAATCAATTATTTATTATATAAATATACATACACTATTGAGTCATGGCATTTTCCGCCAGTCACAAGTCAGTCAAATATGAAATGTAAAGGCAATCGAGCGGTCAAAGACAATCACGTCGAAGTGCAGTATCTCTGATCGAGAAATTATCTTTGGCATGCAACACGTGATTTTATCATTTTTCATATGTTTTATATAATTAAAAATAATTAAATAGCATTAACATCATGTGCTTGGACACTGTTTACTTAGTTACGATAGTACGAAGTGGGACCATTTTTCATTATAATATGCGAAGAAAGATTGTATTTTAACAGGTATTGGAGTATTATCGCCGACGAATTACCTCTGGTTATGTCATCTGCGAAAGAGGAATTGAAATTAAATCATGGACGATGAGTGAAGAATGATGACGTCAGAGTGACGTCAATCGAGCCTAGCTGGAAACTTGACCAGCAGTCCAGACGAAATCTCGTGAGATCAATCCCGAAACCTTGAGTGCTGTAGTATCTGGTATCGTTAAACAAAACAATAAACAATATAAGCTGGGAATTCTGTTTGGTTGTTAAGCGTTATGAACCCTGATAAGTTACACCCATGTGTGCCATGAGAATACGAGGGTGTGATGTTCTGCTTTATAAAACAGATTTAAAAGTGAATATTGGTGTATGATGAATTTTGCGGGGCATTAAATAGGTAAAGACGTAACTAATATTGTAAATTCAGATTTTTTTGTTTCTAATATTGTGTTGGCATTCACTAATTAAGTATTATTTATCCACCACATTATAGTACACTCATTGTCTGATAAGAATGAACTTCGGTACTGTTCACATTGTTTCTACATTTTGCGTCTCCGAAAACTTTTCATTGGTCGCTAATATTTACCAAATTAAAATGTCCATAAAATCCCTGCCGCCACCACTCCTATCGTTCATTGTCATTAGAGGTTGAAATTGGGCTTTGACCATTTCGAGAATGGCACAATCTAACTGAGCGAGGACGAAACTATTCAATGACCGCTAATAATTTCTGATTTAGAATATTGTTAAATGCCACCCTTTCTATTCAAAACCCCTGTAAGTGATAGAGGTATTTAATGGAAAAAACACTTTGTTTGGGATCGTATGAAAGATGTGAGCAAAATTTGGTAGAGTTTGGTCCACGTTTCTGAGATTTTACACGGTCCTTTGTTTTACTCCCTTCCACCTCAAATTGTAGGGGCTGAACTATAACTTAACCGGCAAGGATAAGATAATAAATATACTCAGAGACTCCCATAACCCCGGATTAGACCACAATCTCGGTTATTTTACTTAAAACGTAAGGGTGCTCCCATCTTATGGCGAAAGGTACACCAAATGCATCTGGAGAAACACTATCAATTTTACAGAATAATATATTTTTGCACGTTATAAAATTTCCACCCCAGTCCACACCCCTAGGGGTGGTAGTCGTGTCTTATCCCCACAGTTTTTGTTTCCAGTACGAAAGGAACACGTGAAACAAATTTTGCCTAATTTTCTGTACGAATGCGGAACACATACACACGCACACAAACTAACATTCCATTTTATTTACTAGACTAACTGAGTGCCCAGCGATGCCCATCTTATATACCCTTAATATGGATTTGACTCCAATTTCAGTTGCTTATCCGTTATTTTTATGGAAAGCATTACAACCCCACCATTAAGGGTGCTCCCCTCCCAAGCCCGAAAGGGGTTGAAATTAAACACAGAGAACATGTAGAAAAGTTTTTTGAATGTCATTGATCCCGAAATATATTTAATCGACAAAAAAACGGCCAGTTAACATGTTTGAAAATTTCAACGCCCTCTCACATCCGCCTAGACCCTCCATACCCTGCTCACACACACGCGTTGCCCAAATTGCCATAAATAAACTCAGTTACATATATAACCCTTATTTGACTCGAATCTCGGTTGTTTTTGCATTAATTTTATGAATCGTCTCTCCATCCTAACCAATAAACGTGCTACCCTTCCATACTGATAGTATACGCAAACAACATTGCTAGAAATACTAAAAAATCTAATTAAGCCTGAAAAATATTTATTCAACGCAAATATCGGCAGTGTTTGCATGTTTCAAAATTCCTTCCCCGTCCCTGTTTGTTAAAATGGCAAGTTGAATGACATAAAAGTTGAGTGACATCCATAACCCTGGATTTGACTGCTATCTCGGTTGTATTCTCGTTATTTTCTTGTAACGCCTTTCCATTAAGGGTGTTCCTTTCCCCTACTGTGAGGGGTTAAAATTTTACTCAGATAACTTCAGTAGATCCACTTCCAATATCTTTGACACCGAAAAATATTTATACGACTCAAATATCAGTCGTTTTAGTACGTTTGAATATTCCTTCCCCGTCCATCCCCGCTTTTGGTGTTTGTAGGCATGTCTCACCCCACAGTGTTTGTTTCCTGGCCACTAAGAACACGTGTACGAAATTGGGTTAGTATTATGTCTGTGGGTGTATATTTTTATGGGAAATATATATCAAAAAATAAACACATACATACGTACACTCTGTTTTATTTTGCCCGGGTTGTCCTAGATCCATAACCCTCAATTTGATTCCAATATCGGTTGCTTTTGCTTAATTTTTATGTAAGTCCACTCCCAACTCTAAATGTACTCCCTCCTATGCCGAAAAGGGTTGTATTTATAGAAAATCAACATCAGGCAAAACACTTTCCATATCACCGACTCCAAAAAAGTTTTAATCGACGCAAATAGCGGCTGTTTTAGATATTTGATAAATTGCACCCTCGTCCACCCCTTTCGGTGTGCTGTTTTTTTACTGTTGAAGAATATTCACGGTCCCCTCTTTAAGGTGTATGACCATAGCCTTTATGAATATAACCATATATGCTCCAGAAAACTTAAAGAAGTCTTGGTGGAGTCTAACGTTCGTAGTATTGTATAAATGAATGCAAAAAAAAAACGAAATACGTCAACTCTTCAATAGAAGCCAACCGAATAAAGAAAACGTTTTCGTAAGATTTTTTATGACTACACATTTTAATAGATTTACTAATTAAATTATTTAGTTATAACTTTTAACTAAATATTTTTGTAACTGTTATACACCGATTGAGGATCATAATGACTGTATTTTTTTTAAGTTAAACGCTGAGAACTATCGTGTCTAATTATTATAACAGTATATACGTGTTGGTAGATCATATTATATTGGCGAAATTTTAGTTCCTAAAACAACATCAATAAATAAATTAACTTGTATAAAATAATTGCAAAAAATAACGAATTTACGCCAACTCTTGAATGGAAAAATATCAATTTTGTACAAATTCTCGACGGTTCTCACTTGAAATTATTTCCTTAGTCTTTACACATTTACAATCAAATATGTGAAATTATAATTACATACACACACAACCAAAATTTTCAAGAATCTTAGTCGAAGAAATTCGTCTGTTTTAGCACTTTTAAAATCAGATCTGTAATGATCAATTTGCCATCATTCTATGTCTCCCCCAGTGTGTATTGCAAGATATAATTGGACAAAATCTTGGTCCGTGATCCTGTTAAATATGAAAAGTCAAGTTATGTAAAAGATGATTAGTTTAACGAATTGTATCTGTCACATTGATTTTTATTATCATTCAATGTGCTATGCTGGAGATAATTATACTTTTTTTTCAACAAAATATTTCCGCTTTATTTCATTACGAAAAAAGGAAATATTTCCGCTCTTGTGCGTAGTAACGTGTCTCTATCTCTCTCTCGCGTGACGTCATGGTCTCTTGGCGCGCCAAGAATTTAACACAAATTGATCACAGTTTTTAATTATAATTCTTTACACATTTATGCTACAAGTTTCTCACCCCCTCAGTACCGTTTCTCGTCGTTTGAAGAATATGTGTACCAATTTTTGTTGCAATATGTCTACACGTTTAAATATGTATTGTAATAATTAACTATTATAATTACAAATGGCTGACCTTAACAAATGAAAGAACACAAAATTTTATTACTTTCTTTATATGGGAATCAATAATGGTGTCTAAATAAAAAGATTATTAAGGAAAAAACTACAAACAATATTTATTAACAATTCTAAAACACAAAATATTTGGGATCTCAGGGTCTTAAACTGGGTTTGATAAATGGCTGAATTTATACAATCAAAATTACATTTACCTTTTACGGAAGTTAATGCGTCTGAAGCATAGACGAAATTTGTTGTAGAAGAAATAATACTACAGATTGAATTTAAACAGTTTTAAATTTATCAAGAATTAACGATCTCATTTTATCGATATTTAAATAATTAAAGAACGATCTGACTTTTATCTTTTAAAAGTGATTTACAAATGATTTCATATTATTTCTCTACTTACGGCCGCCCAGGTCTCATTTTACGTTTTTCGTGCACAAAATTTGGGGATATCACTGATTCTAGTACTCACAGACTCTAAATGTCAACAAATACTAATTGGCGTAGTTTGTTAGTTGGTCTAACACAAATTGGTAGGTTCTCGATGCTTTACTCCAACCTGGATTTGCAGATCTCGTAACTTTAGTTGAAAAGGTCCTTCATTGGTTTGTCTATGGCCAGCATGATGAATTTTCGCTCGACCACCGAATACAACATTAGTTGCACTCTCTCCTTCCCGACTGAAGATTGCTTTACTTTTTATTAACTGGAAGCATGTTTGTAACTGGACCACATTCTTTCGTTCTGGCTGCTTAACTATAAAGCTTTCGAACTGTTCGCTGTCCGCTGCCCAACTGTAAAACTTCGTCTCCTAGATTTTGAGCGCGTAAACTCTCTCAACTGCCCAACAATGTTTTCTTTGCTCGCCGGATTGTTGCGGCGTCCGCTCTGTATCCACTAATAATGAGTCCTCTACAATCCAACTTTCCAATTAGAACAATGTCTTAATTACCAATTACTACAGTATAGACATTAACGTAAATATATTCTCACATACAAATATACACCCTTTTTTATATAAATAGATATTACTATAGCAATATTGCGGAAATCTTCAAGAAAATTTCATAATTGAATACTTTAAAAGTTATGAAATTGTTTTCATTTTGCAAATTGTGACATAAAAAATTTGTGGATACAGCACAAGCTTATCACTTATATTGTACGTTTGTAACCATGATTAATCAACACAAACAAAATCACTTTAGTTGCTAAATTAATTATTTGAGACGTTATGTTGAAGAACATTACATACTCACGTAATTGAATCATACTTACACCAAATACCGAATACTACAACATGGTGCAACGAATAACTTTTTATTTAATATGTATCAATGAGGATAACAGCGCTCACTCTATATATTGTAAGAACATTAGAAGCTTTCAATCAAATCTCAGTCATATATGCCATGAAATTGAATTAAAGGATCAGTTGGAAAAATCTCGGCCAGACTGGAAATATTAAACATGTGGAGCCAATTCTACCAAACTTTGTACACATGTTATTTAATATCAGTAACAAACACTGTTAGGATTCAACATTCCTAGCACCTATAGGTATGTGGTTGGAAGGGGTGGAATTTACAAAACTCTCCAAATCGATAATTATTAACACTCTTTCGGAGTTACTATGAAATAGCAATTCACGAAGCTGTTGATGCTTAATTTCAACCCCTGATAACAGTGAAGGGGAAAACCCGTAGGGCTGGGGTGGAGATGTTGTACATAAAAATAATACTTAAATGAAAGGTTTTAAAGGTTTTGGTGTCTATTCTGAGGTTATGGAAGTCGAATTTAATTTGAAGATTCACAATAAAGGCCATGCTGTAGTTTACACACTACGTGTATGGGTAGCGGAGGTTGGGGTTAAAGAACGTGTGGATGGCATTCACCATCCTCAAAACGTCCCCTGTCCATAATTCCGGACAATAGGAACTATCCCTTTGTTCTTCCAACACCTGTTCCTTTGTTTGGCTAACGGAACTTCCCTCAGGTCAACTCCGTCCCCAGTCTATCCCGTACCTGCGGATCGCACGGATCGCAGTTCTTCCTGGTCCAGCGACTAGAGGCGACCTTCGCAGAAGTGCTGAATAAAACGTTAATATCCAGTTGTGTGTTTGAGTTATTGCTGCCGTACCACATGGCCGAACTCCGAACACGTGTATGACGGATCTAGTATCCCACAAACGTTTAAAATTAAAATAGGAAAGAGAATTTTTTTAATAGGGTTCCGATATTATTTTAGTCTCTCTTAGCCTGGGTTATGGAATTCGCTGAGTTTAATTATCACATTCAACCTGGTCGTAGCCAACTTATTCAGTGTGTATGAATGGGGCACGGGGGAGTAACAAATTTCCATGAGAGAATACTTTTTATTCTCTAAGGATACCGGTATTATTTTAGACTCTCTTACAGTACCAGTAGTATTTCTGACTTCTTAAGGTACTTTGATTATTTTTTATTGTAATAAGATCCCGGGAATGATTTTTCAATCTCTTAGGGTAACGATAATATTTTTGACTCTTTCAAGGTATTAGGAAAACTTCCGACTCTTTTAGGGTTCGCGAATATTTATCTCAAGTCCCCAGGAGAATGTTTCACTCTCTAAGGGCAGCGTAATTGATTTTGCTTTTCTTAGATTACCAAGAACATTTTTACTCTTTTAGGGTACCGCAGTACGAAATATAGGTTTTTATATATTTTTTTAAGTTTCTGTGTTCATTTAAGGTTCATAGAGATATCACCCGGTTATTATGTAATTAAGATTGAGTTGGGATATGTAGCGTTAAAATATAAATTTTCACAAACAGATACTCTCGATGTCGGTACAATCATGTGTTGACTAAGTGGTTAGTGTCGAATTAATTACTTTTCCGGGATAATAGAAATAAATGCCCGAGCAACGATCCCAAATAGTTCATAATAAAATGTAGTAAACCTTTTGACTGTGCTTAATGTTTATGTCGCACAAAAATAGGAATAATTATTTCCATAAGAAAATGACACAGAAAAATATCTTATTAGTGGCAATGTTCCCTTTAGCCAGCGGTCCAATTCTCAGAAATTTCTAGGTGGAAGTGGCTTCACCGGGTAAAACAACAGCTCTGTAATACTCTTACCTTCAGGGTTCTATTTTGGGTGGGGTTTCTTAAATGAAAAGATTGATTTACTTATTATAATAATTTAGTAATCAAGATGAGACACATAAAATTCAATTTATACCAAAAATAACATAATTAAAAAAGATTTCGTAGGGTGAACCTAAACATGGCAAAAATTGAAACTAATGATATTAATAAATTGAATTATTGATTAACAGTATAAATTGAGTAACCTGGCATTATGATACTTGTATTTGGGTTATTCAAACGATACCGTGTCGTGTTGGTTGCGTTGGTAGTGTCCGAAGCTTGTACTGGGACACTCGAGTACATCTCGATGGCGTCAGTTGATCTGTGAGCACTCCCACAATTTTATCAGGACATGTTGGATTCTTCTGAGTCGAGTCTGGTCACCGACCGATCAAGCCGATTTCGCTCTCTTGCAATCTCCAAAACTCCTCCGGCATATGTTTTTAATTATCCATGCCCGTCAGCTCAATATATTTAAGCTTCGGGAATTCAATTTTCCACGCCTAATAAGTTTGGCGTCCTTAGGAGCTGTCACCCTTATTAAAGTATTTTGTGGACAAGAGGGTCTTCTTTTCACTGAGACGATTCGAGACCATCAACCGAGTCCGCCATCTGGACAAACAAAGGCCTTCCGTTCACAATAGCGCGTTTTTAACTACAGGTTCATTACAGCCCATTCACAATAGAAATTAATTTATTCAAAACTAATAAAGCCTTATAATTACAAAATGTATACATTATGCCCCGACTAGCCACTCATGAAAATACAGGGATTACTGTGACGAAACTAGACCCGGGAAAACGAATTTAAAACAAAGTGTTCTATGCAAACATGAAATGTAGAAATTTGATTAACACCCACGCAGCGACGTCCCTCGCAGCTGGTCATAGACACCTTCGCAATCTCCGGTGGAGTCTCTCTGCGATGAAGAATTCAACGGCCAAGTCCGAAACAGAACGATTGCTCCTAACCACAGACTGAAAGATCTTCATGCTTCAACCCCTAGCGACCTGTGTCCAACTGGTTTCTTATTGGTGTTTTTGTAATTTCTTGGACAAATCACGGGCCCGAGACGATCTGACGTCGTAAATTTGTTCTTGTTATACTGCTGACGTCAGCAAGAAGTTGAACCTCTCTGCAGTAGACTATTTTCAGTCCGGAAAACCCCTCGGCTTTTCAAACAATGGGGGTATTGTTAAAACCCCCGGGCAGGTGCCGTATTTTGAGCGCCCGTGCTCTGACCGGACGACCTGGACGACCTCCCCCCGGCCCCTTCCTCAATCCTCAATCCTGACCGATGAGTGAGCAGGAATAAAGACTGACACCAAACGACATTTTCCGTTGATGGTGAAGTATCAGCGAACACATGGTTGCTCACGCGATTAAAAAAAACGAACTAAAATATCAGCGGAAAATAATTGATAACACGCCAATCCTCAATAAGAACGCGCTATAAAGAATCAAAACTACATGTTTTAAAATAATTGAGTTGATGAAATGTACTACACTTAATTGGTTGTACAATCTTTCTAATTATAAAGATTATCAAAATTTTTCATTGACCATTAATTATTTCTAAATATATAAATGTATTTAGAAATTTATCACAGCAACTGAAATTTGGATGCATCACGTTGATGCTTTGTGTGGAAACTTAATGGAAAATCGTCTGCATCAATATGCCCAAATTTTTAACTTTCTGGTTCTACTTATGAGAAATCTATGTTCATAACATTTTGTGATATTCATGAAATTACGTAACAGCATATCGTTTAAGCACTCACAACTTTAGTTATGGATGCATGCTATATGGAAAGAAATTTTTTTAAGGCCATATCCATCGCATGAAGCCCATATCTCCCTTGAGGTTGTTCCACATCCTTCGTATAGTCGATATTTAGCACCATTTGTGTTTTTTATTTCCCCCAATGGGTAAGAAAGGCTTTTGGAGGAAAGTGTTTAACCGTTATAATTAAAAATAGTACATTCGATTCATTGATACTTCAAGTCATATTATTGTTAAATGTTGTAATGAATAAAGAGTAAGTTAGAATTTTATATTTAGTTAATTTTATATTCGTGATTATGAATTTTCATATTACAATATAACAACTCACTTTAGTGACAATAGTTGCTTTACCGGAAAATTTTTGAATGACGTAAATTATGTCCTAAATATTTATAACTTAAATTTCATACTATATGGTTCCACTTACTAACTGTTACAAATAAAATTTTGTCTTGGACTCGGGTCGAGTCGGTTATTCCGTTGACCGGCTGCTGCTTTCTTCCAGTGCGGGCAGATATAAGAATGACAAAATGCGTCGTTCCTGTAAATCGACTCCAACAAATCTTACGCGAAATAGTCCTAAATCTTCAACCCTATCTCACTCTTTTCTTATAACTTAAATTTCTTACTATCTGGTTCCACTTACTAACTCTGTGTTACAATTTACAAAATTTCATCTCCCTACATCAGTCCAATTCTATGGCTTACTTTACTTCCTATTATTAACTCTCATATCTCTAATCCACATTCAAAACTTGCTAACATATCTCTCTCATCTCAGTAGCTGTCTGTTTCACTTCCTTTTATACATTAACATGAATTTATAATTACACTACTCCATAACTGTTAGGATGTCCTCGCTGCTCCTGTTGTCCAATATTATTGAGATTAATCTTATGTTTTGTTTTGGCCCCCGTCATCAAGTATCTCAACGCTAAAATCATTTGGACGATTCAAATTCCATTTCTATATAGTGTAACGTAATAATTTTGTATTGAATAAATTATTTAATAAAAATTATCAATTTGATTACTAAATTTGAAAATCAACTTATACTAGATTATTAAAATTCAAATTTTTAGGGCGATTAGCTCAAGGCAGTATTATTTAGTTCATTATAAAACAATTGATGATCTTTACATTATAAATAAAAAATATAAAGTGTCAGTATAATATCATCAATTGTTTTATTAATTCAAAACAGACCTTACATAAAACTATTATTTAGTTAAACTCAAAGGGGTCGTGAATCGTGGACTGCGTTCGCGCAGCAAAATCTTCTTCAAACGCATCTCGATGCGAAAATTTTTCTCTCGTTGGCCAGAAGCATGATGAAGGACTCAGGTGGCCCAGGGATGATTCTGGAAGTGGTCTTCGGATCCATTTGAAGCTCTTTTGTCTCATGGTATATTTCTTTTATTTCCATGGTTAACATTTCCATCGGTGGACGCTAGCTAAGAGCAGTACAGAACTTTCTGAAACCGTAATGTACGTCCTTGTTATTCTTAGTGCCCCTTTCGTTTGTACTGACTCCAGTTTGTTTTTTGAGTGGCTGTTTTTCATCCCTTCCGCCCACACTGGGGATCCGTACAGCATTTGTGACTGGATGATACTAATCATCAATCTTATTTTTGCCTCATTTGTCCTATTTACATTCGGTATAATGTGTGCCAATGACGCTGCTATTCTCTAAGCTTTGTCGCTGTACTTGTAATGTGTGCCGAAAAGATCAACTTGTGATCCAGTTCCACCCCAAGGTAGCAGATGCTTTTTTTGCACTCAACCTTTTCGGTTACAATTTGGAATGAATTACTCATCTAGGTTGCTGTCTATTCTCTAACCTTCCTCTCCGACTCTTTCTCTAAGATGTGATAAAATACTAACCCTCACGAGTTCGCGTCTTCACCGAGTAAGACAATTCCTTTCCCAACCACAAGGATGAAAACCAAATCACCTGATCCCTGTCCGCCAATCAATTTAAAATATTTAACTCCACTATGCCCAGTACTGAGTTGAGGAGGTTGGTGCCCTTCGGATATTTCAGAGTTATCGTCCGCTCAATGGAGCTCTCAAAAGCGAGCCTTCTAATCCCTTCGAATTGTGTTTTGCCGTGTCCGCATCCGCCTGAATGTTATGATCATAAATTCCAATGTCCGACTTGGCGTCTAGCTTTTGCACAAATAATTGGGTTACGTGCTTGTTCGCTACAATAGAAAATGTACATTACTCGTTGACATGTATGAAGCGATCAGTTCTGCTACTTGGCTACTATACCTTTCTTTCCTGTTTCAACAATGGTTCAAAATTATCCAGTCGACTGAAAGATACACGATAAAAAAAACTTTATATCCAAATGCTGCTATCCATATCCCAAAGTAGTACCGCGTAAATATTCCCTTCAATTGAATAAGAGTTGTGTTGGTGTAGATAATTAAAAATGATGTTTACGAATAAGTCTAGCAAATACCAGATGACTAGTTGTTGCGATATAAAAATTATAAACGATCCGTTAATATCATCCTGCGTATATATAGGATTAATCTTTTTTTTATTTTTATGTATATTTGTGGAATGTAATTTAAATCAATAAGTGGGAGATGTAAATTATAAACCAGTTTTGTGAACTGAAAAGCTGAACTAAGCAAATATTAATTTCCTGTCAAAATATTTTCCAACCGACGCGTTCGGCGGAACTGTTATTCGACAGCTGACGAAAGAATTAACGCTGGCTGGCAGTTTCCCGGGAGCCGGGTGCTGCAGCTCGCTTTCTTTCGTAAGTTTGCTTGTAGAA
Source organism: Zhengitettix transpicula (assembly GCA_037074705.1). Lineage (NCBI taxonomy): Eukaryota > Metazoa > Arthropoda > Insecta > Orthoptera > Tetrigidae > Zhengitettix > Zhengitettix transpicula. Next base: position 198,501,021 of record CM073591.1, on the reverse strand, counting down.
CGAGCCCGGACGTCCGTAGCAGGTAAATTGACCTAGCCCCAACCAATCAAGCATGCTGAATCTCCACTTAGAGACCCTCCACTCAACTGCCCAGCCAGCTCAAGTGCTTGCAGGGAACACGTTCTTTAAGTGCCACACAACGGTCTGGAAATCTATACCAAATTCGAAACGTGAAGTTTAAGGTTGGTTCCCGCTGCCCAATCTTATTTGTAACTTAATAGATAAATATTTTTTTTAACAATTGTGCCTTCGTTAACATTAGTGAAATAAGAAAATTAGATCATTAACTAATCATTTTATAAGAGTGTAAGATAATACTGGTAATACTGAATGAAAGCCAGGCTTGGAAGTATAAATAAAACATAAAACAGCAATAATTAAAAACCTAGATCGTCTTCAGGTACAGATTAGACACTTTTCTAATTTACTTACAAATATAATTCCAAATACAAGTGATTCAAGTTGTAAGGATGCCAGACAAGGAAAATGTGTTATGCAAAATGGATAAGAATGAAATTTTATTACCAGAAGACAGACTCATTGGTATTTCTAAAAAACTCTATGTATTTTAATGGCGTCTGGAAGGCGACAAAGAGTCCGGTGGCGGTGGATTTCACAGACACCAAAATTAAGTGATTAGTGGAGGGTGTTTGAGAGTTTACAACACCCTAGCTGGAATTCTCGTAAACGTGGAATAAAAATTGTATGTTTAGGCCATGAAATGCGTTGAAGTTTGAGAAATTTAGTCACGCCTTTTCCGCGCAACTAAATCCAGGTAAATAAATACTCTGATTGGCGGAGAGAGGTTTACAAGTTATGACTAGAGACGTAGCTAAATCCATGATGGAAGAATAATGGTGAAGCAGTGCGCAGATCCACGCCACGCCTCCTCTGCGCATGACGTCATCTGGGAGGCAAGCCTATGCCTTTGCCTATGTGAAGTGCGAAATTCGGAAAAAAATTCCGCACGTGGAGATGTCTTTTCTTTCATTGTACAAATATGTTAATAGTTATTTTGTCTCTTGCCATCTGATTTTACCGTTCTTTTCATTTTTTTACGTAATAAAAGATTAGCTTCAGAAAACGGGCATCAGTGAACGGCCATGACCATACAATAATGCAGAAACTACTTATTTTGTTGTTAACAATTAATTTCTATTATCACAACTGACCAATATTGTGTATTTTAGTATTATATAATTTTCTTCCTATTAATACTTTAATGTAATAGTTTTTTCAGATGAGGTAGGAAGAGGAAATTTAAAAAAACAGGAATTCAGTTAGAGCTTACCGGATATAATTTATTTTACACTAGATTTTTTTTTAATTTTGGCTTTTAATTTTCTTCTCAAGTTAAATTCACTCATTTTTTTGTTCAATTCCCTCGTCCCAATATACATTCTGGTTCGGGCTAGAGCAAGGGCAATATTCAGAAGAAAATGGATATTACTTACTATTAATGTTTCCTCAGCCAATTGATTGAATATATGCACATTATTGGAAAAATAAGTTTCATACAAAGTATTTGAAAACATCCTACATATTTCTTGATAGTTATACCAAATCTTCAGTGGTATATTTAAGTTTTCCCAATTAAATGAATTGGTGCCAATCAGCTGATATCCATCATTCCCCAAATACGATAAATAATGTAACCTACAAGTTTCTTTAGTCATTTTTTCTTCCAACCTTACGGGGTTGGGCCTTGAAATGTTTTGTTCAGAGTCAACATCTTCATCAATTTAACGTTCATCAAAAGAAGTATTCCTTATATGCCTATTGAATCCTTTCCTCAATTCTATTCTCATTTAAAATATTTTTTTACACATTTTGGGACACTTTTGTTTTAACATGTATCAGTATCCCAAGGGGTGTCCATTGCATTTCTGTAAATTTCTTCTCGAACGTCTTCTAGCGATGACAGTGAACGTCATCGAAACGTCGCGAATACAATTGTTTACTCGGTTTGAAGCCTGAGAAGACTTTATTCATTCTCTACACCGAGAATGACTACACTCTTTATGTATTTATTTATGTATTTCTCTATTTTTGTCCCACAAAGCGGGTTGATCAAGAATTAAATTTATAAGTAGTTGTACATCCTCCGTGATGATAATGGGAAAGATATAAGCACAAAAATATTTTACTTAAAGAACTCAAATGATGAACGAGGAAAAATGTAGACTAGAGGAATGGGGCCGGGTAGATGTGATGCGCTCTATAGCTTAATCACACCCTAGGCTGATGCACATGAACCTGGTCCTGGACGACTGTCTGACTGTCAGCTGCCGGATGAACGACAACGGTCTAGTGTGAAACGTCTCATAAGTTTTTAAACCTTTCTGTAGTGAATCTGATGTCGTTTAGCCGATTGTTGGGTAAATGTGAAACGAGCCTCGAGCCCCGATTGTTTCCGATTGATTTAATGATTCTTTAATACTGGTATAACATTTGTGTCATAATTAAGTTCTTCTAAAAGAAGACGACGAATTCAATCTACATCTTGAATATTATTCAAGTTGTAAACATTTTTACTCATTTTCCACAATTTCCACAAATAGAAAAACGAAATGTTGTAATCAAAAACCCAAATATAGTATCCACTTATGACAATAAAAATTCAAGTATGAAAACCAAAATATTTGAAAAAATTTACGTCTGATTGAAAATAATGAATAAGAAAGATAGTACATCAGACAAAAAAGTGATAATATAAATACCACATAACGTTTCTGGGATCCTTGTTCCTTTCGTCAGGTGCGAAGAAGAGCATAGACCAACACAACTGCACTTGTCAATTGACAAAACTCAAAAGCTTTTGACAAGTGCATCCTTCCAATGCAGCACCCGGCCACCGGGAAACTGCCAGCCAGCGCTAATTCTTTCGTCAGCTGTCGAATTACCGTTCCGCCGAACGCGTCGGTTGGAAAATATTTTGACAGGAAATTAATTTTACAAGTGCAGTTGTGTCGCTCTAGGCTCTTCTTCGCAACCTGACGAAAGGGACGTGGATCCAAGAAACGTTATGTGGTATTTGTATTATCACTTTTTTGTCTGAATTGGCTACATTTCTTATTCAGAAATATTTGAAACTAATTAATCGTCAATGATGATCAAAAGAAGAATATTATCACTCCGTACTATGCGGCAAGGACGAGAAAAATACTAACGTTAGTGGTCGCAGTAGGTCTACTGGACTGAAGATACGCTACTTTCTTATTCAAAACTCATTTTCCTAGAAACTATGGTAGCTTTTGGATTGAGGCCGTGGAAAAATATTGTAAACACATTACTCTATTATGTCATAAAAGTTCATCCCTGTATCTGGCCTGGCTCCGGAGTTAACAAAGAAATTAAATTCCTTAGGTCCCCTGGACCTAGCCGGACTAACGGAGGGTTAAGACAGTGCCTGTGAATTATTTAAGTACCTACAAATATCATTAAGTTCTTTCTGTATGATGAGATGAACATTAACAATGTAGACCGTTGGACAGTAATCGTCGGTTGCGGCCTGTTCGGACTTTCGGAAGATATGTGAACACATTTCTCATAAATGTGACAATCACTGGGCGGCTTGGAAATTGGGAATCCATCAAGTGGAACTGGCAACAATATTGAGGCATGAGTTGAGCATTGAATGGATTGTTATGAATTTGGAAGAAAACCTTTCATATTATCCAAACACGAAAAGCAGTCTTACGATTGATCTCTAAACGCAAACTGAACTGCACACGCCTCTGACGATCACAAATAATACATATCCGCAAATTGTTTGTTCTAGAATGCATACAAAGTTCAATGGGATGCCTCTTTCACATCACGAGTGTTTTTTAAACTTGTTTTAAAATTCCCAACCAATGTAAAAAATGAATAAGAAAGGTAACCCATTAAGACAAAAAAGAGATTATATAAATACCACTAAAAGTTTCTGGGATCCTTGTATCTTTCGTCAGGTGCGAGGAAGAGCCTAGAGCGACACAACTACACTTGTCAGTTGACAAAACTCAAACGCGACGAAAACGCTACGACAATGGGAAAAGCCGAAGGGGTAGCGTAACAATAAGGGAGAAACGAAAGGGACAAGGATCCCAGAAACGTTGTGTTGTATTTATATTATCACTTTTCTTATTCATTATTTTCAATCAGACGTAAATTTTTTCATGTTAAATGCAAAAATATATCATTTCCGACACAATATTGCAGATTACACGAATAAATATTCACTGCTGTAGCAACCACCCTTTACAATTAGACAGTATCACATGATTCACGGCTGCTTATACCGCAGGAGACCTCAACATGTGACAAGGAAAAGTATACGAAGAAGGAAGATAGCCGTCATTGATAATACAGTACCATTGTAACTTATAGTATGTATGGATATGAATTTATTTTATACATTATAGTATAAACCCTGTTGAATAGCGTAATTTATAATGTTCGAAAACCATGTGCTACAATTGAGAAGACATTTTGTAGTTACACTGACAATATTAGACAACGGCATTAAAATCAGTGGAAAAGTGCCCATCATTGAAATATATAAAGTTTTTTAAAATAAGATATTGCTCAGGAAACCAAATGAGTTTTATCAGCAATTTATGAAATGTCACTGGGTAGAAATATGAAAGGCAATAGCGAAAACTGCATAGCATTGGGAATGCTAGTTTGAAGATCACGTGTTGAGACGGGGATCTTGTTGCGGGAAACAATTCGCCAAGCCTATTGCACAAAAAAAAATATGACGTCCGTTCAATGTGGGAGAACGAAATATAAAAACTGGAGGAAAAGATCTCGTGTGTGATATTGTGTTATTTCTTATTTCTCTTACTGTACAGTATCGTAGAGTAGCACGATTCAGTGAGATCGCTGTAGCGTGAGGAGCAATGAGCGGTAACAAAATATTGGGTTCCATAACTTTGGAAGAAGTAGTCGCAGCTGCAAGGAAGGAGTGAAACGGACGCCTTCGCGGCTTAAGCAGACATCGACGGATTGCCGACGTTGCGAGTGACAACTCCGCGACATTACTTTCGTTTCACTTCTTTATAAATATCGATTCAAATGACGATATTGGTCGTGATTTATGTTAGTATTTATTTCGGCAACTCGCACTCGTCAAACATTTCTATATTTCTTTTAGAAATGTGAGTTTATAATTTGTAATTATAATTGTTTTGTGAATAAATAAATATAAATGGTCCCGTGCTAACGTGCCCGAGTACAGAATTGCCGTCTTTTGTTCGAGACCCACTCACTGTAACGAATTTTTTATTGCCTTTGTTTATATTTCTCCTTTACAGAAGTTCTGTTACTGGAATTGTCTGTTGTACAGTTACTACAATATTCGCTCACTGCATAAATTGTAAATTGCCTCGAAGCAGAGGTAATTCAGTACAGTTCACTGATTCTCAACGTGCTTTAACGTGAAATAAACTCCATAAAACTGACATAATACATTAATGTCAACATGCGTTTACTAATATTAACTTTAGAACACGTAGCAAGGTAAAATACCTTAATATTAGAAATGTGTATCAATTTTCCACTTTTGAAAAATTAGACACTTTTACAAAGTATATAGAAATAATTATAAATGTAGCATATTACGCGTCTGTTCATTTCCAGCAGCGTACTGGGATCCGGACGTTACCCAATGCACGTTTTCCCGACAATAATATCCCTAGTGACGTTTCCCCGACAGGTCATTATCCCGATGGGACATTTTCCCGAAAGGTGAGTGTTTACGAAATAAAGCGTAATAGTAATATCGTAGAATACATTGTAAATTAAGTTATTCATTAATGCGTGGAACAATTTCAACCAAACTTGGTACACGTATAACTTAATATCCAGGAACAACCCTGCGGGATGAAGATACCTCTATCACCCCTATGGGTGTGTGTAGAAAGAGGTGGCATTTTCAAAATACAAAATATGCGATAACTGCCTATATTGTCACCAAATAAATAATTTGCGGAATGAAATTCGACACTAAAAGCATCGAGAGTGGCATTATGAACCTGAGGGCCCCGTAAACCCCCACCCACAGGGGTGCTAGAGTTAACTTAATTACGCAGGGTTGTTCGTGGAATTTAAGTGATACGTGCACTAAGTTTTGTTGAAATTGTTCCACGAATTAATAAATAACTTAATTTACAAAGTGTTCTACGAGATTAATATTATGCTTTACTTCGTAAAAACTCACCATTCGGAATACTGACCTGTCGGGAAAACGTCAATCGGGAATGTTTCCTGTCAGGAAGATGTCAATCGGGATAATGTTGTCGGGAAAACGTGAATCGGGCAAGTGTGTGCCGGGATTTTGTACTAGACTCCAGCGAACTGTAAATACTATTGCTTTTTCATAAGTATTTAACATAGTTATCTTAAAAATTAGTGTTGCTTGGGATGAATCGGCAAATATCTTATAACCTCACGAGCCGCTACTGATTTCCACACTGTATAATCTGGCCTGTTGTATGAGGACTAGTTTCAGTAGATCATCCCTTCCCAGCTAAACACAGTTTTGGTTGTAAGCAAACTCATGTAGTGTGCAACCTGATGAAGACATGGAGCCAAAGTGGGACATGACCATCATGCATGCTTTATCCGGTACAGCGTACACCACTTAGGTCAATGTACAACTTGTCCCGGGGTAATTTTGCTTTGGCTACTTTTCGGAAGCAGGAATCATCGTTTACATGAAGCTGTTTCGTTGTATGAACTGAAGTAAGACTGGCATTAATGAATTAATGGAGTTGGGCAAAGATAATTAAAAACTTAAAAATAAAATAATGGCATAACATAGAAGAAATCATTGATACTATTTACAACACTATAATTAATTATCAATCAATGAAGGTATGGAACTGGACGAGTGAAGGACCACGGATGTGACGTCATACCGACCAAGCCCCGTACCTTATACGCCATTGGCCCGAACTAGTAGTCATACCATATTCCTAGGGGCACTTAAAATTCAAAATCGACTACACCAATATAATTATAAAATTAAATTTACTTACAAGTCCGGAGGAATTGTACAGGCACAAATTTACTATATGAAATATCGTTGCGTTAGTGGTTATCACATTTAAAATTAAAAAATTTACGACTGATTGAAAATAATGAATAAGAAAAATTAAGAAAAAAAGTGATCATATAAATACCACACAACGTTTCCCTTTCCTCAGGTGCGAAGAAGAGTCTAGAGCGACACAATTGCACCTGTCAGGCTCTTGAGTTTTGTCAACTGAAAAGTGCAGTTGTGTCGCTATAGGCTATAGTAATTATGGAGTATATAACCTTTTAGTGTACCTTAGGAAGTATTTCCCTAATATTCGTCGTTTTAATAACGATACGAGGAATAATTTTCGTTAGTGTAAAATTCTTCCCATTCGTGTAGTTAGTTCTATCTAGACTTTAAAAATCTTTCTATTGTAGTACAGTCTAGATTATCTATAGGGTTTATTAAACATTATTTTATTGGTTTACTTTAGTAAATACTAATTAGCAACGCATAATCACTACCGGCTGGTTTCTACGTCTGCTATGTATCTTATCATAATTCTCACTAGTATATTTTAAACTTTAAAAAGGCATACTTAAATTTTTTTCCCAAAATTATTGGAATAAGGATGCCATATAATAAAATATGAGATTTATTATCTGTACAGATTCTGAATTGCTGATATTGAATAATTGTTGCGTGTTAGCATTACAAATTTTTTCTCAACGGAGTGAAAAATTTCTTGACAATATCTTCAATGTTCTGGAAAATCTGGAAATTCATGTAAAATAAATTATAAAACTACACTCTAATATAGCTTCAATAGAACGTAAAATTATTATTATTCCTTAGTACGAGTTTCAATAGAATATTATTTTAAAGGAGCTGCACGTACGAATATTTTATGAGAAACATATCTAATTGTTTACAGTTGCATTAAGTAGACTTCAGATTATATACATAAGAAAATGAATATCATAGAACGGTCGATAGAAATTTGTCTTTCAAATATAGATGTAGTAAGTGATTTTCAATTAAATTATCTGACCACGTATGAGACAAAAAATGATAAGACTAAAGCATTTGATAATTAGTGCATGATGTAATAAAGAAACAATGGGAAAGATTACGTACAAACATTCCATAAATATGTTTCCATTGAATGCTATAAATTCGTAACGTAGGCAGTAGTAGGAAAATATCATTGACGAACTCTTCAGTTATCTCACAGGCAGCGAAGATAGAGATCCTCAGGATAAGAAGACCGACAGGTGTCTGTTCACGTGAATGCTTTATAAAGGAGTTTCAATAAGTCAAAATGTACATCTGAGAACAACGCCAGGGGATGAAATCCGGATGGCAGCCCAACAGAACGGGATAAATCTCGCAAAACGTGACATGACAGCCGTAAAGTGGAATTCCAATACACGCACGAATATCAAATATAATATTTTCCAGAAAGGCAGGGAGAATAATTCTTAATAGATATATGTATAGATTATACATATTTATTTGCTCCGTCGGTAATGCATTACGTTATGGGTTATTGAATAATATAGCAGGTGTATAGTAAGTATTTTGTAAATACTTTTGATCTGTATAACATAACTAAAAAACATTCTATTATCATTATAAGACTAAAAGCCAATTATTTAACCTTCAATGATTTTCACTAGTATATTTTAAACTTTAAAAAGGCTTAATAATATCGAGTAGTGTTCTTAACATGTATTAAAACTGCAATATATTTGATACGAAGATGCTTATTAACGTATAGAATTTTTGTGTAGAAACTTTGGATTTATTCTAAAATAAAAATTATTAGGAACAATAAAGAATAAAAAATAATTGTAAATAAAATGTGAAAACATAATTACTTAATTACAAATCCTGGTGGGAATGTTTACATTAATATTTACAATTAAGAACACAAACAATAACATTACATAGGGTAAAAATCGTTAATTATGACTATAAAGCTTGTTACTTAATGATAATAAAGTATAACTACCACTAAAACTATAAACGACATGCTACCATTCTCTGAACTTCTTCAATGTCTTATATACCAAAATAATTTTCGAACACTATTTCCTTATTAAAATATACTTCACTTCACTCAAGTTTATTCATAAAAATCCTATTAGTTTTACAAAAAAAACCTATCATAAGTCTTTTGACTTGTTTTACATTCTGTTGGTAAGATGATAGCACACATTTCCAGGCAGCCAATTCCAACCACAAATACTTCAATTTAGAAATGAATTTTTTTTATAGCAGTTCGCTGTTTCCTGTGTCAAACCTTGCACAAATAATCGCGTTTAGATATTCAAGTAGGACATTTCTCTAAGTCCGTTCTCTATTGTGTGGTCTGAATAGTGCACAAAGTCCAGCCCGCTCCTTCTATTTACCAAAGGCACTAACTCACTTTCCGCAATTCTATAAGATAATTTCATAGAATTATTATAAATTCTTTCCAGTTCCTGAATGTGCTCAATCCTGTACAGATCCCCAAAACCTGCTGTATGCTCAAGAATAGGTCGCACTAAAGTTCAATAGAGTTTCTGGAGCTTCTCTTCGAAACCCTGCGTACGAATTTGAGGGCTATATATCCTTTACCTGCTACTCCGCAATATAGGTTTTTCTTAAACGTTATATCTAAATATTAAGCTTAAATCCGCTGATTGCTCCTAGATGGCGTTAGTGATAATATTAAGCTTCTATGGACATGGCTTTTTTTTGGGGACTTAATCATGTTCAAAAATAGGTTGTGCACATAATCAGCAATTTCATACAAGAAAATACAATATCCTTTGGTAATCAGGTCTAGTTTTTTTTACCAAACAGGAGCATATGCGAGAAGCTCTGGTTTACTGTTTCAATTTGAAGAAATCAGCTGCCGAATCGCATCAAATGCTATGGCGATACAACATGCAGAGATTGGTTTCGTCGATTCAAAGACGCCAATTTTTACCTCAGCGATAACAAATGTAAAAATCGTCACAGTAATTTGAATGACCATCAATTGCAGGCTCTTTTGGGCGAGGACGATACCCAATCGCAAAAAAAAATGCTTCCCCAACATTGGATTGTGACTGACGATGAAAAATGGATATATTTCAAGAATCCTAAACGCAAGAAATCGTCATCGTCAACATCGTCCGCAAGACCAAATCTCTTCGAACAGAAGACGATGCTGTGCGTTTGGTGGGATCAACAGTGTACCATCTACTATGAACTTTTGAAACTTGGTGAAACTGTCAATGTCCACCGCTACCACCAACAACTGATAAAATTGCACCGTGTTCTGCGTGAAGAAAGGCCGTATTATCAGCAAAGACACGATAAGCTGATTTTCCTCCGATACAACGCACCATCGCACACGTCAATAGAGGTCCGAAACTATTTGGAGGCACTCAACTTGGAGGCGGTACCCCATGCTGCTTGTTCACCAGGCCTGGCGCCTTCCGACTACCACCTCACCTGTTTTCGTCGATAGACCTCGCTCTTCGGTTCTTACTAAAATGGCTTGATGAGTGGATTCATTTTTCAAATAGTGATTGATGAGCTACTACGTCTTTTGGCTGTTTAATATCCCTCTAAGTAAGAGTTTTAAATTGAGGTGTATAAATGCCGACAAATCGTTAATACACGCTAGAAGCCTTAAAAGCTCTATAATGCGTCCCTGGGACACTCCGGAAGTTATTTCCACAGGATCGGACAGTTTAAAATATACTCTTTCTTTGAGTTTAATTTCCTTCAGAAAGTCCCGTATCCAGTTCATAAAGCGTGTATGAATCTTCATTACGCTCACTTACAAGCTTATGCGGCACTATGTCCAAAAGGTTTGAATTATCTATTATTATTGCAACGATTTTTCCCCCTTCGTCAAGTTTGTCGCAAAATAATTCGCTTAACGTCTCTAACTTTCGCACCAGTATGTAGGGCGATATCAATGTTAACGATTGAATAGTAATCCATTTTCGTCGCGGAGCTTTTTTAGGTATTCCGATATTAGACGCGTAAAACTTATCGGTCTGTAGTGATCCCGTATATTTAAATCTGAATTACAGTAGCATTTTTTCCAGTCTGAAACTACTGAATTATTGATTGAAATTTGAAAGAGTCGCATTATGTACATCACTCTTTCGATCCCCGATACTCTTAGCGTAAAAACTTCTACTGAAGTACCATCTGGCACGACCAACGAGTGATTTTCTAACAGGTTTACGAGCTTCTCACGCTTTTAACTCAAAATTGCAGCTAATGGTCTGGTGACAACACACTTGCGAAGTATTTTGCAAATGTACTAACTTTGCTTTTATTGTCTAGTATTGGTTTTCTATTCTGGCCCCTGATTGAAGGGGAAATTCCCGCGTCTCCTTTGCGTCTCTTAACCGATTCCAGCCGTTAATTTTGTCAATAAGCAGGTTTTCCAAATATAGATCATAAGCAGTATTTTCCGCAAAGATAAACATTCTGTTAAGTTGTTTAAACTAATGATTACGTTAATCGTTTTCTTTACGCCTGGAGTATGCCTTCCTTACATTTAGCTGTAGTTTTAGAATTCCATCGTTGTAATATTCCGGTTAAGATATTAAAAATTATTTACAACTTCTAACAGAATAATTTTGAATTTCTCTTATCACTCGTAAAGAAATGTACTATATTAAGAGAGTTTCAATATTGAAGGGTTTTATTTGAATTCTCGTGAAACAATTATCAATTCCTTAAAATCCTTCTAACATACATCGTCAATTATAAATCAATCGACATTGGATATAATAATACCGAGAAAACGATTATGTATGCTTCACTCGTTTCTCTTTTGTATGTTACGGCTACTGTCAAAGCCTGTATCACATCTAACGCAGTTTCTTGAAATGTACGACGTGTGACGCACGTATCTTCCCCTTGAATTACTCGTCTAGTAGTAAGAGTTTGTAATTCAATGTAGCCTTCCCTCGGAACAAAGAACGCCTCTCTGTTCAGAATTAGAATAAGCCGAAAGAGATGAGCGCCGCTACAAGGCTTCTCAAGTCTGTAGTTTTCTTTTATTCTTAAGTTTAATATGCAGACATGAAATGAATTATAATGACAATATTAATTCATTTTACTCATTAAATTTAGTGGTCAGCAAATCAAAACTTCGAATGTAAATTATTCCAGATTGAAAACAATACTTTCTTTTCTATATGGATTTTCAATTCAATCAAAATAGAATATCTAAACCGGTTCCAGACAAAATAAAAATTATTTTCTGTTTGGATGATTTCCTTATGTAAGGTTTAACTCCGACCCAAGTCAAAATTCAATGTATGTATTTAATAATATATGGTTGATCAAAAACATGATAATATTACTTATAATCTAGTTTAGACTAACAATAATAAACCATTGTCCTTAGAACCCGGAAAAAATAAACGCTGCCTGGAATAATCTCGGTATAACACTACACCTCACTTTCAATTCGATTATGATTTGATTAGTTGAAGGAAAACACACCACTTCCTATTTTTTTTAAGATTCAGCCTTAATTTATTTTCAAGGGGAGGACTTTCCCAAAAATTATTTCAGTTGTTTATATTCCTTGTAATGTACCTTTTGGAGGCTTATTAATTTACTTTACAATACAATTGGATTTAAAGTATATTTACTCTTTTACAACACAATTTCAGTAAGAATATGTGAAGCTTGAATTTCTAAACACAAGGCGTGGTGGGGCATTAATGACTGTTTCGGTTCTGTGCTGGGATTACTATTTATGCTTTACTGTTTGTTTACCGGGCTATTGTGGCGTCTGCTGATTTGATGGCGACGAAGGCTGTAGGTAACGGACCAGATGGCTCTAGAGGTTCACGTACTCGAGAATCGAATTGTTATTGGTACAATCGTCACCTATCGAACTAAAGAATATCTCATTCTCACTTCTCCGACAAAATAAATTTACAGTGTAATTTTTAGAGGGTGATGCGGAAGGGTAGAGGAAGTGACCGCCAACTTCTGGACGCTCATAATTTATTACGCAACATCTGCCATAAAATTTCATAGCAAAGGAATTGCGGACAGCCAATTAGTTGACAAAGCCAAAAGAAACCTGTCCATAATATTTAATTAACAATTACTCTGTAATATTTTATGTGGATAGGGATTTTTATTCACAATTTTTAAAATAATTAATTTTTTTAAATAATTATTTAACTCTGAAATTATTTAAATGTTTGTCAGTTGAAATTAATGACAATAATTTCGATCTTAGATAATCAAAACAAATAAAACGTAGACAATTTCTGACAGGGCCAAAATACGGTGGTCATATGGCTTTAATAAACCGATTTTTATGGGATTATTTTCAGATAAATTACCACTTGCAGATATGACAGGTCAAAAATTCGCAGATGGCTCGCGTGGACCCTACAATCCCTTGAATTTCCTGGAAAATGGTCACCCAGATGACCTACAGGTTCTCGTAAACAGGACAGCTGCATAATTTCCTCAAAAACTCACTCTCCAAACCCCAATCAACATCCGAAACATGAAAACTAACTTCCTCTCCAAAAATCAACTTCATAAATTACCCAAAAGTAACTGTCTTCCACCCTAACCGTCAACTAAAGAAACTAACTTCCTCTCCAAGACCCAACTTCTTCATAACTTATAACATTTTTTTTTGGCAACAGGCTACATGAGGGTGATCCACATTGGGCAACTCCCCTTTAATAACATAGGAAGGGATTTGAAAGGGAGGATGCGGAAGGGTAGAGGAAGGTAGCCAAGGGTTACAAGGGCCCCCGGGCTATATTTTAAGGATCCTACCCGGCATTCGCCTAAAGAAATGCAGGGAAAACCCTAGAAAAACCTGCATCGGGTAGGTCGGGCATTGGGTACTTGTCCCACGCCCTTCCGATAGCGGGAGAGGAGCTTGCTGTGGGGACGCAGCATTCCCTTCTCCGTGCCTCGACCAGTTTAGGAGGCAGCTGGCCGACAATTCCAATGGGAATAGCGAACAACTCTTACCTTATGCCCAAGGTCTGTGACCCCGGAACATACACCTCTCAAAACAGGCCGAGGTGCCTCGGTTTGTGGGAACCTTAGTTCAAAAACGGAGAGGAAAAGGCATACCCAAAGGTAGCCCCTTCGTATCTCTCCTAAAAGGTTCTGCCTGCCACCGCTACATCACAAATAGACTAATTTATAACATCCGGTAATAACTAACTGTTAACTAAAAATTAACTTCCTCTGCTCCAAAATTCACTGTCCATAAACTAAAAACCAACTTCCTTCCAAAAATATATATTTTTATCTTGTCCGATAAACCGACAATACGGAGACCCTAAGGTGCTTTACTAATTATTTCGCTTTGTTGTGTTACCTTTTGGGCTCCTCGTCTGGAATTCTACGCACACAGAATTCAAATGCAAATAATACAAATTTTATTTTTACATGACGTTATAAAATATCTATGGTTTTTAATTCATATACCACAATTTGCATGAACTCGCGTTTTGCGTGTCGAATTAATTTTTATCAACATTTGTGAACTTGCTGTTCCATATTTACTCGGAGATAACAGTTTAGACTGAAATTCCTAAAATATTATATTATATTAAAACACATCCATGAATTTGTTAATTGCGAGTTGGCTACATGTGATTTTTCAGTTTCATCTGATAAAGTGATCAGTCGCCCGAGTTTAGTATTGTTACGAATTTACCCCTACTGAACATTGTTACAAAAAAAACAGCTTCGAGACAGTTATTATATTACTAATTAATCCTTTAAATGTGAAATAATCATTATTTAACTGCGGTAACATGAACCCTACCAAATTCAGAACTCTAAACGTACAAAGAGTATTCAACTTATTTCATGCCAATTATTTAATAACAAACGCAACTTGGATGCAATATCTCAATATAATTAATCTGCTTATTGAATATTTTTATAATTTCGTTCTGACTTTTATCGTCGTAAAAAGTTTTTGTTGTGGTTTATGGAATAAAACACCGCAGTAAATCACTAAAAGTTATTCCATTCATGATATGCACATATTCTAATAACAATACAATTTTCTGCGTGTGCTCCACGGCCATGCTGTTCTTGACGCCACGTTCCCCGCGTGACCGCTAGGGAATGCTGGGAGACAAGAGGACTGCCATCCCGCGGCAAATTCTAAAAAATACACCAACAGTTTTTATAATCAATGTAAGGATAATGAATAAGAAAGATAGCCAATTCAAACAAAAAAGTGTTAATGTAAATACCACACAACGTTTCTGGGATCCTTGTCCCTTACAGTGCGAATAAGAGCGTAGAGCGACACAACTGCACTTGTCAGTTGACAAAACTCAAAAGCCTTTTTCAATCAGACGTATTTTTTTTTTCATTTTAAATATAAGGACAGTCCAAATTGTATTTATTTTTATGTTTTAAATTATATACCTTTGAATGATTTTCTCGCGGGTTTCCAACTGGGTGGAACATGTTATTAGTGAAGTTTTGACGATTGAATTCTGAAATAGATGATGGTGCCAGTCGTCGAAACTTCAGTGATTATATGTACAAGCCGGTTGAAACCGGAGAGAAATTCATTCATGCAATTTTCCGGGAAAAAACTTTAATATCTATATTTTACTTGTCATCTATGTTGCGACTATCGACGGATTACGAAATTATAATGTTATTTTCCTTATAATACGTAAAAACGAATTTAATTTAATTTATATGTGCATTGCCGAGGATAAAGAGCTCGTTCGGGTAATAATTTTCGACACTTCCGTTTCAAATCAGTAATCAATCGGTCCAAGAACGTTCTTAAAAAACATTAATCGTGATTATACTTTGAGAGTACTCAGAATTAATTTTCACGTTCGTCAGCACACTGGATTCACTGTCGTTCTATGTGCAGGCTGTTGTTGTGGTTCCAAGCTGCTAAAGCCACATAGATTTGGAATACGTCCTTCACATCACGCTGCACTTTTTCTAAAACCTAATTTGTCACGCGATTTGTGATATTCATAACTCAGAGTATATCATCCACCCATTCACAAAATGTGAAAACCATCTCAGCTTTCTCACAAAGAATAACGTGACGGTTTTCTATACGTTACCAAGAGTGTTATTGACTACTTCAATCGGGGCTCTTGGGTGTCCTGCAACACCGATCATAATTTCATTACCTTGAGATATACGGTCCTTAGCGCAGGTTTAGCCATTTACCTTAGTTTATAAGAGTAAGTTACAGTATGGTATAAATTATACAACACGCACAACACAAGAAGTGAAGATGTTGCCGAAGTATCCAGGCGAATGACCCACAGACAGTTATCAGTTCAAATCCTCATGCGTTTATTATTTTTGACAGAGGAAGTACAACAGTTAAGTTACGCATTATTTTTATTAAATTCTGCACTACAATACGAGTACAAGGTGACAAAGACATTCTTACATCGCATTATTTTTCCACGTGGTCACCAAGTCTCTGAAAACAACGGTCCGAGCGTTTGACCAATCGTTCAATTCCTTGACGATAGATCCGCTTCTTGGTCATGGATCCGCTGTTTGAACTGTCTCATCGTTGGAAAATCTCCGCTCCAGATTATCTTTCAGGCCGAAAAATGATAATCGCTGGTATGACGGATGCTCCCATCGAAAACGTTGAAGCAGACTGTAGACGATCTCTGACTGTGGAATGAGCACTGCCTACTGAGATACGCATCGACTCAGCAATTTCCGTGATAGTCACTCTGAGATTGCTGCGAATAAATTTTTTGATTGTCTGGATATTGTCATCTGTGGTCAATGTTTATGGCCTTCCTGCCCGGTGACCAACATTCACGTCTATGCAGTCTTGTTGAAATTGTTGGAACCATTTCACCATGGCTAGACGCAATGTAGCATTTGATCCATATATCGCCAAAATTTCACGCTGAATGTCTTTGCAATTTAGACGTTTTGCCCAAAATAATCGTATTGGCCTGCGAAGTTCACCTTTAGAGTAACTTTCCAGTTTCACTCGCACAGTGCGATGCACCTCTTGTCAGTACCGCAGTAGATTTGCGTGTACGGAAATCCCAGACCATGTACTCTCTTCTAACAATGCACCTCTCTGATTGCGCAGTAGCCTTAGCGTGGGGCGACATCTGTAATTTACTTTTTCAATCACCCTCGTAACTTCGCGACAATCAATTGTTTGTTATAAAAGCGTTTCATCGCTGTATGAAGCTCGACTTTATCCACTTAGAAACGGACAACGCCGATCGTTGCCTACAAACGCCAGTGGGTTGCATATGTTTATAACTTAGAACTGAATCGTTTCAAGAATTTTATTTAACAAAAGTGATTCCCAAAATATATTACTCATGTCATAGTCGCCCGGGATTAGTCTCAATTACAAGTATAATAAGAAAACATAAAATTGGACACGCGGCATTTTAAAGCGTTTGAACATCCCCATAACGGTTCTTTTATGTGAACAGTAAACATTCGTAGCTTGTTTTACTGCAATTCCATGCTATTGTCGGAAGTTTTTTTTTAAGGTTAATGGGTATTACTGCAGGACATCACGGTGGCTATACGAGTTTCGCATTAAACTTGGTGATTTGGAACGGAAAAAGTGTGTATTTGCTCAGTAAGTCACAACCTGATGCGAAGTGACCAGAGGAAACATCTGTAACTGGATTTAATTAACATTCGAACTTAAATTATCCGCATCTTTTTATAAATACATTTATGCATGTACTTTTAAAGAATATTTATTTACGTGGGATACATTTGACTTTTGCACTATCACTATTATTGTTATTATAATATAATTGGATTGTTAAATTCAATAGGTCCTATTTGTTTGAAAAAATTGTTGTAAAAATTCAATTATGCGCTATCTTGTTTTTTTATTAACAATGATTTTATTTCTCAATCCTATTTACTTTTATGCTTCAGAAATAGATTAGTATACTATAAAATAATAATTCTGATAACCTTCGTGTCAGTTGTTGCATACTCGCCGACTTCACTCAGTTGTAAACAGCTGATCGTAAATTTACGTTATTGCATAACTATTAATGAAAAATAACAAAAATTATGAAAATACTTTATTTTATAAGCAAAAAATTCTTCATAACATATTATTATCATTCTGTGACAATAAATTCAATATTAACTTACAAATAATTATTGCTCCGGCATTAATTTTATGTAAACAATTACCCACTTTCTGTACAGACTCTTGTGGGCTAATTTGATTTTATTGTGGCTACCCGGCGTTGCCCGCTTATTTATTTGAATTAATAGGATTTGTTTCAAAACTAACCTCTTGGAAAACATTCCATTTAACCAGCATCAATTTGCGCCAGTGTTCACCCAATTTACGAACCTCCCAGACTTACCCCTCGGCATCTAACTTCAAATATACCAGGATGATGACTGACGAAATTCGGGAATTCTCCTACAACATAAAATATAAATGTCTAAAAATCACGACGAATTAAAACAAAAAATTATTCGCAAACTTAATAACGTCTAAACACACTCCCGGTACCTTAAAAGAGTAAAAAAATACAACCTTCAGCTAAATAGAGACCAAAATATAGCTGGTACCCTAAGAAAATCCCCTTTAGATTAAAAATTAAAAATTTACCTGGTAACTTAAGAGGGTAAAAACTACTCTGGGTAACATTTTGCCAACCACGTCCACCTACACGTGGAGGAACATAAAATTTCATTAACTACGATGGTTAACGGCAGAATTAAACTCAGCGACTCCTATAAGCCTGGAATCGACACTAATACAGTTACTTACGCATTACTTATTACGTAATCCCCTTCCACCACCACCCGTACGGTAAAGATGATTTCATCCCTGGTTTTTTGGAGTTCAAAATAGACACTTAAAAATTCTAGATTGACATTATCAAATTAAGCGATCCCGACAACATTTTATTGAACGCTAATCATAGCCGTTTGGGAATGTTTTTAAATTTCATCCCCTCCACCCCCACCCCCAGAGGCGGTAGGTGTGTATTAATCCCTCAGTATATGTTCCTGAATCGTAAGTAACATGTGTATAAAGTTTGGGTTTGGCAGTAATTGGTCTACGCATTTAAAATTGTAAACGAAAATTTGTTTCATTCCCTTCAATCTCCACTACTATGGGCTGAACTACAACTTAACCACAATGGTAAATGTCAGAATTAAACTCAGTGACTTCCACAACCCCATATTCAATGCATGTCTCATTTGTTTCTTCCTTTCTTTTATGCAAGAGAATTCTCTCGCAGGTGAACCTTCCCAGAGAGCTCTGGCGGAGGCTACATTTGGGGATGCCTTAACATCTCTCTGGTTTTTTGAACTAAGGTTCCCACATGCCGAAGGACCTCGGCCTGTTTTGAGAGGTGTACGTTCCGGGGTTACTGACCTTGGGAATACGGTAAGAGTTGTCCGCTATTCCTATTGGAATAGTCGGCCAGCTGCCTCCTAAGCCGGTCAAGGCACGGCGAGGGGAACGCTGCGACCCTACAGCAAACCTCTCTCCTGCCATCGGAAGGACGTGGGACAAGTACCAAATTCCCAACCTACCTGATGCAGGTTTTTCTAGGGTTTTCCTTACATCACTTTAAGGCGAATTGCCGGGTAGGAGCCGTAAACCATAGCGCGAGGGTCCTAGTTAACCCTTGGTTAACCTTCCTCTACCCGTCCGCATCCCCCCTTTCAAATCCCTTCCTATGCTATGAAAGGGGAGTTGGCACCATGTGGATTATCCTCATGTAGCCTGTCCTTCTAACCCCCCACAAGTAGGGACTGAACTACAACTTAACTGACATAGTGAATGTCAGAATTAAACTAATTGACTTCTATAACTCTGGATTTGAGACCAATCTTGGTTGTTTCGTGTTATTTTTATTGTAACTCCCCTTCACCCCCTCCCTTATAGGTTCTTTAATCGGTTGAAATTCTACACTAAATACATCTCGATAGAAACTATTAATCACATTGACCCCGACAGGTAATTAATCGACGCTAATATTGGCTGTTTTAGCAAGTTCATAAATGTCACCCATAAAGTTTCCTAACGCTTCGAATTCCGGACAGAAACCTTTGGAAGGGTGCGCACAACAATTCAATCGGATAATGATTTAGGAACACATTGGTGACACAATTTTATGTATATAGATAAGAACCAAAACGTCGTCAGTAAATTAATCTTTATTTTTCAAAATACAAGTCACAACAATACAGGAACTTACAACAAAGTGTTTGTATCATTCATCTGTCAATTTAATGAGTCAATCACCACAAAGTTCTACTAATCTATATTATGTATGGAATTATCCGACTTCTACTAAATACCAAGCCCAATTAAAATTTATTAATTTATTGTATTTTTAAAATAGATTTCCTTTACTTTTTATTTATTTGAAGTGCGTTTTAAATGTTTATGTCTACACGAGTTTGTGGGACCCAAAACAAGAGAAAAAACTAGTCTTATAATACGCAGAAATATTTTTGGCGTATACTTTTGTAATACGTCACTTTCTGGCTGAGCGTAACGAGATTTCTTTTGGTATAAGCGAAATGAACACTGTAAATCCTACGCCCCCACAGACAGTAAAATATGTTAATCAAAAAACTCTCGAAATATATCATAAACTACAACATGACCTTTGGGGCAATATTAAACAAAGTTTTCAAAATTTCGGATACGAATGACATACTAATATCTCACCTCCCATCCAGAAAAATATATTATTAATTGCTCACACAATCACACATTCATTTTTATATATAGAGAGAAGATAAAGTGGGTAATGAAAATATTTCACTGGAGTAAAATAATAAAGTTAATTTGAACTTACGTTTTTGAAATACATATCAGTCTCTCACTGCCTCTGCGATTGTAGATTTCTCGCTCAGCTCAGGCTCGAAAAGAATGGAGCAGCTCTCTGCAGCACCTCCGCGCAGTAAAACCTGGTTTCGACAGGGATTGTATATCACCTGCTCACACCAAGCAGGGCCCAAATCAGCAGAACATAAGCGCGCCTCTGCACAGTAGTAGAGCACAGTGGGTCAAGATCGAAACCACGACACGAACTCGATCACACCAAACAGCCTTCGGTCCTTTCTGTTCACGTTGTCCAAAGCACAAATTGCGACTTGAAACTCTATTCAGAACTCGTATCGCTACTTCCACTATACTAAAGCAATACCAACATTGAAAACTGGAATCAGTCAGTGCAATGACTGGGGTTTTATGCAACGATGACGGACACGATCCTTCGAAATCTATTCCACCTAGGCCTACTGTAATAAGGCCAATGTTCCGCTCGTGCTGCCCTAGCGCCTCCGAAAAATTATCCAACCACATCTTGTTATTGCTTAGGTATTGGAAATTAGTCTAGTCTAAATGTCCGAATCAGATGCTGCATGTAATTTGACTTAGAACGTGCCAACAACACAAAAATGGAGGCACGAAGATCATAAAGGTGACTTGTCATCTCTTTGACATTTTGAGAAAAACGCAAAATACTCCTCAGGTTGTGTTACTGGTAAGTCAAGTAACTATATTCTTCGATATTAGCATAAATACCTTAAGTTGGAATTGTTAGTGAGTAATTATGTGGGTCTTTGCAATAAATAAGAGCCAGTTAGAGGCTTTCCCGGTGAATAGAATTTATAAAGACTTCTCGGGTTTCCAGCCTGGAAGAAGATGGAATACCTATCAATCGAAATGTCGCTGTCTACCGAGATAACCCAGGTGGAAAGCCATTCTTCCCAACAAACCAAATTTTAACGTTCGGGAACAAGAAGTCACGTGGTGTTAGGTCTGGTGAATATGGTGAATAAGAAACCTACTTGAATCCCAACCCGTATACTTTCGCCATTGAGCTTGCCGTTGTGTTGTCCTGGTGAAACTGAACTTTCTTGCGCGCCACCCTTGGTCGTTTATCAACGATCCAACAGAGCAAAAGTAATGGCTGTGCCCTTTTCCATTAAATCTTTGAATATTATACACTTAGAAACCCAAAAGACATTGGCCATCACCTTTACAGCTGACAAAAAGGTCTTTGCATTTTTCGGTGCACTTTCACCAGATTTTGTCCATTGTTTTGATTGTTTTTTTGTCTCTGGAGTGTAGTGCTGGGGCCAAGTTTCATCGAAAGTTACGAATGTGCAAAAAACGGCCTTTTGGGTTACGCCTAAACATTGCTAGATTCTCTGTTAAATGTTTTTCCGAATCCGTTTTTGGTTCTATGTCAAAACATCGCGCGCAAAGCTTTTTCATTGAGAATGAAATGACATTGTTCAGTTCAGAAGCCTACGTCATCAGTTTCCTCACGCACTTTTAGTCTGCGATTACAATATAGTGGAGTTCTCGATGTTTTCCCGAGTGGTAACCTCAATTGGGCGGCCGAGGCGAGTTTCATCTTCTGCCCTTTCTGCCACCTTGTTTAAACTCGTCAATCCAGAGGTAATGGTGGTTAATGTGTAGAGTCCGTATGAACTTTGATTTGTACAGATGACCAACCGTTCCAATCAAAATGTTTAATGACAGCGCAAAATTCGATTATTTTCGTTGTCTCCGCCTGACTGCACATCTAACACTACAGAAGGCTGCCAACTATAAACTATGATTGGCATATGTTTAAAACTTTTGGTAATATCTTTGAAAGGATGATGTTTACCAACAAAATGCAGAGCTATGGGAGAAAATATTTGCTCCCAATTCCATTGCATGTAAATAACATCCATATACTGTAATGATTTGACTTTATTACCATATATATAAAAAAACTTTATTACATAAAAAATACATAAAAAAAATTGATTGGGCGCCAGCAGATATATATAATCTTCAAAAAATAACAATAATTAGCTCCGGCTTTGCTAATGAAATACTCCTTCTCTACAATGTAATGTGGGCGGCTGGGTTTCTATTCACAAACAGAGCTTAGTTCCGTACTGTGTAAAAATCTTAAACTTCTGAAGGCACGTTACATTAATGGTGACCCTTACTTTAACTTGTGGCGTCAGCTGACTTGCAGTGGATCACTGGTCTTGTAGCTCCTTCTTCGGTCACCCGCGATGGACGTCTCTCCAAAATATTTGTTCCTTCCAGCTCGCCAAATTTTCCACCCTCTCGCCTCTCTCACTCCACTTTCAGTCCCTCTCTCTGTCTGTCTGCTTTCACCCGGGTTCGGAGTATATATTCTTACTCCGACCCGCCTCCCCCAAACTATGCAAAAAAAGGGACACGTACCCTCGGCTTCTTGGGGCCTCTCGGGCACACGTGCACGTTTAATTAATTCCTTCTCAGGCCCGCGGACAAAGGGCGGCCACTTACCGATGTTATTTCCTACAATACATTTAAAATGGAAGTAGAATAAAAAAAGAATTTTCGCGTTTTTGGATGTGTAGGTGACACGAAAACCAAATGACTTCTGGGATATGAGCTTGACAATAAACCAGCCAATGCCAACAGCTATTTAAATGCAGCGAACTTTGCCAGAGATTAAACTTCACTAAAAATTAACGTAGGTGACATACCTTTTAGTATTATTATTGCATCTACAAGTAGCAACATTAATTCAGACATCAATATTATGTTATTATTACGGTCGCGTTAACATGTATCGTTAATGGAGACCATAAAAAATTTACAATTTAGTTACTTAATATAATTAAAATTATAGTCAAAATATTAAGATGAAAGATCATTATGGATCAGATTGAATCATATAATTTTGATAACGTAATGAAATCTTGATTCCCTTAATGGCTGCAGAATTTCTGCAGAAGTTTTTATCTGAGTAGTTGGCTATTGTCTTCATGCAAATTTCGTTATACTTGTAGTGAAAGATTATAATTATGTTCTCTAACCACTGTTCTATGAAAAACTCTTAAGAAGGCTTTCCTTTCACATGTATTGGTAGAATTCTACGAATTCTGCATATTTACAGGTGAATAGCAGACAAAACAAATAACTGGTTGTGGTTCATATTATATGGATGAATCCGGTCCGTGGGAGTCATAACTAAGGAGTATCGCATCACGTTAGTTTAATTTGAGATTTCTCCAAACTAGTACTAGGAGACAACTTTACTTTCCAATTCTTTCTGGCTCTTAAGCTTCATCAGACAATCTAAATTCATATTTAACCGAAATTAAGGATGCACACTGCACCCACTGCTGGATTCCTGCAAACAGGTAAATTACTGGGCGGTTAATTACTGTGGAATTCGACCGGACTTTGAGTGACACGGACATCCGTCTGCCTATATAAGTTACGGACTCTTAGGTGGAACTATGCGCTCTCTCAACCACACAATCCTCGTTAAGTTTCTAACACAATCTATCTCCGTATTAAAGGTTAATATGCTCTCAGGCGTTGACCATTATTTGCATTCCGTAAATGTTACTAACAGAATGAGCAATACAGAGAGGGTCACTCGCATGGTTAACGGTGAATTTATTTCCCGGGGCTACCAATCACTATTTGCACACGCGCTAACAATAAATTGGCCACAACGACCGAAAACTTGATTGTTACTAATAATTTTCCCAATCTTCGTTGACGGTACAAATTCAGTATTAGATGGGATTATAAAAAAAAAGAATAATTTTCATTGTTCCAATAAAAATCCCGGTAAGAATGTACATTAACTGGTATTCTCAATTCTAGACTACTGAAGCGTTGCTTACAGTATTGTAAATATAAAAATTAATATTAGATTGTAGATTGTAAAAAAAGAATAGAAAAGAAACAAAGAAAAAAATACAAGAAAAAAAATAAAGAGACAGGTTAAAGAGATAACGTGAAAGATCGTCTAGAATACCAGAAAAAAGACGTAGAGATTTACTCCAAGCGATTCTATATAATGGAACAGATGTCACCCTAGGCCGAATTTAACAGGTTTGCCCCCTAATGAGTGTTCGGACTCTGATGCTTACGCGTCTGAGTGTTGTTCTGTCCATGATGACGAATAGAGTTTCTTCCGTAACGTTCGAAACGTTGGAGTTTCTACAACTTTGTCTGATCTTCTCTTTAAACTGCCTCCTTCTTTGTGTTTTTCATGTTTTCTTTACTTTCCTTTTTTCTTCTCTTTGCCTTTTTTTCACTTTTTCTCGCTCACCTTTCTACTCCAAGACAAGGGAATACCCAGATAATCTAAATAATAATGATAATTGGTTACATTTCGAACAACAGTTGTCAGTTTATTAACAAAACACTAAATTCAAATATTAAAGCAATTAATAACCTATCCGGAGACTTAATCGGTAGATGCGACTCAATTACGAATACGCCACATAGAGAAAAAAGTGCGTTCTACACGGAGAAACATTGGAGACGAGCTCTGAACTATCCTTTGAGCTGTGGACTCAAAGGGAAGGGAAGCTTTCCGCTTTTTATGTTCAATAAACAGGTTACATCGGGTGATTCGCGTTTTAGATACTACCTCATAACAAACCATAAAGAGATAGAAATGAAGGCAGAAAATGTTATCCAAATGTTAATTATGGGGTATAATATAATTATTTTGTATTAATCTCCTAAGCTTCATTTTTAAGTTACACAGTGATACGTAATAAGGGTGGGTTGTCCTGACTCTCTATTCTACACGAATATTGACCAGTCGCTGACGATCTAAACTAGGACGTTCAGACCCAATTTACGGCTGACACTCCAGTCTTTTAACACTTTAACTGAAGATAGTCTTGAACATTTAACGAATGCAGCTGTTTCACTTATAGTCGCTCCATGGCCCCAAGCGTCAACAGTCAAAGGTTGTTACAAAGCGTCGTTAACAATATCTTCAGAAACAAATCACTTCTATACCGTGGTGAACAACCTGATTCCATTTTATACCAACTTGGCCCTCTAGCGACTTCAGCGTGATATAGTTAATTTTCCTAAAAAGTCAGGTAATCATATTAATCTATACAGTCATAGTATTTTAAACGTAATATATAAATGGTTGTACAAAATTATTTAACTTAAATTTTCATCACGTAATCAAGTGTAAATACATGCGTTATTTGTGGAAGGTATTAGGAATCAATGAAGCCTGAACGTCGAAAATCCCGTTTGTCTAAGACTGTAGTGAATTTTCAACTGCCACGAAATTATGCCATAAATTTTGCATTGCTTTGCGTAATGTAAATATCAAAGGAAAATTAAAAACTCAAACAATGCACCAATTTTTCGGACATGGCCGCACATCAGCGAACTGGTAAGTCTACAGGAAGCTCTGTTTGCAGGGTACTATAAACTTTGACTAACCCCAATGTGTTTCAACTGAAACGGACCTTATCATCTCTAAATTCTAATCTCTCACCGACCATCTTTCTTCCTCCAGAAGCAGAACCAATACCATCAGTTTTCCAGATACTATTTTAAATTTCTGTCTATCTATGGTAATCTCGCAGATTTCGAGATAAATTCGCCTCGTCCTCAAAAAGGCAGCGACCTTCCAGGCGACGCACGGCGTAATTAATTCAGGTCACGTCGTTAGGAATTATCACATATCCTGATAATAAACCAAACTGTGTCCCAGCTGTTTATTATGCAACGAAGCTGACCGTCTGTTAATGACTAGCCGCCTATTCACCACGCAAAAGTTAAACTTGAATATTATTATTTTCTAGCTTCATGCACGACGTTGCAAGAGTATTTATTTATATATTCCGGGAAAATCTTTTAATTCCACATTAACTTCTTGGTCGACAAGTGATATGGCCGGCCTCGATAGCGTCACTTTTTTGAATCTTTACATTTCACGCCCCGTACCCAACCAAAACCGACGGAATTTAATCTTGACAGGTATGATGAATTCGTGTACTTTAATCAAGTAATAGTACGTATCCTAATACATTGAAAAATAATAAATACCCCACCCTTATAAATGCTAGGTATGTTATACCCATACCGAGTTTGTTCATGGATCGTAAGTAACATATGCACAATGTTTGGTATAAATTACTGCACGTATTTAAGATTGTACTGGTAAATTTATTTTCTCTGGTTCACAATCATTCGTAGGAGCATGTTCAACAACTTAACCGCATTTTTAACGTCAGTATTAAACCGTGCGACTTCCATAACCACGGTATAAACACAACTCTCGGCCGTTTTTGTATTAATTCTGTATAAAGCCTTTCCACCCTTACCGCAATGATAAAAAAAAAAAAAAAAAAAAAAACCGCAATGATAGGTGAAGAAGTAAGCCTGCGAGAGAATTTCTCGCAGGTGAACCTTCCCAGAGAGCTCTGGCGGGGGCTACCTTTGGGGTTGCTCTCACATCTCTCTGGTTTTTTTTGAACTAAGGTTCCCACATGCCGAGGCACCTGGGTCTGTTTTGAGAGGTGTATGTTCCGGGGTCGCAGACCTTGGGCATACTGCAAGAGTTGTCCGCTATTCCCATTGGAATAGTCGGCCAGCTGCCTCCTAAACTGGTCGAGGTACGGGGAAAGGAATGCTGCGTCCCCACAGCAAACTCCTCTCCCGCTATCGGAAGGGCGTGGGACAAGTACCCAATGCCCGACCTACCCGATGCAGGTTTTTCTAGGGTTTTCCCTGCATTTCTTTAGGCGAATGCCGGGTAGGATCCTTAAACCATAGCCCGGGGGCCCTAGTAACCCTTGGCTACCTTCCTCTACCCTTCCGCATCCCCCCTTTCTAATCCCTTCCTATGCTATTAAAGGGGAGTTGCCCAATGTGGATCACCCTCATGTAGCCTGTTGCCCTAAAAAAAAAAAAAAAAAAAAAACCGCAATGACAACACCCTTTCATTATCATTAATGGTTGAAATTAAGCATGGATAATTTCGAGAATCTCACTATCAAACTCTACAAAACAAATTTTTTTTATTTGGCACAAACAATTTCTGATTTAGAATTTTGTTAAATGCCTTTAAACTCCTTTTCTGGATCGGAAGTAAAATGTGTTCTAAGTTTGTCCCCTTGCGTAAGATTGCACTCGTTTCTTTGTTTTACCTCTCTCATCCCCTATGCTTGGGCCTGATCTACAAATTATACCCGTAAGTGAAATGTCATAATTAAACCCAGTGACTTCCATAATCCTGGATTCGACACCAATCTTGGTTGGTTTAGTGTTGTTTTTATGTAACGCACCTCCCGTCCCATCTACCATAGGGAGATACATTGTCATTTTCATTGTCCCCGTATAATAATATTTCGACGCTAATACACAAAAACATCCGACGATATATTAGCCTGAAAAAGAAATAAAATTCACATTACTCAT
This sequence comes from Zhengitettix transpicula, assembly GCA_037074705.1. Lineage (NCBI taxonomy): Eukaryota > Metazoa > Arthropoda > Insecta > Orthoptera > Tetrigidae > Zhengitettix > Zhengitettix transpicula. The sequence goes on along the minus strand of CM073591.1, from coordinate 198,472,753 downwards.
CCGCTATCGGGTTCGTCACTGTTCATGTTAAAACCACAGAATTATTGATTCGGCCCTAATATAGGTTCGTTTGAAAATTGAACCGCTTCATGCCCCCAACCTATGCCGAATATGTGGGGTTAACTTCATCGTCGACATGATTAATGTCAGTAATCAACTGAGCGAAACCTAAAATTCCGAATTCGACACAATAAATAATTAACGTCTTCTCATCCCTACTGAACTTAAATTTTACCGAAATGGTGAATGTCAGTATTCACTCAACGTTCTCAAAAACTGTGGGATCTACTCAAATATAGGTCATTTCTTACCACCCCTCACACATTCCGATTAGAGACATGAACAGTGTCATTATACGGCCCAGCAAACTCCATAATTTCGAAATCGAAATTAATCTCTGCCATGTATAGGATAATTGAAATTAATCGCCTCTCACCCGTGTCCCATTTTGAGGAGACTGAACTTAATTTTAATCGACATGGTAAATGTCAGGATCCAAGTTCGAATCTCGGCATGGGCTGACCTCGTGACACTCTAAAAGATCTGGAATGTGGGAGGCTAAGAACCTCAAAGAACTGTAGAGCTATGGAGAAAAAAAGTTTTGGGCTTTAATTTCTTAAAATTGTTATAATCTCGGCTTTACCCGGGTTCATAACGTGTAGAGTATAGTATAGTAGGTTTCACAACATGCTAAAAAAATCTCGATCTGTACTAGAAAAATAACTTAAAATGTTGAGAATGAAAAAAAGGCCGTAAGCCGTACACATACTATACTTATTCTATTTCCTATAAATTTAGGTTCAATGAAAATCCTGATTCTGTTCAAACAATAGTCATCGTAAATAAGTATAACTTCCTAAAATGATTAATGCGTTTCCAACCCACAAAACAAATCGTAAAACCTATATTTTAAAAACGCAGCGAATAGAAGCTCGTAAATCAGTCACGAAAATACAAGGTGAGAAATAGATGATGCGCCGAATGTTCGGCCATAAAACTGTTAATGTGTCGATGGCTGTGCACAGTCGGTGTGGCGAAACAAATCGCGCTATTGCTTGTTGCCATGGAAACCGTCCTCGCCTTCCCAGGCAGCTTGTTCGAACCGTCAGCTGCGCAAACTTTTCTAAAGGGCTGATTAGTCCACAGTACAATAATAGGTAGAGCCTGGAAATTAATTTCGCTGCAGCTCCAAACATTCGAAGAATCGTCTTCTGAGTGGAGCGGTTCTTGAGAGTTTCGAAGCAGAGTTTTGCCCTAAATTTGTGAAATGGGAGTTCTGGATATTTGTATTAGTGACCCGGCTGTACGATTACGTTAAGGGTATTAAAAAAGAGGTAAGTTATTAATTTAATGGGCCACTTAAAATTAATTATACTTGCATTCGAATTTTGAACTCATGAACGGGATGCGTTGTCGTGACCTGGGACACGAAGCCCAAATGTGAAAACCTAAGTCCACCTAACCATCAGCTATCACATCTTTTAATTTCAAAGGGCCAAACGGTAATCTGAAGACAAAACGAATGACTGAACAAAACATTACTTAAAAAATTAGTCATAATTTCCTAACTATTATTATATAACTATTAACTATAAGTGAAACAATCATGCGGACATTTGTGACATCAATTTCCTGTAGTTTATAGTAAATTATCTGGGTGTCTGCGTTGCCCGGGATGTCATAATTCAATAACCCCCGATTTGACTCCAATTTCGGTTACTTTTACCTTATTTTTATGTAACGCATCTCGACCCCTATCCTTAATGCGCTCACGTCCGATGCCAAAAGGGGTTGAACACATTGATCCCGAAAAAGTTTCTTTCCACGAATATTTTCGTGTTCGAAAATTTGCACCCCTTTCAACCCCACTATTATGGGTAAAACAAAAATATCAGTGTCATAATAAAACTCAGCGACATTCATCACCCCGGATTTGGCTCGAATTTCTCGATTTCTATCCCCGCCCAACTCCGTCCACATCTGCGGACATGTTGTCATAAATAAACTCACCGACATCCAGAACTCTGATTTGACTCGAATCTCGGTTGTTTTTGCGTTATTTGTATGTAACGCCCCTCCACCCGCACCCCTAAGCGTGTTTTTTTCCCACGAAGAGAGTGGTTGAATTTATACACAAACAATATCTGTAGAAATACCTTCCGTGTCAAGACCGCGACAAATATTTATTCCAATTAAATATCGACCGTTTAACATGTTTAAAAATTTCCACCCCCAACCACCCCCGCTTGGAGGAGTTAAAAGGCAAGTTGAATCTCGTCATTTAACTTAGTGATAACCATAACTCCGGATTCTACTCCAATCTCTATTCTTTCTGCGTTATTTTTATTAGTGCAACTCCATCCCGGCCCTTAAAGATGCTTCCCTCTTAAACCCGAAAGAGGTTGAACTTATACACGACGAACATGCAGAGAAATCTTATGAATCTCATTGATCCAGAAATCTATTTATTCGACTTAAAAATCGGGCGGTTATTATGTTTGAAAATTTCTACCCCTGCCCTCCTACGCGGAACATACAAACATACATTCTGTTTTATTTATTAGAATTGCATCAATTATTAAACTACTCAAAAGAAACCCTTAAAATACTATTATCCTCGATATTTGTGCTTCTTTAGATTTAATTTAATGTTATTAGTTTATTTTCACAATTTTTTAGCCAAACTTCATTAACTATATTTGGCATGAAAAAGTCACGGACGTTTTCGAATATAACGGCTGTTTTGCATTATAGTTATTGTTGTTTCACAAGGATAAATTTTGTAAAGATAAATTCAAATTTTCAGTCTTCATTCCTCAATCTCAACTCGTGGATCAAACTGTTACAGTTAAGAAAACATGAATTACGTTCTTACTAAAATGTGCAAAATCTTCTGAATTACTTTACAATATGCGATATACTGTAATGAAGATGCGTACAATTATTACTATGAACGTAATGATAAGATAAAGCCTTTGTGTCCATCTCAAGTGTTATATCCTTACACGTGATCTAATATATTATTGTTGTATTTATAAATGTTTCCCTATAAATTATTTTATAATGATAGTTTCGTAAAATGATTACTTTTTTATACTCATTTAGAAAATATGAATTGGATGTTTATTACTATAATTACAAGAAATATTTATTGGAACTGATACATTTCTTTCTGCATTTTCTAAGTTTGCCCCATGCTATTCTTATTCGTTACGGAAATGCAAGTCTGGTGTATTATCTTTTTCTTAATTAGTTTTATTCTTTTCCAATTTCATGCTTTACTGACTTTCTCATATATGGAACTAATTTAGTTATCAAGCAGCCTTAGGGCCTTCAGAGAAAATTAAATAATTGCATAAGAGGAAACTTGGTTTTTAAAGGTTTCTCACTCAAGTCAAGTTAATTCCGTGAGTAACGAAAGTTTTAATAGATGTACATTTACTCGTAATTAAAACTCATAATCACAAATAATTACATCGTAAATTAAGACTGCAGCCTAACGGTTTATTACATACCTTTACGTAATGAAGACTTAAACGTTCTCCGACGTTACTGTTCATTAGCGTTATCATCTTTAATATTTCCATTATACTTCGCATTACTTAATCGAATATTTCATATGATCTTATATACAGGTCTGTTGTTATTATTTACAACTTTTCATCAGCCAGTAAAGGAAGGCCATTAAAATCTTCAAAGGATCTGTTTTAAAATTTGAGTTCGGAAAATGATTATTGTGGTTAGACTTAGTATTGTAGGATTAATTTAAAAGCAGTAATTATAAACATTTAAAAAGTATTTTTTGTTCACTGCGAAAAATGTCTTAGTTAATAAAAGGAATAAGTCGTAATAAATTTATTGAGTTTCATTAGCTTCTATTTTTGCTTGGTCCTCAGTTCCAATATTTAAAATTTTCTGTAAAAGTATTCATTTTATTAAAAATATATACAGAAGAACAAATATTTCAAAATAGTTTTTAATATTCATGTGTACCTGCGTCGGTGAGGTTTTAATAAAAAATGTCTGTTCTCAAAATGAAAATAATGCAGTTGCACGATACTGTTACTGCTAAAATAACTTGCAATACCTTTTATTAATACCGTCTCATGAACAATTAAACGGCCTATAAATTCTCAAAACGTTCTTATAAAATTTGTAATAAGAGAACCTTATGATTAGACATAATATTTTGCCAGTTAATACAGTATTTTCTACATATAATTATTTTTTTAAAATATTAAATGCGTTATTTAATATTTTCATCCGGAAATTTGTGAACCCTTCAGGCGGTACAACATTATTAAATGAAACGCCTTTAAATATCATAATTAAAAACAAAATGCGAATTTAAGTATAGTGCTGTAATTTGTTGTTATTATTATTATTTATCTACAATTAGGCATTTGCAGCTATGTCTACAAAATTATATTACATAATTCAACTTACAATATATATATATAAATTTATATATATATATAAGTAATTAAAACTATTATTAATTGTCTATGGTAACCTTAAAAACAAATCAGGAATCACTCTTTTTTCACTTCTCTGCACTTAACTAAATTTTTATTCTTTCCATTAAAAATCACTTCTCCTCTTACTTACGCTGGCCACATAAATTAATAAATGTTATAAGAAAAAATATACATAAAATATTCCATATTTAATTTACTATCCTTAGACTAAGTTTAAACTCATCAGTGCTATTCGGAAAATACGTCATTTTGCTGTGGGCAATGCATTCCAGATTTTTTTATTTTAGAGTAACAGGCTTCATGAGGGTAATCCACGTGGTGGCAACTCCCGTTTCATAGCATACGAAGGGTTATTAAAAGGGGGGATGCGGAAGGGTACAGGAAGGTATCCATTTTCTAGTTAATGAAACAGTATTCCTTAAAGGTATGCGACATTATCATCAAATATTGTATAATTATGCTGAAATAATAAAAATTATTGTAAGTTATTTTAGCAATAATTGTATCACGGAACTACATTTTTGCATTTTGAGAATAGATATTTTTTATTAATTAAACCCCACCTCAATATTAATCAGCTGGTTTCTAATATTTGTTCGTTTGTATACGTGAATAAATTATCGTTAGTAACAAGGAAACACTATTTCAGAAAACGTTTAAATATAAGAACTGAATGAAGACCAAGCGAATTTAGAAAATAATGAAACACCATAAATGTTTTTCAGCTTATTATTTTATTACAATTGATCCATTTTCTCAGTGAAAATGCAAAATGCTTTACTCATTATGTAATAAAAATTTTCCTGATATGATTGGCCATAATTTCTTAATTTTATCGAAACTGAAAATATTATTTACAGTCAGTATAATGATAAATAAGTAGAATGTATCGTAGCGAATGTGACATTCATTATTACGCTTCCCATTTATGCATATATATATTCTGTGGAACAAGAAGTAGCTCGGTGAAGAAAACGCGTCGCCTGTTACTTCCACCGAAAGCATGTTCGGTGCAGGCTTTTAATAACAAAATTCTGATGAGGTATTATTAGGTCACCGCTTTACCCTGCCTACAAATTAAGTTGTGCACGGAACTGTGCGATCGGAAAATATCGGCACACGTTATTCGATTATGGGGCCCTGGCAAGGTTCTTTTAAATACTTGCGGTTTCCAGCCGTCAGAAACAAACTCAAGGCCGATTTTATGATTCCCTAAACTAATTCAGAGAATAATGAGCGCCAACAAATAAAAAAAATTATTGCATTATATTATTCCACTTATAAATATATGTATCGAAGTTAAAATATTTTTAGGACATCGATTAAACACAAGCAAAAATTATACTTCTTATCTCTAATATAAGACTTCTTATCTTCTTATCTCTATTATCAATAAGTGAAATTTCTTCAGGTCGGAGACAGCGAGCCTAGTGGTTAGAACTGGAAATCAAAATTTCCAAAATTTTCGTCAATAATGGCTATTTCTTCACCCATATAACAAGATAGTTTCAAATAAATAGTTACAAAATACTTGCATGAGAAAGAGTTTTCCTAATATAATCCTTCTCCGACGCAATTCAACATTTTGTATTATTTTATTACTTTCTTTTCTATAAGCAATAAGTGCATAATTAAAATCATGTATGTACCAGTAGAATTAAAGTACATTCTGGACATTGTAAACTCACGACAGGACAGTGAAACATATAAAACTGAAAATAATTAATTTTTTATTACATTAATAGATACAGGAATGTATTATTTTCGAATATTTATGGAAATGTTTGTTAAACATTATATTAGAAAACAATTTTTCGCATTTAAATTGATAAATACATCTGCTTTGGTTCTTGTGGTTTTCTTAATTTTTTGACTTCATCGTATAAACAAAGATAATCCTTATACTTCTTATTAAGTTATTCAGTTTGGTATTAGAAAATATTCTGGCAGAATCAGAAAGTGAAAATTTATTCACATTGAGAAAGAGGACCTCTTTTAATATAAGTTTGGACGAATTAAAAAACTAATCCCATCCGTCGGGTTTATCAGCACAGCCTAGAGCGTCTGTCTGAGAATATATATTGCAATCAATATCACTTTATACAGAGTCAATAGGTTATTTAAAGTCATCGTGATAACTTGAAAAAAGTACCTATATTGCAAGACCTCGTTGTATCCAAATGCCACCGTTGATCAGCTGCCTCAGATTTTTCATAATATTTTCTCACGATTTAACAACTTATAGGGCGGTTGACAAGTTTGAATAAAAATTACCAAAGTAATTAATTATGCAATATCAAGCATTGTCATGTATAATCTACATGGAGAGGTCAGAAAATAGTGACTTTTTCATGTAATGACTCATTTTGTCTCCTTGCTTTCACCTCCACGAGCAGAAAGACGCTATAATAACCGCACACGGCGAAAACCAAAGACACTCTGTTTCTCTACACATGCGGACTGTGAACCGATAATCATCATTATCCAATCATGAACATAAGTGAACTTGATTAAATTTAAAATAAGTGCTGTTGACGGTTTTTATATTATTTAAGATTTTTATATTATTTATTTGTCTGTTATTTTACAATCTACAACAGTTTCACTGGAATAAGTCAATTTTATACACGGTCTTAGCATGAGGAGGGTAATCGTCATTTGCCGTTTAGTTTATTTAGTTCGTGTTGTTCTTCAGGTCGTTGACCAATTTCTTCTGAGTCTTCTCTCTTCCTCAGGAGGATTGATTATTTCTGTTACCAGTTCATTATCGTGTACTTCGTCTCTTCATTTCGTCGTTAATGAATGGTATGTTGAAATCATTGTGAACATCATTGGACACAAACCGTATACTGATGGAGCGTAGTATTTTAGAATGGATTCTAGGAATATTTTTTTGATTAGAAGGGTTTTTGTATCCCCATAATTGAACGTCGTAAGACCATATGGGTTTAAAATCCATTTTCATATCAGTTCTTTATTATTCAGTGATATTTGTTAACTCCTTCCCCTTAACCAAGTCATCTCCCTGAATTTTAAATTAATAATTTGTTGTTTCATTTTTACATGTTTTTTCCATATTACGTTATGGTCCAGGTGTAATCCTAGGCATTTTACTTCGTTTTTTACTGTAATTTCAATATTGTAAAAAAGACCGGAGAGCACACTACGCTTCCGAGGTGAATGTAACTTCTGTCTTATTTGTCTTGATTTTTCTTTTATCGATCCAGTTAAATAATAGATTGAGGTGGTTTTGAAGATGTTTTGATGCAACTACTGGGTCAGAATTTACTCATAACAAGGCAGTATCATCCGCGAATGTTATTTGTAGTTGGCAGGTGAGAAATATACATCAAGAAGTCAAGTGTCACTGGTCTCTCATCTGTAACTTGGCGACATACTGCTCTCTTTGTCTTTGTCGCTTACTGTCTTTCTGTTCACCACATTTTGTTACCGTTGGATCTTCTCTAAAAACTTTAACACAATCACTTTTAAAATCTCTTAAAAAATCTTCTTTGTCGAGTATCCTCAATTTGGGGACCCAATCAATTGAGGTCTTTCAATCTTACGACTGTCACTCGACACAGATATGGATTTCAACTTAGTAAATATCCTTCAAAATATGTTTAATGGCTATACTATATTCAGTTTTTCATAGACGCTAAAAGCTAAAAAAAAAATACGCAATAGTCACTGAAGCCATATTCCCAATTACCTTTGTCGTTCACCACACCACCGTCCATCCTCACCAAACCATATACCACATTCATTTAAATAAATTTCTCGTGATTTGTGATCCTCTTTCTTCCAATAATACATTTAATTAACGAATTAATTAAGGATAGTTACAAAACAACTGTCAGAATATTACGGACAAGCTGATATTATGACTCACTTGTTCAGTTTCGTAAAACATATCTGGTACTGTTACGAATAATAATAAGAGACATCCAATAAATTAGTTCTCGGGTCATTATGACTTATAATTTAATAATTCTTTAATAAAACACAACAGTTAATATGTTTTCGTAATGCATTACTCTCAATATGTTCAACAGCAGTCTGATTTCCCACCGATGCTTTTCAGAAAAATTTCCAGCCTTCATTGAGACCACTTCAAATTTTTGTGTGAACAAATCGTTACTGCGTCTATCGTCATCGTTGCCATCAGTCACCCCCCCCCCCCTGAAGAAAAACAAATCCATCCGAAGAGGCCCTATGACGGCTACGGACACATGTCTTTAATAATAATAATATAGACTGACGACAGCGTTAATGTTTGTCGAGGAAACGATTTGTTCAGACAAAAATTTGGGCCTGATAATTAATCATTTATTAATCGATTAATCGAGAAAGCCTACGATCATTAGTTTAAATAAATAATTATTTAATATATCCTTACATGCTTTGTCGACATATGAATTCCATTTTAGGCTCTCTTCTCATTTGTTTAGTCCCGCGAGTCTTAAAGTTTTTCTGTTTCAAAGGTCAAACATCATTGGAAATTAATTAATCACGCATACAAAAATAATTATTATTACAAGAAAAAGACCAGAGGATGAAAGCTCTGCAATTGTATGTATTTCAAAGGAATATTTTTCATGGTGAAAAGAAAATGATAATTTTTTTTATGATTGGAGCCGTGTTTGTACTCAAATGTCCTAGAACGTATGTAAATTAAAATCCTTTGAAAGTAAATGAAGAAGTTTAACAAGAAAAAAACTTTTATTTATTAGTATGCCCAAGTTTTCACCATTATGTACCAGATTCCAAACATTAGTGATCAGAAACTATATCAAGATGACTACTGTAGGCTGGTGCAATCCTACTTTAGTGGAAAAACGTCCTCTGTAAAATACAAAAATTATGTCTGCACGTGCAGTCTAGAGTACCTCAGGGCAGCGTTATTGACCGTCTGCTGTACATTATATATCCGCACGACATTCCTCTATTCTGACCAATCTACAGTGACACTCTTTGGAGATGACCTGACGATTCTCCACGTATATGACCGTTTTTCAACAGCACGTAACGAACTCCAAGACAACTTACAAGAGATAAAAATATGGAGCGATAAATGGAGAATGAAAATTAATGCTCTAAAATCAACAGTAGTTCCTTTCACACTAAGGCGCCAAACTTAAAACAGGACCATACAAACTGATACTGCAGTTCGTTATCTGGGCCTAAACTTCGATCAGCACCTTACACGGGGAAACGCCTATCAAATACCTCGTTGGAAAGATAAGGCAGAGAATCTGACAACCGATGCCCTTACTGCAAGAAAAATCTCTGGACACTTATATACGTATCACTAATAAGTCAAATACAGTATTACTCTTGTGGACTGTGGGGCACTGTCGCAGAAAATCATATCAAACGCATACAAGGGAAGCAAAACCGAGTAATGCAACTCATAACTGTAGAAGCACTTCAACACTACACAACGACTTGGGTATGCCAATGGGTGAAATTTACGATCCGGTATATGTATGAATTCCTAAGGAGATGAATGTCTGGTCATAACAACACCAACATAGCATCAATGCCGGAAGATCCATTCATTCAACCTGAAAACAGAAGACTAAGACGAAGAGGCTTCATGATTTCCTTAAAGATCTTTAACCCTGTGTTTGTGAATGTGTTCGACTATAAATTATTCCCCATCACAGATACAAAAATATATAAAAACCTAATGGAAAAGAGCTGGTTTTGGGCAGTCAATGGACTGTTCCAAGTTTCATCTTTCATGTAAATTAAGCTGTCATCCCAACTATAGAATCTTCGGATAAAAATTTAAAAAAATAATTTTAAAAATCAATAAAGTACGATTCGCAGCGAGAATACTCACTGCGAACCCAAACGTATATCAATGAATGTCTCAAATGTAAGTAGAATAACAAACTAAAATATTATACACTATCGTTACTAATTTAGATGACAAAAACTGTAACGAAATAACTACGGACAAAATTGACTATTGCAGTTTGTGACACTCAGAAAGTAGGGTGATATACAATTATGAATTATTGCTACATCAAAGACCTTCGCCAAGTTCGGACACTCATGACTGATCTCAAAAAAATTTTGGCGCTGGATAAAAAAGTTCTCTTGTAATGGGCCGTAAAATGTATAATATTACTATTAATTATTAAGGTAATTTACTCGGCTATGTATTATATCAGAAGACAATATGTTAATATTCTAGAGTATTGGAGCTCTCTTTATTCACTCCAATAACAATCTGTGAATTGAGTTAAAAAAATTAGTATGATCCGATATACTTCACTAGGTAAATAGCATAATAAACCTTCGCCTTCAAACATTTTTGTCTCTGGATAGCAAAGTTCTTTTATTGTGATTAATGGTTCATAAAATACATAATAGTACTATTCAATAGTAATTTAATTTACTCGGCTATGTATTACATCAGAAAACGATATGCTAATAATATTATAGAGTATTGGAGATCGTTTTATTCACTCCATTAAAAATCTGTGAATTGAGGTTACATAAATTAATATCATCCGATATACGTCATTAACTTAATAGCAAATTTACATATGTTATCAACTTGTTCCCTGCAGCGCTCACACCATTTTACTCCAATTTGTGGCTCTGTAAAGATGGTTAAATTACCCCAACAAAGCAAATTTCCGAGTCATGGCAGTGTAGACCGCCAAAAGAAATCCCCGTTCTCTGACGTTCGTTTTAGGGCACTGAAGCCGAGGAATGCCTTTTAAAACATGTCGCTGGTAATTGAATGCAGAGCTGGGGCATGCCTTTGAGGGGATTATTTATTGGCCGAAGCTGTGAGGTCCAAAAACCTTGGCCAACCACATGATCAGGTTTTTCGATATTATTTTTTTAAGCGGAACAAGCCTAACTTAAATCACGTGAGGCAAATTAAATTAATTTAAAGTGTTATCTGTACGTTCATCACTGTTTTTCTTCACATTTACATAATAAACAATGGTCATCTACTGAATCAAACTACTGAATTTGCAAGTGCACAGTTATTTATTTCAAACAGATTTAGAGCAAAAAACGTTCAAGGTACCTCTTCGTAAAAAGTATAGACTTCTCTTTTTGGTACAACAGTAAATTTACTAGAATATGGCAAGTTAGAATAAGAAAGCTATGGAGACTTAAGACTAATATAAAACCAACTCAACAGATTTCAATTATGTCAATTTTATCGATTTTTTATTTCAGTTCAAAACACGTACTTATACGAAAAGAGTTCATGAAGTGCCTTCCAGAGTTTAGAATCACATTGTAGAGGAACGTTACACATTTATCGGAATTATAGTCGTAATATTGCTGTAGAAATATTGGATTTTTACATTGTATATCCACATTGTATTGCCTCAATTATTTTGGTTCGATTGTTTAATCAAATTACGTTTTTCTTTTTAATTTAAAGTTTCAAAAAGAACTTATTACAGTGTAATTGAGTGATCTTGTCTTAGTATTAAATAGCTACAATTTAATACTGAATCTTCATACATATCTTTTATAGAGAATGAATTTATAGCAATACATATATAACATTAATAAAGAATGCAGTGTATCTAGGTGTCAAAAATGAATAAAATCTTATCGGGCTTCCAACCGAGTGAAAAATTGTTTCGATGACGTTAAGTGTCATCGTCTTCTAACGAAGTACTACTTTGAAGACGATGACATCATCGAAACGTCGCGGATACAATTTTTTACTCGGTTAGAAGCCCGATAAGATTTTATTTAGATTAACAACATTATTTTCATAATATTTTATTTTTACTTCTGCTTTCAATAATAAGCACTGTACATGTTTCTACCCCGTTCAGAATGGTTCCACGATGTTATAAAAGTCTCCTAATCATGGCGATGATTATTACTTGCTAGGTTTCTGCGGTAACGGAACATCAAACTTATTGATACGTGTGCTTTTACTTAGTATTCTGTTATTATTACCTCAAATAAGTTGATTTCAGACCGGGATTTTTTTTAGTTAATAAGATTTTCATTTCCCTTTTATTTATTTAAAATAACCGATTGCATTTATTTGAGTTTTTAATTAAAACAATAACAATTGAAATATGTAAATTTTGAATATGAATTTTAATTTTACGCACACTAATATAGAATATGGCTCAAATTAATTTCTTAGACGAATAAATTGAAACGAAAATTACAGTAATTTAAATTAATCAGGAGAACAAAACGAATCTTTTTAATAGCATCGAATGACTACTCGGAAGGAACGTGGGCGGACTCCATAAAGAAATAAAATTTTGAAATGTTTATACACGTGTCTTGCCGAATGACTGATGAAGATACTCCCAGATTGAAGTCTTTCCCGGTGAAGTTGTTCAATAAATAGTTCACGGGTTTTGCATATTTATATTTACACGCAACGTTTCGACGACTGAAAGCACTGTCGTTATCTTCCCCCCTTCGTGTGGATTCCCTGGAACTTGTACGGAACTGATGCTCGTTAGGTCGGCGTCGTCAGCTGTACCGCATCGTCTTGTTGTTATGGACTGGACTGGACCTAGCCACTCCCTAATTAAACTGAGTAATGATGAATTTTTATACAATTTTGTGGACGGTTGCAAGAAGCAAGCTCTCCCAACCAGAACATTATCCTAGCAGGTAGTATTAGAGCCCTCTCTCAACATGTGCGAGACCCCCAAAAGCTTACCCAGGCAATTTTATCCTTCAATCACAATATCACGGCCAAGCACCGACCCTAACAAATGAAAATATTTTGGAATATTCGCCTTTCCTGCGCCTCTCGACCCAATTTACAAAGAAGTTATTTTTACTTTCCAGAGAAATAACCTTTGTGGAGTAATGAGTCACCACACTATTACATTACATTTAGCTTTAAAAAAAATCAGATAAACAAAGTATATAAAAATTCCAAGTTCAAATTATTATTATTATTTTTGGGGGGAACAGGCTACATGAGGGTAATCCACACGGTGGCAACTCCCCTTTAATAGCATAGGAAGGGATTTGAAAGGGGGGATGCGGAAGGGTAGAGGAAGGTAGCCAAGGGTTAACTAGGGCTCCAGGACTATGGTTTAAGGATCCTACCCTGCAATTCGCCTAAAACTAATGCAGGGAAAACCCTAGAAAAACTTGCATCAGGTAGGTCGGGCATTTGGTACTTGTCCCATGTCCTTCCGATGGCGGGAGAGGGGTTAGCTGTGGGGTCGGAGCTTTCCCCTCTCCGTGCCTTGACCGGTTTAGGAGGCAGCTGACCGACTATTTCAATAGGAATAGCGGACAACTCTTACCGTATGCCCAAAGCCTGCGACCCCGGAACATACACCTCTCAAAACAAGCCGAGGTACCTCGGCATGTGGGAACCTTAGTTCAAAAAACCAGAGAGATGTGAAGGCATCCCCAAAGGTAGCCTCCGCCAGAGCTCTCTGGGTAGGTTCACCTGCGAGAGAATTCTCTCGCAGTCTTCCTTTTCCCCCAAATTATATTTTAAATCACTAATTTATGTATTTAAAAAAATATATACCAGAAAGGAAAAAAGTATTTTTTCTGACAAATGCCGTAAAGAGCAACCAGCATAATATTTCAAAACACAGATTTATGTAATTTTTTATTATTTTAATTTATTTATTGTTCCGGCAGCTTGAAGGAGGTACAGAAACGTATGTGTGTTGATAAATTAAAAATTTATGATTCATAAAAAAATACACCTTAATGGTCGTTAAATATGAAATATTAATATTATTTTCTATGTTTAAATTCATGAGCAGTCTTTATTTTATTAATGTCACATTTCCCAAAAATTAATTTTTCTGTTACTACCGTGGCTATAATAAAGTAATTAACTGCATTTCTAGTCCTGAAGCTTTGTATGTAACTAAAACTTATATTCAGGTCCTTCAATAATTTTGTAGCGGTTCATTCTCTCCACACTTTAAGACTTTTTATATCAATATAATACAATAATTGTCCATTCATAACATTTTCTTCATGTTTTAATGTGGATTGGGTGGGCAAAGTTTAACAAAATGATTTGCGTAAACTCTCAATTGTTATGCATTAACAAATATTTAAAACCAGCTGGGTGCCCGGGTTCTCATAATATAACTCGGCGACATATAATACCCCGGATTTGGCTCTAATCTCTGCTGTTTTCGCATTCCCTAAAGCCATTGAGTATACACCAAAATATCTGCAGAAACGCTGTCTCTTTGACCACGAAAAAGTTTCTTTCGACGAAAAATCGGCTGTTTTATCATGTTTGAAATTTTCCACCCCCACACGAGTGTTTGTTTCCGGTTCGTAATGAACACGTGGTCGAAATTTGAATATATTTGCTAAATAGATGTATATTTCTATGCGGGAAATACATACACAAACATTCAAACGTAGAGTCTATTTAATTTATTAGACGATTCGGAGTACTAACTTTGTGATGACGTCACTTTTTGCGATCTCCAATTTAGAGTCAAATGAAGTTATGGGCTAGGACGCCGTGGCATTATTAAATTTATCTCTCAGATGGCATTCCTATATTAGGAAATAATTAAACTAGTTAATGAATCCATCATCGCAGGTCAAAATTTCCCTGCAGTTCGTATTCCTCGTTAAGGTAATTAAATGGCGATCCACGAACGTCCCTTTTTAATTGGGGCCCGCTGCTTTTAGTCACAACACGTGCGTTACCGCGTTACCGCCGTGTTTGCAACACTTATCATTTCTGCGCGGTTCGCTAACTCTAGCCGAAGCTGCAAAATGGATGTGACAGAAAGTGCGCCATTAGCACCGTTGATTTCCTCGAGCAATGAACGTGTTACACTTGCTTTATAAATTTCGAACCACATTAATTTTAGACATAGTCCGATGCATTGTTCGACCTCAACTGTAATGCTCTATAAACAATATAAATCAATTCGTCCTCATTTTATTACTTTCATTACACTTGACGTAATCACACAATTTTTGTAAATTTGTTTATGATGCTGATACATGACCCACATTTTTACTCTGTCTAAAATTTTGTTAGATGTTTTATTTTTCGAATAGCTTGATAATTATTATAATTGAGTTAAAATTGTCAAAATTGTTGTCTACAATTATTCGTACTAAAATAAACTGAAGTAAATCAAAATAAAATGAGTGTACGAGTTAACCAAATGTAATTTGTATTTTTACGAACGAAGTGAAGAAACGTTAGTGAGATTTATATAGCGTCAACCAATTGATAACCTCACCAAGTAAGCAAGGTAGTGTTTGGTTATCTCAAAACACCTTTTAATGACTATAGTTTGAGGATACTACGCGGCAATTCGCCTAAATTTGACGCTGTGAAACCCTATATAAACCTACCGCTGGTACGACGTGCTTTAGAATCTTGTTCCATGCATTTTCGATAACTGTAGTGGAAGAGAGAACAAGATGATGTAGACAGACTATATGCAGGGTAATCCACATAGGCCCGCTCCTTCTCATAGCATAAAAAACTGAAAGGGGCGATTTGGAAAGGTAGAGCAAGGAGTCAAGGGTTAACTAGAGCCCCAGGGTTATAGTTTAATCATCCTACCCGGAATTCGCTTAAAAGTGATACAAGGAAAACCCTAGAAAACCTGCACCAGATAGTTGACTTTAGAGGGGTTTGCTGTACGGAAACAGCATTCCCGTGCCTCGACCTGTTTTGAAGGTAGCTGGCCGACTGTTCAAATCGGACAACTCTCACCGTATGCCCGAGGTGTATGACCCCGGAACATCTCTCAAAACAGGGCGAGGTACCTCTACTTGTTCGAACCTTACGTCACAAACAGGGAGAGGAGAGTTTGGGGGTAACAGGCTACGCGAGGTGGCAACTCCCCATTAATAGCATAGGAAAGGATTTGAAAGGGAGAATGCAGAAGGGTAGGCTTAATCCGGAGTACAGAGAAGAAGGAAGAAGAAGAAGATTTAGACAGTCTATGTATAGGGTAATCCACATAGTGGCAACTCCCTCTTATAGCATAGAAAATGGAGTGAAAGGATGCGTACAGGTAGAGCAAGATAGCCAAGGGTTAACTGGGGCCCCCGGGCTATAGTTTAAGGATCCTACCCCGAAATTCATCTAAAAGTAATGCTGGGAAAACCCTAGAAAAACCTGCATCAGGTAAGTCGGGCATCTGGTACTTGTCCCACGCCCTTCCGATGGCGGAAGAGATTTTTTTTTTTAGGGCAATAGGCTACATGAGAGTAATCCACTTAGGGCAACTCCCCTTTAATAGCATAGGAAGGGATTTGAAAGGGGGGGTGCGGAAGGGTAGAGGAAGGTAACCAAAGGTTAACTAGGGCCCCCGGGCTATATTTTAAGAATCCTACCCGGCATTCGCCTAAAGGAATGCAGGGAAAACCTTAGAAAAACCTGCATCGGGTAGGTCGGGCATTGGGTACTTGTCCCACGCCCTTCCGATAGCGGGAGAGGAGTTTGCTGTGGGGACGCAGCTTACCCCTCGCCATGCCTTGGCCTGTTTAGGAGGCAGCTGGCCGACTATTCCAATAGGAATAGCGGACAACTCTTGCCGTATGCCCAAGGTCTGCGACCCCGGAACATACACCTCTCAAAACAGACCGAGGTGCCTCGGCATGTGGGAACCTTAGTTCAAAAAAAAAAAACCAGAGAGATGTGAGAGCTCTCTGGGAAGGTTGGGCTTGAGATGATTTGTTCAAAGTAACATTGCATAATTTAACTGCGAGATAGTGAAAACACCCCGCCTGCCATCCTTCGACAGAAGTGAGCATTTTAATAAAACATGTTGGAACTGTAACGCCTATATTGGATTTCCGTACAAGCGTCATCGCGTCCACCAAATATTTTCAAAGAACAGCCCGAGCCTTCTCTGAATATTTTTATTTTCCTATGTTTATCACTTTGCTATTGTTTTTCATCTGTTCCATAAATGTGGATTTATTCTGCATGGCTTTTATGTAGTTGAATTACCGATTATGTTCATTAGATGTTGGTAATCAATATATGCCGTTCCTCCGTCAATTGTACCTATTATAATTTTTATGTTATACCCAGTTTTTTAGAAATGCTTTATATGTTTCGGTTTTAGGAATAGGCTTGTCCCGTAAAGTTCAATTGTTCAGCAATCTTTGCCATTGGACGACATTTTTATAATTCCAAAAAAAAAATGTAATCATCAAGAAAATGAAGAAACTTAAAGGTATTGATAACAGGTTTCAAGACAGGTAAACCACATAGTTAAAGGTTTCCTGATCAACGACAATGGCTAACAAGTAATAAATCGTCCAGTAGAAGTAGATGAAAAGGAATATATAAAACGAAAATAAAAATTTTCCCAACGTTTTAAGCGTCCGAATGCTCGAGAAGGCTTACTATATTCGGTCTTTTATTATAGTAATAATTAGGAATGTAGAAAATCGTCAAGTTACGCGTAAACGTGGTAAATTCCAACATGAAATGGAATGTAATAAAGAATATAATTTCTATATAATAATATTCCATATTACCAAATAAATAATGAAGAATTCAATGAACAGACAAAAATAATTCTTAAAATAAATACGATTCAACGTTCCTGCAAGTACTTGTTGCTTTCGTCAGGTGAAAATAATCGTATTAGCTACGCAACACCAACCAGGTGAAGTGTCCATAAAATTAAATGCATTTCGGATACAGTACCTTATGTAACTGTCTGATGGAAATAGTTCATAACTACTTTGACTACTTGTAGCAGCTTCATGCCTTTACATCTTCAATCAGATCATGGAGTGGTTATAATTTTAACTGCTATTTCTCTATAATGTGCATTGTCCCACTAGTACAATAATTTTGATTTACACTGACCAATGTGAATGGGTTAGCGAAACCACATAATGGTTTCACTGCACAGGTCTTGCCGCAGCATTAATTGAGGGTCATAGCTATTAATATTACTTCATTATGCTCGCAAACACTTCATGAATATGTATTTGTAGAAAATATAGCCGAAAGTCTCCATTTGTTTGAATTCGTAAAAATCTAATACCAAGTTATTTCATGAACTATCAAATTTCGCGATTTTTTCTCTGACCATTGTCCAATGCTTCTGACTAATACAATCATTTCAGTAAATTGAATACGGGTAAAAGACTTCAAATCTGAGTATTTATAGGCGAGGTAAGGTCTTAGACCTATTCTTTTAGAACCTTTACAAATATTCCAACTCGTTTATAGCCACCGTTCTTGTTTAATTGCTTACATCAGAACTAAGTGCGAAATTATTTTGTTACCGTTTCAACACTTGTTAAAGTATCAGCTAGTAAAATGATCAAAGCGCACTAGTTTCATTTCGTGATAATAAATTTGAAATGTTATCATAATAATCAGTTAGATATAAGCTCATACTCCGTCAGAACGAGGGCGACGAGACCGTCCGATTTTGCTCGTAAAACCTTTGGTTCGTTATATCCGGGTTTTGCTTACAATTTTAGAAAATGTAAAAAAGAAAACAAGAAACAATTCTTACATAACAAGCAATCAAAGTTATATTCCATAACTAATCTAAATATAAATAAAAAATTGTAATTGAAAACATTTCTTATAAATCGTTCTGCTTGCACTTTGGAGATTGGGCCGTGAATACGTAGGCGGAAACTACGTGGAATTTTAAATCATTAAATTAATGCACTTTATAAATTGCTCAATTCACAACTTCTTGTTATGTTGTTTTCAAAGGATGAAATGTAGACGTATTCTTTTTATTCAGTAACATTGAGACAGTTGAAGATGACAATCCAAATTTTTGCTCACCTCAACTTTTTTTTCAATTCTATTGGTTTTATGAGTTTTAACCTTTTTAGTAATCGAAAGACACTTGTGCATAATTCACTCCATGTTAATAGAATTTTAAAAAAGTTTTTTTCCATCCTGATGGCGAAATGTGACTCGGAAAAATTCTCTATCATTTTCTGGGAATTTAAATGTTAATTTCATCGTACAAAGGTATTTCCCGCAATAAATCAGTCAAGTTACACAGATAGTGGCAGGCTGATGTATTGTTCTATACCTCTGTCTGGCTGTAGCCATCTCACGGAAGTTTCCGAAGTTTGCGAGATTTTCTAGCTCTTGTTATATCCGGTTCAATTTATACACAAAAGCAATTATTTCGATTGAAAAGCTGTAATTTCCTCTATTTAACTGATTTCGACTATATTATCAAAGTATATTCAAGTAATATAGCATCATCTCAAATATCTATTACTGGCAAACTATGATGAAGCATCAACCTACAGACTCACCCTTCCACACATATAACTAATCAAAGCTAAATCATTTGAAAAATTTCAAAGTATATATATATATATATATATATATATATATATATATATATATATATTGTAATAACCATCTTTTAAATATTTAATGAAAGGAAATTTAAATTAAACAAAAATTTAAATTAAACAAAACAAAACAAATTTATTCGCACAAAATACAATTTAAATCTCTACGTTATTTTGCCACATTTAGATCAAATTTTACTAACAATTAATTTTACCTTTCGTGCCATTTAAGAAAATTTATACCTTTATTTTTTTTACAAAGAATGAAACTCAAAATCTCAGGGTCTCCACTAGGCCTGATAGAAAGAACAAAAATCCAATTACACTTGAAAGAATTTTACAGAAATTCAATTTATTGAAGTTACTAGAAACGAAATCTGACCTTTCACCTTTAATTTACGGTTTACAAAATTATTTATTTTAAATCGCTACTTACAAGTTTTATGCTTTTGGGTTCGGGAACACACTTCACTTTAATAATAGCCACTCTGTGCATAAAATTTACACAGACATTTTACTGACACACGTTTCACAACACAACACTATCCTTTCAGTATCGAAACTCCAGACTGCAGACTTCCGACTACTCGTATGGATGTTTCGCCCGCGGCCACCAATCAATTCGTCTAGTATGATTGATATTCCAATGCGTTTTGTCTTATTATTGGATCTCTCAATCTTCACCAAGACAGAGTTCAAATCTGGTGTTCAACCTAACACTCCTTTCTCCTTCCAGCTATGACATCAACTTCTATGTCTTTCTCCTCTAAAATCTCTTCCACAAACATTATTCAATTTAACACCAACTTCTAAATTCTTCATTACTTTGGCTTTATTTACTGCCAAAACCGTCCACTCTATGCCTACATCTCTTATCGATGACCAAAACTCTGCTCTCTGCAACCACGTCTACCATGTTCGCTCTCTGGCTTACAACTACCTTATTCGCTATCTGGCTTCCAACTAACTTTCCTATCAGCTTCCCCCTCTCCAGAATATTCCTTTTTCCCACAGTTTTAATTTCCCACATTCGGACCTCATCCGGCTTTCTCACGCTAAGAGAGCTACTCAATATTGTTCGATATATATTCTCTTATCTTATAATTGGATGTCATCGTTCCTTTGGGGTCTTGTTCCGATGTCCGTCAGACATTAGATCTAAGAGCCGCTAAAGACCCCCAATTAAAAATAGTTTTCCCTTTTGTGAGCCTTTATCCGCTGCCAATCATCATTTTTTTTATACGAGCCACCCAAGATCTCCAGTGTGAGTTGGTAAACAGATTTTAAATAATGGCCGTCCACCTCTTTTCTGTGCCGTGAAACAAATATTATGAAATTTAAACAAAATAATGGCCTTCTTAACTAGGTATTACAATATATATATATATATATATATATATATATATCAGATAAGGAAGCACAAAAGATATGAGAACCCCAGGATTATACTTGTCCAAGAGAAAGCCTGTGAGGCTTTACAGACAGCTCTGCTTTGGATATGCCGTCTCCACTTTCTGGTTTTTTGAACCAACGTTCCCACAAGTCGAGGTACCCCGACCTGTTTTGAGAGGTGTATGTTCGGGGTCACAGACCTTGGACGTACGGTAAGAGTTGTTCGCTATTATTATTGGAATGGTCGAGACAGGAGAAGGGAATGTTGCGCCACCACAGCAAACCACTCTCCCACCATCGGAAAGGCGTGGGACAAGTACTAAATATCCGACCTACTTGATGCAGGTTTTTCTAAGGGGTTTCCGCGGCATCACTTTTAGGCGAATTGCCTATAGCTCGGGTGCCCTATTTAACCCTTGGCTACCTTGCTCTACCTTTCCGCATCCCCCTTTCAGTCCCTTTCCTATGCTAAAAGAGGGGAGTTGTCACTCTGTGGATTATCTTATATATAACCTGTCTTAAGTAAGACAGCAATAATTAAGACGGCAATTAGGATTATAATTGACGAAATGTTTGGCTCATAATTAAACTATCATATGCATAGATCACCGTGACTCATAAATTCGTTTGGAGACTTTCTATAAAACTATATACAAATTTCGGAAAATCACAGATTATTTATTGACATAAGAATTTTTGTAAATTTTTTATAAGGTTTTTTTTGTAGAGGTCCCAGCATGTATGATCGTTATCACAGCCTAACGTTTCATAGGACTTTGTTTACCGATTGTCAGTTATTCGGAGAGCTCTGCTTGTGAATAAAATTTTGAGGAAGTTTGCTCTGAACTTAAGAAAATGGAATGTCAAGTGGGAATAAAAACATTTCCGGCATATTCTTCTTCCTTAATTCAATCGAGGAGCGAAGGCAGCGTAGGCGGATAGAAAAATTTGTGCCGCGTACGGGGACAATGCCATCGACGAAAGCAGAGCAATACTTTGGCAACCATTTCGAGAACCTGTTCTCTTCCTGAAATTCATACAGAATCCTACCTATATAAAATTATTGTTTCTTAAATAGTGAGTCCTTTATGTAACATCTCTTCATTATTTAAAATTATTTCTGCTCCAATAATAAACCTCATTGCTCCAAAAAATACAATTGGTTTCATTGATAAAAGATCTCATTATTCTTTCTCTTGATGTTTCTTCATTGTTCACTACCATTCCTTTTCATCTAGTCATTCAAAATCCAAACGGTCTTGTTATAATTATTATACTCTGATTGGTCAGAAATGGAAATGGTTGTAAACCTCATTCCCAACTCTGCGTTGTCTTACGGTCAACAATAATATTTCTGGTCTAGAGAAGAAGAACGTGTAGACAGGCTATGTACAGGGTAATCTACATAGTAGCAACTCCCTTCTTATAACATATGAAAGTGACTGAAAGGGATGATGCGAAAAGGTAGAGCAAGGTAGCCAAGGGTTAACAAGGGTCCCCGGGCTATAGTTAATGATCCTACCCGTCAATTCGCCTAAATGTGTTGGAGGGAAAATCCTAGAAAAAAACCTGCATCAGGTAGGTCGGCCATTTGATACTTGCCCCACGCCCTTCCGATGGCGGGAGAGGGGTTTGCTGTGAGGTCGCAGCAATCCTCTCTCCGTGCCATGACCGGTTTAGGAGGCAGCTGGCCGACTATTCCAATAGGAATAGCGGACAACTCTTACCGTATGTCCAAGGTCTGCGACCCCGGAAAATACACCTCTTAAAACAGGCCGAGGTGCCTCGGCTTATGGGAACCTTCGTTCAAAAAACAAGAAAGAACAGAAGGCATCCCCAAAAGTAACCCCCCCCCCTCCTCTAGAGCTTACTGGGAAGGTTCACTTGCGAGAGAAAATTATCACAATTTAAAATAGAGTAGAATATACTAATGTTCTAAATTGCGATTTAAAAATTTTATTAAACAAAAAACGCAAAGAACCGTGCACCATACCGAATATTTAGACTCCTTTCATGGAATTGACACACGACTCTCTTCTGAAAGTTCACTCAGTAATGGAGGTTGACCATATTAGTCCATAACAGAATTCACTGCTTTAACTTGACACATTTCTCAGATACCATGAACTGTAACTTACTTATTCCTGCATATTTTAAGTCCTTATTCCTCTTATAAAATAATTTCGTCGTTGGCTTATTTCTCTTTCACGCACCTTCAAGTTACTAACGATCTGAAACTATTAATTAAAAACTAATATAAACCTCGAATGACGAGAAAGCAATTAAACTTTAAATATAAAACAATAATACTTAACGATATGCTCTTCTGATGTCCGTTACACCAAAGACAAAATATATGTGAATGTTTCTTTTCTGGAAGGTAATAGAAAATTTCATAACGTGGCAATGGAGCCAACGGCTTTCCGTTCGGTATTACATCTCAGTAGTATGTATGTGTAATTTGCCCGGTACATGATACATGAAATTACAATAAATTAATATAAATATTTTAAATAAATAAACTCGATGCGGGACCAGTATTTTAATTGTAAAAAGGATATAAAGAATAATATTAATTGAAGACCAATTTTGAAAATGAAAGACATTTCATATAAAATATCATAATAGTATTGTCCTGGCCTGAAAAAGAAACGATGAAATTGGACCGAAAAAAAGAGTTTAACTAAATCATAGTGTTACGGATTGTTAATCTGATGATTTTACTTCATGACTCTAACATATATTCAATAAGTATAGTTCATAAATAATCTAAAATTACTTTCCGTTAGATGACTTAATCCACGCCCTTCCGATGGAACTGATCTCTACTACGTCCGTGGAGTTGTCAAATCGTAATTCAAATCCTTAACAATGTATCGTTTCCAAAATGTATTATATGTACATCCCTCACGTTGTTTGACATTATGTGACGTCTTAATTCATACGATGGAATCTATCAATGATAACATCGATTATCATTAAAAAAAGTTTTATTTACAGTGATAAGAGATTCGTTTACAATGAATACAAATAATACAATTGGCAATTACTGTGGCATAAATCAAATTTTGCAATTAAAAGTTTATATTTGCTTATCTGTGTCGACGTCCTTTAATGATCCGGGACACGTGTTTTCATTTTTACGTGGTACTACTAGAAGCACTGAATCAAATTATATTGTTCTGCTTTTTGACCCTAATCACGCCACGTATTGACTATTATCACTTATTTTCGTCGATTCTACTCGAATTGAGGAGTGACTCATTTAACACGCTCGAATACAGAACCTCGGCTTTAATTCCTACCACATTTAATACGCTCGTAGTTCACTTTAATTGCTTTAACATTACTTTGAAAGCTCTATTAATATAAAATGAAGTTTTACGTGCTATGCTTAAGATCACTACTCGGAGCTCTGACTGCATTCAGCTTTATTTTCATCACGCCGCAGCCAAGACTACTCGCCAACAAAGCCGTCTGGCCGAACCAACAATTGAACAAACCCTGCATTTACAATGTTCCTGATACAAATAAATCTAAGCTACTTTCCCGTGTTACAGTATATTATTTACCGTAGTCTAGGTACACATCTGGGTGAAATGAACCCAATTAATAATCTCTACATTAATATATAATACCATTTAAGAAAATAAAAATTTATAGAATATAATACATCTTACTAAGAAAAGCACGTATCTTATGATTATTGAAAGATACGAGTTTGCTCTTATCCTGTTTTATTAAAACCCACTCATGTAATGAATTAGAAGAAGCTTTCGGCAACTGCCATTATCAACTGGAAACATACAATATATTTACTCCACAGTGTCACAATTAAAACATTTAATTATTGATTTCATTTTTAAAAAATCAGCCTTTACCTTATTATCTAATGTAGATACATTTTTGGGCATTTAGTACTCGGCGTCAAAGTTAAAATTAATTTTACATAGGTAGAATTTGGTCATAGGAAATGCTCAGAACATTTGTTTTCCCTAATACGTTCATAATTTTCCCACGCCCAACTGTGCTACCTACTCCATCTTTAGACAGCTTTATTCTACCCAGATTTTTTTCGCTTCATAAATATGCATTAATCATGTAGAATTTTATTTATCTATATTGTAATAATTTATATATTTTTAGCTTGCATCTTTTGACAATAATTCATTATATGAATTATGTGGCGTTTTTAAGCGAAAAGAACTATTACGTGAAAACTATTAAACAAGATTTATTAACAATTTTAAAACAAGTATTCAAATCACAAAATATTTGGGATCTCAGGGTCTTGAACTGGGTTTGATAATGGCAGAATTTATATAATCAAAATCACAAAAATTACATTTGCTTTATATGGGAATCAATGCATCTGAACATAGACGAAATTTGTTGCTGAGGAAATAATACCAAAGATTGAATTTAAACAATTTCAATTTTTATCAAGAAATAAAGAATGATCTGAATAATTAAAGATCTCATTTTATCGATAATTAAAGAACGATCTGACGTTTATCTTTTAAACGTGGTTTACAATGATTTTAAAGTTTTCTTTCTACTTACGGCAGCCCAGGTCTCATTTTAACTTTTCGTGCACAATTTTGGGGATTTCACTGATTCTAAGTACTCACAGACTCTAAATGTTCACAGACTCTAATTAGCGTGGTTTGTTAGTTGGTTTAAAATAACTTTGTCGATTCTCGATGATTTACTGCAACCTAGATTTGTAGATCTCGTGGATTTTTGTTGAAAATGCACCTCATTGGTTTTGTCTGTTGACTGAAGACTAGTTCAGTTTCTGCATTTTTGATATAACAGCGTACTGGTTACTGGAACACTTTCTCGTTCTTTAAATTAGACCTTTTTCATTCTCACTGCTGACGGACAAGGATTGTTCAGGTTTTCGTGAATTAGAATTTTAATCTGTACATCTCGCCGTTTACTGCCCAACTGTTCGTTCTTTTACTCTGTTCTACTTGCTGTCCGCTGCCCAACTGTTCGTTCCTTTCGTAAATTTTGAGCGCGTAAAACCTTCTCGACCGATCAAGAATACTTTCCTTGCATTGCCGGTTTGTTGCGGCGTCCGCTATATCCACCAATAATGAGTCCTCTACAATTCAACTTTTCAATTATAACAATGCCTTAATTACCAATTACTACAATATATTTATTACATAATAATTTATATATAAATATGTATTCTCTCTCAAAATATTGACTCGTCCAAAAAAAAACTACAGCATTCCTAGAACATTAGCATATGTTGTTTCCATTAATTTATCATTTCTCATATTCATTATTTTATTTTGGTGTTGTTATATAAGCTCTCATTCTAACACCCTCCAATCTTGCAGTGCTTTTTCTCTACATATTATTTCTAATCCCTCCCAATCAACCTCATGCTTTTTGTTTTCATGAGTAGCGACAGCGCCGTTTCCTGTCTTTCATATTTTGTTATATTATAAAATATGTTTTTATCCCCACCCACGTGTGACGTATATTTATACTTCTTTCCAATCCGCGCACCAAAATTTATATATCGCATTGTTCTCCAATATTTGTTCAGATTTTACTTTCATTTTATTAATGTAATCCTTTACGGGACTATATATTAACTTTATCTCCCTTATCCATGTCTTTTTAATAATTTATGATCGCTTCTGATGGACCTTTTATATAGGTATTACTCCCATATTTGTCTTTATTTTTTATATCTCTCGTTCCACCCCTTCACCATTCCTTATCTCGTCCATTTTTCACCTTCCTGGAATCCTTCCAAATTTTTTATTTTTCTCTTTGAAAATATCAGGTTAACCCTATTTTTTTATTTGTATATACTTTTCCGTGTTATCACTATACTATATATTATTATACTTCATGTTTTTTGCACCCCATTTTTATTCATTCTACTCTTTCGTCTTTTTTTCTTTTGGCACATTTGCCGTTATTTCAGAATACTAGTTTTATTTTAATAGTGTATATACTTTGACTTTAACATGTGCCTGATATAGCCCTTTTTATAAGATTATACGCTGCATTTAAAACGTAAATTAACGGGTGCCTCGACTTGCAGTTCAACATTACTTCACTTGTCATTTCTTTCGTGCGCCAAACTCGTATATATAGTATTTCTTGTTCTGGTCAAAGATAAAACTAAAAATTTTATATAATTTCTAACCTCCTGTTCAATCGTAATTTTTATCATAGGGTGCACTTTATTCAAACTTTCTAACACTGTCGCTGCACCAACGACAAATTGCATTGGAAGAATTACTAAAATCTGTTCACAAATAAACAGAATAATTTGTGTGATAACGTAATATGTCAATGTTTGACGTGTTTGCAGTTCCTTAAAAACTTTTTCTAACTCAAATTGTTTTTCGTAAAGGAGACATAATAACAATATTCCATTTTTGTATAAAACTTTAAGTAGGCATTAACAGAGTTAACCATAAATTATACACGTCTACACGAGAACTGTATTAAACTATTAACGAACGAATAAATAAACGGTCGTTTTCACGGCAACACGCCACTTGGTATGTTTTGTTTTTTCTTCGTGCTCTTATTCGGCGCCGTTTATGTTAAGTGTTGTAGGCCAGCCAAGAAGCCATTACTTCGTCGCTAAGTTTTGTAGACACACCTAACTACGACGCTATTGGGTCCACAACAACATCGCACCCACAATCCAGCTTGTCCTTCTAACTTCATCCGGAAACGATTATCTCTTACATATTATCAATAATAATAATAAATATTTATTGCCAAAAACTAGTTAATATTAAGCAAGCGTCCGGTTTTAACAGAGTATGTACAGTTTCATAATTCAATCATATTTATTTAATTCAAAGAATTCTACAACACTATATACTGGTTTTTCGTATAATAATTTTTTACGGTAGACAGTATTTTTGAGGTAGGGAGATTTTCTAGTATACAGAAACAGCCAGTGGTACAGTTTCATCCCTAGCCTATCAGGTCTGCAGTTGGCCTTGGTTGTTCTCAGAGTATTGATCCAGAGATTATTCTTCTGTTGAGTCTTGTGGTGATGAAAATCTATTTGCCGGCTTCTTCAACTCAGAGTTTGATGAACGCACTCTAGACAGGCTATAAGGCGATGACCAGGAACAGTCAGGATCATCATTTGGAGAAAAAGTAATCTGCAGGACTTTCGGAGGCTCAAACCCGCCAATGACGAACATGTCTCTTTTGAGGTATGAACACTTCCTTTTATCCTTTTGATTTTCTCCATAGTCTCATTGCATATAGGATTTAACTGTAAGCATACAACAAGGATCAACAATCGAGACTGTTCCTTTTAAAAATAAGACCAATTCCTTACTTATCCGAGTCCGTTGCATTTGTTGAAGCAAACACTGTAATAATAACAGCTTTAAGAGCTATATTAAAGGATATTGTTTGACCCTTGCGAATACGAGGGGTGGTGAACAGGGTAGATGAAAAACCAATTCGAATCCCAACTCTTACACTTCCGCCATTGAGACTGCTGCTGTGTGCACTGGCGCATTTTCCTGGTGCACTCACTGCAAGAGGGTAATCCACATGATGGCAACTCCCCTTCAAAAGGAAAGGATTTGTAAATGGGGATGTGTAAGGGAAGAGGACGCTCTGCAAGGGTTAACTAGGGCCCCCGGTTATAGTTTAAGGATTCTACCCGGAATTCGCTAAAAAGTGATGCAAGACCAACCCGATAAAACCTGTATTAGTTAGGTCGGGCAATAGGTACTTGTCCCATGCTCTTCTGATTGCGGATGAAAGGTTTGCTGTGGGAACGTCTCGATCAATTTAGGAGACATTTGGCCGACTATTCCAACGGGAATAGCGGACACCTCTTACAGTATGCCCAACGTCTGCGACCCCGAACATTCACATCTCAAAACAGGATGAGGTGTGTCGGCTTGTGGGAACCTTAGTTCAAAAACGATGAAAGGAGAAGGCATTCCCACAGGTCTCTCCAGAGAGAGAGACCCTTGCAGGCTTTTTCCAGTTTTGATTTGTGTAGCTGTCCAACCCTTTAAATGTGTTTAATGACAGCGCGAAATTCGTTTGTTTCCTTTGTGTCCGCCTGACTACACTTCTAACACTACAGAAGGCTGCCAACAATAAACTGGTACCATTTTTAGAAATATTTTCGAAATAATTATTTTTACCAATTTTCCAGTCCTACCTTAGCTAGCACATTCTACCTCCTCATAGGGGTCCTTCCGACACTTTCTTGTTTGATACTTTTCATGTCCTTGATTAGTGTCCTTCAGAAATAAGTAACCAATTCTCATTAAATACATGAAGAGGCTATGCCATGCGTTTGAGTCACCTCATCAGATGTCCCTTAGCGCGATCATCAGGCCCACCATACCATATAATCCTTGTGCAACGACCCGACATTTTGTAGAGTACAGTTAGGGATATATGTCAAAACTTTTACGGTCTCAACAATAGGGAATCAACCAAAAACATTATTTGATATTGATATAATATTGGAAAAAATAAACTGATTTAATTGTTCACTAGATTAAAAATCCCATCTTATGAACTCCCATATAATAAAATTAATATTAATTATTCGCTTTTCTATATAAATTTCATCATATTTTTCACATTTTAACTGGGGTGTATTGTAAGTACATGTAAAATTAACTACTATTGTTACATTTGTCACTTTTATTTCTGTTTGACTGATAATCTATAAACAAGTTCAATACTGTGCCACAAAGTCGATACTTATCTAATTTCCTTAATAAAATCAATCTGTCTACTATTGCAAAAGTCCTTTGTAGATCTGCAAAGACCACTGCTATTGTACCATCACTGTCAATGTAACTTTTACATTCATTCACATTCGAATGCAGTTTCACAACTGTAATTTTTCCGAAACCGTGACTGATAATTTGCCATTATATTATTATTCTCTGCTTATTGTCTGAGTTGTAAATAGACATTTTTTTTTTCTAAAATATTTGTTAATGCTGGTAATATATTTATGGGCCTGTATTTATCGGGAATTCTGGCATTTACTACTTTTCTATAGGAACAATAGCTGTTATTTTCAACATGAAAGGAGCTATACCATATTCTAAGGAATTTTAATTAAATATAAGAGAGGATTATAAAGGCACTCAAAACTTTCTTTTAAAAATTTAATAGTTATGTCAACAAGACTAACCACTGTTTGGAAGTGAGAACATAATAGATCTATATTTTCATTATTGAATAATTTAAATTAACTTAATTCACTATTAAGTACCTTAATAGTATTGAAATCATTTACACCATCACAATTTGTACAATCAATTATATCCCGAATACTAGTTACGTAATACTTATTAAATTTTTGTGCAACTATATTATATCAATTCCTGCATCACTAAAATGCTCATTTCGCTCATCAATATTTACATTCTTTATTTAACATCAGTACCTTGTGCGAATCTAAATTATGTTTTATTGAATAAATATGTTTGCACACAACAGAATTATTTGATCGTAAAATTACAAATTATTTTTTGTGTTATTGATTCTAGCTTCTAGACATCGTTTGGTTTGCTCCATTTAAATTGTAATTGTTGTTATACAGGCCAAAAGAAACGAAAACTCTTAAAAGTTGTCTCAAAAAGAGTCATTTCGACAGCAATGTGTGTACAAACCGCACGTTAGAAAGTTTTTAATATAAATTTTCATATAATAAATTGTTAATAACACTATACATTATATTTATACATAATTGTATTACAAATTATCATGTAAGACTTTGATTTCTTTTAAAAAATTTTACATAACAGAACTTAATTGTTTTTGAACATCCTGTGAGGGATGAAACGTTGTGTTTGTTAAATATTATGTTTTAGATTTGATAATAATTTTTTCTCGCTAATTGACTGATGTTTTTAACATTTATTTAAAGAGAAGTGAGTGTATTATAATTACTAACGATATGTAACGTTAAAAGATATTAATGATATTGTTATAATTACAAATAAATGCACGTTAAAAACTAGTTTTGACATTTGTCATCAATTATTTTATGTCCTTTGCTAATAAAAATAATGTTTCCATGAATATCAGAAAATGGCGCAAACTACTAGTAGTAAATTGTTTCTCGTTAACCTACTTCAAGAGAGTTTGTCGTGCTCAAGTTCGGAACAGCCACAACATAAATTATGAGACTTCAGCAATGTCTTTGTAATCAGCAAAAGGAACTGCTACTAGCTTAAAGTAGCGTAAATAATGTCACAGGACGCTTAACTATAGCACAGCTAATTTTTTAATACATATGCTTCATCAGTTTTGTTCTGCTATTGACTTCTGTTATTAAAGGATTCAGTTATATTCACTATCTTGAACTGTCTTTTCTATTGTTATGTCCACAGCTGATATTTCTTATTTGTTTATTTATTTACTGTCTTAATGTAATGGATTGATTTTTTTCTGAATCCTCGGCATGTCGACAGTTACAGTAAGTGATGTAGGGATTTTTTAAAAAATGCTTCCGTTACAGTTGCTTCGTAGCATATATTCTTTAGCAATTGTAATAACTAATTGTTTCCGTGGACAATGATACTTTATTTGGTCCATTACCTATATACAACTTACCACGCAAAAGGTCGGGTATTTTATATATTTTTCCTACTTGTATACGTTGTGGCCAGTTTTCCAATTAGAGGATGGGAGATATAAGAAAACAACGCGAAAACAACCGAGATTCGAGCCAAATAGGGGTTATGAATGTCGCTGAATTTATTTATGGCAACCTGGGTAACGCGTGGAAGTGGGCTATGGGAGGGGCTGTGCGGACGAGGGCGGGTCGATATTTTCGTCGAATAAACATTTTGAGGGATCATTGACACTCAGACTATTTTCTAATATATTCTGAGTATATTAAAACTCGAGAAGAGGAGAGAACCATGAAGGGTAGGATAGATTTGCACCGTGATTGGTGTCGGATCTAGGGTTATGGATGTTGCTGATTAATTATGACATTCAACTTGCAGTTTAACCCCTGTGGTGGGGCTAAGTGGGGGTTGAAATTTTCAAACATATTGATCAAACATAATATATTTGGGTCAAATAAATATTTTTCGGGGTCATATAAATTCATACTATTTTGGTAGATATTCTCTGTGTATAATTTTATCCCCCTTTTGGCATGGGAGAGGTGCTCGCTTAAGGGTGCGGTTTGGTGGAGAGTTACATGAAAATAACGCGAATAGATCCAGATTCAAGTCAATTCTGGGGTTATGGATGTCTCTAAGTTTTTTTGACAAACTATATAACGCGCGGGTGTAGGGAGCGGATCTGGGTGGGATCGAAATTTTCAAACAATGTAACCGGCCGATTTTTGGGTGGAATAAATACTGATTATTTAACCCACAGTATTGGGGGTGGAAATTTTGGAACACGTTTAAACGGCGATATTTTTGTCGAAGGAAACTATTTCAGTATCAATTAGTTCAACCCCTTCGGAGTTGGAGATGAACACAGTGAACGAGTTGCGTTACATAAAAATAACGTTAAAGCTACCTAGATTGGAGTCAAATTGGGGTTTATGAATAAATGACATGTGGGGCAACGCTTGGCACCCAGCTAGTTTTGTAATAAAGAACAATGCATAAAGGATTTATTTACATAACATCCTATGAGACATATGACATGTCTGTGCGGTTTAAAATTCGTCACACACTCTAGAGAGTTTGTCTTGAGTAACTGCTTCCACGGCTCTTCGATGATGATTTTGATATAATTAATATTCAAGGACTTCAGTTCTTTGCCGTTATAGGACCAAATGCCCTCTTCAACAACGGCTGTTCACCAGTTCGACCATTGTTGCTGCATGTGGAGACGCATAAAAAGTATTTTATTAACCCCCACAAGAAAATAAAACATGCAGGGAAGAAGAAAGATTCGCAAATTACACATAAATACATCTGAAAGGTGTACTACCACATCACAACTGAATTTAATATTTCTGTTGTCATTGCCAGTGAAATATTTAACAACCAGTTCGACATATTAGTTCTTTCTAGAACAGCATAATTAATAAGTAGTTCTTTGGGAAATTAACAATTCTGAGTTGATTTTATATGATGAAGACAGAGACAGAAGCCAGTTTCAATAATCAAATACTCTGCATTTTTTATCTGATGAATATTAACGGACGAAAAGTCACGGAAGAAATAGATTTGTTATATTCATACTTCGACACTGTCGCCTAAAATATAAGGGCAAGTTAAAGGGTTGATCAATAATGTGCAAATAATGCTGCTACAATTTAAAATACGTGGAAAAGAGCTGATACTCGAATGAATTTTAATACACTACTAACTAAATTTTGACTAACCTAAGATATCTTAGGTTAAATCAGAATATTATACGTCTGTATAAAATACTATAATTTGATGTAATAGCAAAATAAAGGCAAAATTAAGTGATGATATAATTACCACACGACGTTTCTGGGGTCCTAGTACCCTTCGTCAGGTGATTGGAAAAAACACGAGAGACTGGAGCGACACAACTACACTTCAGAGTTGACAAACTCAAACGCTTTTGTCATCAGTGAAGTGCTTTTGAGTTTGTCAACCTTGAAGTGCAGTTGTGTCGCTCGAGTCTCTCGTGTTTTTTCCAATCACCTGACGAAGGGTGCAAGCATCCCAGAAACGTGTGGTATTTATATCATCACTTAAGTTTGTCTTTATTTGGCTATTTAGTCTAATTAATGCCTTAAGCAAACTATTTAATGACACTTGTAAGTATTATGAACTCACCTAAAAACCTCGCCAGGCTAATGTTACAAAACACTTGATTTCGTGGTTTTAATGCTAATCCAATCGAACTAATAGTGTTCTTCACATCTCTAAGCCCCTAAGGAATTTTTCCTCATGAACAGAAATGAAGTGGGCTTATATAGAATTTGAAACATTCTACACAGTTCCCACGTGTTTTCATTGCAATAATCTCCGAAAAATTATTCTCAATTTTAATTTAAAATGAAAAAAATATATATTTAGCTTAAATTCCTGGGTCGTATCCTAAATTTATTTATGTATAATAAATAATTAAATATTAAAGTTGTTTACTTAATACATATAAGTTTTATTTAGGCTAAAAAAATGCATGGGGTTCTTATCATCTATTTTAATAAAAGTAAAAGTAGTTCGGAGAATGCTGGGATTATTATACATGGTGAATCATCTAGAACTTTCACCGAAAATATATAAAATGGAAGGTGTAATTGATGTGAGTTTTCTACAGAATTAAATTTAAGACAAGGGCTCGTATTTGCAGCCCGTATACAGATTTTAATAATTATTCAACAGTGATTTTTTTAATAAATACATTTTTTTAAAATGGAACAAAGCTTGTTGTCATTAAAAATAAAAGTAGACTGAATTATAATGCCATGGATATTTTTTATAAAATGTCAGTTTAAATTACTTATTAACATCTGTGTATGGGTTGCAAATTCGAGCCGTTGTCTAAAATTTCAATTATGTGAAAACCGAACATCTATTGCACTTTCCATTTCATAAATATTTTCTGTGCACGTTTTAGGTGATTCACCCTGTATACTTCATGGTAACAATGACATAAGATCTAATACTTCGAATTATAAAATTAAATTGCAAGTGTAAACAGTGATTATACAAGGATTACGATATTTTACTATTGATGCGTGATGGACTCGAGTTACACTTTGGAATACGATCGATCCCTATGTTAATAATTACATTTAAATTCAAACTTCAATCAAATATTTTATTGTTAATGGGCTGACGGTGGGCTTCGTTAAAATGACATGTCATTATTCAGTTCAAGTAAACGTTTCTCCGCAAATGATTTCTATAAGTATTACAGAATATTTAATTCGCGTGTTCAAAGGCGCTAGCTTACACAAATTAAACATTCAACTACCGGAGAGTCATAAACTAATTTATAAATCAAGTATTACATCTGCATTTCGCATGGAGCAAAGACACACCTATTTTCGTCTGGAAAATCTTCTGTCGGTTGACGCGCCGTACTTCGTGCATATTGAAAGCCCCCTTCCCAAAACATATTACGTTAACAGGCGCGTTAATTAATTATTCAATTAGTTTCGTGGCAGCGTAGTGCAGGCGTGGACAGTTGGAGGAATAGGTCCGGTTACTTCTTTCTCTCGGGCTCGACTTACAATTTGCGACCCGGCAGCAGCTGCCGACGTCGACGCCCACGCAGCGGCCATCTCATTACGCCGCGTCACACAATAACAGAGAGTGCGTACCTGCTTCCTTAATCGACCCATTCTTATGCGTCCTTGATTGCTGTCCTGAATCTGCAGATGCGACACAGCCTGTTGTCTAGGCACGTCGGCTCGCTAAGCCTTGCGGGTCTATTATTGATATCAGGGGTAACCTACATATTGAAGGTTTATCTAATCCAATGTTTAAGGTACAGGGTTCTGTTTTGAATTATTTCTGTCCATCTGACTTGATCTCAAGTTCAAAATTTGTGATACCTGGCGCTCTGACTGAGGCAACAGAAGCAGACTAAAGTAAGTTTCAAATGCAGATGTTATGTATGAATCGGGAAAATGTTGGATTCAACTTATGTTTTTTTCAAAATAAATATATCGACAATTTTACTATCCGTCAAATTACGATCAGGTATTTGAGAAGTAATGAACACGTATTAGAAGGAACGACTGATATTATATTTATGTTAAGGGCCGCCGGGAAATCGCAGCTGGCATACAATGCGCATTTGCGCTCCCAACAAAAATCAGAGAAAACCTTATGGCTATTCTAAATAGCAATAATAAGGTATGATAGGAATGTATACCGGCCACACAGAGGGAAACGAATGGACGGACAATGGTGTAACGATGGAGTCATCCCAACAGAAGAATAAAAACATCAGTCCAATATTCACTAAAAATGATGGGGGGACAAGCCTATACCAGAATACTGGAGAAAAAATGGTACAAGTGTAGAAGAGGAGGAATGAAGGGCATTTTCACAAGTAAGTCGACAACTTCAAGGAAATATCCTACACTGACAATCTGTCACATGGTTGTTGCTAGGTTAAGAACTCTCCATTCGAACCTCACATACTCCTATCTATTCTCCAGATCACCGCAACCTACATGAGACGTATGAAAGGCTGCCCTGACGATACAGCATATCCTCTACGACTGCCCAAAGTACGACAGGACTAGAAGGGCCACAATTCAGAAATACACGAAAAGGGAGATATGTACGTCAGCAGCGGCAATAAATAACCTACTAAAGTTTAGCAAAGAAACCGGCATTTAAGAACTAATCTAAATAGTCAATGAATATGAGAATAAAAATAAAATGTATAGTTAATATGAATTAATTGTAATAATTTCATGTAGTAGGTATGATAAGTCGCCAATCACCTTTATGTTGACGGGACTATAAACAATAAATTTTAAAAAAGAAAAATAATAATTCGTACAAATAAATTCGTCACGTCCGAAGAGTGTGATCTACTGATTTTGTAACCGAGATACTTGACCTGTGCCTTTCAGAACGCACAACTTTTCTAGATTGATTGGGAAAGTCTCGAAGAGTGGTGGGGATGTTCTTCGTGCAAGAAACAAAAGCTCAACAAGTCATATAGATTGCTTCAGATAGAAGGCACTAGCGAATGCATAAAACGTTGGAAAGTTAGTGATGCGTACAGCATACACATGCATTCCGACAAAACCAAAACGGCTGAAGGCGTTGTCACCGCAGTTTTTGCAATGCCAACGGAATTTTACAATAAGATCGCTTAATATCTTAAGGCGTAAAACGAACAGACATGAAAGTCCTCTGAATGATCTTCGATGTTCGGTCACAGTGCATGCCTCCGTACGACTGGTCCACTGGTCTGATGAAAGCCTTGTGACATCATTGCATTCAAGCGAATAATCAGCCGGTACCTTAATAGCCTCAAAAATACTCTCGGTACCTTAAAAGTGTTAAAAATATCCCCGGTAAGAAAATGTAAAATAATGCCGGTACACAGTAAAAAAAACGACTCCCTCCTTGCGGCTGCTAAACTAAAAGCATCTAGAGTGGCAATATGATCCGAAAAATCCCGTAAACTACTTATATGGCATCAATATAGACAGTTATCGCATATTTTGCATTTTGAATATGCAAGCCCCTTCAACCCAACCCATATGGGTGCTAGAGTTAACTTAAATACGCAGGGTTGTTCTTGGATCTTAAGTGATACGTGTACCAAGTTTGGTTGAACATTTTCCACGTAGTAATGAATAATTTAATTTAAAAGTGTTCTGCAATATTAATATTATGCTTTATTTCGTAAAAACTCACCTTTCGGGGAAATTCCCCTCGGAAAAATGACCTGTCGGGAAATCTTCAATCGGGATAATGTCCTGTCGGGCAAACGTCAATCGGGATGTTGTTGTCGGGAAAACGTGCATCGGGCAAGTTTTAGTGGGGATTTTATACTGGACGCATAATAAACACCTTCCGTAGACACTCGTCTAAATGCTTTATGTGTATGCCAAGTGAGCCAAGAAATCGACTTGAATTTCATAATGAAATCCTAAGTGAAGGCGCGTCAAAGGTCCATGTTCAGCGTCAACGTTATAATGAAGCATTATTTACAATGGTTGGGATTTTAAAAAAATTACAGAGTAAGAACCAAATTAAGCCGAATCAACAGTGATTTCCCCATCCACCATGGGTTTGTATTGTTGTTGGAAGGAAAATTGTTGGGTGTTGGCGACGCAAAATGTTAACACGTCTGTTAGCCGCGTGATCGATTTTACAACTGAGTAGAGAAATTTCTGTTGAAGTGTTGTTAGATTAGCGTCAATCCCAGGAACCACATTTAAGAAAGAGGACTGAGGGTTTACAAATATATATAATGCGCTGCAGAACTAGATCAGGTATCCATTATTTTCATTACTTTCAGTACAGTCGTTCGTTCTCAGTTGTTAAGTGCCGTTTTTCAAAGCAAGTTGATATAGCGACAATAATAGTGATCGTGTAACGTCGGAGAGAAGGAATTTAAGTTCTCACAACGTAAATACTATGCAGCCAATGGCAGACGATGGCAGTCAACATCTTGCAATGTATATATTTCAGTTAATCACAGTCAATCACTGTTTACCACCCAGTTTGATTGTCTATTATCCTCAATTTCTGTTTAACTCTTCAAGTCTGCCTAACTGACACTTTTTAATGTTAAATACGTTGGAATAACAAATAAAAGTAATTTTTAAAAAGAGAATTTGGTCCTTCAAGCTCAGTGGTGAACATTCTAATTATAAAATATTTAAAAAGAATATAATACATGAATTAGCTAAATAACAGACAAAATGAAGTGATAATATACATAAAACACAAAGTTTCTGCAATCCTTATCACTTTCGTTAAGGGATTAAAAACGGAATAGCTGTGAGCTTTGCAGTTCCTCACCTGGTTTGTGCGGTTGTGTCATTGTCACGGCTCTTGCGTATTTAATCAACTGACGAAAACAGCAAGGATTACAGAAACGTTATGTAGCATTTATATTATCACTTACTTTGCCTGTTACTTGGCTATTTATTTATCTAATTAATATACTTTTATAACAGATGTGCTATATTACACTTTCGACATCGTATATTATTCCCTTTAAATATTATACGTTTGTGATACACTCTACAACATTTTACACTAAATTGTCTAGCTCCAATAGCTCCATAACTTTGTTATTACTAACGAAATAAAGTGGATAGCCCCGCAACACCAAGGTACACAAACATTCAATCTAAAATCAGCTACATACCATGTAATTACCTCTTACGCGAGTATTGGAGTGTAACACAAATACTGGATTTGGAAGCCGGGCTATAAAGTTCCAAGTCAATAGGAAAGCTCTGACAGCGCATTGTTCGGAATGCTACAAAGCTAATACAAATTAAATTTGATTAAGCTTATCTGCCTGCCAGTATTTAGCACTTCCTTTCACAATGTGAGACGAAAAATTCGGAAAACGTGAAATAGCGTGTATTTTTAACAGAATTTCAAACGATCATGTTGCGTAATTCTCAATTACTTAAAATACGTAAATTGATTATTCATTGGAAAGACTTTATTCCATTCAAATTCTGCATTAAAATTTTAATTATAGACTTGTCTGTACTTTCACCCATAACCACCCATCTTCATAATTGGAGTCGAATACTGAATTATTTCAGTTCTATTTAGTTACCTTTCTCGCAAAAGTATAGCTAAGATGACAAAATGATTATTTGGCCTTCGTAGAAACGCCCAGACTTTAAAACATTATTTTAAACTTAGGCTAGTTTCACACTTACCCGACAACAGTTGAAACTACATTTTAGACGGCCACTGCTGCTCTCTTCACATATATATGTCTAAAGTTGTACGCCCGACTTGCCTTTAATCGTTCTACGAATATGGAGCGTGATAAGTTATTCCATTCTATAGTCTGGTATAGATGTTTTTTAAAACGAAAAAAATTAATGATGCAATGGGTTTGTCCAATGATTATGAAAAGAAACATGTTGGGGACATTCTATGTTTTTTAATTATGTTCGTATGGGAATTGAAAATTTCGACGATCGTCTTACACGGATAGAAATATCCATTCAAATCCACAACACATCATTCAGACAAAATGTCTATACAAATGTTGCAAATCACAATCGCAAAAAAGTAACATTAATCTGATATTTATTTATTATCTATATAATAAAAAAGGGTGTATATTTGTATGTATGTATGTATGTATGTATGTATGTTAGTATTTACGTTGTTCTTTATACAAATTTTATCGCGTGGACAGAATGCAACAAAAATTGGTATACGTATTCTGCCAAAATCGAGAACCGGTATTGTGGGGGTGACAACCCCATAGCATAAAGGTGGAAAGAATTGTAGTTGAATTATTTTTGCGAATTTTCCCATAAGAGTTAATGTTATTATTGAGTGTTAAATTACTGCGCGCCAAGAGACCGTGACGTCACGTACGTTGGCGAGACATAAAATATAGTTCCCTTTTTCCTAATGAAATAAAGCTTAAATGTTTTTATTGAATAAATCAAATTTAATCCAGCAATACTTCAACGCAATACTTCAACGCAATACTTCATCGAACGATAATAAAATACAATACGAAATACTTAAAGTTCCTTGCCGAAAATATAAGTAAAATTTCGCAACCATCTTTATTTTTAAAAATATGGCGTCGTTTGTTTACATTCTGTGTTTCGAATGTATGTCGGCGTAGAATTATTTAATTTTATTGTATAAAGCTGGTCATAAAGTTCTATTGTATCTTGTATAATATTTCAGGCGATAACAAGGTACGATTCGTAAGTAATGTGTGTATAAAAACGTACGGAATCCCCAATAAAATTTTTATATTGTCGTTATTCAAATAATGCACTTTGGGTCAAAAGTATGTACGGAACTAGGAACATTTAGATTGGATTAAAAGTGCAATTAATTTTACTGGACAATGTACTTCTGTACAATTGTAAAATTACTGCGTCTAATCTGTGACGTTAAACAAAATTTTCAGGTTAGGTTAACACAAATTTTTTCTGATTAAATTCTTTGTGAGTGATAATAAATCAGCTAATTTATATAATATCACATATTTGAATGTCAATGTGTACACAATTTCTGAGCTATTTTCAGCATTTATTTTCAGTATAAAACATTATAAATATCTAAATTGGGAATAATTGTGATAACATATTTCATTTTTTGAGTTATTTTTGAATATATTAAAATCAAAATATTTAAATTAGATGGAAAGCTTATAATATAGAGCTTTTTACCAAAATTTAATACACTCTTCATATAATTGTAGTTTTTTGCATAATTGCTGTGCATATCATGGCATTGTTGTGTATTGTATGTATATGTTCATTGTTAAATTTTATGTATTTTTCCTTCTCTAAGTAGCTGACAGTGAATAATAATATTGAATATGTATATATATATATATATATATATATTAGGTATATATATATATATATCTTAATAGGGCTTACAGCTGATTTTGCCTTGATGTTTCTCATATAACATATTCATACACATTATTTAAAACAATTCCCAAATTTGTGTATATACAAACACACACACACATATATATATATATATATATATTACATAATAGCTCATAAATGGAAAAATATTACATATGTAAATTTAACTAGCTCTTCCCAAATATGGAATCTAAATTAATGTGCACTACGTCAAAAGTTCATCTGATTGAGATTAATATATGTGATGTTAGGTAAGTCAGTTCTAATTATTAAAGCTGATAAATCCATACTGAAGAGTAAAAACATAATTAACTATACATATAGAACCAAATGGTGATAATTTTGTTTTCTGAGATATGTCATAGTCAAAAATATTAAGTCATTTTGATAGGAAATAGAGTCAGATTCATTAATTTTCACATTTTTTTAGGTAAACCCCCTTATTCTGTTTAATAGGATTTAAAATGACAGTTATGTGCTACTGGCATATGTTGGGTTTTATCCATAAAGGGGTTAATATGTGATGGTCTTATTCCAGTTACAGCACGTGTTAACCATTAACCATATAGAATTAATTTCTCTACCAGGGCAAATATAAATAAAAACCCTGCACTCAGTTGCCTATGTAAGAAAAAATAATGTATGTTTGTACATTATTTATAAACAATTAAACTTGTGGATAAATTGCAATAATCCTGGGTAGACATATTCTTAAAAATCTGGAAAAACTGTGGGGTTAAGACTTGGCGAGGGTAGGGGGTTGTAAATTAATAAAAACAACAGGTTAAAACAGTCAATATTTGCGTTGAGTAATTATTTGTCGGTGTCATTGGATTTGTTAGTGTTTTTCTGGATGCTGTTTGTGTATAACTTCACCCCCTTCGGCATGAGAAAGGAGCACCCTTACGGGTGGGGGTGGAAATATTCAAACTTGCTAATCTTGCAGATATTTTAGGCGGATAAAAATTTTTTTGGGCTCAAAGAGATTCATATTGTTTCTTCAGATGTTATATAAGTATAATTTCAACCCTTTTTTACTATAGGAAAGGAACACTCTTACGAGTGTTAGTAGAAAATAACGCGTATACAACCGAGATAGGTGTCAAATCCAGGGTAATGGATGTCGGTGAGTTTAATTTTGACAATCAATTGACCATTTAACCTCGAGGGGTGGAGGGGAACGGGGGTTGAAATTTAAAAACATGAAATTATTGCCGATGTTAGCGTTGAATAAATGTATTTAGGGTTAATTAGTTTGATAGTATACTCATGTTATGTGTGTAAAATTTCAACCACTTGCAGCAGGAGGGGCTGAACGCTTACGGTTGGTGGTGGAGGGGAGTTTCACAGAAAATAACCCTAAAACAACCAAGATTC
Organism: Zhengitettix transpicula; assembly: GCA_037074705.1. Taxonomy (NCBI): domain Eukaryota; kingdom Metazoa; phylum Arthropoda; class Insecta; order Orthoptera; family Tetrigidae; genus Zhengitettix; species Zhengitettix transpicula. The sequence goes on along the minus strand of CM073591.1, from coordinate 198,430,162 downwards.
AAGTCAAATCAAAGGTAATGCCTGACGTATAGTTTATTTACGACAATTTCGGCAACGCTCGAGGGTTGACTGTGGTGAGAGGAGTTGGGCGGGGGTAGAAATTGTAAATAATGTTTTTAGGCCGTTTATTGCGTCGAATAGATATATTTCGGGATCAATGAGATTAATAAAATTTCTCTATATGGTATCCGTGTATAATTTCAACCCCTTTCAGGATTTGGAGGGGAGCTGCCCTTAGGGTTGGTGGTGGAGTGGCATTACAAAAAAATATCGCAAAAACAATCGAGATTAGATTCGAATCCAGGGTTATGGTTGCCGCTGAGTTTAATTATGACATTAAATTCGCCATTTAACGCCAAGGGACGGGGTGGTCAGGGTGGAAATTTTGAAACATGTAATCGAGTTCCGTACTTGCTTTTAATAATTATTTTTAGCATTAATTTGATTGATAGTATTTCTACAACTTTATTTTTGTATAATTTTAACAACTTTCAGTTTGTAAGGCGAGCACGGGTAGGTGTGGAGGGGTGTTACAAGAAAATAACGCGAAAACAACCGAGATTCTAGAAAAATCGTGGTTATGGAGGTTGCTGAATTTATTTATGACAACCTGGTTAACGCGTAGAGACGAGCGAGGGTGAGTGGGACTGGGCGGACGTGGGTTGGGGTATAATATTAAAAAATGTTAACCTATCGATAGTTACGTCAAATAAATATTTAGCGGTGTTAATGACACTAATAATATTTTTTAATATATTCTGTGTATAATTACAACCCCTATCGACTCGAGAGGAAAGAACCATGAAGGGTAGGTTTCATTACATAAAAATAACACACAGAACCGATATAGGAATCGAATATGAGGTTATGGATGCCGCTGAGATTAATTATGACATTCAACTTGCAGTTTAACCCCCACGAGTAGGACTGAAGAGAGATAAAAATTTTCAAACATGTTAATCGGCCCACATTTGCGTCCAATATATATTTTTCGGTATAATTTAAATTCATTATATTAAGGTCGATATTCTCTGTGAATAATTTCAATCTCTATCGCCATGGAAGGGGAGCACGCTTTGGGGTGGCGTTTGGTGTTTCGTTACATGAAAATATCGCGAAGAGACCAAAATTTTGTGGTTATGGATGTCGATGAGTTTCATTGTGACAAACTGAATAACGCGCGGTGTGTGTGGGAGGGGGCCTGAACGGAGGTAGAAATTTTCAAACGATGTTACCGGCCGATTTTTTCGTGGAAATTTTTCTTTGTTTAACCTACTGTAGCGGGGCTGGAAATTTTCAAACATGTTAAAACGACGATATATTCGTTTTATGAAACTATTTCAGGGTCAATGAGTTCAACTTCTTTCGGAATGGGAGGTGAACATATTTGGGGATAGGGGTCGAGTTGTGTCATAAAATAACGCAAAAGCTACTTAGATTGGAGTCAAATCGGGGGTTATGGATAAACGACATCTCGGGCAACGCCGGGCACCCAGCTAGTAATAGAATATATTTGCAAAGCGTCAGACGTAAAATAAAACATACAATAAAAATTCAACCACCACTATTCATTTCATCCCTACTTTCGGACTTTTCAGATGGATTCTGAAATTTTAAGAAAAATAAATATCAAGATTCGACTGTTTAGTGTCTACTCAATGTCAATTTCAAACTGAGTTTTAATTACTGCATCTCGAGAGCTCTAAAGTGTGTAGAATGTGTAAAAATTGGAAGATTTTTCACAGAACTATAAACTTACATCCTTAATTGATATTGAGAAGGCTTGTAAAGTTTTACATAATTTGTTCTTGAAAGGGACGGATACTTTATCTTAACTGGGTTTAGAAGTACGAGAAGTGGAAGAGTATGTGGAGGAATTTCAGAAAATAACGTAAGAAACGCGATGATTATTACTTTTTAGCTCACACGGACTCAGTAAAATAGCATTTGTCTTACATTTAATATATGGGAAAACAATACTGGCAAAATGTGTACTTAATAAATATATTTTTTGGAACTACCAGAATTTCCAACCTGTTAAAATAAGTTTTAACAAAATCAATATAGGTATTGTATTGTACTCTCTATATTCTGTTCTTTCTTTATCATCCATATTTTCATATCAATTTCTTAATTCTCTGCAAATTTCTTCCCAAGAATTTCTATTTATGTATTTCTCTACTTTTTTGCCACAAAACGAGTCGATCATGAATTAAATTTATAAGTGGTTGTACGTGCTACGTGATGATTATGGAAAAAATATAAGTACAAAAATAACGACAACGGCCTAGTGCAAAACGACTCATAACTTCTTAAACCTTGCTTTAGTGAATCTGATGTCGTTTAACCGATTGCCGGATAAATGTGAAACAAGCCTTTCGTAACATCAAACAAGATTTGTTCTCTCCGTCTAAAGAACTAAATTTCTATTGCGCACTGGTTAATATGAACTATGATTTTTAATTATTTACTTTAATTTTCGTGTAAATGCGTTACTTACTAGTCCTTTATAGTGCACCCTTTTTTCCAAATTATTATATATTAATTATATACATAATTTAATTAAATTAATGGAAAGCTGAGGCCAAGTGCTTGCTAGGGTAAGGTACACTGAGGCGACGTGATTGGAAGAAATTATGCTATTCACTCTTCTCCAGGGGTAACTGTCGAATCTGAACGTGTAAGGAACGAAAAGGGTGCTCTGTAACGTCATTAAAATGATCAATCAAAACATATCGGAACGATAGTCAAAGATAGGGACTCTGACAGTGAACACTGCTCTGCTGAAAATCACTTGTCCAGTTCTTCGCTGCTGAGAATATCTGGGTGTCGGAACGCGAGTTTTTTCAATCAAAACCACCACGGTTTAAACTGATAAAAGGAGTTACTAATGCTTTCTCAGTAGCCGGCGGTTAATTAGAAGCAATAACGTAGTGAGAGCGAACTACCAAATATTCCTGCAAGTTATAATCCTTTTTACATTAATTTTTTTATTCCATTAAGTTTGTTTCTTTAATTTGACTAAATTTATTGCGTAAGATGTTAATATGCAGGTGGCGCCCAAGAGATATGTAAATAAAATTTCCAAATGCATATATATATATATATATATATATATATATATATATATGATTGTTAATTAAAAACACTATTATATTAATTATTAAAAACAAATTTTATTCTTCAAGGTTACAAATTTTATATTTTACAAACAAATCTAAATACTCTTTTTCTCAGGGTCTTTACTGGGTTTGATAGTAAGAAACAAATCAAGATTACACTTAAAGAATTTACAATTTAAACAATTTGAAACGCACTGAATATGAAATGAAAAGAAACGAAATCTGACTTTACCGTTAATTACTGTTTATAAACATTTATTATTTTAGTTCATACTTACAACTGTCCTTTTTGAACCAGACTTAATGATTTCAAAGCTTGGGAACACACTTCACTTAAAGGCCATTATGGGCATAAAATTGCACATTCACTTTCACAAACACACACACTTCAATCCTTTCAGAACTCTAGACTCCTCGCCTATGGACAATCGCTGTTTCGCCCGCAGCCACCAGTCAATCAGTCACTATCGCCCGCAGACACCCAAGATGTGTAACAGGGAAACCGGTCAGTGTTACAGTGTTCATAACAATGAATAGATCGTGAGATATTTTGCCCTTAGGCTATTGAATGTTCCATATACCACAACCAACAAAATGGGAGAGTTATTTTATCTGCTGCAGAATTCTTCAAACTATACAGTCGCCACTGAACTGTACTCTAATTTATGGTAAAAACCAGTCTTCAACTCTACTTTGCTATATTTTTGCCTATCATCGACGTCTCCTATTAAACTCTGCTAATTTACTCTTTCTCCACCAGAATCTGGCGATCTGATTTAAGACATCCTTCTCCCTCGAGATCTGGCATCCAACAAACTATTCGCTTCTCTGAAGTGGCTCCACCTTCCGTGCTTCCTCTTACAGTTCCCACGCTTGCAGTTCCCACGAACCTCGGCAACAAAGACCCCGCCGTCACTCAAAATATTATAAATCAACAATCCATGGTCTCTCTAATTTAACATCAATAAGAGCCCGCCGTCACTCCGTTCGTTGAGATCGGTGCCGCTGTCAATCAATATTATAAACCAAACAATCCATGGTCTCCCTAACTTAATATCAATAAGAGACCGCCATTAATCCGTTCTTTGAGATCGATGCCGCTAAACAAAACATTGTAAACCAAACAGTTCATGGTCTCCCTAATTCAATATCAATAAAAGCCCGCCGTCACTGTCGTCTGAACCAAGTTCAAATGAGGTAGTTTTTGGTATAGATCTTGGAACTACTAACTCTTTAATTTGATATCGGCGCCGCCAAACAAAACATTGTAATTTAAATAATTAATGGCCTTCTTAATTAATATTGCAATATATTACTGTTTATTTACGGGTATCGCGTTAAAACCTCAAGTGCACAATATAGTAGATCACTGGGGTTAATACGTTGGCTGACACCTGCCTTTACAAGCTCGATCGATTCTCATAATTTTTCCGGATGTAGAACAACAGGTTTTTAATTTTATCAGACTTGCTTTCGACTTGGATGGCGCTGAGATATCGTTGATTGAACGAATATCTTTATCTGAGAGATTCAAGTTACAAAAGGAAACATCGAGTTTAACTATAAGACCACCCCATCATGACTTTGATAGTGCATATTATCAGATGGGCTTATTTTCTCAAGCAGAAGTAAAAAAATAGATTTCCAATAATTGGTAGATTGGGACATTGTATGTATGATTGTTTGAAGAATTCAGAAAAAATACGTGAGGTAATATCATACTTAGGTGTTTGAAAATAATTTAATAGAGTTGAAGAAATTAAGCCACGTGGAGAACAGGTAAATCAAGTGTTGACTTATGAAGAATTGAGGAAATACACAAAAATAAACCCATTTACCGTAAGTTGAAATTTTATTAAAAAAATGAACAATTTCTCAGATACTAATCAAAACTGTAAATTTTCAACGTTCCTTTAGTGTAATTGTGCACTTAATTTTACACACAGAATTTGAGTATAATACATTTCTCTTTCAATTATAGTCTAACATGTTTTCAAATATCACGAATAATGTAATTGTAGAGAAAATATTTTAATAATTCTAAGAAAATTTAAGAAATCGTGTTAAACGGGCTACAAAGTTCTAATATATAAGCCATATAATGTCAAACCTTCGTGTCATTTAATACAAATGGTTCACTTTATGTCCATTATTTAAAATTCGCAAAACCGAACGTTATGGATCCCTTAATGTATAGGGAGTATACTTCGTCTCTATTAAGGTAACGAAATTTTATTTTATTTCTCGCTAGTCTTTTTATGTATTAAAGGTTCGAGAAGTATCAATGATTCTCTTATCGTGAATATTTTTAACTCCCTTAAGGTTCCGGACTCTTTGGCCTCCCTTGAGGTTCCTGAAGAATTTTTAACTCGCTTAAGGTACCGGTGATAATTTTCACTCTCTTAATGCACTGGAATTTTTTTAGACATTTTTTTAGCCAACGTGCTTATTTAATGTACCAAGAGAATTCTTGACTCGGTTTAGTTACTGACACTCATCATCCCGGTTAATTTTAAGTTAACCCTCTATCGGTATACGTTTCAATGCCAGTTAAATCACGTCTGGTTAAGACATTACTGACCAATTAACTCATTTTCTGGAATTATATAAATAAATACCTGGCCAACGACGGTCACACACACACATATATATATGCTGCAGTTCATACTGGTTATATATATATATATATATTGTAATACTCAAATTGTAATACTCAAAAATGAAAGAATGAAACAATTTAAAATGAAATAATACTGTCCACGTTAATGAATCTATTTAAATAGTGGAAATATTTAAATGAAAGAATCATAAATAAGAAAATTTGTTTAAACTGACCAAACAATTAATTTATTCGATGCACACAGATTTCAAATTACAAATAAATAATCGATGACCTGTTACAAAATTTATTACGTACAAACAAAATTCTTACTCTTAATCTCAGGGTCATTATCTGGGCCTTTAAATAAAGAAAGGTATTACTCCTTTTTAAACAATCAAATTTTTGTGACGATTACACTTTTATGAATTAATTACAAATTAATATGTACAATATTTAAAAAAATCCAAATCTGACGATTTTATCTTTAATCAAACGTTCACATTAATAATTTACATGAGGTATGACTTACAGTTTTTCTGGTAGCTGGGCAATTTAACTCTTTCAGCATCACTTACACACACTCAATTTTCTAAAAACTGGCCATTCTTTCACTGAATTTACACTTCCTGTGGGATTAGCAAGTGTTGGCTGTATCTTGTAGATTCCGCAATTATGCAAATTAGCGGTAATTCTGATAATTCATCCACGTAGACTCTTTAAAATTTTTTTGGCGTATACTGGAACACTCAGAAATCTTTCTGCAGCAGTATCCGGATGAAGGCTGTACTCTGCCTCTACTTAACTTTATCTTTTAATATTTGAAATCGTCTCGTCTATTTTTATTACGACCGCTTTCTGCCGTTCTTGATCGCCAACTGCCATACATTCTCTTAACGCGCCAACAGTCCTACAATGCTTTTAGACCTATCATTCTTTCTAATCTTTAATTTAATAAATCTCTCCTTAAAACTCATTTAAAGGAAACCTTTAATCTTTGTATAGTTTTGGTTATAGTAAATGAATACTCGCGAATACTTCACATATGAAATTCAGAAATTTATTATTAATTTTATATTTTAATGCAATTTTTATACATTAATGCCACAGCTTATTCATGAAACTCTTCATATCTCTAGGTTCGCTTTATCGATATATAATTTTTGTAATACAATTACAAGTACCCGCAATTAATAGTTAATTTATAGAAAAATACAAAAATGTTGACTTGACATTATATCTAGTTTTAATTAACTTTTCCTAAATTACTAAAAACAACAAAATGAATTTGACGGTATGAAGAATTATAGGATGTTTGCATGATATTAATATTACATACCATATGTGGGAACAGTCCTCGTGCCGCTACAATTTCCTTTAATTCACAATTATTAACAACTCTTTAATCGAAACCACAAATTTTTTAACTACTTTTGCTATTAAATTGGCCATAATGTGCGTTATTTGGCGCACAAAATTTATACACCACACTTCAGTCATCATACACACTAAATCTTTTGTACACCACAGACGATTCTTTTTCTGTGGTTAATCAATGGCTTCCTCACAATTGTTTTTAGTAAATCTCGTCTTTACTAAAGAGATTCGAAGCAAGCGTTTCATCAAACTACATTAGGTCTTTTACTGACCTCCATCAACAGAAACCATAAGTTGAACCTGGTTAACTGCACTTTACTTGCAGACTTCACTATTAGAGTCTACAAGCATCCTTGATAATCGATCCTTACTGTATCATCTCCCTAAACAGAGTGATGTTACACACGTTTCCTCCTGTATACTGCAGCTAACCGCTCCAAGTCAACTCGCATTGGACACTCCACATTTTGTCAAAGATTCAATGCCGCGACAAGAATACAGACTGTAAATTCTCCAATTTCCGCATTTTTGCACTATGCTGACTGTAACTAAAAATAGCCTGGCCGCAATATTAAGCTACTAATACAATTATTCAATAGTTTAGAAATTTATTTCATTCGATACAGTGATGATCATTACAATATAAGGAACGTAGGTTTTCGCGATGTAGTTGCTGGATGAAGTTTTCTCGGGATTCCAACCGGTTAGCGTCGTTTAACATCCACAACGTTTCTTATTCAGGTGAAGAAGATGGCGGTGCAAGCCATCGAAACGTTGTGGATATTAAACGACGCTAACCGGTTGGAATCCCGAGAAAACTTCATCCATTACAATATATATATAAACATTGTTTCAAATGTACCTAATAATATTAGTGAAACATTATATTCTAAAACCAGAAGACATCAAAAGATTCAAAATATATCGTTATAACTAATTTAATAATTTTACTTTAATTTATCAAATTTATTTAAACAATTCATGGAAAAGTAAACTATGATCTATAGACGGATTTAGTAAATGAAAAGATTATTCAGTTTGAAGTAAATTTATTACCATTTAAATTTAATTATTTTTATATACAATTTTATATATTAATGCTACGGTATTTATGATATTCTTGATACCACCAGGGTAGCTTATCTGACCTCAAACAGTAATATGAACCCGCAATGAAATAACAAAATTTGTAGAATAATACAAAATTTTGAAATTAATTTACTAGTTTTGCACTATGAAACTGAAATAAGAAATCTGAAGGTAAGGTATATTATACAAAGTTTACAAAGTTTTTTTTACATACCAGGCATCGGAGCAGTTCTCGTATCACGCCAAATCTTTCACTTCACAAATTATACCAACTTTTGAGTCATTCAGCATACGCGGTTAAATCCATACCACACAACAGACTATCATCAGTTGATTTCCAATATTTCGGCGGATAGTGATAAATCTACAGCAACGAAAATGGAATTACACTTTCCAAATATCAGTTCGATTCAACTCTCAATAAATTGTACCATTAAAATAAATCCAACGACAGCCTGTACAATTTTTCCTATAAAAATCTATGTTTTTCCCCTTGAATATGTATAAATGATTTAACTATTCGTTTAACACCAGCAACTCTGAAAATCTATCTTTTATGTAACGACTTTTACGCATAATCATTAGCATGGTCTACAAGATATCATAAGTCCTCAATGTCTGACTACAAAGCACAAAGACTGAAACTAACCGCCCGAAGTCAGATCGCATCGGAGACTGTACTTTTTTTTTTTAGGGCAACAGGCTACATGAGGGTAATCCACGTTGGGCAACTCCCCTTTAATAGCATAGGAAGGGATTTGAAAGGGGTGATGCAGAAGGGTAGAGGAAGGTAGCCAAGGGTTACTAGGGCCTCCGGGCTATGGTTTAAGGATCCTACCCGGCAATTCGTCTAAAAGTGATGCAGGGAAAACCCTAGAAAAACTTGCATCAGGTAGGTCGGGCATTTGGTACTTGTCCCACGCCCTTCCGATGGCGGGAGAGGGGTTAGCTGTGGGGTCGGAGTTTTCCCCTCTCCGTGCCTTGACCGGTTTAGGAGGCAGCTGACCGACTATTTCAATAGGAATAGCGGACAACTCTTACCGTATGCCCAAAGCCTGCGACCCCGGAACATACACCTCTCAAAACAGACCGAGGTGCCTCGGCATGTGGGAACCTTAGTTCAAAAAACCAGAGAGATGTGAAGGCATCCCCAAGGTAGCCTCCGCCAGAGCTCTCTGGGTAGGTTCACCTGCGAGAGAATTCTCTCGCAGTCTTCCTTTTCCCCCAAATTATTATGTTTTTTTTTTTAGGGCAACAGGATGATCCACATTGGGCAACTCCCCTTTAATAGCATAGGAATGGATTTGAAAGGGGGGATGAGGAAGGGTAGAGGAAGGTAGCCAAGGGTTAACTAGGGCCCCCGGGCTATATTTTAAGGATCCTACCTGGCATTCACTTAAAGAAATGCAGGGAAACCCCTAGAAAAACCTGCATCAGGTAGGTCGTGCATTGGGTACTTGTCCCACGCCCTTCCGATGACGGGAGAGGGGTTTGCTGTGGGGACGCAGCTTACCCCTCGCCATGCCTTGGCCAGTTTAGGAGGCAGCTGGCCGACTATTCCAATAGGAATAGCGGACAACTCTTGCCGTATGCCCAAGGTCTGCGACCCCGGAACATACACCTCTCAAAACAGACCGAGGTGCCTCGGCATGTGGGAACCTTAGTTCAAAAAAACCAGAGAGATGTGGGAGCATCCCCAAAGGTAGCCCCCGCCAGAGCTCTCTATTATTTTTTTTTTAGGGCAATACGCTACATGAGGGTAATCCACTTTGGGCAACTACCCTTTAATAGCATAGGAATGGATTTGAAAGGGGGGATGTGGAAGGGTAGAGGAAGGTAGCCAAGGGTTAACTAGGGCCCCCGGGCTATATTTTAAGGATCCTACCTGGCATTCACCTAAAGAAATGCAGGGAAACCCCTAGAAAAACCTGCATCAGGTAGGTCGTGCATTGGGTACTTGTCCCACGCCCTTCCGATAGCGGGAGAGGAGTTTGCTGTGGGGACGCAGCATTCCCTTCTCCGTGCCTCGACCAGTTTAGGAGGCAGCTGGCCGACTATTCCAATGGGAATAGCGAACAACTCTTACCGTATGCCCAAGGTCTGCGACCCCGGAACATACACCTCTCAAAACAGACCAAGGTGCCTCGGCATGTGGGAACCTTAGTTCAAAAAAACCAGAGAGATGTGAGAGCATCCCCAAAGGTAGCCCCCGCCAGAGCTCTCTGGGAAGGTTCAACTGCGAGAAATCCTCTCGCAGGCTTCCTTCTCCTCGTCTCGCTCTCTATTATATATTTTTTTATTATTATTTTTTTAGGGCAACAGGCTACATGAGGGTGATCCACATTGGGCAACTCCCCTTTTAATAGCATAGGAAGGGATTTGAAAGGGGGGATGCGGAAGGGTAGAGGAAGGTAGCCAAGGGTTAACTAGGGCCCCCGGGCTATATTTTAAGGATCCTACCCGGCATTCGCCTAAAGAAATGCAGGGAAAACCCTAGAAAAACCTGCATCGGGTAGGTCGGGCATTGGGTACTTGTCCCACGCCCTTCCGATAGCGGGAGAGGAGTTTTCTGTGGGGACGCAGCTTACCCCTCGCCATGCCTTGGCCTGTTTAGGAGGCAGCTGGCCGACTATTCCAATAGGAATAGCGGACAACTCTTGCCGTATGCCCAAGGTCTGCGACCCCGGAACATACACCTCTCAAAACAGACCGAGGTGCCTCGGCATGTGAGAACCTTAGTTCAAAAAAACCAGAGAGATGTGAGAGCATCCCCAAAGGTAGCCACCGACAGAGCTCTCTGGGAAGGTTCCCACATGCCGAGGCATCTCGGTCTGTTTTGAGAGGTGTATGTTCCTGGGTCGCAGACCTTGGGCATACGGCAAGAGTTGTCCGCTATTCCTATTGGAATAGTCGGCCAGCTGCCTCCTAAACAGGCCAAGGCATGGCGAGGGGTAAGCTGCTTCCCCACAGCAAACTCCTCTCCCGCTATCGGAAGGGCGTGGGACAAGTACCCAATGCCCGACCTACCCGATGCAGGTTTTTCTAATGTTTTCCCTGCATTCCTTTGGGCGAATGCCGGGTAGGATCCTTAAAATATAGCCCGGGGGCCCTAGTTAACCCTTGGCTACTTTCCTCTACCCTTCCGCATCCCCCCTTTCAAATCCCTTCCTATGCTATTAAAGGGGAGTTGCCCTAAGTGGATTACCCTCATGTAGCCTATTGCCCTAAAAAAAATATATATATATATATTTAAAAAAAAATATACCAGAAAGGAAAAAAGTATTTTTTCTGACAAATGCCGTAAAGAGCAACCAGCATAATATTTCAAAACACAGATTTATGTAATTTTTTATTATTTTAATTTATTTATTGTTCCGGCAGCTTGAAGGAGGTACAAAAACGTATGTGTGTTGATAAATTAAAAATTTATGATTCATAAAAAAATACACCTTAATGGTCGTGAAATATGAAATATTAATATTATTTTCTATGTTTAAATTCATGAGCAGTCTTTATTTTATTAATGTCATATTTCCCAAAAACTAATTTTTCTGTTACTACCGTGGCTATAATAAAGTAATTAACTGCATTTCTAGTCCTGAAGTTTTGTATGTAACTAAAACTTATATTCCACTGAATCCTCTCTTGACTTTTTCTCTTCACTTGTTACGTATATCAAAAAAACATACGAGTCATCTGTTTTTTTAAAGCAGTGATGTCAGTGTCAGTTACCGAATTCGAGACGATTTTCCCAAAAATGTTTTAAATATGTAATCCATTTGTTGCTTTTTCTGATATCCACCAAAATTATATAAGCTAAGTAAAACTGAATTTTCACATTGAAAAGTTTAAGTATACCACATTACTTTCCATTAATATTTCAAGATTTTAAATAAATTGAAACCTACGTTTCCCTTAAGAAGATAACGTTATTCTAAAGTTAATATTTTTATACTAAGTGGCTGGAAACAGCTAGCCAATATGAGGGCCAAAATCTCAAACTGAATGTCAAGAAAGTTACTATTAATCGGAATTGAAATTATGGTACTTCTGGAGAATAAAGTTTCCTTAACTTTTCAACATAATCATGTGATTTTTTTTCAAATACGCGGATATATAAGAACTGAATCAACAGAAATACGTAGTAATTTATTATTTCATATAACGAAATAACACTTCATACAGTTTATGTTGGGAAGTATTCACAGCTTCGTATTTGGATACCAATATACCCATTTTAATTTGACAAATTCCCTATCATTTTTCTGTCATTTTCCGTACGAGAGAAATTTTATTAAAAAACTATATGCAATCAATCTCAATTTATTCCAACGACAAAGTCAGATCCAGAAGTTTCAGTTAACCCGTTCGTCAAATAATTCCCGTTTACATATGATATTTCACAAAAAGTGAAGTTGATGCACACAATGTAATGGACTTTCAGCTTCCGAAGTTGTTTTAACATCGCAACGGTTTGGCACGATGGACAGAAAAGTAATTGGATTTACATAACAGAGCTGTCAGTTCAGCTTTTCCAGAATTAGTGAATGAGAAAACATGTAACATTTGTCCGCAGTATTCAGTCGTCCTCCGCCAGGACATTCCACGCACCTCCTGAAAGCCAACCTCATACTCTAAATTATTAAACAGCATTTCAAATAGAACTGATCATTTACATAGTAAAACAGAATTCAATTCAATTGTTCAGACGCTTTAAAATCTTCATGAACCATCGGTTTGATAACATTGTAATTTAAAAATATTTAGATAAATAAATATTACCAAAAATAGCTTGTTGTATTGAGTTGGCCTCATATTTATTAATCCCAATCCTGTAATAGACAGAAAAAAAAATTTCATTCATATCATTCAAAATTTTATTGCAAACAATATTTTTACTTTCAAGAATAAATCATTTTTGGGAATAATCCATAGTTGAGCACAAAACACGGGAGATATATCGTAAGCTCCGCATTACCTTAAAAACTACCTCAGTGACTTGTTGATTGTGATCGATAATGCAAATTAACCGGAAGATCCGCCAAAATGAGTGGTATCCAAGGAATAAAAACTCGTCTACCTTCCTTTCAATATTTCATTTTGTCAAATTGGGCATTTTACAATTGTCATCCCTTACCTTAAGCGGCATCGCGAGTATCATTGTTAATATTTACAACGATTTCGACACTAATCCCGGTATTTTATTATTCACCCCTCTACCGCTGATAGTCTAAGACTTGATTTTACCGCCATGAAGACTGCACTATATGCCGTTCCATGGTGATTAGGGGTTGAAAAGTAAACTTAAACTGCAAAGGAAGTGCCAATATTTATGTCAGAAATCATAAAACTATTGATTAGATATTAATATAGGCTCTTTTATTACCATTCACCTACTTTCACCGCCACCACACCTAGAATTTTTTTAAGTTGTAAGTCAAGTTTGATTGAATTCGCTGCAGGCATTGAAAAGTATATGCGAAAGTATATGCGAAACACATGCATTAATTCATTCTTGTATAAGCTATATAAATAAGTAATATACGGAGACATAGGTTTATTTGATAAATAAATACTGATTGCATTCTTATCAAATATATGAATTTAGAGCCCCCGAATTTGATATAAGCATGAAACTAACCGCCTAAAATCTGTTCTAACAGATAAAACATTGCCTTACTTACCTTATGAACATAAAAAAAGTTCGAAGTAACTGTATCATAAATAATATTTTTATATAAGTTTAAAAATTTTCACAGTCTTTTACAAAATAAAAACTATTATTCACACTTTCTCCGAGGTTCAAAATAAAGGTGAGCTTGTACATGCTCAGCAAGTCTCGTACAATTGGCCACTTGTCCTTCCCTCAACAACAATGGATTAAATCAATGTTACCGTTATAGTTGCATTTTGTGCATATTCGTTTTAAAAATATGTTCACATTTAAGAAAAAAAAAAAATAGGAATCCCTGGACGCAGTGGGGGCTCGTGAGATTTTGTAGTTATTTACTACATCACCTAAAGAAACAATTTAATACGAGATAAAATATGTAAAATTATAATATAACAACAGCGATACTGCCACGACCCTTAATATGCATTTTTATTGTCTGTTATATACTTTGAACATGTAGTTATTTTAAAATAATCTACAAGTTATTTATTCCTAAAACCCAAGTAGTCTGTTCTGAACAATTTCTAATTGGGCATAATATAGGGAAAAATTCATATTTTAAATATAAAAAATATGTTACATAGGGGACATTAGATTGATTTAGATAGGGCATGATAAAAAAGGATAAGAAACACTGATTTAACCCCAAATTGACCCGCATTTATAACACGAAAGTACTTTTTCATCGTACATATTTTAAATAAAGTTAATTTTTGAAACAAGCCTCGCACGATTGCAGTATTGTATAAAGGTATTTCGGTAGATTTTCGACCTATGAATGATTTTTCTTTAAAATTAACTTTGATTGTGATTCTTTAAAATAAAATTTTAAATTACATAATGGTTCAAATTGATTTATATTTCGTTCCTTATGCTACTAGGTGCGGTCGCCTCTGTGTCTTTTCACTGTACGTCATTGTTTTGACGTACTGTTTTCTCGGTATCAGCAGGAAGCGGCAGGGGATGAAACGGAATACTGCGCTTGCGCATTTGTGAGTCTAGAGAGAGAGGTCATGTGCCCAGCGGCTTGTATCACAGCCGGCTGCATTAGCAGGAGCGAGTGCGCTACAAGGCAAAATCATTCTGAGGGAATAATGTTAAAAATAATAAATTTCCATGATGCAGGGAGTTTCTGGTCTTTTACGTTGGCGAATTGTTTTTAATCTATATTGACAAACTAACGACTGAGATTACTTTGCGTGAATTACTGCACATTTAAGCATTTCGGTTGACATAGTATCACTCTTCTTTGATTTAGAAGAAAAAAAATCGTTTTGATAAAACACAATTCTCATGAAGGTTCTTAAAATTAAAAAATTAATTCTTCCCAAATTAATTTATATGCTGTAGCACATGGGCACATATGCACCAGCCGTCACTGATTGTACACTCTGAATATGGGATTAGTTCCGTTAATCGATATAGAACACGATTTGTATTATTCTTAATTTTTTAATTAATCTTTCACACGAATGCATCATTTTGGTAGGAATGATTCATTTTTGAATGTTTCCAAAAATTCATTGCTCCACTCCATTATAGAAACTTTATCCAACTACACTCTAAATTACAGAAAATATAATTTCAGAAAAATAATTATCTTCATAAAGTCGAAGTTACACATAATCCAACCGAATAAGTTTACAAGGAACACTCGTGGGGTTTCGCCTCTGCCCTCGTGTCCCTTTGAACCCGTGCCCAAAAAACTGCCTCCGACCAGAGCGTTGGCGAGGCGAGGCGAGCTAAGACAATGCCAGCTGCCTGTACTTAGTGTGAAGTGCGGTAAAATTCCACGTCTGAGATAGTAATGCAAAGTCTATGAAGTCACACAACACTGTTTGGTCTAAGATGTAGGACAAGGTAGGCCGTCCTCGGCCACGGCTCGCCACGGCTCGCCGAGTGTGTACAACGGGCATTGAATATATAGAGACATAAGTGTATTTTGAAAATTCCGTTACTATGTTTAATCAGATTATCATTATGGTAATTGGTTATACAATATATCCAACAAAATTAAAACATCATTATATGGAGAAAGTAGAAACGTTTGTAAAACCAAAAAAGTTACATATAATATAAACTACAGGTTTTTATGAAAAAGTTATAATAACAAGAAAATATCATTTGATACGCTTATATAGTGGGAAATACGACTAGTGTTTTGATTTATGTATATAAGATTTATTATTATATTCTGAATCATTCATTGATACTATTTTAAGTCATTATAAAAGTAAACTCGTACCTTAGAAACAACCTGGCATGTCCAACCTAAGAAAAGGACGTATTTCGGACAATCACCATACCCACTTGTATTAATTATAATTTAATACAATATTAATTTGTGAATATCTCTTTCAATAAGAACAGAATCAACTTCTACCTCATGACGTGGCGTTATCGCGAACATTATGAAAATTCCTACAGCAAGCCGCGTATTCAAAAAATTACTTTCCCAGAGCACGGATTCGGAATCGCCCAAGAACCGTCCGTGCGCGAGCGAGCAATTTTCCAGTCGATTGTGTAGAATATCCAGACAGCATTAGATACAGCACGCGCATTTTATAACAAAATTAGCAGTCCCAGCTTGCAAGCCTTCCCAATTGCAGCTCCAATCAATTTTTTTGGAATAAAGGGGAAAAACTATTTGTGTATAGCAGAAATTCTTTCTTTAAAATTTGCAAGTCAATAAGCGAGGAGGTTTCGTTAAGTTAACTTCGAACTTTCATGTTCTTGTTTGCTTGAAAATTTGAGGGTCACCTCTAAATACAGGTATCCTCTGTAAAAATGAAACTGAGTTGGAATTATAACGTAACATAATGATAGCATAATATTCCGCACTAGAACACTATTTTCTGTTTACCACTTCAGATCTAGGAACCATCTAAATATAAATCGGTATTTTTAATTTTTTTACTAGCTGGGTGCCCGGCGTTTCCAGAGATGTCATTTATCCATAATCCTCGATTTGACTCTAATCTAGGTAGGTTTTGCGTTATCTTTATGTAACGCAAATCGACCCCTATCCCTAAATGTGTTGGATTCATTGCCCCTGAAATAGTTTAATTCGACGAATATATCGTCGCTTGAACATGTTCGAAAATTTCGACTCCCGCTGGGTTAAACAAAAAGTATTTATTCCATGAAAAAATCGGCCTGTTACATTGCTTGTAGATTTATAACCCGCCAGACCACCTCCCCCGCGCGTTACCCAGTTTGTCACAATGAAACTCAGCGACATCCATAACCACAGATTCGACTCCAACCTCTGTTTTTTTAGTTATTTTTATGTAATGCAACACCACCATACCATTCATGGTTCTCTCCTCCATAGCCGGTAGGGGTAGTAATTATACGCAGAATATATTAGAAAATATGATGAGTGTCCTAGACCCAGAAAAATATTTATTCGACGCAAATGTCGGCAGGTTAACATTTTGTAACATTTCTGTCCACGTCCGTTCAGCCCCTCCCACCCACGCCCACCTCCCCGCGTTTCTAAGGTTGTCCTAAATAAATTCAGCGACATTCATAACCCCGAATAATTACAATTCATGGTTGTTTTCGTGTTATTTACTTGTAACGCACTTCCACCCGCACCCCTAACCGTGCTCCCCTCCCATACCGAAAGGGGTTCAAATTATACACAAAAAAAGGCCGTAGGAATACGTTCAATCTCTTTGACCCCTAAAGATATTTATCCGACTCAAATATCGACTGTTTTAATATGTTTGAATATTTTCACTCCCGCTCCCGGGGGTGGTAGACGTGTCTCACCCCGGCAGTGTTTGTTTCCTGGTCGCAAAGAACACATGTGCGAAATTTGGTGGACTTGCTTCAACTGTGTAGATTTGTATA
This sequence comes from Zhengitettix transpicula, assembly GCA_037074705.1. Taxonomy (NCBI): domain Eukaryota; kingdom Metazoa; phylum Arthropoda; class Insecta; order Orthoptera; family Tetrigidae; genus Zhengitettix; species Zhengitettix transpicula. The sequence goes on along the minus strand of CM073591.1, from coordinate 198,412,443 downwards.
AGGAACATACAAACAAACGCTCTGCTTTTTTTATTAGAAAAAAAAAATAAAATAGAACGAGTTTTCTTGTTTTGTTTTTAAATTTATTGTTAAAAACTTTTATCGTTACATTGTACAGTGATAGCATCAGTGTTCCCACCATTATAACTAGTTTTATGGTCTAAACATTCTTTTTCTCCTTAATATCCTAAACTTAATACATGTCGACTATATTCTGTCCAATGATGTCTTCTTGATTTTTTCTGTTCTGTGTACACTTCACTCAAGCACAGAGCTCCTGCTTGTATACACTGCGTATTACGTAAGATCAGCTGGTTTTCTTCTTTTCAATCTTATGGTCCGGTATTGATTTTCCTTAAGTTGTCGGAACACTGGTTCGATGAGCCTAGCTTCATTCTCCCCAACGAATATTTTTATTTATTCTAATTTTGCTGTAAGCCCCATATCCCTACATAGATCGGTATTTCGGATATAACAGGAGGCATTGATAATTTTTCGTAACACTTAATTATGAAAACAAACATTTAAAACTGAATTAAATAATTGAAAGTTTTTATTTTACGTCTGTTTAGAATTAATACACAAACTGTGAGAGAAGTCGTGTTACTAGAAGATAAATTCAATTTAGACAAGGATAAACTTAATAAATCGTATGTTATTGAAAACATTAAAGAAATAGAGCAAAAATTATATAAAACTCCGAATGATACAAAAAAACACTATTCGAAAAAAGATAGTGGACATAATACATAATTCGATAACAACCTCTGAAAGAATTAGTCATATACCATTCACTAAAAAACAATTGATACATAATATCAGTGAAACTAACAAATTTATAAAGCCCGAATTTATTGTTTACTAAATCTGGCAAAGTAATGTAACAATTTTAGTGATCAAAATAGAATACGCTGACAGAGTTAATTGTATGCTACCAGATAACAATACTTACTGTTAACTCACGATCTTCTAAAAAAAGCTTACAGGAAACTTCAAAGACTTGCTAAAAAGGTGGAAGACGAAACAGTACATTAACGTAACTGAATTTAGGGAATTTTTTTAACCTCCGATAATTTACCACGTGCATATGCATTACCTAAAATTCATAAAACTAATAACGCATATAGAATTATTGCTTCTATAAGTAGTCCGTCATTGTATACCTTTTTAAAATTTTTGCTTCAAATATTACTTAATGGATTAGATGGGAAAAACCACACGGAAAGAAATAGTTTTGAATTCGTAGATAACATCAAAAATTTACAGATTTCGAATGATCATGTTATGTTATGTCTTGATGTTACATCTCTTTTTACTAATATTCCGAAAACCTCGTGATGAGTGGAATAAGGTGCTCGTTGGGATTAATATAGTGATTTTTGCAATATTTCTTCAGATGAATGTTCACTGTTCCCATTGGAACAGTCGGCCAGCTGCCTCCTAAACTGGTCGAGACACGAAGAAGGAAATGCTGCGTCCTCACATCAAACCCCTTTCCCGCCATCGGAAGGTCGTGGGACAAGTACCCCATGCCCGATGCAGGTTTTTTAGGGTTTTCCCTGCATCACTTCGAGGCGATTGTCGGGTAGAATCCTTAAACTATAGACCGGGGGCCCTAGTTAATTATTGGCTACCTTCCTCTACCCTTCCGCATCCCCCCTTTCAAATCCCTTCCTATGCTATTAAAGGGGAGTTGCCACCATTTGAATTACCCTCACGTAGTCTGTTACAACATAACAAAAAATATTACTATTCCTATATATTACAAAACATTATTGTTGATACAAATATTACCATGCCGTACAGTTAGCCTTCTACGATTCTTTGAATATATTTATATTCTGTATAAAAAATAAATAATATATATGCAATATATGCAACGTTGAACTCTATATATAAATAGAAAAGTATCGTTAGGCTTTTGTAGAAAAATTCAAGAAATAAACATTCAGGAAATGGAATGAGGACTGTTAGTAAAGACCAATCCTATAATGAGGCCAATGATTCCCGGATATTACTTTGTTTAATCATCTCTAAAGATGATTGAATATACAGAGGAAACGATACGATTGTATTATGAATTGTCCAGCAATCTGTAAATGCATTCTGATTTAATATCCTTTCTATAACTACCACGCAGCGTAACTAAGAAAAGAGCCTTGAAAGTTCTAAGTTATATTACCTACATAAACCTTTTGGGAATTTTATGAAGCTATTAAAATATTTAGAATATTTTTAAATCAATGTAAAATAAGATATGTTCTAGAATTTCTTATTTCTAGTGCATCCAAACCCAAACTTCACGGATTCCATAAAACAATAATTGAAGATTAATATTTAATATAAACTGACATTTATCATTTAATAAATAAATAAGAAAGACAGCCAATATGTCAGAAAAATTTATTAAATAATATAATAAAACATCGTTTCAATACATTTCGTCCACAATTTGTTACTTCTTCAGGTAATCCTTTAATATATTTTCAAATGAATGCATATTTCTTATATTTAAGAATATATATGTATATTTCTTCTAATTTAGCATATATATGCATATTTCTTCTAATTAAGTGTATATATATGCATATTTCTTCGAATTATGTGCATATATATGCATACATTTAAAACTCTATATTACCTGAAAGGGTCCAAAAATTGTAGACGAAACGTTGTTTACTAACTGCCCAGGAATGAGTTTTTTTAAATATTTACATTTATAGTGAGTACGCAAGTACTATTCCCTTCGTCTATCACATGAAATGATTAATTGATTCACGAAAGTAAGATACTACTGTATTTGTCAGATTCTGCTTGAATACGTCTCTTAAAAATACTTGATTCTTTCTTTTTGATTTTCAAGCAAAGAATATCGTTATTCATAGATCAGTAGGATTGAATTTTTCCAAAGTATCTTTTTATAACTAGAAAATAAAATACACACAAAAATATACAGAAAAAATAACTTACAACAATCGAGTAAAGCAAAGTATATCTTAATTAAGTTCTCTGGAAGAGCTGTTAAGAGGATTAGTTAATAATAAAGGGCTTAAAATTGCATAGATTTGTTCCGAATCCATCACTAAACTGATTCATGATAGATTCTATGCCGTTTTGAGTCCACGTTTAGTCAAATATATATGACAAAACCATAGAGAAGTTTGTAATGATTGATACACCAGCTCAGGTTATTTCAGAAAGCGGGAGATAGTTGTCTGGTTAGGATGGGAGCTACTGGACACAAAAAGGCCTGCGTCCCTTTTGGAACAAAGGAAGAAGCAGACAAAGGACCCGCGAACAAGAAAGCGTTAAAAAGGGTGGCTGACAGCTTCGATTGGCGACCGAATTTATCATGCTTAACAAATTGAAACCAATAAACATATGTTTATCAGACGGGTTAGCATAATTTCAGTCATCTGGAAGAATTCCGGTTAGAGGAAATTACGACATATTTCATTAGCTGCCATCTTTGCTAAGCCCAACCAATGATATCCGAACAAAAGTAGCAGCGATTTGGTGAACTTGAGAATTTCGAGATCTGAGGAGTCGAAATCGGAGGAGCGAAGGGGTCAGAGGGAAAGGGCAGTCGGTGACCAGCCACAGTTAAGAGTAGTGGGGTCTAAGTCATGACCCAAGCAGTAAACGATCCAACGCAAAGCTGAGAGGGCGCACTAAATTTAGACGTCGACAATTGATGGACTCGGCAGTCACCAAGTCTACGACGCCTCACGAAGGCATCGCAGTGCAGCCTGTCCGCAGGCCACCAGCCACAACAAATATAAAACTTCCGGTCCGGTATCGTTAATATATTGTTTATCAAGTATCAAAATACCAGATTCATCAGTGTAATAAATTCAATTCAGTTTGCTACATTGTGGTTCACCCCACGAAGTTCATAAGAACCCTGCGATAAAGAGGAAGTTGTTATTATTATTTAATTGTTTATTTTTTATATTAATTCAATTTTTTATGTTTTTACCGTTAAATTAATTAAATATGTTTTCATGAATCCCTACCAGATTCAATAAATTATATATTACATGTCTGGAGGTAAATACGTTGCAGGGTGATGTAATTGAAGTGAATATCGTAATAGGAAATAAGGAAGGTAAAAGAATTTTGTATCTCTACAATACCATTCATTCCTACGGATTTCCCTTTTTAACTTTTGTAATATATCTTAGTTTCAAATAAGATTTGCGTTATCGTCACTGAGAAGTATTGCCACCTTTCGCACATCCCCAACTATAAGTTTTGTTTGCTCTAGGCTAGATTTAGACAGGAATTAATTGATACTAGTTCCTGGAGTTGAAACTACAAGGGTGGTTCAATAGGTAATTCCTCCTAATTTTTTGCTCCTTATGATTGATTATATTTTAGTGTATGAATTGAGAGAATTTTCTCGCAGGGGAACCGTCCCAGAGAGCTCTGGGGGAGGCTACCGTTGGGGATTCCAACTCTTCCCTCTGGTGTTTTGAACTAAGCTTCCCACAAACCGAAGCACCTAGGTCTGTTGTGAAAGGTGTATGTTCCGGGGTCGTAGACTTTGGGCATATGGAAAGAGTTTCCTCTGTTCCCATTGGAATAGTCGGCTAGCTGCCTCCTAAACTGGTCGAGGTACGGAGAAGGGAATTCTGTGTCTCCACAGCAAGCCCCTCTCCCGCCATCGGAAGGGCGTGGGACAATTATCAAATGCCCGATCTACCTGATGCGTAGTGGGTAGGTTTAGTTAATGATACAATAAAGGGATAGTTTCCCGAATTGATTAATTATTGAACTGAACAAGGACAAAATAATAATAAAAGAATACAAATTATGCTTGTTCAGTTGGCCGGGTGAAACAATCGGATCCCTTAAGCCCCGTCCAGACTACCGAGCAACGAGCGGAACATGAGCCAGTGCGCATGCGCTACATGGACCAGGGTTGCTGGCCTGGGCTCTGGCTGTTGTCGGTTTTCTGACAAAACATCAAAGAAAAGCTCGGCGCGTGAACGTTGTAGTGTGGACGCGGACCGAGCCGAACCGATTTCTTTGGCTTATATCAAAGATCATAATATATTCTATACTCTTTGTCTTGTATTCTTTGCTACGTTTGTTACGTTACTTAAATAGAAATGGGAAATAAAATTGAATGGTCGCAAGAATTCACACTTAAATTTATTCAAATTATGAGCCTGTTATATGGGATATTTTTGAATGGATATTATTTCAGTTCATGAGCAAGCTTTCAGCTACTTCGAAACCATTCTCAAAACTATATATATATCGGTCAGGGTGCAAAAATATTCACATAGGCCACACCTGTCATAATTTGAAGACAAAAAGAACCATATTAGTCACATCAAACATAATTCAAAAACAAACAGTGCACTTCTTCCAAAATCATAAAATCCATAATTATTCAATTGATTTTGAAAATATTTCATTTCATGAGGCAATTCTCTAAATACATTAAATATTACACAAGGTTAGTTTCATTATTATTTGTTATATCAATTCTCTATTGAATATTCAACAAACTTTCATTGATATTGTGAAGAATCCTTTTTATTTTTTTATAAGTATCACGTATGTGTTTTCGGAATTTTCAAAATGGCGTAAAATAGCCTGAAAGCTTGAAAATATCCAGTAATTACTCCCATGGATTTTAATAATTCAGATATTATTGACTCCTGCTGCTGTATTTATGAGCCAAATCTAGCTTAGTTTTTTCAAAGTTTAGTTGTAGCAATGAGTCTCGTAATTGTTCAATATCATATTTAATTTCTAAGCATTTGGTTGACAAAGTTGTATGTGAAGCATGTCTTAAAGATGCTCGGCTGGTTTCTTGCGGTTCGTGTAAATGCTCTGTTCGGCTCGGGAGTCTCCTGTGGCTCTGGAGTGCCAAGTGAGCCAGTATCGGCTCGTTGCTCGGTTCGTGCTCGGCAGTCTGGACGGGGCTTTAATCCCAAGTTAAACCATGAGTTACGATATTTCCCCCAGGCACGTCAAGGATTGTGCCACTTTGCAGTTACCTTGCGTGCATCTCTGGCCGTAGTCATGTGTCACCCACGTTCTCTCCGAGTCCTCTGGACGATGCACATTTTGGGCTGTACGTCCGTCCCTGGCGACAGTTCGTCGAGGAATCTTCTCTACACTTTCTTTACAGCCCCTTCGCTGGATGTGAAATATCGATGATCTCGACCAATTTTGGATCGATCTTTCCTGAACCAAGAAATGTGATTGGTTCAACAGTCACGTGGGGGTTTTGGAGAGACGTTTTCCACGGTGTGACAGTACAGGTAGCCTCCGAGGGTCAACATCCTACGTGCAGACCGAACGGATTACCTTTCCGCCACGGCGGCCCCTGGTCAAATTCCAACTTGCCAAGCTCTCAACCCTTGCTTATATCTAATTACATTAAAATAAAATATATATACCAATTATAAAATATCGCGTTGCAGCAGGTTTTCTAGGGTTTGTCCTACGTCACTTTTAGGCAAGTGCCGGGTAGGATAATTAAACTACGCTTCCGCATACCTCCTTTCAAATCCTTTCCTATGATATTAATGGGGAGTTACCATCACAAGGATTACCCTCATGTAGCATGTCACTCTAAAGAATATTGATGATTGGTGTGATAAAAAGGTGGAGTAATGGAACTAAAAATGCCTCAACAGAAAATTCTTATAAAATTGTGAACTAGCTCATATAGTTAAAATTATATGATTATTCAGTACCGAGTGGATTTTGATGAAATAAAAGTTTTATGGATTAATAATCATGAATTTATGTTTTACGCATTATTAGATTCAATAAATAAAATAGGTGAATTATGTTCATTCTTTTAGTAAAGAAGTGATTTAATCTACCAATGCAGAGTGAATACTAATTTCATCAGAATTTCCTCTCTCCCTCCCCTTTATATGCCAATTATAAAAAGTACTCTTAATATCTACAGAGTGTCAAAAATACTCCCGGAGCGTTGAGAGAGTTAAAAATATTCTTGGTACCCTAAGAGACCTAAAAGTATCCTCAGTACCCTAGTGCAGTCAAAAATAAACGTTCCATTGAGATTAAAAAAATACTCCCGGTATCTTAAGATAATAAAAATTATTTCCTATACCTATAAGGGAAGCAAGTTAATGTTTCTTCATGCACCTATAGTGTGTCAAACCCCTCCCGGTATTATTCAGAGTAAAAATACTCCCTGTTCCTTATTTGCCATACTTTAGGAGAGCCAAAAATACTCATAAGAGCGATAGCCGAAGAGAGTGAAAATTTCTTTCGGTTCCTTAAGAGAGTTACAAACAACTCCAGTAGTTTAACAGAATCAAAAATATTCACGGTAGTTTAAGAATAGCAAAATAGAGTTAAAATACTGCTGTAACCGTAAGGGAATCTGAAGTACTCCAAATACCTTAGAAGAGTGAAAAGGATTCCCGGTACCATAACAGAAGCAAAAATACTCTCACTACTCATTAAGTGCGAAAATTATTCCCGGTATCTTTAGCGTAGCAAAAAAATCCGTTATTATTCCACCATTCAAAAGAATCAGGCATATTCCTTTTATGCGAAGAAGAACAAAATTACTACCGTTCCCCTCTGTATGTCAAAAGTCCCTCGGTACCGTAAGAACGTGATATTTCTGGTACCCTAAAAGAGTCTATAATACTTTTGGTACCTTAAGAGGATCCAGAATATAATGGAACTTAAATAATCTAAAATATTCCCTGTAATTTATAATGTCTTTAAAAAAATGGCACCCCCGCCACTATAGGTGATAGCCCTGGGTGGTTTACAGATCCATTGTTCGTTTGTAACATCTGTAAAAAAATTGGTAGAATTCGCTGCACGTGTTTAAGATTGTACGCCGAACATTGTTTGCCCCGTCTTATGGGTTGAAGTACAACTAAACCGCCAAGTTGGTTATAATTAAACTCAGCGACATCCATAACCTCTGATTCGAATCCAATCTTGGTTGTTCCCACGATATCGTCAAATCAAGTCTTGACTAAATTAATGTCGAATTAAATGCATTTCCGGGCTTATATAAGTAAATACCCGGGAAACGTCGAACTCCCAGCAATATAAAAATAAAAATGAATAAAAAGAAATAAATGAAACAGTTAGAAATGACGAATGAACCTTACATTCAACAAGGAAGGGGGAATCGGGATAAGTGAGCTGGAGAACTGACGTTTGGAGTTGCGTAGGTTTTATAAAAAAAAATTGTGCAATATTGAAGAGCAGCGACGCAATAAAAGCGAATGCTTCATAACATGTTTTGTAGCTCCGAAATTGGCAAGGCGGTTGTGTAATTTTTTGAGGCTCCGTTATTTATACAAGTTTGGTTAGTTCAACTTTATTACGTCACTCATCCTCAGAAGAATTATTGTTGTTTTGCGACAGTAAAGTCGTTGTTGCAGGTGCGTCAGTGCCCAGTTGTGATGTATCTCAGCAGCTAAAATAAATTATTGTCTGTAGAATATTGTCATAAATATATTGTAATATTCAATTTGATACAATACTAAAAATGCCACCACGTTGCGACGTCAATTAATGAAATATTATTTAATGAAATTCATAAAATAAAACTCACGTTTGAGTGCAATTAATGTATTAAACAAATTTAAAGAAAGTTATAATTAATGTTTTATAAATGATTTATTACAACTTTTAAAGATTAAATATTTAATGCAAATTTCTATTTAGTTTGGGCTCTATACAGAACTTTTTAAATGATTGCAACAGCATCTAATGAAATTCTTAATTCTTCAGGGACTCTTATTGGACCTCTAATAGTTACAGTAATTGCAATTGTCACCAAATCAAATGAAAATCAAAAAGTTACAAAAAATAATAATTATAATAATAATCCAAATAAATCTGAAATCCAGAGAACTCTACATAAATTTAAAGAAATCTGACTATACGCAATTTTTATATAATGTTTTACAATGGAATATTTTGACATACCACATTATCAGAGCTGCTGTCTTACCACACTGCTTATACACTTCACTAGTTTTTGTTTTTAAACAAATTTTATTTAACAGGCAATTAAATGTTAACTAACTAAATCTGCGCACAACTTTAGTTCATTTTGCTAAAATTTCCGGCGAACTGACCACCGGACACGTCTCCAACATTTGTTCTAGAACTCTCTTTCGTCCTGCATGTATCTGCGCGACTTTACTTTACCAGTTATTTAATATCCTATGCTGAATGTGACCATTATCAGGCGTTACGCACCGTCGACACTACTCGCCCACTATTTGGTCACTCCCGAGAACAGACTAACTATTTCGCCAAAGTTCTCAATATCATACACGCCGCCGACAACAATAGAGACTGTTAACGTTCCAATCTCCGCATTCTTGCACCACGCTGACTGTTACTTACCTCAATATTACGCCGCCAATACGTATTAAAGAAATATTTTTTTAAAAAACACATTGGTGGTCTCTACAATATATATTTGTGTTATTCAATTTTATTAAAGAAACAAAGGAAGGAAGTTTAAATGAAAACAAAATATTTGAAAGATAACAAAGATTATTTATATGGCAGTTTTTATTTTCGTTGAATTTACATTTTATATTTTTAGGAAAATGCCTCAGCTATCATGAGAAACTAAATTTTATGGCCGTTTATAGGGTCTCTAATAAAGACGGTAACCGGCAATTTTTTACCAAGTTACAAAAGCAAAAGAAATTAATATAAACTTACAATAACAAAATTTTATACTAACAACAAAAACTATAGAAATCTGAAACTTCTGAGAAAGCTATAAAAATAGCTGACAAAGTTATATAAATCTAGCAAATTTACAGAAATTTGGCGGTAAACGATATTTACGTAAAAGTTTACAGAAGAATTTTTTTTTACATATTTAGAGCTTGGGCACACGCGATTATTTTAATTTTTATAGAACACTATTTTCATTGACAGCCAAAGCTGTGAAAAATCACTATAATACAGAAACTGATATATTACCCTTATACTTTGCTGAATTCAACCACCACAGACTCCCGCTATGACTACCATACGGGTCACGCCCTCCAAAACAAACACTGCTCTCTGACTGTTTCGTCACAACTTACTCCTCGACCTCCCAAACCCATACTCTGCTCTCTGACTATCTGAGTTCTCCAGAGGCTCCCAAAACACTCTCTCTGACTGTCTAAACTTCTGAGCGTCTTATATACGCTTTCTCGACAACAATTCTGAGCACTCATTATAGTCTCTGCATTCTCGAGCCAAACAATTCTGTTCTTTACAATGCTCTGGCCTCAAAGTAACGCCGCCAATAATTACAGAAACAGTTTATATAAAACGTTTCATTACACATTTGTAATCTCTACAATATATTGTAATAATCAAATAGAAATGAAAATTTAAATACATTAATTTGCAAATTTTTCCAAAATTTATAAAGTTAATTTTTAAATTAAATAGATGTGAAATTTTGTCGCACTAAAATATAAATAAACGACAAATGATAAAATTGCTTCAAGTTCTTGCCAAATGTTCTTAACAACTAGAAGGCTAATTAATTTTGCCCACACTGGAGCACAAAATTTGTTTTGTTTTATTGAATTTAATAATTCGTTTAATTTAAAATTCCTATCAAATTAATTGTATTTTGTGCTCCAGTGTGGCCAAATTAATTAGCCTTCTAGTTGTTAAGATCATTTGGCAACAACTTGAAGCAATTTTATCATTTGTCGTTTATTTATATTTTAGTGCGACAAATTTTTCTCATCTATTTAATTTAAAGTATTTATATTTACTTTATAAATTTTGGAAAAATTTGCAAATTAATTTATTTAAATTTTCATTTCTAGTTGGTTATTACAATATATATATATATATATATATATATATATATATATATATATGAACCCTGAGTAAGAAGAAGAGCAGAGTTAATGTAGTAATTGAACCGAGCATTGTCGGAAAGTCTGAGAGAAACTGCGACATTGCCTAAGCAACACCACACAATGCAAAAGAAGGCGCATAATGCCTCGTAGATGACCTGCCGCCTTCGCCGTGAATGCGTTGAGAGTCAGCAAACTGGAGAAAAGGAAGCAGCCTCTTTCGAATAGCAGACACACTACATCATCCGCATATGTCAGCAACAGGGAACTACGTCGATGCCGAGAAGTTACGTGAGCAATCAATCCATCTGTTTGCAAGCATGGACATATGCTATTTTCCAGATATGAAATAATTCATAAACAATCGAAAATATAAATACTAGTTTATGTAGAGCGTAATTAAATTTAGTATTGTTGATAAAAATTCGTTATAATTTTTAATAAGAATAAATTATTGAAATAATATTTTGTTGTTATTATAAGCTCTTTTTTCCTGTGTCGCCGAGGGTACGTCGCTCCGTTAAGTTAATCAGTTCAAGATCGGATCACCCATCTCTAGTTGCAAATGCCAAAATATATCATTGTTGAGGAGTGATATAAAATACTCCAAACACTCAAAAGTGAAGGATGATAACGAAAACTTCAGCTTAGGATATTAAATAATTTGTCATTGTCTGTAAATGAAGAAATTAACGAAAAGTGAATCTTGTGAACATTAGCAAAACCAATTTACCGACTATATGCGCACACATTACAATAAGAAAATTTAAATTACTTTTCGTATGGACTCTGCACTGAGTCTGATTTATAATTAGACGTTTAATATTAAAATATAATCCACGAAAATGTTATACTGATATTTTAATTTAATTATATTAAAATTTGTGCCTCTTACTCGTATTCCAATTTCACTTTAGTTTTTATCGCGTTTATTCAGAAAAATATATCGATAGTAGTTAGATTTTTTTTCCTTGTTGTGTGGCATATAAACTTTAGAAAGTGAAAATTTGACATACTCGGCATTCCCCAGCAACGTCGCAAATATCATTCCAGTGTAAGGTAATGGTCATCAAATAACTAACGTCCAACAAAATCGAGTCTAATTCACAAACGTCTTTACTTTTCTATATAACTTCCTCCTCGAGAATAACCTGCGATAATATCAAGTACTTCCGATTTATAACTTTTGAGCTGTCTCATACCTGTAATATATTATATTAAATTATGTTATTTTTTAGTACAGGGTTCACGAACTGTTTTTATAACTTTTTATTAGATGGCACTAAAATATTTATATAACAAATATTTCCAGAAAGCTCATATTTTTTGCTGTTATCAATAGGGTTCTGTACCACTAGTACTGAAAATTTCGTATTAAATTGTAATATGTTATACCATTTCATTATTGTATACCCTAACATAAAATCAATATGGCGTTAATTTTATTTTGGGAATTAGCTACAATAATTATTTATTAATTAGATAAAATAGTCAAATAGCAGTCAAAATGAGGTGATCATATAAATACCTCACGTTTCTGGAATCCTTGTTTTTTATACGAATAACAGGCTTCATGACGGTAATACTCGTGGGGAAGAACTCCTTTAATAGCGTAGGAAGGTTTTTGAAACGGGCAATGTGGAAGGTTTAATTACCCGATATTCGCATAACTGATGCAGGACAAATCGTACAAAACCTGCATCAGGTTGGTCGGGCGCTTGGTACCTAATCCACACCCTTCCGATGGCGGGAGAGGGGTTTGCCGTGGGGACGCAGCATTCCCTTCTCCGACTACACACAAGTGCGGTCGCAGCAGACTAGTGTGTAGTTTGTGAATAAGTGCCTCGGAAAAACTTCTAAAGTTTGTGTTTTTTTCAATAGGAGGATGTGAAAATAGTTTTTAACTTTTATCACATTTAGGTGAGTGTCTTAGTTTGTTGTTAATAGTATAATAATTTTTGTTCAACCACTTTTATAAATTCATTGGCTTCGTCATAATACAAATTTATATTAAAATGAAAAAATTTACGTTTTATTGAAAATAATGAATAATAAAGATAGCCAATACAGACGTAAATATAGAATCTTTATTAAATATCGTTCAGAGATAACATTGTTTCTGCTGTCCATCGTCATCGCACCTCGCAGTCGCTGCTCACAGAAACACTGGATTTTGGTGACCAAGAAAATATTTTTCGGTTCAATCAATACCTACATACATTATAAATCCTTTATAATAATCATGTTTTCATTTTAATTACAGGGTTCTCAGGAGCTTAAAAAATTAAAAATAAAAAGTGCGGAAGTGGAACTGAAGATATAGAAAACTAAAAAATCTGGTAGTACTTCTTCTTTTCGTGTTTTTTTTAGAGTAACAGGCAACATGAGGGTAATCCACATGGTGGCAATAATACGAAGGGATTTGAAATCGAGGATGCGGAAAGGTAGGGAAAGAATTTTTTTTTTTTTAGGTAACAGGCTACATGAGGGTAATCCACATGGTGGCAACTCCCCTTTAATAGCATAGGAAGGGATTTGAAAAGGGGGGATGCGGAAGGGTAGAGGAAGGTAGTCAAGGGTTAACTAGGGCCCCGGGGCTATATTTTAAGGATCCTACCCGGCATTCGCCTAAAGAAATGCAGGGAAAACCCTAGAAAAACCTGCATCAGGTAGGTCGGGCATTGGGTACTTGTCCCACGGCCTTCCGATAGCGGGAGAGGAGTTTGCTGTGGGGACGCAGCATTCCCTTCTACGTGCCTCGACCAGTTTAGGAGGCAGCTGGCCGACTATTCCAATGGGAATAGCGTACAACTCTTACCGTATGCCCAAGTTCTGTGACCCCGGAACATACACCTCTCAGAACAGGCCGAGGTGCCTCGGCTTGTGGGAACCTTAGTTCAAAAACGGAGAGAGGGAAAGAATGTAGCCAAGGGCCACCGGGCTTAAAATCACTCACAGAACTGACTGCGAGCGTGCGTTTAAACGGTCGAGCTGACTCTCGAGAGTTGGCACCGCGAGTTGCTCTCGGAGAGTGAACTCGACTGAATTTCACTCTCCCGTGTAAAGTGCTCTGCGACTAACTCTCGAGAGCTCCGGCTGCGAGTTGCTCTCACGTGTAAACGAACCTTTAGATGTGTAACGTTTCACGGCCGGGCTAGAAGTGTCCCGATTGTTTATATAAAGTCAAACGAACTTTTGAAGAATGATGGAACGAGAAATCTATTTACTACATTTCTCTCCCTCCCGCATCCGCCTTTTCAAACGCCTTACTGTTCAATTCAACTAACGCAGTTAGTCCTGTAATTAGTTTTAGTATCCGAGATAGCTACTTGAAAACTGTACACGACAACAGAATTTCGAGTGAGCGAATAAAGCTGAGCTTTGTACCTCAATGAAAAGTTATTAAAATAGTTTCATGGAAAGAAAATATTTTTTCCGATGGTCGCAAAAGCGATGACGCAAATAGTACGTGAAGCCCAGTAGGGGCTGAATTTTTCATTCCTCGGAGTTGATTTTCCAAAGCCTTGGTTGAATGTTAAGGCTATAAACGTCAGGTTGACGAGCAATGTGCTCCATTTGAGACAATGATTATTGATGAGGCTGCATTAGTCTTCCGCAAAACTGCGTGCGTATGGTCGCATATATCATGCATGGATGAAGTGGAAACCGCACTGCATACTGATTGCAGAAATCCTATCCGCTTATGAAACGAAGGTATCGTCAATTATAAAAGAGGAGCAATATTATTTCCTGTAAATAATAAACGAATTCTGATACCGTAAAATTGAAAATGGTTATCGCTCGGAAACATTGTCCAGTATAATAGAATTTATAACGTTTTCAACGCAATGTCCGCTATTACTAACCCACGCCTCTCATTCGTTCTTTTAATGTGACAGTGTTATTATGTGCGTGTAATATATTGTTCATGTTTTTTAAGCGTAAATTTGCAAGTATTGAAAACCACGTATTTATTAGATCTGTTCTCGTTTTCTGCCTTTTATTTTAAATTTTCGTCCGCTATGAGGTTCAGGAAGTGATGATCCTTTTTATATAGACTCTCAGATACACTTACTGTTTATGATAACATCACCATTTGTTATTATAAATGCAGGATGCTTCAAAATTCACCTTACAAACTTTATGAAGATGAGATTGAGTAGATTATGATTTTGGTACGAACCCATGTTTGGAAATGTACATTTCAAAATATTGTGAACTTACCGTGTTATTGGGGCGTACATTCTTCCACCGAAGTTAAAGCTCGTTACACACACGGCGATTATAATCGCGGCAATAATTAATCGCTGACGCCGTAACCGCAGTAGTCCATTGAAGTGAATGAGAGCTTGAACACTGGGCGGTAAATAATCTCGGCGATGAATTGTCGTGGCCGTCAGCTTGAGCAGTCGCTCTGTGCCCCAAGCCGCTCGACGACAAATTTATCGCCACCTTGAACTAGTAACCAATCCAAGGCATGTTTGCACACAGGGCGGTTTGTCTAAAGCTGGAGTAATTTTCATTCTTGATTTGAATTTTCGTATGGAATTATTGTTTTTTGCCATCCTATCTTTTGTGTCCATTTTTTTGTATATTTAGAATATGAATAATTTGGATGACATCATAGATAATGAATTACTTATTTCATTACTTAAAGAAAGACCTGTGTTATGGGATAAAACCCTGACCATATTTCGCGTCATCCTACCTCAACTCTTCAAACAGCGTGTAGAAAATCTCAACCTCTTCTCTCCTTTCATTAATTGAATGAACCCAAATTAGTCGATTTTTTCTTCTCATTTTCATTCGACGACGAAATAACAGTAATGCTATAATCTGCTCTTTGTTCAACTGAGAATAGTACGACGATAATTTTAACTCCGAGATAATAATCGCTGAGTGTAAGAGTCTCCAGATTTCTTTGAGCGGTGGCTATATTTTAACCTCCGCGATTATAATAAGGGTTCACTTGTACTTAATCTGCATACCAAACGTATTGACGTGATAAAGCATGTGCGAACTGTTCTCTTGCAGGCAGAACCTTTCTGAAGAGACGGAGACGACTACTTTTGGGGATGCTTTTCCCCTCTCCGTTTTGAACTAAGGTTCCCACAAGCCGTGGCACTTCGGCCTCTTTTGAAATCTGTATGTTCCGGGGTCGCAGACCTTGGGCATACGGTAAGACTTGTCCGCTGTTCCCGTTGGAACAGTCGGCCAGATGCCTCCTAAACTGGTCGAGGAACGGAGAAGGAAATGCTGCGTTCTCACATCAAACCCCTCTCCCGCCATCGGAAGGGCGTGGGACGAGTACCAAATTCCCGGACTACTTGATGCAGGTTTTGCAGGGGTTTGTCCTGCATCACTTTTAGGTGAATTCCAGGTAGGATCCTTAAACCATATCCCGCGGGCCCTAGGTAACCCTTGGCTACCTTGCTCTACCCATCCGCATTCCTCCTTTAACATCTCTTCCTATGGTGTTAAAGAGGATTACTCTCATGTAGCCTGTTACTAAAAAAAGTATTGCACGTGTTGTTCGTCCCTGTGCTATTGAACGTCTGTCAACTTATGTTGGTTCTGAACAAGAGCACCAATTTCACTTGATGCTCGGGAATATCTGGACCGATGATTCAGACAAAGTGGGATACGGCGAGGACATCCAGTTGCGTGGTATCCACGATCACTGGTTTTGAATTTTTTCGTGTGGGGTCGTATGAAGGGCTTGATTTACGAGATTCCTATAGAAAAAGAATAAGATCTGCTGGTCGCTGCACAACAGATTGAAGATACACCAGGTGCGACAGTTAGAATTTACCAGAACGTTATTTGTTGGCACAATCTGTACAACGTTGTAGTTGACCAAATTTTTGATATTCAACGAATAAGACAAAAACAGGTTCTTGACTTTAACTGTAAACAAAAGTGTATGAGAAGAAATTATGTCTTCTCGGTATTATTACCTAATCAGTTAAATTGTAAGAAGAGTTTGTACTGAGTCACGCCCAACTAAATTACTTAAATAAAAGTGGTTACCTTAAAAACCTATGTGAAAAAAACATGATCAACTCGGACCTCCCTATAAGTTCTATATGCTAATAAATATAATATTTGAGATCTTTGTAAACATGTATATTAGAGGAGATCCGTTATATCCTGGCACCTTCGTTGACCATCCCTATTGAGCAATCGCTTATCCCTAACACAATAAGCAATGTGCACGCTTAATAGGTCGTATTTACATTGAAGGCAAACATTGATCTTTGTACCGTGTGTTAATACCGAGCTTACCCACAGGTAAACAATGATGGCTAATTCCACATCTCATTCATTTTAATTAATGATTAGGAAACGAATAACAACATCACATTTAATGCGAATACTGAAAAAAATAATTATTACCAAACACACAAATCAGTCTTATTTACAACTTGATATAAAGCGTACGACAAATAGTATAATTACATAATAGCATTTTTATTATTATTAGTTTCGGTCGAACCAAAATTAATGTTATTAGCACTAGAAGAGAGTCGGCGTTGCCCGTGTATTTATTTAAATTATCCCACAGAAGAATTGATTCGACACTAACCTCTTATTAAACATTTCATTTAACCAACATCAGTATTTAGAACATTTTCCCATTTACTTACCCCTCCCCGAACTAACCCCTCGGCATATAACTTCAAATAAACAATGATGATGACTGACGGTATTTTAACAACTCTGGAATTCTCGTACTGCATAAAATAAGTGTCTAGAAAATCACGCGTAATTAAACGTGAAAAATTCTTGCTAACTTAATAAAGTCTAAAAATATTCCCGGTATCTTAAAGGAGTATAAAAAATACAACTTTTATGTACCCAGATACAAAAATATAGCTAGTACCCTAAGAAAATCAAAAATACACTGAGAACCTAAAAAGGGTCAAAAGTACTGCGGGTGACTCTGTCAACCACATCCACCTCCAAAATTTGATTAACCGCCATGGTGAATGTGAGAATTTAACTCAGCGACTGCTATAACCGAGGCATCGACACAAATATCGGTTTTGTTTATATTATTTTTCGTGTCAACCCCTTCCACTACCTCCCTTTCCTTTTGGAGTTGTAATTACACACTTAAAAATTCAACAACCCGGCTAACGTTTTATTCGACGCTCATAATTGCCGTTTAGGAATGCCACTTCCTGCATCACTAAACCTAGAGGTGGTGTGTCTTCATCCCTCGGTGTTTGTTCCTGGATCGTAAGTATCATGTAAACAAAGTTTGGTAGAAATTGCTATTGCACTTTAAAAATATATACGGAAATTTGTATCGGCCCCTTCCACAGTTGTTGAACTACATCTTAGCCTATATGGTAAACGTCTAAATTAAAATCAGTGACATCCATAACCCCTCATTCGACACCAATCTCGGTTGTGTACGCGGACATTTGTTTCACGCCTTTCCACTACTGGGGCTGAACTACAACTTAACCAGTGACATATATATAACGGCCGTTCATCCCCCACCCCCACACCAACGGACTGAACTACAACTTAACTAGCATAGCAAATGTCAGAATTAAACTTATTGACTTTTATAACCCGGGATTTGACACCAATCTCGATTGTATGGCGTTATTTTTATGTAACACTTACCACCCCATTTCTGCCTTCCCATGATGTAAAGGATTGAAAGTATACACGAAAAATATCGGGCGTTAAACTATTAATCTCATCGACTCCGAAAACTAATTATTCGACGTTAAAAACGGCCGTTTTAGTATGTTTTTAAAATTTTCCCTTATTTACTCCTCCGCAGTTTCCTAACGCTTCAAAAGGCTGACAGAAACCTTTACGGGCGTGCGCAAAATAACTCACCAAAGTTTCAACGTAATTGGATGAATGATTTAGGAACGCATAAGGGATACACCATCAGATATTCATTTTTATATATATAGATAAGAACCAAAAAAGGCCCTTCATTAATGTTTATTTTTCGAAAACACACTTCACAACTATACAGGAGCTTTCAACAAAGTTTTTGTCACATTCATCTGTCAATTTAATGGTTAACAACAAGGTTCTATTAATCCATATTATGCATGAAATATTTAGGCGTCTACTAAATACAAAGTCTAATTAAATAATAACAATTTTATTTTTTATTCCTTTACTTTTATTTTATTTGAAGTGCTTTTTATGTTTAGATCTACACGTGCTTGTGGGACCCACAACACGAGAGAAAAAAAACTAGTCTTATAACACGCAGCAATATTTTTGGTAATCTGTCACTTTCTGGCTGCGCGTGACGAGAATTCTTCTGCTATAAGCCAAATGAAACACAGTAAATCCTAGCCACCACGGAAAGAAAAATATGTTGATCAAAAGAGATCTCGAAATAAATCATAATTTATAAACTGCAACACGATCTTTGGGGCAAAATTAAACAAAGTTTTTAAATACTGAATACGAATGACGTACTAAAATCTTACCTTCCATCCAGAAAAATAATCATTTTTTGACTGAAATTTTCTTTACATAATTCCCCATTCTCTTCTAATGACTAAAAGCATCAATAGTTCCTATAATGAATGTTAGAATACAACAAAAAACTTTCTTCTTCAATCCGAACGTATTTAATATTTCCTGATATCAAATAATTTTATTCGTATTAATATTAAACCAGTCGCCTTTGAAAACACGCGCTCTGGAAACATTATTTTAGAAATCATAATGGCGTGTCTTTATTTATGATTCGTTACATGCACATATCACTTATTTGTAATCCTAATCTTTCAAAGATATTTCACGCGTAAAAGTTCCTAGCATATTATCCATAATGCTCTATAGTATTGTTTAAATTTACAGTTTCTGTTAGATAATTCATGAAAACTGTGAATGTTTTGATAATTTAGCATAAAACTGGATAATTAATATTTGACCTGAACCCTATCGCCTGCTCATTCGAAGCAGAACATTGTAATCGGGAAAGATAATTTTCCTTGCAGCTAGTCTCTTAATACCGAGCATTCATTGCGAACTTCGCGCAGCAAGAAGTCGGCCAGAAGAAAGGCGCTTTGTTCCAGGGGACATGTAGCATGCAGTGCGATACGGGCCCAGCTAAAACAAAAGATATTACTGTAGCTTTGTCATCCATTTCACGGTTATTAAGATTCTGCCTTCATCTAAATGCCACTTCTCGCAACCCTATTTAATTCTATAGAAACTGAGACAATTCATAAATAAAAACAACACTTTAAATATAAGAGTAAAAATTATGAAATTAAAACAATATAACTTTTAAAATCATGCTTATATGAAAATTATAATTTTTTATTATTAGATAATAATAATCATTATTATTTCCAACCACCTTTATGCTATGGGTTTCTCACCCGCATAGTTTTTTAAGAAACTATTTTCCGAATTGTGATACAACTTTTTCGAGCGTTTGAGTCTCTGTAAAGAATATACACACATCCTTTTTTTTAAAAAAAAACTAAGATGCTAGAATTTTGTCGACTACTTCACTCGTTTTATACACGTAAATCCTATAATCGTCAAATATAACTTTCTAAACGGATGTCTAAACATTTTTATAATTATTAATTACTAGCTGGGTCCCGGCGTTCCTCAGGTTGTCATAATTATAATCAGCGACTTCTATAACCCCGAATTTGTCTCTAATCTCGGTTGTTTTTGTGTTATGTTTTTGTAACGCCCCTCCACCGCAATCCCTAAAGCTGCTTCCCCCTTGCCGAAAGGGTTTGAAATTATACACAAAAATATGTGGTGAATCGCTACCTATCTCAGTGACCCCGAAAAGTTTTCTTTCGACGAATGTATCGGCCGTTTTAACATATTTGAAAATTTTCACCCCCGCCCGTGGGGTGGTGACGTGTTCCTCCCCCCTCCCAACAGTGTTTTTTTCCGGTTCGGAAGGAACACATGTACGAAATTTGGTCAAATTTTCTCCACGGCTGTAGAGTTGTAAGCGGAACATACACACAAACGGTCAATTTTTATTTATTAGAAGATGTAACTTTCTAAACTGTAATCTATTTTTATAATTTTGAATTAGTTGAGCATGATTTAATACGTATCTTTCATTATGTTGACACTAAAGCACGAAACAAAAGAAGTAAACATGATAATACGTAACTATGATACTTATTATGTTCTTGAGGATGCAATAAAGATCAATGTTTGGCTCAAAATATAAATATGAACGCTTTATGAATCGATTGAAGAAATAAAATCGTCTTACTCGTGTAAATAAACATATAATAGCCTAAACAGAACTCATAATATTAATTTAAAATTTATTTAGTTAAATATGTGCATAAGACGCTCATACATATGCAATGAATCAAGATAGTGTCTTTAAAATGGTATACAGAATGATTCACATATGCATCAATAATTTTTTAAAGTAAAATATGACTATTCTGGGCATCTGGGCTATCTGTATATATTTCTAATTTAGTGTCAAATTATGGTTTGAAACTTCAAATTAACATATACTCTAAAATTCTCAAATTTTGTCCCTATTAACCATATCCGATTTCAAGAAATATAAGAGATAATTACAAAGTCAAGGAATATCAATTTCTACTATCATTCGCAATACTAGAATACGAGAACGTATTCTACAACATTATCCATTATCTGAAGATAACATTCCAACAAGAGATAAGATGAACCTAATTAAATATTAGGAAGTTTGTATTACAGACCGTTAATTTGATGGAACGAATATTTGAAGGTGGATGAAACCGCTTCGGATATGATTGTGATTATCACTATACTTACAATACTAATTAATTAAATAGTGTGAAATGGGCTCTATAGAATTTGTAATAATATCCTGTTTATATCCCGAGGGAAACCAGACATTGTACCTACGTAAAGAATTGACGATATATTTATAAAAACACCGTGTTTAATGTACTGAAGTTGGTCATATTTTAAAATATATAGATAGATTTATTTGTCATAATGGGCAGAGCTCGGTGGCAACATTCATACATATATCATTACAATTTACTACACTACAATTAATGGCAAGTCTATTAATAACAAGATTCCCATCGGTTTAACTAGATTCCTAATTTTTGAATTTATAATTCTGCTATAATATTATGATATAATATTAATTACTTTATGAAATAAAGCAAAGCTTTTCTGTTTCGCCTTGAACGCAATACACTGTACTACATTACACATTTCATTTAATAATGCTATACAATTTTTCTGGTACTATTCCTGAACGATATAGTTACATTTTAATATATGCTACATTGTCCAAATAAATAAAAATAAATTTTCCGTTAGCCTCACGGTTCTATTTAGGAACTAATACTTTCGCACGTCAGTCCGTTTAATTTTGTATAATTCGTTATTTTTCACTATTTATTTCGCTTAACCTGAGATTTAAGCAGAATTTAGGAATTCCCTTTGCGAGAGAGTTCTAGATGAACAGAGTTCTCAGACGGTTTGGGACGTGTACGAAAGAGAAAAAGAAAGATATGACCCATTGACTTGTAGGGTGTAGTGTTAGGTCCGGCCGTGGCATAAGCGGACAACCTTCCCGCCGCCCGTAAAATTTGTTCATTTTTATTGAAAATTATTTGCAATAACCCACAAGTTATATATTGAAGTTCACCTTGCAGAAGCATGTTACTACGCGTTACGTCCACCAGGTACTAGAACATCAGTACTGTTAATATGAGACTTCGAAGTCCCGGCTCGAGGAGGATCGCCAATTCCTCGAGAGCGGTTCACCGTTAACACGGCCTCAAGTAGAGTATTTGTTGCCCACCGCTGCCACTATGAGTCAGACCCCTCGAGTGAGCCGAACTCAAATTGGTTGTGGCCTTCCACAGGGTAGGGACACCCATGGGATTTTGAATCATCCTCTGTCCCAGTCTTCCCCGTAGGACGGCAATGGTTTGCCGCGCGCAGAGTTCTTATTTAAGGACTACTCGGTGATATACTTGCACTTGCCAATGGCTATTTGAATTCTGTACCATCCATTCGGTGGTTGTTCCAAAGCCCGTGATGAATATGCTACAGGTTAATTTGTGTAACGGACATCCACCCACCAGGCAACTGGTCCAGGAGGTTTCGTATTCGAATACTAGCGATAAATCACAGACACGTTAACAATGTAGGCAACTGTTTTGGGTTAATCTCAGTTACTAGTAACGACAATCATTGGCTCGACCCGTCGCAGATTAGGTTCCCCGTCGCAAATTTGGGGATACTAAACTTAGTGCCGACACTGGCGATATTCACGACCTTATCTCCAGCACTCTGTTGTTTTCGCAGTCCTTACCTTACCACACAAAGGAACTAGACACCATTTTCATACCGCGTAACGGACGGTTACTGTCCAACACTGAGCTGACACAAACATTGCGGTTTCCTGTATTCTTTCGCACTCTCTCTGTGACCGAACATAAGGAATGATCCAGGTAATTAAAGGCCAATTCAAACTGAAGGTGAACGAGAAGTAGTCCATTGGAGATTTGTCTAACTACACACCGTGCGATCGTCGCAACTTGCTGATTCGACTGTAGTGTACACAAGCGGGATGAATTAGTAGGAGGTGATTTTAGTTTATTATTTATGTATTTTAATTTATTTTGTGAAAGATAATATATTGATTAATTGATATTCCCACGGCCCAAAATTTGGCTACTTTCACGCCGTAGGGGGACGTGACTAATTAAGATATTGAGATTTGTGGGAGCACAAATTTAATTCCTATTGGATAAAATCAGTAGAATCCAAAACTCTGTGGGGAGCAAGTGGAAGTTTGTTGGTTTTTATATTAGGGAGAGTGAGTGAGGAAATTAGGAAGAAGTTAGTTGTATCAATTCATAAGTTACTTCTGATAAGTTAGTCTTTTTCTGATGTTATAAGTTACTTTTGGAGTAGTTATGATGAAGTTGTATTTTGAGAAGACGCTAATTTTTAGTTGGCGGATAGTGAGCTTTGTTGTGGAAGGCAGTTATTATTGGGGAACTTATAAAGAAGTTGCGTTTCAAGAGGAAGTTAAGTTTTCAAGTATCGGATGGTGATTGGAGAATGTGTTTCTGAGGAAATTATGGAGATTTCCTGTTGACAAGAACCTGTACGCCAGCTGGGTGACTGTTTTCCAGGAAATACGAGGGATTTCAGCGTCTGACGGAGCCGTCGGCGAAGACTTGGCCTGCATGTGGTAATGAACCGGAAAATAATCATTTAAAAGCCATATGACCATCGTAATTTGGCCCACCAACTTCTGTCAGAAATTCTCTCTGTTTGTATATTCTGTTTTGTTTATGTTTGCAAAATAGCCGTGGATATTTAAATTGATAATAAGAGCAGGAAATTATTGTCATTTTTTGTGTGTTAATAAAAAATAAATTCTTAATTATTGTAATTAATTTCATCTAAATATAATTAGTTAATTTTACTTAAACAGTTATTTATATATGAAATTATTTATCTTCAAAAGAAATAATTAAGAAACCGTATTTCGATAAAACATTACACGATGAACAAGTAAAAACCTCGAGTAGCTCGTGTCTTGCCAAGTAGCACACAGTGAGAACAAGGTTTTGGTATAATTTTAAAAAAATATTGTCACAATTTTCGGTTCATGTATTGTTACAAAACTGACCTGTATGTTGTTGCTCTATTGCTACTGAATTTCTCATACCTAATTTTATTTCTAGAACATGACTGTAGTTGAAAGTTTTCTTGTCATAAACAATCCAAACTATTAATTTAGCTTTTAGGAAAATAAATTTTGAAACATTTTAGTTTTCGTGAGTGAGTGAGAAAATAATTTATAGTTCCTAAAATTTAATAAAACAATTCCGCTTGATGAAATTTATAGCAGCTTTTGCTTACGCGCTGTCTGCTATCACATGTCTTCCATCAGCAGGTTCTGCTTTAGACAAGTGCAGTAAAATAAATTTATTGATCCCATTGTTTTTTTTTAAAGCAGATTAAAGTGACGCCGAGAATAACTGACACTATTTTTGTTTAAGCAACTGACATTTGTTTTTTAAATTCCATCATATTTAATATTAAAATTGTTTGAAATAAATATTATTTATGAAGTAAATAAACATATTTTCAAATAGAGGAAGCAATGCTGAGAGAGGCGCCATGAAGCTGTACAAATGTCACCGCTGTCCTGCCGACTGACAAATATGTATTTCCACTTCATTTCCGCAAGTTCCTTTCTTGGAGCGCCATCACCTAAATTATATTCACTCTTCCGTTGTGAGGATAAAATACGCGAATGGTTTATGAGTCTTGTATATTATTATTTTTTGTCGTTTGTCAGCGTAACAATATATCATTGATATTGTTCAGAATATCCCTTTCACACATAGTTCAATTGAAATTATTTTTATCTCTTCTCTGCACGGCCGAGCTTTAATAAACGATTAAGTACGGTAGTTACAGCTTTCAACCGGTGGTAGGGTGATGAGATCGATTTTTCAAACAGACAAAATTGTATTTAGCGCCTTTGACTTGCAGATTTGTTCCGCTTTGCTGGAGGTATTGAAACTGAAATCCTCAAAGCATATTTACTCGAGACTTCACAGAAGAGTATAGACACAGAAGTAGAGTGCAATTTTGTGACACTAAAATATATTTTTTAATTATTTCTGAACTTTTTAATTGCCATACCCAACATTTCAGTACAAATGAAAGCAATTCATATAAGTATGTTACATTCAGACCTTTAGTATATAAGTATACGTAAGTAAAGAAAAATGCAGTCGTCTGTCAGACGCGGCACGAACAACAATGAAGTACCACTGTGATCAAAAAGTAAGATGAAATTGCCATTTAAAACTCCCGGGTATTAGGAAGGCAGTTAATTTTTTTTTCCTAGGTTGGTAGAAAATATTTGCCAAGCGTCTGTTTGTTAAAAGGTTTAATTATCTCCGAGTTACACGTGTTTTTGTAAACAACCAAAAGTGAATTTTTCGATTTTTGCAATGGGTGTTTTAGTTGAGCAAAGAACTTGCATCAAATTTTGTTTGCGGAACGAATGTTCTTGTGCGGACCCGTTGAAAATGTTGCGGAAGGCATTGGTGATCAAACTATGGCACAAAAAAAACCGTTTATAAATGGTACAACGAGTTCAAAGAGGGCCGAGAACGCGTTGAAGACGAACCGCGCTCTGGACGACCATCAACGTCTACCGACGAGGGCCACGTCCAAAAAATCAAAGATTTGGTGCTTGAAAATCGTCGATGGACAATTAGAGATCTCGCTGATAGTGTTGGAATATCATTTGGCTCAGCCCAAACCATTTTGAAGAATGTTTTGTGTCTCAAACGCGTCAAGTCGCGATTGGTGCCAAATTCGCTCAATTTTTTGGAAAAAAAAAGGGTCGCGTTGATGTGTGTGAAACTTTGCTGTCAGGACCACTTGAAATGCATCATTACTGGAGACGAGACTTGGATTTACGCATACGACCCTGAAACCACCGACCAATCCAGCGAATATCGTGCAAAAGGTGAAGCAAGACCGAAAAGACCACGGCAAAGTCGATCGAAAATCAAGGTCATATTGACAGTTTTCTTTGATTATCGTGGTGTGGTGCACTATGAATTCCTTCCGCCGGGCGAAACTGTCAACAAAGAATATTATTTGAGCGTTATGCGTCCTTTGCGTGAAGCTATTCGTCTGAAACGGCCGGAATTATGGGCGAACAACTCTTGGTTCCTTCATCACGATAATGCACCATGTCATACTGCATTGGTTCTTCGCGACTTTTTTGCCAAAAAGTCGACTCATATTGTTCCTCAACCACTGTATTCGCCGGCTTTGGCTCCGTGCGACTTCTGGCTATTCAGCAAACTCAAAAGGCCAATGCGGGGACGCCGTTTTGATACGATTGAGGAGATAAGAACCGAATCGAAGAAAGAACTATTCCGACTGTTTCGAGGACTGGAAAAAGCGTTGGAAAAAGTGCGTTTTATCGGACGGGGATCACTTTGAAGGGGATGAAATTGATTTGGAAGAATAAATAAAGAATTTATATTTTATAAATAAATATACCTTACTTTTTGTTCACAGTGGTACGTATGCTCCGGCAGCTAGGTTCGTTTACGTGTGTTCGTCGGGTCAGCCCTAGGACACTAGTAAAGGCACAACGCAAATGTAGGGTGATCTCAAATTAAGCAGTATTGTGCAAAGAAAATCTACCAAGGTAGGAGCTACACAAAGGGAATTTATAAAGAAAAGAATTCAGTCGAGTGCCGGAGCAGCGTCAGCCGACATTCGCCCTGTCAGGACTCATGCAATCGTCATCGACGTCATCCAAGGAGCACCTTTCTGCCTCATTTGTCTATAAATATTTCAAAAATTGCAAATAACATGATGTGCATTTTCTTGTGTAGCAACAAATAAGTAGAAAATATACTACCTAAGCATAAGTATATAGTAGTTAACAATCAGAAAGTAAACATGAGACCACTAATAACTAAAATGATTAGAATTATAATAACTAACGTATGTCCAAGTATACGTAATAAATTAATAATTAGTGAACTAGGTAAATATAATATTTCATTGAACTTCAAGATCAGTGAATCGAGAGCCAACACGTCAGACCAAAGGTTCGCTCATATCTTGTCATTCAGGCGCTCCTTCATGGAACCAGAATTGTTGCATAAGCTCCTAGAATCGATGTTGATAGTACACAGTAACACAAATTTTAGAATAGATTTAGTCCCCGAAAGTGAAGGAAGTGCAATAAAATAGAACTCTTCGCCAGACTCTGATAGTAGTGGAGAGTATAGCAGAAGAAAAGGACAAACAAAAGATCAACACTGAAAAAGAATACGCAGAAATAAGAGGAAATTATCGCAAACTATTTGCGAAGAAAATGGCTCTTTCAACGTTATCGCAGCCAACCTCCGAAAACACGGAGAAGGAGGAATCCCGACAACAAAACAAATCAAATCAACCAAAAAAATTAAGCAGACAGAAAAAACTCAGAAAACAAATTACGAAGAAATATTGGCAGACATGAGGAAAATGTATGAGGAAGGCGAACACAAGTTCTATCATTCCAACAATTGAAAGAATTTGGAGAAAATGCAATGGCCACCAAGAACCCAGTAGGTATTATAAACGATTACAATATCACTCCAGATAATATGATTGAAATAATAGGGGATATCTACCCGTTGATAAAGGACAATGGTACAAAGGCAAAACTAACTAGGATGAAAAAAAAACATACGAAAACAGATAAGGACGAACACATCGGAAAGTGGCTCATCGAATTAGGATTAAACCCAAGGACGTGGGTTCTACAATCCAATATGAATGGATTTCTATTATATCCTCCATCCCAAGGAATTTGCAAAACGTCAACAGGTGGTAGTATTTAGGGTTAGTTATTATTCATTAATATGCCGCATTCTTTCGGTTCTCTAGATTTCCTCAGCTAAGATGTCCCCTATAGAATGTTATCCTAACCTTAAATTGTCCTATCTTTAAGAAGGAAAGGGAAGCCACAATAGCCTGTTACTCCGTCACAGATTTCTGCTCTTCCGAGAACACCATAAGGGGACTGCTCAAGTTCACTGAAATAACTGGTTTATAATGAACCGTGAAGAATATCATTAAGAATAATTATATCATGAACAAAGAGATTGTTCTTAATTATTAACCTGTAAATATGTAAATAGAGTGATAGAAGGAGTCGCTCGTGACCTTAATGTTACATGCGACTGTAAATAAAAACTAATAATAATTTTTAAAAAATCATTTGCGAGAATAAGCGTCCCGGCATTTGCATAAACAAGAATAAAATATCACAAAACTGGAGTCCTCGCATCAACTTTCAACATATCTCGTTGAGTCAATGCCAAGAAGGATCGCTGCTGTATTGTGGCCAAAAGATAGCCCAACGATGTACTGATACGGTGGTCATAACCTGTCCGGTCAGTGTAAACGCAAGTTTGTGGATATTTTGTGAGAACATTACTTCAAGCGACCCGCAGTAAACGGAGTTCGTCATGCAGGAGATCCGATTACTACCAGCTTATATACCCACAGGTATCCGAATAGTCGACCAGCTGCCTCCTAAACTGCTCAAGGTACGGAGAGAGATAAGCTGCGACCCACAGCAAACCCCTC
Organism: Zhengitettix transpicula; assembly: GCA_037074705.1. Classification (NCBI taxonomy): domain Eukaryota; kingdom Metazoa; phylum Arthropoda; class Insecta; order Orthoptera; family Tetrigidae; genus Zhengitettix; species Zhengitettix transpicula. Next base: position 198,383,431 of record CM073591.1, on the reverse strand, counting down.
TCTCGCTATCGGAAGAGCGTGGGAAAAGTACCAAATGCCCAACCTACCTGGTACAGGTAATCCATAGCCCGGGGGCCCTAACACTTGGCTAACTTGCTCTACCTTCCCGCATCCCCCCTTTCAATTCATTTCCTATGCTATAAAAGGGAAATTGGCACTATATGGATTCCGCTATACATAGCCCATGTACCACTTATTCTACGTCATCAGAAGCAAGTAAGCCTGCGAGGGCTGTTCTCTCGCAGATGAACCTTCACAGATAGCTCTGGAGGAGGCTACCTTTGGGGATGCCTTTTCCTCGCTCTGGTATTTTGAACTAAGGTTACCACAAGCCTAGGAACCTCGGCCTGTTTTGAGAGGTGTATGTTCCGGGGTCGCAGACCTTTGGCATACAGTAAGAGTTGTTCGCTAATCCTATTGTAATAGTCGGCCAGCTGTCACCTATACTGATCAAGGCACGGAGAAGGGAATGCTGCGCCCCTATATTAAAGCCCTCTCCCGCCATCGAAAGGACATGGGACAAGTACCTACTGCCCGACATATTTGATGCAGGTTTTTCTAGGGTTTTTACTGCATCACTTTTAGTCGAATTGCTGGGTAGGATCCTTAAACTACAGCACGGGGGCCCTAGTTAACCCTTGCCTAGTTTGCTCTACCTTTACGCACCCCCTATTTCAGTCCCTTTCCTATTCTATAAGAGGGGAGTTTCCACTATGTGGATTACTCTATACACAGCCTTCTACAACTTCTTCTTCATTTCTACCTACCTTGCCACAGGCGGTTGAGAGTGGTTGTTATCTCTCGCAGGCAGAACCTTATAGGAGAGACGGAGAGGATTACCTTTGGGGATGCATTTTCTTCTCTTCACTTTTGAACTAAGGTTCCCACCTCGGTCGGTTTTCAGAGGTGAATGTTCCGAGGTCACAAACCTAGGCCATCTGGTAAGAGTTTACTTCTACCATTGGAACAATCGGCCAGCTGCCTCCTAAACCGGCCGAGGCACGTAGAAGGGAATGCTCCGACCCGGCAGAATATCTCTCTCCTCCCATCGGAAATGCCCAACATACCTGATGCAGGTTTTTCCCTGCATCACTTTTATTGAATTGTCGGGTTACGATCCTTTAAAGCCCTCGTTAATCCTTGGCTACCTTCCTCTACCCTTCACTCCCCCCTTTCAAATCCCTTCCTATGCTATTGGAGGGTATTGCCCTCATGTAATCTGACACACTAAAAATTCAAGTACAATGTATATTATTGAAATAATTCACGATTTGGTGATTGTTCCTGAAATAAACATAACTGTGATAAACTATAGGTACTTGGGATCTAACGAAATAAATAATATATTTAACTTAAAACACAAACAAAATTCTTTATTATGACAACGCAAACAAAATTAGAAATACTGATTCACGAAAAGTTGAATAAAATTGTATTTTTCTTAGTACGTTAACACTTGCAGTAGTTCAAGGTTTATTTTGCCAGCAAGGATCTTTTCTCTCACACTTTTACAAAATTAAGTGTAGTCAGATCGTATCACCTGATGATTATCACTCGCGGACATGGTATGTGTATTTGCGTTCTGGATGAATTTTACATTTTTGTGTTCGTGGAAATAATGTTCAATATTTACGGTCCGATCAATGATCAGCTTGGCTTCCCTTAGTTGCTCAAATTCACCCGGCTTGTTTCAGTCCGGCGGATAGACTGGTAGTCCGCGATCGTGATGTCTTCGAGAGAGGACGTGAGTTCGGGTCCCCGTGTCCGACGTTACGCTGCAGAAATGCGTATAACAGTGTCATCCCGTAATTGCGGTCCGCAATAGCTGTATTCCCAGAAAAACTACAACTGTCGTTTCAAAAATTTCACGTCGTATTATTCACTTTATTCATTCGTGGAGAGGCTACCCAACTGGCCAGTTCCACGTCGGAGAGAAGAGTGAGGCTTGTACGACCTGACTCAAATCGCCTCTCATCCGGTCTAATTTCCTAGTCAATTATATTTTGACACGTCGTCAGGATGCGAAATCAATCATCCAATTAAATTGTCTAATTCTTTCGGCAGACCCTGTGGCGTCATTTTGACCAGCAAAGCTCTCTAAACTGTCGACCTAACGACCACTCAACATTATCAAACGCGGTCATCTCTAAGAATCTCATTATTCCAATCATGAATAAAGCAATTAATGCGCGTAATAATGATGAAAATCTAGTCCTCGTAATACAATCGAATGTCGTCAATCAAATGCTATCAATTAAATAAACAAAGTCACTTCATCATATACTGTTTATCATCAACTGATGTGTCGTAATACCACATCCCATTAATTTCCAAACATTTTCCATATAGAGGAAAACCGACCTACTGAGTTGCTTAATATCGTCCTTCAAAATCACGGATTGATGTTGCATCTGGTAACGACCGAAACATTGGAGCTACCAGCTCATCGGAGACGGACCATCGTCAGCTACAAAAGTCCTAAAGAGGGACGAAAATTATTGTTTTTTGTTTTTCTATTTGAATCGATTTCAGTTTCAATGTAGCCTTTAAAGTAGACATTTCATTTAAACTTGTTCTGACCTATTGTCCATTATCTTTATTTATTTCTCAATTTTGATTAAAATTACACGTGGTATTTTATGTCGCGGCGCTCTGTGTTTTAATTTATTTATTTAACCAATCCTAGCCATGTAACACTACAGGCTAGATAATAATATAAAAGCATACTTGGAATATCGCGCTTTTAAAGCAAATTATTTTGTCATAATATTTTGTGTATTCTAGAATGGCACAATGGCTTTGAGAAAAAAGTGCCTCATTACCAAACTAAACACGCGGAATAATATACTCTCGGAGAATCATAAATAGCTGAAATATTTAATGCAATTTATTCGTAAAGAGAAAATAATTTTTAAACAGTCAACATTGCCAATATTTCATTTATTATTCAAGAAAGCAAATTAATTTTGCTTACGGCAGCCAAAGAAAAGTGTATAGAGCATTTCTTTTTTTTTTAGGGCAACAGGCTACATGAGGGTAATCCACTTTGGGCAACTCCCCTTTAATAGCATAGGAAGGGATTAGAAAGGGGGGATGCGGAAGGGTAGAGGAAGGTAGCCAAGGGTTACTAGGGCCCCCGGGCTATGGTTTAAGGATCCTACCCGGCATTCGCCTAAAGAAATGCAGGGAAAACCCTAGAAAAACCTGCATCGGGTAGGTCGGGCATTTGGTACTTGTCCCACGCCCTTCCGATGACGGGAGAGGAGTTTGCTGTGGGGACGCAGCTTACCCCTCGCCATGCCTTGGCCTGTTTAGGAGGCAGCTGGCCGACTATTCCAATAGGAATAGCGAACAACTCTTGCCGTATGCCCAAGGTCTGCGACCCCGGAACATACACCTCTCAAAACAGACCGAGGTGCCTCGGCATGTGGGAACCTTAGTTAAAAAAAACCCAGAGAGATGTGAGAGCATCCCCAAAGGTAGCCCCCGCCAGAGCTCTCTGGGAAGGTTCACCTGCGAGAAATCCTCTCGCAGGCTTACTTCCCTCTAATGTATAGAGCAAATAGATCTATTTCTGTTAATTTACCTTTCGCAGAGAACAACTGCAAGAATAAATTAGGTAATCCAGAGCCTGATCTAAATTCAACTAAAGACAAGGTAAAAGAGATCTTGATCTTTCGACAGGCATTACTGTTACATCCTAATATATACAGTTTAATTGATTTTCCAGTACTGATTTTGTAGTCTGAATGAAACAATTACAATCAAAGCTATCTTGAGGGAAGTAGGGAAAACGCTAACAGTATAATTGAAATAGAACCATTTTAAATTTGCCTCGAGTGATAGTGGTAAAAATATGTGTGGAAGGGAAAGGGATTTCTTGAACAAACTAATAAGACGTATATGAAAAATTTTAGTCAATAATTGTGTAATTCCCAACAGGCTGTAAGTGGCAAACAGCTCAATCTGTCATGTTTTTGAACCAGTTGTGTCAGAATTAAATTTATTCATTCTCATCAATCTTCAGTATCGTTATGTTTTGCCGGAGATCGATGTCAAATACTCTCTCACGGTTCGTTGAATGTATAACGTGACTTATCAAGAGAAAATGAAATAGCCCGGGGGCCACAGTGAAACCTGCGAGGGATGTTCTCTCGCAGGCAGAACCTTGTAGGAGAGATACGAAGGGGCTACCTTTGGAGATGCCTTTTCCTCTCCGTTTTTGAACTAAGGTTCCCACAGGCCGAGGCACCTCGGCCTGGTTTGAGAGGTGTATGTTCCGGGGTTACTGACCTAGGGCATACAGTAAGAGTTGTCCGCTGTTCCCACTGGAACAGTCGGCCAACTGCCTCATAAACTGGTGGAGGCACGGATAATGGAATGCTGCGTTCCCACAGCAAACTCCTCTCCCTCCATCGGAAGGGCGTGGGACTACTACCAAATGCCCGACCTACTTGATTCAGGTTTTCTAGGGTTTGTCCTATATTATTTTTAGGCGAATGCCGGTTAAGATTCTTAAACAATAGCTCGGGGGCCCTAGTTAACCCTTGACTACCTTCCTCTACCCTTCCGCATACCCGCTTTCAAATCTCTTCCTGTGGTATTTATTATGTGGATTTCCCTCGTGTAACCTGTTAACCTAAAAAAAAATACTCAATGTTCCGGCAATGAAAAGCGACTCTTTTTCGTCAGGTCCAAATGGAATGGCAATAACTGAAACAATTGTCAGATTACGTACTGACCCACATTATTTCAATTGAAGAGGAAACTTCTCCGGCGAAACTCAGGTTAAGTTCAGCCCTTGATACGATTCCTCTTAGATGACCGACGTCCTTCACCAGGCAGTACAACCCGTTTCAGTTCTTTATCCAGGGGTAATGCTGCTCCGGCTTGGATAGCTACTTTTTAATAAATTTAGATAAGTTCTTTTGAAATATTTATTATTTCACCAGGAAACATTTAACATAAAACGATAATATTCACTCAATCATCGCGCAATTGTTTTGTTTTCTCTCTGCAACCAGCGATGATACTTGCACGCAACAATAGTCTCTTAAAGATAATAATTATCAGAGATATTTTAGTATCAGTTGATATTACCCTAACACAAAAATAAATTAAAATTGGCTCCATTACAAATTATATAAGGAATAGTTAATCGAAAACGGAAAACCTTTGTCTAACTACATCAAAAGCGGCAGACGTCTGGCAAGTTAAGACCAGGTGAAATAGAGATTTGAGGATAGGAAATGGAGAGTATTTGGATTTCTGAATGTCATGGCACTGAAGCTCAGAGACGGGAAAGTTATGTTAGAACACAAACATATGAAGTAAAATGTATGATAAGATTTCATGAACAGAAAAGATGGAAATACCAAGAGCCTTCGCTTTGGTTGAGCTTCGGAGAGCGACTCTCCCGATTTTTCAGAGTTTCCCGAGGATGGGGCAGTCGTTCAATATATCAAACACAAAGTTGACATCCAATTATAATTTTAAAAAATATGCGCCAACGATGAAAATAAGTAAATTGAAATTTGAAACAATGCAGCAATATTCCCAATTGCTCATGAACTAATTTTATCCAAAACATTTGCCACGATAAATGACATTGAACGTGTGGAGAACTATTCAGAAATTAAAAGGGAAACACAAAACGGCATAACTATTTGTTGTTATTAAACAATTCCATGTTGCATGTACCTTTCTCCAATCCCATTCATAACTTTAATATTCTATTAACTTACTTTTAATACTGGTTTATGTTTTTTTTATTCAGGATGAAAAGAATCAGATCCTGACAACAAATTGTTGGCTCACCCAAATATGGACCGATCATCACCTCAAGTGGAATATATCAGATTTCGCAGGAATCAAAGTAATAAGAGTGCCGTATCAAAGAGTATGGCGACCTGACATCATTCTGTACAATAAGTAAGTATTCATATTTGAAATATCCTCCTCTTTATGAATAAATTTGGTTGCATTACTCTCACGTAAGCCGTTCATTATTTTCTTCGAATATTATGTATTATTTTACATGCGAAATAGTATATAACATTTTTCTGCAAACACGTCCAAGTGGTCAGATTATTTGTCACGATTACACCTACTGATTTATTATATTACAAACAAAGAAATGTAGGGAAAACGTATAAGTAATTTGTAACACTAAAATTGGAAAGTTATTTATATGTACCAGCAAAAGATTTGGGTAGAAGAGAATGTTTTTGTCTATATCCCAGTTGCATGGTTTACATAATTTAATGACAGGTAAATCCCGAGATGATCCTTCATGCTGCACTTAACCTTTCCTTTTTGTTAAAAGGAAAGGTTATAACACTTCCATGTAAACACCTAAAGTGCTTCTTTTCTTGTTACATGAAATATACAATAACATCAGTGCATTTTAAACTATCGCATGGTCGTTAACAAATTGCTGTATAATAACTCAAATTTGACTTATAAAATCCGATTAAAAAGACTATGTTTAACTCGATTAATTATGTTGTTATTATTTAACCAAAGTATTAAGTACACGATCATTCCCTGAGAGTACTTACAATTCTATTTGAAGTTGTGATTTTCAGATCATATTTTTAAAGTTAGCATTAATTTACGATTACCTTACTTAGCAAGATGATATATGCCGACCGCCTATGGTGCCTCACGTCACAGAGGTCCCGGATTCGAATCCCGGCGAGGGCATGTGCGTGAGTGAAACTCTCGTCAAATCAGTTCCCCGACATATTCAGTCACTAATAACCAGAGCTGTTGATGTGACTGTGAATAAATCAATCAAAAAAGATTATATAAAGTATATTCATTTTTTTTGTTTTTGTTATTTTTAAAACCCTCTTTATAAATACTTCTTTATAAAATAATAGGCCGAAATTCTTGTTATACTACAAAACGTATGACATGAAAAGAAATTTTGTCGCGGCTGCGGAAATATTATAGTTCTTCTCATACTTCTCTGATGGTTTGTTAAAATTTATTAACATTTTGAAATTACTTCATTCAAGGAGCAGTTATTATACTCGCAGAAATGAAGTTTCCGATAAAAGCAGATCACGCACAATTCTTGTGGTTCAGGACATTTTGTAAGATAAAAAGAAATTGAGAACCATGAGTAACTCTGATTCTGTACGCTGTGTATTTGTGGGACTCTTTGTGCAAATGGCTCCATTGTAACACAATAAATTAACGACCTGTATAACAGACGATAACAGAAATTAATTTTTAACAATAAAATTTATTGACTGAGTTCTGGCGATAGTATTGACAAAGATCGCAACGTCTACTCATCTTTAAATTTTATTTTTCATAATTAATTTCTGATATTGTCTTGTATACGGGTCTTTAATTTATTGTCTTACATACGTTTATTTTGTTATTGTATGACTTCATTGTATCTCTGTGCTCCCTGTACGCAAGTGTTAGAAAACTAAATCAGAATGAAATAGGTTTTAAAATTTTATATATATATATATATATATATATATATATATATATATATATATATATATATATATATAGGATTGCCCGTGTCTCCAGGTAGGATGTAGACAATTTTGTGTTCCTCACGTGGACTGAAATTTCCGTGTTTGTTGACTAAGCAGGAATTCCGGTTGGATTGAAGCGTTTGCCCCGCGTATCGGTAAAATGACATTTTTCACTACCCGATTCCTCGTCATAAAAAAATATAACCCTGCACAGTTCCATACACGAATAAACTATCTACACTAATATTATGAAAATGTTGAATTATTATACAATGTTTTTATCATGTAAAGACGCCAAGGACAATGTTGTTGATGCGATTTTAAACCATCCAATAAAAAAAATCCTCGTCCTTCATACGGAGATGAAAACTTCACGCACTATTCAAAATGTTAGGGTTACTTATTGTACGAAGATTTGGTCTACCATGTACACTATTGACATCATACGGCTTAACGCGTTATTTATAATTAGCAATTTAGTATCAATACTTTTTTTAAAAAAAAATTCTCTATCTATAAGATTTTGTTTACCTATTAATAACATGCACCGTAACAAAAAAAGTAAATAATGCAGATTGAATTATAAATTTTAACATTTTCAAATGGTGCATTGACGATTGCAATGGCAATCTTCTTCATTATGCAGCACGGCAGCTTCTATATTCTCCATACGGCTGTATACAAGGAAAAAATTTCATCGATATCGGTCCGACCATTTTCTTATAAACATAAAACATCTAGGACTTGTAACGTCAACCATTATGTCTTCAAATGACAGTTTTATTATGCTCAGAATGGTCTCACAGCTCTGTGAAATGACGATATCGGGCACTCTTTCCATGAATAAATTAAAATGTCTCAATCTACGTCGTGTACAGACAAAACTGTTATGTTTATATATATTTATATATATATCATTCCTGAAAATTTCTCGCTCTATGATACTGACAGCATGATAATGACTCATTATATAGACCAAGCATTATATATATATATATATATATATATATATATATATATATAATAGTCTGCCCTCGATAAAAAAAATTCCGAGAAAAGATATTTGTTTCTTCAATACTAGTGATGGGGAGGATAGTTCTTTAAAGAGGATAGTTCTTTTATAGTTCGTCTTTTGTACTGAAGTAGTTCAACTAAACTCAATAAGTTCATTGGACTAATTTCGTTGGTACACGATAATACTAACTTGTCACTCATGTTCCCGGTACCAAAAAAAAAATATTTTTCAATTTTTGCTTAATTTCGATTAAATTTTGTTGTTGTTGTTTATAGAGTAACAGCCTGCATGAGGGTAATATGCATGGTGGCAACTTCCCTTTCGTGCATAGGAAGTAATTGGAAAGGGGGGATGCGGAAGGATAGAGGAAGGTAGCCAAGGGTTAACTAGGGTCCCCGGGCTGTAGTTTAAGGATCCTAACCGTCATTTGCCTACAAAACCTGCATCAGGTAGGTCGGGCACGGTGTGTGCGTAAACGTTTAGCGCAAAATACGTCCGAGGACGTACCGCTACCCCGTGTATACCTGGGAAGGTTTTACAGGGCGAATGAACTTCGCTCACGAACTACACATATATCCTCAATATTAATTTAGTGATTTCTAACCAATGCTCATCAGCTGATACCGAAAGTCAATAATTTAACTATTAACCGTAGATCAGTGGCAATTAAATATCATATAAGTCTTCTTGATACATTTTTTGTAAAGTTTAAAAACAAGTTACGTCTCCGAGAAGAATATTCTCAACTCTACTCAGAAAGGATCCACTAATAAATTGCACGGTGTTAACAACATGTATAAAACCAAAAAAGTACTGAAAATCACAAGAAAACTCTTTTTTATTCTTGCATTTCACAAAAGGTAATAATAAGCTAAAGCTTTTGGCTCACATAGCCATCATCTGCTGGAAATAAATCAAGAAGAATAAGTTGTAAGGGAAGATCAGAAGCTGTACAATTGAAAATACATTCAAGCGGTGAACTAACCTAATTTTCTATTATTCGTCAAAACAACTGTCCGTCATCAATTCTGGCCTTTCCGTATACGCGTTTCCATAAATATTTCTCGTTTCACTCAACAAGAGAAGCTTCGCCATGATACCGTGAGGGCTACTGCAGTAAGTTCCCGTTCAGCAGCTCTGTATCGTACCCGGCCCGCTCATCGCTCTGCCTCTCTGCCACTCAAACGCTCAGCGCCCGCCGCTTCTATCGTCCCCGAGGCATCTTGCAGGCGGATTGAAAAATCTTCCGCGTTGTAGCGTGGTTTATGAAGGAAGAAACCCCGGGAGGAAACCCAAGAAGTGTTTATCCAGAACATACACCGGGAAAATCTTCCCTCTTCGGTCTTTGATAAACGCATTATATGTTGATCATTGAGGTCGTTGAGCTTCAAACTTCAATTTGGAACGTGTTGTCAATATTACAAGAGCAAATTGGAGAAGTTGAAGGCGTGGATTACGGTAGAAAAACTGACGCTCGTAAAATGGAATGCTTTCTATAAAACAGATCCACATATTTCATATGTAATTAGTTTAACTATGCAGTAGTCTTTAGAACACTTAACTAAGTGTGTACCGGAACGTAGAAATGTATCCGTTATTAACGAAAAAAATTATAAATTTAGTTTCAACTATTAAAATATGAGAGACTGTGCTCATTCAATCTCTGAGATTGATTAAATCTTACAGATGGAGAGTCGATTCTAAATTTTTCTTATATGTATTTTTTATTCCCGTTTTTGCCTGTATCGGGCACAGTTTCGCGTTTTTTTGAAGTACAGTACTTTTTACATATACCCCCATGAAAAAAATTAATTATTAAATAAAATATTTTATATCGTACAGAAATATTAATGATTATAATATAATATAATATCAATATAATAAAAATATAAATATTTATATGATTAATGATTTAATAATTATAATATTCCGTATTTAAATAATTTTGTGTTAAGTGTTGTGTAACGATCATTTTAGTTCGGGTTTTGAGACCAGCCGTGTCACGGTGGCTTAGATTTGATGGGCGACTTGACAACGTGGTCAGTGTCCTATAATAATATGCGGGGGTGGACCCTCGCGTCTTGGAGAGAGAACAGCAGATGTGGTTGAGGGTGTAAGGAAGACACACTGCGGACAACACGGGACTTGTGTATTGCTTGGCGAGTGGTCTTAGTCATAGAAGACAATAAAATCTAGCAATCCTGTCCACGTGTCTGAGGTATCCGGATGGGAACCCGGAAATATTTCGCCCAAAGGTGAAGCCGTGACTGCCTGACCACGAGTGAATCCGAGTCGCCTGTAAGGTCAACACCGGAGCAGCATAAGCCATCGTGACGCGAGGTACAGACGTCAGGGAAATTTAAGATATATATATATATATATATATATATATATATATATTGTAGTAATTGGTAATTAAGGCATTGTTCTAATTGAAAAGTTGAATTGTATAGGACTCATTATTGGTGGATATAGCGGACGCCGCAACAAACCGGCAATGCAAAAAAAAGTATTGTTGATCGGTCGAGAAGGTTTTACGCGCTCAAAAATTACGAGACGAACGAACAGTTGGGCAACGGACAGCAAGTAGATCAGAGTAAAAGAACGAACAGTTGGGCAGCGGACAGCAAGTAGAACAGAGTAAAAGAACGAACAGTTGGGCAGTAAAAAGCGAGATGTACAGATTAAAATTCTAATTCGCGAAAACTTGATCAATCTTTGTCAGTCAGCAGTGAAGACTGAAAGGTCTAATTTAAAGAACGAGAAAGTGTTCCAGTAACCAGTACGCTGTTATATCAAAAATGCAGAAACTGAACTAGTCTTCAGTCAACAGACAAAACCAATGAGGTGCATTTTCAACAAAAATCCACGAGATCTACAAATACAGGTTGCAGTAAATCATCGAGAATCGACAAATTTATTTTAAACCAACTAACAAACTACGCTAATTAGAGTCTGTGAGTACTTAGAATGAGTGATATCCCCAAAATTGTGCACGAAAAGTTAAAATGAGACCTGGGCTGCCGTAAGTAGAAAGAAAACTTTAAAATCATTGTAAACCACGTTTAAAAGATAAACGTCAGATCGTTCTTTAATTATCGATAAAATGAGATATTTAATTATTCAGATCATTCGTTATTTCTTGATAAAAATTGAAATTGTTTAAATTCAATCTTTGGTATTATTTCTTCAGCAACAAATTTCGTCTATGTTCAGATGCATTGATTCCCATATAAAGCAAATGTAATTTTTGTGATTTTGATTACATAAATTCTGCCATTATCAAACCCAGTTCAAGACCCTGAGATCCCAAATATTTTGTGATTTGAATACTTGTTTAAAAATTGTTAATAAATTTGGTTAATAGTTTTCACGTAATAGTTCTTTTCATTTAAAAACGCCACATAATTCATATCATGAATTATTGTCAAAAGATGCAAGCTATGTATATAAATTATTACAATATAAAAGAAAAATTTAAATCATGCGATTTGCTGCCACTGGATGTCAATTCACCGTTAAGCCCAGCTAGCCCCTGGATTAAGTCATGACAATTTATTTAAAATTCTAAGGAAAAATATAGAGATATATTTATATCAGGAATTAAGTTTATTTTATTCCACCTTATCCCTTCAGTCAACTAATTCAAGTTTATGTGTTGTACAGTTGTTGGTTATCAAATACTTCCTAGATTTATACGATTTCCCAATAAAGGTAGAGCAGATGACAGAATTCTCTTTCATTATTTCTGCATGAGTACGAATAATTTTGATTTCATGGGGCAAGGATTAGAAGAATGTATCGAGCATCAAAATACTGCAATTATATAATTCTCCACACGAAATTATCCTAGGATTACGTAATTTAACACCAAATTTATTGAAATGAATAAAAATGAGTGTAGACTAGTGGCTCTGTCCCGTATACAATTTTAGATTCTAAAAGTGAATTCATTCAAACTTGGAGCACACTTTCCGTATTCCTACATCTCAGCATAAATTTTCTGAGCAGATTAATAGACAAGTACTTTCTTCTCACTTCTCTTTCATTATAATTCGACAGCAATTATATTTCAAGTACGAATTCGCTCTTTGTATAATGATGGACCGATACCTCTCAGTGCTTGTTGGTTCCCCATTTCTGCATAGTAAATTTAATGAGGTAGACCAAAGATGAGGGGTTTAGGAGTGAATAAAATGATCACGTTTCCTATCATAATTGAGAACTATTCATTCTGGCACAGTATAAGTAAACTAAATCATTCAGAGTCTCACTGTAGTTACATTAATAACTAAAGGAATAATTATTATAGACGAACGAATTTAATTTGATTTATTAGGATTAAATTATTTTACTATTCTTTGCTTTCAGATAAGAGGTACATCGGTATCGTGAAGTCATCACCAAGCAGGCAATTCTAAAATATCTCAATTAAGCTTAATTAATATCAACTAACACAATAAATGTGCAAAACAGTTTTACGTTTTCAGTTTATTCCTTCAATTAAATCAAACAGTAGACATCGCTTAAATCATGAAAATATACAACGATGAATGATGATGTTTATGCTGCAAGGAAATTCGTTGTTTCTTTCATGTGAGCAATAGAAACGTTTTTCTGAAACAATTACAAGGTATTTTCCCTTGCCAAATACCCCAATGTAACTTTATTTTAAATAATTCATTATTCATCATTATAAATCAAGTAAATTAATCAGGTTAAACCATTGAAATGACAGTAATGAATATATAGTACTGGTTGTGTAATTTTTCAGGTACAAAGGCCAACGCGACTATTGTTGACGTGTCTAAGGATGAGAACCCGCGAGAATGATTTATAATCTAGATCTTTTAGGCACGGAGTACGAAACACAGAGACGTATACATTTTCGGAAACAGGAGTCAGTTAAGCAGATCAGAGGCAGGACGCAGGAATTCGGAACAAGAACTTAACGTAGTCTGTGATAGAACAACATTGGAGAAAGTAACAGCTATGAATATATTGGTACAGTACTAAGCAGCGACAGGAAAATAGCCCCAATCACCCTGTATGGAACAGAAATTTTAACACTACAAGATAAGCTTTTGAGTAAGATCACTACTACCGAGATGAAGTTCATGAGACGCAATGTAGGAAAGACTAGAAGGGATAGAATTAGAAGTGAGAGACTCCGAGAAGAGGCTGGAAGAAGATGACGAAAGTGTGGTGATAGAGGAACGACAGTTGAAGTGGTATGAGCATGTTTGACGGATGGATCAGGACAGGAAAGTGAAAGAGGACCATGAATTGCGAGTAGAAGGAAGAGCAGGAAGAGGATGGCCCCGCATTATATGGGATGATAGGATTGAGAGAATTGGTCAGAAGCGAGGGAAAACAATGGTCGAAATGAGGAGACTGTGCGAAAAAGGGTCGGAGTGGCGGAGATGGATAAAAAGGGCAAACCCCAACGCTTAACGGCATAAGGGATAGGAAGAAGAAGAAGTATTTTAGTTGAAGGTGTGGAAAGTGGCACTTATAATATCTCGTCGATAGGAAGATTAGTAAGAGTGGTATATCTTACCGAGCTTTATCTTGTGTTCTTATATATGTCCCAGGTGAATCCGATTAAATGTGTGAGGCAGATAAATCTTTAATGCTGGGTCGCCCTGCCCATATGGTATCTGGTCATCCTATGGAATTTGTAATTATTGTAAAAATTACTGCCAGTCATCGTTTTATAGTACAATTTAATATTGTATGTTTTCTTAGATAAATATTAAATTCTATTTATTGAAGCCCCCCCCCATATGCTGTGGAAGTCTCACGTTCTATGCTATCTTTTGGCTAAATTTCAATTCCGTGGTGGAGTTGTAGGATTAAAGATCGGTTAATGATGCCAGAGGACTAAGGATGCCAAATTCAATTTCAATGAAGCCTCCAGTATGTTGGCCATACTATCAGAACGGCGACAGGCAACATATATGAGTACTAGGGGTCGTTAAGGTTCCTACAAGAGACCAAATTTGCCGTCACCAAACAAAATAAACGCATCCCAGAAGAACGGTGCGAGGTCAGACGTGGCTGGGAAAATACTGGTAGTCGATCTTTAATAATAAAAAAAACTATAAGTGGCGTATACTTCCCGAGTCGCATGAATTACGAAACGTACACAAGGAAGAAGTTGGATTTTCCACACACCTATAAATAAAACTCCAAACAACGTCACTTAACCAGAATATGATGACGGAGCAAGTCATCAAAACGTTGCTTCCTACGAAGTGAATTAAATGGAAATCTGAGAATATTTTCTTGATTGAGAGAATGTTTTGAGCAAAATTAAATTTATCAGACTATGCTTTGTACTTTTGATGCATATACATCTAATAGCAAAAAGCACAGTTTCCCGTATATACACTTTATTTAAAAAAATAGACATGATTGCCAAATGACAAAAGTATGTTATTGTATGAAATTGCTGATTATGTGCACTGACGGAAATCTCATAAAAAAGAATGTCGTGTCCATAGTAGCGTAATATGATCAATCTATAAGATCATCTATAAGGAACAACGTATTTAAGCATATACACCATTTATATCGGATCATTAATTTAAGTACTTTATTATAAAATTTATTAAATAAGACTTGGATATGTCAGAAGTTGGTATAGAATGTAATCTGATTTGAGTCTAAATGCAACTGAGCCAGAAACAAATTATAAGTTTACATACAGGTGTGATAAATGTGAGATATTGAACCTTATACTGACTTTTAGAGCACTAACAGATAGGTCTTCACGTTCACGGAAGAAACCACATCAACTCGAAGACCTGTTCAGTTCAGCAAAGTCTCACAGATATCAGAGGAATTGTGGACATGAATGACAATTGTTAAAGGTGATAACAATCTTACGGGAAATGTGGAAGTTAATTTATTTACTACTACAGATGAAGTCGTCTAATAGGTATATTTTCTTTTAAAACTATTTCATTTATTATTTTATACTCTGGCTGAAATCAACTCTATTTGGTTTTCGTTCTCTGCCCACTACTGCAGTCTCCAATTTCTCTGTCCTACATCAACCATCCGAAAAATAAGTAAAGTAACGTGTAATGAGTGCAAACTAAGGCTAACGATATTCACTTTCAATTCGGGGAGACGACTCAGCCTCCGTGACGACCAGAGACAATTCCGTGTTTTGACGTAGAAATGCGAACGGACGGAAGGGGTCATTACAAATATTTATGGCCATGCTAAAAGCGCTAGCTACTTTTTGTACTTGCCGGACAAAACCCTATTCGTCACTTAGGACGAAATAAGTTTTTTTTTCAGTTTGAGATTGGCACTGCCATTTGCATTGTCAAAAGAAATATGCGATTGTTTGCAGTATCCCCAAGCTAAAGACACACCTGCGGGCACCTTGTCTCTGAAATGGTGGTCCCGTCCTATTGACACAAGTAGATATATGCAGACGTGAGAAGAGAGAAAAACATTTTTTATTTATATCATTATAATAAATGTCAGACGTTTTTCATCATTAATGCATATTGTCGAATTAATATATTTCGTGCTTACGTGGTGACTGTCTGCAGTTTAAGTCCAATCAACCCTATATCGCCATTGATGAGGGTGAGAGTGTTAACATAAGACATTCAAATAGGCCGAGATTGGTATCACATTCATAGTTTTATTATGTACTATGTTGAACAGTAACTATTCCTATGATGGTTAAGTTGGAGTTCAGTCACAATTGGCTAGGCGGAGGAGGTGAGTAATAAAATGTACAAAAATACGCCTATGACCGTTGAAAATTTTTTTCATAATATATGAGGTTGAGGCCAGTTTGCCGCTTCATAATGAGGTTTGTGTGAGATTGGTTTGATTATAAAATGTCCCATATGACCAATATTTCTAACGATTCCGTAGATTGGGTGTCCAATAATTCTATTAGTAGCAGTCTCGACAGTATTGAAGCTATCAGGCCCAATTAACTTCACGGAGGGGTGAGTCAGAATTGGAAATTAATATATCCCAAATTTCGTATTTTGTGAATAATTGTTAGTATTGAGGATCGCTGCATTAAATAGTGACATTCATCATAAAAGTTAAATTGAATTTCAGCTTTCTATGGGTAACCAAACTGCCTTTATACTGTACATAGTTTCTGGTGTAGCTGAGATGACGATGCCGGTTGACAGGGAATAATTGATTTCTCTGATCTCGAAACGTGTTCAGCCCCGTCTTTAGCAGCGGCGAAAAAGGGATTAATTATTAAATTTAAAAATTGACCTAGAGATTAAAGTAATAATTTATTCCACGCCGAAGAAAACTGAGATAAATAAACGCCCCGGAAACGCCAGGTACAGGGCCGGCGTCTTATCATAGATGGTTAATAATCGAACTGACAACATGCAGCAAGTCAATATTGATCGAAAATGAGGTAGATAATATTATATTTGTCCTTGGATTGGTCTGTAATACTTAATAGGAAAGCACAGAGCAGAAATCTAACCTCAACAGGACCGTACAGAACGAGCTACTAGATGTATTATTCATCTCATGCGGAAAAATAGACTTCCACTTAACGCCCAAATTAGTTTTTTGGCCTAACAATTGACTGCTTCCAACAACGTGTACCAAAACTTAATGAATCTGGAATATATCAACAAAAGGGAGTGATGTCTCGGTTCCATACAAATTTCTTTTTTCTGAGTGGAGATTTGGATGTTTACACTTTTAACTGAAAGGTGAAAAGGGCCATGGCATCTCATAGATACCTCTAGCTGGAGAAACCTTACAGGAGAGTAGCAGAATGGTTCCTATGGGCTTATACCCTCTACTTTTCAATTAAAGTTCCCATAAACGGACCTCGGTTAGTTTTGAAAAGTATATATTCCGGGGTCACAGAAGTTTGGCATGCGGCAGGATTTGTCAGCTGTTTCTACTGGCCGATCGGCCAGCTGCACTCCAAACCCGATCGTGGCATAGAGTCGGTAATGCAGCATCCTCACAGCAAACCAAACTCCTGTTTACGGGAGGGCGTATGATAAGTACCAAAAGTGCGACCTGCCTGATGCAAGTTTTCTAGGGTTTACCCTGCATCACATTTAGGCAAATAGCCGAGAAGAATCCTCATACTACAACCCCGGGGCCGCAGTTAACCCTGGCTACCTTTCAACATCCTGCTTCCAAAGCTATAAAAGGGGAGTGGTCAGTTCAGCTATATAAACTTGTAACTGCTATAAGTACAGGGAACGAAAATTTAGTAGCGATATTCAAAACTTTAGTCTTAAAAATCAACGAATATTATGTAAGTAATTATATTAGTTTATAGGTCTAGAGGTCTTGCAAGACCTGCGATCTGCGCGAAATAGGGGAAGGGAGAAGATGCCTTGGGAAGTAGTTGGGGAGACGCTACTATCATTTATAAAAACTTTCACTGTGTCTTAACGAACGGGATAAACAGACACCCATTACTTACCATCTCTTAAATTTTACGGATGAGATTCTTAACGTACAACGAATCCTGAAAATTGTAGAATTAAAGTTATTTGACAGTGATGGAATTAGCTTGCAAAGCTTTTATTCGAGTATTTCATTTTCTATCATGGAAATGAATAATGAAAAGGAATAGTGTGCATAAGTGATTTTAGATACGAGATGTCACAAATTGGTAAGATTAAAAAATTCTGCGTTTGAATTAGGCAGGTCCTTTCTTGAGCGTTCGTTTAATGCCGAATGAAACATCCCTTCATAGCTGTCTGGACTATATGTTTTATAAGAAATATTATTTTTATCTACTATTTCATTAAACATTTCCACTCGATTGCTTCTCCTGATTTCAAAAAGCTAATAATTCAAATATTTGTATTGTTATAGAACGTTTAATTGATTTCTTAGCTTTACCCAGAGTAATAGACAACAGAGAAGAAACCATAACCGACACATTAGGCCGGCCGCACACTGCAAGTGACGCGACGAGTCATTTTGTCGGACGACGACCCGAGGAAGAAAATACATGGGCTCCTTATGGAGGGGCGCACACCAGGCGAAACTGTCGCGTCCGACACGGCGCGACGGTCTGCGACGGTTTGAGACAGTCCGCGACCGTCGCCTCGTGACAGCCAGACACCTCGAGTCATGTTTCGTCGTGTCGGACGCTGACAGATGGAATTATGACTCGTCACATTGCCTGGCGAGTCAAACAGCACTGCGCATGCGCCCAGCACATAACCTAACCTTGTCTTTGCCCCCAAATATTCATTTCTGTATTGGTGTTTACCAAAGACATATATAAACAACATAGACTGGACAAGTCGCCGCCATGTTTGAAGCAAATTGAAAACTCAGCCGCCATGTTTTAAACTGTCAGGTGGGCGTTCCCCATCGTCTGCTTGCCTTGAACTCTGTCGCACAAATGACCTAAAACTAAATCTCTAAGGACAATATATTTTAAGGTTTAAGAAAATATAACACATTTAAGGCATAGAAAAATTTATTGGCCTTTAAATAATATCAGTTTTGTATACAATTGCCTTATGTTGCGTCCTCTTTTATCCATTGCTTTTTCTTTACACATATAACGAATTCTGCAATTGAAGTATTGTTTTAATAAAACCTTTATTAAAATTGAGTAGCGAGTTTCCTCACTAAATTCGGCCAAAACTATTAAATAGTCGAATTCACAAAATAAAATTTGTTTATGTCCCAACATCCGGAATACCCCCACACACAATTTTAATAGCAAATTCTTCTTTCATATTTGTGTTTCGTTATTCCTCAATACTTTTTCAGCAAGTGTAAAATATTTCACTACGTCTTTAGACGGGTAGATTAACTTGTCTTTAAAGTCCTTTATCTTAATCAATCCAGTTTTTCTTTGAGAGTGAGGAGCAAGGAGAACCTCTAAACAACCTAAACACTTTAGGTTTTTAACACCATCCTTACAACACTTCCTGAAATATATTCTACCACTTTTTCTGAATATAATGTTAATCTCTCATATTCAGGGACGTAATCATGATCAAAATTGTGATCTGTACAAGATTTAAAATAATTTTTTTCAAATGGTACAACCAATGTCTCCAAAATTCCTCCCATACTATTGGCACTTTTGGATGGTTCTATCTGCGTAATGCATTTGGATAATTTCGATTTCTCCCACATCTTCGTATGCAAGAAAAGAAGGGTTCTGAATGGTCCTGGCTCATTCTCCTACTTAATATAAATTTGAGAACTGGAGAATCGTTCCACACATACTTCTCTGTCAGTTGCATCGAACTGAGAAGATCTAAAACAATCCCATACACACCCAACTTCCTCCCTGACAAATTAATAAACTCTCATCGTACAGCTTTAAATTCATAAAATACTGTACAGATCTTTCTATTGTGTTGCATATTGTCACTCTATTACCTCTAAACACAGGAGTTTTTGTACCCTTGTTCATAACATTGCACGAATTCAACAAATCAAATGCTTTATCTACCATTTTTATGAACTTTACCGTGCCCTCACAACTTACAAATTCAGACAAACCCAAGTCTCTACAAAAAATCATGGCATCTGCTGCAGAATTGCTTAGTGTCTACCTTCATTTTCTGTGCCTCATACTGAATGTGTAGCCTCGTCATTCTATTTGCAACATGTAACAGTTCCTAGTCTAGAGCGACACAACAGCACCACCAAAGCTTTTTTTTGTCAAATGACGAGTGCAGTTAGTCGCTCTAGGCTCTTCTTAGCACCTGAAGAAAGGACAAGGATCCCTGAAACGTTGTGTAGTATTTATGTTATCACTTATTTTGTCTGTTTTGGCTATATTTCTTCTTATTATTATTATGCTGATACTTACTTAAAATACGATACTTCATGTGTTTTCGAACTACGATTATTACAATTGTAGGCTGAACACACGATTGGCATGATTTATAATAACAAACCATTTATTTTAACAAAAAAAACTTCAAAACGTCCACCATCAGTAGCATAACATAAATCGGGTTTTAGGTGAAGTGGACCAACTAAAAAATGGCGGCCAGTGTTGTTTGTTGCTGCCACCCAGGGCGCTGTAACGCTGATATAGCCACTCTATTATGTTTATATATCTCTTTGGTGTTTACTCGACAAAGGAAGGCAAACATATATATATATATGAGAGTGTGTGTATTGTGTTGAATTCATTTGCTGTTATAGATAATATTTTGTAATGAACGAAGCTCGGGTCTTGTTGATAAATTAAATTGAGCGAATATGTGAAAGAAAGAGACAGTTTATATTATTATTATTATTCTGTACCTACATTATTTAAATAAATAATATTTTGTTGTAATGACCAGTCATTGTTACACTGTTTTTACAATAAATATAATATTTTCTTCACAAACCTCTAATAGACTAAATGAAACTATGCTGCTGAAGTTGGAATTAAATTAATCCATAGGATTGGATCCTCTGAAAACTGTTTGAGAAGGATCAATGTCATCTTCCTCAAGCGCAAACAGTTCTCTCTGAATTTCTGACATGCTTCCCTATTTTTCTCTAATCATGTTGTGAAGAACGCAACAGGCAAGAATGATTATTTTTGCTTTTTCTGGATTTAACAGCATCGCATTTTCGAGAACCCGGAATTTCTTTGTTAGCATCCCAACACCAAAGTGTCGGCAATATAGTCGAGGAAGAAGACGTGCCTGCAGCTGTAGCTATTAGTAGATAACACACAATCATCAAGTTCTCTTGATTCCAGACCCCCAACTAAAGAAAGAAAAAAACTGCAGCATAAAATATGATGCATTTTTTTAAAGGGCTGCTGCCGGTCATTGAAAAACTCTCAATAAGACGGCAAAGAACTTTTAAAGTAAAATTATTAGAATTAGTTAATAATCTTGCAGACGAGGAAGAGGCAGAACTCGTAGTATTCCCGCAATATAATAAGTTAAAATAACAATGTATGTAATAATATAAGAAAAACGTTTATATTTCTTTTAGTATTAATTGGGTGTAAATCTCGAGAACTTTTGTCTTCTTCCAACAACATATAACAATAAATAATAACAGCTATTTCGTCGTCACGCTCCATCTTCACTGATATTAAATGAGTTTGGTTGCTAGATACAGCTCGAAACAGCCTGAAACCGTCTCGGACAGCTTGAAACATTTTGTCGGCGACGATTTTGCCTCGAGTCATTTTGCTTCCGACGTTTTGACTCGGGTCATTTTGCTTCAGATAGCTTGCGACGTTTTGACTCGAGGCAAAACGTCGCCGATGGTTTCGTCGCTTCCAGTGTGCGGCCTGACCTGCCTTACAGGACGGTCGCATTGTTCACATCTACCGCTAACAATAAGTTCAAGTGGATTGTTAATTATAGGCAGCGAGTGTGATTACTTATTTAAAAACTTCACCAGAATATCGAAGGGCGACTTCAATATTTGCATAAAAAATTGTGCCCATGATTGAAAAAAATGACTCGGTGATGAGGAAAGAAATTCCCTATCACCCTTCGATTCCTGGCGACTTTGATGTATTAGAGTATACGATTGTTCAATTTCGCACATATTCGAGAACTATGCGTAGGTTTAGTGGAACGATTAAATGAATTTATTAAAGTATGTACAGGCTAGGCCTCTTTATTTGTTAAATATTAATTTAAAAATTATAAATTAACTTTTCTTCCTATTTTCAATTTTTGCATACGTCATAACTGATGCCAAATTTGTTAGTTAT
Organism: Zhengitettix transpicula; assembly: GCA_037074705.1. Taxonomy (NCBI): domain Eukaryota; kingdom Metazoa; phylum Arthropoda; class Insecta; order Orthoptera; family Tetrigidae; genus Zhengitettix; species Zhengitettix transpicula. The sequence continues at coordinate 198,361,215 of CM073591.1, read as the reverse complement.
TGCTCGCAAACAATCTTTCTTCACTTGGCAATATATATCTGTAGTCCATCGACTCCATGTCCCATAATGATGGATTTCAGCAAACTTTAGTCATAAATTCAATCGTTTTCTTGTTGTACCAATTCAGAAGTGGAATATTGATTAATTTTACCAAAAGAAGTAATATTAATTGATAACACAGCTGTTTGACTACAGCGTCCTCTGGGTGAGATCTGGGAACTAATGTGGCACGGCAATATTTCCGTATTTTCGACACAGGGCCGATATCTCCGGCAACACTCTAGCCAGTACTTAAAATGCTGGCAACATTAACCGGCAATACTGAAATATTGCCGGGACCATATGTATGTATTGCCGAAAATGTTGCTGGATTTAGAGTAATATTTTCCGGCCAGTATTCATCATATTGCCGTAAAAAGTTGCTCGTTTACAGGTCCCTTAAAAATGTAATAAAAATAAAGGAGACTGTTTCTCAACTTTACGCCAACCTCCGGTTCGCTAACTTGATGTTTTAATTTACAGCTATTTGCATAGTTGCCTACGATTACGATACATTTTCAAAACATGAATTAGAAGCTTTTGGTGAATCAATAAGACACGTCGACATTTGCATTAACGAGCACAAAAACAATGTGCAACCCGGAGAAACTTCGAAATCAAAATTATCCGATGATACATGTGAAAATTCAATTTCCATAAATTCCGTGTAGTTGATTTAGAACCTAATTTATTTAAAAGGAAATTTAAAGACGCCGACCAGCATGGCTATATCATCATATAAGAGAACTTCCAATGGCTGTACCAGTTTCATTTCGAATTACAACTATTCTCCGTTAATAAATATTGGAAAATCACGTCAATTTATTCTTACTGGGGAATAAAACTAAGCACTTAATAATCCTAATTTTTTTAATCTTTTTATTCTATTTTATCACATACTTTAAGATCATTCGCCGAAAAGTTGAAACAAAAGGTAGTCGCCTATTTCGAAACCTTTGAAGCGCGTAAAAAAATGCTCCATTCTAAATTATTCATTTGAGAAAAAAATGTAACATGAAAAGCATATTTTACACAGCCGCTAAACATTTTGCATGGCATCTCGTATTGGGGTTTAAATATTGCTAGATCAAACAGTGAAGCATATTGGAGCGAATTACCTCGTTACACATATGATCAAAATTAATAAATAACGTTAACCGGAGTTTTTCAATAAACTTCAAATGAAATCCGTGAGATTAAACTCAGCATTAATTAGCGTATTCCCTCTAAACTGGAACTCATTAAACAGAAATTAATTAAATATTTATAAATTCGCACATTACATACTACATAAATATTTCTTTATAAGAGGATTTAATGAACAATTTGAAGACGATTAATTAATTTAGCCCCACTTTGTGGTAGCCATTTATGTAATGATCAACAAGTTAGGTTTAATTAAAAAAAATTATTAATATTTAAAGTTTTTTTATTTCTTAAAAATGCACATTATTAGCCCTATCTTTGTACGTCGGTCTTTGATCAAAATTTACAAAACTTTACTTTAATTATTTACCATTTATGTGAATACACATCAATATTTACAATCCAATATGTTGAAAATTTCTTAATCTCAGGGTCACTACTGGGTTTGATAATTAGAACACAGCCAATGTATAATTTGACTATTAACAATTCAAAATATAAAAAAAATTAACCTAAAACAATATGAAATATAAGTGGAAAGAAAGCTGAACGAAATCTGACTCTATCCTTTTAATTATCGTTTACAAATTTATCAAAGTTTTGTTACTTACAGACCGTCGGTCTGGTACCAGAACAATCAATTTTACCTCATTCGGACACTTTTTCACACTTTAATTTTGATATCAGGCCTTGGTTTTCACTGATTCTACACTTCACTTTAAAATTTGGCAAAATTGGCTGTATTTCGTTGACTGCTCCGCTCCACAATAATTTACCAATGTTCTCCTCCACGAAGATTTTGGAAAGTTCTATTCTGAAAAAAAATTGCTATTACTTTCCAATATTTACGATGCAATACTTCCGTGAATGTTTTACTTTGTATTAATTCACAACTTTAACTGGTAATACATTAACGATGTCTAGTCTCTGCTCAAGTTTTATTTGTTCTGTCCCTTGCAATGTTTCGCCGCCAACTGGTCTTCTCCAAGTGCATACCGAGTTTTAGCGCTCATTTCCCATTACGGCTTTCAGCAAAGCAACAGAGCTCGGCTCCATTGTCGCTTTGGAAGCTCCTGCCGCTACAATTAAATTTTATTAAAACCAATTAATGGCCTAATTAATTGTCATTACAATATATATCACTATATTTAACCTCCATTTTTTCTATTTTCTATGATAGTTAAATTGTTTTTTCCCTACTATCTACGTCATTCTTGTTCAATGCTCCCATCCATTCTGATTTTAATTCGGCTAGTACTTTATTAATATACTCTGACAGTTTATCATTATTCCCCTAACATTCTGCTCTACGTGCCTTTAATTCCCTCCTCGAGTCTCCCATGCTTTCATATAGACTTTTATTTGTACTATCCAAATTATTATCATTTATTGAACTCAATTCTGCTATATTTTTACTTAGACTCTCCTAGTTCTTATCATTTTTCGTACTAAATTCGTGCTATATTTTTATTACCACAAAAAATTCCCAGTTACAATGTACATTTTTCAGTTATTAAACAGGAGTTATAGACCCGCAATATTTTGCATACAAAAATTTCTAACTACTTTCATGAATACTAGTAAAATTCCGCCGTCAAATTTTATGCAAATTATTCCACAGTTATTCAGTGAAATCGTAGCTCCACGTTGCTTCGCAATTTCACGTAATGTGCACTTTGAACAAACTGCTTAATATTATAAGATAATAAGGGTTCTTAATATTAAATGACAGGTTTGAAATGATAAAACAGAAGTTTAGATAATACAAAATTTAATAAAATAATGTAAAATAAAATGTTGACACAGATATATTTAGAAATGAGAATCTCATGGCGCTTTACCGGGCCTCGTTATAAGTATGGAATGCAATTTTCTTTTGTTTATTAAAACATTTTAAATTTATTACGTTGAAATATGAAAATTAAGAAAACATTCAAAATTTCATTTACCAAATATTAAATTTCCCCAATTTATGATTACAAAAAATTAAATTCGACGGTATAAAAACTATCAATATTTACAACATACCAATTCTTGATTAATACAAAACTTTTAGCTCACTACACAATTACCAAATAGTTTTACTTAGAATCTCCAAGTTATTATCATTTTTTATACTATATTCGTGCTATATTTTTATTAATTTCTATATACTTTTATTCAATTTTGTATACATACTCTGTAAATTCTTCAGTATTTTCTACATTTACTCTTCCCTATCACATTTATTTGAAAATCTTTAAAAGTTTACTAAAAATTTTCAATTAAAATGCACATGATTATATTTTTCACTTATTAAACAGGAGTTATTGACCCACAATATATTGCTTTTAAAAAAGGGCCATACTTTCTTTCACACACTTGAACCCAGTTCCAAAAGCGCAAATCAATCCTAACAAGCTGCAGATGTTTCTCCTGCGGATACCATTCAATGTTATAACAACTAGTATTATCACCAGGGCCCACGCTGTTTCGTTCGTGGACGCCGGTTGATGTTACAGAGATCACAATTATTGACGGGTCACAAGATATTTTGCCCGTAGACACCAGTTAATTATAAAATGTTAAAAAATACAGCGACCAACATTAATGGCAGAGTTCAACTCTTCTCTGCCGCACTTCACACCTTTCTAAAGTTTAACTATGCCAGTCAACTCTGAACTTCCTTCCAGGTCTAGCTATACTGATGAGCTCTCACAATCTTCTCCATCAAGTTCTCCTGACTAACAAACTTTTAATGATGAAATATTTCCCTCACACACGCACTCGGTCGCATCGAAAAGTCTTTCAAATTTTTAAGTTCTCAGAGATCAACGACAGACTGACAGACGCGTCTTCACGACCCTTTCATCTCATGTCTGAGAACTTAAAACCCCAACTTCTTTCCCAAAACAGACGCCGGTTATTCGAACATTCTTCAGACCACGAGCCCTTTTATCTTAAGAACCAAATTTTATAGTTATACATTTTTGAAAAATAATACTATTAGCAACATTAGTGTATATTACTACATATATAAGATGTTGTTGGAATTAGTTGATAGATGCGTATAGGAATTAAAGTGAAAGACAAAAGCGAAGTATTCTTATTTAATAATATGGAAGACGTCGTGGGAGGGAGCCGTACTGCAGTGCCGCAGTCGTTCACAATCCCTGGTCTCGATCATGTGTTCGGCGTAGGGCGCCGGTGCGCACGTTCTTGGCGAACTCAAAGGTAAAACCTTAGTGCTGTTTCGCTGTAGGCCGGAGGTTTTCCTGCTTTCGTTGGATCTCAATGTTACTCTAATGGTGTCGAGATATATTTGCATGCACCAATTATACTAGAAACCTTGTTCATGAAGGAAATTCGCGCATCGGTTGGATATGGTTACACCGATGGTGATGGGTCCGTAGAACTCCTGTTCAGTTTCCCCAACGGTAACGGGGTCGACGGCATCGTTGTGGACACATTTTTGTGAAGTCGTGCACTTGGGAGTATCTACTGCTGATTGTTGAAACTAAAGTCTTGGTGATGTTCTGACCTCGTAACCTTACTGGCAGGCGAGCCATTCGAATAGTTTGGAAGATCTGTCGTCCGTCAGCCAAGAAGACAGGAGCGTCGGCCTTGGAGACTTTGTTTCCTCGGCTCCGTGAGCAGTGGCCCAGTTGGTGGCTGCCGACACCGCTTGTAGCTCCATTATCCAAGAATCCGGTGCCTTCAATGTCGTGGGCCCGAAATCATAGAGCTGTTGGATCTCGATGGGTCAGCTCGATCTAGGTGGAGCAAAACGATGTAGAACTGGTCGTGGTTTTGGTACAGTTGGGGCAGTTCCTTCGCAGAATTCCGGATTTGTTGCAAATATAACAAGCGAAGATCAGCCTTCGTTCCGAGTTATTCTTATCATTGACTTCTATGGACTTCCTTTATACCGCTTTCTTTTTCCGACAGTCTGTCATCGTGTGCGGATGTTATTGTCAGTTTTATTGCTGCATGTTTGAGAGTGTAATTAGACCTGTACTCTTCGTGTCTCCGATAAGCCGCGATGAGCTATGAGCGTTGAACGAAGACACACCGTCCCTCCTGGCCTTTATGTTAGGTTAGATATCATCAGGGCGTACATATCGGACGTGCTTTTGTTGGCAGGAGAGGCGATATTTGAGCCCCAAGAGCTCGTTTGTCGCAGATTAGGTGGTCATCTGCTGCGGCGTGGCGAACAATTCCTGATAGACCTAGTCGTCGGATCTCTTGGGTCCGAAGGCTGTCCTCACAACGCGATATCACAGTTCTGGATGTTGTCCTTCACTCCTAGTCTCCAAGTACCGGCGAAACCTGTCAAAATCTTAGGAATGCTGGTTAGTTCCGAATCATCGCTGACGTTTGCGCAGTTCTTGTACTTCTCCCGGGGCTCCACTAAATCTCGCGCTGCGGTGTGTCATGTCATGGATGATGCAGACTTCAAGGAGCAGCTGCTGCAGGAACTCGGTCGACATCAGTATGTTCACCGGCGTTTGCGTCCTATTTCGGCTCCAGTTTACGGGTGCACTGCGATTTCCAGACAGGCTAAATAACTTGATAGCTTGCATGTATTGTGTAAACAAGGGTAGAAGGGTAGAAGACAGCTCAAAACCTTTAACGGATTCATTTACCTCGAATTAAATAAATACTTCTCAAATTAACTTTAAGAAATTAACTCTACATTGAACAAGCGTTATTGAAACAGAATTCAAACCGATAAGGTGCAACGAAATGACAATAGGTATGTTTCTGTTTATTAATATAGCGACAGCACTGATGAATAATAAATATAGCGGTGTTGTTGTTCCATGTATATATAATGATTTATATGGTTTCAATTGACTATGGCTAAAAATAATTGGAAGCTTCTTATAATAAAGAAATGGTTCAACAAGAATAAATTCTTGTCACTAACTTATGGACATAATTTGGTTTATAATTTGAAATCCTTAAAAATAGAAAATTATTTTCAAATAAGTGTTATATAATATCAAAGTTTCAGTAACTTGAGAGAATGCACATACACGCTTCTAATTTAGATATTAATTTAAATTTTACTACGTGACAATTCCACGAGACTCAATAATACTCCTATTGGATGTATTAGATTGTTCGTATAAGTAAATTTATTAATTTACTATTTCATATACCATGATTCTTTTTCCTAAAATTTTTACTTAAGAATTTTAGGTTATAAAGATTAACATATTTTGAATTTTTGTTTCTATGTAAGGGCATTGATTTCTTGGCCTAATTCTACTAAATGTTAACGAGTTACGATAGTCAGAAATAATTATGCAATATATTTTGTCGTAAAATGCATATATGAAGTCAGAATATTTATTTTCTAATATTGAGGGACTCTCATATCATCTTGATTATGACTTGTTATACTAAGCGTTTCGTATGGATTTATGACTTTAGTCACAACTTTGACCATGCAATTAAATGAGAAAAATATACTTGAATTGATTTGAAGTTGTGAAGTTTTATGGTACATCTATAAGTTTAAATAGAATAGCAACATTGATATTTATCTGACTTTAAGTACAAATAAAATAAATGAATCAGACAATAAAGCCAGAATAATTATATTTTAATACAATTAAGTTGCAGAATTACATATCATAAAAATACAAATAAAAGTTATACAACCTTGGGAAATCATCATGTATTATATTCATTAATAAAAAGAAAATTGATTTTCTGCGTATACTTGGATTCAACAAAATCATGGAGATTGTTAAATTTCATAGATTTAATTGGTTCGAAACATTGTATACATTTTTTATGAGATGTAATTATGTAATTTATTTGTATTTATCAAATTATACTGACTTTATTGACTGATTTATTTAATTTTATTAAAATAAATTACAGAACGTCAAGAATTATGTCTTTTACATTAAATTGATTTTCACCTTGATTGACTGGCTTGTTTATTACTGCTTTGTTGTCTTTCTGCTGTAGCTAAGTTAATATCGGCACCAACAAGCGAACCACGACACATTCAAACTTTACCAATCTAGAGTTCGGGTCTGAAATACGATTCGTTAACGGCAGAATGAAGCTGCACGTCTAAACTTCTGAAATTCAAAGAATCTTAGATAATTAAAAATGTAAATATTTTTCAATGTCGAGGGTAATATAATTTCATATCAGATATATCTGGGTTGATATTTATAAAATTTGGTTATAAATGACAATACATTTTAATTAAATACTAAATTAACGCCTGCCCCATTAATAAATTTAAGGAATTGTACTTCAGTCACATTTCCCATGTAAAATATAAACGTCAGTAGAAGTTTTGTTAATTTATACCAGTAACAATATTCGGTGTTTGCACAGAGTGATTGGAACATACTAACATAAATTTTCCATCATAGCCAGGATTTATTGGTAGATTAATGCTATTAATGTACTTTACGTTTCATTCACGGTAATTTTTTGTAATATAAAAGGAAAATACTTATGAAATACGTCTCGAACGATTTTTAAAAACTCCAGAAAGAACCCAAACAATAATACGATACCCGGAGAAGTCAATCGCTTTATTATTTTTATGATAACTCATCAGGTTTCATGACACATATTTTGCTCCCTGGTATGTATCCAACTTCAGCTTACATACTGACCTCAATACACCATATGTAGCAGACGTCTTCAAAGATAAAAATCTTAAACACCATACTAAACTTCAAACCCATCCCAATCGACTACTAGAGCCGTTACTACAACCAACTGACAACAGAAGACTAAAGAGATGCTGGCCGATAGACTACAATAGAAACTGAGGTGGCGTTGTTGGACCCTCACCTCTCCACGACATCGTACAAGACACTTTTTTATTAAATTGTACATGTTATCAAATTAGCTTAAAGATCATATGTAATCTGATTGCTAATAAAAAAACTATTAAAAAAGCAAGAAAAATATGTTTTAGGAAAAGAGGGAATGTGGGGGTAGTAAAAATATTATATTATGTAGTCTTTCATTAATTATCAGAGTAGTTTGTTAATTCTTTTTATAAACTACTCTATTTTTGTGAAGAAGTATATGGCACTTGAAACGCAATTCTGAATGAGACATATGAAGTTTGACGGACAGTTTCTTTCGCTTGTAAATAATATTTGTTTGACTTATTTTAACTCATTTTTAAGGAGCCCTGAATTTTACTGTCATCGATGCTAACTAAAATAAATGGGCTCCGTTCCCTATTAGCTTTGTACGCTAACACCGTAATCGACATTTCAACACCGTGACATTTTCAAAAGAATGCTTCAAACTTTTTGTATTAGCAAAATTTCGTGGTTTTTAGGCTACGGAAACTTCCCGATGCCTTTCGAATTCACTAATGGCCACCACATATACAAGTTGGGAAACAATACCCGACATTTTCCTCGCGGAGACCTATTTTTTGGACCTAACTACTGGTCTATATGATCTGTAGCCGAATTGCGCCCAGACCAGGACAGCTTGAAAGGAACCGCAGGAACCCGGAACAGACATGTAGCGTCTATTTGCATCAAAACACTATGCAAGTTCTGTGTAAAAGTAATTTATTATTTTAGCATTTTAGTAAAATGCATACAAAAGATATATTCTCGCATTCGTCATCGGAGAAGTTATTATCATCAATTAACTCAGTCAACAACTAAATCAGAGTTATAAATATTGCTTAAAATCTCTGGGGTTGTCACCACAGACAATCCCCGCCTAACGACGAAATCGTAGGAGTGAAATGTAAAAGAGGAAGCGAAACATCTAGATGGAAAGACAATTGAAACTTGTATCTTTTGTACAACGTTCGTAAAATTGGAATGAGTTGTAACGGCGTTTGACGAAGGAACGTTCGGATGACGTCCAGTGTCCTGGGAAGGTTGACGCGCCAAGTCTTTAGTGGCAAGGAAGGCAGGTTTCAATCTGCTAATGTGGACTGCCGTTTCTTTGCCGTTAACAAGCAACACGAAGTCAAGCTTCGTTGGCTCCGACGGACGCTTAATACGATCCACCCGAACAAACACAAAATCAGTGTCTACAAAGTTTACTTGAGGCGGATGAATGATGAGGTCTGTTACGGCATCCAACGTAGACTCGTCCACATTTACAAGTATATGGTTGAATTTAGTGACGTCCGAAATTGTGTGTTTTAGAACAAAGGATGCTTCTACAACCGTAAACAATGGTGCTGGGTTTGTACGCGAAAAGCAAGAAACCTTCAAAGAGTCAACAGCGTTGAGCGTGGATTCATGTTGAGGTTCTTGCCTCTCAAGATGCGTCTTCAGCCGATTGTGCCGGTCTTGCCAAGACCTGACGACAATCGTCGGTCGACATGATAATAAAAACGGAGAAATGAACAAATTTACGCCTGATTGAAAATAATTAATAAGAAAGATAGCCAATTCGGACAAAAATAAATACCACACAACGTTTCTGGGATCGTTGTGCCTTTCGTCAGGTGCTAAGAAGGACCTAGAGAAACACAACTGCACTGGTCAGTTGACAACACTCAAAAGCCTCAAATGCTGTTTATGTGTAGAATAATAAAATTTAAAGGGTACACATTGGAGATTAAAATGTTTCGGACAATATTTAAGTTGTGTTGATGGTACTTGGAGTTAGAAAGTTATTAATTATTGTGAATGGATACAGTAACATCAAGGAAATTAAGGGAATGATTAAATTCGAGTTCATGGGTGAATTTTAAGTTGGGAAGATAATTATTGAAAGTATTGACTATGAGAGGTATTAACAATACAAAAAATGTGAATTGAGGATTAGATTTATAATGCATACTATTTCATGAAGTGGAATTTTAGTATATTGCTGAAAATGGTCCATCTGTTTTTGAACCTGTTAATGACTAAATCATTTGTAAACCAGTTGTGGCGAATATTTGCATCAAAACACTATGCACGTTCTGTTTAAAAGTAATTTATTATTTTAGCATTTTAGTAAAACGCTATACATTCTCGCAATCGTCACCAGAGAAGTTTTTGTCATCAATAAACTCAGTTGCTAGGTAACAACTAAATTCAACTTACAAATATTGTTTAAAATCTCTGATGTTGTCGTCACAGATACATCACCTGATGATGGCAACGGTATCTGTTGCCGAAACGTCTTGTAAAATCTATTATTCAACCCAGATGACTGCCCGAGAAGACTTTGTACATCATTTACACCGAGAGAACCTCCGATCATTAACATAAGGTGTGGTCGATGGAACATGTCTCTAAATAATCGTTCCTTCCAAGTGATGATAATGTACCTGAATACAGCGACGAAATATCGAAGACTTTTGTATGTTTGAGTAGTCCTATGCATATGGTCACCATATGTCTGAGATAAATGTGATTTTAATATGTTGACAGCGCTGATTCTCAATACAACTCTGCCGTGATCAACACGAACGTGATCGTGACGCACACTGGAGAGGTGGTGTGGTTGAGCCACGGCATCTTCCGCAGTTCCTGTGACATCAATGTAGAGTACTTCCCCTTCGACATCCAGAGCTGCAACATGAAGTGGGCTTCGTGGACATACGACGGCTACCAGGTAACCATCGTTAACATTTCCTCGTCTCATAAAATAATTATTTAGTTAGGAGATTGATGAAATAAGGGGTAAGAATGTTCCTCAGTATGATATTTAATCAAATCCTACAGCCATCTCCAAATAAGGAAAATGTAATATGGTAATTTTGCACGTTTAGTCACAGATGTGCATCACTTTCATGCTTATATCCATTGCGTGCTGTACTCAACTAGGCAATATGTTAATTAAAAGGACCCCTTAAAAATTAAATATTTGCAAAACAATGGTAAATTATAATTTAGTGCTGATGAAATATGAAGATGTTTTGGTATTCTGTAAAACTGTCTCCACTCTTCTATCCAGTGTCTTCAAACAAGGAGTTTATTAGACCCACCAAATATGGATGCAGTGTTTTGGTGTTGTTTAACGTATAATTTTATAATTTACATTTTGTACAAATAAAGATATTATTTACAAATATTGTTTCAATTCATTTCGCTTTCTCATTTCACTAGATCGTGAAGCTAATAATCCTACAATCTGCAATTTTTCTATTAATTTTGTACACAACTCTATATGATCTTTCGTTAATTATTTGTAACTGTTTCAGTCTTGTTTTGACAGTACTTTTCTTTTTAACATAGGCGTCACTTAATCATATGGGAAAAGTACATATCTTTCCATTTTGGAGGCCTTTACGTTTTGTATTTTATGTAGGTCTTCAGTGACTAAATTTATATAGGACGAAGTGGTGAAATTAGTCAATCAATTAATTAATTACTGATCAACCTTATAGAATATTGAAGGAACTTATCATAGCTTACCATTACACGACATATCAACAATTACTTGAAGAATTGTAGTTTCTTAACAAAGTGATCGACCATGATCTCTTCAGTGTTCAAAGTTCAATTATTTAAATATTTGGGTCCTTCATACAGGAATGGATACATTTTGCTCGTTTCGAACGTAATATTTAATTTTTCGTTCAAATATTCATGTTCAATACAATTTTGGCAGTAACGGCTCCTGAGATTTTGAAGTTACATGCGACAGGATCTCTAGTAACCATTTTTACACGGATAACTATTTAAAATAATAAAACTACATGAGTGTTAGTGTTACCAATACTTGACCCCGCACGTTATATGCTACATTTCTAATTCTGTCTACATAATTTCCTATAGTGTCTAATTTTTAAATGCGAAATAATTATAAAACCCCTAAAGTATTTTTCATCGGTAAATATTTTAAATAAAGATAATTTTCGGAACAGGCCAAAGAGCACTTTAGTATTCAGGGTCGTGCAGTAGAGTTTCACACTATGACACCTCTTTGATGTTGTTTTCCTTAAAATAACCTTAATTGTGATATTTTTTTTACCAGAAATGAACGAATATTATTTTTGTTTTTAAAATAAAACTATTATAAAAAGAGATTTATAATTAGTGAATAGTTCAAATTTATTTTTATTTCGATGCTTATGTAGCATATATGCACCATAACTTTTAGTATCACCCAAGAGGCGTCTGTAGGTTTCTCTCATAAATTTGCAATGTGTGACGCACTTAATAAAATGTGAAATTTTGGGCAGCCGTGGACATGTTAGAACTAGCCCGTCCTAGCTTTCTGTGAGTCAACCCATTCAGCCAGATTTTTCCAACCGCCGGTCAACTTCAGAATACTTATTTTCTTTGTTTTTGTTTATGTATTTTTAAGGAATAAAATTTAAGCGTCATTATCAGGTTATTATAATTGCACTAAAATAATAATTATCCAATTAATGTGAATTATTAATAAATCAGACCTAATTATATTTACGTTGAATGTGTACATCATCAGGTGCCAAACTGACATTGGACACATTTGATATTTTTTTGGTTATTTTTTCCGTATTGTATTCACAAATACATCTGAAAAATTTACAAAAAATAATGCATTATAGGGTTAAGGAGTCTTGAGTATTTTTTCCTCTATTTTGGTACGTGGACTCTTTTTGACTTTATTAACGTAATGGAAGTATTTTTGTCGTTCTTAAAGTGAGTATTTTTGTTTCTGTTATTCTACCAGGAGTGTTTTAACTCTCTTAAGGAACCGAAAAAAATTTTAACTCTCTTCGGCTATCGGTCTTATGAGTATTTTTGACTCTCATAAAATATGGTAAATAATTTGGATTCCCTTAAGATACCGGGAATATTTTCTACTGTTAATGATACAATTTTTGACAATCACTAGGTACATAAAGAAACTTTGACTCGATTCCCTGAAGATATGGGAAATAATTTTGTTTCTCTTAAGGTACCGGGAAATTTCTTTTTCTCTGAATGGTGCTGAGAGTATTTCTGTTACTCTTAAGGTACATGAAAAAATTATGACCGCTTAGAGTACCAGGCGTATAATTTTCTAGGGTAGTGCGTGTATTTTTGACTGTATTAAGGTAGCGACTTTATTTTTCAGTCTCTCAACGCACCGGGAGTATTTTTGACGCTCCTACGACACTAAACGTATATTTTTTATATTTGATATCGGAAGTCAAATGGGGGATGAAATTCTGATGAAATTCGTATTCCCTCTGCATAGGTATATTAAATCACAATCACTTCTTGACTATCAGATTAATGTAGAATTAAATGTAACACAATATTAAGATTTTCGCCTTTAAAAAAAAGTCGCCAAACCGCGCCGAAATGTCCGGCACTTTTAAATTAGAATTTATTAGGTTCTGTTTCCGTATTTTCAATTTTACTGTATTTAATTATAATTTTAGTCGTTTTAATACTTCTTCGGGCTTATATAAATAAATACGCGGGAAACGCCGTGAACGCAGCTAGTCTTAAATAAACCTCAACACAAAAAAGGCTCACATAAAATAAACCTTTAAAATTAGCGCCAGAATGTTGCTATTCCGATGTTTTTTTATTCTTTGCGATGACAGTTTGAATGGGCTGTGACAAATTGTGCCAGATGTAAATATCGGAGATATTGCGCTGTAGTAGACAGATACCGTTATTCAATTTGACTTTTATTTTATCGGACGTTCAACAAATATAATTTCTCTCTTACTATACACGCATTTTTACAAAATCAACGTGTAAGTATATTTCATATTGAATTTAATTAAACAGTGCATGACGAAAAATTAAATGAAGAGACGAATACTGAAGCGCATTTGCAAGTCAAACACAGGGTACTGTAGGCGACGTTCCAACATTGAAGAGAAAATTATTGAAATTAAATCACACTGTTCTATTTAGTCCCTCGAGTTTCAAATATATCTTTAACAGAGAATCAGTGTCGAGAATTTACTCTCTATGTAAACACATCAAACTCGTCTCTTTAGATGAAAATTTCAATCCAACTAAAAATACGAGTATAAGGTAGTTCCATACGTCTGATAACATAGTAACAAAGTAAATAACGAATTTTCTCAAGTAAAAATTAATTATACAACATCTCAATACATTTGATCTAGAAAGACTACATTTATTAATTATACAACATCTCAATACATTTGGTCTAGAAAGACTACATTTATTAAATTCCGTCTGAGGAAAACGTTTAGAACAATTATTAATACTCCTCTACAACTCAATTATCCCCTTCTCACCCCGCCGCATACTGTCTGGGATTGAATACCTGACTTAACTGGTATCGAATGGGCATTGTTTCATAACAAACATCTTGGTGACTGGGAAAATTATGGATTCAGCACTTACCTCCGCCATATTAGCACGATTTCTGTGTCAACCTTCCCACTCTCACACTAAGGGTAGTCCTACTACCACAGTGTTTGTTCAAAGATATTAGTCATACCTGTACCAACTTTGGTTGAAATTGGTAACGAGTTTCAGAGTGAATGTGAAACACACACACACACACACACACACATATATATATATATATATATATATTGTTGTGATTTTAATTATTGCAAATTAAATAAACACAATGCCTCAAGTTAAGGCGCCAATTTGTAATGATTTTAAATGAAATAATGATAAAAATGACAGATTAAATAAAACAGTTAGCCTCACGTTGAGGCGTCAATTTGTAACAATCACAAATTAAAATGATAAAATGAGAGTTAACCTCACATTGAGGAGCCAATTTGTGGTAATCACAAATTAATTAAAGGTTAAATCGCCACGTTAATGCATGGATTTGTCGTAAAATATATTGTAATAAATAAAAGATGTCGTTAATTTAATTAAAAGAATGATTAACAATTTAAAAGATAATTACAAACAAAATTTGACATCTGTCCTCTCAGGGCCTCTACTGGGTTTGATAATCTTATTAACAAAACAGATCACAATTTACCTAAACAATATGTCGATAGAATGAAAGAAATTAAAAAGTAAAGAAATTAACTCTGATTGACAATTTAAAAGAGAACGAAATCTGACTTTATCCTTTAATTTGCGTTTACAATATTATTCAAAATTATGTTACATACGGACCGTCGGTCTGGTACCAGATCAATCAATTTTACCTCGTTCGGACACTTTTACACTCTTTAATTATTTAATATCAGGCCTTTGTTTTCACTGATTTTACACTTCAGTTTAAAATTTAGCAAGACTGGCTGTATTCCGTTGATTGTTCCGCTCCACAATAATTTACCAATGTTATTCCGCAACAATTCCTCTACGAAGATTGTACAAAGTTCTATTTTGACGAAACTGGTATTACTTTACAATATTCACGTTGCACATATCTCGGTGAATGTTTTACTCTGCACAATTTTATAAAGACCGTTCTTTGCAACGTTTTCACCGTCGGCCGTTTCTATTCTCCAATGATTCACCAACTTTATTATACTATGCTCGACGATGTCTGACCTCTGTACAATCCAGACCACAACGACCAACTAACTATACTTTAGCGCGCGTAAACGCCATTCCGCGCTCTCAATAATAGGAACAGAGCTCACCACTCATTGTCGCTCGGATCGCTCTCTCTATAATACAAACTTTTCGCTAAACAATTCAAATTTATTTCAAAACAATTAAATGATTAATTAATTGGCATTACAATCTATTAAATTGAAAGGATGCTTTAATAATAATAAAATTTTAAAATAGACAAACAAAATTAACTGATTAATTTACGAACAATTAAATTTACAAAATTATCGAAGGAAATTTCACAACAGTTATCAAAATAACTTTCAATTTTATCTTATTAATTAATATTTTACAATCAAAATTTACTCTTTCTCGGGTTCTTTACTGGGCCTTTAATAAAGAAAAGATTAGTTAACAATTAAATTCTTATGAAGTTATTATGGGCCTACTTCATCAATGTATTATTTACAATGCAAAAAGAAACACATAAAATGTTAAATTAAATTCTAAACAACTCTCGAAATCTGAAATCTAACGATAATTACCTTTACTTAATGGTTTACAAATATTAATTCAGTGAAATTGTAACTTACAGTTTCTGGATATCAGGGCAATTTGGCTCGTTCATTCACTTACACACACATTACACTTTATAACAGGCCATTTTAACACTGACTCTAATCATCACTGTTGGTTTGACAAAAGTTGGTTCTCCGTTCGTTAAGGAAATATTATTTGCATGTTCCGGCGATTATTAGACGCTGGATGCAGGGTCTGAACTCCCACAATCGAAAACAATGGTTCTGCTATATATTGACGACTTTACTCTGTTATATTCCTACGAAGACTCCTTTATTCTGCAATATTTACATAACAACTTTATACTGCAATATTTCGACGAAGACTGGCCACACCTTGGGTCCAGCGAACCAACAGCCTACAATACCTTAAACCTGTTATTTCCCATTTTTGTGTGCAACTTGTGTGTTTTCTGCCGCTAACAATTCGAGTCCAAATTAATTTGCACCGCAACGTGGTTACTTTGATTTCTCCTAAATTGTTTTTATTACATTAAATGGCACCACATCGTGGGGCTTTGTTTTCTATTTAATTTTATTGTTACATTAAATGGCACGCAACGTAATTCCTAAGTTTTCAACTTAATATTATTGCAATATATACAGTATTATGTATGTATGAAATGTCTAACATTTCAGAAATTTCATGAAGATTGATACGGCGGTCTTTAATTATAATGCAGTCTATTTTATTGGCAACTTCTTTCAGGCGTCCTGAGCGTCTGCTCCTCTCTTCGTAGAGTCACTTTCAAATTCATTTATGCTGGTTCGGAGTTACTATAAGCATCATTCGCCCAAGTTTATACCAGAATTGCAGTCCACTTGAAAAATAAAACAACTAAACTCGTCTTCAACCATGTCTGCGAAACCACGTCTGACACCAATAAGCTGTCGACCCAATCATTAAAATCCCAGAATGTGAAAATATAATATACTTTAACAGAATAAGAATCAGAAAAGGTGTGCAATTCTGCTTACGTTATAGCCCCTATTTATGTTTCTACAGCGTCTAGAAATTCTACTACTTGCCAACTTAACTAAACATATTCAATGCTATCACATGCTATCGAAAATAAAAAACTAATTTTTCTTTCGGATCTTTGCTTTGCTCAACGGCATTGTGTTTAGCGTGGCCGCTTCCATGGTGATAGATACCTAATTCACGCGAAATTTAGGAAAAAAACGAGCAAAATTTAAAAAAAAAACATAAAAACGGCTGTATCTCCTAAACGGCTGCAGTAAGCGACCTGCGGTCAACGGCATTGTGTTCAGCGTGGCCGCTTTCATGGGGATAGATACCTAATTAACGCGGAAAGACTCAGATTTGGAAGAAAAAACGCAGATTTGGATGCGGATGCAGAATTAATAAGTACGCTGCAGTTACGAGTTCTGGCGTTGGTGACGTTCAGTTTCCTACTGTGTAAATATGCGTTCTGGCAGAGACATTTAGAAACCTGCGAACACGCACCCCATTGGGTCCGGAACGATGCAGTAAACCCAACTCTGGTTTATGTGTAAGACTTATTATGAGACAAAAATTTGGAACCTTAAAAGTATTATTAAAAATTATTAATTTTTAAATGTTTGGCAGAATTAACTGATTTTGACATGCATTATTACTGCTGTTGGATGGTACGTGGAATCCAAAACAGAGTCGGCGACAATAATGGGAGGCGGAGATATAGGTAATTGATGAGGTGTATTATTGTTCGAGAGAGGCAGCTCTCACAGGACCTGACACAGGTAGAAAATGCGGAGCCATAGACAGGGTGACGGAGTAGACATTTGTGTAGAAAATTTTTAACAAAAACTCATCTGGCTCGGTTGTGAAAAAACGTAAGAATTAAAATTTTAAGTCGTGAGCAGACAGATACAGAAATAAAGCTAAAATATCGCATAACGAAGAAATTAACGTCTGTTAAATAATAATAATAATATATTAAATTATATATAATATAGTATTATTATTAAAAGTGAAAACATACATTTACGGCGGAAGGAGTAGGCCTATATGAATGCGACAAGTTAGCATATAAATGAAGACTTGCAGTATAAAGCAGAGTAGTCATAATTAGTTTAAAGAAAAATGATTATTAGTCAGAAGTAGAGTAAAAGGAATGTCATTGAAATATCGAGAAGTGCCATTTACGTAAATATTCTTTAAAAATAACTAGTAAAAATATCTCCCATTAAAAATATACTCCGAGATGTTAATTTCAAGATTATACCTTTCACAAAATTTACATTAAAATATTAAAATTTGTATAATTTATAAATAGTAATTTTAAAGTAAATTTTGATAATACACTGACAAAGTGATTAAATAATTTAAAATAATTCAAATCGAGTCTCTCAAATCCCTGCTGACAGGTGTTTTTACAGAGATTATGTTTAACCTTCTGTCAAATTTCTTCAAATACCATTTCTTATCTATGTTAGTTTGACTTTCATTTTGATAGGCCCAGAATAAGACCCATTGATGTTTAGAAACTCAAATTTTTAATTTACAAGTTTTTAGCGTAAATGGTTAGTAATATAAAGTTGTTAAAAAATATTGAAGCAATAGGTATATATAGTAGTATTCAAAATTGTACTTTATTATATTTACAAGCCCCCATGTTGTAATTCCAAATATATGTAGTAATCAGTTTATGCATTTGAAAATAAGCCACCACGTTGGGGACAAATTATGGGCATTCAAATGATAATATAAACAGAATACCAGCACGTTAGAGACAAAATAATGTGGTATTCAAAAGATTAAAATAACAAAGAAAGGAAATCGAAATAAAACAATTACTTATAAAATATAACAAACAAAAAGAAATATTTATTTTACAAATTTGAACTTCGTTGGTTTTACATTTTAAATTAATCCCTCGGCTTTTGTGAGAAATCTCAATTTCAGGGCCTCAATTAAAGATAGTGTAAAAAAAATAATTTTAATTTACAAAAAAAAACTATTACTAATCTGAAAAGTTATATAATCCCAGTAAAGTTATCGAAATCTAACGGTAAATGATTTTTACTTATAAGGTTTACAGATGAAAATTTGTTTTAATTGCATACCATTTTGTTTGGGCTTCTGAGGTTTATGCACACGTGATTTGCTTTTAAATTTTTTAATTACAACACTTTTCACTAACAGGCCATTGCACTGATTCTACTATCTTATCTTTTTTCAAACACACTGGAAAACTTTGGATGACTTTCTGTTTCGCTGAACCTCTAATTGTGTGCAGATCCCATACCGATCATTGACTAATTTCTTTCTACTGTTCACCTTCTTCTCTTTCTGAATTTATGATTAAAACTGTTTACATTCTGCTTTCTTAATATCTCACAACCAATAGGAACTGGCGATTCGCAACAAGAAACTGAGAACTGGCGACTCGCATCTGACAAACACACTCTGAAGTCCGCTAAAGTCTTAAACATCTATAAACCTTTTTTGACAATACTTTGTAGCAAGCATTATTGACTCTGCATTCTCGCCAAACAATACATTTATTCACAATGCCATGGCCTCAGAGTTACGCCGCCAATAATGAAAGAAACAAAATTTTAATTAATGGCATTTTTGTAATATTCAACTAATAGCCTTGAATTAATTGAAATATTAATCAAAAGGATAGGCGTTAATTAAATGAATAATTGAACAAGAATTTACAAATAAAATATAATTTATTTTCAAATTGTGGCTTCAATAATCAAAACAATTACAATTAAAATTTTAATATCTCAGGGTCTTTACTGGGTTTGATGATTACGACACGATAAAAGTAGAATTTGACTAATTAACAATTCAAAATATTATTTGCTTAAATTTAAAACAATAAGTCGATCAATGAAAGAAAACTAAAAGAAAGCGAACGAACGAACGAAATCTGACTCTATCCTTTAATTAGCGTTTACAATATTATCTTAGTTTTTGTTTTTGTTACTTACATACTGTTCGGCTGGTACCAGCATTCTCTGTAGCTTCAGAAGTACACTATTGCAACATTTTACACTGATTCTAAATGTCGACTCACAGATTCTACACTATTTGAATCGAAATGAAATTTCTTGGCTCCCAGGAACTCGGATGATCCTCCTAATTATCAGTTATCTGATGTCTGCTTACCTTACAGGAGTCTTACGTGTTGCTAATTTATTAGTCTTTTACTGATTTGGATTTAAAATGCAACGTAGCTCAGTGAAGATTTGTTTTAAATGTTTATTCTCTCGTGGCTGGTCCTAAATGTAGACTCTGCTATTCCGCTCCTTGCTGCTGACCGAAACTAACTTTACTTTTAAATACTTTCGATCGTCTCGACTATGTTTCTGACACGATCACTTGCTGTCCTTTCTGGCTGCTGACTCAAAACTTCATCCGTCCACATCAATCTTTCGGCACCAACTCGTATCCTAGTGTCTCTCGAGTTTGAGCGCGCATTTCCATTTCGGCATTTTCTCAAAGCAACAGAGCTCAGCGCTATTGTCACTTTTTGTCGCTCAAAATACCGCTAACAATTTAATTTCTAATACAAACAATTAATGGTCTAATTAATTGGCATTACAATATATATATATATATATATATATATATATATATATATATATATATTGTGGTAATTAAAAGGAAACATGTAGTTAATTAATTAACAAGATTTTTGGAACTTGCATTGTTAAACATTAGATTTGTATACAATATAATGCTTGCTTGCTGTATGTATTGTCGTTAAACATTGCTGGACTTTAGTGCGTGTTGGGAGGCAAAGCAGGAGGTAGTCAAAAAACTCATAAATTCAGAAAGTGTGGCTTTGGAAACTCAGATGAAAAAGTCGTAAGAACGCGTCTCTGGGAATCACCAGGATACAGCCCGGATGAATGTAATTCGTCAGACCTGGAGTGTGTTAGGAGTCGCCGGTTTCCAGTCTCCAGTCTACAATTCGCAATGGTTGTCTGATGTTGCGAGAGACACCAGTTAATTAGATGCAGTAAATGTTGAGCACGTAACGAGAGAACAGTAAAACAATTGGTGTTGGCAAATACAGGGAGCAGGAAGTGTTGTATGTGTAAATAATAACCACAAGTAAATTCAGTGAAACATGGCCTGTATGTGAAAGTGTTAAACAATAATCGAGTGTGTACGAGCCCCTTTTCGCACAGCAAAACGATAAGGTAAATAAAAAATATTATTATATGTAAACCTAACTGTAAATTATATTTATCGTCAGATTTCAGATTTCAATATTTCACTGATTGTTTAAATTAAGATTAATTACTTTGTTAATTTTAATTGTTTGTCGTAAATATTCTTTATTGGAGGTCCATATAGTCGGCCCTGAGATCAAGCCGTGGCATATTATCAAGTTTTTATCAGCATGTAACATAATTTCAATGATGATAATAATTTGATTTTAATAAATTAACTTTGTTGTATATTTTAAACTCTGATCTTTTTATTTAAAAGACAATAATTTTAATTTTAATTTGCGAATATAAAATCGCATTTAATTTTAAATATTACTTTTGGTGCCTCAACTTGGGCTTCAATTTAAATGAATGTTGTACTTATTACATTTTGGCACCTTAACGTGGGGCAAATTGGAGTTGTAAATGTAAATACTACACTTTGACGTCCAACGTGGCGATTTAACTGTGATTTATCGTTGATTACTACAATATATTATAATAAACACAAAATTTTGATTAATTATTCAATTTAAATAAGCCCACAATTAGGCGCCAAAATGTTTTGGTCAAATAAATAGTTGATTTTAAATTAAAATAAACCTCACGTTGGAGCACAAAATGTAATAATCAAATTACTAATTTAGATTTTAAATGAACAAATTAAAAGTTGAAATGATAGGATTTTAAATTTTAAAAAAAGAATTCAAATATAACACAAAATTAATTTAATAAAACAAATTCTTACCTCAATTGAAATTTTTTTAACAAGTTGGTAATGTGCCACGGCTTAATTTCAGGGCCGCATATCAGCCCTCCAATAAAGAATGTTACAAAATGACAATTAAAAACTTACACTGCGAAAAATTCTTAACTTAAATAATTATTGAAATACGAAATCTGACAATAATTATATTTACATATTAGGTTTACAACTAATAAATTTCTTATTTGTTTAACTTACCCTGAACTGTTCGTCTGGGCTCGATCTCACTCGATTTTTGTTAAACACATCACAGACAGTCCATATTTCATTTAAATTAATGGATGTTATAGTTTTCAGACACAAAGCACTTCCTGCTCTTAACTGTTGATAACGTTGTTTTTAAAACTTTGATAATTGCATAAATACGCCAATCGTAATTCAAAAACTAGGTACTTTAATATAATATGTCTAATTATACTTTCTCAAATATGGTAACAGGAACTTTGAATTAGGGACTCCACAAAATAATCACCTTTCGCCTTCCTGGTCCAAGCAATAAAATACATCCTCCTTAAAACACAACTTTTCGCCTTCATGGTCCAAGCAACCCTGAATATCTTAAGTTCTGTACGTCCCAGTGCTGCCTGAGGCAACAATGCAACTTTAGCAAACAAGCATTATAGGCTCCATATTCTTGTAGACAATCCTCATATTTACGCCGTCGATAATGAAAATCGTAAAATTTTGTTTATTTAATAATTACATATATTTAATTACCACAATATACATAGTGGCAGAATCAGAATTGTATTTGGCCACCTTAGCTCAGTAGTTCTAACATGTTAGGAAAATCCACCAGATGCACATTTAATTGGGCGCCAGGTAAAATTCCAATAAAGATACCAAAATAATGATTTTCTAGATAAAACTAATGCTCGAAATATTTAAATATGCAAGCCGTGGATATTTATACAGTAAATTTCTGATACAATGATTTGTGTTGTATCCTTACAACGAGTAACCTTTCTCAGGCCATTATAATTACTTTTCTAACTCAAGGTCATTTATTTATTCATAAATGAAGGGGGCAGGGCCCGTCCGTACTATGTGGTGACCTATCACGCATACTGGATTTCCAGTATTTTTTTCTGAATTTGAATAAATGTGACTGTGTTTCTTTCACCTTTCGTTTTGTTTTTCAAAAAGCGCCGTTCATCATGTCCTTTCCCTCCCAGTCGTCCCAGAACCTTGCGGAACGAACGCAACCCGAGGAGCTCCATTACAATATATATATATATTGTAGTGAATAACAACCTTAAGTGGCCGCCCTTGTGTCCGCAAGCCTGAGTATGAATACATTAAACGCGCACGTGTTTCTGCCCGACGGCCAAAAGAAATCTCGGGTACGCGTCCCCTTTTTTTTTGCATCGTTTGGGGGGGCGGAGTACTTATAAATACTCCAAACCCGGGTGAAAGTGGGAAGACGCAGGCAGACAGAGAGACGCAGGCAGACCGAGAGAGTCGAGAGGGTGGAGAATTTGGCGAGCGGGAAGAAACAAAGGTCCATCGCTGGGAGGCCGAAGAAGGAGATCGAGTGCTGCTTACTACAAGACCAGTGATCCACTGCAAGTCGGCTGACGCCACAAGTATAGTAAGCATCACAATTTATGTAAAGTGCCTTCAAAAGTAGAATTTTTTAGACAGTGCGGAAATAGACTCTGTTCTTGAATAGCCACCGAACCGACCACATTACCCTGTTGAGAAGCAGAACTTTTTAATCAAGCCGGAGCTAATTTTTAATTTTATGCAGACCAATGTATATCTGCTGGCGCCCAATATTATTTTTTAATGTACTTTTGTATTATTTGTATTTTCTTGTAATAAAGTTTATTTTTTAATATTAAGTAATAAAGACTAATCATTACAATAAATATATATATATATATATATATATATATATATATTGTGATGATCAACTGGAAGGTAGATTAAAAGAAATGATTATCAAAAATTAACAAATAAAATAATTTATTATTTATTCATTTGTGGCTTCCAAAAGTTTAATTAATTACAATCAAATTAGGATCTCTTCTCTCAGGGTCATCACTGGGTTTAATAATTAACAGAAAAGTGATTTAAACGGATTAACAATTCAAACATAAAACTTCACCTAAAATAATATGATGCTAAATGAAATGAAAGAAAGCTAAATGTAAAGAAATTGAACTTGAACGAAATCTGACTATTACCTTTCTAATCAAAGTTTTGGTTACTCACTTAATGTCCGACTGGTACCAGCTCTTTCTTTTGTAGCTTCAACACTACACTAAAAATGCAAATTTTTACACTGATTCTAACATCCTTGCAGATTTTACACACGCGGTCGAAGTGCACGTACTCAGCTATCAGGAATCTCGGTTGTTGTCTATCTTCCAGCTCAGCTAGCCAATACCGGATCCATCAATGCGAAGATTGTTCAAATTTTGAAGCAAACTCCTGCTTCCATACAGGAGCGTGTGATTTGTAGTTAATGTTAGCATACTTTACTTAGCATATGCAGAGTCCTGACTTTAACTACTTTCTTCTCGTCGCACATTTGAAGCGTTTTGTTTCTCCTTGCTCGACTCAGCCTCAGAGCAGAACTTTACTGTTTTATTTCTACCACGTATCTCGGTGAAGATTTGTTTTAATGTTTCACCTCTCGTCGCCGACCATAGACTCTAACTTCTCGTATGCAGATTTGGATGTCTATCCTTTCTCGCCCCCGTCTCCGTACAGACTGAATTCCTTTCGCGCGAGCATGCCCATGTAGGCTTTCCGACAAAGGAAAAGAACTCGCCGCTCATTGTCGCTTTGGTAGCTCATACCGCTACAATTCAATTTATTTGCTACAATTCAAATTATACCTAATCAATATAATGGCCTAATTAACTATTACTATATATATATATTGTAGTGACGGAATAGGCTAATTCCGCCACATAAATCCAATGATTTTGTTTTGTAATTAATTACTTTGTTAAAATATGAAAGCCGCAGGTAAATAATAGCGGAAGATTTTTGTTTAAGTTTATTATTAGTATTAGGTTAAGATTAATTTATTCAATGTGTTATTATAAGTTGGCTAAATCTTGCGAGACAGATTAATCAATGTAAAATATTGTATAATATACGACGTCACCGAAGTGCATGAACAAAAGGTCGAAACCTGCCTAGAGTGAAGCATTTGCCAATGTAGGACGATACAAGGAAGCCAATTGCAGAGTCTGTTGGACAGCTTGAATTAGGAATCTCAGCTCTAATCGGCTTCCAAACATTCAAATACGATATAAAAGCCCCTATTTTCAGCTATTCGAAAAGAGTTTTCTACGGACGATAAAGAGTCACGATGGACATTAGCGGCGCACAGGGCACGTAGCCCAAAGTCGTGCTGTGCGACACCTGAGTACCAGTCGTATTCACCCCGCTGTTCAGCGATTGTCAGTGATCAACGTGCTGGATACGGATAGTGCACTTCCCCTCCACCCCACTACTCATCAGCTGAAATTCACACGTGGGGAAAAGTGTGGTGAAGTGATAAGTATTATTAAATTTTCACCAGACTACAGGTATAAGAGAACGATTTAAAACGTTATTAAAGTCAAAAGACATTTAGAGACATTTATGCTCATGGTGATTGGATCAAACAAAATCCACTCATTTTCTTTGATATAACCTCAATAAATTGCTGATTCACATAGAATAAGATTATTTGTAATTTTTGCCAACAATGTTTAGATTTAAGGAACCTTGAATTGATCGGCCTTGTTGAAGTTCATTATAAATTAGAAGTAATTTAATAAAAGTCCATTCTTTATTTAACTTTAAATTCCGTTTCTTTGAACTTGTATATTGGTTTAAAAATAATTTTTCTTTCGGATCTTCAAGTTTCAGTTAATTGTTCAGTTAAATTTGAGATTTAAGGGCTATTTGTATTTCTGATTTTGATTGAAGTTAATTATTTTAGTAAACTTAATTTTTACTTTGATTTCATACTTGTGTGTTTGAATATTTTAAATATCCAAGACATTTTAATTAATTTAATTTTGAAATTGTTAGTTATAAGATTCAATTAATACGACGACCAAAATAATTTTGGCGCTCTGTGCGTGCGACCAAGTTATTGTATCTGAAATATTCTGGTGGATTATTATAATTTGAAAAGTGATCTTTAACAATAAATATTGGAAGGTTGTTTGTTTTTTAAATTCAAGTGGCTATTGCTGTTTCTTATCGTGGTTCCCCTTCTGTTTCCCTTATAAATTTTGCTCTGCTGATGGAGCCCAAGCTATATATATATATATATTGTAGTATTTATTAAATACCAAGGAAAATTAACTGCACGTTGGAGTGCTAATTTGTAGTGATTCTGACTTTATAATTACAATGCAAAATCGGGCGTCCAATAAAATAATTACCAAAACAATTAAAATTTTTACTAAGAAAAAGCACACGTTGACGACGCCAATTTTGTAGTAAAACAATTAAAAAGATCGGATCTTTTAATTGAAAAAATCAAGATTTAAAATATACAAACAAATTAATTTATTAAAGCAAATTATTTAAATCACATTACATATTAATACTTTGCAATAATACCACGGCTATTTATCAGGGTCGATCACCGGACCTTCAATAAAGAATACTTATTAAACAATCAAATCCACAAAGCTATCAAGGCATTAATTCATTAATCAATAGAACATTACAATACAAAATATGAGATATGAAATTTAAAATCTGACGATAATATCATTTACTTGCGGGTTTACAGATAGTAAGTTGTGCAGTTTTACCTTATACCAAGGACCTGGGCTCGTTCACACACACACAATTATAAACACTTTATAGACAGGCCATTATACACTGAATTTAATGGGCAACACATACTACTTGCCAAATTGACTCACTTCACTTGCTTCGCTGTTCCTTCTATCAAAATCCTACTACCACACTCAAAAGTTTATCTGCTGGATGCAATAACCTGGGGCCCCCAATAAGTGAAGAAAAATGTCCAACTCATGAATGTAAGCTAGACTCCGAACTATTCCGCCTCAGGGAAAATAATAATTGGCGTTGTATCGTTGGTTATTCGCTCATAGACTCGAAAACCGTAGATAGTTCTGAATATTATAGCTGTTGGACTATATACAGCCACACACTTTCTGAATTTATGTCATTTCTCTACCGTCTCCTACCATACACCCTGAAGCACTGCTCCCCACAAACTGGAACTCTGCATCTCGTAAAATGAACTTCGACAATCCCAGCAAGCATGTATTATTGCCACAAATTCTTGTATACAACTCGTGTGTTTTTACGCCGCCAACAATACGAGTCCATTAATCAATTATTTCCTTTTAATCACCTCAATATTTATGTATGTATGTATATATAAATTATTTAATTGCATTCAATTAAAGCAATTAAAAATGGTTCTGAAATGATGTTCAATATTTTGGTTTGAACATAGAGAATATAAAAATATAAATATAAGCTTTCGATCTTGTTTTGTAAAAACTTTACCTTTCAACTTTTGGTACGTCTAATATGAATTCATAAGCCAGTTCATGCCATGTAATATGGCATTTATCGTGACAACTCATCATTTGTATACAGTATGTGCAGTAACCTAGAACTCGGAGATCTTGACTGACATATTAATATTGTAAAGAAACATGATAAAATTTCTGTTTTTCCCAATACAATTACTTTTGATAGGATTAAAATTTCGGGCTTCGAGAGAATAATTTCTACATTATTTCCTAGACTTTAGTGTTGTATTCTGAGCAAGGGTGTCGGTAAAATAAAGTGATATCAACATTTTGAATTGAGAAAAGCCTCGGTGGTATCCTGAAGTAAAATAAGATAAAATATAGAATATACAATATACTATTTATTGCAACTAAATTTGTGCACCGATCTACGTTGATACCTATATACTACTATTCGTTTCAATCCAACTAATGCAATTATCAGGAAAAACGCGAATAAGTATAAATAATTTGGTGTCAGTTTCTTACTTTCTAAGTCGCTAACACATGTTTTATAAGACTTTCCCAATCCAATTTAGTTCTGCAAAATCTGTTTAGAATAAAAATATTCCAGCCATCATAGTCAGTTGTTTTCTCTCTTCCATTTTAAAGGAAAGATATATATGATCTATAAAATTGAGGTATTTCTCCAGACCAGTTCACTTATGTGATTCCTGATACACTGACAAAATGTGTATTCTCCCGTATAGCAATGATAATACCAATAGTAACGGTATAACTTCCATTGTAAGAAAATATTTAACTAAAACAATAATTATGGAAAACCATAGGACTATTTATAATATATATATATATATACATAAATATATGGTTTCGAGACAGAAAATCATGTTTATTAACAAAAATTAATTTGAAGACGTTTCGTCCTCTTTTAGGACCTCTTCAGGTTTGACAGTTTTTAACAATTTTTTTTTATTCAGGCATAATGAATACGAAAAATATTTTCGGTTGCAACAGGCGAGGAGGTAGAACCTTGCGTTTAAATGTTATGCTTGAATTATACAACGAACTGAATAGGCCCTAAAAGTGGGCGTAACGTCGTATAATTAATTTTTGTTAATAAACATAATCATTTTCTGACTCAAGGCCGTATTTTTATTTATTTATAAAAAAATCCTCTATTCAATCTTTCCTGAAATAAATGGACATTGGATCTGTTACCGGAATCCAAGAATAAAGTAGGAGTTATTGACTTTTACAATTTACATGAATTATCATTCGTTGTACCTTTCAACAAGATGTCTAATGTCCACCTCTTTATTTTCCAGAAATCACTGACTAATATTGTAAACAAAGCATTTTTTTGCTATATGTTTAATTACGTCACGTAATTAGATTCTCAGTTCGTCAAGACTCTGATCCTATACAGAATTTTTGCTTCAGTCAGGAAAATAGCATATCGGAAAGTGATATTCTCTGTAAGTAGATTTTAATCACATAAACCCAAAAGTCTGATAGCTGACGGAAGTTTGTGAATAGACATCAGTAAAATGACCGACAATGAATTTCGAAACGGACCTTTTATTAAATTCTCTGGAACAGTCGTAACTCTTAATTGCTTGCTGAGGCACATATGACGGACTTATGGCTATGTTACAGTTAAATTTTCATTACTCTTGTGGAAGACTTTTCAGAGTAGTGCGACATAATCTCGACGTGCGCAATACAATTCTTCCTGAAGTTTAAATCTGGAGAAATACATGTGTTTTCCTGTACTTCTGACAATAATTTCATAAATATTCTGAGATTAAACTCCCGAGAACGATGCTTCTAATTTTATATTGAGGTGTTCTGCCGTCAAAGATTAAATTTTACGCGCACAGAATCGTCGAACTCCGTCGTTCTTTATTTTACCTTAATTAAAATTTATTCTTGTAAAGTATCTGCAAATGTTAGTATTACAAATATTTACAGAGTACTTATTAACTCTTATAATTACATATTCTTGCAGTGTTTGTCTGTCTTCTAATAAAACAAAGATTTCTGCTCATTATTATTGTCAATAAAACAATAAGTTTCTGCAGCACTGCAGCATTTGTTAACCTGAGGTATTTATTATGTACTTACACGACGAAATATAGTATAATTTAATAACAATGCTTATCAATCATCTAACCACAATTTAATGTCATATTCCCATCAACTGGTTTTACACCATATACATTGTAGACTAAAATAATATAAAAATGATGGAAATTGCAATAATACTTCAAATTTGTGTTTAAGTCTAATAAATTCAAAATAATAATTTGTGTTTTACAGCTGGATTTGGTCAAACAGACTGAGGAAGGTGATGTGAGCAATTATCAAGCCAATGGTGAATTTGACCTAGTGAGTTTCGACGCTGTGAGACATGTAGAGTTCTACTCCTGCTGCCCTGAGCCATATCCTGATATCACTTACATCATTCGCCTTAGGAGGAGGCCAATGTTCTATGTGTTCAACCTAATTTTGCCATGCATTCTCATCAATGGAATAGGTATGTTATAAACTAACTGTTAACAATAAAATACATATTTAGGCATATAAACAGTAATATATAAAACTCTTAACTACATTAAGATAAATATGTTTTCAAAACTGTGTATACCATATACTTTCTTTTCTGTGTATTTTATTCTTCTTCTAATCTATCTTCTTCATATAAATAAAATTGACTGTGTGTGTGTGTATGTTCCGAATACAAATCTACACCCGTGGAGCAATTTCAACCAAGATTTGTACACGTGTCCATTTAGAACCAAAAACAAACACTGTGGGGGTTATATACGACAACCACCCCCAGCGACGGGGAGGACCGGGCTGGAATTTTCAAACATATTAATACGGTCGATATTTGCGTCGAATAAGTAACTTTGGGCTCAATGATATTGATAGTATTTCTCCCAATGTTGTTTGTCTATAAATTCAACCATTTTCGCCATGGGACGGGAGCAACCTTAGGGGGCGGGGATGGAGGGGCGTTATGTAAAAATAACGCGAAATATCAGAGATTGCAATCCGGGGATATGGGTGTCGCTCAGTTTAATTATGACATTCAACTTGCCGGTTGAGTTTAACTTCTACCACTATAACAGCGGATGGAAGGGGAAAACAACATGTGTTTCTACCGCTTACAAATCTACACCCGTGGAGCAATTACGACCAAATTTTGTAGACGTGTCCATTTAGAACTGGAAACAAACACTGTGGGGTAAGTTACGACTACCACCCCCAGGGATGTCACTGTCGCAAGTAAACTACAGAACAAGGCGTATGTGGGGTCCAAAACAAATACGGTGAAATTTGAATTAAAGGACCTGGACGTTCTGACAGCCAACTTGAATCGGAAGAAAGAATCGGCTAAAATCACTGTGTAAGGTTTACAGTGGTTCATAAATTGCGATGGTGGTACAGTCCAGACATCCAGAGGAGAATGCCTATTTTTTGTAGAGGCTACATAAGCTACATGAGGGTAATTCACATGGTGGCAATTCCCCTTTAATGACATAGGTATGGATTTGAAAGGAGGAATGCGGAAGAGCAGAGCAAGGTAGCCAAGGGTTAACTAGGGCCCCCAGGCTATTTGGTAAAGATTATAGGTTCTATGATCAGATAACCAGGCTGTATCCTGGCCTACAAATATTTTGCTGGGTCACAACCGTCGCTTCTAACCGCCTTCACGGCGGACAGCTTGGGTTGCAGTGAGGAGAAGCAGTTGCCGTTCACCGCTAACCGTTGGTACCAGGAAGCGAAATCAGCAGACTAATTAAGGTCTGTAACCCACTGGGACCGTCGCGGTTTAAGTTTCTATTTTACCGGTTATACCAATATTCATCAAACCAGTCCCTGAATCTCTGAACAATTTAAGCCCGAGGGAGGTTATACTGTAAATTCTGAAAATGTTATTTCAAATTTACCTACTTATGTGATGCTATTAAATTCAGTAAAATACTTTTTATTTGGCAGAAAGAAAAGAAAATCCATTAAAATCAAATAACAGCTGGGGATAATCAATAAAGAATGAAATAAATACATTTGCGGGAGCAAATATTGTTGTCCATTCAGCTGGCACATCGGTAGAATTTATCCACTTTCTCCATATAATCGTTCGGCAGTTTCTCGCACAGACTTGTTTGCTTGCGGATTGGTAAATTCCTCCGCTGAACAATCCACCCGCAGCTGACATTGAATGGAGATGTCTGAAAGTTATTCTTCGTGACCAATTCTCTCGCTTTCAGCAGCAACATCTATTAAGTAACCGCGCACCCATCCCCTCGGAGTTTCCAGAAGTACTCCCAATACTCAATCCTCTATGTATCCCATTCGCAGCCCACGAAACGATCGAAAACTTCGTTGAGAATGGTTTATTTTGTATTATGTCATCCATTTCCGGAAAAAAATTCGAATTAGTCAGACAATGTTGGTTTTCTTAGAAAGTAAAAATCCAGGAAATTGAGGATTTATATTCACATTGTGATTGAATTTTAATTTTGTACACTACAAATCCGAGTGATGCTGCTCCTTACTATCCAACAGCGACACCAACTCTGAATCATGTCTTTATTAATTAATTTAACAATATCAAATCATTCTTAGTATATATATATATATATATATATATAGTAATGATTTAACAATAATTTAGGCTTCCAATAAAAAATGCAAAATGACAATCAATTTTTACCTAGAAAGCCCCACGTGACGACGCCAATTTTGTAGTAATTAAAGACATTTAAATGAGCTGCACATTGGAGCAAACAATTTTTGTAGTAATTGGGTGTCCAATAATGTGAAATTTTAAACAAGCAATTTAACAAAAAATTAAAATTTACAATGAACAAACAATTAAATTTACACAAGTTATTAAGGCAAATAATTTCAATTATATTAGAAATTAATACTTTACAATAAAAATCACGGCTATTTCTCAGGGTCGATTACTGGGCCTTCAACAAATAATACTTATTTTACAAATCAAATTTTACCAAGCTATCAAGGGATTAATTCATCAATAGATTATTACAATACAAAATATAAAATATGAAATTTTAAAATCAGAACGAAATCTGAAATCTGATGATAATATCTTTACTTACGGGTGTACAGTTATTAATTTGTGAAATTTTACGTTAATGTAAAATGGAAAGCAAGGAAATTGGCTCGTGGACAGACACACACTTATTAACACTTATAGACAGGCCATTTTTATACACAGACTCTAATAATCAACACATTTTTCTTGCCAAATTGATTTGCAATGCTTGGTTCGCTGTTCCTTTTAACGAATCTTATTAACACGCTCCAAAGTTTGTTAACTGCTGGATGCAGTTACCTGGGCTCCCAAAAATTGAAGAAAATGGTCTAACGAGAGAATATGAATTAGACTCAGAACTATAAATAGTTAGCGTTGGATTAACCTAATTATCTGCTCACAGACCATTATTTAAATGTTTTAGCTGTTAAGTTGCATATATCCAGACACTTTCTGGATTTTTGTCCTTTCTCGCCTGTCTACTGCTATACTCTCGAGAACACTGGAGCACAGCTCCCCACAGACTCAGCTCTGCGCGTCTAGCGAACCAACTTCTACAATCCTAGCAAGCCACATTCTTGTATACGGCTTGTGTGTTTTTTATGCCGCCAACAATGGAAGTCCAAATTTTGTTCCTTAATTAATTATTTCCTTTTAATTACTACATTATATATATATATATATATATATATATATATATATATATTGTAGAGATTACAAATATGTAATGAAGTAATACATTGTTTCTTTAATTATTGGCGTCATAACTTTGATGTCAGAGCATTGTAAATAACAGTATTGTTTAACGAGAATGCAGAGACTTAATGGTTGCTACGGTGTATTTTTGAAAAGCATAAAGATGCTTAGAACTTTAGCAGTCACCAGTTACTCGGTCAGTCAGTGTGTGTGTTTGGAGGGCCTGACGACTTTAGTCGTGGCGAGTGGGTTTTGGAGCCTGAGCTAAGTGTTTGGTAGTCATGGCGACAGTATTTTGGGGATATGACCAGAGTGGTCACAGCAGCTGGTGGTGTTCGCAGTCATTGTATGTATTAAAGGAAACAGTAAAGTTCGTGAAATGTTAGAGAGGCGCAGGAATTTTTGTGAAGTGAAACGATATAGTAATCAGAGCTATGGCCTTTAAATAAAATATTTTTCTCCAAATTAAATTAACTGTGGAGTGCACAAACGGGTACCAGGGCAGCTTGAAATAAAAATGGTATGTAGAAACCTGATTTTTCAAAACTTTATGTAAATAATTTGCCGTCAGATTTCTCTAGTTTTTTGATGTAAGATTCTTTTTTTAAAATTTTCTTATTGTAGTTTAAATTTGTATTTTCTTTTGTAAGTTTGGAGACAATTGTAAACCACCATCACTATAATGATTAAAGAGTTGACTTTGGGAAGTTTAATGTTGTGGTGGATGATGGAATTTCTGAGGTACCAGGAAGAGTTAGTGATGGTGCGAAGGATTGTTTTTTTTTTTTGGATTTTGGCTGAATGGGTTTTGGCTATTGCTCCCCATATGGATGAGGTGTAGGACCAGGTGTATATTATGTAAACAGCCCTGAAGTTTTTGATTCTCATTAAAGCTGAGGCATTTGTTAAAAACATAATGCACAAAATTCAAAGTAACTTTCAAAATTGTAATTAAATAATTTTTTATTATCTCTTTAAATTATTTTTGTTTAATTTCAGGTAAAATCCAGTTAACTTTCTTCCTTCTAATAGTTTTTTATGTTACATAATTTGTCCACAACGTGTTGGCATTTTAATATTTCATTTAAATTGAATACCTCATAATTTTGGTCTCCAATGTGAGGCTTGTAATTTTAATTATTTTGTATATTACAATATATACTCGTTTACTGGTACCATATTCATGGTTCTATGCAGCATATTTTATCTATGTTATAGCACTGCTGGTGTTTTATGTGCCATCTGAGTCAGGTGAAAAGGTCACTTTGGGAATCAGTGCCCTCTTGTCTATGACAGTCTTCCTTATGACCATTAGAGAAAGCCTACCACCAACAGAGAAAACTCCACTAATAAGTAAGTGCCATTATATATACATATAATTGATTCGGGTAGGAAACAGAGAAATATAACATGATTTATTTATGTGTTGAAGATAGCTTGAATGAGGTTGGAGATTTCAAGACTCTGTTTTATTCCCTTCCCTTCAATATAGCTCCTTGTATATCAATGAGTAAAGTAGCCAAATACAGACAAAAGAAGTGATGATATAAATACCACACCTTGTTCCTGTAAACCTTGTTAATTTCTTAAGTTGCTAAGAAAAAAACACAATAGCCTAGAGCAGTGTTTCCCAACATTTTCTTTGCCATGCCCCACCTATATTTCTAATATATGTAACATATACATATTTTTTATATTAAAAAAGTATTTATGCCCTAAAAAAACTTGTGTTTCACAGTTATTCTATAGTAATAATTCTGTGCATAAACAAAGGAATAATTTATTTTAATCTGAGATCACTAAACCTATCGCCCATTTGAGTTTTTGTATGAAATTAAGATGTTATTTCATTTCACTCATGGAGTTGGTTCTAGACAACAGTAGACAAGCAGTTAGCACATGTCATAGCAACAGAGTACATAGTATTCCTTCACTAGACCCAGTAAACAATACTCTCTGAGTACATCATAGTTCATATTACTCCAATATTTCAAATGTGGCTCTATAGAAAGCACCAAACTT
Organism: Zhengitettix transpicula; assembly: GCA_037074705.1. Lineage (NCBI taxonomy): Eukaryota > Metazoa > Arthropoda > Insecta > Orthoptera > Tetrigidae > Zhengitettix > Zhengitettix transpicula. The sequence goes on along the minus strand of CM073591.1, from coordinate 198,325,861 downwards.
ACCAAATGCTTATTTCAAATTGAGATACCAACACTTTTTCCTTTTATATAAGTTAAATCATAGATAGCAGTTTTTAAATTTTATATGAGCTCAGTTTTTAATTGCCACACTGAACATACAAATTGTCAATCTGTGAGGCATGTGCCTTACATTGGGAATCGCTAACCTAGAGCGATAAAACTGAGACAATTCAGTTGACAAAACTCAAAAGCTTTGAGTATCAGTGCTCTTCTGTCTATTAGAGTCTTCCTTCTGACCATTCATGAAGGCCTACCACCAACAGAGAAAACTCCACTAATAGGTGCTACCATGTATACATATACTTGATTAGGATAGGGAACATAGAAAGACAACATACTTTTGTGTGTTGCAGGTAGCTTGAGTTTGGCTTTAAACTTTGGCAACTGAATTGTACAGTTGTGCTGGTCTAGGCTCTTGTGTTTTTTCAACCCCCTTGAAGAAAGGAAGAAGGTATCCAGAAAAGTTGTGTGATATTTATATTATCACTTCTTTTGTCCATATTTTCTATGGTGTCTGGCTATTTTTCTCATTGTTAATCTTCAAAACAGACATAAATTTTTCATTTTAAAGGGAATAAAACCGAAACGTTTCTCCAAAATCTTCAACCTTGTATAAACCACCAGTAAATTCTCAAGTTTCTGTATGAATAAATTATTTGAATATATTGGACTAAAGGTCTATGGACATCATTACATATTCTTGTAATTGGATTATTTCCTGTACAACTAATCTTCTAATCTTTGACAGAAAAAGTTTCATCTAGTCTCCATGAACTTCCAGGAATTTCAAAAATTGATTGTTGTCATTGTTTTCATGTATTAGAATATGTGCATTACTTTAAGTAATTGAAAACGATATCTCTTATATTTTTAACTAAACCACATTTATTGAAATTAAAATATAATGTGTCTGTGTTAAAAATATATTAATTAGATAAAATAAAGTGATATGATAAATACCATACAACATTTCTGGAATCCTTGTTACTTTCCAGTTTAAGGATAAATACCATATAGTATTACTGGAATCCTTGTTACTTTTCAGTTCGTCACCTGGATTGTGTGGTTGTGTCATATCCACAGCTCTTACATTTTTTGGTCACCTGACAAAGGGAACAACAATTCCAGAAACGTTGTGTGGTATTTATATTATCACATTTTGTCTGATATTTGAGAATTTTATCTAATTAGTATAAACCACATTTATAACTGTGTTCAATAATTCAACCTGTAATTCTTCATGGCAATCAAAATGCATATATAATATTTTGTATAGTATAACTTTAAACTTGTGTGCCTGTTATCATATGTTATATAAGCTAATAAGTAATTATTAATGTATTTTAAAAACTATTTCCAGTAACACCATAAAAATGCTAACTACAGAAAACTCACTTTACAAACTATACCTGGATTCAGTAAGACAAAAAAATAATAATTATCTAGTACTGTATTAACAAGTTTTTCAAAATTGGAACAAACTCAATATGAAATATCTGTTAAATTCTTTTTGTGTTTTAGGTATGTACTATGGAGTGAGTATATGCCTTGTATCATTTGCATCTGGTCTCTCAGTTGTTACTTTGAATGTATACCACCGAGGAGTAAGAGGAACAGGTGTACCACAAATAATTAAGAATCTAATTCTAGGAAAATTAGCCCGAGTAGTTTTCTTGCAGTTTGAACCACGAGACAAACAAACATCACCTTTGTATAATGTAAGTATCTTATATATTTTACTATCAAATATGTAGGGCTGCATGTTGAACTATGAATGCCTTACAATACACATTGTTGTGTATTTCTGCAATCCAAAAAACTATTTGTTTCTTTAACGCAGCAGTTCACGAGAGTTCGCCATAAGTGGACATCTGCATCATCAAGAAATTGTAACATTGCAGGAGAAGATGGTTCTTACTTAGTCATTTAACAGTGTCATAAATTTTGTTTACTGATTTGGTTTCATGAGATCGATGAAAACATCTGGTTTGACCCAAGGTCATGGCATTACATACAGTTCCATCATTCATTAAACTTCAGGATTTGAATAAATCTTGTGAGATTATCAAGTCATTCATCAAGAATATCAGCACAACATACAAAATTAAGGCTACACAAATTAAGAGGATTCTCCAAAACATCCCAACTATAATTAATTTGTTAGTTTTCATTAACCATTTCATAAAACAAACATAATTGTGTGTGTGTCTATATATATAAGCACAGCAGCTTTAGAGGATAATAAAACGATTTATCACATGCCAGAAAAGGTGTATAATGTTAATAGCTTGAACTTCGGAGGACTACTCTTTAAACGTCAGGATGCAATTTTTCACTTGACAAGAAACAGCAATTGTGAATGTGACAATAGATCAGTTGATGCTCTTCCATTGTATATGAATTGTTTAACAAGCTGAAGTTAAATGTGATGAATATTTCCAGCATGAACTCTTCCCAGTCCAACAATCCCTCTCCTCAGAAGAAGGCGTGAATAAAGAAATCAAGTTTAACTTTTAAATTTCAATAAAAGTGACCTTGTTTATAATAATGAAGATAAACTTTTACTTAGATTTTTAACTCTCTACCAAAAGGCATTGAAACTGAGGCAATAAAATTCATATTCTATATATAGGGAATATCTGACATATTGATGGAAAATGAAAGAAAATGGTTGAGCAAAATTTGGGAATTGTTTTCTGCCATTTTTCAATGGGTACCCTCATTAGGTAGAAATGAAAGTAACTCTCTCATTTTTTCTTGTCTTGGTTTTCTGAAAATATGCACCCACAGAATCACAGGAAAATAAGAAAAACAACTTTTGTTTCATATCTCCTCAAAACCCCCAAGTGAATGCTCTGCTAGATATCAAACACTAAATGATAAAGTGTGGCCAGAGGACAACGTATAGTATCAATTTTAAAAAGTAAGTACTTTAATTGAATACCTCAACTTAAGTGACTCATGAGTTTGTCAAGTGGATGGTGCAGTTGTGTCACTCTACGCTCTTGTGTTTTTAATCACCTGACTAAAGGCACAAAATTTCTAGAAATTTTGTAAGGCATTTATGTAATCACTTCATTTTGTCTTTCATTTGGCTATTTTATCTTATTATATTTTATACTAGCTGGGTGCCTGGCATTGCCTGAGATGTCGTTTATCCATAACCCTCGATTTGACTCCAATCTAGGTAGCTTTTGCATTATTTTTATGTAACACAACTCGACCCCTATCCCTAAATGTGTTCACATCCCATTCCGAAGGGGGTTGAACACATTGAACCTGAAATAGTTTCATTCAACGAATAAGTTTGAAAATTTCCACCCCTGCTACAGTGGGTTAAAAAAATCCACGCAAAAATCAGCCAGTTACATTGTTTGAAAATTTCTACTCCCGTTCATCCCCCCCTTCCACCACCACATGTTATCCAGTTTGTAACAATGAAACTCATCGACATCCATAACCCCAGAATTGTTCAAATTTTGGTCTATTTGTGTTATTTTCATGTAATGCAACACCAAACCACACCCCTAAACATGCTCCCCTTCCATGGCGATAGGGATTGAAATTATTTAAAGAGAATATCTACCAAAATATTATTAATTTAAATGACACCGTTAAATGGCCAATTGAATGTCATATTTAAACTCAGTGCGAACCACAATCCTGGATTTGACTCCAATCTCAATAGTTTTTGTGTTATTTTGATGTAATACCACTCCACCATAACCCCTAATGGCAGCTCCCCTCCCAATCCAGAAAGGGGTTAAAATTATACACACAGACCATATAGAGAAATGTTAATAATCCCATTGATCCCGAAAAGTATTTATTTGATGCAGTAATGGCCTAATAACAAGTTTTACAATTTCTACCCCGCCCAACACGTTCCACCCCAGCCAATACTCGTGTATTGCCCAGATTGTCATAAATAAATTCAGCGACATCTATTACCTTTGATTTGACTAGAATCTTGGTTGTTTTAGTGTTATTTTCTAGTAACTCCCCTCCACCCCCACCCCTAAGGGTGCTCCTTTCCTGTTCTGTAGGGGGTTCAATTTATACTCAGGTAACATCAGTAGAAACACTATCAATCTCTTAACCCCTAAAATATTTTGCCACCTACAATATCGATTGTTTGAGGATGTTTTAAAGTTTCCATTAGTGTGCTACCCTCTCATGCCAAAAGGGGTTGAAATTTTACAAACATCAGTAGATATATTTTCAACATCATTGACCCTGACAATTATTTGTTCTGTGATTATATCGACCATTTAACATGTTTGAAAAATTCCACCCCTACCCCTGGGAGTTAAATGGCCAATTGCATGTTATAATTAAACTCAGCAACATCCATAACTCTGGATTTGACTGTAATTCATTATTATTTATTTGTAACACCCGTCCACCCCTAAGGGTGCTCGTTTCCCATTCAGTAAGAGGTTGAAATTATACTCATATGACATCAATTGAAACACTATCAATCTTTTTGATCCCTAAAAATATTTATCTGTCTATAATATAGGCTGTTTTACCAAGTTTGAATATTTCCACCCCCACCCCTATGTGTGCTTATCTCTCATGCCAAAAGGAGTTGAAATTTTACAAACAACATTGGTAGATATATTATAAATGTCATTGACCTCAACAATTATTTATTCCACACAAATATTGACCATCTAACATGTTAGAAATATTCTACACCTGTGTTGTAGCACCACCCCTGGGGATTAAATGACCAATTGAATGCCATTATTATACTCAGATACATCCATAAATCTGGATTTGACTTCAATCTCGATTGTATTAGTGTTATTTTCTTGTAACATGCGTCCACCCCCAACCCTAAGGGTGCTCTGTTCCCATGATGTACGGAGTTGAAATGATATTCAGATAACATTGATAGAAACACTATCAATCTCGTTCAACCCTAAAAATATTTATCAGACTCAAATATCGGCTGTTTTAACATGTTTGAATATATCAATCCCCGCTCAATCAATAATAAATAAGCAATAATAAATTAAAAAGTCTCCCAGAAGACAAAATTGTTTTAAGATGATTTTAAAAAGTATACCCCCTTTCCTATGATACTAATGAAATAAAGAAAATATTTTAAGCATTGTGTCATGAACTGACAAACATGTGTAATATCAAACAATGTACCAATATACGCTTACCTGTTATTTGTTGACCTTAAACAAAAGGAACTTAAATAAAGATAAACTAATGAACGTAATTGTCAGATTCAAATCATCATATACAAAACGAATACTACAGATGAGATGTTAACAATATCACCATACAAAAAATGTTGTTAAGGAAATTCCATGTTGCGTGAAGTGCATGTGCATATATAATCATCCAACATCATACTGTCCCAGAAAATCATCCTGCCAACTACAAAGGCTGCATAGTACACAAGCAACTTGTGGTGTGATTGTGTTCCTCGTTAATATGTTGGAGGATACAATTTTCCATATTGGTATTAACACCAGATACAAATTAAGCACAAAATGAACAAGAATTTGCTTTCAGAATGGACACTCGGGCAGCAGATTCTGGGGAAGTACAGTTTTCTTTTGTCTCTACCATGCAGCGCGTTGTCAGAGAGGAGCTGAAATGGTCAGCAGAGATGTGCAGTTTTGCATGGAGACAGCTAGGAAGCTGTTACAAAAACTACTGGATGTTTGAAATGAGAGGATCGAGTTTGGCAAGGTGTGTCTGGGTGCAAAAAAAATATGCTATTAGGCCGATCCAGATGGTCGAGGATTGCACGCCTTCAGATCAAATAAGTTCTGAAGGCAACGGATTGCATCCATCCTGCAAAGGAAGTCATATGGCTAAAATTGACTGGACGATTAAGGAAGAGAGCATAAGATATATTGAATGAGGATTTTATGTAGGAGACAAAAGAATAAGAAACACCGCTCACCATTTCTGATGACACCAGCTGAATTTTATATAAGCAAATTTGATGGTTGTTTACATTTCTAAAAATTTCAATTGTCATTTTCACACTAGTTTGTTTTGCAATGAACCACAAGATATTTCATATTTTAAAGAACTTCTGTTGTGTGTATGTGACACCAAATTACAAAATCACCAATGAATTTAATTAATTCTTGTAAAAATCCATTAACTCAACTGTTTTATTTGCAATATAGACTGTCACAGCTCCATCCAAAGTAGTGATTAATATATCTATTCAGTATTAAAATATGTTCATCTTCAATATCATTGTGCTAAAATTGGTCTATTCTTTATAATAATACTTACTACACTTTGCTTTTTCGTATAGGATATAAACCCCAGAACAGGAACAAGACTGGATTGTCCTAGACCCCCAGATAAATGGGCTGCAGATGATAATGATTTTCCTGATCCACAACAGCTGTCTCCTCGCTTCTTACCACGTCGGTGTAGAGCTGACTCAACTCCAGGTACTGTCTTCTTGAAATATATTCTAAATTGAATTACAGATTCATATGATTATTTTATCTTTTATAGACAGTTTTGAAGCTCAATTCTTGAGAGTTCTTAACAAAGTGAACCACACCATTGAACGAAATGAATTACGTTTGGCAGAACAAGAGAGACGGGATGTTACAGAAATAGAGTGGAAACAAGTTGCCCTTGTATGTGATCGTTTTCTTCTGTGGGTGTTTCTACTTACTACAGCTATAACTACAACAGTTATTCTTTGTGGCTCACCTTATGGACCATGATGTTTTCCCTGGTCTTGTGAAGAGCCATCCAATGAGTAAGGTGATAAGAGAAACAAAAAAAATTGTTAAGTTCCTATGGAGAAAAATTTAGTAACTTTAAAAACTAAAGAAATTTTACACACTGGTGCTACTGGGAATGATGAACCTCAAAAAGTTTTTTTCAAATATTTCATTAAAGTCCACTTGTGTAACAGAAACAATTAATATAAAGAGAATTATGAAGAACAAATCATAATTTAAGTGTTATTAAAATGGAAGTTAAATATGTCACATTTAATGTTTTGTATCATTAAAAATAAATAAAAAAATTACTTATCATTGTAATCTGGATGTTTAAAAGGAAAAGTATTATATGACTTTTCCACTGTAAGATGTTTGTGACTGAATTTGTGTGACTATAGAAATATGCTACTAAGCATTCTTTCTGTAAATAAGAATATAGTTAGTATAAAATACATTTACTTGCTCAATATGTTGTTGGAAATTATTGTTAATGTGTAAGTATGATTTGTTTAAACAGTGTGAAATTTTTGTGGTTAGAATTTTTCTTGTGTGTCAAAAATTTGATGGTGTGTATGTATACAATTAGATGTCAAGATGAGAGTGTTGAGTAAAGAAAATGTTGTAATATACATGTAATATTTACAATAATAATATGGCAATATATTCATCATATTTAAAAAAGATAATAAACATATGAAAACTATTATACACTTTCCTTGTCTCTGCTGAACTTTATTTTTATAAAATATTTTAAAGCTGATTGTGTTCCCTGTATAACTGTAAACAAAGAATTTAGCAATAAATAAGAAAAATGTTTTTACAAGAAAACTTAACACAACTAAAATGAATACATAAACATTCGATTTCTTATATTGTGTCTGAAATGCAGACATATGAACTTAACACTCATTTCACACTGTAACAAATTTATAAGCTACTTAAAGTACTTAGTGACTCAAGGAAAATTATCTCACTGAGAAAATTACAAGTATATATTCTCAGTCAATATGTGCATAATTATAGCATATTGCATTGTTATACATTTTGCAACCTATTATTACTGACGCTGACTTAGTGTTATTCACAGAATAATCTTGTTCACTATTAATATACCAATCTTATTACTTAAACCTAACAAAATATTTCAATATGTTAAAATCTAATGGAAACTTGAAACCAATGGAATTATTTAATTCAATCAGATGGTTTTAAAAATTTGCTGAAAAACATTGAACATGTTCTGTCACTATCACATAGAATGGAAGGCAATTGTAAAAACAAGGAGCAGAAAACTCTAATTATAATAATAAGAAAATCTGTGATTAAACAGATAAAATAAAATGATAGCTAATTAAGAACATTTTATATAATATAATTTGTTGTTTTTATTATAAGTCTGCAGTTGAATTCAGCAGAATCACAGTATTTACCCTTTTCTTTGTAATATTAATGGAAATTAATTTCAAAGCCACAGAACAATATTGTTTTGTTTGGCTTCATAGAGGAAATTAATAATGATAGACCTCTGTATTTGAAGCAATTATATTCATATTGATAAATTTTTGTCAATAATAATCATTATTATTATTTTGTGTCTCATAAATTACAATTGTAGTTTTAAATTGATGAGAAAATCCATATCAATATTGTTTGACTTGGTGCATCAATAGACACATTCTACTCATTTGAGATTTTTATATTAACTTTCCTAAAATTTTGTTATATAATTTCACATAATCACCATTTTATCTTTGTGTTACCGAACTCTTTATAAATTTACTAATACTTTAATTTTACTTCAAATACATTATTTGGACTCCACAATTGAATTGTTTTTAACAAATAAAAACAACTTTTGTACATTTATTTTTAATTCAAGAAATCAATCCTGTTGTTTAAGTTGTCACATAAACATACTTGTACATTTTTCAAAAAAACTAAACATTTATGTCATGAATTAGATTGTAGGAGACACTTGGATCCCATCACAAGTTACTGAGACAGGGATTAAACAATTAACTACTCAGATGTAGGTTCCAGTAGCAGTTCACACAGCGGCAACTCTAGCTGAACTGTCACAACCAGAAAACAATTAAATGACACGCCATGACATGGGTGGCATTGAAATACATTTTAGGAAGACCACATTGCCTTGCTGGGGAGAACCTTTCCTCATGGTCCACTTTAGTCACTGCATTAAATTATTATATCAGTTTGAAGGGACCCCCATCGATCTCACGGATGACGCTAAGTCAAAATATCCTTCTCAGGGATGGACATCAGTTGGAGGACTCGGCCTGTTTTGGTGACAACTCTCTTGGTGACAAAAGACCTTAAGCAGGCTGACAGCTGCAAGGGACACCACAATTAATAGGCTTGCATAATCGAGGTCAGGAAGCATCCCTAGTAAGCGGATGGGCAAGGAAAATTAAAAACATATATCGGAGAAATTTGACTTCGGGAGAGAGAAATCGGGCAGTAGTAGCCAGCCACGAGCTTGAGCAGTCAGTGATCAGACTAGGAAAAATCCTGAGGAAATTGTGGGGGTGCTCACGATTCATCCGCCGCCACAGAGACGCATTCGGATGTCCCAACACGAGAAGGCGACGCTTCCACCGCAACCAGTCAGCACCAGCTTTGAATTGTTTAAATCCAAGTATAATAATGCCACGTCCCTCCATTAATATTTTTAATCGGTAAATTCAATTTATTTATACCCATAATTTCAATTTTTACATGATGAGGTTCATCCCTTGAAACACCTGAGAGAGAGAATCCATGTCTCGTTCTTTTTAATTGTCATTTTATATGTATTCAATTTTACTATGGCTTATTTTTATTAAATATTTATATTAAATAAATTAAATCTTTTTATTTAAAAAACCACGCCCAACCTAGAAAATTGAGTATTACAACTAGATTCTAGGGCGAATAGAGTTCCGTACTCTTCGATTGTAGCAGGAAACTCCCGTATAAACCGGACAATGACTCGTTTCGCAGATTAGATTGCCGCCTTCCATAATCCGCCCAAATTGAGCGACTAGGGCGCAATGAATAACCACTTGATTTCACGGGAGGCATTATAATCGAAAATAGAAGGATGATGTTCTTCTATAAAGCGAGCAATATCCGTCAGAGTTTGTGAAGCACCCAAACAATTCCGACCGTGGTCGGAATAAATCTCTGTAGGAAGACCACGTCGACTTGCAAAGCGATATATTGCCGCAAGAAAACACGACGTGGAGAGCTCGGAGACAATGTCAACACAGAAATACTCACCCTTTCAGTCTGGTATTGCACAACTTCGATTCTTGTACCTTTAAAGGTCCAACGTAGTCTACGAAAAAGGGCGGACGATCATTCCTCGAGCTCGAGGTAGATTAGCCACCACTGGTTGATAGATGGTGGCTCTGAATCTTAGACAAGTCATATAATTATGGATGGTCCTTCGTAGAGAAAGAATCCAGTACTGCATTCGAATAAGGTTTGCTGTGGTACTGGGGCCGAGATGCAACCACATTAAATGAAAATGTTCACAAACCAGCTTGGCGACATGCGAATTCTTAGAGAATAACAATGGATGTTTGGTTCCGTAAACTAAATCTGAATTATGCAGCCTTTCGCCAACTCGTATCAATCCGTCGGAATCTATAAACGGGGAGAGTGGACTTCGAAACCAGTTGTCCCTTTTTGAAGTTGGATGCGTACAGTGTGGAAAGAAGAGACTTGAGTTATCCATACTATCTTGAAAGAAGCGACGGAAATTTCTGGAGCGGACAATGGACCAGTCTTACGTTGTAGAGTTTCTCTCTGTGAGTTGTGAATAAATCGGAGTACCCAGCCAATACTTCCCGTACCCTCAGGAATGAAGAGTATCGTTCCAGATCCGGATAAGTGAATCGGTGTTTGAATCACTTGTTACAACCCCGGCAGTGGAAATCTTGAATTCTTACTGATCAGAAGACTCCGATCGACCTCGAAACGGGGGAGACCACATCTCGATGGAATGGTCAAAATCTTAGGGCAGCAAAGCCACAGATCTAAATTCTTACTTTCCATCAAGTTAGAAGTACACACTCCGTGGGACGGAAAGTTCCGCTGGGTTGTCAGTGTTTCTCACATAAGCCCATGTAACGTCGGGAGCCAAGTCATTGACGAGATCGACACGGTTGGCCAAGAATGTTTTCAGAATATGAGCGGGAGTTGACAATCTATGTAAGACGTTTTCTAGGTCCGTGAACAATCAAGTCGGGGTCGTCGGAATGGTAGTACAGAGAGTATTAATTGATTGGACCAACCGAGCCATGAGGATGGCGGCAAAGAGCTCCAACATTTGGATGGACAAGACATTCAGTGGCGCCACTTTGCTATTAGCCCTCCATAGCAACGAACTAGCAATCCCCGAAGTCGCTGAACACGTAAAGAGTTAACGGACGCGTATCACTTTTGCGAAGCTTCACAGAAACTGATAACCTCAGTGATTGTGATCGTTAGCTAGAAATGTATTGAAGGTCTTTCAAAAATTTTAACTGGTGAATATCAGAGGTCAGTTTGACTCATTTGGTCTCAAGGGCCCTGGTAAGAGGGTCATTCCAACCTAACTTGTGAGGATCTTCATTGACAAAACTATAAGAGCAAGGAAACCCAAAGGTTTGAAGATCCTCGCCACATTCACATTCAGCAAGAACATCCACTTGTTTGCTGGCCCATTTGCGCAACCTGAATCCACCCTTGCGGAAAATGAACACTACTGCCCTCGCAACTCAAGTGACACTCTTCCGAGTCTTCTCTCTACACCTGTAGCATTGATTATTTTGATCATTATAATGTCCTTTGATACATGCACAGTAGAGTTCTGAGAATATTTTCATTTCCTTGGTAATGAAGGGTACATTCAGATTGTTGTGTAGAGTATAGTTTGACACAAACCATGGTGCGTTAGCATTTTAGATTAGATTATTTTAAGAATTTTTTGATTAGGGCTTGCAACCACGTAATGGTATTCCATTAGTCCATATGGGTTTAATAATACATTTGTATAATAGTACTTTATTATCAAGTGATAGTTTTTATCTCCTTCCCATTAACCAATTAACTCTGAATTTTAGATTAATTTGATGGCGTTTAATTTTTACATGTTTTTGCTGGATAATTTTTGGTCCAGGTGTGATCCTAGGTGCTTTACTTAATTTTTTACTGGAATTTTAATATTGTTAAACGATATTGGAGGGAAAACTACACTTCTTCTAGGGAATATAACTTGCACTGATTTAATCTAATTTATCTTCATTTTCCATTTATCAATCCAGTTAAATAAGAGGTTGAGGTGGTTTTGTAAGAATTTTTGATACAAATAATGGGTCAGGATTTACTCAAAACAAGGCAGTATCATGGGAAAATGTTGAAATAGTTGTATTGTTTGTAGTTGGGAGGTCATAATTATAGATCAAGTAGAGCAATGGTCCCAACACACTCTATTGAGGCACCCCTGATTGTACTGGGTGATAATTGGAGTATTTGGAAGTGTCAATCTAAAATGTATGATCTTAACAGATGGTAGTATGGGTTAAGAAACAATATTTTGATTTATTCAAGAGTCCCATGTGCCAGACTTTATTAGAAGCTTGTGTTACATAGTTTCTTTTCTTCAAGGCTTTTGTTGATAGTATTTATAATTATATGCTATTGATGTATGTCTTTCCCTGAAGCTGAAATGGTGGGCCAGTACTTCCCAATGTTTTAATTCTAATTGTTAGAAGTTTTTCAAAGATCTTAGACACGTAAGGGAAGAGGCTGTTTGGTCTATATAAGCTTTTTTCATTAGCTGGTTTGGGTGCCATAATAATTGGAACAAATTTCCAACTTGCGGGATAGTATTATATACTTAGTATACTATCATATCTGATTGCTTTTAAAATTAATTTACCTGTAATTAGGTCATGCCAATGGGTGCTGTATGTGGATTTATTTTCTTGATTTATTCAGTCATACGCCTGAGTGAGAAAGCTTGAAATGGGAGCGACATTTTGCAGGATATGTTAAGGAAACCCTCGATATCTTCATATATGTTGTTAGTGTTGAATGTACCACAAATCTTTTCTGCATCACTTTTGGCCCAGTTTCCTGATTGGGGGAATAGCGATCTTTGATTTTATATATTTTTTATGGCCTTCCATATGGTATGATCATATTTGAAGATTGAGTTTATATAGAATTCAAATAATGTGTTTTAGTTTCATAGAGGGTCTGTGTAGACTTCATTTTAGCCTGTTGTTCTCTGTTTATTGTTTCATAATCTTTGCCATCTGCTTCTAGCTCTTCGTTTTTCACTCACCAATTCTCAAATATGATGGGGTGTGTTGTTGTATTTCCTTATTTCCTGTGGTTGTTATGGAGTTGATAACCAGGCAGCTCCTTGGGTTAGTGTGGTCAGGTCAGCCTCTTTAATTTATTCAGTCTCTTTAATTTAAAGTGATTAGATATAAACTTAAAAACTTAACTATGTTAAAAATTGTTTATTTATATATTTTGGATTCCACTGCTCATAATACAGTTAAAGAAGAAGTAATACCTGGCACCAATTACCTTGGGAGTAAATTTGATAACACTTAAATATTATCAAAAACACTGAGCTATTTGTAATATATAAATTATATTTAAATGCATGAAGCATTTCAACCAAACTTCATTCACATTACTTATTATTTGGGAAGAAACTCTGTGGGGGTAAGTCACCCCTAAGGGTGTGGATATAGATGGTTCTTTAAACAATTAAGTGACAAGTATTGTCAAATACAAAGTTTTCAGTATTGCTGAGACCAATAGTATCACTCTCAATGCAGTTTGTATCTAATTTCAACCCTTAGGGGTAGGTGAGGAAGGTAGTAATATAAAATTAATGCAAAAAAAGCTAAAATATAGACATATTTGCCTGGTCGGGAACTTGACCCGGTGGCCGAGATGGTTAAGGCGTCTGTGTACTAAGCAGAATACGTGGGTTCAAGTCCCGCCTGGGTCAAATATTTTCAGTCTTTCCTTCTTCTTCCATCCTTCTCTCTGCTTTGAACATATGCTTTTCTATGTGCGTAATTCTTCGCCCGAGCATATGAACAAATAAAGCGCAATCCTTCTATTTCTCCTATTTATTTCTATCCTTCCTCACTATCCAAGTTTGAATGTATATATATATATATATATATATATATATATATATATATATATATATATATATATGAATATAGGAGAAAAACATTTTGTACATAACTTTATGAGATATATAAACTCACTTTGACAACATTCTATAATATTTAATCCAAGATTGTTTGAAAAGATGGGAGAAATGTGTGCAGCACCAATTTGAGACCTAAATAAGTGGAACTCCATTTAAGTTTTTTTTTCAACTGATTCAAAATAGTGTTTCCAAAGTGATATTCTGAATTTTTTGAATATCAGGAATTGCAAATTGATTAAATATTTGAGTGGTTTCAATTATAATTTTGATAATAGAAGTTTATAGTGCTTTTTATATAATAAACTGTTTTAAACTTATTGTCTTTACTGTAGAAAGTATAACAAGGAAGATAATGCCTTGAAATGGCAAATTAAAGGTCTGATGATGTAATGTAAGAATCCATCATACGAAATTTATTGATACAGTACATCAATTTCAATAAAATATGATTGTATTTAATTTATATCAAATATTAAAACTTCATTCCTGCTAGTCAAGCTGAACACGTGCATGTTTTGTTTACTTCTTGCTCGAACAAGTGCCCAATAGTTTTATGAAACTGTGTAACAACACCGAAAGTTCACGTAAATCCATTGCAGAATTCCACACATCCAAGTTAGAGACGAGAGAATATTCAGAGTTGTCATTTGAGGCCTTCACCCCAAAAAAGATAAATCAATAATATTAACAGAAATTAAAGGATCGGAATTTTCACCCACCCAAATTTTATCTGTTAGATATCCAGATACAAAAGCAAAGCTTCCCCTATTCAAGCACCATACTATATTTTAAATACTTACCCTATACCAGTTACATAACAATAGAATCTCCAAAACCAAATAGATCCATTGTCCAATGTATGAAGTGTGATGCCTTCAGTCACCCAAAAAACTACTGTCAAAATCGTCCCCGTTGTGTCCACTGCAAATCCTATCACCTCTCTTCAAAGTGCCCTAACCCAAAATCCTCAACCCCAATTTGCACAAATTGCAAAGGTATAAAAACTGCGAACTACCGTGGCTGTCCCCATTATAAATCACTTCAAAATTCCTACAATAAACCCTCTACCTCATCAACATTAAACAATCTCCAGATAAACTCCACTCCCAGTCACACAGATCAACAACCTAGTAAAATTAGTAAGACTCTCTCCTACGCCACTATCCTCAAAAATCCCCCCTATTCACACCCTACACTATCAAACCCAAGCTAACACCTCGAACCCTTATCATCACAAAAACTTCTTCTTATGCACGTGGAATGCCTGAGGAGTATCCAACAAATTCTACAAACTTTCCCTTTTTCTAAATACGCACAAAATAGAAATCCTCCTCCTGTCTGAAACCAAACTCACGCCCACCAACTGCCTCAACTTCCATGGGTACAAAACATACAGCAGGCCACCCTGACTCCACTAGAAAAGGAGGATCTGCCACCCTCACAAAAAATTCCAATAATCATAATGAACTTCCTTCCATAATGTCCAACAAATTCCAATTAATACAAGTAACACTAAACCTCACTACCAACCAATCAATTAACATAGCCAGCTTCTGTTCTTCCCCTTATATAGCTCTTTCACATGATTTCAGGTCAAAACTCCTAAATTAGTGTCATTCTCCCTTCATATTAGGAAGAGACTTCAATGCTAAGCACCTCCACTTTGGATCGAAAATTCATAATCCCAGAGGAAACAACCCATACAACTTTATCCTCCACAAACCACACCATATTATCTTCCTACCTGAACCCACCTATTATCAAGACAATGCACGATTACCAGATTTCCTCGACTATTTTATCTGTTTTAAATCCTTCCACTACTTTACAAAATCTTCAGTACTGCACAAACTTTCCTAAGATCACCTCCTTTTTCTTGCCCATCTTAATCTTACTCTATCTCTACTCTCTTCTCTGAATACAAATAGCCACTTCCCTCATAGACCCACAAACAATCTACACATCTCCTTCTGACATTGACACAGCCCTAGACAAACAGTCATCCTTTCTTCTGCATCTTCCACTCCCAACTAAAAAAACACTGTTGATATCCCTTAAACCATATCATAAAAGACTTACTACACACAAAAAAGATATTCCCGTCAAAGATGGATTGCATATAAATACCCAGCAGAGAAAACGCACTTTACTCTATTTCCCGACAGCTCAAACAAACATTAAAAGACATATTTGACACAAACTACTTAAATCCAACAACTGAATTCCTCTGACTACTCTATATGGAGAAAAACCAAAACCCTCACCAAACCTCATTGTGATATCCCTCCTCTCAAACATCAAAACCAATGGTATACCTCTCCAGCCCATAAAACTAATCTTTTTGCAAACCTTCTCACATCCCAATTCTCTCCAAACCCAACCATCAACTTCCATCACAATAAAAGATTAAAAACACTCTCCTCCAACCTCTTTAACTGCCATGACTACCTAAACTATTCACTCCAAATCCACTCTACCCTAAACAAATTAAAAAATAAACTCTCCTGGTCACGACCTTAACACTCCCCTCAATCTGAAATACCTCACTAAAAAAGCTTAATTACAATTTTCAATGCAATCATCCATACAACATATTACCCAACAGCCTGGAAGCATGCACATATAATAATGATCCCTAAGCTAAACAAAACCAAATCCTGTCACAATAGTTAAACCCATCAGTCTCCTCCCCTCTTTATCCAAATTGTTAAAAAAATCCTTCTTCACCTCCTTGGCAAAGAACTAACCCACCTCATTCCTCCTGCACAATACTGCTTTAGACCCCAACACTCTTGCACTCATCAACTTTACTCAGTAACACCTTACATCAACCATTCTTTTGAAACCAATACCTCCTGCATTGCTGCCTTCCTAGATGCAGAAAAAACTTTTGATAAAGTACACCACCAATCACTACTTTCCATAATCAAAGAACCACTTAATGATTCCCACTTCAGACTATTTACATCAAATTTAACAATACCCTTTCAAATTCCTTCCCTATTTCCCCTGGTGTCCCCCAAGGCAGCATCCTAGGCCCTTTCCTCTTCAACCTCTATTTCCACGACATACTTCAAAAACGATTCTACTACAACAGTACTTTTTGCAGATGACCTTGCCATACTCCTTCAAATATCCTCTCTAGACTTGGGCTTCAGAAAGCTAGAAATCGCCCTAAATGGTATTTAAAGCCTGGCAAAAAAACGGAGAATCAGTAAAACCTTACCACATCCACAATCATTCCCTTTACCCTTAAAACCAAACATTCCCTCAACCACTCCTTCTTCCTCAACGGCACCATAATACCTATCCAACAAACTACAATTCTAAATTATCATGAAAACCTCATATAATCCACATTACCTCGAGAATCAACAACAAAATAAAATGACTTTTCCCTTGCAACAGAAAATCTCCCATACCCCTTAGCACCAAAAGACTTCTCTATCTATCCTTAATCCGCCCTATATGGTCGTACTCATGTGCTATATGGCGACCCACTGCCAATTCCCACTCCAACAAAATACAAACCAAACAAAACAAAATTCTCCATTTAATCTAAAATTCTAAAATGAAAAAAATTATGTCTGATTGAAAATAATGAAATTCCTCCTGGTACCTTCAAAACTCAGTTATCCACAAAAACCTTGAAATTCCCATAATTCATAAATCCACCAAGACCCTAAAAAATAGCTCCATCAACCATCCACAAACAACCATTGAGCTCTTCTACAGTAACCTGTGCCCTCCTTCACAAAACCACATACGAAAACGTAAACTCCCAATTGACATTATCCTCCCCCAAAATCACTTCAGAATTACCTAACTCAAACCACCACATACCAAATGGACACTACATACTCCCTAAATATTCATTCTTCCCATCATCCCCATAGGGGTAGTGAGGAAGGTAGTAATATAAAATTAATGCAAAAACAACTAAAATTGTTGTTGAATCTATGCCTATTCATAATATTAATCCATTATTAAGGTCTCATTTTTGTTTATTTTTCACCTGAAGTCCCAAATAAGTGAAAAACAGTGATATATTTTTCTAATTATATTAATTAAATTGCCAATCAATAAACCTTTTCTGACCATTATATTTATATATTTTAATAGTCAGATAAATATTAAATACAGTGGTTAAATTAATATTACTCAAATAAAAATCTAAATACTGGGACACTTTATGTCCAGTTTTTCTCAGTCTTAATTTAGTGATACTTTTTAAACTGCTTCCTATCACTTTAAGGGAAAATTAAATATCAGATATAAGACCTTTAAAAAATAAACTTGGTGAAATTTATGACAACTTTATTTTATCTATCAGAAGATGAAAATAGCTGACTTATTCAAGATGTTTAGCAAAGTTGACGATATTTAAAATAAAATCCCTTAAATTTATTGTTCAACATTTTGCATAGATATATGTAGCTAGTAAGATCTTACAGAATGTTGATAGTTGACTTGAATGTGCCATAGAACCTTTAAAAAATTTAAAATAATGTACAGAAACTGACTGTTGAGTTTTCAGTTCTTTTATGGGAAACTTAAGATGTACATTGATGGTACATTTACTTCAGTACTACTTCTTCCACATTTTAAAATCAGTTTGTTTTTTACTATAATTTTAAATTCAGAATGATGAAAGTCTGAATCTGCACAATGATTATTTCAGTTGACTTTATAAAATCCAAATGAGACAAAAATATATCAACATTTACTACATAAATTGTAGGTTGCCAACAAAGATCACAATGTGATAATGATGTACTATTAAAGCCTACTCAATACCATAAAGAATAGTTTTTCAGTTTGGTTAGAAAATAATTAAAAGCCATTCCACAACCTGATGAGAACTCTCTGAATATATTGAAGAATGCCAATAACTATGACTTTTGTAGAAAGATCTTTTCCAAAATTAAAATAAATCATTTGTGAGAAACTATATAAAAAACATATTTAGCAATTGATCTCTAAGCAGTATAGAACATGAAACATGCAACAATTTTTAATTAAGAGCTATGATGAGATTGTATAAGTATCCCAATCCCAAACATCATGCCAGCTAACGTTTGTTGATATTTTGTAAACAAAGTAGTCGGTTTCTCTCATCTCTAACTTGGAATGACAAGGGTCATATTTAAGACCCAAAGTTTACATGTTAAATATTTACAAATTTTTTATTATATAAATTGTAAATACTTTTATGATGTTAAATTATCACAACTGTATAGTCTCTGTACTAAGAGTTAATTTTAATATAAAAAATAATTAAATATTAAAATTATTGAAATTATTATAATTCATCAGAATATCAAGAACAACAATTTACAGCAAATAAATTGGTCTATTTGTAAAACAAAATTAGAAATTTCAATATCAGAACCAGTAGAGAAAGAATACTGAATTTCTAAAGTAAAAATAAGAATTTTGGAATAAATTGTGGCTAAGATTATTAACCAGATTTGTATAGACTTAATTGTATAAAGAGATTAAAATTTAATTAACGATATATTTGTTAAGCTCAATTTAAAGTCTATCTTCAGTGATGAGATTTCTTTCTCACAAATATGTTTTGTTTTGGAGACTCACAGTGTGTCCTGCCACAGTTGAGTCAATATGCATCCTGTTTGCTTTATATAAAGTTACTCAGTGTTAATCAATTATATGATTCCGAATTGGATAACTTATCCCCCAACAATAATATTAACGACAGATGAATTTTGTTCGAAAGATGGGATAAAAATTTAAGACACTAAAATTATAAAAACATTAAAATTTTCTAGTTTAAATATATTGTGTAAAATAGAAATATATAAAATCTTCACATCTAACAGTAAAATATATAATAACTTTATTGACTTCATATAATAATTAAGTCTATTGATAATTTGAAATTACACATAGGTATCTCTATAAAGGTAAGAAAATTTACAAATGAATCAAGAGACAAGCTGAGTTTTTTCAAACATTACACCCTATAAAGTTCATTCACTTGGAAAAAACATTTCAATACAAGTAAGAAATTACAATACTGCTTCATATTTGTTTATAATAAATAACTCACACCAATAAATTAACAGAATAATAATATAATGCATACATCCATCATGCAAAATATACACATCAATAAAAAATTATATATTTAATAGTATTCTGGAGCTGGATAGTAGTCTGGGGCTGGAGCACAAGCAATCCTCACAAAATCTTGGTGCAATACTTGACCATTTGGGGACACATTCGCCTCACGAAAAATTTGGTCCACTAAAAACAAGAATACAATCAAGTAGATGTAAATTTTTGTGCTATATTTTTGTTGTACAGGAGTTTATTATTAATGTTTTGTTAGTTTATTAAAAACAAGAGTGTTATTCACAGTCAACATAGAAACGGTGTTTTCAAACTAATAAATAAAAGTGTGTTTGTATGTATGTATGTATATTTCTTTGTGTGTATGTTCCTTATACAAATCTACGCCAGTGGAGTAAATTTCACCAAATTTTGTAATGTGTTCATTGTGACCAGGAAACAAACACTGTTGGGGTGAGACACATCTATCACCCTCATGAGCGGGTCGTAAATATTCAAACATGTTAAAACAGCCGATATTTGAGTCTGAGTTGTTAGGGGTCAAAGAGATTCATAGTGCTTCTAAGGATGTTATCTGACTATAATTTTAACCCCTTACATCATGGAAACAGAGCACTCTTAGGGTTGGGGGTGGACACGCCTTACAGGAAAATAACTCTAACACAATCGAGATTGGAGTCTAACCCAGTTTTATGGAAATAGCTGAATTCAATAATGACATTCAATTGGCCATCTATGCTCCCAATGGATGGGGGTGGAAATTTTCAAACATGTTCAAACAGTGATGTATTTGTTGAATGAAACTATTTCAGGGTCAATGAGTTTAACCCCCTTCGGAATGGGAGGTGAACACATTTAGGAATTGAGTTGTGTTATGTAAAAATAACACAAAAGCTACCTAGATTGGAGTCAAATTGGGGGTTATGGATAAACGACATCTCGGGCAACGCCGGACACCCAGCTAGTAATTAATAAAACAAAAGAGTGAAAAACAATGCTGCCAACATGTGATCAGGAAAATTGTTCAAGTTTAACATTAGCAACATAATATAACATGTTATTTTCTCAATACTCCCCCATAAATGTAGGACAATTTTTATTTTTAAAAGGAAAGTAGTCCTTTAGCAAACTTTGTTTGGGAAAGAGGTTTAGTGAAAATATCACTCTGATTGCCTTCTGAAGATATATAAACCAATTGAAAGAGTTTCTTGTAGTATTCATCCTTGATGAAAAAGTACTTTACTTCGATAGGCCAGCATTTCTTCATTCATCCTGCTTTAATGAGTTTTATTGTGCTTTGATGATGATTATGATGATATATATATATAAAATGTAGCTTTAACTTCTTTTCCAGTCATTTCTTTCAGAAGTTCAATGAGATATTTTAGTTATTTTGTGCACTCACAAGAAGAAATTAATTCCACCTCCGTTGTTGATTGTGCCAAAATGCTTTGGCGACATGATGACCATGAAATTGAGCCTCCGTACAGTGTGATCACAAATCCAGACGGGCTCTTTCTTCTTATTTATTTGATGTTTCCTTCATTTCGGGTGTTATTGTCTCCAGCATAGTCAGCATCACAAAAGCACGTGCTTATCATTAATGACTTAAAAAGAAACAACTGTTGGACATATGTTTATATTGAATTTCCTCTTTGTACTGTGAAGTACTTGACCCCAAAGTTTGTAAAAGTATTATTCAAACATGTTAACCTATAAGCTATGAATATGTTGCCAAGAGCTAACTGGAGATTATGCCTGTAATTGTATTCAATATTTTAATAGTAATTTATTCCATTTTTCAAGAATAGTTTGACAAGTCTAAATTCAGTACATTTTATATTAATCGGTGTTTAAATTCATATTACATACATTATATTTTCAGATTAAATGAGAGAGTTTTTTAAAATACCATATAATTCAATCACATTATTAAAAAAAAAGTACCTTCTTTAGTGCTGAGTCTTTCCCCCCAGTTCAGCAACATGTGTCGAAGCTGTTTGGCTGGTATGGTACCAGTTTTGTTTGGATCTGCTGCTTGAAATGCTTCAATGACCTCTCGAGGTAGGTCTTCAGTTTGACTATGTATGTGCATAACATCCAAAAAGTCAGCAAATGACATTTTACCACCTAAAAATTATGCAAATGAATATTTTACTATGAAAATAAACACATAATTGAAGTATGAATACAAAAAAATTAATCACACTGTACATAGATATTAATTAATATGATAAATTATCTTTCATTTAAATCCTTTGTGTAGAAATTGATTTGAAGTTCTTATGCCATACCAACACTGAGTTTCTCTTCAGAATTCAATTCAATGAGGTGTGCCAGGAAATATTTCTGGACACACACTACTACCCAAGACTAATCTGCAAATGGAAAATTTATATTGTCTGTTTAGTATTTAATGTATTCATGTATAAACATCTATTAGCCCATTTTTAATATTTGAAAGTAGTTTATATTTTAACTCAATGACATTTTCAATCAACTTAAAAGCCATAAGAACAATATTCAAACAGGTCCAAAATAATTTGATATAATTCCTGTCTATGATTTTAAGGAACATGATGTGTTTTGTGGCAGGGCCTCTATGTCATACCCTCTACAAACCCTGCCCAAACATGTCATATGAGCCCAAATAAATAGTTGAATAAACAAATATGATAAATGAAGGAATATATTCAATGTAGATGTAAATATGCATTTCTACATTTTTCTTATTTATTTTGAACAGTATGACTGAAATGAACAAATTGTTATTGTAAACATTATTATTTGTGGCTTTGTGGGGGGATTGGGGTGTGACTTCAGTGCTGTTGCTAAACTCATCTATAGCCCAAATTGTTATAAAAAAAGAAAAGGTGAAGATTCTTGAAAACAAATCCATATTACTGAGACATTAAACAAAAAAATATTTGCCAGTGCAGAAAAAACATATAGAAGTTGAGAACTTAAGCTGCAAGTGGGTGAACGTCCCATTAAACTCCTAAGTATTTTTTGAATATATTACAAAAAAAGTATAGCAATTTTTCCCTTTTGGATCAAATTATAAAACCTTAACAAATGGCAATAAGAAAACACTGCCAGTGTAATAAGACAACTGAATAGGTTAACTGACTCAGACATTCCTAAGCCACAGAAAATAGAACTACACCTCACCTTTGTCTTTCATGTATTTTTTCAATTCATGGATGGTTGGACTCATTCCAAGTGACCTCATAATTATTGTCAGCTCATCGAGGGTTCGGATTTGTCCTCCACGAGCGAACAAATAGAAGCACTCACGGAATTCTGTAAATACACGCATTTTACAATTATTTTTGCTTATAATTTGATAACTCATTTAATTTAAACATAACTTACCATCGATATCCTGTTCCCTGAAGTATCTGGCCTGAATATGAAAAATGGAATAAATTAATCAAAGTCATGTTGTAGGAAATACCATTTCAGAAAAAACAAATATATTACACAGGATCTTACCATTTTATTTCAAAATGTTTGGACTTAAACCTGATGTTACGGATAACCTGCTCCACTATCTTTCATTAATCTTATCTTGAAATAGCGCAATCAAATGACAAGGTTATACTACTGAAATCAATATTCTTACTATAACATCTTATACACTTAATAAAAGCGAGCTTAGCTTTTAATGTCGATTAATGAAGCATTTTTACTGATTACAATCAGTAAATAAATAATACACGTACGTCAACAAGTTCTGCTATTCGGATGTCTGCGAAGTTTGGATAAGTTCCGCGACAGCGCTAGTAGCAAGGTGATCCTGAAATCAAATAAAGTCAAAGGAGGCGAATGTTTTCGTCAGTATTTTGCCTTCTGCTGGTGAAGCGAAGTGTGCACAACATTGCTTGTGGGTGACAGCTTGAACAATAGTTTCTCGCTGATATAAGTATTCGGAAAACTAGACCAGTTAACTGGAATAATGGAGTGCGGAATACAATAAACATTGCCAGCATTTTGTGAACGATACACGTTCGTTTATAAATTGTAAACGGAGGTAAGTACTAAAAGAAATTAAATTTGACGGTGTAAGCGAGTAGAAATAGTCTTTAAATTTTCAGGTGAATGTCATTGCCATGTATGAAGATCCCTAGTTCTATTTAATTTTACACGAACTGTATTATGTTTAGAAGAAAATGTACTTCTCATTTCCATCTAATTAAAATTAACTGCTGGTTAAAACATATTCGATTGCTTCAGTAACTAACGTCACTCGATGTCCTCGTTAAGAGTTTAATTAAAAAAAATTATTCACACCAAAGTATTCAACCGTACTATTCGAAATCCAACAGTTACCCATTTTTAACCCATTATCAATTACTTATTTATTTTAAGATAAAATTATTTTCATTTTACGAATGTTTATACTGAATGATGAATTACTAATATGTACCGCTCTGAATACTTTTATTTAATAGATTTAGACTATGTCTATACAGCCATATATCAGTCATCGGCCGAGTGTGGCACAGTTATGTCATGTAATAATATTAAATAACGTCTCTAAATAACTGTGGACCTTGAAAACTCTTATTTGAGATTACGGTCAAGGCGAGCTAGTATGATCTCAACTGGCGCCGAAAATAGGTTTTACAGTGATTTGCCTCTCCACGTCTTTGCAGCCGGCATCCTTAGAAATATGCAAATTTATAAAAACAAAGCTGTAGAGAAATCCATTTGATGTGCATATCTGTCTTTGTATTTCTTTGTTAACAATTAATATTTTGTACTGGAAATGCTTAAATCTGCACAGCTTTGTTGTTGTTGTTGCTGCTGCTGAGGAATGCAATGCCATTAGTAACCTTACAAAGTAATATTTTGAGGTCTACAAATTTATCAATTCCTTGTCGTAAAATCTTGAATTTATAGAAAATTTGTGTGTGTTTGTATTTTTCCCATGTAGAGTAGTATTAAGTTATTTTTGGTTTTAAATTATTTTAAAATATTTCAGCAAATATTGCCTAGGCGTTGTAGTTCTGAAACTAGTTTGACTAAGTACTAGTTGTCAGTAGTATTCTTATTTTAATAAATTGTCATGCGTTTGGTTAAAATGTTGGAACCTGTAAGTAAATGGAATAATTATTAGTAGCTACAGTAAAATGGGAATGTTGTAAATTTTACATGAAGTTCAATAGTGTTTTAATCTATTCCGCAAAGCTTTCATCCGATCATACTTCCACTGCATAGTTCGGCAATTTTATCTATGAGTCTGTAGTTTGCACAACATTTGACTGAACATTTTTTCGTATTTACAAAGTCGTGTTGTGGATTTTTGTTTTGATTTGAAATTTTGAATCTAGTATTTTTCCTCACGTCATTTGAATTTGAATCGAGAAAATAATTGGTGTATGTTAGATGTAAAGTAGCGCAGTCGAAGTTTCGAATTGGTGAGGAAAATAGAAACTAGTGGGAGAAGTTCTCGACTCTCGCAGGCGGAAGAAGAGGAGGCGGCTACAGTCGGGGATGCTTTTTTCTCTCTCTGCTTTTAAACTAAGGTTCCAACAAGACGAGGCCCGTCGGTCAGTTTTGAGAGGTTCCGAGGTTTTAGATCTTGGGCATACGGTAAGAGTAGTCCCTATTCCTAAATGGATGAGATGCGACCCCACAGCAGACCCCTCCCCCGCAATCGGTAGATCGTGGGGCAAATGCAGAGTGTCCGACCTACCAGACGAAGGTTTTCTAGGGTTTGTTCTGCATCACTTTCAGGCGGATGCCGGGTAGGATCCTTAAACTATAAGCCGGATGCCCAAGTTAACCCTTTCTGCCTTGCTCTACCCTTCCTCATATCCCCGTCCTATGCTATTGAAGGGGAGTTGCCACAATGTAGATTACTCGTTGAGCTTGTTACCCTAAAAATAAGAATAATAAAAAAAGTTTTGAATAGTCTCTGACTTGCTTTGATATAAACGAAGATATTATCATTAAATTGTCCTTTAGTATTATTACTGAAGCTAATAAAATTGATGAAGTTTGACAAATTGATCAATAAATGACGCCGTGTGAGATTAGAGTTTATCTGAATTTTATATTCACCTGAATTAAAGTATAAATAAATCAGCCAAGAAAGTGAAATAAAACGAACACAGCGTTTTGACCCAAATTTGGGACCTCATCAGGTACTACTTTAATAAGATGAAACTGGCAGCAGCTCATGCATTGTAAAATTTGTTAATATGAAATGAAAAAAAATACGTCTGATTGAAAATAATTAATAAGAAACATAGCCAATTCAGACAAAATAAGTGATTTTATAAACACCACACGACGTTATTGGGATCTTTGTTCCAAGAAGAAGAGCCTAGACACACAACTGCACTCGTCAGCCGACTAAACTCAGATTTTGTCTGAATTGGCTATATTTCTTATTAAAATTTGTTATTATTGGTAACACAAAATATAATTGTTACACCTCTTTGAATCAAAATGTGAATTTAACCTTTTTATAGTCCACAAGCAAAATATAAACAGAATTAATTCCACCAATGAAACTGTAAT
This sequence comes from Zhengitettix transpicula, assembly GCA_037074705.1. Classification (NCBI taxonomy): domain Eukaryota; kingdom Metazoa; phylum Arthropoda; class Insecta; order Orthoptera; family Tetrigidae; genus Zhengitettix; species Zhengitettix transpicula. The sequence goes on along the minus strand of CM073591.1, from coordinate 198,299,255 downwards.
TGGCTTCAACGCAGTCAGAATTGTTTGCAGTATTGCGTAGATTTAATTTCTCTTCTTTCTTTTTATATTAATATAGGACCTGATGTGGTCCTAAAGTTGGCTTGAAACATTGTACTCCTTTTATTGTACTTTCATGACTTATAGTTCTCTAATTTAATTGCATTGAATTCAAATTATTAGCTGATTTATTTTTAAGAGTATATCGCCACATGGTATTTATATCTGCGCAAGCGTTTCTTTCGTAATAACGTTTTTATATATTCCTCGTTGTTTTTTTTTTCAGTAAGTTAATCGATCACATTGTTAATTTTCCAGCATGGTATAACCTTGAGTTATAAACTTTGTGGGATATTAGAAATCCAAATGACTTTTCTGCAGGACACACGAGAAGATTTTGTATAATGGACAACGAGTTGTGATTTTGATCTCAATACATAGAGCCTATAGACCAACTTGTTAGCCTTGTTGACGATTCACATCGTATGTCTTGGTATTAAACTGTATGAAATCTGAAATCCATTGGATTGTTCCTTGTTAAATGAACTTCATTGCCTAAGTTGTGCACAAGATGGACATCTCTGGCATTCGACAGAAATTGTATATTTTGAGCAATGGAATTTTGTTTAACTTACGGGCGTATTTCACGTTCATATTTATACTTTACACGAAAAATATAGGATGGTTACGATTGATCCTGCACATTGGAATAACCGATGACTTGTCATACAGATATTAGATGCCTGCTCACAGTCGTGTGTGTATTGGCTACATTGTTGAGGGGCAATCTAGAGCCAAGGACACCGCATTCAAATAGTTACGGGTCATATGGAAATGCCCCCGAGATCTTGCTTCAGAATTTAAAATGATTTCCCTAACTTGAATTAATCAAATCTATAATATATGCTTTAAATACACTGCACGATATCAAATATTGTAAAAATAGTGTTGAGAGATTTGTGATGAATTTGAGTGCGTATTTATGATAATATAACAAGTTTGAAATAGCAGCCGATAGAAATAAAATTATCAAGTATAAATGTTAACTCAATTTTTACCATCTGTTAAATGTTTATTTAGTTAAAAAGCGAAGTACTAAACCTAGTTTTTTTAGAGCCTTAAAACTTGTCCAGGAAAGTTGCAGTTGTCAGTGTTTTTGTATAATACTACGATATTTGCTTTTCCTGTAGATCATTCTAAGATAAATCGAACATAAGTTGTAGGCAAGTAAGAAAAACAAAGATAAATCTGACTATTTAGAACTATTTATATTGATATAAAATTAGGTAAGACAGTTTATATAGCATCGGGTTTCACATAGCTGTGTCTGACCTTTTCGATGTAAAACCGCTTTCATCGCCATAGCGGAGATAATTCTCCATCGTCTGACGCGAGAGAAGGGACTGTATGAGTGAACACCGGTCAACGAGATTTAGGCAAAATACCTTGTTTTTCTGATCGTCATAGTGAAGGCGAGCTGACAGAGAATGGCGACGATCCAGCTGGAAAGGTAGCATAACGAGGGCTGGAATAAGAATAGTTCTGAGGATGACTCCATTTCGTTGATGCCGTGTCCGTCAACGTTGCGAGGATTGAGAACAACCTTTCCATTAAATCTTAGCAGAGACCTGCTTGCTCGAGTCGTTCACATCGATAAGCGCTTCAAACATACTTCTCCAAACATATCGCATGGAATATTTGTAACAATAACGAAATGAAGCAACGCGAAAACTGCACTCGGCCTCCAGCCTGATCCATCGATCTCCGCGGACGCATATTTGTCAACGGTAGTTTTGAAGTATTGACACATACAATCGCCTAATCGTGTCCGACATGCCATCCATGACAATTAAGTAGACATTGAGGAACGACGATCTTTCCTCCAAAGGAATGTCGAGAGCAGCGATGTCTGGTCGGTCTTCTAACATGAACCCATAAAGTGCGTCTTGAATTTCTGGCTATTCAGGGTTCGCAGATGACTGATACGTGCAATGTCTGGAACTTCCAACAAATTCTGGAGTCAGAAGATTGTGCGTGCGTACATCAGGACATTACATATGATTAGTCAAAAGCTTCTGCCAGTCCAAGCCACTTGCTTTTCATACACTTGTCGACAAGCTGATTCTGCCAGGATATTCTATTTTCAACAATCGCTTGATCAAGGCCACTCCACTCCATACTTCTTATCACTGCCGAATACTTTTATCTGTGAAAATTACGGAGCCTGGTCGCACGGAAGTGGACCACCTTTGGCGGTGTATCTGAACGTGTACTGTCTACCATTAACGTCGGCGACTTTAACGCTATGTCATATAGAGGTGCGTCCAACACCCTACTGAATGCTGAAATGGTCTTCATAAAAATATGGATTCGAAAACAACACTATAAAGTGCACCTAGCCGCAGTTTCCTTGAATACGACAGACATTCCACATATCCAAGGATTCAAACATAGACGAGCGGCCAGGTTAGAGGTTAGCAGACAGGAGACAAGGAAAGTGTGACGTAAACAAAGACTTATCGTGGTCAAAACATAAACAAGATGGTTCATAACGTTCCAGCCACAGTGTTCACTCTGTGCCTCTATTTACCGCGTCGCTAAGAAAAAGGTTTCTAACCTGTACTAGAGTACGTAATTAAAATATCGTCCAGTTCTGATTCACCACTTGACACGCCTTTACGAGAAATCACAGTTGTGACCCGTGAGCATTCGGGAATCTGACCTTCACCATATACTCCACAATCGCCTTCTCTCGATAACATCTGCAGTCTTACGCCGATATTCCCCTACAGATCAAACCAACACTACAGCCCAACTATGACCCCAACCCCTTCAGAACAAACTGGAACATAAGGGCACTTATCGAGTGCCCAACTTTTCCAGCTAACAGTAGTAATATTGATACATATACCTTTCTGAAACATACAAATGTTATCCTGAAGAAAAAAACTTCTGAAATTTAAAGACCATGAGCAAGTTTGCGAACTTGTTAGTGTCAGAGTTCTTGCTAGAAAATAATGAAAATCTGGATAGTTGCATATATTCTAAGGTTATTTTATTTGAAGTTATCACTGATGATTGCAGGTCCTAAGTACTTTTTCTATCTTTATATCATTCATTGAATTATTTCTATTGACCAGACGTTTCCATGAATTTTGTTTGGCTGTAGTTAGCTTTTAACCCTATTTGTGCTGCTGTAAACATACTATACATATGCATTTCTTACCGATTCCTCCTGTCTTCCTATATCATCTCCAAACGCTAGTGTTTGTACCGATTTATGTAGTACATTTCCTCGGATACCCATATCAGCAGCCCTTATCACTATTTCTTAGGCTGTATTGAAAAGCAAACATGATAAGGCTTCTCTCTGTCTCGGACTTTTCTGTGTATTAAAAGGTGCAGATGTCACATTAAAGAGTTTACAATACATTTTTAAGGTGAGCTCATTCAAGTGTATTATTGAAGAGCTATTTCCTATTTATGGATTCGTAAGCAGTCTTGCAGTTCAGAAATGTATAGTATACGTCAATCCCATAGTCCTAAACTTTTCCAAAATTTGCCTTATTGTATGTATACGATCTGAAGTGGACTTTCCAGATTTAAATCCTCACTGGTAGTTTCCAATCTCCTTTTCCACGTAAAATTGCAATATTTTGAATTGAATATTTGAAAAAAGTTAACATTTAACAAGGTAGTGCCATGATAATTTTCACATCAGAGACGATCTCCTTTCTTGCAGGTAGGACATGCATATCAGTCTTTCTTCCCCCTTGCTGGGAAAAGTCTCTTCTTTCCTTATTCATCCCGTTACCCTCTATATTCTATCAATAGGTTCTTTATCATCAACTTCAAACAATTCTGCTTTAACCTAATTTTGTCTCTACATTATGTCGATTTATTATCCATTAATATTTGTAATAGTATCGAATTGATACATGCTACCTCGGTTAACGACTGTATTGAATAACCATGTACACGTGATTAAAATATAACGTGTCTTGGTTCACGTCTAGATCGAACTATAATTCGAACAATTAATAAAGTGCTGAGTTTTTCGGCAATGTGCAGGAAAACGCCGAATAAATTAATAGAGCAGCCACGCTGCATAACTTTCAGGCTCGGATAATGCTCTCGAGATATCCAGTTGTTTACGTTTTTCGTTTTCTTTAAACTATTTCATATGCGTTATTTCTTAAATATCCTTGTCCATTCGCCATCAAAATTCAAATCAAATCATTAGAATATTAATCGTATCTATAAGCTACTATAGTGTTACTGAGAGAGAATAGTGAATTTAGAATAAAATAGCAAAGTAAAAAAATAATTTTTTTTCTTCAAGAAAATTTGTGTTTGAGTTCTTGATCACTTTTTGGACGGATAGTAGTCTTCTAAAAAAAGATAGAATTGATAGCTGTATTTAAGCAACGTAACACTGTATTTGCAGATTCCCATACAAAATGGAGATTGTTGAAAAAACAATGTTTTTATAAGAATATAGAGTAAGCAACTGGTAGGAACGATGAATAAAAGTTATAGCTTTGCAATGTCGCGAAACTTTTGATTTGCGAACAATTATATCTAATATATTGTACGATTCTCAAAATAGGACTTTAACACTGATAACTTATTTTGAGCAAACTATAACAATTATAAGTTGTCTATTTAATAAAAATTGTTTTATTAATCTTAAAATTGTTCCTGAATTATAAAACTATACACAGTATTTAAACAGCTTTTTTAAGTCTACAATTGAAAAGTAATTAACGTTAAGTTGGAAATTTATGAATGATAGTAAACAAAAATACAAAACGTCTGCTAAAAGTATTACTAATTAACAGACAAAATAACTATTTTATCACTTCATTTTTCTTTGAATTAGATACTTGTATCTAATTAGTAAAACATAGTTGATAGTCAAACTAGGAAGCAGCAGAAGTGTTCATGGGAAATATTGAATATTTAAAAATTGCTGATTCTTATGAGAAAATATTTTAACGTGTTAAGAGTTTTTTTTTCCGGATAAAATCGACGGTCTTGATTATAATGATTCACTCTTTATTTAGTCTGTATATAGTTTACTACTACTACTACACCAGCTCTTAAATATTGTTTATTTCACTATTTATGCCAACCCTGATTGGATCGAGAAGCCTCCAATTCTTTTTACACATTGACCAAATAAGCACCAGTCACTTAAATTTATAACGCAAAACTAAAAATCACCAAAATTGTCTAACTGGAAAATTTTAACAAACCTAATAAACAAAAATCCAACCCCAGAAATTACAGACCAATCAGTCTCCTACCAGTACTTGCAAAAGTCTTCAATAACTACTTTTACCACAAATAAAAAAAAGCAAACAACTCTCTCACTTTAACCAACAATTTGTGTTCCGAAACAACCACTCCTGTCCTCAACATCCTAACATGGTAACAGAATATATTAACACATCATTTGAAAACAAAACTATATGCCTAGCCACATTCCTGGATTCTGAAAAAGCATTCGAAAAGGTTCACCATCCCTCACTCCTCTTCAAATTGAAACCTCACACTTTCCAAAGCTTTTGTATCGTCCACCAGACTCAATTGTTCCGTAAAATAGTGCGGACCTTTGCTTTAAGTCTCTCTCTCTCCAGCCAATATTGTAGCTCCGGTTCTGATTAAAGGCAACTCAGAATGTTGTCCACTCCTTCTCCAAAGTTCTACCGATACCTGCTGACCAATTGATTATCAGCCTCCTGAATCATACTCATAATTTTCCTCCGAGTAACTTTCTCTGTTACAAAGTTTCGTCGAGTAAAATTTTTAACTGTCTTTACTTGATGAAATTCTGTGTGCGACTGACTATGTAAACCCCGTAGATCGGCAACGACAAAAGCCCGCCTGTACATGTTCTTACGTATTGTTATGTTTGTGCTCTCGCCGATAACAATTTATTTTAATTGTTTAATTATTAATTCTCTATTTGCCTTTAATTATTATTACAATATTTAATATAAAATGTACAAATATCACCACAGTAAAATCATTGGATTGTAAAATTTGCTGAATTAAAACAAAAAATAGTTCATTCTAGACTTCTCACATTTCCCATTGTTGACGTTAGTCTATTGTCGCCTCGACCGAGGAAACGGTCTAGCAACTATCTAGCTCCCTGCAGTATAGAAAGTAACAATTGAATAGGACCATGTTCTTCAAGATACGGCAATGTGCTCGTAATCAGTTGTGAAAGCGAATTTGCCAAAAAGAGTTTATAAGGTGTCGGTTCACAACGTTACCAAAACATCTCACGGCACTCCAAAATTTTTCTAGTAGGATAGTTAAGACAATGGATTTTAATGGATTACAGTGCGGGAATCATCCTCCCTTTAGTATTAATCTGAGATACGTTAAGTGGTTTTCCACACGAAATTAAATTGATAGAACGGTTCGAGAATTGCAGTGCGGTGTCTGCAGGGGGAAAAAAAATATCTCCTGGTTGTTGATTTAAATTATCCTTTCCGGCGTATCTTTACTTCGATGTGCGTCTTTCTATTTTTAATAAAACAAGATTTATATCATTCACTACCTAATAAAGTCCTATGAGAGTTAACGTCTCTGAATATCTAAAGTTAATTTCAACTTTTCCAGCTACACATGGATTTTCATTATAAATGTTGAGGCGAAACCGTTCGGCCAATACTGCCAGTATGAAATAGGCTGAATCATGGTTTCTCTTGACCTGCGCCACCCGCAAGGCCATCCTCAATTACGTAGCACTTGTGACGCAATATTTGCGTAGTGCGTAGTGCGTAGCCCAGATTCTCGCAGGCTAGGGTGTTTGTAAACACACCGAACTTTTACTTCGGTTGGGATCATTATTTGGCAGCTTGTTTATACTATTGAGGAAATAAATTCATACATGCTTACATGTAAATAGAGTGGCATGATTTTATAATAATTTATGAACTTATTAATTTGAAAAAAATGAAAAAAAATTGTCCGGTGGAAAATAATGAATAAGAAAGTTAGCCTATTCAGACAAAAAAGTGAAAAGTTTTGAAACTAGAATTTTGTCAACTGACAAGTGCAGTTTTGTCGCACTCGGCTCATCATCACGCCTGACGAAAGGAACAAGGATCCCAGAAACGTTGTGGCATTTATATTATCACTTTTTTTGTCTGTATTTGGTTATCTTTCTTATTAGTAATTTTCAATTAGACGTAAATTTTTCATTTTAATATTTGACGTCTATCCGTATCATTTGCGTTTTCTACTTCTTTAACGCATATATATTGTCTTTTCTAAATTTTCTTTTGCTCACTTTCGGCTTTAATATTTATTCTAGTGTTAAAACATGGTTGAAACTTTCGAACAAATTAGTTATTGCGAGGATCCAGTGTGAATTTTTATGTAATTTGTAAAAAAATGTGTTTTGCCAGCTCATTTACAACATTTAAATATTAAATTTAACAGTGTTTCTTTCTTTAATTCGAAACTTTCATATAAATACAATAACAATATTAAATTTTTACTGTTATGTACTTTAAATTTATAAATCCAAGACATACATTCACACATTTGTTCCTTAACTAAACAATTTGTTTTAATAAGAATTTACAAGTAGAATGGTGCCTGCCAGCACTTGCCATGAATTTTTCTTTCGCCAATCCTCCCGTTTAATCAGATATCATTTTCGCCTAAGTAGCTAGAAATTAAGACGTTTGATTTCCTATTTAACAAAACGTTTCTCAATTACTCCACACACAACAATTACAAAGACAATTGGTTCAAAAATCTCGGTAACCACACTATTCCTAACTACACTATTGACGTATCTCTAGGAAACAAATTTAGTTTACCTACCACATCCATCACAAAATCTCAATCCATTCCTCTCATGATACATAAAAAGTAATGTATCTTTATTCCAAGCACAATAACACAATTAAATCAGCAATCAAACTTTACTTGTAAACTCGAAGAAACAAACCACAAAACACCTTCCTCTTTTTCATAGCAATCTCATAAAAAAAAAACCTCCATACAACCAAACAATTCTTGAAGTTTCGTCGAAACATTATTTTTACACATGCTATTAGTTCTTGACCGTAATGAATACACACACTGTTAACCAACTTCTTTTGACTTTTGAGTGTTGTCAACTGATTAATGCAAGAAGAGCCCGGGGTCTTCAGTTCTTTCTACACCGGAAAAAGGCTTCCATAAACGTTGTATAATATTTATATTAACACTTCTTTTGTCTGTATTTCGCTTTCTTATTGATTTTCAATTTTATTTTATTAATTTCGTATCAAAAACTGCTTTTTTTCGTAGCGTACGAAATTGGTCATCATAATGCTTGATATCTTCCCGGTACAAATCCATACTTGACGAGACCATTCGTATAAAAATTTTGAAACATACAATAGTCAATTCTGAAGTCCTAGTGGAAACCTCCCGTATACTGATTAATCTGTGCTTTCCAACGGAGCGGTAGGATTCGCCAAATATAATTTAATTTTGTTGCGCTCTTCACATTGTAATTGAGAAATTTGTGCTTGTCCTGATTCAACAGCTTGTCCGTATTCACTTCAGTAATCACATTGGAATCTAGTTGATAGTTGTCTCATTTGCGGTCAGTATCATTTATAGTCGCTGCAAAATGCGGCCACACTAAATTATATGGGTTCATCTAAAATTCATGCAAAGTCCAGTCTCCGGCATAAGAAGGATGTTGTCACTGGAGTTTCCCTTACACCTCTGCAGAAGTTGTTTTCTGTTTTGAAACTGATCACTTTATGGATGACAGTGCGTGTAGCCACTGCATTAGTCGGTGTATTTACTCTTTATTATTTAGATATGAAAATTAGTGAGACGACAAAATGAAAATTTTGTGTCATGTACAATGTATATTCATGAAGATTGGATGTCTGGAAAGCAGTGTTGCAAGCGAAATAACGAGCTCGAGATGATTTCCACGCACCGAATTCTCTGGTATTTAAGGACATTATTTACAAAATCGGGGGTGTTAAGCATTAGAACTTTCCGGCAAATAAAAATAGTTCATGGGTCCCAGGGAGCCAAACTAATCCGACGATGTGGTTATCAGTGAGGAATCTATGAAAATGACTGACGGGAGCTGTTTTTTTTTCTCGTTGATAATGGCGCGCCAGATATTCAATTAATTTTAGTTGTCACTAAAGGAAAATGTTGTTTGAAAACAAATGTCCTTTTCTGTGGAAGGGACTTTTAAAACTGCTGCAAACAATTTTCGCAATTATATACTGTCCATGTAGGTTTGTAGGAAGTTGAAACGAACGTTATTTTTTTAGAGTGACTGGCTACATGGTGGCATCTGTAATATTTATATAAAATATTGAAACCGAATTTAATAACGGTGAAACAATTTTGTCAGGGGTTGGTAAACCGAAGTACAGGGTCATATAAGTTTTTGAACCGACATTGAAGGGTTTGTCTTTCAGTACGTTACCGTCCTGAGATAATCTGTCAGATAACCCTTCTTAGGCAACTCGAAGGACTCCGCAATTCCTGTTATGATTTTTATATTTGATTATATTAGTTTCAAGTTATTTATTTACTCTCTGATATCATACTCGCAGATATTCACATTAATCACAGAGACGAAGGCGCCTGCGAAGGCTATTCTCTTGCAGGATGAACTTGCGAGGGATGTTCTCTCTCAGGCAGTACATTTTCTCCTTTGGAGATGCCTTTTCCTCTCAGTTTTTGAACTAAGGTTCCCCAAAGCCAAGGCTCCTTGACCTGTTTTGAGAGGTGTATGTTCCGAGGTTACTGACCTTGGGCATACGGTAAGAGTTGTCCGCTGTTCCCACTGGAACAGTCGGCCAACTGCCTCATAAACTGCTGGAGGCACGGATAAGGGAATGCTGCGTCCCCACAGCAAACTCCTCTCACTCCATCGGAAGGGCGTGGGACTAGTACCAAATGCCCGACCTACCTGATGCAAGTTTTCTAGGGTTTATCCTGCATTATTTTTTGGCGAATGCCGGGTAAGAATGCCCTAGTTAACCCTTGACTACCTTCCTCTACCCTTCCGCATACCCGCTTTCAAATCCCTTCCTGTGCTATTATGTGGATTACCCATCGTGTAACTTGTTAACCTAAATAAAAAATACTTACAGATGGTCTGTACACTACACCTCTCCCTTGTAATGTAATAGGAAGGCATTTGATGCGGAAGAGAGAGCAAGGGTAGCCAAGGATTTACTAGAGCGGCCAGTCTATAGTTTAAGGATCCTATCCGGCATTTGCTTAAGTGTTTAAAGACAAAAATCCTATAAAACCTGCATCATGTAGGTCGGGCTCTTAGTACTTGTTCCACGGGAATGGCACAACATTCCCTTTTCCATGTCTTTATCAGCTTAGGACGCAAATGGTAGTGTTTCAATAGTATCAGCGGACAACTCTTACCGTATGCCCAAGGTTTGCGACCCCGGAATAGATACAGTACCTTTTAAAACTTATCAAGGTGCCTCTGCTTGGATGGCCCCACGTAACTTCGATTCGTACTGCGGGAGGTACCCGAATGGAGTCCTGTGACTGCAAACTGTGATCGCCACTAAATGAGGTATTTTCTTTGGTCAGTGTGCGCGGATGTTATTTTATTTTCACTCAATGCGTTTGAAAATTTCTGTGGACGTCGAAATGATAAATATGTTAAAGACAATGAAGAAGTTAAACAGTGTCCGGAAGGAATTAAATCTAGGAAGAATTAGAAGAAAGAAGTAATTTATTGATGTAGATAAGAAAATTCTCAGAAACACAAGGACAATGTGATTTTTTGAGGACATTTTCTTATACACTGAAATTGGACTAAATAAGAAATAGGCCAAGTACACTACTATCGAATTAATATTTAATAACTATGCGATTTTAAGATCTGCATAACCACTTCGCTATTCGGTGTGCATTTGTTTTCAGCACAAATTGCGCTACACGTGTAGTTTTCTCATATTGTTAACCAGCTAAGATTTGTATGGTTTGTAATGTTCCTATTTGAAAATTCCTTACCCTACATGTTCTGCCTCTCAGACTACTACTTATCCCAACAAACAAGTTTTATTTCAAATTCAGCTTACAACTGCACATTCTTTCACACTGCAGTGGCGCATCAACTAATCTATAAACACGTTATTTCCCTCTACATTTGTCGTTCAGAACATCGCGTGGGTAATCAGTGGCACTACAAATATGCATAGTTAATTTTAGTTGAAACTTAAACGTCTTTAATATTATGTTAAGAGTAACGACCAATGAAATAAAACAATTGAAAAAAGTTATAGCACATGTTTCGGACACTCGACTGGCACGTAAACGTTTAACAAACCAAATAATAGGAAAAAATAAATAGTGTCACAAGGCTAGAGAGAACGAGTATTCTGAAAATTTCATGGAAATGATATACTGAAGTGAATATTGCTTATATTAACAGAATTATGTTATTTGTAGGTAGATGTTTCTCACATATTAGTTACAGTTAGAAATATATTCAAATTTTTCTCCGTATCCTTAAAATGTTCGTGTGACTGTAAAGACTAGGAAAAAGTTAAAAAAACCACAAAAAACTTTGCTATTCTGATCCTAATAAAATTTGAACTAATTAAATAAGACGGAATAGGAGAAAAGTGAAAGTCCATTCTGAATTTCTATCAACTACTGTTGACATAAGTTTCCCAGAGTTTCTGATTAGTTATCTATCCTTATCCTGTTCAACTACTCCGCCTTTTTTTTGCAGCTATGACACGTACTGTTCACTACCACATAAAACTTCAATACAAACTCGCGCTGTTTTCGTGTTGCGAGGCCTTGATCTAATTCGGACTAACCGTGAAGAAGTACGAGACTCCAGGTTTCCATATCTTCCAATTATTCAATGCACAATCGGTGATATACCTTATTACTATATATATATATATATATATATATATTGTAATAATATGAGGCATTATATTATTGGAGACGGCGCACGTGTCGTGGAGAGACGTGCGAGAAAGGGCGACTCGGGTGGCCCTGAGAAATTGCTGCAGCTGCAATGAGAGACAGGGGATGATGAGGGTCCAGAAGCCCATTGATTTGGGAAACGGCGAGTCGAATTGTTTACGCAGATGGTCACAAAGGGGCCATGTTAGAGCAGGCTACTGTCTCTAACGAATGACCTGAAAAGGACGTTGGACAAAAGAGAGGAAGCCGTAAGTTAAGTAGACGGAGTGTGACAATGCGAATTGTCACAGTTCGAAAGGCGGCCGAAACGAAAATTTAGACGAATGGGTATCTGTCACTGCGCCGTGGCGACGCAAGTGAAACACAAGGGAGGAAGATGATATAAATAGAAGAGTCGCCTATTGTAAGAGCAGGAGTTGTGGTATAGCAAGCAGCAGAGTTGGTTGGTGTTAGCGTGAGAGGAAAGACGGAGCGAGCAGCAAAGACAGTGGTTGCTTAGCACGGGAGAGAGACATTTGTGTTTTAGCAAGGGAGAGAAGAAGGAGCAAGCAGCAAAGAGTGGAACAGTGGTTATTTAGAGTCAGTGAAGTGAATATCAGGACCTATAAAGTGAATGTCTAAGGAACGAGTCAAGGTGGACCTAGGAAACTGTAAGTTAGAATATACCATATTAAATAATGTAAACGTCGTTAAAGGATAGTAGTCAGATTTCGTTCCCTTCTTCGATAATAAAATTTAGAGGCAAACTATAGGTTAAGTTTATTGTGTTTGATTTGAAAACGTAAATGTTGTTTTTTTTTTTTTTGATGGTTTGGATTCTGTTCTTAGTCAAACCCAGTAAAGACCCAGGAGAGCAAGGGTTCTCATATTTTAATGTTAAAGTTGTAAATTCATTGGTAAATTCTTTTCGTATTTAATAAATTTATTTGTTGTTCAAAAAAAATTTATTCTTTTTTTATTTCGACCCATTTATATGTTTATTACAATTTGGCTACCATGACGGTGGACGGAGATTGGAGTAATAGTTGGTTATTACATTTTGGCGCCCAACGTGGGGCACGATTTTTGATAATAGGGCAGAATCATAATTAAAGAACGGAATCTGACTAACCGCGGTATTGGTGCAAGAAAGTATTTTATTTTGGATAGGATGTGCATGCAAATTGTTTTGGAAATGAATTGTACGCGTGTGAAAGTTAGAGAGAAAAAAAATGATTAAATGGGCATTTAAAGTTAAAGATGATAGCTTAAATTTGGTTTAGTTCTTTTTGAGTGTTAATTAGATTAAATTTCATTTAAAAAAATGGGTTCTAGAGTTAATAATTCCCAGAGAAAAATGGGAGGAAATAGTGGAAGTATGATATTAGAATACTTAAAGAAAAATTTTGCAGATATCAATAAAAATATAGCTGAAAATAATAAAAAGGTAGCAAATATCAATAAAAATATAGCTGAAAATAATAAAAATGTAGCAAATATCAATAACAATATAGCAGATTTGAGGGCAGAAGGGGATAAAAATTGGGCAGATATAAAGAAAGATGTAGCAGATTTGGGTAATAGTATGGATAAAAATTGGGCAGATATAAAGAAAGATGTAGCTGATTTGGGTAAGAGTATTAGAGAGGACAGCGCAGAGATAAAATCTGATTGTGTAGAAAAAGTAAACAACCAAAATGTAAACATGGAAATTGAAACAGGTGAAGTAGCAAATAAAGTGGGGTTATTGGAGGTTAAGTGTAATGAAAATGTAAATGAGATAGAAGTGATAGCTAATGAAAATGTTGAAGAGAATTTAGTTTTCATGGGGCATAAGGCTGATGTTAAAGGAGAGAATAATGGGTTAAATATTGAAGGTGTTGATGAGCAGGGAGAAGAAATAGTGGGAGAAAGAGGTGAGATAGGGGCAGATGTTAATGAAATAGAAAATTATGAAAGAATAGAAGAATTACAGGGAGGTGTTGTGAATCAAATTATTAAAGAAAGGTTTGTTTACAAAGATGAAGGGGGAACAGCTGATGGGAGCATTGCAGTGAAAACATTGAGGAACATCGAAATAAAATTGATGACGATAAAGCAGATGGGATTTAGGAATTTAAAACAAGTTGTGGGGAGTATTGAATGTTATTTAAACATAGAATTTGGAAACAAGATTGTAACATTGGTGAATGGAGGGGAGAAGGAAGTAAATAATAACCATCGGGTTAGATGCAAATATGGAACAGGTAGAGAATATTGGCAGAATGCAGGTCAAAGCGTTTTTGGGTTCCGAGATACTGGATAGATGTAAAAAATTTAATAATTAGGAGAATTAACGCTCTTTGTTAATTACACGCGTGGCATTCGTGATTACTCCTGCTAACAGAAGTATTTTCTTATTTTTCAATATTCTGTTTTTCTTCAATCTTATACCTGAAGGGATAGTAGTGTGTAAATTTAAATGACGGAACATAGGTTATTGTTCATGAAAAGGGGCGTGGCATGTTAAACTGTCACATGAGGAAATTTAATTGTGTTGGAAGTGACTTGGAGATGTTTAGTATGTAAATGGAGAAGAAGGGTTAGGAGTAAGATAAGATAGGGTAATTTTGAGAGATGTAAATTTAAATGAGGGAATATAGGTTATTGTGCAGTAAAAGGGGCGTGGCATGTTTTAGCTGTCACATGAGTAAATTTAATTTTGTGGGAAGTGAATTGGAGATGTTTAGGGTGTAAATGGAGGAGAAGGGTTAGGAGTAAGCTAAAATAGAGTGACAAGGTATTGTGCAGGAAAAGGGGCGTGGCATGTTTAAGCTGTCACGTGAGAGAATTTAATTTTGTTGGAAGTGAATTGGAGATGTTTAGGGTGTAAATGGAGGAGAAGGTTTAGGAATAAGATAAAATAGGGCAAGACAATTTTGGGAAATGTAACTTTAACTGAGGAAACATAGGTTATTCTGCAGAAAAGGGGGCGTGGCAAGTTTAAGCTATTTCTTCTTGTTCTTCCTGAATAAATATTGAGGAATTCTAACCAGAGAGGGTATGAGGAAAACATTCGAAGGTTTTAAAAGGGAAACCATTGTAACATGGATGGCTTGTTTCTGTTTGTTTGATTGAAATACAGGGGGTTTAAAATATTCGTTTTGTGATCGGGGATTACTGATAAGTGTTCTGCGGATAGGCGAGCAGCATTCGGGACCGAAAATGTTTCTATATTTTCTTTTTCTTGCTGTTTTCGTGGTAGTTGCTGCAATGTTTGTTGATAAAAAGGTTTGATGAGGGAGTGGAGAGATAGGAGGATAGGTGGAATGAAAATGTATGTGGTTTTATTGAAAAAGTTTAAAGTTTGGTGGGGCATAAAGTTGAAGTTGAAGAAGGGGAGAGTAAAGGTTATAGTGGAGAAAAGGGGTGTGGCATGTTGAAGCTGTCACGTGAATAATGGTAATGAAGTAGATGTTGTGGGTAAAGGTTATAGTGGAGAAAAGGGGTGTGGCATGTTGAAGCTGTCACGTGAAAGATGTTGAGTTAGTGTTGTAGTAGAGGTGGTACTGAGGAGATAGAAGGATTAAAGGGAGGAATTTCGAATCAATATAATATAGGAGGATTTGTTGACAAACATGAAGTAGGGACAGCCAACGGGAGTAGTATGGAGAGGGCATTAAGTAATGAAGGAATAAAGTTTAGGAAAGGGGTTAAGAGGTTTAAGCAAGGTAGTAAGAGTTTGGTTAGTTGCAAAATATGGAAGTTAGGAAAGTTTAACGTCGATAAATTTGAGAAGGAGGGAAGGAGAATACAAACAAGGAACATGTGATCGGATGGAAACAAACTGCTGGTTGGAAGCAAACATGAACAGCTGGAGAATTTCAGGAAGAAAATAGGTCAAGGCTTAATTGAGTTTAAAGACACAGGATAGATTCAAAGTTTAAATGATTCTTGATTGAAAAATAGATTTAAAGGCTATAAAGTTAGTTAATACTTTAAGAGAATAATAACAATAATAATAATAAAATAAGTCAATGAATGATAAGAGATATTCTTAAAGATAAGATAAATTTGATAAAACCTAAGAACTATAAATGATATGAAGGGTTGTAGATATTAAGTTAAAGGGTTGTATTTGATTTTGTGGCACCCACAAACATAGAAATATTGGTAATAGGGGGTATATAGATGTTAAAATTAGGATTAAGACCAAATATGCACATTTAATTAAAATCGTAAAACCTATTTAGAATCTGAATACAGTTTACGTAATGAGAAAATAATACATTGCACCAATATAACGGGAAATTTTGTAAATCTTTTAATGAACGGTGATTAGATATAAGTTTCTGAACGAAATCTGACAAAGTAGGGCAATTATTGTAAGAAATTTAGTTTTTCGAAGAGTAAAGTCTGGACATTCCTTTCTCAAACCAAATTTGGGGCGTAATGTAATAATATGAGGCATTATATTATTGGAGACGGCGCACGTGTCGTGGAGAGACGTGCGAGAAAGGGCGACTCGGGTGGCCCTGAGAAATTGCTGCAGCTGCAATGAGAGACAGGGGATGATGAGGGTCCAGAAGCCCATTGATTTGGGAAACGGCGAGTCGAATTGTTTACGCAGATGGTCACAAAGGGGCCATGTTAGAGCAGGCTACTGTCTCTAACGAATGACCTGAAAAGGACGTTGGACAAAAGAGAGGAAGCCGTAAGTTAAGTAGACGGAGTGTGACAATGCGAATTGTCACAGTTCGAAAGGCGGCCGAAACGAAAATTTAGACGAATGGGTATCTGTCACTGCGCCGTGGCGACGCAAGTGAAACACAAGGGAGGAAGATGATATAAATAGAAGAGTCGCCTATTGTAAGAGCAGGAGTTGTGGTATAGCAAGCAGCAGAGTTGGTTGGTGTTAGCGTGAGAGGAAAGACGGAGCGAGCAGCAAAGACAGTGGTTGCTTAGCACGGGAGAGAGACATTTGTGTTTTAGCAAGGGAGAGAAGAAGGAGCAAGCAGCAAAGAGTGGAACAGTGGTTATTTAGAGTCAGTGAAGTGAATATCAGGACCTATAAAGTGAATGTCTAAGGAACGAGTCAAGGTGGACCTAGGAAACTGTAAGTTAGAATATACCATATTAAATAATGTAAACGTCGTTAAAGGATAGTAGTCAGATTTCGTTCCCTTCTTCGATAATAAAATTTAGAGGCAAACTATAGGTTAAGTTTATTGTGTTTGATTTGAAAACGTAAATGTTGTTTTTTTTTTTTTTGATGGTTTGGATTCTGTTCTTAGTCAAACCCAGTAAAGACCCAGGAGAGCAAGGGTTCTCATATTTTAATGTTAAAGTTGTAAATTCATTGGTAAATTCTTTTCGTATTTAATAAATTTATTTGTTGTTCAAAAAAAATTTATTCTTTTTTTATTTCGACCCATTTATATGTTTATTACAATTTGGCTACCATGACGGTGGACGGAGATTGGAGTAATAGTTGGTTATTACAATATATATATATATATATATATATATATATAGTAATAATACAAATAAGGGTCCTTTAATAAATGAAAATAATAAATAAACAATATTTAATTTTGTAGCAATAACTCAAATAATTACAAATTTAAAATATTAGATCTCAGGGTCTTCACTGGGTTTGATAATGGACACATCAATTATCTTTAAAATCTTATTAACAAACAAATCACATTTCAAATAAAAGAAATTTACTTGACAATTAAACTAGAACGAAATTAAGAAGTAAAGAGATTAGAACGAATTAACAATTTAAACGGAGAACAAAATCTGACTTCTATCTTTCAATTACGTTTACATAATTAATTATTTTGTATTTTGTTACTCACATTTGTCAATCATTCCAGCATACCTTTAGTTTTCTAAATACAATATTGCGGGATTTTACGCTGATTCTAAGACTCACAGATTTTACACTGATTCTAGCCAAAATTTATAGGATGTCAGAAACTCGGATGATCCTCCCTTTTTGTAAAGGCCCATGAGAGAATGAGATCCTTTTTATAATTTTAAATTGTATAATTGCTACATTTTGATAAATAAATTGTTTGTTGTTTATAAATATTAATCTTTTATTTAGACACCCGTTTGATTATTACATGTTGGCTACAACAACGTGGGGCAATTTAAACGTAGCCGTTTAATTATTACTCCACATAATTGCAAACAAGATATATATATATGTATTGTTTGCAATTATGTGGAGTTTTTTGTTTTTGTATTTTTCGTGATTACCGCCCCTTATTTTACGTACAACTAAAACAATCGCACCATTATCGGGATCCAACATTCGTAACGGAATATAGACATTTGGTTTATAACATTACTATCCATTAAATAATTATCAAATTTTGGTTTGTTAAATACAAGTTTTTACCTCTATTTACAAATTGAATAGTACTAACTTCAGGCATATTGCCACGAAGAAAATGAATATACTAAATTTACAATTAATATTTATATTTCAATTGAATCATAAATTAATAAACCAGTAAAGTTGTCGGGAACATTACGTTGGAAGTTTATTCATTCATAAGTTCATAATTGTTTACATGAATTTATGCTGTCCTCATCCACATAACTTGTCTTGGACAGTTTTTCTTGTCTTTAAATTTAAATATGCGTAGCAAGCACATTGCCATTGAGGGAACATGTTTGTTTATACTGTGTTGTGTTATGTATTGTGCGAAAAAATAGGTTTTATTCTAGTGTCTGGAAGGGATTAGCTGGTGCTCGAATTTGAAGTACAGAGGCACACATTGTAACTACTTCGGATGCAAATGAACGAAGTAAAATATTGTTGCCTCTAGAGCGAGGGTGTTTCGTTTCTGGTATCTCGCGAGAGTTTATTAGACAAAAGAGAGAATAACTGTTCAGTTATATTTCTTTGTTTTTGTCTGCATTAAGGTTTATATTACAATACTTGGCGACAGCGTGTATTGTTTACTACTTCGGTGCCAGTATGGGTAGATATCGCATTTAATTAATTAATGCTCATCTGTAAATATTTTTTGCTCAAAATCACGCAGCATAGTAACATTTGGGCATTCGGCTAGATAGAAAGTTTAAACAGTGAAAAAGAACTCCTTCGAACAACGCAAGTCCTGCAACACCACTTTTATAGACATAGAAAAAGCCTTCGACAAAATTCATCACCCTTCACTTCTTTTAAAAATTAAAGATTACCTAAATCACACCCACTATAGAATACTCCTCAACTACCTCTCCAACAGAACCTTCTCCATCACAATAAATAACCACATCTCCCCATCACTGCAGGTGTCCCCCAAGGAAGCGTTGTTGCTCTCTTCCTATACAACATCTTCTCCCACAACATTCCACATCCGGCCACTAGCACAATCTTCTTCGCAGACGACATCGCCATCTCCTACCAAACCTTCTCTCTCACATCCAATATCAAACCTCTTCCATCAGCACTCACGTCCCTAGAGCATTGGTTCAAACAATGGCGAATCAGCATAAATTCCACCAAATCAGTGACGGTCCCATTCACACTCCAAAAATCCTCCTCCGCACATCCCCCTCTATCTAAACAACGCCGAAATACCCACAAAAACAGAAACCACCTACCTAGGACGCCTCTTCGATTCAAAGCTCTCTTGGAAACCCCATATTAAACACCTCCTTTTCAAAATCAACCTTAAATTCAGGACACTATATCCCCTCCTAAACAGAAAATCCCCACTCACCCTCGGCACAAAACGCCTAATATCTCTCCATAATTCAACCTACCTGGTCCTACGCCTTATCCATATGGGGAGCAACAGCCAGAACCCATTCAACCAAAATCCAAACAAAACATAATCCTTCGCACTCTCCGTGGTACCTCAGAAATTCTATAATCCACCACGACATTAACAAGTCAAATCCTTAATCAGCAAATCCGTAGCCTCATTAATCAAAAGCACCGTCAATCATCCTAACACCACGATCCAGCAATTCCATAGCAACCCTCCCCAAACACTTCCCTCACGTGGTCTCAAAAGAAAACGCCCTATCGACCTCATCCTTACCCCAGAACACTGGCACCTCCTAATCCACCCCATCATCACACCCACAGATGCCACCTACCCATTCCATCCAACCCATCAAATTCAACTATCACCAGTGAACCCTCACAGCCCAAAAATGTAAGCCCCTCAGACACACAAATTAAGATACTACAATAAAATAAATTTAAAATTTAGGTTAATTGCTGGATTAACAGAATTACCATGCTACCATGTAAATTGTGTACATATTTAATATTTGTATATATTATAACTATATTTAACCAACAAATAAATAAATTAAAAACAGCGATGTTTGGGTTCACGCTGTAGTGTTTAGTTACGTTAACCTCCAATTACTTGACCCCAATAACATCTCCGTAGTTTTTTGGCGGTTGTGAAGCGGGACTTCTGACAAAAGAATGGAAAATTCCCGCCACATTTACATCACCAATTCAATTTGTATTGAGCGGTGGACCAAAGTTTGATTTGTCATTAAAATATAATAATTCTGTGTTGAAAGTGTACTAATTACAGAAATGGACAAAACGAAGTGTTCGTATAAATACCACACAATTCTTGTTGCTTTCGTCAGGTAATTAATTACGCGAGAGCCGTGAGTCTGACAGAACCGCACAAACCAGGTCATAGTCGTTCTTCTTTTTACTGTTTAATTTAATTATGATATAGTCTCTGTCGTACTCGTTCGTGCAGTTGTCAAGTTCAATTTTAGAATTTAAAGTATTATCAAGAGTATTAAAGTTTAAAAATAAATTTAATTGAAGACGATATAATGTGTGTCCCGTATGTGCTCCTAAGGCATTCATCCGATTGTGATGAAACTTTGGTGAGTATTTGTGCGCAATCCTGCGAAGGTTTCTGTCGGCCTTTCAAAGCGTTAGGCAACTCCCAGCGGTGAACGGATATGAGATTTAAAAACTTGCTAAATCTGCCGATTTTAACGTTGAATAATTAGTTTTATGGGTCGGTGTGATTATGATTTATTATTAATTATGATATGTGTGTAATTTCAACCCCCCTTACAGCACTACTAAGATGGATGGGCATTATATTAAAATAACGCGAAACAACCTATATTGCTGCCAAATCCAGAGTTATAGAAGTCAATGAGTTTATTTCTGACATTCACTATGTCTGTAGTTCAGCCCCTCCGTGTGGGGTACGGGAAGAAGAGGATGAAATGCCGTTATATAAAAGTAATGAGTAAACAACTGAGACTCATTGAATGGGGGGTTATGGAAGTCAGTTTAATTTTGACATTTACCATATTGGTTAAGATGTAGTTCAGCCCCTTGGAGCGGGGCGGAAGGGGGTGAAACAAACTTGTGTATACAAACTTGTGTAGAAATGCATAGACCAATTTCTACCAAACTTTTATAAACATGTTACTTATGTTCTAGGAACAAACACTATGAGGCTAAGACAAGCGTATCACCTCTAGGGGCGAGGGTGGAGGGGGTAATTCTGAAACGTTCCTAAACTACCATTATTAGCGTCGAATAAAAGGTTTTCGGGGTCGCTTAATTTGATAGTGAATTTATAAGTGTTTTATTACAACCTGACAAGGCAACGGTCGGAAGCGCCCTTACCGCACGGGTGGTGGTGTAAGTGTTTTACATAAAATTAACGCATGAAAGACCGAGATTGGTGTCGATTCCAGGGTTATAGGAGTCGCTGAGTTTAATTCTCGCATTAACCATGGTGGTTGATAAAATTTTATGTTCTTCGTCGTGGAAGTTGTTGTGAAAAAGTTACCCAGTTTAGTTTTCATCCTCTTTCCTGGTGTATTTTTGATTTTGTTAGCGTACCAGCTATATTCTAGTCTCTGTGTAGTTAAAGGTTTTTTTTACTCCTTTAAGGTACCGGGAGTATTTTTAGACTTTTATTAAGTTAGCTACTACTTTTACTTTAAATTTGGCGTGATTTTTAGACACTTCTATTTTATGTGTTAGGAGAATTCTCAAATACCGTCAGTCATCATCCTGGTTTATTTGAGGTTAGATGCCGCGGGGCTCGAAACACGTTGGTTAAATGAAATGTTTAACAAGAGGTTAATGTCGAATCAATTCCTTCTCCGGGCTAATTTAAGTAAATACCCAGGAAACGCCGAGCACGCGGTTAGTATGTTATAAAGTAAATATTTAAAAAAGAATCTTTGTACTTAAATTTGGGATGTGTGTGTGTGGGGGGGGGGGGGTGTATCTCGTCAAGCACCTCCCAAATGCGAATATAGCTCCCAGCGTTGTCGACCCCTGCTCTAGAGGGAGAAGCGGTATTAGTACTTCAGTAGTTCCGGATGAGAGTCTATGTAGACTGATTCATGCGATGTGCGGCAGAGCCATGGGCGGACAACTTTCCCCTCGGCCCAGTACCTATCCTGACCGCTGAGGGAGCAGGTATATTTATTGAACATTACTTACAATTCGTGTAGTGAACATAAATTTCTGAGATGCGATTTGCTCACACATTGCAGGCGAAAATTCTGTTACAGCTGTTGAGAGTATTGTTAAGTTTAAAGAAACAATTGAAATAAAATTGTTTTATATATAAATGGATTAGAACAATAGGGAATCATAAATTCTGTTTAAATTATTAGTATCATTTGTTTGCGTTAATGTGTAATTTCAAAATATGTGTTTCTAAAAATTCCGACAAAGCAAGATTTTATAAACATGAACATTTCTAATACAATTAATTATATAATATTAATTGCGTAAAATGTAATGTTCGGTCCAATGATTCTGCCATTAACGTAAACGAATGATACTAATAATTTAAATAGAATTTATGATTCCCCATTGTTCTAATCCATTCAATGTATTTAAAATAATTTTATTTCCATTGCTTCTTTAAACTTAACAATACTCTCAACAGCTGTAAACATAACAATTTTCGCCTGCAATTTGTGGGCAAATCGCATCTAAGAAATTTATGTCCACTGCATTTAATTGTAGGTAATATTCATTTAATTGCCTTTGAACATCTGAAGATATCCTAATAAATTAGGGAGGAAAGTTTGAGAATGTTTTTCTATTATAATGTTTAAAAATTATAACTAAAGAGGTTGATTTTATTTATTTATTTAAGGACGGCAGATAAATATAACTGTTTAAAGATTTGTATCTTATTGATAATTTCTAAGCATATTTATTAAACGAACCACTACCAATTGTAACAGTTTCCATATTATAGGGATATAAATTATAAATCAAGATAAATTTAAGATATATTATACAATACTTGTCTTATATTCACTTATCTTAAAACCAAGACTGATTCTTTAAGCTCAGCGGTCAGGATCGAGGAAATGACTGGGGGGATGAGGGGGGAGGTTGTCCGCTCATGTCACGGCCGCTCAAAATACGGCACCGATGTACACTCATTGCACAGGCTACCTTTCCTCAGAACTGAAAATCTGGAATGTACTAGCCGTTCTTAGAAGTGGATAAAAGAATCTCCTAGGAAATTCCATATCCTTATTTTAAAGTCTCCCACATATTTCGTAATTATATGCCGTATCACTCTTATCTCCGTGGAACTTGTTCCACTCACTCGAGCATGTTTCCCGTTCGTCTGGTTTGTCACTCAGCTTTCTTTGGTTTCGTTGTCAATCGCAATTCAGTCTTCACATTCTTACAACAATCGAGTGTCTGCTTCAGTACTTAATTTTACTTGTAATAACCGTTTGCTGTCATAACACATTATATTTTAAAAACCCAGCAAAGCAGTCGACGGTTCTGGTTTATTAGTGTTGAACGGTCCCGGCTTGTGAATTTTTGAAGCCATGTGCCACGAGCAACCATTTTTTACGAGGATAACTGTAAAACAGTTATAAAACAGCAATAGTGATACTCTACTCCGACCCTTAATATACATTTCTATTTTCTATTTGTTTTTTAAAATCTAAATAATTTTCGCCAAATTGATCCGCATTTATAACACGATTTTTCCTTTGTTCATATTTTAATTAAGTTAATTTTTTTTAACAAGTCACGCAGGATTGTATGGAGGGTCGTGCGTTTGATTTTCGCACTAAATATTTTTTTTCTTTAAAATAGACTTCGATTCTGATTTTTTAAATACTATAAAAAATGAACGATTACTTATTTGTTTTGAAATATGAACTGCTTTAAAATAAGATTCTTAATTACTGAATGGTTGAAATTTATTTAGATTTAATTGGTTATTCAACCTGATGCGACTGCCTCTCTGTCATTGCACGGCTCAGTTTTGTTTTCTCCGTTACGTAGCACAAAAAAGAGGCAGTTTGTTGAGCTTTATGTGTAGTGCAGCGCAGGGGGTGGGGGGCGTGAAACTCGATACTACACATGTGTACTTGTCGTTCCAAACAGCCACTTCTAGCACTCGCAGTTAGCTGGATGCTTTATCGGGAGCGAGTGTGCCGAAAAGCAGTCAGTTTTAAAGTATTAGATATCGAAGCAGAAATTCGCACTGTTAAAACTAAATTATTATGATGATTCTTAAAATTAAAAAAAAATTAATTCTTCCTCAATTAATTTGTCCTGGAGCACATGCACCAGCCGCCACTGGCGTTAAATCGCGTAAATGAAGAAAACTGTTGATTGTGTACGTTGATTGCATACGTTTGAATGATTGGAAATGCTCGTCCCTATACTGTGTTAGAGTATGAGTATTTCATATTAATACACATTTCTCTTGCTATACTGTAACCTGATACTCATTGTACCTACAGACTTCTAGGCTTGTAAAATCAATAGTTGCGAAACTGTGCAACTGAAATAGTATGCAAGCCGTCATTGGCCGATATGTGAACTATACGGACGACTTTCTATTATACACTAAATGTTTTGAATAAGTTCACGTTTAACTAGTTTGACGTTCAACTTGTAAAATGTTTTTCAGTCAATTTTATGATTTTAAACATAGAAATATTTCTGAATTCTAATGGAATAGAACCACAACTTGTTACTAATTCAAATTGTCATAGATTTTATGTAATGCTTCTGGTTTAATATTTTAAGGATTTTTGTGAAGTATTTGGATTTGTTACAGATTTTTACTTTCTGAAAGGTAAAATATTAGCCCTACTGTGTACAGCGAATACGGAATATTCGATTTCTCCTTTAAACACGAGTGCATTTTTTGATGTGAGAAGAAGATTAAAATGAGATCTTGTCACAAATGCAGCGGTGTTGATTTTACGATAAATAAAATTTGTATTTAAAAT
Organism: Zhengitettix transpicula; assembly: GCA_037074705.1. NCBI lineage: Eukaryota > Metazoa > Arthropoda > Insecta > Orthoptera > Tetrigidae > Zhengitettix > Zhengitettix transpicula. The sequence goes on along the minus strand of CM073591.1, from coordinate 198,274,055 downwards.
GTCGATATGGAAAGAATTTTAATTATAATTATGTGTTATAACTTCGTGATCTAATAAAGTTCTATAAAATTTATTCATTTAAATGTTCAGTGAAGCGTCGTTTTGCCTAAACAGATCTTGTTAGTAGTTAACAAGTTTCCGTCTTGTTTCGCGTAACTTATTTGGACAGGCCTTGAAGTTGTCTATTTTGACAGAGCATATTTATGGAGCTATTAGCGAAAATGTTCGTTTTTCGTCAGAGTACCTTACATAGCAGAGATTATTAGCACGTTATTTTTGTTTTTGAACAGTACCAATTTTGTGGGTTTAGCAACAACCGTCTTTCTTGAAAACAAATGTTTCGACAGTACTTGTAGTTAGCAAAGCTCTCATAGACCTGTTGATAGCTTCGAATGCTGAACTATATGCTGCTGAACATTTAAAAAACGGGCTCGTAATGGACTGTGCTAGTTTTTAGTAGAAGTTCGTAAAAATAACAATTTAAACTGTTTAAGCTCTGCTTCTCTTGCAAGCCGTTATATTTTTGAAACTGTCCTTCAGTGAATATATCGGGAGCCTTCGTTTAGCTCAAACTTTAAATATGACTAAAGTATTGGCCTAAATTACTAGTCTTTATTTCATCTGATCAATTTTTATAGGGGAACGATCTATAAACTGCAGCCAACTCATTGAACTTTGAACATTTCTTTCAAACGTCATGTTTATAATTGTTCTGTAGAACTGTTAATAAGCGATTATAGTTTTGAGTAGTCTGTTGGATATATCAATTACGTCGTATTGCCGATGTTTAACGTAAAATATAAAAAAAAACAAAGTGTATTTTATATATCAGACTTGTGCCAATGGTATTTCACATTTATGCGGAATTTGAATCCACACGATAGTTAGTTGTATGAGTTTCACTATTTGCGTTATCTCATAACGTAAACTTGTATTTATGTCACGCTTGCGCGGTCACTGACCCCCTCTTCCCCCCCTCCTATGTATCGGACTATACTTGCTTCAATATTGTCATGTGCCAAACTTAGTACCATAATGGAAACCAGCTCGATTACTCATTCTAAACCGTCAAGATTAATGTCTTTCGACGAATATTTCCCGTGTGACTCAACCGTTTTCCAAGTAGGCGTGCTGATATTCTATTAACTTAGTCGGTAGTTATTTTAGGCAACAGGAAAGTGGTTCCTATGCTGGGAAGTTTGTATTAGGTCGGTGCATAATTAACTTTTTTTTTTAAAACTGGCATTTTGTGTAATTTGTTTCGTAAAAATAATTGTCTATTTTCAGTTAGTGAAAATGCGCACCGAAAAATCATATCTGTATTCGCCATATTATGTATTCTACCACATCGGGAAAGATTTCGATGAATGTCAAATATCCAGCATTTACAAATCCACTAATACCCTTTCCTACTTGATTAAAAATCACAAGGACCCACTTGAAGTCTGCACCAAACATAGTGTTCTTTACAAAATCTCTTGCTCTAATTGTAATTCCTGCTGCATAGGGCAAACAAAACGTTCCCTTAATACACGTATCAAGGAAAATGTCTAACAACAAACATTTCATTCACAAACAATGAGTAGTATCCAAACATATAAACAATTCTCAACATATGATTGGCAAAGTGCTAAGATTTTGGACATTGACACCAGGTGCAATTCCAGACTCATTTCAGAGATGCTTCACTTTAAATCAAACGTCAAAGCTATTAATGTACAAACACACTATGAAACTCAATAATTGTTATGATGCCTTATTGTTACGCTAAACTTTCGGCTCTCCCATTGTTGTTGCGGTTTCGTCGCTTTTGAGTTTTGTCAACTGATCAGTGCAGTTGTGTCGCTCTAGGCTCTTCTTCACATCTGAGGGAAGGAACAAGGTTCCCATAAACGGTGTATGGTGTTTATATTATCACTTTTTTGTCTGAATTGGCTAACTTTCTTATTCACAAATTGTTGATCTCTACAATATATGTAATCCACGTCTGCAGTTTTTTTTATAGTGTGTTCCCATATACATGAATATGCATCCGAGATCCTCTAAAATCGAAATACGGTGCAATTATTCCACATAAGACCTGACTGAACTTAAAGCTAACCTAGTATAACTAATGGATTAGTGTATAATTATTGTATTTATATATATATATATATATATATATATATATATATATATATAATTCACGAAGAGTCTGTTATATTTTTAATCGATTGGAAAAAGTGATAAAAAATTTTAAGCAAAAGCGTAAATTATATTATAATGTATTAATTTGTCTTTTTCCACAACGAATTTTGAGTCTCTTTCACACACACAGATGTAAAATTCGTATAATTTCGACTGCCGTGAAGTTGCTAAAAGTTATATACAATACATACATCAAACATAGAATAATACTATTTCGATATATTGTAATAAGTGAGTTTTACATTTATACAATTTGTCGTGTCGTGGGAATGTTGGAGGTAACATTTGCACACGGCCGGTTTTTGGGACCCAGTTACGTCAACAGGAAGTGGGTTTTGCGAGGGACGCCTGGTCAGGTCATTTTCTGACCATAGGGGTGAATGTGCTCAGACAAAGGTGACCGTGGCTGGTCACAGCTGTGGCGGATATATATTCCTCCCTTTCCCTGAATCGAGTGAAGTTACTGCGAATTGAGAGTTGTGGGTCCAATGACCGGCTGTGTTTGTAAAAGAACATATTGAATCAGATAACTTTGGCCAAAAGAGTAAATTTACAAAGAATTGTTAGATGTAAGTTTATCAATAAGAGTGGCAACATTTAGCGATTGAGGAGTCGTGCCGAGTGTTTGTAGTAACCCTAATTTGTTTATTAAACTGAATTTTATGTTCATATTTTGTTTTATTCAGAGAATCCTTTCTTTACGGAATTGATCAAAGCCAGGACCCCTGAGATACAGTTATTGAGAGTCTCATGCTCGACTCAAGTACTCACGAGTCCTGGCAAATCGTTTATCGGCTCCCTGGTGTGGATCGCGCGGATCGCGAACATTAATTAATGAGACGATTGTCGTTTACATAATTTAAAATAAAACTTTCTGCACATGCAGTGGCGCCCGGGTCGGCATTAGTCCATTATAAGGATCCGAGGGAGCGGGTAGGCGATTACAATATCACATCAACCAGTCTACCGATGCGTTCGTTATTTCGGGTTAATAGGTTTTCACAATATAGTTTAAAAGTAAAACTTAATTTCGTACGCTTTATCCATTATGATTTATGAAAATGTAATCTGGTATGACTAACAATAACGCAAGTTTACTACCAAAGTTCTGACACCCTTAAATTAGAACTTTACTTGGGGCTTTTGTCCGTTTCATAGGTTAATGATTGTGCAGTGGTTAAACATGTCGGATATATCAGGATATTCATGTAATAATGACGTAGTAAATCATACAATTCGGGTTTCCTTTCAAACAATTTTTTTTTCAGAATTAAACTGTTCATTGTTTCATTTTGAATTTACAGTAAATCGAATAATTAATAGATCAAATAGCCGATTACGAACAAAAATAAAGTGATGTAAATACCACACCTTTTTAAGTCGAAGAATTCCTACCGACAGTTACCAATCGACTAACTTGAAATCTTATTAACATTTTAATTCGTCATTATGTACTATGTCCAATAATCGTCTAGTGAATAAAACATGGCCTAAATCCAAAGAGAATTATTATACACTACTCTGTGTTTTGTTTAGTCCAGTAAGAAGTGGACACGAAGCCACAGTTATTGTGTGTTTTTAAAATAAATCTTTGAGACAACAGTCAAGGTCATTTTTAGGTTGCAAGTTATCGTACACACTTAAAATTGAGAACAGATAAGGTTAACTTTGCTGTTGCGATACGTTCGATCACTTCTGGTGCTATTTTTAATTTTTGCAGAATGTTTACGCCAAAGTTTCAATTGAATGGTGCTAAAGTAAGTCACTGCTGGTTTCTACGAAATTCATCAGTTCGTAGTTCTACAAATAATAGTGCCTTTGTCAGTTACGTAACTTTCTTCTACTGTGTACATTGTAACAGTTAAGTTGCTTGGGAACAAAAATATTACAAAGAATTGATACAGCAAAGAATTCATCGAAAGTAAATATTGTAAAAGACCGATTTATTGAAAGATTATTTCAAACCAATTAGAATTTCGGGTAAGCCTCTGAAATTTTTTGTGCCGATTATCTATTGAGGAGGAAACAAAGATAGTATAAAATCGTTTGTATTGATGTGCAAGAGAAAATGTTTAATATTTAACGAACGAATAACTAAAGAAACCAGTTTTGAATCGCCAATGGAATAAGTGTACGGAAATATAGTGGTTCTTAAATTACGTTGCCCAGAAATTCCACGAATTGCGAAATAAGTAGAAGGTATATAGGACCTATAAATCAAATTGATTAAACATACGAAAAATCTGAATAGGAGGGCTTTAATGGCCATTTATAGGTCTTCGTTTTGGCTGATATATTTTTTTTATCAACAACTGTGTGCCTGCCATTAAAACGAGTCCTTTAAGACTAACCATTAATTTACTTCTTAAACTATATACTTAACGACAAGAGTCTGTCTAATGTTGTGTTCTAGATTTTTATGGTTATTTGTACACTTTACTCACGCTTTATGGTGTGCATCTTGGCTGATTTGACATTTCTTTTCTTCCAAAATTTGTTTAAACACACATTGAACTCATTTGTGAACATAAATTATGATTTCTAAAATATGTACGGTAATTTCTATGTAGTATTATGCCAATTCTCGATTTTGACGGTGCCAGGGTCACGTATTCCACACTGGAGTATATTAAGGTGGACCTAAGAAATCTAAATTCGAATTTCTTGGACGAGATCCCCAAAAGAATTTTTTTGCTATTTCGGGGGCTTTTAAATTTAAAAAGTTCATTCCAGATATGTTTTCCTCAGCTTTGTAGAGCATTTTCCAGGTTCCAATTTTCAAACCTTTAAAATAAAATATAAAAAATTATAAAATTTGTTATATCTAGTGGAAAATTTTATTTGAAAGTTGAAAATTGTTTGGGAAAAGGAATAATGAGAAATGTAATATAAAAAATATGCATTGAATTACTTTCTAATTAGGTAAATAAATGGCCAAATAATAAACAAGTGTTGGACTAAATTCCACACAACATTTCTGTAATTTTTGTTGCTATAACCTAGCTTTGTTACTGAACTCCTCACCTGTCGTGCATTTTTGTCAGTTATTTGACCATTTATCTAATTGGTATACTTTTAACAAAACTTTTGTAACGGATGTTTGATCTGTAAGCTTGAAAAATATACTCTCTCATTTAAATTTTTCAATAATAATGTTGTTTGTTTGAATAGCAAACTAGTTCCACTTCGGTTCTAATTATTGTGTATGTCATGTTCAAGGCCATTGGACGAGAAGTCTTGTTCGCTGATCTCGTTAAAAATCCTTGAAACAGTTTCCATGCTGAAAGCGGTTTACTACGAATAACTTCGTATTTCTGTTCACGACAATACTCCCCTGAACTTCGATTCATTATTTCCTTTTAGTTTTTTTATAGGCTCTTGTCGGCTCTTCCTTGCCAATTTCATTGACAATTTAAGTCGTTTACCGTTGCAGGACTAGAGGACCTCGTCAGCATGTCATTTGGAATTGAGGTTCCTTCTTGTTTTATCATACTTTTATGAGGAAATGAAGGTCACTGACGTTTCTAACCAAATTATTTGTATTTTGATTGGCTCGGAATTTTTTATTGTTTTGGAGAGGAAAACTGCACTTTTCAGGGGAAAAGTTTAATTGGGAATTTGATTAATTGGTTGTCTCGTATGTTATTGCGAAAGAGAGAAAAAATTAATTTGTTGTTGTAAAGAAGAGATTTTTTGCTATTGAACATAGGTTTTTATATATTTAAGCTTCGATTTCCAACTGAACTAGAATGCAATTGTGACACTATGATGGGAAATTGGAGAGTTGTAAGTCTTGGTATTTTTGTTTTAGGTTAAAAAAGATGATTTTCGGTAGGATGAGTGTATTTGATGAGAGTAGTAACGATATATTCTATTACTGGACGGATGACTGTTTTGAACGTATGTAGGAGAGATTTACGATGGCAGGCGCCAGTTCTGGAGCGTTAAAATTCGAAATTGTTGATTCTTTGGGTGGCACGTTTTCGGTGTAGACGCACACATGGGCATTTTTTTAAAAAATAAATTACCAAATGTACGTTTCGGAGCCGTTATAGAGTTATGAGCCCTCTTCCGCATTAATTGATTTTAAAAAATCATTTATTGGGAGGCCTTCCGAAATCCCAAGTCTCGTAATACTAAGCAAAACTACATGTGTACTTTTATTCTCCGGTGAATCAAATGTTATTAGTGTCGTCTAAAGAAACTGGCGGACAAATTGAACTAATTTTTTTGTCATCACGTCTTCCAGTTTGTCCATGGGTCTTGTCCAACACATTTGATCCCATTATTAAAAGTGGTAAGTTGGGTTTGTGTGTGTACTCTTCTGTGACTCAAAGAAGTAGAATTGATCAGTTTGTAGGTGTGCTTCGCCAGAGATGTACCTACACTAGCGTAACATCTGCGATGTTGAGTCTTGCATTGTCTCTTTCGTCTCTTCCAAGGATCCAAACTTAAACTTGAACACGTTTGTCTTCTTTCAAAACTTTCGCAGGATGCTGAAATTTTTCGGTATCGGAAGACTTCAGAATGACTGCCAGCGATTCTAAGTTCTGATTCAAAATTAATTAAAAATTGTAAGCATGGTGCTAATAAGAAGCTTATGAAAATGTGATATGTTTGCTCGATCTGTGTGACACTTTTCCACTCGTTGACTTCTATTTATCCGTGGCACCAAAACGAATATGTAATATTCGACGAATTTCGTCTATATATATTTTCTAAGTTTGTTTACATACTAAAAAAGACAAACTGGACGGCTTATTCCTTACGACCTGCCCTCAGTCTCAAAACTGCTTGTTTATACTTCACCCGGCCCCTAACTTTACTCAAAAATAATTTAAACTAACGTTTGCAAGCACAGGTCTTTTTCGTCATTTACTTCTAACGTGTTTCGTGGATGTCACAATCGGCCATAAATAGTGGAATGTAAATGAATTTTTTAAGTTAAAAATTTATATTATACGTGTAATTTTCGTAGTAATTAACAGAAATATAAATGCAAGACTCGTTGTAAAAGATTCGCTCATTTTGAAAGTTTGCCATTAAAAACAGCGGGAAGATGTTGTGTGCTTAAATTACATTTCACAATTGAGCTTGTTACACTAACCCATTTGTTCTAACTGGTGGCCACGATGTAGCACTTACATTTTTATATAATTAGTGTGTTTCAATTCATCTTTTTCCCAACATTACCATTAGAGGATTTAATTAAGACATCAGTTCGGGATACACGTAGGTAATTAAGGCGCAACTTGAAACTCTTCTTAATTTCCCACAACCAAGTATATCAAATTAACACTTCTCACGATTACAGAAACGAATATAAAAATTACGAACAACGATAAACGTAAGTATGGGAATACTAGGAGACTAGGGTGAGCAGTGTAAATGTACCCTCTCAATCAAATTGGTTAGAAGACTAGCTGTGCATTTATTCAGCTTCAGCAGTCCAGACGTAACCTTGGTAAATTTTATTAACCAAACTGTATAATCGAAAAATAAAAGTTTTTAAGAAAACAAAACAAAAAAAACCGACGAACTTGCACACACATAAGCGCAAGAAACAAATAAACTAGCTATACATCAGAGAACATTTCATAATCAATTGATAAATATATAATTTAACAAATTTTCGTTCTTAATTTAAGGTTCATCAGGTGTACATTTGGAAAATTAAAATATGTCTGATAATTATAATTCTTACAGAAAATAATTGTTGTGAGAATTGTTGACAGGGCATAGCGTTGCTGACATCATGCCTGCTATTAGATGTTTGTGCTGATTCAGGAAGAAGTGTAGACCGGAAACGTTTCGCGTGATTCCGAGACAACATCCTTTCTCCTTGTGGCCACACCTTAACGGGAAATAGTCGGATCTCTTCCATTCATGATCGCTTTCCTTTGTATAATGATTACTCATTTCCCTTTATTCAAACAGTATATCTGTCGTGGTGTCTGTATTGTAATTGTAGGGTATTTTGTAACGTATATTGTAATGTATCTTGGGCATTCGTAATTACAGTTTCTACACTATTGTATTTTCGTAGCTACAATAAAGTAATTACAAATTCGTATGAGAATTTACATAGTAACGAGATCAAAGTTTAATTGCACAAATATTGGTAAAGTGTTTTCTTTAGTTTTCCTTATAGCATTGTGATATTCAAAAGTTTAACGCTATGCATTCTTAGCAAGCGAAGAAATCAAAATTGCAAAGGGCTACCTGGCCTATGAATTAAACATTTTAATTGGTAAATCTGCATACTTTCTCCATTGTATTAAATGTCTTTAATTAATATGCACAAATATCGGCGCTTAACTTCGACGACCTGAAATGAAAGTTATGCAATTTATCAGGGTTATACCTGACGTAATTAAAGAGTAAGCAAGATAGCTAATTCAGACAACAAAGTGATAATATAAATACCACACAACGTTTCTGGGATCCTTGTTCCTTTCGTCAGGTGTGAAGAAAAGCCTAGAGTGACACAAGTGCACTTGTCAGTTGACAACACTCAAAAGCTACGAAAACGCAATGGGAGAGCCGAAGGTTTGGCAATAAGATTTTGTAAATCTCTTGCTCTAATTGTAATTCCTGCTACATAGAACAAACAAATTGTCCCCTTAATACACGTATCAAGAAACATTATGTGTAATATCAAACTTCCCATTGATAAACAAACTGTAGTATCCAAACATATAAACAATTCTAACCATATATTTGATTGGCAAATTCTAAGATTTTAGATATTGACACCAGGTACAATTCAGAGATGCTAATCGACAGTGACGACTATTAATGTACAAACACACACAATGAAACTCAATAACAGCTATGATCCCTTATTATTAAGTTAAGCTTCTGTTTTTCCATTGTCGTTGCTCCCGTTGTTTCGGTAACCCTTCGGCTCTCCTATTGTTGTTGCGTTTTCGTCGCTTTTGTTTTGTCTAATGTAGTTGTGTCGCTCTAGGCTCTTCTTCGCACCTGAGGAAAGGTACAAGGATCCCAGAAACGTTGCGTGGTATTTAACACTTTTTTTGTTTGAATTGGCTAACTTTCTTATTAATTATTTTCAATCAAACGTAATTTTTTCATTTTTACGTAATTAATATTCGATAAATTTATTTTATTTATTAACCTTTAGCCTTTTTTGTTTTTGTGTATTGAAGTTACAGGAGCTGTTAATTCACACTTCTCCGATTTCACCACATTTTCAGGTTATGCCGAGTTGGAATCCTGATATCAGTTGAGGGCTATTTCATTCTCGTCCAATGAGCAAAGACTCTACTGGCGCCAATTTCCCAGGTACTGACATAACAGTAATTCCGAATCTCGACTAGTCGGGCGAGTACGTAATCGACTTTGCATTCGTCCATCTACTAGAAAGTTAAACCAGATGATTTGTGGTGCCATCGTAAGTAAAAATTTTTAAGACCCATTGGTCGATTTTCCTTCAACAAATGCATCCGAATGTTTCTGAAGGTTTGTCAATAAAAAAAATACACTGGAATATTTCTTTCTTACCTGAGGTTAACAGGGGTTGTACCAACCTCAAATTTTCGCAATCTAATCGAAAAATAATCCAAATTTAAAATCAATTTTTTTATACATGTAAAATTTTTCTGTAGTTACTGCGTATTAAACAGCTTACATTAGTTTCAAACCTCTAATAAGAAGTTTTTCTATAATAATTTATTGTAAGTATGAGATTTCTCTTCTTGAAACTTGTTTGACGTGTCGTTCAGAGTTTACTAAAGTAACTAGACGCCAAAGGGTAATAATAAGACACCCGATACGTAATCTGAACTTGAGCTGTCGTGTTTTCACCGTACAAAGCAATTTTACCGTGATGTTCACATGCTATTTTGACGGAATTAACATTCCCAATAAAACGTGTTTTCATTCGAGCAATGCTTTTACTTATAACCGACCCGTTATTGGTATCAAGGACGCTGCACATGTATTGTTACGATGTGAATAGGAAATTTTAGCATATTCAACCTTTGGAACTTGAGATAAAACATCTTGGAACAGTAGCCTTGCTAAACCTTTGTAATGCTCTGCAGCCAAACGTGACGTAATCTTAGTCACGTACAGGGCGCTAAAGGTTGACTTTGCTAGTGCCCAAAATATTTAAATTCAATTAGGATCCCCTAAGTGCTACTTATGTCTTCATGTAGGTGCCATTGCGTATTTTCGATTTGGACCTCCGGATGTTCAGTTAAATTTTTCCGCGGTTCTTTCAACTTTAATATTATTCTCAGGTCGATACAACCCAAGTTTTCATAAATACAATCCTTATAAAAGCTTCCAGGGACGTAGAAGTTGTACGAACGTGTTTAAAGTTAATCATTCTGCTTAAAAAAAAAACGCGTGATAAAATTATTTTATCGTCATTAGCCAATTTTGTGTAGCATTTGAAGGCTGCTAGAGGATTTCAAGATCCATATTACTGTCTTTTGCGCAATTACTATTGGTACCAAGACATGGCACTAGTAGCAACAAGGGCACCTTTATACTGAACACGGAGAACTGTGCCAATTCCTTAATAAGTTAGTCTTATTTTTAGTAAACGCGTTATTGCAAAAGACAATGTAACTGTGACATTGCGATATGAATGTTTATATTTAATTCAAGCAGAATTTAAGTAATTACTGCAAATACGGAATGTTTTGACTGGTGAATGCTCAATTTATATTACTCAGGGTTTTGTTTCATGCAGCTACCTATTGCTAATTTAGCGTGGTTATGCTACAAACCGGTGATCTATTTTCTAAGCGACCACAGTAGGCGTGATCACGCGTGTAACAGCCGCCTCCTGTTGCAATATCACACAAAGTTCAGTCCCTACAACACATTAGTATTACGTCTTCAAGCCAAGCCGGGTTTGGGGATAGAAACAAAAATAAGCGTTTTACGTTCGGCATACAGACTAACAGTGCACAAATACAGTAATAATACAAAGTAGAGATTTTGCTTGACAATAATGACCCTATAAAGCTTAATTTAAAAAACATATATTTGACGTACTTTCTAGGAGTCTAATAAGTGCCTTACAAAACTTCAGTTTTAGACAGTGACAATATCAGCTTCTGAGATAATTGTTACTAGTGTTTGAACGGATAGCTTATGGACCTATAAGACAGTCTGAAGACGTATTAGTGAAATAGAAAGTATACTCATTGACTTTGTGAGATTCGTTTAGTTCCGACGGCTCCTCTGATTAGGCCACACAGAGAGGATGAGTGTTTTAGATTACCAAATAAGTTTTTACATGGAAAGAGTGGAGGAAGGAGACGAGGCTAGCAATGGGATTGAAATATGGTTCGAGATGGAGATTGACTTAGGCCAAAGTCCAACAGGGATTTTAGCTGCAAGAAAGATCATTTGCTTAAGAGTTAAGAGTACTAAGTAATTGTAAAATTAAAAATTTTATAAATGGAAATTCTTCTCGTAGATCGTAGTAAATATATAACGATAAGATGTTTACTTTTATTTTGTCTATTTCTTTGGAAGCAGTAATTGAACTATTACGTAATAAATTAAACAAATTTTGGATGGCCCCAATTTTTCTGAGAATAGAATTGACATATATTGTTTTCATATTAACCTGAATATTTTGGATCGAATCAAAATGGATAAGGCTATGAAGTGATGGTTATATAATTACTGTCCATATCGTAAAATCCTTGGTAATATGCATCGTAATATTAGCACGTCAAAATGACCAATCGCAGACAATATTTAAAGCAAAAACCAGTAATCTTAAGTTTCCTCCGCCATTCGGCAACGTTCTCAAGTATGACCTACAAAAAATATTATTAGGCCTACTGGCGAGCAGGTTGATGGCATGAGCCAAAGAACTTAACCAGAAAGTAAGGTGACATGGATTATACTAAATGCATTCGTGTCATTTATTACATTTAAAGTGGACGTATCGATGATGATGTTGACCATTTCAGAGATGATTCTACCATAAAAATTAGTTTCAACGTTAAGTATTATATTAGTCCAGTCAAAATTATGCTTAAAATTGTTTCGAAGTTTTTGTTAGATCTGAATGCTTGTCTACATGAAGTTTAAAATTGGATTCATGTTCCTTAATCCTTGTTTTTAATGTACCCTTGGTTTCGTCTATACGAATTGATTTACAATCTGAAAATTATATTTTGTAAACCACAAAATGGGTGGCTGCTAGTTCCAGACGGTATTTACCATTCTTAATTACGTACTGCCAATTAGCAAAGTGGACGTCGTAAAATTACTGTTGTTTGGTTCAAATTGTTATTGGAAATTTTCTCGTGTTACTATGACGTTATACTTGTTCGTTATGCATCGTAATCGTTGAGTTTGTACTCTTAAATTCGCGCAGCTATAAAATTGTCTAGACCGGTGTTTCCCCACAGGGGTCCAATTAGAAAATGAGCTCGTCTAGATTTTTGAAAACCGCTAGCTATGATTTAACTTGTACAAAAGAAAAAATTGTTGGTATCTCATTTTGACATAAGTATTTGGTGCTTCCCATGGAGCCATACTTGAGTGGAGTAATATGAACTATGATGTACTCTGTGTCTGAGTCTAGCACTTAACACCGCGTTTTAAATGAAATAAGAACATAATTTCATACAAAAGCTAGTGGGCGATAGATTTAGCGATCTCAGATGAATATAAATTATTACTTTGATATGCAAAGAACTATTACTATAGAAGAACCGTAATACTTAAGTTGAAATTAGGCTTCTTTAGAAAATAATTCTGTTGTTAGAAAGACTTAGGCGGGTCATGGTAACAAAAAGGTTGGGACGAAATTGATAAGACTACGTGCTCTATCCTGGAGAGATGGAGAAGACCACCTTGGGGATGCGTTCTTCTCTCTCTGGTTTCTGAACGGAGGTTCCAACAAGCCGAGGAACCTCGGTTAGTTTTGAGAGGTTTGTTTTGGGGTCGCAAACAGTCTGCATACGGTATGTTGTCCGCTATTCCGATTAGAATAGTTGGCTATCTGTCTCCTGTACTGGTGGGGGCACAGAGAAGAGAATTCTGCGTCCTCACATCAAACCCCACTCCCGCCATCTGAATGGCGTGGGACGAGTACCAAATGCCCGACCTACACGATACAGATATTTCTCGAGTTTTCCCTGCATCACTTTTAGGAAAATTTCCGGGTACGATCCTTAAAACAGCCCCGGAACCTTGGTAACTCTTGGCTACCTAGCTCTATCTTTCCTCGTCTCTCTTTAAGTCCCTTACCTATTATGGTTTCTTGTTATTTAATTAAATACACATTTATTTACTATCAACCAAATATTTATTGTTATATAATCAGTACATATTTGCACGTGGTTCACATTCGTTGAACGTCTGCCTATATCTGACTTTCGCGGCAATTCCTCGCGTTTCAGTCCTTTTAGTTTGCTGTAAGACGGCCACTACGTGGATTATTACCCTATACATAACCTGTTCACACACACTACACGGGTGTTGGGCTTAAACCAAAATAGTGGAGGTCAGTATGAGATTATGAAATCATACTAGAGATGTAACGCTCAAGACGAAATCTTCCAAACGTCCGTAGTCTTGTTCCTTATTGTCCATAACTTGTTTTCGTCTTAAGATGTTCATAATTTTAAAATTAATATTTCGCCCTCTCTCTTATTCCTTTTCTTGCAATTTCAACACAATTTTATATTTAACTTTTTTTTACTCAAATATCTTACTGTGTGAAACTCTTTGATCCGGGTCCTCTCTTCACCAAATACTTAACTGACTATATGTTAATTCCTACATTTAACAGTCTAAATAGCAAGATAAAATGGCATAAGACTTGCGAGACCGATCTGGCAAGCACTGTCGGGCAGAGTGCCAGCATGCTTACGTTATCCTCACTTGAAGTTTGTCGATAATCTGTAATCACCATTGCGTGTTCGAATACCAACAATAATAAATTATCATTCTTTTCCTATGGCCTTACCATATTTTTAAGTTCGGATTTATTTTAATTTTCTCAACCATGAACACAACAGAGATACGCGCACGCTTTGCTTCAACCTAACTGCCAATCATTTTATTATTATTATAAGAATTTTTAAAATGCAATCTACAATTTTTACGAATTTTAGTCCATCTTTTAATGATGAAGTTAAATATATTTGCAGTTTCAATTTATAGGAAATTTATTTATAGTAACCACATTTTTCGTAAATAAAGGATTGCTAAATTTTAGAATATTTATACTGATGTAATAGTACTAAAGCTGTTGCATTTATCTTGCAATGTACTTTTAGTCTAGCAGTGCTCGTTTATATTTTTCGTTTTCAATCTCCATTATTATTATTATTATTATTATTTCAACCAATAGTAATCTTCACAATATTTCACGAAGTTCATCCATCCACCTACGCAATTGGACGAGAGAAACATACATGAAACTTCTTTTCGACTGTTTAATAAGAATTTCACAAATGAATTATTTTTAATATTTTGAAATTATTCTGATTCAGTGCCTTCAGCATCATTTAAACTCTTTCAAACTTCAGTATAATTCATTATTTCTTTTAGATCCTATGTGTAGATGAAGTTATTTTATTATATTCATGTAGCCCAGATTCATATGATATAATAACGGACACATCCTCTCTGAATGCATAACCAGTTTAACAAAACGTTTTAATAAATGTTTTTATTGCAAAAGACAAAATTGTCATACATTGACCTACATTGACAAACACATTCTTTTCCTATAATGCACTTATTGAAATAGTTGTTCTTAACTTGTTGTTTCGATTTAATAAAGTTTAATGTTATCAATCTGTTGTCTGGTAGTTTTCTGATAATGTCGACGCAAAGAATTGTGCACTTGATGCCAAGGCTGTTTAGTCTTTTCTGGCTTTAGCAGTCTTTGAAGCCTTGTACGACAGGCATGTTTTATTACTTGTACTATATTTGTGGTATTCTCATTGCTGTCTTCTAGTGTCCATGGTTTGAAGTATTCATTCTAAACAGAATACCAAATTAAGTCCATGTACTGTTAGTATACAGAATTTTTGGAAGTATTGTCTGCAGGACGTTCTGGAACCCAGTCTGGAGAGCTGTCCAATTTCTCTCATTTGTGCCGTGAGAATTCTTCTCACTCACTAGTTTTTCTTCGATGCCATAATTTCTTGAAGAGGTTTCTTATCCCAACATTCTTGTATCTTGCAGAGAATATAAAAATGTGTAACTCAATTTTAATTAAGTTCGTAGTTCCAGTCATTAAATTGGACTGATCATGTTGATCAATTACTAAAGAAAAGCATATTCACAAATGCAGTAAGAATATGTCGAACTTCAATGATGTAAGACAAGAAAAGTAGTTCACTTCGAATATTTTCATTCAGTTCTGTCATGATCAGGTACCTTCAAAAACCTCATATAGAAGTCTTGCAAAGAATTCGGTATTTTCATACTTGTGCCTATACATTTTCTCATTAATGTTATTTGTGATTACAAATAAGCATTTATTTAAGTAAAGTAAAGGGATATTTTCCAGAATTTATTAATTATTTAACTGAACATGAAGAAAAGAAAATAAATACAAATTATGCGTGTTCAGTTAGCCGGGCAAAGCAATGGGATCTCTTAATCCCAAGTTAAACCATGGTTTACGGTAATTCCCCCTGGCGCGTCAAGGATTGAGACACTTGGCAGTTACCTCGCGTTGATCTCTGGCCGGGATCATGTGGCACCCTCGTTCTGAGTCCTCTGGAAAACTGCAAGTTTGGGGCTGTACGTCCGTCCCTGGCGAAAATTCGTCGTGCCTAAGTCCAGACTGAACGGATTATGTATCAGCCACGGCGGCGCCTGGTCAAAGTCCAACTTACTAAGCTCTCAACCCTTGCTAATATCCAATTACATTAAAATTATATATATATTTACCAATTATAAAACTATAGATCGGATTTCTTTTCCTGGCTTTTGTTTGTTCTGATTCTAAACATAAATAAAAACACAATAAAATATACGAAATTAACTTTAAACATAACACAATGATAAATTATTTTAACCCATCCTTATTGTCTAGGATTTTTTAAGGATATGGAAGGTAATTTTTTTAGGGCGTCTTTTAACATTTCATAGCAATACACTTTAATTACACAACGCCGAAACACATCTCTACTCCACTGTATTGTTAACTCCAACCGGCATGAAAGCTGACGGCAGTCGTCTCGTGGACGGTTGAACTTTATACAGCTTCTCCGTCTCCGCCTCGCTCGTTCCGAAAGGATAAACAGTTTAGGTGAAATAGTTTTTATTTTTTTATTTTTTTTATTAGACAAAACTTTTATCTTACGATTATTTGTTGTTACATAGAGTATTAGAGTATATACAATTAAAATCCTGTACATAATTAACCTGGGAACTTGGCACTTAAATTAATCCATCAAATAATATAATTTTGTAAATTTTTTCTTGTATTTTAATTTGGGTGTTTGAGGGGCATACATTGTTGAGTTATGAGGGATCGCTGGTGATGTTGAATTTGATGGGATGGATGGAATTGGTGGGTGGGGTCTGCGGGTATGAGTATGGGGTGGGTTCTGGGGGGAAGGAGGTCGATAGGGCGTTTTCTCTTGAGGCGACGTGCGTGTGGGGGTGGGGGAGGGTTGCAACGGAATTGCTGGATCGTGGTGTTAGGATGGTTGAAGGTGTTTTTGATTAATGACGTTACGGATTTGCTGATTATTGAGTTGACTTGACGAAGTTTAATGTTGTGGTGGATTATGGAATTTCTGAGGTACCAGGGAGAGTTAGTGATGGTGCGAAGGATTGTTTTGTTTTGTTTTGTTTGGTTTGGTTTGGATTTTGGCTGAATGGGTTTTGGCTGTTGCTCCTCTTATGGATGAGGCGTAGGACCAGGTGGGTTGAATTATGGTGAGATATACCAGGCGTTTTGTGCTGAGTGTGAGTGGGGATTTTCTGTTTAAGAGAGGATATAAAGTTCTGAATTTAAGGTTAATTTTAGAGAGGAGGTGTTTAATGTGGGGTTTCCAAGAGAGTTTTGAATCGAAGAGGAGTCCTAGGTAGGTGGTTTCTGTTTTTGTGGGTATTTCGGCGTTGTTTAGATAGAGGGGGATGTGCGGAGGAGGATTTTTGGAGTGTGAATGGGACCGTCACTGATTTGGTGGAATTTATGCTGATTCGCCATTGTTTGAACCAATGCTCTAGGGACGTGAGTGCTGATGGAAGAGGTTGGATATTGGATGTGAGAGAGAAGGTTTGGTAGGAGATGGCGATGTCGTCTGCGAAAAAGATTGAGCTTGTGGAGGGATGTTGTGGTATATCGTGGGAGAAGATGTTGTATTGGAAGGGGGCAATAACGCTTCCTTGGGGGACTCCTGCAGCGATGGGGTGGGGTTGGGATATGTGGTTATTTATTTTGATGGAGAAGGTTCTGTTGGAGAGGTAGTTGATGAGTATTCTATAATGCGTGTCATTTAAAAAATCTTTGATTTTTGAAAGAAGGGAAAATTTTGTAGAACGCTTTTTCTATGTCAATAAAAGTGGCGATACAGGATTTGCGTTGTTCGAAGGAGTTGTTTATGAGGTTGGAGAGGGAGTATAATTGATGGCAGCAGGAATGTTTTGGGTGAAAACCGTATTGTGTGTCAGGTACTAGGAAGGAGAGTTGGTTGGTTAAATGAGGGAGTAGTAATTTTTCAAATAGTTTGGAGATTGTAGGAAGGAGACTTATTGGTCGGTAATTTTCAGGGTGGGATTTTGGTTTGTTGGGTTTCGGTAACACGATATGGTAGCGTGTTTCCATTTGGTTGGGTAGTAGGTGGTTCTGAGGATGGCGTTGAAAATATAGGTGATTAGGATTATTGTTTTTTTGGGAGATATTTTAGATGGCGGTTGGTGATGTGGTCATGTCCTGTGGAGGCTTTGTTTTTTTAGGTTTTTTTTATTGCGGTTTTGATTTGGGAAGAGGTGAAGAGTTTAGGGAGGGGGGATAGTTGTAGGGGCTGATGGAGTTTTGTTGCTATGGTGTGATAGTGATTGGTGTAAAAGGAGGAGTTTGCGGAAAATTGGTTACTCAATATTTGGGCGAATATGTTCGCTTTTTGTGAGGGGGTGGTGTGCCATTGGTTGTCTTTTTTAAGTGGGGGAATGTCGGTTTTCTTTTTGGTCAGATATTTAGTTATTTGCCATAGTGATTTGTCAGCTGCGTTGAGTTGTTGAAGGTAGTTGTAATGTTTGGAGTCGCTGGTGTCTTTTAGTAGTTTTTGTAGTTGTCTGGTGGATACATTGTATTGGCGTTTGACTGTGGGATTTTTGGTATTGTACCATTGTTTTCGCAAAGCATTTTTCTCTTGGAGTAGGTTTTCAATTTGGTTTTGGTGTGGGTTTTTTGGGTGGGGTTTTGGTGCTTTATGGTGGGAGGCTATAGCGGCAGAAGTGAGGATGATAGATTGTAAATGAAAAAATTAGGGCTAAGTCTATGTCTGAGGGCGTCTTCAGTTGGATATTGAGGATTGTTAGATTTTCTATTATTTGAGAGAAGTGGATCCAGTTGGTGAATGTGTTGTTGGGTCTGTGATTGGTGGTATTGGGAGGAAGGGATAGATTTAGCTGAGCTATGACTGGTAGGTGATCGGAACCGAGTTCATGTAGTATTTGTGGGTTGGAAAGGTATTGAGTGGTTTTGTGGCAGATGAAGAAGTCTAGTATGTTTGGTGATTTGAGGCTGTCTGAGTAGTAAGTTGGTTCGGTAGATGTATTATTTGGATGTGGAGTTTGGAGAGGATGTGGTTGAGGTCTTTACCTCTGGTATTGGAAGTTCTGGATCCGAAGTTCGGGTGTTTAGCGTTGTAATCTCCTATTATGTAGGGAGAGACGCAGGAGAAGAGTACCCTTTTCCAGATGTCAGATGTGATTTGGTTGGCTGGAGCAGAGTAGAATGAGGAGATGTTAATGTGGATGTTAGTGGTTGTGTTGAGTTATTTGAGTTAGTTGCAGATCTGGGAAGGTTATGGAAGGCAGTTGGTTGTGGTTTATAGAGCTTTTGATTAGGATAGCAGAACCGCCTTTTTTTTTCTGGAGTTTTAACTGGGATGGTCGGCTCTTTAGGTTTTATAATTTGGGATGTAGTAAGGCTGTGTGGGGATGAGTTTGGTTTCGGTTAATAGCAGGAGATCAATATTGTTTTTTGTAGAAAAAGGTTAATTTCGTGGTATTTATTGGTAGCTCCACGGGCGTTCCAAGTGCATATGGTAAGGTATTGTGGGGGAGGATGCGTCATTTTTGGGTGTCCATTAGCTTGGGGATTATTGTGGTTAGGAATTGGATTAAAGGTGTGATGATGGATATGAGGTTGTCTATTTTAGAATACAAGGAGAAGAGTAGGTTATTTTGGTTAGGCGAGTCAGCATTTGTTTGTTGTGGGATTTTTGGGGTGTTTTTTTTTGATTTATTAGACAAAACTTTTATTTTACGATTATTTGTTGTTACATAAAATATTATAGTATATACAATTAAAATTATGTACATAATTAACATGGAAACTTGGCACTTAAGTTAATCCAGCAATTAACATAATTTTGCAAATTTTTCTTGTATTTTACTTTGAGTGTCTGAGGGGCATACTTTGTTGAGTTATGAGGGATCGCTGGTGTTGTTCAATATGATGGGATGGATTGAATGGGTGGGTGGGGTCTGCGGGTATGAGGATGGGGTGGGTTAGGAGGTGCCAGAGTGTTCTGGGGGAAGGATGAGGTCGATAGGGCGTTTTCTCTTGAGGCGACGTGCGCGTGGGGGTGGGGGAGGGTTGCAATGGAATTGCTGGATCGTGGTGTTGGGATGATTGAAGGTGCTTTTGATTAATGAGTTTACGGATTTGGTGATTATTGAGTTGACTTGGGGAAGGTTAATGTTGTGGTGGATGATGGAATTTCTGAGGTACCAGGGAGAGTTAGTGATGTTGCGGAGGATTATGTTTTGTTTGGTTTGGATTTTGGCTGAATGGGTTTTGGCTGTTGCTCCCCATATGGATGAGGCGTAGGACCAGGTGGGTTGAATTATGGAGAGATATACTAGGCGTTTTGTGTTGAGGGCGAGTGGGGATTTTCTGTTTAGGAGAGGATTTAAAGTTCTGAATTTGAGGTTAATTTTAGAGAGGAGGTGTTTAATGTGGGGTTTTTTGGGATGTAAGTGGGGTGAGTTTGACGATATTGGCGTAGGATGTAGCGACAGTATTGCTTTGTGGAGTTTGGGATGTAGATAGAGGAGTTTGTGGTCTGAGGAGATGTGGTTGCTGTGGTTTTTGAAGTGCAGGCAAATTGGTTGTGATAGTTTTTGTGTAGGATGATTGGAGAGATTTGAATATTGGGCAGCCTTTGTAGTTTGCCGTATGGTTACCACGGCAGTTTGTGCATACGGGTTGAGTGGTTTTTGGGATTGTGCATTTAGTGGGTGGGTGGTTGTATCACAGCGCACGCAGCGGGGTGGGGGGGGGGGGGATTAAAGCAGTAGTTTTTTGTATGGCCATAGTTCTGGCATCGGAGACACTGTGGGATGTATTTTTTTGGTTTTGGAGGTTCAACTTTTATTTGGTAATGATATAGGTTGGTGAGGTTGTAAATGGTGTGGTTCTTGGGGTCGGGGAGAAGGTCGAGAAAGAATAAGGGAAGTTCAATTTTGGTGATGGGGTGTCTTACTGGAAAGATGTTGTGCAGGGGAGTATCAGAGTTCTTGAAGTTCTGAGATGATTATGTTTTGGTCGGCTTTTGGATGTATGCCCCTCAGAACAACGCGGAGGTTTCTCTCTGATTTTATTTGAAAAGTATAAAATTCGGCGTTGTTGTTGTGGAGATAAGTTATGGCGTTTCTAAAATCGGAGATGGTGCTGGTTTTTAGTTTTAGTTTAAGTTTTTGTTCCTGCATGATATAGGTATAAGGGCGAAGTACAGATGGATTTCATTTGCTGGAGCATTATGTTTATATTGTCTGTATTATTGATGAAGATTGGAGGTGGTTTTTTGGGAGTATCTATGGGGATTTGGTTGATTGTAGGTTCGTCGTCATAGTTCGTCGTAATAGTTCAAACCTGTTAGTGGTGATGAATGGTGTATTGGATATGGTTTTGGAAGACGGGTTTGCACTAGTGGAAGGTAGGCTGGATAGATTGTTAGCGGTTTTCCGCTTTTTTGTGTTTGTTTGAATTTGGGGGGGGGGGGAGAAAGGGGTGGAAGGATAGTCCGTCGATTCGGCACTTAACGCACTCACTGTATCGTCGTCGGAGAAGTCCATGATGGCGGCTGGTTGCTCGATGTGGTGGTGTGTAGACGTGTCCTGTAGTTTGTTGATTTGAGGCTGTTGCTGTGCGGATTCTGGATGGGCAGCTGATTTCCTGTTTACAGATTGGAGTTTGAAGATGATGTGGGACGAGGCGGCGTGTTGATCTTCTGTGACGTCGTCTGCGACGTCCATTTGAATGGTGTTGACTCGACGCTTTGTCGAGTGGGTGACCCCTTGGATGCAGTAGTTGTGGTTCTCGATGATTTGTAAAGATTTTTTGATTGGTTTCTTCTGCGATGAAAAGCAATGAATAGCAGGTCCGATAGCGTGCGGTTTAAGTGGCCTGGGTCGCAGTCTATAACCGGTAGCATTTTGTAAACAAGAGCGTGCTCGGGTAGTTGCAAGGTTAGATGTTTAACGTTGCACGGCCGGGCTGGAAGTGAGGTGAAAGAGTGAAATGAAATACTCCCTAGCCCTCGTTACCTAGTAGCGTCGGGGTTGAAATAAACAAGAATTGATAAAGATCGAAGGAGAAACGATTCACAGAAAGATCAAAAGATGCAAGAAGAACAGGAATGAAGTGAAAGACACAACATACAGCTAGGGACCTTGGTTTTGCCACGCCAATTATGTGTAGAACATGCCCTGAGGAAATTCGAATTTTTCTACAGTTGTTGCTTGGTCAGGTTAAGGTACTCTAGACGACGTCACAAGCGTCCGTGTCTCTATCAATCTCCCGACGTCAGACGCCTTGGATCTGTGTGACATTCACAATGATTAACAGTTGCCACGCGCTAAATATGCGTTAGTCAAGAATTACCTTACAAATTGGGGCCCCTACATCAGTAAACAAACCCTTATACTACGACTACTTGCTCAAACCTTCCGCAAACTAGTTCCTTGTCTGTGCCACAGACGGATCGTACTAATAAACAACACAAGTTAGCTATTACAATAATCCCAGGAAATAAAATGTATACAAGAAGAAATACACTACCACGAATCGAAGACCTGAAACATACTAACTTTTAGATTATACGCTAAATTAAACTTAATTTAATTGTGTATAAGATAAAGACCGGGGTTCTTTATCTCAACTTTCATTAAGTGGCTTCGGTTCCAGATTGTCGCAAATTCCCAAGGCGGCTCCCAAGTCTTCGGATGATACTACGGTCTAGGCTCCACATGCCTCAGTCTATATTGACCCCCGAATATCTGTACATTGTCGTCTGGCCGCGAACGACTTCGGGAAATTGTTTCAACTCGCCACGAACCCGAATGCCGCTTCGAAAGTCAAAATTTTTTCATCGCTCAAGTGCGTAGCAATTTCTGATCTAAATTGATTATCAATTATTTGTAACAATACCGTCTCCGAAAGTCTGTATGTGAGCAATTTATTATCCACTCTCCTGCAATTTTCTGAAACTTCATCCAGCTGTCCATTCCCTCCAGCAACATTTTCGTTAATATTTTTCCTCGACTCATCCGTTCTTGCCTCAATTTGCGTATTACAGTTTTCCAGTGTTTCTTTGGCCGAATTTACCGAACCTACTTCCGCATTAGCCAAACGCTCTTCTACTTCATCGCATTTATTTCTGTTTTCCGCATCAATCTCATCTGGTTTCGTTAAATTCGCTTCTCTGGTCTCTAACTGCTGCGCTAATTCACCCGTCGCGTTAAATATTACTTTTTCCATATCGTCCTTTACACACTCTATTTTCTGCTCCACTTCCCAAAATTTATTATTGTCCTCTGGTTCTATATTACCGCACTTTCGGTTAACCACTATGTCCTTGTTATCCTGACTTTTGAAACCATCGAATCTCTTCTCTAACCTATCAAAATTTGCATATATTCTTTCCATCATCGTCATTAACAAGGCTTCCAGCTTTCCACATCCCGTGGCCGTTGGTGGGGCTACAATCCCGTTACCTTCCCCCTATACATTCTGAGAATTGTCCGCGTTTACCTGACTCGCCTCCATTCCGGAACGTAATTTCATACGACAATAAAATAAAAGAGCACAATCCGCGGCACAACTACAATCACGTTCCCCAAAAAACACAAAATTAACTTAATCTTAACCAACTCATCACAATAAAATATTCCCCCAACACCAATTCTAACAGTTTCGCTGCCTGAAATCAAAGTTAAAATTCTCCCAAAACAAAAATACATTAAGTTAAAATTGAGCACATTTACATGAATGAAAATAAAACCTTAGTGTATGCCCTCTTATATTATTAATCATCTCCAACATCCCCAAATTGTAATTTAATTCAAGACGTTACTGCCAAGTCTCTCGAACCAGATCGCCTAGAGAAAATACCAAATCGAAACCCTCGTTGGTTTACATTTATGTAGTGTTAATCCTCAGGTGCGTCAATGATTGAGACACTTGGCAGTTACCTTTCGTTGTTGATCTCTGGCCGTGATCATGTGGCACCCTCGTTCTCCGAGTCCTGGAGAGAGGTTTCCCACGGTGCGACAGTATAGGTAACTTCCGAGCGTCAACTTCCTACGTGCCTAAGTCCAGACCGAACGGAGTATCTATCCGCCAACTTACCAAGCTCTCAACCCTTGCTAATATCAAATTACATTAAAATAATATATATGTATATATATATATATATATATATATATATATATATATATATACAAATTATAAAACTATCGCGCTACAGAAGAATCTTACTCAAATCATTAGTAAGATGATTTAATTAGCTAGAATGAATTATTCAACTATCTAAGTTTATGATATAGCACAATATTAGTTCAAAATAAAATGATCATATACTGTAACATAAATGAATTATGTACAACTTGTATGATTTTTTCATATACTTAATTAATATAAACTATGAATGTACATGTTCCACACCCTTGAAGCTTGGCTTCTATACAGGATCTATGGAATGTGATATCTTTAATATCATAATAATATTAATTATTCTTCATATTGAACTATTTGTGAATCATAAAAAACTTTAAAAAACATAAAAATACATTTAGTGGTGATGACTTCTAAAGAGTCAAATAACAAATATGTAGCATGTCAGTGATTTTGTATTCATTTTCTGAATTATTAAATTTAACAATTATTCTTGACCTATATTTCATATAAATTCTTTCAGTGATGTTTTTTTTTATTCAAAATCTCTGCATATTTAGATTCTTGAAATGCATACTCTTGTCAACATAGGAACAGATGATTTTGTTGCACATTGAATAGAATAGTATGTGTTATTCAATAATTTGGAGATATTAGGCAAGTACAATTCTATCTAATCACCAAATGCGTTCTATTTTACAATATTGATGAATTGAAGTATATTATTTTAATTGTTGATACTGTGTACCATCGTAATGAGAGCAAATAATAAGTGTAGCAGGTGTGAAGCATTGTTATTTCCCAGTCCCTAAATTATACACACACACACACACACACACACACACACACACATATATATATATTCATATATATATTCACACATGCTTACTTCAGTGTTAAACTTTGAAAATAAAACATTGTTTTAGTTATCATTCATTAGTGATCAACTTATTTTTCAGAAGAAGATGCAGCCATGAGCCACGGAACAGTGGACAGAGCAGCAGGCGCTGCTGCAATTCTTCGGGAAGAGTTGGTGTCTGCTGTCACAAGACAGCAGGTTTCCAGCAATGAGCCCATTGCAACCACATCAGAAAAACCTGCCGCAGTGAGTACCAATATTAAAATGGCACAACAGGAAACAGAAGAGTCCCAAAGGTGTGGGTAAGGAAATTGAGTGTTAAAATATTCCTGCTTTATGGTAGTTCTGAAATTCAATGATAATGCTTCAATCAATACAGTTCTATATTATGCACCTTTTCACATGTACACTAAATTACTTTGAATTAAATTAATCAGCTCTTTATTTTTGCAATTCAATTTTTCTCATAATTCCTTCAATTATGAAATTTTATTCTAAATTAACAGATCAATTTTATTTATCAGCAGACAGAAATGTTTTGCTTATTATTGTTTTATTTTATATGAAAAAATATCACATTATCTGGTATTCAGTTAAACTTTCAACAGCTCTGCACCTGCCATTTCACAAACATGCAATAAGCTTGACCATCTTTGGGTATTACATTATAGTTTTTATTACCTAAGTCTGCCATCTTTTCACTAAATATTCTGTGATAAACATAATCTTCTTATAGCTTTTAATTTAATCCAAATAAAACAGTAAAGAACACCAGATATTTCCCTTTTAATAGTGTTGTTAATATGGAACATTTTACAGCTGTATCCACTTGTTAACAAATTTTAATCCAATTGGCAATTGTGCTGCACAAACTGAAACGGTTAAATACAGATAGCATAGTACATAAACAAAATAATTTTTAATGTGCACCTACTTTTTTTAATTTTTTTATATGAATTAGTTTGCACTTAGTTGTGAATAATATGGACATAATTGTTCAATTTTAGACCACATTAAATTCATTTGTATGTTTCACTCTGAAACACTACTTTTTGTAGTAAATAACATGGTTAATTATATAAATCAAAATTACCGAACTTTGAGTATATAAAAAAAAAATTGTTACAGAAACTCACTAAAGCAGAGATGATTGCATCCAGTCTAGTAGCGGGAGCAACTGCTGGTGCTGCTGCAAAAACAACTATAGCGCCTTTAGACAGAACCAAAATTAATTTTCAGGTATTTTTGCATCATTATCAATTTACCATGATTATATATATATATATATATATATATATATATATATATATATATTGGTATGGAAAGGATAGAGAGATAGGTTGTGGCTTACCTGAAAGTGAAGTGCGGTGTCGCCATGAGGAACTGATGGTTGTTCTTCAAATTTTCGGAGGCTCTCAGTCCGCAGCCGGCCGGTGCACGGAATGATGTAACACTCCTTCCTGAAGAAGGAGGCTGAGAGCCTCCGAAAATTTGAAGAACAACCTTCAGTTCCTCATGGCGACACCGCACTTCACTTTCAGGTAAGCCACAACCTATCTCTCTATCCTTTCCATACCAATATTTTTGACAATGTCACATTCTCACTATTACAATATATATATATATATATATATATATATATATATATATATATATACATACACACATTAAACGTTTCAATATACAGTTAATATTCTACAATTGTAGCTGTACATATTGTAAACAACAAAACTGAATACACCAAAGAAAGAACCAATGTTAATAAATTAAATTATAAAAAGGGCTTATTGATACTAGAATTAATGTTACAACATGTTAGTTCTGGGTGGTCCATGATAAGTGATAGCATCTAAAAAGATGCCAGTTTTGTCAGTCATGGACACAGTGGATCCATAGATGCTGAATAATTAAATATATTTTACTGGAAAGGATTAGTGGAAAAAATCCAAAGGAAAATGGAAGGATTGGAAATTTATTAATTATTTTATTATGTTTTATATCGTACTTCTTCAGTAAACCCAATTTGAAGTTGTAGATTTAATAATTTAAATTTTATAGTATATTTAATACTACATTAGCTTCACTCATAAATAAATAATATTGTACATTAGTAGATTCAAGTATTTGTAGACTGTAACTTGTATTCATTTATGTATTATGACTTATAAAAAAAACTATTGTACAAAGTTCAAAAGTAAAAAACCCACAATTTTTCATATTTTCTTAGATTTATCAAAACCTATTATGTTTAATGTAAATATTTAGAAAAAATATTGCAGTCAATTTAATAACAAAATAGCATCGGAACCTTATCAGATTTTTAGCAGAGGACAATAGCTGTTCCATAAATGTTTCCATTTTAAACCTTTGAGCTTCAGAAGGATTTTTGGGAGCTTGTGAAAAACTGCTACCTATCAGGAGTATTTTTGCAGAAGATTAATCTTTACTTTAAAAATTCCCAAAGTTTGAAGCTTCACGGTATTTATTGTCTTGTCTATGTATCACATAAAGATTCCAATAAGAGGAGAGATGAGGAATCATTTAACAAACAATAAATGTACATTTGAAGAGCCACACTTCAACATTCACTCAGATATTTATACAAATTTGTGGCATTTCATATTTTCCAATTGTTTGTTGATACAAGTAATTATTAATATTCACCCATGAACTGGTAGAGGTTCTTAAAACCATGAAGATTAATATAAGTCAATTGTTATAGATATCAAACTGTCCATTTAATGCAAGAGAAGCATTAAGGTTTTTAATGCAAACGTACAAAGCAGAAGGTTTGTTCAGCTTGTGGCGTGGTAATTCAGCTACCATGGCTAGAATTGTGCCTTATGCAGCAATTCAGTTTGCTGCTCATGAGCAGTGGAAAGCTGTTCTTGGTGTAGATGTTGACAAGGATTCAAAGTAAGTAGAAAGTCTAATGTAGTATTTATAACTTTAAATTGAAAGTTTCTGTGATTACTTTTCTGATTAGTTTTGACAATCTACTTTCTGAGTTATATTTTATTATCAACATAATCATAATTGATAAAAAATTTTAGTATAATTTTTTTTCAGTAGAAAATTAATCAGTCTTATAAATGTTACTTAGTACTTGTGTTCAGATGACTAATAAATACAGATAAGGGTGATTTACAAAGCGGATGTATAACACACTACCTTACACCCAATATTGAGGTTTTCATAAATGGTGTCCAATTCCATTTCTTAGTTACAATACAACTTAGAAGTTGAATTTGTGATTTAATGAAAAACACAAGGATAGTTGAAATTTAATGTAAGTTTGTAAAAGTTGGTAATTCACTTCGTATTTCTCTGCCATCTGCACTTATTATTTCATTCAGAGAT
Organism: Zhengitettix transpicula; assembly: GCA_037074705.1. NCBI lineage: Eukaryota > Metazoa > Arthropoda > Insecta > Orthoptera > Tetrigidae > Zhengitettix > Zhengitettix transpicula. The sequence goes on along the minus strand of CM073591.1, from coordinate 198,245,766 downwards.
TTTTGGTCAAGAATTAATATTTCCACATCATCAATTCTGTAGATTTAAGCTAACATAATTTTTTTAAAGAAGTGCTATTCTGAATATAAATGTTTTAAACTTTTATTCCTATGCTAAATCCATGGAGAAACTATTATCAGTAGAGACAACTGAAAAATCCAACAATCTTGGCATATTCTGGGGGAAGCATGTAGTTATGATACTAATACTCATCCGTCATATCCTTGCTTTTCTTTGGATATATCTTTTGTATAATTGGGATGATAAAAGCTTAGATATTGTTTCAATTCCATCACAAGTTTTTCCGACTACTGTCTGATGTGTGGAAAGGAAATAATGCCCTTATAGGTGAGACTCGCGCAGGGTTAGGATACCCAGAGCCGGGAGCAATAAATCTAGTCTCCTAAACTAATACTTTATTCTACCACATGGTGCGACTCTGGCCGTTGTTCAGAAGGAGAGGTAAGTGTCACGCGAGAGCCAGGGAACAGAATGGGCTCTCTGTGTGAACGCTGTAGGGGCTCAGTTGGGTCCTGTTACTTGGTGGGGAGCATTGTTTGCATCCCCTAGTGGGGTGCGTAACGGGACTCTTGCTCGCATGGCGGCACGGAATATTTGTCCCCACACCCTCAACACTCCTCATTATGAATCAGACTGCTTACTGTGGGGGCCAACTCATTGAAATTTACAAAATTGCACTTCAAATGTCCCTCTACCAATGGAAGGAACTTGACACTATTCCAAAAAAGGAAGTCTGAAATTTTCAGCCTTGCCAAAAAGTTAAACTGCTATATCTATTAAATATGTAAAGAATACATTTGCAAAGTTTTAGTAGTTTCTTGTAGGTTGTTCTTTAGTTCGTAATTGAAGTCTCATTTTATCAATTATCTCCTGATTTAATCAAAATACAAACTGTATTTCCTTTACTTTTTATGCAAATATTTCAGCACATTTATTCATTGTCGTACCAAATTACTTATGTAAAGTATTTAATCTCAATATTAGTGTCTTCCTGATTTTCCTTTACAGTTTCAGCAAATAGCTTTTATCCTATTAATGAATGTAAACTTTCCTGGTGTAAATTGTTAATTAAATATTTCACAGTTGAGCACAGGTGCAGATTTTTCGACATTGACGTTTCTGTTGTCATTCTCTACTGCTGTGTTCAGACTATTCTATTCTATTCTATTCTATTCTATTAATTCTATCTGATAATGCTTTAATTTCCCCAAGTTTAACTTGGCATCACACTACTGATTCAGAATTCTCATGAATTTTTACAATAATGTTTTTCCTAAGTTAATCCACATGTTTTCCTTCATAACCTGTCTGATAAACTAAAAAACTTGACATTGTTTGCTAGCCAAATTCCTGTAATCTTTTCGACCTTGTCGACTTTATTCTTCATATTAACACACCTGCTCAAATTAACTTAATTTATAATTTTTGTGCTTCTCACAATCTTTATTCAAATGGTCAGTCTCATCTATTAACTACTTTTTTTAGGACACATCCTATATGCAGATTGTTGGCAGGTTCATTAGCTGGTGTCACTTCACAATCGTTAACATATCCATTGGATCTAGCTCGAGCTCGAATGGCTGTCACACGAAAAAACCAGTATCGTACCCTTAGGCAGGTTAGTTTTCTTTATTGAATAATAAAAGCTGTATAAGATATTGATGTAACAAAGCTAATACCTCCACAAGGATAAACATTAATATGAATTTATACTTCTATTGAAATGGTCTCGTATAATGCTATAAAATCTTTTGGTTATCATTGTGTTCATTTGTAGTACCAAAAGAAGTCTTAAAATATTTTAATCATATTATCATAACCTGTTTTTTATATAGTTTTCTTAGTATGTCAATATTTCATAAAGAACACTAAGCTGGAATTGATCATTAAATTCAGATATAAAATATTAAAATCCTATAATTAGTAAATAATACAAGTGATTAAAAAGTTATTCAACTTTGTTATAGAGCAAAATTTGGAATGAATCATAGGAAAGGTAGCCGAATACCACAAAACGTTTCTGGAAGCCTAGTTCCTTTCTTCATGTGCAGAAGAGAACAGTGCGAGAGAGAGTTTTGTCGACTGAGTTGACATGTCTCTCTAGGCTCTTGAATTTTTCTGCTCCTGAAGAAAGGAACAAGGCTTCCAGAAACCTTGTGTGGCATTTAAACTCTTTGTATTTAAGTAAATTTCTATGAATCAAAGATTTCTTAAATAAATAAAATTCCAGGTTTTCGTGAAGATCTGGGTTAAAGAAGGCCCTAGAACGTTCTATCGTGGCTACATCCCAACCATCTTGGGAGTTATTCCATATGCTGGTGTAAGCTTTTTTACTTACGATTCACTGAAGAAAAAATATACAGGTACATTAATCTCTGTAGTTTTAAAGTTTTTTCTAATAATGATATAAAATCATTGGCAGAAATTTATCTTGATAAGTTAGAATATTGAATGAATGAAAAGAACCTCCTTCTGTCCTATACTAGAATTTGTGATAAACTACTACTGTCCAAAACAGTCGGATATTGCCTAACGTCATAAAATCTAAATTTAATTAGTTCTGGCATAATAACATCAATCAACATAAAAACTACAAAAATTCCCTACACATCTCCTCCAAAAACAAATTCCCTATCCAAACTACCAAAGCTCATCACTTGACTACAAAATCTCCTCAATGTCTTGCTCCACCCTTGCTACCTGTGTGGTATTAACAAGTGGCATACCAATTTTTCAGTTTATAAAAATCCGCCACAAATAGCCACCAGATTAACTGCAGATCTCATACTGCTTTCACTTTTGGCCAAAAAAAAAAAAAAACCTCTTCCTGAATGCTATAAAAATTTATATTGATTTAATCATATACAAGAGTTATTACTTCAAATATTTGACATATTAAACATTTCTCTTTAAAAAATTTACATTAATTTTGTAATTATTATTTATAGGCCTTAGCCCGTTATTCTCAGTGTTTTTATTAGCAATAAAGAATATACCTATTTTGGGCAAAATATAAATTATATAACAGAGTTCAGTGCAATTGGAAACAATTAGATAAATAAGTGCAAAATTAAATTTTGTCTGTCATTCGACTACTAATCTAATTATTTTACTTTTAACACAGGCCTTTTATATTTTACTTTGAATTAGAAATGCATACTTAGTGTTTTCGACAGCCTGCATTCACTGCTTTCCAGCAAGTTGGTGTAGAGGTGTGAAGACTGAAATCTCTTTTGGGTAGCCTGTGGATGAATACCCTTTGCATTCTCGAAGTTCTGCATTGATTATTTAATTGACAATTGAATTTAAACTGCTCCATACAAATACTACTTCGTGACTTATCTAACCCAATGCTATTTATGAACTGTTTTTTTTTAGTGGTATTTGATGACTAACGTTTTTTAAACAGTTCTGTCATTCCACATGATCTCATATTAAAGTCACATGGGAGAATCTCTTCCAATATTAACTGAGAGCCCCTGCCACCCCTTCCCATGTCTGTCCCATTGATGGTAATTATTCTGGCTTCGCCTGGGAAATTTTGTATCTTATTGGAGAATACATACAAAATACAGAAAAAATTAAAAACCTTCTTCCATGTCAATTTCATTGACTGTCTTTCGTATTTAAATGTTATATATATATATATATATATATATATATATATATATATATATATTCACAGGATGGAGAAGGAAGGAACAAAAAGGAAAACTGAAAATATTTGACTTGGGTAGGACTTGACCCTGCAAAATCTGTTCAGTGCACAGATGCCTTAACCCTCTCGGCCAGCAGGTCAAGTTCCTGACCAGACCTTCACTCCCTTGACTATATTCATTCCTCCTCTAAAAATAACAATTATCCGTAATAAGACTGTCAATGTTTGTCTGGTATATATTTGACTGGCTAAACCCCATACTCAGGACAGAAAACATTTAATATAGTTGTGAAAATGGAAAAACTTTCTTTCTTTCTGTATATGGTATATGTTAACACTTGCAACTAATTTTGCAATTACTAAATTATCAGAAGTGGAAAGTAATGTTTTATAATTTAAGACAAGGTAGTATGTTCTTAAATTTTGAAGAAAAAACTGTGAATATGTTATAATCTTTATTTTACATAAACTTTGTTACACATGTTAATACTCATTGCATATAGTCAGATCCCATTATTTGTTTACAAACTTCATCAGTAACCATTAAACACCTGTAAAAATAGGATTTATTTAGAACAGAAAAAAATGTATATAATAATTCTTATTTAATTCCAAGAATACCTTTGAAATTGTATAGAAGTCTGCCGTGTAACAGCAACCCTCATGCAGAAATTGCTTATTCTTTCTTCGGTAGCACAGATTCTTTGTAACATAAGATTGAGATTGTGGCGAAACACTCTTTCAGCCTTTTCTTGATCAGGATCATCTAATCCTTGGATTGATGATTTTTCTGTGCTAGCCACGTTGAACAAGAAACAGGCCAGCAGAATGGCACACACAATCTGAAATGACAAGTTTGAATCTAACTTTAGTGCATAATAGATTGCAGAGATTTGAAGTAGTTGTGAGAGACCTGCTGTTATGCTGTTTTATTAATAAAACTGTGAACTGCATGGCAGCTGGGCGCAAATAAATATATAGTTCGACTACTATCCTGATGAAAGGTACTTGTATCCTTAATAAATTGAACTTTTTTCTGCATAACCTGACTGTCTGTTATTCTGTTTTTCTTTCCTATCCAGATGTGTTTATTAATTTGACCTCGTCACATTTTACTTCAGCATTTTATATACATATATATATATATATATATATATATATATATATATATATATATATAAGTAAGGATGTGACATTGTCAAAAATAATTGCAATATTGGTATAGATAGGACAGAGAGATAGGTTGTGACTTAACTGAAAGTGAAGTGTGGTGTCGCCATTCTTCAAATTTTCGGTGGCTTAAGGAAATGTGATGGGGTCAGATTAAATAACACATTTAGATATAAAAGAGAGACAGAGACTGTCCGGTTAAGGTGAAAGTTCCAAATTTTCAAGGGCTTTAGTCCCCTTCACCGTAATCAAAGGTCTGAACTGTGTGCCAGCCAGGCATGAATTTATATATATAATATGTTGTGCACAGCTGTCTCCTAAATAAGAAGGGTAGTGCCTCTGATAATTTTAAGTTTCCTGACCAACATGGTGACAACAGCTCTCATTAATTCTCTGTTTAATAAACAGTATTTATTTTCACTATGCCAATATTCCCTTAGTTGTGTATGTATATGTATAGGCATACCATACATTTATTTTTTGTTGGAAGTATTTTCAAATAGAAATTCATAGTGTGGTAAAATTTGTACAATGAGGCAATTTAAATTATTTGATACATATCTTAAATTGGCTGCTTTAGTTTTAAAATTATTTTTTATCAGTTCATATGTTGATATGTTGATATAATTTTCTTAGAGCTATATCAAACATAATTTTGTTAGTTTTCAGTATGATAAACTGCTACTTTTTCTATACTTTCAGAAAAAATACTTCAAGTGTATATATATATATATATATATATATATATATATATATATATATATATATATATATATACATATAGTACACAGACGCCTTAAGCATCTCGGCCACCGGGTCAAGTTCTTCCATCCTATGTATAAATATTGTATTTATACCTTAATGGAAGCTCCTAATACTTCATTCCCTCTACTCTATCCATTCCTCCACTAAAACTATTAATTGTCCACAATAAGACTGTCTATATTTGCCTGGTCGGGAACTTGACCCGGTGGCCGAGATGGTTAAGGCGTCTGTGTACTAAGCAGAATACGTGGGTTCTAGTCCCGCCTGGGTCAAATATTTTCAGTCTTTCCTTCTTCCATCCTTCTCTCTACTTTGAACATATGCTTTTCTATGTGCGTAATTCTTCGCCCGAGCATATGAATTCAAATAAAGCGCAATCCTTCTATTTCTCCTATTTATTTCTATCCTTCCTCACTATCCAAGTTTGAATGTGAATTAGTTCCTTAATGGATTCTCCTAATATTATATATATATATGTATCATGATATTGACATAACATTCTTCACTGCAAATTTTATAAGAAGTTCTTAATTTGATCCAAGTTAATTAATTGCTTCAAAATAGGTGCACTATTATTATTATTATTATTTACAATAATAATCTATCTTGAGCATCATAATAAGGTAGCTACTATGATCCACTGGAGCTTAAAATAATTGTTTTGCAATAAACAAATAAAGATCCTTAGGGACTTTCAAATCCAAACATACCACTTGGAACACAACACCCCAGACATCACTGTGCTCGAGAAAAACGGTCTGTATTTCAGTGCCTACTGACAGTCTGCTTGAAGAAAAATGAAACAAAAATGTTACATGGTACAAAGACCTTAAAATTGTAATTTGGTGGATGTGGGAAAACAGTGCCACTAAAATACCCATATTTGTTGGCACTCTTGGAGCAATACCATCAAGCCTTCAAACATACATGGATTTATAGGTCTTCAATTGATGCCAATATAGCTTTTCAATTCCTCGTTCCTTGGATAGGAATTAAGTTACGAATAACCAATGCTACTATCAACTAATATAGTAGTAATAATAATTGTAGTAGTAGTAGTAATAGTAATTATGAAAATGAAGTATAACTGTAAAATTACTTACATAGGAATAATGCATCATGTTGATAGTTGTTTTGTACAGTTTCGTAGCTGTGCTGAGGGAGCTATGATGGTCTCCTCCCTGTTGCACACTTTTATATGTATCTGTGGTCATTCAGTGAAGGGCACGCAATACAGAATTGAATAATATCTTCGATCTGTATACACTGTGTGAGAAATGCCATGTGTTGAATAACATGTTTTGATAATCATCAGTGCTCCCCCCTGCTGATTGAGAGCTGTTTCATTTGAATTCCTTTGTATTATTTATTTAATGCCCTTTGGTACATGTTTTCATAATATATTATTGATTGATTCATTTTGCAGTTATATGGAACTGGATTTTAAGAACAAGCATTAGTATAATAAAATTAATAAAATATTAATGTTAGGCAGGAATTTGCAATGTACATGTAGCAATGAGGAACCTTGTGAAGTTACATATTTTACTTAAATAATTTCTCCATTACTATAAAAGATGTGTTGATATAAAGAGCAAATGTGTTTTTATAATATTAAATTGCTTTCTTAAGTAGTATAAGATACCTTAATTATGTGTGTACATATGTGTAAATGTCATGCATTTTATTTACTGAGACAAATTATATTTTGGGATGATAAATTACAGTGTTAGGAAATTGAAATAATATAATTTTGAGAACTAATTAATTGTTTTCTAGCAATTTTACAAGGTTTGCATTTGTACAGAATAACCATACTAATTATTGGAATGTGTGTACATGTTCACTTGAAAATAATAATTGTTATTTAATATTTGTAATGAAATAAAACAAATGTTTTCAGATTATTCAGGAGGTGCAAGTCCTAATGCTCTTGCAAACTTACTGTTTGGTGCCATTGCTGGGATGCTCGGGCAGTCCTCTTCCTACCCACTTGATATTGTGAGGAGACGCATGCAAACTTCATCACCACATGGTGAACATTATCATTCCATCATAGGAACACTTCAGAAAATTTACAGGCAAGGGCAGAAATAATTAAATACAATTAAACAACTTTTGGTTTTGGTAACTTTTCTTTTTTTTATTGATTATGGACAGCTAAATCAAATATATCTATTTTACCCTAAAGAAATTTCTATTCAAAAAAATGCTTTCTATTACTTCAGAGAAGAAGGTATAAGGCGTGGATTCTATAAAGGACTGAGTATGAACTGGATTAAAGGACCAGTTGCTGTGGGGATTAGTTTTGCAACATATGATTCTGCTAGAGACTTTTTAAGAAAATTAATTGCCATGCATCACCATCACCGGGGAAAATAAATGTAAGATCCATTTATTTAAGTCACTATTTGGTAATATTTAATATAAAAATGTACTATTATTGATAAATAAATGTTTTTATAAAAATGCAAAATTTAAGTCTGAAATCCTAAAATTTAATATACATTGATCTCTATTAAGCTTGCATTAAATTATAACTTCCAGTTAAATAAATTGCCAATTTTATCAAATTCTATGTAATGGTAAGACTATAAAAAGTGAAATTTAGTAATTTAATTTCAATTTTTATTGTTTATTAGGAGAGGAAGTCGGTTATATTCATTACAATTCATCAATATAAAACTTGTTATATATAATATATACTTGTACATCTATTGAAGTTCCAAAACAGTCATTATTTTGTAATATTGAATTTAATTCCTTTGTCAACTATTAAATTGTTTCTAACATTAGCCATTTCATTTATTTACTCATAAAATGTTCTCTTTTATATTAACTTAAATAAACTAAATATATTAGCATTTAATTTGCCATGTAATATTTGATGCAATTATTATTAGTTTATTTCATGATTTATGCAGGAACACTATCTTGAATGTGAACACACCTAATTCTAGAATTTGTATCTAATTTTTTTGTTTGAAATATAATTGTTTAGTAGAAATATCAAGATAAAGTAAAAAGCTGTTGCTTTTGTTACCAAATTATTGATACCATAAGTTGCCATATGGTGAAAATGAATTATATAATTTGAACATCCCATTTGCATCTATTCATTGCCAAATAATTAATTAAACACTTAAGACTGTTTATAATTTGATACATTTAATAAGTTTAATATTTGCACAATAGCTAATAGTTCATAATTTTGTTTATTTTCAGATATACCTTAGTTGACTGTTTTATGATCATGCGGATCTGTTTTAATTGCGGGCTAGTCGTACTGCAGAATGGTACCTATTTTGTCATTGTTAAGACAATATAATTAGAGTTTAACTTTTTTACCTTTTGTTGTTGGAAGTTAGTTTATTTGGCAAAATTAAATTATAATTAAATGAGTGTATAATTCAATACTTCATTAAGTTGTTCTACTCATTTAAATCAATGGACTCCAGTTTATTGTAAAATAGTGTTTGTATATATTGTACATATTTAATAAATTTAATACCAAAATGTTAATGTTTTAAATTTTATTTTGATTGTTAAATATATATTAATTAATGTCTATTTCAGTGTCATGATTGATCCAAAGATTCATGCAATACATATTTTATTAAATACTATTAAAGTTCCCTACTCATGATTTGCACTTGCCATGTAATGTCTGGAGACTGAATTAAAATTATTACCATGACATTTAAATGAAATTAAATGTAATTATAATTTCAAATTTATTGATAATGTCAAAGATAAAATGTTATGAATTTTTCTGTATTTTTAATTACTGCTTTAAATTTTTTATGGATCTCAACGAAAGTGTGCTAGGATAACGTTACTCACCCAATCTAAAGTAATTTAATGGTTCAGTTATCTCAAAATAAGTTAAGTATAAAGTCTTAATTGTGTTAACGTATTTACAGAATATTTTTGATTCTTCTTCAATTATCATGGTTATTTAGTACCAATATTTAATCGGGTAATTAAAATTTATTTGACATATCGTTCCAATGTAGCAACTGATGCAATCATTTTATATTAATATTTATTAATTATTTACACATTTTTAGTAATGTATTGTAGGTGTACAAAATTGTTGTTTCATATTTATTTATCACAAGTTTTGTAGATTTATGATCAGTATTAGTAATTTGCACAACTTTTTGGATATTAATTTAAATTTATTTAATAATATTCCATTATTTGTCCAGTAACATTAAAGCACAATTATGTACTAATAATAGATAATTATTCATGCTGTGTTATCTTGAACAATTATTTGCTTTCATTACATCTAATCAATATTAATTATTTATTCAATTTTGAGTTAATATGTTGAGATAATAATTTGAAAATGTAACTTCATGTGTTTCAAGTGAGAACTGTATGAAATGAAGAAAAGTTTCAATTTGCTATTTAAACCATTTTCAAGTTGGTCTTTTTTTTTAAAAAAACAACAAATGTACAAATTTATTTGGATATGTTCATTAAAGTAAAAACTAACTTAATCAGACCTGTTAATTGTGAAGTGAAAAATTTACCTCTAAAATTACTGTAACAATATGTTTGGTGAGAAACTGCTAACAATAATGAAGTGTCAATTAACTTAAATTTATCTCAGGAAAAGAAAACATAGCTACAATCATATAGTGGTATAATTATTGTAGTGTTAAAGGTACATAATTTCTAATAATAGACTGTTGCAATTTTTTATAAAATAAATTGTTGGACTGGAAATAGTTATTAATGTGTAGCAATATCTTTGTATGTGCTTTATAAATTATTAAATTGTCATTTTCAAAATAAATATTTGTAGTGCACAAATGTTGCCATAATTATCAGCAATGTTTCAAGTTTAATCTTAACATATTATTCTTAGGACTCACTACAGCATTCAACTGGTAGCAATGTATAACTTCTCTCCTCTATATAGTTCCTCCAATTGTCTATAGGTATTTTCTGAATATTGGTTTCCTTTTATAATATTCCTTAACAATATTTTACCCTCTTTCAGCCTACCTACCTTATTTCTACATCATCTTAATCTAGAGACTTTAACAGTCACTTTTCAACTTTGGCTCCATTTTGTTACCCACATTTTTCCCATTGTCCTGCAAGTTTGAAAATTACCATGAGATGGAAATTTCTTCCAGCTACCTGATGATATTGACTCCCTACTTTCCAAATATCCCTTAGCATTTTGCAACTGTTCATTAGCAGATCAGAAAAGATAATAGTGTGTAGGTGTCAGTTTGGAACTGTAGAATATTTTCCCACCTTTATGTATCCATCTTCTACATAGTAGTATCACGTTGCAGGATGATCTTCCCAGAGTGTTTAGCTAGCATTGCACAATGGAGCTTCAAAGTTCCTGGGTATAGTGCGCAAGCATATTTAGTCTGTTCAGGTTCGATAAATTCATCCAGAATGCAAAAGCTGACACTTTCCATATGTTCTTTTATGGTGAATCCAAATGGTGTCATCCCATACTCTGGCATTTTGTTTAAGGCTAAATTACGGCAATGGCTTTCATAATTTATCACAATACTCGTAAAAAAAAATCGAACTAAAACACTTTCCAACAACATAATCATGTAATCTTTTATTGCACTGAACTATGTCCTATTGCAAGTTTTTCTGTGATATAATTCACAGCGACGTCTTTCTTCTCTAGTGGACTGGCGTCAAGTCTGTTAAATACGATCCTGCAGTCATTTTTGTTAATTGTTGTAATTGCAATTGTATCAATGGGTTGTTTATAACTTTCACTACGACCTTCGGATATCCGTATTTACTCGTGTACGACGCCCATACGTATTTTGTTAAGATGTAAAAAATATTTCGATAATATTTTTCCTTACAAAAATTGTTCTTTATCGATTTACAAAATTTGCTTTCAGACGATGCTAAGTATAAAAGTATTTGTCAGTGACTAGCAATGCATCAATCATAAGGGTCTTAGGAGGCAAGAGCGATGAACTCTGACAGGGAATAAATCCTCCTTACAATAATAAACTACTAAAAGCAAGTATTTGTGACCACCCACAGAAGAATCGAGTTTCAAATATATATACGGAAAACTTTGTTTTCACGTTGTAGCCGAAGGTTTTCCCGTTGTAGATAGTGGGTGAAATTCTCTTGGACTGATCGAAAAGTTGCGTGGTTTCGACGAACTTACCTGGCAGAAATCGTGGGAGAATTTCGTCCACATGGTTTCAGTTTACGTACAGTATTATAATTCGTGTATTACGCGCATCCCAATTGTCTTCCAATTTTGTATAAAAACAGGTGTGCGGCATAATCCGATGTCTTTCCCACTGTCCTTATACTTAATTGTTGCATGTACGAAGCTTGCTTCCTCCTTTCTAAGTCACTTGCACACTTTATCTTTCTAGTTACTCTCTTCATCGTATGCTCACCCTATCTAGAACCACCGTTATTACTCTGATTTTAATTATGATACCAATTACAATCCTAACTTTATCCTGGTATATTTTACTCAAGACTTCATTTTCCTGATCATAATATATTTGATTCTAATCTTTTCCACCAGAATATGTATTTATATATGTATTGGCCGAACTGTATACAGCAGTATCTTAGTTAAGAATGGTCGCAGATGTGACATAGGCTAATTGTAAAGACTTTGCAAAATGTAATGATGAAATATCTCGAGCCGCATGGAGGAAAATGATCCCTTCCTTTGGTTTTGGAGAAAATTCACCTAAAGAACACAATAAATATCTTATTTTAATTGTAAGGCCCTTCGCGTATGAGGAAACTACTTTGCGACTCTAGTTGTAAACAGTTTTGTATGGAAAAAATTTCAAATAAGTCAACTGTTGCTTGCAATCGTTTTCCCGTCACAAAATAAGTTGTATTGCATGTTTGCACGTGAAATGGATCATCCGCCAAGTGGAATCAAAGTTATTTGACAATTTATAAATTAATATAATAATTCATGGTCGATGTAGTCAAGTTACTTAATATAAATTATATTTAAAGAGTTACATTTTCACTGAAAAACTTGGTACAAATTACACGTCTCGTTTAGACATTTTGTGCCTCGCCAGGTGTAAGTAAAATATGAGAACTATGTTGAAAAACTGTGAAACATCCAGATATGTATTAAAAAAAGTCAAAGCTTCTCCGAACTTTCAGAGTTAGTCCAAATAAGTTAATTTAAATATAATGTTGACCTATGTAATTTCGACGTACAAAACACACATTGCAGAGAAAAGAAATACAATGAATTAAATTTATCTGGATAACTATGAACATTGGGAGGATTTATACCCCTGTTTGTTTTAATCTATATCTGGATTTTCCACAGTTTCCAGTTTCGTTTTTGCTATTAATATCCCAAATATCGGGACAAATCGTCTGTTTTATTTGTATTAAAAATTCTCAATGTCCAATGACAAACTTGGGTTGCAGCAATAAATTAGATTTCTATGTCTAAATTTATTCTATTAGCAGGTTATATGCTTTATAGAGGTAGACAGTGAGTATAGGAGAGACTCGTGCAGGGTTAGGATTCCCGGAGCCGGGAGCAATAAGCCTGGTCTCCTAAACTAAGACTTTATTCCACCACGTGGTGCGACTCTGGCCGTTGTCCGGAAGCACAGGTAAGTGTCGCGCGAGAGCCGGGAACAGAATGGGCTCTCTCCGCGTGCACGCTGTAGGTGCTCGGTAGGGTCCCGTTACTTGGTGGGGAGCATTGTTTGCATCCCCTAACGGGACGCGTAACGGGACCCTCTTGCTCGCATGGGGACACGGAATATTCGTCCCCACACCAGCCACCCGTTAAGAGTCAGGATATACGTTTTGTGCCAGAGTCGCATTACAATAATGTGCGAAATGTTCTACGGCGTGGTAGAGTAGCGGTCCGGGGCACGGGCCCGGCGACCCGAGCGAGTTGGCGGCGCTGCTAGGCGATGCGGGCGAGGCCAGTCTCTTTGCGCTGGCGTGGAGAGCGTCGCCTGTGGTGCCACCGGGCTGTCGTTCGTGGCTTCCGGCGCTATGCTGGGGGGGGGGGGCAACTGCTTCCTCTGGGCGCAACATGAAGGCCGGTTTTACCCTGTCCAGTGAAACTCGTGTTTCTCCGCGACTTGTATGCAACACGCAGGTTTTCTCGTCCCTGCTGACGATGCGGTAGGGTCCCGTGTAAGGCGTACAAAGGGAGGCCTTTATACCGTCGTCACGGAGAAAAGCATAGGTGCAAGTCGCCAACTCCTTGAACACGAAGCTTCCTGGTCGGGAGCGTCGCGAATCCGGTGTGGGCCGTATGTTTGTTGTTGCCTGGCGGACCCGCTCGATGAGTGACGTCGGGTCGCCAAGCTCGGGTTCTGCGGTGAAGAATTCGCCGGGCAGACGTAGCGGTTCTCCAAACACCAGTTCGGCGGCTGATGTCTGCAGGTCCTGGCGGTACGAATACCGAGCATGACGACCGGGAGGGCGTCGAGCCAGGAGGCGCCTTCATGGCACATTATCGCTGCCTTCAGCTGCCTGTGGAGCCGTTCTACTAGCCCGTTAGCCTGTGGGTGGTACGGCGTCGTGCGGGACCTCTGCCAGCCCGTGTACTTCCCCAGTGCCTGAAAAAGATCGGACTCGAACTGCCGTCTTTGGTCCGTAGTAACACGCTCTGGGCAGCCATAGCGCGAGATCCAGCCGTGGAGCAGGGCGTTGGCCACATCTTCTGCAGTGATTCGCTCCAGTGGATAAGCTTCTGGCCAACGCGATGCACGGTCGATCGCTGTCAGGAGGTATCGGTAAGAGCCTGCTGGCAGCAGTGGACCCACGATGTCAATGTGTATGTGACGGAAACGAGCTGACGGCGTCGTGAAGTCTCCCAGTGGCGTGTGGACGTGCCGTGTAATCTTCGCGCGCTGACATTGCAAACACGCCCGAGTCCATACGCGTATGTCTCGTTTAACCCCGGGCCAAACGAAACGCGACGTGATCAGGCGCGTGGTAGCGCGTGTGCCAGGATGACTGCCGTGGACCGCGTCCAATACCTGTCTGCGACTTGGAGCTGGGACGACTAGGCGTTGGCGACCCGTCGATACATCACATAACACCCGGAGGTCGAGTCCTGGGACATCGACGTGGCGGAGCTGGAGTGCTGTGCTGCCGGCTAGCAGCTCGCGTAGCTCTTCGTCCTCGGCTTGCTGCTGGGCGATGCGGCTGAGATCCACCGGGCTATTGGCTGCTGTCAAGGCCTCGACGCGGGATAACGCGTCGGCGACTATGTTTTGGGCCCCATTGACGTGCCGAATGTCCGTGGTGAACTGCGAGATGTACGTCAGGTGGTTCCTCTGAACGGGCGGGAGTCTCTCGTTCTGCTGCTGATAGGCAAAACATATTGGCTTATGATCAGTAAATATTATTGTGTGTTGAGCCTCCAACGCGTGACGAAAATGCCGGACCGCCAAAAAGATGGCGAGTAGCTCCCGATAATATGCCGGCCACTGTGTTTGCTGCGGCGTCAGCTTCCGGGAGAAGAAACCCAACGGTTGCCACGCTCCTCCCACTTGCTGCTGCAAGCTGGCGTCGACTGCTTTCTGCGACGCGTCGGTGAAAAGCCCGAGCTGTGCCGTCGGGTCCGGGTGAGCCAGCATCGTTGCGTTGGCGAGCGAGGCCTTGCATTTCTCGAAGGCTGCTGTACTGAGTGGGTTCCAGGGCACAGGGTGGGTGCCGCGGAGACCTGAGAGAGCCTCCTGGAGCTCTGCTTGATGCGCCACTGCCTTGGGAAGGAAACGACGATAGAAATTTATCATTCCCAAGAAGCGACGGAGCCCTCTGGCGTTGGATGGGCGCTGGAAATCGCGCAGTGCGGCGACACGTTCTGGTACGGCGCTTACACCTTCCGAGGAAACGTGGTAGCCGAGGAAGGTTACGGCCTGCTGGCCCAGCACGCTCTTTTCCACGTTGACGATTATGCCGTGCTGCGACAATCGGCGGAAAACGGTTCGCAGGTGTTCCCGGTGTTGCTCTGGAGACGCGCTGTAGATTAGAATGTCGTCGATGTACGGGAAGCAGAAGTCCAGCCCCTGTAACACTTCGTCCATAAACCTCTGGAACGTTTGTCCAGAATTTCTTAGTCCAAAGGTCGTGAACGGGAATTCGAACATCCCGAACGGCGTGGTTATGGCCGTTTTCGGGATGTCCGTCGTGTGCACCGGAATCTGTGTGTATGCCTTAACGAGGTCGAGGACAGAATATATTTTGCTTCCTCGAAGGCTCATAGCAAAGTCCTGTACGTGCCGAACGGGATACCTGTCTGGGACGGTTCGCGCGTTCAGCGCGCGATAATCACCGCACGGGCGCCATTCTCCGTCCTTCTTCTTAGGCACGAGATGCAGCGGCGATGCCCACGGGCTCTTCGATCGTCGCGCGGTCCCGTCGGCGAGCATGGCCTCGAATTCTGCCCGTGCGATGTGGAGCCGCTCCGGTGCCAGGCGTCGTGGTCTACAGGAAACTGGGGGCCCTGGCGTCGTCCGGATGTGGTGAACCGTGGTGTGACGAACAACGTGGGGCGCGCCGGCCGGGCGCGTGAGCTCCGGGAATCGGCTCAGGAGGTCCTGGTATGGCGAGCACGTCGTCAGCACCCTGACGCTGGGTTGCGGCGATCGGTCCTTATTCGCGCTTACGACGCGGCCCGTCGTCCCGTCGAGCAGACGCCCGCTTCGACAGTCCGGTAGAAGACCAAAGTGTGCCAGGAAATCAGCGCCGATTATTGGCAACGCGACGTCCGCGATGACAAAACGCCATACGAACACCCGGTGCAGCCCCAGGTCGATTCGCATGGGTAGGCAGCCGTACGTGTTGATAGTACTGCTGTTCGCGGCGCTGAGCTTGTAGTTGGTGGCCGCGCGCTGGCCCTTGAGTAGGTTGCGCGGGAAGCAACATAAGTCGGAACCGGTGTCGACTAGGAACCCATGTCCGCTGGTGTGGTCCCTAACGACGAGACGGCGTCCACTGGATGGGCAGCCGGCAGCTGCAATATCCGGCCGCCTTACTCGTTTCCCTGGGTGTGGCTGCACGGGGGTTCGCAGCGTTGAGCCCGGCTACCGAACCGTCTGTGGTACCAGCATTTCCCTGTGCTGGCGTTGTCGCGGCGGCCACGCTGTTGGTCGGGCGGCTGGCGGCGTGCTGGCGGCCTTCGGTCGCCTCGTAGGGCTGCGACTTCCGCGGTGAGCGCCTCCAGGCGCTGCTCGAGGCTAGGGGCTGATGGGCTGTGGAGTTCATCTGCCTGACTGGTGGACTGTGAGCTCGTGCTGGCAGCGTGGACGTGCGGTGGAAGACCGGGTGGTGGAATCTCCATAAGCCTGTCAGCGATTTGGGCGGCCGTGGCGAGCGGTGCGTCTATATGACTTTGGACCGCGACCTGTACGTAGGCCGGCAGGCGCTGCAGCCACAACGTCCGCAGGAAATCGTCCGACACTTGAGTAGGCCCTATTAGGCTGCGGAGGTACCGCAGGAACTGCGACGGCGATCTGTCGCCAAGTTCGGCTTCGCTGAGCAGCAGCCGAGTTCTTCGGTCTTGTGAGGGCGAAAGTCTCTGTATCAGCGCTTTCTTTAAACACTCGTACTTGCCTGTTGCTGGCGGGATGACGAGGATGTCCTGGACTTCCGCAGCCCATCTTTGTTCGAGGTGAGCTGCGATGTGGTTGAACTTGGTGGCGTCCTGCGTGATGCCGGCGATGGCGAATTGGCTTTCCGCCTGGGCGAACCAGACGTCCGTATTGTCCGCCCAGAAAGCCGGCAGCTTCGGTGTGATCCTGCAGACCTGTGCTGCGTCATGGTGTTGGCCACGTGGATCCTCCTTCAGCCTTGCGATTTCCTGCTGTAGCTCGGCGATTTTGTTGTTCAAAATGTCCATCGTAGGGGTCACCAATATAGGAGAGACTCGTGCAGGGTTAGGATTCCCGGAGCCGGGAGCAATAAGCCTGGTCTCCTAAACTAAGACTTTATTCCACCACGTGGTGCGACTCTGGCCGTTGTCCGGAAGCACAGGTAAGTGTCGCGCGAGAGCCGGGAACAGAATGGGCTCTCTCCGCGTGCACGCTGTAGGTGCTCGGTAGGGTCCCGTTACTTGGTGGGGAGCATTGTTTGCATCCCCTAACGGGACGCGTAACGGGACCCTCTTGCTCGCATGGGGACACGGAATATTCGTCCCCACACCAGCCACCCGTTAAGAGTCAGGATATACGTTTTGTGCCAGAGTCGCATTACAATAATGTGCGAAATGTTCTACGGCGTGGTAGAGTAGCGGTCCGGGGCACGGGCCCGGCGACCCGAGCGAGTTGGCGGCGCTGCTAGGCGATGCGGGCGAGGCCAGTCTCTTTGCGCTGGCGTGGAGAGCGTCGCCTGTGGTGCCACCGGGCTGTCGTTCGTGGCTTCCGGCGCTATGCTGGGGGGGGGGGGGCAACTGCTTCCTCTGGGCGCAACATGAAGGCCGGTTTTACCCTGTCCAGTGAAACTCGTGTTTCTCCGCGACTTGTATGCAACACGCAGGTTTTCTCGTCCCTGCTGACGATGCGGTAGGGTCCCGTGTAAGGCGTACAAAGGGAGGCCTTTATACCGTCGTCACGGAGAAAAGCATAGGTGCAAGTCGCCAACTCCTTGAACACGAAGCTTCCTGGTCGGGAGCGTCGCGAATCCGGTGTGGGCCGTATGTTTGTTGTTGCCTGGCGGACCCGCTCGATGAGTGACGTCGGGTCGCCAAGCTCGGGTTCTGCGGTGAAGAATTCGCCGGGCAGACGTAGCGGTTCTCCAAACACCAGTTCGGCGGCTGATGTCTGCAGGTCCTGGCGGTACGAATACCGAGCATGACGACCGGGAGGGCGTCGAGCCAGGAGGCGCCTTCATGGCACATTATCGCTGCCTTCAGCTGCCTGTGGAGCCGTTCTACTAGCCCGTTAGCCTGTGGGTGGTACGGCGTCGTGCGGGACCTCTGCCAGCCCGTGTACTTCCCCAGTGCCTGAAAAAGATCGGACTCGAACTGCCGTCTTTGGTCCGTAGTAACACGCTCTGGGCAGCCATAGCGCGAGATCCAGCCGTGGAGCAGGGCGTTGGCCACATCTTCTGCAGTGATTCGCTCCAGTGGATAAGCTTCTGGCCAACGCGATGCACGGTCGATCGCTGTCAGGAGGTATCGGTAAGAGCCTGCTGGCAGCAGTGGACCCACGATGTCAATGTGTATGTGACGGAAACGAGCTGACGGCGTCGTGAAGTCTCCCAGTGGCGTGTGGACGTGCCGTGTAATCTTCGCGCGCTGACATTGCAAACACGCCCGAGTCCATACGCGTATGTCTCGTTTAACCCCGGGCCAAACGAAACGCGACGTGATCAGGCGCGTGGTAGCGCGTGTGCCAGGATGACTGCCGTGGACCGCGTCCAATACCTGTCTGCGACTTGGAGCTGGGACGACTAGGCGTTGGCGACCCGTCGATACATCACATAACACCCGGAGGTCGAGTCCTGGGACATCGACGTGGCGGAGCTGGAGTGCTGTGCTGCCGGCTAGCAGCTCGCGTAGCTCTTCGTCCTCGGCTTGCTGCTGGGCGATGCGGCTGAGATCCACCGGGCTATTGGCTGCTGTCAAGGCCTCGACGCGGGATAACGCGTCGGCGACTATGTTTTGGGCCCCATTGACGTGCCGAATGTCCGTGGTGAACTGCGAGATGTACGTCAGGTGGTTCCTCTGAACGGGCGGGAGTCTCTCGTTCTGCTGCTGATAGGCAAAACATATTGGCTTATGATCAGTAAATATTATTGTGTGTTGAGCCTCCAACGCGTGACGAAAATGCCGGACCGCCAAAAAGATGGCGAGTAGCTCCCGATAATATGCCGGCCACTGTGTTTGCTGCGGCGTCAGCTTCCGGGAGAAGAAACCCAACGGTTGCCACGCTCCTCCCACTTGCTGCTGCAAGCTGGCGTCGACTGCTTTCTGCGACGCGTCGGTGAAAAGCCCGAGCTGTGCCGTCGGGTCCGGGTGAGCCAGCATCGTTGCGTTGGCGAGCGAGGCCTTGCATTTCTCGAAGGCTGCTGTACTGAGTGGGTTCCAGGGCACAGGGTGGGTGCCGCGGAGACCTGAGAGAGCCTCCTGGAGCTCTGCTTGATGCGCCACTGCCTTGGGAAGGAAACGACGATAGAAATTTATCATTCCCAAGAAGCGACGGAGCCCTCTGGCGTTGGATGGGCGCTGGAAATCGCGCAGTGCGGCGACACGTTCTGGTACGGCGCTTACACCTTCCGAGGAAACGTGGTAGCCGAGGAAGGTTACGGCCTGCTGGCCCAGCACGCTCTTTTCCACGTTGACGATTATGCCGCGCTGCGACAATCGGCGGAAAACGGTTCGCAGGTGTTCCCGGTGTTGCTCTGGAGACGCGCTGTAGATTAGAATGTCGTCGATGTACGGGAAGCAGAAGTCCAGCCCCTGTAACACTTCGTCCATAAACCTCTGGAACGTTTGTCCAGAATTTCTTAGTCCAAAGGTCGTGAACGGGAATTCGAACATCCCGAACGGCGTGGTTATGGCCGTTTTCGGGATGTCCGTCGTGTGCACCGGAATCTGTGTGTATGCCTTAACGAGGTCGAGGACAGAATATATTTTGCTTCCTCGAAGGCTCATAGCAAAGTCCTGTACGTGCCGAACGGGATACCTGTCTGGGACGGTTCGCGCGTTCAGCGCGCGATAATCACCGCACGGGCGCCATTCTCCGTCCTTCTTCTTAGGCACGAGATGCAGCGGCGATGCCCACGGGCTCTTCGATCGTCGCGCGGTCCCGTCGGCGAGCATGGCCTCGAATTCTGCCCGTGCGATGTGGAGCCGCTCCGGTGCCAGGCGTCGTGGTCTACAGGAAACTGGGGGCCCTGGCGTCGTCCGGATGTGGTGAACCGTGGTGTGACGAACAACGTGGGGCGCGCCGGCCGGGCGCGTGAGCTCCGGGAATCGGCTCAGGAGGTCCTGGTATGGCGAGCACGTCGTCAGCACCCTGACGCTGGGTTGCGGCGATCGGTCCTTATTCGCGCTTACGACGCGGCCCGTCGTCCCGTCGAGCAGACGCCCGCTTCGACAGTCCGGTAGAAGACCAAAGTGTGCCAGGAAATCAGCGCCGATTATTGGCAACGCGACGTCCGCGATGACAAAACGCCATACGAACACCCGGTGCAGCCCCAGGTCGATTCGCATGGGTAGGCAGCCGTACGTGTTGATAGTACTGCTGTTCGCGGCGCTGAGCTTGTAGTTGGTGGCCGCGCGCTGGCCCTTGAGTAGGTTGCGCGGGAAGCAACATAAGTCGGAACCGGTGTCGACTAGGAACCCATGTCCGCTGGTGTGGTCCCTAACGACGAGACGGCGTCCACTGGATGGGCAGCCGGCAGCTGCAATATCCGGCCGCCTTACTCGTTTCCCTGGGTGTGGCTGCACGGGGGTTCGCAGCGTTGAGCCCGGCTACCGAACCGTCTGTGGTACCAGCATTTCCCTGTGCTGGCGTTGTCGCGGCGGCCACGCTGTTGGTCGGGCGGCTGGCGGCGTGCTGGCGGCCTTCGGTCGCCTCGTAGGGCTGCGACTTCCGCGGTGAGCGCCTCCAGGCGCTGCTCGAGGCTAGGGGCTGATGGGCTGTGGAGTTCATCTGCCTGACTGGTGGACTGTGAGCTCGTGCTGGCAGCGTGGACGTGCGGTGGAAGACCGGGTGGTGGAATCTCCATAAGCCTGTCAGCGATTTGGGCGGCCGTGGCGAGCGGTGCGTCTATATGACTTTGGACCGCGACCTGTACGTAGGCCGGCAGGCGCTGCAGCCACAACGTCCGCAGGAAATCGTCCGACACTTGAGTAGGCCCTATTAGGCTGCGGAGGTACCGCAGGAACTGCGACGGCGATCTGTCGCCAAGTTCGGCTTCGCTGAGCAGCAGCCGAGTTCTTCGGTCTTGTGAGGGCGAAAGTCTCTGTATCAGCGCTTTCTTTAAACACTCGTACTTGCCTGTTGCTGGCGGGATGACGAGGATGTCCTGGACTTCCGCAGCCCATCTTTGTTCGAGGTGAGCTGCGATGTGGTTGAACTTGGTGGCGTCCTGCGTGATGCCGGCGATGGCGAATTGGCTTTCCGCCTGGGCGAACCAGACGTCCGTATTGTCCGCCCAGAAAGCCGGCAGCTTCGGTGTGATCCTGCAGACCTGTGCTGCGTCATGGTGTTGGCCACGTGGATCCTCCTTCAGCCTTGCGATTTCCTGCTGTAGCTCGGCGATTTTGTTGTTCAAAATGTCCATCGTAGGGGTCACCAATATAGGAGAGACTCGTGCAGGGTTAGGATTCCCGGAGCCGGGAGCAATAAGCCTGGTCTCCTAAACTAAGACTTTATTCCACCACGTGGTGCGACTCTGGCCGTTGTCCGGAAGCACAGGTAAGTGTCGCGCGAGAGCCGGGAACAGAATGGGCTCTCTCCGCGTGCACGCTGTAGGTGCTCGGTAGGGTCCCGTTACTTGGTGGGGAGCATTGTTTGCATCCCCTAACGGGACGCGTAACGGGACCCTCTTGCTCGCATGGGGACACGGAATATTCGTCCCCACACCAGCCACCCGTTAAGAGTCAGGATATACGTTTTGTGCCAGAGTCGCATTACAATAATGTGCGAAATGTTCTACGGCGTGGTAGAGTAGCGGTCCGGGGCACGGGCCCGGCGACCCGAGCGAGTTGGCGGCGCTGCTAGGCGATGCGGGCGAGGCCAGTCTCTTTGCGCTGGCGTGGAGAGCGTCGCCTGTGGTGCCACCGGGCTGTCGTTCGTGGCTTCCGGCGCTATGCTGGGGGGGGGGGGCAACTGCTTCCTCTGGGCGCAACATGAAGGCCGGTTTTACCCTGTCCAGTGAAACTCGTGTTTCTCCGCGACTTGTATGCAACACGCAGGTTTTCTCGTCCCTGCTGACGATGCGGTAGGGTCCCGTGTAAGGCGTACAAAGGGAGGCCTTTATACCGTCGTCACGGAGAAAAGCATAGGTGCAAGTCGCCAACTCCTTGAACACGAAGCTTCCTGGTCGGGAGCGTCGCGAATCCGGTGTGGGCCGTATGTTTGTTGTTGCCTGGCGGACCCGCTCGATGAGTGACGTCGGGTCGCCAAGCTCGGGTTCTGCGGTGAAGAATTCGCCGGGCAGACGTAGCGGTTCTCCAAACACCAGTTCGGCGGCTGATGTCTGCAGGTCCTGGCGGTACGAATACCGAGCATGACGACCGGGAGGGCGTCGAGCCAGGAGGCGCCTTCATGGCACATTATCGCTGCCTTCAGCTGCCTGTGGAGCCGTTCTACTAGCCCGTTAGCCTGTGGGTGGTACGGCGTCGTGCGGGACCTCTGCCAGCCCGTGTACTTCCCCAGTGCCTGAAAAAGATCGGACTCGAACTGCCGTCTTTGGTCCGTAGTAACACGCTCTGGGCAGCCATAGCGCGAGATCCAGCCGTGGAGCAGGGCGTTGGCCACATCTTCTGCAGTGATTCGCTCCAGTGGATAAGCTTCTGGCCAACGCGATGCACGGTCGATCGCTGTCAGGAGGTATCGGTAAGAGCCTGCTGGCAGCAGTGGACCCACGATGTCAATGTGTATGTGACGGAAACGAGCTGACGGCGTCGTGAAGTCTCCCAGTGGCGTGTGGACGTGCCGTGTAATCTTCGCGCGCTGACATTGCAAACACGCCCGAGTCCATACGCGTATGTCTCGTTTAACCCCGGGCCAAACGAAACGCGACGTGATCAGGCGCGTGGTAGCGCGTGTGCCAGGATGACTGCCGTGGACCGCGTCCAATACCTGTCTGCGACTTGGAGCTGGGACGACTAGGCGTTGGCGACCCGTCGATACATCACATAACACCCGGAGGTCGAGTCCTGGGACATCGACGTGGCGGAGCTGGAGTGCTGTGCTGCCGGCTAGCAGCTCGCGTAGCTCTTCGTCCTCGGCTTGCTGCTGGGCGATGCGGCTGAGATCCACCGGGCTATTGGCTGCTGTCAAGGCCTCGACGCGGGATAACGCGTCGGCGACTATGTTTTGGGCCCCATTGACGTGCCGAATGTCCGTGGTGAACTGCGAGATGTACGTCAGGTGGTTCCTCTGAACGGGCGGGAGTCTCTCGTTCTGCTGCTGATAGGCAAAACATATTGGCTTATGATCAGTAAATATTATTGTGTGTTGAGCCTCCAACGCGTGACGAAAATGCCGGACCGCCAAAAAGATGGCGAGTAGCTCCCGATAATATGCCGGCCACTGTGTTTGCTGCGGCGTCAGCTTCCGGGAGAAGAAACCCAACGGTTGCCACGCTCCTCCCACTTGCTGCTGCAAGCTGGCGTCGACTGCTTTCTGCGACGCGTCGGTGAAAAGCCCGAGCTGTGCCGTCGGGTCCGGGTGAGCCAGCATCGTTGCGTTGGCGAGCGAGGCCTTGCATTTCTCGAAGGCTGCTGTACTGAGTGGGTTCCAGGGCACAGGGTGGGTGCCGCGGAGACCTGAGAGAGCCTCCTGGAGCTCTGCTTGATGCGCCACTGCCTTGGGAAGGAAACGAAGATAGAAATTTATCATTCCCAAGAAGCGACGGAGCCCTCTGGCGTTGGATGGGCGCTGGAAATCGCGCAGTGCGGCGACACGTTCTGGTACGGCGCTTACACCTTCCGAGGAAACGTGGTAGCCGAGGAAGGTTACGGCCTGCTGGCCCAGCACGCTCTTTTCCACGTTGACGATTATGCCGTGCTGCGACAATCGGCGGAAAACGGTTCGCAGGTGTTCCCGGTGTTGCTCTGGAGACGCGCTGTAGATTAGAATGTCGTCGATGTACGGGAAGCAGAAGTCCAGCCCCTGTAACACTTCGTCCATAAACCTCTGGAACGTTTGTCCAGAATTTCTTAGTCCAAAGGTCGTGAACGGGAATTCGAACATCCCGAACGGCGTGGTTATGGCCGTTTTCGGGATGTCCGTCGTGTGCACCGGAATCTGTGTGTATGCCTTAACGAGGTCGAGGACAGAATATATTTTGCTTCCTCGAAGGCTCATAGCAAAGTCCTGTACGTGCCGAACGGGATACCTGTCTGGGACGGTTCGCGCGTTCAGCGCGCGATAATCACCGCACGGGCGCCATTCTCCGTCCTTCTTCTTAGGCACGAGATGCAGCGGCGATGCCCACGGGCTCTTCGATCGTCGCGCGGTCCCGTCGGCGAGCATGGCCTCGAATTCTGCCCGTGCGATGTGGAGCCGCTCCGGTGCCAGGCGTCGTGGTCTACAGGAAACTGGGGGCCCTGGCGTCGTCCGGATGTGGTGAACCGTGGTGTGACGAACAACGTGGGGCGCGCCGGCCGGGCGCGTGAGCTCCGGGAATCGGCTCAGGAGGTCCTGGTATGGCGAGCACGTCGTCAGCACCCTGACGCTGGGTTGCGGCGATCGGTCCTTATTCGCGCTTACGACGCGGCCCGTCGTCCCGTCGAGCAGGCGCCCGCTTCGACAGTCCGGTAGAAGACCAAAGTGTGCCAGGAAATCAGCGCCGATTATTGGCAACGCGACGTCCGCGATGACAAAACGCCATACGAACACCCGGTGCAGCCCCAGGTCGATTCGCATGGGTAGGCAGCCGTACGTGTTGATAGTACTGCTGTTCGCGGCGCTGAGCTTGTAGTTGGTGGCCGCGCGCTGGCCCTTGAGTAGGTTGCGCGGGAAGCAACATAAGTCGGAACCGGTGTCGACTAGGAACCCATGTCCGCTGGTGTGGTCCCTAACGACGAGACGGCGTCCACTGGATGGGCAGCCGGCAGCTGCAATATCCGGCCGCCTTACTCGTTTCCCTGGGTGTGGCTGCACGGGGGTTCGCAGCGTTGAGCCCGGCTACCGAACCGTCTGTGGTACCAGCATTTCCCTGTGCTGGCGTTGTCGCGGCGGCCACGCTGTTGGTCGGGCGGCTGGCGGCGTGCTGGCGGCCTTCGGTCGCCTCGTAGGGCTGCGACTTCCGCGGTGAGCGCCTCCAGGCGCTGCTCGAGGCTAGGGGCTGATGGGCTGTGGAGTTCATCTGCCTGACTGGTGGACTGTGAGCTCGTGCTGGCAGCGTGGACGTGCGGTGGAAGACCGGGTGGTGGAATCTCCATAAGCCTGTCAGCGATTTGGGCGGCCGTGGCGAGCGGTGCGTCTATATGACTTTGGACCGCGACCTGTACGTAGGCCGGCAGGCGCTGCAGCCACAACGTCCGCAGGAAATCGTCCGACACTTGAGTAGGCCCTATTAGGCTGCGGAGGTACCGCAGGAACTGCGACGGCGATCTGTCGCCAAGTTCGGCTTCGCTGAGCAGCAGCCGAGTTCTTCGGTCTTGTGAGGGCGAAAGTCTCTGTATCAGCGCTTTCTTTAAACACTCGTACTTGCCTGTTGCTGGCGGGATGACGAGGATGTCCTGGACTTCCGCAGCCCATCTTTGTTCGAGGTGAGCTGCGATGTGGTTGAACTTGGTGGCGTCCTGCGTGATGCCGGCGATGGCGAATTGGCTTTCCGCCTGGGCGAACCAGACGTCCGTATTGTCCGCCCAGAAAGCCGGCAGCTTCGGTGTGATCCTGCAGACCTGTGCTGCGTCATGGTGTTGGCCACGTGGATCCTCCTTCAGCCTTGCGATTTCCTGCTGTAGCTCGGCGATTTTGTTGTTCAAAATGTCCATCGTAGGGGTCACCAATATAGGAGAGACTCGTGCAGGGTTAGGATTCCCGGAGCCGGGAGCAATAAGCCTGGTCTCCTAAACTAAGACTTTATTCCACCACGTGGTGCGACTCTGGCCGTTGTCCGGAAGCACAGGTAAGTGTCGCGCGAGAGCCGGGAACAGAATGGGCTCTCTCCGCGTGCACGCTGTAGGTGCTCGGGGTTCCGTTACTTGGTGGGGAGCATTGTTTGCATCCCCTAACGGGACGCGTAACGGGACCCTCTTGCTCGCATGGGGACACGGAATATTCGTCCCCACCGTGAGCCTGACACATGTTCGTAGGTTGAGTGTAAGTATGACTGCTTTATTACATATAAATACAGGCTCTAGATGACGCCACATCATCTGCCCCTCTAAAGGTTGAGCCTATCATATGCTTTCGCACAGTACGTCACGACTTAGTGATTCTGAGGTCGTTACGAGCTATCATATGTGGAGGTCGTATTGCAGGTGGAGGTGCTGGCGCGACAGGATGTCGTGGAGGATCCACTTGATGTTGTGTATGATGCTTCATCATCCGCAGCGTCTAGATCTTCCTCCATATCATCTTCGTGATGCTTCGGTGAGGGAACTAGCTGATTCGGTTGCGACGTTGCTCCCCTTGAGCCGACTTGTCAATGTAGGACCTAGGCGCGTGTGACTGTTTGGTCTTTTGCTTGTCTGGGAACCAGACTGAATCACCTGGTGAGAGGCGTTGAAGAGTTTACACACCATGGCGACGATCGAAGTTTAGTCGTTGCTGAGCTCTCATTCTCTCCTCCTCCTTGCGGAGAATCTACATATTAGGTCAAGCAGGCTGGAGGTTGCTCTCGGCGACAGGTAGATGGCTTTGTAGTAGACGACCCATAAGGAGTTGGCTTGGTGAGTAGCCGTTGGAGAGTGAAGTAGATCGGTGCGCTAGTAGAGGTAAGTCAAGCCTTTAGAGCCTTCACTCTTGCCCTGATGAGCCCATTGCTCTGAGGGTATAGCGGGCACATGTAACGGAAACCCCAACTTTCGGCGAAGCGCGCGAAATCCGACCTCTGCAGAGGGTGGAATTGAAGACCGTGGTCCGACCGAACTTCAGCCGGGATTCCATGACGGCTAAAAATTTATGTCATGTGATTCACAATCGAGGTGCTAGTCATCGACGTCAGTAGTGCGATTTCTGGGTAACTTGAGAAGTAGTCCGTCACCAGAACATACCAATGTTTGCCGAGCTTGAATAGGTCATCCGACGATTTCCCATGATCTGCTAGGAAACTGGGTTGTCATCAGAGGCTCTTTTCTATTTACTCGTTGCTCCGCGCAACGATGTCGGTGATGTTCTTCGATATGCCCGGCCATCATACTGAGCAGGCTGCCCGGGCTCGGAATGGCGTTATGCCGAAGTGTCTATCGTGGATCCTGTCCAAGATGCCTTTCTGTAGGCTAGGTGGGATTACCCAACATTAAGAGTCCATCGTTTATTGCCAAGCTGTAGCGATGAGGCCAGCACTTCTTGAAGCCTGGATCTTTATGTGAACGCGATGGCTTCTTGCTCTGTTTGAGCGTAGCGTGGTTCTGCGCTTGTCAGCGTTCTCGAGATTTAGGAGAAGGGTTGTAGACCGTTTTCTCCTTCTTGTAGTAGGACTGCTCCGAGACCATACGACGATGCGTCAGCTGAAACAATGGTCCTTTACTTCGGATCGAAGATAGCAAGTAGAGGCGCTGTTATTAGGGCGTCCGTGAGAACCTTGAAATCTTGAACTTGCGGGTGGTCCCGTGTCCTTCTTAAGTAGAGAATTCAGTGGCTGAGCTTGAGTGGCCAATCCCTTAATGAAGAGCGGGAAGAAATTAAGTGTCTATCGTGGATCCTGTCCAAGATGCCTTTCTGTAGGCTAGGTGGGATTACCCAACATTAAGAGTCCATCGTTTATTGCCAAGCTGTAGCGATGAGGCCAGCACTTCTTGAAGCCTGGATCTTTACGATGTTTTTCTTTCCATCGTTCTTGCGCTAGTGCAACTAGTTTTCAGCAAATCGGATCGGCAGACTGGGCAAGGCGGGTCGTTTGCAACTTATTGTCCGTTACAGGAAGGGAAGAGACCACTTGCTGAACGTAGGCGGCGGTTTCTTCTTCGAGCTCCTGCTCATTAGGCGTCGATTTCGACGGCATAGGTGTTCTTGAGAGGGCGTCATCTACGTTAAGCTGTGTCCCTGCGACGTGTGCGATGGAGAAGTATCGCATCATTCTGATTGTTTGGCGTTGAAGACGCGGCGTCATATCTTCTAACTGGATAGACGTGAAGAGCAAAACCAATGGCTTGTGGGCCGTCTCTATGTGGAATTGGAGTCCGATGATATAGTCGGAAAGTCGTTCATATGCCCATGTGAACGCGATGGCTTCTTGCTCTGTTTGAGCGTAGCGTGGTTCTGCGCTTGTCAGCGTTCTCGAGATTTAGGAGAAGGGTTGTAGACCGTTTTCTCCTTCTTGTAGTAGGACTGCTCCGAGACCATACGACGATGCGTCAGCTGAAACAATGGTCCTTTACTTCGGATCGAAGATAGCAAGTAGAGGCGCTGTTATTAGGGCGTCCGTGAGAACCTTGAAATCTTGAACTTGCGGGTGGTCCCGTGTCCTTCTTAAGTAGAGAATTCAGTGGCTGAGCTTGAGTGGCCAATCCCTTAATGAAGAGCGGGAAGAAATTAACCATGCCCAAAAATCGACGCGGTTCTTCAACTGTAGTAGGCGTCGGCATGGCCGAGATTCCTTTGACCTTCTCCGGTCAGTGTTTACTCCTTGATCACTTATATGTCCGAGAAACTCGACTTTAGAGGCATTTTCCTTCGTTGAGTGTCGTGTTCTGATCACTAAGACTTCCGAGAGCCAACTGGACGTGTTCATCATGTTCTTCACAAGTACTGCCCAAGATCAGTATGTCGTCGTAGACACAAACTTTGTTTCGTACTGGTAGCATCGCCCTTTCTACCCTCTTTTGGGTCCGAAGCAATCCCAAAAGGCATACCCTGGAAGTAGAGGCGTCCGAACGGCGTGATGAAAGTAGTGAGTCGGACAACGGAATGTGCTAGAAACCCGAGTTACAGTCCAATTTAGTGAAGAACTTGGCACCCACAATTTGTACCAGTGTGTGTTCCACGCTTGGTATAGGGTGGAACTCTCGGATTTATTTAGTTCCGCAAAATTGACACAAATGCGGATGTCCGTGTTCTCCTTAGGCACGATAACCGCCGGCATTACCAGTCAGTTGGACCTCCAAAACTTTAATGATGAGCGCTCCTGGTACTGGAGGTGGCCGGGCGGGCGATGCGTCAATATGGTGGATCACCCGATCGGCTATCGTGCTTTCCAGCTTGTCCCTGAGCCTGGACATGAGCGGTATATACACGCGACGTGGTGTGTGAACGGCCAAGGGCACCACACTGTCCTTAAGCCTTATAGTATGAGGATCTTTCGATCTTGCAAAGCCCCTGAAGACTTCCGGAAACTCGGACTTCGGATTGAATGAGCCGCTCACTGCATCGAGACGCTTCAAGAGTCCCAGTGCTTTGATAGCAGGCAGGCTTAGTAGAGGGTCTTCTAGTTGGTCGACGATGTGAACGAATTGCGACCGATGTTTATAGTCATCGTTGCCACTCTATGTACGTTGAGACGTCGTCTTTCTGGGCCAAACAGGATTCGAGGAGGTTTCTGTAGTTTCCTTTGACGAAAGTTAGCGCGTCAACCATTTCTCCAACCTCCTGAACAAGCGCTTTGAAGTGAGCGCGTTCGAAGACTGGATTCCGGCCTCAGTCTCTATGAGTCTAGCGTTCATTATTCCGGTATCGCACTATTTAACAGCCTTCCTGATCATGTAAAGAACATCAACAACTACAACTTATTCGTAAAGGAGTGTAAAACTTACCTTGTCAATGGAACTTATTACTCCGTAAACGAATTTTTGAATCGGTCTGACATTCGTTGAACTGCCTTGCCTACAAAATTGCCGAATATGCTATAAATATGTAAATAGTTTGTCCAGTTTTCCCCTTTTGGTTCTGTTTTCCTGCCTCTGCTTTCTGTTTTAGTAAATATCTATGACGACATCCCTCCGTACCTAGCGACAGGAGATTAATACCAGGAAGTGATTTGTGTCGTGTGCGTGTTTCCTAAAAATAGTGTGTATGATTGTAGTGACTAGACTAATATAAACAGATATGAATTTTTGTGTGTGTTTTTGTGTATTATAAGTTTATATGCAATTTATCTACTGTACATTTGTGACGAATCCTATTTCCTCTTTAGAGGGCTAATGGTGAATAAATCTATCTATCTATCTATCTACTCCCGAAAACATTTACAACGTACTCCAATAAACAATTAATGACCAAACATTTAAAATAAAATTTTGAAACTTCAAGTTAAGTTTCCTTGGATTTAAATTTTGATGAAGTATTATGAAAAAGTGTGTGAATATAATAGCAACAATCAACGACTGAGGAGCCGTGTGGATGTGCTGAAGAGCATACATTGTAAATATCCTTTTGACTGCCTGAAACCGCCTTATTTTTCCGCACTTCGCGAACTTCAAAAACTCCCCCACCTCGGGAGGAGTTTGAAATCTTATAAATAAAAATGACTATGTGTGTATGTATGTATTATGTATGTTTATTTGTTCCGCATACAAATCTAGGGATATGGAAGTCGCTGAGTTTATTTATGACAATCTGGTCAACGCGTGTCTGTGGGAGCTGGCTGGGCGTTACATGAAAATAACGCTAATACGATTGGAATCAAATCCGGGGTTATCGATATCTCTGAATTAAAAATGACAACTTTTTGTTGAACCCAAAGTACAGTGGGGACGTAGGTGAATATTTTGTAAAATGTTGAAACGTACGATATGATTTATTAAAGAAATTTTTTCGGGGTTAATGAGTTCAACCCCTTTCAGCCTGGGCGGTGAGAACAAGTAGGGATAGGGGGCGAAGTGCATTACATAAAAATAACGCAAAAGCAAAAAAAATTGGAGTCAAATTGGGGGTTATGGATATACGACATCCCGGGCAACGCCGGGCACCCAGCTAGTACGTAATAAAATCCATTACAAATTGAAATTTTCCTTTCCCTTTCAAAACATGTAAATAAAGAACACAAAACAAAATACTATCTATGGAATGTTTCCTTAAATACATTCTGTAGCTCATTAAATATTTATTTCCGTTTGCAAAAAAACATAATGTATACATGATTTTAAATACATAGAAAATATTCAGATGAAATTACTTCCATTTACACACATACAAAACAACACTAATCCTTTGACTCTAACAAATAATATAAAACTTTATCGGTAAGCTTTTATTTGGAATTTGTTACAAACTAAATATCTATAAAGAATTCAATACATTACGTTTCCTTCACACCATTTGCAAAGTCCAAAAACTGTTTGTCTGTGTCCTCACAGCATTATTAAAGTTTATGACACTTGTTACATTCACCAATTGCATCACTCTTACAATTAACTTTCGTATCCTGGCCGATGTAGCAAACTAAATACCCAGTTTAAACACGTTTATACATGTAACAAATTGTACAATTGTACATGTGTTTTTTCCTGGAGTAAACAAACTAAATTAAATATATTAAAAAACTTCCACATCTAACGAGAAGAAGAAGGTGTTGACAGGCTATATATAGGGTAATCCACATAGTGGCCACTCCCCTCTTATAGCATAGGAAAGGGACTGAAAGTATGCGGAAAGGTAGCCAAGGGTTAACTCGAGTCCGCATGTGGGGTCGCAGCATTCCCGTCTCCGTGCCTCAACCAGTTTAGGAGGCAGCTGACCGACTATTCCAATAGGAATAGCTGACAACTCTTACTGTATGCTGAAAGTCTGCGACACCGGAACATACACCTCTTAAAACTGATCGAGGTGCCTCGGCTTGAGGGAACCTTAGTTCAAAAACCAGAGAAAGGAGAAGGCATGCCCAAAGATTTTTTTTTTTTTTTTTTAAAAAAAAAAAATTTAGGCAGAGGGAGTATAGCACAGTTACTCACAGAAGAATCGGAAAGAGATGTCAATATCAATCTGTGAATTAACTCGTTGGATGTAAGTAAGTAAGCCTGCGAGAGGATTTCTCGCAGGTGAACCTTCCCAGAGAGCTCTGGCGGGGGCTACCTTTGGGGATGCCCTCACATCTCTCTGGTTTTTTTGAACTAAGGTTCCCACATGCCGAGGCACCTGGGTCTGTTTTGAGAGGTGTATGTTCCGGGGTCGCAGACCTTGGGCATACGGCAAGAGTTGTCCGCTATTCCTATTGGAATAGTCGGCCAGCTGCCCTCTGCCTGAATTTTTCATCACTAAAACTACACAAAGGTTTCGTGTAATATCCTCCGGAAATTGGGTGAACGCTGCTGGGCCGGAGAGTGCACGTCGTCCAGTCTTCGCTGCTCCAGTTTCTGGTAACCGCTGAGGTTGTTCCTGCGTGTCGCGACGTGAGCTGTGCAACCAAAACCACCACGGTTTAACTTGCTGAGAGGATTTCCCTTTGCTTCCTACATAGTATCAAATCAGTAACAGAGGGGAGTGAACCACCGATTATGCCTGAAAATGTAAATCTTTTATTGATATATTATATTTTTATTTATAAAGGAACATATATAGAATTTTTTATATTGTTCGTTTCCTAAGTCCCGCTACAAGTTTAAAGATTTAAATATAAGGTCTTAAATAAAAAGGAAGTTGTTGGAATTGACTGATCTATGAAGTTATTAAGAAGGAAAATTTTAACAATCACAAGCAGATCCCTGCATTTCTTGTAAACATCCAATCAAATGTATGCTCATTACAGCAATTTATGTTGAGCTTCTGATGTTCTCTAGTGAGCCAAAACTTATGAAAGAGATCCAAAAGAAGTTGGAATTTGACATGACCATAACCATAACCCGTCATAGAAATAATGGAAAATTATGGATCGACTAATCCAAATATATTGAAAAAATTTACAAAAGTTCGGAATGCAAGACAGCATCCCAGTGGTAACTCCCACAGGAGATGGTGTAAATTTGAAAAATGCAAACAGTTCAGTGAAGTGCAGCGATGAAGTGTCATTCCAACAAGCTGTCGTATTTATCACAAATTTCCAGACCTGATATTTCGTTTGTAGTTAATCGTGTTTGTCAGTTTCATAATAATCCTTATAAGCCCCATTAGCTTACTGTTAAAATAATTTTTAGGTATGTTAAGTTCTTTTAGGGTAACAGGCTACATGAGGGTAATCCACATGGTGGCAACTCCCCTTTAATAGCATAGGAAGGGATTTGAAAGGGGGATGCGGAAGGGTAGAGTAAGTTAGCCAGCGGACAACTCTTACCGTATGCCCAAGGTCTGCGACCCCGGAACATACACCTCTCAAAACTGGCCGAGGTGCCTCGGCATGTGGGACCTTATGTAGCCTGTTACCTAAAAAACCCCTTCTTCTACCCTTCCGCATCTCCCCTTTCATATCCCTTCCTATGCTATTAAAGGGGAGTTGCCACCATGTGGATTACCCTCATGTAGCCTGTTACTCTAAAAAAATTGTAATTTAATAAACATTGTAATTCACCGAAGAGATATTAACAGAGACCTTTACTAAGCTCGTTACTAAGGACAAGCATGTCAAGTGTCTTACCATGTTGGGACTTAATTTTTTTTATATTTCGTTTCGTTTTTGAAAAGATGCGGCCGTTTTACTATGCAGGTGTCCGTTCGAGCGGACGGATCGCGGCGTGCCATGGCGTCGTCCGTAAGTAACGTAATACTTGGGTGCGTGTTTGGGTTGCAAGTGCGAGTGTGTGTGGGTGGGTGTGCAGACGGGCGCAGACAACCCCCTCCCCCCTTCCGTGATGCGGATTGGGGAAATGAGAATAATGATAGACGTTCAGTAACTAATGGGTGGTGTGATTTCATGGTTCAATAAAAAACAAAGAACAGTATCCTTCAGCAGTGTTGAGGTCGAATACATATCGCTTAGATTTACAGTACAGAAAATTGTCTGGTTAAGAACATTAATTAATGGGTATCTTCGTTTTTTGTGACAATAAGAACAATATAACCGAGAGGTCTAAACATATTGACACTAGGCACCACTTTATTAGAGAGTGTATTCAAAATTAAAGTTATTGAAAGATCTTATTTGTCCACCGAAGAGATGTTAACAGAGTCCTTTACTAAGCCCGTTACTAAGGATAAGCATGTCAAGTGTGTTACAACATTGGGACTTAATTTTTTTTATATATAAAGAATAAGCTTTTTTTTCATTTGTTTGTTGTAAAAATAATTTAGGGGAAAGTATTGTGGGGATGAATTATTATACCTGAAATTCACTGTGAGCCTGTGTAGTAGTTGTAACTATGTTTCACTCCCGTGTTGTTAACATGTATCTGCGTTCACAATTGCTGTACATAATAAATGTGTTATCTTCAAATGGTATAACCACTGCCACAACAGAAACCTTAAACTACAGCCCAGGCGCCCTAGTATCATAGGAGGGAAAATTAATAGTATATCTATCACAATGTAATAAACACTTAAATATCAGGTTTAATTCATTTAAATGCGGGTATGTATATTAAATAAATTATTTTAGTTTTCTATAATACATTAATTTATTATACAACTCTCGTCATTAACAAAGCAACTAAAACAAAACAAAGATAAAGCATACCGAAATATATAAATCTTCCTTCTTATTATTATTATCACTTATGAATGTAATAAATCTATTACATTATCCCCTCTTTTTTATTAAGTCTCAACTACCCCCTCCCTTTTTTTAATTGTTTGCTCCCAGTTAGTTCGAACCATCACCACTTATCCTCTTCGTCACCCGTACCACTCCCCCAGAGACAAACACTTCTCTTTTCTTTCCATTCTCCTATCATATTATTTAATCTATCCTGTCCCACTTGCTCTAATTCTATTGTTCTTTTTTTGATTGATTCCATCTCTCGCGCCAAACTCCTATCCAAATTTTCCAATCGATTCTCCCATCTGTCTTCCATTCTTTCTCTTTCAAAACGCCCTTCTTCTATTTTATCTTCCAAAGTTTCCGTCTCTTTCGTTACTTCTTTCATTATCTCGTTTTTCAGAAAGTCTGTTTTCTCTTCAAATTTCATCCATATTTCTTCTAAACTTTT
Organism: Zhengitettix transpicula; assembly: GCA_037074705.1. Taxonomy (NCBI): domain Eukaryota; kingdom Metazoa; phylum Arthropoda; class Insecta; order Orthoptera; family Tetrigidae; genus Zhengitettix; species Zhengitettix transpicula. The sequence continues at coordinate 198,210,307 of CM073591.1, read as the reverse complement.
CTCTCCCATCTTCCTTTCTACCAACAAATTTTTCTCCAACTCATGTATTCTCTTCTCCAACCTTGTTACGTTATCTTATTGCTTTTTAAAATTTTCATTTACTTACTTCTCTACACACTCCATTTTGTTAAATAATATTTTGAACAACTTGCTCATCGTAATATACTTCTGATCTATTAACTCCGTCACTTCCACCACCTATTCTAACTCTAACCCTTCCTCTCAACTTCTTCAGACTCTTGGAGTTGTAGCGCGAGAGTTCTATGATTGATATATTGTAATAATCAAACGGGTGTTTAAATAAAAAGATTAAAATTATAAACAACTAAAAATTTATTTATCCAAAATTATGCAATTATACAATTTAAATAAAAAAAGAATCTCATTCTCTCAAAGGTCTTTACTGGGTTTGATAACGGACAGAACATTTAAATAATCAAAGAACATAAAATTGAGCTTTACATTCAATAGAAATATTTATTCGTCTAGACATAGACGAAATTAATTACCGACGAACTTATTCTACAAGATTGACTTTAAATTTAGAGAGTTTATTTTATTAACACAGAAGAAAAGAACGATATCTGACTGTATCTTTTAATTCGCTTTACACATATTAATACCATGAAATTTCAACTTACGATTACTCAGGAAAATTTGGCTCGTTCGTACACACACACTTTATATACTGGACGTTTTAAACACTGACTCTAACACACACTGTTGGTTTGACGAAAGCTGGTTCTCCGTTCGTGAAGGACATATCACTTGCTCGTTTTAAAGACTACTCGACGCTGGATGCAGTGTCCTGGTCTCCTACAATCGAAGGCAGTGGTCTAATTATGAGATTACAATAGATTAGACTTCAGCATACAAAAATGTCTATCGATGAATATTTTGCTATTTCTCTCGCAGACTGCAACTTATAAAACATTCTCCTCCCTTAAACGATGTCTGTCTTAGTCATTCTTCGGTGGTCGCAGAATAACTAACTATCAAATCCTCCAGTCTCGGTGCTTGTCGTACGATTCACTAACTCTAACTCCAACTAACTTCTCAAAAGCTTATCTTCCGCTTATACACCCCAGTCTCTTCCTTTTTTCTTTGTTCCAAAACTACGTCGCAACTGCCCGTTGACAGTTTCCTCCATTATTCCAAGATTTATATTATGCAGATGCAGTTCCTTAGTTAGCAAATAGCTAGCTACTCTGTCATGTCACAAAGCCGACCATCGAGATAGGACCCGTAATTACTTTGGGTAAGACTATCTGTCTTTGCACCCCCACACACCCAGCTTTTCAAAACGAAGAAATACTCAGACCTAAATAAACAACATTACAAACTGTCCTTTCAACCATCCAGACCATTAATCAGAAACAATGCCTCACTTAACAGATTTAGTTTGCGACAGGCCACCCGCACGTGCATTGCTCTGAATTCTCAAGACCAATCCTAAGTAAACACATTACAAAAATGCCCTCCAGCAGTCCAGACCATTAATCAGAAACAATGCCTCAATTACGAGGCACCACAATATATATATATATATATATATATATTGTAATACCCCTCTCTGGATAATTATGATTATAGGAAATTATATTAAACACGTTATTAAATTTCATTAACAAAACAATTTTATTAATCTAGAATACATTTTAGTAAATCAGACTCTGTACGCCAGGGTCTTTACTGGGTTGATAAGGAAACGGGACACAAAATTTACAATTAAACAATGCAGTTAAAATAAATGAAAAACGAAATGAAAATAAATCTGACTCATTACCCTTATTTAAGAATTTACAACTATGAATACCAAAAAATAAACTTACAATCTCTCTGTTCCATGCAATTTGGATCTCTCGCATACCAGCACACACTCACTTCATACAGGCTTAGAGAACACCAGGTTGCGCTCACACTCTGCTTTCACAGCCACCTCTTCTTGATGATGTTACCCTCACGACGAAATCCTCCAAACAACAAACTCTGCTGGCAGACAGATTTCAATGACGAAACTCCTACCGACTGTTGATGACTGATGTCCAACTGATTACTCTCGGCCACCTAGCTTGGCCTACCATCCGATGATCTCTCCTGAATGCAAACTCACTGAATTATAAAATTGTTTCGGCCACTTTAACTTGGCCCTGCGTCAACGCTCTCTCCTCACCCCTCTGTCTGACTGACTGACTATATAAAATTGTTTCGGCCCCCTTATCTTGGCCCTGCGTCCGCCCTGCGGACCTCCACCAACGCTCTCTCCCAACTTTCTGAGGTCTCCTGTACAACTGTTCTTAGGTCTCCAGTCCTAAAACTGTCCTTTTATCTGCTCATCCCTCTCCAGAATATTTCCTTGTTTTCTCACGCTCCGAGAGCCACTCAATACAATTAAAATAAATATTTCCTTTTAATATAATTGTATGTCCATAAAACTTCTGTCATCATGCATTTAGGGTTCCGTCGTCCAGATGTCGGTCACAACCATTAGCCCTAAGAGCCGCTAAACGCCCAATTATAGTCCTCCCCTTCTCTAAAAGCCACTTATCCATCATTTTATTATTATCTTTTTTTTTCTACAAACCACTCAAGAATCCTCAGCCTGAGTTGGTAAACAAAACTGATGAAATCAGAACAAAATTCATGTCCTTCTTAACTGGGTATTACAATATATATATTTCATTTTAATATAATTAGATATTAGCAAGGGTTGAGAGCTTGGCAAGTTGGAATTTGACCAGGCGCCTCCGTGCCGGATAGATAATCCCTAAGGTCTGGACTTAGGCACGTAGACTGTTGACCCTCGGAAGTTACCTGGACTGTCGCACCGTGGGAAACGTCCCTCCAAAAATCCCAGAAATTTAATTAACACGTGACTGCCTGAACCAATCACATTTCTTGGTTCAGGAAAGATCGATCGAAAATTGGTCGACAACATCAATTTTTCTCATCCAGCGAAGGAGCTGTAAGGCAAGTATAGTCATATTCCTCGACGAACCGTCGCCAGGGACGGACGTACAGCCCCAAACTTGCAGTTTTCCGGAGGACTCGGAGAGATCGGGGGTACCACATTATCACGGCCAGAGATCAACGCGAGGTAACTGCCAAGTGTCTCAATCCTTGACGCGCCTGAGGGAATTACCGTAAACTATGGTTTAACTTGGGATTAAGGGATCCGATTTTTTGCCCGGCGAGCTGAACACGCATAATTTGTATTTGTTTTATTTTATTTTATTTTTCTCATGTTCAGTTAAATGATTATTAAATTCTGTAAAATATCCCTTTACTTCATCATTTAATAAACTTACCACTACAGAGTATTTGATAATCCATAATTAAATTGTACATATACGTACCTCACAAAGGTCCCTGTTCGGACGCCAAATATATAATAAACACTTTAAAATTATCGTTCAACTTTAAATATCTGGTTCAATTCCTTTATATGCGGGTACGTATATTAAATAAATTATTTTAGTTTCCTATAATTCATCAATTTATTGTACAACTCTCACCATTAACAAAGCATTGAAAACAAAACAAATATAAAACAAAACCAAATATATAAATCTTCCTTCTTCTTTTTATTATTATCACTAATAATAAATTTATTACAACACAATTATTAGCTAGAACAAAACCGCTCTCTTTAAAAATTAACATAAATCCTCACACATAACCACGTCGTCGGATTGGTTTGCCTGTCTCGACTACTCTCTCTCTCTCTCTCTGTATGCTGGGGTGTTCTAGTGGTCAGTTCACTCTTCCGGTCAGTAAATTATAGATTATTTGGTATCATTTTTCTTGTAATGCTGCGTAGAATTGGTGTATACTAAATATTTTAAAATAAAATAAATCTAAGTTCGATAGACAGAAGTCCTCATGGTAAATAATGAGGCGTGGCCTTTCCTAATTCTCTGGCTCCAGGGGGGCACACTACCTGAGTTGACCGCAAAGGGAGCAGACAGCATATGGATGGACCTGACCACATTGTGGCTGTCCACAAGTCTCAGTATCTCACACGATTGAAAAAAACAAACACGTATAATGGCTCCCCTTTCCATTTGTTTTTGTGAGTATTTCTGTAGCGTAATATTCATACACCAGAGATGATGCTATCGCATTGCTCTTATCATCGCTGGGGGTTTCCATGACAACAAAAACGTTTTTGATTTTATTTGTGGATCTGTATTAATAAAAAATTATAAAGTTTAGCTATAAATATTAGCTAACTTTCGAAATTGAGCATGAATTTGAAAAATAAATATCCTCGAGGCGTTTACTCCCTACCTGCTATTTTGACCGTTTACGAGACACAATCCTTATGTATCCGTTTTAATTCTACTATAAATTCGTTCTCCATATTTCCTTTGTTCAACTTTATTTCCGGTGATTGTTAATTAATACACAGGAAAAAATTTTATTTTTTCAATCTTTGTCAATCTTGTTGACATTCTTCCTCTTGTATTGGCACTATAACCCAATGTGAGTTTTGGCCTTATTTCTTCCATTCCGCCATCTCCTATGTCAGTCTCCGCCATCCTCTTACTTTCATGGTTTGTATCTCGTTCTCGATGTCATCTACCCATCTGGTCCGGGGTCTCCCCCTTTTCCTCCTCCCAACTGGCTTCCACTCCATAATCCGTCTAGGTGTTCTGCTTTTATCCATCCTAAGTACGTGTCCCATCCAAGCCAACCTTCGGCTCTTGATAAACCTAACAATGTCCTCGTTATTCATGATCTGCTCTAGTTCTCTGTTTGTTCTAATTCTCCATTCGTACATACAGGTCCGTATATCCTTCTCAGTATCTTGCGTTCAAATATTCTGAGTAAGTGCTTATCATTATTATTAAGGGTCCACGATTCACAACCGTATATCACTACAGGTCTTATAAGTGTTTTGTAAATTTTTAACTTCAATTCCCTATTTAACATCTTGGATTTCATTAATTTTCCATACATGTAGTAAGTTCTGTTACCATTGATTATACGTTGTTTTATTTCACTTCCCACATTATTTTCACTGTTAAGTTTTGAGCCTAAATATGTGAAATCCTGTACTCGTTCAAAGGTATAATCATTTAATTTAATATTATTTGTACTAGATTCTTTCTTTGTAACCATCATATATTTAGTTTTCTTTTCATTAATTATAAGCCCTCTTTCCTTAAGGCAGTGATCTATTGTGGCCATCGTTTGTCTTAATTCATCTTTATTTCTAGAGATGATATCAATATCATCTGCATATGCAGATATCTGTGTCCGGAGATATTAAGCCTTTGTAGAGCCATTTCAAGAGACAGATTAAAAAGCAAGGTGGACAAGGCATCTCCTTGCTTTACTCCGTTTACTATTTCAAACGGTTTGGTTAGTTCACTGTCCACTCTCACCATTGCTCTGGATCCTTCCAGGGTAGCTAATTTGGATGGTATCCCCGGGATACTGTTCTCTGTTTAGACTAACAAAGGCTTGTTGTAGATCAATAAATAAATTATGTATATCAATATTATATTCACAAGCCTTTTCATTAATTTGTCGTAGAGTATAAATGTGGTCAGTTGTAGACCGATTGGGTCTAAAAGCACTTTGATAGTCACCTATAATTTCTTCTGTATATTCCACCAACCTATTTAAAATTACCCCTGACAGAATTTTATAAGTGACATTTAGCAGGGTTATTGGTCTATAGTTAGAGCATAATAGTTTGTCCCCTTTCTTAAATATAGGCTGTATAATACCAACAGTCCATTCTTCCGAGATCCTTTCTTCATTCTTCATTAATAAAATCTTGTTGACATTAACATGGTAAAAATAACTTGAGGAAATTTAGTTACTTCCTGAACAGGGTAGTAGTAGAGGAAATTAAGAAATTTTTATTTTGTTGTGGAAGGGAGTCAATTTTCCGTTCGCCATTTAGTCTTCTGAGGGGTTTAGGTGGATGATTCTGTAGTAGAGATAATGGAATCGAAGTGGCAGAGATTTCTATTACGTTGGATTAGGACTGCTTTAATTATAGTTTTTTGGGTTGAGGGAATCTTTAGGTCAGTGTGGATATTCTATTGTAAGTAACGTACCAAGGAAAGTAAGCTTTAGCGCAGTATTTTGTTTTGGGATGTTTGGAATTTATTTATGTGGGTGTAACGGGCATAAAACTGGGGTTTGTGTAAAGGATTTTTTTGTTGTTGTTGAGAGGGATAAAGGATATTTCGGGCTGAGTCGTGATTTAATTTGTGGAATCTGTCGAGTATTATTTTTTAAGGTGGGAAGTGTGAAGGGACCATGTTAGATTGGAGTCGAGGTATTTGTGGAAAGATTTATTAGGAATAGTGGAGTTGTTGACAGTGACTGATAGGTCGTAACGTTTTCTTTTTAGGGAGAAGGAAACGGTTACGGATTTGGAAGGATTGATGACTATGCGCCAGTCGTTGATCCAGATAAATATGAGGTTTAATATTAAGGATGTTGTAGGTGGTTTGTTGCGGGTCGGTAGTCGTGTGCGTGAGAAGTGATTGTGAAGGAGTTGTTAATCATTTCTTCAGAATGTTGATCAGTTGGGGTCAGGAGTGATTGTTCCGGAAGCCAAATTGTTGGTTGGGGATCAGGTGGGAAAGTTGGCTGTTAAGTCTAGGCACGAGGAATTTTTCGAAGACTCTGGAAAGTATAAGGAGAAGGCTGATTGGTCTATAGTTATTGGGATTGGATTTTAGCTTGTTTATCATTATTATTGTAGATAATTTCCAGTTATTGGTGATTTTTTGAGGTTATTAGTTCTTTCCAATATAAATAAAAATCCCGTTCCAACGATTCCAGCACGTCATTGAATTCTCCATCAAGTCTAATGTACTCTTCCCTCCGCCCTTGCGAATTTATTTTGAAATTAATCCAACCTTGCCGTTCTTTTCTTCAAAGCCATTCGACATTTCTTAATTCCGCTAAGTTCTCACTCATTCCCGCCTTACTTGGATTGTTATTCGCTCTTAATTCATCTTTTTTTATAGCCCGCTCTTAATCTATAATTTTTTTTCATTGTAAGCGAATTTATTTAAAATTTCATCACTGACAACGAATTTTGTTACTGAGAAATGACATAAGCATTCACATATAGGCTACTAATAGGGAATATAGTGTAACATTTAATTTTACACGGTTAATGGTTGGGCGGGGTTGTATAAATAAAAGGATGTAATTAATTTATTATAATATACAGAGAAAATAAACGACATTAAAATTTAATTAATATAAAAATACAATAATCAAAATAATGAAAAAAGGAGTCTCTCTCTCAGGAATTTAATGTGGGGTGAACCTACGACATGGTAAATTGAAATTATTGATATAAATAAACTGAGAAAATTTAGTTAAGTGATTAAAGAGTGTAAGTTGAGGGTCTGGCATTATGATACTTGCATTTTAAACAATACAGACGATACCGTGCCGTTATGGTTAATGCTGGTGCAAAGTGGTTCCAGTGGGGGCGTCGCTATCTCGTGCTGGGCCGCCCGAGAGCATCTCGATGGCGGCGAATAGATCTTGAGCCTCCCACAATTTGCTCAGGATTCGCTGGTCTTTTCTGAGTCTGGTCACCGACCGCTCAATCTCGTGGCTGGCCACTCGCTGCTAGATTTCGATCTCCCAAAATCTCCAAATTCCTCCTGCAGATGTTTTTAATTTTTCACGACCGTCCGCTAACAAGGTGCTTCGGGAGCTCAGTTATTCAGACCTAATAATTTTGGCGTTTCTTGGAGCTGTCAGCCTCACTTAAGGTCTTTTGTCGCACGCTGGTTCTTTTGTCCCCTTTACAGGGTCTGAGCCCACCGTCCGAGTCCGCCAGCTGACCAAACAACGGCTTCCGCTCGAAAGAGCGCGCTTCAAAAATAATGTTCATTACTCTAGAGAATTAGTATGGAAAGTAATTGCAACCTATTTACAAGTTAAAGCTAAGATCATAATTTTATTATATTCTTTATAGGGAGTAAGTCTTTCAAAGTACAACTGGATTAACATTTGGATTGGTGCAGACTTCCCAGGGATCCTCGAAATGCCCCCTGAGGAATTTATGATTATGAGATGAGGCACGGAAGTTATAAATCTTTGGAATGAAAGGATCGTTTAACATAATTCATATTATAAACTGGAGCTGACCAAGACTAATTATGTATATAATGACGCAGTGAAACGTTGTCTAATGTTGAAATAAAATCAGAAACTGTACACATCTTCAACCGAATTCATTTTATTTTTATTTTTAAGTATATTACGATGATACTATCATAATAATTATAAAATTAAATTAATTTTACCAAATTAAACAAGTTGTAGTTTTAAAGATCCTACTGACAAACGAAAATTTCGACTTTTGCAGCGTATATTTAAATTTGTAAGAAGCAATTTTATCCATTTCATTACGAATACCAAGTCATTAATTAAAAAGCTGCTATAGAGCCCTAATTCAACCTATTTCTTCAAATATTTGTAAAATAAATTTAATATACTACAGTCTAAAATCGTGACACTTGATAGCACAGATACAAAATTATAAAAATTAAATATTAAAGTAGCTTCTCGGTTTGGATATAGAAGGGATACATTTTACTAAAACTAAAATATCTATAGATTTTAATAGGAAATATGTATAACAATTTGTTTTATTGAGTTAATTGTTCAAAAACAAACCATTTTTGAATGAAAGAACAAAACAAAACTCAAATACTGAAAATTTACATATAAACACTTTTAGAATTTAGAGACAAAGTTTTTGCAAAAGTCTTCCAACACCATTTCCTTATAATCGTTGGATAAAATGGTTTCCTTCATACAGGGACACAGTCGAGGTATGGAAAGGAATAAACCTTATGGTTCGACGGTCCTGATACACCTTGCTGAAATGATTAGGAGGTAGTTTCTGGCAACACTTGGGGAAGTACTCAGTAAAGATCATGGGTGCCGTTGTCGTGGAGACAGGCGCTTCTCCGCTAGCGTCCACTGTACCACATCTGAACACTCTGAAAACAGATATTATGGATTTCAGTGCCATTGCAAAATAGCGATTGCCGCGAGGCTCGTCTTCGATATCTCAGAGTGAGAGGAATTTCCTCAGCAACGAATAAATATTGATGCGTTTTGCGTCCATGGAAATTATATTGCACAAAGCATAACACACTTACTACAAAATAAATTTAAAATAATTTATACCGATATATTTCATTTTTATGTTACTTGTGATTTAAATATTTTTAACTAAAAGTTTAAATCCCTCGGTTTATCCACATATTTATAAATTAATTTATTCCACTAATTATATAATTCACCCAAAGCTTTTGTAGTAAAATGAGAGTTATTAGAAACATTTCATTATTTCTTTGAAAAAATTTAACAAAAATTCAAAATGAAACGAAAGTGAGACAACGAAGTTTGAAAAGTATATTTTCAATAGAGTTATATAAGGATCGTAATAGAAAATTAAAGTTTACTTATTCGTGGATAGGGAGAACTTGTGGTATAGAAAGGGCCGATCTGGGGAAGTAAAAATACATGGATGCGGACAAGGTGAAGCGAATATGTACAGGCTGGTTAAAGAATCCTGTAACATAGTTTTAATATTAAGAGTAAAGGGAACGTAAAACACTTCGCGAATTGCTACCGCCGATTTTCAGGTATTGGGTGGCAGTGAACTTAGATTAATTCAAATCTCTTCTCTAACTACATGTACTTTGACCATATTCGCTGTTTTCGTAGCAAATTTTATCCTGACAATTAAGGTATCTTCTCCCGGAGAACGGTCACCTTATCGTGGTAGGCTGCTCTGATGATCCTGAGAGATATGATGTCTGGAGCTTGTTCCCTCCCTCTTTCTGGTGCTTTCCTAGCAAGACTGGGTGAACAGTAGGAACCAGGCAAACAGCAGGTTGGATGTTGGCTAACATCCTGGGATATATATTGCAGCAATTAAAATACGTAATTAATTAATAAATTCATTTATTTCATTATTGGCGGTGCGACTCTGAGGCCATTGCATAAGGTTTTCACGTGCCGAGGCACCTCGGCCTGTTTTGAGAGTTATATGTTTAGGGGTCGCAGATCTTGGGCATACGGCTAGAGTTGTCTGCTATTCCTATTGGAATAGTCGGCCTGCTGCCTCCTAAACTGGTCAAGGCACAGCGAGGGGAAAGCTGCGTCCCCACAGCAAACCCCTCTCCCACCATCAGAAGGTTGTGGGACAAGTACCAAATACCTGACCTACCTCATGCAGGTTTTTCTAGGGTTTTCCCTGCATCAGTTTTAGGCGAATTACCGGGCAGGATCCTTAAACCATAGCCCGGGGGCCCTAGTTAACCTAGAGATTCGAGACTACCTTACTGCACCCTTCTGCAGCCCCCTTTCACTCCTTTTCCTATGCCGCATGTGGATTACCCTATACATAGCCTGTATTAGCAGATTTCAGTGGTCACTAGTATACAGAGAGAATGTAAGAGTTACTCGTAGGAGAATGATGAGAGTTTGTTTTGGGAGGTAGGATGATTGTATGTCAGTGATCAGCAGAATGTAACGAGTGAACAGTAAACAGCAATTTGTCAGCGAGTGATGTTTAATCTACAAACAATTCTATAGTCAGAAACAAAAAGACGTCGGCTGTTTTAATGTGTTCGCAAACAATAATAAAATAGAATCAGTGCAAATGGTCTGTTAGTGAAAAGTGTTTAAAATCAAATTGCGTGTGCACAAGCCCCAGAAGACCAGACAATGGTATATAAATACAAACAAAATTTCTCATCTGTAAACTTTATATGTAAATATAAATAATATTTCAATAACTTATTTAAAATTATATAACTTTCAGATTATGGATGGCTGTGTTATATTGTAAACTAGCTGGATGCCCGGCGTTGCCCGAGATGTAATTTATCCATAATTCCCAATTTTTTCGTTAATTTTATGTAACGAAACTCGACTCCTATCCCTAAATGTGTTATCGGCCAGTTACATTGTTAGAAAATTTCTACCCCCGCCCAGAATCCCCGACCAACCCCGAGCAATACCCATTTTGTCACAATGAAACTGAGCAACATCCATAATCCCAAAATTGACTTGAATCTCGGTCTATTCGCGTTATTCTCATGTAACGCTCCACCAAACCCCACCCCTACGCGAGCTCCTTTCTTATGCCGATATGGTTTGAAATTATACACAAAATAAATTTAGAAATATTATGAGTCTCATTGACCCCGCAAAATATTATTCGACGCAACAAGTTGATACCAAAACTGCTTCACTAGTCTACTTTGCCTACTTTCATTCACATATGTGTTACGGTATTGCCAACTGGGGCAATTGTTCTCGTAGTGTGGATGTTTTCAAACTGCAAAAACGAGCCATTAGAATTATATCAGGTTCAGATGCTAGAGAAAGCTGCAGGCCGCTGTTCAAAAGACTCCATATTCTGACTCTACCTAGCGCTTACATATTAGAAATACTAAAATTTGTTAAACGCAACATGAACCTTTTTGCAAGTAACGGGGACAATCATGGCTACGACACAAGAAACCGTTCATTTCTCAGGTCTGACAAGCACAGCCTCAGTCTCTATGAGTCTAGCGTTCATTATTCCGGTATCGCACTATTTAACAGCCTTCCTGAACATGTAAAGAACATCAACAACTACAACTTATTCGTAAAGGAGTGTAAAACTTACCTTGTCAATGGAACTTATTACTCCGTACACGAATTTTTGAATCGGTCTGACATTCGTTGAACTGCCTTGCCTACAAAATTGCCGAATATGCTATAAATATGTAAATAGTTTGTCCAGTTTTCCCCTTTTGGTTCTGTTTTCCTGCCTCTGCTTTCTGTTTTAGTAAATATCTATGACGACATCCCTCCGTACCTAGCGACAGGAGATTAATACCAGGAAGTGATTTGTGTCGTGTGCGTGTTTCCTATAAATAGTGTGTATGATTGTAGTGACTAGACTAATGTAAACAGATATGAATTTTTGTGTGTGTTTTTGTGTATTATAAGTTTATATGCAATTTATCTACTGTACATTTGTGACGAATCCTATTTCCTCTTTAAGAGGGCTAATGGTGAATAAATCTATCTATCTATCTATCGACAGGTTAACATTTCTAACCCAGCCCACGTCCGACCAGACCTCCCACCCCCGCCCACCTCAGCGCGCTACACAGGTTGTCATAAATAAATTCAGTGACATGCATAACCTCGATTTGTCTCGAATCTCTGTTTCTTTCGCGTTATTTTCTTGTAACTCCCCTCCACCCCCATCCCTACCCGTGCTCTCGTCCCATACCGAAAGGGGTTGAAATTATACACAAACAAAGTCGTAGAAATACTATCAATCTAATTAATTCAAAAAATATAATTATTAAAAGCAAATATCGACTTCAATTGCATGTTTAAAATTTTCCACCTCCGACTGTAACCGTCCATGGGGTTAAATGGCCAGTTTAATGTCATATTTAAACTCAGGGCCACCTATAACCCTGGATTTGACTCCAATGTCTGTTGTTTATGGGTTATTTTTATGTAATTCCACGCCACCCCCACCCCAAAGGGCAGCTCCCATCCCAATCCAGAAAGGGGTTTAAATTAAACACAGCGAACATGTAGAGAAATTTTATACATCTCACAGTTCCCGAAATATATTTTTTGACGCAAAATTCAGACGGATAACTTATTTTGAAATATCTCCGCCAAACCCCAACCCACCCCCGCGCGTTGCACAGATTGTCATAAATGAACTCAACGACAACAATTACTTCCGATTTAACTCGAATCTCGGTTGTTTTTGCGTTATTTTCTTGTAACTCCCCTCCACCCCCACCCCTAAGCGTGTTCCCCCCTCATGCCGCAAAGGGTTAAAATTTTACACACATAACATGGTAGAAATACTATAAATCATATTAACCCTTAAAAATATTTATTCCACGCAAATATCGACCGTTCAACATGTTTGAAAAAATCCACCCCCGCCATTATGAATGTCATAATTAAACTCTACGACGTAAATTACTCTGGATTTGATTCAATTCTCGGTTGTATTAACGTTATTTTCTTGTAACGCGCGTCCACACCACCCCAAAGAGTGCACCTTTCTCATGTTAAAAGGGGTTGAAATTATACTCATATAACATCGGTAGAATCTTTTTGACCCCTAAAAATATTTATCCGCCTAAAATATCGGCTGTTTTAGAATTAATTGTCACCAATGTGGTAGAATATTTCAATAATGATTCATTTTGATTACTACATAATTTGGCGCCACAACGTGGGGCATTCTATTTTGTTGTTTTATGTAATTTTACTATATTTAATAGAGGATTCGTTTTGATCACTCGAATAGGGGTATTCCAGTTAAAAATTTGTTTCTTGTCTGCGGAAACCAATTTATGGAAGCATAAGGAAGACACTGTAAATTACAAACAAGGATCGATGTTGGAAGATTATACGAAACTGGAAATGGAAAGATATCGCATCAAAATTCTGGGAAAGACTGAAATAACGTGGAATACGAGAGGAGAGTTTTCGTTAACAAATGTAGTTTACTTAGGAGAAGTAAAGAGGATATTCATTCTAAGTTCATTGCATTTATGATCTCAAGTGAAGTAGTAAATCTTTGGTGGACCTAACGATGGATCGTTTCTGCAACGAAATATAGTATTTGAACAATGTTCATATTGATGGGTGTTAAGATTGTACAGTATTAGTATTTTGTCGGTATTTAATAGGACCTATTTTTGTTGGCAATTGAAGATATGCAGACGTGTGCAACCGCGCGTGTTCGGTCGCGGAATCGTAAATCAGCGGGTTTTTACTCACTCGTCTCGCATTCGTCATTCACTCACTCACTTCGCATTCGTAACTGCTATCGCACATTAACGGGCGGCCATTGGACTGGACTTCATAGCCCGGTGCTATGTCCAAAAATGCACTCTTATTTCACTAACAATGGCTATAGGCGACTTAAATGAAAAGGTCGCAATACCCCGACTTCTAATCGTGGATGCCGGAGGTCCTTCTTCCAATGAACGATTATAAATGACACATCGACATCGCAGCTGAACCGTAGATTGGGAAAGTAATCAGATAGAAATATTATCTAATCATTTAATTTTAATGGACGGAAATATTCCTTACTTTATAGATATTTTCTGCATTAATCACAATTAAAATTCATTTTTATTTTTTTAAATTTATTTAGATTAGCAGTCAGAATTATAATTATATTAACTAATGTGCCACCATACCACTAATAATAAAATTTCAACCGTGCAAGAATGAAGACCCTTCCATCGAGGAGACCCCTACAACTTATTTAAGGTCTATCGGTAGCCGAGTAACCATATACATCTTACCACGCAAAAGGTCGGGTTATTCAAAAAGAAGGAGCAAATTTCAAACGTTTATTTCTTTCAAACTACAAAAGATATAAATGTAATTGAAACGTTCCTGGGCAGAAAAAAGTTTAAAATCTGAATAGTCCGGGTAGAAGTTCCAGTTTGCTTGACTATAGAAAAATGGCGGCGACTCCTCAGGAACAATCATTTTGTATGCTGCAATTAGCATAATTAGAGACCATTATTGAAGTGCAACATACATTTCGCCGCCAGTTTAAGAAACACCCGCCTCGTCATAGGCAGATTTACCAGTGCCATCAAAAGTTCGTAACGATCGTTGCATCTTGCAAACGTCCACGCACATCGAATGGAGATGTCGAGCGTATTCGTACACTTTACGAAAGGAGCCCAAGGAAATCCACAATACGAACAAGCAAGGAACTTAAGATCAATGCACATGAAGTCTTGTAAACTGTATTTATTACATACCTTGCATCCTGACGACCACAGCAAAAGGAGCAGAAAGATCATCGTAACCGCCGGTGGCCTCCCAGATCACCAGGCCGTATTCCATGTGATTTTTATCTGTGGGGTAACGTAAAAGACCGTGTTTGTGTCCCTCCTATGCCTGAAACTCTTCAAGATGTGCAACATCGAATTGTTAAAGCTGTGAATTCGATAACTAGAGACCAGCTGGTTCGTGTGTGGCAAGAAATGAGCCACCGTTTTGATATTTGTCCCGTAAAACATGGTCCTCATATAGATAGAGTCCATAACAAATTTAACTTTTGTCTGCCCAGGAACGTTTGAATTATGTTTATATCTTTTGCAGTTCGGAAGAAACAAATGTTTGAAATCTGCTTCTTCTTTTTGAATAATCCTGTATATATCTTTCCTACTTGTATATATTGTGGCCAGTAGTGAAAATCCAAGTTTTCCAATTGCAAAGTCGCCGGAAACAGTTTCTGTGGTCTAAAAACCACGAAATTTTACACCACTTACATTTTTCATGAAGCATTGTATTGAAAACAATTATAGAGCATAAAATTTGGTCGAATGAAGCGGTTTTACGTCATTTTCGGAAGAATGCAGTTTGTCATTATTTCTATTACTAATATCTTCAAAATGGTTGGTCAAAGATTCATTTGCCATAAAAAAGTAGTAGAGAACTTAATTTTCTTTGCTGAATGGTTTTAAAAATAGATTGAGAAAATCCCAAAATACACTGATTTTCTGTATGGTTGTGGTCGGACCGGCCTCGGTTAGGTCTATATTGTGGCGTTGAGGACTTAACCACTTATAGCCATTAATCATAGACTTCATATGAATATTGCTCGATGTTATTGATATTAAAATTTCAGTTGAAATATTTAATTCTCAACGCCGTAAATCACGTCTGTATACAGCCTATTACAAAGTTATACCTACGCATCTACAGAAAAATTCTAGCAAGAAATTCGTGTTCAGCGGCCAAAACAACATCTTACTACCAAATATCAAAACTTTCCCCTGTTTACCCTTTTTGAGTGCCATTTAACAAGAAAAAAAGTCGAAGGCAGATTTTTAAGGTCTACTAACGAATAGTAATTTTTTTAGTAGCTCTTCTTTATTAGCAATAATTTAATTGTGTAACAACGTAAATAAACATTATCTTCTACTATAACATGCAGAAGGTATTCCACTACTTAAGTGCCTATATTTCGATAAGATATCTTATGAAAATATAATTATGTATCATTAGTCCAACTCAGTAATCCTGATAGCACTTGTAAGGTAGTTCATTGGGCTTGAATCGTTTTAAATTTCTCACTTCCCTGTAACTTACAAACAAATTTTCGTGAGAACGATAGTATTTAATTTAACATTTTAGTTTACTTTAAACATTTTAATTTCCTCCTCCTTGATTGACAATATGTGTAGATCTCTCATAATTTGATTGTTTTGGAAAAGGTGTGACTATTATTTACATTCTGTGACCCACAGGTGCATGCCAAATGACCAAATCAGTTTTAATATTAGAATAATAAATTGGTGGCTTTGTTAATGTAGTTTTGTCTTCATTGAGTCAGTACATTTGCCAAAGATTTATCAGGTGCCTCAATTTTGTAAAGACATTTTTTCGTTGTGTAAGACATGAGTCAATATGAATGCCCAAATATTTTTATCATCATCATTTAGTATGACATTTTTATCAAATTTGTTATTGAAAGATCAGCCATGTTGAGGAGATGCAGAATGAGTTCTAAAACACTACTCTTACACACTTTATTGGTAGGAGGGTATTCATCCTAATAATTAATGAAGAAGAATTGTATTTCTATTTAGTAGGAGATTTTTTAACTTATATCAAAGGGTTGGCTGATGTCTATAAACACTGTTGAAAAAAACATTATTTTTTCAAAGTCTCGTTGATTATATTTACTATTTGATGTAACTGTTCAATGGTACTCTGCTGGGATCTAAACCCAAATTGGTGATGGTGAATAAGTTAATGCATATTTAAAATGGGTTGAAGATCTTTTAGAAGTATTTTCTAGAAAACTTTTGAAAATACAGACAGTAAACTTTTTCAATATCATTCTTACCATGTTTTAACAGAAAAATAATTTTTGATAGTTTCCGTGTACCAGAGAAGTATCCAAGTTTTAGATCTGCATTAATGATAGACTTGTGGCATGAAACCTGTTATTTTGTATATAGTTTTTGCAACCTCACATATGATAAAAATGTAACCCAAGTGCAGTATAGCATAGTTATATAACTACGGTAGTATAACAGTAGTGTTTCGTATTGGGATATTCATCTGATACTGTGGAGAGGACTGCATACCTCTCAATTCCTTTTGTCATTGCACCAGTTTACCAGCATAATGAATTCTCATTTAATGCCAACTTCTTAATTACATTACTTTCAATCAATAACTACCAAGCCACTGCCAAGTCTATCTCAACTCAAATTCTGTTTTCAATCAATTTTTTTCTGTTTTAATGTTCTCTCTACTGCTAAAAACCAAGTAAATGTGTTCTTCACCAAACTCACATTAACTTATAACTGCTTCACTCATCTTACCTACCAAGCACTAAGTGTTAAATTTTCTCCTCTTCCAAGTGTTATGCATTCATTAACTTTCTGCTGGTCATGCAGATCATTGTAAAAACTTGATCTTCAATGTTCTAATGATAGAAGACAATTAAATAGTCATCCATGCACACACAAGTCTAAATATTTGATTCAGCAGTCATGTCACCAAACAACAACACTTTTATTAATAAATTAGAATCAATTCAACATAAATACTTCAGAATGATTTCTACTAAAATAATTTTATCAGTCCAAAATATAAAACATGGTTATAATAATATATCCAGTTTATTGAAAATTCCAACATTGTAGTCGGAACATTGTGAAAATCATTTGAAATTTTTATTAAAATACTAATTAATGATGTCAGCTGTCCTGAATTATTGTTCTGGGCAGAAATTTGAGACAGAGAAATATATTTCATATTAATCAACACAAATATAATTATACTTTAAATAATAAGAATATCTAATATTGTAAATAATTTCAATATTGATTTCAAAAAAATTATTATTTGAAGCTCATAAAAAATCAAAGAAATTTCAATAGATCCATCTGACATTCTTGTTAGCTTCGACATTGAAAATCATAAATGTTCATGTTTAAGACAAACTCACCATTACCCATTACCTTCTCTCGAAATATAAATTCCTATCCACACATACTAAATTATCTATTTAAACCATATTGGAACTTCTGACCTGTTGTTTTAATAACTCATATTTCCAAGTTGTTGGCCGTTTATATGAACAACCTTGCCATTGGATCCCCATTAAACCACATGGCTGAAACAGTTCATTCACATTGCCTAGTTGTCAGGAGCATTCATAATTATTCTAATCCGTAAACCAACCAAACTGACATATTTTATTATTTATTTATATATATCACCTTTTAATTTTTATTGAGTAACATTGGGAACTTGTTTCTTCAGTAATGAAACATTTTGGCTATAATGCATCTCTCAACAATACTCTTCATTAAGAATAATTTATATATGATTAAATCTAGTAGTGTTACTCATAATTGTGAAGGGTGACTAACAGTAATTTCAGAAAGTTCAAATAATAACCATCATAGCAAATTAATGGGGAGAAATGGATCAAATTAGAAATATGAAATACTTTTCTTATAAGTTTATTTGCAATCTGACCCTAGTATTGTGAATACAATACAGTGATAAAGTTTGATTACTTATATTAGTATTGCATTGCATTATATGCTATGTATATACATTTGAAATGAGTTTAATCAGTCTAAGTGTTCAAACATGAATTCAATTTGTTACATTTAAAATGTATTAGGGCAGTGTAATGTAAAAAATGTTATTTTAATCTATATAGCTGTTTACACACTAAGCATTGTAGTAAATTTATTCTATTCAAGTTCATTCAAAAATATTCAACTTTACAAGTACAACACATTCATTCCACTATCATGGCAGTATTTTACAAATAGATCACCTCCTTTGTCACACATATAACAAAGTTTTCTCAATTTTCATTACAGTTTACTAATGAATATGTCCATATGCTGAAATATTTGAAGCAGTTACTCATTCCTTAAGATTAAAATATAATGATAACAATAAATCATCCTTGAACTTTAAAATTATAAATTCAATGACAATTTTGGGGATAATAAAAACTTTTCAAAAAAAAATTAATAAAATATGTTATTACCAACAAGGATTTAATGTCACTCTTATTTTATTGGTGTAACATTATGTTTTTTAATAATAATTATTAAAATACAAATTTTTCAAACAAAGAAAACTATTATCATATATATGAAAATAGTAGTTTTATGTATTTCTTGAAACATATTTTATATATATGTCCAATAATTATGCAAATTCAGTTCAGTCATAGTTAATGATAAAAGTATCAACTATGACAGACAATTTCAAATAAGTTATATTAATACATACTTTTGTCTTTCTTGCAATTACTAATCCCATTTTAACACATTCATAATCTTACAAAACTGAGATATGTTTTATCATTATTAAAACATTTTATGCAAGTAGCTACAATTACTGAAACTCTGGAAGCAGAGTTTATTTTGCTATCACAGATTTCTAAAAGTTTAAAACATGCATAGTAATAAGAAAGATACAATTGCAGCTAATAGTTTCTTATATTTGCAATATATGTTATTGATCCTGTATTTATTACAGTGGTTTGTGATATCATAGAATTACTCTAATATTTTATCAGCATGCAGTTTGTTAAATCAAACACATCATATTTTCTTACATTTAATCATGGTGCTTGTATTCATTCAAATATATCATTTAGTAAACATGTGACTGTGACATACAAATGGTGTTTATTTACATTCCATGAAATATTACAAAAATTAAATTTAAAAGCTTGCAATAACAGTGGAAGACGATATCTGCCACAAGTGGTGGTGCAAACTGTGAGCAGAAACTGTTCGGTGTTCCTTGATTTTTCATAAGTGGAGTATATATTTATCCAATAAGAAAATGAATCAATAATGCTTATAAATAATGGTCTGCTATATTAGTGAACACCACTTGTATCTGCAACCAGTGTACATTAATTTACATCCATTTAATTTTTAAAAGTCAATTCATATATTTATATATATATTACTGATTTTGAGGGCAAATTGGCATTGTATCAAATTTTATCAATTAAATAATGCAATAAGTATGAAAAATGTAAACTAATGTTATTATTATGCAAACTAAGCTTTTTAAACAGCTGCTTCCGTGGTAGTTTTATTTTATTCCACATTTCTTTCTCAACAAATACTAATTCATGGACCACTTGTAAGTTTTCCTTATTACTTTAAAGCCAATTTTCTTTCAACCAATTACTTTCATTCAAGCAGAGCTTCATAGAAGCCAACATTTAAAATTCATTATTGTATACATCATAGTGCTTAAGAATAATTAGTCAAATAAAAGCATCAGTTGGTACACCTTCCAATTCCTCATTTTACACTTGTCATGTGATATTCCCAGAAGTAAATATTATTTTCATAACTGGACTTTTAACTAAAAATAATTAATGTAATCAAACTCAAAATACCGATATAAATTCTGAACAATCAGAACATTCCTTACCTTACAAAAAATGAACACTATTCCCCTGTTCATATATTTTTCATGACCAAAAATTTCAAACATGTGAATATGAAGTACAAAAAATGCAATACAATATTTTTATATTTGTATGACTGCCAATCTAATTTTTCTGAAATGTCAGTAGTTAATAAGAAATAGTAACTTTACTCAAATAAACATCAACCTAGTTATTCTACTTGTGTAGAATTATTTATGATTTCTAAGAAACCTGGAAGGTAAATATTATTTTACCTTTTCACAAATTATATATGTACTTAAAAATTATTAAATGTCTCCCTGCAATCACTTTCAATGCTATTAATACAGTTTTTTTGTGTACAATTAATTTACATTTAATTTTACATCAGTCTTTTGGTAAAATTACATTTAGGAAAGTAATTCTATAATTTAATGTATGAATCTTTTACTAAATTTTGAATAATTTGATTTGTCAAAAAATAAGCTTGAAATAGAACAACTCAAGTCTGTATTATTTAAAGTTGAGACTAAACGTTCTATTGTGATCCAAGAAATAAATACAGTACTTACTCAGAGATACACAGAAATTATCAACCTTTAAATTTCTTTGTCAAGTTTTGATGAAAAACATTACAAAATATCATAAACATATAACATAAAAAATTTGTTGTATTGTTTCAGACAACTTCATTGTTCGGCCATAAAATACTTATATTTTTTATTAAGTTCATCAACTATTTAAAATATCAATTAGAACAGAAAAATAAAATTAAAATTTAGTCACCAACCAAAAACATTCATAATATTTCCTTCAGTATTTTTTAAAAAAATTGGAAAATATAATTTTGAAATCTTGCAAAATAAAGGAAATGGCTTTTATTCTTATATATAATCATCACAACCTGTTTCAACTTCCTTGATAAATGCTAGTTCCAATAGTGACTTTCCAATAAGCACTTCCACATTAAGTCAATAAAAATGTATTATCAGTAATGATATGATGCTAATTTATCTACGAACTTTGTATATTTTCAAATTGCACACTACTTAATATATCAGCCTTATATGAAACATAATAAGGAATTCCTATCTCAAAATTAAAATACTGAATCTCAACTTGTGTGAAAACCATGGTGTAATTGAAAACAATATCATTGTACTTGAAAAAATGTCAAAAACAAGCTAATCTATAAGATTTCTACAAGAGTACAAACTTTAAAACTTACTATATGAATATCTGTAATAGCATTAAGAAATAAGTTAACAGGTTATTATTGTTCAACAATTTTATTTTAAATATCTTGTAAATTTTAAGACAAAATTGTTCCCCTCAAATATTAAGAGATATCTGTTACCAGCACAAAACAACACTTTTCATTATCTTCATAACTCAGTTGTCAGATGTGGTGCTGACTGTTCCAGCTGGCAGGTGTTTCGTGCCATCCATACAAGATCTAGTACAGTTGCTTTGTGCATTGAATACACAGCCATCACTACCAAAACATGCATTATATTGTGTGAATTGAGATAAAGATCTACTGTCCCTGGAAACCACTTTTCAGGAATGTGCATTGCTCCAATGGCACCTCCCACTGCAGACACAACATCCTAAAATTTTAATACACATTTTTAGATAAAATAAAATAAAAAAATTTGATTGTTTTATTTCAAGTTTATAGTTGAAAAATTAAAATCACTATTAGCAGCAAACAGAAAAATGCAGACCCACTTAATATAAAATTAGGTTACAATGGAGTGAACACATTTAAATACTTGGAGAGCAGGATTACCAAGGAAGAACAAAGAAAAGAAGCTGTCAAACAGAATAACACTTTTTAAGGGGAAGAACTTTCTAGTGTATAAAATTTACATTGAATTGAGGAAAGAGTTTCTGAAATTATATGTGCATATATGTAATATGTAGTAAATCGTTTGATATGAAGAGGATGGCTCAGAACAGAGACCTGTTAATATCAATTTAGGATCTACAATATACAGAGAGCTGTCTCATCTGTGATCTAGTCACTGAAAATGCAGAACACATGAATGTACTTCAAAAAGGAAAGACAGGAGCTGTATGGAAATATACAATTACAATAGCAGTTGACACCTGAAATACTGGTCATCCAAATGAATAAGTTGAATAGAACTGAAATATGTTAGTGAAGTAAACTGCATGTGTTATAAAATTAACCCAACAAAAAGAGTGTGAAAGGAAAGGGTAGTGTTGGTGCAATATTAACATTCACCCAGACATGATGAAGGTGTATCTAAAACTAATCCTGCAAAGTAATGCCTGACTGTGGTTCTGTGGGGTGGTCAAGGTGTACAAAGAGTTTGGGTTTTAAATGGGTATTAATCTTCAGAGTGAGTCTCACATAACCTTAAGTACTAAGGTATAAATGCATGTTTCCCACCCTTAATAAAAAAAAGAAAAACCATCTTGGTTGCCAACACAGAAGATTCAACCAAAACTCTCTGAGTCTGTGCTACAATCTGCATATATCTAAACTTGATATTGTGATTTCATAAGTCATTTCTACTGTGAGTTCAGTTTAGATTTGGTTTAGCACTGTGACAATTATAAAAATTTCTTCACTCTACACAAATCCTCTATCATCTCTCGTCTCTATCATCCACCTTATATCCCATGCCTCTCTTCTTAAGTCAAATATTTGTAGAAAAATACTCACTGGATGTTGTCATACTTATTTGTAATAAAACTAAGTGTTTTAATAAGAGAAGATACAAAATGAATATTCATTATTTTTCAAGGCCAAGTAGCCACCAGTTTTAAGAACATATATTGTATGAATACATTTATGTTTCTCCATTGATTACACTGAATTTAATTCTAATTTCAAACCTAATTTTCTTTCAGAAAACTTGATTCAATGGAAGTGTGACTACAATACATGCACATACATGGTAATTCCATTTAATTGTATATAATAACTAGCTATCCCAGTGTTTATTTATATTATCCCAGAGAAGGGATTAATTCAACATTTATCTCAAGTTCTGCAGCAGGCTCTTTATTGTCCAAAAAAAAGTTAATTTGCTTTATTTTTGGATTGAAACTTTGAGAATCTTGTAGATCAACATTTAGAAAACATAAACTATTAACTGTTTATTGAGTATATATTTATAAATAAATAATAATGGTGATAAAGAGAAAAGATATTCCCAGTCAAAGAAAAAATATGATGGTAAAACTAGTAACATCTATTTTAGAGGTAGAACTAATTTAAAAAAAACATAAAATGAGTCACTACTTAAAGATATGATACTTTTCAACAGACAGCCACAGCATATAAAGCAAATGCAGGGTGAGCTGTTTATGGAAGCCTTAAAACAATATCTATCAGAGAAAATAATATGTAATATGAAAGACTTTTAGTGGTACTAAATTGTATAGATTGCTGTAATATAAATATGTGTAATTAATTAGTCAATACAACAAATATTTTTCTTTCTTTTATAAATTTGTGTAATTAAGTTTGTAAGAATAGTTATTTAAAAGCAAATAGTGAGGTGCATAAATGGCTTTTGTGGATTATTTTGCAATTGATTTCTTCCAATACTGTATTGTACATATCACAGAAGAAAATAAGTATTATTACCATTATTATTTGATTTACCATTGAAGTCAAAAATACTCCTGGTAACTTAAGAGGGTCATAAGTTTAGTACTAAAGAATATTCCCAGTAATGCAATGAGTCAAAAATACTCCAAATTCACTTAGAGAGTCAAGAATGGACATAATACAAGAATCCTGTGGATACATTAAGAAAGTTGAAAAATATTCTAAATTCCTTAATGGAGTTAAGAATATTCCGCAGCAGTCCAAAAAGGCTTTGGTGTGTTAATTGAATCAAAAATATTCCCATTTTAAAATACTATGGGTACTTTAAGGGAATTTTACATACTCTCAGTACCTTCAGGAAGTCAATAACTTTCAAGGTAATGTAAGGGGTCAAAAATATGCCTGATATTTTAAGAGAGTCAAGAATACTCCTAGAATCTTAAAACAGTCAAAAATACACTTAATGTGTTTAGATGGTCAAGATTACACTTGGTACCTTACGTTAGTTGAAAATACTCTATGTTCCTTTAAGCAATAAAGAAGAAATCCAAAAATACTCCTGGAATATTAATGGAGCCAAATATACACCTGCTACCTTAAGTGAATAAAAAATATCTATTTAAATTTGTATGTAGCCTGTATGTGCTGCATTTGTCAGGAAAGAAGGTCTGAACTGTGTGCTGGCCCTGGAAAATTTAAAATATTTTTACTGTGTTGCTTGACTGGGTCAACAAGTAAGTTGACATTGCTGTCTCTTTTCCATCCAAATATATATATATATTGGTATGGAAAGGATAGAGAGATAGGTTGTGGCTTACCTGAAAGTGAAGTGCGGTGTCGCCATGAGGAACTGAAGGTTGTTCTTCAAATTTTCGGAGGCTCTCGGCCTCCTTCTTCAGGAAGGAGTGTTACACCATTCCATGCACCGGCCAGCTGCGGACTGAGAGCCTCCAAAAATTTGAAGAACAACCTTCAGTTCCTCATGGCGACACCGCACTTCACTTTCAGGTAAGCCACAACCTATCTCTCTATCCTTTCCATACCAATATTTTTGACGTCACATTCTCACTATTATAATTAATATATATATATATATAACTTAAAAATGTATAAAATTCTTTCCTGGCCAGCACACAGTTCAGACCTTCTCTCCTGATGAAGAAGGCTCAGTCCCACGTGAAATCTCTCTCCTCAGCCTGACTGAACTAACTATTGAGTTTAGGTAAGTTGACTTTGTAGTCTCTCTTTCCTAGCTAATGTGTTATTTAATTTGACCTCATCACATTGTTTCTTAAAATTGGGTGTTCCACTGTCTATAATAGAAGAAATGATGATAGACAAGAAGAGGAATCCTTGTTTGTAACAGCCAAATCAATTCATCTTCTGAGGAATAAAGGATAAGAATCAGAGCACATTTGTCCAAACACTCCTTAGAAAATAAACCTACTAAATTCAGCTATTGCCTCACATCACACAGGTCCCAGGTTTGTGCTCATCATAGTGAGGAACACTGAGGTTAAGACTGAAGGAGAATCACTATGCTGTGCATGTGCCACTTAAAAAAGTTCAGAATGTGTCATGGAAAATTGCCATCTGGCAGTTGTTCCAGTAGACCATGGCCCTTTTGGGCCTTCAAGTCTGACTTCATACCAGGGCAAAAGGGTTTGACACCTTATGTGTGCAGTTGTGTCATTCTCTTATGTATAAATCACCTGATGAAAGCAACAAGGATTGCAGAAACATTGTATTGTATTTATACTATCACTTTATTTTTGTCTATATTTGGCTATTTATTTATTTAATTAGTACACATTTAAAACAAGCATATTATATTTCAATATAAATACTAAACAAAATGTTGTGTTACTCGTACAAGTAATATACAAACTATAAATAAATGTAATCCACAGAGTTGAGTATAAATAAGAATTTTACCTGCATGACAACATGAATAAGAGCTCCAGGGGCACCTCCCCCAATTGAATAGTACCTCAGGCCACACAAAACTAGGCGCATTAGGAAAGGCAGCAGGAAACATAGGCGTCGTTCCCAAGGAGACCATGCAGTCATAGCCTAAAAGTAGTTCCATTTTAAACATGAAAAACAGCATGCATAATAACCCAAGAATTTGATAACTTGCAATACTTAGTGCAGATTTTTACAAAACTGAACAAATCTAAGTGTTCAAGCTTTATTGAATTGCTACATGTGGAATGATTCATGAATGGTGCAGAACTTATAATAGTACCCTATATTATTATTTATTGAACACTACAAATTAAATTTTACTTTGTCATGCACCATAATATTTAAATCATTTTTATTTTAACATAAATCTAAGTCTAACAATTCATTGATTAAATAAGAGAAGTGGCAAAGCAGAAATTTGGTTTGCTCTTTATTTATTTGGTTCCATTTTCTTATAAGTGTTTAATGTTGTTTGTAAGTTAATTGAATAAAGTAATAAAAATTTATAAGACTTCCTTCTGTGTAATTTAGTTTTAATAGGTTGTTTGTATTAAAATTGTTCACATCCGATTTGTGAATAGATTATTATCATAAACAGTATTAAAAATTGTATGTGTTTATAGGTAATGGCAATAATTCCCAGTAATTTGAGAAACTTTCTCTTTTGATATCCTTTGACTTCTGTTTATGGTGCTGGTGCATCATTTGCATGCATGCACGACAAAATGATTGACCTGACAGCGCTATGCTATTATTGTAAAAGCTGAGGTGGCAACTATTATAATAAACAATTGCACATTTTACGTTTTAATATTTCCGATTTGAGTTTAAAATTATCGCAATATTTGTTTATTATGTTAATTTTGTGAATCAAGAAGTTCAATGAGCAAAATTTGTCAGGAATTTATATTGAATCTACCTTGGCAGCCACTCTATATAATCTACATATTGCTAATCAATGAATTTGCTAAAATTAAAGTAGGAAGTTAGGACTGCTATTATACAGAGAGGCAGCTGTAGGAACAACAAGGGGGAGGCATAAGCAGCACATTGATTTAGTTGATAATATTGTTTTAAAGTAATTTATATTTTCAAAATAAAAATAGTATTCATAAAATTTGTGAAATTTTTTAAAATTTGCAATAAAGAAAAAAACATTTAAGGGGAGGCATTTCAAAGATTCCTATGTACTGATAAAATCTAATGCACAGCTCAGTCATAGATAGCTGAGATAAATTTGTTTGCAAGTGTTTAAATGTGCATTTTGCAATTTAATTATTATCCACATTTCAAAATAATTTTGAACTTATGTTATTAATTTTATAATTTTTAGCACAAATAGTACAGCATTCAGTGTACTTCCACAATTTTTTATTTAACTTGCATAAAATTCATTTTCTGACAAGTAATTGTTGATTCATTAGCTAGAAGCCATGTAGTAAATGTATATATGTGTACACATATAAGACAAACTAAGGATAATATGATACTGTTGAAATATTTCATATGGACAGGAAAGAAGAATTGGAGGTTAAACCAGGGGCCAAACCCATTTTTCCCAAACCCTGACCAGTATCTGAAGTCTGAAGGAATGGGTAGAAGAAAAACTAAAAAAAAACTTATTTGGACTGGAGTAATAGCTCCTGTGGTAAACAGTAAATGGGGTACACTGCTTATTAATTATTAAACCCAATGGAAGTATCAGGATTTGTGTAGACTACAAATCACAGTAAATAAAGTTCAGGAGAAATTCAAACATCCCCTCCCTCAAATTTAGGAATTATTTGTAAAAGTACCAACAAGACCTTATCAACACAAATGCTGTACACAACTAGTTGTCTAACAGCACAAAACTGGCAGGTTTCATATTTAAACAAATAATGGGGAAAACTCTACAGGGTGTGAAAAGACAAAAAAAGTTATGGATGTCATAGTCATCACAGGAGCCAATATGGAAGGGAATTATTAAAGATGTTAAGAAGTTTTTGAGAGATTAAAAGGGCAGGTCTTGAGTAGAACTTGCAAAAGTGTCAGATTTTAAGAAAGCAAGTTAAGTATGTTGGTCACAATTAACTATTGAAGATGGATTCCACAATGTAAGGAAAATGGAGACATTTTTGAATGTGTTCTTCCCTTTCTTCAGCAGATACCTTCTTTCAGACATTTCCTGCTAAGTCTTAGAATTAATTCAGTGTAATATTTAAAAACAGAATAAATTATGAGGAACACTTTTCCAAGTGAGGATATTAGTGGAATATTTGATAGATATGATGAAAATGGAATTGAAATAATATGTTTGTGACTACTGCTATTGATATGAAGAAATACTAGAATGTTTTAACATTTTATAGTTTAAACAAATATTAAGAATGAAGATGGGGCAATTGTGAATAAAAAGAAAATAGTTTGTATTGACCAATATGTAAAATAGTAAGATTGTATAACATAAAAATAGATTCAGATTAAGAAACACATAATTCAAAGTTATGTAAATGCCAAAATTGGTTAAGTATTAGTGAACAGGTGGTGGAACATTGTTTGTATGTCATGGTAAATGATATATATGAATACAGCTGTTTAAATATAATTTTTGTAACATGAAGAATAATAATATGGAGAAAATAGGATATACTCACCACCTAAAAACATTTAGCCTAACTACATAATTAACAAAGAATAGTTACAATTACTATTAGAAGTATTTGTATATATTGCAGATTTTTGACAAAATCTATTTCCTTCTGCTATTTTGGATTATATGAAGCAAATGCAACATTCAATCAAGTAAATATGGCACATGCTCTAATTATTTGATAACATGGAAATAATTAACTGACAATAAAGTTATTCTTTAATCAAAATGAATACATATATTAATTAAAAATGAGTATTATTTGTCATAAATATTGATCCAGCTGAATAAAATGATTTCATAATCAATATTTATTTATATAATTTCATTACCTTATTTTAATTTATTTATAACACCAGGTTTTAATGTGTCACTATAAGTAAAAAAAATGTTTTACTTTCTTCAAAACATTTATTGAATCTATTTATTTTGTTTTAATATTGTGTTGGTTTTATTATTGTATTGTTACATAAATTAAAAGTTCTAATTTAGATTAACAATTAAGCTACAAATTATATACTTGACTTTTAGGTTTCAACTTTAATTTTTTTTATTTGGCCTAATATGTAATATACCAAAAGTTCCTTCAACCACAAAATTCAATAAATGTTGTGAAGAAAGTGTAAACTAGTTTTCCTAAAAGTGGCTAATTAAATGCTTGGATTGAATCAAGTTTAAAGTAAATAAATTTCAATTAGTATTAATAAAATATAATGATTCATATATTATAAGAATTTCATTACCTTGTAGAGTCCCCAAATAGATAACACACAATAGGATGTGAAAATGATCCAGCGACATATTCTAGGTAGGCAGTATATTGTTGCAGAAACCATAGGAAGTGCTCCTAAATGCATTGAAAACATTTGGATAAAAATTAAGTTTTTTATGAATATTTATTTGATATATTTTGAAGGTAATTCATTTCTCTGCCACAGCATTTAATTTGTCTATTTATTTAATGTCATGTATCCTACAATACTAAATACATCTCACAATCATTCTTATCTCTTTCTCTAAATTCACTTCATTCTTTACATTAAGAGATGCTATTTTTCAATATTACTGAGTTGTTTTGGTTTATGGCTATTCTATAAAATATTATTGGTGTTTTTTATTAGAGTAAATTCTTTTGTTGCATGAACAGGTGAGTTGAGACTCACCGGAGAGGAGAAGTACCAGTTTAACTCCACCTATTATTACAATGTTCATGATTATTTACAAAGAAACATTTATGAAATAAAATCTAGCACCTCCAAGAACTTTTAATTACAAAGAACAGTGTATCACATTAGTGCAAGAAGACAAGTTGCCATTTACTTTCACAATTAATTATTCTGACTTAAATTATTACCAAAGCTTTGGCTTATCCATATGCCTAGCATATCAAGCTGCAACAGACGATAATATGTGTTCTCTCCTCGTTCAAGATTCATGAAAAGATGGTAAACAAAGCTTCCAACCCAGGGACACACAGCACCTACAATATGACACCAAGGAAGGAACCATGATTCCACTTCATTCCAAGGTATAAGCCCAGGCACTGTTAGTATGATGTAAACAATGGGGACTCCTGCAACAAAAGATAAAGATAGAAATTATTAATATTTATATTCTCAAATCACAACAACGTGTATATATAAAATTATATATAAATTTAGGTGATGTCAAAGTTACACCTTTTACAAAAAAAAAATTATATTGAATTATGTACATAAAATATATCAAAATTATTGCATTCTGCTGGAAGAATACTAGGTTACTGTAAATATAACAATTTTACAGATAATACACAAAAGTTGTAATTATTGCAATCCTTGTTTCTTTCGTCGGGTGAGTAAAAAAAAACGCTACAGCGATACCCTACAAACCAGACGATGAACTTAAAGGAATTCAAAACCCAATCTTTCATATTACTGGTCGCGGCTTACTACGGCTATAAACTATTAAGTTTTCCATTTTTTGTAATCAAACATGAAACGCATTTATACAGTTACACGTGCTGTTTGATTTATTCATTTGTGCGGAAATGGGAAAGAACTAATTTTGTAATTCTGAAAGTATTTGGGAAATCAGACCTAGGACAAAAGCCAACTTTATTTTCCAAACTATAATTGTAAGCGTTTGTATTGATACAAAAATTAATCGCGATTACGTGCTCTTAGCTAAAGACCGTTAAATCGAGAGGCTTTCTTCGTCTGTGGCCACAAAACTTAATTAAGGTTACGGCACGCCCGAAATACAGTCAATCGAATCCTGTGTCATGGCCAGCCTGACATCGACGCGTCCTCCTCAAACAATGGGGACGTTTTATTGTGTCTTTTTAATGTCAAGGTATAGTTAATAAACTTAATTAAGAAATTAAAAGAATTTTAAATTTAATAGCCTGATTCAACGTGGAAGTACTTCGAATACGTTAACTCGCCAAATACAACGTCAATTCTTTTAGTTATTCCAGCTGAAATGTTCACAGCGATGTTGACTGACGTTGGTTTTATTATATATACCTTTCATAACATATACCTCGTTAATAATTAATTTTAATAATGTCAATTTTTCATCAAAGTTTTAAATCTTTTCTCATTCAAGCTGTAAGTGTATTAGTTCCTTTAATTCCAATGCAATATATTACACAGGTACTTCATTTTGTATGATATAACTATCTTATGATGCCAAGCACCGTAAATATTTTATTGGAATTTAAAAACATAAAGTCGTTAGTTTGTTGAGAATGTACACTGTGCACTAGGTAAACCTAGATTTCGAGGAGTAAATCCCATCCATCACGCCAGCTGGTCTGAAACAGTTGTGGTATTTATTTTGTATATCCGCCGTGTTACGCATATAGTTTCTGTATTATTCTCTTCCACCCGTGTTCTAGGTTACAGTTCTAGTCCCAACGTCATGCGGAAGATTTGTTAACGAGGCCATCAGAAACTTTCTTTAATTTTATCCGTCATAGTAAACTACAGAGCTCCTTTTGCTTAGATAAATATTTCCATAGTTCGTAGAATAAATTACATACCAGTTGCTCTGATGTGTTTATCACTTAATCTATTGAATAAAACCTCTTGTACTGGGTTATTGGTTTCCCGTTCCAATAAAAACTTTTTTCTATTAAATATTTATTAATTGAAAAATGTAATTAGAACAATATATCACCACGTTTCGTCCCTAATTTGGGACTTTATCAGGTGAACAATACAAATAAGATTAGACCATGCTTTTTAAAATTTATTTAAAATATTTTATATTATTAGATAATATTAAATAATTTTTAGATCCTAATAAATAGAAATATTTGAAGTGTATACAATCAATTTGTAAGTTAATTTGTTTTATATAATTTAAACTAACAAATTTTTCAACGCGTGCTAAAATATGTTTTCTTCAAATTTGAGAATCAGAATATTTAAGATGTTTGGATAAATTTTTGATTATAATATTAATTAACACATCAGATATCTTAACGACGGTAGGTACAGATTGACGGCAGGTACAACTCAAAGTTAGTTTCTGATAACAACACAGAGAATTTCAAATAAAATTAACTCTTCCACTATAAATCTCGACGAACACTCTCTTCCAATTTATTTTTATCTAAACATATTTAGACAACAAATGTCCTTCTCCTTAGTGACGTTCTCACTTCAGTTTGTCTGTTTTTTCCCACCACAACGCCATAATCGACGTACAAATTTCCGCCCACCTATGGGAGATCGCAACGGTCAATACTCTTGCCAAAAATGTCCCTGGCAAAAATTATGCTGTAACATAATGGAGGCCTGAGAACTTCGCTACAGCATACCACAAATTTGGGCTTCCATTTTGCTATTTTAGATTTGCTTCAAGTTCAGTGAATTTACCGGGTAACTGAATAGAAATTTAAAGATAATATTCGAGGTATGTCCCATTTTCAAAGAGATTAAGTAGCCGATAGTTAAGGTGGCAGCTGAAGTATGTGCATAAGAAATTTCGAACCAAAAGGTAGTTTCAGTCTTAAGAGAGGGGAAGTATACTTTCTTAAACTCTTTTACAGATACGGATGTCGATCTAATTAAAACCAAAATTTGCCGTTCTCATGAATTCTCTCTCATTCCCACTATTACAGCTATATCAGCATTCTTTTGCCTCAGTTCATTAACCGAATGTTTTTTTTATTTTCTGGACCCCGGATAAATAACGTATCCGAGACGTCCAAATATTTTATGTTTTGAAGCCATCAAATTGTGGCTAAAACTCAGATTTGGTCATTTTCCGCTAACATAAAATTGTCCTACATTTGTCCGTAAGTCTAGTGTGATATTCGATATTATCAAAGAACCGGTTCGGTCCACTTTCCAGAATTTGATGAACATCTCTTGGTGGCAATAGTTACTCCAAACAAGTGCGACATAAGAATAGTGCTCAATTTTGGGACCTTTATATAGACCAGTGACGATTTAAAGCTACTTTTATTCAGACGTTTGAGGCCGCGTCATTGCGGCTATTCCAAGAGGTTTTCATTTTCCCAGATTAGCAGCAGAATAGCCTTCACTAACATTTTGGGCGTTAACGCTTTTAATTAACACGGCCAATTTCGAGCATCTATATTAGCCGCTGTGTTTGACGCGGGAATCAATTTTCATGTCCATCTCCGGTGTCCTGGTTCTCGAGAGTGTTATTAAACTAGTTAATAATGCTATTAAGAGACTAATTATTTGAAAAATAACGCTAACAATATTTAAATTGATGATCCGGAAAAATAATTACATTTTTTTGTCTATGTACTCTTCAAAATTTAATACATGCAGTATCTGTTTATTTGGAAAATTTAATTAATTCTTCCCCTCCCAGTCAGTATAGCTACTGAAATTATAACTCATGACACTTCTGGCCTGAAAACTGTTTAGATTTAAAGTGTTTTGATTACATTTGACACTCGAATATTTTATTGTTGTTTACATCTGCAGTATCTTCCTACGTCCTGACAGACTGGAAACGTTATTTGCTGTGAAACCTGTATCTTAATACAGCACATTCCAATAATGTATCTTGAATTAAAGTATCACGAAGGAAAATTCTCGACCGAGCCAGGAATCGAACCCGGAAACTCCGCTTACCAGGGGCAAGTTCTACCGACTGTTCCACCCGTGTCGATTCCAGATGTGGTGCGAAATTCCTCCATCCATTAAGAGTAACTCAGGCTCACCCACAATATTTTTTTACTAAATCACAATTCTTACATGACCTAAATTTAGGACCTCAATGAAAAACGGATTTCATATGTAAAATTGATCATGGTTTTTTGAATATTGCATTCAAGACAAAATTGAATGGAAGAATTAAAACCTACATGATAATTAAAATTCTAAAATACTCTATGTCAATATGTGATAATTACTTGCTCAGATACTATATCAATTCATGTCATGAATTATTGTCCAATAAATTTATACTATTTCAGACAGTATGTTAGTCGTTTTAAATTTCAGTTCATGGTTTCTGCCTTTCTTGGTATTTCATGTAGAACTCTTCGAATGTAGGCTTTAATTCTTCCATTCAGTCTTGTTGTACGTGATGTTTTTACAGATGATTATGACCGGATATGAGCCAAAGGTTTACAATACGATTGATATTGAGTCATTTCAAATAAATAATTATTCTTGAACAAACTATTAACTGACTCTTGTAACTTTGATCCATTCGCAACCAACAACTGGTATTGACTGATGATCGTCTTGTTACGTAATTATAGCCAATAAAGACTGTCCATTTGTGGTTGGAGATTGAAAACTCATAATGGCAATTAAATAAATCTTTTTTGCAATGCGTATAAAAAAAATAAAAAAGATAGCCAAATACAGACAAAAGAAGTGATAATATAAATATCACACAACTTTTCTGGAGGCCTTGTTCCTTTCTTGAGGTGCAGAAAATATGTAAGAGCCGACAGAGAGACAACTGCCCCCCCCCCCCAAAAAAAAACAACTAGGTCAGTGACGAAACTCAATATTATTATATTAATTATATTATCACTTCTTTTATCTGTAATTTTCTTATTATTAATTTTCAATCAGACGTTAACTTTTCATTTCAGCGTACCCTAACATCTTAAATAATAATATAAATAAAATAGGATATTATTGAAAAATATAAAATCTGTATTATCCTGAAATAGCACAGCAGCTGTCGGAACATTTACAACAGTTACTCACATCGACACAAATGCCATTAATCTGTTATAATATATTTTTAACACAGTTTAACTAAAAATGTATCGAAAGGCTTCTTCAAATGAATTCAAACTGTTTCTTGTGAATTGACACTCGCGTCGTTAATCCAAACCATTTTGGCTTTATGTATGGTATGAAAGTAGACGCTAAACTTGAAAAACTATGTAATTATTCTTTTAACTGAACAAAACAGTTAAAACAAATTATCTGAACCAATGATCAACAAATTCTTTGTACCTATCATTAAAATATTTCCACTATTTATGTAATACTGTTATATTTGCTGTATTTCATCAGTTAACACGATATAATTGAAAATCAATTTGAAATTTTTCTTTGAAACGCAATAGTACTGTTACGTAATACTTTAATTGTCCGACAATCGAACGGCTTGAATCGAAATCTCAGGAACTGGAACTTTAGCAATTACGTCGTTTGAAGGTGACTTATTTAATATTCCCTTAGTTACAAGTCAGAATTTTCTATTCTTATATAAGTAGCTGCGTTTCGGCCACGCTTACACTACCACTTCATGATAATGTTGGAATATGTGTTGAGTGGACACGCAGATTACCATTAAGGTCAATTCTAAATTATTTAGACATTTGAATTTGTTGAAATTTATGAAATTGAATTTATTTAGTTGTGTTATATATGGTTGAATAATTCTACAAGCGCCGAGTAATGGATCAATGTTAAACTTACATGAGTGACTTATTGAGACAAGTTCGTGATTTTAGCTTTTGATGTATTTATTGAATCCATTAGGATGTTTAGGACAAGTCAAAAATTCATTAACGATAACCATACAAAAATACTAGAAGCTATATACGAAAATACAGAAACTAAATATAAATAATAAATTATATAGATGTACTAGTGAAAGATGAAAATGTTTGTAACAGAATGTAAATTTCAGAATTAACACAAAACTTCACAAATAACACTATAGTATTATGCGAATCCAGACGCATTTCGGTGCCCGGTAATCTCGTCGATCGATATTTAGCAATATTAATATTACGTATACATAGAAAATATAAGGACAATTAGTGATACGTTAAAAATTTATAGTATGTACAACTGTGTCTAATATATCCGACTGATATATGAGATAGTTCATCCGCAAAACGGAAAAACTTTGTGTAACTACGCCAAACGCGTATAGAATTGAAGATGGGAAATACAAAAGTATTCGTGTTCGAGAATTCCTTGACATTCAAGATCAGAGATCTGACAGAAAATTGAATGACCAAGAGTCTCCGCCTTGATCGAGAGCTACTCTGCCGATTTTGCAGAGCTTCCCGAGGAGAGGATAGTCCTTCATTATATCAAACCTTAAGAGCGGATCCAATTGTAATTAAAAAATGACCGCCAAAGTCATTTTTTAAGTCCGTTTTTAATGTCGCCTTCTCAAGCCAGAGGCAAAATGCATGAAACATGAGATTTTAGATGAGGTAAGGCAGACAGACAGTGGTCGCGACGGCTATCCGTTCTACTCGGTTTACATCCTGTCTCCTCTTATTCTCATCATCCCAGAAGAAATACAATAATTTACTATAGTTACATAATGATCCTAAAATTTCATTACAACTGATTCGGCACAATTTCAAGAAAATTACTTTAATTGGGCACAGATCGATTGATGAATAAGTGAAGAATGTTTTACAACCTTTGGTTATCTAATTAATATTCTTAATTTTTTTTGTCTCCTATATATAGACTGTTACAAAGTACTGCTCTTTTAAAACTGAAGACCATGTTTGTTTGTGTTCCTGACATTCGCTGTTGGTTAGAAATAGGCTAATATTACGACTCACACATTTTAAAATTTTAAGATGACGTATATGTAAATTGTATATATAAACACAGAAATAGAAATATATAAAAATAATTACAGCTCTTGTTTTCCTAAAAAAAATATCAACGTTCTTGGAGATTCGAGTTTTAAATACATAAAAAGGAGAGACTCATCTTCCTGATTCGCAATGCATGCTCGATAATGTTAAATAGTCTGCTTTCACGATTAAAATATTTTTAACACAATCAACATTTGAATTTTCATAATTTTCACTGAAAAAGAGGGAGAAGAAGAGTGGAAGAAGTCAACAAGTTGGACTTTTAAAACGGTTATATTCTAAATGCTTAGTCTATATATATATATATATATATATATATATATATATATATATATATATATATATATATATATGTCGTTCGGCATCAAATGTAGCAGAGTTTGCACTTTGTAAGCATACAAACGAAGTCGCCGGTGTACTTACTACACGACTACGAAATAAATCAGTAAAAAATGCTCGCTAACTTAATAAAATCTAAAACTACTCCCTGTACCTGAAAGGAGTAAAGAAATACAACCTTCAACTAAATAGAGACCAAAATATAGCTAGAACCATAAGAAAAAAAATACTCCATAACTTAAGAGGGTCGAAACTACTCACGGTCACCTTTTGTCAATCACGTCCACCTCCACGAAATGAAACATAACATTTCCTTAACCACCACATTTAATGCGATAATTAAACTCAGCAACTCCTACAACACAGGAATCGACACCAGTCTCGGTCTTTTTTACATTATTATTTATGTAAATCCCTTCCATCACCAACCTTATAGTAGCGGTACTTCCGTCCCTCACCTTTTGCAGTTGAAATTAGACACTTATAAATTCTAGAATTACATTATTAAAGTAAACGACCCCATAAACGTATTATTTTACGCTAATAATGGCCGCTTAGGAATGTTTTTAAATTCCACCCTCTCCACCTGTACCCCTAGAGGCGGTAGGTGGGTCTTAACCCCTCAGTGTATGTTCCTGGATCGTAAGTAACATTTGTATAAAGTTTGGTAGAAATTGATCTACGCGTTTTGTATTCGGGAATTTGTTTCACCCCTTTTCAACACCCACACCTAGTGCTTGAACTACATCTTTACTAGTATGGGAAACGTCAGAAATAAACTCATTGGCATGTATTACCCTGGATTTGACACCAATCTCGGTTGTTTCGCCTCTTTCGCTGACTTCCCGTGCTGTACGGGGTTGCAATTATACACTAAAACATCTGAAGAAGAAAGTATTAATCTCATCGACTTCGAAAACTAAATATTCGACGTTAAAAACATCCGTTCTAGCATGTTTTAAAATTCCTCCCCCACCCCCAACGTAGGCTGAAGTAAAACTTACCTGACATAGTGAATGTCAGAATTAAACTCACTGGGATCAATAATCCTGGACACTAATGTAGGTTCATCGCGTTATTGTTATGAAACGGCTCTCCACCCCTTCCCTTATTGGTGGTGTAGGGGGTTGAAATTATACTCTAAAAACATCTGAATTGAAACTATTAATAACATAGATCCCGAAAAGTAATTACTCGACGCTATATCAGCCGATTTAGCAAGTATTTAAATATCACCTCGTTCTTCCCTCGGAAGGTGCCTAACGCTTCGAAAGGCCGACAGAAATCTTCGTTGGGGTGCACAAAACTCATCAAAGTTTCATCGTAATCGAATGAATGGTTTAGGAGCGCATAGGGGACACACAGACATTCATATAGAGAGAGTAGAGATAATGGGAATAATGAAAGAGGTAATTAAAACAATAAACGCTACTCTACAAATAGGAATTTTGGCATTAAAATTTCATTCAAGAAACGTTGAATGTGTCAGAGTAATTTTTAATCGTCTCAAATTTTTAAATTCATGATGGTACAAAATTTTAGAAAATGAGTAGGTTTGCGATTTATAATAAATTACTGGTTCATCCAGGTGTTGGGTGGCAAAATTTAACAGGAGGTATGAACCACGTATCTCTTTTTATAGAAAATAAATTAATATAATTATAATAGTTTTTTTTAGGGCAACAGGCTACATGAGGGTGATCCACATTGGGCAACTCCCCTTTAATAGCATAGGAAGGAATTTGAAATGGGGGATGTGGAAAGGTAGAGGAAGGTAGCCAAGGGTTAACTAGGGCCCCCGGGCTATATTTTAAGGATCCTACCTGGCATTCGCCAAAAGAAATGCAGGGAAAACCCTAGGAAAACCTGCATCGGGTAGGTCGGGCATTGTGTACTTGTCCCACGCCCTTCCGATAGCGGGAGAGGAGTTTGCTGTGGGGACGCAGCATTCCCTTCTCCGTGCCTCGACCAGTTTAGGAGGCAGCTGGCCGACTATTCCAATGGGAATAGCGGACAACTCTTACCGTATGCCCAAGGTCTGTGACCCCGGAACATACACCTCTCAAAACAGGCCGAGGAGCCTCGGCTTGTGGGAACCTTAGTTCAAAAATGGAGAGGAAAAGGCATCCCCAAAGGTAGCCCCTTCGTATCTCTCCTAAAAGGTTCGACCTGCGAGAGAATATCCCTCCCAGGTTACCTGCGAGAGAATTCTCCCGCAGGTCTGGATGGGCCGAATTTTTATAATAGTTATTATTATCTGACCTCATTTAAATCAATGAACTGCCAACTTAACAGAAACAAACAACTGAAGAAGTTCCATATAAAGTAATACATTGTGTTAATTTGTATTAATTGTTTCTGACGTGATGGCCGTTTTATTTATTTATTAATATATCATTTATGTACGTAAAAAAATAACGGAGCTATTTTTTTTTACAAAACATAATATAAGCAATATTTTCTAAACAATTTAAAGTAAATTTGTAATTAATTCGAATTAAAACTAGTAATAAATACCGTCGCAACAGTAAATATCCGGTAAAATTCTCCTGATAACCTACCGAAATCTCGATTCGTTACGGTCTACTATTTAATGGCGATTGTGACAAAAGAAACCCGATATTTTGGCTGCCGTTGGGAATGGCCTGGATTAGTTGCACTTGAAGGTAAGCAGAGTCGTTTCCAAAGGCAACAGCTCTGTGTGCAGTCCTTGGCAGCCTCCATCTGCAATGCGCAAAATGGAATCAAGGTTGCCAGAATTGGGCTGATCCACTAAATCTCGGGGTAAACCGAGAATACGCACAGAACAAAGTTTTCTCCCAACGACGCAAATAAAGTAGTCATTTTAGTTAGACTTGTTAAACTACCACGAATAATATACGTCTTTCATTTATATTATGTGTACTCTAACCTGACATCACCTACAGACATCCCCAATTTCAATATTACTTTGATTTTTTTAAAGACAAAGACATGGTGAGTCATAATGCAGATTAAATGTGAAAATGGTTTACAGTCACAAATGTCCCGAAATATTTGGCATAATGAAAGACAGACTGGATTTGTCGTTAAGAATATTTCGGCAGATTATACGGTCTTAAATCCGTAATTGAAATTTCGCAAACCGTTACACTCAGGATTCAAAAAAAGTCGTTATATATCACGGCCGGACCCGCTGCATGGACTCCCGCTCGTTCAAAAGAGCTTCTGCCTTGCATGCCCTCGCGTCGTCCGATATATATTGTAATATACAATTGAAAATATCAATTAATTAAATTTAATACACAGCTTATATCTTTAATTTAATATGAAAGATACCCAATTCAGACTAAATAGAGATAATATAAATACCACACAACGTTTCTGGGATCCTTGTCCCTTTCATGTGCGAAGAAGAGCGTAGAGCGACACAACTGCAATCTTTTGAGTTTTGCCAACTGACAAGTGCAGTTGTGTCGCTCTAGACTCTTCTTCGCACCTGACGAAAGGGACAAGGATCCCAGAAACATTGTGTGGCATTTATATTATCACTTTTTTGTCTGAATTGGCTATCTTTCTTATTCATTATTTTCAGTCAGACATAAGTTTTTTCTTTAATTTAATTTGAGAGCAGTTTAATGCAATATAAATTTATAATTTTTTAAAGAAATTTAAATTTTACTTTATTTTTCAATTTATGATTATTTAAAGAAATATTTACCTTGAACAATTTAAATCAAATTAATGACATTTTGAAGTTATTAAAGTTTGATAACAATTCTTGGAATTTAGTGAAATGTTTGAAATGATGACACAGACATTTGATTAGTATAATATTTAAAGAATTTATTTGAAACAAACAATGAATTTTGCATATAAATTTTACAAAAGGTTGCCGCGGGTATTAATGTAAATAAGACTCTTATCTCAAGTCGTTTTATCGGGCCTCATGAAGAGTTCAGATTAACAAAATGAAACATAAAATTTAAAAGAACAGATTTGAATTCAATTTACAGAAATACAAACTTAGAAAAAATACAAACACAAAATGAAATCAACTTTGACGCTACAATAATAACAATATATTTTACTAAATTTAAAAATAATACTCTATATACCAATTTTGATCCGGATTTCAATTTTAACACCACAGAATTTATACCAAATATTTGGGAAAACGTTTAAACCTTGAAATAGACCATTGTTGCAAAAGCACTTTCATAAACAGTCACAAAAATCCCGACTATAGCGGATCGTATATGTTTCGCTCGTCGCCTCTAGTCAGCCAATAATGTTGTCAAAACCTAAGATATTATGACCGTCGACACCGGTCAGTGCCACTTGTGATCCCATTGATACATCACAAAACAGTTCGTCTTTTATCTCCAACCAATTACAATGTTCCAAATACTGCAACCACCAACAATAACTGTCGATTTATCTAAACCATAAAACCTTTGCAAAACAATCTTTTACAAGTGCAGTTCAAGTTTTTAAAATATTTTATAAATTTAACTTTTTTACAACTTCAATACTACTTGTCCAACTTCGGACGACCTCGCCCAATGGAGACTTTCTTCCTAAACGATCACATACAAACTACATTGCTCAATGGTGACCTTCTGCCTCGACCTCCACAAACAGACTCGCTTTTTGACTGACCAATATTCATCCCCTCCTGTTCGCATTGACCCTACCTAGTGGTGATAAATTGAAATAGGCGTATCTGTCACACTCCAGCTAGGCGCATCCATTTGACTTATTGCGTCTGAAAACTGACATCCAAACAATGCATAATCACAAGAAAAACGTCTGGGAATGCTCTCTATTCACTTTTCTCACTCCAGTAATGTTTAAATATTCCTTCAATTACATTGCAATTATCTTACACAACAAAATTTATCAAATCCTCTTCTAATAAATAAAACAGTGTGTTTGTTTCTATGTTCCGTATGCAAATCTACACTCGTGGAGAAAATTTCACTAAATTTCGTACACGTGTTCCTTGCGACCAGAAAACCAGTGAGGGTGAGATACGTCTACCACCCGGAGGTAGAAATTTTCGAATATGTTAAACGGCCAATATTTGGGTCGAATAAATATATTTCTGTGTCAATGAGTTTCATTATATTTTCTACAAATTGTTTCTGCTTTGGAGGGGTGCACCGTTAAGAGTGGGGCTTGACTGGAATTACATAAAAAACGCAAAAATAATCAAGATTGGAGTTGAAACCGGGGTTATGGATGTCGCTAAGTTTAATTATGACACTGAAATTTCTGTTTAGCCCACAGGGGCGGGATTGTAAATTTTCAAACGTGTTAAGACGGCCAAAATATTCGACAAAAGAATCTTTTTCGGGTTAATGAGTTCAACCCCTTTTGGCATGGAAGGTGAGCAGATTTGGGGATCGCGGTCGTGGTGAGTTACATAAAAATAACGCAAAAGCAACCGAGATTGGCGTCAAATCGAGGGTTATGAATATATGACAACACGGGAAACGCAATGCTCCCAGCTAGTAATTGAATAAATTTAAAACTTATATTACCAACATTGGTGTATACTATATTATATATATTGTAATGATAATTAAAGGCAATTAGAGAAGTAATAATTAAACAATTGAAGAAATTGTTATCGGCGAGAATACAAACACAACAATGGGTAAGAACATGTACAGGCGGGTCTTTGTCGTTGCCGATCTACGGGGATTACACAGTC
The DNA here is from genome assembly GCA_037074705.1 of Zhengitettix transpicula. NCBI lineage: Eukaryota > Metazoa > Arthropoda > Insecta > Orthoptera > Tetrigidae > Zhengitettix > Zhengitettix transpicula. The sequence goes on along the minus strand of CM073591.1, from coordinate 198,167,501 downwards.
AGTCGCGGGCAGATTTTCATCAAGTAGTGTCGCACATAGAATTTCATCAAGTAAAGTTGGAAACAGAATTTCATCAAGTAAAGTTGGAAACAGAATTTCATCAAGTAAAGTCGCACTGAGATTTTCGTCAAGTAGAGTTTGACATAGAATTTCATCAAGTACAAAGTTACAAAGTTTCGTCGAGTAGAGTTGGTCACTAAAATTTTAACAAAGAAAGTTACTCGAAGGAGAATGATGAGAGTGTGATTCAGGAGGCTGTTAATCAATTGGTCAGCAGGTATCGGTAGAACGTTGGAGGAGTGGACAGCATTCTCATTTACCCTTAATCAGAATCGGAGCTTCAATATTGGCTGGAGAGAGAGAGAGAGAGAGAGAGACTTAAAGCAGAGGTCCGCAGTATTTTACGGTACAATTGTGTCAAGTGGACGACACAAAAGCTTTGGAAAGTGACTTAAAACAAATTAAATTCAGTGAAACGATGGCCTGTTACATGTGAATAGTGTATAGTGTATCAAAGAACCCCAAAAAATGCCTGGTACCAGTACAAACTGTAAGTAGAGAGAGAAACTTTATAAAATTTATTGGTATGTAAACGTTAAATAAGGATAGCTCGTCAGATTTCGGGTTCAATTTCATTTTGTTGCTTTAAATTCTAATCAAGTTGAATGTTGTAAATTTTGTTTGTTATTTTTGAAAGTGGGAAAAGGTTTGTTCTTTGTTTAAAAGGCCCAATTAACGAACCTGAGACAAGAGTAAAGAAGTTTTAAAATAGTAAAAACATTAATGTAAAAATTTGTTACTATTAATTTAAATAAATCAATTGTTTTCTGAGATTTAAATTTTGTAATCATTTTTAACATCCTTTCATTTAAATTTAATAAATAAATTCATCCGTTTATTAATCACAAAAATTTAATTTTAATTTGATTATTACAAATTTGTCGTCTTCAACGTGAGGCAATTCATCCATTTAATTATTTGATTATTACAATATATATATTGTAATGCCAATTAATTAGGTCATTAATTGTTTTTAAATAATTAAATTGTTAGCGGATAAAAATTGAATTGTAGCGGTATGAGCTATCAAAGACAACAATGACGGCGAGTTCTTTTCCTTTGTGGAAAAGCCGAAAGGGAGACCGCGCGCGTAAGGAGCGGGAGTGAAGGTTGCTTCACGATGATGGAACAATTTTCGCATTGAGGGACCGACAACCACTAGAAAACCAGAGGGGGCGTCTCATCCGAAGTTCCAGATAGCTGAGAACGAGAAATTCTAGCGTGTGTATTAAAATTGCAATGAAGTAGAGTTAGAACTAAAAATGGCTTTTTAGTGTGTTAGTTATCAAGATACAAGAGAGAGATCTGGTACCAGACTGACGGTCCGTGAGTAACCAAAACTTTGATAAATTTGTAAACGATAATTAAAAGGGTAGAGTCAGATTTCGTTCAGCTTTCTTTCCACTTATTTTCATATTGTTTTAAGTTAATTTTTTATATTTTGAATTGTTAATTGTCAGTCAATACATTGATTTTGTTCTAATTATCAAACCCAGTAGTGACCCTGAGATAAGAGATTCGACGAATTTGATTATAATGATATAAGAATTGTATGTTCAAAAATTCCGCGAATAAATAAATTAAAATTTAAGTATTTGTTGAAATGGATGAAATTCGGCATGAAAATTGGTTTTGTAAATTGTAAAATTTAGTAACAATAATAAATTCCTTTTAAGCTTAGTAAATGTTGTTAATTGATTCATTTAATTAAACCAGTTATTTATTACAATATATATATATATATATATATATATAATGGATTCCTGGCGCTTAAATATAAACAACAAAATTATAATGAAATGTGAGGGGAAATTTATTGTGTTTAAATAATGTGTCTAGTTCTGTATATAATTAGTAATATACTACAAAATGAATACAATATTAATATAATCGGTCATTTCATTGATTTTCAACTGAGCCACTCAAATTTTATTTCAAATATATTCATGAACGTATTACACGGACGGCTTAAGGACAATTTACTGCATCAATATCAATAAACGAAACATTGTCACCAGAGAGAAGTTTATTCGCATGGTTACGTATGCCCCATCTCTTACAACTGAGCGAGCTGTGAGCTGCTGTTCAGAGCGGAGCTCCTGAGCCAGCTGGCAGCTGCCGTTCAGAGTTGGAGGGGATATCCTGCAGAGAGGAGTGCTGCTGAGTCGTTTTACTCTGGACGACTCTTTTGAGTCATTCTCTCCTTAGAACGGAGCGAGCGCGGAGTCGCTCCTTAGAGGGAGTCGTCCGTTTGAAATGACTCGCTCCGAAAAGACCCAACTCTAATCACGTCGTATGAGAGCTGCTTTCTGTTCATACTACATAATACTGACAATCTTTAACGACTTTATAAGAAACGTTGCATTATAATACTTGCAGAAACATAGACGTAAGATTATGTACTAACATTTTTGAACGGTTCAAAATTTTCGCCATGTTTCCAAACAATATTAATAATAATAATAAATGAATATATAAATTCAACGGCCAAACAGGCAAAAAAACTTTATTTATTAGCAATGCAATTAATGAAATTAGAAAGTATATATCACCTTGTTTCGTCCCTAATTTGGAACGTATTCAGATGAAAAATAAAAAATGAGACCTTAATTAATATTATAATTAAAATTTTTTAGTAGTGCTTGAATATAGTGATAAATTTGATTTTCACACTTCTAAATTTTCCATTTATTAGGTTCCAACAATTATTTAATATCATATAATTTCTGTTACAACAGGCATGGAAGCATAACCATGTTGAAAACTTTTATATGATATTCAATAATTTTACGAACCTAATAAGTGGTAATCTTAGAAGTGCATACAATAAAATTTATCAGATCTTTGAAGAAATTTTAGATTATAATATTAATGTGTCTCTTATTTTTATTGTTCACTTGATGAAGTTTCAAATTACACACGAAACGTAGTGATATATTCTTCTAATTTATTTGTTAATTAACATTTCTGACTGTTTTGTCAGAGAAATACCAATATTTAATAATAAGAATCACAAAGAGAAAAAATATCCAACTCTTTCAAATTACGTCTTACATTTCAAAATGAGACTAAACATTGTTTAAAAGTTGAGAAATAAAATACTATTAGTTCTCAAATAATTACTGCCTTAATGATGAGACGGTACGTCGAAGTAATTAAGATATAATGCTAAATACGACCTTCATGCAGACAAAAACAAAAAGTGGAGAAACAATAACTAAGAAAATTTTAATTTAAAACTGCCAGATGTTTGGACGCGGATTGGCCAATTTGCGTCGAAGCGTTCCCCACATTTATATTTTCTTAGATATTTTTCTCTATTTAAAGTTTGTTTATATGTAGGTCGTATTTAGTAGTATTATTTATAACCGACGTTAATTTCTATGTTATAATTAAGATATGTATAAACTAATTAATATGTAATCGTTTTTGTCAAAAATTAATAAATAATGTCTGTTCACAAATTATCATAACGAAGAAATGGCCAATTTCACAGACAGTTTAAAATTAAAACACAACGCTTTCTCTTCCAATCGGCGGACCTTTTCAAGTGCAGCGAAATAATTTTACTGAGTAATGTTAACCTAACGTCCCACGTATTCAAGCCAGCCAAAGAGAACAAAAATACATCACTTAGTAAAAGTTCATAAAACTAAGAGCTTCTGGACATGAATCGAATGGTTTTTCTTAATTCTGATATTGATCATTGATCAATATTATTAATCGAATTGTTTACATTAATGATAGTATTGACCAATGATTAGAATTGTTTATATTAATTCTAATATTTATGAATAATTAGAATTGTTTTTATTTAAAATAATATTGATCAATTCTTAGAATTGTTTTTATTAATTCTAATATTGATCAATGATCAATGATCATTTCTTAGTAAAATTTATGATATTTTGCTCAGTAAGTGATGCCTTTTCGTTGTCTTTGGTTGGTTTGAATACGTGGGAGGTTAACATTAGTTAGTATATCTATTCCACTGTACTTGGAAATTCATTCTCACTTTCAATACAATATATATATTGTAATGCCAATTAATTAGGTCATTAATTGTGTGGACATAAAATTTGAATTGTTTGAGAAATCCATTCTAGCGGTCTTATCGAACAAAGCAACAATGAGAGAAGCGAGCTCACTTTTTGCTTTGTCGAAAAGTCAAAAATGGCGTATGCGCGCTCAAACTCGGGAGTACTAGGAGTTCAGTTCGCGGAAAAACATCGTGAGGAGCAGAACAAGTAATATAACTGTTAGTTCGTGGCGGGACATTTCAGAGGACGGAACAAATAATACTAGAGCAGAGACTAGCCGTCGTTAATGTATTATTAAACAAAGTTGTGAATTTAAGACAAAGTAAAAACATTCACGGAAGTATTACCTCGTAAATATCGCTAAGTCAAAGCAGTTTACGTCTATAGCCAGCCAGGGAAGAAAGCTAGCAGTTTTTACGTATACAGCCAGACAGGAAAGTCTAAGAGAGTTTACGTCTATAGCCAGCCAAGGAAGGGAAGCAGACAACAGATAGCTGACGTTCAGGATAATCATCCGAGTTCCTGTGAGCCAATAAGTTTTGACTTCAATAGTGTAAAATCTGTGAGTTTTACCTCTAGAATCAGTGTATAATTTTGCAATAGTGTACTTTTGAAACCAAAAGGAATGCTGGTACCAGCTGGACAGATGTAAGTTACAAAATCAAACTAATTATTAATTGTAAACGTAATTAAAGGATAGAGTCAGATTTCGTTCTCTTTTAATAGTCAATCAGAGTTAATTTCTTTACTTTTAAATTTCTTTCTATCGACATATTGTTTAGGTAAATGTGAACTTTTGTTGTGTCCATTATCAAACCCAGTCAAGGCCCTGAGAGAATGAGATCTCAAATTTTGTTGTAATTATCTTTATTGCCACAAAATAAAATAAAAATATTTTTGTTTGTTAATTCTTTAAACTTTTCATTTATTTAACCCATCATATATAATTAAACGGCCAATCATTATTGTTGATTATTACAATATATATATATATATATATATATATATATATATATATATATATATCGTGCATGTATTATTATAGTGAAACAAAGTTCCTTCCATTTCTTTAAGAATTTTGATTGCTACATTAATATATTTTCAAAATAATGGTAGGATATAATTACGAGGCGTATTTCTACACCAAATGTCTAAATATGTTTGAAATTTGTTATGCAGGCTCACGAGGTTGATTTTCCTGAGTTAAATAGGCGGCCAAATAAACATTCACCTGTCCATTGCCACTTGCAAGGACGCGCTCCTTTTCTTCGCCTTTTAAGGCCTTTGTTTTTGACCCCTTATCGAGGTTGCTGGTGAGTGTTCTCAGACTCAGAGCCACGGCAGATGTTCTTCGAAACGCGGAGATAGTGGAAACTGTTTTCCCGGGTCACTTACATTTGATTGCTATAAATAGATCACAACGTGTTATGTCATCGGTCGGCACGTGAAGACATTTATAACACAATGCTAGTTATGTAATACTTGCAAATAATAACTGTCAGGGGTATTAGAGAAGTATTACTGAAATAAGTGCCACCTAAATTGTAGATAACAGGATATATAGATTTATTCTCTGTTACCCTCTTATGAATCACACAAATAACGGAATACATTATATAGATTTATAGTAAACAACATAAATTAACAGAAGAAATTAATGACCCTTATAAGAGACAAAATACAGAAATTAATTTTGAGAATTATAATTTGAAAAAAATTGGAGACGTTTGGAACAACTGTTGTAATCCTTGTCAATACTACTGCCATTCTGAAGAGTGACAGCCAAAGTTACAAAAATTTACAAAGAATATGAATACAAGATATAAATTAACCAAGATTATATAATAAGCCATCATAAATACATTTGAAATGAGAAATTACCCGTTTAACATTAAAAGAAAATATGTTGATCATAATATGGAACATTTCTTAGATAAATGAATTCGGAAAAATTGTATTTAATAATAATGATTCAAATATTCACTAATAAATTAGAACTTAAATTAAATTTTTAAAAGTGCCTATTTTCCGTCAAAATCATTGTTTCTTTGACCAGCGGGCATGGGGAATGCCCAACACATGGAAAACTCCATACCTCCTTGGCCACATGTCTCATAGTTATATTTTGCTTATGAGATGTTCTGTATTTAGTTTATATAGGTTGGATAGTAGTTATGTTTCATTCTTCCGGAATGTCGGATACTTGACCCTAAAAGAAAAACTCAACTCGTAAAAATGTAATTCAGATTCCCTTTAATTGAATTAAATGTGGATTTAATCGTAGTTATTATTATTCTGTGAGGAAACTCGGCCTGTTTTGATCGGTGTATGTTCCGGGGTCGCAGACCGTGGGAATGCGGTAAAAGTTGTTCACTGTTCCCATTGGAACAGTCGACCAGCTACCTCCTAAAATGGTCAAGGCACGGAGAAGGGAATTCTGCGAGCCCACAGAAAACCCCCCTCCCGTCGAAGGAAGGGCGTGGGACAAAAATCAACCTCCCGACCCTTCCTGATGCAAGTGTTCTAGGGTTTGACCTGCATCATTTTTAGGTGAATGCCGGGTAGGATCCGTAAACCATAGCCCTGGGGCCCTAGTTAACCCTCGGCTACCTTCCTGAATCCTTCCGCATCCCCCCTTTCAAATCCCTACCTATGCTATTAAAGGGGAGTTGCCACCATGTTGCCCGTTACTCTTAAAAAAATATATTCTCTATATTGCCCATTTTATATTTTTCGGTTTTAACGCTTTGACACTTTCTTTTAATATAGCTCTGCGAGTGTATTTATAGTTGGAGATTCTATGTTGGAACTTTTAAATAAAAAATATATACTTCTGCTCTTTCATGTGGGGAAAATTCCATCTTTTAGTTTGATGCTAAGGACGTATTTCTTATCTCTGATTGTCTTTTTGTCCCCTATGCACCTAAACCATTCATCTGATTGCGATGAAACTTTGATGAGTTGTGCGCACGCCCGCTATACAAAACTCACAAGGGGTGAAGAGGGGTGATATTTAAAAACATTCTAAAACTACCGATATTAGCGTCGATTAATTAGTTTTCGGAGTCTATATGATTAATAGTTTATATACAGGCGTATTTAGAGTATAACTTGAACCCCTTAAAGCCCCAATAAGGGAAGGGGTAGAGAGCGTTACATGAAAATGACGTGAAACAACCCACATTTGTGTCAAATACAGGTTTATTGAACTCAGTGAGTTTAATTCTGAAGTTCATTAAGTCAGTTAAGTTTCACTTCAGACTACGTTGGGGGTGGCGGAGGAATTTTAAAACATTCTAAAACGGTTATTTTTAGCGTCTAATATTTACTTTTAGAAGTCAATGATATTAAAATATTTTCTTCAGATGTTTTAGTGTATCAACCCCGTACAGCACGGGAAATCAGCACCACTAAGGGTGGGGTGGTTACAGGCAAAACAACCGAAATTTGTGTCAAATCCAGTGTTATAGATGTCAATGAGTTTAATTCTGACACTTACCATACTGGTAAAGATGTAGTTCAGCCCCTAGGTTTGGGTGTTGAAAAGGGATGAAACAAATTTCTGTATACAATCTTAAATGTGTAGACCAATTTCTATCAAACTTTATACACATGTTACATACGATCCAGCAACATACACTGAAGGGTTAAGACACACCAACCGCCTCTAGGGCTGGGGTTGGAATTTTAAACCATTCCGAAACGGTCATTATTAGCGTCGAATAAAACTATTTCGGTGTCGCTTACTTTGATAGTGTCATTATAAATTTTTTAAGTGTCTATTTTCAATTACAAAATGCAAGGGAGGGAAGCGCCGCTACAGTAAGGTTGGTGATGGTGGAATGGTTTAAATAAAGAATAATGCGAAAAAAGGGGGTGATTAACGATATCTTATGTTCCTCCGCGTGGTGGACGTGGAAGTTACCGGGAGTAGTTTTGACCGTCTTCAGTTAACGGGTAATTCTTTTATTTTCTTAGGGCGCGAGGTATACTTTGAGCTGTATTTAGTTCAAGTTTGTATTTATTTATGCATTTAGGGTACCGGGAGTATTTTTAGATTTTTATGAATTTAGCGAGTAATTTTTATTTTTTTGATAAGTCATGATTATTTAGACACTTTTATTTTATGTAGTAGGAGAATTCCCGCGGGGTTACGTCTGGGAGGGAACTGAAAATGGGTAAATGTTTAAATTGATGCTGGTTAACTGAAATGTTTACCAAGAGGTTAATGTCGAATTAAGTCCTACTCCGGGTTAAATACCCAGTGAAACGCCAAGCACTCAGCTAATTGTATTATAACTAATGACGTCTAACATCTTGTCGGATACGTATTTTCGTATGTAGAAATATATTTCAGGTTCAAAAACTTCTTACGTTTCTGATAAAGGTTAATTTCCTTGTTTAAGTATAGTTATTTGTTTCCTGACAATCATTCATCTTGTGGTCTCTTCCTTACTTTATATTATAACACAGCATTATGCAATCCTAATTCAAAAATATTCTATATTATTTGCATATTTTGAATTGTGTTTCAGTAATTAACGCTGTTATTGAACATAAAGTGGGAGGTTATCATGGTTCGAAAGTGTTTTAAAGTATTTAAATTTCCGACAGCAGTTGATTGGCGGTTAATCTGGTAAAGTGGTCTACTGATTATAAAATATTTATAAAGGTTTATACAACAGGCGATTAAAAAAATTGGAATGTTTTTAACTGTTTAGTAACAATAAAGATTAAAGTTGTTATAACTGACATGAAAAATTAATGACATGAAACTAGCCAATATGTCAGTTTAAAAGAACAATACTATATTCACCAATTACTTGCATATATATTGTGCACGAAACGTATTTTAAATATATGTGTAACTAATTATATTTTATTGTTTTTGTAAACTGATTCATTGGCCTATTTGGTTTAATTAGCCTTAATGATGTTTTCTGCCGAAATGTCAAATTATCTGCTGAAGGTACTGTCGTGGTGTCCTCCCATGTGTGGGCAGTTTTATTTGCGAGAAACGCAGATAGAAAGTCCCCCTGGAACCAGAAGATTAGTAAAGGCCGTACTCACCTAGTGGACTTTTGTCGATTTATTTTATTATAAAATATTTAGTATATATAAATTCTGCGCAACACTACAAGAAAAATGATACCAAATAATCTATAATTCAGTTAATTTGAGCGTAACATATGAACTATGTTTGGTACAGAGATGAGTTTTATACAATACATTATGTTTGATTAGCTTTTACTTCTACAGTGGCAATTACATTAATTAAGAGAATGTTTATTATCATTTTTCTTTTAATGGTATTCTCTCTATAGTGTATAATACATTGTATTACTTAATACATCAACCGATCATATCATCATCAATTTTCTTAGGTTGTAATTACCAACTATAATAAGACAAATAATTTTCGAGAAAAGACAAATGTTCTGTAAATAAAATTAAATATATGATACTAACTGCTCTATTTAAATAAAGGAAAGCGAGATTTGTTTTCTTCGGACAATAAATAAGTAATGATGTGTGAAATTGATGTATAATAAAGTACATAGACGATAAAAACAGAATTGCGAACCAAATGTGCTCAAGCGGGTCTTAAAGACACATTTTTATTATTAGTAATAATTTCTAAATATGCAGCGTATTTATTACTTTTTTATTTAGACTAGTAGTAGTATTTTATTTAATACAATTACAGCTCATAAGGCATTGCCCTTAAAAACTTTTCAACGTCACAGTCTTCGTCATACGTCGCAGTAATTCTAGTACTCAATGTATTTCTTCTCACTCCTAAATTAAATTGCATTCTCAACATTTTTTGGATATATTTTTCCGCTTCACATTTCAAAATATTAATCCTCGGGGTTGGTCTTCCAACTTGTCAATTCAATTTATGATACCGTCCTTCACCGGAGTTATTAGCTCTGTGGACTCTACAGTAGCAGTTTCACTCATGGATTGTCTAACCACTGATGTACGAAGTAATCAAAAAATTCAACGAGTTTTTCTTCTTCTGGGGCTTGTATACCCAGCCTTCTTCTACTACTTCAGGCTTTAGGAAAGCTAGTGCTATACACATTCGGACGTTCAGTGTAACTTCTTCGTTGTCTTTACATAATTTAGTCCTTCCGACGTCCTGAACTTTTCACCAAACGCATTGCATGAAATTAAAATAACATCCACGCAGCCTGACCAAAGGAAATGCCTCATTTAAAGCAGAGATAGTGGATGCATCAAAATCTATGCTGGGGGCGTTCTACTGATCAGTCCAGATCCCCAAACAGTGAACAATAGATTATTTCGCATTATTTTTCTTTCAATGCTGCGTAAAATTGATATATACTAACTGTATTATAGTAAAATATCAAATAGAATAAATCTAAGTTTTATAAACACTAGGATAATGAGGCTTGAATACGTCCTTTCCTAATCCCAGGCGGACCCTACCAAGCTGCTATTTTTCCCACAAATGGGACAGGTTTTGAGGATTCCGCAAATGAAGTTATCGCAAATGAAACACAACTACCGTGGTCACAAGAACTGTGGAAAACCAAAGACATATATAAACAACATAGATTGGACAAGGCAAATTGAAAACTTAGCCGACATGTTTTATACAGTCATGGTGGTCGTTCCCTGTCGTCTGCTAGCATTGAATCATTATTGTACGCCGTGCAAAGGACTTAAAAATAAACCTCTACTGACATTCAATATATTGTAAAGCTTATAAGGAAAATTACACGAAACACATTTGTGGTATAGACCAATTTAAAAAATTATTTGGATTATTGTCCTTTGAACAATTTTCTGTGTACATTTGTCTTATCTGTCTTCCTCTTTCATTCGTAGCTTTAGTTTTGTACAAATGATGCAGTCTACAATTTAAAACTTCTGTATTGAATTTAAATTCAATGGTAACCATTAAGTAGCCGAGGTCACAAAATAGTCAATCTATGCTCCAACATTCTGAAAACATCTGCATACAATCTTAATAGAAAATTCTTCTTCGCCATTAACATTTCGATATTCCTTAATACCGTCTGCCAATTTGAATAGTTTTACCACATATTTAGAATAATTGTAAAGGCTGTCTTTAAAATCTTCAGAGCAAGGAACAAGGAGAACGTCTAAACAACTTAAATACTTCAATTTTCTACTCACTTGCCTAACAACACTTCCACAAATGTATTCCACTACACTAAACTTTCGTAATCGTGATAAAAATTAGCATTAGCATTAAATTTGAAGACATAGCTTGCAGTACGTATCACAAGTGTCTCCACATATCCTCCACTACTTTTAGCCTTATTTGATGGTTCTATGTGTGTAATTAAACACTTCTCTGAATTACAAAGCGTTAGGGTTATTTCTGTTTCACCTTATAAATAAACAATAGTCAATTTTAATATCTTTTTTCTGACTTCAAAGTGGCTGATGTTTATTTATAAGATGTCTTAAATACTTAGAATATATATAATATATTATTCCTGTTTCAATATTTTTATATAATAATATATATGAAAAACAATGTATTTCTGAATAGCTTCATTATATGAGCTGCTACACTACAACAACTATTCATATTCCCGTCTCCTCCAGTTTACTGCTGTAGTATATTAAGCTTAGCACTTTCCGATAAGCCATTCAGTAAATAATATACAAAAGGAAATTTACGACTCCGGTTAAGGGCAGTTACCAGTATTTAGTGTTTACCCTAATGTCTCTGTTGCTACCAGACTGTCATCATTGTCCTCACATCCAACATGCCCCCAAGTGTTTCCATTATCATTTGATAATTTGTTAATAAATATATTTTACCACATATATTCAAAATTTTCACCATCAGTAGCATATCGAGTTTTTTGTGTAGTGGACCGACTAAAAAATGGCGGCCAGTGTTGTTTGTTGTTGCCACCCGGAGCGCTGTAACGCTGAGGTAGGCTATGTATTATGTTTATATACCTCTTTGGGAAAATCTCATTTTGATGTTCTTTCTATGGATTTTAATTTGACATTATCTTCGCTCCTAGAACCATAGATGATTATTTACTTTTGTTCACAGTAATTTAATAGCAAATGTGAAAATGTTACTACAATAGTGTTCATTCAATGATGAGCTTTCATAAAATATACAAGGCTAAAAAATATAAATTCGCAAAACACGAATAAACTATTTGGATTTAAAAAAATTAATGAAAAACAAGATGTTTATAAAAAACACTTTACAACACAACGTAGAACGGAGGACGTTAGAGACAACAAGTCCAGTTTTTCAAGTGAAGTCATGTCTGATACAGTTAATTAGTTCATTCAGCGACCCCCCAAAAAACTCATAGAACAATTGCAACTGTGAAACTTCTTCCTACTGAGTTTAACTACTTTTGAAACAAATGTGGTGGTGCGCTCAGCCTTTAAGAAGTGATGGAGCTGCCGACGGGTGGCCCTGGAATTGCTCCAATTTCTTAGAAAAGCCGAAGCAGACGCGAGTCTTGTGTGGCAATCGCGTGGTCCCGGTTGATGGTGTACCTCAATTGGGTCAGGCGACGAGTTGGAGTCTGGAGTAACTGTTTTAAGTGCCTAGGCCAAATCATTTCTGGATTTAGTGAGTGAGTCACACACTGCGCAGAAATGTGGTCTCATCTGGGTGTCCATTAGGATTTCCGCAGTAGCTCCCCGCAAAGAAAACAAAAACACATAAATCTAAATGTAAATAAAACGTTAGGTTATTATTTACAATTAGAGGGGGCAGAAAAATTAGTAATACGGGGACATGGTAACGGGCAAGAAAAGGTAGAGAAATTAGGGTGGGAATCTTTGGGAACCAGACGGAAGAAAGACAGAATTTGCGCACTTTTTAAATCATACACGGGTAATAAAGCCTGGAAAGACTTACGGGATAAGATGGCAGAGGTGTTCCAAAAATTTAAAATTAAAAAAAGACCGCAAAAAACAGACGTAAGGAAGTTCTCATTCCTAAATAGATTAATAAGCTATTGGAACAATTGACCTGCAGCAGTGTTTGAGGAGAATATTCCAATAAGAAGGTTTAAGAATAATATAAATAAATTAGTGAAGTGAAGTGAATTTTTTAAAATATAATTTAAATGAGTTCAGGTCTATATTATTCTTTAGTGAAGTGAAGTGTGGGGGGAGTGAACAAATTTCCAGGACATATTTCTGAGACTTATTTTTTTATTATTTTTTCTTCTTCTTTCAAAATTGTTTTATATACTTTCGTTTATCTATTTGTTTTAGACTGCCACAGGGAACGATCCCCATCGCAGTTGGTAATATACATTCATACATACATACATTCAGCTAGTGGGCTGCGCAGTTGTCATCGGTGTTACTGCACTGTCTTCAGGTAAGTTTACTGAGCATAGATGTGGTCTTGTAGTGAGTCATGTAGCAATTTAAATTTCCGCTATCTTCCACAATAACTTTTCTAATAATATATATTTAACTCATTTACCGTCAAGTGAATAATTTAATTAAGGCGATTTAATTTAATTGTTGTGGGGATACACAAAATAAAACTTTTGCATTATTTCACAAACTTAATATTTAGGAATATTTAAGTGTGCAGATGCCACAGCCACGAAAGTTTCTTGAAATGTTGCCTGAGGCTACTTCACGGTGAGTCATATGGTCGGTTTTTGAGCATGCTTCGAAAGTGATTCGCGAAAGAGGTGCGACGCGAATCAAAGAGAAAAGTATTTAGCCGTGAATAGTTGGACTTTCGCTTTAAATCCTCGCTCCCTGAATCCGATGCACCTCGGTTCGTTTTGAGAGGAGTATGTTCCGGGGCCACAGACTCTGGGAATAAGGTAAGAGTTGTCTGCTATTCCCATTGGAACAGTTGGCCAGCTGCCTCCGAAACTGGTTGAGCGACGCAGAAGGGAATGCTGCGTCCCAACAGCAAACCCTATTACCATCATCGGAAGGGCGTTGGATAAATACAGAGAATCCGAGCTACCTGATATAGGTTTTTTATGGTTGCCCCTGCATCACTTTTAGGCAAATGACGGGTAGGATCCTTAAAATACGTCCCGTGGTCCCTATGGACTACCATGCTCTACTTTTCAGTATTTCCCCTTTCGAATCCCTTGGTATGCTATTAAAGGAGAGGGTCACCACGTGGACGACCCTGATGTAGCCTGTTATTCTCGGGAGAAAAAGGAGACGTATTTCAGCTTGGGAACATAGCCGAGAGAAAACCATCCACTTCATCATTCAGCTGAACAGAAATTATGCATTTGAGCGGGATGCAAAACAAGAAGCATACCACAACAAAATTAAGAGGAAGGATGCCTGGACAGAAATGAGTATAGTAATATTTATTTTTGGACCGATATTTTTAATAATTTTAAAGTCTTGAGTAGTCATGAGGCTGATGTTTCTGAGGGTAGCAACAAAGAGTTCCGCTAACATATCCCTGAGAAGCTGGTTGCCATATAGTGATACCAAATGAAATATTTATTTGGACCATCACTTGCGTTTTCATTGATTTATTTTCTCTTCGTAGCATGAAGTACCGTAAGCTGGTTCAGAAGTTGAAGATACGAGATGAATATTCATGCTCTCCTTGTTTCGTACCTGCTTTTCGCAGAGCCACGCTTGCGAACACTTTGACCACCTTTCTCTACAAATGATTTAAATCAGAATTCTTTTCGACGGAAACGAAACAACTGTCAAAATCCTATCATTCATTTCTTTACAGAGAAAGGGTGCCGTTAATCTGTCGTCTTGTTTGAAGCGTCTCTCCGTATGGTTTTGCCCTTGGGAAATCATCATTTGCTTCATTCCTCATTATAATTATCTGATCTGTGTATATATAGTGATCGCTGACTTTCCTATCTATGCGTGCCCTCCACTCTATCTTTCACCACTCAGTTAATTAAGCGTGGAATTTGCTAGTGCTCGTGAAAGCTTTCTTCCGCCGCCGATTCTGTCTCTGTTATTTTAACATTCCATTTAAGTCTCAACATTTCTCTTCTTTCAGGTATTCCAATTTCCCCGGATCACATCCATAAAATTCTCATAGTCTGAGAAACATTTTCCACAAATCAATGCCAGTTATGAATATTTACGGATTTTCCTTCTTGAAGAATGTGTCATTCTACTTTTGATTTATTCACCCAACCTTGGTTAACCTGCTTGTAAAATATTTCTCATTTTTATATTAAGTAGATCTGCATTTTAATTTTCCTTAGCAGATATTCTTTCCTCTGAGAGCTAAAGAGTGTTAATTGCATATTTTAGAATTGGTATTCCTGCAACGTGCAATATAATTTCTGTTGCATTTTTTTTCGTTGCTGCATAGTCAATAACAAAGAAGGTAAGCCTCACCAGTGCCGTATACCCTTTTATATTTGTTTTTACGGTAGCGAAAATATCACATTATCACACAATATCACAAAACATTCCGACCACCGGTTTAATAGTGTGTTGGTGTACCGTTCGAAAACAATACAGCAGCGATTCTACAAGTGCTTGTAGGTTTCCAGAGGTATCTGGCACCAGATGTCTACGCACAGGTCAAGCAATTCCCTTAAGTTACGGGCCAGATATTTGTGAGAGCGGATAAAGGCGGTCCAGATGTGTGTCATCGATTTCAGATCAGGCGAATTAGGTGACCAAGAGATTATCGTGAATTCACTATAATGCCACTGAAAACACTGTAGCACGATGCTGCCCTTGTGACTCGGACAGTTATCCTGCTGGAATATGCTATCGCTGTCGGGTAAGACATAAAGCACGCTGAACGATGAGCTCCGAAGCACTAGTATCAGCACCAGCATTGATCTGTTACAGTTAGCAGCCTAGCCTGCTTTACAGAGCGGGCAAGCCTCAGCTCTCGACGTTATTTAGTGAAGCGTGTACGTCCAACATATTGTCACCTCGTGGATCACCGTCCATACACGATAGTAGCACGCCAACAGCCGACCAGGTGCTTATTCCCACGCACCAGGCCATTTTCAAAATCATTTACATTGGTAGATTCCCCCATTTTCGGCCCGTATCGTCACTATAATTTTTCCTTATTAGTCTCTGCCCTACTTATATACTTTCCTGACTCCGTCACGTGTCCACAACGCTACCAGGCGGCATTTAATCTCGTGCTGGGCACTGTTCGTAATTTTTTGGATCATTAATGTATTTTAGGTTGAGATTTATTATTAATTTCATTAGTCGTATGTTGAGAAAATTAGATATGTCGTTACATGAAATTAAAAAATAAATAAGAAACAATGTTACGCTAAACTATAATTAATTAGTAATAAGAAACGTACAATTAACTGTTAAGATTAAACAAATTCTCACTGAACAACGTACCTAGAAATATAATATATTTAATGCATAATGCATAAAATTCTTTCTTAAAGCAACTGTATAATGAGAGACAAAAACCATTCAGAAAATAAAAATTGATACACCAATTATTTACACATCCATGTAAATGTAGAACTACACATTACAAATTATAGAACTGAATAACTAAAACACCACACAAAGAAGGACAAAGACAAACGGCAGACTTCTTCTGTGGGTTGAATGACGAGAAATCTGATATTGCGTGGTAACCTGAGGCTGTATGTGAGACAAACAAAGAAAAAATGAGCATCAAACTAAGGAAAGAATGGTTTATAATGCCAAAATTTTGCGGGAAAAATAATTCTTACGAGGACGATCAAGAAAATTATATACTTTCATTTCAATAGAATATTGTTACGTTGATTCTTCTTCTTCCGAAGTTCTACATCCCGAAGTTCGCGTTGGCTTGTCTGTTACACTGATCCATTATTGTTATTTAAAACTATACAAACCTATTGTATAAAATAATCCCTGTATGGTGAATTCTTCTCTGGTTGAGAGCGATTTCTATCCAGTCTCATATTTTTGAAGTTCACCATTGGTTGGAAATAGATTAAAGTTCCGATTTAAAATTTCCTAACAGACCTCTCATTTATTTGAGTAATTAATCTTTCACAATTAAAAACTGCGTAGCACATAATAGTAGCAACTGTTACATAACATTATGAGAATTGCTATCATGTGTTTACCGATGACGAGATGTTGTGACCAATTTAAAACACACAAATGTAAGACAACAGGGAAGCAGGGTGACTATCGCTGTTTTTCCAAGATCATCCTCCGATACTCTCAAAACATTCACAATGCAGACCCGAAAGAGCAAAGGTAAAGGAGTTGAAACGTAAGCTCAACCTTTTCTGTGATATGACAATTATCACGAGAAAATTCGTAAAACTCGATCCCTTACTCTTCGAACGTATTTTGTGGTCACGTAAATGGAAATAATAGTATACGTGACGGAATATTTATCCGTCATGATGTGGAAATTAGACCCATATATGTCTCTTAAAGAGACAGTTGAAGGATTTTCTTTTCAATGCGTTATTTGATAAACTACTTTTAATGAAAGGTAAGGATTGCGGATCTTCACATTCATGCTACCACCCGGAATTTTTGAATGGGAACTTGTTTAGGAGCACTGGAAACGTGGGGATTAAAGATGTTGATTATGTTTCGAAATTTTTGTCATGACGCTGCGTGACAAACGAATAACTCGTGCGCGCGTTCTCTCCGTTCTGACTAAATTCTAGCATACTCTTCAGAATTTCACATGCTTCCTCTCCAAGTCAGACAGTATTAAATTCAAGACTTTCGTTTCTAGTATGTGTCTTTTATGTAAGGCGAAATCCGTAGCGGTTTATTTCGAATTATAAATACAACACTATTTATGATGGCTGATGATGTGATCGTTGTCGTCTGGTCCTCTGGCGGGTGACTGAATCAACGAATTACTGTGTTCACCTGCTATGACATTTTCATCTTTTGAGTTCAAAAGTAAGAGGCGTAATTTTAAAAAAAAATACACACCGATATCTTAAAATCAAATTATTTGCCTTTGTGTTATATTATTTTATATTAAAGTATTAAACACTTCGCTCATTGGGACGATTATGGCAAATTTAAAACTGGAATTTTTCTTGTGTTGCAAGAAACGCAGGGAATAACCATAGTGCCCTCAGGGACGCGCTGGTTGTGGGACCGGCACACTTATACGGACCGTGTTTTTATATAGATAATTCAAAACTCCTCCCGGGTTTGGAGCGTTTTTGATGACCGCGAAGTGCGGAAAAACCTCACTGTTTCAATTCATATCATTTTGGAGAAAGATAGGAGGCGGACGCTTCTCTAACTTTTAGTGCAGTGCAGTTTGGAAAAGGAGCTAAGGCGGACGCGTCTCTGAGGTTTTTTTTAGGACAAAAAAGTTTTGAGAGCGATCCGAGTCGCAGGCGTCTCTAGGGTTCAGGCGCAGCCGCCTAAGCCAGATGTGGACACATCTGAACATCGGGGTAACGCCGCGCCGAGACCTTTCGAATAGTAAGCTCACCTCTTCGCTGATATTTTTGTCGCGTCACAAGTTCGTGACCTGTCTATAAGACGTATAGTTTGAACTAGCTGGGTGCCCGGCGTTCCCAGGATGTCATATATCCATAACCCCCGATTTGACTCCAATCTCGGTGGCTTTTGCGAAATTTTTATGTAACGAACGTTGACCCCTATCCCTAAATGTGCTCACCTCCGATGCCAAAAGGGGATGAACTCATGGATCCCGAAAAGGTTTCTTTCGACGAATATATCGGCTGTTTAAACGTGTTAAAAATTCTCATCCTCTTCCACCCCCACCCCTGTGGGTTAAACAGATAGTTGAATGTCATAGTTAAACTCAGTGACATCCATTATCTCGGAATTGGCACCAGTCTGGGTTGTTTCCGCGTTATTTTCGTATAATGCCCATATACCCCTACCCCTAAGCGTGCACCCCTGCCATGCCGAAAGGGCTTGAAATTATACACATTCAACATGGGTAGAAATCAATTTCATGACTGCAAAAAATATTTATCCGCCGCAAATATAGACCGTTTAACATGTTTGAAAATTTCCACCCCGTCTTCTACCGTTGGGGGGAGTTAAACGGCAAGTTAATGTCATAATTAAACTCAGTGACATCCATACCCCGGATTCGACTCCATTCTCGTTTGTTTGTGCATTGTTTTTATGTACTGCCACTCTACCCCCACCCTTAAGGGTGCTCCCCTCCCATGCCGAAAGGGGTTGAAATTATACACAGGGAACATGTAGAGAAATATTATGAATTTCATTGATCCCGAAATATATTTATTAGACGTATATATCGGCCGGTTAACACGTTTGAAAATTTTTACCTCCGTCCAACCCCGCTATTTTTTCACCCCAACAGTGTTTGTTTCCACGTTGCAAAGAAGACGTGTACTAAATTTGGTGAAATTTTTTCCACGGGTGGAGATTTGTATGTGGAGCATACACTCATACATACAAACAAGCAACCACTCTGTTTTGTTTATTAGGCGATATAAGCAGAAGATGACATGGCAGGCAGTCCCCCTCAAAGTCGTGCTCAACTGAACCAGTTTTGGCCGTAGATAAAATTGCGAAACTTTTATAATTAGTTTTCTTGGACTTAGATATAAGTAGTATAAATGAGAGTGTGAATCCAATAGCAACAAGCAACGATTGAGGTGCCGTAAAGCTGAGTTGATGGGCACTAAAATGTGGCTACCCTGTTGTCAATTAAACTATATTCTTCATGCTAACTTTGTGTCTTAATTAATCTCGCCACGATCGATGAATGCCAAGACCCCTGAGATACGAAACTTTCCGAGTCTCATTCTCGACTCAAGTACTTCCGAGACAAAGCAAGTAAGGTTATTGGTTTCCTGATTTAGATCGCGCAGATCGCGTAATTTTAAATATCTTATTTAAAGATAAAGAGATTAATTCTGCAAATGCTGTGGTTCTCGAGTCGGCATTCGTATAATATATGATAACGGAATGATAAGGGAACGGATAAGTGATAACAGTATTTATTCTACAATATCGATATACTTTATGTAATTAATGCTTTACCGTGACATATTATACATTCTCATTAGAAGTTTGAAAGAAAGAACAATTATAAGCTTTTTTCCCATATTCAGAATGGAAGCAGTGAACACCGTAACGGGAGAGTTGTAAAGCTCTGATCTAGATTCCAGATCACGCGAACATAACTCAGACTTGCAACGGGGCCTCGGTCAATGCAGCTTCAATAATTAATCAGAACGGCGCCACTCAACTGCGCTGCGACGTTTATCACGAAAAATTAATACCCACTGTTTCAAATGAAAACTCTCATGTAATATCGAGTGATCTACAGAAGGCTAAGTTGCAGCAGTGTTTTGAATGAAAGAAATTCCTAGTAAATGGACACTTGGATGGTTGTTTAATTTAAGTCTTAAGAAGAAGGTGTAGACAGGCTGTGTATAGGGTAATCCACATGGTGGCAACTCCCCTCTTATAGCATAGGAAAGGGAGTGAAAGGGGGAATATGGAATGGTAGAGCAAAGTCTTATTTGTTAAACTGTATTTAACATTCAGACGAAATGTAAGTAGTATGAGAAGTAAGATGTTAGAATACATAAATCAAAATATGTGAAAATTTATTTCTCCGGAAATGCGTTTGATACAAGAAAACATTAAATTTGAACGATTCGATAATGTACCAGAACAATGGATTGTCTCATAATTATTTTTTTTATCAACACCTAAGGAATGTTGGTTACCCAGATACTGACATTATCGTAACGTATAAATAAAACCGGTGGAACATACACGTAAAAAGAGTATGAAACGTATATTAATGTAATGTAGGCATTATAACCACACATAAATACAAAAATATTAACAATGTGTGGAATATTGATAATTATACTTATCTGACATTTTAATTTTACTATAAATAAATTGGCCATACGTCAGGAAAAATTCATTAAGGAATAATTAAAGACTTATTAAAATGCTAATTTCACAACTTTTCGACCTTAAATTAGGAATCTTTCAGGTGCCAATTGGAATAATTTAGGACGTGTTGTGTTGTAAATAATTTGTATAGATTGCATTCGACTTAACAGATCACAAAGTACGATTAAGTAAACTTGATTTCTACGGAATTAGAAGAATAAGTTGTCAGTATCCTAGTCATACCTTAATGATAGAAACTATAGGTAACAATCATGGTAAAATTGATGTCTGTAACGGGATATCGATAACATGTGGAGTCCCGCAGGGATATGTTCTAGAAAGGTTTATTTTACTATTGTACATAAATTACCTTCCGAATTGCAGCAACTCAATTAAATGAGTTTTGTACGTAGACGACACTAACTTAGTTATAACCAGTTCTGACGTAAACGATATTCAAAATAAAGTCGATAATGTCATAAAATCAATGTCGTGTTCACTGCAAACAATTTGATCCCGTACTTACAGAAAAACAAATCTGTTCGTTTTTCGTCCGATAGCAGTGATGCTAATCCGATAGCAGTAATGCTAAATTCGAGAACGAAAGTTATTCTCACGAAACATCTTTTTCTAGGTGTTCAAGCCGACTGTAAAATACGATGGGTTGAATATATTAAGACTCTCTCAAATAAAATCAATTCAGTCTTACTCTCCTGGATTTCTAAAACAGCAAGTGGATACTTTGACAAAAAATATATATATGACATATATTTTCACTCAAATATTTCCTATGGAATCATGAATTTAGGACTTCCTTCTCCCTCTTCGGAAATTTTTAAACTACATAAACGGACGTTATGAAACGGCTAAGATTTCAAGAAAATTAGTAAACCTATTTTCAAAACACTTGGAGTATTAACATTACCTAGTACCTACTGTAACACAGGAAATTAGCCCTGAATTATTCATTCAAGGGATATTGTAAATGCACAGTTTGTTCTGTTATTGGTCCGGCCAGGCAGCTTTGTTTACGAGTAGTCGTGGCTGCGGCGTGATTAAAGAAAGTCAAGAACAGTCAGAGCCCAATGTAGATTGATCGCTTAAGATCATGTAAAAATTCAGTTTTACAAGTAATGTTAAAGAAATTAAGGTTAACTACGGGTATATTCATTTTATCGAGAATATTAAATGTGGTAGGAATTAAAGCCACGTGTTCAATCTTCAAGCGTGTGTCACGGCTCAATTATAGTAGAATCGAAGGTAAGTGAGAAAGTTGAGTGATTAGGGCCAAAAAGCAGAGCAATATAATTTGACTAAATATCTCGAGTCCTAGCAGTACCACGCAAGAAAGAAAGCCACGGGTTCCAGATCATAAGTGATGTTCCCCATTTTCTGGACTCACAAGGGTAAATTATCGGATATTACCTATCATAAAAAGGACGACGACACAGATAAGCAAATACAAACGTTCACATTTTATTTATGCCACAATAAATGCGAATTGTTCTTCTCTCGGGAAACCTGGGATTAGGATGTCATGCTTAATTAAAATTTTTCATAAGTATTAATTGTATTCATTATAAATAAAACTCTAATAACTAATTAAAACTTTTCTTTTAGTAATGATAATCAATGTTATCATTAATGGCGCCAATCCCATGAAATAAACTTTACATAATGGCAAACAAGTAATACGTCACATCATGTCGACCAACGTGACGGCATCACAATCAATACATCCCAATACATTTTATAAAATATAAAATTAGTAAACGTAAAAAATGGAGACCTATACGGGTATTGCACAAGAAATACATCGGCTGTCACATTATGAGAAGAGCATTCATTATTCAGGAGTAACACTACTTAATTCTCAAATAACACAGACTTTTCTACTTTCCTGGTGTACTGATTTTTTTATTAGACAAAACTTTTATCTTAAGATTATTTGTTGTTATATAAAGTTTACAGTATATACAATTAAAATTCTGTACATAATTAACCTGGGAACTTGGCACTTATGTTAATCCGGCAATTAACATAATTTTGCAAATGTGTACTGATTTAAAAATATATTCCCGGTTTATCAAACGGGTCAATGTTTATTATAACACAATGTTTCTGCGAAATTCATCCCCTGCGTCATCAGGTGACTGCTGTTCCAAGACAATTTCGATCAATATATACAGTATACTCCTGTCAGGCCGTCCAAGTGAACTTTAAATAAAATCATTGATTGTAATGCACTGACAAGGGGTCCAGATTGTTTTGGCACAAGTCACGTTATGACGGCGGAGATGATTTTCGCAGAAACGTAGTGTTGTAATAAACAATTGGCCCGGTTGATAAACCGAGAATTTTTTATTAAATATTTAATTATTTTCCTCTAAGCTTTAAGAAAACAAGTTTATGAAAACTATTTGTAAAATAAATGTAAAACTATGTTCTTTAATGAAGAATTCGAAAATCGGTTTAAACCTAACGCATATTGCTTCCCTAGAAAGTACTGGTTGGAAAGTTAAATTGACACAATAATTGTTTTTTACGTCCATCTGATGCGACACATTTCATAATTTCATGCGAATTCTTGGCATGGGACGAGACATCCAGTCGCAATCAGTCCCAATTCTTATGTAAATGTCAAGAACTTTGAAAAATGTGTTTATTATACTATAAATATCTGTTATTTTATATTGTACTTCACGTATCCTACTTCCTGAGTTGAGGATTAATTGAAATAATAAATCTATAATCTATCGACTCATGACCCGAAGTTTAATAGTTTTGTCAATGTAGTCACCACTACACGGAATACAATTTTCCGTCGTCGTTTCCAGTTTTCTACTGCATTTTTGATGTCCTTCAAAACAATCCCCGCAGCCTTCAGAACTGCCTCGGATAGAGAAATCGATGCACAGACAGGCTTGTGGTATCATTGTGGAACACTTAGCTTGTTCCTTTAAAACCTGGCTTTTTGCTACCGATATGGCCTTGGAGAATTTTCAGTACATCACTTTAGAATGCACCATGTGTGTGTGCTGTAAAGACATGCGCCATTTCCTGAATATCGTAAAACAATGGCCGTTGAATCCCACCAGAAGCCGCAACATTAGCTCGGTGATGCCGGAGATTTCCACACCCAGCTTTGTTATTCTCTCTCAGGATGGAAATGATGCAACCGGGTTTCAACAGCAGTGATCTTTTTTGAAAGAAACTTTGTTTTCCTGTATCATCCAGTTTCGTTGCAGTAGCCGAAAATAAACATGCTACAATTTTCACGGCTATAAAACGGGTGAAGTATTGCAATCAAGTATACATTATTTGTTACGATGAATAAATAACAAATTTAAGTATGTACGAATTATGCGAATAAAAATTATTATGATAATTTATTGGACAGCCGATGTAGTTTTTTTTCCGTCTATCGTTGAGTATTTTCAGAGTTTGAAAGGAGCTTAAATGTTTCTCATTGGCGGTGCAGTTTAAAATAATTTTGTCTGTTTGAGTCGAAATCCCGGAAAAGTCGATCTGAAATTGGAAAATGAGACAACAGCTATCGATAACCAATTAAAATATTTAGGAATCATTCTTTCGTCTGACAACTCATTAACAACCTTCTACCATTCGGTTCGGCAAATACTTTGGGACGAGACATTTCCTCAAGCTTCTATAATCACATTGTACAGGGCGACGTATTTTGAGCGGCCGTGGCACGAGCGGACAACCTACCCCTGACCGAGCAGGTATAAAGTTTCCGAATCCGTCCTGGTTTTAACATTAAGTGAATGTAATACAAGTTTAATGTATAACATTTCTGAAACTTAACTGGATTTATCATTTCTATCTCTATGTAAAATATGGGAACTGTTACAATGGAAAATGATTCGATTAATAAATATGCTTAAAAATTATCAATTAATAAACAAATATTTTAACAGTTATATTTATCTGACGCCCTTAAATAAATTAAAACATCAACCTCTTTAGTTATAAATTTATTATTAATTTCAATTTTTAAACGTTATAATAGAAAAAACACTCTCAATGTTTCATCCCTAATTTATTAAGACGTCTTCAGGTGCTGTAAAGTCACTTAAGTGATGTAATTTCAAAATCCGTGTTTCTAAAATTCCAACAAACCAAGATTTTACAAACATGATAAATTATAATACAATTTAATTTAAAATATCTTGCTTTATCGGAATTTTTAGAAACACGGATTTTGAAATTAGATCATTTATACGTACAGCAGAAAGAAAAACCGGTGAAACAAGATAATGAAGAAAGTGAAGTGATAGGAAAGCAAATATGCGAAAAGTATAAAAGTTTTCATTAACACAATTCAATATACGCGTCACTGCATATATTTTGCCAATTATTCTTTCCGCGAACCTGTCCTGAGATTAAGAACAATTGCTAATTTTGTATGTGTATTTAAATATTGTAATTACTTGTGTTTCATACTTTTGAAAAATAAAATTGAAATCAACGTTACCGTTAAAATCATTTTAAAACGAAAATAAAACCCCTAATGATAAAAATTAATAATGGCGCCCAACGCTGGTCAAGAATAATTAAATTAAAAGCAATCTCAATCATTTATCATAAAATGCTTCCAACTTTGGAGCTTCGTAATAAGACTGTTTTCATATATATTATTATTACAAAGAACCACAAATGTCTCTTTAATGTGAAGCTATTATGAAGTGTAACGAAAAGGTGTCACAAACTCCGGATTCAGAGCGGTGACTCTTCAAGTATTATTTATTTTCTTTTTTTATTGTAAGAAAACAAAAATATGGTCAATCCCAGTAGGCATCAGTATTCCCAGTAAATTCCAAGTTACTAACAGTAAACAACCCAGTATTATTATTACGTAAACTAAAAGTTATATCAAAACATTGGTAGTTGTTTTAAATTTTAGAGTATGAGCATTTTGAGTTCACTACTTCCAGAGAGAGTTGTCATAATTAAAATAAGTGCAAATGTATTATTTTTTGTGATAATATAAAATTCAGAAAATACTACTTAAAAGATACTACTTAAAAATTAATTTCCATATGTACCTTTTTAATTAAAAAATTAATAATTAACTACCACACGTCCTTTTTTAAATAAATATTAAATTGATATAATTAGTAATAAATTTAATCATCTGTTCTCCGAGATTTATATGTAATAAATGATTATGTAGAATATTACATTTACTACAAATCATCAAGAACTCTGATAGCAATCTAGATTTAATGAAATTTAACCATGTATAAATTTTTGTGTGTGTTATGTGAAAGAAATATAAATGAAAATCTAGGTATTAATATATTTAACAAAAACTTAAGAATGAAGAAACCAGATGCGAATATTATTTCAGACCAAGCATCATAATAATTCAGAAAAAACATATTTATTTCTGGAAAATCAAACGTTTCGTTGCTAACTTCAAGCTGAAGAGGTCGTAAAGTTAGTGACGAAACGCGGTTTAATTTTACATAAATAAATATCCTTTCTCTGACTTGAAATTGGCTGTCAATTATTTATAAACATATATATATATATAAAGATAAGTAGTTCGTAAATATTAAATGCAATAAACCGAACTTCTCCTGGCATTTACAATGCGATGCACACATGGATCTTTGAGTGGGAGAAAGGTGTCATGTCTCCATGAACTCGTTTTATTAGGACCTGTAAAAAATACTGTGTAGCTAATTGATGTGGCACGATGTGTTCTGTTGCAGAATGCACCAATCACAAAATCATTTGTTATTCGAGAACCGCATCCAATTAATTAGATATTAAGAGATTTCAAGTAAAATTACAAACAAACACAACTATTATTTCTATTTTAAGTGACATTTACTGAAATAATTTCGATGTGAAACTTGATGACTAAGGAGGATTTAATATTTGGTTAGTTTTAGTCGCATTTCCTGGTTTTAAGAGAAACAAAAGACTGGAAAATAAAACGGAGGAGTAGTTTTGAATTAGAAAGATAGGAGAGATAGAAACCGACGTTCAAACAGTAAATATCTGTGTCCGTCTTCAGGGAAAAGGGAGAATCAGCACAGAACATAGTAACGTTCGACCTACTCTGTTCATCCCAGACTAGAAAGACTAAACGCTTACGACAGCTTTCTGGATCTGAGTGACGAACTGCGGGGCTTATAATTGGGTTGGAGAAAGGAACTGGCATTAGCGTCCTGGCTATTCGAAGTCACGGGCTGCGTAGAGGGGAAGTGACCTGACTTAGGGCCAGACGTCGGGACTTGTGAAACTTGGCTACGATATGGTAGTGTTCGATTTAACGTAAATTTTTTTTGAAGAGTTGTGCTTTAAATTGATGAAAGAGGAATCTGTAGCTGTTGTTCCACGCTTTTTTTTCAGATAGTCTCTATGCACTTTCACTCTGATAAGACTTTCTTTCCATTTCTCCTACAAATGTGGCTACATATTTGCTCGGTTTGGAGTATATAACGTTTTTTCAAAGGTTTCGTTCTGCTGATTGTTCCTCTCAAAAATTACACAAAATTGCCAACAAACGCAATTTAAAAATCCCTCAACTCACTATTTTAAAGTCAGACAATGGACAACACCCGTCAAAATCTAACCAAATATTAATTTCTAACATGCAGCCAGAATTCATTTAGAAGTTCATCGCAAATAAAATATCGTTAATAATTATAACTTACATTTATTTGTAAATCAGTGTAAAAAATAAATATAATGAAAATAAGTAATCAATGAAATTTTCATGGGTCAGCACTATGGCGGCTGCTGCATATGTGCTCATCTGCTACTGCACATAAAAAATAAGGAAGAATTTGTTATTTTTAAGAATGTTTGTAATGATTCAGTTTTAACAGCGTGAATTTCGAAGACTTTGTACTGCCCGCCTTGCGTGAACTCGCTCCCGCTAATGCGCCCAGCTGACTACCTCTGTGCTCAACCTTTCTCAACACAAAATATCTGTAATGAGAAATGCGCAATATTCCGTATCGCCATCAACAAAATACCTCCTTTCCGTGCTGACTGCAGCTTAGCAGATACAATCAGGTCCGTGCCGTGCTAATACACAGAGGCGGTACCATAAGAGGGCATAAGAAGCAAAACCAAATTAAATTTGAAGCATTCAGCAATTAAAATAGCTTATTTTGGAATAGTTTATTTTATCAAAACACAAATAATAGTATTTTAAAAAAATATCACAATCAAATGTGGTTTTAAAGAAAAAACGCTTTAAGGATTGTCACTTCTAAGACTTGCGGAAATGAAACACAAAACCCTGTATACAATACTGCCATCATGAGTGGATATGTCCAAATATTAACTTTATTAAAAATGCGTAGGAAGGAAAAATACTTTCGCGATAGAAATGTGCGGAACCTAGAATCCAAAATTTTCCACTTTAAAAAATAAGTCACAATTGTAAACTAAGTACAAGAAATTGTAAACGTAGCAAATTATTTTCGAGGCATTTGCCGCACAGTAGTGGTAGCAGTATCGTTGTTGTATTATTATTAGTTTACATAGTTATCCTCGAAAAAATTGTTTCATTCGGTGATGTAGCATGTGACTTTAAAAAAACTCACTAGCCGTCAAATTAAAGTTATAATAAAGGAGAATTTCAACATTAATTTACTTCTACTTATTTTAGTATTAATTATTTATTTGCTTATATAGAATAATAACGACGTAGAATGAAGTTGATTGCTGTCCTTCGTATATTCGTAGTAAATATGTCTTTAATTATGTTTATTAAGTATACAAGCTTCGACCTTTTCTTTTTAATATAATACAAAAGAAAGTAACGAACTCCTGGTTGACAATCAATGTTTAAATAAAAAAAGCGATATGCTATTTATTTGTTTAGTTTCGTAAAAGAATCAAGTGCATAGTAAACATTTACGCTACTTCCAAAAGAATTTCTTATCAATGTTTACGAGGGTCGTTCGATAAGTCTGGTAACATTATATGAATGAATGGGTAATTTTGCACTTTCACAGCTTTCGAAGATATGCCTAAAAGTTTAATAATATGCATTTGTATTTTATTATTGGCAGCCTTATTTAGTGTTAGATGTGCAGTCAGGCGGAGACAATGGAATAAAACTAATTTCAATCAGTCACTAAACACTTTCATTTGAACAGTTGGACAGCTGCACAAATCAATACCGAATTGAATCAAGTTCATGCGCACTCTACACCAGCATTGAAGACCACTTACTTCAGGATTAATGAGATTAAACGAGGTCGCAGAAACAGAAGATAAAACTGGCTCCGGCCGCCAAATTGAGGTCACCGCTCAGGAAAACATCGAAAAAGTTCGCAATATCGTAATGGAAGATCCAAGACTAAAAGTGCGTGAGGTGTAGCTGGTACCGTAGGCTATCAACTGAATGAGCAATTTCATCCTCCATGAAAAAGCTTTGAGCGCGATGGGTGCCGCGACAGTTCACGTTGGACCAAAAACGGATGCGGAAAAACATTTTAACGCAAAATCTAGCAATATTTAGTCGCAACCCACAAGACTTTTTGCGAAGATTCGTAACCGTCGATGATACTTGGATCCATCACTACACTACAGAGACCGAAAAACAATCAAAACAATGGACCAAAGCAGGTCAAAGTGCACCGGAAAAGGAGAAGACCATTTTGTCAGCTGGAAAGGTGATGGCTATTGCATTTTCGGATTATCAGGGTATAATATTCATACAATTCTTGGAAAAGGGCACAACCATAACTGGGCTCCATTGTGCTGCTCTGTTGGATCGTTTGAAACGGGTGCTGATTGATAAACATCCAAGAAGCAGTCTCAATGGCGAAAGTGTGATGTTGGCATTTGCATTGATTTCTCATCCACCCTATTCACCAGAGTTTTTCTTTCTGAACTTGAAAATTTGTCTTGGTGGGAAGAAATTTTCATCAAATGAAGAAGTAATGTAGGCCGCGCCTGATTATTTTTCAGAGATGACAAAACCTACTTTTGTGATGGGTAGAAAAATTGGAATCTCGCTGGGTAAAGTGTAGAGCGAAGGAAGGAGCCTACGTTGAGAAATAAAGTAAGTTACTTAAAAAATATTTTTGTTACATTTTTACCAGACTTATCAAACAACCCTCGTATTATGTAGTTACAGCTTCAGATAAACATAGCTTTAAAGCGTATCACGTGTAATGAATAAATAATCCTACTAAATAATATTTCAGCATTTGAGAGAAAAATCGCAAGTATTGGTATGCTAAGAATTCATTATTTCCGAAGCAGACAACAGCGGACTTGGCCATAACGATTGTTTGTACACGTGCGTACTGAACTGATAGCGTGACAAGTTTGTGCGTCATAAGTGAAAGGTTATTTATTTATTTTTCGCCTCTTGTGGAGCGAAACCTCGGATATAGATATTGTGCATCCTAAATAAGTAGGCTTCTTTTTTAGTCTGTGAATCTGAGTTTGAGACTGTTATTTGAGTACATGCCCACCACAATACCTATGCTTGTTGGCTGTGAAACATAGACTATCAAACCAGCGATAATTTCACTGGAAAACATCGCAAGGTCGTCCGATGAAATCGTTTGACACGGAGATCAACCTTCACCGGCGTCCAACAAAGGACATCAAGGATCCAGCCATACGTGATCATCAACGTTGCATACTTATTTCTATATTTGACACTTGCTTTACTTCATTTTCCTTATATTTTCATTTTAATATTTTACATAATTTTCAGTGTTCCTCGGTACCCACCACAAACCTGTGTAAATAAGTCAAAGATAAAATAATAATAATTGTAATACTTTTAGAGAATTTTATTTGTTTTAATTAAATGTATATTCATTTAATATCCCTATCCCCAAGCTACCTCATAATTATTATACACGACAGATTTAACAGTTGTCAATTTAATTTTACATAGTTCGATATTCTACCTAGTTGAAACTATAACTGAATTTCGAGACAGTTAGACATGAATTTTCTTTAACACCAATGTAATTAGAAAAATATTATAACCATTAGATGTAATCATTATAAAGGCACAGTCTTCTATTTTGATATGAGTACGTTGATGAATTTCTGATTTATTAAACTCTAAGTTCAGAAAGGTTCTTTCTTAATAAATGCATTCTCGACTAACTTTAGGTCGTCTCAACCCGATGCTGTATAAGGTTAAAAACGAAAGTATATTACAATATATTACTTTCATACGTTGATTTCAGACAGATGACTAAGGCTATAGCTTATAACGCTAATTTTCTACCTCTGAAAGTTTTGTATTTTTTATTAACTTACAAATACTGGCGTTTATGAAAAATTAAAGATCAATGTGGAAAAATTATCTAATTACTTTTACCAATATGGAAATGAAAGAACAAAAGATTTTTATCTCGACTACATGCAGGTACATATGAGTTTATAAATTGATTCACCGGTATGGCCCAAGGGACTTGGTTTAGTTTGGTTGACAGAGAGCCAATATTGACGACGCAGTGGTGTATCAAGGTGGCGCCAAAAGCAACACAAACTAGGAGGCATGACTAAATATATGTTAGAAACCGCTTCCGCAATCGCAAAAAAAAACCCCGCGGATTCCACTGCCATAAGAACACACAACTCAGTTAAATACGAGTTGCACCTGTCTTCTAGAAGAATCAGTTAACATTGAAACACTTCCGATGACATAAAAGAACATAAACTCACTCACTGTCAGCTATTTAACACCTCAAAAGAAGGAAATATTAAAAACATTGCAACAATTGTACATAAACATGGAAATAGTATTAAAAAATTTAAGACGTAAATATTAAACGATTTTAAGGGAATTAATAAATTAATAACCTAATATTTGATTTTAAAATATCAGTTTAACACCATTTAAATGAACAAAACATATTTTTTTTCTGAATCTAAACAGATGATAATATTAATAATAATTAATTAAATACACATTTATTAAACATCCGTGTTATTCCATCGCATAAAATATCTCATTAACGCGGATCATGGGATGAAGCTGTGAACTCCCGAAAAAGAACAGTAATTATCCATGTACCTGACATTAGATTATGAACCACTCATCCTCAATTTAATATTCCTTCAGAACTTATACCCATATAGAAGTAGACGTAGGCAGGCTATATGTAGGGTAAAAGGAGCTATTCGGAAAGGTAGATCAAGGTAGTCAAGAGTTCACTAGGGCCCCCGGGTTGTAGTTTTAAGGAAACCTACCCGACTATTCCCCTAAAAGTGATGCAGGGATAAGCTACATCAGGTAGGTCTGGCATTTGGTACTTGTCCCACATCCTTCCGATGGCGGGAGAGGGGTTTGCTGTGGGGACGCAGCAAGCATTCCCTTATCCGGGCCTCGACCAGTTTAGGAGGCAGCCGGCCGACTGTACCAATAGCGATAGCGTACAACACTTTTCGTATGACAAAGGTCTGCGGCCCCGGAATATACACCTCTGAAAACTGACCGAGATACTTCGGCTTGTGGGAACTTTAGTTCAAAAATCAGAGAAACGTAGATCCTTCCTTCTCTCCGGGAAGGTTCATCTGCAAGAGCTGAGAGCCGCTCCTACAGACTTCCTCCTATACTCGTGGTTGATTTCCCTTTTACTTGGTCCAACTGTTCTGAATTTATATTAAAGAAATTAATTCCTTTGCTAGGATTTTACGTTTACCTGCTCTCTACCACTCGAAGATGCTGACATATCACACTCTAATACGTTTATTTAAATATATTACAATATCAAAATTGCATTCCTTTTATTAAGCGTTTGTGTTCAATGACAATTTATCTTTAGTAAAATTATGTATTTTAAAGCTACTGTATTCATCATGGCGCCATACATTCAGAATACCAAAGGGAGAGTGATCTCACTCCAATCTTTTGTGGCGCAACGATCAGATTTTCCGACTTTATTATTTTGGAGGGAGAATAACAAATAATTGCGATTAAGTTTGAATTATAATGGGAAAAAAATTATATTTACTATCACGTTTGCTAGCAAGAGACGTGTTATGTAAATACAGGAAATGATAGCTTTGACAAGGAAACGAGGTCGTTTGTTTTTATACGTTATCACTCAGGCTGGACGTGGTCTGCGTTGGAAGTTAGTCTGGAAAACGTCCAATAGCTGACGTGGCCCCCCTCGTAACACTTGAATTATTGGAAAAGCGAGTCCAGAATTACCCAGCCTTGGTTTCGTAGATTGAACAGGTATCCTGATTAACTCCTCGGAGTTCGGAGACAATCCCTTCAGGCAATTGTTTGTGGGATAGTCTCCTGGGAACGCGTGCGATTATTTACTTTTACTAGAGGAAAAGAAGAAGAAACGTTAATTCGTACTGAGGACAATTGTGATTAAAGTTTATTTGAACATCTGTATAACATTTAGTAGATGTGAAATTGATGTGGACATTTAAAAATAAATTAATCATAGAAATTATATTGTTCATTGTATTATTTATTAATACAGATACACCGGGACAATATATTAATTTTTGCTGCCGACCTCAGATGAACCATCCCTAAGTTTACATAAAAAATTCCACTTAGTCGGACGTGAATTTGGCAATAACACACAAAATAAATGGAGTATAATTATATATACGAGGGTTGATTGATAAGTCTGATAAATGTTTACCACACCATTGTCAGTAAACACGATCCTATCAAAGACATTCCTAGAAGTTTTAAACATATGCTAATAGTAGTTCATTGTTGGCAGCTTCTATAGTGTTAGATGTGCAGTTTGGCGGAGACAAAAAAAACGAATATAGTGCTGTCATTAAACGCTTTGATTTGAAGGGTTGGTCAGCTGCTAAAATCAAAACCGAATTGGATCAAGTTCATGCGCACTTTGCGCCAGCATTGAAGACCACTTCAGGATTAATGAGATTAAACAAGGTCACAGAAGATGAATCTCGCTCCGGCTGCATAATTGAGGTCACCACTCAGGAAAGCATAGAAAAAGTTCGAAACATCGTAATGGAACATCCAAGACTAAAGGTGCGTGAGGTAGCTGTTGCCGTAGGCTATCAACTGAACGAGTGCATTTCATCCTCCATGAAAAAGCTTTGAGCGCGATGGGTGCCGCGACTGTTGTCGTTGGACCAAATACAGATTCGGAAAAACATTTTAAAGCAGAACCTAGCAATATTAAGTCGTTACCCACAAGGCTTTTTGAGCAGATACGTAACCTTTGATGAAAGTTGGATGTATCATTACAATAAAGAGACCGAAAAACAATCAAAACAATAGACCGAAGCTGGTAAAAGTGCACCGTAAAAGGAAGAGACTGGTTTTTAACTTGGAAAGGTGATGGACACTGTCTTTTCGGATTCTCTTGGGAAAGGGCACAACTATAACTGGGTTCTATTGTGCTGCTCTGTTGGATCGTTTGAAACGGGTGCTGATTGTGAAACAACCAAGAAAGTGTATCACCAGGATAATGCGCCAGCGTACACATTAACAGTCTGAATGGTGAAAGTGTGATGTTGGGATTCGAATTGGTTTCTCTATTAACCAGGCGTAACACCAAGTGACTTCCCGAACTTGAAAATTTGGCTTGGTGGGCATAAATTATCATCACATGAAGAAGTGATCGAGGCCGTGACGGAGTATTTTTCCAGAATTCATCAATTAACCCTTGTATATACAAAACAATAATGGAAAAACATGTCCTTACTATAAGTTCTTTAAAATTCATAAATATACTCCGTTTATAATCTGTGAAGTACAACCGTGAAGGCTGACAGTGGTACAGTGGTCAGAGCATGCTTGTCTGTTTCTTACTACTTATTATATGACAAGTTAATACATTATTCCTTAACTTAATTTTTACTCGTATGGAGATACAGACAAGAACTCCAGAACAAAACGTGGTCTAAAAACCCAAAATTTGACATGAATATGGCCACGATAACTGTCTGTAGCTGAAAAAGAAAATATTTTTGTTATTGGTTGTGCGCAACGCTTGACCCGAATAGAACTGAATACTAAAAGTAGATCGGTGTTGCAGAAATGTTGACTGCCAACAAATTTTGTTGGCAATGCAAATGAAATTTCCAAATTTTGCCCAAAGAGCAATAAAGCGTATCGCGTCACATAACAACATTGGGGATGCTGAAACAATTTTCGGCCAGTATAATTAAATTGTTACTGATAGAAGAAATAGGTTAAAGGAAAGCAACATTGAAATATGTTTCGAGTAATTGTTTAACTTTGTTGAATTACTGAAATAAATTTACATAAATCTTATGAAAAAATTTGACGTTAATTTTATTTAGTGCACACCAACTTAAAAACATTCGAGTTAGATGTTTTGAATAGTGATTCATGTCTGAAGATCTATTTAAGGCAGAGTAAGAATATAGCTTCATTTACTTTCTATAACTATTTGTTAAAGTCGACAAACATACAATAAACTATTGTACTTTATAATAAGTCATGGCGCAGATAAAATTAATTGTGAAAAAAATTCTATTTGCCGTATTTGCGTAATTTTAATTCGTTAAACTTTAAAAAATCCTATTTAAATATGTACCTTTTTAAGTTTAACAACGTTATGTAAAAATTATACTTTAGGTACTTTTGTAATTGATTGAGGAGAGAGCCAACTATGTAACAAAATAGTCTAAACTTGTTTTTTTTTGGTGGCCTATTTAAAAATTTAATATAAAGCTTATATTTCTTCATTAAATTATTTTTCTGGCTCCACGCAGTTATTGATAGTAGATGTGGAATAGAAAAAAATGAGTAAATGTACTAGGTGTAGAAGCTTGAATCCGCTGGTTTTTAATTTGAAAAACATAATTTTATTTCATAGAAATCCAAAAAAAATATTCAAAGTACCAACCCTCGTCTACTACACATTTTTCCATCTCTCGGGCAATTTGTTGATACCACGTCAAAAAAATCCTCTTTGGATACAAACCACTCAAGAAGACATTTTCTGACGTCTTCGTAAGAATCGAAGTACTGCTCACCGAGAGCGAGGACTATCGACGAAAACAGGTGGTAGTCGGAAGGGCCACGTCGGGTGAGTAAGCGGCATCTCCCAGTGCCTCCAACTAGTTTCGGATGTGTGCGATGGTCCGTTGTCGTGGAGCAAAGTCAGCTTGTCATGTCTTTGCTGATAATCCGACATTTTTTCACGCAGAGCACGGTGCGATTTGATCAGTTGTTTGTGGTAGCGTTTGGCATTGACAGTTTCAACAGGTATCAACAGTTCACAGTAGACGATACCCTGTTGATCCCACCAAACGTACGTCTTCCGCCCGAAGCGAGACGGTCTTGCGTAAGATGTTGACGGCTGGCCTGGATCAACCCACGATTTCTTGCATTCAAGACTCTCGAAATATATACACTTTTCTTCGCCAATCACAATCTGGTTCAGGAACGACTTTCTTTTTTCTTTTCGCATGTGTTTCGCCGCCGCTCCATCTGCCTATCGTTCACTTCATGCGGCACCAATTTTCCTATCCGTTGAACATTTACCATGGCACGCATGGAAATGGCTGCTTGACAACTTGCTCGGCAAGCATTTTTTGCGATTGGGTATCGTTCTCGTCAAAAAGAGCCCGCAATTAATCGTCCTGAACCTTCCTGGGGCGCTTTTCACGCTCCTTTTCGCTCATGGCTAAATTGGCGTCTTTGAACCGACGAAAAAAATCTCTACGCGTTTTTTCCGAAAAACCACTGTCGTTATAGGCCTCTACAAGCATTTGATTCGATTCGGCAGCCTGTTTCTTCAAATTGAAGCAGGAAAGCAGAGCTTCCCTCATATTATGTTTATTTGGCAAAAAACTAGACATGATTACCAAAGGATAAAGTATGTTATTGTATGAACTTGTTGATGAAGTGCAATGATAGATGACAAACTCATAAAAAATAATGCGTTTCCATAGTAGCTTAATATGAACACTAACGTCATCTATGAGTAAACAGCTTTTATACACCCGGTAAAAATGGCGTGATAACTTTACATTTTTTAAAACTCCAATGATATATGTTATATTAGCCTCATTTCCCTCACCTCTGACATGTTTGAACAATGGGAAAATTGAGAAAGAAGCGTTTCTATTATTTCATAATCGTCTGGAGTTGGTTTTGAAACTCAATATTTCATTTTATAATAGTTTTTTTCGTTGCCTATTGTTGATTTAACCAGTAAATAATGAGATAAAATGATTTAGTCGTTTTTCTCTATGCCAATATATTAACTTTGGATATTAACAGCTATAAACTAAATTTCTCTGGACCATGGACATTAATGCGTTGGAGTAGCTCTAAAAAGAAAGAACAGGACACCTGAAACTAGGTCTATCCAAGGCCGACTCAAAAGGCCATCAAGGCATGATCGATATAGACTTAGTCACCACTGAACATAAAAGAGTAGGTGCATAAATAATCAAATATTCTACTAACATACTCGACAACTGTGACCTTCGTCACGTTTGCGTCTACTCGTAATTTAGTTATATAACAGTGGTTACAATATTCTCATAATGTCGGAGAAACAAGAACTTTCAAAATTCATGGTACCATATATTTCTTAAGAATTCGAAAGAGAAGTTGCTACTAGCACTTATATTCTCGAAAAGTATCATCTTAGTGTGTAAAAAATTTGAGGATGCTAGAGAAAACAAATACAATATAAATAATAAAAAAAAGCATCCTACGAGTCAGAAAATGTTTTTATATATTTAAAACGTAATATAAATCAAACACAACGTTTTGTCTCTGATAAAAAAAACTGCATCTATGGGAAGCTATATTTTCGCACTTAAAGGCTTAACTAAGAGCTGGTTTGTTGGGAGAAGTTTTTCTGAAACAGACACAATTTTGACAATGTTGTTGGATCTTAATAAATGGTGCAAATATAAATATTATTCCAAATGATATTAAAGTAACGTTCCAAATAATTCCAGTGAATGAAATTCACTAATTTCTGCGGTTTCCTTTTGTAATGGATTTTTTTAACGGAACATGTGGGGATTTTAATGAAAGTCAAAGATCGAAGACTTTACCGATGTATCTGTGCAGAAAACGTTCTCAGGTTTCGGTAGCAGACATTTTCCGGTGACCAATCAGAGACCAGCTAGTCATGCCACTTGCTGATCAAGCACCAACCATAAACCGCCACGTCAATTTCACTCAATGGTACACCTAGCTATAATAAACTGAAGTAAATAACCCTATGACGGAGAAAAACACTGAAAGGTAAATAATATCTAAGAGTATAATATAATGTTATGAATTTTTTCATAAATAAAAAGCTAACGTGTCGGTCCGTGTAAACGGGAGACACTCAAACAGGAGTGCAGAGATTCCAATATATTTTTATATATGTATTTACAAACTCTTATTTTTTTATTTTCTTTTAGGGCAACAGGCTATATGAGGGTAATCCACGTTGGGCAACTCCCCTTCAATAGCATAGGAAGGGATGCGGAAGGGTAGAGGAAGGTAGCCAAGGGTTAACTAGGGCCTCCGGGCTATAGTTTAAGGGTCCTACCCGGCATTCGCCTAAAAGTAATGCAGGAAAACCCTAGAAAAACCTGCATCAGGTAGGTCGGGCATTGGGTACTTGTCCCACGTCCTTCCGATAGCGGGAGAGGAGTTTGCTGTGGGGACGCAGCATTCCCTTCTCCGTGCCTCGACCAGTTTAGGAGGCAGCTGGCCGACTATTCCAATGGGAATAGCGGACAACTCTTACCGTATGCCCAAGGTCTGTGACCCCGGAACATACACCTCTCAGGACAGGCCGAAGTGCCTTGGCTTGTGGGAACCTTAGTTCAAAAACGGAGAGGAAAAGGCATCCCCAAAGGTAGCCCCTTCGTATCTCACCTACAAGGTTCTGCCTGCGAGAGAATAGCCTTCGTAGACCTTCTCCAACTAGGTACGAACTCTTATTATACAACACAGGCTATATAATTTACGTATTCAAATAAAGATTGTGAGAAAAGTATAAACACATTTTAAATATTGACTTCGTACAATGCTTGCCCGGGTATTCATTTATAAAATCCCGAAAAAGTATTTAATTCAACATTAATCTATTAGTCAATAAGTGATTTAACCTTTAACCTATCTATGAAGAGGGAATGCTAATTTCATTACAGCCTTTACAGAAGTATTCCCGATGACAAATATCAAAAGTTCTCTTGAAAAAATATACTGCTTACCATAGTAAAGAAAAAAAATACACGCATTAAGGGAGTTAATTATATTCGCGATGCCCTAAGAGAGTCAAAACGTCTTAATGTAACTGAAGAGTGTAAAAAATTCTTCCGGTACGCTTGGCAGCAAAAACCAGTCCCGGTAACTTAAAAGAATCAAAACTTTTTGCCATAGCTAAAAAGAGTCAAAAATAAAAACAAAATTACTTTGGGATTCTTAAAGGGAAAGGTAAAAACACTCCCGGTAGGGTAAGAGAAACCAAAATCCTCAGTTAAGAAATGCAAAAAGAGTCTCCGCACCCGAATAGAGTAAAAAATCATCCCGATAATTTAAGGGAGTCAGAGATACTCCCAAAACCTTATAAGAGTGACAAATACTCTCGGTACCTTACGAGAATGACTTTAAAATTTCTGTTCTTTATACATATGCAATCGCCCTTTGTGCATTACCGATCCAGTGTTTGTTTCGTATCGTATTACATGTATACAATTTAATATAATTCGTTGTACATGTTTAATGTTGTACGACGAACATTCTTTTCCTCTTCCACACCACTCCTAAGGTCAGAACAACAACTGAAAGTGGCATGTAGAATATCATAGAACTCAGCGACTTCCATAAACCCG
This sequence comes from Zhengitettix transpicula, assembly GCA_037074705.1. Classification (NCBI taxonomy): domain Eukaryota; kingdom Metazoa; phylum Arthropoda; class Insecta; order Orthoptera; family Tetrigidae; genus Zhengitettix; species Zhengitettix transpicula. Next base: position 198,127,740 of record CM073591.1, on the reverse strand, counting down.
GATTCGACTCCAATCTCGGTATTTTTCGCTACTATTTTTATGTAACGCCTCTGCACACCCAACCCTAAAGGTGCTCCTCTACCATGCCAAAAGTAGCTGAAATTATACACAAACAGCACCGGGAGAAACACTATCAATATCATTGTCCCCGAAAAGTATTTATTCGACGCAAATAACGGCCTTTTTAACATGTTTTTAAAATTTTCACGACGTCCACACCCGCCCTTGTGGGTGGTAGTTCTGTCTTACCTCCACGGTGTTTGTTTGCGGATCAAAAGGAACTCGGGTTCAAAATTTGGTCGAAATTCCCCCAGCGTTTATATTTGGATGCGAAACATACACACACTAAGAATCCATAAGAAGACTAGATTGGTACATCTTTACGAACTATATCACTGCTTTTTTATGCATTCATAATTTGAAGACGGGTATAGAGAAGGGTGCCAATAACGAATTAACATAAGTTATTTTCATATTATATCCTAGTATCTACGCATTGTAGAGTATATTTTACTGTTTCACCTACTTTACTTCAGTGAATTAATATTTTTGGTTACTTTAATTTTTATGAGACAATTTCTTGCAATAGATGACCATTTAATTAGATGATTATCATACATTAATAACGTCCGAGCTGGTACCTGTAATGAGGTCAATTAAAAAACGTCGATATCGAAATAATATCAGACAAAGGAATAAGTGACTCATCAGCCAGAGTGAAACAGCCTTGCGTATACAAGATAATATGGGTAATACTTTAATATTAATAATAAAACGAGGCTAAAATTAGGTTCTACATACAATTCAATTACACTCGTGTTTCGCGCCATAGCCATTTAAAGACCATATTTTTTGTACGAATATTATTTGAACCAAGGTAGTCAAAGGCACAAACGATTTGGCAGTGTCTGGAGTTCTCGGTAAAATAAAAAAATTGAAGGCGAATAGTCTATATAATTTTAATACCTGGATGCTTCAACGCGAATACAATAAATTTATTACCAATGTCCAACGAACGTATATTAACTGATTGCAATTAAAATTTATATTAAAAGTAATTTGACTGAGGAATATTTTTGTACATAAAATTCCTGTTATTAAATACTTTGTTCGAAATCCTTTCTTTACAAATAAAAAATTAACACAAATCTAGAAACTTACATAAAAAATCGACAAGAAAAATTTTGACCGACTATGAAAAGTCTACATTAAATTTACTGTAGTTCAAAGTCTCGTCGCTAATTCGAACGAGTGCAACGTTTCACTTTTACAACGTGTCCTTGTTATTCCACAAGAAGTAACCAAATAAATTTTGTTATCTTAACGAATTACAGTTAATAAAATCATCTTTAATCCGAAATTGATGTTCCGTGTATCATTTTTATTGGATCTGTGTTGAAATGAGCGACTCCAGGTCAGTCCTGGAACGATTAATTTCGTCCACGGTTCGTGGACCCTAATTGGTTTACGAGAAAATCGATATCGAATTAGCAGCCGAGTTCAGAAGTGACAAATAGCAGGCAATTGCAGGACTTCCATTTATTTGTCTACGAGAAATTAAGGACGGTGCCATCTAAATTTTAATCTCCGCCATGGGCGGAACATAAATCAAGGGAAACATCTACTTTGGGATAAGGGCCACTGAATCGAAAACACACAAACATTCAAACAAACCATGAGATAAAAGTTTCGTAACAATGCCTTCACCAAAAACATATAATTATACGTACATAAATGAAATCCCAGTCTGAATTCCATGTCCTACGTGCGCATTATAACCTGGAGATATTAAAATGAGATGTTAAGAAAACTGAGAGAAGATACAGTGGGCCGTTGTCAAGAAACGGGCAAAGTTAGCTTTATTACCGATTAATATATTTTAAAAAGCAAAGTGTACATGAGCCTGGTCCAATAATATGAAATAAACGTCACTGAGTTGCGTTTGCACTTCTGATAGTCTCGTCTTGCCCATTGACCCGGCTCCATGGACAGTATAATCTTCCGATGAACTACTGAAGAATGTGCTGTACGTCTACAAAAACCATTACCGGTTACAATTCTTACGGATTGTATTTCGAGTTAAGATGATTTTTTTATTATGTGGAAATGCTGACATTTTCTAAAACAGTCTACGACTTAAAACGCATCAAAAGAAATCCAATCTCTGAAAGGTCTCAGGCAATTAATTAACATGCACAGTATCTAGTGCATGAGCCTCTGTCACCAGGTTTCTTAACTCTGTGGCTGTTTATTTTACCCCACTACACAAGTTTTGAGTGTAATTATAAAGAAACATTCAAGACTGAAGCATGCTTTCCGTACTGACCAGAGCTCACCCGAAATTACCAGACTGCACTAATTTACCTAAGCTGTGTAGTGAATAGTCTGTTTTTAAAATTTATTTTCTTTCATGTCGCATTAATGCGGTACTAGCGAAAGTTACATAAGATTTGTTGGGGCAATTTTCTTCGGCGGAGCAATTTGTATGGTTCATGTACTGAATGATTCTTTCTTGGTATGCTGCGGAGTGAGTCATCGAGTTGAGATATCATTGCAGATAATCTGTCCCTATCCCCTACTTGATCATTACATTCGAACAGAAGCAGCAAGAAGTTGCTTACGGTGGAGCATAGCGAGAGCCATTCATATACCAGGACTACATGGTTAGAATTAACCAAAGAAGGAATAGAATACTGGGATAAGAAAGAATGGAATAAATGATGGGCAGAGTGTGGAAAGGGCAGATGTCTGCATGAAATAGCACCTACAGTGGAAGAGAGGGAAAGATGGAAAGCGGTTCCTGGGAAAGAATGAAGTAGATTTCTAACGGGACATGGTCCTTTCAACCATTATCTACATAGGTTTGGCAAGATTACTTTCCCAGGAACGTCCACACATGTATTGAGCTGTTACCAAGTGTTTGAAGATCTGAATACAAAAAATAACAAGGAAATTGTGATTTATCTTGAAGATCCAGAGAAATTCAGGATACTAGACACAGCGGCGTAAAGATACGAGGAGCCAAGGAAAGATAGATATGCGCTAGAGACTTAAGGAGAAGGAGGCTTAATGCCTCATGCAGGTTTTTTAGTGATGTGTAAGTCCCACGCTAACTCAAAGGCCTTGGAGTTCTAATCTAGGGTACTGGGTGCCCTGAGCTGACGGCAACTTAATCCGAAGAGGTAGTAAAAAGAAGTGTGGTCGCTATAACCTCCCTGGCGTAACCAGCAGTCTAAAGGGTTTTTTTATCCTGCCTGGCCGGAGTGCTAAATTACAATTCTGTAAGGGAAAAGTGTAGCAAAAGAAAAACGACATAGGACATATGTAACTAAATAATATATATTGTAATATACAACATAAATTATTGAATTAAATGGACCTAATTAAAATTTCTCTACTCGTTAGCACGTCATAAATGTAATATGCAAACTGAATTGATTACTTAAATTGGACTAATCATTGAAATTATTGAATGAAAGGAGCATGCAAATAATTAGATTGATTCAATTCACTTAAACAATTGGTTTATTATGCACTACTATTTATTTTATAAAACAAATTATTTGTTAAAACTTTACATGAATTTTTTATACACAATGTCCTTTCCTCTTATCTCAGGGTCTTGATTGGGCCTTATTAAATGAAGAACAATTACAATTTTTACAATTTACTATTAACAAATAATTTTATAAACTCTCAAAATTTAATCAAAATAACACGAAATAAACGAAAATGAAATCGAAATCAAAATCAAAATCTGACGATATACTATCTTTGTTTAACGTTTAGAAATATGAATTTTTAAATGTTTCTCTTTACTTACTGTTGTACCGGTACCAGGACAATTGTCGAGATTTTATAGCACACTTTTCACCTTGAACACTTTAACAGGCCACGTGTCACTGAATTTACTTTACTTCACTTTGCAATGCTCCGGTATTGACGACCGGACACAATTGTTCCGAAACCTTCGTCTCACCGATGTCCGCCGACTTTACTTTGAGCTCCACGATTGTCTCCGGCCAAATGTGGATTGTCGCTCTCGTCTCGAATTACCGAGCAAACTTTGTTCTCTCCTCTACTAATATGCTCCACCAACTGCCAGACTCAATTACTCTGTATTCCACAATGTCCTGTGGCTGACCAACAAATTTCTACTCCTTCTGCATACATCAAGGTTTCGTGGCTGACTAACTGCTCCGTAGCTTACGCGCGCTCCAACAACAATGACCTGCCTGTCCAGTATTTTCAACCATTATTGTATCTGTGTGTTCGCCGATAACAATTTATTTCAATAATCTCTAATTATTAATTCTTTTAATTGCCCTTTTATCATTACAATATAGATATATAATATAATCCTTGAAAAACCGGTACGGTTTATGCACGGGAAAAAAAGTACTGACGGAAAATAAAAAGGTATTTGTTCTCTGCATATTCAATGCAGGATTTAGTAATGTGCGTTAAGCTGATTGGGGTGTCCCACCAGTAGGGGGCAGTCTATTCACAATTAAGTGGACGAAGAGTGTTCTAATTCTAGATATGACCACTTGGTCTCTTCTTCTTGATTTCTGGTTGAAGTAGATTGCTCTGCAGGTGTTGTTTGTGGATTCTGATTTATTTGAGTTGCCTCCAGTGCCGATTCCATTGTCCAGATAATTTGCTTCCAGCTGTCAATGAGGGTGTTGGAGATTTTTGAAGGTGTGGTTTTGGGGGTTTAGTATTTCATTACTTTGTATGTCTTGATGGACAGAGATCCAGACGACTGTAATTGCTTTTCCGCTTGAAGTAAGTTTCTGATAGATTTATTGAATTTCCATGGTTAATGCGTTTGTAGCGTTTTTCGTAGAGATGGATTTGATGGAGGTGAGAGAATCGGTAAATAAGATGTGCTTGGTTTTGGTTGATGATATGAGAATTATTGCCACGTGTATGGTGAATAATTCGGTGGTTAGTAATGAGGCTGATGGGTTGAGGGTGGTCGATGCAGAAGGTAGCGCTGCGGTTGTCTGTCTACAATGGAGGTGTTGGCGAAACTGTGATTAAATTTTATACAATGTTCGGAGATTCTACTACGTTTACAATATGACGGTTTGAAATTAGATTTATGTTCTTTAATGCTAATATTTAAAATTCTTTTTGTTTGACCAATATAACAAAAGTCAGAATTTTGTGAAACCAAGTGTTCAAATTGTGACATTATTCGAAAATATTAATTTCTGAAATTCTGTATGTTAAAAATCATACAAACTTGTTTGAAGTTCTTTGACTCTTAGTTTTTATCTTCGATTTCGCATCATATAGCAGTACTTTGAATCCGATTCCGTCACTTTTAAATGCTCAGGAAGAGTTTTTAGTAACTGCTGCGTCATCTTGCCACGTCCTCTTTTTCTACCACATTACATGTGACTAGATTTCTTTCAATTTTTGTGTTATTTATGATATATTTGGATGTTTGAAAGATCTTCACGAAGGGCTGTGCTTCTCCCTGGTGTTAATTTTGTGTACTATTACAGCTATTCAGCTTAAGTACTTAATTTTTCAAAACATAAGAATAAATGTTTTACTTTCATTCGGCATTTCTTAGTATCTTACGTTTATATATTTATTTTAAATTTATTTGAATAATGTAACAAATGTTTTACAAAGCATTTTATATGTCAATAGGATATAAATCACTTTCCAGAACTTTGTTCCAATTTGTTTCCAAATTTCTACATCGTGTACAGTACACAGTGTATGTTATTTGTGTGAATTTTAGATTTTATTATATTTTAAAATGGATAGTATTAGCTGTCGTTGGCGTAGTCCAAAAAATAGAAGCAAGAGACGTAGAACAATGGATCAGAAACGTGCTGCTTCTAGGTGAAGTAAAATGCTAAAATTGTGGAAGAATCTCCTGTTGTTATTGATCCTTCAAATAATGACGTCAAAAAGAAGATTAATGCAAAAAGTGTAGAAAAATTTGATAATTTTGACAGGTAGAGTTCAACAAAAACGTGATATCCGCAGAAAATATGCAAGTAAACGACCGTCAACTGCAAAGAAAAAATCATCAAGACTGAATAGAAAATTCCGAAAATTAAAAAAAGGAAGCTGTAAAACAAAAGAAAGGACAAACATATGGTGAAAGGCACTTTTAATAGAAATATTTCTCTGAAAGTTAATAAATATATTATTTATTTTAAAAAAAATGTATCTATCTCAGCTTCATGTTTTCAGGTACAAGAAACCTTCTATGCGTCGCAAATATTAAGATATTGTCTTCAAATTGGTGGTACATAATCGAACAGATAATATCTTTAAACCTAAGCATTACTTTTAAAATTGTTTAAATAGTCTAAGAGAAATGACATTTCAAAGCGAAGAAAAGTGTCTTTTTTCAAGTAAACGAGTGAACTTATGAGTAAAAAATTTTTTTCTCTGCCGCTATTTCTCAATTTAAAAAAATAATGCTTACAATTATTAGATAATGCCCAAGTAATCTACTAATATGTAAAAAAATAAAATTATTTTCATATATGTAACGTAAGGGACATTTCCAAAATAGCCAAATTTTGTAAATACTTTTCTAAATTCCTCAATACGAGAATGAAGTTCTGATTCAAAATTTTGTACAATGCTTCAATCTAACACTGTTAATATGCAGTAAAAAATTTAATTCAATAGGTTCTTATTTACAGAAATTTCATTTTTCAGTTCCAGTGACCCTTGTTCAATTTATAGTCTTAAGTTTTTCACCGTTAGAAAAAGACGCTAATCCGAGTCGAAATTTCTGGCAGTTTTAAATTAAACTTTACTTAGTTTAAGTTCCGTTTTTTTAAAAGTTTGTCTGTATAAAGGTCGTTTCTAACATAATTATGTCATTATAGTTTCAGTCTAGCTGAAGCCCCGCAGTTGTTCCTTTGTCTGATATTGTTTCGAAATCGACGTTTTTTTTCAATGGCAGTTGATTACAGTTTCCGGCTCGGACGTTATGAATATATGATGATCGGAAATTGCGGCTAATTAAACGGTCATCTGTTGCAGGAAACTGTTTCCGTGGCAGCCATGAATTATTGAAAAATCGGTCGCAGAGGCCCCTAGGTCACTGGGACGCGCCAAGAATATTTTTGAAGTGGGCCGCAAGCCTAGCTATTATGTACGGATCAGGGACAAAGAAGCATCTTCGCCTATACGCGACAACGAGACTCAGTGAGCAGGCCTTAATATTGGGCCTTTATGTTTTCTCAAAACACTTCTTATTTGACATCTCATAACCGCTGCTAAATTTAGATTTGTTGCTGGGTGTATTTCAAGTAAATGTAACATAGAAATTGAAGTCTGTTAAAGAAAATAATACTAAAATCGACCACGTAGACATAATTAAAGTAGAGAAACAACAACTAAGAAAATATATATTTAAAAGTGTCGGGCTGATAACCAATAGCCGTCGAAACGTCACTGTTAAATTTAAATTTTCTCTATTTTTGTTTCTCTAATTTACGAAGGTCGTTTTTAGTATTGTTAGTATTTCAATTAACATGCACAATAAAAAATATTAAATTTTAAAATAATCACTACTAATTACATTACTGGAATTCAAACGGATTTATTGTCCTGGAAATCTGAGCGACGAAACTACTTCTTGTAATGGATGTATTATTAAAACCAATTTTCTACGCTTTATACTGTTAGAAAAAAGATTAGCTATCGCCTTCAATAAAAAAAATTATTCAGTTAGATGAGTTTAACAGTGTCGACGACTTTATAACAACGAAGTGTCGAATGACCTGAAGTAGGAAAATGCTGGATAAATCCTTATAACTTAATTGTTTTATTGACGTTAAAAATTAAAAACATACTGGCTAAGCAGTTAGTTAATAATCAATTTAAATAAAGATACTTCCACATAAGTAAATTTCACAAAAAAAATATACTATATATCTTTCCACAATTCGTGCATCGCAAATAAACTGAAAACAACGAGAAGAAAGACTTTATTTTAGAATAAAGTCATAAATGTTTCTGAGATTACTTGCATGGGCTTTAACATTAATGTAAGAACAATTGGATTTAATGTGTAGTATTTCAGACATTAATCTCACATAGTAATTGATTTCAGATCTAATGTTTTTACATGACTACAATTAAAAACTGTGGTATTTGAGTTGGCATGTTTACTAAGAACTGAATGTTGGGGTCAAGGTTGTTCTAAATTAGAAATATTTTTATGCGAGGTTTTCATGCCCTTTTCGTCTGTCCTGTCTAACAAACATTGCAGTCTTTACATAAAATTTTATATATTTCATTATCCTTATATAAATTAATAAAATATTTGAATGTTTTTTTATAATTAACGGTAAACGAATGTGCGATTTAAAATATATAATTTGATGAAATAGCCAAACACGTTTAAATAAGTCATTATATAAATACCACACAACGTTTCTTGGGTCGTTGTTCCTTTCGTCAAGTGGATATCTTTGATTGGAAAAAACAGTGCGGCTGTGCTGGACCCAGGCTCTCATGTTTTTTTTTCAATCACCAGAAGAAAGAAACAAGGATCTCAGAAACGTTGTGTGGTATTTATATTATCACTTAATGTTGTCTGTATTTTGCTATTTCATCTCATTAATATTTTTATACAGGCATTATATTCTAATTTTAATTTAAAATATATATTCAAGATGAATTGAAGAAATATAAAATTTTATGAACGGCCTCATGGGTAAGTTGTGAGGAGATTTGATTTTTTGCAATCTTGTGTAGATAAATTTCCTAATAAAATCTACCGCAAAAAATCAATATGTCTGGAATCATTTTTAAGTTACAGGATATTTAAATCCTTATTTCAACAAACATATATGTATTTTTCTGCATTAAAAACGAATAAAATTCTTGTGTAAGTATGGCGAGCATGTTCTTTAACCTTCAGGTGTGTTTGGACTTGAGCCCACTAAGGGAACTGTCACGTGCAAGTGTATCAGACGCAGGGCTCCAACCCACTTTTAACCTCAGACCTTGGGTCTTGTAGGTTGACAGTTGACACGGTAACCAAATAGCTGCCCCGTGATACGTATATGGACGTTGTCTAAATTAAATATATAAACAGAGATAAAAGATATCGCAATAAATTAGCACAGATAAGGAGAAACAATACGCAGGGTTATTCTTTCGAATACTGCGAAATTAGTGTTAAATAGATGAAGTAGCCAATAAATAGACTAAATTAAATAATAGAATAAATACCTCCACGTAACGTTTGTGAAATCCTTTCTTACGGCTCCCACAATTTTTCATCACCTGACGAAAGCAACAATGATTGCAGAAACGTGGCGTGGCATTTGTATTATCACTTAATTTTGTCTGATAATTGGAAGTTTTATATATTTTCGAAATTAATGTTACACAAGTTTAATAAATTCTTTTGAAAATATTAAATGTAGACGAAACGGGCTGCATTTATTTCTTCCCCAGAACAAACAAAGATCGGTATAAAAATCTGCGGCATTGCCAAAATTAAAGTGCCAAAGTTGTAGCATCTGACTCGTCATTCTGGGATATTTCTGGAATGGTGTATCAGAATCTCGTTCCATAACGCACACCTGTAACTGACTTATGCTGTGGAGATGTACCAGAGGTCATGACGATCGTAAAAGGTCGCACATCACAACCGTTATTGCCGAATATCGATGTTTGTCATTCTTCTTTAGCCTACTATAGACCAGGAAACACTCGCTCGAAAAAATGTTGCCGACGGTGTTGTATACTGCCAACATGCAACAGTACGTCAACACCGGCGAAAATGTTGGGCGGCGTGAGATCAAAGGGTTTTGTTGCATGTTGCAGTGTTTCCCACTTGGCCGATTTGTCAACACATGCGGAATGTTTATTAAGTTATTTTATTAAAATAAATTGTTGAATATAAGCTATTTTTATTATATCCAATATTGAAATGAAAATATAATACGTCCGTTTTAAAATATAATAATTCGATAAAATGGCCAAATTACAGACAAAATGACGTATTTATATTTTTTCATTGTCTGTCATATGGCTTTTTTTTATCTAATAACAAAAGTGTATAACAGACATTATATTATCTAATTATTAAATTCATTATTGGATATTTTTTCGCAATAAGAATTTATATTTTTTTAAATTTATAAAAAAAGTAAGTATCAGAAATTGAATACATTCAAATTGTATTCAAACTAAATTAAATATTGTAAATAATTATGTTATTAGAACCGATGGAGGCATTTTAAAATAAGCGGGAATTTTTCCAGTACAAGGGGTGTTTGATAAGTCTGGTAATATATATATATATATATATATATATATATATATATATATATATATATAGAATACTTACTTTATTTCTCAAAATTGTCTTCTTCCTTCGCTATACACTTGGCCCAGAAAGTTTCCAGTTTTTTTTAACCCATCACAAAAATAGGTTTTGTCAAACTCTGCAAAATACTCCTTCACAGCCTCGATTACTTCCTCATTTCATGAAAATTTATTCCCTCGAAGCCAAATTTCTGGGTTCGGGGAAAGAGAAGTCACTTGGTGATGGGTCTAGTGAATAGGGTGAATGAGAAACTAATTCTATTCCCAAATCGTACTTTCGCCATTGATACGCTGGCGCATTGTCCTTGTGTAACAGCACTTTCTTGCGCGCCAATCTTGGTCGTTTCTCAATCAGCACCCGTTTCAAACGATCAAACAGAGCAGCACGATAGAGCCCAGTTATGGTTGTGCACTTTCCCAAGATATCTATGAATATTATACCTTGGGAATCCAAAAAGACTGTGGCCATCACCTTTCCAGCTTATAAAACGGTCTTCTTATTTTTCGGTGCACTTTCACAAGCTCTGGTCCATTGTTTTGATTGTTTTTCGGTCTCTGTCGTGTAGTGATGGATCCAAGTTTCATCGACGGTTACGAATCTGCGCAAATAGTTTTGTGGATTATGCGTAAAAATGGCTATATTCTGCTTTAAAATGTTTTTCGGAATTCGTTTTTGTCCAACGTCAACAGTCACGGCAACCAAATTTTTTTTATGGCCAGTTTTTCATGGACGTTGAATGCACTCGTTCAGTTGAGAAGCCTACGGCATCAACAACTTCACTTACTTTTAGTCGGCGATCTTCCATTACGATATTGTGAACTTTTTCGATGTTTTCCTGAGTGGTGACCTTTCTTGGGCGGCCGGTGCGAGTTTCATCTTCTGCTCTTCTGCAACCTTGTTTAATCTAATGAATCCAGAAGTAAATGTTATTCAATGCTGGTTCTGAGTCCGCATTAACGTGATCCAATTCTGTATTGATTTTTGGAGCTGTCCAACCGTTAAAATGAAAGATTTTAATGACAGTATAGAATTCGTTTTTTTTGTCTCCGCCTGAGTACACATTTAACACTACAGAAAGCTGCCAACAATAAACAACGACGGGCTAATGTTTAAAACTTTTAGTAATAGAATAATGTTTACCTAACATGGCGCGAAAGTGGAAAACTTTCCGCTTTCATAAAAATTTACCAGACGTTTCAAACAACCTTCGTATATCTTCATTATTTCTTCTTAGAATCATCGGGAATATAAATTATCAGTCATTGACTACTCACAGAGATTATGTGATTGAATCCCGATAAGGGCTGGGATAATTTCATGAACTATTGCCAAAGAAGACCTAGGTTAAGAGGGAAAGAAAATCGGCGCTCAATCATATGACAGTTTCGGTCCACACAATTCTTTCGGCTAAATCGCGATGTTCAGACACAAATTTGTTTATTATATCATCATTGTAAATGTGTCTTCGAAGAGAGCCACGTATTATGGGCACTTTAAAATTTTTCTATATTTTTAATTTAAGAAGTGTAAAATATTTCGAATTTTGTAAAGATTAATTTGTTAATAAATATTATTTCACAGCTTGGTTCATTACGTGGACTAAAGAGAAAACAATTGAAGTTATTGAGACGTTTTAATCTTTACCTGCACATTGAACGAAAGCTGTTTATTTAAAGACAGAAATTAGATATAAATTTATTCAAGAAGTTTCAGTACGTTTCGTTCGTAATTTGAACTTAATCAGGCGATACAGAATATTAATTAGATAATATGAGACAATATATAATAAATATGATGGAATAAAAGTTTCTCCATTGATGTTAAATATTGATTATTCTAATTCTAAAGGATTAGAAATTATATTTGGCTTTAACTAACGCGGAAGCCGAAATTTAAATATAATACGTCTGTGTTAAAATTGTACTAATTATATAAATAAATAACTAAATAACAGACAAAATTAAGTGATAATATAAATACTACACAACGTTTCTGCAATCCTTGATGCTTTACTCAGGTGATTCAAGAGCTTTATCGGTTTTTTAATTACCTGACGAAAGCAACAAGCATTGCAGAAACGTTGTGTGATATTTACGTTATCACTTAATTTTGTATGTTTTTGGCTATTTATTTACATAATTAGAATAACATGGAAGCCAATCCGTGAAATTGGTTCTACTTAGGATCCAAATTTAACATCAGTCAAGAAAATTTTATTTTCAACATTTTTATTAGATAAAGTTAACAACCATTACGTTTTTATAATTAAAAGTATATTAATCATGAAAATTTTAATTAATGAACATATTTATTATATTAGGTCTCATAATTTCTAATTAATATTAAGTATCACGTGATGAAGACACAAATAAAGGATGAAACGTAGTGTATTTCTATTTTTGTATGAATATTTTCAATATTAATTAAATCATTGAACTTGAGAATTAATTAAATTTAGCCGTTCCGGCTTATGGTCTTAATATATTAAGACTGTTGGCTGTTGGTAGCAAGTTGACAAAGTTGACGGAAGTTGGTAACACGATTTACAGCGTGGTCTAGATTTAGCTCAATGTGACCGTTTCTTTTTCCCAGTGTGGAGAAACACCTTCCTTGAAAACGTTTTTCATCAGAAGTAGCAGTTAAGGCGAGTTTTGAAGAACCATTAAAACAAAGCATTGCGGCATGTCTTTGAAGCCTGGAAAGATCGTGGGATAAGTGTATGTATGACGGATTACTATTTTATAAAGACCATTAAAATGTAGAAGTTGCGTAAAGGTATCGTGAAGAAATAAATATAGCATCAAGTCTTTATCGCGACAGGCCTCGTAGACGTAGCAGTCTTATTAATGACCCCATTTAAGTGTTTACGTTAATAGATAAATACATAGCCAAAATAACAGGCAAAATAAAGTGATATAAATACCACACAACCTTTCTGCAATCGTTGTTGCTTTCGTCGGGTGATTAAAAACGCATGAGCCGTGAGAACGACAGAACCGCACAATACGAACTCAAAAGCAAAGTTTTACGTCCGTATTAAATTTTGTCCATAACATTCTGTCCAGTTCGTTTACGTAAAATTTCAGTCAGTAACAAGATTTTTGGATTTATTTAATATTTGTAGCGTACTTACTGTTTACCCAAGACTTTTTCAAAAGTTTCACGTTTCCACATAATTCTAGTATTAAAAGCAAGAACAAAACTTAAGTTGAAGATTCAAAATCTCTTATCTATAAGGTCTATAAAAATTTAATTAATTTTGGATCCCATATTGAATTAGAACGGCCGCTATAAATATTAATTTATAAATAACCTTCTTCCTTATTTGTTAAAAAAATATTGTTTGTAGTGCCTTTATTTCCAACGTGGCAGAAAACGAGCGAGCACGAATATTTCCACATCGCTTGGGCGTAACGAAATAGAAAAGTGCATGTGATGCAGTAAACAAGCCTTGGGAGAGAAGTGCAATCAGTTGGTGTGTTTTCATTTCACCTACTAGCGCCGCCACGTTACAGAATTGTGAAACGCCACCACACAACGAAACACACGCTTCTGTTCTGTCCTGGCCCACGGCCAGCTTTTAATTGTGAAAATGTGGCGTATGAGCTCAACGCCGGGACTCTAATGGTAGTTAAATTGTTGAGAGATTTGATGTACATGTGACAAAAGATGGCGTTCATTAATCATATCCCATTCAAAGGGCCCAGGTAATTAATTAGTACACACTGCCAGAAACAAAATCACTGGTAAAAGCGATGACGTTGAAGAAAACTAGGTAATTATATATACATATATTGTAATACTAATTAAGAAGGCCATTAATTGTTTAAATTACAATTTTTTGTTTGGCGGCACCGATCTCAAAGAACGGAGTGATGGCGGTCTCTTATTGATATTAAGTTAGGGAGACCATGGATTGTTTGGTTTATAATATTGATGACAGCGGCACCGATCTCAAAGAACGGAGTGACGGCGGGCTCTTTTTGATGTTAAATTAGGGAGACCATGGATTGTCGATTTATAATATTTTGAGTGACGGCTGGCTTTTTGTTTCCGAGATTCGTGGGAACTGCGAGCGTGGGAACTGTAAGAGGAAGCACTCCAGAGAAGCGAATAGTTTATTGGGTGCCAGATCTCGAGGGAGAAGGATGTGGACGGAGAGATGAGTTGGGTGCCAGATCTCGAGGGAGAAGTATGATTTAAAGCAGATCGCCATATTCTGTTGGAGAAAGAGTTGATCAGCAGAGTTTAATAGGAAACGTCAACGTGCCGTTGGGCCGATGATAGGCAAAAATATAGCAAAATAGAGTTGAAGACTGGTTTTGAACATAAATTAGAGTACAGTTCAGCGGCTATTGTATAGTTTGAAGAATTCTGCAGCAGATAAAATAACTCTGCCATTTTGTTGGTTGTGTTATATGGAACATTTAATAGACTAAGGGCAAAATATCTCATAATCTATTCATTGTTATGAACACTGTAACACTGACCGCTTTCCCTGTTAACACATCTTGGGTGTCTGCGGGCGATAGTGACTGATTGACTGGTGGCTGCGGGCGAAACAGCGGTTGTTCATAGGCGAGGAGTCTGGAGTTCTGAAAGGATTGAAGTGTGTGTGTTTGTGAAAGTGAATGTGCAATTTTATGCACATAATGGCCTTTTAGTGAAGTGTGTTCCCAAGCTTTGAAATCATTAAGTCCAGTTCCAAAGGGACAGTTGTAAGTACGAACTAAAATAATAAATGTTTGTAAACAGTAATTAAAGGTATAGTCAGATTTCGATTCTTTTCATTTCATATTCAGTGTGTTTCAAATTGTTTAGATTGTAAACTCTTTAATTGTAATCTTGATTTGTTTCCTACTTATAAAACCCAGTAAAGACCCTGATAAAAAGAGTAATTAGATGTAATTGTTTGTAAAAAAACTATAAAAGTTGTATTTTCTTTGAATGCCACAAATTGACAAGTTATAAAAATAAATAAATTTGTTTTAATAATTAATAATTTTTTTAAATTAGTTCCTGTTTGTTTATTACAATATATTTATATATATATATATATATATATATATATATATATATACTCTCTAAAAATTATCAGGGGCAAATAAGGATTTCTGAAAACATTCGCTTCTAAATATAATAATAAGGCAGCGAAATTCTTGGGATCCAAAACCAATACATTATTTTTTAAAAAAACTCGATAATCTTCATATCCCTTTCAGACGTGATACATGAGGAAGCGTACGAGAGTATCTGTGGATGACACGTGTCATTTCCGATTTGAAATTTTTGTGGCATCGGTTTGGAATCAATAGTAGAATTGTTGTTGGGTTTCGAGTCGAAAAAATGCTCAAAAAACGGCCGAAATTCTTTGAAATGATTGTCGTGTATCTACCAGGTTAATTGAGGAACTCACTGGAATTCCTAAAACAACTGCGCAACGCATTCCAACTGAAAATTGGAGGGTTGTTGTCGCTTTGTGCCTCACTCATTCGCTGAAGATGAAAAAGACTAAAGAGTGGAACACTGCAGAGACCTGAAAAGCCAGACTTCATGTTTTGCATTAACAGGTGATGAAATATGGTGTTTTCAGTAAGAGCCACTTGCAAAGCGCAAAAGGTAATGAAAAGGTCCAGAATCTCCGTTATCGGAGAAAGTGCGCATGCAGAAAATCCGCATCAAGACACTACTTGTCAAATAATGTATGAATAATTCGCACCGGAAGGTCAAATGGTGAATACTTGGGTGTTTTAATCCGATTATGGACGAGAATTGTCCGGGTTCGACCTGAATACGGGAAACATGGAGCATGGTGACTGAACGCACCGGTGGACAAAAGCAAGATCGTACTCGATTTCTGGGTTCAAAAACGTATCCCTTGATTTTTCTCCGCGTGACTTCTGGTTATTTCCAAAATTGAAAATGGCAATGGAAGGAAGGCGTTTGAGATATTATGAAGGCTACATCCCATGGTTTTGAAGGCAATTTCAAAGTTCAAGTTTCAGAATTATTTTCAATAATTTTTCCAACACGCCTTTAGTTGGGCATTGACCCACAGGGAGACAATTTGGATTAAATGTAATGTGAAATAAAAATAAACAACATCTCGTATTTTATTTGACATCAGCCACCTTCCCTGTGGGACGAACTGTGTATTCCGCCTCAATAAGATCTCGTTTTCCGCTTCTGTGATCCTTAAGCCGATCTAGGAAATGGGAACCCCGACGAAAAATCTACTAATGATGATTATACATATCATGTCGATGGCGTAACGGTTGCGTGTGTCATGAAAGATTTTTTCTTCCTCACGTAAGGACAAAATCATGTTCATGATAAAAGTGGTTAAGGATGGTTGAATCGATGATAACGTAAGTAGTGTAGGTAACATTTAAGTATGTAAGAAATCATTCTCGCGAAACTGCTAATCCAAAATGGCACTATGAAGTATTGTAAATCATTATCTGGCCGTGAGGGGCATCTCAGGAGAGTATTATTGATTATACAATAACGAAATGTGGTCAAGATTTGTTAAAATAAATTAATAAAATAGATAAATAAAACACGTCAGAAATAATTTTAAACAAAATAATGACGTTTATCTCCAAAATTATATTATTTATTGAAATTACATAACATTAGAGTAAACAAATCATATTCATTAATATTATTAGGAACGAAATGTTGTGCTACTTTGTCTATTTATTTATTGACTAGCTGGGTGCCCGGCGTTGCCCGAGATATCATTTATCTATAACCCCCGATATGACTCAAATTTCGGCTGCTTTTGCGCAATTTTTATGTAACGCTACTCGAACCCTAATCATTCTGAAAAATATTTCTTCAACGCAAATATCTGCCGTGTTTGCATGTTCCAAAATTTGCACCCCGCTACCCCTGCATCTGAGGGGTAAATGCCAATTTGAAAGTCGTAACTAAACACAGTGACTTCCATAACCTTTGATTTGACTCCAATCTCGGTTGTATTCGCGTTATTTTACTGTAAAGCATCTTCACCCCAAACCCGAAGGGTGTCCTTTTCACAGGGCGTAGGGGATGAAAATTGTATTCAGATAACATTGGTAGAAACACTATCAATATCTTTGACCCCTAAAAATATTTATCCGACTCAAATATCGGCTGTTTTAGTATGTTTAAATATTTCCACCCCCGCTTCTGGGGGTGGAAGACGCGTCTCACCCCGACAGTGTTTGTTTCCTGGTCGCAAAGAACACGTGTACGAAATTTGGTGAAAATTGCTCGACTGGTGTAGATTTGTATTTTATTTAGAAAACGTTTGTATGGGAAATAGAAAAGGGCTGTTTTTAGGGTTTTCCCGGAAATTATTCGATTTTTTCTCGCCTTTTAAACCTTCCCTAGACCTACACGAACATTTCAAGACTAAGATAAGATAAATCCGTTCAGCCGTTCTCGAGTTTTAGTGAGACTAACGAACGGCAATTCATTTTTATATAGATAGATGTACTTGGAAAAATTAAGAGATATTCAGTTTACAATAATAAACAAAGCAAAACACAAGATTTAATCCCTTTATTTCGGTTTTCTTCGTGTGTTCAATCTAATAATTTAGTAAAATGATAAATAAATGGTTGAAGAACATTCTAACAACAGTAAATTTCAGTGACATGTTCGCAAAATCTATAATTGTAATATAATAATTTAAAATACAATTATGCATTACACGAATGTAAGTTACTCATTTCGACACTGAAATTTACCATTAAAATAATATTATATCACTTAAAAATGCTAAAAACTAATTTTATACGGACAAACTAAAAAAAACTTAAACCACGTAAATTTGAATTTACGGCATTTTAAAATTCAATATAATATTAAAGTTTTTCTTTTTTAAATTGTCCGTAAAAAGATCGCTTTCATCATTATTATTTTCAACAGACGTTAATCATTTTTGTTAATTCTATTTGATTACAATTTCACTATTCTTTTACGTATCGATAACAGATAAAAGGGAAGACACGTTACTCTTTGCGCGATTTTTTAATGTAAAATGAAACTTTTTGATGGAACTATTAATATTTCGTAGAATACATTTATTCTGACCGTCCGTGGCCTCATTTCATTATTGTATATTTTATAAAGAGTCCGCTCTTGTTCAGTTTCAAGTTGTTATCGATTGTTAAGCGGTTTACACGCAACCATTCCATAACCTTCTACTGTAACGCAAGTTTTCTTTTCAATAATAAAATAGCCGAGAGGAACAAGAATGAAAAACGATCATCTAACAAAAAAAAAAATCGTGTCTAACACACGCAAATTTATTTTCTGACAATGTCGCATCAAGACTTTCGAACCTTAACATTGCTTCTGTTCTGAATTTTAAAAAAAGGTGAAAAATGAGATTTAAATAAATGTTAGGGTTTTGGAATGATAAATTATGGAAAGGAGACAAGTAAATTATTTTTCATGGCGAGCTTACAGGAGCCTGAAAGATAGAGGAAATGCTTCTGGCTTTGTTTACCATCATTAGTCTTCCTGCGACCTCGGAAAGGGAGTGTTTTTCAGGGCCAAATAAATATAAAGCTTCCTGGAGGCGAATTTCCGGCGTTCCAGCAGAGCTCCAATCTAACGCAGTTACAAAGAAACGCGCTCTCGTCCAGATTGGGAGGAAATCAATCTAGGCGATTTGTCAGAAGAAAGGTGTTCACCGGGTTGATCACTAATGAATAATTATGGCTCTGTACAATACGTTCATGCTTCATAAACACGGAACTTACAAGGTAGAGTTCAAGGTCAGAAGAAGAACGACGCAGTTCCGCAGACTCTCGTTAGATGGAGCTGCTGTACGAACTGGACGTCTTTGCAGCGCGCATAATACACAAATAGCACTAAAAAGAAACTAGTTTACTCCATAAAAGTAGTAAACTTAAACGATTCATAAAAGAACTATTAAATATTCAAGGTTAATATGTCATACAGATTAGATAAAATAGCCACATAACAGACAAAATGAAGAGACAATATAAATATCACACAACGTTTCTGGAAGCCTTGTTATTTCGTCAGGTGATTGGATAAACACGAGTAAGTGCGGTTGTGTAGCCTCAGGCTCTCGTGGTTTTTCCTATTACCTGATGAAAGGAACAAGGTTTACAGAAAAATAGTGTGGTATTTATATAATCACGTAATTTTTGGCTATTTTATTTAATTAGTATTTCTTTACCACATTTTAATGTTAATAAGTCATATTTAAACACATTCAGCATACACTCAGAACATATTACTTAATCAGAGAACGGTCTATATGAGATTTAATGATTTGCTGATTTTCTTTATAGAAAAGAGAACTTCCGAGACCAAAATTTATCTACGCTTGTAGGTCTTCAATTTGTTTCCTGAAGTTGCAAAATACAGAGTGTGTATTTTCTTTTTAAAACAAGATAAAAAACCAGAAATTCTGTCTTAATGGTATTTGTGTTAGCTTTTGTTTAGTTTAATAATGCTACAGATATTTTCATTATTTTTTCAATAATCGTATTAATATTCCAAACTTAAAATTAGAATGGAAAAATAGAAATTTGGATATTACAAATTTTTTTAAAATAAAATTCAGAAAGCTTTAGGTGAGATTTAAGCATTTTAAAGCGTTCATTAGCTATGTTAGGTAGTATTTGTAATATCAGCCGTATTATACTTCTTAAATATGTAATAATATCCGATTGATAAATAAATGTACACTTCAGCCAACATGTCAGAATAATTTATTAATTAATTAAGCCAAAAAATCAGTTCATACGACGTTTCGCCCACAATTTTGGGACATATTCTGGTAAAAAGTTTCGAATGTATATGTATGTTAAATTATAAGATGTGAATTTAGATTCATGGCGTCCTATGACGTGATTTTGGCTACAACAAATTGTTATTATTTCTTATAATTTGGCATATATATGTATATTAATTAATAAATTTGTGTGGCATATTGTCTGTATTGTTCACTTATTTATTAAATGACTAGCTGGGTGCCCGGCGTTGCCCGAGATGTCATTTATCTATAACCATCCATAAGACTCCAATTTTGGTTACTTTTGCGCTATTTTTATGTAAAGCTCCTGGAACCCTATCCCTAAATGTGCTCACCTCCCATGCCGAAGGCGGATGAAGTCATTGACTAAATATATCGGCCGTTTTTACATGTTAGAAGATGACCACCCCCACAAATATGCGATAATGAAAAAGAATGTATTCCACGCAAAAATCGGCCGATTACATTGTCTGAAAATTTATTCCCCCGCCCAACACCTCCCAAACCCGTCGCGTTACCCCCCCAGGGTTGTCACAATTAGATTCAGCGACATTCATAGTCTCGGAATTGATTCGAATCTCGGTTGTTTTTGCGGGATTTTATTTAACGTACCTCCACGCCACCCCTAAGCTTGCTCCCCTCACAGGGGTTAAATTATACACAAACAACATCGGTATAAATACTTTCAAAGTAATTAACCCCAGGAAATAATTATCGCAAATATCGACCGTTTAACATGTTTGAAATTTTACACCCCCGACCACTCCCGCTTCGGGGACTTAAACGGTCAAGTTTAATGTCATAATTAAACTCAGTGACAATTCTGATAGTTTCTGGTTTATTTTTATCTAATGCTACTTCCACGCCAACCCCTAAGGGTGCACCCTTCCGAGTCCGAAAGGGGTTGAAATTATACACAGAGAACATGTAGGGAAATTTTATTAATCTAATTCATCCCGAAATATATTTAATTGACGAAAAAACAGCCGGTCAACTCATCCCAACCCAGCCGATACCCGCGCGTTGTCCAGATTGTCATAAATAAATTCAGCAACATCCATTACCTTCGATTTGACTCGAATCTCAGTTGTTTTCCCGTTATTTTCAAGGAAATTAATTAAACTCAGTGACAATCCCGATAGTTTCTGGTTTCTTTTTATGTAATGCTACTACACGCCCACCCTTAAGGGTGCACCCTTATGAGTCCGAAAGGGGTTGAAATTATACACAGAGAACATGTAGGGAAATTTTATTAATCTAATTCATCCCGAAATATATTTAATCGACGCAAAAAACAGCCGGTAACTCATCCCAACCCGGCCGATACCCGCGCGTTGTCCAGATTGTCATAAATAAGTTCAGGGACATCCATGACCTTCGATTTGACTCGAATCTCGGTTGTTTTCCCGTTATTTTTAAGGAAATCCCCTCCAGCCCCAACCCTATCATGCCTACAAACAACATCGGTAGAAATACTATCAACGTCAATGGTCCCGGCATTTATTTATTCCACGCTAATATCGATGATTTCACATGTTAGAAAATTTCCATCCCATCCACTCCCGCCCCTTGGGGCTAAACGGGCAATTTGGTGCTATAATTGAACTGGATGACATCCATTACCTTGGATTTGACTACAATCTCGGTTGTATTCGCGTTATTTTATTGCAGCGTTCCTCCACCCAACACCTAAAAGTGCTCTACTGATAATCCCGACCCGCTTCTGGGGGTGGTAGACGCGTCTCACCCCAACAGTCGGTAGAAACACTATTAATATCTGTGACCCCTAAAAATATTTATCCGACTGAAATATAGACTGTTTTAGCATGTTTAAATATATCAATCCCCGTCCACCCCCGCTTCTGGGGGTGGTAGACGCGTCTCACCACGACGGTGTTTGTTTCCTGGTCGCAAAGAACACGTGTACGAAATTTGGTGAAATTTGATCCACCGGTATAGATTTGTATTCTCCACCCCAAACGCTAGGAGTGCTCTTTCCCCAGGGTGTAGAGGTTGACAATTATATTCAGATATCATCAGTGGAAACACTATAAATATCTGTGACCCCTAAAAATATTTATCTGACTGAAATATAGACTGTTTTAGCATGTTTAAATATTTCCACCCCCGTCCACCCCCGCTTCTGGGGGTGGTAGACGCGTCTCACCCCGACAGTGTTTGTTTCCTGGTCGCAAGGAACACGTGTACGAAAAAATTTGGTGAAATTTTCTCCAGCGGTGTAGATTTGTGTAACGAACATACAAATATACAAACATACAAACATACAAACATACAAATATACAAACATACAAACATACACTCATTTTTATTTATAAGATTAAGTGTAATAATTATTTATATTAAGCCCTTTCGTTCTGGTAGAAAAGTGATTATTAATGGATTGATTTATATGGTTTAGGATTTTGAGAACAATTGTTCTAATAATGTAGATTACGTGGATAATATTTTCATTGAAGTTGTAGTAAACTAAATTATAAACTACGTTGGCATGTAGAGTTTTTGTTACATTTATTTGTCCGTGATTATTTGTTGCTTTATTTCTTCACAATAATACAACTTCAATTACGGAATAAATGTAAAATTATGTTTATAACAATTTATAATATAAAAACTTTTTAAAAGAGTACAAAAAGCAATGGGTCTGAAACACTTTTATTTTTGATTAAACGTCGTTATAAATGGAAACAACATAGGTTAAAATAGTATGAACAACACCACCCTTAAATCTGCTACTTTCCCGTGGTGGAAAGTGTTGAATTTTTACTCATATCACATCGGTAGAAACAATATCAATCTAGTTAACCCATAAACACATAACATTTTGGCAGTTTTAGAATAATAAACAATTCTCACCCCCAGCCCTAAGCAAGCTCACCACTAATGTCTAAAGGGATTTATATTTTCAACAACATCCGTTGAAATAGTATTCACGTAATTCTCCTCCAAGAACGCGCAAGAACTGACTATTTATCTTCCCTTCCAACCCCCACCATTTCGGGTTAAATGGGTAATTAAAAATATTTATCCGGAGTAAACTCACTGACATCCATAACCTTCGATTTGACTCCAAACTCGGTTGTATTCGCGTTATTTTTCTGTAAAGCAACTCCACCCCAAACCCTAAGGGTGCCCTTTTCCCAGGGCGTAGGAGATGAATATTATATTCAGATAACATCGGTAGAAACACAATCAATATCTTTGACCCCGAAAATATTTATCCAAATCTAATACCTGCTGTTTTAGCATGTTTAAGTATTTCAACCCCCGTCCACCCCCGCTTCTGGGGTTGGTAGACGCGTCTCACCCCGACAGTGTTGTTTTCCTGGTCGCAAAGAACCCGTGTACGAAATTTGGTGAAATTTGCTCCAGCGGTGTAGATTTGTACTCTCCACCCCAAACGCTAGGGGTGCTCTTTCCCGAGGGTGTAGAGGTTGAAAATTATATTCAGATATCATCAGTGGAAAGACTATAAATATCTTTGACCTCTACAAATATTTATCCGACTTAAATATCGACTGTTTTAGCATGTTCAAATATTTCCATCCCCGTCCACCCCCGCTTCAGGGAGTGGTAGGCGCGTCTCACCCCGACAGTGTTGTTTTCCTGGTCGCAAAGAACCCGTGTACCAAATTTGGTGAAATTTGCTCCAGCGGTGTAGATTTGTATTCTCCCCCTCTAACGCTAGGGGTGCTCTTTCCCCAGGGTGTAGAGGTTGAAAATTATATTCAGATATCATTAGTGGAAAGACTATAAATATCTTTGACCTCTACAAATATTTATCCGACTGAAATATCGACTGTTTTAGCATGTTCAAATATTTCCACCCCCGTCCACCCCCGCTTCAGGGGGTGGTAGGCGCGTCTCACTCCGACAGTGTTGTTTTCCTGGTCGCAAAGAACACGTGTACGAAATTTGGTGAAATTTGATCCACCGGTATAGATTTGTATTCTCCACCCTAAACCCTAAGGGTGCCCTTTTCCCAGGGTGTAGGGGATGAAAATTATATTCAGAAAACATCGGTAGAAACACCATAAATATCTTGGTCCCCTAAAAATTATTATCCGACTAAAATATCGGCTGTTTTAGCATGTTTAAATATTTCAACCCCCGTGCATCCCCGCTTCTGGGGGTGGCAGACATGTCTCACCCCGACAGTGTTTGTTTCCTGGTCGTAAAGAACACGTGTACGAAATTTGGTGAAATTTGCTCTACCGGTGTAGATTTGTATAACGAACATACAAATATACATACAAACATACAAACATACAAACAAACATACAAACATACAAACAAACATACATACACTCTCTTTTATTTATAAGATTAAACGTAGTTATTAATGGAAACAACATCGGTTAAAATAGTATGAACAACACCACCCCTAAATCTGCTACTTTCCCGTGGTGGAAAGGGTTGAATTTTTACTCATATCACTTCGGTAGAAACACTATCAATCTAGTCTTCCCTTCCAACCCCCACGCTTTCGGGTTAAATGGGCAATTAAAAATATTTATCCGAAGTAAACTCACTGACATCCATAACCTTTCGATTTGACTCCAAACTCGGTTGTATTCGCGTTATTTTTCTGTAAAGCAACTCCACCCCAAACCCTAAGGGTGCCCTTTTCCCAGGGCGTAGGAGATGAATATTATATTCAGATAACATCGGTAGAAACACAATCAATATCTCTGACCCCGAAAATATTTATCCAAATGTAATACCTGCTGTTTTAGCATGTTTAAGTATTTCAACCCCCGTCCACCCCCGCTTCTGGGGTTGGTAGACGCGTCTCACCCCGACAGTGTTGTTTTCCCGGTAGCAATGAACCCGTGTACGAAATTTGGTGAAATTTGCTCCAGCGGTGTAGATTTGTATTCTCCACCCCAAACGCTAGGGGTGCTCTTTCCCCAGGGTGTAGCGGTTGAAAATTATATTCAGATATCATCAGTGGAAAGACTATAAATATCTTTGACCCCTAAAAATATTTATCCGACTGAAATATCGACTGGTTTAGCATGTTCAAATATTTCCACCCCCGTCCACCCCCGCTTCTGGGGGTGGTAGGCGCGTCTCACCCCGACAGTGTTTGTTTCCTGGTTGTAAAGAACACGTGTACGCAATTTGGTGAAATTTGCTCTACCGGTGTAGATTTGTATAACGAACATACAAATATACAAACATACAAACATACAAACAAACAAACAAACATACAAACAAACATACAAACAAACATACAAACATACATACACTCTTTTTTATTTATAAGATAATATGGTGTACGAACGAATACGATATATATATATATATATATATATATATATGTATATGTATGTATGTATTTATATACATATATATTGTAATGCCAATTAATTAAGCTATTAATTGTTTTTAAATAATTTAAATTGTTAGCGAATAAATTAATTGTAAGCAGCATGAGCGAGGAAAGCAACAATGAGCGGTGAGTTCAGTTTCTTTGTTGAGGAGTCGGAATGGCGATTACGCGAGCAAAAGTATAGGCAGTTGGCGGAGAAATTTCACGAGGAGCAAAACAAATCAAAAAAACTTGAGCAGAGTCTAGACGTCGTTAATTTATTACCAGTTAAAGTTGTGAATTAATACAAAGTAAAACATTCACGGAAGTATTGCATCGTAAATATTGGAAAGTAAGAGCAGTTTTTGTCAGAAGAGAACTTTCCAAAATCTTCGCGGAGAAATTGTTCCAGGAGAACATTGGTAAATTATTGAGGAGTGGAGCAGTCAACGAAATACAGCCAAACTTGCCAAATTTTAAAGTGAAGTGTAGAATCAGTGAAAACCGAGGCCTGATATTAAAAATTAAAGTGTTTAAAAGTGTCCGAACGAGGTAAAATTGATTGTTCTGGTACCAGACCGACTGTTTGTAAGTAACATAACTTTGATAAATTTGTAAACTATAATTAAAAGGGTAGTCAGATTTCGTTCATCTTTCATTTCGTTCACTTTTCATTTAGCTTTCTTTCATTTATCGACTTATTGTTTTTAGGTAAATTTTAAACTGAATTGTTAATCAGATCATTAAATCATTTTCTCTGTTAATTATCAAACCCAGTGAAGGTCCAGAGATAGAGATTAAATTTTGATTGTAATTGTTTTTAATTTTTGGAAGCCACAAATTGATAATAAATTATTTTGTTTGTTAAAAAAATTGATTTTTTTATTTAATTTTTATTTAATTAACAAATAAAATAAACTCATAAATAATTGATTATTACAATATATATAAATTTCTAAATTCCTTAATTTTTGTCTTAGTAGCGTAATGTTATGGCTAGGCTATTGTAAGTAACAGTCATCATAGCTAAGAATGCAGAGATTGGAATGTTTTACAATCTTTATTGTTGTCGGCGGCATGAGTAAACAAAAAAGGCGGCGGGCACTGAGTGAGAGTGTGGTGTTGGAAAGTGTCTGAGCAACATCTCTCTGTTAGTGGAGGTCATCGAGTAAAGATCGATTGATTAGTCTGCTTGTATATTCTGTTTGTGGAAGTCTGCAAGTAAAGATCAATTGACAAGGTTCTACTTATGGATTATGTTGGTGGAGGTCAATAAAGGACCTAATGTAATTTTATGGAAAATTTGATTATTTTCATATTTATTCATTATTATGGACATTTTAGAAACAAAAGTAATTTAATGATTTTTGTTGTTTAAATTAAAGAGTTGTTAAAATTGTAAAGTGAAGGAATTGGAGAGTTCGAGGACTGTTCCCACATTTGGTATGTAACATAATTTTATATTGATAAAATACTGTGGAAACATTTTATAATTTTTCATACCGTCAGATATCGTTTGTTTGTTTAGTATGAAAAGTTAATTAAAACTTGTTATAAATCCCTGTCAACATTCTGGTATTTTTATAGAAATTAACTATTCATTGTTATTTTTTATATATTTTATGAAGTGAAGGTAATCCAAAGCGTTTTGTTCATTCAATTTATTTGTACCGAACCTTCCAAATTATGAAAATTTTGTTCCTAATAAATTACCTAGCGGTACAAAAGTCATTACCAATAAAACAGTTATTGGGGACGAATAAAATAATTCTGAGAACATGAATGGAAAGTGTTCATTCACTGGAGTGTTTAGACACCCCTTCGAAGCCGAACATATTTCGTCACACACTTTTTTTTGATACTATTGTAGTTTTCGAAATAATTCATTGTCTTCAAATAAATAGACTATCCTGTACATACTGCAGGGGCTCAAACGCCAACCTCTCTTCGTCCACGCTAATACACTGAACAATTTTAATACCGTAGACTGGAATATGTGGTTTCCGCGTATTGGGGTGAATGGAAGGTGGGATAGTAAAAAAAGCTGGATAGGCCAGACTTGCGTGAATATGTACACATATTCCACCACAACTATTCCATTAAAAATACCCTCTAACCTAGGCTTTCCCGGTTTATGTAGTTGATAAAGTGTTCTCCGGAATCCAACACAGTGAGAATGCAGAAATTCCACGATGTTTCGATAGCGGACATTCTTATCAATAATAGAAAATAATTGAACAAACCCCGTGGTTTAGATTTAATTAAGTTGTGACTTTCCAGCTGTGCCACCTTCTTCCTGGAACGCGGAAACATCTTAATAGGTGAGAGATTGCAGCGTTTAGGGCTTCCGGAGAAGTCTGATTACCTGATACATTCCGGAATGGAACCAATAAAGTATTGCGAAAAAATTCCTGACAATGGCTCAAAATACTGTGGTCATAAATATTGGTGCTGCTGTGGTTCTATAACAGAAGATGATAGCAATGGCCACTATCGAAACGTCGTGGAATTTCTGAATTTTCACCCGGTAAGAATCCCGAGAACACTTTCTTAATCCTAATGTATTCGCTTTCTCCGACGTCTAACTACAAGTCGGTAATTGATAATTATTTCTTCGGCACCATATTATACTGCACGTTTTAATTATATTTATTTATAAATAAAGTACAAAAAATATTCTTCGCAAGGTCAGATAAATTTTTTGTTGTCCAACTATTTCCGATTATTGTTCACTTCGTAATTTTTAATAAGAGAAGAAAGAAGAACGAGAATTTACGGACGTATTCCGCACTTGTTGACATCCGATACACAAGTAAAAAAGTGAAGAGTGGGTACAGGACGGAGGAAATCTGAGTTTGCATCTCGTAACCTGTGTTATGCACGAGGCATGAAGGAGGATCGTAGCACGCGCGTGCACAAAGTAAATTACAGTATTCCTTTTTTCAATAGTCAAGAGCTGGATAATAGCGAGTCTATTGTTTTAGCTCTCTTAGTTTCTAATAATTTCGCCGCATTCATAACGACTTGCCAGTGACACACTTAAGTAAGGTAACAGAAATAATTTCGTCCTTCATTATCTATAGGGAATATTTCTGTTCCTCCTCATCTAATAAAAATATATATATAACTTGCATAAGACAGCAGGTCTGTGTACCGGAAGTACACGTGTTCCTTTTGAACCGTAAACAAACACTGTGGGGGAAAGACACGACTACAGCCCCCAGGAACAGGATGACAGATGAAATTAGCATTCCCTCTGCTTAGGTGGAATAAATCACTTCTTCACTAACAGCTTACTTAATAGAATTAAATACTCTTTCGGGCTTATATACATAAGTACCCGGGCAACACTGTGCACCCAGAGCTAGTCAAGTTATACGAGATACCCGTGTTCATAAATTGTAAGTAGTTGCTCAAACTGCAATGTCTTTGGTAATATGGCGATTCAGATTCTCTCTCTCTCTCTCTTTCCTAGCTTTATCTTTAATGGCGATCTGACCGAGAAAACCGCGCTCTACGTAAGGACTTCTTACGTGACACATTCTGGATTTAGGAGTGTCACGTGCTTAGTGTGTCGATTCTCCTTCAGCTTTACCGCGGTTTTATTGAACATACCAGAATCAAACGTCTATGCCTGTGGCGGGATTCGAAGCCGGGATCTCTGTAATGGGACGAAATGATACTGGTCACTACACTACAGCAGGTTAGCTGCTCTCACCAATTTTTATTTAATAATTTGCTAAATGAATAATGAGACGTGGCAGTATTTTAAAGGTCGTTTAATACACAAAATGTGAAATGAACCATAAATATGAGACTTAAAATCAAACTCCTTTAAATTGAAAATTTTCCGACATTCTTGAAATATACAATAGAAGCGAAAAAAGTCAGAATAAAATATTTACTAAAAAGTTACAAAATCTCCATTAACAATTACGACGTTTCGTCCTTACATTAGGATCTCTCAGGTATTAATTAACAGACATCGCAGGGTCGCACGCCAACGATTTCTGAGATATCTGAAGACGTCCGAATGTAAGGACGAAATGTCATGCTTGTCTATAAATACATTGTAATTCAGTATTTAATATCAATGTATTAAATCCTAAATTATTTGGCCATTAATATTTATAAATATATCAATCTCCTTTACTGAGTGACATGTAATATAGTAATACATACTCTCTTTCTATATATTTTTTGCGGAATTAAAGCCAGTAATATATCCCAATAAAGGTATTCGAATAGAAGAAACTCGACCAGACCGGGAATCGAACTCAGGACTTCCTGTTTATTACGCGGCCCTCTTACCATCTTAGTTACCCTGTATAGACCTTAAGACAGTTTCACGTGC
Organism: Zhengitettix transpicula; assembly: GCA_037074705.1. Classification (NCBI taxonomy): domain Eukaryota; kingdom Metazoa; phylum Arthropoda; class Insecta; order Orthoptera; family Tetrigidae; genus Zhengitettix; species Zhengitettix transpicula. Next base: position 198,097,934 of record CM073591.1, on the reverse strand, counting down.
AATTAACTAAATACCATACCTTACGGCGAACTAAGCGGAGGTCCTGGGTTCGATTCCCGGACCGGTCAAGATTTTCTACCCCTAATTCCTTAATTCAGTTGCACAACCCTCAAGAGATGAGCTTTGACTGAAAAAAAATTCTTCTGTTTTTGAATGTTCGCAAGATAAATTCATTAAATGGGGGTTATTTTTATTATTTATTTTGTTAATTTATTTTACATAAAAATGTTGAGGAATTAATATTCTCGCGTCCGGACTGGCTAGGTCATTGTACAGAACACAGGTAGTGAATCAACGCAAACATCCATCAACAATAGTCAATAAGGTGCATTGAAGGTCTATACACCTGGCAAAACGAATCTCTGGTCCCAAGATATTTCCACGTACGCGAAATATTCTTAGAAATCTTTGCGTCTTGAAAAAGGAGACTTCCCAGGGACTTGTAATTAGCTATGTAAGCCTGTAGGGGTACTTGCTCAGGCGACTTTTGAGATTTTGGGGGCACGAATTCGGCTCATTCGATCGTATCATCCAGAGTTCAATATCTGGTTGGCGGAACATTTTCTCACAGAGACGATGACCTGCAGACCTGGCTGAAGGACAGTCGTATAGAGGTGAATATTTATATTAATGTAGAAGAAGCAGATTAGTAAAGAAAAAGAAGTGCAGTCTTGGAGAGAAGGAGAAACTGGATACTAATGGAGAAGGTGAGTATCGGAAGATTCGTTGAGTCCTGTAGAGAATGTGAAGTTTTATAGCAAGGTGAACATTAAGCCAGACGTGAAATCTTGGAGTAGTGGAGAGAAACTGAAGATAGACAGTAATGTGAAAGGAGCAGAGTATTAATTGGTGATTAATGAGTGACAGTAAAATAGAAGGTCAATAACAGAAAAGAATTGAACGAGCCCCGTGGTTTCGGTCTGCAGAAGTTGTAAGAAGACTTGCCAGCTGTGCCACCCTCTTCCTGGAACGCGGAAATATCTTAACAGCGCGAGAGATTGTAGCGTTTGGGCTACCTGAGTAGTCTGATTATCTGACAAATTCCGGAACCAGTAAAGTATTGAGAAATTAAGCCTGTCAAAGTACGTCTTATAGAGTCACAGCAGTCAACATTTACCAAGATTAATGCTCACAGTATTTTGTGCCCGAAATTCCCTTAGAAAAAGTGTCATTATTTTTTCTTTATGTTTGTACATAGCAGGAATCTTGACAATTCGTAATTAGAGCAGGAATTTTAAGAATTTATTTTGTTATTAAATATATAAATCGTTAACGGCTTTTACCCCACCCAATTACTGAATAAATAGTCAGAATTAAATAAGATTTTTTTTTATACAGTAGCTTCCGATGCAGAGATAAAAGTTGAACAAAAATATAATTTGGACTGTGATATTATATGTAAGAACGAAGTCTGTCATTTGGTACTGTTTAACTAAAATATACCGGGTTATAAAACCGCGTGAATGTTTTACTTGCAATATTTGATTGGGAACAAGCATCATAGTAACTGGTCCAGCTCATAATTTTCCTTAAAGAGAGTAGTGTAGGAAAACAAAAAAAAGAAAACACTTTAATGAGGAGCAAATTATAGATCACTTTAATTTATGACTTTCAGAGATATTTGCAGAATATACACGATGGTGGCATGAATTGCGTATTATGCACTAATTAAAATCACAGCTATCTAACCACTTCTCTCTTTGAAATTTAAGACTTGGTACAATAATGCGCTTTTAAAGCACGGGTATTCAGCCATTTTAAAATTCTAAATAGCGCATGTGTTTGAATTGCTGTTACAATTTGTAAAGACACATTGTTCTTTCTAAAATCATAGTCTGAGTGTTTGCGTAATATCTCGCAGTATTGGATTTTGGTGCTCGTACTCGAAATGAAGCCCCGTTTAATAGACACGAGCAAGCTTAAGAGGCATGTCTTAAAGGGACTACCTCACTGCAGCTCAGATAACTCTTCCCGCAAGCATATAGCTTCTCAGCAAGTATTAACTAAACGTCCTATTATAAGAAATTATTGGACCATGAAACACAACAGGAAGAAACACTTTAAACGTATCACACGAAATGCTATATTTCGGGTCACTTTTGTGACATTTTAAATATTGGTATAAATATATTTTCCAGTAACATAATCTTTATTCTCTTTTCTAAATATTTTTTCAGGTGATAAATTATTTCGTTAAAAATAGATATACAATTTAAGAATATATAGATAGGAAATTTTCTCAAGTCGTAAATACCATGGTTCATTTGAATTAAAGTATCAGAATGGGAAAACGTCCATGGAACCCAGGACCGCCCGTTTCCCGGGCGCTTTCTCTAAACACTGAGCTATCCTTATCGACTCCAGATGTGGTGAAAAATTCCTCCATCCATTAGACCTTATGCAGACTAACAATTTTTTTACAATCAAAATTTTTAATGGCCTAAATTTTAGGACCTCAAATGAAGAACGTTTTTCCATCCTGATACTTTAATCCATATGAACATTCCCGGATTGAGGCTTCTGAAAGCTTCGTATCTATATATTTTTGAATTCGAAATTATAAAACCAGTAATCAATTCACATAAGTCCATTCTTTATTTGAGGTCCTAAAATTTAGGCCGTGAAGGATTGTGATTGTAAAAAAAAAAGGAGATGAGCCTGCATCAAATCTAATGCATGGAGGAATTTCACACCGGATCCGGAGTCGACAGGGATATCTCAGTTATGTTCGCGCAGCAAGCGAGAGGTTCGGGGTTCGATTCCTGGTCTGCTCGACGTTTTTAAATACTGATATATTGTAATGCCAATTAATTAGGCCATTAATTGGTTTTAATAAAATTTAATTGTAGCGGCAGGAGCTTCCAAAGCGACAATAGAGCCGAGCTTTGTTACTTTTTCTGAAAGTCGAAATGGCGTATGCGCGCTAAAATTCGAGACTACGAGAGTTAGTTGGTGACGGGACATTTCGGAGGACGGAACAAATGATTCTAGAACAAATGATTCTAATGTATTATTAAACAAAGTTGTGAGTTTAAGACAAAGTAAAAACATTCACGGAAGCATTTAAATCGTAAATATTTCTAAGTAAAAGCAGTGTACGTCTGTAGCCAGCCAGGAATAGTAAAGTTGCAGTTTAAGTCCCAAGCGGTAAAAATACTAGCAAATCTAAGGATCACAGGATTCATATAAGGCAAGCAGTTATCAGATAGCTGACAAAAAGGAGGACCATCCGAGTTCCTGGGAGCCTATCAAGAGTTTAAAATCTGTGAGCCGATATTAGAATCAGTGTAAATTTTTTTCAATAGTGTACTTCCGAAAACAAAAGGAATGCTGGAACCAGCTAGACAGATGTGAGTAACAAAATACAAAAATAATGAATTACGTAAACGTAATTAAAGGATAGAAGTCAGATTTCTTTCTATTTTAATTGCCAAGTTAATTTATTTTCTTTTTAATTTATTTTTATCGACGTATTGTTTAGGTAAGTGTGATTTGTTTGTTAATAAGATTTTTAAATCAATTTGTTGTGTCCATTATCAAACCCAGTGAAGGCCCTGAGAAATTAATATTTTTAATTGTAATTGTTTGTGAGTTAAAGCAACAAAGTGAAAATAAATAATTATATGTTTTAAATTCTTGTTGATTATTTAATTTAGTTAACGCCATTTAATCATTACATATTGGCTTCCACAACGTGAGGTAAATTCTTTAAAATTCTTTAAATTAAGGTTAAACTAAATAAAGGCTTTCTTTTAATTATTACAATATATATATATATATATATATATATATATATATATATATGTGTGTGTGTGTGTGTGTGTGTGGGTGGGTGGGTGTGCGTGTGTGTGGGTGTGCGTGTGTGTGGGTGTGTGCGCGTGCGTGCGTGCGTGCGTGTGTGTGTGTGTGTGTGTGTGAGAGAGAGAGAGAGAGAGAGAGAGAGAGAGAGAGAGAGAGAGAGAGAGAGAGAGATTGTGATTGTAAAAAATTGTATAAAGTAAAACAGCCTAGCACAAGCTGTTTAGATCCATCATTCAGAACAGGACCTGAATTCGTCAAGATGATAACACTCAAAATATTAACGTTTTGAAATCGCAATTGCTGATTGACATTTTTCACGCTCGAAACAGAAAACAAACTGTACCAATAAATAGAATCGGTAGTGAAGCAGTCGTCGTTATCTGATACAACTTCAGGAAGGCCATTACTACTAAAACTGTTGCTAGTGAAAGTAAAATAACTTTTTTGTTTCTGAATACCAATGTCGCAATTTTTTTTAGTTTTAAATCGTCAATAGCCTTGTAACCGAAGTCTAAGAGAATCAAGAGATTAAATGCTTACCTTATTCTAAATTAAGTCAGTATGGCTTCTGGGTACGTACCTGAAACATAATATAGAATTATGTAAATATTTTTCCGATATCCACATACTTCAATATAAATTAATTTAAAAGCCATGAATTTAGAGGCGTTTTCAAACATTAGAATGACGTACATATATTCGCGATTTATTGAACAGTTCCGCAATGAACGAGACCACGGTATATGCTATGGGTTCTCAGATTATGGGAAGTACATAAATTCTATGTTTTGCCACAGCAGTTTACTTTCGTCAAACTACTGTAGTTTTTCAGTAAAATATCATCGATTTTATCTTCAACAATGTAGATAATCATGAAATTAAAATTTATTTCATATTTCAAAAAATTGAATTTTGTAATTTTATTTCATATAAAAACATATAAATTCTGACACAACTAAAATTTGGAATAATCTTATTTCAGGCAATTTTCTGGCGTATAAACAGGTGTAGATTTAAGTTACATCTGGACCGTAGGTGGGCAGTAGGCAGTAATATTGTCTTTCTGGATTTACGTAAGACAGACGAGTATCCGACTGGAAACCGGTCTTCTAAAAATTTAAATATTTGTGAAAGAACAAATATTGTATTTGGATATATTGAAGTTATGTAATTATAAAATTACTAGGCCATTCTGCTGTTGAGTAATAATATTATAGAATATTTTTATGTGTAAGATTTTTTAAAATTGAAATTGTGTCAAGAATTATGTTTATATATATTATAATGAAATATTTTAGAAAATTTTGGAAGTTTTCTTTTTACAATGTTTATTGTTAAAAATATTCGGGAAAAATATAAACGCAATGAAACTGTTAATACTAATGAAAGTAGTATTCCTGTCTTGTTATTCTGGAGGCGCTGTTTGGACGTGCCTGTAGGGTGTTCGCAGAAATAGTACGAGTGGTGTCATGCGACCACGCTGTGTTTCACCGTTATCGATTCCCTGGGTCGAGGGTGGACCACTTCAGCACCTACCCCCACGGTCACAACCGAACTATACTCACCTACCACAATTTTCTTATCCTCCAGTGAGTGTTTTTGTGATATATGTCGAAATATATTCCCAGAATACAGACTTCTGCGACAGGAAGAATTTTAACGGCGCTCTTATTGGAAAATACGTAAAACAGTATGAAAAAGTTGTACATATAATTTCGTAAACGAAAAATTTATGTTGACAGCCCTGCGATAAACGTTTAACTCGTGTTTAATGTGTTTAATGTGTTAATCCACGCAGGTAAACTCAATTTAAATATACACATGAATAAAACATTTCCCGGAATCCACCCGAGTCAGTTCTTGGTATTTTATCAACTGAATTCTCGAAACTTAAAGCCGATAAACCTTATATTCATGGTAACACTTGGCTAGTTTATCTATAAATTATCACAGAAAATTGGAAACTCAATAAATACTTTTGCAATAATGAGATAAACTACTTCACTAAATTTTAATACGTCGTCATGTTTTCTAAAAATTGCCAATTAAAGAAACCACTATAAAACAATCCGGAAATTGAGAAAGCGTTATAACAGGATGTACGTCTATGAACCACAGCATCGTACTATGGACACTTTTGTTTGACGATGGCCGGGAAGGTGTAAAAAAATCGACATTTGATCTTTCGACGACATGACGTTTGTCTCGTCAAAAACGCCATCATTTAGGAAGTAAAATATTTCTGGCTCAAATTACATCCGGGAAGTTCGCTTCGAGATATTAGTTTGTCCAATCATGATTTTATCAGAGATTTGCCAGTTTCTGAACCGCGCACAGCAACTGTGATATTCGTACTATTTCTCTGGACTACCTACAGGTTCGTCCAAACCACGCATTCATTATAACAAGACAGACATTAATATATAAATATTAGTATTTTTTTATTATTAATAGTTATATTGTGTTTATATTTTTCCCCAACGTTATTAACAGTCACAATTTTTAAACAGAGCAATTTCATAATTTTCTTACATTTGAAAACATAACTTTATAATTATACCTTCGTTATGTGAAAATAAAATATTTCGTTGTTAAAATTTTTGATCCTCGGATATGATCAATTTACATCTGAATAAGAAACATCTGTCACTACGCTGACCAAAAATGTTAAATATGACCATCATAAATAATTATCATAAAATTGATGAAACATTGGTTAATTTCTATGTACCCAGGAGTTGATTCGATTAATACAGATGACTCTTGATGGCAACACAGGGACAGTATCCATTCAAGGAGAAGTATCCACCAAATTCGATATTAAACAAGGACTGAGACAAGGTGACACACTTTCCACTATACTGTTTAATATTGTATTGGAAAGAGCAGTTAGAAAAGTGGTATTAAACCCTGGTAGGTCAATTTACAGCAGAACGACGCAAATATTGTCTTAATCAGCAGATCAGCCCAAGAATTACAATTAAGGTTCACCCAATTAGAACAGGAAGGAACTAAATTAGGGCTGAGGGTGAATATGAGAAAAACAAAGTATATGATTGCATCTAGGAAGGAGGAGAGATGGGCAAATGTTACTAACATCTCCATAGAGAACTTCAATTTTGATAGGGTTCGGAGTTTTAAATACTTGGGTTCAGTAGTAACAGAAAATAGTACAAATGGGGAACAGATGTTACTGGGCCTACTTCCTCTTTTGAAATCTCAGCACCTCTCCAAAAAGGGAAAGGTAAAGATTTGTAAAACTGTAATTATACCAGTAGTAGTGGCCTATGCAGCAGAAACCTGATGTATGCTGAGGTGCGACGAATTCAGAATAGCAGCATGGGAAAGAAAAATCCTACGAATAATTTATGGGCCTAAGTATGAAAACGAGGAATGGAGAATCTGAACTAACAAAGAACTCTATGATGTTTATGGCGACCCCCAAGTTGTGAGCTCCATAAGGAGTGTAAGACTTGGATGGGCAGGGCATGTGGAAAAGAGTGAGGAGGGAACCCTTCTACAAAGATTATGGAAAAGAAAACCAGGAGGAAGAAGGTGTGTAGGCAGACATAGAAAGTAATAGGTGGAGACTGTAGAGGAAGATATGAAGGTGTTGGACATAAGAGGATGGAGGAGGAAAGCAAGAGATAGAAGAGAGTGGGCTTCGATAGTGAGGCAGGCTCTAGCCCTACAAGGGCTGTAACGCCATGGTGTATGTATGTAAATAATTATCATCCTTCACTTCAGAAATTCAATACACATCGCCTTCTACCAACAAAAACAGAAATATAAAAAGATGAACTGATCTAATTAGAAGAATCCTCTCCCGTCGTATTATTTAGTCCACAGCAAACACTTTGAAATTGAGAGATGAAACTCAACTTGTCATTCATGTTTCTCCAGAATTATGCATTAACATTTATATACTGGAATTATAATGTACTCAATAATATACTGTTCTCCTGCAACGTTTGTCAAAGAACACCTACAAATATTATTATATTATTACGTTTTCCAGCCGCAGTTAGTTATCGTAGTCTCCCGTTAGTTGGCAGCAGAGGCAATCAAAAAATCAAGTTTTTTTTAAATCTTTTTAAGAGGCAAATAGGATTGTTGAGCAAAAACTTCGCTTAGTGACAACAATCAAGTCGTTGACAGTAATGCCGAAAGTATACGTGGCCGTTGGCCCAAAGACCGATATCTTATAATGAAGCTACATCGGCCACGAAAACGATGTTATTTTATAACTTCCTAGAGGGTCTCTCAAGGGAATTAGTGGCGATGATTGTGTAGCAATAAAAGAGCCGTGTCTTTTTAGAACTAAGAAGTGGAAAGCCTGCCGTGGATAGGAAATTGAAGCAATAAGAGAGCTATGTCTTTTTACGCTGAGTTCTGAACGGGCAATTGCCTCTGAGTTCTGTGGACTTCGGATTTGCAGCGCGAGACATCCTGTGATACGAGATTACTGACGAACTTCACTTGTCCTATGTATTTCTTACGCCATAATGGTTTTTGCCTGCCAATATAATGCCCTGTAGTTAGGCCCATTATTCCCTGCTAGTGAAGTCCATGTGGCCGAGCTGAACATGATTAACATAAAGTGTAAAGAGCCGGAGCCACACTAAATAATTTTATTTATTTTGTTTCTCTATTTAATTACATTTCTGTGTATATAGATTATTTTAAAATAACTACATAAGGATAATGTTTTAATTTTCAAACATTTGAGATAAATATTTTGAAACCTCACACCTAAATAAAATAAATAATAAAGTCTTTACACTTCTGCTCAATTTCTATTATCAAACGATTGAAAATTCTTCTGTGCCACTATTACTTGTTAAAATGAATTAAAATATGGTAAATCTCATGTTTGAAAGTCAATTTTAATTTTTTTTTTCAGAATTTTTTGGCCCATAAACAAAGAGAGTTAAGGGTAAAGGGTCATTTTTCAACTTTTCGTTGTTTTTCATATGCGAGATCAAATAAACATCCATTTAAAGCGCATAAAAATATGAAAAATTGTGTTTTATTGATCCAATGCAAATATATATATATATATATATATATATATATATATATGCGTTCGCTTTCTGATTATACAAATCCAAGCTACTCACAGAATATTAGCGTTGCGTGCGGATGACGTATTCCGTTTGTGTTGGAGAGACCGCAGTGGCGTCGTGATAACTGTGTTTGATTAACGACCGTTGTAGAAAATTGTGAAAAGTTTTAAACAAAATGTATTTTTTTTCTATTTCATCTTCAACAATTCTAAAATTCAAAATGGTTTAGAAATAAAAACGATATAGGTTTATGTATACAAAAGGGCAAATGATATTTTGACAACTGCACATTTTATCTTGGAAGTAGCGGAAGCTGACATTGAACAAATTTCGGAGACGCATGGCCTAAAACTGACAACTGAAGGTTAAACGAATGTGATGGTCCACCTTTGTCATAAAGATTGTTTTCAAATATTATCTATTAACAATGACAATAATATTTTGATAAAAAATGGAAACATTTGTTTGTAATTGATCTAATTTATCTATATTAAAGTATGAGATACAACTGTAATATGATTGGCCGAGAACCCGGCCAATTGTGTACGAATAGCTAGAATGTAGGCCGTGCTTCAGTTTGTAGTAGAGGAGGAATATAATGTATAGCAAGTGTTGTAAGAAACTTTGTATGTCTAAAGTTTTTATGTCTTTGAATTTTATTTAAAACTAGCGTGGGACCCGGCGTTGCCCGGGTTGTCAGAATGAAACTCAGTGACATCCATAACCACGGATTTGAAACCAATCTCAGTTTTTTGCGTTATTTTTATCCCTAAAGCTGCTCCCCTCTCATTCCGAAAGTGGTTGAAATTATGCTCTAAATTATTGACAGAAACGCTATTTATCTCATTTACCCCGAAAAGTTTTCTTTCGCCGCAAATATCGGCCATTTTAACACGTTCGAAAATTTTCAACCCCGTCGTCTCTCGCTCCTGCAGGTGGTTGTCGTGTCTTACCCCCACAGTGTTTGTTTCATGTTCTAATGTACATGTAAAAAATTTGGTCTTGTTTTGTTCCACGGGTGTAAATTTGTATATGAAATATACAAAAATATTTTTCGCATTCCACTCCACTTATATAGGTAAAACTACAAGTATCGGAAAATTGAATGTTATAATTAAACTCCGCACCATTCATAACTTCAGACTCGAATACAATATCGGTTGTTTTTGCTTTAGTTTTATGTAACGTCCCTTCACCTCCACCCCTAAAGGCGCACCTCTCCTATGCCGAAAATGGGTTGGAATTATACACAAAAAATTGGGAGAAACACTCTAAATCTCATTGACCCCGAAAAATATTTATAAAACTCAAATATCAGCCGTTTTAATATGTTTTAAAATTCAAACCCACGCCTCTGGAGGTTAACCGGCAAGTTGACTGTCATAATTAAAGTCATGCGTAACCCTGAATTTGAGTCCAATCTCAGTTGTTTTTACGTTATTTTTATGTAACGCTTGCCACCCACCCTTAAGGGTGCTCCTTTCCAATTTTGAAATATGAGGAGAGATTGGAATAATATATTAAGACTTCGAAATAAAAATATTTTGGAAATGTGAAAGCATTTATAAATGTTGCTTTGAAATGCGAGATTTTAAGAAATATTTTAAAAACCTTTTTTTTACTAAATACTGCAGCACCACGAAGGAATCATGAGATCGGTATCAAATTGACTTTACTATTATTTATACTGACGTACATAATTTTATTAGCGTTTCAGACACAATAACATACAGCATCTGCATGTTTTTAAATCTAGAAAACTGCAACATAAAGTGTACTTTTGGTTTAACATCGAAAAGGCTGTGGATCACTTCTTAAGAAATTTCCTCCCAGATCGTTTTTGTATGCGTGTCCACATTATTCGATCTTGCTGATGGGTATTGACGGAAAAATAATCAATTGACCATTTCACATACATATTTAATAACAGGCCTGTCTATTAAACGGCCAGGTCACGAACACAGTATCTGAAGTGGACCGAAGAATGCTTGAATCATCTGGCAACTTTGGTCGGTCAATGACTGGAAGGGTAGGCGTACTCAATACGTAGCAACTGACAACTAAGCCACACCACATCACGCTAGATAGGAGCTATACAGGAGCTGTATACAGTATGTTGATTGATAGCGTTCGCACTATATTCGCCTCAATGCGAGTAGAGTCCTAGTTAAAGCGGGATTCGTTGGGAAAACACGACGTGTTGCCATTCTGAACGTAACCTTGCGCGTTCACTAGTTCATTGAAACAGAGTTTGAAGTGAATTTGCTGATGAGTTCATCGTCGAACAGTCGACAGACACAATGGTCCACAGTTTTCTTAACACTTGTGATGTAGTACACACAAGCGGAATAAATTAATTGCAGTTATTTTATTATTTATGTCTTATACACGTGAAAATATCAGGAGGTATTAATATTCTCGGCTTGAGTATACCGAGGGTCAATGCTCACTTTCCAGGTACTCACAGGAACGAAAACAACCCCGGAGCGTCATCCCTTTGTACAGATTAAAATATTGTGAGTGACCGGCCAAGGCTAAATATTTAGTCACAAGGTTTTAGCACGTTCGGGGAAGACTCGCGACCGTGTCTTCCCACGTCCTTCAATTCGGCTATGTGAACCCCTTGATTGGTGTGTGGCTAATTTATATATTGAGAATTTTGGGGACACAAATATTATTCCTATTGGATAAAACAGCAGAATACAATACTTTGTTGGGGGATATTTCGGAAAACCGAGGTGTGACGGGAGTTTGTAGAACAAGCAAGCTGTTCGTGATGTTATAAGAGCCTGTTTCGTGATGTGATAAGTTTGTTTGGTGATGATATGAGTTAGTTTTGGAGCAGGAGTTAGCGAAATTTGGGAAGGTTATGAAACCCGCAGATAATCCAATCAAAGTCGGTTCATTAAAGCCATATGACCACTGTATTTTATCCCACCAGTCCATATCATAAATTGCCTCTGTTTTTCTTTTATTCTGTTTTGTTTATTTAAGTCCGAACGTGCTAGAATCTTGTGACTAAAGATTTAGCCTGGGCCGGTAACTCACAATATTTTAATCTGTAGAAAGAGATGACGCGCCGGGGTTGTTTTCCATCCTGGGAAGTGAGCATTGAAGCTCGCCATACTCAAGCCAAGAATATTAAAAACTCCTGATATTTTAATGTGTTAAAGACCTAAATAATAAAATAACCAAAGTTAATTGTCAATAAGAGCAGAACGTTACAGTATTTTTGTGTGTTAATAAAATATAAATTATTAATTGTAATTAATATCTCCAGTCAAACGATTGTAATATCAGAGCAAAATAACTATTTAAAAAAATTGAATATTTTAAAAATAACGAATTAAAAACGCCTACCCAAAATTATCTTAACAGCGACGAATCAGATCAGTCAGTGCCATGCGCACAATATATATGTCATCTCATATAGACTTCTGCTTAAAAACTCTGCTGTTTGTTACACGATTGCCGTTTGCATGATGGAGCATAAAGACTTAGAGAAAGGTGTGTACACAACAACAGCCATCTCAATATCGTCTGAAATTCAACTTGCTCGGCATATCCTGATTTATATTTACTGTAAGTTTCGCGTGTCAACGATGTTTTATTCATAGCGTTGTAATTTGTACGAAGAAGAGAATAAATATGAAAAACTTTGTGTGTAAATTTAATAACTCAAACATGAGACTTCCCTTTAAGCCAATCAAGGCTTAGGTGTGAAGTTTCTGGAATAAAGGAAATAATATTGCTTCATACAACGAGCGGAACGGAAAAGGAATCTCGCTCTACAGCTTCCTTCATTGCAACATTTTCCCATAGAGGGCTGTTGAGTCATAAAAGTACGGTTTTAGTCAACAGCCTGTAAACTTAGTGTATTATGACGTTAATTTTCTCTATAACAATAAATTGTTTCAGTAGTATTAAAAAAAGTGCGCAATATTATGTAAAGAACAAAAACTGAGCTTTAAAAGATGATAAATTACTACTCTTTTTATATCCAATTCAAAACAGGTGAAAATTCATATTAACATTATTATTTTCCTAGTATAAAAATTCATATATACAATATATCTATTCGTTATAATTTTTAACAGTAGCTTCCGTGGTTATTTTTCGACATCTTCTGTTTTGCGACTGAAGGGTTGTCGTCTACCGTAAGAAAGTACGCAAAGTTATGTAAAGAACAAAAAAAACGAGCTTTAAAGCTATCATAAAATACTATTCTTAGCACAATTATCTTTTACCAAAACCTAATATTTTATTAATAACTGGGTGCCCGACGTTGCCCGTGTACTTATTTATATAAACCCGAAAAAGTATTTAATTCTATATTAATATTTAGTCTAAAAGTGATTTAACCTAACTCTAACTATTCCTAGTACCGTACATACTTTCGACCGATAGCGCATAATTTCAACAGCTATAAAACACATTGAATTTCATTGATTCAATCACAACAAAGATACTTCCGAATTTCTTTACAAATAGAATACTTAAAATACTCTTAGAGTACTGCAGGATATAACTGTTTCTCAGTATTCAGACATTACGAAAGATTAAATTGATGAAATTGTTAGCTAGATTCATAATGTAAACAAATTATCGGCTTATTGGAGTCACTAATATGGACTGAAAATTAACTTAGGCCTACATTTTTCGCAAGTATCGTAAAGTACTTCGTATTGTTTTTTCTTACCAATCGATGAAGTATTACCTACAAAATTATACTTTTTATTCAAATAAAAATTTTCTGTTATATTTCATTACGAAAAAAGGAACTATTTCCTTTGTTCGTCGCCTAGTAACGTCTCTCTCTAGCGTGACGTCTTGGTATCTTGGCGCGCAGTAATTTAACACCAAATGATCACATTTTTCAATTATAATTACTTCTTCGTTTATGCTAGCTGTTACTAACCCCGACTGTACCGTTTCTCATGTTTTTAAGAGTATGTGTACCATATTTTGTTGCAATCTGTCCACTCGTTTAAATTTGTATAGAAATTAACGTAGCCACATAGATACATATATACAGGCATACAAAGATTCATCTTATTTTATTATAAAGATAATCTAATGATATAAAAAAAGACGTGTTTATAGCACGACCGCAGGGATCATTTCACAGAATTCACACGTAATTTCTCTTTATAAAAATATTAATATCAGTCGAAAAGGCTTAGAAATTTACGTCTTTGAAACTTACATGAAGTAAGCAAAACGCATGCGACTAAAGCCCAGAAAACTTGTATACGTATTGTTGGCAATCAACGGTTTCTTTATTAAATGTGAAAAACACCTCTCCAATAGTCATAAAATATTTTTTATCAAATTTAAAACATTATATTTCAAAAACATTGTTTCCATATGCCGAGGCACCTCGGCCTGTTTTGAGAGGTGTATGTTCCGCGGTCGCAGACCTTGGGCATACGGTAAGAGTTGTCCGCTATTCCTATTGGAATAGTCGGCCAGCTGCCTTCTAAATTGGTCAAGGCACGGCGAGGGGAAAGCTGCGACCCCACAGCTAACCTATCTCCCGGCATCGGAAGGGCGTGGGACAAGTTCCAAATTCCCGACCTACCTGATGCAGGTTTTATAGGGGTTTCCCTGCATCACTTTTAGGTGAATTGCCGGGTAGGATCCTTCAACCATAGCCCGGGTGGCCCTAGTTAACCTTTGGCTACCTTCCATTACCCTTCCGCATCCCCCCTTTCAAATCCCATTCCTATTCTATAAGAGGGGAGTTGCCACTATGTGGATTACCCTATACATAGCCTGTCTACACCTAAAAAAAAAAACACAACTTTTAATTGGTACCTCTTCAGGTCTACAATTTCAATTAAATTCAGTCATCTAAAACTTTTAAGAAAACAAAATCTATATTTATTAACTTAAGAGGGAAAATCAAGGTTATTTAAATAAAACTAAATCTTGTCTTCGTTTATTCCGAGTCTTTTAATCAAAAACTCTTGGTTTTTATTTTTAGAAACTTTCGACCATAAAGTGATCATCAGCTGGAATTGAAAATATTTACAAGAGAAATAACATTCAATATATTCAGGACGAAACCATAAATGTACTTCTTTATAACAAAACACCTATATAATCTTTCACTGTTTATGACTTTGAACTGCAAATAGCACCATATCATTAAATCACTATTTACATTTCTATTCACTTCCTTCATTAGTTTCATGAAGATATTCTTTTGTAGTATTTCCATAACTTAATAAGAAGTAGATTTATAATTTCCTCCTGAATAGAATGAATGTTGTTCGTGTTGTAAATATTTGAAATTCCAATTTCTGATGACATTGTGGTCAATAGCTAATTAAAATAAAAACTAAGTGTTTTTGGATTAAAAGAGACGGAATAACGCAAGACAAGAATTGGTTTTATTTAAATAAAAAAAACTTACACACATGATAATTTTCAACAGTTATTTATAAATATAATTTATAGAGTATTACTTATAATTTATTAAGTGGATAAACTTGCTGTTGGAACACACGTTTCGGCCGAAATGACTTATTGACACAGATGTTATTAAAAAAGAAGTCAGATTATTATAATTTATTTCTTTGTTATTTCAGTAATTGGAAAGAAGCTGGCGCTCTGAATCAGTAGCAGAATATAATGAATAAATCGTGAGAGGACGTCAGGAAAATGTTCTAGCCATATTTGGTCAGACGAGAAAGAGACCTTTCGGTATTCTTAGTCATAGAACTTACACAACTGCAGTCTGCCACTAAAGGAGGAAGTCTCAGTATTAAAATTATTTGTTTCGTCAATTATTTTCAATTGAGTAATGCTTTAACGATGCATTTACAAGGTAGGTCAACGAAAAACTCTAGAAAATACGTATCGAATGCTGCTATTGATTACTTCCACTCTCCACGTGTGTCCAGAATAATTTCTCAATTTGTTCAGGGGCAAATAATTTTTATAAAAAAGGGTGAATTGAAAAGCAGATTTTATCGTCCTGTCATACTACAAAAGCAAAATGTGAAAATGTATTCATTCCACGCTAAACCATAAAGAAAAACGCCATCTAGGAAAAGATTCCAAACCGAATACTTTTAATGAATATAATTCTAAAGGAAGAGCTTTCTTGATGGGATTCGCTCTACTTATGGAAATTTTACGAACTTTATGGTCAAAGAAAGAAAACTACAGCGCAGCATTGGAAGAAAGGAAACCTGAAAGTTAATGCGAATTTATGCTCAAGGGAAGAAAATACCTAACTGTATACTGTTCACAGACAATTTATCTAATCTAATTTTTTATCTTCTTCTAATAAATAAAGCAGTTTTCGTATTTTTTTTGTTTGCATTTCCCACAAATCTACATCCGTAGAGCAAATTTCATCAAATTTCGTACTGAGTTCTTTGCGACAGGTGATATACGGCTACCATCCCCCACTAGCGGGGTTGGACGGAGGTGTAAATATTCAAACTTGCTAAAACGGCCGATATTTCAGTCCGATAAATGTTTTTAGAGGTCAAAGAGATTGATAGTGTTTCTACCGATATTAACTGTGTATAATTACAAACACCTTAAAGCATGGACACTTAGGGGTGGGGCTGGATGGTCGTTACACGAAAATAACGCGAATAAAACTGAGATTGGAATCAAAGCCAGGGTTATGGATGTCGCTGAGTTTAATTATGACATTCAACTTTCCATTTAACCCCCAGAGGCGGTGGTGGAAATTTTTAAACAAGCAATCACCGCCGATATTTGCGTTGAATAAATATTTTTCATGGTTAATTTGATTCATAGTATTTCTACTGATGTTGTTTTTTTACAGCCCCTTTTGGCATTGGAGGAGAGCACACTTAGGGGTGGGGTGGATGGGTGTTACATAAAAATAACGCAAAAGCAACCAAGGGTGGAGTCAAATCGGGGATTTTGGATGTATGACAACCCTGGCAACGCCGGTTACCCAGCTAGTATTAAATAAAGCGATGATTTTCCCTTCACACCCAACTCGGTACTTCGCCAGAAGATAGCGACGTGGCCAGTAGTTGAAACTTTACGTGCTATCGACGAGTTTACCCCGCTGGAATCCTGAGAAGCCTTTATCCAATATTAAATAAATATTGTTCCCATAAAACTGGAAATTTTCAAAAATCGGGAATGGATCGGGAATTGTTTAATAGCAGGATAAAGCGAAACTTTTGTTTAAAGGAACGTTTCTAAATATATATTCAATCATTTCAATTTTTCATTGATATCCGCCCATTTTATGGGTTATAAAACTTGTACATCAATATATTCATTTTTGGAGAGAAATAAATATTATGTAGATTTCGCAAGGTGCAATAATATTTATGGCTGCAAGTAAGATGGAAGTCAGCCCGACGTTTCGTTTACATTTTATATTACCTCACCCAAGTGTGATTTGTGATTGCGGATAAGGAAAGGACGCGACCTTGTTACAACCATATACTACTCGGGTGTTTCCTCACATATAATGGCTGTAAAAAAGGAGTATTCATGAGGAGAATAGATTTGAATCCAATGTATAAACATCGCTTCTGCGAGTGGGAAGGAGGCTCAAACTTCATTCATTGTCTACTGATGAAGGATATTCTCGATTGCCTTGTTATAAATCGCATTGATCTGACAAGGTCTGAAAGAATTTTCGATTTCCTTTTAATATTATTAAAGTCCGGAAAAAAGTATTTTATTAAATTTATCATATAGCACTAATATATACGGCTATTTTTAGCTACTTCCGAATTTAGGGGTTGTTTTAAAATTTATTGAAATTTGGTTGAAAAGGATCTTTTAGGGCTCACTTTGGAGTGACGTGAAAACTTAGATGCAAAGGCGTATGTAAATAGTCATAAATAACAGCTCATTCATAAGGAACATGAAAATATATTATATGTATTCTAAGTAAATACTGACGTACATGTCCTTATCGACTCTCACTCCAATACTTAGAATAATGGGCGTTATTTACTATTAAAGACGTTGTTTTCTCTGTGTTTCTATTAAACGCACTCCTAAAATGAGGACAGCCGATATTACTGATATTAATTTCGTCAAATACTAATTGTTATTGTGAAGTAATAATTTTATCTCTAATAATCATAACAACATTGACAATGTTAGATTACTTCCACCTCATTTCTATTAAGTATATCACGTGCATAGGCTTAAATTTAATGTTTGCTCACACATGACGTTAATGATCATATAAAGCTGCTATGGTGGCATTCTATTTTTATTAGTTTTTCACCCTAAACAATAATCGTTCCACATCATCAGATATTTCATACAACATAGGTTTTTTCCTCTGGTAATCATAACTAGTTTTTTTTTTTTTAAAAAAAAGGCATATGCGGGAAGCTCTGTTTTCAATTTGAAGAAATCGGCTGCCGAATCGCATCAAATGATTTTGTAGGCCTATGGCTACAATTCTTTATCGGAAACAAGGTGCAGAGATTGGTTTCCTCGGACAAAGACGGCAATTTTGACCTGAGCGACAAGAAGTGTGAGAATCAGCCCAGGAAGGTTGAGGACCATCAATTGCAGGCTCTTTTGGATGAGAACGTTATCCAATCACCAGAAATTCTTGCCGAGAAATTAATTGTTACTCAAACCAACCATTTCCATGCGCCTACGTGCCATGGGAAAGGTTCATAGGATCGAAAAATGGGTGCCGCATGAATTGAACAACGTTCAGATGGAGCGACGTCGAAACACATGCGGAAACAAAAAAGTCGTTCCTGCATCGGATTACGACTAGCGATAAAAAGTGGGTACATTCTAGAATCCTCAACGCAAAAAATCGTGGGTAGATCCTCACAATCAACATCGTCCGCACGACCAAATCGCTTCGGACGGAAGACGAAGCTGTGCGTTTGATGGGATCAGCAGGTTAATAATGTCTACTATGAACTCGTTGCTCGTTGATTCGCCTTTTCGCGCACATAGGTCGTTTGACCGACATAACACATCCCCGTGTATACCGTTAGGCTTTACAGGGAGGATGTCCTTACGGCGTTTAAACTGCTGCTACTTTAAAATTATGATGCTACTTACATAGAGACGTAATGATGGCGCCCGTCACCTGGTTTTTTTTTCTTTCCGTTTCCGAGAGAGATGCGGTCTGCTACCCCACTTGGGTTGTCTACTATGAACTGTCAATACCCACCGCTACCACCAACAACTGATCAAATTGCACCGTGCTCGGCGCTGCGCGAAAAAAGCCGGATTATCAGCAAAGACATGGCAAGCTGATTAACCATCGCACACGTCAACTGGGTGGTGCTACCCCATTCCGTTTATTCATCATATCTGGCCCCTTCCGACTACCACCTGTTTCCGTCGATGGACTACGTGCACTCTGACCTGCCCTTAGATTCTTATGAAGACGTCCGATAATGGCTTTATAAGTGGTTTGCCTCGAAAGAGAAGGTGTGGTACCCACAAATTGCCCGAGAGATGGAAAAAACGTGGAGCTATAGAGAGGTGCTTTCAATATATTTTATTTATTTATTTTTATATAAAAAACATGTATTATTCTGACTAGAAAAACAGTGGATTTAAGCTGATACTCCTGGTATGTAGAAATGTATCTTCAATGTTAGACAAATGATGACGCAGATAATATATAGCATATGCTATAATTTAATAACGGCACATTAATCCTTTTGTTTGTAATATTAACGAATGTGATGGTGATGTGTTTGTTTATGAGGAATTTACGAATTCTGCGTTAATATTTTTATCCCAGCACAACTATTGCAACCAATATCCACCATTTCCTATTCTAATCGTGGCCTTCGTCTCTAATTCTTACCCCCACACACTTGGCTTAATCATTAATTTAATGAGTCCTTCACGCCTCATCATGTGGTACGTCAGCCCATCCATTGTTTTACCTAATGTCCTCCATGATGCTGTCTCTTCACGCATTCTATTACAGAATTTGTGATGCTTTACGACGCTCCACACTTTCAGCATACTTCAGTAACACAAAACTTGAAAGGCTTCTAATCTTTATTGTTCAGCTGCTGCGATTGTCTTAGGTTCGATACCATACAACGGCACACTCCAACTAGACACAATGACCAAAGATTTTCACGTATCGTCAGCTATATTCATGTTTCTTTGCCAAAGCTTCAGTTGATCGTTCTTTATCACGCTATGTATCAGATTTTCTTGTACTATCAATATTCATGAGCCGAAATATTAAAATTCATCTTGGATTAGAAGTTGAACATTGTTAGGTAGTATCATTATACAGACTTTTGGGGTATTCCATTGCTTGTTTAAGAATGTGGTAATACAACACACTTGAAACCAAAGTAAGAACTCAATTAAAGGAAGGAGGAAGAGAAGACATTTAGCATCATAATGAAGAAGCTTTGCTGGAAATCGACTTCTTTGATTTTGTAATAAATCTTATGCGGTTCTTTTCCCAGTAATATACTGCTACTTTCATTTCTTTTTCACCACTCTTCTTACTTCGGTTTTGTATCTGTTGCCTGTGCACTTTCTTACTCATACGTAGGAATACCCAAAAAATCTCTTCTCTTTGACGTCATTTCATCATCTTCTTTCAGCTATACTCCATTATGTGATTATGTAGGTTTTTTTAGGTAACAGGCTACATGAGGGTAATCCACATAAGGGCAACTCCCCTTTAATAGCAAAGGAAGGCATTTGAAAGGGGGGATGCGGAAGGGTAGAGGAAGGTAGCCAAGGGGTTACTAAGGTCCCCGGGCTATGGATTAAGGATCCTACCCGGCATTTGCCTAAAGAAATGCAGGGAAAACCCTAGGAAAACCTGCATCGGGTAGGTCGGGCATTGGGTACTTGTCCCACGCCATTCCGATAGCGGGAGAGGAGTTTGCTGTGGGGACTCAGCATTCCCTTCTCCGTGCCTCGACCAGTTTAGGAAGCAGCTGGCCGACTAGTAAAACCTGCATCAGGTAAATCGGGCATTTGGTACTAGTCCCACGCCCTTGCGATGGCGGTAGAGGGGTTAGCTGTGGGGTCGAGTTTTCTAATAATTCTATTAATGCTCGTCGGTGTCACTCGTGAGAACGAGAAAAATTTTAAATCATACTTAAATTGATTATATGAGGTATTTATGGCGAAGGTACGTGGGTTACTAATTAGACGATCAAACAGCCAAATAACAGGAAAAAATAAGTTATATTCAAAGATGAATATCGTTTATGCAATACTTCTTGCTTTTTCCGGGTGATTAACAGAACCACAAGAGCCGTAAGAACGTCACACCGCACATTCCAGGCGACGAACTCTAAAGCCTAAAAACTCCTAAATTGTATACAAATATAACCCCAACTCCTGGCCCTTTTTATTGATTCCTCGGCAACAGTTAACCATTGGGTATTTCAGAAGTTATTTACAATTACATAAATCTCAGATGTATTCCATTCAAGGCACTTCGTTCTCATGTATTTTCTCCAAAAATGCAATGAACTAAACAAAAACAAATTGCGTTGGACACTCAAAAGCAGTTGTGTACAAATGAGAACAAATATACAAGACGGGACTTATAAATAGATCTTCGAAATATGTTCACCTCAAACGGTTATCGACTTTATTTACAAAGAATGGACGATAAAGATAGTTTATCAGAATTATCTTTTATAGCCGCATTGTAACTGAAATGGACTGATAACGTAAGGAACGAGAAAGTTTTACAAATTATCTGCGAGGACAGAAGTTCCCCGATAACACTAATAAGGAGACGAGCCAATTAGATGCGTTACATACGAGTTTAGTACTCATATGGAGGCTCAGTGTAAAGCAAAAATCGGCAGCGATAATAGTATATAACTGCATCCTGTTAGAACAAGATTGAGACTACCATAAAACTAGTTGATAAATTGAATAAAGTATTTTGAGGCTCGAGTAAACTCGGTTAGAAGTTCGAGAAGACTTTATTCATTCTCTACACCGAGAAAGACTAGATTCTACAGTTAATAAATTCATGACCAAATCATAAAAGTTCGTCTTCGCGCTCCATCAATGAACAATTTTAAGCCTGAATTTCAACCGCTTCAATTACGCGTAGTTCGATATTTCCTACAGTAATTTATATAAAAGTATAGAGCTTAATTCTGCTACTTTGGAAGTATTATAAATTTCTACATATAATTATAGGTGTTATAAATTATAGTGTTATAAATGTAATAATTCAACTCAGCGACATCGATAACCCTGGATTTGTTCCAATCACGGTTGTATTAGTTTTACTTTCTTGTAACGCCCCTCCGCCGCCACCACTAATGATGCTCCTTTCCCATGCTGTAGGGGTTGAAATTATACACAGAAAACATCGGTAGAATAACTATCAATCTCTTTGGCCCTAAAAAATATTTAACCGACTCAAATATCAGCCGTTTTAGCAAGTTTGATTATTTCCACTCCCGTCCACCCCCGCTGCTCGGGGTGGTAGACGTGCCCCACTCCCACAGTGTTTGTTTCCTGGTCGCAAAGAACACTTGTACGAAATTTGGTGAAATTTTATCCACGGGGTGTAGATTTGTATGCGGAACATACATACAAACAAACAATCTGCTTTATTTATTTTAAAATGAACATGGTTAATCACTTAATACTTAAATACGGCATATCTTGATCACATCAGAGAATTTTTTACAAAGAAACTAAAAATTTAACCTAAATCCCTACGTTTTAATTTGAAGAGAATTTTAGCCATGAGTAAAGCTCAAGTTCATCATTGATAGTATTGTTAGTAACTGATAATTATCTGACAATTCAGTAGGCCTATAACAAAATATTAGACAATGTCAGAAAATGAATATTTAATGTAATGTTAAGTTAAATAATTACATTTATAGCGAAGATAGGTATACAAAATGGACACACAACGTTTCGTCCCGACATTCAGATTTCGATATGTGATGCATATGCATTCATGAGGAAATGAAGCGTAATTTAATAAATCTGCAGAATATATATTTTTTATTCAAGTCATTAAAGTTAAAGTAAGATTATATGGATTCTAATAAGTGTAAAAAATTCAACTAAAAAGTTTCAAATCAAACATATTTCATATAATAAAGAAAGTTTAAAATATTTAGTAAACATTGCAATTTAAAATCGAAAGTCTTACAGTTATCAGACTTCAAATACTCCTACTTTAATGTGAATGACAAGATGAAATTATTTTTATATTCTACAGATTTATCAAATTACACGACCATTATCGATTAATATTTAGTAATTAATAGTATAATTTTAAAATTTTATTTTATAAAGGACACGCCCATATATATATATTATTTCTTATTATCGGTATCGATAAAATCCTCGCCCTAAAAATAAGAAAGTAATATCATTCTCGTAATATTATTTTACCTCTTTGAAGGTATGAGAACCACAGTCGATTTAAATTTACTCGAACGATTGAGATTCTCCTTTACAATTTCTCCGAAAAAAAGTACAAACTAGATTTAAAAGCAGATGCAAAGTGCCCACCTTCGTAAGACATTTTTTCGGCGGGGACCCAGAAAACAACTTAAACGTTGGTAATGGGGATGACATTTTCACAGGTGGGGAACGTTGAATAACAGGTTCATGAGGCTTCTTCTTGTTGACATGTTAGCATCGTTTTGCTTACACGTAGAGTAGCACATCGTAGAGAAGCAGGAACATGCCCCATGGTTCTTTCGGACAAAGAACTACAGCAACAAGGAAAACAGACTACGAGACTGGACGTACCTTACAATTTTACTGAAAACGCCAATCACCAAAAATTCTCCACAGAAATGTCTAGTTTATGTAAGAAAATCGCGCAATTTATTCCGTAATTACATTTATTATAAAAATAATTCAAATGACGTTTTCTTAGCTGTTCTGGTGCCGCGGTTTTTTAAGCTCTGAGATAGAGTTAATTCTTTGCATTACAAAACTGTGGGTCGCCCGTATATTTTAATTGTAATTTAAATCATTTGTAAATACATACATTTATTTTTTAACATAATTTAAAACCCATTTATATCACTACCACAACAGTATTTAATTGCTAAAAGTATGTTTAATTTATTTTCCTCTGTTTTAAAATTTTTCAGAATTGTGTACTTGACGTAAAAATAATTTCACGCATAAAGTAAGATTAAACAAGAATTATTGTTGTCATAATTTAAGTTATATTTTGAAAGTTGCGCCTTAATTAATGGTAATAAGTGAAGTTTTATTTATGCTTTCGGGTTGATTATATCATTACTGAGTCGTCGTTTGAATATAGATTTAAAACTTTATTAATTTTTTTTGACAAAAACGATGAAGGACTGTATGTATAATTATTAATATTATAATTGATGAAACCATTATTTTTTACGGACGCATATAAATATTGTTACATGTAAATTGCATTACAATTTCATGATAATAAACAGATAGACAGGACCTTTCGGTTTTTATTAACCATATTCATCTGATAATTTAATTAATTTTTGTTTGGTGTTTAAGCTCCTACTTGGCCATTAAGCACCATGTTACCCTATTGCAAATAATAGGATGTGATATAACCATGTCAAAATGTTTACCTAAAGAAATATTTAATTAAATTATCAGATAAATGGTTACTAAAAACCGAAAGCTCCTGACGTTCTATTTAATATCATGACACTTTTTAATTTACATTAAAAAATTATATGTGACTGTATTAAAATAAGGGTTTAATAAATAATAATATTAATACTTTATTTATTTTAAAACGAGGCCTGAATAACTATAATTAATATAGAGAACAAAATATGTTTCCTGTTTTCATTTATCATCGCATCTCACGCATCGCAAGTGAGTTGTGTTTATTTCTGTATCTGCAGCGAGGCGAAGATTTCAATACGGAAATGTCATCGCCATCTACAAAGGGCAGGAACACAATCGACACGGCTGCAGTGACGCACGCTACCCTGCCGCAGGAACAGGGCCTGTTCTATGGAAAAAGCGTGTTCGAGCTCGTTCAAGGCGAGTTCCTCCAATGCGAAGGCGAGGACGATATCATTATCCTCGTGAAATATGGTGCAGCGTTAAGTCGTTAGTAACAATACTGCCAGAGCATTACACACCGTTTAAACTTGTCTGCCTGCCATTTAGGTCCACTAATTCTAAGACAATACCCTGGGATGTGACTTGAATGAAACAATGTCTGTAATGGATTGTTTGTGTTGACAAATTGGCTAAGATTCAGGCAAACATGAGACAGAACAAGCACAACGTGTCCCCTTCATAATTTACAATTGAAATTTAGCCAATTGTTTAAACGTTATACGTATGTTCATACGTAAATCTTATAACGAATAAAACCTGTCGGGCTTCTAACAGAGTGAAAAATTGTATGTGTGACGTTTAGATGAAAGTGAATGTCAATAAATCTTGTAATGCTTTATTACAGAAAATTTTAAAGAATCGATCCTGGCGATGTCCATTTTGTAGTTTATATGGAATCCTATTGTAAATGTAATGCCGTTTATATTTAACAAATAAAATGGGCTCTAAAAACCAGAATTAAAAAGCACCGTTCTAATTTCAAACGTTGGAAACTTCTGTATTAAACAAAGTTTGTCTCACGGCCCAAATTTTAGTGCATTAATACGGAACTTTTTAATGCAGAAGAAATTCTTTCAACACAAGCTCAGCTCTAAAGGTCATGAAACAGAATTAACGGGCTAGTATAAAACAATTGATCAGGAATCGTACTCAGCTAAGTATGTAGTCGCTCTAACCACTGATCTATTCTTGTTTACTCCCAGTTACATGCGAGATTTCTCTATCTGAAACCCAGGCTTACCTACAGCCTCTAAGAGCTGTTCTCTCGCAGGAAGAAGCCTTCTGGAGAGGCGGAGAAGGCTACCTTTCGGGATGCCTTTTCCTCTCTCCGTTTGTGAACTAAGGTTCCCACAAGCCGAGGCACCTCAATCTGATTTGAGAAGTGTATTTTCCAAGGTCGCAGACCTTTGTCATACGATAAGAGTTGTTTCCTGTTTCCATTGGAACAGTCGGCCAGCTGCCTCTTAAACTCGGTCGAGGCACAGCACAACAAACCCCTCTCTCGCCACAGAAGGGCGTAGAACACGTACCAAGCTACATAGTCCTAGTTAACCCTTGGCTACCTTCCTCTAACCTTCCGCATACTCCCTTTCATATCCATTCCTATATATATATTGTAATAACCAGTAAAGAAGGACATGTTTTCTGTTCATAAGTGGACTTTTAGAGACGGGAAGAACAGATAATTAGAGCAATTTTGCGGCTCTTAGGGCTAAATTGTGTGACCGACGGGACCCTGAAAGGCATAATAACAGATGGACGAGGCAATTATACTAAAAGGTGATGCTTATTGTAATTGTTTAAGTTGCTCTCGGAGCGGGAGAAAGCTAACAGATGGTGTTTGTTTTGGCGAACATGTAATTTCAAAACAACTGTGAAAACAAGGGAATATCCGGGAGCCGCGGTATAAATAAGAGGGCAGTTGGACAGTGAGGGGACCCATTATCATTTCGTGTTGGAGAGGAGACGGACGTGTCAGCGGGGAGAGAGCAGTGGTCCGCAGGGACGGACGCGGGGCCAAGTTGAAGTGGCCGAAAACAATTGCTATGAACAGTTGGGAGTTCGCAAAAAGGAGAGGCCAAGCTAGGTGGCCGAGAGGAATCATCAGTCAGCAGTCGTCAACAGTCGGGGGCAGGTACATCGTGGAGGTCTGTCTGCCAGCAGAGGTGTTTGAATTCGTCGAGAGGATGACGACGTCAAGAGGAGGTGACTGTGAAAGCAGAGTGTGAGTGCAGCCTGGGGACTGTTAAGCCGGTATAAAGTGAGTGTGTGGACCCGAGAGCGTGTAAGTATATTTTTTCTGAATTTATAATTGTAAATTGCTAATAAAGGGTAAAAAGTGTCAGGTTTCGTTAATTTCGTTATTTTCGTTACTTTCGTTCATTTCGTTACTTTCGTTTCAATTATGTCAATCGTTTCAAAGATTGCGTTTCAATCATTTCAATCGTTTCAATCAATCATTTCGGTTTTCATTTATTGTAACTGTATTTGTTTAGTTGTAACATTTTGTACCGTTTCCTTATCAACCCAGTAAAGACCTTGAGGGTACCGAGTCAAATCATTTAAAATGCATTCAAGATAAATAAAATTGTTTTGATTTGATAAAATTTCATTATTTGTGTAATAAAAAATTGTGTAATAAATGATAATTGTTTGTTTAAATTAGTATCTTTATTTTATTTACGTGGTACCGCTATTTTATTATTACATAATTGGCGCCCAACGTGAGGCAAATTTCATTATTCTAAAATTTATTAATAGTGTTTATTACTATATATATATATATATTAAAGGTGAATTTCCACCACGTGCATTATCCTCATGTAGCCTGATACTGTAAAATAATTAGGTCGAAATTTTTGTACTCTAATCCGTTAATTCAATTTCATAGCCTTTAGTGCTTTGATTGAAAACATTTATTCTGTTCTTGAACTAATTCATTGTACCTATGATTCATTGTAGTCCTAAAATTCGAACTGAATGAAAAAGTCAACAACTTACACCGTTTTTTACAATAGCAATAGCAAATAATGTTTAAAAATCCCTTTGCTACTTTGATATAAATTTGTAAATGTGACGTTACTAATACTTCTTCTCGTAGCATTTTTAGAGCCCCGTTTATCTGCAGTGCACCAGAACGCTCCTACTGCATTCGCTGCGTTGTCCCTCGCTGTCCTTCAATATTTTTCTTTTATTCAAATTTGTTCAAATGGTGGTTTTTGTTACATAGGCCAAACAAAAAGCATTTTAAATACTAGAATTAAAGAAAATAAATCTAATTTCAAAATTTCATCTTGTAAACATTTTTTTTGATTTTGACGACTCCTCTATTTTAGACAGAGGGCCACATTATTGGAAGAAGTTAATTTCTGAACTGCTGTATATTAAAAATCATTCAAATACTGTGGATATTAAATATGACACAGGAAGTCTCAACAAGTTAAATGAAAAAGTTCTTAGGCCCTTAGTTTTTATCTTTGATTTTAGTATATTGCTCAATTTACAGTATTTTTATTTTAGAAAAGACTCTAAGCCGCGTCGAAATTCTCAGAAGATTTAAATTTTATTGACTTAGTTTGAGTTCCGTTCTTTTGTTCATTTGTCTCTATATAGGACATTTGAACATTATTATTTTCAACAGACGTTAATTTTTGTTTATTTTCCTCTAATGTTATTTGTTTATCTATTCACTATAGCTCCTGTAATTTTTGTTGTTGTTGCACTCTCAATTTGCGTGTTCTTCAAATATTTCATTCGTTGGCCTCTGAATTATAAAAATCTTCCTCGGCTTCCTTTAGTTCTTGGCGTGTGTATTCAATGACATACATACATAGATACTTAAGAATCGAATAGCCGTTCACTAGATCTGTAGCCCAGGACTGAATACGAAACTCAGTTCAATTCGACCCAAGATTTTGTACATACCTGAGAGTAATCAAGTACCTGAGTATTCGAACTGCCTATTGAATAGTTCATATTTCAAAACAGTAAGACTACATATAATAGTATCTGAGTGCCCAGCGTACTCGAGTTGTCATAATTAAACTCAGCGACATAGATAACCCCGGATTTGGCTCCAATCTCGGTTGTTTTTGCGTTATTTTTATGAAACACCCCTCCACCCCCATCCCTAAAGGTTCCATTCCGAAAGGGTTTGAAATTATACACAAAAATATTTAAAGAAACGCTATCTATTTCCCAGAAAAATTCAATTTTACATGTTTTAACAAGTTTGAAAATTCCACCCCCGCACCTAATGATAGTAGTTGTGTCTGATCCCTACGGAATTTGTTTTTGGTTCGAAAGGAACACATGCACAAAATTTGGTCAATTTTGCTCCACATTTCGAAACATACACACATTGTTTTCCGTTCCACTGTAGCATTCAACCCCCCCCCCCCCAATTCTAATGGTGCTCCACTCATATGCCGAAATAGGTTGAAATATACACAAACAACATCGGGAGAAATTCTATTAATATTATTTACGCCAAACAATATTTATTTGTTGCAAATATCGGACGTTTTAGCATATTTGTTAATTTCAAATCCCGTTCCTTGGGGTGGCAGACATGTCTTACCCCCGCCGTGTTTGTTTCCGGTTCCAAAGAAAAACATGTACAAAATTTGGTCGAATTTGCTCCACGGTGTAGTTCTGTGTGCGGGAAATATACATAAAAACACACACACACAAACGAACAAACCGTCTATTTTATGTTATTTAAAGATTTTATCAGTTCTGCGAAGTTGTTATTTTAAGGTGTGCCTCATTGTAACTGAAGACGGGGCTCCATTTTTACTATATTATCTTATTTAAAAACAATAGTATGATTCATGTGCATGCATCTCTGACTGAATTCGTAATTTGTTAGTTTTATAATAAAATTTTTGCATTCCAATTCCTCCTACTTGAAAACTGATAGGCACCTTCCTGACTGGAAACCCGATAATTCTGTACTTTGAATAGGACGTTCGTTAATACGTTAATTCTTCGTACGTTTGCAACGTCATTTCACATAAATACGAATTCACAGTGCAAGTCCAAATTACAAGTGATCTGAGCCCTTTTCACGAACTTGGTATTTGCTTAAAAGGTCAGCGTTAAAATACAGCATCGTAAATGCCAAACTTCAATCATAAATTGCAGGACATGTTGCCCTGTTGTGGTAAAATAAGTTGTCCATAATTTCTCCTATAATGAATCAATTACGGTAATCAAAAGTTTTTTTTGTAGAAAACAAATTTAAATCAGAAAAACATGAAAAATATTTTGTTTCTGCTTCTAGTAATCATAAATTGTTTAAATAATTCCTGATATAATACCTACTATTAGTGAAATATATTCAACGAATTATTCGCTTTATAAGAATTACTTAGTCACAGTGAGTGAATATGAAAAACACAGTGAAAGGATCAGAAATATTATAATAATTATATATATAATTATATATATATATCTAATTATATAATATAATGTAGTAATTGGTAATTAAGACATTGTTCTAATTGGAAAGTTGGATTGTAGAGGACTCATTATTAGTGGATATAGAGCGGACTCCGCAACAATCCGGCGAGGCAAAGAAAACATTGTTGATCAGTTGAGAGAGTTTACGCGCTCAAAATCTACGAGACGAAGAGTACAGTCGGGCCGTAGGCAGCGAGGAGAAAAGACTAAAATTCCAAGTAATGAAAATTTGAACAGTACAGTTGGGCAGCAGACAGCGAATAGACCAGACGAAAAGTTTTACAGTCGGCAGTCAGAACGAAAGAATGTGGTCCAGTCACAAACATGCTTTCAAATATTAAAAAGTAAAGCAATATTCAGTCGGGAAGGAGACAGAGCAACTAGTTGCAGTAAAGCATCGAGAACCAACCAATTTGTGTTAAACCAACTAACAAACTACACCAATTAGAGCCTGTGAACATTTAGAGTCTGTGAGAATTTAGAATCAGTGATGTCCCCAAAATTGTGCACGTAAAACTAAAAATGAGACCTGGGCGGCCGTAAGTAGAGAAAACTTTAAAATTATTTGTAAACCGTGTTTAAAAGATAAAAATCACATCGTTCTTTAATTATTTAATTATCGGTAGAATGAGATCGTTAATTCTTGATAAAATTGAAATTGTTAAATTCAATCTTTAGTATTATTTCTGCCGCAACAAATTTCGTCTATGTTCAGACGCTTTGATTTCCATAAAAAGTAAATGTAATTTTGATTATTTAAATTCTGCCATTTATCAAACCCAGATCAAGACCCTGAGATCCCAAATATTTTGTGTATTTTATACATGTTTTAAAATTGATAATAAATCTTGTTTAATAACTTTCACTTAAGTTCTTTCATTTAGAAACGACACAATCACATATTGTATTTAATTATTACAATAAATATAATAATTAATTATAATATTATAATAATTTTCGAATATATTCACATGGGACATTTTAATATTGGCATGTTTATTTCCATATTTTATTTTGTTTCGTGTACGTGTGTATAGTGTCTAGTTGGCTCCAACATTGTAACGTTTCAATTTCACCCCAATACTATAAAGACTGAGATAACAATCCATACAAACATGAACCGGAAACAGAATTTATTCTTAATATATTCTTGAGATTTCGGTTCATTGCGCCATTATCAGCTGATAAGACGTTCTTGTACCTGTCATAGCAGTAACAAGATTGATACCAACCTCCATAACCTAAAGTTTATTTGTTTTTGGATTCCAATCTGAATAACTGGTGGCTCTTGTTACAATTGTAAATTTGCAAATGCAGAATTTTAATAAGTTGTTTTAATTTTTATCGAGGTTTTTGAGTATTGGTAACAATATTGTAACTGATCTGACCGATGCAAAGGATGAGTGAATGCATTAAATTATATAAATAACATCTTTATAGACTATCATGGCATAAAATGCAACAAGTTCAAGAATATATTACAAGAAAGGAAGTAAGTATGTACGATAATCCCTATACAGATTTAAACGCGATTGCAACAAAACTTGGTACACATATTCTTAAAAATACGGAAAAATGTACTGCAGGGGTGAGAAATCACTAGCATAAATATGGAAACAATTATAAATAAAATTGTAATAATTTTGTGTTGAATTACAGCACAAAACCTGACGTCACAGCACACATTCACGCGAGAGGGAGAGAGACGTTACTGCAAAATAAACATACCAATTTTTTTATAAATTATAATTTAATAGATTTGTTTTTAAATGGACAAAAACTGCCGAATTGTTTCGATTGAGAATCTTCAAAAATTTTGGTTATGTGTGTGTATCATTAGAATTCCATGTAATTGATTGTAAATAGGCAAAGCCTAAAGGAATAATTTCTAATAAGAACTGTTGAGAATTAATGGCATTACACAAAATTGACATTTTTTACGCGAAATAACGAGTTTGGCATCGAATCCGGGATTATGCAAGTCGCTGAGTTTAATTATGACTTTTATGACGACTAAGTTTTAGTGACCCTCTGGTTTTAAATAGAATTACATCAATTTACCAAATAAGTACGAAAATCGAATTGAAATGATTTATCAGTAACAATACTTGAGTAATAAAACTGATATCTGAGATATACGGAGTAAAGTTAATCATTCTGTATTAATATATCACAAAGCAACCATCATTTGATAACGTAGCGTACAGGAGTGGTAAAATGGAGAATAGTCTGAAGGCTGTGGAAACCTTTTAACATGATTATGTTTTATTGAAGGGTAAAGTCATATAAATCGTGACTGAGCCACGACAGCACGCTGTATTTACCATTCTGCTCGCCATTCTTCCGTGTTCGATCCTCGTCTGTAAACGAAACAATAGAAATCGAAGGCTGAGGTTGCATATTTTGCTCCGAAGTTTTAATCTTCGCTTAAAACTACTTAGATGTGGAATGGCGGACTGCAGTATATTTTTGTTTCATAAAATGGTTAATAATAATGTTTATTGTTGTAACAGAGAAAAACGACATATCTTAAATGTTGGAGGATGTGTGTAGTTTATATTTGTATGAAATTTGAGTTTTACAGTGAAATTTTAAGCCAAGATTTGAATTCATTCGGGAAATGAAAATATATTGAAAATAAATTTAATTATACGGGTTCATAATAAGTCATGTGACGAATATCATTTAGACTAACAGATGTAAATCCCATTCTTTCTCAGAAGTAGTGACCATGTAGTCTCGGACCCTGTGACCTTTCAGAACAGAAAAACGGTTCTTATACTACGTGTATAAGCCTAAATCCGCTGTTTGCTCACATTTGGCGTTAGTGATATATTAAGCTACTTCGAATGCGGCATTCTTTTCATGAATTTGTCATTTGTCAACAATAGTCAGTGCACATCATCAAGAAATTCATACAAAAACATTCATTTTTCATTGCATAATCATGCATATCGTGCCAAGAAAAGAGCATATGCGGGAAGCTCTCCCTTTATGCTTCAATTTAAATAAATCGGCTTCCGAATCGCATTAAATGCTTGTGGAGGCCTATGGTAACGCTGCTTTATCGGAAAAAACGTGCAGAGATTGCTTTCCTTGGTTCAAAGAAGGCAATTTTAACCTGATCGGTAAGAAACGTGAAAATCAGCCATGGAGTGTTGACCATCAATTTCAGGCTCACTTTGGAAATGGACGATACTCAATTGCAAAAATTGTCAAGCAATTCGGTGTTACTCAACTAGCTATTTCCATTCCTACTGGCCATGGGCAAGTTTCAAAGGATCGGAAAATGGTATCCGCATTTATTAAACGATAGGCAGATGGAGCGCCGCCGAAAACACATCTAAAATCTATCTCGACTGACAAAACTGAATGTAGTTCCTGCGACTGGCGATGAAAAGTGGATATATTTCGAGAATCCTAAACACAAGAAATCGTGGGTTAATCCCTGACAATCATCAACATCGTGAGTAAGATCAAATCGCTTCGGACAGAAGACGATTCTGTGCGTTTGGTGGGATCAGCAGGGAATCGTCTACTATGAACTGTTGAAACCTGGTGAAACTGTCAGTGTCGCTACCACCAACAAATGATCAGATTGCACCGTGCTGTGCGTGAATAAAAGGATTATCAGCAAAGACATGACAAGATGATTTTGCTCCACAACAACGTACAATCGCACACGTCAACAATGGTCCGAAACTACTTGGAGACACTCAACTGGGAGGTGCCACACCATGCCACTTATTCACCAGACCTGGTCCCTTCCGACTACCACCTGTTTTCGTCGACGGGCCACGCGATCGGTGAGCAGCACTTCGATTCTTACGAAAACGTCCAGAAATGGCTTGTTGAGTGGTTTGCTATGAAAGAGAAGGAATGTTTTTGGCCTGGTATCCACAAATTGTCCGAGGGGAAAAATGTGTAGCTAGCAAGGGCTGGTACTTTGAATATTTTTTTTTACTTTCTATAAAAAAACATAAGTTTTTCTGACTGCGGATTTAACCTATAACAGCAAGTAAATTTGTAAATACAATAATTTTCCATATATTACGAGAATATTTATTCATTAGTTCATATCATTCTTCACTTCTTAAAGTAAATATAGGATATGGAATCGGCTAGAGAACTGTTGTCCGAGTAACTGTAATGCTTTAGATCCTGGAATTTGCCAATCTAAGAATTTTAACTTGTCGTTCTCTATAACGCAACGCCTAATTTCCTGTTTCCATATCAAGTACAAGGCTCATATTATTTTATATTATGAAATTTAATTGTGTTGCAGAAAACCAAAATGTGTCACTTCCAGAACCGTCGACCGAACTGGGATAGAAATATGTTCAGGGGACTAACGTACAACAAAGCCCAGAAATCACAGGGTCCGAGTCGAAGGTCTACAAGACCACCACTTTGGTGAAAAGAATGTGATTGTGCTCTGAAATCTGTTGTCTTCAAAGTATACGCCAAGCGACTTCGGTGACCGGGTGATAAATCGTCTTTGTCAGAGGCGTTTTGTCGCGTACGAGTCTGAGTTGCAGACTAATGTAATCGCTCTGTCCTCGAACCCTGTGCAATCCAAATTTACCTAGTCCTTTACGTCATCGAGAGCTAAATTAAGCTCGCTTATTATAAACCTAGCAGCTTAGATTCTGCAAACCACGCCAAAATGCTGATTAATGAACACGCGCTTGTTCGTAAATCTTGGGATTCTCCCTAGTATAGCTGCCAAGTTTACACAAAAGTACTCTGAGGTGTTACGTGGTATTCGGGAACCAAAGTTTCTCTTTAGATATCATTCGAAATCATTTATTTCTGAGTTCTTCTGTTTTATTTCCACATAACTCACACTGGCGTCATGAAATTTTAGGGAGTTGGTTACGTCTGTTTCAGCAGACTAAATAATATTTTTTATAACAAAATTATTTCTCAACCGAATATTAATATCATACCACATAAAATAAAAGTAAATTAGTAGAGCTGAATTTCATGTTTAAGCTTGGTGGATTACAACTTCAGATATTCTCAAAATGATTTAAAATTTAAGAGCAGAAACGTTCAGTCGTTTTCAGTTAACTCAACAAGATCCCGGTCCAATCATTAAAAATCAGATTTAGTCTCCAGATTGCTGTTTTGTACTTTAAACCTTCTTCAAAAAAATCTATCCCACTTTTAGCTTGTAAAAAAACGAATGAACTAATTTTTTTTAGTACGTTCACCAACTTGTCGGATGTTGGCTGATGGCAGTTTGATATTTCAATATATTATGGCACTACATAACAAACAAAAATATCATAGTAATAACGATGACAGATAAACAGAAATTAAAATTACAGAGATTTCCGATATATGAAATGTAAAGATAAACTAAAATTACGCGTTTCTAAGTCTTTTACAGAAAACACTATTCCACGTAATCGTAAAGATGTATAGCGCGAAGTTTGCCAATCTAAGGAAAAATTATCCCAACTGTGCCTAATACTCGGTTGCAGCTCGATATCCTAATCATTCACCGAAGACTTCTTCCTACAAATCCAATGTTTGAGATTAGAGAACAGAGAAACGTCGCACGGGACAAAATATTGGGAACGGTTTGTTGGGGGATTATTTCAAGACCTTACACTTTTGTCATTCTTGATTATTATTCTATTTTCTGCTGAAATCTCGGGAATCGAATTCCAGTCACGGTCAAATAACGGTTAAAATATAACACGTCACTGTTCTAAACTATTCCAAGCAGTTAATTATGATGTTACGTTGTGAGTTCCTAAAACATTTGACATCACTTTTCTGTCCTGCAAATGTTATTCACACCTTCGCCAAGCCTCTATTTTGAGTGCCAATTTCCCTCCGAGTTATATTTATGGCTCCAAGTTATCTCCGGAATCACATAACGCCACCTAAAGTAATTGGGATTGAACTGCAACTTTATACGATCGGTGAACCCGATGGTCTTCTGTCAAGATACCATGAATTTTATTGATCATTTGTTCAGATAAAACCTCAATCATAGCATCAGCAGTATAAATTCTGTTCATTCAACTCAGTTTGAGAGGGAGAGAAAACTGGTAAATGTGTTACGAAATTTCTTGTGACGCTGCTAGGTGAACGGAAAATAAAGAGCGAGAGACGGGGAGTTTTACAGTGACACCAGTTCTTTGTCGCTCTCTCTCACTCGCAGATACGCACAGACACACCAACACACTCGTTCTTAAATACTGTAAATCACTTTGTTCAGAAAAAAAAAAATACACTTTTAACGATAAAAATACAATATAATAAAATTTAATAAATATAAATAATTATATAAAATTTTCTTTTAATTTAGTCTGATTCTTTCATCTCTGGTTTATCATTCATAATTTTAACACTTGTAGTAAATAAAAAAAAGGTGGAAACCAAAAATGATTTTCAGGAATCCACTAAATTTTTCAGTGGTGAAATAATCATAATACATTAAATAACAAATAAATTAATCAGTCCTACATAAATAATTCAAAAATGAAAGTGTGTGTTGGTCATGTAATACGAATCTGTTTGGGAGTGCAAATGATCATGCTTTGAAGCTTGTCTTTGGACTTTAACCAATCTAAATAAATAAGACGAAGTAAAGTTTGTGATCAGTTGTTAGAAAGGCGCTGAAATTTGGTGAAGTGAAACGATATAACAATCAGTGTTATGGCCTGTTAATTAAATATTTTCTTTAAAATAAAATACCTGTGGAGTGCACAATACAGTACCAGAGTAACTCTAAATAAAATGTTATGTAGAAACATTATTTTGTAAAACGTTATGCAAATATAATTTTCCGTCAGATTTCTCTAGTTTTTTGTTGCTAGATTATTTTATTGCAATTATGTTTTTGTAAATTAAATTTTTATTTTCTTTTGTAACTTTTGGTGACAAATTACAAATCACTATCATTATTCTCATTAAATCTGTGGCAATTTTTTAAAAACATAAAAATGTACAAAATTTAAAGTAAATCTATATGGGACCAAATAATCTTTTGTTATCTCTTTAAAATAATTTTGTTTAAATTCAAGGTAAAATCCTGTTAACTTACTTCCTTTTAAAAGTTCGAATACCACATAATTTGGCCACTACGTGTTGGCTTTATTTTCCTTTGTTTAAATTGAATATTACAATATACACATCGTGCAACCCCTAATCCAAGTACAAAAAAAATTTCAGAACCCCACCAGATCCCGGGGGGTGTAGGCAGTAGAATAGAAAATAAGGCCTTAGTAATACATTAGGCAATATTCAACAATGAATTTAGGTACATGTAAATCTAATATTCTAAAATGTAGTCCACAAGATTTGTCCTGAGCTGCATATGGTTGGAACGTAACACCAAAGTTCCGTGGTGGATGCTGTCCTCAACAATTTTCAACCCAGTTCCAGTTACATTGAAGCGATGTGCTCGGCAAGGGAGGCCACGAGTGGAATCTCCAACAGGTTCCGAAGGAGAATTCTCCTTCGATTGCGGCTGCCAGTTTGGCTGTGTCATCCCTACCAGTACCACCAGTTGTAATCCAACCTATACACCTACGGCGAACAGCTCTAGCTCACTTTTAAATCAAGTAATTCTTCTAAATTGTAAAATATATGTTTTATGCTTGATCAGATTAATCTGTTTAACTTCCCATTAATAGAATCGTCACTAGAGCTTCCCAGAGAGCTTCCGAAAAACACGTATCCTTCAATAACTGTGACGTTTCTTTCCGATATTACCATCTTAATTTACAGTGCAATAGACTTTCTATTGAACATCGCAAGTTCTCACATTAAATTAATTTCAATCAGTCAAAACATCACCTGACGCGGATTGGGAGTCGTGGACTAACGACAATAAGATTTATTCCTCCAATTGTGATTGTTAAGTGTTCATATTAGAACATCAAAAAGGGTCCTAATAATTAAAATAGAGGAACACCGATCAATTTCAAACTTTCAGTTGATAAACATTCTGTATTACCCAAACAAAATATAACAATGACCATTCATTTGACTGGATGAATATCACAAGTTTGAAAAATATAATACAAGTATCATACTAGATGGATTTCATAAATGATACATATTAAATTAAATAATAATACAATTAATATACGAAGTGATCCAAGCTCTCTAAATAATGATGCTATTTTATCTACTTAATATCTGGTGAATATATAAATGGTTAGTGTTATGATATCAATTTAGGGGTTATTAATTAACAGTGCAATGGGATTTAATTAAAAGTTTATTTAAATATTATTAAAAAATCCCTGAAAAACACGTGGCTCAGCGCATGAGCAGTTCTAAACTGAAGATGTGGTTGGTCATTGATAATGTCTCAGTCCTGTTCTGCGATGCACTATTTATAGCCATTTTTGTAATATGACTCTTCTTCTTGACTACATCTCTGCTTGGCAAACTCTGAGTGACTGCCGGATTGTCGTGTTTATCGGTCGGATCCCAACGGCGACAAGTAGTGACCCCACCAATTTTTTTTAGTCACAGGCTACATGAGGGTTATCTGCTTTGATGGCTACTCCCCTTTAATAGCATAGGAAAGGATGGAAAATGGGGGATGCGGAACTGGACACTCATAATTTATGTCCCAACATCTGCCATTATCCAAGCAAACTGAAGACAGTCAATTTGTAGACCCGTCAATGCTATTCAATTAACAATTACTCCATTACAGTGCACTGTATATTTAGATTCATGAATGTGTTGCACCTAAAACCTGTACGGAAAAATAGAAGAATGCGGTTTTGTTTTAAATTTGTCTGATAAGTCAGTTAACAATATGAATATGTATATATATATATATATATATATATATCAGTAGCTGAGTGCCAAGCGTTACGCGGATATTTATTTAAATTAACCCGGAGTAGGAATTGATTCGACACTAGCTTCTTGTTAAACATTATATTTAACCAGCATCAATAGAGCCAGTGTTTGGAACAGTAACCCATTTACGGTACTCTCCCTGACCTAACGCCTCCGCATCAAACTTCAACTAAACCAGGATGATGACTGACGGTATTTCGGAATTCTCTTCCAGCATAATATGAATGTCTAAAAATTCACCGCGAATTAATATAGTAAAAAATACTTGCTAACTTAATAAAGTGTAAAACTACTCTCGGTTCCTCAAGGAATAAAGAAATATAACCTTTAACTAAATAGAAACCAAAAAATAAATTAACCCGGTAACTTAAGAGGGTCAAAACCACTCCGGGTCACGAAGAGGAACATAGAATTTCATTAAGCACCGTGCTTAATGCGCGAATTAAACTCAGCGACTCCTATAACTCCGGAATCGACACTAATATCGGTCTTTTTTCATGTATTTTTATGTAAACCCCTTCCACCACAACCCTTAAAGAAAGTGTGCTTTCGGAGTTGAAATTGGACACTTAACACTTCTATAATAACTAACAAATTTAGATACCCCAAAAACGACGTTTCCGAACAATTTTAAACGCCACCCCATTCACAACCATCCCCAGAGTCGGTAGGTGTGTCATAACCCCTCAGTGTTTGTTCCTGGATCGTAAGTAACATGTGTATAAAGTTTGATAGAAATTTGTTTACGCATTTCAGATTCTAAACGAAAATTTGTTTCACTTCTAAGGGCTGAACTACATCTTAACCAATATGGTTAATGGATGAAGTTCTCTCGGGATTCCAACCGGGTAGCAAAGTTTTGTAAACTCAACGTTTCGATGGCTTGCACCGCCATCTTCTTCAGGTGAAGTGAATATGGTTAATGTCCGAATTAAACTCAGTGACTTCCAAAACCCCAGGATCAATACCAGTCTCCGTTGGTTACTCATTACTTTTTGTAACGGCCTTTCACCTAAATCCTCGCCCCCTCCACATCTAGGGGATGAACTACAACTTAACGGATATAGTGAATGTGAGAATTAAACTTATTGACTTCCACAACCGTGGGTTTGACACCAATCTCGCTAGTTTCGCGTTAGTTTTATGTAACTCCCGTCCACCCTCTCTGTTATTGGTGCTTTAAGGGGTTAAAATTATACACTAAAAACATCTTGATACACACTATTAATCACATCAACCCATAAAAGTAATTAATTTATGATAATATCGGTCGTTTTAGCATGTTTTTAAATGCAGCGTCACCTTTGAGTTTGTGAAGGCTTCGAAAACCCGATAGAAACCTTCACGGGGATGCGCACAACAACTCACCAAAGTTTCATCGCAATCGGATAAATGGTTTAGGAGTGCATAGCGGACACACAGACGGACATTAATTTATATATACATATATATATATATATATATATATATATATATATATATATATCTGTGTGTGTGTGAAGTCAATTTCTTTTTGTTACATAAAAGCTGTTTCTAAATTTATTTTGAAAAACATCCATCTAGTTGTAATAGAACCATAATACGGCTAGATCGATTTTATTTATTAAAAATTATATTGGCGTGACTAATATGTAACACCAAACGTGTTAATGTTGGATGTATGAAATTTCTATACAAAAAAAAAAACAAGAAATAAAATCAATAAAATCAGTTAGACAATTATTTCTGAATTATACGTTTTTTAAATTGTGACTATTTATTGACTTAACGTGTGTGGTTGATTTTCTAACACCATCTATAACGAATGTATATGGAAAGCTTCCATTTGCACTCCTGTCTAGGTTAAGAGAAGAAGAGATCATGTGATCAAAATTTGAGGACGAGCCTTGCTTTATTGCCTGTTCTTACTTCTGGCGCTGAATGAATTATATATGAGTTCACTGTAAAACGTCGGCACAGGTAGCCCTTGTCACATTTCTGCTGACTTGCCGACAGCGAAGGAAGGATCCGAGATAAAAGACAGCCGTGTAAGAAGCGGAGAACGAGATTACACCCAGCAGGTTTTCCCTCCTGGGGATTACGGTCTCCTCCGGACTGCCGGGAATCCACAACTTTATCACAATAAGTGTGACGCAAAACTAATTTGCCTATTAACACACAGACAATCGAGTGGAAAGTAAAACTTAATTTATATTTTAAGTTAAAGTTGACCAGTACAGATAACACAACTCAAATAATAGCCGACGTTTTATTAACTAATATAATTCATTCTGCGTCAGAAATTTATAATTGGTAAATTTTGTGAAACTGCGGAGATTGAGCGTGAAACAGATATTACTAGAGTAGTTCGATAACTTCTTAAAAATCCGTATCATCAAAACAATTTTCTTTCTCAAAAGTTTCATCGTCTGTCAAATTTTCGTAGTTTCATGTTGACTACCAGTCAAAGCAATTAGTTTGTGTTATTTAGAAGCTATAAAAAGTGTCAGTGATTAAACACTTCCATTTGGAAAGAAATACTCCTTAATAATCCAAAGTCAAGTTGAACGAAGTTCTCATATGCTCCAGTAGTAAATAATTGGCGACATTCTAATTGAGCATCAAAATAACCATGTAGAGATAAATAAAACAATTGATGACCTATACAGACATTTATTAATTTTTATTTATATTGTAACGACGTTTCTATACCTTCTTGTATCTTCTTCCTTGTGAATTTAATAACTTGAAAATAGTTTTGTTGTGATAGTTTATTTATTAATTTGGTAAGTTTTATGTTTACTTTAGTTTACCTTTGTTTACTTAGTACTATAAATCTAATTATTCAAAAATACCTCCTCTTTAGGAAAATACCTGATTCAATATACATAAAAAATAATAAGTATCTGTACACGGTCATCAATTGTTTTATTAACTCAAAAACAGTAGTTAAATTAAAACTTTCAAATAGAGATTGATGATAAAATTCGCGCTTCTGAAAATAGATAATTCAGGGGATAAATTACAGAAGGGCCGTAAATTAATTCGTAACCTATTATGGTAACATTATTGATGAGTTAAATATTCATTTATGAAATTAAACTTTATTTCTGACGCGTAGTTCACTATGTTCACTATTTAATATATATATATATATATATATATATATATATATATATATAGATAGATAGATAGATAGATAGATATAGATATAGATATAGATATAGATATAGATATAGATATAGATATAGATATAGATATATAGAGTGACTATAATGATTGCAAATCTTTTTTTAAATCTAATATTAATTTAATCGTGTCTAGGGCAGATAAATCTAAAAAAAATTGTTATTATGTACGCCGATTATTATTTTAATAAAATGGAATCGCTCCTCAATGACAAAAACACCTATAGAATGATTAGAAATAACCCAATGCATGACCTTGATATACAAACAAATAAGTATATTAAGAAATTACTTAAATTTAAATTCATTGACGAGGCAAAAGCTAAATATGTGTATAATAATTACCCAAAAAATCCAAGAATTTACGGAATTATTAAAACACATAAGACCGATTATCCGATTCGACCGATAGTCGATGCGATTAACAGTTGTTTATATAATCTGAGTAAATTTTTCAATCCTTCACTGAATTTGTTAAATAGATCAAACGCTTTTGACGTTAAAAATTCACTTGAAGTTAAACACAAACTTAGCAATTTACGCCTGGAACCATCTGACACGTTTGTTAGTTATGACGTAATATCACTATATACAGACACTCCCGTCGCCCTAGCAGTTAAACTAATTAGTGATAACTGGCTTTCAGTTGAGCCTTACACACCGATTAAGAGCAGAGCGATTTATTTAGAAGGGTTAAAGTTAATCCTTGAAAATAGTTATTTTACTTTTCAAAATAGATGATACAAACAAGTTTATGGACTTCCAATGGGAGGTTGCTTAAGTGTCAACGTTGCTGGTATAGTCATAAATCACATTTTAGATAACGCATTAAGGTCTTCTTCCATAACCCCTAAGCTTTTAATTAAATATATTGATAATTTGTTGGTGATTTTACATACAGATGAACGATTACCGTTCCTAAACCACTTGAATACTATGAATCCCAAAATTAATTTCACGATGGAAATAATGTCTAATAACAAAACAGATTTTCTGGACATGACCATTATTAATAACGATGGACTTATACTGACTAACTGGTACAAGAAGCCTATTGCCCTCAATACCATTCTAAATTATTACTCTAACCACCCTAGACATATGATAATTAATGTTGCAAACAACCTAATACGTAAAGCTATTTGTATTACTGATACGATTTTTCACGCCACATTGAAAACTACCATATTTAATACACTCCAAAATAGTTTTTTCCCCAAGAAAATTACATCTCAGTTATGGATAAGTAATATTAAAAAAAGGAATAATGCTAAATTCAACCTGAATAACCAAACTACCAAGGAGCATACTATAGAAGAAGAGACTACTTTGGTTGAAAACAGAGAAATACTTGTAGACATAGGGAACTTTAAAGATCCTACGCAAACTAATATTAAAGCTTTTTTTAAACCAGTATCGATAAACAATACGGACGTTGTTAATACCACAGAAATTTACAAATTACCAAAAATAACGACGACTGCTGCAGAAAACTTTGACAGAAAACAACCGACGTATTACAGCTTTACGTATATAGAGAAATTGACGTTTAAAATTATAGATACCTTTAGGAAAAATGATATTTATGATGTTAAATTAACCGTTAAACCAGTTAACCATGTACAAAACATACTAACTATGGTTAAAGACAAGACAGAGGAACAGTATAAGACAAATCTGGTATATAACATCCCTTGTATCAATTGCCCGAAAACATATATAGGTTATACCACAACTAACATCAAAACTAGAATGTATCACTATAAACAATCATTAAAACCCACAGCCAAAAGCAACACAGTGTTGTCCACCCACACAAAATTGACAAACCACGAATTTGATTTTAATAATATTAAAATATTACATAATAATATTCATAAAGTAAAACTTAGAATAGCAGAAGCAATTTATATTAATCTAAACAGAAACAATATTGTTAATAATAGAAACGAAGGTTCAGAAATAGAAAAACAATATGCAGAGATACTTAAAATATTGATAAGTAAAACATCTAAAAATAAACATAATAAGAAATTGTAACCAATTGTATTTTTTAAAATTTATTTTAGGCATCTTTGTTGAAATGTATATGTTTACATGCATGTATAATCTTATATATGTATAGTTAAATAATTATTAACAATATGTTAAATCGATACCATAGTTTCGTTACTATAGTATCGATTTTCGATTGAAATGCTACACACTGAACCATTTAATGGAGCAGTTTTAAAACAGACCTTGTTGAATAACAACATAGTTTTATAGTAGTGACTAAGTTCCTAGAGATACTAATACTTTTTTAAAGTTAATGTGATGTTAATTATAAGACAAGAAGGTATCTTATGCTGAAGGTGTTGTTATGTATTCGTAACTTGATGTTTTTATATAAGTGGTAACGTTTTTAATGTTCATTCAGGATGATTATAACAATGAGTTGAAAGCTTCTGACTATATATTTAATAAAGTTATAAACTTGGAGACTGTTTTTGGTTTCTT
This sequence comes from Zhengitettix transpicula, assembly GCA_037074705.1. Taxonomy (NCBI): domain Eukaryota; kingdom Metazoa; phylum Arthropoda; class Insecta; order Orthoptera; family Tetrigidae; genus Zhengitettix; species Zhengitettix transpicula. The sequence continues at coordinate 198,053,521 of CM073591.1, read as the reverse complement.
CTACTCATCAACGTCTACGTCAACAGTTCTTTTTACCATAATGAAAATGGTTTATTTTGTGTATTTTCATTCACTCGTGTCGTATGGAATCGTAAATTGCGACAACTTCTCCAGGGGCATTGAAATATTCAAGTTACAGAAACGCGTCCTTAGAATACTTTTTAGTATGATTATTGGCCTACTTATAAAACCTTCAAAAGTTTACAAAACCTAAATCTATCTAGTGCATACATTCAGGACATTTTAAAGTTTGTCAAACGGAACATGAATCTGTTTCCGACGAATGGTGAATTCACGATTATGCGACTAGAAATTGCTAATCTCTAAAATCCCTTGTCTACCAGAGAAGTATTCACCATACAGGGATAATTTTATTTAACAGTCTTCCAACAGATGCAAATTAGCGATAATCACAACAGCAGTTTTATGAATCAGTGTAAGAATACTTTACTGAAAGGACTGTTTTACTCAGTACAGGAGTTTCTTGATCGTTCCCCTAATAGTTGCAATTATTTTTTCTACAAAACTGTTGAATATGTTGCTTTGTAAAATATTTTATTTCATAACGTGAAAACTTTCTGATAATTTTTCTACTCTTTTCTTTGTTTGTTTCATATACGGGCTGGAGTTACGACGGAGGTCAGATTTCTCATCGTTCAACTCAGTCCGTCGTTTACGTATGTGTGTGTGTGCCGTGCTGTGTGTTACTTTGTATATATATTTTGTGTCTGTGTAGTTTGCTCAATGATAGTCTTATTTGTGTTTAAATAATTTTTTGTTAGTACGAATTGTATGCTTACTTTGTTAATATTAAACTGTAATCTTAGTAATGCGAAGTCCGTTTTCTGTGTTCTAATGCTATTTAATTATGTTTAAAGCTACTAATTAATTTTTTGTTATCAACTGTTTTCTAAGTTATATTGTACAAAAAAGTTTGTGTTCTAGGTTTAACATGACATAGTTTCCAGAAACTACTTGTTATTTCATTTATGACGTATCTCATTTCCTCAACCAAGGTCTATTGGAATTAATAAATCTATCAATATCTACGTATGACTATGGAAAATCCAATTAACAACAACGAATGTATGCACAACGCATATGACCCAACAACCACCAATCAGGGCGAAAATATAATAAATGAAGTATGTTGGAGGCAGAGACTCGTTACAGCACTGATACAGTAATAACCGAATCCAGAAATAATTGCTCAATTCCCTCAGTACATATTGCACATTCCAAATTTTAGTAACTTTTAGATCATAATAAAAAACTATAATAATAGAAAAACGACAATTAACGAAAAATGTTTGATTATGAGGAATATATCAGTTGAAATAAAAATGTGGGTAAAAATTTTTTATATAATTTTATTTTGAGCCGTGAAACATATTTTCAGTGGCAACATTAAAATGTAATCAGGAAAATACGTTTCCTTAACTGCGGAATTGATACTGTGCTAAAAGTTTAGGAAACAAAGGGAAAAGAGAGATAGTACACCTCTGTAATGAGATCTATGACAAAGTAGAATGGCTTTTCTGAAGTAGGAATGATAACCATCGAGAAAAAGAAAAATACAAGGAAATGGTAGGAGTATAGGACCCGTTTTGAGAGGTGCATGTTCCGGGGTCACCGACCTGGGGCATACGGTAAGAGTTGTTGTCTGTTCTCTTTGGAACAGTCGGCCAGGTGACTCCTAAACTGGTCGAGATTTGGAGAAGGGAATGCTGCGTCCCCACAGGAAACCTCTCTCCCGTCTTCGGAATGCCGTGGGACAAGTACCCAATGCCCGACCTACCCGATGAAGATTTTCTAGGGTTTGTCCTGCATCACTTTTAGATAAATTCCGGGTAGGATACTTAAAAATATAGCCCGGGGGCCCTAGTTAACCCTTGGCTACCTTCCTCTACCCTTACGTATCCCCATTTCAAATCCCTTCCTATGATATTAACGGGGAATTGCCACCATGTGGACTACGCTCATGTATACCACTATTAAAAAATCTTGGTAGAGCGATTGGAGAAAAGCAGTATGGACTCAGGAAAGGAAAAGCTACTCAGACGCTATGCTTGTTAAGAACCGCAGGTTATAGATATTGAGGAAAGTAAAGAAATATGTTCTGTTTTATTTATTTAAAAAAAAACGTTTCACACTGGGTGATGGAAAAAATTGATGGACGTTTTGAAATAGAAAGGAATATATTGGAAATACAGAAGAAGAATACATAATTTGCTCTTCAAATATAATATAAGGATTAGAATTGGAAATGAAATGTCATAAGAAAGCAGCATTGCCTTTCCTCTTTACAACTTAGATGAGATTATAGGGAAATACTTAAATGCGAAAAGAGGAATATTGTTCGGTGGAAAGAGAATGGAATGTATAATATTTGCTGATGACATGGTACTGTTAGCAGAAAGTGAAAGTCTGTCAAACAAAATGCTAAACGATTTAAGTGAAGCTTGTGAAGAAAATGGGATGAGAATAAATACATACAAAACAGAGAGCATGGTGATTAGTAAAGGAAGAAAACAGACCATGATAAAGATAGGGCAAGTAAATATCAGCCCAGTAAGAGATGCCATCAAGGGATAAAACGTGCAATTCCATAGCGAAGGAAGCATTTCATAGACAATGGAAGTTATTATGTGGAAAATTAGTAAATGGGCCGAGTAAAAGATTGTGTCTGAAGTGTGGCACTATACTCAGCTGAGGCGTTGAGAAGATATGCCGAGAAAAGACTGGAAGATTTTGAGATGTGGAAGTGGAGGAGTATAAAAAGGATAAGCTGTATGAAGAAGTATTGGAAAGCGTTGGTGAAAACAGTAGACTTCTTCAAATTGCAAGAAGAACTGGGTCGGGCACGACTGCTTACTAACGGAAGGATTAGTTCACTACAAAAGATTGAAAGTAAGCAGAAGACACAAGGTGGTAAATGACATCAAAGGAAGCGAAAAATATATTAACATGAAGAGGGTGACAGAAGACTGGAGAAAATGGAAAGTTACCATGTGAACCTGCCTATGGACAGAATACTAATGATGAATATATTGACAAGACATGTAAGATAATACTGCAGAACATTAAGGCTATATTGATCATAGTATTGGATAATGTCAAGACGTAGTAAAAACGAGAACATGAAAAAATTGTCAAAGATGGTAAGTGTAGTCACACCCGGTTGGAAACCAAAGAGTTACTTTTGGAGCTGAAAATTTGATATTGAACATTCATTTAATTTCCGTAAGTGCAGTTTTCGTTGTAGTATATATATATATATATATATATTATATATATATTGTAATAAACAACAGGTAGGCTTTGATTTAAATGAAAAGATAATCAAAATTTAAAACATAAAATAACATTTATTATCACTTTGTGGCTTCAAACTCAAAACAATTACAATTAAAATTTTTATATCTCTGGGTTTGAACACAAAGAAATAATTTAAAATATTATTAACAAAACAGTTTAAAATTTACGAAAACAACATGTCGAAATAATGAAAGAAATTAAAAGTAAAGAAATTAACTTTGATTGACAATTAAAAGGGAACGAAATCTGACTTTATCCTTTAATTAGCGTTTTCAATATTATTCAAAATTATGTTGGTCTGGTACCAGAACAATCAAATTTACCTCGTTCTGACACTTTTACACTCTTTAATTATTTAATATCAGGCCTTGGTTTTCACTGATTCTACACTTCACTTTAAAATTTGGCAAGATTGGCTGTATTCTGTTGACTGCTCCGCTCCACAATAATTTACCAATGTTCTCCTGGATTAATTTCTCCGCGAAGATTTTGGAAAGTTCTATTCTGACGTAAACTGCTCTTACTTTCCAATATTTACGCTGCAATACTTCCGTGAATGTTTTCTTTGTATTAATTCACAACTTTACCTAGTTATACATTAACGACGTCTGGTCTCTGCTGAAGTTGTATTACTTGTTCTGCTCCTCGTAATGTTTCTCCGCCAACTAACTATCCTAGTGCTCTCGAGTTTGAGCGCGCATTTCCATTTCGGCCTTTTCTCAAAGCAACAGAGCTCAGCGCTATTGTTGCTCTGCTCGCCTTACCGCAATAATAGATTTATCAAACAATTCAAATTTTATGTCCAAACAATTAATGGCCTAATTAACTATTGCTACAATATACATTATATGTATATACAAATATTGAGCATTATAATTTGCATTCTTGATGACTGGAACACCTCTTGTAATTTCAGACGAGGAAAAAATAGTTGTGAAAACCGAATTCGAGTACGTTTCTCTCAAATAATGGGAAAAGCATATGAATATAATAAATATTAGCATAATCAATGGATTAATAATGTTCGTAACCATTTTACATGGTCTAGGAAGTAAACGACATATTGAATATATTCCGGAACAGAAAATACTTGGGTGGAGAAGTTTTGGAACAAACGTTCTGGACAGCATGAACCCTTTTCATCTAGAGAAAAGAAAAGAAATTATCAGATCTGCGATATGTGTACAAACACGCCTACTCTTTCGGATACATTACCGTTAGACACGTTAATTTCAGCATTTATTCTTCGCTGACACTCTTTTCCTTACAGAAAAACTTCAACTTCTTGGTTCCTTTAGGGACGATTGAAAATATGGAAAAAAATCTCGATTAATTGTTTCCAACAACTAGTAAAGTTCAGAAGCTGATGCCGCAAGGAACGTCCTGATCTTATTTATTCCTTCTTAGCCGAGATTCCGACGGGATTTTAGAGGTGGGATTATCGGCTTTGCAAGCCAACTGGCGGCGCGGAATGCAACGGGAAGTCAGACAAATTCAAGTCAGAGGTGGAAACACCAGCCGCGCCGCAATATTTAGCTGCCTATTCGACGCACAATGTGATACCTACAAACTCCAAACAAGATTCTTACTCTACTCGAACTTCTTTGCCTAACAGTCAGTTATGCTCATCCAGCTGTTTCAGGAATCACGTAATATTTATTAAAACTTACATATGTTTATCAAAGAAACAGCGTGTACTGCTTCTAAAATCGGATTACACGCAGTAGGTCGACATTATTTTTTTCCTCTGTTTATCATTTTATATTCCACATAGTTTCTGAATAGTTTCATATAATCATATCGACCAAAAAATGAGCCCCAGTTGAATTCCGGACATTTTTTGTCACGTTCACACCGAAGTTGACAAGAATTATGTCAACAAATGTTGTATTGAAACAATTTTTTGTTTGTATGAATTAATAATTTTTTCGGACATAGTGGCTGTATAGATTATTTACAATTGATGACTGGCAGATAGTATTAAATATTAAACTTATAGAAGAATTATGGAGCATTTGTTGGCAAAATTTCCTATAGACTGAGCTTAATGTTGTCAACAATATGAGGGGGGTCTTGTTGCCAACAAAACATGTTGACAACATTTGTTGTAGACGCGTATTTACAATTTTTTACGCAATAGAAAATCTTACTGACCGATGTTATTGGTATATGATGCTTTAACCATTAAAATAAACTTTCGTTCACTGTCCTACAATACAGTTTCTTCGAATAGAAAAAGAAAGAACAAAAATACATTTTCGTAGCATTCTGTATAGGGACTCCACATCTCCTGCCCCCAGCATAATGTTAACGAATTATTCAAGATTTTGAAAGTAATTTTAGATTATTACATTTATAACATATTAAGGTTTCATTTACTTTTTATCGTTCACGAGATGAAGCCCGTAATTAGGGATGACACATAGTGATGTATTGTTCTAATTGTATTATACATATTGCTAATTAATATACATTTTCTGACCATTCGGCCATTATATTTATTGAAATTATATGTCGTAAATTGTAAGCCAAGCAAGTAAATACTTATCACTCGCTGCCTTTACAAAGTGAGTTTTTAAAACTTTATTAAAATGTTAGTCATATTCTAGACGTACGGTTTTAGAGAATGGATTGAGTTGAGGTGCATCATATATTAAATACTACTATAATAGTCTTCGACGTGCATCGCCAAGGACAACTTTCACTCGGACAATAAAAATTACAATGGGGAACACCCATAATACAAACTCCTTGCAAATGTAACGGACGTTCCATGCGTTCAGCTGGTATCTCAGCTAGGGTTTTGTTTGCAACTGCCGCTGCCTTTCCCCCTATTTTTGCTTACGTTCACCACGTCTTCGCTGGAGGGTTGTATGCAAAAAAAAAAAAAAGGGTATCGCATTCAACAGCTCTGGACTGGCTTTTCCCCTATTTCTCATCAATGACGTTTAACGGCTTTGAATAAAACAAAGAAAATACAACGAAACACCTCTGAAATGTGCGGTATTAAACTGACAAACGCATAATGTGATTATAGTGGAACGAAACACAGAAATACATACATATACATATATATATATATATATATATATATATATATATATGAATTAGTAATTTTTAATGAAAGACATTTAAATCGCCACGTTGGGCGCCAATTTGTAGGAATCACAAATGAATGAAAGTTAAAGCCTCACGTTAATGTGTCAATTTGTAGTAATTTAAATATTAAAATGATAGGATGCTTTAATAAGAATCAATATTTTAAAATAGACAAACCAATTAATTTATTAACGCACAAACAATTAAATTTACACAAGTTATTTAGGCAACTAAATTTCAATTTACATTATCAATTAATCTTTTACAATAAAATGAATATATCTCTGGGTCGTTTACTGGGCCTTTAATAAAGAAAATACTTGTTAACAATGACATTTTTATGAAGCTATCGTGGACTCAATTCATCAGTAGATTTATTACAATGCAAAACATAAAATATGAACTTTAAATTCTGAACGAAATTCGAAATCTGGCGATAATATCTTTACTTACAATTTACAGATAGTAATTCTGTGGAATTTTACCTTACTGTCTCTGGTACTCAAGGAAATTGTCTCGTTCGCTTACACACACTTATTGCACTTTATAGACAGGCCATTTTTATCCACTGCTCTAATTAACACTTTTTGTTTTGCAAAAGTTGGTTCACTGTCCGTTTAAGAAATATTATTAGCTCGCTCCGAAGATTGTTAACTGCTGGATGCAGTTACCTGGGCTCCCAAAATCGAAAAAAAAGTAGTTGACTGCAACTTGTAAAAATGTTCCAACTGTTTGAACTGTTGTTATATGTATCCAGGCATTTTTTGGATTTTATACTTTTCGTCTGTCCACTGCTATATTTTCAAGAGCTCACCTCCCCACAGACTCTTTACTGACCGTCTAGCGAACCAACCTTTACAATACCCACAAATATTGGATTCTTGCCACATTCTTGTGTACGACTTGTGTGTTTTATGGCGCTAACAATTCGAGTCCAATTTTTTTAAAATTTTTAATTAATTATTTACTGTTAATTACCACAATATATATATAGTGAACGAAGCACAGAAATATATATATTTGTATGTGGTTCGTTTCCCTATGAACACTTTAAGCGTTGGTCAGTTTAATTATATATATATATATATATATATATATATATATAGTAGAAATTTCAAATATGTAATGAAATATTATTAACTTCTTCGTTAAATTATTGGCGGCGTAACTTTGAGGCCTCAGCATTGTTTGGCGTGAGAATGCAGAGACTATAAATAATAGGTGCTACGAATTGTTGTAGAAAACTTATATAAATCGCTCAGAACTTTATCGTCGACAGTTACTCAGATATTCAGAGAAAGAGTGTGTTTGGGAGCCTGCGGAGAACTGAGATATTCAGAGATTAGGGTCTGTTTTTGGAGCGGCGTGTGTTGTGAGAAAAAGTCAAACGTGGCCTAATTCAGTAAAGTATAGACTAAACATCATCACCTTTTATATTAAAGATATTCGCAGCAAACTGATTGTAACTATACGAATTCATCTGAGTAGAAAGGCGCCCAAAGTGTTGGAAAGTGAGACGAGAATAAAACAATGCTATGGCCTGTCTATGATATTTAGTGTTCTATAAAAATTAAATAATCACGTGTTCACAAGCAAGAGAGGCTCTAAATAAATTGTAAGTAAAATATATATATATATATATATATATTTACGATATGTAAATATCGTTTACTGCCACATTTCTATAACTTTGCCAGATTTATATAACTTTTCAGATTTCTAATAGTTTTTTATTGATATAAAATTTTGTTATTGTAAATTTAAATTCATGTTTTACTGTTATTATTAGAGGCCCGATAAGCGACCCTGAAATTAAGGTTCTCATAAATTTGTCAAAGAAATAATTTTTGTTATCTCTTTAAAATTTATAATTTCAACGTAAACTTTCTTCCATTTTTTTTCCTTTAATAAAATAGTGTCTACCACATAATTTGTCTCTAACGTGATTTATGTATGCCAAGTTTTGTTGCAATTTGTCCACGCATTTAAATGCTTATAAATAACATACATGTGGCTGCGTACCAGGGTATTTATTTACATCCACCTAGCGAATAAATTAATTCTACAGTAATCTATTGTTTAACATGTTATTTACTGGCAGAAACACCATATCATTGTTTATTATTAACCCCTTGATGTACAAAACCCAACATATGACAGTAACAGGTAACTGTCAATTTAAATCCGAATGGTAAACGACTGTAACTATACCTATTATCCTTTAGATATTATTATTCATGCCCCAAAAATGTGAAAATTAATTTCGGCCCTGTTGACTGCTCCATATGTTGATTTATGACTATTATATATATATATATATATTATGTCGCTATTTCCTATCCAAATGACCTAATTATTTTGACTACACACACACACACACACACACACATATATATATATATATATATATATATATATATGGCGGTTAGCTCTAGACTCCGGGGCAGCACAAAATGGGTGGAGCTGGTAATTGAAATGAATAATTACGGATTTTGTAACGCAGCCCAATGGGACATCGTCGATAAATTAAGGCACGCCTTGTGATATATGTAAAATTCATGTCTGGAAGAATAAAATTATTAAAGAAAGTTGTAAGTTTTGATAATTTCTTTATATAAAAAATATATGACGCCCTAATTATTGAGGAACATCGAAAGGACTGAATGAATCTTCGAATTTAAAGCAGTATGTTTCATTTTAATGCCCGGTGGAGGCTATATACGACTTCGCTACATATTGTCGCCCAAACTTGTGAGATAAAACCGTGCTGAGAGCAATCTTTTGCAATATATATCACCCCTAGTGAATAAATGTACTAAACCTTTTGTACTGCTAATTGAATGCTCTTTCCACTTCCGTAGAAGAAAAAACACTATCCCATTTTCAAAAAAACGTAACTTGAACTTGAAATAACATTGAGAATGGTATTTTAAGGACGTGTTGATGTTACTATCTTAGGTGCCCTTGTGCATACTGCAAATTTTGTATGAAAAAAGTTTAGATTTTCCCCTTCGTTTCGGAGCAAAATGGCCACGATACTATAAATGCCTCTGTAATGTGACATTCTCAATTAATTAACTCATTTGGGCTGGAAAGAAGAACAGAGAGTGGCTGACCTACCCTTATATAAACAGTTGGCGTAATAACGTGTCAAATTTTCGAGGGCTTAATCCGCTTTCAGAACTGTAGGACTTAACGTCGTGCTCATGTGTGTGTATAGGGTAATTCCGGGATGCCTTTTTTAAGAACTGTTATATTTTCATTACTTACAAAAGTATTGATGATTACGTTGTGTTCTGGAGCATAAACAAATATATTAACAGTTAATACAAAATTTGAAGGGTAATCAACTTGGGTTAGATGTAGCATGTTATCCGGGATAGATGGACCTACTTAATAATAAATACTAGTAAGTGTTTCACCTTTTCAGTGCAATTAAGGTTTTCTTCATATAAAAAAAATACTTTCTTGAGAAATTTCTGTTTATAACTTTCTTTGAATTTTATTATTTAAGTTTGTTAGTTTCTGACTTTATGCGCCTACACAAGACACATTTATTGTCATATTTGCTGCAGTACTCATGTACCAAACTGTAACATATCGTATCCAATCTGCACAATCCACCACACACAACACTTTCATTTTCGTTCCAATCGTCAAGGTTATCGTTGCCGTCATCATGCACGATAACAACACGTGAGCATTCTTTTGAATCACATGAATTGTTCTTCCTTTATTCGGTTTTCGGTGTTCTCATTTTCTAGATTAATATTAATTCCCGAATTCAGTATTTTCGACATATTTACTGCCTTACCGCGGATTGTTGTCTTTTTCATAACAATCATAAGTGGAAAAATATTTAAAGCTCATTTCCTGCGCTAAGTTCTTCACGGTCATTACTACTTCCACGTGATGTTCCGTGATTCGTTACGTAAAAAACGTTCATCAATCCCGAGTCTTTCTGGTCCAACTCTCCCATACACTAGTGCGCCTACTTTTCACGTACTGGAACAGTCGACTGACATAATTTTCACGTTTTATGGTAACTTGTGTATCATCTAATCGGTTAGTGTTTACAAGTGCGATCCCATCTTAAATCGAGAAATCCGAAGTGCAGAAACGTGCCAATCAGCAAATTCGAGTGCTACGATAAATCAAGTGTTTCTTAGTTATCATCATCGTACAACCGGATATTTAGTACGATAAAAAACGAAGATAAACGACTGCACTGTTCCTTTGCGTTCATTGATTAGTGCACCGTCTTCCCATGTTTAACAATCAATTACAAAATTATTTTGAAGATCCATATATATATTTATATAAAGACAGTCAACCTCAACAAAATGCATTCCAAGAAATCCAACCAATACTTCTTACGCGTTCAGTAAACGAATGGCAACCAACAGCAATTAGTAAAAAAAAAATAGTACTGAAATACAGTGACAGAGTGGAAGCACATCCAAACAAATTAATGAACAATGTAATGTCGCAACAGAAACAATTGAAACGTTTAAAAAGAATTAAACCAACAAACTTGCCGGAAAGGTTCTACTAAATTTAGTGTATATAAAAATTGTAATATAATGTAATAATTATTAAGACTAATAGGAGGAAATTCACATGAATTTTCCCCTCAAGCCAATACAAATCATAAAGCGAACTCGTCTGATTTCAGAGAGATTGTTCAATAAATTGAGTACTAAAAAATCTTTTGAATTAAATAATACAAAAATCTTTGACTCGCCTGATTTGTATTACGCAATTCCAAATGCTGGCACAAAGGTTACAAAAACAACGCAGCATACGAATAACATCCGCCATTTTAATTGACAAGGCCGCCAGTCATTTAGTAGCCAGTGCGTGAAATAAACAATCGGTCCATATATATGCGAACGTATAATGTACACACAGGTATATTTTCTACACACTCAACATTCAATAAAAGTGATTGTACACAAAGAATACATATTCATTTAATTTGTAATAATTACGTCATTAAAACTCTGTTAGGACGGTGTCGCATTTCATGAATTTAAATTTAGAATGTCAACTATAAATAGTAATAATAATATGAACAACTAAGCAATTTAAAATCAGATTCTTACAGGGCATAAATTTAATATCGCCTTATTTAAAACCTATCGTTAAACCGTAACTTGTAATTTGAATAATCTCTCTCTCTCTCTCTCTCTCTCTCTCTCTATCTATCTATCTATCTATCTATCTATATCTATATATATATATATATATATATATATATATATATATATATAGAGAGAGAGAGAGAGAGAGAGAGAGAGAATGAAGAAGCTGTCTGCGAGGGCTATTCTCTCGCAGGCAGAACCTTGTAGGAGAGACAGGAAGGGGCTACCTTTGGGGATGCCTTTTCCTCTCTCAGTTTTTGAACTAACGTTCCAACAAGCCGAGGCACCTCGGCCTGTTTTGAGAGATGCATGTTCCGGGGTCACAGACCTTGGGCATACGGTAACAGTTGTTCGCTCTCCCCATTGGAACAGTCGGCCAGCTGCCTCCTATACTGGTCGAGGTACGGAGAAGGGGATGCTGCGTCCCCACAGCAAACTCTTCTCCCGCTTTCGGAAGGGTGTGGGACAAGTACCCAAGGCCCGACCTACCAGATGCAGGTTTTCTAGGGTTTTTCCTGCATTAGTTTTAGGAAAATGCCGGGTAGAACCCTTAAACTATAGCCCGGGAGCCCTAGTTAACCCTTTTCTGTCTTCCTCTACCCTTCCGTATCCCCCTTTAAAATCCCTTCCCATGCTATTAAAGGGGAGTTTCCAACATGTGGATTACCCTCATGTAGCCTGTTGCCCTTAATAATATATATATATATATATATATATATATATATATATATATAATTGTTTCATTGTAGAAAGACTGGAATATGAGCCATCATGTTCTCCAATTTGAATTGTGAATCGCTCAATTTAAATGTTTGTTTCCTTTTCGTTAAATAAGGGAGTATCCGCGATTTGCAGTTTGTAATTTTGCGCTACAATATTTAACTAAATACTTCAGGAGAAAAATGGATACTGTTGTACAGTTTGTAACGCTGCAAGATGGGAAATACCCCTTTCAGATGAATATTCTTATATTCTGTATATTCGCAAGTTGACTTTTCACGTCTGACATTTTTAAAGTCATTATTCTTCGAATAATTACAACCAATAAATATATTTCCCATTAAAATCTATCTTATAACGATGAATACAAAATACTTTGTATTTGAATGCATTTGGTGCTTTGTTTGCCAAGATATCGATAATAAATTGATATTGCGTAAGAGAGTTATATTAAAATTTATGCAATAAATCTAGAAGTTATTCCAACTCCCCATTCGAACGGTAGCATATTGAGAATTTTATTTCGTTTCTGAGGACCTGCATCGATCTTGTCCGATAGTCATGCTGAAAAGTGAGTCACTTCCACCCCTGGGACACCACAGTCAGCGATAACTGTAGCTAACGAATGACTACTGCCTTTACAGATAACAGACTTCATCATTTATTTAGACACATTAATATAATGCCGCGTATACATTATTTGCTGTAGCAGAAAGTACAAGGAAAAAGGTATTGATCTAATACAAAAATTCTAAGAGGGAAAAAATTTAAATGCTATATATTGTGGTAAACACTTTTAATTAGAAGGAAGCTATCGAAGTTGAAATTAAACCAAAATTTTTAAAGAGATAACAATGATTATTTAATTGACAATTTTGATTTACGTTGACTTTATATTTTAATGTTTTTAAGTAAATGTCTCAGCTTTCATGAGAATCTAAAATTTCAGGGCCGCTTTTAGGGCCACTAATAAAGACAGTGATTTGCAATTTCCATCAAGTTACAAAAACAAAAAATTGATTAATTTTGCAATAACAAAAGTTCTTACAAGAACAACAAAAACAATAGAAATCTCATAAAACTAGAAAATCCAACAAAGTTATAGAAATATCTGATAAAGTTATAGAAATCTGGTGGTAAACGATATTTACGTAAAGGTTTACAAAAGAAGGTTTTTTTACGAACCATTTATTTAGAACTGTCTGGTACCTGTTTGTGCACTTGTGATCATTTTAATTTTTATAAAACACTTTTTTTATTGACAGACCATAGCACTGATTTTATACTTCTTACGCTTCGTCGTAACACTTTACAACTCTTTCTACTTTAATGTCGTACGTATGGTCACATTCAGTTTTTAATAGAAAATCTTTAATAGAAAAAATAATGATATTCAGCCTATACTTTACTGAATTCGACCACCACAGACTCTCGCCCGGACTACCATGGTGAGGTCCTCCAAAACACACTAACTCTCTCCCACACGCACACTGCTCTCTGACTGTCTAAGTTCTCTGCTAAAGTTCTGAGCGTCTTATATACGCTTTTTGACAATACATCGTAGCAACCATTATAGTCTCTGCAGTCTCGCGCCAAACAATGTTGTTCTTTACATTGTACGGCCTCAAAATTATGCCAGCAATAATTAAAGAAACAAATTAAATAAAACATTTCATTACACATTTGTAATATTTACAATATATATATATATATATATATATATATTGTAATATAACAATCGGTTGTGTTACATTTGCCTTTGGCGGCAACCTTTGTACCGCCACGATATGTGCTGACGTCACGCTTATTGGTGACCGCGAATTTTCAAGTCAGTGGCACTCGTGCCGGGCGGTTAGTAATAAATCTACCGGAAAGCTCAAAATGTGTGTCGAGCTAATGAAAAGTGAAGAATTACTGTTGTTGGAATTGCAAACTAAGGAAAATCGTCGTTAAATTATACCACGTACTGAGATAGTTGTATATTCATGTCTCGAAGAATAAATTGATTAAAAACTAATTTCTTCCCATAAAAAAAAATTCTGGCGCCCTATTATTGAGAACTTCGGGAGAGTTGGACGAGTTTGCGGATTTAAAACAGGATCGACTACATATTATCGTCCAAAATCTTGAGATAAAAAAGCCTGAGCCGAGGTCAATATACAAAGATAGATGTTGGAGTTGTTGGCGCTGAGGAAGAGACGAAATTAAATGGGAAAGAATTAGAATATATAATCAGGCTAAACACTGGTTTCTTCCAAAGTATCATTAATTAATATAACAGCTAGTATCAACCGTAAAAGCTGATATTAAAATTTTAGTGGTAAATGTGGAAAGTTTGAAAGAAGATAACAAAACTTTGTCAATATACATTATTAAAGAGAAACGCGAAGATTTGCAAGCTTTAATTTCTCATCTGAGAAACAGGATACGTGCTGAGATAAACGACTTACGAAGGGAAATATCCGGATTTGTAGCTGCGATAAGAGAGAAAAGTTCTGCGACAAGGAGACGATTCTTGAAATTTAGATGAAGGTAGGGGAAAGTGCCGTTGGAGAGGGTATTAAGTCAGTGCGAAAGGGAAATGAAAGAAAATAAAAACCTTGTGAATTTAAAGTTGACGAATACATTCGTAAGTTTCCTTTAAATATTCATCAACTAGTCAGGATTGTTAAATCATACAACAGCCTCGTGGTTCCATGTATAGTTTAAAACAAATTAAGCTTTCGATATGCAACGCCATTATCATCTGTTGAACATAAAAAATATTATTACCCAATTTAAAAAATTTCATAATGATAAAAGGTATTCAGAAGTGTATTGGCTTTTTTTACTTCGCGGCCTTTGCGTCTTTTATGAAAGTTTACCTTTCGTAATTTGATTTCTGAATTCTAACATATGCAAATGGTATAGCAAGCCAAAGGATCGATATTTTTAAAAATGTTACCAACATTAAAGAGAATCACGTGTTCAAGAGACTATATTATGGTTTTACAACTCTGAGCACTTGACGAATATTTAAAGGGAACCTACACGGGTTTGTGCAGTAGAATGCTCATATGATAAAAAGAGAACATAAAAATTTAAGGTACTAGCGGATAATGTCGACAAATTTTGAACTCAGTTATGTAATCCCACCGCATTTACGAATGGAACGTTTAGCTATTTGATTACATTTAAGGCCATTACTGTGGTAATGCCAGAGCATTTATTAGATAACTTGATATGTCACAGAGTGATTGTGACGAAATAAGAAGCTTTTGTAGACGGGTAATCCGCATAGAGGCCACTCCACTCTCATAGCATAGGGAGAGAAAGGGGGACAAGGGTTAACTAGGGCCCCCGAACTGTAGTTTAATGATCCTAGAAAAATCTGCATCAAGTGGTTCCGGCAATTGGTATTTGTCACACGCCCTTCCGATGACGGGAGTGGAATATGCAGGTACTGAAATCGATTGTGAGGGACTAAAATTTATTAAAAAATATTGGAATGAGGCGAGGCAAATGGATGGAATGAAGGAATTACCATGGTATGATTTAGTTCACACTGAGGAAAAACCAAATCAGCAATGGGTTGAATACGTGTCTTAGTGAAATGGGAGCTAGGCCATAATGTAATATGTCAGGCTATTGAACACAGAGAAGAAACTCGCGTAAATAATATTGCAAGTGGATGAAGGCTCATGCTTCATCATAGAATAGAAATTAGATCATTCTGAATCCCTATAATTTTGTTTTTATAAATAGAATTTTTGGGTGCAGATATAATGAGGAAAGATTATTCTTGGAGGAAATCAGATAAAATAGCTAAATAAGAGATGTAAGGGCCACATATATTGGGAACGTGGCAAATAATTACACCTTAAATTGTCTATATATATTCCGTTCGTAAGAATATAATTAATGATAGTAGGGTTGGTCCAAGAGGGGGCTCCCACTTGACTAAAATGCTCCCCTACATCTTCTCCCTTCTTCTTCTGCATATGTGACAGGACCAATGCTCAACTATCTAACGCGGTCAAACTCTAGGCTCTTACTGAAGCTAATTGGCAGCTCGCGGGGAAGGGGTAGGAACCTGAGTGGAAAAACACTAAACTGGGCCGCCAACAATTGTGCCGCGCACTATAGCAAGGCTTGCTTGCACTCATGTGGAAAAAGGCGTCTATACCGTCTGGTAGCCAGGGATTACAGTCAAATTAGTGAGATACAGACTACCTGGGATCTGACATCCCTCCTCCCTTTCCTCCCACATCTACAACAGATATAGTTTTCTGTTCAAGCAGGTAAAGTCTAGTCCTCCTAGACAGATGGTGTGTTGTTATCCCCCACACAGAAGTGTTCTCGTGCATATTCTCTGCTTCATATAGACAGTAGACATACCAACATGCACACGCTACAGTTACACGACTCTATATTCATATGCAGACGACACGGAAATACAGACGGCAAATAAAAACATCGACACGGTGGGCCCGAGGCTCACTAAAGCACTCAACATATATGGGTAAGGAAATGGATTGGAAAAATAAAGGTCCAAAAGAGAGATATTCCGCTAATACCCTATACAGGGTCCTCGAACAATTCGGAAGATACATTGAATGAACAAGCTAAACAGATAATAAAAATGATGAGTTATTAATTAATTATTTTAAAGAAACTTCAAATGAAATTCCTGATTTCGATAAATATAAAAGTAAAAATGCCGTAAAAATATGTTCTTGAAAATATCACTATCCCAGCGAGCACCAACCATCCCGTTCGAAACACACTTCAAATCTGTGAAAACTCGTTGGCACATTTGCCATACGATAGCAGCCATTTCTTGTCGAATATACGCTTTCATGGCTTTATTGTAGTAAGAGGGAGACAAGTCTGGACCCTTGGGAGGCCATGCAATATCCACTTTGCGCGAAATTAGTTTTCTTGCAAACACTTTTATAGTGTCTGTTAAAAATTCGTTAGATGTACGACCTGTGGCGCCACCTTGTTTAAATCATGTCCGGTTCTGTAGCCTTCGATTTCGATTAGAAATTAATTCAAGTAATATTGACCTGACCGGTGATAATTTACAGTAGCACTTCGCCTCGATTTTATTCGCAGAAATAGTCGTGGCATCCTATTATAACCGAACTGAAATAGCTTCCCATACTGTAACTTTCTTTTCAATCAAGATTTTACCTTGTTCCTAATCCAGACAATTGTGTTTAATAGTGTACCCATTAAAACGAAACTGAGTTCCGTCCGGAAAGAAAATGCTAAAAATGTGTAAGACGCTCCAATATGGTTTCACCAAATTCAGATCATTTGGTTTCAATTTGAGGTTATTTCTTATTAAGAAAAAATAAGCCACAAAGATTTTCGTGACACTGGATTCTCAGTTGATCTCACGAGATAATTAAGGAACGGGCCGCACCGTTTCCTCGGCCGTTGTTGATCTTGACCATCCCGATTGATGGTAGAATCTCTAGCCTCGAACTTCCTCACCAACGACCTGTTCACAAATTCACCGAGAAACGTATTTAGGTTATTGCTATCCACACCGCGCAAAATAAACATTTAACAGCGATACTTAATTGTAATTTTTGTAAACCGTCAACTAGTGTCGTGGTTTGGAGCGACGACACATCATGACCTTTATCGCCACCATGACCGTGTCATCCTGCTTCGCGCTATAAACATCAGAGACTTTAAAACCGATCATCTTTATGGTCAAACTTACTTATAATCGTAGGAATATCATACTTAGGTAAGACTATTAATGTCCAATGAGATGCCAATTGAAGAATAAGGTGTAGACAGGCAATATGTAGGGTAATACACATAGTCGCCATTCCCCTCTTAGAGCATAGGAAAGGGACTGAAAGGGGGGACACGAAAAGGTAGAGCAAGGTAGCCAAGGGTTAACTAGGGCCTCCGGGGTATGCTTTTAAGGATCCTATCCAGAAATTCGCCAGAAAGTGATGCAGTGTTGTTTCCGGGAGTTCACTTTCTGGGCATAGGTCTTTTCGAAGTGAAAAAGTAATATGGTGACTTTGCCGTGTTTATAGACACTCCCATTTGTTTCGTCCAATCTTCTACCTTGTCCAGGTGCACTTGCAAGTATTTCGAAGCTTGATTTGGGTCTTCGTCGGCAGCTACAATAGCTGTGTCGTCGGCAAATGTGGCTATCATAGTGTGTTATGTAGTTGGTATGTTGGAATAGTATAATACGTACAGTATTGGTCCTAGGATGCTCCCTTGCGGAACACCTGCCATCATTGGACTGAATTCAGAAAATGTATTTTGGTATTTGATTTGAAAAGAGCGATTGCTTAGGTATGATTGAAAGAAGGGATAAAAAAAACAGAGACGAGAAGGCATCCCTAAAGGCAGCCAGCACCAGCGAGAGAAGCTTTCACAGGCTTCCTTGACCAAGTGTAACGACGCAACGTGACCTTTATCGCCATCAAGAGCAAGCAAGAGTTACTTTAAAACCGATCATCTTTATGGCCCATCCTGTATCTCGGGATTACTCCAGAGAGAGATAACTTGAGGGACTTCACATAAAAGTCAAAGCATGACTCTCCTTCTGTACTACTTACATTCGTAGGAATATCAGGTATTGGTAAGACCGTTAATGGAATACGCAAGTCTAATGAGATGCCGATTGATGATTCCTTACTATCTCGTGCAGAAATGAGTAAAACTAAAAATAGAGATATGTTGTAGTTGAGTCTACCACGACGGCAGCTGCACTAGAAAGACAATAGGGTCTGAGAGTAGGCTGTGACCCTCAACAATTCCCCCCGTCCCCCCGTCACCAAACACACCACAAAAATTCGTTTGTATCTGGCTTGTTTACCAAATTCATTTATCGAACACGCTGTTTGATATAACATTGTCATTATTGGAGATTTTTTTATTAATTACAAAACTTTTAACCTGAGATTATTAGGTTTTTTTACATATTTTTACAGTATATACAATTTTAATTATGTACTTAATTTCAATGGGAACTTGGTAATCTTTTCTTTAACATAATTTTGCAAAAAAATTGTTTTCTTAATTTGTCTTTCTTACGGTCATACATTGTTGGGGTATGAGGGTTCAATCTTGATTTTAGAGTTTGATAGGTTGGATGGAATGGTTTAGTGGGTCTGCGGGTGTGATGATGGGAAGGGTTAGGAGGTGCGCGAGTGTTCTGGGGGAAGGATGAAGTCGAAAGGGCGTTATCTTTTAAGGCGACATGAGTGTAGTGGTTGGAAGGGTTGCTGTGGAATTGTTGATTCGAGGTGTTAGGATGGTTCAAGGTGCTTTTGATTAGTGAGGTTGACTTTGGGAAGTTTAATGTCGTGGTGGATGATGGTACCAGGGAGAGTTAGTAATACGTATTGTTTATTTCTTCGTTTCATTCCACGCAGGATACGTAAATATTAACTATGACAAACACGTAATACTCTTTCAGTATTACTAATAATACAATTGTAAGAGATAAAAATAAAATACTTCACTTTGTAAATTATTGTTTACAACACATATTTCCAAAGTGGTCTATATTCAGAACTGCAAGGGGTTCGTGTAAGCGAAAACAAAAATGAGGGGTTCACGAGAATGGATCCTAGCAAAGCAGTTCGTGTCCGACTGGCTGTCCTTAAATGTAATAATTCACACAACAGAGATAATACCTATGTCCTGAATTTTTATATTATTCCAATGAATCCTGTGCTGATTCATGTATGCTTTAAGACAGATCGTTTATCCAAAAGTTGTTTTAAATTTGCAAAATGTTATTTAATTTCTGGTTCGAATCTTACGCTTCGTTTGACCGATATAGCAGGCTGTACAATATAGCTGATCAATTTTTTGTAATTAAAAAAATATTTATCAGTAAACTGAGATACAACTATGTCATCCATCGAAAACTTTCAGTTTTTAAAAATCTCAGTGGTACATGGCATCAACCTCTATAATTTTTCATTAACGCAGTAAACAAAATTGGAAATAACACGTTAGTTATTTGCGCAGTTTTGTGAAGTAAATTATGAGAATTTTCATCGACTCCTCCTTCACAATGAAATACGGTGACCGTCAAAAGGCTGATGTGTGACACGATTTGTTTCACTTTTTGAAACAGTTTTTGAGTTTTTGGATGATAAGATCCAATCTTAAAAGTAAATTTACTTCAGTTGCTTATTTAACTGATTTGTTTACTAAATTTTATAGGTCAACTTACAGTTACAGGGTAACAGCCTAAATTTGATAAAACCAAGATACATGATTTCAGCTTTTCTTGTCACAAATAAGATAATGAAGCTAAATATTGGACGGCGCGAATTTTCCCAGTTTCCCAATTTGTCACAGACAAACTGCCGAACTGATGTTTCAATCAACGTTCAACATTTTAAATTGCTTCACGCATACTTTGAAATTAAGTTCACTCGTGAAATACCTCATAAGAAACGGTTGTCGTATTACAAGAACAAGTGATCGGAATAAGCACCAAAGAAAAACTTCAGCTTCAGTTCAGAAAGGGATATCAGCAATGTTGGCTTCAGAGAGACATACCTGCTACTTATCCTGCATTATAAACTATCGTGAGGATTATGATAGCTTTTCCATCTTGTTATCTGCTGGAAAGTGGTTACAGAGGGTTTGCACTCTTATTACAAAAGAATGAAAGATTATAAATCATCGATAAAGGAGATGTAAGGATAAACCTAACTGTATTGAAGGTAAATATAGAAAATTTAGTATTAAAACATCAGGTTTAGTACTCCAATTAAAAACACTTATTTTTTGTGTAGTTATTTTATTTTATAATTTTACTAGATTTGCATTTGGTATCGTTTGAATTCGTAAATGTATAAAACAAAATGTGTTTTTATAATCTTTTCACTCTACAGTCAAACCTATCCAAAGTGAGTAACATTGCGTAAACTGTCAAAAACAGAACGTGATCAATTTGTAACAATTCAATATCAGAATGGTGGGGGTTTTCCCAAAACAGAAAAAAATTGCCAAGTGGTCTACGAAACAAAAACGTTTGGTAACCACTGGACTACAATGAAGTGTATGTTGCATTTCAATTATCTAAATTGAAGATTTCAACATAAATACAACAATTTTAGAAATGCACCTAAACTGGAGTTATAACAATGTTTCGGACTCAATATAATGGGGAGGGTAATTTTATATGAAAATAAAATTTGTGTGGTTTAAAATTTAATTTACTTCTAATTAAGGGTTTACACAATTTCAACAGGGTCCTTTTTAATTTCATCTAGGGAAATTAAAATTTATTCATTCTTGAGTTCAAACTTATGTTCAAATAAATTTCAAATACGTTAAAATAGCAAATCTCAAGGCGGTTATATGAGACTCTGAACATAAACCAAAAACAAAGTGGCCCTACGTGAGGAAATTTACGTGCGGCAGAAATCACAAATTATTTACGTCACAGACTGTAACGCACCTATTCCTTTTTTGTAGTCGGCTTCCCCAGGATAACCGGAATTTCTGACCAGCTAACAGGAATTTCTGACCAGCTTCCTCCTTTACACTTCCTCCTAAAAATTCTGAGCATCTCGTCGGTCAGGGCCTTTTTTCCTCCTCCAAGTTGTACATGCGAACTCTACATTACACTCCTAGTTGTGGATCTAAACTCCTACGTTTCACTCCAAGTTGTTGCTATGAACTGCCCTACCCTCAAACTCTTACATTTTTATACTCCTACGATTCATCCCTTCCCAGACTTCCTTGTTCTCCAAGTTATAGATAGAAACTGTCCTCTCAAATATGTAGATTTGAACTGTCTGTTTCCTCGCTTGTTCACCTTCCAGTTCGACTTTCTTCGTTCCCCACCAGAGGGTGGAAACCTCTTCACGTGTTTTATTATCCCAATCTGCGAGGATTTTACAATTTTGCGTGCTAACTCTCGCCTTTTAGAAGGGTTGACCTTCGGGGATTTTTAACAGGTCAAGGGTGGGAAACACTACATACGAGAAGGGAAATAGTCAGGCTACACGTTTTCTTTGTCTTTGCAAAGAAATTCCTTGGTAAGGAATTCGAGATAGATTGAGTGAACCGACTCTGTACGGGACGACTGACCACATGTTCAAGTTTAATACCAGACAGCAAAATAAACATATGTTGGAAAATACTCATTTCTAAATAGAACAATAAATAACCAACAATTTACCTGCAAGATTTTTCGGAGAAAATCCTCTCACGGAAAGCAAATTTAATCTTAACTCTCTAGTGAATATAGGGTAGCGTAGTGAAGTGATAGGGCTCCGTTATAAATTAAAAAGAAAAAGAAAAATTAAAAAGTTAAAATGGATACATTCCTTGTCTATTGTAACTTCCCTTATTTAATTTTAAATTAAATTGTAATTTCATGCATCTGTCAATGGGCCAACTGCCCATTTGTAGATTAAATAAATAAATACATACCGATTTGAATACCCGTGAGGGAGGGTTCTTCCATAATTTGCTGCCTTTGTCTGAAGGCACGGTTTTTCCTCGACATGCTGTCACCTCGGCACCAATTTTTATAGCCGTAATTTCCGGCATTTCAGATCTCGGTTCTGGGTACTTAGGTGTTTTTACTCAAATATTAAAAATTAATCTTGAATTAATTTTGGGGGTTTCTTCTGCGCTACAATCTACTGCATCAGTTCAAAATGGTGGTATTGTAATGTGTCTGTTCCTCTAAGCAACGCACCATTTATTTATTTATAAACCACGAACATTTTTTCACTCATATATATATATATATACATACATTAATATCATTATTCATATCTCAATGTATCATGGTCATAAAATTTATAAAAATCTATGGAATAAGAATTATGAGCATAAAAAATAACAGTGAATTTGGATTCAATCTCTGCAAAAGTCAATTGTCGTAAGTGTATAAACGGCCGAGTTCTTATAAACTATCATAAATTTCTTCACGATGAACGTAATCAACGTTCAGAAAATTGACCTTTTAAGTAATTATCCTAATTAAATTCGTCAATAGAACAACAGGGAACAATAATTGTTATTGAATAAAGATAATAAAGCAGTGTACAAAATTTGTTGTCTGGAATCGTAAGAGGGAATTCTGACATAGCATCGCGTAGTTTCTTGTGCCGACATCGTGGAAGCCACAGAATCGCTATTAGCTGTACTAGAGGGCTTTCACTGTGACGTGGATCCAAACCACAGGAATTCAAGATATTTGCACAAACTAAGAAGTGGTCAAAGACTCCACACATCAGCACCCAATAAAAAAATAGCGTAGACACGGAAGAAATTTAATGTAATTACGAGCATCCGTAAGTCAATACACGGAACGTAACAATGAAATATTGACCATTCAGCAAAATGCCAATACAGTACTATTTATCCAAAACTCTTATAATTAAACATTTTATATGAATAGTAATGCTGCCACGTAGACCAGCTTATATATTTCAGTAGTGACGTCAAAACTTACACGAAAACAGCCGTCGTACATGGGACATGTACCAAGAGCCCATTTACCTGTTCTGGTTTTTCCTGCATTACATTTTGGCGAATTGCCGGGTAGAAGCCTTAAACTATAACCTGGCGGCACTGGAAAACCCTGCCGCCCATTCCGCATCTCCCCTTTCTGAATCTTATAAGGAAATTGCCGCAATATGGATAACCCTCAAGTAGCCTGTTTATTAAAACAAAGATTATTAATCTTAAGTCGTAGTCTAATATAAAGATCGCATAATGGAAAGTGAAGACAAATGAGCAACTTCTTCATTCAAATTATCTGTTTGTTTCATAATATTTTACTACGTCTGTATCTAAAAAAACCTCAAGATGCATATTGCATATATCAAATATTATTGAAGAAATTGTATCCATAAATTAAATAAGTCTTTTTTAATGAATATCCGAAACCTTCCGCCGAAGAAAAATAATTTACTTCATGAATAGAGAGAAAGATTTCGCACAAACTCAAACCCCAGAGGCCTTGAAATTAAATTGAATTAATGTATTAGATTTGAAAAATATCGACCGGACCAGGAATCGAACTCGGGACCTCAGCTCACTGCTACTTGAAGGTTATCTTCTGTCGTGCGTAATTTTTACGCCAACAATATTGCTTTTATGTATTAAAAACATGTAAATCTAACTTCTCAAATTATAAAGAATAAGAAAAACTTTTTTCACTAAAATACGGATGAAAGTCAAAATGTAAGTAATAATACATACGTGGGTATGTTGTGAATTATCCTAAATTCAGTTATATATTAAATATGAATATTTTTCGAATAAAGTTAATGCACAAAGACAAATTAGATACAGAAGTAGCCAATTAACAGACAAAATACGTAGCACACAACGTTTGTGCAACAGGAATTACACAAAAATTGTGTGGTATTTATGACTTAGAATACTTCTTTATCTAATTAGACTTAATATGAAACAGACGTTTTTATATTTTCGTAACCACACAAATTGGGTCAGTTAGCAAACTCAACATTTCATTTTACACAACTTCCGTGTAATGGTGTAAGGTATTGACCTAAGAGTGATCCAGGACAAATACAAGAAAACCTGCATCAGGTAGGATGGGCTCTTGGTAATTGTCACAAGCCCTTCCCATGACAGCCACTATGTGGATTACCCTATACATAGCCTATCTACACCAAAAAAAAACGCCTATGTAATTATGTAGAAAAATTAATATACATTTCTTAATAAAAACTCGCAAGTAGCAAACACTTAAAATGATTTATTTTATGAAAATATCAATCAATTCGTAATTTCTTATGCAAAATTGAGATGATAGAAGCACAAAGTTACGGTAGAAACTAATACTCGAAGTGATAAATAATATATCCGACCTGTATATAATCAATGGAGGATTGCAAACGGCCATCTGGCATGACACATTCAGTATAAGGAGCGCGCGGCCAGCGTGTCAATTATTTATTCTCAGCCTTTTCCTCTGCTTTCATGATCAGAGGTGGATCCATTACTGCGCTAGACAGATCCATGTGGCAGCGAGAGCGCCGTAGTTAGAGTGGGTCTGCTGAAAGTGTGAAAGTTCATGCTGGGATTCGAACCAAGGGCCTCTATGATGGGATGTAATGTTGCCGATAATGGACCATTGCAAGTCGGTGGATATGGATAATTAAAGGAGAACTACATTCGAAGATATTTAAATGATAAAATAACGGAGAACATATCAAAAGGTATTAATGAGTTCTTGATATATAATTACGATGAATGTTTAATACATCTTAAATATAACTAAGACATGCCGTAGATTACCAGGAGTGCATCTTTTTCTTCTCAAAACCTAAGTATATAATGTGTTGGATTTTTATTATAATATATTGCAAGAAACATATAATACAAGAACACAAAATAAAGGAGGCTTATACATTTACGTGAAGATACAATTACAACAATAGAAGAGCACAGACAGCATGGTAGCCAACATTACATAAAAAATGGTTGCATTACTAATTACTAACATCCCCTACAGAATGCAAACCCATTTATATGATACAAAACATATGTTTCTCATGTGTTCTCATGCAAAATTTGTCTTTTAATTTATTCTTTACTTCTAACTTTTTGTTATTTTTATTAGTGACCTTCCTTTTAGAAGCACGGCAATTTTTAGCAAAATGGCCATACCAGTTGCAATTAAAACATCTGGGTCCCTTACTGAATTTTGTTGGGTTTTCTTTATCACAAACACTCTTCCTCGCTGTAAAGAACACTGAACCGTCCGAGTTTTGAACTTCCTGCAGGAGCTTTGTTTTTATCATGTCTGCACCATGAGTTTTCAATACCCATAATAATTGGTTTATAGCATTGAGGTAAACCAGCCAACATAAGGGTTCCAAGTCATTCATCATCAATCATTTCCTTTTCTTTGTGCACAACCCTTGATAACTAATCTTGCTTTAAAACATACTATCTCTCCTTTCTCAATAGTTTTAGTTTTAAAAATACACTTGCATGGTAAGAAACTTTTATTTTGTGGTACTGCTACTAATGACCATGTCTCATTTTCAATTAATGAATTTTATTCTTCATCCATGTCTGACTTCCACTGGTCTGCATAGCTAGATGACAAAGCTTCATCCCCAGTTTGAGGGAGTAAATATGCATCCTGCTAAAAATTATCTGCCAATCACATGCACCACCTGTCTTGAAGGAAAGCAGACAAGGATACTTTTAATACGAATGGTTCCAGAGCATCGAGTCTGTTGCAACTTATCCACACTGATTTGAGTGGTCCAATGGAAAACCTGTCTCTGGGAGGAATGAAATACTTTATTACTTTCATAGATGATTTTTCAAGAAGAGTCTTTTTATATTTTTTGAAAGACAAAATGAGTGTACTGGAAGTTTTCAGAGACTTCAAAGTGAGAGTAGAGAATGAACTTGACAGAAAAATAAAAGCCGTTAGATCAGACAATGGGAAGGAATACTGTAATAAAGATATTGAGAACTTCCTCAGGAATCATGGTATAGAGCATCAAACAAGCACTCCGTACTCACCCCAGCAGAATGGTCTTGCATAATAACATAATGTACACGAGTGAAATAAATATTAATCGGCCGTAAAGCTTGCGCAATCCTGGAAATCCATCCAATATTTATTGCTACGCTTCGTGGACAAATTGAAAAATAAATGGTAATTACATTATAAGATTCATTTCCTGATTCTGGCTACAGGGAAACGAGTTTTCAGCTCATAATCTTATAAATAAAAAAGAGTGTATGTATGTTTGTTTGTATGTTTGTATGTTTGTATGTTCGTATGTTCGTTATACAAATCTACACCGGTAGAGCAAATTTCACCAAATTTCGTACACGTGTTCTTTACGACCAGGAAACAAACACTGTCGGGGTGAGACATGTCTACCACCCCCAGAAGCGAGGGTGCACGGGGGTTGAAATATTTAAACATGCTAAAACAGCCGATATTTTAGTCGGATAATAATTTTTAGGGGTCCAAGATATTTATGGTGTTTCTACCGATGTTTTCTGAATATAATTTTCATCCCCTACACCCTGGGAAAACATGTAAAAACATGTAAAAACGGCCGATATATTTAGTCAATGACTTCATCCCCCTTCGGCATGGGAGGTGAGCACATTTAGGCAGAGGGTTCGAGGAGCTTTACATAAAAATAGCGCAAAAGTAACCAAAATTGGAGTCTTATGGATGGTTATAGATAAATGACATCTCAGGCAACGCCGGGCACCCAGCTAGTATTAATTATACTTTAAAATGTCAAGTAATGTAAATGTCAAGTCTACCGCATGCAGCGTTTGCCACAGATAGTCAAGATGGTCGTCTACTGACAGTACGCAGAGAGAGAGAGAAGCAACGAAGAATACAAAAGTTGCCACACAAACCCAGCTGTCAGGCAGCTGTCTGTTACACGTCGTACTTAAGTCTGAGAAACTAACTGTCGGGACATAGTAAAATAATTCGCCTGTAAATTCTCTAACAGTCTTAATCCTACACCGCGCGCTGTAGCTGTGTTTTATTGAGATGTGGAAACGTAGCAACTCGAGTATTTCATGTACGAGGGTGAACCGGAATTTCTTTAGTATGGCCACTAATGCGAGGGGAGTCGGTGAGCACTTCTGGACAGGGTAGGGTTGATGCCACGTGGCAGAAAGTTCTGTAGCTTTCAAGCTTTAATTGACATCACAGTGAGCAAGACATGTTGCGCAACGCATTATTATACGATTTCTCACGCATAAAGGTGTGAAACCTGCCGAAATCGTTCGAAGACTTGAAGCACAATTTGGGGAGACTTGCCTGAAGAAAACCCCAGTACAAAAAAGCTTGTGAGGACGAACACAAATTGTTAAATGAACCCCATGCCCATTGTTCTCGAACCAGCACTAATGAGTAAAACATTGCCGCTTTCCCGAGAATGACCGACATTTAACTATTGCGGAAATTGCATAAGATTTGAGAGTGCTCAATCAATTATGGCTGATCTGCTTTCTAAAAATTTCCGCCCGGTGGGTGTCTCGTTTTTTGGCTGAACAACCGAAACAACGTCTGCAGATTCCAAGCTAAAGGTGATAATTTTTGCAACGCATCGTTAGGTGTTATGAGACATGGCCACACCCTGAATCCAAGAAAGCGAGTATGGAATTGAGGAACAAAGGGAAAGATGCACCCTTCAAGACAAAAACTTTCCTCTCAACTGGAAAGGTACATACGACGGTTTTTTCGGACTTCAAAGGAAATTTTCACTTCGACTTTCTTCCATAAACATCGTACAGTTAATGTTTCCTACTACTGCCGGTTATTGGATGACAAAAAGCTTGCATATCGGCGGAAAAGACGAAAAGTTTCTATCAGAAACGTAATTCTGCTTCACTACAGCCAACCTAACACTCGAAACTTTGGAGGCAAATCATTGGACAACACTGGAACACCCTCCCTACAGTCCTGAACTATTCCCGTGTGACACATGTTTGAGCCACGTATAAAAACACCAGGAAGTGAGTGATGATTCTACGACGACGATGCGTAATTGGCTCGTTTTATGCAGATGGAATTATAAAACTTCCAATCCGTTGGGAAAGGGCATAACGAAATAAGTATGTTATGTCGAAAAATTGTATCTTTCATGTTTGTATGTAATACCAATATATCTAAAAATAAAAATTTCTGTTCATATTTGATTCAACCTCGTACCATACCTCTGGATTGCTTGAGGATCGCGAGATCGCGCAGCCTTTGGTTTCGTAAGCCGTTACATTAACCATTACCCAATAAGGCAGAATACAAACAGATGAGGTTTAACTTAAAGAGGGGCGTTTATATGTATATATTAATTCTTTTTCCAAAGTTCAAATTATTCATATCGCTTACAACTTTCCTGTGGAGAACTTTTATGGTCCTGTTGTTACCGGGCATTTTGACCTGAGCCTGGGCCGGATTGTCGCCTAGGCAAAAAAAGCTTCCAATCGTCAATGTCAATGTGAATCAAAATAGTACGTGAGGTTGCAAGGAATTGAAATGATTTCATGTGAACTCCAGCGTGGGGAAATTGGAATTTGGAGGGTGAAATGTCAAAGTCTGACCCAGACAGACAGAGAGAAGTTTGAGGAATAGCTATCGCTTCTCCACGTTTTTGAAGTGAGAAGCAGAGAAAGTCTTGAGAGAGTTGAACACGATCCTTGAATAGTCGTGGAGAGAGTTGAAGGTGAGTTGCAAAGTGGGTGGGTGAGAGAGTTAAAAACTTAAAGCTGCTGCAGCGGAAAGTAATATAGGAAGTCAAAGTTTATTCGAATCCGAGAAAAGTGATAGAAGTTGTTGTATGTGAATTGGAAAAAAAGTTTGGAGGCAATTGAAGACGATAGGACTTGCAGGAACACGTCACCTTGAACAAACGCCCGAGGCAGAAAACTGTGTCGTAGGAACTTCCAAGACATATAAATACACCACATACATATAAAATGCCATACTTGATTTACAGAATAGCTGTCTATAGCTATATATATGTATATAATTTTGGCATTCCTCTCGGCATTTCTCAACCCAACCCATAGGTAATTTCAGATTAAGATCTCATGGTTTTAATGTTATTTGGTTTCAAAATGACTTATTAGATTTTATTTCGAAATCGGACTGAGGGTAAGTAGAAAATAAATATTACGTCAACCCAATACAGCAATACTTTTGTCCATACGTGATTTTATATTTTTATTTTATTAAAATATTACTTAATTTGTCGACCAAAAGCAGATTTTCGATAAAATTTCAAGTGTATAATATATATTTATGTGAATATTAATCGCTACCATTTCTTTCACACAATTGAAAAGACGAAATATCAGTATAAAATATCTTCAATAGAAGACTTTACGTAGCGTTTACGTATCGCTCCATCTATAGAAGGGAAGAGCTATTTCGCTTAATAGCTTCCGTTACTATTTGATATAAATCTTCGCGCGTTTCTTTCGATTTTGACGATATTCTATACAATATGAGCGCATTCTAAAAGTTTCATGGAACGTAAGTATTCATAAAGACGAGGCAGAAACACGTTAACAGAGGTTTTTACGACTCCATTACTATTTTTTTGTTAATACTCTGCATTTGTTGATAATAACAGTACATAATACAAAGCAATTTAAAATCAATTTGGAATAATATACTTTATGCTACTCTGAAAAGGACGTATTGAAGTTGGCAGTATGGAATGTTTTTATATAAATCTAAAGGTTTTATAGAAATATAATGGTTTTACAGATATCTAATAGTTATCATTACTAACTATAAATCCCTTTTTTTACGGTGATGAAAACTGTGTGCACGATTTTCCTGTGAAATATACAATCGATAGGATAGAATTTTGATGTATTTTTTCTTACTCATTGTTTCGGTAACACGTTTTATTAATGATTTACTGTATTAATAAGATAATTTCTGGCTTACTCTTGACAACAAATATTTTTTTAAATAATATTTTATTTTACGACTGTTTTTTTAGTATTAATGAGAAAATTTAAACGACAATTTTAACAGATAATTTATTCAACGACGTTACTATTAATTTTTGTACTTTCATCCGACTGTTTATGTTATGTTTCTGCGGTAATAAATATTTGTAATTAATAATTACCGTAGAAACGTAACATAAACAGCCCTGATGAAAGTACAAAAAACGTCATTTAACAAAATATTTATAACTTAAATATAATGTTATAATGGTCGTTTAATTTATCTCATTAAAAATATTTTGTTTACTAACATATTACATGCATCCTTAAATTGAAAGTAAATTGGGCACCATTAATTTCAAGTCTTTGAAATTGTGGAAGATTTTTTAAGAAGGTATGTCCACTTCATAAGTTTTATAAAGACCACAGCTTTGACGGATGAAAGTTTGATATTGCTTAAGACCGGAATATAATATAACAACAAAAAATAGTTTCGTCAATATCTGTCAGACCGTTTACATGTAGAAAAAGACAGACATGCAGACAGACGGGTATTCAATTGACATTGGCTTCGGGTCACCTATGCATGAAACGTAAAGATAAACTAAATCACACCACTCTAATCAATGTACAGACAAAAGTATTCATGTATTTACATAAATTGTATTAAATTAAGAATAAATTTAATAACAAATTTCCAAGAACAGTAACATCTAACCGATCACGAATAAGCTAAGTACGCAAACTTTTCTGATAATTTATGAGAAAAGTATTACATACTTCTTTTTCAAAACAACTCTAGCTATAATAGCTCTAATTCACGGCAAATAACTATAATAATTACTAAATCAGTGGCCGGCGTTAACCCGGGTATTTATTTAAATTAACCAGGAGTAGGAATTAATTTCACACTAATAACGCCAGTGTTAGGAACATTTACCTATTTACGTCCACTCTCCGACTGCATCTAACACCAAATAAACCACGACAATAACTGACGTTATTCGTAAACTCTCCTAATATATAAAATAAGTGTCTAAAATCGCGAGGCATTGAAACATTAAAAAAATACTCAATAACTTAATAAAGTCTAAAACTACTCCCGGTATCTTAAAGGAGTAAAGAAATACAACAATTAACTAAATAGAGACAAAAATATAGCTGTTCCCAATAAATTATGAGTGTCAAACCTACTACCGGTAACCTTATCTTAACCACCTCCACGAGGAGGATCATAACATTTAATCCACCATGATTAATGCCATTTTTAAACACAGCGACTCCTATAACCCCAGAATCGTCTCTAATATTGGTATTTTTTGTATTATTTTATATTCAACGCTAATAATGGACGTTTAGAAATGTTTTAAAATTCAACCCCCTCCATCACACCCCTAGAGGTCGTAGGTGTGTCTTACTCTTCAGTGTTTGTTCCTGGATCGTAAGTAATGTTTATAAAGTTTGATAGAAATTGGTCTACGAATTTAATATTTAAACGGACATTTGTTTCACCCCTTCACCCCTATTAATAGGGGCTGAACTGTATCTTAACCAGTATGGTAAATGTCAGAATTAAACTCAGTAACTTCCATAACCCCATATTCAATACAAGTTTCCGTTGATTACTCATTATTTTATGTAACGGCCTTTCATACATATTCTCCCCCACCCCCACATCTAGGGGCTGATCTATAACGTAACAGCGTAGTGAATGTCAGAATTAAACTAATTGACTTCTATAACCCTGGATTTTACAGCAATCTCGGTTGTCTCACGTTATTTTTAGGTAACGCTCCCTATCCCCTCCCTTATTGATGCTTTAAGGTGGTGACATTATACACTAAAATCATCTGGATAGAATCTATTAATTATATCAATCCCGAAAAATAATTAATCGACGTTAATATCGGCCGTTTTAGTATGTTTTTAAGTTTCACCCCTCTTCACCCCTTAGGAGTTTCCTAACGCTTCGAAAACACTACAGAAACCTTTGCGGGGGATACACAACAACTCAACAAAGTTTCATCGCAATTGTATGAATGATTTTAGAGTACATAGGTGACACACACATTTATTTTTACACAGATACAGATTATCACTAACGTCAGTATTAGGAAGCAGCTAGTAAGAGCTACGGGAGTTAATCTCCCGAAAAGTAAAGCCGAAATAAGACTAAAGCGCAAACGGCCATCAGACTTTCTAAGTGGTGATACTTAGCTGAAAATTGTATATATAACTTCAATGTTTGCACTTTCAAATACCGCACCTGCACATTTGTGAGCTGGGGCTTGCTAATGAGCAGTTTTCCCTGCCATGTGTCACGTGGTTAGTGGTTACACTATCAGCGTAAATAACTTAGCAAAACTATATTGTATATTTTTACAAATAAAGTTAATCAATATTTAGTTTTCAAAAAACGTCATTACTATATTCACAAGAAGAAATGTAATCATGTCACATTGTCACGTTATATTAGAATACCTTTAGATTGCATAATTTCTCTCGAATGTCTATACACTCAGGACAATTCAGGAAATAATATAAATACTTTGTATGTTGAAAATTGGCTATAAGTAAATTTTTAATTTCACAAATATAAATTAGATAATTAATGATAATTTATTCCCCTCCCGGAGATCCGAGTGCGGGGAAACTTTACCTCCGGATTCTTTTACACAGAAATCCATACCATGCACTTCTAGGGAAATATAATTTGGTAGTATCCTGTTCCTTTCCACATCATGACATGTTACCAGAAAGTGAAAGAATGACAAACCAAATGAAAAAAAGGTTTAAATGAAGTTTGTGACGAATATGGCATAAGAATAAACACTTCAAAATCAAAGAACATGGTGATTGATAAAGGAAGAAAACAGGTAAATAAATATCCTGTAAGTAAGTTCTTTTAATATCTGGGAAGTATAGTCACTGAAGTCTTGAGATGCCAACAGGAGATAAAAATTCGTATTGCCAGAGCGAAGGAAGCATTTAATAGAAAAATGAAGTTATGATGTGGCAAACTAGAAAAAGGACTGACAAAAAAAGATTTTGTCTGGAGCGTGGCACTACACTGAGCTGAGACGTGGACGTTGAGAAGAGAGGTTGAGAAAAGGTTGGAAGCTTTTGTGCTGCGGATGTGGAGGAGGTTGGAAAGGGTGACAAATGAAGAAGTATCGGAAAATGTTGGTGAGAAGTTAAAAGAACATCTGGGTAGGACACGCACTAAGACGGGACTGCTTACTATCGGAAGCAATGGAAGGATTAGTTCACTGAAAGAGGTTGAGAGTAAGGAGAAGACACATCAAAGGAAGCAGAAAGTATGTGAACATGAAGAGGATGGTAGAAGACAGGAGAAAATGGAGAGCTACCATCCGAAAACCTGCCTATGATGAATGATTAATTATATAAAATTAAACAATATAGTCAAAATTTTCGCGGAATGATTTACAATTTTAATACTTTGCACAAATTTATTTTAACTTAGTAAGAAAGCCATTATTTGGAGGTTTCAAGTGATGTGCAATGTTATTACACGTGTATGATTAGACGGTAGATAAAACGCTAGATAAGAACCGTAATAATCAATAATAACGGAAACCAAATAAATCCACAGCAAGGTCTATTGCAATGATGACCGATTCATAAGTCGAATATCAATAATTACTTATTTTTATACGTGTGATAAATTGTTGAGGAATATTTTATTTAAGTAATAAATCAATTCTGTTTCCACAATATTGCTTTCATTTTTAGGATAATTTCTATACCATAGCAATTTAACTCTAATACCAGTTTATTATGTAAGGAAAAAGTAATACGGTTCTGAAGTTATTAAAATATTTTCTTGTTCTTAATGTATTTTATGGTGCACTGGTCACCGCCATTGGCTCTTATCACAGAGGGTTGGGTTCTAATCCCAATACATGCATGGATGTTTGTTATTTGAGTTTATCATCAATTAAACCAATTGCGGAATTCCGACTCCTCTGTTCGAACAGTCACCCAACTGGCGAAGGAAAGAAGACAAAACAATGGCCGTAATTCTCGTAATGTCCTGGAAATTAAAATGTTTTCCAATATTTCTAAACGGATACAGAATTTTCCTCAAACTTGTCTCAGGAATGAAATACTCTTATTTTCTTAATTTTAAGACATGAGAATTTTATTCAGTACTAGCTGAGTGTCCGGCGTTGCCCGGGTTTTTATTTAAATTAAACCGGAGTAGTAATTTATTCGACACTAGCCTCTTTGTAAACATTTCATTTAACCAACGTCAGTAGCGTCGGTGTTTGGAACCACTCGGCGTCTAACATCAAATAAACCAGGATGATGACTGACGGTATTTGGGAATTCTCCTACTACATAACATAAAACTGTCTAAAAATTCACGACGAATTAAAACTGTAAATATAATCGGTAACTTAATAAAGTCTAAAACTACTCCCGATGCCTTAAAGGAGTAAAGGAATACAACCGTTAACTAAATAGAGACCAAAATATAGCGGATACCCTAAGAAAACGAACATTTACCGGTACCTTAAGAGGGTCAAAACTACTCCTGGAAACCTTTTCTCAACCGCGTTCACCTCCACGAAGATGAACATAAAATTTCATCAACCACCATGATAAATGCGAGAATTAAACGCAGTGACTCCTATAGCCCCAGAATCGACACTAATATCGTTATTTTTTGCATTGTTTTTTATGGAAACCCCAATAAAGCATTACCCGCACCATAGTAGTGCTTCCCTACCTTGCCTTTTCGAGTTGAAATTAGACACACAAAATTTCTAGTGAGACACTATTAAATTAAGATAATACGGAAATATTTTATTCAATGGACGTTTAATAATGTTTTAAAATTCCACCTCTTCCACCCCCTCCCCCCTCCAGAGGCCATAGGTGTGTTTTAACCCCTCAGTGTTTGTTTCTGGATCGTAAGTAAAATGTTATAAGTTTGATAGAAACTGATCTACGAATTTAAGATTTAAACGGAAATTGATTACCCCCCCCCCCCACACACACACACGCACACCTAGGGGTTGAAGTACAGCTTAACCAGTATGACAAATGTTCGAAATAAATGACTTCCATAACCTCAATACTATTCTCCATTATTAACACATTACTGTACGAAACGGCTTTTCACCCACTTCTTCCCCCGCCCCTCATCCAGACGTTGAACTACAACGTAACTAACCTGGATTCGACACGAATCTCGGTTGTTTTGCGTTTATTTTATGTTACGCCCCTCCACCCCCTCCCTTAGAGGTACTGACGTCCCATTCTGTAAGGGGTTGAAATTATACACTAAAACATCTGAAGAAGAAACTATTAATATCATCCTCCCCGAAAAGTAAAACGACCGTTTTAGCATGATTTAAATTCCTCCTTCACCCCACACACGTAGGTGTTGAACTACAATTTAACTGACATAGTGAATGTTAGAATTAAACTCATTGAACTCTGAAACCCTGGATTTGACACCAAAATCTGTTTTTTCGCATTATTTTTATGTAATGCCCCTCCCTTAATGGTGCTTTAAGGTGTTTAAATTAATCTCTAAAACATCGTGATGGAAACTATTAATCACATAGAACCCGAAAAGTAATTAATCTACGCTTATATCGGCCGTTTTAGCATGTTTTTAAATGTCACTCCCGTTAACCCATTTGGTGTTTCCTGACGCTTCGAAAAGCCGATAGAACCCTTCGCGGGGGTGTGCAAAACAACTCACCAAAGTTTCATCGCAATCGGATGAATGGTTTAGGAGTTTGAAGGGGGGGACACAGTCAGTCACTCATTTTTATATATAGAGAGAAGAGATTTACAACCGTTTACATGTTTTAATTGCATATATTTTAGCATTGAAATTTTATGGGAACAGTGTGAAGCCACTAGTAGATGATGTCAGGTTTTCCATTGCCTAGTTGATATTTTTGCGAAGAGAAAGCTGAGGAAAGAAGAACAGATGAGATGAATGTGCAGGTTAAAGACGAAGATGTAGCAAGAAGAGTTGCCAAACAAGAGAGATATGAGGAGTATAGTATAGTAAAGGGATTTATCACAACCAGTTTTCTTTGTTTCACATTTTCTATTTCTGTTATTTCTTTTGCTTGCCTGTGTCCTGACCAGATCCATCTCATCTGTTCCTGTTTTGTCCGTTTTCTCTTCGCAAAAATACCACCTAGGCAACGGAAAACACGACAGCATTTACTAATGCATTTATTTTGGTTGAAAACTGTTTTATAGACACATTCATATGACTCATCTATTATTTATTTAAAACCACTCTTTATATCAGAACCTTTCTGTCAGTTTTTGTCGTATTCATCTGTTTATCAGAACCTCTGTATCATTAATAAATGTATTTGGATTAAATTATAACTCACTCAGATGAAATATTCTCATAATTTAGCTAATGATTTGTACACAACTGATGAGCCAATATATTATAGGAGCGTAATCATTGTCCGGACTTGTTTTGTACTATTTATATCTGTTGTTGCTTTGGAGTGTATTCGCCATCTGTCAGCTTTCGCAAGTTCAGATTACGCCAGGCCTCAGGTTACGTGAATGTTGTCATTTCTCAATTCGATATCGACATATTTCTATAGTTCTACTCCTCAATTCTTCAAACATAAATAAGCGAAATTGGCGAGTATTAAAAACTATGTGACATCTTTAATTCTGCTACTCACTTTAGGCTCATAAGCAGTCTGTATGTGAATAAGGGAAATTGATTTTACACTTTCGTTGATCGCAGTATTACAAGTCGTACAATGGTTTTGCAACAGGCTGTTTTTTATATCTCCCAAAACCTGCACAGTACCTCTTTAACAACTCCAAGCTTCTCCTTTAGTTTTATTCATGAAAACTTGAAACGTCGAAATAATAAAATTGCAAAAGCTTTTTCTTTTGAATTGGCCTCATACAATTTTCAGAACTTATACCAGTTTCTAAGTTCTTCATTTGACCTAAAGTTATATAAAGAGATTGTAAGAGCACTTTTTTTTCTGTAAACCAGGCTCTTATCGATGATCATGATACGCCTAACCATTTTGCTCGTTCGACTATCGCAAAAGAGCAGGAAGCTGAAATATTTTTGTATATCCTGTCAGTTGGACTCAGAATATATATTTAGAAGCATCCAGAAATCAGACAAAGATCAACTTAATTTTGAATACAGAATATATATTATGATAAAAAATGCATTAAACAACGAACCTTTACATTCATAACTGAAAAGGATAAGTGAGGTTATGATCATCATGCAATGGTTCAATTCTGATGCCTCCCAAACCTAAACTACGGTGGACCCTCGTGTTATGAACTGAATAAGTTCCAGAACTCGGTCGTTTCCAATTGTTCGTTACTTGAGTTTACTTTTCCCATTAAAAACATGTAAACACAATGAATTACGGAATATACTTTTGATGTTAAGTCTTTATTTTGTCGTTTAACATTGCCAAATATGTGCAATTATAAAAAATGAAATATTAAGTGTCATGTTAGGTTCTTTTATTTCTTTCGATGGATTTTTTAGTTAGTTCTTCCCAAACCAAAACATGATCTATGGAAAATTGTCTGTCGTTTTTGCAAAATTTTCTTGATGTGCGGACATGTCATTCCCAATCTACTCACGCCTTTACTCTGCATGTTAGTAGCCTCCTCCCGAACCTGTTTATCTGTACTTTTACATCATGTACTTCTGCATATATATTTCCTTCAGAGGAGGGTTCATTACGACGTTCATCCAACAGGTCTTGCACGTCATCATTGTCAATGGAAACTTTTTCACCAGCTGACCCTGTTTCTTTGTCAAAGCCGTCAAAATGTGTTTCTAGGACTCAACTTGGCCAAAGTTTACTCAAAAATGATTTCAATATGCGGTTAAAGGCTTCATTCAATTAAATGGAGACCTTTTAGGTCAAATTCGTGACTTAGATACACCTGTAAAATAGCGACTTTGTGTATAATATCATGAAGTGTTGATTCTTTGGCTTCAATATTGGTGTTGTTTTGGGTGGAAGAAATGAAATCGCTAAAACTGGCGGATCAATGTTCATTAAAAGAAAACTTTTCAAAGGCAAGTCTTTTCCTTCATACTTCTCTTAGCAACCGGGATAAACTCTTCTCTGTTAATCACTCCATAAACTAAATACCCGTTAACCATGCATTTCCATTTGCTATTCACATAACTGGCTGTTTAGTTTTTGGAGACATTTTCGTGCATAAAAGACATGGGGAGTTATAAATTAAATGTGTCTTGACTCATCAATTATCTCTTGCGTTAGAATAATATTTTCTTTACCAAAATAAAATAGTCTCATCCCAATTAAAATATTTATGTGCAAGGTATCCTTCGCATTCTATGAAGTTGGCAAATTCTTCCAAAAGCACCACAGCATTCTTCACATTCGGTACTGGTATGGATGTTTTTTTTTCAACAAATCACTAAGTAACTGCTTAGTCTTATCGAAACATTCGTTCATGTATGCTATCTCTGGTAACTGCTTTCATTCATGCTCACGAGTAATTTTGCATCTTCCTCTATCCAGTTGTTTCGTCAGCATAGTTACTCCTTTAGTCACAATAACGTAAATAGTACTTCGCTGATGTGCGAGTCAATGCTACATACAATATATGCGTAGTAGAAATTGTACAGCGTAGGGCAAAATCTCAAAAAAAAAGTTTGATAAATTTTCTCTTCACAGAGCACCGTTAAAGTGGAGTATCATAGATCTCAAATTTGTACCTCGATCCTAATACGTCCTCAAATGCTTTGTTTAGGAGAGGAGGAGGAAGAAACACGGCTGTAAGTGCATAAACACTTCTTGGGTTTGCACCCGGGTCAATGGAGAATTCAAACACAACGATTCCATTGCTTCGTCAGAGAACTGTTGATGTATCAATTACAGAGGGAAAACCTTCGTTCTCTACAAGAGTGCAAGTATTCTGGAATTTAAGAACAGTTAGCAGCGTTCGTACGTACGTTGTTCGTAACCCGAGAGTCCACTGTATTCCCATAAATCAAACGATTCTCGCCCGGACGTCTCAATACATTCTGATTAATTTTTACGTGTTTTTCCCAGTCTGCAAAGTTGTATTTAAACCAGTTGAAAATCCTTCGTCATCAGTTTCAGCACACTTGATTATTCAATAGAAGCGATTTCACATTAAATTTAATAAATACAATAGCCTAATGTGGATCCGACACATGCTGCTCGATGAATTAAATTTTCTACTCTCAAGCTCCATTTGCATACGGCATATTCAGTAAAGCTCTCAACTTTGAATCAGCGGGACTTAATCTTCAAAATTTATTAATCTTAATCAATGTATGGACTAATAGATGGCGAATTACCTTAAATTCTAGAAAATCAAGGATAATCCAATTCTATTTAAAAAAACATTCAGTTCGCTAAAAATCTCTATCTCGATTACTCGCTGATACCAAATAAATCCTCGCACACTTATCTTTGACTAACGTTAGACTCCAAATTAACCTGGTCACAACACACAATCAATCTCAGTTCTAAGCTTAATAATTATCTCAACTGAAACCATTATTAAAGCATAAGTCCCTAACATTCCTATCCAAAAAAAACAACTAATCAAGCCTATTTGGCAATATGCTTCCTCCATCTGGGGAGTAGCAGCTAAAATCAGTCTGAACAAAATCCTAGTAATTCAAAATAAAACTTTAATCATGATTTCGGGCTGACCTTGGTATTTCAAAAACAGACTGCACAACGACCTTAACACACCTACAGTCAATGACTTTATAAAAAAATCCAATCCAACCAAAGCGGCAATTACAACTCAATTCCTCCAGACCCTCAACAAAGACGACATAAAAATAAAATGTGCGCCAGACCTCCTCTACTAATTATTGTTTGTATATTTTTGGCTACCTAATTTTAGACCTTAATTTTAAAGAATTCAATGTAATTTAATACACGATAATTGTTATGGTTGTTATGGTTGCAACCAATATTACCATGTTAATTTCACTAGAATACGTAAACATTTTCACAACTGTAAAATCGGTCATTGAAATTAAAAAATAAGAATTATTTTAAAAGTACGTTTTCGGTTATTTTAATTATTTAATTTAAACTATACAGAAAATATAAATAATTGATACCACGTCGATATGAGAAATACACATAAACAGCGATAAAGAAAACTGAATCGTCGCAAAGCGGATCACCTATCACTGGATCTAAATGGAAATTAGTTTTTGGTAATTCTGTATACTGGAAGGATTAGTTTGGTTGTTACATCAGTGATAACATGTGAGAATTGTGTTATTTACTGCTTGAATAAAACCACTTTTATGTCGCTTTTGCGGAAGAATTTGCACTTCTGACTCGAGTTATACGGCCGGCTATCAGCAGACTCAATCACGCCCCCCTGTGGAATCAATAGCGAACAGGGTCGCTGCCAGGAACTTGGCTCGCCAAAGTTCGTAACACCTGCCTATTTATAAAGCCGGTGCACTGACCACGTTACGCGAAATGCTCTTGACCCGATCAATGTAATGTGAAGGGGAGCGCATTGCCACTGAATAATTCAGGCCAGCGACCGTCGATGACGCTCGTCTAATCATCCATGTGAATTGATATCAGGCTTCGGATACATCCTGTAATTCTCAAAGGACGGTACTAATAACTTAAATTGCACCCTCTTTACCTGCAGTTATTTGTGGGCTAGAAATCTAAACAACAGCCTACGGAGTCATTTTTATTGTTAGAGAAAAATTGGTTGCCCCAATAATTTAAACCGAATGTCACTACGTCACTGTTCCTTAAAGTATGGGAGAAGCTCTATGTCGTTGCTGATATCAAATTCTAAGACTCGTAAATATGTTATTTACAGACGGGTGTGCTCCAAATTTTTAAAGCCATCCAAAAATAAATTTTGGGAATGACTTGCAGAAGTCTCAATGGAAGAGTATTTTATCTTTACGAAATATACAGTGACGACACATACTAATTTTCATGGGACATGAAAGCAGAGTATTAAAAATGGTACTTCTGAGAAACAAATTAATTCGATACTATCAGCGCCATCTTTTATACTTAGTGAAGTCACTTTAAAGTTACTACCTTAACACAATGATGTTTTATATTACTTGGTCGCTACTATTTTTGCTTTCCATTATC
The DNA here is from genome assembly GCA_037074705.1 of Zhengitettix transpicula. Lineage (NCBI taxonomy): Eukaryota > Metazoa > Arthropoda > Insecta > Orthoptera > Tetrigidae > Zhengitettix > Zhengitettix transpicula. Next base: position 198,011,625 of record CM073591.1, on the reverse strand, counting down.
TTCCAACATGTCATAGTGGTTGCATAATAACTTGTATAGTCTTCTTGCCTCATTTCTCTAAACGCTTCTATCTTTATCATAATTTCTAAAGCTTTATAATCCATTGATTTGTTACTCAATTTATCCAATTTCGCCAGATTCACAACCCATCTTCTAATAAATAAAATAGCGTTTGGTTGCGTGAATGTTCAGCAAACATACCCGCGGAGAAATTTTACCAAATATCATACACGTGTTCCTTGTGAACCGGGAGCAAATACTGTGAGGGTAAGACACGAATACCACCCCCACGAGCGGTATCTGACCGAGGTTAAACGGCCGACATTTGCGTCAAATAAATATTTTACGGGGTCAATGAGACAGATAGAGTTTCTACATATATTTGTTTGTGCATAATTTCAACCCTTTTCAGCATGGACGGTAGCACCTTTAGGGATGGTGGAGGTTGGGCGTTAATTAAAAATCAAACAAAAACCACCGAGATTGGAGTCTATTCCGGAGTTATATATGTCGCCGAGTTTAAATATATCATTCAACCTACTGGTTAAGTTCTTCTGATACCCGAATGAGTGGGGATGGAATGGAGAACACATTGTACGTTCTGCGTACAAATCAAGACGTGGAGAAAATTTCACTAATAAAATTTTTGTACATTTGTTCCTTTAGAACAAGAAACAAACACTGTGGGGGTAAGACACGACTACCACCTCCGGGGGCGGGGATGGACGGGGGATGGTAAACTTTATAATTTGCTCAAACGTCCGATATTTGCTTCGAATAAATATTTTACGGGGTCAATGAGATTGCTATGTTTCTCCCGATGTTTTTGGTTAACAGGGTGGAGGGACGTTACAAAAAAATAACGGGAGACAAACCCAGATAGGAATCAAATCCGGGGTTACGAATGTTGCTGTATTTAATTATGACATTCAAATTGCCGTTTAACCTCCAAGGGTAAGGAGACGGAAATTTCAAACATATTAAACGGAAGGTTATTTTCGCCAAATGAAGATATTTCGGGCTCAAGGGGGTAGATAGCGTTATTTCAGATATTTTCATAAGTTCAACCCCGTTCAGCAGCCTTATGGGGGGTGGATGTGCGTTACCTAAAAATAACGCAAAAACGACTGAGATTGGAGTAAAATCCGGCGATATAGATGTCGCTGAATTTAATTATGACAACCCGTACAACGCCGGGCACCTAGCTGGTAAACAATAAAAGAAATAGTTAATATATATTTTGAGGTATAAATTCACGATTTTATTTTCTTGAACTATAATACCTTTTATCATAATTTATCTTCGATTAATATGATCCTGTATCTACTTTTCCGTAACGGAAATAATGCCTACAAGTCGGGTTTATTTATTTAAAATCATGATATTCACTTCTTTAAAGCAAATTAATTTATTGTAATTTTACATAATTTCTAACGAAAAAACTGCCCATTCGTAGTTTAAATAAATACAAACATACGAGGACTATTTTTAAAGTAAGTACTGTTTTAATATTCTGCCGATGAAGTTGCGAATTTTAGCATGAGCCATTCATTAGGAAACCAGACGTAGCTATGAAGCATCGTCACTTTGTGTTTTCCTTTTGTTAAAGCGCTCAGAAATGTTCAAAACAATTGAATGACCCGCCGACTGTAAATTCAGATCAGTGATTTGTTTCCTGAATTCATTGGCAATTGTGTGAGGTGTATGGGAAGCAATAATTGTGAGTAAGTTTAACGAAGGTCGTAAAAATGTGAACGATGAGCCGCGCTGCGGCCGTTTGCCTCTAATCACGGATGATGTGTAGCAAGCTAGCGGATAAAACATTCGCCTGGACAGACGATTTTCCTTCTGGGTTTTGTCTTCGCACCTTCAACATTTTAACGGAACTCTTACAATATCGAAAATTGTGATGAATGAACAATTCGACCACCCTCGATACAGTCCGGATTTGACGCCCATTGGTTTTCCTCTATTCATCTGAAGAAATTCATTGGTCGAAAATATTTCAACGACGATGATGATGTGAAACACGAAGTGCAAACTTGTCATTCATAACAGGCGGAATCTGTTTTTCTTTTTAGGGCAACAGGCTACATAAGGGTAATCACGTGATGGCAACTCCTCTGTAATAGCATAGGAAGGGATTTGAAACGGGGGATGCGGAAGCGTAGAGGAAGGTAACCAAGGGTTAACTACACCCCCGGGCTATAGTTTAAGGATCCTACCTGACTTTAGCCTAAAAGTGATGCAGGACAAACCTTAGCAAACCGGCATCAGTTAGATCGGGAATTGGGTACTTGTCCCACGCGGGAGAGGGGTTTGCTGTGGAGACGCAGCATTCCCTTCTCCGAGCCTCGACCAGTTTAGGAGGCAGCTGGCCGGCTGTTCCAATGGGAACAGAGAACAACTCTTACCGTGTGCCCAGGGTCCGTGATCTTGGAACATAAACCTCTCAAAAGAGGCCGAGGTTCTTCGGCTTGTGGGAACCTTAGTTCAAAAACGGAGAGAGCTTCTTTGAGGAAGCTATACTAAAACTGGTTTCCCGTTACGACAGTGCCTGAGTAACGATAAAACACTTAAAAATTCTAGAATGTCGTAAACAAATTAAGCGATCTCAAAAACATTTCATTCGATGCTAATAATGGGCGTTCAGGAATGTTTTTAAATTCCACCTCATATCTAGAGCTGGTAGGTGTGTCTTAACGTTCGGTGACTAACTCGAGAAGTAACATGATTCATAATAAAATATCTGGGAAATTATGTTGTCATTTTTTAAATACAAATAGGTACGTACAAGTTATTTGATTCGTTTCAGTTCCACTACGATTGGATGCAACATTTTACCTCGTTGTGTAGATAAGGGTAGTTATCGCATCCTTTTACTGGAGCGTTGTAACGTGAGCAACGGTTAATAATAATATGAGACATTCGACAAGTGACGATGTCAACAGACGGTGAGCCCTGACCAGGTCATTGACGGATTCTTTAGATGTGACTATGTTGCCCACGATGCCGTGTTACAGTTGCGTAATATGAGAATTAAAGTTTCTTCCTTTTTGCCCCGGACTTGATTTTGAAACTACAGTCACAGGTTTTGTGGTCGCCTGAGACAAACAACTGAATGGATCTGAATGTAATATGGGCCAGAGAGTGAACGTATCTTCAGGAAAGTCTGTGTATGCAAAACTCTATCTGGCGTGTGTGGACAGATGATCCAGGTCTGCGCGGGATCCGGACGTTTGGCGACAGTATATTATCCCGATTGACGGTTTTTCGCCAGGTCATTTTCCCGAAAGGTGAGTTTTTACGAAATAAAGCATAATATTAATATTGTAGAACACTTTGTAAATTAAGTTATTCATTAATCTGTGGAACAATTTCAACCAAACTTGGTGCATGTAACATATAAATCCACGAACAACCCTGCGGAATTAAGTTAACTCTAGTACCCCTATTGGTGCAGGTATGAGGTGAGGTGAAAAGAGGTGTCAAAGAATTACGATAAGTACCATACCTGTCCTCTTTCCTTTTTAGGGTGACAGGCTACATGAAGGTAATCCACATGGTGGCAACTCCCCTTTAATAGCATAGGAAGGGATTTGAAAGGGGGGATGCGGAAGGGTAGAGAAAGGCAGCTAAGGGTTAACTAGGGCTCCCGGGCTATGGTTTAAGGATCCTACCCGGCAATTCGGCTAAAGTGATGAAGGGAAAACCCCTAGAAAAACCTGCTTCAGGTAGGTCGGGCATTTGGTACTCGTCCCACGCCCTTCCGATGGCGGGAGTGGGGTTAGCTGTGGGGTCGCAGCTTTCCCCTCTCCGTGCCTTGACCGGTTTAGGAGGCATAAAATTCGACACTAAAAGCAACGAGAATGACATTATGAATGTGAGCGACCCGTGAACTATTTATTTGGCGCCATATATGATATTTTGAGAATGCCATCCCCTTATATCCCCACCCATAGGGTTGATAGAATTAACTTAATTCCGCAGGGTTGTTCGTGGATTTATGTGATACATGTACCAAGTTTGGTTGAAATTGTTCCACGGTTTAATGAATAACTTAATTTACAAAGTGTTCTACAATCTTAATATTATGCTTCATTTCGTAAAAACTCACCTTTCGGGAAAATGACCCATCGGAAAATGACCTGTTGAAAAAACGTCAATCGGGATAATGTAATGTCTGGCAAAGGGCAATCGGGATTTTGTCCAGTCGAGCAAACGTCAATCGGGATATTGTCGGGAAATCGTGCATAGGGCAAGTGTATGTCGGGATTTTGTACTAGACGCGGTTTGCGCTTACCATTAGGTGATCTTTGTAAATATCTTAACTGTAATTATTAATTGATCGGCTTAAGTATTACATTCACATTATAAGTCAAATTTCTTGGAGCTGGGTGGCAGAAGAATAATTAATTGTAGGGAAAGCGGAATGCTTGACTATTTTGGTAGAGCAGAAAGTAAAAGGACGTTAAAACGCAGTGTTAAGGGACTTGACTCTACGAACATGAAAAGAAAAATCGTCTTACGTTAGACTGCAGACTATTCAGACATATAATATTCCCAGATAATTTTGTTTTTCTCGCAAGCACAAATATACTATATATATTATACACTGAGAAGAAGAACTTATTTTCTTATCGCTTACTGTCGTTGCATTCCAAAGCTAAGCCATCCAAGCTGTACTGTATGCAATCGATAGCTACGGCGGCCTTGCAAGTACGCATTGCGTCTGTCTTTTCCCAACCTATATTTTATCGAATATTAAAACTTCCAGCGATGCGAACGTATTAATATGTAATCTCCGTTGACATGCCTCCGCTTTTAAATTTTAATATCCACGATACTATCAATTATATCCGGAGGTCGTTCAGAAACGATGTGAACAAAATTAACAACAAAAAAATAGTCTGCACTTTAGAGAGTGGAATAACTGATTATATCTGATTTTGAATTTTTTTTATAAGAAACATAGACTGCGTGGTAGGATCTTCTTTTATATTAGGGAGATTTTTTGCGTTTAATTTATTGAAATATCGTAGTAACTTGATGTAAAATTATTCGATGACGCTGAAAAAGAGAATGTTTTCTTATTAATAGAACGAAAAATTATCAATTAATTTTTTATTAACAGTTCACTTTTTTTTCTTTTTAGTAACAGTCTACGAGAGTGTAATCCTCGTGGTGTCAACTCCCCTTTAATACCATAGGAAGGGATTTGAAAGGGTGCGGAAGGGTAGAGCACGGTAGCCAAGGGTTAACTAGAGTCTCCGGACTATGGTTGATGGATCCTACTCGCATTCATTCGCCTAAAAGTGATGAAGGACAAAACACTAGAAAACCTGCATCATGTAAGTCGGGCTCTTGGCACATGTCCCACGCCCTTTCGATGACGGAAGGGGGTTTCTTGTGGGGCTGCAGTATTTCTTCTCCGTGCCTAGACCAGTTTATAAGGCAGCTTGTCGACTGTTTCATTTATTTTTAGAACAAAACATAGTAAAATCATTGTTAATTCTACAGTAAGTTAAAATTAAAATTACAAATGCTTATAGTGAATAATTATCTACTACTTCAACACAAAATGAAAAATTCTGTGCAATAATTAGCAGTAACAAAAAAAATCAATCACAGCAATTAAAACAAACGGTAGCATAATGAAACAGCGAAAATCATATCGTAGCAGAGACAATATTTAAAATATTAAAAATCATAATATGCTACAAAGTTGACAAGAATTATGTTATAGAAGCTATTAATAAACAGATTAAGGTATAAAAATCTCGACAGGACCGGGAATTGAACCAGAGACACCGCTATTACGCAATCGCTCTAGCCACAGAGCTATCCTCGTCAACTCCCGGTCCCATGACAGCCTTCTTCACCCATTGAATACAAATTAACATAGTTTACTGAATCACATTCTTTACGTCTTAGTTTTGGAACTTCAATTAATAATGGATATTGGGTGTAAATTTATCATTGAATTAATTCAAGAACAGAATAAATGCTTACAATCAAGCTTAACTCTAAAGGACATCAATAAATTAAAACCCTGAAATTCAGCTGGACCAGTTAAAATTCCTCCATACGTATTAAAAGTTTTTTTGTATATTTATAGTTTATCTCTTCATCAAGAAGCTTTCCCCCAGCTTATGGAAGCAACTTAACGTACACATTTATATAAAAGTAGTAAGAGACTAGCAAACAGCTCCAGGAAAGGTTATATTAGTAATACATATTACACAATTCTTCCTCCGTGCACGTAAGTACTCAAATATCAGTCAACCAACACGTGTTTATGACAGGAATATCTACAATAACTAACCTCATAAATTATATGCAGCTCCTTAATGAATGTCAAGCTGACGTTATCTGCACTGACATTCAAAAAATCCTTCGACACTGTTAACCATAAAATATTAATTGAAAAATTAAATACGTATGGTCTTTCCTACGGCCTCATTAACCTTATCAGATACTTCCTACAAGACAGGCAACAAGGACGTCAGTTACAATGGTTTTCACTCCGAAATTTTCTTCGGTCGTTCGTGTCTACCGCAAAGGACCAATGCTAGTCACATTATTCATAAACGTTATAACAGAGGAAATAAATTCAAATTTTCTTCATTATGCGGATGATCTGAAGTCTTATAGGAAAATAAACTCTAACACTGGCTCTTCAAGACGATCTGGACAATATTATTGCATTGTCAGAAACATATAAAAGGTGCATTAACACAAAAATTATATTATTTACCAGTACAAAAATCCTTTTAACTACTATTATTCTATGGCTACGGAGGTATTAAAACCTCGGCGTAATCATTGACAAATGAAAAACAAATAAAGTGAACAAAATGACTAATTATAAGGAGCTCTCAAACCACACTTTAAACTATATTTATCTTGAAAATAAGGGCAATATTAAAGAACTCTTACGGGTTACCAAGCACAAATTCATGAAACAGAGAAAAATAAAAATTTCTAAGAATTCTCTACTGCAATGAAACAGCACGTAACGAACTTTTCGTTATATACAATACAGAGAAACTATGAAAACTACACGTGTGCGAGCATCAATCCTTTCTAACTACTAGCTCTGTAATGAAAAAACCAATCACAATAGATTCCTGTCCTACGTCAATTTTAGTGTAGCATCGATTTTGAAACTACAATCATTAGATCTCTGACCTTCTCAAAGACTCATATGAACAGAATTACTTCCCTATAAAATTACCATGTAATAAAATTTATTTCGCTCCATTTGAATTATTTCATAACCTTTTTGGATTATATATAATCTAATTATATTTCGAAATTATATCACTTTTTATCATATTTTATTGTACATGTTTCATACTCGTTATGGCGTCGTATATTATGTTATATTTTATCTAGTAGATGATGTATATGACCGTTGTTCCACTGCATTGCATTGTAAATAAAAATTCAGACTTATACAGTTTATTTGTATCAAACATTGTGTTGCTGTGAAATATATTGCATTCTATTATTACATTTAATCATTGTAACAACCGAATGGTACCTACATACTAGGAACAATGTCTGTGTAGTACATACTAATAAATAAATATAATTTTAAGACGTTCCCTTCTCCGAGCCTCGACCAGTTTAGGAGGCAGCTGGCCGACTATTCCAATGGGAATAGCGGACAACTCTTACCGTATGCCCAAGGTCTGAGACCCCGGAACATACACCTCTCAAAACAGGCCGAGGTGCCTCGGCTTGTGGGAACCTTAGTTTTCCTAGTCCCATTCCTATATTCCATCTACACCCATGACATCCCTCAAACAACCGCAACAAAAATTGCCATATTTGCCAGTCCCATAACTTCGAATCGGATATAATAATCTGCAAACCATGTTAGCCAATTGGGCTTATAATTACAGAATAATCATAAACCCAAACAAATCCATCACAGTTTCTTTTTCCCTTAAAAATATACCATTCACTAACAATATCTGTATTAACAACACACCCATTCCAAACAAACTGTCCCTGGTACTTCTCCAATCCCCGCATCCATAGTGGCCGCAATATTCCATATATACTATACACCAAACGATAACCAAATACATACTTCTTCAATATAAAAAAGACATAATTCATCCAAACCCGTTTATATCCGATACAGCTGCCTCTCCTCCACCTCCCACTCAACATCGCCGATTAAAAAGAAAGAGACCGAGAAACCAAATTAATAACTAATATAATACATAAGTACAGGAGGTGAAACAAAATGCTCCACAGGATATATATAATATAACATGTACAAATATCACAACTGTCAAATCCTTAGATTGTAAAGTTTCCTGAATAAAATAAAAAATCACAAAGCGGTTTCAGGAAGGGAAATCGCGGAGAAAGGTGAAAATCTCGAAGTACATGGGAATACGCGCACCTTCAATGTGTCCATTAGAACGCCCACAATTTATTAGTAAGAAATCTAACCGTGGGACCCGGAATGAGGAAGACTGGGGTTTCAATCATCCTTACTACTTACGGCGATGCGTCACGATAGTACATTTCCGAGATTTACCAGGTCACAAACTTCTCTACTGATACATGAAGGTTGTTATTGAACGTTGGTCTCTGACCACGTGTAAAAATGATTTCCAAGTAGTAAAGCTGGAGACACTGCTATCACGTGTCACGTGACGTGTCGGTAAAGTTGAAGCGTGACTGCAGCCTCAATCGCACACTGCTGTCAAGTCACGTGGTTCACGGACAGCAAACAGTCTGATTTGACAAGTGCCAACAGTGTGTAGCCCAGAGAATTTTACCAGTCTACATCTGTGTAGCCATCAGCCTTACATTACTCCTCTCTTCCAGGAAAAGTAAATCTAATACCGACTATTGTTTCCGGTTGAAGCAGCCTGCAAGTCTAAAACTAGAGACAGTAAAATATAATATACAGATTATGTTTGGGTTGTAATAATAATAATTCTGTATTGTACTATTGAAGATGGTCTTAGACTACAACCATTTATATTTACACACGTCTGTGTGATTCTAAATATCATATAAAAATATTAAGTCCTAGTACTTAGATACGCACGAATTATTTGCCGTTATTAAATAAGAATAAAAGGACTTGACTGAAATTCTAAGTCACGTTGAGAATTTTTTTATTCAATGAAATAATTAACTTAAATGTGAAAAAGTAGGGTTGATAGATTTCAAATTCAATCAATGTATTTTCGTAAATTGTAGATGATTTTTTAAAACCCGATAGTGCGTTAAAAAGTGAATTAAATTCTGTACTACTTTCCTCCTATAAAAATTAGTGTATGAGTGACTATTTTGGAGATATCGGGAGTTATACCTTCACAATTTTGAGGTTTTAATTAATTATTAACGATAAATTATAATACTAAAGGTAATTAAGTAAAATAATTCTTTGTTCTATTGGGGAAAAAAGTGACGAGATATTCTCAAGCGCCTTTCATAACGTTTAAAAAAAGAATACAGATTGGAAAATGTGACACGGCGTGACATCGAAATGTGTGCGAGCTCAAATCACAGATACGTGACAGCGCGTGACAACCCGTGACATCGCATCGACGTGACGTGATATAAGTGTGTCTCTGGTCCGTAAGACGTAGTACGGCACACTTTTGGACTTCACATTAAATCACGTGACAGTACATGACGTGATGGCAGTGCGTCTCCCCCTTAACCCTCATTTATTGGTAGTATTTTCATTGAAAAATCTACGTTGGGCATAGTTAGTTTTAAGCAAAGCCAATCAAACATTTCATACAGTAATATTTTAGGCTTTGAATTAAACTAATTCTCCAGATTCATGTGATATCAGTGCAAAAATTCTAACACAACACCTGTGCCTCTTCCTTCCATATTCACAAAAATGGACAAGAAAATCGAGAGTGGGTCTAATATAGGAGGTAAAAATTCTGCTCTACAATCGTAAACTGACTCGACGTCGAATCAATCGTTAAGAGGTCGTTCATTTACTTACGTCAGCGCAAAAATAATATCATTATTGGAACGAGACCAGTATTCTAATTATTCTTCATAATTTTTATAAAATTAAACTAGATAGCCTCATACTGATAAACGGTTCAAATTGTTCTATATTTCACAAGATAGGTCAACTAAATTATTTCTGCATATTAATTCTGTTTACTATTGTAATCTTTTAACATATAAAGATATTTTTGTGGATATATTTACTCATCTTCAATGAACGAGCAAAAACAAAAATGTTACCAAGCTTACTCAGGTGATAAAAAAACCGAAATCATAAAATTGTGCTGTAAAAATAAACATATGAAACTAAAAATAAATAAAACAATCTAATTAAATACGATTTAAACAGAAGAAAAATCGACGTGCTTTGACCGAAATAGTAATTGTTTATCAGACATTATCCTTTTAAACTCTGTACTTCATACTTGGTTAAATCCAAGGATAAGAAAACATCCTTAAGCGAAGGTTCATTACACACTACAAAGCTCCCATGACCTAAATTATATATTACGGACTGTAGCCCAATTTAGGTAAGTGGTATTGATGAATGATTGTCAGAATCATAATTTATTTTTATACTTATGTAAGTTTCTGTACATTATTCGTAAGATCAACAAAGAATTTGTGTGATATTATGATTCATGTGGTTCAGTCGTGGAAGTGCGACTGGTTAATTACCAGAACAGCTGAGAATAGTTAATATATATATATATATATATATATATATATATATATATATATTGTAATGCAATTAATTAGGACATTAATTGTTTCAACATAAAAATCTAAATTGTTTGAGAAACCCATTATAACGGCAAGAGTTTTTGGAACAGCAATAGAAATCGGCTCTGTTCCTTTGTCGGAAGGTCCGTCCAAATGGCGTATCCGCGCTAAATTGCGAGACGAGAGTACAGTTTTCAAGAAGATATGGTGAGATACAGTTCACGGAAAGACCTCGTCGAGGTATAACAGTTTATGGAAGAAGAATTCAACAGGGTTGGCAATTAGCAGGACAAAGTAAAACATTCATAAAAGCATAACGTCGAAACCTGCTAAGAAAAAGGCAGTTTTGTGTCCATAGCCGGCCATAAATAGCAAAAGTTTCGGTTTAAGTCCGGAACAATAAAGACTACCCTATCGACAAACCGCAGAATTCACCTAAGGCGAGCAGTCAACCGATAGATGACGAAAGGAGGATCATTCGAGTTCCTGACATCCTAAAAATTTTGATTCAGAATCATTGTAGAATCTGTGAGTTTAGAAGCAGTGTAAACCCCAGCAATAGTGTTTTCGAAAATTAAAGGTATGCTGGAATGCTGGGCAGACGTGAGTAACAATTTACAAAACAACTTATTATGTAAACGTAATGAAAGATAGCCGTCAGATTTCGTTCTCTTTTTTTTTTATTAAAATTGTTAATCAGAGTCAATATTTTTACTTTTAATTTCGTTCACAATTAAATTTCGTTCTAGTTTAATTGACGAGTAAAATTGTCTTTTCTTTTAATTGTGATTTGTTGTTGATAAGATTATAAATATTATTGATTTGTCCTTTATCAAACCCAGTGAAGACCCTGAGAAATTCAATATTATAAATTTGTAATTATTTGAGTTATTGCCACAATAAAAAATTATGTTTGTAAATTTTATTGAGCTTTCATTTTAAAAGCCCATCTTTAGTGTATATTACAATATATTATATCATATTTAAACGTCGGTTTTAACCTCTGGTTCGAGGACTTCGCAAGAGTCGCGGTTCAAGGGGAAACGGGCTTATGAAAGCGACCGAAAGAATTCAGACCTGGATCGGTTACTGTGAACGGACAATAGCGGAATGTTCGAGAGGGGTGTGAAATACCACCACAAATTAATGTAAATAATGAATAAACTAACCGAGGACATCAAAATAATATATTATAGATCACTAGCTGAGTGCACGGCGTTGCCCGGGTATTTATTTAAATTAACCCGGAGATGCAATTAATTCGTATCTAATCTTTTGTAAACGTTTAATTTAACAAGCTTAAATAGCGCCAGTGTTTGTAATATTTACCTATTTACATTCCCCGACCTAACCCTTCGGCATCTAGTTTCAAATAAACCGAGATATGATTGACAATACTCGGAATTTCTCCTACTTCATAAAAGCAACTAAAAACTACGACGAATTTAAACAGGATAAAATACTTGCTAACTTAATAAAGTCTAAAACTACTCCCGGTACCTTAAAGGAATAACTAAATAGTGACCAAAATATAGATGGCACGCTAAGAGAATTAAAAATTTCCCCGGAAACTTAAGAGGGTCAAAACTACTTAGGTAACCTTATCTTAAACAAGGCCACCTCCACGAAGAGGATCGTAAAATTTCATTAACAGCCATGGTTAATGCGAGAATTAAAGTCAGCGACTCCTATAATCAAGGAATCGGCACTAATATCGATCTAATTTTCATTACTTTTTATGTTACCCCCTTCCACCACCACCCGTACGATAAGGGTGCTTCCCTTCCTTGCCTTTTGGAGTTGAAATTAGACACTTAAAAATTCTAGAATGGTACCATCAAATTAAGCGACCCTTACAGCGTTTTATTCGACGCTAATAATAGTTGTTGAGAAAATTTTTATAATTCACGCCTCCACCCCACCCCTAGAAGAGGTAAATGTGTCTTAAACCCTCAGTGTTTGTTCCTGGATCGAAACTAACATGTGTATAAAGTAGAAATTGGTCTACATATTTAAGATTGTAAACGTAAATTTGATTCACCCCATTACATCACCACTCCTAGCTGCTGAGCTGCAAATTAATCAGTATGGTAAATGTCAGAATTAACCCCAGATTCGACACCTGTCTCCGTTGTTTACTCATTTCATTTATGTAACGGCCTTTCACCCACTTCCTCCCCCAACCCCCACGTAGGGGCTGAAGAACAACTTAACTGGCATAGTGAATGTCATAATTAAACTCATTGATTTCTATAACCCTGGATTTGACATCAATCTCGGTTGTTTCGCGTTAGTTTTATGTAACGCCCCTCCACCTCCTCCCATTAAGGGGACGAAATTATACACTAATTACATCTGGTATTAATCCCATAGACCCCCGAAAAGTAATTAATCAACGCTAGTATCGTTTTTTTAGCATGTTTTGAAATTTCACCCTTGTTCACTCTGTGAGAGTTTCCTAACGCTTCGAAAAGCCTAGAGAAATCTTCCTTGGGGTGCGCACAACAATTCACCAAAGTTTTATCGCAATCGGATAAATGCTTTAGGAGCGCATGACATTCATATTTTGAGAGATCAAAGAAAGATTAAAGATAAAAAATTGTAACTACATAAAAATTAAATATTCCCATATTCTGCTTGAATTACGAAATTAATTATAAGCAACAACTTCGGATTTAGTGAAAAATTACTTCATTATGTGGTTGTGGTAATTAATCTTCGCACCATTTCGAGTGAAAGTTGCAAATCAATGCTACCAAATTCCGATGCTTTTAATAAACGTGAAAGTATGACCAGACCTCTGAAGATACTAAAACATATTTAAACATTAATAGTGACATCATATGAAGGGTAACTCGGAGTGATGAATAATTTATTTCTGCAAAATGAGGATAATTTTTTTAAAAAGCTCAAGAAAAATGATCAGGCGGAGGGGAAAAATAAGAAATTTAATTATAATAATGCGCTACTTTTCAATTTCATAAAAAAATTACTACTATCGACGGTAGGCCTATAAATACACAAAATTACGTTTGAAAAATACGTTGAGATAATTTTGATGTATTGAAGAACTTAATCTCATATTTCTGCAACTTACACAGTGAGGTGTTAGCTGTTGATGTCTATAGGTACAACAGTGTAAAATTATTTTTAACTCTCCGAAAGGTACAAAATTCAATTATAAAATATAAATATTCGATATCAATTTGGAAGTGTACGAAATAATAGTATCTACATCCGATCGCAATGAACTTATTTGATTTGTCTCTCGTCGACCTGTACCGCTGTAAGTTCACATAGACTGATTTCCTCAGTTTAAAAATAATATAAAGCCCGTTCACTTCAATGGCATTGCTCGTTACACTGTTCTATCCCATGAACTCGTTTTAAGCAACAGGGAAAAGAATTAACTTTGAGGGATAGAGAAGTTTTCGCTGATGTATCGCAGGTTTTGCGAGGTCAGTGTTTGGAAGGGGCGTGGGTTTCGTGTACATGGTCAGTGTTTGGGAGGGGAGAGGCTTTCGTGTAAATGTACGCTGCAATGCGTTCAATAAACGCGGCGTGAGAAGTTCACGCTCGAAAAACGCTGATTAGTCGATACACGTTCAATCTAAACGCGTGAGTTTATTAATAGAGGCCATACTGACATTAATTACAAACTGATTCTGCCATCAGAACGGTGTTCGGGAAGATTTTAATAAAAGGAAACACAAAACTAAAAGTTTTATCATTTTTCATAAATTTATCCAAACGTTTACTGTATTATTCTGTTACAATATCCTAAGTTTCTTCTAAATGCTAAAAACTTTATTACATTATATTAAAAATGACAGTTGACGTTGACGTGAAAAAATAACCATAAACAGTCTCCCTTTTTTAATTTTATTAAATAATCGGTTGGAAGCTTTCAACTAATTTGTCATAATCATCATATATATAAAAAAATTTAATTGATTACATTATATTTTATTATTATTTTGGTATGTTCTAATTTTCACAATTTTTAGTATCTCTGCATACTGTTTTTCAATTTCTAAACCTTAGTTTCTTGTCGTTAACCTGAGTTAGTATGTTTCGTATATGGTTAAACGGTTTAACGGTTAATCTAACATCATTAATATCGTTTTTCATAAAGGTATCTATGATTTTAAAGGTGAATTTTTCTATATACGTAAAGCTGTAATACATAGGATTTATTGTCAAAGAGTTCTGGAAGAGTCGTAATTATTTCCGGTAATTTGTAATTGTCTGTGGTGTTTACAACGTCCGTCTTATTTATCGATACTGATTTAAAATAAGCTTTAATATTAGTTTGAGTAGGATCTTTAAAATTCACAGTCTACATGTGTTCCCCTGTGTTGAACCACAGTAGTCTCTTCTTTATAGTACACTCCTTGGTAGTTCCGATATTCAGGTTGAATTTCGTACTATACCATTTTTTAAGATTACTAATCCATAATTGAGCTGTAATTTTCTTGGGGAAAAAACAATTTTGGAGCATATTAATCATATTAGTTTTCAATGTGGCGTAAAAATTCGTATCAGTAATACATATAGCTTTACGTATTAGGTTGTTTGCAACATTAATTATCATATGTCTAGGGTGGTTAGAGTAATAATTTAGAATGGTATTGAGGGCAATAGGCTTCATGTACCAGTTAGTCAGTATAAGTCCATTGTAATTAATAATGGTCATGTCCAGAACATCAATTGTGTTATTGGACATTGTTTTCATTATGAAATTAATTTTAGGATTTATAGTGTTCAAGTGGTTAAGGAACGTAACCGTTCGTCTGTATGCAAAATCACTAACAAATCATCAATATATTTAATTAAAATTTCCAGTGTTATTGAAGAGGACCTCAGTGCGTTTTCTAAAATGTGATTCATGACTATACCAGCAACGTTGACACTTTGGTAACCGACCATTGGAAGTCCATAAACCCGTTTTTTATCATCTATTTTGGAAAGTAAAATAACTATTCAAGGATTAACTTTAACCCTTCTAAATAAATATATCTGCTATTAATCGGCGAGTAAGGCTCAACATAAAGCCAGTTATCACTAATAAGATTTACTGCTAGTGCGACGGGAGTGTTGGTATATAGTGAGATTACGTCATAACTTGATTACACATTTAACGTCTATAACTATATTAAAAATCTTTGACGCAGATTATATACTAAAATTACCGACAATATTTATTAAACTATAGCAATTCATCTATATATTGTATTTCACAAAAATCCACGAATGATCGAAACATAAAAATTTTAAAATGTTAAAGATATATTTTTGCTTAAAAATTAACCGCTACAAAAGTTAAAATTTTGGAGTCGATTAAAAATTTTTTTTTCTTAGCTGAAGAAACAAAATTTTTACTATTAATCAACATAACTTATTATAATTTTTTCAATCGTATTTTGTAATATATGCAATATGTTAATTATCGTTATTATCGAGTGAAAATACGAGGCCATAAAGTGATCATTTCAATTATGTTATTGGTCGTTTACTGTCTGCAATCAATTATTAAGTCCAAAATATTAGAGTAACAAGTACTTAATAATTTGCAGGCTACCTCAGAGCCAAGCACGTTGTGGCATCCCTCCTTTAATAGCATAAGAAGGGATAGAAATCTGGGTGCGGAATGGAGAGCGAGGTAGCTAATAGTTACGTAATTGGCTATAGTTCAAGGATCCTACACGTCATTCGCCTGAATGTGATGCAGGGAAAATCTTGGAGAAACTACATCAGATAAGTCGGGCTTTCGGTACTTGTCGCACGCCTTTCTCATGACAGGACACGGAGTTTGCAGTGTCGCCGAAGCATTCATGACAACAGTCCTCCTCGACCAGTATTTTTTAGAGTACGAGGCTACTCCCCTTTAATAACATAGGAAGGGATTTGAAAGAAAATAACATCTGACCAAATTCAGCATTTGATTAACTCGACTGAGAAAGAGAGACGCTTACATGGTGGCTTCTGAGTTGTTCACGGCCATCGCATATTAAATTTTAACTTAAACACAGCAAGACGTGGCCGCGTTTAACAATCTTTCCTTTAAAATGTTAAAATATTCTTAAAGGCTCTCAGTGTTTTTAAATAGCATTGCAACTCCATATAGAAGACAAATACCTAAAGTACAGGCCACTTACAAAATCTTCAGTAACTAAAAGTTCAGGAGATGCATCAAACCAGTCTTTGAAATGTCTACCGCAACAACAACACAGTAATCTTAATTAATGTTAGAATACTTTGTTTTAGTGAATAATTGTAATATTCAGATGCTAAAAGTTTTTCATATTTGCATACGGTTGTAAAATCGAACGTGTCGCAAGAAGACCTAAAAATTACTTTTACAGGCATGAAATTCGGTCTCAGATTTCTTCTGTTCATCTCCGTCTGATATCCGCCTTCTGCCTTTTTTCTCAAAAAAAAAATTGAATAAGCAGTACATTCAAGAATTTCGAACTCCTAGCGAAATCGCTCAAAGCTAAATCTACAGACTTAAAGCTCTGGATGACTGAAAGTGACTGGAAAATTTGCGGACTTGTCTAACGCATTTCATTTAGAATGTAGCGAAAAGTCGCGATAACAAATGCGGACGGTAATATGCATTTTTCAGAATGGAAATTTATAACATGTGGCGTTCCACAGGTCTCCAATCAGGGAGATGTGTCTAGTTATTTACGTCGCCTAAAGTCAGTTCATTTACGCAGACGATACCAATTTGGTCACTACGGACCGACTTGGAAAAATTAAAGGTGAAAGTCCACATTGTCACGAACCACATAAATTTATGGTCTTCTGCAAATAGACTGTGTATTAATCCAGAGAAAACTAATTTTGTTTTCATTAAACACTTTCATTTGAAGGGTAGGACAACTGCATAAATCAAAACCGAATGGGATGAAGTTTATGCGGACTCTGAACTAGCATTGAAGACCATTTATTTCTGGATTATAAGTTTAAACGAGGTCGCAGAAGCGCCAGATGAATCTCGCTCCGGACGCCCAATTGAGGTCACCACTCAAGAAAACATCGAAAAAGGTCACAATATCGTAAAGCAAGATCGCAGACTAAAAGTGCGTGTGGTAACTGATGCCGTAGGCTTCTCAAATGAACTAATCCATTTCATCCTCCATGAAAATATTGTCATGAAAATGCTTTGAGCGCGATGGTGCCGCAACTGCTGACGTTGGACCAAAAACGGATTCGGACAAACATTCCAACGCAGAATTTAGCAATATTTAGGTGTAACCCACAAGACTTTTTGCGCAGATTCGTAACCGTCGATGAAACTTAGGTTCACCACTACATTCCAGAGAACAAAAAACAAATGAAAAAAGCTGGTGAAAGTGGACCGAAAAAATCCAAGACTGTTTTGTAAGCTGGAAAGGTGATGGCCACTGTCTTTTGGGATTCTCAGGATATAATATTCATAGACATTTTGAAAAAGGGCACAACCATAACTGGGCTCCATTATGCTGCTCTGTTGGATAGTTTGAAACTGCTGCTGATTGAGAAACGACCAAGATTGGCGCGCAAGAAAATACTGTTTTACCAGGAGAATACGCCAGCTCGTACAGCAGCAGTCTCAATGGCGAAAGTGTACGAATTGGTTTCCCATCTACCCTATTCACCAGACCTAGCAACCAAGTAATATCTTCTTGTTCCAGAACCGGAAAATTTGGCTTTGTGGGAAGAAATTTTCATCAAATGAAGAAGTAAATGACTCGTGACGGAGTATTTTGCAGAATTGACAAAACCTGTTTTTGTGATGTGTTGAAAAAAAAAATGAAAATTCGTTGCGCCAAGTGTGTAGCCAAGAAAGAGATTACGTTGAGAAATAAAGTAAGTTTTCTAAAAAAAAATCGTTTTGTTACATTTTAATTTACATCGTAATTTTAATGCCGTTCTCGTACGACGTGAATCCACTCAAGAACTGCTGCACGGAAGCCATAAGGTATGGTATGTTAATATACTGTTTAGTTTCCATGTAAATCATGTTGAGTGCTTAATAACTTTTATTATGAAGAAATGTTAACATTTTAACTATAGTAACGTTTCAGTGTTATAAATTCATTGGGACATAATAGGTGCAATCTGTTGGTATGTATTTTATTGACGTTTCCTATTTCCTCTTTCGAGGAATAATGGAAAAAACATGTAAAGATGAAGGTTAGATTTTTACGTCTCTTTATAAGAAATATACATTGTAGTTGATGATAAAAATACAGACAATTTATTTATTAAATTAAAAAAAACGTTTCGGTACGTGTTTGTACGTTGTTTTTTAATTTAATAAATTGTCTGAAATGTGGTCATAAATTGTATTATATAAATATAAACGTAGTTAATTATTTAGAGGCGAATTATTTGTACATCCCAGTAGTGAAATTATAAAACAGCTCTAATAGATATTATAATTTTCTTGGAAAAAATACGAAGACTGTCAGCTGATAACATAGAACAAACTATGACAAGTTAATTTTTTATTTCATTGTTTAATATCATCGATATGATATAATTTTTATTTATTAAGGACTTCAGCAGTGTACTTTTCTTTTGCTAAAAATAAATTTCTGCTTTAAACAGTGCTGTTTATATCCGACAGCACATTATTTCAGGATGAGATTATATAAGTAGAGATAACGTACTTGCATAGATATTTAACATGTGGACACATGTTAGATAAACAATAATATTTTTCTAGACCAAACACTTAAAGTAGATACTTTTTCTCTAATAGGATAATAGTATCACTTCAGGAAAAATCAAAACAAACGTTTTATACCGATTTATTTATGTTACCTTCAAGTGGTTACGGTTGTTTGTATTGTTAATCAGTCTGCAGTATTTCCGGTTCATTAAAAAAGATTACACATGATGGTGAGCGAGATAACTAGTTTTACCCTATTCCTTTTACAGCTGTCCTACCAATGCAAACGTATTATTTCCCTCACCATTATTCCTTATTCGTCAATGAAGCCTGTGAAAGCAGTTCGTAGCCCTAGAAGGTGAATCTTCCCGGGGAGCTAGAGGGAGCAGCCTTTGGGGATGCCTGCTTCTTTCTCATTTTTGAACGAAAGTTACCACAATCCGAGGCATCTCGGTCAATTTTGAGAGGTGTATGTTTGGGGTTGCAGAGCATAGACATACGGTAAGAGTTGTCCGCGATTCCTATTGGAATAGTCGGTCAGCTGTCTCCAAAACTGGCCGAGACATGGAGAAAAGAATGCTGCGTCTCCACAGCAAAGCCCTCTCCCGCGTCGACAAATAGCTAATGCCCGACCTACCTGATGCAGGTTTTCCAGTGTTTGTTCAGCATCACTTTTAAGCGAATGCCGGGTAGAATCCTTAAAGTACATCCCGAGGGCCCTAGTTTACCCTTGGCTACCTTCCTCTATACTCCCGCATCCACCCTTTCAAATCCCTTCCTATACTGTTAAAGGGCAGTTGTCATCACGTGGATTACCCTCATGTAGTCTTAAAAAAATACAATTAATTGTTGTGCTCTTGTTGACTCTTGCAGGCAGAACCTTTTAGGAGAGACGGAGAGGGCTACATTTGGGGATGTCTTTACCTCTCTCCGTTTTTGAGCTAAGGTTCCCAGAAGCCGAGCCACCTCGGCCTGTTTTGAGAGGTGAACGTTACGGTGTCGCAGACCTCGGACATACAGTTAAAGCTGTTCGTTATTCCCATTGGAATAATCGGCCAGCTGCCTCCTGAACTGGTCGAGGTACGGAGAAGGGATTGCTGCGTCTCCTTAGGAAACTCTTCTCTCGCAATCGGAAGGGTGTGGGTCAAGTATCTATGGGCCGACCTACCTGTTTTTTCCTGCTGTAAAAGTAAGCCTGCGAGAGGATTTCTCGCAGGTGAACCTTCCCAGAGAGCTCTGGCGGGGGCTACCTTTGGGGATGCTCTCACATCTCTCTGGTTTTTTTTGAACTAAGGTTCCCACATGCCGAGGCACCTCGGTCTGTTTTGAGGGGTGTATGTTCCGGGGTCGCAGACCTTGGGCATACGGCAAGAATTGTCCGCTATTCCTATTGGAATAGTCGGCCAGCTGCCTCCTAAACTGGTTGAGGCACGGAGAAGGGAATGCTGCGTCCCCACAGCAAACTCCTCTCCCGCTATCGGAAGGGCGTGGGACAAGTACCCAATGCCCGACCTACCCGATGCAGGTTTTTCTAGGGTTTTCCCTGCATTTCTTTAGGCGAATGCCGGGTAGGATCCTTAAACCATAGCCCGGGGGCCCTAGTTAACCCTTGGCTACCTTCCTCTACCCTTCCGCATCCCCCCTTTCAATCCCTTCCTATGCTATTAAAGGGAAGTTGCCCAATGTGGATCACCCTCATGTAGCCTGTTGCCCTAAAAAAATAAAAAAAAATAAAAATAAAAAGTTTTTTCCTGCATCACATTTAGGTGAATAGCCGGGATGAATCCTTAAGCTCCAACCCGTGGGCCCTCTAGTTACCCTTGGCTACCATGCTCTACCTTTCCGCAACCCCCCCCCCCTTTCCCGGACGAATACCTTTCAGTCATTTTTCTTATGCTAGAATAGTAGCTAGTCCTTGGATTACTATGTACATAGTCTTTCAACACACTCCACAGTATTCGTGTGCACATTTATAAATAGTCAAAGCAGTTGTGATGCTCTACTTGCAAGTTTGAGACCTTGCACTGGAAGGAACAGAATGCTCGTAATATCTTTACGTTAGATCAGTAAACAATATCTCGTCCGCGTGTTCTAGTCGACCTTCCTTGGCACTTACATGCTAATAAACGCAATAAGAAGCGTCATCGAAGTCAGCTTCAAATGACAGTGGAACATTCACTACAGTCTCAACATAAACTGCCAATTGCGTAACCATACTTCTATCGGTGCATATTATGACACTTATAACGATTAAAAGTATAGGTTCTTTCCTATAATTAACTCAATGATTTTTTTTTTTTGGAAAATATGCATGTTTTTAGTAGGCCAAAAGTAGTTATTTTAATTCAGAGAAGAATAAATGCTTTCAACTACGCTCAGCTCTGGAACTGAATTAAAATAATAGGATAGATGAATATCGACCGCACCAGGAATCTAAAGCAGGTTCTTCGCTATGTATGTGGTTTCTCTAACCACTGAACTACCCTGGTCAACTCCCTGTCACGTGCGAGCTTTCTCTATGCGTTGTATATGCCTGGCACAGGCTCACCTACAATTTACTGAATCACATTCTTCACGGTCTAATTTTAGGACTTACATGAATAATGGATGTCGTGTGTATATTGTACAGTAAAATAATTCAAGAACAGAAGAAATTCTTTCATCAAAGCCTACCTCTAAATGCTATGATAGCTCAGTAATTATAGCAAGCATGTAATTAGTTAAGGACCTGGGTTCGATTCCTACGCCGGTCGAGATATTTCTATCCTAAATTGATAGTTATTTTAATATCAAGCAATGTGTCATGTACAGTAAACTGTCAAGTAAAGTGTCAATTTCGTCGAAGTAGTCTGTCGCCTCACTTTTGACGATTTTATTAATGACTTTCAGCGAGCTGAAAAAAACGTGGAATCAACACCAATTTCTCGTTTTCGCATTATTTTTGTCTGTCTCATTCGTCACCCACTGATAGCGACTGATCTGTAACTTAATCAACAGAATTAAAGTCAGCGACTCCCATCGCCCTGGATAAACATCTGTAATATTCCAATAAACTCTTGTAGACTTCTTTTAATTGCACTTTTCGTTTAAAGAATTTCAAATATCTTCATTTTCAGTGTACATACCCTAGTACTAATTTATGATGAAAATGATAACGTAATTCATTAGTCTAATAAATAAAACAGAGTATTCGTGTGTATGTATGTTTGTTTGTTTATATGTATCTATGTATGTATGTTCCGCATCCAAATGTATACCCGTGAGGCAAATTTCCCACATTTCACACACGTTTTCCCTTTGTGACCGGGAAACAAACACTGTATGTGTGAGACACGTCTACCACCCACGAGCGCGTTTCGACGGGGGTGGAATTATTCAATCATGTTAAAACGTCCGATATTAAAGTCAGATAAATATTTTTAGAGATCAAAAAGATTGATCGTGTTTCTACATATGTTTTCTGTGTATAATTTCAACCCATTACAACAGAGAAAAGGAGCACACTTAGGGGTTAGAGTCGAGGGGCGTTACAGGAAAATAACGCGAATTCAACAGAGATTGGCGTCAAACCCAAGCTTATAGATGCCGCTGAGTTTAATTATGACATTCCAAAAAAAAACGATATTCAGGGTCGTTCTGCTGACTGTTGTGGCCGTAAAACGTCATACCTGATAAGGCCGCAATTTAGCGACCAAACGTAGTGGAATTTCTATTAAATATATTTTTCTGACTTCAAAAAGTCTATTGCTTATTTATAATTTATCTTAGTCAGTATATAGTAAATCATTAGTGTCTTTGAATTTATTTGGTCCATTTAGATGTACGAGGCTGGATCAAAAACTAAGGTCTCCTGTGTCATAAAAAATTAATAATGATAACATAACAACAGATAATAGCCTGAACTGTCATCTACATAACACTACCGTTCAACACAGTCACCATGCATTTGTGCACATTTGCGCCATCATTGAACCAGGTATCAAAAGCAGTTTGGAAAAATTCAGGGTTTCTCCTTTTGACCCAGAATTTTACAGTTGTTTAAACCTCATCCAAGTCATTTAATCTGTAACCACGAAGGTTGTCTTTCGTAGGTCCAGAGAGAAGTCAGAACCTCTGTACTAAATGGTTTTCCGCCAGTTGTGAGAAATCATCGGATGCATTCGTCACTGTGATGCATATTCATAACTTTGAAACTTAAAATGCCAAACACATTCATAAAAATATTTCTATATAGAAATATTGTAAAATTAACGAAAATACTTAACTGAGTTCTGTGTCTTATATAATTTGAAGGATTGTAAAACATATTAAATTTAGTGGGGACACAATTTTATATAAGCAGATTTCTAGGAAATGTCCTGTATCACTTTTAAGAGAATGCCGGGTAGAATCCTTGCTTACCTTCCCCCACCCTTCCGCATCCCCCATTTAAAATACTTTCCTATCCTATTAAAGGGGGGTTGCCAACACGTGGATTACCATCATGTAGACTATTTATCTCAAACGAAGCATTACGTCATAATTAACTGCCTATGAGAGCTGTTATCTCACTGGCAAAGCCTGATTGGAGAGACGGACAGGGCTGTCCTTGGGGATGCCTTTTCCTCTCTCCGTTTTTGAACTAAGGTTCCCAACAAGCCGAGGCACCTCGATTCTTTTAGAGATGTATGTTCTGAGTTCGCAGACCTTGGGCATACGGTAAGAGTTGTTCGCTGTCCCCATTAGAACAGTCGGCCAGCTGCCTCCTAAACTGGTCGAGACACGGAGAAGGCAAATTTTTCGTCCACATAGAAAACTACTTTCTTGCTATCAGAAGGGCGTGGGACAAGTACCAAGCGTCCGACCTACCTGATGTAGGTTTTTTAGGGTTTGTCCAGCATCACTTTTAGGCGAATGCCTGGCAGGATCCTTAAACCACAGCCCGGGGGCCCTAGTTAACCCTTGGCTACCTTACTCTACCCTTCCATATCATCCCCTTTAAAATCATATGCTATGCTATTAAAGGGGAGTTGCCACCACGACGATTACCATCATGTAGCATGTTACTCTAAAAAAATTACGCCATGACCTTAATTTATTTAATAGTGATTTGAAATTCATATTTTACAGTGAAGCACTTTGATCTCCAGAACGATACATTTCATTCGTCTTAAAATAATGTGAAATACCTTTTCTTAAACTTTCTTCGTTAATCTGGCTACAAAGCAATGAGATTTGCGGTTTCGACTTGGACGAGTACAGCAAGCTTAGCAGGCAAAAGCTCTTTCCACAGGGTCACAAATCTTATCCGGTTGTATGAAACGCAGAAGGGGCCGTTTGTTTTACGACCGCATTGTGAAGAAGCGATGCCCATAAATAAATGAAACATTTTTTTGTATAAGAACATAACATTAAAGTTCCAAATCTGAACTAGAAGAAAGAATTTCTTCCTTCCCCGTTCACATCTTAGATTCAAAGTAAGTGCGTTTAAAAAATTGCCACAGTCCTCGCATAAAATGCAAGAGAAGCAGAAACGAGTTTTGCCTAATTTTTAATAACTCTGTCTTATCTGTATAAGGAATGGACAATTTGCAAATAGTTATAAAGATTAAAGGTTTCACATTCGACGCCTAAGACAGATGATATATATTGTAGCGATAACCAATGTGTATTGAAAGTTTTTTAAAATAATTTTTCTTAATATTATTATCGGCGTAATTTTGAGGCCAGGGCTTGTCAATAAGTCAGTGTGGCCAAGAATGCAGAGACTGAAAATGTGTCTACTCTATTCTTGTCGACAAAGCGTGTGTAATAGGCCGAACTTTGGAAAAACAGTCAATGTGTTTTGGGAGCCTGACCAGTGTGGTCATGGCGAGCGAACGTAGTTTTGGAGACCATCCAAGGATTCTCGAGACTAAATAAGTAACAGAAGTCAGCAAAGTCTATGTGCAATAAAAGCTGAAAATATAATATACAACATTTGGTATTATCGTACTTTTTACAGTAAAGCTGTGTGATAATAAGTAGGATGAAGTAAAGTTGGTGAACAGTTGTTGGAGAGACGTCCAGTCGGCAGTGGGCCGGATTTTAGTGATGTGAAACAATATAGGAATCAGTGTTATGGCCTGTTGATTAAATTCTTCTTTAAAAGAAAATAACTGTGAAATGCACAATTAATACGATACCAGTGCAGCTCTAAATAAAATGGTACGTAAGAAACCTTATATTGTAATCTTTTATATAATTACCGTCAGACCTTTCTAGATTTGTTCGATTTATATATATATATATGTGTGTTATTGTAAATTTAATTAGTATTTTTAATGTAACTATTTTGGTGGTAATTGCAAATAGCTATAATTATTAGAGTTCCTGTTGACTTGAAGTTTTGAGTCTCATTTAAAGCTCTGGTATTTATTTAAAACTGTACAAAATTAAATTAAACCGAAATTTGTAATAAATATTTTCCTTTTATCTTTAATACTTGTAATAATTCAAACAAAAAATCCTGTTAATTATCTTTCCATTTAAAATTCGTTTTTCTACTTCAATTCGTCCCAACGTGTTGGCATTTTATTTATTACTTTTAATTTGTATACTACAATATATATATAAGGTATATAAAAATGTTTCTGTGTCCCCTATACGTTCTTCAACCATTCATCCGATTGCGATGAATCTTTGGTGAGTTTTTAAGTGCTCGTCCGTGAAGAAATAACGCGAAAACAACCAAGATAGGGGTTAAATCCATGGTAATAGATGTCAATCAGTTTAATTCTGACATTCACTATTTTTTAGTTCAGCCCCTAGGTGTGGGGGTGGGAAAGGAAGTAATGAGTAAACAACAGACACTGGTGTTGAAACTGGGGTTATAGAAGTCATTGATATTTACTATACTTGTAAAGATGTATTTCAACTGCCAGATGTGGGAGTGGACTGGGCGATACAAAGTTCAGTGTACAATCATAACCGCGTAGAGCAATTTCTACCAAACTTTGTTTATGTGTTACTTACGATTCTGAATTTTATCTGTCTGTGACTGTCCTACTGGCTATAGCGCCTCCAGGACCGATGGCTTCCCTTCCCCCCACTCTAGGGTTTCAGTTACCCAGGCCCAACTTGCTAGCACCACCTCGAGGGACTTTTCACGCAACCCACTGCCACGCCAAGTCTAACCCGTCAATGTGAGCCAGGTGGGCAACAGCTGTGTTTCCGCTCACCCCGACTACCAGAATTTTTCACTGGAGACTCTGGTCGACCACGCGCATTTCTCTTTTAGAATCGGCTACATTGAAATACGACCATGAGACGAACCCGGGGTCACCCGTCGGTAGAGTTGCACTTTCAGACCACTGAGGCACCCCATTTCCCCGGACATTCTCACTACAGGCAGGTGAAATCCCCTTTCAGAAGGCGAGGCACCCCACTGGTACCTGACTTTGACGCTTACATCCCCTAACCGAGTAACGGAGGGGTCCGAATCCACCGCCAAACTGCTGGTTCTGATAAGCTAGTGACTATCTCATTGCGCTGGGTAGGTTGCGTTCTCACCCAACAGACAGGCGGTTGGCCACCCTCAAAACCTAGTCAGCAGACTGGACGACCGCCTTGAGTGGACTGTTACTAGTGATAGCCAAGGGAAACCCAGAGCCGCCATTGCCCGACTCCCGTGCTCATAGTCGATACTAGGCAAGCCAGTCACCCGGTTACCCGACACCAAGGCACATGAGAACTGCACGCCACTCCGCATCATGTCCTTCTGCTGTGACATTTCTGTTAGCTCCCTTTGGCTTAAACAGGGGCACGCGTGCGAAGGAAATGTGTTTTACTTGGAGATGAGAGGCTATGTGTTCGCATCAATCTCCCATTCCACCCCCCGTTACTCTCGCCAGTAAAAGCGCTCCAGATAGAGTACGAATTACTGTCACATCTAGCGTCTCAGACTTTTAATTTCGAATAAAATTGTCGAAGATAAGAAAATTTCAGGGTTTCATTCAAACTTAAGTATGAGGTCCAAGGAATTAAAAAATAAATTGTGTTGATAAATATTATACGCGGCAGAAGTTAAATTTCACGGCATCTTGTATACGACTAAGAAAAACATTGAGAATTATTACTCTCTCAAGTTAATTTATATATGTATATAATTTTGTAATCAACTCTGATGACGTATGCAAGTAAACTAAACTATTTTTCATACAACTTTTCAGTAATTGTCGGTTTCACAAAAAGGAATGCAGTAATTTTTCTCACGAACGTTATATAATTACATTAAGGAACGACAAAATAATCCAGTCAAATTCAAACGTAAACTTCAAAACTTCCTGGCCACCCCTGCTAGAGGAATTTATGAATAAAAATGAAAAAAATTACGTCTGATTGCAAATAATTGATAAGAAAGACAGTCAATTCAGACAAAATAAGTGATAATATAAATACCACACCACGTTTCCGGGATCCTTGAAAAGACTAGAGCGACACAACTCAAAAACTGCACTCTTTAGTTACACAACTCAAAAGCCCTTGATGAAAGGGACAAGGATCCGAGAAACGTTGAGTGGTATTTATATTATCACTTATTTTGCCTGAATTGGCTATCTATCTTATTAATGAATTTATGAATAGTTAAAATGTACACAATATGAACCATTAGTTATTTCAATTGTAATATAATGATATTACAATAATGTAACCGTAAAATATTACACATATTTAATTGACGTGTAATTGAAACATGTAGAACGAATATAATATGACAGAAATATTTGCTTATTTCACTTGCTTGCCAATAAATTCATTAAATGTAACCAACCCTGTACCATTTGACACATGATCAGCGGAAAATGACTAATCTCATCTGTTTTCATCTATAAGTCTCATCAAACGTGACAGCTGATGACGTTGGAACTGGAAGGCTGTGACTTGGTAGCGGAATTTGATTCATCATCCCCTTATTTCCTTTCCCAATAGTCTCGACTCTTGCATCACTCAAAGGGATACGTATCCAACATTCGCAAATTATTATGTGGTTTGGTAAACATTACCCTTTGTGATGAGGGGACAGAGGAAAGCTCAGTATGTCGTGTGATTTTGACTTTCACTTCTCTGTTTCGACCAATTTTTTACGTTAGATTCAGTTTGCTCGTTATCATTGTGGGAAAGTAAAATCTTTTGACAATATATAAAATGTAGCGGCAAAATTCGTGACCAGGGGAAACAGGGCAAAATGGGAACCATTAAATTCTGGGAGAAGGCAGGCGAGACTGCGCCATTTTCAAGACTTTAAGAATGAATCCGTCCTGCGAAGATATAAACGCAAAGTTTCTTGGTCAGACCTCGTTGGGAAGAAATTACCACAGTAAGAAAATTCGTACCAAAGTTGTTTTATATTTTCTGCATATTTATGCTTTACGACGACACACACTGCTCTGCTCCAATCCTCAAAGCTAATTTCTCACATCTCCTAAACTAGCCAAAGCTAACTGCCCTCACAGACACCACAGTTTTTCCAAAGAAAGGGGCACGGCCTCCCCTCCAATACATCAACAATCCTAATCAACACAAATAAAAATACGGAAGCTAGAAAAAAATATAAGGCTTAATTTCAAACAATATTCTTAATTTTATTATACTTATCAAACAATCCTCAACTTATCAAAGCAGTTAAAGTATTTTTGTACCTTTCTCAACAATATCGATTATTGATCATATTCCAAGATATGTTTCGTCAACATTCCCCCGATAAGGAAAAATGAGTTCCCATACTGAGTTGCTAATAACCAGAGCTGTTGATGCGACTGTATATATATCAATAATGATATAAAAAGATATGTTAAAATAACATAGAATTCCATGCAGTTCTTATGAAAATATAGAGCCACTATCCCCGTTATTCCTTGAGGCGATTTATTGTTTGTACCATATATTCACACCATTCCCATACATTTACATGTTTATTATTTCATTTTCTTCAATGTCAGCGTTCAAGAAACCGTTCCCTGAACTACACAATTTCGAGAGGCAGATAAAGTTTGTACAAATCGCAATACGTTCTAAATTTCGTTTAAATCTTGCATTTATCCGGCTGTGTAGTATTTTTTGTTCAACAAAATCGATCCCGTGACCATTACTACTTTATTTTCTCATATGTTTATCCATATCCCTAGTGTTCCAACGAATATGAACATCAATAATTAGTTGTTGGCACTTTATGTCAACGATGCTGAACACAAACGTAAATGTGCTTGTTTGCATGTGATCAATAATACTAAAACATTAATAATATATCATTATGACACGACATGATATTCGTTGATTAATATCTGCTCTCTCAGGAATTAAGGTTTTAAGTATAAAATATCACCTTTTCAATACAGAATTTGCGGGATGATGTATCATAAACAACAGGCTGCAAACAACAATAATAAATGTATATATATATATATATATATATAATTAAATTATTTCGGCTTATTAAAGTGAAAAGGGACTAAGAAAAGATTTATGATTTTGAGTCATATAAGCCGCTTGGGAAAATCCGTGTCTCACGCCGTAAGAACAAAACACAGAAATTCCCAAAAACTGGAGTTGGAAGAAAGGTGTAAAGTAACGCCACCACAACGAACCGTAATTGGAGAACATTAACCCCATCACAAATCTCTAAGAGATGGAAGGATGCAAGACAAGAAGGATAAATAATCCGACGTGTGCCCCGGAGCGTCATTCGTCATACATTCTGCCATTTTTTCACTGAGTCTAAATTCTTACAAGAAATATGATGAAGATTCGAATATTAGGCAAGGTCTGCCTACCTTGAGGACAGCACGCTAGTTCGGGAATTTGGATATTGCTCAATGCCGAACTTGGATTCAGCGAGATCACTAGTGATCGAGACACATCAGCGGAAGGCTGCGTAGGACCGTCACGAAAGCGTCCAGTGGATGGTCGTAAG
Source organism: Zhengitettix transpicula (assembly GCA_037074705.1). Classification (NCBI taxonomy): domain Eukaryota; kingdom Metazoa; phylum Arthropoda; class Insecta; order Orthoptera; family Tetrigidae; genus Zhengitettix; species Zhengitettix transpicula. The sequence goes on along the minus strand of CM073591.1, from coordinate 197,981,296 downwards.
TAGAGAAAACACGCCATTTCCCCTGGATGTAAACTTATTACATTTCCATCAACTCTACCAATTCTGTTGAGGTTTTAAAGCTCCAAAAAATTAATGTTATTCTTTTAATTATCTGAGGCATGTAGTTATACAATAATACTTCTGTGTAATAGTATACTAATTAGATCAATAAATAGAGAAATAAGCCAGATAGGCAATTTTGTTCAATGGTGAGGCTTGAAGTAATGTGAATTACATAGTTCACGTATAAAATTATACTAGTATAAATTGGTTTGTAGCTTATTTTATTATTAGTATAAGAAATCCCGTCATACTGATATTATATTTCAGATACAGAATCGCTTAAAGTAAATTTTTCCATTGATTTATGTAAATCTTAACATAACAGCTAGAACTATTAAATAAATTTTTATTACATTATTGTTCCTCTCTAATTTAATCCAATAGCCTAATTGAATAAAGATCATATATACGATCATGATAATTGACGTACAATGAGGGATATAATAAATTATTAACTATCTCACGAGTGTATGTTAGAGTAGCAAGAAGCCCTAATAATTATAATTTGCAACTATTAACTTCTTCATGTTGCCCAAAAGGCTTGGTAGAATCTCAAAATAGGCTCAACCCATTTTGAGTATTTTAAAACTTAACTTATTCCCTGTAGCCACAGATTTGTTGTATTCCGTAATATCAGTTATTGATAGGGACTAAGTGGCATTGATTTTTCGATTTGGTGACCTGTCGCATTGGTTACTGGCCACAATGGAACCATTATATGATCACAATACTCAGAACTACCTACCTACCACTCTCATCCATTATATTGTAATGAAAACCGCTTCTAATCATTGAATTTAAATTATATTAATTCACTACACCATCGCTCGAGAAAATAAAAATTACAGCATTTTTTTTATTATTTTCATCTGCGTATTACAGTTACCGAGAAAAAATTTAGAGTGTCTTCTTCCATTATACATTCTTGATTTGTATTACCACGTGGTCAGCGTTCCGATTCTCAGAGTATTCCTTAGAAATACCACCCCCTGATATTATTAATCATTGGCGGTAGCACAGGAATGAGCCTTTAGGTATGTGTGTGAGTATATATATATTCTCACAATTCCTTTATTCAAAACATATGTTTACGCAACGCGTTGTTGCCTTTGTATAAGTTCACACTGCTTGTCAAAATTTGAATACATTTTCCTCAAATCTAACTGCCTTTTTACCTTCCCAGAGAGCTCTGGCGGAGCCTACCTTTGGGGATGCCTTCACATCTTTGAACTAAGGTTCCCACATTCCGAGGCACCTCGGCCTGTTCTGAGAGGTGTATGTTCCGGGGTCGCAGACCTTGGGCATACGGTAAAAGTTGTCCGCTATTCCTATTGGAATAGTCGGCCAGCTGCCTCCTAAACTGATCAAGGCACGGACAGAGAGGGGAATGCTGCGACCCCACATCTAACCCCTCTCCCGCCATCGGAAGGGCGTGGGACAAGCACCAAATGCCCGACCTACCTGATGCAGGTTTTTCTAGGGTATTCCCTGCATCACTTTTAGGCGAATTTCCGGGTAGGACCCTCAAACCATAGCCCGGGGGCCCTAGTTAACCCTTGGCTACCTTCCGCATACCCCCTTTCAAATCCCTTCCTTTCCTATTAAAGAGGAGTTGCCCAACGTGCATTACCGACATGTACCCTATTGCCCTAAAAAACTATTTCAGTGCAATGGAAGAGCCTCAGCCTGGAGGAACCGCCTTCATGATCACGGTAACCCTTACGCCAGGTAATCCATTTTTGGAACTAAGGTTCCCACAAGCCAAGGCACCTCGGCCTGTTTTAAGAGGTGTATGTTCCGGGGTCACAGACCTTGGGCATACGGTAAGAGTTGTTCTCTGTTCCCATTGGAACAGTCGGCCAGCTGCCTCCTAAACTGGTCGAGGTACGCTGAAGGGAATGCTGCGTCCCCACAGCAAACTCTTCTCCCGCTTTCGGAAGGGTGTGGGACAAGTACCCAATGCCTGACCTACCTGATGCAGGTTTTCTAGGGTTTGTCCTGCATAACATTTAGGCAAATGCCTTAAAGTATACCTTAAACTATAGTCCGGGGGCCCTAGTTAACCCTTGACTGTCTTCCTCTACCCTTTCGCATCCCCCCTTTTAAAACCCTTTTATGCTATTAAAGGGGAGTTGCCACCATGTGGATTACCCTCATGTAGCCTGTTACCTAAAAAAACCATTATTTTAGTGTATTCCAATTGCAACGTACACTATTCTATGTTCTTTATTCTGACAGCGTACTGACAGAATTCCTGTATCCTACATATGCATAGAAAATTGTCAATACCTACGCTGACACCGTTCCAGAACGGATCTGACTAGAGAACGGTATGCAGTTGCACTCAAACTTACCTCTAATAATTACATGAAGCTCCCTTTGCCCGCCATCGAACTAATAAGTCCATCCTAATTCGATCCCAACACTCACATATTTAAATTTTAAGCTGTGCAATCTCGTCACTTAATTTACGTTCTTCTCCTTTTTGTAAAAAGTAACGTCTGATTTTTTTCCAAGTTTTCCCTTTTATTTGTACGCTTTTCAACATTTATGGAAACATTTGTATTATTTTATCATTTTTCATTTAGTAATTTTCTCAAACGAGTTTCGTGTCCTTCGACACGTCATTTGTGAACAATAATGGCAAAAGTCGTACGATCACACATCGCTAAGACAGGCTATGATATTTTCTAATGAATTAGGAAGTTCAGTCACCCACTCGTCGGCTCAGAAATGTTTTAGTGCGATATATATATTTCAAGTTATGTAAGAGATTTTCACTATAGTTGGAATACTTTTCGCATGTATAATGTAGCTAAGAAGCGCGCCGCCCAAAATATTAAATTATGTATTTTATTGCATTATAAGCACAAGCCAACGACATGTCGGACATTGGAGTTTATGATCCAAACATTTTGGCGCCGTCGTGTCGGGAAGACAGGATGCGTACATGCCGAAAAAAATGGAAGGAATTAGGAGAGACGCTAGAGAAAATTTCATCCAGCGGAAATATTCCGAAGGGCACCTCCCTCCACAACTCAGTACTGGACTTCGTCAAGTAAAATATTTTAATTTGATTGGCGGAGAAATATCAGGTGATTTGGTTTCTTCCTCTGCGTTGGGGAAAGAAATTGTCGAGCTCGGAGGAGACGTGAGCTGGGGAGGAGCAATATAAGATCGCATCTCAGAAAGAATGGTTGGGTAGCGAATCAGAGAGAAGAGTATTTGGTCATATCTCACGAGAAAAAGGACAGAGAGGAAGGTTAGAGAACAGCATACTGACGATAAGTTCGTAGTAGAAGCCGGAAATTAGAAAGAATTGTGCGGGTTCCATGCACAGTCTATCATCGGAGTGTAGCAAGAACCGTGCAATTTCAATGCACGAGTTAAGTAGCCAGTCTAGGGAGGGAGAGAGAACACAGCCCAATGCAGCCGCAGTTCTGATGATATCCACAACCAATGAATCAGAGTTCAGTGCCCGACTTCAAGACTACGTGTCGCTGAGAAGGGGGGGATCCAAAAAGGAACCTTGCAGACGCCGCCTGAAATTCCGAGAATAATCCCTGAACTACCAAGTACCTGCCATCCATATTCCTGCCCGACGAGGGGAAAAATAGTCAGGTGTGTCTGTAATTCCACATCGTGATGCGTTAGACAAGATTTCTGCTTTACGGTGCCTTAATATTTGTACGAAATAATATTTTAATTTGAGTCTGCTGTAAATACTACCCTGAAATAATCGCCCTAGTAATAGAAATTTTAATAACCCCGTTAATTGATTTTAAAATTTAGGAATCAAATAAATTAAATGTTTTTATTAAATAATCTATTCGAATATAACCCAACCAAATAATTAATTAACTCCTTGGCTCGACAGCCTATGAAGGGCCTTGGCCTACCGAGACGGCTGACAGACTGTCGTCTTACATGACACATTCTGGATTTAGGAGTGACACCTGGTCAGAGTGTCGATTCTCCCACAGCCTTAACCCCAGTTTTCTTGACCAGGACAAACACAAACATCCATGCCCATGCCGGGATTCAAACCCGGGACCTCTGTGATGCGAGACAATGGCGCTGGCCACTACACCACAGCAGGCCGGCACCCTAATAATTACATTATGATATTATCTAAGATATTCTTGCAAATTACTTCACTACCCAGTTAGAAAACACGCTCTCCGAGATGAATACATCTCTGTTCTTCCCATTATGCACGGATATAATCTATAACGGGTTTTCAATTTGCTTCCACACTACAGACGTCAAACTTTATGGTCCTGTAATTGCCAGTGTCTGACGGAGAAATATTGACGATAGAAATATGGCCACAATAGTGGCCCTTCGGCACCGATCTGGGATGACTGCAGTTTTAATTAAAATTTTAGACAGATACGTAGTACACTCGAATAATATATTTGATTTTCTCAGTACGTGAGCAAACTCGTCTGATTTATCGGTTATGGTTGTCTTTGTTTCCGAAACGTTGTGCTTCTTTCAGGTAGGACTAGTAATGTAAAATAAATTCAATAAAATGAATACAATGTTTCAAGACAAATTTAAGCTCTTATGTTGTAAGTTAAGATTATCCGTTCCATGTATTTTACGGTGAAGAAATGAGACCAAATTGAGTGATTTGAGAATCACGTTTCACCTAACAGATTCAGTCTCCATCGTAAGTCGTTTTCCAAGATTGGCGAAACCGAGTCAGAATCATCCTTTTATCTGACGAATTATTTTTATTGAGTCATTTTAGTAACAAACATAAAAATTATAATTAGTCAATATTTCTGAATGTACGACTTAAATGGACATGACTCTTAAATGTCAATTCTCATTGCCAGTACCTTGCTTTGCGAAGATGTTACAGAATAACGGACGACAATAATAGGTATTTTAATATAAATGGGTTGACCTCCGTACAGTCTATAGCAGTATTTCCTAACCTTTTTCTTAACATGTCTTCCTATGTGATTGATACATATTTTTTTATAATCAGAAATTGAATTATTCCCTAAAGAATTATAATTGCAACTTGTATGTTACAGTTCTTCAATAACAAAAATAAGAATAATTCAAAACTAACCAAATGCTATTAAATTAAGAAAACATTTTTTTCATTTTGCACAAGTTAAATCATAGCTGGCAATTTTTAAACTCTAGTCGAGCTCATTTTCGAATTGCCCCCAAGTGGGGCGAGGAACCCACGTTTGGAAACACCGGTCTATAGGCTAAAATACGATATTCTTGTTTAGACAACAATTAAAAATAATTACTTTTATATTTATATTCAAAGATATGTAGACAGAAAGCTTATATAAGCCTCAAGCCACGGTTAAGTTAGTAATAAAATGTAATTATTTAAGGAATGTGAATGGAAAAATGTCAACCGGATCGGGAATCTAACCCGAGTCTTCCCGCTTACCTTAACTAACTTATATAAGCATTTTTTCTATATATCTAAAAATATAAATATAATATATATAAAATCCTATAATTAATTTATGTAAACATTTGTCCATCAGATCCTGAAAAAGGTCATGAAGGAGTTGGGATAAGTAAATTGTAGGATAGCCGCATTTGGTCTAAAGGTTGGAGAATGTAGCACCAGGTCTTGAGTGGACAGGGATTAACTCAGTGGTCAAAGCATCTGCCCGGTAAGCGGGAGGTATCAGGCTCGATTCCCGATCCGGTCGACATGTTTCCATCCACATAGTTTAAATAATTAATTTTTTATATTCCCCAATCAATGAACGTAAATTTCACTTAGCATTGTGAGATTGAAATAATAATAATTTCTCCATATTTTACAACGCGATGTTTGATCAAGTTTTCAAATATGCCAGAGGTAGATCTTTACCTGCCTGCAAAACAATTTTTTGCCTAGAATTGGCCAATCGTTTTCTCTTCTCGTTTTATATTCGCCATTATCTCCCCAATTGTTCCAGTTATCTATATTTCTACATTTCAATTCTCCCAGTCTGATAAGTTACCTCGAAATGTAAACTACATAAAATTGGTGGTGATTGAGCTAAGTATTCTAAGTGCTCCGTTTCTCCAAACAGGATTCATATATTATTTGTCAAACTGAAGTGTGTTTGTCTATAAAGTGTCCACGGCGCAGTGGACATTACAGTACAAGGAGAAACGAAATTACGTAATCAGAGAGATTCAGACAGACAGCGAAGGTAGAATGTACATTTCCCGAAGAGGAACATGTGCCTAATTAACAGAAACACTTGGGGACTGCTATTACCTGCGATCGATAAGAAACCATTAAATTTCATACAGCTGACATTAGATGATTTTGTGAGCGCTTACGTCAAACTTTAGGTTATAAAAGTTTGAATCTTATAAATTATCGAATCACTGCTTCTAATAAACTAATCTATCTTTCTTATAAATAAGATAGACTGCTTGTGTGTGTGTTTGTGTGTATGTTCCGCATATAAATCTACACCCGTCGAGTTAATTTGAGCAAATTTCGTGCACGTGTTCCTTTTGAACCGGAAAAAAACACTATGGGGTTAAAACACGGCTACCACGCTCCAGAGACGGGGGTGAAAATTTTAAAACATGCTAAAACGGCCGATATTTTCGTAGGATAAATATTTTTCGGGGTCAATGAGATCGATAGTGTTTCTCCATATCTCTTTTTGTGTATAATTCAGCCCGTTTCAGCATGAGAGAGGAGCACCTTTAGGGGTGGGGTGGGGGGAACTACATTAAAATAACGCAAAAAAACAAGACGAGTCAAAAACGGGGTTAATGTTGTCACTAAGTTTAATAATGACAACCCGAGCAACGTAGTAATAAGATGAAATAGCCAAAAGAAGTGATTATATAAATTACATAAATACCACACAATCTTTCTAGACACATTGTTCCTTCCTTCAAGTGCCAAGAAGACGAATTCTCTAACATCACGTACATTGAACAATAATTACGGAGGAGTGATAACTTTAGATAAATTCGAATAATAACTCCGAACGTTACATCAACAAATAAATCTATTGAGTTTCCTATAGTTGATCGTGCACAGCAAAAAAATATTTCAAATATTCCATTCACTTCATAAAATTGTAATGCATGTAATGAAATGTGAAAAACCGTAACGGTATTAACAACATTTGAAATTACCTGAAGAAAGGAACAAGATTTCCAGAAACGTTGTGTGGTATTTATATCACCATATCTTTGGCTGTATATGGTTATTTCATCTTATTATTAATTTTAGAAACAGACGTGTTATTTTTCTTTTTGTGGCACTGGCTACATGAGGGTAATCAACGTGGTGGTAACTCCCCTTTAACAGCATAGGAAGGGATTTGAAAGGGTGGTACGCGGAAGGGTAGAGGAATGTATGAAAGGGTTAACTAGGACCCCCGGGCTGTAGTTTAAGGATCCTACCCGGCATTCGCAGTGACGCAGTGACGCAGAACAAAACCTAGAAAACGTGCTTCAGGTAGGTTTCATTTCACTGCTTATATTCTTTCTTGAAATTATTTTGAATAAGAGAATAATTATTGTGGTTTAAGGGATTAATTTAGTCCATGAGACTTGCACAATTGAGATTTACTATATTTATTAATATGTACAAAGAGATTGTTCTTCTTATAACGTATCGATATGTTTATCAAACGGAAGTTCTATGAATTATCATAATTTTTACACCCTGCGAACGTAGTTAATTTGGGAATTCGTACTTGTAGAACGAGTCATTTCACATTAATTTATTGCTTGTTATAAAGTGTTGCTAGCTACTGCTACAGACAGGTTTAATTTCAAATCTGATATTAATAACGTTACGTTTTTTACATTGCATAACGTGCATTACTATTTTATCAAATGAATGGAATATTGAAAATAATTTTTGCTGTGCACGATAAACTATAGGAAACTCAATAGTTTTCGTTATTCATGTACCGTTCCAGGTTATTATTCGCATATATGTGAATTTATCACTGTTCCGTAATGAATGTACAATGTACGTGATACTAGAGTATGAAATAAGATCCAAAATTCAGCGGCGGCTTTAGGACATCTTATTGTAACAAAACGTTTGTTAATATAGTATTGAAATTATTCGTGAAGGCGTCTTTTACGAAAAATAATGTCATTCCATTTGAACTGAATAATCGAAATTAATGCATCGATTTTAATCCTGTAGTATTTGTTATCCAGAAACAGATAAATTGAAAAAGCGAAAATGATTTGTTTGCGAAACCAACGATAAGTACAAACTGTAATTATACAGTTCTTTGATTATATGAAATCTGGTTCGACGATTTGTAAGAGTTATACTCTCATAAGGCTTCATAAGCTCTTCTCACATTTATCTTTGCATTCAAAGAACTTGATCCTGTGTTAGTCATATATACCAACTTAACAGTTATCGTAACTAAATATATATTAGTGCACATAAAAGTAAAGAAGAAATGTGTGGTGCGAGTGTTTAGCAACTTAATCTTCCGAATTATTCAAAATATTCAAACATAATAGACGAATACGATGAATATGCATACTGGTCTGAGTTAGTGACCAATATCTTAATATTTCATAAAACAATACTTGTATTCACTTTTATTAACCGTTATGAAAAGACTTCTGGAGTTCAACGAATGAAGTGAATGGAATAACCCAGAATGAGATTTTTTTTCTCGTAGCCACGTATAACTCTCAAGATTTCCGCAATATAAAAACCATGGTGTAGCGTTTAACAACATATGAGACAACGAACTGTAAGTATATAGCGATAATATTTATTTTCAAGAGGGGTCAAACCCACCGGGTATTCGTTCGGATTAACATACGATTAGAAATTAAACTAAGAAGTAACGGAAAACGAAGTGCCTCCGACATTCACGACGCGCAGGAAAACATCGTATTAGGAGAATCGTGTGGTTAGCAACTATGTAACGAAACGAGTAAACTGAAAAGGACTATGACGTCAATCATCATTTACAATTTGTGTACAAATATTGTTCGTGAGCCATTGCAAATGACAACAACCCATGTAGCGAAAAGTTATATGCTATAAGCTGAAAAAGTCGAAAATGAATCTTGTAATTCATCAGACGCCTTCGTAATGTTCTGGCTGTTGAGCAACCGAACAATTACACATAACCACAAAATAAGTCATCGGTTAAGCTTCTTTACGTAACAAAAAAACGTTCAATGTTAATCACCGGACTTGGAAATTATAACTACATAAAATAAGACTTCGTAAACAGTTACTTTTGAAAATATTTGGGGACATAATTCATGTAATCATATACAATATTTTCCGATTTTTCAGCATTGTCTTATTGTTAATACACACGGTTCCTCTAAAAATGACGAACAGTAGCCGAGACCATTTCTTTCGTTCAGTGTCAGAATAATGTTTGGAAGTATTGAGGTACCAAAAGTAGCTTAACTAAAATATATATAAAAAATGTTTAATGTACTATAAACTTGCTAGTAACTATCAGAAAATATTACTGATACAATACCATGGACCATTCACCGCCTTAGTCTGCTCTAGTGTAACATTCATGATTTAGAAATATTTTTATGAAATAATCTTCCTAAAATTATAAACTACATTAACAACTGTGATACGTTTTTCAAACACTTAAATTTTTCTTATTAGCACAAAAACAAATTTGATATTATTCTCTAATGTGTTGAATTGTCATGCATTAAAATTAATGTTTTAGCAACAAAAAAACTTTGATTTAGGATTAATGTTTGTTACTGTCGTCACTATTTTCCGTATCTGTTTATATTATTTCATGTTTGAGATATGACGACTGGGGGAGATCTTAATCGACTGCAAAAGTCATTAGTTAAGTGTGGGTGAGGATCAGTGTTGATAGTGGTACAGTGGAAAAGTGTATAGAGTGTCACAACGTTTATTGCTTTATATAATTTATTCTACTTCTTGCGTAAACATGAATTATTCATTATTTATTTACAAGAAATGCCAATGAAATTTTGAATTTATTATCAGTGAATTTATACGTGATATTTTAGTAATTGTCGTGATTACTTTCATTCGAAACAACGAATGTAAATATGTGTACAAATGTCATTCGAGGACTAATAATAAATATTATAACACGTAATCGTGTTTTGTAAGCTATTTAACGATATTTTCATCTCCCAGTATAAATATGTAGCGTTCTTTATATGAAAATATATGACGTGAGAAGAACGGGTTATATTATGGTAAATGGTCACGTGGCGTACTGACCGTGAGTCAGGATGTTGATGGTTTCGTTGTGCAGGTAGAAGAGGCTGTGCACGCTGCCCCAGAAGTCGAGCAGCGGCCGGTAACCCGTGAAGATGTAGGGGTTGAACTGCAAGTGCGGCGGCATGTCGCCGTAACGCAACAAGGGCCTGCGGCCCCTGAGCTTGGGCTTGAGCGGCGACGCGGACGCCATGGGCAGGCCCAGTCCCAGTCGCAGTCGCAGTCACCTGCCGGCGCCCATGCCGCGATCCGCCATCCGACTGCCCCCGCGAGGCGAGGGGAGCCAAAGCGTTGCCCGGGAAACCGAATATTGATTTCTCTTGCACCACCCGCGTGCACGCCTCTGCAGCGCGCCATTCGAGGGAGTCCGCACCGCAAAATCAGTAAGTTCACCGGTTTGGCCCAACTTACGGAAACGCCGGCATCAAGCGTGGCGTTCTGCTCCCGGATTCCATTAATTCCGGGATTGTTTTACGGTAAATTTTGATGATTCAATACTATGCAGGGGATGTACGCATGCGCGAGAAAATTTCGCCGCGCCGCTTTCTCTTGTTTTCGGTGACCATGCATTCGTGTAATCATTAGCGAAATCCTTACGTACTACACGACAATCGCACTAAATTGATTTGGCTGTTCGAAAGTTTCCTGAAGAACTTTTACGATTGTTATGAGATATTTACTTTGTGAGTGCTAAAAATTTAACGAAATTCTATACGACCTTATAAATGTGAACCGCTTTGACGACCGTCGACGTTTGTTCGTTACCACGAAGAATAAATTCTGCGGAAAATGGGTGAACGGCTATTTAGGGCTCCTTTCTGATGATTCGGTGTGCGATTCTTACCCAGGTAACCAAACTATACATTTTCAGTTTGCCGATTTAACTCACTCCGTAACCACGTGTTTCGCAGCTCGCTATTGATCCTTGTCCGCCGGCTCTAGTAGATTATTTATGTATATATATATATATATATATATATATATATATATAATGAATTGTTTAAGCACAGCTCTGTGATATGTACAAATTGTATATTTTAATGATAGGAAGAACAAAGTTAAGCAAAAATTACATTTTTTATAAAGTAATAAGGGAGAATACATACAAAAAGGATTAGAACCACCGCATATTTGTTGAGCTCTTGAGCACTGCAGGCTGCACTTAAGACATTATTGGCAAAAAATTAAGCCTTTTTAATTTAAAAGACACATCCAGAAAAGACTCAAAAACGTATGCACCTTTAATATATTCCGAAATAAAGCTTTTATCAAATACTAATGTATTCCTTTACTGATATTCATTTCATTCCAATCTGGATTTCATAATTATGCTTTATATTTAGCACACTTTTCCTTCATCCCTAATCATTCTTTTGTACGTATAAACATAACTATTTACAAGATTTTGTTCTTTATTCTGTGTCATGATCAACAGATATTGTAATGTGTTCCAAAAGTGGTCGTACAAGAGATATCTAATTTTTTTAGGCGAGCTAGCATAATTTTACTTAAAGTCAATCACTTTTTAAACATGGTAAGGAACGTTAATAACGAACCGTTTACTCCAAGTAAATATTATTGACATTTCTAACGAGTAATTGTATGAGTCGAAGTGTGGTCCTTTCTAATTTCGATGGAATGGATTTTTAGCGCGTGTACGATTGTCTTCAAGAATTCAGGAATTAATTACCACACAATTAGCACAGTTACACGATCGTTGACTATGCATTAGTGTACCCTTTACGCGTGCAAGTAGAATTCCCCTGTCGCTCTTCGTAAAGCTATTTCATGCAGTTTCATTTCAAGTATTTGAGTTGTTCCAACGTTCATTGTCAATTACTAATCTGTCAGTAAGACTACTGATACAGCAGGTTTGTCAATATAGCACGCTATTCATACTCATAACTGAAAATATATTTTCTCCGATGATTTAATTCAACTATATAAATAAAATTATATAAATGCAATCCTATACATATTATTATTACAACCAGAAGATATTGCATTTAATACACAAAGCAGCACTTGGATATTTTAAATTTGTAGTAATATTGATACATTTCAGGCTAACTCATATAACACTCTGAACGCTTATTAAGTAGATTATTCCTGAAAATCCTAAAATTTATATTTGTAATGACCTCCAACGATTAGAGAAATTTAATTCAAAACTTCTATGAGTTAACTGTATTAACCAATTTGTCGTACTTTTACAATTTGCACAAACCATAACGTTCTATATGTTATTATTTCCACTTAACATTGGATTGGTAGTAAAATCGAGTATTATTTCAACTTCGATGCATGACGTAAAAAATGAAACTAAAGTTATTAACTGAAATGGAATAACATGTTTCTTAGTTAAGGCCCAAAACTACTCTTATGCTTTTCACTACTGGCCAATTCCAGTTAAACACACTCAATCAGGCTCAGAAATATAAGCCTACACCAGTTCAAAATTATCTTCACATGTTCATAGAACAATTTTCATTGCAAAGCTATTCATGAAACGGCTAATAGCGTAGCAACCCCTAAACCATAATCGGATATTATTAATATGTAAATGGAACAAATAGTTTATAAAATAAGTTATTATTTTCTGATCATAATTTTTATGCAAAAATAAAAACAGTTTTTAAGAAATAACTCAAAACCTGCATTATTTATGTTCGTTTATATAATTAAAGTGTCGTTGTCTTTTAACTTATGAGAATTATTGAAATATTCGTGATTTGGTTTAAAACTACTTGGTTACCGCGAAACTACGAAAATCTGTAAATCATTATATTATCTTACAGAATGCTCCAGCGTTTAGTTTTATAGATGAAAGATTATGGACCATTTCTTATTCTCTCTCTTGTCCCGCTACTTTTTTCTAAACCAACTTATGGAGCATGTTTTCTATGCAACTTGATCATATTCGAAACATTTTTGAAATAACATTATTGTAAAACACAAATGGCGCAATACTACTTAAATATTCTAAACTATAATTTCTAAACTCTTATAAATCTTAATGTTGATCTGTCTGAAACCCTGTCTTTAGAAACACTAAAATGAGTTCTTTAAAAAAATTTAAAATTATAGACGCGCGTTTCCTTAAATGTTACAACAATTTATAAATTATAAATAAAGAAAAAACATTTACTCCACTACTGAATAAAGGTAAATAGCAAGAAAACAAACATTACGGGACGGTTTCCTTGTATGATTAAAATGGTCCACTTTAGCATATAAAAAGAACACATTTAATATACTTCACACAAAAACAAAATATTAAAATTGAAAAAAATTTACGCCGGGCTAAAAATTAATAATAAAAATAGCCAAATACAGAGAAAATAAGTGATAATATAAATACCACTCCACGTTCCTGGCATCCTTGTCCCTTTCTTCAGATGCTGAGAAGAGCCTAGAGCCACATAATTGCACTCGTCAGTTGACAAAAGCTTTTGTAATTTATATGGTAGAACGCCGACAGTATTTCTTAAACAAATTATTAACTCTTTTTGTTTCCTACGTTACTTACAAAGCATCCATTACTTTTAAAATGTTCCCCAAAATAAAAAATTATGTTTTTATTCAATTTAATAGTTTCAACTATCTAATTTACGTATAATTATATAAACACTCTGAAATTATTAGTACTTGTCATGGGCTTTACCGGATTTATTCTTCAGTGCTCCAATTTCCTTGTTTTGAAACTAAGAAAGATTAAACCCGAAGCAAGAAGAGAATATATGTCAAAAAGACAGGATTCCTAGCATAATTATAATGTGTTTTTACCAGTTATGAGTGCTATATTTAATGCAGTTGATAATGAACGAGAAAACTTCCTCCATATAATCTGAACTTGTAGAGATGTGACCACACTGCTCAGTCTTACCGTCGAGTTTCTTAGCCGTGGAATAGAATTTAATCCCAAAATTTGTCTAAATGATTAAAGAAAAACAAACTGATAAATGCGCAGCAGAATAACAAATTCAGAAAACACCTCTGCCGCCGTCGAAATGGCGTGGGACCTACCTGAAGCTGGTTTTATACAATTTGTCCTGCATCACTTTTAGGGAAATGCCCGGTTAGATCCTTAAACTACAGTCCGCGGGCCCTAGTTAACCCTTGGCTAACTGCCTCTACCTTTCCGCATCCCCCCTTTCAATTCCCTTCCTATGATATTAACAGAGAGTTGCCACCGCATGGATTACTTTCATGTAGCCATTTAGCATGTTACTGTAAAGAAAAATAATACTAAGTAATTGTTTGGTTCACGAAAATTAGCACTGAATACAGTTTTTTTAATTACATATTCTTCAAAATGAAATTAATTTAAGAAATATTGTAATAGCAAAGTAGTCGACATTGTTATGCAACAGTATATATTTAATAATTCATGTAAATTTACAACTCTGTTTAATTAAGCGTACGGCTCCAAGATTAGGATGTACGTGGGTAGTTACAAAGAAAATAAATTGTAAAACAATATCTTTAATTCTGAATTTAGTCTCCTTTTAGCTCGTTACACTTTTACCAGCGGTGTTCAATAGCTTCCATATCCTCTTAAAAATAATAACCATCGAGATCCTGAAAATATCCACCAACCGCAAACTTCTTCATTGCTGACAATTCTTTTATAACCGAGCCATTTTTTTTTCAAGTTTTGGAATAGAAAATATTCCTAGGGAGTTAAATGTGACGAATAGGATGCGTGAGGACGTAATTCGCACTTTACTCATTGATTTTGGCCATCGCGATAATGTATGTGTGTACATCAAACATTCACAAGCTCTGGTCCTGTGATACTCGCTGCCACTCTGGGTGTCACCCTGTGTTGTCGAGTCAATGTCCTACGAACTTTTCTAAGAATTGTTTTCCTTTCGGTAATCAAAAAAGTGCTTTCAAATAATAATCAACAAATAGCTTCCTTTGTCCTGTCTTGGGCGGTGAAACTGTTTGTCTAAGAATTGTGTCTCTAAATGGCTTTTCTAATCCACTTGAGCTCTTCTAAAATATTTTCTATTTAATGTCATCTTACGACAGCTATCGCCAAAACACACGCACACAAAACTGAAATTAAATAACAAATTTAACCAAAATATCGCCACCTTGGATTGTTTATTGTTTAATCTCAATATATTCAGTAGCCAGAACAAATCCTCTTTTTTATTATGCAATTTATCAAATCCGCAAAGCTTTCGACGATGCTCATCTGTTTTTCAATTATCATCATATTCACATTGAATATAATAAATAAATAGAATTTTATAAAACACATAACCCAGCAGCTATGTCCAAAAAAGCCTCCACGAGCAAAAGGTCGGGTATTTTATTTTTTCTTCCAACTTGTATATGTTGTGGCCATTAGTGAAAAACCAAGTATTCAAATTCTAAAGGCCTCGAGGAAAGTTTCTATTTCATAAAAACCATGAAATTTAGCACCGCTTTTCAGTTTTTCTCTAATAGCAAAAGCACGACGCATTCTGTTGAGAATAATGTTGAGTAGTATATTTTAGATCATTTTGCATCGAATTGTGTATTCGAGTACGAAATTTGGTCGAATGAAGCGGTAGTAATCGTTCGTCAAATTTACGGCATTATAAGTCATTTCCGTACAGAATGCAGTTTGTCATATTTATAGTGCTGATATCTTCAAAATGGTCAGCAGTATACTTATTTGTCATGGACAAAACGTTTTAGACAATTTAATTCTCTTTCCAACGCATTATTTTCATTGAGAATGGAAAAATATACACCAATTCTTGTGGCCGGTTGCGACCGGACCGGCTTGAGTCGTATTGTGTCGTTGAGGATGGGACTGCTAGTTTTCTTAGTTACTCTCCTTAGATAAATATACGAAGTATTTATTTACTTTACTATGAGACTTCATGAATATTTCCACAATATATACAGGTTGGAAAAAAAATACCCTACCTTTTGCGCGGTACTGGGCTAATAATAATAAAAGAGGGTTGGTTCTGGTTACTGAAAATATTGAGATTTAACCATAAATAAATCTCTGCGGTCCTGAATCATATATTACAAAATATACATTCCTAAATGCAATTGAAAATTACTTTCTAAGCCTCTCAACACGTTTCATATAAAACGGTTAATACAGGACAGCAACAAACAGTATTAATGAGTGTCTATGCAATAACAGATTATTCAATATTTATTCTGAGTTATTAAATTTTCATTTAATTAAAATTTAAAGCTTAACATTTTAATCAAATATATTATTTCAATTTACCAATATTAAGGCATTGCGTAAAATCTTCAACTAGTACTTTATTGTGATATTACAAAATAAGTTGAGGTGAAAGTTATATCGCCAAATTTGCAGCAAATAATTGTTGGGTTATAATGGAACGTTTTTTGACTGAGCTATTAAGGAATTAATTTTGAAATATCTTATATATTTCAGTGTTTTATTAAATAGGGAAATATGGACGGAAACATATATATATATATATATATATATATATATATTCTCGAACTTGTAATATTTTAAAGGAATGTTGCAAAGACAACACAGGTTAAAAAAAAATTGTTGGGTTGTCAAAGTGTTAGTGCGACAGTGGAAATTATGTGGTGGCTAATGTTAGTACTCGTATAGAAGGTGTAGCAGCCTTTGCGACTTCGGCTGGTTCGTCCTCGTGGAGGAGCGGCTGAGAAGCATTCTCGTTAGCGGAATTAGTCTGTGAGTGGTGCACTTCCAAAGGGCGACACTTATAGTCTTCCTTCTACAACATTTACCAAACAAGCTTGTTTTTGCTAGCTCTGAAACAGGGCTCCTTCATTGGTGCGCCATTGTTTCTAATTTCCATAACGGTTCGGGGAGAAAGTTAATACGTCAGGTGGTTTTGTAAACATTTTTGATTATGCTCTTATAAACAAAGTCCTACATTTTCGGTTGGTCTTGAATGACATTTAATCGAAAGATACACTTAAGCTAATCATTACAAAAATGTTCGATAGTGACATTGGAGACAGTTTGTTGTGCAGATACCTTACTCAAATACAGTCTCAAGACTACAATTTTATTCCAGAAAACTAAAGTAAGGAAAAACGTACTTTTAGGATCTACAAAAGGGACATTACAGTTGTAATAAACGAAGTGTTCCATTGAATTAAAAATAAAGTAATTCTTAACATTTATATTCATTTTCGCAGTACAGTGAATTTTCGAAGTCCACTGTCCAACTTCGGTCAAATTTGAATCTCATATGAAGTCATTCCAAAGTTATAAAATTAAGTTAACATTGATAAAAATTCTAACGACCATCGATTGTGCTGCGGGCTTTGCTCTATTTTGTCCGAGTCATCAGAATGTACTGAAGTAAAACCTGAGTACTTGAAAGAACAAATGATTGTGTTGTTGTTTTGAATGGGGGATGAAATCAGCGCAACTAAATTAGCAAATAATTGTTCATCCATTCTCAAAAAATGTCGGGAACTTTCATGAGTTCTCGGAGTTGTTTCTCATGGCCACGACTCGAACGCTTTTCTAACCAGTTCTCGAACCACTCTTTTATTTGTCTTTTTCTTTTCGTATTTTTGACTGCCTCAGCCAATGATACATACACAATCACTCATTGAGAAATTATTGCAGAAATCTTCCGTCATTGTAAAAAGTAAAATCGTAACTGGAAATTGATGACAAGTATTGTGACGAATTCTTCAATTTACCACCTTCAAAAATATCGACCGTGTAAGACAGGTTTAAAGGTTTGGCTCCGTACTTTGAGGCGTGTCCAGCCTTGGGCATGTATGCGCCTTGTTTCACGATACCGACGTTGATGTGTTGATCCGCTCTGAAGGACGTCTTTCCCCGATGTTACGGATGCCCACGTTGGTCCAAGATTACCAATTAGCGGCACAAGCGAGATTGCAAACGGCGGCAGTTCTCAAACAAAACTACACACTGGTGCCTCCTCAATTGCAACTTCTGCTTGGTCTCTTAGAATTTGTGTGTGTGTGTACACGCATAAACGCAGACCTGTGAGACCTCCGATGAAGGTTCATGTCCCCTCAGAGAGCCACTGAGTCATCCAAAAACAATTACTCTTCTTAGCTAGAGGCAAAACACATCTGTTTCTCTGTGATCTACAACGCGACTCTACAAACTGCATAATATCAGTGTTAGAAGCGTTCCAAATATATCGTTGAAATGTGTATGTATAATCTGTGCGTAGATACAAGCACTACACGGATACAAATTTATTTTCTAATATCGCCCACGTCTATATTTTACAGTTTATCCCACTAGTTCTTCTAGTCTTCGTAATAACTTTTTCCCACCTTGCACCTTACACTTTACTCATCCAATTGCACGAAGTGTAAGAGAATAATGGAACAAATATGGCCCGTCTCGTGAAATGAAATTGGGCAGCAGAAGACGGGCTGCACATGAATATATTCCGACGATAATGCTTACAGTTGATAAGTGGATATAAACACTTGATAAAAAAAACACGACAGAAAGCTAATCCATGTGAGACAGAACAGAAAATACATCAAGAAACTCATTTAAAAGTGTTTCGGAGATCGCTGTTTGACAATAGGAAATATTACAATGTTTTCCTTACTAGAACAACGTTTTTAAATGCCTCTTAAATTTAATGGGTTACAAACTATCTGCAGCTAAAGGTTTGCGTCACAAAACACATTTTTTCTTCACCAACTTTTTTAATGCTTGTACAACCAAAGATTTAGTAATTTGGGTGTTTTTTTTAAAATAAAAAAAACAGGAGGGCCTGACGAGAGGAGTCAGAGAGACAGACAGTCTTGTGTGTTCTGGGAGCATGACGAGAGTCGGTTGTGGTGAATCGACCAAAGGTGGCCGAATTCAGCAAAGTATATAAGTGAGTTCATCAAAAAACTCAGGCGTGAATTCCCGTCATATATTAACCACGTAGGTTATCTTCTATGTGCCTCAATACCTCCAAACACTTCCATTTTACATCCGTTATTGCTATTCCTAATGCAAAATTTATTACTTTTGGTGTTATTTCGAATTCGTTGTACAGATTTAATAAATCAACCTTATTTTGTAGTATAGCCGATATATAAATTGTTTCTAAATCTCTATTAGAGGCAGATTCTATGGAAAAAGAAGAAATAAACGTCTCTTTAGAATGTTTGCTTTTTTCCTTAAAATCAGGATCAGAGTTGCTTACATCTTCTATGTCTTGCCTAATTTGCTCTAATTGTTTTTTTTTGCAAATTCTCTGTTTTTCTATATATTCCCAGTTTTTGTTGCAACAATCGGTGATATTAACGATTTTAGTAATCCTGAAAAACTTAGAGCTTATTTTGGAATTGGCAGAGCCTCTCCCCTAAAGCCAAGATGTTTGATTTCTATCAACTCACTATCGCTTAATTTTGAAGTGGTATGCCTCATGAATGCTAGTGCTAGATCGCTCTTTTCTATTCCATCATGTTACAGTAATATGATTGTTAATTTTATGTCCTCACCTGGATCTAAAAGCTGCATTGCTTCAGGTCCAGTCCAAATAGTACTACTCCTTGTTCGTTACTTTCACCTTCTCCCATTATATTTGCTTCAGGATCTAGTCTCGTAATAAATATCAGCTTATGTATTAAAGGGATATTCCACAGCAAAACCGAGTGTGATGATACGTACGACAGTAAAGTAGAAAGGCGCCGAAAGAGTTGTGAAGTATTACGACGAAGTCTGAAACGTATAGTCAGTGCTATGGCCAGTCAATAAAAATATTGTTCTATAAAAATTAAATAATCACGAGTGCACAAACAGGTACCAGACAGCTCTAAATAAAAGGGTTCGTAAAAAACTTTCTTTTGCAAACCTTTATGTAAATATCATTTACCGCCAGATTTCTATAACTTTGTCAGATATTTCTATAGCTCTGTCAGATTTTTCAGATTTCTATAGTTTTGTTATTGTTATATACACTGCATGAAATACCGTTATTGTAAAATTAAATTCATATTTTGTTTTGTAACTTGGTGAAAGTCTTTATTAGAGGCCCTTTTAGCGGCCCTGAAATTAAGATTCTCATTAAAGCTGAGGCAATTACTATAATAATAAAATGTAACGTGAACTAAATAATGTGTTTGAGCGAAGGCAAAATTCTAAGGTGAATAATTTGTTGAAACATGCAGCGTTCCTTTAAAATAACTTTATAAATTCTAACTTTACAAACACAGTTTTCACCAAAAATTCCTCTTTTTATCAATCCAATAACGCAGATATTCCCAGAACCAAGGTAAATAAATAAAAGTTTTCACAAAAAAATATAATATACCATTTGTGTAAAATATAGTTCACATATAATATTTATTAGCTGGCTAACGTCATCATATCTCTCAGCGAGTAATAGTCTCCCGCTGCAAACTAAAAACACTGAGTTTTTGTAACCGAAAAAATATTTTTCGGTTCAAACGTAAATTAAAATGTCAATTAAATAATCTAATGTTATCTCTTTAAAAATTTTGATTTAATTTCAACGTGAAGTCCCGTCAACTTCCTTTCTTTGTTTCCTTTTATATTTTGTATATTACATAATTTGACTCTCCTAACGTGTTGGCCTTAATTTTCATTATTTGCTTAACTTGTTTCCTTTTAATTAAAAGTGTATACCACTATATATATTGTAATAAACAAAAAGAAATTATATTAAAATAAACTACCACGTCAGGCGTCAAATTATGAAGTAATCAAAATGAAAGGAAGTTGAAATTAAACTATTTATAAATATATAACAATTTAATTTATTAAACAAAATTTTGTTTTCATTGATTTACAAAATTTTTATTTTTCCTTGGCTTTTTTAAGAACTTAATTTCAGGGCCGCCTATCGGGCCTCCAATAAAGATAGTACAACAAAATGAAATTTAAATTTATAATAAAAAATTATTCCTACTTGAAAGTTATATAATTTCAATTAAATATGATGGTAGATATTTACATATACGTTTACAGTTGAGAAATTTATTTTCAGTTACATACCATTATCTGGGATTCTGGAGTTTGTGCGCACGTAATTTTGTTTTTAACACTTTTCACTGACAAGCCATTTGCACTGATTTTATTCTATTTTTGTTTGCAAACACTAAAACATTTTCGACGTCTTTTCTGTTTCTGACTATATAATCGTTTTGTTGATTTAAGCATCACTTGCAGACCAATTGCTGTTTATAGTTCACTCTCTACATTCTGCTCCGAGTAACTCTCTTTGCTCAAGTTCTAGTAACCAACTGCCATATTAAAGTTCTGGTGACCAACTCACAGTCTCCCAAGACCACTGAAATCTGCTCAAGTTCTACATGTCTATTTATACCTTTTTCGACCATGCCCTATGAAACCAGCATTATCAATTCCGCATTCTCGTCGACAATACCATAAGTCACAATGCAACGGCCTCAGAGTTAAGCCGCCAATAATGAATGATAAAAATTTATTAATTAAATAATTACATTGTAGATAAAATTCTCGGGTTTCAACCCGGGCCAATTGTTTGTTGAATAACAACGTTTCGACGGCAAACCCCACCATCATCATCAGGTTAACAAACATTTGGCCCGGGTTGAGACCCGAGAATTTTATCTACAACACATTCACCGGGAAAGCCGTCGCTCTATAATTAATTACATATTTGTAATTATAACAATATATATATATTCTGTACAAACAGGATGATTATACGATCATGGTACCAACTTTGAGGTATACACTTTTGGTATAGGAATGTATGGTCGGAATGAGAAAAATGAGACATGAAATGTTAAATTTTTTATCCATTTTACAAAATATTCTAGATTTTTCCATCCTGATACCTTAATTCGATTTCATGGTCTAAATATCTGAGTTTTGATTGAAGCTTCGTCTTTTCTTTCTGAATTAATTCATTGCACCGTTGATCAATTCACATTAATATCCATATCCATTGAGTCCTAAAGTAACCCCAGGCTCTGGCAACAAAATTGATAGAGAAGTCCCGTACCAAGCCTGGATTCGACTCGGATGGCTTAGTTAATACAGCATACGCGTAGCTGGAAACTTTGGTTCGATTCCCGGTCCGGCCTAGACTTTGAAATCCTAATACTTCAAGTTCATGGCCTAACTATCTGAGCTTTGGTTGAAGGATCTTCTATTCTTTATTTTTTGGGATTATAATATTAAATAATGTATTAGTATCCTGTGGAAGTCAATCTTTGCGATTTTGCAATTTTTTGAAGCGTCAGTGATATGAAGGCTTTTCTGTACTCATACTTGATCTATTCGCAACGCATAACATATTTAATCACTTAATTTATACTATGTGATCCGTCAACTTTTTCCCTACATTTAAATTCATCAACGGTATTTACTAGCCAAAGATGCTTCAGTATATTCATTACACGACTGCAAAACTTTTAAGCCCCTTCCAACATTCTGTTGACATACAAATTAGAATGTTCCAACTAGATGTCCTCATTAGTACTGACACAGGAATTTAGTGCTAGAATCTCAGTTCACTCGCGTCGGAAGCGCCGGATTTACAGTTTACTACCAAAACAAGTTTTTTTATGGTCACAGAAGGAATCGTTGATTCTCACAGTACTTACAAATGTATGAATGAGATATACATAAATACTCTAGATGTTTAAGACTAGACATAAATAGTGATATGAAGAATTTAAAGTGTACATATTTGAAATTACATTAAAAAGGTTCAGGGAGAATATAAAGAATACTACATTCGTAAATAAGGGAGAATAAGTTAGGATTACAGAACATTGCACAAGTAAGAAATCTTAAATATAAAGTAAGGAATATAAAATAATTCTAAGCTGAACTTCACTTCACTAATAACACTAAAAAGTTTTCCAAAAATAACACTGCACTCCACAAATAACACTCCCATTTGTATATCATCTTCTTGTACTCATGAGCCTTCAAAGTGTTGGCGCCTCCGGAAGAATTTATCTGGCAGCTCTTCTCAGTGGCTAGAAATCTCGTGCGGACAACATCAAATAAACAATTGTGAAGTATCAGTTGGACATAAAATAAACATTTATATTAGTATTCCATAAATTAACCAATATCTTCTAGGGAACTAAAGTAAGTTTGGCTCAGGATGATTTACAATTTCGTTAACAGAGTAATACGCGCCGCTAATCAAAAGAGTTTTGCATTTCTTAATAAATACGCTGTAACTGCTTACGATTTTAATGCTAAGAGGAAGACAATTAAATAGCTTTATTCCTGAATAATGTACACTTTTTTCAAAAAGTGAGAGATAATGTTTGTCTGTTCGTAATGTCGCGCTTTTTCTGGTATTATATTCGTGGAATTCCCCGTTAGTAACAAAGAGACTTTGATTACGTTTTACGAACTTCATAGTTTCCAAAATGTTTGCAATGGGTAACGTTAAAATTCCAAGAGCTTTGAAGAGAGGTCTACAACTTTCTCTGTAATTTTTGCCACATAATCGGATCGCACGTTTGTAGTCTTGAATATGATCATTGTCATTCCAAGCTAGAAACGAGAGAAGCTGATGAGCTTGATTATAAAGTTTTAATGAATGTTTGACAGCAATTTTATTTGGGAAGAAGGTTATACGGATGATGGGAGGAACGGATATTGAGGGAGTATATAGTGCCAATAAATAGGTTAGACTCCAGTGATTCCAGAGTGTTTGCGTTTGAGTCTGCGATTTTGTGAAATGGGGGTGGGTTGGTATAGAAAATCTCAATAGTTGTATTTGGGTGGTTGATGGTACTATTCATTAGCGACTTGCTGGATTTATGAATTATGGTGGAAATTAAGGGAATTTTAAGGTCTTTGTGGATAACTTGAGTTGCGAAGGTACCAGGGGGAATTTGAAATCGGAGAATTTTGTTTTGTTCAGTTTGGATTTTGTTGGAGTGTGAATAGGCGGTGGATCCCCACCTGGCACAATTGCATTCTAGTGTTGATTGATTGATCCCAGTACTGAACAATTGAGCAGTTCATCTCATCGCCAGAATAAAAGCAGAGTCCAGTTTTCCCTTTGCTAACGTTATCAAACATCGGCAACTGGACTTTGCAACAAGTTGGTATACACGCTTTCGTTGCCTTGACTAGAGGACGAGTGGGCGGCTTCGTGTATGACCAGAGATAACGGCGCATGCCAACTAAACCTGTGACCAGCAGACAAAACTGAGCAGACAAGTGTAAGAGGTACTTTAAGAAGTGTGGCAATTTTAAATATGTAAACTATCACATATTTCGCACATTCAATTTCTTGTTCCAAATCTGTCGTATTATTAAAGCCAGGTGCATGATCCTGAAGTTTTTCAAGAGTATACTTTCTAATTTGGTATATTCTTGTATTTACTCTATAATATTTGATATTTCCAGTACAATCGAACCCATAATATGTGCGGTTTTCCATATTCGTTAAGATTACCGAAAATAACGGTGGGTATATTTTTTATAATGCCGCATCTAAATGCTTTTGGACAATCTCGACTCTCCGGCTTACTGTATCACTAATAACACCATTTTAAAACAAATTTTTATTATCTGACCGCTTAGTACTTTATTAATGTTTGAAATGAAAATATATGTCTGTTTTAAAATATAATAATTTGATTAAATAACCAAATGACAGATAAAATGAAATGAGGATATAAATACCGTTTTTGAAAACTTTGCACTTTTCGGAAGATGATTAAAACACAAGAGTTCCAGAAACGTTGTTGGTACCTATTTTAACACATCACCTTTCCGTCATTTGGCTAATTTAACTAATTGCCTTATAAATGTCTCTTATGTTCTGTACTGTACCGCGGTTAATGTCCTCCGTACTATTCGACATCCGATAGAACTGATAGGTAGCAAAAAGCGGGTTAGGGGAAATCTGCTCTAGTCTCAAATTTTTTAAGCTCGATGTATGAGAGAATTGTGGTACACACCCGCAAAACCTCGAAAAAGGAAATAACACCACCCCTTATTTTATACGCAGGATTTTTTTAAATTAAGCCTTATAATCGGGAGCCGGAGAGTCCGTAGTTTACTGTATTACAATTTTAATACTAATATTTAATATAATCTGACAATTATCATTTTATAAGTAAATAAACAATTCAGCCAATCAGAAAAAATTATTAATCAATAAAATGAAAAATTCAGTTCTTACGACGTTTCGTCTACAATTTTAGGTCTTCTTTAGGTAAAAAGTTTGGAATGTATACATATATATAAAATTATAATAAATATGGACATACATTCAATACTGCACTTTACCTATTTATCTCAAGAAGCCCCAAAATTGTGCACGAACCGTCGTATGAACGGATTTTTTTTTGTTTAGTTAATTAATAATATTTTCTGAATTATTTTTTTTACATATAATATATATTTATTATTTACATTCACCTTCAAAGTATGCGGCTTTTCAAAATATTTATTTGAAGCCACATTTCTCTTTAGCAATTTTTAAAACGGGGCTAACTCACGAAAGATGTTGTTCACCTATAACTTTATCACTTCTGAAAATGTATTAAGCGTCAAATTACTGAGAAAAAGTAGCAATAAACAACTAACAGACACAGTAAAATAATTTTATCGTTACTTTCACCTCTCTAACTCTAGGTATAAATACTTACCAGTACGTAACACGCTTTCTATGAAGTTATTGATAATATATTGTAATATAAAAAAAATGGCTTTAATTGAATGAAATATTAACTTTACAAACAAAAGAAATTTATTTTGAATACTTGAAACAATTACACAAATAATTACAAATAGAATTTATCTCAGGGTCATTACTGGGTTTGATAATGGCTAAGCATTTATTTAGAAATATTATCAACACAAATTTCGATAAAAAGATTTACTCGTCAATTAACAAAGACGAAATTTACTTGTCGACGAAATTATACTAAAAAGATGGATTCTACTTAACAAATTTTATCAAAGGAAGAGAACGATATCTGACATCTATCTTTTAATCCGGTTTACATAATTAATTGTTTTATATTGGTACTCACGGCAGCATTCCAGGATACTTTTGACTTACGAAGCATTATGACGGGTTTTTGCACAGCTTCTACTAAAACTCACTGATTCTAAAATTAATATTTTTTTTGATCAAATTCAGGAACCAGGAACCTCCTCTTCGTCTCTCCCTCACTCAGTTGACTTCTGCTCGGCTATGTGCACCAAAAACTGTTTGTGTTTAGCAGGTTTCGTAATTCAGCTTGTGTGAATGTTTTGTCTATGCTTTCCTACAAGTTTATTTCAATTCTCGTTCTCGCCTTTCGTTTACGTCCTCGTCTCTCGGTACTTGTTTAATTTCCAGGTTCCAAAAGTTCTTTTACGACCACCCGATCGCTGAGGATTCGAAATACGGACTGAACTCTACCGTATCTTAATGTGAACTCCACTCTACCGTAACGTGATCTGCACTCTCTCATACCATAACGTGAACTCTTAATGCGACCTGCCTTCTACCATATCATAACGTGAACTCTTAATGCGACCTGCCTTCTGCCATATCATAACGTGAACTCTTAATGCGACCTGTACTTGACCAAACCTTCCAGCCAACTGGACTACCGTCTCGCAATTTTGAGCGCGCATTGCTTCTTCCGACAAAGGAAACAATACCTGGCTTCATTGTTGCTGTGTTCTATACCGCCGTAAGAATATATTTCTCAAACAATTTATATTTTCAAATTTGCAATTAATGTGTTAATTAATTGGCATTACAATATTTTTACTCCTGAAATTTCATTTTGTGTTTATATATCGAAATATTCATTAAGTTAAGAAAGCTTGTTTTGTACAACATCAATTTTTGATCAGTATTTTTACTCATCAATTTTAATTACTTCTATGATTTTAATAAGAATAAATTTTTTATATTCTTGTCAAGTTTTGGAACGAAACGCTTCGATACCTTTTGTAGAAATCCATTGGACTATAGCCGATACAAAAACATTGGATTCCTTTTGATGGATTCCACCTTCATCTCGATTCAGTTGTGGCGTAATGCATCAAACCTTTTCAAAATGAAAAAAATTACGTCTGACTGAAAATAATGAATAAGAAAGATAGCAAATACAAAAAAAAGGGTAATATAAATACCACACAACGTTTCTGGGATCCTTGTTCCTTTCGTCAGGTGCTAAGAAGAGCCTAGAGAAACACAACTGCACTGGTCAGTTGACAACACTGAAAAGTATCGAAATTTTAAATTTTTAAAAAAATCGTACCTAACACATTACCTGAATACAATACACCATTAAAATGGTTAATTTGGTTGAAACAATACGTGTAGAAAGTCATGCTTGACTCCAACCACACTGAAATAAATATGAATTGTTCGGTTATACAACGATATACAAATCGTGTTTCCGTGTCCAATAGTTGAAGAGTTACAAGCGTCTAAAATATATCAGTCTTTGTGACACTCGCTTTTCGTGTTCAGAAAGCTGACTTTAAATGTGATTACGTCAAAATGAAAGTTTTCAAGCTTCCTTGGCAGGTCCTAAAAATTCGTGTCCAAGGATGGCGCTAATCGCAGAAGTGTCGCTTGTGAGTTGCGCATGCGCAGAGCCACGCCGTTGCCGCAGCTGCATTGCTGTGCTGCATTAACGATCTCAGTGCGGACCCAACTTTTTGATATCGCTAAGTTAGGTCTTCGTCAGTGCAGGAACTTCGGTGAGTATAGGCATGACACAACGGTCTTACTCTACTCTCAAATAAAACTATCCTCGAATAAAGCAAATCACTAGTCCCTTCCCTCCTCTCACATATTTCGCAATATTGCACTATTTCAATTTTTGAACTTTCTTTTCCTGGGATCTTCGTGAATGTATTTACAAGTCTACGTCCGGACCAAAATAATATGGCACCGAACGCGATTAGAGTCGTTACACTGAATTTATTGCACAATATTTTAAGATTGTAGAACAGAATGAATTATTTCAATCAATTACAGCTCAATAGTGGTGATCCTGGGTTCGAGTTTGTATCCTAATCTTGTTAATATTTTTTTAGACTTTATTTGATTTTTTTTTCTTATTACTGTAAGCCTTCGTTGATTAAATGAACTTGGTCGAATTTGATTAATTTTTACTGTCTACCTTCTGATAATGAAATTAAAGGACTGAATATCTGTTAAGACATGGCTCGTATACCATGTGTTGCGGTTCTAGATTCAACCAATATCTCGAATAAGGCTTTTCAGCAGGAATGAGTGCTTAAGATTTACATCGAGGAACGATGGTGAGTTTGTCTTATCAGAGTACAACTATTTGATCTGAAAATATAAATAATAACGTTATCTAGGTCAATAAAATTCACGAGCTTCCGCGGACCAATAAAAAATATTACACGCTCTATTTTCTAAATTAGATCAGAAATATTATTGAAGAAACTGCCGACTGTTTCAAATTTATTTAGATGTGAAGTTCACATTCGCGACCTGCGTTACAGAAAAAAATGTCACAACATTTTGTACGAAATATACATTGCCTTATTCGGCAAAAGAAATCCTTGACGCCGACACCGTATGAAAATTTCGAAGAACACAAAGGATTTCGTTCGTATAAAGTATTTTGTCCGACGTTTGTCTGCAATTGAACTATGTAAAATCGAAATGATGCACGTCGTAGTGCGACAAGTATTTGCGATATCTTCGGAAATAGATTAATTAAAATTAATGTTCCGCTTTCTCCTGATTGAACACTCGGATTGAAGCATTTAGGCTAATTTTGAAAGTATGTTATACGAAGACATATATTTATATCTCTTATTCGATTTTAATGCTCACACAGGAAAGCAAGCATATTGAAAGTCTCGTTCCGAAGAAGAAACTTTGTTCTCGTTGTCGGGCATCCTTCTGTGGAATTCATCGATTTTGCCGGATAAATTTAAGAAAGCTGACACAACCTGGAGGCTGTAAAGTCCCTGTCCATACTGATGTAAAAGAACAGTATGATTCAAATCTCAAATAACTGAGGATCTCACATGACAGTAGTGTAGGTTGACAAACCCCAAGCACAAACTTAAAGCAAAGAATCTAGTTGCAATGTGAATTTTATTGCAGTGAATTAAACAAGCAGAGTTGCGTGGCTTTAAAAAATGTCGATATTCCATAAACCAGCTCACACGTCAGCACCCAAGAATTAGATTTTAATTTACGACTCGACGTGGCGCTAAAGTGGCAAAATATGAGGAACGTCCGAATATCGAGTATAATTGAAGTAAAACAATTTACTGCAGTCTAAATATATCTTTGTAATTGAAACTTCAAGTGATCCCAGTAAAACTGAATCTGGTGAAAATCGTCAGTTGTTGAACACTGTAGAGTGTAGAAGTGACGACTGTAGAAAGGAGGTCGCCACTCATCTTGGGATCTTTGCCATCATCTGCAAATAGCTCGGTCTTCCTCTGTAAAATGCTCTACAAGTGAGTAACGAAATTGCCTACACGTCAGCATCAAGTCACACTGTAAAATAATTCTTGACGTGTCGGAAAATTTGGATATCCCTGATAAACGGTAATGGATACTGTTTACAATTGTGAAAATAGATTGCGTTTAATTGAAACTATTTTTTAATCGTATATTAAGCACATCGTGATTCCTCCCTTATTAAAATAACGCTAATGTGTACCTTTGACGTTTTAATGAGTTTCATTACGTTCGCTACTTTTTCTAAAATGTGGTGCAACACTCATCAGTTCTCATAAACCAGATTAGTATATTTAATTCACCTATAAATTTATGATGTTACGGATTGGTGAACCTATTCAATATATCTCAAATATATTCATAGTATATTTCAAATTTCTATTACTCGTCAAGTGGACAGTAAGCTTCGTAATTTCTTAGACCCGAGCCATATCTTTAAGTTTTGAATTCACAATATCAGGAATAATATAGGCGGGGAATTAATTTGAAGTCCAACTAGCATTGCAAAAAAATTCCAATTGTCCCGCAGGAGAACCAATTCTTTACACAATTATCTTGATCCCTTCTGGTTCAGCCAATAACGTTACATCATAAGAGCCCTAGATGGCCTACTTAACCATTTTTCAAATTACCTGGTGACATACAAACACTTGCGAACTATTCCCGCTAACTTTGACCTTCGCCGATGCATTGTTTTGAGACCCGATTTGTTTTCTAGATTCTAATAGTCAGACCACGTTTCGTCTACAGCTAAAATACTACATTAGGTCGCGGCATTCAAATTAT
This sequence comes from Zhengitettix transpicula, assembly GCA_037074705.1. Taxonomy (NCBI): domain Eukaryota; kingdom Metazoa; phylum Arthropoda; class Insecta; order Orthoptera; family Tetrigidae; genus Zhengitettix; species Zhengitettix transpicula. The sequence goes on along the minus strand of CM073591.1, from coordinate 197,950,780 downwards.
GCTGCAATTCTCCAAAGTACGATTTCGGATTATGTATTCACGAGTCCTGTTCATTTGAAGAAAACTCCGAAAACGCGTCATTCAACGATGTATCCTAATTAAATGCCTACGCTCCAGAACCGGATCCTGTCATTCTTCAACCCTTCTCCATCGATACAAAATCTTTATACGCCCTGTAATAGACTATAGCCACATCGTATCTACTTTTTTCAGCACGTAGCCTTCAATCTCTAAGGATCCTGAACAGAAGAATCCTTCGCTTCTGTCTTTCTATATCCATCTATCAACCTATTCCAACACCATCACCTTCTAAATTTCCACCCATCTCCGGCCACCGATCAAAAAAAATAATCCAAAAGTCCTATCTACCTTCCATCTTTCTATAAGATTTGGCCGGAAACTTAAATTTAAATATATTTATCCCCCAGAAGTCAAACAAAAATACGGAGTATTACAACTTCCGACATCTCAGATTGTTAAAAATTAAGGCTTAAACCTTTTGGATAACATTCCCCGCCCCTAAACAATAAAAAGGTATTCTGCATCGATCACCTTCCGAAAAAATTATATTACATAACTAGAATCATTGCGCCGCTCACTTATCCATAATAAAATAATAAAGACACAAATCCTATGCTGAAGAGAGCCTCTGGTCCTATAACGCCAAAGAACACAGGTCCTTTACAACAATGATATCATCATTATATGAAGTCTGCAGGTGCTGCACCAATCGCTCACTCAGATTTTACTTTAGAACTTTATGCAAGATATGGTGAGCTTATTCAGACTATCAAACGAGATTCCTGTTACGTATCTAAGTAAATTTGATGTGATTACATTCCAACATGATGTCATGAATTTTACTGACCATTTTTTCAGAAAAAAAATATCCTCAAACGTCCTCAATTGCTGCCGTAGAACAGATTCATTTTTTTCAGTTACAAATACTCTTGAGTGCTTGTGCATAGTCCCCTTGAACTTCCTTCAGCTCAGTATGTTTCTGGGCGGCAGTCCACTTCTATACATAAAACTATATATATATATATATATATATATATATATATATGATTAGATAAAGTAGTACACACACGTCGATATATATGCAATCCTTGTTTTATATATATATATATATCTAATTTCTACTTAACTTTTCAGCACGTCCCAGCTGAAGAAGGTACAAATAGGTGCCGAAACGTTATTTTAATATGAACTTTTTTAATAATCTGTCCGTTATTGGTCATAAACTATTTTATTTTATATATTTTATGCTTTATAAAGCTTAACAAAATTTCTCGTAATTTAGAATAAAAATTTTAGGCTTATTAACCCACGTATCGTAACCTAACACAAATTTTCAAACATTTGTCGGTTGTTACGGATATAAAATATATTAACTTCTTTCACGAAACAGTTTAAACGCTTGGAAACATATCATTCCAATATATATATATATATATATATATATATATATATATATATAAAAGTCGGCTTTCAGTAACCGGCGACATAGTTGGTTATATCATATTAGCTCGGTTCTATATTTATGAGTAAAGAAGACTCGGATTAGCATAATATTTTTGTATTTTCAGTGAATATATATCACGGGATTGAATAACTTAAATTTCCTATCATGAAAACAAATCACGGGCGTAATATCTCATCAACTTTATTGTAGTAACAAACTATTACTTCTACAAACAGGACACAATATATTAATAAATCGTGGCGTGAGTAACTAGCAAGGAGTAAAAATGTAATGATACTTCAATGCCTACCTCTGTAACAATTTTATTCTCACTCAGTGTCACTTAAGGTATTTACACTTCAATTATACCCCCGAATTATTTAGTCTATGACAGTAATATTTACACGAGGCAATAGCTAGAAATTAAGTTACTTCCTCATTCCTTATGCAGCTCTATCAAGCACCTCACATCTACCTATATTATAATGGCCAAACGTGTAACTAACACGGGAACAAAAACTGCCGCCAGAGGCTCTTGCTTCGCGCTGGCGACTGCGCATCGTGGTGTATTCACTTTGTCATTCGGTTTTTAATTGAGAAAGTAGTGTTTTTATGGCTGAGGTAAGTCAACTGTTTGAGTTTATTTTATGTTAAGTCGGATGTTTAATTGTGATAATTCCAGAACAGTGCAAAGGTAGGCCTTCTAAATTTGCAGTGAAAGCACTCATAAATAATTGGAAATATAATTTTCTTTATAAATTTGAATGTAAGCTTTATTCAGTGTAATATTGGACAAACCAATCGTGATTAAAAATCTTGTGGAGCAGGGCCAGACTTCATCATAGTGCGAACGCATTATATTACGTCACGTCACATTATTAGATCGGAGCTTACGTACACAACTTGATTCATTGTGTATGAATTAATTCAGCGTTTTTTCTTCATAATATATTATAAATATTTCACGAACTTATACAATAACAATTATTTATATTACAGAATAACTATACAAATATCAAATATTACCAATTTTAAATTAATTAGGCCTCAAATATCCTATTCCTGGAACTTTATACCAGGCAAAACGTTTTTGTTTAATACAATTTTGAAAAATTTCGATCACACATGTTTACTTAAGCTATTGTAAATACAGGGATCAGAACTTTATTATTAGATCGAGGTAAACAGTTTATGCAAGATTTCAAAGTCGCATTAATTTAAAACAAAAAACATTGTCTGCAGACTATCTGATCTTAGTAATTAGTAAGACAAATTAAATAATTAATAATAAAGATAGATAATTCAGCAAAATGAAAGTGTGGTATTTATATCACTTAAGTTGTCTGAATTGGCTATCTTTCTTATTAGTTGTTTTCAATCAGACGTAATTTTTTTCATTTTCAGACAAATTAAATTAATAGGATGGGATGAAGCACCAGTGATGAGTTAATTGGTGTATGATTGCATATAGATGAAAAATAAACACTACTGGTTGACATAGTAGTTGTCCTCAGGCAAAATTTACACCAGTAAACTGTATTATCCACATTAAGATATTCTAACATTTGACGCATTTTCGAATTATTTACTCCAGCTTATTAAATGTTGAAAAACCAACTTTAATTGTGATGGAACACTTTGTAAATTTTCAAAGCAGTAATTTGACGCAAAGGTGCATTTTAATCCCTCTGAATAGAGGTGGAGCTTAATTTACGGAATATGAATTTTGTTTCTGTTATTTGCAATGGAAAGACGTTGATTGTCAATAAACATTCAATTCATGCCGGGAATAATCCATGTAGGCAATCCAGTGTACATTCATTAAATAAATGAGATTCCTTCAGATGCTTTGAATGCAAACGAAGGCAATTTCAAGCCAAAATTTGATATGACAATAAAAAATCACAAGGACAAACACTTGATCACGTTGGGGGCTATTCTCTATTTCCATTGTTCATACAAGGACAAGTTTGTATATTGCATTTTCTCGTCTCAACGTTAAAATTTGCTGCCCTTTAAACGATTCGAATCAACACAATGTTTCGGACTGTGGTACGATTCGAGGTAGATTGATGAGGAAATGTGATATGTCGATATTGACAATGACAATACTGCGAGTTGATTTACACGGCTCAACGTCAGTGTTTCTCCACTCGTGTGGGATATTTGACAACCGAAATGTTCGCGTCGAAGGGTACGCGTGAACACCAACAACCACTGAGAGGATTCTACAATAGACCAGGCTCGTATTGTTTTCAACGGAACGTTTATGAAAGGTGGCGAAACAACCTTTCACAGAACAATGAAGTTCATTCTATAAATGAACCATTCACGAATACGGTATGGAGTTTTGGGTGGTTGGTGGATTAAAAGAAATATCAATAAAAATATTCTGCTTTGTATGTGTATTTACGCCGTTTATATTCGCGATATAGCGAGCGCATATCATAGTGGTTGGCGAGCGAAATGAGCAGATAACACAGGTCATTACATTAAAACTATCCCAAGTATGATTCATTGAAACAGAAAGCAGCAGATTTCTCACTGAATAATAAGATTTTTAATTTTTTTTAGATTTTAGGGCTACATGAGGATGATCCACTTGATGGAACTTCCTTTAATAGCATCGGAAAGGATTCGAAAGTGAAGGATGCGGAAGGATAGAGGAGCCAATTGTTAATTAGGGCCCCCCTGCTTTGGTTTAAGGATCCTACCCGACATTCGTCTAAAAGTTTTGCAGAGTGAACCCCAGAAAAACTTGCATCAGGTAAGTCGGGCTCTTGGTACTTGACCCACGTTTTTCCGCCGATGGCTGGATTGGGGTTTGATGTGAGGACGGATAATTTGTTCCAATTGGAAGAGCAGACAACTCCTGCCGTATACCCAAGGTCTGCAACCCCAGAATATACATACCAAGTTACCTCGGCTTTTGGGAACCTTTTTTTTAGAATAACAGGCTACATTAGGGTAATCCTCGCAACTCCTCTTTAACATCATAGAAAAGGATTTGAAAGGGGAGATGCGGAAGGGTGAGGAAGGTAGCCAAGGGTTAACTAGGGCCCCCAGGCTATAGTTTAAGGATCCTACTCGGCATTCGCCTAAAAGTGTTGCAGGACAAATCCTAGAAAACCGGTAGGTCGGGCATTGGGTACTTGTCCGACGCCCTTCCGATGGCGGAAGAGGGGTTTGCTGTGGGGACGCAGCATTCCCTTCTCCGTGCTTCGACCAGTTTAGAAGACAGCTGGCTGACTGTTCCAATGGAAACAGAGAACAACTCTTATCGTATGTCTGTGATCCCAGGACATACCCCTCGGCTTGTGGGAACCTCAGTTCAAAAACTGAGAGAGGAAAAGGCATCTCCAAAGATTCTGCCTGCGAGAGAATAGCCCTAGCAGATAGTCTAAACTGCCTTTAGGAACCTGTCTATTCTCTTTCTTTATAAAACAGATAAACTTTTGCTCGTAGAAGTTTTATATTCATTTATCCTTATTTTTAAAGTACCACCCATTTGATATTCTGCTGTATTATCACATTAAAAAATATGAAAGTCTCATTTTCTATGAATGTCCACCTTTCACAGTCCATAGGGTTTCCCAATCAAGTGCCTGCGCGTGTCATTTTCACCGCAGATCAATATCAGGTCATCAGAAACAAGGACTAAAAATATATATATAAACTAGCTGAGTATCCGGCGTTGCCAAGGTATATCTTAAAATTAGCCCGTAAAAGGAATTGATGTGATACTAACCTCTCGGTAAAGATTTCATTTAACCAGCATCTATAGCGCCAGTGTTTGGAACATTTACCCATTTACGTTCCCCTCCCTGACCTAACCCCTCGGCAGCTAACTTCAAATAAACCTGGATGATGACTTGAGTTACTTTAAGAACTAGCGAATTGTCCTACTACATAAAATAAGGGTGTCTGAATAAAAAGTGACAAATATTCGCTAACTTAAAAAAGTCGAAAACTACTCACGGTACCTTAAATGTGTAAAAATTACATCTTTTAACTACACATGGACGAAATATAGCTGGTGCCCTAAGAAAAAACACGGTACTTTAAGAGGGTCAAAACTTTTCCTGGTAACGTTTTGTGAACCACGTTCACCTCCACGTCGAGGAACATAAAATTTCATTAACCATCTCCCTGAATACGAACAGAGTTTTCCTTACTGTTCGAAACGTAGGAGTAAATCTCTATATCCTGTTCTGAACATCTAGACGATCTTTCACGTCGTTACTTTAACCTAACTTGTTTCCTGTACACCGCATCTTTCTTTCTGTTTTTCTTTGTCTTTTCTTTACTTTTTCACTTTTCTGTCTTTATCTTCCTCACCTTTCTACTCCCTTACCAAGACAATGGAATGCCCGAAAAATCTAAACAATCAATCAGTCCCATTTGTTTACTCATTAGTTTTATGTAACGGCCTTTCACCTACTTCTTTCCCCACACCTAGGGGCTGAAGTGTGTAGTGAATTAAACTCGTTGACTTCTATAATCCTGCATTTCACACCAATCTCGGTTGTTTCGCTTTTATTTTTATTGTAACGCCCCTTCACCCCCTCCCTTAGCAGCGCTGCCTTCCCATGCTGTAAGGTGTTGAAATTATACATAAAAAACATCTGAAGAAGAAGCTATTAATCTCATCGACCCCGACGCTAATATCGACCGTTTCAGCGTGCTTTAAAATTTCATCCCCGTTCAACCCTTGGGAGTTGCCTAACGTTTCGGAAGGCCGACAGAAACCTCCGCAGGCTTGCGCACAACTACTTACCAAAGTTGCATCGAAATTGGATACCCTTATCCAATTATAACGATCCTTAGAAAAGTAATAGGTGGTTCCTGAAAATGTGATCTAGAATACAAAAAGATTTGAAACTGCTGCTTTTGATACTACTTAATGTCAGTATGTCATCAGAAGTTGACATTCTGTCTTTATTTGGCAGCCAAATTACTTTATTTATAAAGGAAGTCCTGACATGGAAAATTGTCTCCTTAGTAAAAATCTGTTGTTAACGCCCAAACTACTGTTTCTTCATTATTGCATTACATGATACATATTCTAATACGATATATAGAAGCGAACCAACTCATTTTTCTGTAGGGTTAGATTGAATAACGAAGATTCTCGCAAAAACAACTACTGAATGTTTTCTCGAACTTCTAATGATAGCCCAAAATTCAAAAAAAAAAAAAAAAAAAAAGACCTTCGCGAGCAAAAGATCGGGTATTTTTTTCCCAACTTGTATACGTTGTGGCTATTTGGTGAAAAATTAAGTTTTCCAATTTAAAGCCCTGGGAAAAAGTTTCTGGGGCCTTAAACCACGAAATTTTGCACCTCTTTTACATTTTTTTGCTAATAGCAGACGAATAAAGCACTATTGAAAATAATGTTCAGTAATAAATTGTAGAGCATAAAATTCTGCATCGAATGGCATATCTGATAACGAAATTAAGTCGGTTTAAGCTGTAGAAATCGTTCGTCAAATTTACGAAATTTTACATCATTTTCCAAACGAATGCAGTTTGTCTTATTTCTGGAGCTGATATCTACAAAATAGTCGACAGTTAACTAATTTGTCATAGAATAAAGGTTTTGGAGAATTTAATTCTCTTTCCAACGCGTGATCAGTTTTTAACAATCCTTGAGAATGGCCGAAAATAAAAGTCATTTTGCTGTCTGTATACCACCTTACCGGTTGCGCCTATATTATGGCGCTGAGGATGGGAGTGACGATATACTACGTAATGGTCAAAATTTTCTTTTGTAGAACATATTAAAATGTTTAAAAAGGTGTTTTTCTAAGAGGAAGAAAGAGTCCAGTGAGTTAAAGAGTATCAATATTGTAATATTCAAAAGAATATTACAAACAAATATGCCAACACGTTATAGCCAAATTATGTGGCAAAAACTATTTCATTAAAGGGTAGAACGAAAGCAAGTTTACGTTGAAATTTTAAATTTAAAAAAAATAACAAAGATTATTTATTTGACAAATTTGATTCTTGTTGAAATTACATTAAAAATTTTCAGTTAATGCCTCAGCTTTTATGAGAATCCTAATTTCTGGGCCTCTAATAAAGACATTGATTTATTTTAATATTCACCAAATTACAAAAGAATAAAAAAGAAAATTTACAATAACATCATTTTATATCAATAAAAAAAACTATAGAAATCTAAAAAGTTATATAAATCTGGCAAAGTTACAGAAATCGGGGGATAAACGATATTTACTTAAAGGCTTACAGATAAAAGTTTTTTGTTTTTACATACCATTTATTTAGAACAGCTTGGTTTGTGCACACGTGATTTATTTTAATTTTTATACAACGCTAATTTCCCTAACAGGCCATAGCACTGATTTTATTCTCTTCGCACTTTGCAACATTTTCGGCTCCTCCTGTTTCGCTGAATTCGTATTGTCACGCTATATTTTTACTGTGCAGATTCTTTTATAAAAACTTGTTATTCAGCCCATACTTTGCTGAATATGACCATCACACGAGCTCGGACCATAATGGTCAGATCATCCCAAAAACACTCTGGTGTATGACTTTTCCGCAGGCTCCCAAACGCACTCAGCCTCTCAATATCCGAGTAACTGTATATCTGCGCTGAAGTTCTGAGCGTCTATATATTACCTTTTCAACAATACACCGTAGCATCCATTGTCATCTCTGCATTCTCGCCAAACAATACTGTTCTTCACAATGCTCTGGCCTCAAAGTTACGCCGCCAATAATTAAATAAATAATTTATTAATTCACGACTTATTTGTAATGTCTACAATGTATTTTTGCAAGGAAGAATATCAAAAGTGTTCGGACTCAAGTTAGAATTTTTTAACAAGCGACTGGAACGTATAAAAATAATTCGTTAATCGGCATTTTCTTCAAAGATAATATTGTTCGGGTACTCCATGTCTAATCTAGTGAAGTACGTGAAATATCAGAGAGTGGAGCGAATTAGGTCAAGTGATGTACGCTGGGAATAAAGATTAATGGGAGAATGATAATTTGATAATTAGATATAGTAAAGTGTTAATCTTAAAATTCGAACGGTAATTCCAGAGAGAAAGATTATTTGTTCAGAGTCGACAAAGGCCCTACTAAGTTCAGAACAGCTCAACTCGATTGCTGTATTAGCATTTACTGAAGTCACGTTTCACACAAATAAAGTGGTATAGTCGATTCAAACATAACATTTTTATAATTTCTTAATAATATTATTTTTAACCAATATTCACAAGAATTAATTAGAAAGATAGCCAATTCAGACAAAAAAAAGTGGTAATATAAACACCACACAACGTTTCTGGGATCGTTGCCCGTTTTCTCATGTCTGAATTGGCTATCTTTCTTATTAATTATTTTCAATCACACGTAAATGTTTTCATTTAATATTCACAAGATGTAAATTAAATTTTCTATACAGACTGTCGATTAACAATATTATTTCCTCTATCGTGAGGATTAAAGAGGGATAAGTTATAACTTCCAATTAGACATTTTAAAAGTAATTCCTAACAAAAATGTACTTACCGCACTATTATAAACTTTAGCATATTTATTATTCTTTGTTTATTAAGAGTTTGAGTTGCTACACTTTCGAAATTATCAGTCGTTCTCTCCTGATAATTGACTTATCTCTGTAAACGGGGTTAAATTAGTTTACTTTTGAACTTTATCGCTATAATGAAGAGAATGAAATATTATAACTATCGAAACGGAAAATAGATATTTAGGATTTATGTCTGATACGGATCCGAAACATGCATAGATGCATGATTATGACTAATTGTGTTTGGATTGGAAATGAATTACCGCGGGTCGGTCTCTATTAACATCACTTCTTTGAAACAAATCTATAAATATTGGGTTAAATACATAAAGTATATTATATTATATACTAATACTGAAATAATTGTTTGTTAAAAATATCTAAATGTGTCTACCTGCATAGCAATTAGATTTGCAAGACCAGGAATGCACTAATTAAATTATCGTAATTTGTTTACGTTACTGCTGTTTCGTGTTGACGTGTTGTGTATCGAGTAATATTTAATGGCCGACCCAGTCTCGTTCAGTGACCTCAAGAGCTAAATGTGGCCACAGCGGCCAAGAGCAAACAAGAACTCTCTGGCACGTGCTTTTCCTTGCTTGACGAACTGTAGTGAACACATCAGCTGATGCGAGAGTGCTGCTGTTACAAACACATTTCTAAAGCTCAAACCTTGATCATTCAGATAACGGAGTAACATAATTCGAATGTTTAGCCTACAATTAAAAGATGAAAATGTCTGTTAAAGGGGCCTACATCCATCATCAATAATGTCATTATAACATATTTCCATGGAGTTTCTATGACTTGAACCGCCAACGTCGTCAGGTGGAATAATTGTGCGAGGTGCAATATTAACCACATAGCCGAGTAGCTCTATGCAAAAGGTCAGGTATTTTTTCCCCCAACTTGTGTATGTATACAGCTCATCATGATGACAGATATATTTTTTCTTTCCATAATCAAGTTAATTTGATATATTGAAATTAACTGCTACAAACGTTTCGTTTCTCTTACACGAGTTACAACAGATAAGACAGCCTTAAAAAATAACACGACGTATGATTCATAATTTGCCATAATTAAACTCAACCACTACTGCTCAGAGTTGTCTCGCGGTTGTTCAGTGTTGGCGACATGAGATTGGTGGGAGACACTACCCTAGTAAAATGTTAGTAAAAAACTATATTAAATTACTTGAATAAATTTATTTGTTCCTACATGATTAGTAACATGAAAGTAATAGAAACGAATTATTGAGGGTGATAATCAACCATATATCAAATATGGACGGGGCTGGTAACGCGAGCAAAGATGATCCCGCCCAGGATATAGCAACGTTTATAACCAAGCGTTGATCAGAGACGTACTGATAACGGGAATGGTCTAAGCCAGGGGAGGACAAACCGTGACACATGCGCCAAACGTGGCGGATCCTTGCGCCTGTAAGCATTTTGGAAATTGAAAAAAAAAATTTAAGAACAGGAAAAGTAAACAACCTGATGAAAGAATGCTATTATTTGACAATAACTGGCTATTTGATTTGGCATTTTTAGTTGACAATTTAAAACTACATGGCAATAATTTATTTCCTAGCTTAGCAAATAGCATCAGTTCATTTGAAATGAAATTAAAACTGTTCATTTCTCAGTTAGAAAATGAGGATTTACCACCATTTTCATGCTTGATTGAGCAGAGTAGATGGGCTGAGATTAATAGTAATTCATTTCAAAATCGTTATCATGATTTTACCAAAGAAGAAAACTGCATTCTCGCCTTTGTAAAACTATTTTCACTTGGTAAACAAAACATGCTACAGATGCCTGGTAACATGAAGTGTAACTGATTGATTTTAAAAAAAATTATTCTTAAAACTGAAATTTGATCACCTTTTTCACAATGCTTCTGATAAATAATTTCTGGCATTCGTTACCATGTGAACTTTTCCTAGAGCTAGAAAAATGTACCAAATATTATACGTCGCTTTTGAACCACATTCAGATGTTAACAAGCATTCTCATCATTGAAATTAAATAAAACAAAACAAAGTCGCGAATAACTGATTCATATTTAAAAACTCTCTGCTGCTCTCAGTAACAAATTTAACAGAAAACATTAAAAGACTAGCGAAATCCTAACAGGTTCAGAAGGAAGCCTGTGGGTGCATTTCCTCGCAGGTGAACCTTCCCACAGACCTCCGGAGGACGCTACAGTTGGGGATGCAATCACATCTCTCTGGTTTTTTGAACTAAGGTTCCCACAAGCCGAGGCACCTCGGCCTGTTTTGAGAGGTGTATGTTCCGGAGTCGCAGACCTTGGGCATACGGTAACAGTTGTCCGCTATTCCTATAGGAATAGTCGGCCAGCTGCCTCCTAAACTGGTCAAGGTGAGGGGAAAGCTGCGAACCCACAGATAACCCCTCAACCACCTTCGGAAGGGCGTAGGGACTTAACTGGGCCTTTTAAATAAAGAACATTTATTCCCCTTTTTAAACAATTATTTTTACAATTTACTATTGGCAAATATTTTAATAAATTTGAAATCTGACGATATTCTACCTTTTATTAACGTTTACAATTTTAATTTTAATGTTTCCATTTTTTTACTCACTGTTTGTACTGTTACCAGGGCAATTGTAAAGATTCTGCAACACTGAGGCACCTCGGCCTCTTTTGACAGGTGTATGTTCTGGGTTCGCAACTTAGTTAACTAAACGTTTCTTCCCTTTGTTTAGGGACCTCCTCAGAATTAAGAAACAATTCATATACGTTCGGAATGATTATATTTGAATCAATAATTTATTTGAAAAAATTTAGAACCCCTAAATCACCTTCCGGGACTAAATTAATTAAATCAAATTAAGGTGATTCGAAAAACCAGAAATTCAATTCTTAAATCGTTTCCCGGGGACAATCACTAAAGCGAAACTCTCCACATCAGAACCAGAAAAATTGAAATTGTATTCACACCTGGTTGTCTCTTGTCTGTCTTATTCACCTTATTATCCGACAAACTTGTGGAAGAAATATGACAGTTATTAATCTGGAACCCATAGCAAGTCGATATATTTATTTCCTGCTTAAAAACGACTAACAGGACAGTACGATCATAGCAAGATCAAAACTTTTTTCAGCCATATTTTTACATTTATTCAACGGATGCAATTTTTTAATGGAGTAACAAAAGCTAATTTTTTTACTAATTGTCTTCAAATTTTTTACGTCGTCTTGTTTTTCAATTTGTAATTTGAAATCTATTTCATGTATATAAAATAATAGATAGACAAAGCTGAATATTAGGCTTACACCGAACCACGAGGTCAAACAAAAGTTCTATTACATCATACCAGGGAATTAAACTTGTTCACAAAGCACTCTTGAAAATTCATGTACATGCATTACAAGGATATTGTTCTTAGATAATAAGTTCACTTATAATAATTTATATATACGTATATAGTGAAAATGTAGAAACATTTCACAGTTAGAGTACGAGAGTTCGAACACTTGTGTAGGCGTAGACACCCTCAGATTGTCTTATTCCTATTTTTTAGAATAACAGGCTACATGAGGGTAATGCACGTGGTTGCAACCCATTAAAATCATAGGAAGCGATTCGAAAGTGGGGATGCGGAAGGGTAGAGGAAGGTAGCCAAGGCTAGGGCCCCCGGGCTATCGTTTAAGGATCCTACCCGGCATTTGCTTAAAGTGATGCAGGACAAACTCTAGAAAACCTGCATTAGGTAGGTCGGGCATTTGGTTCTTGTCCCATGCCCTTCTGATGGCTGGAGAGGGGTTCGCTGCGGGGACGCAGCATTCCCTTCTCTGTGCCTCGACCAATTTAGGAGGCAGCTGGTCGACTGTCCCAATGGGAGCAGTGAAATCTTAAGGTGTGCGACCCCGGAATATACTCCTCTCAAAACAGATCGAGGTAACTAGGCTTGTAGGAACCTTGGTCCAAGACCAGAGGGAGAAGAATACACCCCCAAAAGTAGCCCCTCCGTCTGGGAAGGTTCACCTGCGAGAGAGATATCTCGGAGGCCATTATGTTTTTTTTAGGGTATCAGGCCACCTGAGGGTAATCTACGTGGTTGCAACTCATTAATAGCATAGGAAGCGATTCGAAAGTGGGGATGCGGAAGGGTAGAGGAAGGTAGCCAAGGGTTAACTAGGGCCCCCGGGCTATAGTTTAAGGATCCTACCCGGCATTCGCCTAAAAGTAATGCCGGAAAAACTCTAGAAAACCTGCATTAGGTATGTCGGGCATTGGGTTCTTGTCCCACAGAGGTAATGGGGAGATAGAAAGGAAGGTTGATAGGCGGTAGTGAGAAGGGGTAGTGGAGAGGGGGAAGGGGAGAAGCGAACAGCGTGAGAGAGTGGAAGAGGAGAGAGAGAAGGGCCGAGAAGAAAGAGAATGGGGGATAGATTTAGCATCCGTATGTTGTTAATTATTTACTTGTCCTTCTTTGTTATTCTTCCTCGGATAGCTAAATACCTGATTCATATTTCTAATAATGTTATTACAACGTTTTAAACTAATTTCAAAACTGGAGTATTTTTAATTACAACATACATTAAAGCATGATTTATGGACGTATCTCGCATACTAAAAACAACACCTTTAGAAGCTTTCACTACGGGAGTCCGAGTGGTAGATATTGACGTTTCGTACATTTGAAATATGATTTATTAATTTCGATATAGGAATACAAGTAGATTTCGATATGTAGTACGATAAAAAAACTTTTATGTGTGGAGGAATTCGCTGTTGCCAGGTGGCGAAACACACTACACGTGGTCGCACACCCATTTTTCTGTAACGATGGTTGACCCGCCCTTCATTTTGAGCGTTCTGATTGGCGGATTCAAGGTGACGCCTCTAGCCTTATTTTTATTGCAATATATGAATCTAACAAATTTATTGCTTCCAATTTATTATGTTCTACATATGACGCTTCGTATTGCTAGTAGTGAATATTTTGAAGTGATTCCATCGATTTGCTGAATTTTACTACCGAAATTTTTACAAACCTGATAATTTATTGAACATTACTTTTAATTAATTATATGAAATGTTATGTTCGGTCCAATGATTAGGTCATTAACGTAAACAAATGATACTAATAATTTAAATATAATTTATGATTCCTTATGGTTCTAATCCATTTAATATATTTAAAATAATTTTATTTCCATTGTTTCTTTAAACTTAACAATTATCTCAACAGCTGTAAACATAACAGAATTTCGCCTGCAATGTGTGGGAATGTCTAAGAAATATATGTCCACTACATTTCATGTAATTAACTCTGATGTTGAATAATTTTTTTAAAAATTATCATGTTTGTATAATCTTGCTTTGTTGGAATTTTTAGAAAAACGGATTTTGAAATTCGATCTTTTAATTGACTTTACAACACCTGAAGAGGACCAAATGAATTAGGGATAAAACTTTGAGAATGTTTTTTTCTATTATAATGTTTAAAAATTTAAATTAATATAAAATTAATAACTAAACCGGCTGATGTTTTTATTTATTTAAGGACGTCAGATAAATATAACTATTTAAATATTTTTATCTTAATTGATCATTTCTAAGCATATTTATTAAACGAATCACTACCAATCGGAACAGTTTCCAAATTATAGATAGAGATAATAAATTATAAATCCAGATAAGTTTCAGAAATGTTTAAACATTAAACTTATATTCCATTCACATAATGTTAAAACCAAGACTGATTCTTATATAAAGTTGCTGGCCTGTTTTGAGAGGTGTATTTTCCGGGGTCACAGACCTTGGACATACGGTAAGAGTTGTTCGTTGTTCCCATTGGAACAGTCGGCCAGCTGCCTCCTAAACTGGTCGAAGTACGTAGAAGGAAATGCTGCTTCCCCACAGCAAACTCTTCTCCCGCTATCGGAAGGGCGTGGAACAAGTACCCAATGCCCGACCTACCTGATGAAGGTTTTTTCTAGGGGAATGCCGGGTAGGATCCTTAAACTATAGCCCGGAGGCCCTAGTTAACCATTGGCTACCTTCCGCTACCCTTCCGCATTCCCCCTTTCAAATCCCTTCCTATTCTATTAAAGGGGAGTTGCCACCACGTGGATTACCCTCATGTAGCCTGTCCCCCCCCCCCCCCAAATAACTTTATGCCTGCTCGCTCAGCGGTCATGATTGTGCATGTACCAGGGGGACAAGGGTGTGGTTGTCCGCTCATCGCACGACACCGATGGCGTAGCTGGAACCAGAGAAATTGAGCAAATTTACCGCTACTATATCTTTGCACGCCTCGTGACTGGCCACTGCTGCTCTTTGTGCCATTCTATTTTGAATGGTTAATTCCCTCTTGTTTACAGAAACCCCTTGTCTGATGAATTAATTCAAAAATGTGTTGGTTAGGACTAAATCTGTTTGCAATATTTATACCCAGGAAGCATGTAAACCAATATAATTCATACGTCTATAATTACACGTTACAAACTATTATCGAGCTATTCTTCATAACTTATGCAGTTCTGCATGTTCAATAGATATTTTCTCTCTCAGTTCTTTAGTTTGCCTACAGTCTTCCAAGCATTTATTCATAATTCTCTAGTAAACAGTTTTCATATGTTTTAAAAAGCTTGGTTAATTCTGTGTATTTAATAATTGTAATAATTAGAGGTCACCACTTGTTATACTTCACTTGTAATATGCTCTACCACCTTGTAACGTTATCTTCTCCGAATGCTCGAAATAATTTTCCTTACCAATACTTATGCACAAAATTATTTCATAATTACATATTCTCCTTTAACTACTTCTTCATAACCCCTATTATTAAAATAATAATAAAATATTAGTGTTACGCATATGCATGAATTTCACTTGAAAAGTAATTAATCGTTTGCGTAAAATTTTCTTTAATAATATTTCATATACATTTTCTCGTGCTGTTTGTTGACTGTAGTTCTGATTCTTATCTATATCCATTTTATATTTCTATAGCGTTATTTTGCCAACATTGTTTTGTTGCCAGCATCTCAAGAAAATCTGTTTTGTTTGTAAACCCGAATAATCGTCAACATACAAACCGATAAGAACACGATATTTCTTGAATGTTAATTACTTCATAACTCCTTTATTAGACATAAGATACCTGGATGAAATATTCTACATATTTCAGACTAAATATATGATCCACTAGATGAGTTGTAATAAATAGTTCACAGTGTGCACAGAATAGTGAATTGTTACAAACAACAATGCATGCGGACAAAGAAGCCACATTTTAGAACATTTTAAGGCCGCGATATAGAAGGCGAGGTTTATTATCTTGGCCTATAGAAACACCACATTTAAAATCATTTATCAAAGCAAAATTTCAAAAAATTCTCGCTCTGAAACTGAAGAATCAATGTATGGTTCCATGATATTTATGCGGAACAGACACCCACATTCTCCCAGATGAAAGACGATTGTAGGGAAGAATTCAAGATATAAGTAGTCTGCGTGATGATGAACATCAATATTCACATCCATTTTCCCAAGTTACAACGCAAATAATTTAAATTGTTTTACGATTTTTAACAAATGAAACGCTCATGTTTAACAGTATGTTTATTGTATGAGAAATTTTTGTCCCAAAATCTGATTAATACAATCCAGAATTCAACAGACAAAAAATCCTGGTAACAAATATGCGGAAAAGGCGAATCAGATAGGTAATTCGATTAACTCGGGAAAATATTGATTTAAGGTAGACTTGCAGTAGATGAAAATCAATATTTTTTAAACGATATTTTAAACAAAAATTATAAGGGTATTTCGCTATGATCTTATGTTGACGTACTTGATGCAATTTTTTCTTAATTTATGTATATGGCGATATATATCTAGTATTAGCATTTGATCTTATATCGGATACACTGAATAACAGACACGTGTTGTTGTCAAACGCGGATTTTTGTTTCAATCTGCTGTCGCCACATACGTCAGTCAAAAATCTGCCAAGCAAATGTGTATTGAGCATCGAATCTTGAGGGACCACAAAACTGACGTCGATTGACGATCAAATGCTATTAATCGTTTTGTCTCCGGCGCCGACGCATGTCAGATTAAAATCTCAAGACCAAGTCTGAGTACACCAAGCTTACCCCAAATTCTGCAGACTGTCTTTTGACCCGGTAGAGTTTTGTCTCGGTAATTTAGTAATTTAGCAGCTGCAGAAAATTAATTACGAGGAACCACATGCAATGGATTCATTGAGCATAACAGACAGATTGCTGCAGAAAAGCTTACATAATATGTTGGGGTCTTTTCAGATTGGAACACTTATTCTAAAATATGGAGAAAATACTATTTAGTTGTCTAGAAATAGGGTGGACAGAAGCTGATTGGGAGATTTACTTAGAAATGGAGAAACGTTTTTTTGTACTATTCAAACTTTTTCGGAAGTCCATATACGTAGTTTAATTATTAAATGCGTATTTCTTCAAAAACAACCTCATAAAGAGTAAAATTAAACTTAATCGTTGACATATGAATTTATTTCTAGATTAATAAGGGAACTAAAATCTACGAAAATCCAATTGCATCAGAATGACATTAGTTTGTGAATATTTTTAAAAAAATTCAATACAAAAAGTAACATATTTAAGTTTGTTCGTGTATTTTTCTCGTAGGGGAAATTATAAACAAATTATGCTAATGAACTGGATTGTGTATTTTAATATTGGCGTCATAATTTCTATATCTTCCTTTTCTATCTTCACAGGAAAAGTGTCTGATTAGTTAAATTTGTATACAAGGAATAAAATAAATGAACTAAATTAATAATATAAATATAATATCGTCCAAAAATAAATAGTGGAAAATGTGAAGTTAGGTATTTTCACACCAAGCATCTAATCTCAGTGGTGGAAAAATATCTGATATTTATAATGTTGATAATAATAAAAGGACGAAACGTTGTGTAATTAATTTTTGTTAATAAACATAATTTTCTGACTCGTGGCATTATATTTCTTTATTTATAATAATGAACTTCAATAATATTGTTACTAGTAACAATTGAATGACAGAGAGAATTAACAGTCAATGATGCAGAATAATCATTCCTAGAATAATTAAAGACCAAAATAGCATTCTGATTATTTATAATTAAGTAAATAATGGAAAATATAGTAATGTTTTACATAAAAAAAATCATGGCGTATAAGTTATTTGTTGAAAACAATTTCTATATTTTTAGTTTCCCGTATTTTAAATTCATTGGTAGATGTCTTTTGTTTAAATTTCTCATACCCGCCATAGAGTTTTGCAGCCATTTTGTGAGGCAACGTCTGACGTATAGCGGACTGTGCCCAATAGCATCGATCCGATGTTCTTGTCCCTGTTACGCAGTGGAACTGCAGCGAAAAGTCGTATCAAAACTATTGCTCGCTTCATTTGGAGTCAATTTGTTAATAAAGTACCTGGAGTAAATGTAAGTATATATTAAAATAACGCAGTTACTACTTGTTTATTCGGATAGTCGAGAAATATATCGTAGGATACAGATCGTGCACCACGATATTGCTTCTTACAACGTTCAGTTGACTAAAATGGCGGACTTCACAATCTAACGTTTCCGTGATTAAGCTCAACACTTTAAAGGGGGTAAACTGCTTGCATTTTTATGTCTTGTACTCATTTAGATTAGAAATGTTCTTGAATATTACATGCCTGATTAATTAATGTATATTATTAGCACTTTGCTGAATGGTATATTACACGTTTAACTTTTATGTTTCAGATGCCGCGTGCACGTAGGCGAAATCATTCACGTTCTAGGTCGCGATCTCGATCAGCTTCTTATGATCGGGACGTGAAAAGACGTCGATTGGGATCAAGTGATAGTATATATCAGCGAGGTTCATTCAGGTTTGTATATCATATTTTAAGCATATTTCCGAAATATTTATTATTTTTACAGTTCTTTCCTACCAATCCTCCAAAGTTTTACTTTGTATCGTGTTACTTAAGAGACTGTTGTATTATTGTTTTATTGAACCTATAACACTACAAATTGAATTGCAAAGCATTAGGAAAATATTAGTTATTTTATTAAAACAGAGATATTATTTCTTTAAGAACAGTGTTAACTGCTTCAATTCAAAGATTTAATTGGTATACTTTGCTTACATTAAGTATTTATCTATATTCAATTCATAATTTATTAAATAAGTGATTTTTAATTCATTTCATAAGTCATACATGTAATAATTAGTCTTTCTTAGCTTTGAATTTCTTCAATTTTGTTATTTACCATGATAGATACTTTCTTGTGTTTTTCACTTGAGTGACACCATACTCTAGGAATAGAATAAGCATTTTACAGGTGGATACGTTTACAGATGATGCTGCAGAGGATGGTTTTTGTATTAATTTTGTTGGGTATTCTACAGATTTTTAGTTACTTTGGGAATGTAAGCCAATATGTGGTTGAATGAAAGGCTGTGTCAAATTTTTAGCTGTTTTCTAGTATAGTGGATTTTGTTTTTTGAGGGTTATGGTATGCAGGAATTCTTACAATTCATTGCTGAATTGCCAACAGTTAATGTGTTGGAGATTACTTCATTTTGGGTAACTGGCCAATTAAAATAAAATTCCTTCATTTCTATCTGTGATTCTAGACCCCTTTAGAAAGAATTACACAAAGATCTTTTAAATACAAACTGTTACAATTCCTATGTGACCAAATAAGTTGTGCCCTTAAAAATGTAAGGATGTTTTCTTCATTTAACTCTTTATTTAAAACCTTGAAAAATCATCTTGCAGTTGAAAGGAGGTTTTAAAGTGTTGAGTGAAGTAAACATTCTTTGGAATAGTGCATGTTCTCTGTATCAGTGTTACGACATTGCATCATGCTTGGTGATCCAATTACTTGAATCATTTTTGGTGTTAACAGGTTTAAGGGTTTTCAGGAGGAAGAAGAATTTAGTTCCTCCAGTGACATGAAATACTCACTAAGTCAGTGCAGGGTAGAACAGGAGTTTTAACTAAGTAGTATTTTTAGAGACCAGTTCCTTCTGTTGGATCTACTTTTTGTGATAGTTCAAGTGAAGAGCTATTTGTCTCAATAAACTAAATAAGTATGCTAACTACCAGCCAACTAGTCTTCGAGAAATGTTTATTATATTCTAGTTTGCAGGTCAGTGCTTGAATCAAAAGCTTAGTGCTGGGTGGTTGTTGAATTTGATTATTTATGCCTATCTTCATGGTGGGGGTCTATAAATTGTGGGGTTAACTATTTTAATATTAATAATACAATTGAAATTTTCAACTGAATGCATTAGTATATTAAATATGCAACTCCTAATGTGGGGTTCATTGGCAAGGGGGGGGGGGTTGAATTTAAATATATATTAAATTTTTTTTATGTATAGTGATTGAACGATCAATAAAAATGGACCAGAATTTGGTTGTCACTGTAGCTTCAAGAGCATTTCTATCTTGGGGGATTCCATGAACAAATTACAAAAAAAATAAGGGAACGAAATTGAACACTAAAACAAAGGCCAGAAGTTAGAAACGTAACAGTTTGTACATCACCCGTACAGGTTGCAGGCGACACATCAGCTGGCATCACAGGAAGGCTCCAATCACTGCTTCCAGGAACCGATGTCCGTGTTGAGTTGTCTGCACCTGGCGATGCAAATGTGAGTCAATTCCGTAGTTCTTCGTTGTAAGAAGTTGCAAAAAATACCTACACAAGCCTCAAAATCAGAATAAATACTCAGCCTAAGAAATAATAAGCAGCATCAGGAGAATAATTGGCAACAGCTTAAGGCTAAGCCTTGGACAATGGGATAGTTCCCTTTATATTTCCACAAGTCCTTTATAAGCCTGGGTCCTGTCCGGTGAGATTGTGGACTGTCGAGCAAAACAAATAATTACCTCAGCTTCCTTTCAGAAGTGGAAGTGTGTTTCTTAAGTTGTGTTCTATCATTTCAACTGCCTTTGTAATTTTTTTTGCAGTAACGTGTTTGTACCCTGGCCTACCTTATACAAAAAGGTTGTCTCTGAAAAAAAATTATTCGCAGTTTGTTTTAGGGTTTGCAAAGCTATCATGATTCTCAGAAGCTGTTGTCATGACTGGTGAAGTGGGTGTGGAATAATATTTCCAAAATCTTGTGTGGTTATACCTCTCCAAGATAGAATTTTGATTTTCCAATGGGGAATGTACAAACTTTATACGTCTTACTCTGGTTACTTTATTAAAACTATCCAGTTTCACAGGATATTAATGCTTTTGTTTCAACATATATATTGGACCAGATTCCCTCCACTATGTCCATACTTACGTAAAACAATATATATATCCATAATAAAAAGTAAGTGTCAAAATAATTCAATAAGATAGGAAAGAGGAACAGACATGTACTTTGGAGTCACCAGACAAGATACCAGTTATAAAACAATTTTTGAGGACGTGAGCTCCTCCCTTCTTTCAATACAATTGAAATATATATATATATATATATATATATATATATATATATATAGGGTAGCTGACCTGGCTGAAAAGTGCCGAATTAAAATCTTAATGCTTGGCAGGCACATAATTCAGACATACTATCTTGATAAAGTGGTCTCGGGTACTCAAAAATTGGTTTATTTCTGCACAATACGACTTGACAGCTGTTGATTTCAGGTAGGTCGGCTATCTGGTTCTTATACAAATGTGTTAATTTGACCTTGAAACATTTTCTATATCTATACAAACAAAAATATATAATATTAAATTAATGATGGGGATTAAAATGATTCACAATCATTTGTGGGTATGAAAATGTGTGCACCACAGATTGCATGTCTGTGTAGGTTGTTTGGGAAAGATGCTTATAATATTGAGGACACTGGTTAATGTTTGTCAACACTTGCAAGCATTGTTGCAAATGTGGCAAATACTTAAAATGTATTATGGCATTAGTTCAGGCCAACTTATAGATCAGTGTAGTGCCCTACGATTTGAAAATTTGTGTAAGGTTTTTCTTTGGCATAGATAGGTAATGGAGGATTTTTTGATTTCTGAACACTCAAATACTGTAAGCCTACAAGTTAGGCATAGTCAATAAACTTCATAATCAAAAATTCTTTTTTTAGATTCTCCCTGAAGTGGGACTGTATCTTTCATATCCAAAAATGTCAGATTAAAAATAAACAAAAAAATTGTCCCAATTTTCGTATTAATTCAGAAGTAAACGCTCTCTTCAAAAACTATTAAATCATATGGGAGTTCAAGGGTTCAGAAATACTAATTTGATTGTAAAGAAAACTAGTTGTAAAAATGGGGAGGGAAAGTTCTGTAGTTTGTTTAGAAAAGATTCTTGGGTATTCACCTGGATTATCTCTGTAGACTAGATAATTCTGGTGGAAACTTGAAACTTTTCTGAATTCTATTCACCAAGAAAGCCTTCAATCTGTAAGTTCTGTAGTATCTAATCAGTTTTGTTCCTCTATACTGGAATATAATTTCTACACAATAAAAAAAATGACAGGTTTTGAGCATGAATGTAGAGTTCTGTTTTTATTTTCATAAATTGACTTTTTATGGCCCATGAAATTTGAGAATCGTCAGATTTTGTACCCCATGTAACTAAATGCTGATAATGCTCAAATTATTTCTAAACTTGCTGAACTATATGGTTAAAGTGACACTTAAGGAGGTGCATTAAATGTTAGTATAATCCCTTTGGTTACAACAATTAAACTTATTTTTGTAATGCCCCTTATTTTATTTCAAGAAACCTTTTCCAATCATTCTTTTAATCTATTCAGAATACTGAGATTCTGTTGAAATTTCATTATATGTTTACTGTAAACTTTTAAGAAACCACTAACATATCCATGGCAACATTATATTACTCACCATGGACGGGACTGAGAAAATAGAGTAGACTGATCTGTCTGAATTGGTTTCATGCTTGCTTGTTACTCTTTCAATCCAAGATATGTCACTATATGAAGGAAATTGAATAGATGTTCTTGCTTATTCTTGCAGTCATATTACCGTTTTTTTACTGAATGGATGTGTTAGCCTCTCTTCACATTCGTTTTATTCTGTTTCAACGAAAAATAAACAGGCAACATAAGAATTACACTTGCAGTATTTTTTCTGACTGCTTATTGGTTGATTTATTCTATTTGTTATAAGAACGAAATTTTCCTGAATGCTGTGAGGATTGGCACATACCTGTCTATTACCCCCGTCCCCAAACTATTTCCTTGTATTTTTTTCAATTTCTAGAAATCTGGGAATAGCTGGCCAATGGGCATTCCATATTACACAATCTATATTTTTTGTGTTAATATAATTCCGTTCGTAAGGAGGTTTCCCCATACTCTAACATTACCGTTGGTCACAATGCTGTTGCAGTGTAATGCATACGTCTAAGATGTCTTGGTAAATGAAGTGGGCAGGACACTTTCACTGGCGTCTCGAGAACAGCCAATGGCTGCGGCGCTGCCTTGACAGGGCCCAGTCTGCTTCAGCATGCCTATCAGAGTGGTTATCGTGTATGTGTCAGTGAAGTGCTCTCCTGTTTTAAATGTGTCCGGAAGACATTCCAAGATTTGAAGCGATGGAATAAATAGTAAAATGCTCATCCATGTGTATAATTTCGTTAATAGGTACAAGACCGCCAGGGCAACTGATTCGTAAAATGTAGAGATGTTAATTACGTTCGTTGTAGGGGTGTAATTAGTTGCGTTTCGAACCCCGGTGTATTTTAAGAAAAAATTCTTTAATGTAGTATTTATTTGTCGGTCGCCTAGATTCGAGAGTAGAGATCAGCCTTTAGTTTACTTCGCCTTGTTTTTCGAACATATCTGTCGCCGCTTGGTTTTATTGGATAATTATAAATAAAAAGTGTCTAAGGTCATCAATTCTTTTATTAATTCAAAAGACGTTAAATTAAAACTTAATTATAAATACTGTTAGTTTATTATGACTTTATTATTTTATGACCTGAATAAATCTTTAATGGGCGAAATATTTCGTGCTTTTTTAAAATATAAAATCTTTGTAAATATCAAATGTCAGGTTTATCTGTTTGAACGGTGTCATCGCATGTTGTGGAAAATTGAGCCGTATATTAGTTTATGGTTTTACTTTTAGATAACTGGACTGCTTCTGAAATTAAGTTTACAATGTTTAATTCCGCCTCGTGCAGGATGACCTCAGTAGCCTTTTGACGTGCTTGATAGCATAATTTTTTGCGGGTTCAGATATTTCAAGGTCACAACAGATTTTGAGACAGTTGTACTCCATATTCGGTCACAGAACGGAGCTTTGCAGCTGGCCTCGCTCTTGGGTCATTTATCGACTTACCTCTTACGGTCATTCCCAAGAAATCAGAAAACAAGATCGTCTGCCGATTCTATATCGTCAAAACGTAGGTCCTTCGTGAGTTACCGATTAGGTCGTTGAAACTCGGCCTGCAGCATGTCAGGGCCAGTAAACAGTTGGCCTTGCAAGCTAATAAAACAGCTGCGCGCTCTAAGGACGGAGTGTTATCCATCTATTTTTCATAAATATTTTATTGTATTGGAATGCATTCTTTAATTTCGTACCATAGACTTCAGTATTTTTCTAAACGAAAGTTTCATTAAAATTAGTTAATTTGTGATCTGCAATTTTTTTCGGTCACATTTGTTTAACAGCAGTATTCATTTCCTTATCCTGAAGTACCAAAGAAAATGAATAGCATTAAGATGTTCTAAATAAATCCCGTCTATTAGTGTTTTTTTTTTCGAAGAGTCTGTTTATTTTGAAGCTAAAGAAACAGCTGTACTGGTGAAGAAAAACTGTCGTGACTTTGATGACGTTCCACGTCCGAGTAGCGCCATATTTTCCGCTCTAGAAGTTAGATTCCGGCGACGCGTCCGGTTTAGATAAATATGAAATTTGTCAGAGGTGCAGTAGCGATGAATTGTGGTCGTGGACTGAGTCGATCCCGAGCCCTAGCCCTTTGTCACGCCATGGTGTTATGTTGCAGCAGCGAGAGGGCTCAACGTTCCCGCCAGCACGAGCGTGGGACGAGTGCGGAACGGCGCTACAAACGCAGCCACCGGCGCTCACCCACCAGCAACAGGCGCAACCAGCATCGCCACCGACGCCATCGCTCTTACTCGTCTAGCCAGGTGGGTTTCTGTCGGTTCAGGAGCGGCCTTCGTCCCGAAGCCACTACCACCGCCAGCCCGCTCGCCTCTCTGTGTGCTCGACTGCGTTTACATTTTACTTGTAATAGACAGTCCCTAATACTAACTGGAACTGGGTAACTAATAAGTACTTGCGGGTGTAACAAAGTAACTGGAAGACGTTTGCGTAAACCAGTTGACCCTAAATTCTACATCGCTGGGAAGCACGCGCGTTTGGCTGGTGTGGAAATTTGCCGACCAGAATTGTTTCCTCAAACGTCTTTTCGTTGTTTTTCAACTTTGTTACTCCTTGTGTACGTTTCAGTCAAAAGTTGGGCAATATGTGAGCTGAATTACAGGATACGACCATCTTTGTCGTTCAGTTGCTGCTTTTGAGATTGCGGTAAAGAATTATTGCCAAATTTTTGACTTATTTTTAGCTGAAAGTCCAGTTTTAATTTTATCGCCTTTCTACAGATAAGGACAAACTTCTGGAACTCAACTGTTAAAGGTAAGTACGCTATCCTTAGTTTCTTACGACTTAACTGAAGTTGACAAATACAGATTGAAGGTACGATAATTGTATTAGTCATGCGCCCCCTACGGATTTAGATATCGAAATACCCGCAAGTCGTGCTTTATTGTAAGAAAACTCATAAGCGGCTGGTGAACGCGGTGGGAAGACGTGCGTCGATCCCGGGCTATTTCTGTGCGTACGTTATTTGCGTTGGCCGCCAGTAGCGGCAGAGCCATGTGATGGAGGCGAACGCGTGGTGGCCCGGAACCGAACCTTGGCCACCTTGGGCCCTCCCCGGCGACCCTGTGAGTGACTCTGACCAGACCGTTACGTGTAATCTGTACAATAGGCTGACGTTAAGAGGCCGTTAAGATTAACCACGTACCTCCGCGTAAACGACCCCGCGCTATCGACCAGCGAAGTGACTGTGTCTATGTATGACTCAAGTTCCAGTGTTTGCTCTCGTGTATTTTGCAAAGTTTTGTTTCTTCGGAACGTGACGATTCTTGCGTTTCTCTGCAGTGATTATCGTTTATTTACAGTTTTGTAATTTGTAATAATTCGAGAATCTGCAGTTGTAAAACAGTGAAAGAAAATACTATCGAAGCCACTGATGCGGTTACAACGGTGCTGCACCACGTGTTAGCTGTGGTAGGGGTATCGTGGTAACAGATGTATTTATGACTAATTGCCTGGGTCAACTGATTAAGTGTTGTACTTCCGCCATGTTTGTTGTTCGAAGTCCGAATAACTATGATATGCTTGGAGCTCGTCAGTTTTGTTATGGCCTGGAAAGCGTGTGCAGGGAATGCGTCGTCCTAAGCTTCGCTGCTTCTTTGTGTGCGGCTACGTCATCGGGGACGTCATAGAGGTGCTCTTGTGGAACATTTATAAAATTGTTGAGGCGTATAACTGTGAATGTATATCTAAATTCAATTATTTCATTTTATCCAGAAAACCTATAACTATGTAGAACAAAATGTGTAATTAAAATTATCTTGTAAATGACACATTTTGAGCAACTGAATGCTCGCAGATTCTTTTCATAGCAAATGTTTTTGTGCACAAATATCTACCGCAGTTACATGACATGTCACAGTTGTTCACTGGTGATAGTCCTGTCTGTGTATGTTATTCACAGACTATTAAATTAGTGTATATTGATTTTCCCGAAAAAATTTGTGAAGTCAGTCAGGCACCTGCCTACTATGGAGGTGCTAGGTTCCGAAACGTTTCACACAGTATATGTACGGGATTCAAACCTGGGAACTATATTTTTATTAAATTTGTCGTTTGACTGCTTCCATGTAATTAACAATTTGATGTAGTCATTGTCGTTAATTGTCTTCAAGCATTTTGCGATCTTTAGTTTCTTTTCTAAGGACATTTATTTGAGGCCTGTGTTGTGGTGATGTCACAGATAGTATTAATAGAAGTTGAAATAATTCTTTTAAGAAAATATTAAAAATTAATAACGATTCTTAAAAATTCATGCTACTTGTACTACTGTTTTGTATCGCCCTAGGTTGGTACTTGTATGATAACCTTGTAACACTTCGATTTCAGTAAGTCTAGGCCGTCGAATTTCCAGTCGACTTCGATCGAGATCGATAAGTCGTAGTCATAAAGTGACTCCCACAATTTCGTGCTATAAATAGCCCGAACCTTCAAACTTGAAGTATGCTACAATCCTTTTAAGGTAGCTATGAAGGTCGGGTTCTCGGTCGTGTTTTCTCGCAACGAATAATTATAAGACTTAAAACAAAATAAATTTTTCCCTGCGTGGTGCTCAAATCTGTAACATCATCCGGCTTCGTCATCACTATAGTTCTATAGTTTCCTATATTAATCCATCGATACTGACGAGAACTGGTTTGTGAATGTAAAATAATGGCTAGTCTTCCCCAAAAATCGGGCACGTTTAGTACATTTTATAGATTGGTAGTGGAATTAGTTTGTAAAATGAAACGGATTTATGTGAAGTATTGAAGTTTATATGTAAAATTTACGTAACTCGCTGAGGCTACTGCGTCGCGCATTCTTTCACGGAGCTCTCTACTCGTTATTTTTAGTCCGGCCAGTATTTGGCAGGGGAGGCGGACCTAGCCAGGGTATCTTTAGTTGCATCCCTGGCCGCGGCGTCGGCACGTCGTCGGAGCGGTTTAGGAGAGGTCAAGTAAGAGGGTCAGCCTGATGATCTGGGCCGCGGTGACTGGTCACGGAGGGGCTGCGCGCGCGGGGGACGGCGCTGCGTCCGCGGCTAGATGGGAACCGTCCCCCATGCCGACAGGAACGACGCGCCGTCATCGCTACGCTCGCTCGTCCACGGCCAGCAGCGTCACGCAGCTGCTGAGCGAGTCCTGCTCGAGTCTGTTGCAGAGACTAACGACTCGAGTGAGAGGACCTTCCGCCGCCGTCGATCCGTCTCTTGGGACGACCAGGAGTCGTCTGGAGGACAAATACTCCGCAGTTTTAAAACGACGTGAACCGGAGCCAGATGCTCAGGCGCCCGTCCAAAACCCTTTGGCGAAAAGCGCCACGACAGCACTTTTAACCGCCCCTCGTGAGAAAACTCCTCAGCAATACCATCATCGTGAACACCGCGGGCGCGGGTATTCCCACCGTGTCACCCAAACGCAGCAGCCGCAACCTGTGCGGAGGACGAGGCACAAGTCCGGCGCCGCCCCCGAGAATCGCACGCGTACGCGAACTCCTCGGCGGGTCGGGCGCAGCGAGCAAGCGGCCGCGCGTCTCTATCCCATAGAGATTCCGCTGGACGAAGCGCCGCCTCCGGACCCCGACCCAGAGGACGAGCGTCAGGCCAAGCGCAAAGAGATACGGAGCCTTATCCTCAAGTACTCTGTTTTAGACGAAGCGTACGATCGATTGAACGACGCTGCGAACAAGTATCGCCGTGAGATTGTTGCTGTAAGTGGGTTTCTGAGAAGACTATTGCCCTCGGTGCCGCGCGCGCTTATTGTCCAGTGAACTAATAACGTAACATTTACGGATAAGAGCGATATTTACTAACCAATTAATTTGACGCTAATTGATAACGTGTTGTGTGCATGTGACGCGTTGTGTGTCTACTGGAGATCGGCTCCACATCGAGTCGTATGGGTAAGCTGTTTAATATATCGTTAAGTCGGTTGAGCACACATTGAGTGAAATATTTAATTGTGAAATATTTTTAATTTTTTACAACTTGCCAGTGGAGGCTGTGGTGGTAGTTATTGAACCCCCCCGTGTTTATTCACGGTTGAATTTGAGGCAAGTCGAGTTTGTACCCCAGACACGACTGCCATCGCCTCCACCTGTTTGTTGTATTGCTGTGGTAACACATTGCTCTGTTCCCACGGCAATCATTTATTGACATCATTTGTTGACTTGGCAAACCATTTTGCCCTCTCCCCTTTGTCTCTTGATTGTTGGGTTCGCATCTCGGTTTGAATTGGCGGCAAT
The DNA here is from genome assembly GCA_037074705.1 of Zhengitettix transpicula. Lineage (NCBI taxonomy): Eukaryota > Metazoa > Arthropoda > Insecta > Orthoptera > Tetrigidae > Zhengitettix > Zhengitettix transpicula. The sequence continues at coordinate 197,921,598 of CM073591.1, read as the reverse complement.
GAAATGGCACGTCCGCACCTACCGACCTATGGCACTCGATCGGACTCGCCTGTGTCGCCCTGCCCCCTGCTATAATGGCGACGGCGGGTGACCTCCTGTGACGGTGGTGACTCGTGTGGGTGCGACCGCAGAGCTCTCGGGCATCCTCGGTGGAAGACGACGTCGATGGCCACCTGATATATCGCCCAGGCGACGTTCTTCGAGACCGATGTTCGTGAATACACCAACTTTGTAGTAGATATACTATAGACAATATAATCACGCCTCCCGTCACATCTGGGCGGGCCGCGCGCACTTTACTGATATAGTTTATTAAAGGTTAATGGTATTTTTCTTTCAGCTACAGTAGAGGGTGGGCGGTTTGGATGGCATGTATAGTTAGGTTTAAGAAATGAAGAAGTTTTTTGGTAGTATTGAAAAGGAGAAAGTACTTTTAATTTTTGAAAACTGGGTTTAACGGACTTAATAAGCATGAGGATATTGTGAACGAACCTTGTTCAACTTTTTGGGGTCGCTTCAGTTTGTGTATTTTGAAACTGAATACGTCACGCTCTGGTTGTTACTTTTAATTTTTTCTGTTATTGGGCCGTGCTCGTCAGATTCTGCCGATTTAGCTCGGAATGTGAAGTCTATTTGTACTTGAATCTACTGTTTAAATGTGTTCTCCGTTTCGAAGTACGAAATACCGGAGCGTATCTATCCACGGAGAGTGGATTAGTTCGCACCCGTGTATTTTGATTATCGGAAGGTTTCTGACGACGGCACGAGCCCATGTCCAGTTCAAGGTTTTGACGCACTCCCAATTTTTCTCTTGCAGATAAAATTCGAGCAACTCTCGGAGAAGGGACGTTTGGAAAAGTTGTCAAAGTGAAAGATTTGCATTCGTAAGTATTATATTGAAATATTTGTGTGAAAATAATTGTTCATAATTCTGATACAGATCTGCTAAGGTTTTATTTCCAAAGGTTATAAGGTAATGTGGTTATATAAATTGCCCTCTAATGGCTGAGTTCTTCGTGCAATTGTTTTGACAGGTCCAAGAGGAAACTTTCAAGAAATCTGAAATTACCACCGAGTAGTCGTAATAACAGGCGAGTTCATTTTGTTTCAGTAATCACTCCTCAAACTTCAATTTATTTGATCTACTTAACTGAGCTTGTTTGTGCGTTAATTGCACCCGTTTCAGAAATTTACTTTTAATTGTCCACATTCTACGATTGTCGATTCAAACCAGTGTCTCAAATTTGATACTAGCTGCTCGAATGTTGTTTCTCAAAGGTAACGTTTTCAACTTGTAATTGCTCAATATTTTATTAAGTGGATAGAATATTATAATCCAGATTTTAAATGTAGTGTTATCTTAAATTCTTTCAGAGCACAAAATTTCAAATATAAGTCTTATATAAAATGTAGGGGGGGAATAGACCAGGGAAGTGAATTGTGTTTTGTGGGTAGCGTTTGTCTTAATCTATTGGGTTTATTTGTGGCAGGGAATTTTCTGGATAATTTATGTAAATATTACTTTCTAGTTTTACTTGTGTTTTTCATTATTTGCACTTATTGGGTGTACAAATCAAGCAACTGAGAACTCTTAATGTGCGTTTGATATCGTGTAACTACTGCTGCAATTTCAGTAGTATTCGTAAATTTGTGTAATCACTTATAACATAATGTGTTTTTGTATCCAATTTAAATAACAAAATGCACGTTGAATCATTGATATTTAACACCCATTATAATAATTACAGTTGGTTCACCTTAACATTTAAAATCCTAATATTCAGAAGATTACATTTGTGGTGTGTCTGAGTGTTTCTTTTTTAATGTTTTAATGACTGCAGTTTCTTAATTTTTCTGTCTACAACAACTTAAGAAGTATGTGAAGATTTTGAAAAATTAGTTTTCTGTAAAATTTTCTTTGTAAATAAGTTTGTCCAAACTATATCTGTGGAGCTAAGCATAGCAGAATGTTTTATAATTTAAAAGGAATAGTAAAATAATATTACAACTTTCTTAGCAATAAATGTTTGTGGCGACTTCTGAGTTGTTACATCACCCCAACCAACAAAATTTTTTACAATATCTTAAAATAACTAATAAGCACAGAAAGGAGGTAGTTTGTTGAGCTTTACCAGTGTGGGGGGGTGAAACTAAATATTGGACATGCTCATTTTATCATTCCTGAAACATTTTGTGTGCAGAACACAGACAACAAGGTGACTGCATTGGTGGTAGAGGTGTGTGTGTGTGATTACGCTGCAGGGTACACAGTTTGTCTGAAATTGAAGCAGTAATTCAAATTGTTACATCACAATTATGATGAAAGTTCTTAAAATTGAGAAGGTAAAGGCTATTTATGTGATGGAGTGGTAGATGTAGGACTCTGCTGAGACAGACATATGACAAGTTATTTGCTGGTCTCTTTGTCAGCGGTCTACACATCTCATTGAGGCATGGAGTCAGGGCTTCAGCCAATGGTTAGATTTAATTATTTAATGTATTAGAATTAGAATTTGTCGAACTTGTCAACAATGTTTTTTTTTTAATATCCATTCATAATTTCTTACATAACCTTATGTTGATGTGTAGATAGATGGTGTATTAATGTCTGTCAAATGTATCAGTATCTTAGAGTTTGACTTTTTCCAAATTTGAATTCAGTTGAATGATTTTGAAATCCGTATTTAGTTTGTGTGTAAATTGTTATTCACAGAAAGCCATTTTTCAAGTTGTTTAGACCGGTGGCTGGTTTGAGCTACCATTAAATTTAAATATATGAAAAGCATTTCAATTTGATACACTAGCTGACAAGAAATTTAATGGTAAGGGTAGATTTCATCCAAAGACATAGCATTGTTCTGTTTTATGTTTGTACAAGTAGGTAAATTGAGAGAGTAAAACCAGATATAACAATCGCCCTAGAGATAGGTAGATCTGAAATGTTCTGTTATTTAGATGTTCAAAATATTGTTCTATCACTATTACCCTCTTTAACATATAATTATTTCCTCCTACTTTGTGCATGGTTTGCCATTCTTGAAATTCAATAAATAGTAATTGATTATTTTTCTTATGTAAACCATAAATTTACAAGGTATTTCAGTTTAGTCAGTCATTTTTGTAATTAAGAAGTGTGAAATAAGTTTATTGTTAAATAATACTCCTGGTATTGTCATTTTATACTTTCAGTGTTATCAACTAGCAGTTTCATTGTGCAATCTGCAAGTCAATCCTGAGGATTATGAAAGCCTGAATTTATGCCTCATTTACCTACTGAACTTCTATCCAACAAACTTATAAATTATATTTATCCCCCACCCATTATTCTACATACAATTTCAAGAAAAATTATACTAAATCAAGTATTTACTGAAAGGAAGTTGATCATATTTGCTGTTTTATTCCATTTTGTTGGTATTAAGTTTATTCATAATAAAACTTAATAGATCATGAAAATTATCCATGTTGTAATTTTTCATCAAGAAGTGTTTTCCTCAGCATTTGTAACTTATTATCTATCTTATCATATGAAATTCCTGAACAGCACCACAACTGATGACTGATTTTTAATGCCCTAGATTTTTAGAAAAGTTACATAATCAGATGTCTTTAAAATCTATATGATTACTAATGATAACTAACCTTACTCAAACCTATCACTGGTACTAGACTACAAACTTTGGTGCCCCTTGAAACTTGTTGAGCATAGTTGCAGTAATACTAATTGCTTAAAGATGAAATAATATAATTAAGTGTAAATAATTATCACACATCTGTACTGTAATCTGGGTTGCTTTTGTAGTGTGATTGAAAACTCAAGATCCATAATAATAGCACTGCACAAACACTGGTTAATGAACTCAAAAGCCAAAATACAGACCAAATTCCAGATTGCAATACAGCTTTAGAGTAGACAGGCTGTAGAATGTAGTCTGTTTGGATAACGTCTGACAAAGGCTGAGTTTGGCACCTGGTTTGTGTGGTGTCATCTTAAATTTTTACAATTTTGTCTGTTTGGCTTTTTTTTTTCCTAATTAGTATATTTTATTATATTTCATATTTTTAAATTAACTAGATGAGTAATGAGGCCTGAATACAGCCTTTCCTAATCCTCTTGGCAAGTTGGACAATGCTTACTAGGGTCTTTAAAAAGCCAAGCATTGTTGATACTAGTTTTTTGTAAAAATGTATTTAAAATCATTTATTGTATATATAATTTCATAATCTTAATAGAAAAATAATTGAAGTATTTTTTTCAGTGACACAGTAGTGGCTCTCAAAATAATAAAGAACGTTGAAAAATACAGAGAAGCTGCAAAATTAGAAATAAATGCCCTGGAGAAAATAGCAGAGCGAGATCCAGATGGTTCTCAGTAAGATATTTATTTTAATTGATTGTGAATTGCTAGTTATGTATGGGTACTAATTTAATGTACATTTCTTGCAGCTTGTGTGTGAAGATGCTGAATTGGTTTGATTATCATGGCCATATGTGCATTGTATTTGAAATGCTGGGCCTAAGTGTTTTTGATTTTTTGGTAAGTAACTGCCTTATTAAGTAGCTAGAATATTTTAATCCGCATTTTAAATATAGTGTTATTTTAAATTATTTCAGAGTGCAAAAATTCAAATATCAGTCATATATTAAATGTCTGTCATGCAACATTCTAGCATGTTAATCTTTTTTTTCCCCCCCATAGAAAGATAATAATTACCAGCCATATCCATTGGAAGCTGTGAGGCACATTTCATATCAACTGAGCTATGCAGTAAAATTTCTCCATGACAACAAGCTCACACATACTGATTTGAAACCAGAAAACATTCTATTTGTAGACTCTGATTATGATATAAGTTACAATAATAAGAAGGTGAGTCAAAAGGTATATGAATTTTTAAAATTGCTTGGTTTTGTCTTTGCTATTATCTCCATTAAATATCTTAATCTCATTGCAACTTTTTTATTTACTTGTATCTCTTTCATTGTATGTATAGTATGATTTTTTCCAGAAAAGGGCAGTAAGACGGGTGAAAAGAACTGATGTAAAGCTAATCGATTTTGGTAGTGCTACCTTTGACCATGAGCACCATAGTACTATAGTTTCTACTAGGCATTATCGTGCACCTGAAGTTATTCTAGGTAACTTTATTGTAACTTAAAACTAAAATGTTTAATTCAATGTCAACCTACCTATTTGGAATACAAAAGTATTTGTTTTTTCCCCAGAGTTGGGTTGGGCACAACCTTGTGATGTTTGGTCAATAGGATGTATTATTTTTGAACTGTACCTAGGAATTACCTTATTTCAAACCCATGATAATAGGGAACATTTAGCAATGATGGAGAGAATTCTTGGAACAATACCTTACAGGTTTGTTTACAGTATAATCAAACTAATAAATCTGAGTTTGTGAAAGGTGTTCTTTTATGATTTTTCCCTTCAGATGAGAGAAATTTTATGTTGAATGTTTAAATGGTTTTAATAAGTATTCTATCTATTTATGAAATATTTGATTAACATATTTATTAAATTTTATGATTAATTCAAGGTTTTATACTTTCTCAAAAAAGAAAATTAAACATGAAAGGTTTGAATATTCATTTATATATTTCCATGTTTCTTTTTAGGATGGCAAGTAAAACCAAAACAAAGTATTTTTACCATGGACAGCTGGATTGGGATGAAAAGAGTTCTGCTGGGCGCTATGTGAGGGAGAACTGCAAACCACTTCGTGTAAGCTTATTTATTTATTTTAGCAAATGTCTTATTAAACGTGTGTTGTTTAATATAATATTAAATGATAGTACGTTTTTTTATAGATTGGGAGGATGCATGTGTGTATGGGTGCATGTTTGTGTGTGTGAGGTTGTCTTAGTTGTATACAAGTTGAAGACAACATTGTTTGACATGATGAAATGTTTAATATCTCAAACTGTTAACTTTATTTATGAATTTGAACATTATTGGTTTCAGAGGTATCAAAACAGTGATGATGAAGACCATCAGCAGCTATTCGACCTAATTGCTCGCATGCTGGAATATGACCCATCTACTAGAATAACACTTGCTGAAGCCCTTCGACATCCATTCTTTGACCGAATTCCAACTAACCAGAGACTGGGCGAGTGCAGGGCTTCTGGAGATCAGGATCGTGAGCGCAGTCACTCCCTCTCACGGTGAAGGGGCCAGTGCTGGGTGAGCGGACTGCCATAAACCGCACTGTACCGACATAAATGCAGTTTATTTGGTGTGTTGATGCAATATATTTAGTTTACAGCAATTTATTTCGCAGATGCTTTGAAAATGTACCATTTAGATTCTCCTTAAGGACTAGATTATTTCCTAATTAGTTTTCTTAATTTTGTTCTTTTAGTTCGTTTTTTTAACTGTCAATTTCATGACATGGAAATAGGCACTTAGTTCAAAAATAACTTTAATAATTCATCTATTGTATATTCCTTAGAAGTAAAGATTACCCATGTTACATTTTTATTAATTTTCTTTTGCAGTATCTAGTTATGTTCATCTGGAAATGCTTTTAGATAAGTGTAAATAAGTACCTCTCAGTGTTTCTGCAATCCATGTCGCTTTCTTCTGATAATTCAAGCAATGCAAGAGTTGTAAGAACAATACACCACCCAACCCAGCATTTGAGTTAGTCACATGGTTTGTGCAGTTTGTTGTTCTTACAGCTCTTGCGTTTCTTTCATTACTTGATGAAAGCAACAACGATTGCAGAAACATTGTAATATTTATTTATTTCACACTTCTGTTATTTACATCCTTACTTATCTAATAATTATACTTTTTAACACACATATTTGCAATGGTAATACTTTATTAGTAAACCTTCCAGTCAGTTAATCTGATCTGTAATTTGATGCTGTTTTCAAACCACTGCAAATAATTCTGCTTGTCAAAACCTGATTAAACAGCTCCATTTTTGTTCTTTCATTTCATCACTTGTTGAAAGTCTAATAAGTCCACCCTTGAACTGCTGTGAATTGAATATACTGTATTTTTTTCTTCAGTATACTTTTGGCCAAAACTGGAAATAGTTTGAATGAAACAACATAGATCGGTACATTACGGTGATGAGTGAATTAGTGCACTGGTCTGCATTTTCTAATTCCTATTCTAAATTTTGATATAATGAATTGTGAACATTTTCGGAACACTATTTTGAGCCAAATTAATGCAGATCATTGCCAAGTGATTAATAATTCATAGTCCACTTTCCTGCATATCTTCAAATTATATTTGCTAATATAAGCAATAATTTCTATGTATAAGAGAGATACATTTTGTGTGTGTTTTCTTGATGTTAAAATACCATATAATCTTGTGTGTGTCTTGCTGTCATAAGCCGTGTATTATCTTGTTTACAGGGAGAAGTACTTTTTCAAAATTGTTTTCATACAGAAATTAATCTTTTTCGATTCACACATTTTGCTTACACGTGATGAGTAATTGTCGAAAATTAACGAAACATTATTCTAATAATTGGTCTAATGTGACAGGAGCATGGACATCTGATAGGGATTAAATACACCCTAGCAACAACCAATTAGGAGAAACAAGCCATTGTCTGAAATTCTTCCAAATATACACGGGAACATTGTTTTTCTGAGTACACCGTTAAATATTATAAACTTTGAGCACCCTATTTTCTCTGTTCGAATTTGAGGGCTGGGGGAAGCTGAGTGACATACTTAGTTATATGGTATTTAGTTCGATATTTTAAGGAATTTTTATGGTAAAATGAATTTTAACCATATTATTTTCCCAAAATCCATCTGAGGTAGGACACCAAAAGATTTCACTGTTAAATTTGGTAATGTCCTATTCAGAATCAATAGTAATGCATTATTGTTCTGAAGCCAAAGTTTGCCAATATAAAGTTAAAAATGTACCTAACAGAATTTATTATACCAATGAAAAGTGTGAAATACTATCAAAGTGATAGTCGTGATTGATTTAGTCAATATTAGGAAATACACTGCCTACTTTTTAACTATCACATAATGATATAAAATTAATATTTTATTTTACAGATATAGATGTTCAAAGACTGAAATATGTAACTTGAGCAGGACTGGCCATTACTCTGCACAGGCAGCCCAGCACAGTTTTGACTCTGTGACAAATTTTGGTGATTATGTGTAGCAGTGTGAACTCTTGAATTTGAGTCTTATGCTACCATCAGATTGAATACCTGAATCGTGTTTATTATTACCAATGAATGCACCAGTGTGAATGAATATAGGAAGAAATTGATCAGAAACTTTTGTATCATGTCCTAAGACACACATGCTCCCTTTGTGTGGAACCTGAGCATCTTCCCTGTGGATTGATTGATTCATGATAAGTTATTGTAAAAACACAATTTTTAATGTAAATAGATATTTTATAAGAATGTACAGTTATTGTTCGTTTTTACCGTCTGAGATCACACAAGGTTACAAGAAATCCTTGAGCAGCTGAAACTTTTTCATTCTATAGAACTAATTTTCTTTGCGAAGTAGAAATTTCCCATTTTCCTATTCATAGTAATTAATTTGAAGTATTTAAGCAATTAATTGCTGTATCAATTACAAAACATTCATCATTGACATTTGTGATCGTACTAAATGAAACGAACAGAGTTAAAGATGGCTAAATTCTATATTTTAAATCTGTGAGTTACTGGTACCTCACGGTTTCAAGCAGTGTTTAAAGTTTCCCTTATAACTTCTGAACATATTGTAAATATATAAATATTGTGAAAATAACAGTTAATTATTGAAATCTGTTAATGTGAACATGATTGCTGATTTGTTTCATAAAATATTAAAACCTTAATTGTTTTTATTTTGATATTTAAGTTTGTGAAAGAAAGCTCTACTAAATTGCTGAGCAGTTCTAGACAACTAGGGGCAAATTGTAAGCGTTGCTATTTATGTGAATTTCATAATGAAATTTAAGAACTTGTTTTTGTAAAAGCTATAAAATTTGTTTCCCATTTATATTTATTCTATTATTGGCATATTTCCTTTCAGTGTAAAATTATTACTACATCTGTTCTGATAATTATGCAGAATATGCTGCCATCATCTCAAAAGACTAGTCTGCTTCTTTGTGTTCATTTGTATGAAATATAGTTTCTCACATCTTCAAATAAGATTATTTACCAAATATGCCGAGCCCTGTGTTTAAATTTCCTTTGCCTATATTTAACATTTTTTAACTTCCACTTTACATCATTATATGTAGAATTTTTGCTTTTTCATTAACTAAAAACTTAATGTGAAATCTTTACCTGGGTTATGCATCAAGGCTAATGCAGGTTATTTGAATTTTCCTCTCTACTTAGATTTTAATTTCTGTAGGTTTTCCCAGTGAATATGCTAATGTATTTGTTCTTGGGTTTTCAACTGGCTGGCGTTTACCAAGCATGACGTTCCTACAACTGCACAGTTGACATCACCTAGAATTGTGTTAGTCAAGAACTTGTGTGTTGAATAAAAACCACTTGATTTGGAAACCAGAGAACAATTCCAGATACATATCCATTATTCAACATAATGTACCTCAGGTCTATGAGACCTTTATACGATTCCAAAATTTTAATGTCGTAGCATATAGTTCTTTCAAAATTTTCTGACATTGGTGTGTGATGCTAGAATTATGTGCAGATATTACAATGACCCAGTAGAAAGAAGAACTGATGAATGAATGAGCAAAGATTAACAAGGTAGTTGGCATTGACACAATAGAGAGATTCGGCAAAATGGAATATTTCCTTTTTAGTGATGTGACAGCAATGAAGTGTAAAGAACTACTCTGCAGACTAAATTAGACTGCAATACAATTTGGAATGTCAAAGAAAGCATCATTCTGTGCTAGTTAGGAGAGTTAACACTTGTGTAGACAATACACCATTTGGCTTTGTCCTAGACAAAGTGCTAAAATATATTGTGAAAATTCCTTGGACTCTGCAAAAGGAAATGAAATGTGATTCCAGACACTTTTTGAAGAAGTCTAGATATTCTTTCTAGCTGGCTTCTATTTAATTAAATAAAAGGTATGGTAGTTTTAAGAATAAACTGCATACAGATGAGATATGACAGTCCCAGGATTGATGAATAAAAACTTTAACCGGAACTGAGAGTTTATGGTGAATCTCATTTGCATTGATTATTGCAACCTGCTGAGAGCTATTTTGATTGTACTTAGTTGACCTGTGAAACTGAGAATTCCAAAATTTTCTGAAGGTGTACTCACTAATTTGTCACCTCTGTCTTATCATAGTCTTATTACTTGCAATTTGGTTCAGGATATTTTATAGTCTTTTTCAATTTCGACGTCTAGGAGTTTTAAATTACTCTCTTCTGTTGCCCTTCTAATTCATTTAAGTTTTGTGACACTTTGTAGTTATTCTAGTACACTGTATGTCATAATATAAGCCTGTCTTAACAGTGATGCACAGCTATTTTATTGCTTGCAATGCTACATAAACTTTGTTCACAGGTTGCGTTCATGAGTAAAAACTGTGATAACATCGTGAACTTTGAAAGCATCAGTTGGATGTGTTTTTTCATGAATATTTTACAATTTTGTTTATTGCTGTTGTGAAGAATGTAGAACCAGATAATTATGTAAATGTACCATTTTGTAACAAACTGATGAAATTTAGGAATTTGTTATTGGTATTGCATCCAATTTGAAGCTTCTGTAATTACACAACACTGCACAAAGGTTTATCATTCATACTATTTGATCCATGGGGCCAAAAGGGGGTAGTATGTAGTGAGCTTCCTGCCGATGGAAAAATGTATTCCTACCAAATCCAACACATGCATGTCACACCATGGTCCCTAGGCAAGGGTGAAAGAGTTCCTGATTCACTAATAGGTATAAAGCTGCTAAAGGAGACAACCCTAACTGAAAAGATGGTCCTCTAGGATTTCTGGGAGATACAGTAATAATTATAATAATCCAGAATGTTAAATCCAAGACTGCTTAGACTGTAGGATGTGTTGGAAATGAAAGTTCCCAAAGGAGTTTAGCATCTGATAAAGTTTTAAGGAGGGTCAGTGTGCACCGAAAATTAATTGTTTTTTGGAGAATGATGCCTACGTTATCTAAGTTGGGTGAGTGGCTGTATCACGAAATTAAAGTTCCTTACATTGTGTGTGTGTGTGTTTATATATAAAGATGGTTGGGAAGAGAGAAAATATAGGACACTTTTTAGTAGTGGGAAGTTGACTGCAATAGGACTGGCATTCATAGGTGTCTTTGGAAAATGCGGAGTTTATGGCTGAAAGAAAGGTTGGTGACATTGTGGGTTAAAATAAAATTCTATAAGTGCAAATGCAGAAAACAGATGGTAAAGGACCATTTCTATGATGAGCTGGTACAATTATTAGACTACATTCCATTGAACAATGCTAAGATGATAATAGGAGACCTAAATGCACAGATGGGGAAATAGAAGATGTATCAAGCTGTCATTGGAAAACAAAACAAATTATAATGACTCAGGTTGATTGAACTTGCCAGCAGCAAGAATATATGTTGTCCACATGCTTTCCCCACAAAGCAGTGCACAAGCAAATTTGGATTGTGCCAGATGGGGTGATCAAAAATCACATTGACCATATAGTTGTGGAAAGAGTATGGGCATCCATCATTATGGATATCGGAGCCCCAACTGTGGATCTTATCATTACTCGGTAAATGTCATTATCTTGAAGGCCTTAAAGGATTGTGTAAATGGAGCAGAAAACAACAGGAATAGTTAAACAAGTATATGAAGAATTGAGTAGAGCATGTAAGGACATTGGCCTTAGTCAGTTAAATAAAAGGTTTAAGTAATTGTGCAGGCTTGGAGAACAGCTGGTCGTGGAAGGAACAAAAGTGGAGACAGTAATAGGGTTCCAATACCTTTGTATACATTTAATCAACAAAAATGATAGAAATATAGCCTGAAAATAGATCTTATTTTGTAATATTGTCACTTATCTGAAATGGGAATGTGAACCAACAGTTAAAGTTAGTGCTCTATAAAACACTCGTACGCAGTATCTTGGTGTACAGAAGTGAATCATGTACCTTCTCAATAAAGCTGTGGAAAAGATCAACTCCTTTGAAAGTAAAATCCTGGGAATTTATGTGTACAAGAAGAATTATATGTAATCGTAGTCATATAAAGATGAACCTTTGTCTCAAATTATTTGAGTTAAGAGACTTAAATGGGCAGACCATCTAATTCAGTGCTTCCCATGTGCCATAGGGGGGCAATTCTAAAATGAGTTTGTCTAGAATTTAAAAACTGCCAGCTATGATTTAACTTACACAAAAGGAAAAAGTGTTGGTATCCCAATTTGAAAAAAGCATTTGGTAAGTTGGTGCTTTCCATAGATTCACACTTGAAAGATGGAGTAATATAAACTATTGTTTACTATGTCTAGTGAAGGAATAGCATGTACTGTGTTGACAATTTGCTATGACATGTGCTAAGTTGTTGCCTACTGTAGTCTAGCACCAACTCCACATGTTAAATGAAATCTGAACTTAATTTTGTATTAAAGGGTTGAATAGGTTTTGAGATCTCAGATTAAAATAAATTATTATTTTGTTTATGGACAGAATTATTACTATAGAATAGCTGTGAAAAATAAGTTGGAATTAGGCTTCTTTAGGAAATAAATAATTTTTTGAATATAAAAAACATGTATATGTTACATGGGCATTAGAAATACTTAGATGGGGCATGGTAAAAAAAGGTTGGGAAACACTGATCTAATAAGATTGGAAGTACACCGAGTCTGAAAGAAGGTATTCTTATTCACTTTTTTAATGTGAATGGAACCAAGTATATCAAAAAATCTTAATACATAATGAATTTATTTCTGCAAATTAAAAGTAGGTGAATTTAAAGTAATTCTTGTCCTTAAAACAATTGAAAATGTATTTAAACAAATATAAGACACGTGAACATCAGTGGTTACATTACTGCCAAAAGTAGAATCTGAGACTGTTCCGCAATATTTTAAATAAAAACTTGTCAGTGACAACTGCAAGTCAATACATAGGTAGGATAGGTGAAAACGTCAAAATACTACAACTGAATATTTTAAGAAATAAACTAATCGTCACTGGTTAACAGAGTATGAGAAAATACTAACTATAGCATTGCATGACATGAAAGTCAATATAAGAGTGTAGTCTTCATATGATATGACATCTAATTATGAAATATTAACTTAAAATTAACTTTATTTGCAGTCTGTGGTGTACACACTCCTAAGATTAACATGAGCATCATGTGCCCATGTTATCAATATGTGCTATATAAATCCATAGCCTCCAAATGGGACTGACTTGTCAAACTTATTAAAATTCTTGATTGGTGAGTGTGCATAAATTAATATGAACTCATTCAGAAAGAAAAGAAGGAAAGCTTTCAATGAAGCTCTCTTATATAGGCCATTAAATTTGAATTAAAGGTCAAGATAGAAAAAAAATATTCCATCCTGACCTTTAAGTTAATATTAATTTCTGTGCCCATTCTGTGGTGTGAGATATTGACCACTGCCCCACATGGCATGTATTGAGTGTTGGACAAAAAATATGAATTTGAAAACACATTTGATAGAACTATCAAGATCAATATAAAAAAACAGCAGCAAAAGTACTGCCAAACACCATTCAAACTGTCAAGGCTACATACAGCAGTAAGTAACCAGCCAGTTCTCTTAAAAAGTACTGAAGACAAATATATATGAACAATACAATTTTCCCAAATGACTTTCAAGTTTCATGGAAGGAGTTTCTAAAACTCACATTTGGCACAGTGGGGGATACTAATTATAGGAAATAACCTACCCCCACCCCTTTTTTTTGTTTTAGCATGCTACTTATAATTTATTGTTTCACTATCAAGTTGATATTTATCTGGTACATTTTCCCCCTTCTTTGCTACAAGATTACTTTACAGCTATCTTCTTGCCTACTTTTGAGAACAAATATTTTGTTTACCTTCTAATAACATGCCCTGTAAATTCTAAGAAATTTGCACCACAATTTTCAGTGATAGATGATAATTTAAAGTAGCCTTAAAGTTATCTTGTGCTTCAGAGGATGGTAAGTTTTTATAATTATGAATGGTCTCACTGGTCTGGTGAACAATTAAAATATGTTTCATCACAACAGTTTGACTATTTTGTTATGAATAGTGAAGAAGACAGTGTGACAGAAAAAAACAACTGACAAAAGCAACAAGTATTGCTGATGCATTGTGTGGTATTTATTTTGATTTTTGGCTATTTATATATCTAATGAGAAAAAAATTATATCAGTTTCAGATTCCCTAGTGCATTAAACCTAAACATATAGTAAAATCACTTTATTATATGTGTTATACAGACAAAATCTCTATTTCATTTGTATTGAATCAACATTCATGTCATTTAGACGTAGTAAATATTATACCTCATAATTTGTGAGCTGATGAAGTACTAAAGGCTCTGCAAATTAATTTACAGTTTTCTATTGCTTAATGATCTAGAAAACACAATTGGTTAGAATAAAGTAAAATGTTTAAATCTTTTGTAAAAAAAAATACATATAATTGATAAATACTTGATACAGATCAAAATGATGATGGAGGTATACTAACTCTGTTCATTATGCTCCCTGAAGAAATCCTTGTGCTCTCAATGAGAAAGGTCTAATTGCGTGAGATTTGTTGGACTTCCACAAAGCAAAAGAAAAAAAATGCAATGATGTTATTCATTTATCTACTTTGAGGCTCTCTGAAACATACTCATCTGGCATAATATAACTGGTAAAATATAGTAATACTATTTCCAGACTTTGAAACTGACTGTAAGAAGTGGCATCCCGCAGGATTCAGTCATAAGGCAATTATTAATATACACAAAAGAGTTAACATTCCTCTGAGATGAGTTCTGAATTGATCTAATACTTTCATTATTAGAAAAGTATCTGATATTGACCACTAGAGAAGATCCAAATGAATTAATCTGCTACAAATATTGGAAAAACTGTTTTTTTTTCTCATCATACAAATTTGGCCAGAGTCAATGAAGTGACATCTGCTAAGCTGCTTGTGATTGGTGTAGATAAAAATCTAACCTGAAGCTACCACAGAGTCATAACAAAGATGTAGGATAGAACCAACTCTTCATGGACCTTTGCTACATAATAATAACCACATACTAAGAACTATACAACAGAGAACTCCTACATGGAGTGATATTATAGGGTAGTTCCAGAGGAAGCCAGACTGTGTCATGAAGACTGCTTTATTGTCAGATGCTGAAGGTCCTGATCTTCAATTGATAGTCTCCCTTGAGTGGTGCTCCAGCCAAAAACTGAAGACACTGACAACTTGATCATCATAAAAATGATAACTAAAGCTTTGATGACTTATCCATTGAGGATAACTCAGATAAGCTGCGAGTTGAACTAAACAACTGACACCCCTCCCCCAAAATATATAAACTACAACCCTGAAAATATGGTTAATGATAATCGTCTATATCTATTGTTGCAGAGTTCTGTGAACTGAATTAAATTTTTATACTTAATATAATAGTAAATGTGAGTTAATAATTGGTACAAATTAATTAGTTGTATTACAGATTCTATGTTTGCCTCACAAAACTATTCTTTTCAATATTATTACTACATAAATTTAACAATTTACTTTATTGTATTGACATTGTTATTATATAAAGCTCAAATGCTACATAAAATAGAAATTACAATATGCATCTCAAAATCAATGTAAAAACATTTAAAAGAGTATAACAAATTCAATATATGTAAATTTCAATTACAATCTAGATAAATCTAGAACAATAATTTGTTATATATTTAATAAAATTTATAAAAATATAATTGGATTATAGATTTTAAAAGTAATTGATGAGCATTATTTACATCTCAAATGTTCGATTTTTAACCCTGTTCACCGAATACGAACCGAGTTTTATACTAATTTACTGCTTATAGGTTTTTCTTCTATAAACAATGGAACACTCGATAATTTCTTCACTAAATATGAAAACACAATTGTCAAAAAACTTTAAAACCAGAATACTACGACGTACCACTGTGATCAAAAAGGAAGGTGAAATTGTCATTTAAAACTCGCGAGTATTAGGAAGGCAGGTAATTTTTTTCCCTAGGTTGGTAGGACTGTATAATATTTCCAAGCGTCTGTTTGTTAAAAGGTTTAATTATCTCCGAGTTACACGTGTTTTTGGAAACAACCAAAAGTGAATTTTTCGATTATTGCAATGGGTGATTTTGTTGAGCAAATGCATCAAATTTTGTTTGCGAAACGAATATTCTTGTGCGGACACGTTGAAAATGTTGCGGAAGACCTTTGGTTATCAAGCTATGGCACAAAAAAACGTTTATAAGTGGTACAACGAGTTCAAAGAGGGCCGAGAACGCGTTGAAGACGAACCGCGCTCTGGACGACCATCAACGTCTACCGACGAGGGCCACGTCCAAAAAATCTAAGAATTGGTGCTTGAAAATCGTCGATGGACAATTAGAGATCTCGATGATAGCGTTGGAATATCATTTGGCGCAGCCCAAACCATTTTGAAGAATGTTTTGTGTCTCAAACGCGTCAAGTCTCGATTGGTGCCAAAATCACTCATTTTTTTGGAAAAAAAGCGTCGCGTTGATGTGTGTGAAACTTTGCTGTCTGATTATCAGGACCACATGAAATGCATCATTACTGGAGACGAGACTTGGATTTACGCATACGACCCTGAAACCACCGACTAATCCAACGAATATCGAGCAAAAGGTGAAGCAAGACCGAAAAGACCACGGCAAAGTCGATCGAAAATCAAGGTCATGTTGACAGTTTTATTTTATTATCGTGGTTTGGTGCACTATGAATTCCTTCCGCCGGGCCAAACTGTCAACAAAGAATATTATTTGAGCGTTTGCGTGAAGCTATTCGTCTGAAACTGCCGGAATTATGGGCGAACAACTCTTGGTTCCTTCTTCACGATAATGCACCATGTCATACTGCATTGGTTCTTCGAGACTTTTTTGCCAAAAACTCAACTCATATCGTTCCGCAACCACCGTATTCGCCTGATTTGGCTCCGTGCGACTTCTGGCTATTCAGCAAACTCAAAAGGCCAATGCGGGGACGCCGTTTTGACACGATTGAGGAGATAAAAATCGAATCGAAGAAGGTCTTGAAGGTTATACCGGAAAAAGACTATTCCGGCTGTTTCGAGGACTGGAAAAAGTGCGTTTTATCGGACGAGGATTACTTTGAAGGCGATGAATTTGATTTGGAATAATAAATAAAGAATTTATATTTTATAAATAAATTCACCTTACTTTTTGTTCACAGTGGTATATTACGAGATGTTTATACATCCTTTACTAAATCCATATGCCAGTTGTAAAATTAAGTTTTATGATTTTCAGTATAGGCACTCTGAGAAACGTACTTAGGGAACGTCTTTGGTCGTAGAAAAATTAGATAACTCTAGTTTATTAAATTAATAATTAACTTACAGTTTTTACACATTTATGTTCGTTTTTATGCCAAAGTAGTTTTTAGACTTCTTGATTCATTTTATTGTTTGCAATAGTTCTTGTTAATTAATTGTTGTGATTAATTTCTTTAATAAATATATTAACATTTTAACTAGATGTCAAATTATTAAATTAAAAATAAATGTACCCTCCGAGCTTTACAAATGCCTTGCTACCGAAGTGTTCTTGTTTTAATAAAAATGTATTTACGTTCATTTCTAAGAGTACCTTGCTTGCTTGTAAGCTGAAAGTAGACAGATATCAGTTATTGACATAAAATATATTAATAAGAAAGATAGCCAATTAAGACAAAAAAAAATGATAATATGAATACCACACAACGTTTCTGGGATCCTTGCGCCTTTCCTCAGGTGCGAAAAGAGCCTTGAGCAAACCTCAAAAGCGATGAAAACGCAACGACAATGGGAGCCGAATGGTTAGCGTAACAATAAGGGAGCAACGACAATGGGAGAGCCGAGTGGTTAGCGTAACAATAAGGGAGCAACAACAATGGGAGAGCAGAAGGTATAGCGTAATAAGGGATCAAAGCAATTATTGAGTTTCATAGAGTCTATTTGTACATTAATAACTGTGATGTTTCATTTTATGTGAAGCATTTCTGAAATGAATCTGGAATTGTACCTGGTGCAATATCTAAAATCTTAGCATTTTGCCAATCAAATGTATGTTTCGAATTGATATGTTTGGAGACTACAGACTGTTTATATCAATGGGAAATTTGATATTACATTATGCTCCTTGATACATGTATTAAGGGAACATTTTGTTTGCCCTGTGTGGCAGGAATTACAATTACAGCAAGAGATTTTGTAAACAACGCAATGTTTGCTGTAGGTGTCAAGTGGGTCCTTGTGGTTTTTATCAGTGGTAAAGAATATGGATCTGTAAATGATGTATATTTGATATTCTTTGAATATTTGCATAAATTTGTGATGTGTAATAAGGGAGTATGAGAAAAAATTTGGCTTGAGGTGTTTGGGGATAATGGCCAGTAAGATGTTGGATTTTGTTCAATCCGATGTTTACGTGTTTAATAATAAAATTTAAAGGGTACTCATTGGAGATTAAAATGTTTCAGACAATATTTAAGTTGTGTTGATGGAACTTGGAGTTAGAAAGTAATATAGCTCTGTCTACAAGATTGTCTTTTGGTTTGGAGGATGATCAGAAAGATAATTGAGAACACTTCCAGAGTATGTAGGTATTCTGAACCAATTGGGGTGAGAATGTAAGTATTGTGAATGGATACAGTGACATTAAGGGAATTAAGAGAATGGTTAAATTAAATTTCATGGGTGAATTGTAAGTTGGGATGATAATAATCGAAAGTATTCACCACATGTTTGATTTGAGAGGTATTAACAGTACAAAAAATGTCATTTACATATCTGATGTAGCAGCGAGGTTGGGCAGGAAGTAGAGAAAACATGAATTTTCTAAATCTATCATGATTATCTCAGCAAAAAAAAGGACTCATAGGGCTTCCCATGGGAGAACCTTTGATTTGATGATTGTGAACCTGATTAAACTTGAAATAATTGGAATTAAGGATTAGATTTGTGATGCATAAAATTTCATGAAGTGGAATTATTGGGAATATTGGGAATAGAGTTGAAAAAGGAAACAACATCAAGAGAAATTAAAGAGTGGTCATGAGGGACGGTGAGGTGCTTGATTTTATCAATAAATTGGTAAGAATTTTTAACAGAATAATGGTTTTCTTCATTGAGTGCTTTAGAAAACATGTTATCAATGTAGGAGGAAATGTTGTGTAAGGGAATGCCAGTAGAAGCAATAATAATCCTGAAAGATAGGTCACGTTTGTGTATTTGAGGAAGGGCATAAGCTCTGGAAATGTTGGCTCAGGCCATGAATAAGGAAGAAAATGTGGACGGTTCAATAAAATCTTTTTGCTACCACGTCTTGAGAATAATTTTTAATTTGTCAGTAACTGTATTGATGCAGGTGGGTTTGCAAATTTGATAATTTAGTGTCAGAAAGAATTTGGTTAACAGTGTTTCATTACGGTTAAGAGATACAGTGACAGAACCTTTGTCAGCATGTGTAAAGAGTATGTTGGGATGAGACTTCAAGAATTGTTTGGTTTTCTGGAGGTTTCTTTTTAAGAGATTGCTAGGAAAAAGAGGTAGGTGTTTTGTGGTTTGCTTTTTTGAGTTTTCAAGTAAAGTTTGAGTGATGTGATTCCTGATTTTATTGTGTTGTGTTGGGAATAAAGATATATTAGTTTCGACGTGTTTTAAGAGAGGAACGGATTGAGATTTGTTTTCTTGAACTTCATGTTCCATTATGAACTAAACACCACAAACTCATCGGCGGATAAATGCTGAAACACATTTCCCAAGAATTGAGCCCGTGTAACTTGCTCGACTTTTCAGAATTAAACTGTCATTTCCGGAACTGTTAATGTGAATACGTGTCATGTCTGGCGTGTTCTTTGGACCTTTATTAATATTGAAACCATATTTGCTAAGGCACTCATCCCTTGTAAGTTGTGTCAGACTGGAAGCTCTATTCTGTGTTGACGCTGGTATGTTTGTGAAGAGAAATGGCTTGTCCTTGATCTATGTTATCGCTAATCTCACACTTGAATGAGAAAGAAAGTTGTTATTTAACCACATCAGCTACGAATGTTTATATGAAAAGAGATATACTTCTTCCTTCGTAAAGTCGGACAAGTAATGTTGAGCTTCAATAAAAGAAAACACAAAAAATGTAATCAAATGAACGAGAGCGATAACGCACACTCTTACTGTCTTTTGGTAGATAAGCAGCGAGTGGGCGAGCGAAACTTCGTGAACTGCCGTAGTTCACGATTTGTGAACAGGAAACGTGGTAGCGGTTGTCTACGATGGAATGCCATCCCCTCCAAGAACTCTGTAAGTAGAAGTTGCTTTCCTTTGCCTTCAGCTTGCCCAGGACTCAGGTGTGTACATCGTGCATACTATGTGTGTGTGTGTGTGTGTGATCAATACTTTGTCATTATATTTTATATGTTATTTCGAATTAAATGTTCACTTCCACGTATTTCCAAATCGAATTATTTCACGTTGCAATAATGTAGATTTTTTCGAGACACATTGATAATACTAATTTACACAAGAAAATATAAATATGAAATTTCAAATTTTTTTTATATGACTGATAATGAATCACTGAATGAGAATTTGATGTAGTTGTCAATCGTTTAACAAAATTTAAACAGCAAGCTGGTTCTGAGAATTGATTGTTAATACAGATTTATTACACTCGAAGGTTCATGCAATGTAATTAAACTCCGACTACTGCATTTGAATTACGCTCTGTTCTCATTTCTTTAGCGTCGAAAAATTAGTGGCCTTGCAGGAATAAAATAAGAGTTGACGTACTCCAACTATATAAGTAAAATAATACTTTTGTCTATCCATGGCTTAGAATCGAGGGTTTTTTGTTTAGAATAATAATAGTTATAATAGGGCAGAATCTTTTTATGTTTTAAAAATTGTATTTTCGTTTAGTGGTATGAATTATAATGGAACAGCTGAGTAGTTCCATCAAATGTGGACAGAAAGAGGCTCTGTGAGAGCAGAGATGAATACAAACCGAGAATATCGCGCTTGGCTCGGAAGTTTCATCCCCAGAAACATCGCTGAAAATTAATGAAATTAACGACATTTTAGACATCTTAAAATATTTTATTTAACACTTTAACGACGTTTCAGTCCGTTTATATATTTTCATCAGATTTTAATCAGGTTTTTTTAATACTATAATAATTTTGCGTCACACAACAAATTTACAGTATATATTTCTTCTTCTTATCTATTATCTATATAATAAAAAAGGATGTATATTTGTTTGTATGTATATATGTATTTACGCTAATCTCTATACATATTTAAACGCGTAGACAGATTGCAACAAAAATTGGTACACATATTCCTGAAACGACGAGAAACGTTACTGTGGTAGTGACAAACCTGTAGCATAAAGGTGGAAAGAATTATAATTTAAAAATGTGATAATTTTGTGTAAAATTACTGCGCGTAATGAAATCACGGCGTCACAGCACACGCCAGAGAGAGGCGTTACTACGCGACGAACAAAGGAAATAAATCCTTTATTCATAATGAATTGAAGCCGAAATGTTTTCATTGAATAAAAACTATATCCAGTTATACTGCATCTAATGATAATAAAAAACAATGCGATCCTTGCGGAAAAAGTAGCAGAGGCGTATATTTATTTTCCCCTTACTCGGTTGTGCAGGAAGAAAGCCGATGTTTGGTGGGTCCCGTTATTAGTCTGCAGTGGGCTGATCTGAGGGATTCGTGAACCAGCTGCTTCCGGGAAAGATCTCGCTTTCCTCCTTTGCAGCTCGCCTGCAGGATATCATCAGGTCACCAACGATCCTTGACTCTCGACGAGAACTTTCGGGCTGCGATTTTTTCCGGATGACCGGTATCACATATTTTTCACCTCCAGGGCTGAATCCTCTCCGCCGTCTCTTTCAACAGTTTGTGCAATACTGCGTTCCAAAACGCTCCACCCTAGTCTAGAATTTTCTCCCCTCTCTCATGACTATTTTAGAAGTCACGTTCCGTCCGCATATATGACTTTACCTGCTGTATACCTACGTATCTCATCTATTTAGTTTTAAGTTGTTAATTTGTTTAGTTTTAAATTTTTCATTGGTTTCATTTTGTTAAGAAAAGGTAATTTGTAGGAAACCACAGGTTTCACGTCTTTAGCGGTATTCCCGGCCACACTGCGATTTTTCGTATGCGCAAAATCACAGGGTACAAGTATACGATTTTATGACCCTTCGGCCCAGTGAGATTATTCGGAGAAGGTGGCCACATTGTTGCGAAAATTCGCATACGTTTGCCACCCCACTCTCGAATATGCGCAAGACGAGATCGTAGCCAGAGGGAAGTGGATCACAGTTTTTCAATTATAAACATTATTTTATTAGCTTTAGCTGATGCTAAGTACTGTTTTACCGTGATTGATGTAGGTAATTATGGAAAATTAGCTGATTCAAACATGTTTCGACAATCTAACTGAATGTTCCAGACAGTAAAGTGTTGCCAGATTTTGAGAACACAATCATCGCTGACGAGGCATTTCCTATGAGCAAACATAGACCTTATTCAAGGAGAAATTTATATATATAAAATAGAATATTTAACTACTGGCTACCGAGGGTACGAAGATTTGTAGAATGTGGTTTTGATCAGCTAGCAACTAAGTGGAGAGCGTTTCATTCGTCAATCGATTTGGACCCTCATTTTGTTGAAAAAATTGTATTCGAAGCATGTGCTTTACGCAATTTTGTCCGTATGAGAGACGGTTACCAGTTCGAAGATACTTTAACCTGTACCATGGAAAAAATACCAGTTGTAGGCACTGGTAATGCTAAAAACGTTCGAGAAATCGTTTCAGGTTGTCGCTATACTCTTAATTAGTGTTACGCCAAAGAAGGGAAATAATAGTTATTTCATTAATTAAGATATCGGTAAACAGCATTGTCGCACAAAGCTGCAAAGAAATTCACACAACGTATAATACTGAAAGAGTAGACAGCGGTCAGTCAGCCCTTGTACTATGGTGGGAGAAACCCAAGTTGCGAGTATGGATCTTCATTTTGTTACCAAAAAAATTGTATTAGCAGCCTTTGTTCTAGGCAATTTTGTCCGAGACGGATACCAGTTCGACGATACATTATCATGTTCTATAGATTAAATACCAGTCGAAGGTGCTGGAACAAGGGCTAGCGCTAAGGACGTCCGTGAAATATTTACAAGTTATTTCACTTCACGTAGTAATCATTAATTTTGTAGACTTTAATCTGACCGTTTAATGGTATTAAATGGGTTTAAATTTAACTGCGCGACATTTACTTTGTTTCGAAATTTATCGTGTAACTTTCCTATCACCCACGGTCAGTCAGCCTGAGATCGGTTCATGCCCACTAGCCGGAGCAATATCACAATTTAGCTATTAATGTATGTATTTTGTAACTAGCTCTTTTCTATATTATATTAATATTTTGGTATGGTTTTAAATGATATCAATTCCTTTACATAAAATGAGCTCATCCTCTAAAATGTGGTTAACCGATTAAAATTTTAATATTAAATATATATATATATATATATATATATATATATTGTAATAATCAAAAATATGAACGTTTAAATAAAAAGATTATTTTACTTTTATAAACAAAACAATTATACAATTTTAAAAACATATCTCAATCTCTCAAAGGTCTTAACTGGGTTTGATAACGGCAGAACATTTAAACATAATCAAATAACACAAAATTTAGATTTAATTTAAAAAGAAATATTTATTCTTCTAGACATAGACGAAATTAATTATCAAAGAACTTATACTACAAGATGGATTTTAAATTTAAACAGTTTATTTTATCAACACTAAAGAACGATATCTGACATTATCTTTTAAGTCGGTTTACAAAAATCACTTTACTGTTCTCTTGCTACTTTCACCTTTCGAACACCGTGGTGGGGTTTTCACAGCTTCTAATAAATTCACAGATTCTACTACCTTTCGAACATCGTGGTGGGGTTTTCACGGCTTCTATTAAATTCACAGATTCTACTAAATACTGTTGGTTTGAAAAAGAAAGTTTGTGGTATCTCGACGACTTTACTCTGCTCTGCTTCGACGACGACTGGTTTACTGTAAATTTAACAAGTCCTCTCTCCTATGCTTTGGCTGCGACTTTAACTGCAATCTTTCGACGACGACTCTTCTTAAACAATGTCTCTCTTAACAACATCCTCCATCCTGGGTGATCGCAGCACAACTACTGCCTTAAACAATGTCTCTCTTAACAACATCCTCCAGACTCCAGACTCGGTGATCGCAGCACAACTGCCTTAATCACATCCTCCAGCAAAACTGACCCCTCAAAAGCTTATCTCCTCCCTTATATACGCCCTGTCTCCTACTTTTCCATTGTTCGAAAACTTCGTCGCAAATGCCAGTTGACAGATTCTTCCATTATCCCAAGATTTATATTATGCAGCTGCAGTTCAGTAGTCAACAAATGGCTAACTACTCCGTCATGTCAAGCCGACAATCGAGACAGGACCCGCAATCACTCGTCCTCATCACCCCCACACGCACGTGCACGGTTTCTCAAGACCACACAAACTGCACCCTCAAGACCTAAATAAACACGTTACATAATGCCCCTCCAACAGTCCAGACTATCAATCAGAAACAATGCCTCACTTAACAGGCATTACAATATATATATATATATATATATATATATTGTAATAATCAAAATAAAGCACTTTAATTTGATGGGCTTTTAAATGAAAAATTATAGACTTTAAAACAAACAACATTTATTTACCAATTCTTGAAACATTATACAATTTAATAATTTAATATTATAAAAAGATCTCTCTACTGGTTTTGATAACGGACAGAATTTAAATATTAAAAGAACCCAACATTTACCTTTAAATTAAACAGAAATATCGACGAAACTTATTACCGAACTTATTCTACAGATTGCTTCTAAATTTACAAGAGTTTATTTTATTAACAAAAGAAGAGAACGATATCTGACTGTTATCCTTTAATTACGTTTACACATGTTAAAATTTCAACTCACGGTTTCTCAGGAACCTTCGGCTCGTTCATTAATCACGCACTTTATAGCTTGGACGTTTACACACACTGGCTCTAACACTTATTACTGGTTCGACGATAGCTGGTTCTCCATACCCAGCGAAGATTCCCAGTTGCTCGTCGTGACACTACTCGACGCCGGTTGCTGTATCTTGATCTCCTACCATCGAAGACAGGTCAAATTCTCATACTCATACAGATAGAACTTCTGTATGTAAAAATGTTTATAGTTGAATAATTTTGCTGACTGATGCTGACTAACGCTGACCAACTCTGACTCAAACTCAACTCACGATGCACACAGCACGCTGGCTCCACTCTGACTGTAACTAACTTCCAAGTTTGATGCACACAGCATCTCTCTCTTACGCTGACTCTCGCTGACTGTCTCTCCCACGCTGACTGTCTCGCACGCTGACTCTCGCTGACTGTCTCTCCCACGCTGACTGTCTCCCACGCTGACTGTCCTCACAATAGGTTGTTTCACCCTTATATATCCTACTAGAATCCTTGTTTTCCGCTCTGTCCCATGGCCACGTCGGATTTTACTGACAGCTTCTCCATTACTCAGATTTACTTTCTGCCGCTGCAGTTTCCTTAGCCAGCTGCTAGCCCCTTCGTCATGTCACATCGAGACAGGACCCGCAAATACTTTTCACCCTCAATATCCCAAGTAAATACGCCACTTGACATCTCTCCATTACTCAGAGATTTTACTTCCTTGCAGCTGTAGTCCTTTCGCCAGCTGCTCTGTCTTGTCCGAAAACCGACAATCGCGACAGGTCTAAATTGTCTTTGCACCCTCCTCTCACATGTGCGCGATTCTAGCTTCTCCAGATCCTAAATCAACAAGTGACCGGACCCGCAATTACTTTGGACCTGTCATCTCATCCGTCCTTTTGACCAGCGCTCTCTAGAACGAATTGCATCTTCCTGTTCTGCTCCCAAACCCGTCATCCCAAACAATTGTCTCGTCGCTCTGTCACACCGTCCTTACAAATTACGACTTCTTCTGCCGGCCAAAAGCACTAATCAGAGATAAATGTCTTGCCGCTCCGTCTTGTCACATCGTGACAGGACCCGCAATTCCTTTTCACTCGCATTCTCTTTACGAAATGTGCGCTGTTTTGAACCAATGCATTCCCTCAATGCATTACATTACAATGCATTCCTTTAATGCATTACAATATATTGTAGCCGCTCCGCTACCCTTCTTGCGTTTTTTCGTTGATTATTCATGTTTGGGCGCCAGGTAATTTTTTGGAGAAAATCACCAAAACAACTTTTTAATCTTTAATAATTTTATTTAATCGAACATGAGGCACAAGTCAACTTCAGGTCGTTGTTTATCAAACTTTGAAATCTAGTTGGAGCACGTCCATCCTTGGTCGAGTCCAGTCTGGAACTGACCATTACGATTCTCCCCTTGGCCGGCCTAAAATAAAATCGCATTTCCGGCACCTGCATAAACACAACCACTGCAGTCACCCCCGCCAAGGGCGCTCGACCGTACTTCGCAACAATCATGTTACAATATATATGTATAATATATATAAAATAAGAAATATAAAGATAAGAGGGTTACCTCATTGCATAAATTTCTTTGGCTCTCGACGAATTTATATTTTAACAAAAATTATGAACTGAAAATATTTAACATTAATGAGATTTAGATGAACAAAAAATGTCTATTAAAACGTGCGTATCACAATATCAATGTGAGAAATAAATATTTTTTGGACAAATAGTGTAGTTTAAGCCTTTCTTCAATAGAGTTATTTTGATTGACCGTGCTGCATTTTACAGGGGATCAATCTATCGGGAATTTATGTATGTTCCTAATAGGGCATCAAATTTCTCTTGGTAAAGATTTTTAAAGGCGATTGGAAGTCTTGTTACACTAGAAAAAATGGGAGTAAAATGTTTGTGAGCTCTGACGTTTTTTAATTTGGGGAGAAACTCTCTGGAAGGGTTTTTTAGATTAAATATTTGTAACTAATGTTTGTAAAAATTGCAACACCATAACGGACTCCTTCGAATTGAATGAAATGTAATGTACTAACGACCTGAGTTTATACAAATAAACGATTAAAGTTACAAAGCAAGCAATCAATATTACGTGACGAAAATCAGTATTTTTTGAAGGTACCACGTGGTACAAGGCAAGAGAGCGACAGTACAGCAAGTTTTAACGGGGAAGAATCATCGGCCTTCGAGAAGGAGGGTTTTATTATCGTGCAATAGCAGCTCGTATGAAGCGTAACAGCAGTACAGTGAATGAATGGAAGCAGTGGACGCAAGAGAATATTAAAACTCGCAAATCCAAGAGTGGACGCCGAAACGTCAGCACGGGATGATAGACACCTGGTCCTAATGGCGGTGACGGACCAATCGGCTTCATCTCGACAGTTGACTGATCGTCGATGCATTGCTACAAGTGTATCATTGTGTGATTCTCGTCAACGTCTTCTGCATGCAAGAGTTCTTTATAAAGAATTCTCCTGACACCAAGCCTCCGGCAACAATAGGCTCAAGCACATAGAGACTGGCCTACAGATTGGTAACAAGAGTGTTGTTTTTCTGATGAACCCCGCTTTAAGTTTTGGTACAATGATCGCCGCACCCACGTTCGACGCTATACCGGTGAACTCCACCTTTCGGGGTGTCTCATCCAACGTCATAGTGGACGAACCCTGATCCGAGGTGCGATTGCATGTCATGGACGATCTCAACTGCTATGAAATTGTGGATAATATTAACAGAAACCGGTACGTCAGTGAAGCGCTGGAGCCCGAAGACGTTCCCTGAATTTAAGGCGGTTGTGTCCAATATGCGGTCATTCCAATTTGCGGTAGCCTCAAAATCTGGCCCGTTTTGCGGTAAAAATAGCAGGTATGGAGGGTCAGTCTGGGTTTGGGCTTCTGTCTATAAAACTTAGGTTTATTTTATTTAATATTTTATTTTAAAATATTTAGTATAGATCAATCTACGCAGCATTACAAGAAAAATGATACCAAAATAATCTATAATTTATTGTTGGAGGGTCTGAACTGATCAGTAGAACGCTCCAGCATAGCGACAAAATTCATGGGTCGCAGAGACAGACAAACTAATCCGACGATGTGGTTATCAGTGAGGAATCAATTAAAATGTCTGACGGGAGCAGTTTTCTGCTCGTTAATGGTGGAGTGCAAGCTCTACTACTGATTTTTAGCTAGTACCAAAGGAAAAAAGGTGTTTAAAGATAGAATTATTGACGGGACTTTTGAAAGATGTAGTAAACAATTTTCACAAATATATACAATCTATGCAGATTTATGTAGCTCACAATGTGAAACCTAAGTTGTACCGGTTGTGTTCGCCTTCCAGATAAGGAGGCAACTTACTTATGTTTGTTTCAATTGCTTATTCGAGATGTAGCAGAATAAAGTCCTGAATCTGTTAACTCCTATTTTGAGGCATCCACTATCTCTGAATTAAATGAGGTATTTCTTTTGGTCAGGCTGCGTGGATGTTATTTTCATTTTACGCAATGCGTTTGGAGAAAAGTTCAGGACGTCGGAAGGACGAAATTATATAAAGACAACGAAGAATTTACACTGAACGTCCGAATGTGTATACCACCAGCATTCCTAAAGCCTGAAGATGTAGAAGAAGGCTGGGTATACAAGCCCCAGAAGAAGAAAAAATTGTTGAATTTTTTTATTACTTCGTAGATCAGTGGTTAGACAATTCATGAGTGAAACAGAGCTACTGTAGAGTCCACAGAGCTAATAACTCCGGTGAAGGATGGTATCAAAAATTGAATTGACAAGTTGGTAGACCAACCCCGAGGATAGTCGACCTCATTAATATTTTGAAATGTGAAGGGGAAAAATCTGCCCAAAAAATGTTGGGAATGGAATTGAATTTAGGAGTGAGAAGGAAGAAGAAATACATTGAGTTAGGCAGGAAAATGTCTAGAATTACTGCGACGTGTGACGAAGACTGACGTTGAAAAGTTTTTAAATACAAAGCCTTATGCACTGTAATTGTATTAAATAAAACATGTTTTATGTACTACCATTAGTCTAAATTAAAAATAAATAAATACGCTACATAGTTGGAAATTATTATTTAATAAAAAAAGTGACTTTAGGACCCCCTTGAGTACATTTGGTTCGCAATTCTGTTTTTATCAACTATACATTTTATTACATAGCAACTTGACACATTATTACTTATTCATTGTCAGAAGAAAACTAATATCGCTTACCGTTATTTACATAGAGCGGTTAGTATAATGTTTTTCATTTTATTTACAGAACATTTGCGTCTACATTTGTCTTTTCTCTAAAAGTATTGATGTTAGTAAAGTTGGTAATTACAACCTAAGAAAATTGATGATGTTAAGATTAGTTGATGTATTATGCACTATAGAGAGAATACCATTAAAGAAAATTGATATACATTCTATTAATTAATAAAATAGCCAATGTCGGAGTAAAAGCAAATCAAAATTCATGTATTCTATAAAACTCATCCCTGCACCAAACATAGTTGACATGTTACGCTCAAATTCAGTAAATTATGCGATATTTGTCATTTTTCTTGTAATGCAGCGTAGAATTTATATATATATATATATTGTAATACTAATTTAGGAGGTCATTAATGACTTTAATTATGATGAATTGTTTAGCGGCACCGATCTCAAAGACGACAATGGAAAACATAGACTAGGTTTGTTATGAACTGCGCGCATTGTACGGAAGATCAGATGGTTGCAGTCTGGCGAATCTTATAGTCGAGAGAGGGAGCAGAATTTAAGAGTACGAACAGCGTGGCCAGAGTCTCTCAACTGAGAGACTTAAATGTCTTAAAAATCTAAGTAAACAGGTCTGGACGGAGAGACAAGTTATAAAAAGCCTGCAAAGCTGAAACAAAAAGTTTAGCGCCACGTTCAGATACATAGGCGTTCCGAAATAACATTTTCCGCAAAAAGACATTGAAATAATACGTCCGACTGTTGACCGTAGGAATAATACAAGAACTACAACCGTGTGCTTTGATCAAGTGTAGAATCAATGATTAATGGCCTTTTTACTGAATTGTGTGACCAAGCTCCAAAAATAAGTCTGGTACCAGCAGGACAGTTGTAAGTAAATCCAAAATAATTAAATTCTGTAAACGGTAATTAAGGGTATAGTCATATTTCGGTTCTTTTCATTTTTGTTAGATTTTGTATTCCGTTCGTTTAGATTTGGTTGAATTGTCAATTATTTAATGTATAATTTTTTATTGTTCTTACTTATCAAATCCAGTAAAGACCCTGAGAAGAGGAGTTATTAAATTTGATTGTTTGTGAAATGTAAAAGACTGTATTTTAGCTAGAACGCCACAAATTATAAAATAAAAATATTTGTTTTGTAAATTTTGAAATTATTCAATTCGGCGTGCCAACCTACGGAAAATCATTTGTAAAACTAAAACACCTGTTGAAATTAAAAGTTTTAATCTTAATAAATTTTGTTAATTAATGTCATTTAATCTTTCTATTTCAATCATTACAATATATATATTGTAATAACCGTCTTATGGATAATTAATTTTTAATTTATTTTGTAACTTGGAAATTAATTATTTTGCTCCCATTGAATGCCCAAACTATAGATAATTATGATTATAGGAATTTAAATTAAACAAGTTATTAAATTTTATAAACAAACAATTTTATTAATCTAGAATACAACTCAAGAAAATCTCTGTATATATTTTTATATATCCTTTTACCTCAACAATCAAATTACACTAATAATCCAGTTATCTAATAAATAAAGCAGAGTGTTTGTTAGTATATATGTATGTATGTATATTTGTATGTACCTTATACAAATCTTCATCAGTGCACGTACACGTGTTCTTCGCGACCAGGAAACAAACACTGTCGGGGTGAGACGCGTCTACAACCCCCAGAAGCGGGGGTGGAAATATTTAAACATGTTAAACAAGCATATATTTGAGTTTGATAAATATTTATAGGGATTCAAAGAGATTGATAGTGTTTCTACCGATGTTATCTGACTATAATCTCAACCTCCTTACATCATGAGAACGGAGCACCCTTAGGGTTGAGGGTGGACGCGCGTTACAAGAAAATAACGCTAATACAATCGAGATTGGAGTCAAATTCAGTTTTAGGATGTAGCAGAGTTCAATAATGACATTCAATTGGCCTTTTAACGACCAGGGCCGGGGCTACACGGGGGTAGAATTTTTCTAACATATTAAATGGTCAATATTTGCGTAGAATAAATAATTGTTGAGGTCAATGACGTTTATATTATATCTACCGATGGTTTTTGTAAAATTTCAACCCCTTTCGGCATGAGAGCTAAGCACACATAGGGGTCGGGGTGGAAATATTCAAACAATGTAACCGGCCGACAACATATTTAGGCATAGTGGTTGATTTGCGTTACATAAAAATAACCTAAAATATATCTAGATTGGAGTAAAATCGGGGGTTATGGATAAATGACATCTCGGGCAACGCCGGGGTTAATTACTTTGACAGTATTTATACATGTTTGTGGATAATTTCAACCCCTGTGAGGGGAGCAAGCTTAGGGGTTGGGGTTTGAAGGTTGGAGGGCGGGGGTAGAAATTTTAAAAACAATGTAATCGGCCGATTTTTGTGTGGAATAAATACTTTTTGATTATCGCACATTTGTGGGGGTGGTCATTTTCTAACATGTAAAAATGACCGATATATTTGGTAAATGACTTCAACCCCCTTCAGCATGGGAGGTGAGCACATTTAGGGATAGGATTCGAGGAACGTTACATAAAAATAGCGCAAAAGCAACCGAAATTGGAGTCATTACGGGGGTTATAGATAAATGACATCTCGGGCAACGGCGGGCACCCAGCTAGTATTTTATAAATCAGACTCTGTACCCCAGGGTCTTTACTGGGTTGATAAGGAAACGGAAAATTAAAATTTACAATTTAAACAATGCAATTAAGTAAAATGAAAACGAAATGAAACGAAATCTGACTCATTACCCTTATTTAACAATTTACAGAATTTATTGCTGAATGTCTAATTACAATTTTATTTGGGGTTTTCAGGAATGCTCTTTACTCTACAATGCCCTTCTGTGCACAGACTTTTACACACGATTCACAGATACGTTCACTTTTCCTTTTTGATATCCCGACTCCTGACTGCTTGCATGGACTAAAATGTTTATTTTATGTTTAGGCACGGTCACCATTCAACTTGACCGAATATTTATCACCGCCAACACGTCCTCCTCCTTTGCGGTCTACACTTCAACTCGTATGACTTTCTCGTTCAGATTCTGGCACCACACTCCACGTCCATCTCCTTCCAACTCTCACGTCCAACTCCCTCTGAGGTCTCCAGTCCAACTAACTTTTATCTGCTTCCCTCTCTCCAGAATATTCCTTTTTTCCACAGTTTTTTTGAGTTTACACGTTCGCCAAACAAACACCAACTGTTGGCTTTCTCACGCTCCGAGAGCCACTCAATACAATTAAAATAAACATTTCCTTTTAATATAATTGTGTGTCCACAAAACGTCTGTCATTATGTCTTTAGGGTTCCGTCCCGATGTCTGTCAAAACCATTAGCTCTAAGAGCCGCTAAACGTCCAATTATAGTCCTCCCCTTCTCTAAGAGCCGCTTATCCATCATTTTATTATTATCTTTTTTTATATACATACCACTCAAGAATGCCCAGTCTGAGTTGGTAAACAAATCTGATGAAATACGAACAAAATTTTATGTCCTTCTTAACTGGGTATTACAATATATATAATATTTTATAATAAAATGTCTAATAAAATAAATCGAAGTTTGATAGACAAAAGTCCACTAGATAAATAATGAAGCGAGACCTTTCCTTTCCTTATCCTGAGGTTCAAGGGGGACATTCTTCCCGGTTTTCCCGCAAATGGGACGACACCATTCAAATCATTCCTGGAACTGTATTTCAACACGTATCGGTTTATTAATCTGGATTTGAAAATTTTCAGAATTGTATCATGAAGGACATTGTTCGGGTTTTCCCTAATCTATGATAGAGAAGGGTAAAGTGGTGAGATAAAAAAGTGCAAAGAAAATGAAGATCCAACGTTTTGAACTTTAAAAACTGTTTATCTTCTGGTAAAGAAGTATTAAGAATCACAGCTAGGGATCTCGAATCCGAGTACATCTCAACGAAATAAACCAGATAAATTCGATCTATTTAAGGGAGTCGTCTATAAAAGGACTTTACAACTTCCTGAGGAAATGTAAATCAGGGAGAAAGTCGAAACTAAATGGCGTATGTTTCAAAACCTGATTTCAACTGATTGGACAGTGATTTTTTTTTAAAATTAACAGAAAATCTGCTGTACTGGTTTTCTCTGGAATGGTAAATATATTTAATGCTGTTTTAAATTTGCATCCACCATTTGAAAAGATAAAATTAAAAATTCGTGTCTGCCCAATTTACTTTTGAACTTAGTGTAGTGGGTAAACAAAATATTTATATAATAATATATAATAATAAAATGTATTTAATAAATTTTGATACTTGATCAAAAGATGTTAAAAATGTAAGTTGGACTCTAATATTAATAGCATACACAAATCTTTGTGACAGCAGTTAATCATAACGCTGAGAACCACTTAGACTATTTTCATCCCTGTGTGAATGACGGGAAAGCAGCTTGTTAATTGCATTCAATGTATTATGGTTATGACGACTCATAATATGATATTTAGTATGAATAAAACCTAGACAATAAAAGATCTACATGCTATGATTATTTTCTTCAATATTAACTTATGAACACAGATTAAAGTCTCTATGTGGAATATCAAAGTTAACACTGATATTCTTAGAATGTTTGGAAATGTAGAATTGACTGCGATTGACTGAAATTTTAAATGCTCATCTGTAGCAAAATGTAAACGTAAACTTTGAAACATTTCCAATAGTCTCCCTACCCCAACCTTCTCTATCAGTTATTAAGAGAACACTTTTCTGTTTATTTTCAGCACTCTTCATTCTTCAGAAGTATTGATCTTTTATGTCCTCAATGTACAGGAACACAGATTTATATAGCGAGAGGAAATCGTAAACTCAAAATAAAATCTTGGCTGTCGTAAATAAATGCAGTAGTGCTATTAATTTTTAACAATCAATAATCGATTGTAACTAATTAACCCTAGTACTGTCCACGGGATGTCGAGCTATGAGCGCCATTGCTTGAACGGACTGACCATTCCCCCGTCCCCGTCCACCCGATCACTTCCGCAATCCTGACCATTGAGCTAGTAGTTAAATTTTCGGGAGAGAAACTTTATTGCTTAAAGAATCATCTTGGTTTTAACATTAAGTGAATATATTACAAGGTTATTGTATAACATTTCTTAACTATTTCGTTGCTGATCACTTTTCTGAATCTTTTTGAAGACATTTAACACACGCATTTCAGACACATTAATACATTATTCGTACATCCAATTACAGTCTGGTTTAATTAAAAGTTGCTATTTTATTCATAATATTCGATAAAGAAAATCTATCAAAAAAATTCTAATTTTTTAATATCACAATATCATTTAAAAATATAATAATAAAATATTTAGATAGATAAACAGTTCCAGAGTACTTTAAATATAATTATTTTAAAATTCAGTTATTTATTTATATGATTGATTTTTGTCTTAAAGTATTAGACTTTTGTGAAAATGCAGATGAAATGCTCATAAATAACGTTTGTGTACATAATATCATAATTTAAATAATTACATTTTTAGTAAAATAAATAAATTAATAGAGCCTTTTTCAATGTTTGTTTATTTTTTCACAAGCCAAATTATTTTTGTGTGTATACGCATACACAAAAAACTTTCACACTTTTCACAAAAATATTGTTTTACATTGTTTTTTGGTTTCCTTGAAAGATGTCCCGCAGTATTTTCTAAATCTAGTTCGTTAATTTCATGATCCGTATCCGAATCCTAAAATAACTTCAGTTTCCGATTCATCTTATGATTCTTCAATATCTATGTCTGGTACAACATTTGTGTCATAATTATCTGCTTCTAAAAGAATACGACGAATTTCATCTACATCTTGACGTTTATACAAGTTGTATATATTTTTACTCATTTCCCACAATTTTCCACAAACACAATACACAAACACAAATATAATATCCAATTATGACAAAAGAGAAATATTTGATACTAAAACTGAATAATCGTCAATAATTTTTACTAATAGGAAGTATATTTTCACACCGTACCACTGCGGCAAGGATGAGAAAAATACTGACAGGGGTGGTCGTAGTAGGCTCTCTGGACCCAAGATATATTCATACGTCATTTTAGAGAAAGTGCGGCCTTGCCAGAATATTGTAAACACATTCCTCTGAGATGTCATAAACGTTCATCCCTGTATCCCTACTGGCTGCGGAGATAAATAAATTAAATTGCGTCGGTTTCCTGAACCTAGCGTGACTAACGACTAACTGTAAATTGAGTAATTGAGTTTAATATGTTTATTTGGTCTTATTACCTAATCGATTGAATTGTAAGAAAAGTGATCTACCGAGACACGCCTAACTAGATAACTTAAGCAGAGATGTTCCCGTTAAAACTCGCATTAGATTATTTTAATAATGAAATTTCAAAATAATGTATTTGAATCGTTTTGATACTGACAATATATTGTAATACCAATTAAGAAGGCAAATTAAGAAGACCATTATTTTGTTTAAATTTTTATAATATTTGTTTCACTGCACAGACTAGAAGTGGATGCCGGCTATTATTAAAATCTGTTTACTGACTCAGACTGGAGATTTTGGGGCGGCTCTTATAAAAATAACTGGAGATCTTTGGCGGCTTTTTTATATAATATCTGACTGACGTCGGGATAAGTCTCCAAAGGAACAACGGACAGCGGCTTTCTTGACATTCAATTACAAGACCATGGATTGTTTATTTAACAATATTTTGAGTAACTCTCTTAGCGTGAGAAAGCCGGATGTGATCTGAGTGTGGGAAATGAGAATATTCTGGAGAGGGGATTTTGATGTAATAGACAGTCGAAAAGCGGAGAGCGGATGTGGTGGTTGTGGTATCTAGAGCATCAGAAGATTAGAAGGTGGATTTTTGATGTTGGAAGTTGGAGCTTGAGGAAAGCAGATGGTTTAGTTGATACTATGTTGAAAATGCAAGTATTGAAATCTGTTGTGATGTATGATAAAAGATCCGGAACATTTTAAATAAATTGAACGTTTGGAGTTGGCAATCTTGCTGGCCAAACTGACTGGTGGCCGCAGGCGTAACACCTGTACGAGGCGTTAGATATCTACAACCTGGAATAAGGATACAAAAGGGATAAAGTGATGTGCTGTGAAAAGTGTCAGTGAAACATCTGTGTAAATTCTATGCACAGATTTGGCCATTTTATTTTAAAAGTGAAACATGTTCCTGAACCCAAAAATGCAACTTGTAAGTAGATATTAAAAATAAAGAATTATCGTTAACTGTAAGTTAAAGGTGAGGTGTCAGATTTCGTTGTTTTTAGTAACTTCATTTAAATTGTATTTTCTAAATTCTTTAAATTCTTCACATTGTAATTGAATATTCGTTTATTTCAATCAAGCCCAGTAGAGACCCTGAGATATTTTGAGTTTCATTTCATTGTAAAAACTGATTTAAATGTAATGTAAAGGAATAAAATTGAGATTGAAATTTGTATTGTTGAGTAAATAAATTTGTTTTGTTTTATTGAATTTAATAATTTATTTAATTTAAAATTCCTATCAAATTAATTGTATTTTGTGCTCCAGTGTGGGCAAATTAATTAGCCTTTTAGTTGTTAGGAACATTTGGCAACAACTTGAAGCAATCATAGTATTTGACGTTATTTATTTTTGTTCGACGAAGTCTTTAAATATACTTTATAAATTTTTGGAAAAATTTGCATATTTTATTTTACTTAAATTCATAGTTTTTGGTTATTACAAATTGGCTTCCACAACGTGGGGAAAATTAATTTATTTAAATCTATCTTTTGGTTATTACAATATGTATTGTGAAATGTGAATATATTTCTTCTCAGGTTTACTGAAGCTATGATCCTGGCTGTGGGCTTCTTGATCTTTGCAGGAACGGTGGCAGCAGAAAACGCATCTCCAACCCGACCCAATATAGTTTTCATTGTAGCTGATGATCTGGTGAGCTCCATAATTATAGTATCCTTCTTCATTTATTTTGTAATATGCTCCTTGTGGCGCTTGTATTAATATTTCCTAAGTTTCTAAGAAGATTTCATCAACAGGAGCTTTCTGTATATAATAAATAAATTAATCTAAGTTAGTGTTCCCCAATCTTTATGACACGAGATGAATGTGACAGTTCCACGACGGTCCCAGAAGTATTTTTAATTGACATTGGTTTAGAGTTTAGGATAAGAATAAGGTGTCTGGAAAAGCGAGGAAAAAGGGGATGATTAATTGGTGGACCAGATCATATAGTGGTTTGAGACAACCAATCAAGAGGAATGTGAGCAACATCGAAGAGAGACAGGATAGTCGAAAACGGGGATTCGGGCTGAATAGAGAGTAGCGAGAGGTCGGATGTGTGATCCAGAGGAGACAAGAAGAAGAAATGACCTGCGTAGCTACACTACGAGGTCAGCAGGACACGACCAATTCATCGGTAACGCAGTCGTCACCAGAATTCCTGGGAATGGAAGAACGGCCTACTTCATGTTGTGAACAGGAAATTAAGAATGTAAATCTCGTTCTCTGCTACGTGCCAAGAACACTTAAAATACCACCCTGAGATGGTAGATTGCATTTGCCAAATCTCATGTTCCAAGACTGAGCAAAAGTTTTATTTACATTACATTACATTTTGTGTAATTAATTTTTTCTTAAAATTACATTCCTCTGTGAATGAAGTAGTACAATTCAACAATTTATTCACTGGCGCCCATATCCCTTTTAATTAATTCAATTAATTGTCTTCAATTAAAATAAACAAATATCCATTCCAATACTGCTGTTTGTACTAACCAGTCAAAGTTGGCACTTTACGCCGCAGCAGAACGACATCTCTTCAAGGTCTGTAAGGTGGCAACCAATGTATATTTAGGAATAATATTTTGGCTACTTTGTTATAAAATTTATGGATATTGGAGATGGTCGACTGTTATTGATGAAATATTTTTGGGTTACATCCTAAATATTGACGCCAGTCACGGTCACGTCACAATGGTTGTTATAGCTCAACTATTCCCTTTCTTTTTTAAAACTATTTTGATTTAAAATAGGTTAAATTTTTATAAATGGATGAAAATTTACTCGCCTGTGCTTCTGCTGCTCCTATATCACAAAATGAGGCAACGTAACTTCCCCGTCATGGGTTGTAAGGAAAATACAATTTTTCTTCGAAATCATCTCAAAATTTTTCCTACCGTCTTCGTTTTCTGGCATCTCAATCATGTATATATTTAGGAATTTGAATTGGAACCATTGGAAGATGTAAACAGCTATCAAATTCCATCTACTAGCGAATTCCTCAATGATGAGGAATTTTCTCTAAGGAATACTCCCAAAAATACTTTAATTATATTACAACGACCGTCATTTACACTCACAAATTTATGGAATGAGTTGTGATTGAAACCTTCAGACTGGAGAAACTATTTACGTACGGATTATGAAAGTTACTTTGAGCTGTCACATTTTCTTCATTGAAAAACATTTCAAAATTTTTCGAGTACTTGGTCACGTGGGCCTTTTAAACGAAGATTTTGAACGTGAATATGTTACTTACGATCCAGGAACAATCTCTGTTGGGGTTAAAACACCGAGTACCTGTAGAGGACAGGTGGAGGGTCGGAATTATTATAACAATCTAAAAAATTGAAAAACATTTAAAAAAATTTCGAGTACTTGGTCACGTGGGCCTTTTAACCGAAGATCTTGAACGTGAATATGTTACTTACGATCCAGGAACAATCTCTGTTGGGGTTAAAACACCGAGTACCTGTAGAGGACAGGTGGAGGGTCGGAATTATTATAACAATCTAAAAAATTGAAAAACATTTAAAAAAATTTCGAGTACTTGGTCACGTGGGCCTTTTAACCGAAGATCTTGAACGTGAATATGTTACTTACGATCCAGGAACAATCTCTGTTGGGGTTAAAACACCGAGTACCTTTAGAGGACAGCTGGAGGGGGCGGAATTTTTATAACAATCTAAATCGGCAATTATTACTGTTGAATGAAAAGTTTTCGGAGTCGCACAGTTTGATAGTGTCATTCAATCAGCTGTCAAATTCCTAATTTCAAACCCTAATGGAAAATAAAGAGAGCACTCATAGGGGTGGGAAAGACAGTGCTATATATTTATAAAAATAAAGCAGGGTGTCCAAACTGCAGTTATGGAAGTCGCGAAAAATCAGGGTTAAATTGTAGTTCAGGTGAGGGGTTAAGGAAGGAAGGATGTGAATGGCCGTTAGATAAATATACTACGAAAACAATCATAATTGGTGTCTAATTCGGGGTTACGGAAGTCTTCGATTTTTTTCTAATATTCAGCATGTAGTTTAAGTTGCCCCTAGGAGAGGGGTTTAAACAAAACGAAACAGTGTTCTTAAACACGTGGAGAAATTTCTATCAAACATTGTCCACATATTACTTATGATCGAGGAACAAATATAGGATCATTATTGAGTAAAGGAGTATAAGTACATGATATCTAAGCTATATAAAGGAAAGTCCACTAATCCCAGAAAGTGTAAAGAAGAGGAATACCTGAAGATGACGTCCACGTAGAATTTGGAGGCTAGATTGTATTCGAAGGTGATGGCCACGGAGCATAAACCGGATAAAATTCTGGACGCTGTTGCAAGTTTAAATACAGATGAGTACCTAATAGGTTTAGCTAATATTATTGACCCCATCAGAATTAAGTACATCTCTAAAATAGCCAATTCCAGAAAATGCGCATTTCTAACATCTAAGGAGGATGTCGAAAACCTAATAAAAGTTCATAAATCAATAACAATAAAGGGTGAGATGGTTAATATAAGACCTTTAATGTAAAAATACTGCCGTGTAATCTTGTCAAATGTATGCCCAGTTATCCCAAACGAGATTATTGTGCTAGAACTAGAAAAGCTAAATATAATTCCAGACTCTAAAATATCGGATATTAGAATAAGTACTGGTGACCGAAGATTTGCTCACATTAAAAGTTTCAGAAGACAATTCTTCATTAACCCGGATAAGCTAAATTCCCTTCCGGATTCGATAATAGTGCAATATGAAGAAACTAGTTATAGGGTGTATCTAGCAGCGGAGAACGATAACTGCTGTCATTGGAAAAGTCCCGGCCATATCGCGATAAATTGTCCTAATAGAGATGAAATACAAAAGGATAATCTGACTGCAAATGAAAATTATGACAAAATTCACTGTAAGAACCCGGCACCCGAAATTCAAATAATTAACCCTCAAAAAACGGACATGGATAATTCACAACTAACAAATAAAAAAAACTGCATCTACGAGCTCGACAAGCCAAGCTGATAAGAAAGACGACAGAAATCCTGAACGTAAGACAAGCACTAATCCACCCAAGAAAACAAAACAAAACATTCAGGATCATAAATATAAGGCGCTTAGTCAATCATTAGGTCCATTAAAAATATTATATGAAGAAGAAACCTATCCCTTTGGAACAGTTAAAGACTCTTATACTAAATGCTACGGACTCAAAGAACACAAGAGCCATTATTAGAGATTACCAAGTATCCTCTACATCATTCATAAATGTATTGGACTATTTTCCACACTTAAATGATAAAACGGCAAAAAGTAGAATAAAAAGGCTCATAAATTTAGTCAAGAAACAAGAGAGTGAAACATATTCAGAAGCAGACGCCTCCTCCTAATAAAACAAACTATAACTACAGTACAGTGGAATTTACAACAGTCGCAGCTTCAAATAAGTTAATATAATTAATTATCCTATTATTATGACAAATAATTAACAAATTCGAATTGTAAAATGTAAATGTAAGAAACCCACATTTGAAATGTATAATTAATTTTTCAAACTGTTCAATTGTATGTATAGTATTGGAATCAATGTGAATCGTAGAATACTTACGTAAACAAGCACTATATTTAATTTATTAATGGGTCGCCAATGACCAAGTTGTTAACGCGACCATTATAAACTTTTAATAATAATAATAATAAAATATATAGGATGTTAACAACAGCCCTAGCACATATAAGGGAAAGTGGCAAGTATTATCATTTTTAGGGTACTGGTATTATTTCCGACTCGCTTAAGATGAGATTAGTGTCGAATTAAATACTTCTCCGGGTTAAAACAAATAAATACCCGGCAATGCCGAACACCCAGCTACTTATAAAATTCCATAATATTAATTTTTATTGATCGTTATTTTTATAGAGATTATTCGCACTGAACTTTTATTCCAATAGATTTTCTGCGATCGACAGTCCAATTTTGGATTGTCCCTATTTGTTTGTTACATGTTTCATATACAGTGTTTAATGATCCTGAACTTTTTATGCCATTACTGGCAGCGTTATAAATTCAGAAACGCTAATTTGATCTTGCTTGTTTTCAGGGTTGGAATGATGTTGGTTATCACGGCGCAAATCAAATTTTCACTCCAAATATTGACGCCCTCGCATACAATGGTGTTATTCTGAACAGACATTACACTCTGCCTACATGCACGCCATCTAGAGCTGCTCTCCTCACAGGACGACATGCTATTAGTACAGGTATGATTACGGAAGTACCTCGCAACGACCAGATTTTTTTATTGAAAATTATTTAATTCACTCACAATAAACTAATAACGGATTAAAAATGAATCTGTAGTAGAACGTCTTTCAATGAAAAGCTGAGATTTATCAAACCATGCGACGTGGGCACGCAGCGACTTGTCGATTCGACGGTCACGTACAAACCTCGAACACGTCCATTGGGATCAAGGTTTTAAACTTCATCTTGTTTCTACTGCGTAATTTTTGTAATTTTATAAAAATTGAAATATATCAAATTATGCTTCATTATGCCCTCCCAAATCCTTTTTATTCAAATTAACACTACGAAAGAATTTCAATGCGTCCACTAATGCTGTAACAGATCCAAGGTCTTTCTATAATCAGGAATGGGTTATTACTAGTTCCCTCGAACCATTTCTTCTGCTGTATATTTTTCGTAGTAATACATTCCATGAATATGGCTTCCAACGTATAGTGCGATCACACAGGTCTGCGTCAGTTTTTTT
Source organism: Zhengitettix transpicula (assembly GCA_037074705.1). Lineage (NCBI taxonomy): Eukaryota > Metazoa > Arthropoda > Insecta > Orthoptera > Tetrigidae > Zhengitettix > Zhengitettix transpicula. The sequence goes on along the minus strand of CM073591.1, from coordinate 197,878,951 downwards.
CCTTCTGTTTAATGAAGGGCGATTATTATGTATTTTTGGGTGCTGAGCACGGGAAAAATGCTAAAAAAAATTCCACCACATAAGATTGCGACCCCAAAACGGTGTTGCCTACATTAAGGCGCACGACAATAGACTATATTGAAATCGTTTTTTTCCTTCCATTCTAACTTTTTCCAAAGTCAGGAATTATTCTAAAAACTATAAACTGAGATAGAAATTAATATAAAAACTCTTAGCAACAAAATTACTCAGAACGCTAAAGGGAGGAGAAAAAACGTCCACTTTGAGTCTTTGGTGGACTACCAAAAAATGATTTTATTCCCACTCCACATCAAACTTGGAATTATGAAGCAGTTTGTCAAGACATTGCCAAACGATGGTGATACGTTTAGGCATCTTACCAGCAAGTTTCCTGGGCCGTCTTAAACAAAGCTGAAAGAAGGTGTTTTGGTCGGTCCTGACATTCTGAATATTATGAAGGACGAAAACTTTGAAAACGTAATGGAAGACATTTAGAAGACAGCATGGAATTCCTTCAAATAAGATATAACAACGTTTTTGGGAAGCAAGAAAGATCCTAACTTTGAACCGTAGACAACATGCTGAGTAGTTTCAAAGACTTGGGATGCTCAATGAGTTTAAAACTGCGTTCTTGAACCCACATCTGGACTATTTTCCCGAAAATATTGGTGCAGTGAGTGAAGAGCAAGGAGAAAGGTTTCACCAGGACATAAAGGAATTGGAGCAGATATACCAAAGACGTGTAAATTAGATGGCTGACCATTGTTGGATGTTGCACAGAGAAGAATCACAAGCGGAAAAGATCGAAATGCAGCTTTGAGGGAAAAACGTAGATATTATAAAGATTTAAAAGATTATTTATATATTTCAATTTTTATAACATTTAATAAAATGAGAAAATATGACGTAATTTCTATTTTTTTTAACAATATACTATTTTCCTATATTTATTATTGGTTTTGAATAGATTCATCTCTACTTTTGGGGAAAACTTTACGTGATGGAGGGAAAAGCATGGCTTTGAATTCAGCGCATCAAAGCTATAGGAAACAGCCAAAACAGTATAAAAAATAAATGTCAATTTGCAGGCCTGTGTAATTTTAATGTTTTTCCTCTCCTGACGTCTGCGTGTCATTGGGCATTGAGATGTTTAAAACTAATTGGAGCATATTTTTTATGCAATGACAACTTTCACTTAAATGTAAATAGATTCAACGCATTTGGTATTTGGATTACTATGACTTACTTAAGGTTCTTTGTAACCAAATAACATTATTTTAATTGGGGGACTTTCTTTGCTCAGAGCATTTACATTACTCAGGGCATTTACATGAGACTCATATAAAAGTATTTTGATGTAATTTGTGGGCGTTTTGTAGCAGAAATTCGTCATACTCGTCCCAGTTCGGAAATACACTAAACACCTGTTTTTGTCGTCGTCTGTGTCCATTATCATCATATGAGCTACAGGTAGACGAAGGTTGCGGAATGATTTTTCAGGTGTCTGGAAATAATTCTTAGACTGGGATCTCGGGGGTGACTTTCCCTGTTAGTGACACGTAATCTTGGTGTCAAAGAGTCGAGCGATGAACTCCAGTTGGTTAATTTGTTCAGGACGACGTGCAGCAAATGCAATTCTCCCCTCATCCTTAAACCTCAGTTGACTTTGCACATTTTTACAGTACTCTCCATAGCTATTACATCAAACTGTTCACAGCCCTCTCGAAAATGCTACGTTGAACTGCCTTTTCGAAGTCTCGTTCACCTTCCAACTGGACGATTTTCTTTCCCAACCCAGGAGTAGAAATCAAGTCACATGATCATTTTCTGCCATTCACTTTTGATTTTACATTTTCGCGTATGCCAGGTGTCTGTCGTAGAGGTTGTTGTCCTTCCCTTCAAACTTTCTCAAGAAATATGTTAATCCACGGAAATGTCACGTCCCCACGACACAGAGGCACCTAAATTTATGGTGGAAGATTTCAAAGCCTCGTATTGGTACTAACTGTGCTTCGTTTCATTAAATTGATGAAATAAATTTATTATTATTTTGGTGGCGTACTTTCGCCTACGTTACTGGCACAGTCGACAATCACAAGTGACGTACAAAAGACGGTATATACATTTTTAATACATATTGTTGTGCGGGGGATTGAGAATTGTAAATTAAAAACTTTAGTTTTTATATTAACCAAATATTAGTTAATCTAATCGCTTTGTTTATTAAGTTTTGGTCCTCGTTAATTGAATTGGTGTGGGATTTAAATTTTAAAATTCCTACCTTATTATGCCTCTGTTTTCTAATATTTACTATATACCGTAAACTATATCTCTTTCTATTTTTTCACTCAGTCGTAAATTTAATTTGTGGATGTACTTAATGTCTCTTCCCACCCTTTTATTTTTTATTCTATATATCCTCAACATATTATTTTTGACATTATTCCGTGGTGTCTACATCTTTTATCTAACGCATAATTGAGAATAGTGACTACAAGGTTCATTTAAGCAAATTCTAAACTGAATAAATGCATCCTTAGCCAACAAGTATTTACAATATCTTACAAATAAATTTAGTTTCTAATTTTTTTTTATAATTGGGAAGATTAGTTCATAAATGTATTCAGGAGTAACGAATATTTGTTTGGATGGTGGTAAGGCGATGATTTTCTATTCAACTTTGCGAACAATGTTTAATTATTCAACGAAGTTGAACTAACTATTCTCGTTAAGTTAGCATTTAGATCTTCAAAGTGCAAGTTCGTTCCATAGAGCTACAATTTACTCCGTAGCACATTTGATTAATGCGAAAACTAAGTACTACCAAACAGCACTTCACCGGAGTAATATTCACTAGTTCACATAGTAATGCTTCACTTCCGCTTATGCTTGAATTTAAATATTCTCTCAAAATATTAGTCCATCGGGAAAACTTATTTAAATTATGTTTTAAAAAGAGGATTAAAAAAATTAAAAAGTTTGCAGTATCTTTAAAATCTACTAGCTATTTATTTAAACAAAGTGAGCAGAGGTCCTTCAGCTTCTGCAGAACGCGTTCCGTCCTCTCAAAGTCACCATGTTTTGGCATGAATGAACACAAAGTTTGCAGCTGATGAACCAATATCTCGTTCTTAGCACCTAGAAAATACATGTCTCGTGTCGCAAAACTGACTCTTCACATACTTAAAAACGACTGACCTCTCTCAAGTCTCCAAAGCGACTGCCTCTCCCCGATTTCGAATTTAAACCTACGTAACTTCTCTTCTGCATTTGATATCTCCACTACCTTTTATTTTCTGATTTTCTACCAATCAAGCACCCTTTCTCAGGTAGCTACGCCTTTCTAGGGTGGGGCCCTTCTGCTATTCTGCTGAAGTCGCAGAAAATACTCCCGCCGGAAATTTTTAAAGGCAATGTTTTTTTCCGAAGACGAAGTTACCAGCCGTCCGCTTTCTGTTTCCGAGAATGCATTAGTCTTAGTTTGGTAGTGCTAACGTGAAAGTACTACATTTAGCTTCTTCCTTTAAAGGAACTGCCACTTTACTCTGTCAAACCCTGGACCTTTATGTGTTTCAAAATAATTTCAAATTGGCTCTATTACAACCTCTTTTAATAATATTTATATATAAGCTCTTACTGATTGTCAGTAAAGTCGTAGCGTTCAATGATTATCTCTACTTTTCTGCAAGGAATATGTCTGTCGTTACTAACGTCCCTTTTCGATTACTCGTTTTAGGTATGCAAGGTTTTCCACTCAGAGCTGGGGAACCAAGAGGGCTGCCTACAGATATCAAATTAATGTCACAATACCTAAAAGAACTGGACTACGACACTCATCTAGTTGGTAAATGGCATCTGGGATTCTGTAATGCACGTTTTACGCCCACGCATAGAGGCTTCTCTACACACTACGGCTACTGGACGGGCTACATTGATCATTTCAACCATACAGGAAAACAGAAGGTACTATCAGACAACATTACAATTTTTATTGTAACAATAGAAACTGTTTATTTAGTTCAATTGATTTTTATAACTTTAGAACTTATTATGTATGTAAAGTACAATTATTTACATAATACAAAGTTATTTGTTTTTCAACCGTTTCTCTTTATGGGCGGTCCCTTTAAGCTTAATATTCTAAATTCAACAACTGCAGTCAATTTATTACGAATGTTTTGTATAATCTAATTATTAATTAAATTACTCCATATTTTTATATAATTGGCATAAAGTAGAAAACATCTATTGTTAATTTATTAAATCTGGTATTTATAATTTTACTAGCTCCGTGCCCGGCTTTGACCGGGTAGTCATAATTAAACTCAGCGGCATCCATAACTACAAACTCGTTTTTTTATGTAAGGCCCCTCCACCACCATCCCTAAAGGTTCTCCCCTCACCAGCCAAAAAGGGTAGAAATTAAACTCAATCAACATCGGGAAAAACATGATCAATCTCATTGACACCGTAAAATATTTATTCGACGCATGTTGAAAATTTCGACAACCGTCCACCCCCACCCCCTTTGGGTGGTAGTCGTGTCTTACCCACAGAGTGTTTATTCCGCTTTTAAAGGAACATGTGTACGAAATTTTGCCAAATTTTCCCCACGAGTATAGATTTGTATGTGTAACATACACACATTGTTTTCTCCTTCCACGTCAACTCGTAGATGTAGAAGAACAACTAAACCTGTAAGTTGACTAAACCTGCTATGATTGAACTCAGTGACATCCATAACCCCGGATTCGACTTCAATCTTGGTCTTTCTTGTAACTGTTCTCCACCCACACCCCGAATGGTGTTCCCTTCCCATACCGAAAGGAATTGAAACTATACACAAAAAACATAGGGAGAAACACTATCAATCTCATTGACCACGAAAAATATTTATCCAATGCAAAAATCGTCCATTTGAGCATGTTTGCCCACCCTTTGGGACGGTGGACGTGTCTTACCCCACAGTATTTTTTCCGGGTCGAAAAGAACACCTGTACGATATTTGTGAGACTAACTATTTCAAAAATCTACATTATTAAAATTTATAAAGCGTTTGATATTTAGATCGGATAAACACCATCTCCCCTTTACGAGAGCAGTATTCATTGTTTCGGAATAAAACTTTAATTTTTAAATGTATTTTCATACTTGAATAATATCAAACAGTACATCGAACTCGTTGCCACAACAAGCTTATAACTCTGTTCCTGAATTCATTAATCGATTTGAAGCTAGTTAAAGTCACCTAACGACGATGGCGAAGCGAGTTGTCAAAACTATGTGTTTCACAAAAGATAAAGGCTAGAAACCCGAAAAATCTACATTCATTAAATCCACCGCGAAAATCAACATTCGCTAGTTGAAGACTGTTTTCCCACAACAGTGATGAATCACTGTTGAATATATATTAGAAAATATTATCGTTTCACTAATTTCTCTTCTGCTTTCTTTTGTATTAAACATTTCTGTACATCCATCGACGAGATCCACGGGCACAAAATTGGATCCAGATTCACCTAAAAGTTTAGTGTTAATTGTGAGGTTTAGTTTACAAACATTTCTACTTTAACTTTTCAATTGATTTTTTTATAGTAAATTGTATATAAATTCTGATTTATAAATGTTTTGCATTTTCGTAGATAGATAACTTATAGTATTATTGTTTTCCTCTCATTAATGCATTTATTATTTACATTAGTATTTTTGACTCGTCTTTTTTTATCAGTATAGGACCACAATATTCATTCATTCTAAATCAAAAACATTCAGAAAGTTCTGGAGTCAAATACCAGTTTTAAAATACTTTTTATTCTCTTTATTAGTTTAAAAGATCGCAGTGAACAGAACTTAGATTTTTCCTTTTTTTTTGGTAAATCCCTTATATACATAGATGAATTATTAACGGTATGTTCAAAGAACCATTTTAAGTAATACTTAATTTTGAAGTATATAAATAAATTTTTAATTTTATTTTACTTTACATTTTATGACCATTTAATGAAATAGTAAATTCAAATACTAATTCTTAATATTTAGGAATAGGGTTGAAATTATGAAACAGAAATTAAATTAGTATAAGATAAATTTCACACAAATTTACCACGGCTACTAATATGACTTTTGACTCATCTCGGGGCGCTTTATCGGGTCTCGTGAAACGTATAGAATTGCAGTTTCAGCATGAACTATAAAATTTAAAGACAATTCTTTAGTTAAAATTACAGAAATATAAATTTATTATATCCCCCAAAATACAAACAAAAAATTGAATATGGTGGTACAACAATTATGGAAAGTTTACAATGTATTAATTTTACTCAATTTTTGAGCATGGTAAAATGTTCAGCGACAGTGAACTAAAACAAACGACGAGAAGGTTAATCAAAAATATAAGAACTGTTCTCAGATTCAGCCATACAATCTTCTATTTCAGCCCTTTATTATTTATATTCTAGCACATTTATGGCAAGATAAAATTTTTAACAGTTTGTTAGTATTTTTTCTTTCATGTTTTATTTTATGTATCCACGTCATCAACATTCTTCTTCAGCACCAGAGAACAAGCGCTACCAATCTTCTCTTTTCGGACCTGTCTGCATTAATATCACTTCTGTACTCTTTACTATCACACAATGTTAAAATGGGGCAAAAGACACTTTGATCCTGTAACAATTTCCGGAGGCATTTATCAGTTCATTTTTCAATTTGAATAGGTCCTTGGACAAGACTTATGGGAAGGACTGGACTTCCACTGCGGTCTGACTGATGTTCCGGAGGCTGACGGCCAATATGCAACGCACCTCTTCACGAGACGGGCTGAACACATCATCAAACAGCACAATACGACGAAGCCTCTGTTTTTGCAAATATCCCACCTTGTTCCTCACGGCCCTCTGCAGATCCCAGACAGTGAAGAAGCTGCTCAACGCTTCCCTCACATCGCAGACGAGGAACGCAGGATGTACGCAGGTGACTCTTGAGATAAAATCTTAACACTATAATTTAACAGTATTGATCTTAGAATGAGGACAAAAATACGTAAAAGAAGTACATAATTAAATACGTATACATGATGAAAATAATGAAATATTTATTCATAACACAACACTTGAATTTACTGCAATAAATAAAAAGGGTATATCAAAGAATTTAATGAATTTACATTTGTATTTATTTATTAAGTATAATGATAATACAAATAAATAAAAACTCAGCAAATACAATATATTTCATAAATATTTCTTACGCAGTGCTAAAATTACATAAAACTTTTGAAATGATAACTATTGGACTCAACTATTTGTGGATAATACTAATTTTAAACATAGTTTAAGTTCCGCCAGAAGTCCGCCTGAACATAATTTCAGAAACTGGATGGCTCGCAGTGGCAGAAATCAAATTCACTGTCCACTTAAAAATCTTCAAAAAAAAATTACCATTGAAACCAACGATAACGCCCTCATCCCCAAACAAGATTTCACAATTCATTGCCATTTTACCTGCTCTACAACCAAAGCTCGTTTCTGGCAGTCAACACATCTTCACAATAATTTAGTATCTGTTCATATTAGTCCACTCTCCATCGGCGTTGTTAAAATTTCACTTTTACCACTCGAGCTTCTCCGACAATATCACATTCACCCTTAAGATACGGCCATTATCAATCATGTCTCAGGTCATTTTTGATGTACCAGAAATTTTTTCGCGCGATCGGCTTTCAACATCTAATGTTTCTGTATCCGGTTGCTAAGTTTAGCAAACGAATTTAGTCGCTCAAGTTTGTTCATTAAATTAAGTTCTAGTTGAAAATAACAGTCTAAAGATAATTTTATCATACTTTTTTAAGCACTTAACCGATGAAACTCAATTTACAGTCATCACGCAACACAACAGTGTTCATCAGCGTTATTAAAATAGAATATAATTATTAATGGATATTGTTGTTATATTTTATACTAGCTGGGTTCCCGGCGCTGCCCGGGTCGTCATATATCCATAACACCCGATTTGACTCTAATCTCGATTGCTTTTGCGTTATTTTTATGTAATGTAGTTCCACCCCTATCCCTAAATGTGCTTACCTCCCATCCCGAAAACGGTTGAACTTATTGACCGAAAAAAGTTTCTTTCGACTAATATATGGGCCGTTTTAACATGTTCAAAAATCTCCACCCCAGTCCATCACCTCTACTGTGGGTTAAACAAAAAGTTAAATGGCATAATTAAACGCAGTGACATCCATATTCCCGGATTTCACTTCAATCTCGGTCGTATTCACGTTATTTTCATGAAACGCCCCACCCAACCTCACCACCTAAGGGTGCTTCCCTCCCATGCCGATAGGAGTTAAAATTATACTCAGAAAAAAACTAGAGAAATGTTATGAATTTAATTACTCCAAAACATATTTTTTTGACGCAAAAATCGGTAATTATCATGTTTGAAAATTTTCAACCTCGTTAACCCCCGCCCGTGGGGTTAAACTGCAAGTAATTAATCTGAGAGCCATCCATAACCCCATATTAGAGTCCAATCTCGGTTGTTTTTGCGTTATTTTTATGGAATGTAACTTCTCCCTTACCCTACCCTGATCTCCTCTAAAGCCGATAGGAGTTGCAATTATACACAGAGAACATTTAGAGAACTATTATAAAACACATTGATCCCGAATGAATTTATTCTATGCAAACATAGGCCGGTTGATATAATTGAAAATTTCTACCCCGTCCATCGTCGCCCAGCCCCTTCCACCCCCGCGCGTGGGCTATGTTGTCTTAAATAAACTCACGACATCCAAATCCCCGGATTTGACTCCAATCTCGGTACTCGCGTTATATTCATGTCACGCCCCATAAGCGTGGTCTCCTCGCAAGATGAAAGGGTTTGAAAATATACAAAGACATAGTGTAGAAGTATATTATGAATTTCATTCATCTAGAATAATATTTATTCGACTCAAATAACGGCCGGATAACATGTTTGAAAATTTCAAACCCCGCCCACCTCCAACCAGACTCGCCACCCCCATGCGTCGACCTGGGTATCATAAATAAACTCAGCGACATATATTTTAATCAAATCTGGATTTATTTTCATATTTTTATGAAAGACCCCTCCACCCCCACCCCTAAGCGTTCTCCCCTCCCATAAAGAAAGGGGTTAAAGTTATACACAAACAACATTGTTATAAATACTATCAATATCATTGACCCTGCCAAATATTTGTTTCACGGAAATACTGACCGTTTGACATGTTTGTAAATTTCCACCCCCGCCCATAAACGCCCAGCCCCTCCCACCCCAGCCCACTCAAACATATAAACTCATCAATATCCATAACCCTGGTTTGATTCTAATCTAGGTTTAATTCGCTATATTTTCTTGTAAAGACCCTCCACGCCTTCCCCTAAGTGTGCTCCTTTCCAATGCTGTAAGGGATTGAAATTATACACAGATAAGATCGGTAGAAATACTATCAATCTCTTTGACCTTTTAAAATATTTATCCAAGTATATCGGCCGTTTTAGTCTGTTTGAATATTTGTACACCCATCAACCCCCACTCCTGGGAGTGGTAGACGTGTCTCATTCCAACAGTGTTTGTTTCCTTGAACACGTGTACGAAATTTGGTTCAATTTTCTCTACGTGTCTAAAATTGTATAAGGACCATACGTACAAACAAACAAAGATACGTGTTTATACCAAACAAAAATTCAGATCAAATTTTAATTTTTTTGCTATTTATTAATGTTGGAGAATTATTTTAATTATACATAATTGATATTCAATGTATATGGGTTAAAACAACCAACTTAGTCAGAAATAATTTAATAACATAATAACAAAAATTAACGAGTTTTTTAGTCCACAATCTAGGACCTCTTCAGGTGTACAATGGATTTTTGGACTATTTCTTAAATAATTTGCATTCATTACCACATTTTCCTATTAATATTAGTCATTAATAATATATATATATATCTTGTAGTCCATTTGTTTGTAATTAATTTATAAATCTTATTATTTAATATGAATATACAATATATACAACGGCCGTTGCAGATTTGACATGGCTTGGAAATCCTACACAACATTTATTTGTATAACATCAATATTTTGCTGATGTTTATAGAAGAATTTGTCAAAGGATGGAAATTATTTATAATGGTCGAAATCCTTTGTACACCTGATTGAGAACGAAACGTCGTATAATTTTTTGTGTTTTCATAATATTAAACTATTTCTGTCAAATTTGTCTGTTTTCATTCATTTAAGATTAAATTGAACTTAGATAAATATAACTATTGATAATGAATGTAATTTTATCTATACAACTGACATTTTAATTTAATTAATATTAAATTTGGATGTACTACACCACCACATTCGAAAGTATATAATTCATCATTTAGTTTTAAAGTTCTTTATTTATTGTCATTACCTGAAAAGTTACCAATTTTAGGTCGAAACGTCTTAGTTTATATAATAAATTTTTATATTTTTATATTTTCAGGTTAAACTTTATTTTGCTGATTTAATTGCCATTAACAATTATATTTTAAGAATATCAGATAATTTTTAATATAAGAGGAAACCCTGAGTCAGGGAGACGTAAAATCCAGTAAGTTGAAAAGTAAAGATTCCAAATTTGTTGAATACGAATCCATTAATTTTATATTGATAAATAAATCGTGCTCATGCGTCTAAGCAATATATTGTTAACCAATTTCTAAGATATTAGGAAAGTTAGAAGAGAGGAATAGGAGCCATATAGCAGGAGATTTTTTAGGCTTTTGCTAATTCTTATAATTATTTATAATTCTCTATCTTCAGCTAATCTCTAATAGAAGCTTATACGAAAACAATAATGATGAATGGAATATATAACAGATATGAGTGACAATCGGTTTACATCGGTACATCGGTTCGTTAAAAACATATTAAATACCTATAAGTGCCCATTAATTATATTCCAACGCCATCACCGAACCACCCCGACTTTTGATAGGTGTTTCTTCCTAGGTCGCCCACCTTATTAACTTTTCAACTGAAACATGAAATGGCGCACAACGAAAATCCTACACGTTGGAAAGGAAAAATTTCTTTAAACGTGGCAACCTTTTTCTGTGTTGGCTGACGCAATATTTTATCATTCGTCTTCTATCAAACAGTAAATAGAAAACAGTAGAGAACCGGGCACAAAATAAATTTAATTAAGCGTAGAAAAAACTACTGAATAAATCATTTAGATCTGAATTATCATTTGTAAAGTCTGTTTTGTAGATTGCGTATTTATTTATCGTCAAGAAATGAGTCTTATTAATTCATAATATGTGCCCCTGGTTTTAAAATGTTTCTTGATCCTCTTGAATATATATTATACATGGATGTATATTGAATTTTCATGTACATGCTAGTACAATGCTGCTACATCTGCTTTGCTTCACAGTTTTCGAATTCCATAAATTTGTACGTCAAACACAATGTTTGGGTTCGACAAGAATTATTACCTTAACTGTTTGTGTCAGTATGCTGCATTAATTCTCCAAAGCAATTAGGAGGTGGGAAAAGTAAACATTCAGTTTGGAAGACAATTTTATTTTGTAAAATGAGAATATTTTTCCGACAATTCAACTGGCAACTGATGACGTTAAGATTAATGTAGTCTTCTGCCGCTTGATAGCAACGAAGAATACGTACAATCACGTGTTACTTATCCAGAACACACAGCTGTGTTCAGCAGAATGCTTGCTTATTTTCCTCCGTCTGGAGGTTATCAGACCTTCCGATAAACTTTTGGGCATTTAAGCCTTGTAATAAATATTTACGGAAATAGTTTCAATATATTTGCGTCCATATAACAAGCAAACAAATCTACGAGAAAAAAAAGCTTTTAAAATATGTTTCATCCGGATGTTTTATTTAATGTCATTGAATTTATTGGAATGTTGGTGAATGTGTTTTATAATTTCTAGAAGTAAGAAATGTGAGACAGGTTTGCTTGTCAGATGTTAAAGTGGTTTGTTTTTCTTCAAATAACAAGCTATTCAAATTTTCTGAATTTTTGGACTATATTGAGAAATGACATAAGAATAATTTGAAGTTTCTTCGAGTTTCCATTTTGAAGAAAGGGGTTCAGTACAGGGTATAAAAATATTATCTAAAGAAAAACTATGGCCGAAGTCCAACGCACGCTCTGCTAGATGAATTTTTTTTCTTAAACCTAGTTGACATAAATCTGCCGATTTTTTAACACCGATACAGACTATCGTACAAGTCTCACAAGGAAGCCTGCGAGGGCTGTTTATGTCACAGGTGAACCATTCCTGAGAGCTCTGGAGGAGGTTCTCTTCTCCTGTCTCTGGTTGTTTGAACTAAGGTTCCCACGAACCGAGGCACCTCGGCCTGTTTTGAGAGTTCCGGGATCGCAGATCTTATGGATACGATAAGAGTTGTCTTCTATTCCGATTGGAATAGTCGGTCAGCTGCCTCCTAAACTGGCCAAGGCACGGAGAGGGAAATGCTGCTTCCCCTCAGGAAACCTCTCTCCCTCCACCGGAAGGGCCTGGGACAAATACCTGATGCATGTTTTCTAGAGTTTTCCATGCATCACTTTTAGGCAAATTTCCGGGTAGGATCCTTAAACTATGACCTGGGGGCCCTAGTTAACCCTTAGCTACCTTGCTCTACCTTTCCATATCCCCCTTTCAGCCCTTTCTTGTGCTATAAAAGGGAAGTTACCACAATGTGGGTTATGCTATATATATATATGTATGTATATATATATATATGTATATATATATATATTTTTTAGTAATTAGTAATTAATTTATTATTATAATTACAAAGTTGGATTGTAGAGGACTTATTATTGGATATAAAGCGGACAACGCAACAAGGCGGCGAGACAAAGAATGTATTGTTGGAGTTAAGAGAGTGTACGCGCTCAAAATCTTCGAGACGAAGTTAGTTAGTTGGACGGCGGACACAGATGCAGGCAGACATCAATTCAGAAAATTCATATTATAAAAAGTTGGGTAGCGGACATAGAACAGTTCGAAAGCAATCTTCAGTCAGCGGCAAGACGCGAAAGGAAAAGTCTACGTCGAGAACTGGGACATAGCAGTTCGGTCCACATAGAGAAATAGAAACAGTAAAAGTTTGCGGATCCAGAATTATGAATAGGGCTATCTAGGAAGTCCAACGGCGAGCTAATAGTTTACATAAAACGCAAGTAACCAGTTTTGACGGAGAGACTTATAAAATCGCAGTTTGGAAGCAGAAGTTTTGCTTCACAAACTGAACAAATTTTCGCATAGAGAGACTTTGAGGAGACCTACGTCCGGAAACTGGCTGAGGGTGAGATGATCGAGGTTCCAGGATAGCAGAGATCCAGAGCAACTACCGTGTGTTCAAATTCTAATGAGTAGAATCAGTGATATCCCCAAATCGTGTGCACAGAAAAACCCAAAAATGAGACCTGGGCGGCCGTAAGTAGAAAACTCTAAAATTGATTGTAAACCACTTTTTAAAAGATATGTCAGATCGTTCTTTAATTATTCACTTAGTTAATTATTTACTTCTTTAATTGTTTAGTTCTTTAATTTAAATTCAATCTTTAGTCTTATTTTCGCCCGCAATTAATTTCGTCGAGGTTCAGACGAATTAATTTACCTAAAAAGCTAAATGTAATTGATTGTATAAAATTCACCCATTTATCAAACCTAGATAAAGACCCTGAGATTCCAAATATTATATTGTGTATTTAACTTCGATAATAAATTTGTGTTAATTGTTTCACCTAATAATCTTTTTTATTTTGAAAAACGCCTTTATTTTAAATTATTACAATATATATATATATATATATATATATATATATATATATATTAGTAGTAATCAACAACAAAATTAATTAAATGAAAATTCTCCCACGTTGGTGAAGCCAATATTGTGGTATTTACAATGCAATTATGTTTTAAAAAAACACTGCTGACAAGAATGCATCAATAAAAATTTAAATGGAAGTTTAATAAACTGACCAAACAATTAATTTATTCAATGCCCACAAATTTTAAATTTGCAGATAAATATTCAATGCTCTTTTACGAAAATCATTATGTACAAACATTTGTTTTATTCTTAATCTCAGGGTCTTGATCTGGGCCTTTTAAATAAAGAATATTATTACTCGATTTTAAAACAATCCAACTTCTGTACCAATGCGCACTTGTGAATTTATTACAAATCAATATTTTCAATAGTAAAAAAAAACGAAATCTGACACAAAGCTTTTCGTTAACGTTTACAATTAATGAATTTTCAATTAAACTTACTGTTTTTTTGGTACCTGGGCAATCAATTTATACCTGGTTCCGGAACACTTTCACACACACTTTAATTTTTACAACAGGCCTTATTTTCACAGAATCTAACACTTCACTTGATAATTTGGCAAATTAACTGTAACTCGAACGCTGCTCTGCCCCGCAACAAATTCGTCAATGCGATCACGGTACAACTCCTCCACGCTGATTTTGGTAAAGTTCAATCCGGACTTTCATGAATATTTGACTTTACTGCTGCTCTATGTTTTCCAGAACTTTTAATAATGCATTAACAGAGAATAGTCTCTGCTCGAATTTTAACTTTTGTTCTGCCCAGGACTGAAGTCAATCGCCAACTAACAACTTGTATCTCCGTCTAATTAAAAGGCAATTATTAATTAATTAATTTGGACTCAAATTGTTATCGGCAGAAACACACAAGAATGGACAATATTACCACAGGTTTAAGGTATTGTAGACTGTTGGTTCCCTAGAGCGTGGAGTGGCCAGTCGTCGCCAAAAAGTCAAGAAAAGTTGTTGAGGAGATATGGCAGTGAAAAATCTTCGTGGATAGATTGCAGGATAAAATTGTTGAATTATTGCTCAGTAAAGTCGTCGTCGAGATATTGCAGTGTAAAGATTGCAGATTATAGCAGTCTTCGTCGAAATATAGCAGAGAGCAGTTGTTATAGAAAGATTGCAGTGGACGGATAAAAAGTAACATTTTCAGAAACATTTTTTTATTTTTTATTTGATTTTTTAGGGTAACAGGCTACATTAGGGTAATCCACATAGTGGCAACCCTCCTTTAATAGCATAGGAAGGGATTTGAAAGGGTAGCGGAAGGTAGCCAAGGGTTACTAGGGCCCCCGGGCTATAGTTTAAGGATCCTACCCGGCATTCGCCTAAAAGTAATGCAGGGAAAACCCTAGAAAACCTGCATCAGGTAGCTCGGGCGTTGGATACTTGTCCCACGCCCTTCCGATAGCGGGAGAAGAGTTTGCGGTGGGGACGCAGCATTCCCTTCTCCGTACTTCGACCAGTTTAGGAGGTAGCTGGCCGACTGTTCCAATGGGAACAGCGAACAATTCTTACCGTATGCCCAAGATCTGTGACCCCGAAACATACACCTCTCAAAACAGGCCGAGGTGCCTCGGCTTGTGGGAACCTTAGTTCAAAAACGGAAAGAGGAAAAGGCATCCCCAAAGGTAGCTCCTTCCTGTCTCTGCTACAAGGTTCTGCCTGCGAGAGAACAGCCCTCGCAGGCAGCATACTTATCAATTTTCAGAAAGAGTCCAGATACTGGTATTAGAACAGTTTTGTTATAAGTTGCAGTCTGCGAGAGAAATACCTAAATATTCATCGATAAACATTTTGTATGTTGAAGTCTAATCTATTCTCAGATTAGACCATTGTTTAGATGTTGGGAGACCAAATAATTGCATCCGACACTTCAGAACGATCGAACTACATTTCCTTAACGAAAGGAGAATCAACTTTTGTCAAACCAACAGTGATAAGTAGAGTCAGTGTTAAAAAATGGGCCTGTTATAAAGTGTAATGTGTGTGTAAGTGAATGGACGAGCCGAATTGTCCTGATATTCAGAAACTGTAAGTTACAATCTCACTGAATTAATATTTGTAAAACCATTAGGTAAAGGTAATTATCGTCAGATTTCGGTTTTCGAATCGTTTATAATTTAAAGTCAGCATTTTATATTTGCATTGTAAATAATACATTGAAGTCGAGAATAGCTTTATGGAAAATTCAATTGTCAACAAATATTTTCTTTATTTAAAGGCCCAGTAAAGACCCTGAGAGAGAGAGAGAGACCGGGGGGGGGGTGGAGAAAGAGAGAGAGATTGTAGAACACTAATAAATAATATAAATTCAATGATAATTACGTGGTAACTGTTGTAAAATTCATTGTATAGCATTTGTAAATTTAACTATTTTGTCATTAATCAATCAATTTGTTTGTTTATTTAAAATTCTTATTTATTTATAAATAATATTTATATAAATAAATATATTTATATAAATATATTTATATAAATAAATATATTTATCCTTTCATTTAAAATTTAAATTATTTAAATTCATGCATTAACGTTTTATATAACTTTCTTACATTTGAAATCATTACATATTGGCGCCTTAACGTGAGGCATTGTGTTTATTTAAATTTCATTCATGAGTGAATACCAATAATTGGCGTCTTCAACGTGGTTTTCTTTATAAATTATAATTGTTTTAATTTGTGTACATTACAATATATATATATATATAGTCTGTCTACACTTTCTTCTTCGTACAAGTCTCGCCAACGGAAGTGAGCTC
The DNA here is from genome assembly GCA_037074705.1 of Zhengitettix transpicula. NCBI lineage: Eukaryota > Metazoa > Arthropoda > Insecta > Orthoptera > Tetrigidae > Zhengitettix > Zhengitettix transpicula. The sequence goes on along the minus strand of CM073591.1, from coordinate 197,862,259 downwards.
ACACCCGCAAGGAAGGGAATTAAGTACGTCAGATACGTCGGATTAATTGATATTGATGATCATCGAAGGAAGGCTTTCCCGGTGTCTGTAGTTGACAAAGTGTTCCCGGGATTCAAACCGGATGAGAATGCAATAATAATCCACGACGTTTCGATAGCGGACATTCTGATCGATATTGATGATGATGCGCAGCGTGTTGTGAGAAGTAAAAAGTGGTTTGGATATTAAATTTATTCGATATTTACGATCGATTGCGGCTAGTTTAGGAATGGCGGGATACAGAGTATCATAAGTATTATAGAAAAAATAGAAACTTAATCTGACTTGTATTAAATATAAATATAATTAGTATATAATGGTTTAAAGTAAACAATTTTTATTATTGATACTTTTTATAGTCGCTTAGACAATATAGTCATGAGTGACTGCAAATAGATGATTACAACATAATTAAATTAGGTTCAGTAGATTTTTGTCTTGATAAGAATATGTAATTTCTGGTGGGAGGTAAGTGATGAGTACAAATTCCTTAATTGTGAATACCCTTAGTAATTTCCTCTTTCCGGTTGACGTCAATTCCGCACGATGGTGAAACTATAAGTCGTACTGTGGTGAAGGACGAGTGTCATATTTTGCCTTAAAAATAATTTTTAGTTCATTTTCGAAATGGCGGTCATTTGGTTCTTGATGCCATTTCTCTCCTCGTTAATCATGCCACTCCCATTTCCCAAACGCGACAAATGGAAAGTCTCACATTCGTTCTTTGCTACATAGAGTGATTACCAAAGCAGCTTCACTACCGCCAGTGTCACCCCCCCCTCCTATTTTTCTTGACAGTTGGTTGCAAATTCACCCTTTTACGAAGAACTACTTTAATAATTAACTCATATGAAATCATTATTTTGACACTGATATAAAATTTTGACACTGACATAAAATTACATTTCTGATACAATTTACAGATGTATAAATATAATTATGTTCAAAAGTCGTATAAACTAATTTTAAGTTTAAAAATGATCAACTTGTTAATGCAAGAGACTTGTTATAGAGAGGATGCAGAATGAATTCTGTTCCAACCTTTATGCTCATGTGTGTGAGTCAACTGAATTTTCCAATTACTTCGACGAGGGTAATTTATGAAGTATAAAATTAATCGAGTAAATCATCGACGATTTCAAATGTAATGAAGGTTTCTTTTATTACTGTTTATAGTCGCTTTGACATATTAGTAATTATAACTGTACAATTGCATTAACTAGGTGAGATACATAGTTACAGTATATATACATTCGGCTCATTAGATTTGTGTCTGCTGGGAAATAGACAAGATTGTCCAATTTCTGGTGGGATTTACGTAAGTAGACATTCTTCAGGTCGATGAGGAATTTGTTGCGAGAATCTGTGTATGAAGAATGTGTTTCAACGTGAGCTGTGTTCTGCAGAGTAGATATATGGGTTTCGGGGTGCTGGAAAATAGATACTCATGGGTTAAAAACGTATGGACCGATCTTGTTCTAGAAATTACCACTTGTGATCTTCTGGAAGCCGTCTTTGGTGAGCATAGTTTCTCTCCTTCTGGTAGATTCCTGTAATCCTTCGTTGCAGGATCGTTGATCATGCTCCCGAGGTGAATACTAAGTAACTCGTTTTGGACCGACTAGAATAGGTCTTGCCATTCTGGTATTGGGTCGACTGCACAGCTGTCATTCAGTCTAGAAGTTTGTTGAGCCAATTCGTTCCCCTGGACTGCCTTATGATCCGGGATCCACATAAGATGAACGGTAGTGTTTCAGAGATTGGCTACGGAGATGTTTATGTTGATGTTCATAAGAGTGTCTTGAATTGTAGGTTTGTATAGAACATCCAAAGTCTCCAGGGAGTCTGTAAGTATTGTGAAGTTTCCATTATTCATGTTGACGCAGATCACTGTGGTCATATAGATGGCATATAATTCCGCTGTTACAGTAAAAGTTATGTTATTTAATTCAGTGGCTTCATCCTCAATATTCCATATGTATGCTGATGATACTTTTTGTGCATTTTTCGAGGCGTCCGTATATATCTAATCGTGATTGCCGTATGAGAATAATAACTTGTCAATTTTCATGTTCCAATCAGTAATCGACAATGGTTTATTTCTCCATTTGCCATGCTTGTATTCATATTCAGCTCTGGGGAAAATAGCTCTGAGTTTGATTTATGAATCCGTTAGATCGATCTTGGTGGTAATCTCCTTGAATTTGGTAGGTGTAGTTGTTCGTAACTGGTGGTGGTGATAGTTCCGTAAAGTTTAAATTATATGTTTTTGCCATTTTACAGCGTGTTCAGAAAATCAATATGCACTGAACTACGGACTATCTGTAGTTTATCGCAATCGCCCATACACCCTGTATTTATAATTAGTATCGCTCATTGGTAATGATTTTTATCATGAAGGTAATATTGATAGCGTGTGGAAAATATGCCCAAGTTTATTGATGAGGAGACTTTTGTTCGAGCAAGTACCAAAGCCTGTGTTGAATCAACATGTGGCTGTAACAAATTTTGTCCTCTAGGGATAATCTGAAATGTTGTGCAGCCACAAATTTATTCTACACAGTCTCTCAACCAGATCAAAATAATTCCGATTTTTTATCACACTATTGTCAAATTTTCCATATTTTGTGAGTTCATTTAAACTGTGGATCAAACCTGGCGGAGATTTGCTGAAAATACAACAGATTATATAATTTTAATGAAGAATTTTTGAAGAATTTTTTTTTAATTTCATTGTGGAATTTGTTTGCAAACGAGTGTTTTAAAAAGCTTATAAATATAATATTACTTTTTTTTAGGGTAACAGGCTACATGAGGGTGATCCACATTGGGCAACTCCCCTTTAATAGCATAGGAAGGGATTTGAAAGGGGGGATGTGGAAGGGTAGAGGAAGGTAGCCAAGGGTTAACAAGGGCCCCCGGGCTATATTTTAAGGATCCTACCCGGCATTCGCCTAAAGAAATGCAGGGAAAACCCTAAGAAAATCTGCATCGGGTAGGTCGGGCATTGTGTACTTGTCCCAAGCCCTTCCGATAGCGGGAGAGGAGTTTGCTGTGGGGACGCAGCATTCCTCTCTCCGTGCCTCGACCAGTTTAGGAGACAGCTGGCCGACTATTCCAATGGGAATAGCGAACAACTCTTACCGTATGCCCAAGGTCTGTGACCCCGGAACATACATCTCTCAGAACAGGCCGAGGTGCCTCGGCATGTGGGAACCTTAGTTCAAAAACGGAGAGGAAAAGGCATCCCCAAAGGCAGCCCCTTCGTATCTCTCCTAAAAGGTTCTGCCTGCGAGAGAACATCCCTCGCAGGTTACCTGCGAGAGAATTCTCTCGCAGGCTTCCATAATTATTACATTCACTATATTGTATATAAATGCATTGATACCTAATGAGTCAGAAGGAAAATTTAAAATATTAAAACCGTGATCCATGAATATAAAAAACGTGCAGAAAGGGCTCGATTTTCTAATAAGAAGTTCAAAATTTTATGTTCGAACGTTGTTCTAGGATTGTCAAAACGCGACTGCTCAGTTATATTTTTCTTCTCTGAAGGCGTACAATACTTTTGGAGAGTTTCTGAAATGTACTTCATATTTCTGGTAACTGCTGTGACTGAGTCATCTACGTCCTAGTCTAACCTCAGTCCTGATATTTTTCATTGTAAGCTCTATAAAAAAAATTTCAAATCTACAGAACGTTTATATTTTGTGTTCCAGAAATGGTTTGGCAGTTAGACCAGTCAGTCGGAAAAGTAGTGGAAGCTCTGCACAATAAATCAATTCTCAATAACACGATTATAGTGTTTATATCGGATAATGGAGCACCTACAGTGGGACTTCATTACAATACCGGCTCCAATTGGCCTTTCAGAGGTGTAAGTACTCCATTAAGTTCTAAAAATCGCTTAAATAAGAAATATCATATTATTATGTAACTTTAAAGAATATTTCGTTCTTTTTACCATGTTAAACAAAAGTAAGGTATCTGGCAGTTCATACATTTTAATATCCATCTACACACAAACGCACACACATAATATATATGTTGTAATATTCAAATAGAAAGCTTTTAAACAATTTTAATTTAGTCACATTTCAAAGCCAATTAATGTAATAACGAAATTGAAGATATTTAAGTATTTACTGTATTTAACTTTGAAAAACAATTTAATGTAATATTAGCTTTTTATATTTAAAGAAATTTAAATTTTATTTTACTTTACCATTTGAACCAAGCCGAGAAATTTTCAATTTATCAAATTTTAATAGCATATAGTGAAGTGTTAGAAATGATGAAACTGAAATTTAATTAACATAAAATATCAAGAATTTATTAAAAAAAACAGAGAATTTATTTTACTTACGTTTGCAGCGAGTGTTTATTTTAAATGAGACTCTTATTTTATCTCGAAACAGTATATAATTAAAATGAGATATCAAATTTACAGGAATAGTTATTCAGATGAAATTATATGTTATATATTAAAATATTACTCCAAAATACCAAAAAAAAGTGAAATGAGACTTGAAATTTGACGGTACAATAGTTATTAAAGGTTTACAAGTTTTACCAAATAAACTCTACATACCATTAATAATTCACCTTTAATTTGTCTTGCTCAAAATTTACTCAAACCACAATTTTGAAACAAATGAAAACTTTTAATTTTGAAAACTGACCATTTTATTTCAAGGCACTTTCACAGGACACACAATTGAATTCATTTAGAGACTCAGACTACGGAATTACGCTCGTCTCCTAAGTCAGTTCACCAACATTCAAGATATTTTATCAAGCATACCGGTCAGTATAACAGTGATAAAAATAATGCATAGATCCAAGATACTTCGTCTCTGGCCACCAGTCAATTAAAATTTTCCAAATATTTAAAAAAACTTCCATACTCCTGGTTCGACTCGGACGACCTCGCCAAATGGCGAATTTTTCTTTTGATGACGATAGACTGACTGATAATTTTTAATACTTTACTTGTTCAGTAAATTCAATACTATTTTACCTTCTCAAACAGGCCGATAATACTGGTTCGACCCCGGACTCTATCGCCCTACGTCGACCTCCCTCGTCGACGACTGTCCAACTAACAATTGTTACGGACAAAAACAACCTCTGCACAATGTTGCCACTGTGGAAACTTGACATAGTGCGGTCTCTCAGAATTAAGACAAACGCATGCATTTGACGTTTGTGCCGTTGCTAAGCCAATAGTAATACTAAAAGCACCATATATTATGAAACCACCGTTCTCATGACACACTGCATGACTCAAACATTCTTACAACTACATAGCCACAATGTTACGCAACGAACTTTATAATATAACATTTTAAAAATTATATTAATAATAACATTGGTGAAGATTACAATATATTGTCATTTTCTCCTAATCGAAATGGCTTTTGCCGCACTACTTATCGATGGAAATGATAATTATGCAGGTTTTTCTAGGGTTTTCCCTGCATTTCTTTAGGCGAATGCCGGATAGGATCCTTAAAATATAGCCCGGGGGCCCTAGTTAACTCTTTGCTACCTTCTTCTACCCTTCCAAATCCCCCCTTTCAAATACCTTTTCTATGCTATAAGAGGAGTGTTGCCACTATGTGGATTATCCACATAGCCTGTCTACACCCAAAAAAAGTCCTTCCTCTACCCTTCCACATCCCCCCTATCAAATCCCTTTCTATGCAATTAAAGGGGAGTTGCCACAATGTGGATTACCCTCATGTAGCCTGTTACCTAAATAAAAAGACCTTTCCGCCTAAGGAAGCCTGTGAAAGCTGGTCTCCAGAGAGCTTAAGAGGATTCCTTCTCTTCTCTCTGGTTTTTGAACCAAGCCGAGGCACCTCGGCCAGTGTTGAGAGGTGTATGTTCCGGGGTCACAGACCTTGGGCATACGATATGCTATTCCTATTGGAACAGACAGCCAGCTGCCTCCCAAACTGGTCGAGGCACGTCCCTACAGCAAACGCCTCTCCCACCATAGGAAGATCTTGGGACAAGTACCTACTGCCAAACCTACCTGATACACGTTTTCTATGGTTTTCCCTGCACCACTTTTAGACGAATTGCCTAACAGGATCTTTAAAATATAGCCCGGGGTCCTAGTTAACCCTTAGTTACCTTCCTCTACCCTTCCGCAACCCACCTATGCTATTAAGGGGAGTTGCTGTCACGTGGATTACTACTCACTCTCCAAAAATAATGTTAAGGAGAGAATATTGTTGCTACCATATCTGAATAATTAATATTCTAATTCGATACATTATCACAGTCGATGGTTTTAAATTCTAGTGGTGATATTTACAGTAAATAAAGTTCGAAGTAAAGAATTTATACTTTAGTTTTTACGAAAATTTTATAATTCATTTACTCTGTTTCCTGAGGGATAATTAAGACTGAAAAATTATTTAACTTAACGTATTTTTCCGTAGATGAAATACACCGCTTTCGAGGGAGGCGTGAGAACACCAGCTCTACTGTGGGCTCCACAACTGAAAGAGCGAGGAAAAGTCTTGGACCAGCTTTTCCACATAACAGACTGGTTGCCGACTTTATACAGTTCTGCAGGTAATCTACGCTATTGCTGTACAGCAATGCATTCTGAATTCAGTTGGAGAAACGGCGTATAAGGTTACAACCAAAAGTACCTATCAAAGACTACAAAACATATCTTCACATATCAACGCTATGCCCTTTTAGCTCGACATATTGTTCACATAAATATTCAATAATTTTGATACCGTGTTTAACCATCAAACTCCTCAAAGTAGGCATCAGCCACCGGCTCAACTTCTTCATTGTTGGTAAACTTTGACAACCGAGTCATATTTTCTTCAAGGTTGAAAAGACAAAATAATTCGAGGGAGCTAATTCTGGCGGATGGGGTACATGAGGAAGCAATTCCAACTTAAACTTATTCATTTTGGCCATTGATAATGGATGTATTAACTGGTGTATCGTGATGATACAACACTTTACTTTTCTAAATGCAAATTGATTTCAGTACCGAATACCTGCCACTAGTTCCCAGGATACTCGCTGTTGATTGTTTATCCTTTTTGAAGATAATCATGCTATATTGTCCGCTATTGCTATTGGAATAGTCGGCCAGCTGCCTTCTAAACCGGTCAAGGCACGGCGAGGTGAAAGATGCATCCCCACAGCAAACCCCATTCCCGCCATCGGAAGGGCGTGGGACAAGTATCAAATGCCCGACCTACCTGATGCAGGTTTTTCTAGGGTTTTTCCTGCATCACTTTTAAGCGAATTGCCGGGTAGGATTCTTAAACCATAGCCCGGGGGCCACAGTTAGCTCTTGGCTACCTTCCTCTACCCTTCCGCATCCCTCATTTCAAATCTATTTCCTATGCTATAAGAGGGGAGTTGCCACTATGTGGATTACCCTATACATAGCCTGTCTACACCTAAAAGAAAATGTAATCAAAGACAGAGAAAGATTATACAAGCGTCAATCGATATACGGATGAAAGTTTCGTCTCTCTCTTTTTAGAGACGATTCTCCCCTTTGATTCTATTGTTTTTACTGTTCTTTCATCTTAAGTGTGAATGATAGATTCATGTTTCATCCATCCTTACGAGTCAACGCAAAAACTCGGCTTTGTTGCTGAGAAACATCGCCATACACTCGATTAAAACGTCGTCACGACACTTTCTTAAGTCGAAATTTTCGGCTAATATGAGCTTTACAGCACTTATTGAAACGTCTTCCTTGTCTGCTAGCTGAAGCACTTTCAGCTGATGGACATCCAATTTCAATTTGTTTCTGTCTTGGCAACTCGTATGGCCTCGTTTAATATCTGCCACCCAATATTTTATTAAGGAATATGGATCGAAAAATGTCGACCTGACGGGAATCGAACCCTGGACGTTCCGCTTAAGGGCGGATGCTCAGATCGATCGGCGTTTTCCCATTCATCCATATTCCTTAATTAAAAACTTTGCTATGTTTGAGACTTTCTTTGAATTTATATATTGTAATGATTAAAAGGTCATCGTTTAATTTAAATTAACCCCACGTTGTGGTAGCTATTTATGTAATGAACACCCGACTTGCTCTTAGTTAAAAGAATTAATAAATTATCAAAAGAAAGGTTAATTAAAAGAAAAGATTATCAAAAATTAACATATAAAATAATTTGTTATTTTATTCACCTGTGGCTTCCAAAATTAAAACAAATACAATCAAATTAAGATCTCGTCTCTCAGGGTCACAACTGGGTTTGATAATTAACAGAAAAGTGATTTATAAACTGATTAACAATTCAAACATAAAAATTCACCTAAAATAATATGACGATAAATGAAATGAAAGAAAGCTAAATGTAAAGAAACTGAACGAAATCTGACTATTATCTTTCTAATGATCGTTTACAAGTTTATATAGGTTTTGTTACTCATGTAATGTCCGTCTGGTACCAGCTCTTTCTCTTGTAGCTTCAACACTACACTAAACATGCAAATTTTTACACTGATTCTAACTTCCTTGCAGATTTTACACACACGAGGTCGAAGTGCACGTCCTCAGCTATCAGGAACCTCGGTTGTTGTCTCCCCATTTTGGTCAGCTAGCCGTTACCGGATCCCTCAACGCGAAGATTGTTCAATTTGTGAAGCAAACTCCTGCTTCCATACAGGAACTCATGATTTGTAGTTTATGTTTGCAGCCTTTACTTATCATATGCAGAGTCCAAACTTTAACTACCTTCTTCTCGTCGCGGATTTTAGGCTTTTTGTGTCTCCTTGCTCGACCCCGCTTTAGTGCAGAACCTTACTGTTTTTATTTCTGTATGTGGACCGAACTGCTTCGTATCTCGGCGAAGACTTTTTACTGTTTCACCTCTCGTCGCCGACCGCAGACTGACTTTCTTTTGCGCGCGCAGTCACCATTTCGGCTTTTCGACAAAGGAAAAGAACTCGCCGCCATTGTTGTCTTTGATAGCTCCTACCGCTACAATTCAATTTATTCGCTACAATTCAAATTATACCTAACCAATTTAGTGGCCTAATTAATTATTGCTACAATATGTAATGACGCCTATAATCTATGGACGTCGATAATCTGTCCTTTCATTACGCTCCTAAATGGGCCAAGAAAGGATTGGCTTAGTGGTCTGGCAGCAAGGTACTGGGTTTCATTCCCACACCGCTCTACAATTTTCCATCCATATTCATTAATTAAAATATTTTAATATTTAAACGAAGAAGCAGATGCCTTCAGATTAAGATCTAACTCGAGTTTGATATTTGATGGATTTATACATTTCAAATGAAAGTATTGTATCGTACACATCGTTCATTATTTATGAACACAAACACTCAACTATTCAAACAATAACATTTATTTTCAAACTTAGGCTTTATAAAAATGATACTTTTCATCATTTTTGTTTTCCAAATAACATCAATACGTTATTTCGGATACTTCTGGAACTACCCTCTTATGTTTTGCTTGTACTATTTGAAATACTTCAGTCTTAATCCTTCTATTTTCGTTTCAATTCTGCGATTATTTTGTTATAACTACTTTCTGTTTTACGCTTCTCCACCTCAACGTCGATTAAAAAAAACTTATATTCCGAGAATGACGAAATGAAGTACATGAACAAAACAGTACAATACAGCAATGGAGAAAAATAAATATTTTAAAATGGGTGGACGGAAAACATCGATTTATATTCGAACGTTGTATCCTATCAAGGCTTTAACTTTTCTTCGGACTTAGAATATTTTTACGTTGCTTATCCCGTACGCGTCCAGTAGTTGTTCTAGACTGGACGCTAGATGTGTAAGATTTTTCTAAGCCCAAATTTGACCTTTCTCGTGATTGGTTGAATATATTAAGCACGAGACACTTGGCTGTGGCGTCATCACTCATCGGTGCCAGCATGGTCTAGTCAGCCTAGGAGTCTTGAAGTGCAATGAAAGTAAAATTTGTAAATTATAGGTAATCAAGATAAGAATAGTATATTCATGTAGCCAATGGTCCAGTCTTGAACAAATACGCAATTAGTTCCACTCCACTGGTTTTGTTTAGTCAGAAACACATATTTTTCATAGAAAAAAAATTATTGAAATTACCAGCCCTCGCTACCTAAACATTTTTCTAATCTCTCAGGAAATATTTGGATACCACGCCAAAAAAAGTTCCATCTATTTCGAGGTAAACCACTCATCAAGCCATTTTTGGACGTCTTCGTAAGAAATCAGAAATAGAGTGAGGCAGCGCCAATTTTCATTAAAATTCTTAGTGCTATTATGTTGGGGATAATGGTTGAATTCGGGTCTAATATGTTTATTATAAAAATAAGGAATGAGGTAATTTAAAGTGAATGAGGCAATGGTTTGTGTAATGAAATATTTAATTCTTCTTAAGCTGTGCTGCTCAACGAGCGCGTGGCACATCGACGAAAACAGGTGGTAGTCGGAGGGGGCCAAGTCTGGTGAATAAGCGGCATGGGCTAGCACCTTCCAGTTGAGAGCCTCCAAGTAGTTTCGTACCATAGTTAAAGCGTTGGATGGTGCTTTGTCGTGGAATAAAATAAGCTTGTTATGTCTTTACTGATAATCCGGCCTTTTATCAAGCAGATCACGGTGGAATTTGATCGGTTGTTGGTGGTAGCGGTGGGAATTTACAGTTTTCCCACTTTTCAACAGCTCATAGTTTGCTGATCCCACCAAACGCACAGCATCGTCTTCCGTCAGAAGCGATTTGGTCTTGCGGACGATGTTGATGGTTAACCGGGATCAACTCATAATTTCTTTCGTTAAGGATTATATAATATATATCCACTTTTCATCGCCAGTCACAATCGATGCAAGAACGACTTTTTTCTGGCGAGGAAAATTTCTCATGTGTTTCGGTGTCGCTCCATCTGCCTTTCGTTCAACTCATGCGGCATCCATTTTCCGATCCTTTGAACATTTCCCATGGCACGTAGGCGCATAGAAATGGCTGGTTAAGAAACACCGAATTTCTGGCAAGCATTTTTTTTTGCGATTGTGTATCGTCATCGACTACAAAGCCTGCACCCAAACTTCCTCGGTCGTTTTTCACGCTTCTTGTCGCTCAGGTCAAATTTGCCGTCTTTGAACCGACGAAACCAATCTCTGCAATTTTTTTCGATAAAGCACTATAGCCATACTATATGCTCCACGAGCATTTTATGCGATTCGGCAAGTCATTTCTTCAAACATATGCTCTTTTTTTTGCAAAAAAACTGGACTTGATTACCAAATGAAAAATATATATTGTTGTATGAAATTGCTGATGATGTGCACTGACCATTGTCGACGGATGACAAACTCATAAAAAAGAATGCGAGACCATAGCAGCTTAATATGATCACTAACGCCATCTATGAGCAAACAATAAGTATATACACCTGGTACTTCTTCATTAACTATGTGTATTACAATCACTATTTTCTCACTGTTTTATTGTCCTTTTTTGATCAAATCCTGTGTTACTATTATCTACTTCATTTCATGACCTCGCGCCGTAATTCTGAGTTACAGGATGTTACGTCTATCTATGAAGCTTTTGAAATAAAGCTATTTAAAACCGAAACTAAGATTATGAAATTTATAAAAGAATCATAAAAATCGTAAAAATATATTTTCGATTTCCTATTAGTATCATCAAAATTTAAATTAGAATTAGAAAATTCAAAAACAATACGCATACAACTCACTAGAAAACTCTGAAAGAATCATCAGATAAGAAAACAGATCTACTATTACGAGGATTGTCAAATTCATGTTGTCTATGTTGTCATAGCTAACACATAACTACTGACGAATAGCCAATTAAGCTGCTGTTATTCATACTACTATTCATTATTTGCGATTCTGTAAACATATTGGCTTCGACAAACACGTGATGTCCTTAAACACTGTAGTAAATCATAGAAGATCCAGAACGACTTATCAGCAATGATTGCTATTTATAGTACTATCCTTGCCTTCTCCTTGATATCTATAACAGCGTTCATTAGCCCTCGGTTGCTCAGTGGGCGATGATTTATTTCAACTTCTTGTCTTGGTGAACCGGTAATTATCCTATCAGCGATATTTTAAAACTTGATAACCCATTATCATCTGAGACCATTTAATAGTCTCTTGAAGAATCATATTTTGAAAGCCTCAAACTTTTTTTCCTCTGACTTACATGTTAAATTCTCAAAAGCAAATCCCAACCTGTCAAGAGTTCCGCTAATTTGGAAGACTACCAAAGCGCATAACAACAAAAGAGCCGGGCAATTCAACGAACAACCCAGAAAGATCACAATCTTTAAATTAGCCTAATATATTGTAATACCAATTAATTTTTCATATAATTTAATTGTTGGCGGTACGGGTGCTTAAAGACGACAATTGCGGCGGGTTTTCTTTGTTAACAATGGAGACTGGAGACCGCGCTCAGTCTACGTTGAGCCTGGGTCGAGAAAGGATACATCAAAGAGTTTGCTAATCTAAAAGCATGAATAGGGCTATCTAGAAAGTCCAACGGCGAGATATAACAGTTTACATAAAACCCACGTAAATAGTTTGGCGGAGAGACTCATAAAATCGTAATTTTGAAGCAGAAGTTTTGAGTCACAAACTGAACTAATTTTCGTATAGAGAGACTTTGAGGAGATCTACGTCCGGCAACTGGCTGAGGGGGGCTAATCCAGGTTCCAGGATGGCAGAGATCCAGAGCAACTACCTTGTGTTCAAAATCTAATGAGTAGAATCAGTGTATAGTGGCCTGTTTAGTGGGTGTTGACTTCAAGATACAAGAGTCCGAACTGGTACCATAAGCACTGTCGTGAGTACAAAACAATTATTAATGACTGTAAACGATAATTAAAGGGTATAGTCAGATTTCGTTCGCGTTTTTCTTTTTATTCGTTTTCTTTTACTTTTACTTTTTGTATTTAATATATATATATATATATATATATATATATATATATATTCCGTTAACTTCAATGAGTTTGGATTGTTAATGTTTTAGTTCATTGTATTTGTTATTTCTACCAAACCCAGTGGTGTCCCTGAGATAATGAGAAATTCAACGTAATTGATTGTAAAAATATAAAGCTGTATTTTCATAGAATGCCAGGAATTAAAATAAAATTGAAATATTTGTTTCTTAAAGTGATGGAATTCGGCGTGCAAAGCAGGGCTTATAATGTGTAATTAATACAATAAATTTTTAATACATAATAATTTTGTTAATTATTCCTATTAATTAAGACCACCTTTTAATTATTACAAATTGGCTTAATCAACGTGGGGCAATTTAATCAAACCTTATTAATCATTTCATATTTGACGCTTTCAACGTGGGGCAATTTAATTTAATTAACCACCTTTTTATCATTACAATATATATATATATATATATGAGAAACTATAGCTGAAATCGAGTTTTTGAGTTGTGCAGGCGGAGATACGGCTTCTTTGGAGCAATTGGACGGAGTGAACCAGTGGGGTGCTATTGTGGGTGACGCTAGTTCTGTGCGACGCTCGGGACTGCTGATCAACATCGACGAGGTACTGCGCACCGAGGGCATCATTGGTCTGGACCACTGGAAGCTCGTACTGAACGAGGACGGCCGTGGACGTCACGACGGCTTCATGGGCGACAGTGGGCGCGGATGCTCCGAGACCTACGACGGCCAGGCGCTTCTGTCCTGCCCCACGGCCACTGCCTTCGCATCGCTTCACGGAGCACTCAACTTGAGCGCTGTCATCGCGACCAGAACTCGTGCCGAGGTGGTCTGCCCTCAGCGAACGCAACACGCCCCCGCGAACCTCACGGAAAACCCCCCGTGCGCAAACTACTGCCTCTATGACTTGCAGGTACGTTCTAAAATCTTTGTCGCGCTGTTAGTTGGATTTTTTTAATTTTGGAAAGAGATTAAAAATGTTGCTAATTTTTTAGACCAAGATAAGGATGCCGAGAAACCTGAATCGATACATTCATTAGGTTTCCATCTTTTAAATGTTTTTAGTTTGCTATGACCAATGAAATAAAAACTTTATTGGATGGTTTACAAGTAGTTGTATCAGTTAAAAGAAGCTTAACCTTTTTAATTTTGTGAGCTTTTTCCATGGCAACAGTATTACTCGAGAGGTTTCAGAAACCCTTCAATATGCGCAGTAAAAGAAGGGAGAAGGTGTAGGGGGACATTGTAGTGCAGTTGGAGCCTCCACTTGGAGCAACGCCACTATCGTACTTAAAAACATTCATTATATTCTTACTAACTGGATATACAGACAGCGGCAAAGTATTTTTATTTTATCTCTTAACGTTTATGGATGATTTTTTTTAGTGTAAAACATATTCTGAACTGAACACTATACATGTCCTTGAGTAAATGTTTTCAGAATGGTTTTTACACTACCAAGTTGCCTAAACAAGAACTGAGCTCCGTCCTACCCGCACTGTCTTGCGACACTTCTCAAGTTATAACTGCATATTCTTGGGAAACACCATTTCCTTGGCTTCTGTCTTTCAATTATTTTCCCATACCCATCTACCACCCTATTCCAACACCATTTCCTTCTAAATTTCCCATCTCAGTGCATCCTACGGCCGTCTATCCAACAACATTCCAAAAGTCCTATCTACCTTCATATAAAATTTGGTTGGAAACCTCATTTAAAATATACTTATCCTCCAGAAATCATCCTCCATAACTTAAAACAAAAGTACCCAGTATTACAACTCCCAAATTTTCCACTGTATTATAATCGTTCCATCCCATTATAATGGATGTTAAAAATCAAGGCATAAATCGTTTGAATTTCTTCCCCTGCCACATTTCCCCTCTCCCTCAAAAAAACTATAAATAAAAATTCCATGCTGAAGTGGGTCTCTTGCCCTATAACGGCAAATGACAAATGTCCTTAAGAACAATAATAATAATTGGGAAACAATTCTTGACTAATTTAATTGTTTGGAACTGATGTTTGTTATTTTGCGGCAACCGTAACACAATTTTAATTTAAATCGAAACATCCATTATAATAAACACCGACAGTATTTTATTTGAGTAAATAATGGAATTAACGGAACGCATATTTATTACCCAAGAGTAAGTGACCAACATTCCTTGTACCATACACTCATATCTTTGAGGACTGTCAACCGTTTAGGAGCCTAAATTCCAATTTACGAGCAGTGAAAAATGTGGAAGTACAACAGCGATGAAGAGGTAAAAAATGTTTTTCTTCATAACGAATGAAAAATTGAATCCACTACATTAAAATTCAAAAATATAAAAAGAACCTGATGCTATTAAGTTCGCTAGATTTTACTGAAAAAAAAACAACCTGTAATTCCTTGGCTTTGTTTCCCTCCGAGACAATTTCTATGACAAATTGTAAGTTTTTTTCAAATGCCGGTGTGTTAATTCTAGTTCTATTGTCCATTGTAATCTCAAATATCCATGCCGTGCCACCTCTGTAATGCGAGGGAGTGTTACTGACCTCTACAGCCCTACATAAAAAATAATTGATTCGTGATATTCTAAAGGAGTCAGGAGTGGTGGTGAGTGATCCCTAAATTCCGCTCGGTAGAATTTTCGTTTCCTCCAAAATAAAAATTTATATAAAACCAACGAAAATACTTTCAGCAATAGTCTCTGTGGAAAGTATATAAAAAATCTTTTAATAATATTATAAAATCTCCTAAAAATCTTTGTGGTGCCTTACTTTATATTATAATAGGCATTTAAAATGATTAAATGAAAAAAAATTATTTTAAATAATTTATTTATAATATAACTCAAATTAAGTTATTGAATTTATATGAAAAACAAAATTTTTAATTTGGCGTAACTCTGGAGAACAAAAAGAATGTTTTATGTAGAACGATTCATGTAGCAAACACTGACTAATATCCTTTTACTAGCCAGGAATAATGAGGCACAGTACCGTGTAAAATATACAATTACAAGTAGAGGAGAGGCTTGGATTATGAACAAATTTAGATTAGGAACACCTTTCGGAAAAAAATTTTCCTCGGGTTTCGAACACGACCTCAACTTACGAACAGACGTCGCCAAGTTGAGTCCCAGAATGAGATTATGACGAGTTTGATGAGGAGTTGCAGTAGGGGAAATTGTTTCAGTTGGCAAGAGTCGACTTCGACCACGATGAAAACGTGGAAAGGAGAAATTTGATAAACATCGTATTAAGCTCACTAATGATGAACTGATGAACTAATGGATTTACAGAATTCGGAAGTAAAGGATCCTCAATGATTCCTCAATGGACGACCTGAGGCCTTCGCCGTGATTGGATCAGAGGCCATCTTCAGCATAGGATTTGGGATGCAGGCTCTATTATTATTTTGATGAGGAAGTTAAGAGCGCAGACATTCTAACGATTTTTTAACATTACTTGGGTTTTGGTAGGTGATTTGCACAGACTTTGTTGTTATTGTTTGGGAGCAGAGAAAGTAATCCAACTTTGATTTTCAACAGATCTGGGATGGGGCGGTTATAGTATGGTGGAAAATTGAAGAGTTGTAAAACGTGGTATTTTTTTTAGGTTCTGTAGGATCACTTCCGGGCCATATGTATATTTGAAATTGGGTTTGCCGGCCAAAGCTTAAAGAATGGAGGACGATGGATAGTGTTGTATTCTCTTCACCAACTTATGTTGTATCCTAGTGGTAGGATACTTTAGGGGTAGCGATAAATATATTAACACAGTTAGACACACACACTATGAACATTTATTACTGACACAAGTATTTAAACTATGTACATATGGTTCGACATATACTATTGATTTGAGTCTACTATGAGACTTGAGACTCGACTGACAATGACTACTGGCGTGCTGACAAGACTTGTCTGGAGAGTCGAGTTGACCCCGCAAGCATGTTGACTCGATGGAGGCCAACGCCATCTATAAAGCAATACATTAACGCCATATATGCCTTGACATTAGAGATAGGAGTTTTGGGATGTTGTTTGTAATGGATCGGTGACCCTAGGATACACGGTGGAAAGGATGGAAATTTAGAAGGCGATGTGTCGGAATAGGTTGATGGAAGGAATGGAAGTGAATTGAAAGACAGAAACGGAGGATTCCTTAGAGATTGAAGGTAAAAATGTGGGAAGAGACTAGAAACGATGTGGCTATAGGATATTACAGGGCGGAGTAGTTGGACATTTTGGATTAGGCTGAGGGTTTGGTTTAAGGGCGTATATGGGATACGTATTGAATTTTTCTTGAACTGGGAAACAGGATAGTTTCGGTGACGGGAGGTTATGACAGTATATGTTGAAAACTATTGGAGAACAACGGAAGTGTTTATTATTGATCCTTTTAACCTTAAAATCGTTGTTTAACTTTGAAAGTTTTGTGTCATTGGAATCGTTAATTGAGTTTCTTTCTATTGAAACTTTGAAGTAAGTGCAGAATTTTTAGTTTAATATTTTAAATAAAAATTCTCTATTCTGAATATATGCGGTATACATTTCTTACATATTAAACAATGAGAACTTATTTTTCAGGCTGATCCATGTGAAATTGATAATGTCATTAACGACAGACCTGAAATTGCACAAACTTTGCGTCTGTTGCTGGAGGATGAACGAGCAAAGATGAGGCCGCAGTTAAACCAACATGTGGACTTTCAGTCGAACCCTGCTTTGCATAATGGGTCGTGGGTTCCCTGGCTGGATGAACCCACACAACTCCACCGTTCAACTGAACCTGTTCAATGTTTGCTTTCATCTTAATTTTAATTTAAGTTCTTTAATATTTCTTATTGTATTTTTCAACATTTTATTGAAAATCAGACATGAGTATTTAATAAATTGATTAGTGAACTTGCAGTTAATCAAGTTTAGCTGTCCTGGTTGACCTGCTACAAAACGATATTTAAGATTAATAATAGCGTCTCGGGTTTCCAGAGACAGCGACGTTCTTCCATCCTATTCACAGGGAAAGTTTCAATTATTTGATAATAAAGATTTTTAAATGAAAGATAACTGGCAACAATTTTTCTATCTCAAATAGTCATTTTCCTGAAAAGTATTATTATTATTTTTCTCTTGTTGAAGGAAATCGTTGACCTTTTTCATGACATTTATAACAAACGATGGTACAGTGAGTGAATGTAGTAAGTTATATTTTCTTATTTGCTGAATATCTAAAAACATTTGGCGTGTCTCAACAGAATGTATATTTAATGTGCTTTAATTATTTAAAGTTTCTAACCCAGAAAATACCCATCACTAATAAAGAATAACATCTGAAATTTTAACTTAATTGTTTTCAATACAATTTGCTCATTACTATTGTTAAATAACATAATGTTTTAATTTGTAATTACTTAGATTCTTATTTTTGCAAGGCTTAATTTTACTCCAATATAAATATTTTAGAAATAAAATGTCACTGTCCATTTTGAGATTTCGAAATATTGAAACTAAAGCAAATTATTATTTAAAGAAAGGATATATCTTTCTCCCATATCCTTCATACCTTCTTGCTATCGGATACGATTCTAAACTTTCCTTACAGTATTATTGCACTTATATACTGACTACGTGCCTTTCACCGTAATTTTTTAGATTTTAATGCCATTATGCAGTTATTGTCCTTCGTCTTTTTAATTTTCCTATCCCTCCCATCTAACGAAGAATTTCCTGGACTCTTACATCTGAGTTTGAGTTCGGAACTCCGTTTGCTACATCTGTAATTCCTGCAAGACTTCCTAAAGTAATCTATTTTATGCTTTAGCAACACGGATTATTGCATGTATAGCATTTGGTTTATATTGTGACATTTTCCACTTTTCACATCCATATGAGTATTTGGAGAACGCATTCGTGCGTCTAAACCTTAAATTCTATCGGCATATTCCAATTGAATTTATCCAAATCGATTTGGATTCTTCGATTGACTATTTAGGATCCTATTATCTCTATTGTACTATATACGGACACTGATCTGAGTCCTTTCTTCTCATCTATGTGTATGTCCTTGCTGGGCGTCAGGTTGTTTAGTTCAAATTTATATTTTCATCTATAGGTATTTTAAAAAGTTGCTGTAGAATAAGACTTAAATTTCCATTATTTTTAGAAAATAAAATATATAACTGTACATAACTTTCAAGTTTGTAAGTCAGTCTATGAGGAAACAAAAATTTGCAAAAGTTAATTAGGAAGAAAGACTTGTGAATTATAAATATTTACATATTATTACAACAAGAATGCAACTGTAATGTAGACAGTGTAACACGTCTAAATAACCCTTATAGAATTCTCAGTATTACAAGGGCCACTGCAGCCCTCAATGATGCTTGGAAAAATCCCCGTAAAGCAAGGGTGATTGCAGAGAGGATTGTTTTTGTTTCTGGACAGGAACAAAATGTCCGAGACGATTACCCTAAGAAGCAAGAATGCCCTAGTTCAGGGAAAATCCGCAATACACGACTCCAACCAACGTTGTTGCCTCAGAAATCTCGGGTATGAAGCCGACGGGGTAACACACAATAAAACAGCTCCCGAGAAGATTCCCACAGCTCGTTACATCATTTTTATTTGATTTTTTTAGGGTAACAGGCTACGGAGGGTAATCCACATAGTGGCAACTCCCCTTTGATAGCATGGGAATGCGGAAGGGTAGAGGAAGGTAGCCAAGGGTTAACTAGGGCCCCCGGGCTATAGTTTAAGGATCCTACCCGGCATTCGCCTAAAAGTAATGCAGGGAAACCCCTAGTAAAACCTGCATCAGGTAGGTCGGGCATTGGGTACTTGTCCCACGCCCTTCCGATAGCGGGAGAAGAGTTTGCTGTAGGGACGTAGCATTCCCTTCTCCGTATCTCGACCAGTTTAGGAGGCAACTGGCCGACTGTTCCAATGGGAACAGAGAACAACTCTTACCGTATGCCCAAGGTCTGTGACCCCGAAACATACAGCTCTCAAAACAGGCCGAGGTGCCTCGACTTGTCCTACAGGTTCTGCCTGCGAGAGAACATCCCTCGCAGGTACTGCCTGCGAGAGAATAGCCCTCGCAGATGGCGTCCCGGGTTACATTATCTGATGACGCACAAGAAATACTGTAAATGCATTACAATAAGTACGAGCGCTAAACCAAACAGCGTTAAACGAGGTCATCTTAACACGTAAATATTAGGGATAAGTGATCATTTATAATTTTCCTGTTTTTTTTTGTAACATTTCATAAGCGTTACCACCCAGTTGAAGTGTTAAACGTTAAATCCTGACTACGCTTTTTTTTCAAGGGATAAAAATGTACGATTTGATATTCTCTTCCAAAACAGGCCAGTTAGATTAACATTAAATACGAATCCCTACCTCAATATTTGCTCATAATGCCGCGGAAAAATCCATCAGCTGCTTTTGTATCTCCACTTTCAGTTTCTCCAGTCTTCTGTATGTTATTAGGATTGATACAGTTTAAAATCGATGGAGCGACGCTCGACTAATAATATAATCAAAAATTGCTTTCGCCTATTCCATTATGATTGCTTGAATTAATGGCATATTTCGATTAACTTCATCAACAATCCAGAATAAAAGACTTTTATTAATTTCTTCAATCATGTTGTTAATTCTTGTTGAATAAATTGATGGCGACATAATTTTTTTAAATTGATTATTTTTTTAAGTTCGTAAATGTAATGCATTGCCGATAACTGATTCACATGTACCTAATCCTCTGAGCACCTACATTTTAATTTATAAGATTCTTGTCTATTTACTTTCCTTCACTTTGTTTTTACTGAAAAAACTAAAATTTACCTTTATATATACATTATATATTTACACACACACACACACACACACTCATATATATATATATATATATATATATATATATATATATATATATTGTAGTAATTTATGATAAATGAGAGTTAAAGCCCCACGTTGGAGTGAAATTTGTTGTAATACAATCAACAATGCATTTTTACACTAGTTTTTTTAATTTGATTTGCCCCACGTTAAGGCGTCAAATTTGTGGTAATTTATTAAAGACATTTAGATGAGCTGCACGTTGGATAAAACAATTTTTATAGTAACTGGGTGTCCAATGATATGAAATGTTAAACATGCAATTAAAACAAACAATTAAAATTTATTAGGAACAATCAATTAAATTTACAAAAGTTATTAAGAAAATAATTTAAATTACATTACAATTAATATTTTACAATAAAATCACGGCTGTTTCTCAGGGTCGATTACTGGACCTTTAATAAACAATACTTATTATACAATCAAATTTTACCAAGCTATCAATGGGATTAATTCATCAACAGATCATTACAATGCAAAATATAAAATATGAAATTTAAAATCTGAACGAAATCGGAAATTTGACGATAATATCATTTACATACGGGTTTACAGTTAGTAATTTGTGAACTTTTACCTTGATGTTTCTGGTATTGGCACGTGCACAGACACACACTTATAGACAGGCCATTTTCATACACTGACTCTAATAAACACTTTTTGCTTGCCAAAATGATTTGCTTGGTTCGCTGTTCATTTTAACGAAACTTATTACGCTCCAAAGTTTAACTGCTGAATGCAGTTACCCGGGCTCCCAAATATTGAAGAAAATATGAATATGAATTAGACTCAGAACTCTAAATAGTTAGCGTTGGATTGACGTAATTATCTGCTCACAGATGTGCTCCGTAGACCGTTACTTAAAAGTTTCAGCTGTAAAGATACATATATCCAGACACTTTCTGGATTTTTGTCC
Source organism: Zhengitettix transpicula (assembly GCA_037074705.1). Taxonomy (NCBI): domain Eukaryota; kingdom Metazoa; phylum Arthropoda; class Insecta; order Orthoptera; family Tetrigidae; genus Zhengitettix; species Zhengitettix transpicula. The sequence goes on along the minus strand of CM073591.1, from coordinate 197,840,425 downwards.
TTACTCTTCTGTCTACTGCTATACTCTCGAGAACACTGGAGCACACACCGCGACTAGCGGACCAACTTCTTCAATCCCAGCAAGCATTGCATTCTTGCCACATTCTTGTGTGGTTTATGCCGCCAACAATGCGAGTTCAAATTTTGTTCCTCAATTAATTATTTCCTTTTACTTACTACAATATATATGAACGATTGATCAATTAAAAACAAACTGATTATTTGAAACCTACACACGTTTATTGGTTTGAGTCTATAATCACTTTATACATTTACGTAGCTCACCCAAAGATGTTCAACATGAAGATAATACACTAGAAACATCTTTGTTATAAGATGTTTCTATTAATACTTATTTTTAGTTTATTTTAAGTACTGGCTTGGAAGTTTTAAAACGTTAACAATGTGAACACAATTAAACAACTTTACAAGTTCGAGATCAAACTCATGCCAATGGAAAATAATTCTGATTCCCTTTTATTAATATTGAAACAATGATAATATTATGTTTATTATCAGAGCTTGATCCGGTCCAGTCAAATCAATGCACAATTAACAGTTTTTCCAACACAATACCTTTGTTATTTCTATATTTGATCCCAGCGACCTGACCTGCAGAAATCTGTCGCAATTGATGTCGCTACCACAAGATGGAAGATGAACTCGTCTCCGGAAAAGTATTCAGCAAAGGTCCTCTAAATGTTCGGAGTAAATCGTGCTGTAACTTCCGAAGACACAGATAGTGGCCAAATCACTGAGGAAGGAACCAGTGTTGTGAAATTCAGTCTCATCGGAGCTTCGTAGTTTGCCAAAATATTGTGGGTTAATAGTTTTTTTTTCACAGGATAACCTATTGGCGATAATTCTTTATTACAATGTTGCGATCGGGAACCTTTCAACGTTTCGCACGTAAGAATAATAATCACTTTTTAAACAAAACAAACAACTTTTTTCGCCAACAAAATTTCATAACTTTTCTATTTCAGACACTATTGTTTCCGCCATAAGAAACATTCTATCTCAACAACAAAACCCGCAGCCTGATCTGAATCTGTTCAGAGATATCGAAAGATATGCCATCTTCCGAGCAACGAAAAAAGCCTGTGAGTTGGTTTTCTCGCACCTGAACCTTCCCAGGGAGCTCTGGAGAAGGCTGCCTTTACAGATGCCTCCTTTCTCTCTGGTTTTTGAACTGAGGTTCCCACATGCTTAGGCACCTTGGCCTGTTTTTAAAGGTGTATGTTCCGGGGACGCAGACCTTGGGCATACGATAAGAGTTGTCCGCTATTCCTATTGGAATTGTCGGCCGGCTGCCTCCTAAACTGGACAAGGCACGGCAAACCCCTCTCTCACCTTCGGAATGTCGTGGGAATAGTGCCCAATGCCCGACCTACCTGATGCAGGTTTTTCTACGGTTTTCCCTTGCAGCACTTTTAAGTGAATTGCCGGGTAGGATCCTTAAACCACAGCCCGGATGCCCTAGTTAACCCTAGGCTACCTTCCTCTACCCTGCCGCGTCCACCCTTTCACTCCCTTTCCTATGCTATAAGAGGAGAGTTGCCACTATGTTGATTAACCTATACATAGCCTGTCTACACCTTCTTCTTCCGATCAATTTACTCGTACTGCCGATGAAGAGCTCGGGCACGTAATAAAAAATGAATTAATTTAGTTAATTACGTAAATTTCGAAACACTATATAGTTTAATTATGAGAATAAAAAAAATAACCAATATATAATTGGGTCGTTACATAAGCCAGCTCCAGTGTAACGGTTCAGTTTTAATTATTGTAAAAAGGGGGGAAATGCTCAAATTTCGAGTGGGCAGTGGGTCAAAGCTAAGGAATTTGCGGATACACAGTCTGACTAGACCTGCTAATCCTAGTAATTGCACTGACCCGCGGCGCAGATCCAGAAAGCAACTCGTCTGGCCAAGGGAAAGAGCCGCGGGAAGAGTTACGGTTGATGGAAGGTGACAAGGGAAGAACCCAGTGAGACTGGAGGAGGGGTGGGGAACTCTAGCTTAGCTCGGCAAAGATGAAAGACCGGAATCTAAGCCCGCGAAGCAAAATTGTTGGCTTCATTATGAAATAACCTGCTGCTCTCTTAGGCACAAATATTTTTCGGAATTGCAATCGTCACCTTCAGAGAGCCATCGCAACGCAGAACTTCTGTGACAGTGAGGTGCCATCCATCACTAGCCACCGGTACAATGAAGCGAATTCTGCAAAATTTAAGGTTGGTAACCCACTGGGACGGTCGCGGGTTCAATTACCGTTTGCCAATTTATGCTGATATTTTTCAAACCACCCCCCGAAGCCCCTGAGAAAAGGAATCTGATTAGAAATGCCTTGTAGGAAGTATGATATATTCTGGAAATATGTAAGATTAATAAATTCTTAAAGCAAATAGTTATTTTTATCCGTCATAAATCAGAAAACCCATCTAAATTAAATAACCGTAGGGCAAGCGTTACAGTTGGCGCACAGGCGTGGGGTTCGTACTTGAATGAATGTAGCCATGTTGACAAAATATTACATGTGTGGTCAGGTAGTTCATTTTTCAGATATGGCAGTATTGGTCCTGCGGATATATTGATTAACACGTTATCAAAATTTTTATTATTTCAGAGCAATAGTTTGCAAAGTGAAACCAGTGCATCTTTAAGGCTAGGAGTAACTGACTAATAATTATGTTATTTTATTTAAGTAGCAAGGAAGTTTTTCTTTTGATGTGCTGGGCTAATTTTAATAGTATATTTGGGTGTAAGTTGTGTGAAGTTCGCTAATTTTGTGTTAGGATTTAGATTTTGTTTTCTCTATTGTGTTATTGATTATGTATAGTGAATTTTGTCTGCCCGGAATAGTAAATTTTAATTTGTCCAGTACCTGATTTGTAAATTTGCGGTGCAAGTGATTACTGTACAGATGGTTGGAAGGTCGTTTCGGTGAGTTTATGTCATTGCTGTCCGGAAAATTATTGGAAGTGAGTTCCGAACGTAGAAGTGAATGATCCGGGGTTGAGGGAGATTTTGTACTCCAGAATTAAATGTAGGGGATCTTAGACGGAACTGGTTAGAAGAGATTCGAGGAAGGGAAGAGTAAGAATGCAAGAAAGGATGATATTTTGGAAAGATTGTTACATATGATGCAGGAAAATAATAAAAGTAATAAAAGTTTGCGGGAAAAAGTACCGGGAGACAACATAAAGCGTGGGGGAATTTAAAAAGGTCATACAAAAGCAAGTTGATAAGATAGACAGTAAAATTGAAAGTGTTAAAAGTAGTTTTCATCAGGAGGTACAAGATCAGAAGGCGGAACTTGGGAAAGAAATTAATCAGAGAAAGAAAAGTCTGGCGGAGCGATTAGTCAGTAGATCATGTAAACACAGGACGGAAGTAGTTGGGATAGTGGCGGAAAAGTTAAGACGAGAAATTGGGAAGTGCAGCTGTCGCAGCGGGATGATCCAGCGGAGGGTATTCGCGGTATTTTCTTGGTAGAATTCTCTCGCAGGTGAACCTTCCCAGAGAGCTCTAGAGGAATCTACCTTTCGGGATGCCATCACAACCCTCTGGGTTTTTTAACTAAGGTTCCCAGGCACCTCGGCCTGTTTTGAGAGGTGCATGTTCCGGGGTTGCAGACCTTGGGAATACGGTAAGAGTTGTCCGCTATTCCTATTGGAACAGTCGGCCAGCTGCTTCCTAAACCGGTTAAGGCACGGCGAGGGGAAAGCTGCGACCCCACAGCAAACCCCGTCTTCGGAAGGGCGTCGGACAAGAACCAAATGACCGACCTACCTGATGTAAGTTTTTCTAGGGTTATCCCTGTATTACTTTAAGGCGAAATGCGGGTAAGATCCTTAAACCATAGCCCGAGGGCCCTAGTTAACCCTTGGCTACCTTCCTCTACCCTTCCGCATCCCCCCTCTCAAATTCCTTACTATGCTATTAAAGGGGAGTTGTCAATACGTGGAATACCCTCATGTAGCCTGTTACCCTAAAAAAAATCCCCCTTTCACTCCTTTTCCTATGCTAAAAGAGGGGAGTTGCCACTATGTGGATTACCCTATACATAGCCTTCTTTTTATTCATCTATAGTCCCGGCACTTCGCCTAGAAGATGACGACAGGTCTTGCGGTCGTCGAAACGTCGTGATTTAATCGCTGTTGGCACCCGTGTGAGAACCGAGAACATTTTATACAACAATTTGCCAGTAACTTCGCGGATAGGGAACGTACCTAGGAAAGGGACATATCCGAAATTAGGAGACGAGTTTAGTACCGAGTTTTTGCAGGTAGGGGAGAACCGATACAAGGAAGTCAACAATTCAAAGTCTGGGGAAACTAGTCTATCGAACATGGGAAAGGGGGTGGGTTCTTCCCAAGAGGTACGTGCAGCAATTAGAACGCTAATTCCTTATGAAACGTATCCCTGAGAGTATACTCTTTTAAGGACAGTAAGGTCCAGTAATTGAATGGATATAAACCTCAATCCAAAGTCCTGAGGACTATGATGGGGCTAAGGATATATCCTTGCACAAATATTGGAGTAGGGAAAAACAAGGTGAGGTCCTTCGGAAATTTCTACAAGCATAAGTTTATGCGCGGCACTTAGTACTTTATGCGGCACTAGGCAAACACTTGGACACGCCGATGCCCGAGGTGGAGTTACTGAATGCATTAAGTAATCACTACCCTAAGCATAGTCGTCTCCTTTTAAAAGCAGGGAAAATGCCAACTGTTGAAAGACACAATCGACTTCCTTAGCAGTTGTGACAATAAAGAGCAACGACGAGAGAGCTCACGGAGACCCATGTAACTGGAAATAGATTTAACGGTAGACCATTTATGAGGCGGCAAAACAGAAATATCATGGGAGAAATGACAATGTGGGATATAGGTATCCGTTTGGGAATCGTAGAACTATTAATCAACGGAACGAGAGACATACTGGTTCCATAGAACCAACATGAAGTCACATCACTTGGACCGTCAAACTAGATCCGGAAGCTGTGAGCCCAACAGTTAAATGTCTGCCGGAAAACGGGAACTTGGGGGCAATCGCCGGAGTCGGGGAAATATTAGTCCATCACTGGAATATTTTTAGGGAAGTATAGGAGGAAGCGTAACAGGTTAAAAAAGAAACTAACTCTGAATTGGTCAAAGTGAGCCTAGAATTTGGGAAACAGATTTTAGTACATGGGTGGATACAGGCGCGAACGTACACGGTCATGAGTGTGAGACTGTAAACAATTGAAAAACAGGGGTTTTGTTCTAGGTGTAAAGTCTGAGAATAAACGGGGCTTTAGGTCATAAAAACGAAGTGCGTGACGAAGCAAGCTTTTATAAGAATTCCTTCGGAATATTGAAGTAATGTGTTACCTGTTAAAAACGCTGATCACGGAATTGTAGTTGGGAGTTGATTTTCCAAGGGAGGCCAAAGCATCTATTGAGTTAGAAAATAATAGACCGGCATATCGATTCATTTCTGTATAAGGCAGAGAAAATCTGTTTAAATGGTGATTATTTGGGTCACAGGAGCGCAGAATCTGGGGACAGCTAAGATTTGAGGAATAATTTGCGGAGAAGAATAAGGATAATTGAAGGGTATTAAATATGACAAATTTGTTGGCATATTATTCAAGATAGATTGCCTCAGGGATAAATATTACCTGGAGTATAGTAATTAAGTCTAATTATAGAGAATTAACCAGTACTGACATATGCAATGTGAGTGCTAGACTAAACAGTAAAAGGCAAACATCCCAGTAACTGTCTCAAGTAAGTGTGGGTTATTTGACCTGTGTGTGTTATGTGAGTGTTTTAATTCGAGCAGTGTCAATAATTGAACTCATTGAGCTATGGGAGTGTTTAGATTGGGACATGAACCGATCATATGATTTGAGAAATAGACTCTGAAACCTACAATTTATAAAAAAATTTAAAATTACGCAATAATATTAAGGTACTGCGCTTGTTTTTTAATAATGAATTATTGCTATAGTTAATATTGTTTGTTGTTACCATTAAGAGTCTGATGAATAGTAGATAATTTAATGAATAAGAAAGACAGCCAATTCAGGCAAAATAGTGATAATATAAATACCACAAAACGTTTCTGGGATCCTTGTACCTTTCGTCAGGTGCGAAGAAGAGCCTACAGCGACACAACTACACTTGTCAGTTGACAAAACTCAAAACTTTTGAGTTGACGAAAGGGGCAAGGATCCCCGAAACGTTGTGTGGTATTTATATTATTACTTTACTGTCTGAATTGGCTATCTTTATTATTAATTATTTTCAATCAGACGTAAATTTTTCAATTTAGTAGTGAATTTATCTAAAAAAATTAGAAAAAATATTTGGTAGTACATAACATAACCAATTATATTCAATTATAATTGCAGTTAAGTTTTTTGTTGTTTAGCGGTTGATGAGTAATATAATGTATCTGCCATCTATTAACCACGTGTTTTAATTCAATATGAAAATCTCAAAGAAAATTGAGAGCTCCAGGAGGTCTACGCTATATTATTCACCATACTCTAAATCAGGGATTTGGAGAGAAGCAGGAGCGTGGAGCAAATGGAGCAACGGATTTTTACTTGAAGCAGGAGCGGAGCCGGAGAAAAAATTTCTGCTCCGATATATATTTTCCATCATCTATAATTACAATCACTATGTATAAAGAGTTCTCGGGTTTCCGGTCGGGTAACGTGATTTGAGCACCTGACGAAGATGGCGGTGTCAGCAATGAAAACGTTGTGCTCAAATCACGTTACCCGACCGCAAACCCGAGAACTCTTTATACAGAATATACGTCGGGAAAATTTACGCTCTTTATTACATTCACTATGGATAGTAATGCTTTCCGCGAGGGACTTGTTCAGATGGTTTGGCATGAGTATGACACCACTCACTACGTTCACATTAAATAATAAAGTCTCCTCGCATCAACTAAAGACAAACTTCAAAATGATCATTACGTTTTTTTAATTATATTCTGCAATCCACAGAAATAGAATGATTTTTCCATCAAAAAACGATAAAATTAAAATAAAAACATTGGATACTGAAGAAAGGAATAACTTTTTAATTGTGAAAAATCAAATTAAAGAAACATTACACAAAGTCTAAATTTGATAATTCAGCAAAATATGCTGTAAATAATTCCCAGAATAAAGAAGATAAAAAAAACTGAGGTATCGAAGAAATGAATGTAAACATGTCGCAACAGTGGGTTAAAGATCCTTTCCTAATATTGCCAGTATGTACTGATGTTAATTATACAAAAATTAAACTAAAGAGGTGTAATTGAATCTACAATTGGGCATTTGTGATGGATTAAAGAATTAACGAATAATAAAAATATTAGGGAAAATTACACAGGTTGTGGTAAAATTACTAAGTAAAAAGATAGAGTTCAATATGCTTCAACGTCCTTTTTTTTTCTTTCAAAGACTATTTAGATCAAGTACCTGCTGCTTGGACACAAGACCTAGAATTTGGCAAAGCAGAATGGGATGAAGTATAAGATATAAGAGCTATTTTTAAAAAACAAAATATTTTGACAATTTCCCTTCAAGATGCCGATCTTACTCCGGGGTAGATTACGAATGAATAGTGTAGACTTCAAACATGTATGGAGGAATTTGAAGGATATGTTGCATTAGGAATTCTGTCCTCCATGTCAGAAAGAAAATCTTTTTCAAAACACACATTTTCTGTTGAAATGTATGTTGATTCTTGGTATGGAAACTTATTAAGTTTTACAGAAAAATTTAAAGCAAGGGGAGATCTTTCATAGATCCAACGGCGAATCAAAAAAAATTCATTTGGATGAAGAGCCAGCAAATGTTGAATGTCTCAGCCAACCTGTAATATAATATATCTAGATTCGGAAGGCAATGATTTTGAAAAAAAAAATTGGATAAGGGACAAAATTCGTTAATTTCCACATTCTAATGAATAAAGCATAACGTTTTTTATTTGTTTGTTTATATGCTCCTTATAAAAATCTACACCCGTTGAGCAAAATTCACCAAATTTCGTACACGTGTTCTTTGCGACCAGGAAACAAATACTGAGGGATGACACGATAAAACAGCGGATATTTGAGTCGGATAAATATTTTTAGGGGTCAAAGAGATTGACAGTGTTTCTACCGATGTTATCTGACTATAATTTCAACCCCTTACAGCATCGGAAAGGAACCCACTTAGGGGTGGGATAGACGGGCGTTCAAGAAAACGCGAATACAACCGAGATTAGAGTCAATCCAAGGTTATGGAGTTTAATTATGACATTAGACGTACCATTTAACTCCCCCAACGAGGGGTTGACCCCTTTTAGTATTAAAGGGGTGGACGCTTAGGGCTGGTGGTGGAGGGGTGTTACAAGAAAATAACGCGAATAGACCGACAATCAAGTCAATGCTGGAGTTATGGATGTAGCTGAGTTTCATTGTGACAAACTGGGTAACGCATTGAGGTGCGGGTGTAGAAATAATCAAATAATGTAACCGGCCGATTTTTGTGTGGAATAAATACTTTTTGTTTCACCCACGGTAGCGGGTGTGGAAATTATCGAACGTGTTGAAACAGCGACATATTCGTCGAATGAAACTATTTCAGTGTCAATGAGTTCAACCCCTTTCGGAATTGAAGGTGAACACATTTAGGGATACGGGTCACGTTACGTTACATAAAAATAACGCATAAGCTTTCTAGATTGGAGTCTAATCGAGGGTTATGGATAAATGACATTTCGGGCACCCAGCTAGTACGTAATAAATATGACAACTAAATATATAACATATTGAGGAAGAATGCAATGCAATAGAGGATGTGTGGAGCTTAAAGGTGAATGTATTCGTAGCCATTGATCATTATTCGGAGCGTATCAGAGAAAGCATACAGAGTCGCTTCGAGCATGCCAACTTTTCAAACAAGTGTTGAGGGAGTATTTTCGAGATGTAGATTAATATAAGTGATAAAGGCAGTCATTGAATAACGATTTGCAGTCTTATTTATTTATTAAAGTCAATAAATAATAAAGTGTATATTTTTGAAAATTATTTTTGAGTTAAATTATTTGTATGTATAATTTTAGCTGGGTTTTAATTTTGTTAATAATAAATATATTAGTTGTATATCAACAAGTTTTCTATATCTACTTATATATGAAAGAACAAATTAATGTAATTCCTGTAAAAATATTTTTACCGTAGCATGGAGCGGAGCTAGAGCAATTACTTTGTTGCCGGAGTGGAACTCAAAACGTAGTCGCTCCGAAGTCTTGCTCTAAATAGCTCTAAATGCTCTAAATAGCATTATTGACTGTAAATAATTGGAGGCTGCCCTAACACACTGTAGTGTATCCGCACGTTGATGTCTAGTACATACTCGATTCACGTAGAAATATAAACATCGAATACATCGCCATCAAAGTACAATTAAAAGTTAATTAATTGGAAAGGGAACAGGTAAAATTAAAATATTGACTTGAATGACATTTGTGTGAATTTCTGTGTAATTAAGGATGAATGCCAGATAATGATTGAAAATATTTCTATTGGATAACCGTGAGATCTTAATTTGTTTCAGTTGACATATTTGGGTAATTGGCGAAATAGTATACGAATTTTCTTTTCTTTTGATTTTGTAGATAAGTATTGTCACGATGAGAAATGGCGTTTCGATTGGCGCTAATTCTTATCTAATTCTATCAAAATTTTCGAAACCCGATTCTACGCGACTTTGGTTGTAGCTAATTTCGAATGCTAATTTACTAAACATGGTCACAAGTTATTGCATTTCAATACGTAAATTGCGTGTTGGGTCTCCTGTCATCTGATTCCTCCCCAGCGACAAAGTCAATCAGTGTCTCAGTCATTACGTCACCTAAATCGACTGTGTCCTGAGACGTCTCTCCTTCCACCTCCGGATGCACGTCCTCCATCTCTCAGGCAGCTGTTGACGACGGATTCAGCCATGGCCGCCTCATTGCAACAGATTTCGCAGAAGGTCGCTGGAGAATCCATCCCTTTAACAAATAACTCATAGCAGTTTCTTTTCTTTCCCATTTCTAATCAGGTTACTAACACAACGTTTTCAATAATAATACTTATTCTAACATAGGAATTACACATCAAAATTGAAATATAACATGAATACATTTTTATAATGTACATAGTCAGACTTGCAGGAGAACGATAAATCGGATATTACGATAATATTATGCCGTACAGTTGGGCGCCAATTAAATATGTAACGGCTTGGTCGGTAGAGTCCTTTAAGGTTTTCGGGTTTCACAAGAAAAATAACGTCTATCACTTTATTTATTTGTTTAATTAAAAACAATTTAATAATTTGAAACATAGACAAGATTTGGGTCTATACTCACTTTATACAATTATGTAGCTCACCCAAAGAAGTTCAACATGAAGATGATACACTAGAAATATTTTTGTTTATAAGATGTTTTGATTAATATTTATTTATAGTTTTCTTTTTTAGTAGTGGCTTGGAAGTCTTAAAACGTGCACAATATTAACCCAATTAAACAAATTTACATCACAAGTTCGAGATCAAACTCATGCCAATGAAAAATAATTCTGATTCACTTTTATTAATATTGAAACAATGATAATATTGTGTTTATTATCAGAGCTTGATCCGGTCCAGTCAAATAAATGCACAATTAACAGTTTTTCCAACACAATACCTTTGTTATTTCTGTTTTTGCTCGCAGCGACCTGGCCTGCAGAAATCTGTGGGAATTGTTGTCGCTACCACATGATGGAAGATGAACTCGCCTCTGTTAAAGTTTCCAGCTAAAGATCTCTAGATCTTCGGAGTAAATCGTGCCGTGCTGTTACTTCCGAAGACACAGATAGTGGCCAAATCACTGAGGAAGGAACCGGTGTTGTGAAATTCAGTCTCATCGGAGCTTCATTGTTTGCCAAAGTATTGTGGGTTAACAGTTGTTTTTTTTCCACAGGATGATCTATTGGCGATAATTCTTTATTATAATGTCGCGATCGGCAACATTTCAACGTTTCGAATGCAAGAATAATAACCACTTTTTAAACAAAACAAACAACTTTTTTCGGTATCGTCAACAAAATTTCATAACTTTTCTAATTCAGACACACTCTCGTTTCCGCCATAAGAAACATTCTCTCTCCACAACAATACTCGCAGCCTTATCTAAATCTGGTCAAAGATATCGTACTGCCGATTAAGTGCGCGGGAAAGAAATGAAAAAATGAATTAATTTAGTTAATTAAGTAAATTGGGAAACAAATTATTTTAAATTATAAGAATATTTATAAATAATCAATGTGTAATTGGGTCCTTACATTATATATGCAATACCACACTTCACATAATTCATTATTTTGGAGCGGTTTATTTAAAGTTAATTTGTTGTAATGGAAAGTATGGAAATATATTTTAATTTGTTTGCTTTGGATTATCACCCTGGAAACGTCCAAAACACCCATCTGCTTTCCAGGCAATGTTATCAACGGAGACAAAGAGATAGCCCATCGCTTCATTTTTCCAAGAATTACTGAGCCGGGATGCAGTTTAGGCTCGGCGAAATAAGGGGACCTGCCCCATCACACACATAACTCGGTATCATTAAAATAATTGTCTCCATTAAAAACTGTAGTTATAATTTGTCTCTCAATATCGAATTATTACTATTATTAAATCAAAAATATGCGCTCAAAAAGTTATTAAATTTTAATTAAAGTATCGGGATGGAAAACTCTCAAACGGTTATTAAATTGATATTGTATTCTAATTAGATGGAGATGATAAATTTAACAGATTTGGTTTTGACTTGTGCGGTTCTTGAGATATTGAATCGTCTAACGAAATCAACAAGGATTGCTGAATCGTTGCGTGGTATTTACTTTATGACTTAATTTTTAATCTAATTAATCTTCATTTCAACATGATTCGTGTATTCATGGATCTGAGATACATTGATCATAAGACGATTGTATATCTTAAAATGTTAACTGAAAGATGCAAGCGAGGGGTGGAGAAATAAATATTTTGAAGGCAGTTGAAAGATTATTTAGTTTGCAATGCACCGAGACTGGTCATTTGTAGCAGTGGAATGAAAGATAGATATAAAGTGTAAACTGGGCAGTTCACTTAAAAAGAAAACGCGGTAAAGCCCTAGGCACACACAACGCGATCTGTCTCGGCGATCAGCGATCTCTGTCCGCGGCGAGCTCGCGATCAAGTTGTATGATGCGTTACTGCATTATCCGTGTGACAAAAAACACGATTTATCGTAGGGATCGAGACCTGTAGCGATCCGTTTGTACAAAATAATCGCGCAGTTGGAGCAATCAGTTCGGTGCAATGGGAAAACTAACGGAGACACTCATAAAAAGTGAGGATATACGATACTTACTAAGAACTATACGAAAACGTGATGAACAAAGGAATTGCGTGGAATGAGATTGCAGGAAAGCATAACATTATAAGGAAGGTTCACCAATTATTTAATTATCATCATGTATTATTTGTAACGTAATTTAATTGGGATGATTTATATTTAATAGATTATTAATAGATTTAGATTTATTATGCATTCCATTAGTCCTCGGTCGAGGAAATAGGATACGTCATAATATAAGATTACTTGAAAACAATAATTATTACAAATACAAAGTTTAAAAAACAAACATTACAAAAAAATTATATGATTTAAAACAACGTTAATATAATATGACAGTAATTAGTAATTAAATTTCCATTCGACGGAGTTTCGAGTAGAAAATCTTACATCGATTTCCGTCGAACATGAAAACGAAAATAAGCCAGCAGTTAAACTCTAGAATATTATCATCGTAAAATAATAACGTAACTTGATAGGATACCTTCAAACTATTTTATTAAAGAGGATCTAATATGTCCTTAATTTCTACGAACTCTTTCACCGAGTAATATGCTACATTAATTAACAACTCTTTATAAATAAATTTTGTATACTTAAAGTGTTTATTTCATCCGGAAGACTATTGAATAGATTTATTCCGGAATAACGAATGATTGATTCAAAAAGGCTAGGGCGATGTTTTTCTATGCGGAGTTCAGAAAGTATGCAGTATGACAAGGTGCATTATCGTGATGAAGGAACCAAGAGTTGTTCGCCCATAATTCCGGCCGTTTCAGACGAATAGCTTCACGCAAACGACGCATAACGCTCAAATAATATTATTTGTTGACAGTTTGGCCCAGCGGAAGGAATTCATAGTGCACCACGCCACGATAATCAAAGAAAAATGACAACATGACCTTGATTTTCGATCGACTTTGCCGTGATCTTTTCGGTCTTGCTTCACCTTTTGCACGATATTCGCTGGATTGGTCGGTGGTTTCAGGGTCGTATGCGTAAATCCAAGTCTCGTCTCCAGTAATGATGCATTTAAAGTGGTCCTGATAGTCAGACAGCAAAGTTTCACACACATCAACGCGACGCTCTTTTTTCCAAACAATTGAGCGATTTTAGCACCAATCGAGACTTGACGCGTTTAAAACACGAAACATTCTTCAAAATGGTTTGGGCTGAGCCAAATGATATTCCAACACTATCAGCGAGATCTCTAATTGTCCATCGACGATTTTCAAGCACCAAATCTTGGATTTTTTGGCGTGGCCCTCGTCGGTAGACGTTGATGGTCGTCCAGAGCGAGGTTCGTCTTCAACGCGTTCTCGGCCATCTTTGAACTCCTTGTACCACTTATAAACGCTTTTTTGTGCCATAGTTTGATCACCAAAGGCCTTCCGCAACATTTTAAATGTGTCCGCACAAGAATATTCGTTCCCCAAACAAAATTTGATGCAAGTTCTTTGCTCAACAAAATCACCCGTTGCAAAAATCGAAAAATTCTCTTTTGGATGTTTACAAAAACACGTGTAACTCGGAGATAATTAAACGTTTTAACAAACAGACGCTTGGAAAATATTATAGAGTCCTACCAACCTAGGGGAAAAAAAATTACCTGCCTTCCTAATACCCGGGAGTTTTAAATTGCAATTTCACCTTACTTTTTGATCACAGTGGTATATGGTGATCCCATTTCAATTTATTGTCAATCAAAAGACCAATAAAAGGTGCGTGCTCCGAAATGTTCTCCGAATTAGAAATGAAACTGTTGTTGGAAGTGAATGTAACGATTTTAGTTTTCTCTAGATTAAGATTGAAACGGCTCATTGCAACCTCTACTTTCTCACGCAACGTTTCCGAGTCGCTGTCCGTGATTACTTAATTTTTGTCGTCAGCGTAAAGGACTGATTTTAAGGGATCTAATTAATTCGGTAGATCGTTAATGTAAATGTAATTTGAGCCCTGAGGGACACCGCAGGTAATTGTTTCCCATTCTGACAGATGCTCATTTTCATCCGAATTTACAATCGCAACTTTTTGGCGCCTATTTTGCAAGTAAGATCGCAATAAAGAAAGGGGAACTCCTCTGATTCCATAGAAATGTAATTTTCTTTGGAAAGATCAGCAAAAACTTGAAGTCTTTCGTCGAGGTGCGTCATGAATACCTTGAACGAGGTCGTATGAAGTCGTGTTGGTGGATTTACCTCTAATAAAACCATGCTGTAATGTGGAAATAATTTTAAATTTTGTGAGAAAAGTTGCAATTCTCTTGTGTACTGCTTTCTCGAGAATTTTGGAGAATATTGGCAAGAGCGAAACAGGGCGATAATTGGAGACGTCTGTTGCAGAACCGTTTTTGTACAATGGTATATTTTCCCCGTCTTTTAGAGCATACGGAAATATACCAGACGAAAAGCAGTTAAATATGAACTGCATTGGAATAAAAAATATTTAATTTATCTGATAAGTAAATTTTAAAATCAATTAACATGCCTATTAAAATTTATATTATTAGGGACGTTAACACAGGGTAGTATATGCAAGAGACTAAAATTAAAAAATTATTTCAAATCTAAGGGTCATGACTCGTGTGGCAGAAATCTCGTCAAACGCATCTCGATGCGGAAATACTAAGACCCAGCTGATTATGTTAGAAAACGCAGATTCGCATTGATAAGTTGACCCAAATTATTCGGTTATTTGTAACGCAAATTGTTTTAAACATGGATTTTTCTCTTCACATATAAAAAACCAAAAATTTGCGTCAATTGGTCTCGTTTTGATATGTATATCCGAAATATAATTTATTTATCTAATTAGTACACTTTTAACAATGATGTTTCCTATTTTAATTTCAAATAGAACTATTGATACCGCTTATTCAGTCTCGTACCGTATGTTAAGTAAGTTACGAGATAACATAAAATGAGATTGAAATGAAAACATTTAGCTTCAAATCAAATATGACGATTTATTCACCAGCCAAACGTGAAATTGAAAAAAACCTCATTAAGACTGTGGGAACAAAATAATAACAGGAATTAATGCAATTCTCCGATTTGAAATATCTTGTACAAAAATATTCAGTTGTAACGAAACATGCTTACTAGGATAACCGTAAGAGTTTGGATTAATTATAAAATTCATGAAGGAGACAGAAATTACTTTCCAAGAATAATAGCGATATGCGTCAGGGTAGATATAACAAAAATGCAATTAATGTTAATCAATATATACAAAATTTTAATTATATTTCATTGTGGTAATATTATGTATCTGCTTTTTCAAATTGTTATCCCACTTCTTTTCGCGAATGTTTGCTTGAAATTTCTTTATAACTATTTAACTGCAATGAGTGATGGCATTGTTTACTTTCATTTCTCCAATGTAAGAAAGTAATTAACTATGAAAGTTTGGATGATTTTTGTTTCTGTTTTATTTTATTGTAAGCTAAGTACCGAAGGTTTTCCAGGTGAATAGAATTAAGAAAAGCTTCTCGGGTTCCCACGCGGATAATCTCATTGAATAGCGGTGTTTTAACATTACCATTCTCTTCCTGCTTGGAAGAATATGACAGCTGTAGCCTTCGAAACGTCGGTGTCATTCCATTCAAACGCAAAAGGTTATTGACCTAGTCACTTTGATACTGACTTAAAATTTTATTCTTCGTAACAATTATCTAGGACGCAGTACACTACCGGATGCAACTCTCAATTTTTTCATGATTAAAAAATTTATATTTCATGACTAATTTAAGCATGAATAAATAAACCATAAAATAGTCAGTCGTTAATGTAAAAAGTAATAAACAATATCATAAAAGAAGGTAACAGTCGCTTTAAGGCCCGCCATATCAAAGTAACTGAATGCGTATCTGTAGAGTGATTGGGCATCCCAAAGCTTCGTACCTCCCGTCAGTAAGGGGCATGTAGCAATCTATATATCCAACAGTACGCCGGCTTGATGGGATTTCGAGCGTTTGCATTACAAATAATCTTATGCTATTATTTCTTAATATATTTAAAGAAATTTGTAGGCACTTATAGTTTACGTTATTTGTGCCGTCGAACTGTGTTCTTATAATACGGAAATATTTACATATGAGCTTCCAGCTATATTTTACTATTTGAAAGTCCATTAGTTTATTTAATGTGTACAGTTTGATGTGTTTTGATTACTTAAAATTATATTCCTTCACCCAGATTATCGTATACCGTCGACATGTATTTATATTTTATTTAAAAACTTACGTCTGTATACTTTTTACTAGTCGTATATTGGTAGAATTTTGGAACTGTTCCAATTTGTGGTTAGCTGCTTCGTGTAATTTTCTGTCGAATATTTAGTTTTCAAATTATAATTATGTGTAGTTTGTAATTTACTGTGTTTCTCTGCTTCCAGTATTCAGTTTTTCGTACGTGGTTGGTATTACCGTGTTAATTTCCTCAAGCAAGATGGGTACGATTATTTGGGTTAGTTTTAAGCACAAAGGTTTGTTTACGCTTTTTGCTATTGATAGGATACGTGCTTGGATGTATTTTATCTTTTAACGCGTTACTTTCAGTATCAATATTTTAAAAATATGTGTTGTTATTTTTTGGTCCTATTTAAGAATATTTTCTTCCATAGCCTACTGTTGACAACAAAGATTTTCCTTACGTGCCGAAACTAGCTCCTTAAAAAAGAAAGATAACTGGGCTGGCTGAAGGTTACGGTAACTATTTCAACTGACAATTTAAGATACTATTTTCCACTTCAAAGAAAAACATGAAAAATACACGTCTGATTGAAAATTAATAATAAGAAAGATAGCCAAATACAGACAACAGAAATGATAATATAAATACCACACAACGGTTCTGCAAGCCTTGTCCCTTTCTTCAGGTCCAGAAAAAAACGCAAGAGCCAAGAGAGACACAACTGTACTCATCAGTTGACACAACTCAAAAGCAAGATGAATGGATCATGGCTTCCAGAAACATTGTCTAGTATTTATATTATCAATTATTTTGTCTGTGTTTGTCTGTCTTTATTATCTTATTATATCAAAGAAAAAGATTTCAGCCGCTTTTTTGTATTGCGAACAAAATCCCTGCCAAGACATTTAAAATTATTTTCTGTGGCGTTTCTCACTCCGCCTCAAATGAGGTTCGCCTTTTGTTTTGTGAAATCTAAAATAATCAAGGTGTAAAACGACCGCCATTTTGTGTGAAAAAGACAGGTGGACGTAATATAATGTAGTAATTGGTAATTAAGGCATTGTTCTAATTGAAAAGTTGAATTGTAGATCATTATTGGTGGATATAGCGGACGCCGCAACAAACCGGCAATGCAAAGAAAGTATTGTTGATCGGTCGAGAAGGTTCTACGCGCTCAAAAATTTACGAGACGAACGAACAGTCGGGCAATGAACGGCGAGGCATAAAGACCAGCAAAGTCTATTTTACAAAAGTAGTACAGTCAGGCAATGAACGGCCAGGTGTAAAGACCACAAAATTCTAATACACGAAAAGTTGAACAATTTAGTCAGTCAGCAGCGAGAATGAAAAAGGTCTAATTTAAAGAACGAGAAAGTGTTCCAGTAACCAGTACGCTGTTATATCTAAAAAATGCAGAAATTGAACTAGTCTTCAGTCAACAGACAAAACCAATGAGGTGCATTTTCAACAAAAATCCACGAGACCTACAAATCCAGGTTGTAGTAAATCATCGAGAATCGACCAAGTTATTTTAAACCAACTAACAAACTACGCTAATTAGAGTCTGTGAACATTTAGAGTCTGTGAGAACTTTGAATCAGTGATATCCCCAAAATTGTGCACGAAAAGTTAAAATGAGACCTGGGCTGCCGTAAGTAGAAAGAAAACTTTAAAATCATTGTAAACCACGTTTAAAAGATAAACGTCAGATCGTTCTTTAATTATCGATAAAATGAGATCTTTAATTATTCAGATCATTCTTTAATTCTTGATAAAAATTAAAATTGTTTAAATCCAATCTTTAGTATTATTTCTTCAGCAACAAATTTCGTCTATGTTCAGACGCATTGATTCCCATATAAAGCAAATGTAATTTTTGTGATTTTGATTATATAAATTCTGCCATTATCAAACTCAGTTCAAGACCCTGAGATCCCAAATATTTTTTATAATTTGAATACTTGTTTTAAAATTGTTAATAAATTTTGTTTAATAGTTTTCACGTAATAGTTCTTTTCATTTAAAAACGCCACATAATTCATATCTTGAATTATTGTCAAAAGATAAGAAAAGCTACTGATAAATTATTACAATATCGATAAGAATATTCTCGAGGTTCTGATGTATAACGAGTTTGAAATCGGTCTGACGCGATTTCTAGTGAAAATACGAACAGACAGGAAGTTAGGTAACATAGATTTTGATGCTCTGTTCCTTTAACGCGAAAAAAATGCTAAAATTGCTCTACTTTATTTTTAAAAAAGTAATAATTCATGTATATTAATAGAAATAATCCATTTTTGTCATAGCACATTTCTAACCCGAAACGACAAACGCCGTTTGCATTTCTCACTAAAGCGTCCCCCTATGTTTTCACGTTGATTGAGATTCTTAAGTTTTCCGTAAACTTTCATAATTTGTCTTCTGCCTTATAAGTAGGCATAAGAACTTGAGCTGCCATTCCTACTATACAATGAATCCTACAAGTAATATGATTAAGCTGATGACGATAATTTCACGTTGTCTGCCGCTTAATTTCCTCTCACCACATTATATTATAATGTAATAAATAATTCCGTTTGTTATGGAGGACATAATTCCTAACTCAACATATCCTCCAAATTCTTCCATACATGCTTCTTAGTCTACAATATTGTTTGATAAACATCCCCAGAGTAAGATCGGCAGTTTGAACGGCAATTGTCAAAATTTCTGTTTTTGTTTTTTTAAGAAAAATACTTCTGTATCTTTTACTTCATCTAATTTTGCTCTGCCAAAGTTCTAGGTCTTGTGTCCAAGCAAAAATTATTTTCTAAATAAAATAATTAATAATTGCAATAAATTTCCTGCAACGCTGTATGCGGATAACCTACTCAACACAAAGAAATAACGTAAGTTGTATTAATTAGTTACACGTTTTGAGATTTAACACTTTAATATTTGAAACATAATAATTGACAGCGCCGCTAGCAAATGTTCATATTGCAATATAGTCAATAGTCACTCTAGTTCTATAGAAAAGGTAGACAACATTTTTTCTTGATTTTATTAGAGTAGCAAGTTGAATCAAATTCTTGCGACAGATGTGTCTGAGACAATGCTGTGTAAAATTTCACCTTCCAACATAAAAGTCACTCATGCGCCACTGCTGCACGTTCTAACAAATTGGCAACTTTCAAGTGCTACCGTAGCAGCTAGCTTCCTGAAAAATGGCAACCAGAGACAACTATTTATGCTGTACACGATAGTTGCAGTTCCAAGGTTTAAAAAGTTTTAGTTTTATTGCTGTAATCTCACAAAGTTGCTCAAAAAAACCGTCACGTCAATTTGAGGTCGATTTTTCTGGCTTATAACTTTGAAGTAAGACGTTCTACAAACTTATGCTTTGGTAAGCTAACTAAAACCATTATCTATTTTGAGCTTCCAGAGTATCAGCTTTCAACCTCACTTCTTTCTCAAGATATATGTTAGTTAATATGAGGTTCAAATTTTATGTGTCAAATTTTGTTAATTTTCAAACCTAAATTGCAAAAAACCATTTGCTTCTATCAAGTTTATTTTTTACCATTGGAAAGAGCAGACGTTTTTCTTTTATAGTCATTTAATTTCATTTTAGAGACACATCATTTAAGGCCAGAAAAAATACTTCTAAAATTGCACTCCTTTAAATAACATGATATACTGCACGAATGTGATGAAAGCAAATCATTTGTACTGGTTCATTCAAACTATTGGTATTAATTATACTTAAATTCACCAAGTGGTTTTTATTTATGGTTATGCAATATGTGAATCTTATCTAATAAAATTAATGCTATTAGAAGGTTACATATGAAATACTTGCATTGGTCCATGGTGACTGAGGCACTACCAATTTCATGTTTTAAATGAGTGTGTATGTACACATCACTTCATTCAAGGCCTAAATTTGAAACACCATCGCCAGGACCACGCCCCATAGCCAGGCAAGGCAACCTCATTGTTGATTAGACTGGCCTTTGTTGGAGTGCATTGTTGGAGTTTTTAAAGTAATTTTTGGGGTTTTAAATGACGAGTCTCGAAAGTGAAATAAGATGCCTCTAACAGAAAAATGTCTGCTCTTTCTAATGGTAACTAAAAGAAATTGATTGTAGCAAAAGGTTTTTTGCAATTTGCGTGTGAAAATTCACAAAATTTGACGCGTCAAATTTGAAACTCATATATAATAGCGTATATCTTGACAACTAAGTGAGCTTAATAGCTGATACTTTGGCATCTTAAACTAAGTAATGGGTTTGATTAGTTCACCAAAGCATAAATTTCTGGAAGGTTTTGTTGCAAAGTTGTAAGCAAATAAAAATATTCCCCAAATTGATGTGACAGATTATTTGAGCAACTTTGTGAGATAACAGCAATGAAACTAAAACTTTTTAAACCTTGGAACTGCAACCATCGTGTACAGCATAAATAGTTGTCTCTCCTTGCCATTTTTCAGGAAGCTAGCTGCTACATTTCAACAACAGTAGCACTTCAAACTTCACAATCTATTCACGCGCACCGTTGAATTGCACAGGTATCTACATATGAAGGTGAAATTTTACACAGAATTGCTCCTACACAAAATTTCAAAAAATTGGAGATGGTGACTAAAAATTTTATTTGAAAATTAGGTCACTTGGCATGGAAATGACCCAGTAGCAAGTTGAATCAAATTCTTGGGTCGTTGTCACAATATATATAATACTTGGTCTGAGTAGTCTTTGAAAAAAGAAGACGATCAAGCATGTAAAACCCCATCCCGTTACTTCATAATTTTTCCACAACCTGTGTAATTTTCCCTAATATTTTTATTATTCGTTCATTCTTTAATCCACCTCAAATGCCAATTGAAGAGCGTGGATCCCAAACCTTATTAGTTGAATTTTTTTTATTATCATTTGACCATGCAGCCAATATGCTGCCACTGTTGCGACATGTTTACATTCATTTATTCGATATCTTAAATTTTTTCATCTTCTTTATTCTGGGAAACATTTTTATGATCGCCAAGTATATTTACATCACATGTCATGTTCGCTACATTATCTACACAAACACTTAGCACTTGTTTTTCATCAATTTTAATTTTGTTTAAAGTTTTACTAATTTCATTTTTCACAATTAAAGGGGTATGTCTTGTTTTAGTATCCAAAGTTTTTATTCCAGTTGTCTCGTTTTTTCATTCCAAAATTGTACATTGATGACAAAACCATTCTATTTCTGCGAATCTGGCATTAAATAGCGTAATTGTTATTGTCTTTGG
This sequence comes from Zhengitettix transpicula, assembly GCA_037074705.1. NCBI lineage: Eukaryota > Metazoa > Arthropoda > Insecta > Orthoptera > Tetrigidae > Zhengitettix > Zhengitettix transpicula. The sequence continues at coordinate 197,818,534 of CM073591.1, read as the reverse complement.
AAATAGTACGAGAGCGTGAACCGACGCCGTCGCGAAGTTCTCCCTCCTTCCCCCCAAATCCCGGAGGTGGTAGAAGATGGGACTGTTCAAATAACCTGCGTGATTGAAATTTGATATTTACATGACATAAATGTTTAATTTTATATGCCTACCTACAATTATAAGGATGCTCTATTATCAATGGTATTTCATTAGTTAATAGTATAGTGTGTAGATGCAGATGCCTCCCCCCCTCTCCTCCCCTTTGAAAATAATCCTGGCGGCACCCATGGGTAGGGTGAAGCATCTACGAAGAAAGACACTAAACTGAACCGCCAAAAAATGGGCCATGTAACACAATGTTTTCTACCCTTGTCGGCAATTTTTCTAGTGATTCTATTTAAAGTCCCAGTATGCTTCCTAACAGATTCGATTATAGGACCTACCAAAGTTTTGTAGGCTATTTATTTTGATTTTGGGCTCCCTTTTTTTTTTAAAAAAATCATATGAAATCTAGAGATTGCCCTAAACAGCTGCACTTATTTTCAAATTGCAGCCGATTTGACCTTGAAGCTCTTCCTTTTCCCGGGAAAAGGTTAAGGTTGTATGCGCTCTGCTTAAATCTTACTCTAGATATAAAGCATTTTCCTAAATAAATTAGAGAAGCCTACTTTGCGGAGATGAAAAATAAAAAATCAATTCAAGGACAAAAAATTAATTTCTAAATAGAATAATTAACAATTGCAATAAATTTCCTGCAACGCTGTATGCGGATAACCTACTCAACACAATGAAATTACGTAAGTTGTATTAATTAGTTACACGTTTTGAGATTTAACACTTTAATATTTGAAACATAATAATTGACAGCGCCGTTTGCAAATGTTCATATTGCAATATAGTCAATAGTCACTCTAGTTCTATAGAAAAGGTAGACAACATTTTTTCTTGATTTTATTAGAGTAGCAAGTTGAATCAAATTCTTGGAACGTTGTCAGAATATTGTTCTCGCAGCTGCAGTAAGGGATCGTTGTCATTGATTTATGACGATGTGGCAACGTTTGTCCAATTCTATGCCCTCGTTCTCTGGCAACCAGAATAGTTCGCATTTGAAACACATTATAGACACCTGAGATATTTTCCTGTAATCTTAGTATTATTTGAGCCCGTAAGTTATTTAAAAAAATGACTATTCAGCTTTACGTTTATTTTCATTTCATTTGTGCTTTCCCTGTTGTTCATCATGTTTATATCGTACTGTAAAAGGATTTCATCAAACTTGTTATCTTTGTCGTCCATACAGGCATCGCGAAAGGTCTCACTTTAGAATTTATACCTGTGGGTAAGTTATTAATGTATATTTTCCGAGGAAACTTCACCTAACTCAGATATTTCGTTTCCTATTTATACTCTCCAATTCCTACCCGTAAGGAACTAGTTAGTCTAGAATACTACTCGATCATGTCCATTTTTTAAATTTTCTAGCTCAGTATATTTAGTTACTATTTTATATTGCACGAATTATGAGTTTAATGAAAACAGATATACTGAAAAATAGTAAAACTACGTGTATATCTTATTATGTAATATATTTTTAAAAAAATTATATCGTTTCTATTAATACTTAAATAAATTACTTTTTATAAATAATTAATTCGACAGATCCACGACGAAGTGAATATTAGAAGATTTTCTTTATGTTAGTACTTAATGATGATAATATTATATTGTTGGTTTTAAAGGAGAATTTTGCAAATATTGATCTCTTCTGGCGCAAAATTGTTTTGGTATGTATGATCCACGTATTGACAATACGACCATTGTTTCTCTTAATTTTGATATATATTAATATGCTCCGGGAATTTATACCTTGTGCACCGCGTATTTTAAATTAAATAATATGAATTATTTAATTAATAAGTAACTGAAATGCACGAGGTCGTGAGTTTGGGGCCTTGAATCTACATATTCTGGGAGTGCAGTACGGAAATTGAGCTAGCTTGCACACTTGACAAAGACAATCCATCACCTAGCATCTTAGGATTGTGTTTGATTCCCCGGAATGACGTTTTCACCTTCCAGGTGTCGTATTTTGAGCGGCCGTGTCCTGAGCGGACAACAGTCCCTTCCTCAATCCTGACCGCTGAGCGAGTATGTATAAAGTTTTCCGAAAAGCAACTTTATTAGTCTTGGTTTAAACATTAAGTGAATGTAATACAAGTTAAATGTATAACATTTCTGAATCTTATGTGGATTTATAAGTTCTATCTATAACAAGGAAACAGTTCCGATAGGTAGTAATTCGTTTAATAAATATTCTTGGAAATGGTCAATTAAGATACAAATCTTTTAACAGTTATATTTATCTGTATTCTTAAATAAATGAAAACATCAACCTATTTCGTTATAAAATTATTATTAATTTAAATTTTTAAACATTATAATAGTTTAAACAATATAATAGTTTCATCCTTAACTTATTCAGGTGTTGTAAAGTCATTTTAATGATATTTCAATTTCAATGTCGTGTTACTAAAAATTCCAACAAAGCAAGATTTTACAAACATTATTATTTGTAATAATTGTTGATGACTAATAAAGCTGCTCTTCGAAAAACTTTACACCTGTTCGCTCTGCTGTCAGGATTGGGGAAGGGACTGTTGTCCGCTCAGGGCACGGCCGCTCAAAATACGGCGCCACCTTCCAAGTCCAAGAGTTCATGCGAACTCCGACCAAAAGGACCATTCTGACTGTTGTCCACTCAGGGCACGGCCGCTCAAAATACGGCGTCACCTTCCAGGTCCAACAGGTCATGGGAACTCCGACCAAAAGGATCATTCTTTCGTATGCGGCCGGAATCTTTGAACCTTGATGATTTTTTGCTCCGGTGGTTCTTTTGTTGAAGGTCTTTCTTGAGTAACTCTGTTTCATAAAGTGGGTTGGAACATTTTATAAACTGGCCTAGATTGGTCAATGGAACGAGCAAGCTAAAGGATTTGACGATACCGCGAACTGTTCACGGCGCTATTCCGGAAGATTGGGTGCTCGTTGCACAGAGAGATTCAAGCGTGACTTTGAATAAGCTCAAATGATTATCTAGGCGTCGAGAGGACAATGAAGATATATCTGTAGAGAATAGTTAGTCGAGGCTGAATACGATGCGCAGTGGTCCTCTGCATTGTAATTGTTGTGGGTGAAGGCCGGAGCTTACTTTAACACGAACCTTTGTTACGGGAACTTGGTTGCGAAAAAACTATTCTAAACTGACGCAGTTTAGGATATGTTGTTCGTCAAAAAGCTTATTCGAAAAAATTATAAGACGTTAAGTACAGTGTGTGGTAAGAAGACCTTGCAGGTGTCTGTATTTCCCGTTCATAAGAGTATAATGAATGTTTTTAAGAATGATAGGGGTATTGATCCATCTCCATTTATTGTGTATCTCACAATTCATGCTATTTCTCGCGACATATTTCTCCAGACAACATGAGAAAATTCAAAAGAGTCGAACGTCGACCCTACTGAAATTACCCCAAGAAAAAAGAAAAGAAAAAAAATGGAGACGAAATCGAGACTTGGAGGGGCGGTTATCTCAATTATAATTGGAAGCGAGTTGTCCATCTGACCCGAACATGAAGTCGTGGTGAGAGTAACGAAAGTTCTGCTTGAGGGAGCGAACAGTTTCCAAAAATATTGAAATAAATTTTGAAACGAGAAGTCGTTAAAGAACATTCAAATAGTACAGTCAAAATTCAATTCTCAAAGAGATCAGTTCGTCAGACTTCAAATCTACGTAGGACTTCTAGAATCTCAAAGGGCATTCATATAAGAAAATTCTCAAAGGGTTACCGTCAAAGTATAAAGTAATTACTCCTGCTCAACACGGCTTCCTCAAACAAAAATCCACGAGCACCGCTATGTACGAGTTCATTCAGAGTATACAAAATTCCCTTGATGAAAAACTGAAGGTAGCCGGAATTTTTGCTGATCTCTCGAAGGCATTTGATCTTGTAGATCACAGCATACTCCTCCAAAAATTAGAATATTATGGGATCAGAGGCAACGCTTTGGCACTCTTTAAATCTTATCTCAACAATCGGAAACAGAAGGTAGCCTTAAAAAACAAAGCTGGTGAGGTGCACTTGTCAGGCATTACTTGTGGCGTGCCTCAGGGCTCAATATTAGGTCCCCTGCTTTTTCTTTTGTATATTAACGATCTTCCAGAATATATGGACCCTATAAAATCTGTCTTATACGCAGATGACACTAATTTGTTAATTACGGACATTGATTTAAATAATCTCAATGCGAAGATTGAGACTGCATCTAGAGACCTAAATACTTGGTTCGCCGCCAATAAATTAACGCTCAATGTACAGAAAACTAAGTTAGTTCGTTTTACAACAGAAACCAACAACATCGTAACGGATAAGTTCTCTGATCATGCGACTTTCCTCGGCTTGCAAGTCGACATGAAATTAAAATGGAACTTGCCCATTGATCGCCTTGTGCGCAAACTTAGTTCTGTTTGTTACTCATTGAGACTATTGACGCAACAAGTTGATACCAAAACTGCTTCACTAGTCTACTTTGCCTACTTTCATTCACATATGTGTTACGGTATTGCCAACTGGGGCAATTGTTCTCGTAGTGTGGATGTTTTCAAACTGCAAAAACGAGCCATTAGAATTATATCAGATTCAGATGCTAGAGAAAGCTGCAGGCCGCTGTTCAAAAGACTCCATATTCTTACTCTACCTACCGCTTACATATTAGAAATACTAAAATTTGTTAAACGCAACATGAACCTTTTTGCAAGTAACGGGGACAATCATGGCTATGACACAAGAAACCGTTCAGTTCTTAGGTCTGACAAGCACAGCCTCAGTCTCTATGAGTCTAGCGCTCATTATTCCGGTATCGCACTATTTAACAGCCTTCCTGAACATGTAAAGAACATCAACAACTACAACTCATTCGTAAAGGAGTGTAAAACTTACCTTGTCAATGGAACTTATTACTCCGTACACGAATTTTTGAATCGGTCTGACATTCGTTGAACTGCCTTGCCTACAAAATTGCCGAATATGCTATAAATATGTAAATAGTTTGTCCAGTTTTCCCCTTTTGGTTCTGTTTTCCTGCCTCTGCTTTCTGTTTTAGTAAATATCTATGACGACATCCCTCCGTACCTAGCGACAGGAGATTAATACCAGGAAGTGATTTGTGTCGTGTGCGTGTTTCCTAAAAATAGTGTGTATGATTGTAGTGACTAGACTAATGTAAACAGATATGAATTTTTGTGTGTGTTTTTGTGTATTATAAGTTTATATGCAATTTATCTACTGTACATTTGTGACGAATCCTATTTCCTCTTTAGAGGGCTAATGGTGAATAAATCTATCTATCTATCTATCTATCAATGTATCCACGTCTCAGGCTTCTTGGAAAGCATTGTGGTTCTTCCTCAGAAGTCGCCATGCGCAAAACAAGTCGGTCGCCCAATACTCAAAGTATTTATGATCATATGACCCACGTTTTGCCCTAAATACTTCTTAAAGTTTCATTGCCAATAATAATAATAATAATAATAAAATCCCTCAGATTAATTAGCCGACACATGTGAATAATATTTGTTGTTAAATTAAAATAATATAAATTGTATACAATATGTTAAATAAATCAATTATTGGAAGCGAAAGTATGGAGATATAATCAAGTAAATATGTTTACATTATATATATATATGTATATATATATATATATATATATTGTAATGCCAATTAATTAACACATTAATTGTAAATTTGATAATCTAAATTGTTAGAGAAACTTATTCTTGACGGCGGTACCGAACACAAAACAACGATGTAGCAGAGTATTGGTTTCTTTGTCGGAAGAAGCACTGTGCGCTCAAAATTGCGAGGCAGTATTCAGTTGGGTGGACAGTTTGGTCAAGTACAGGTCGCATTAAAATATTGAGGAGCCAGTTCGCATTAAGTTGGCTGGAAAGTTTGGTCAAGTACAGGTCGTACTGAAATATACGAGATATTCTTTTGAAAAGTATAGTTAAGTAGAAGCAGACAGACACAATAGAAATTGGTTAAGTTGAAATAGACGAGACCAGTTCAAATATTCAACGGAAACTTGCAAAGAAATAACGACGATTATCAACCAACAGAGGTGATTGGGCCATGAACGTTTTGCTCATAGGCAAAACATTTACGCAAGCAGAACTATAAAAACCTGCTAAGCTGGGCAGCCGTGAGTAACTCAACCGAGGGAGGGAGGGAGAGACGAAGAAGATGTTCCCGGTTCCTGATTTAAAACTAAAAATATTAATTAGAATCTGTGAGTTTGAGTAGAAGCTGTGCAAAAACCCGCCATAGTGCTTCGTAAGTCAAAAGTATCCTGGAATGCAGCCTTGAGTACCAATATAAAACAATAAATTATGTAAACCGGATTAAAAGATAGATGTCAGATTTTGTTCTCTTCCTTTGATAAAATTTGTTAAGTAGAATCCATCTTTTAGTATAATTTCATCGACAAGTAAATTTCGTCTTTGTTAATTGACGAGTAAATCTTTTATTGAAATTTGTATTGATAAGATTTCTAAATAAATGATTAGCCGTTATCAAACCCAGTAATGACCCTGAGATAAGTTCTATTTGTAAATTGTGTAATTGTTTCAAGTATTACCACAATAAATTCTTTTGTTTGTTAAAATTTGAATAATTTTTTCATTTAAAAGCCTTTCTGTTTTGTATATTACAATATATAATGCAACGTGAGTTACTTCACAATGAGAACAGGTCCAATGATGGAAAACGATATTTGTAAACGTTTGGCTTTATTAATTATACAATATGTACAATTTTACACTTAAGTAAAATACTTTCTACCAGAAAAAAATTATCGTCTTAAAGGAATCAATACCACTAAATACTTACGAATATATAGACCTTTTTGGTGAGTACAAAGTTATAGTTGTAAAAGAAACAAGAATATTATAATATCAATGAAATGTGTCTCTTCCGTTTATCTACAGGCAGCAGCAACGTGAATAAATTATCTTTGATTGTTTATAACATTACGCTTACCAGCCATTAATCACTTGAAAATCATAAATGAAACTATCTGTAAACAATATAATATGCAAAATAATACATTTCTGTTGATCGACTTCGAGATAAAATAATTTGATTTTCATGTCCGGTTGTTCTTTATATATGTTTAAAACATTACGCCTACCTATAATGAATTTAAACGAAAAGAGTTTTATAAAATGATTGTGTTTGAATAATTTAAATGATCTATAACGTAGATTAATTCTATGAATAAATAATTAATAAAATAAATTCAGTTATCAAATTAAGCAAGCCTGGTAGTTTTATGTTTCCTTGCTGCAAGGAAAAAGCTACCTAGGACTAATTTTACAGAACTCATTCCTGAACTTCGTAGCAGGTAATCTGTAACGACGACTTCGTGTCATATCAGCATCACTTTTACCTTATATTTACTTTACTCTTGACAAAAAAGGAACGCGAGTTGTAATTAATATTATGCGTGTGGATGAGACCGGAACACCTTACTAAGCTACTAGGACTAATGTTAGTTTTACTATTTGGCGAGGGTGCTTGACTAAAAGGAATTCTTCTGAAGAGCAGCAAGTTCCCTCCAGAATATGTCGTGACGTTATCTGAGCTTTTGCACAGCTAGGCACATCCTAGTAACAACACGGCTGGCGAAGGTTTCACATCTTCTGATCGCGGCTGTTTTATCCAGCAAATGCCGTCCTGGGTTCAAGCTGGACGTGGAAGCCGTTGTTGGGTTTCATCACCACGGACACGTTCAGGTCTTCCAGTTGCTCTCTCGTAGAAATGCTGTACACTCTGTAACGTCTCAAGACCGTGGCCAACACTGTCTTCATCTGCATCATGGCGTACCTGGAAAACAATATCGCTCCAGGAATAGTCTGTAAACATTAATTTACGTCATCTTATAATGTTAACTTCAGTTCAAAATCAGAATAAACTTTAACAATCCCTCTGGCAAAATCTTGTAAACTTCTAACAGTAAACAGCAATTGTTTAATGTTACGAGGTCATCTATAGTTAACAATAATATTTCAGCTACAAGAGCTACATTGACATGCATGAGCATATATTTAATTCAAGATGAGATTGCATTGGTGGTAACGAACACATGGTCAAAGCCTAACCACGCTCCTGGACGTTAAAGCACGTGTTCCGAGTTTTTTTTGTAGGTGTAGACAGGCAATGTATAGATTAATCCACATAGTGGCAACTCCCCTCTTATATTATAGGAAAAGGAGTGAAAGGGGGGATGCGGAAAGTTAGAGCAAGGTATCCAAGGGTTACCTAGGGCCCCCGGGCTATGGTTTAAGGATCCTACCCGGCAGTTCGCCTAAAAGTGATGCAGGGAAAACCCTAGAAAAACCTGCATCAGGTAGGTCGGCTATTTGGTACTTGTCCCACGCTCTTTCGATGGCGGGAGAGGGGTTTACTGTGGGGTCGCAGTTTTCCCCTCGCCGTGCCTTGACCAATTTAGGAGGCAGTTGGCCGACTATTCCAATAGGAATAGCGGAAAACTTTTACTGTATGCGCAAGGTCTGCGACCCCGGAACACCTCTCAAAACAGGCCGAGATGCCTCGGCATGTAGGAACCTTAGTTCAAAAACCAGAGAGATGTGAAGCCATCCCCAAATATAGCTTTCAAAGTATTTAGCGTGCTCAGTTAATTTAAGATAATTCCAATAAACAGCTGCACTATTGGATTTTTTAGTGACATTTTATCTATTTTCAGGTTATCCGTAGTTTCGCAGGAACTAATTTTTAGTTCGTATTCAAGAAGGATTGTCAGTGACATAGACGACTGTCACATTCTGTATTTGGGAGAATAAGTTAGGGAATCTAATCAGTAACTTCTCTATCATCGTCACTACGGGATTGTACTAGTTTCATTATCTTTAAACCATATGTTAGCTTGCGAGAACAGAGCCCTTTTCATAAAAACAGACGCTCTCATAACTCAGCTCTGATAGTGAGACGAGGGTCTCTTTTCTCGCAATACCTGCAAAAATCTTTCCTTATCTCGCAACCTCACATGACCCTTCTGCTTCTATATAATCAGCACGAAGAGCACATCTCTCTGGTTTTTTTTGAACTAAGGTTCCCACATGCCGAGGCACCTCGGTCTGTTTTGAGAGGTGTATGTTCCGGGGTCGCAGACCTTGGGCATACGGCAAGAGTTGTCCGCTATTCCTATTGGAATAGTCGGCCAGCTGCCTCCTAAACTGGCCAAGGCATGGCGAGGGGTAAGCTGCGTCCCCACAGCAAACCCCTCTCCCGTCATCGGAAGGGCGTGGGACAAGTACCAAATGCCCGACCTACCCGATGCAGGTTTTTCTAAGGTTTTCCCTCCATTTCTTTAGGCGAATGCCGGGTAGGATCCTTAAAATATAGCCCGGGGGCCATAGTTAACCCTTGGCTACCTTCCTCTACCCTTCCGCATCCCCCCTTTCAAATCCCTTCCTATGCTATTAAAGGGGAGTTGCCCAATGTGGATCACCCTCATGTAGCCTGTTGCCCTAAAAAAATAAAAAAAATGGATTGGGCCGTCCTATTCTGACTTCTTGACCAAGAACATTATAATTTATATTCAATGAAACTTTCTTAAACAATGTCGAGAATTATAATTTCCATTACATTTCTATCACGTCCTCACTTTCGTCAGTTCAGTCATAGATTTTTTTGACCGTATTTCAATAATAATTACGGTTCCATTGTAGCATTTTCCTGAGCTGGTTGTGGAAACGATGAGAAATCCACATCAGGATAATCGGATCTTTACAATTCCAGCTACTTTCCGTGACGTTATCTCGTTTGTGTTACAAATCATATATAATTTATTAAAGTTAGCTAATAAATATGTTGTGGTTCAAAAAGGCAAATAAATGTCTATTGCATCATGGCTACCTTGTCTACATGCGTACAGCAGTTTTAAGATAACATGTTACAAGTTAATGGTCGTTAACAGCAAACATAAAGACATCTAACGGTTGTAGAACTCTACTAACGACTTATATTTGGATCAGTAAGTACTGAGTTATCTTAAAACCGAAACTAACACACACAAAGAAGGTTGCTTGTGGTTCCGAGAGTTTATTTGAAGGAAGAATGTTTCAGTTTTGAGCTAAAGAAGATGAAGTGACAAAAGATTTTTTTTTAAAAAACGAAGGCAGCGGTGAAAGCTAGAAACCATTGTGTCTACGAGGATATAACATCAGCAAAAGCACAGAAATATAATGATTTTGGTTCAATTTTGACATGAATAATTTCCCAAATTTAGGGACTTCTGAAGACATTATTAATGGATTACCAACATCAGTCAACCTTAGAATTAGCAGAAGGGATTAACCGTAATCAGACATTTATCGTCGGTCATTGGTATTGGGTATACGCGAAAATGTGAAATATGTGGTTCAAGTGAATCTTGTTCATTTTTGCATCACATTACCAGTTAGCAAGGAAGTGAACGATATTATAATTCCAAGCATGCTACAGCTGACGACATATGGTGCATTTATGTCAACATAAAAAACAGACAGTGGAATAGTTTTATTATCATCAAAAGAAAAAAAGTGTCATGCGACTGGTGGGAGGAGTAGTGTTCTATGAATTGTTAGCTTGACTGCAGAATCTATAGTTAACAACTCAGATACCTGTCTGCCATCAGTTGACCGAGAATACTGTAACAAATGTTCCTGCAACGCAGGTCCTACGCCACTGAAAAGCTGATAGCACCCATACAGGAATTGATTACGAGGACCTTGCTCGCTTAGGTCTTTCTGTATGAAGCCGGTATTTGCCAAATACCGAATAGGTTATGTTCTGGTCGTGTACTACACGTTGTTAACTTATTCAGAAATTCGGTCTTTTCCGTTATCAATTCACTCTGAAAACAACGATTTTTGACGGTTTTTAAAAGTAGCCACTAAACATAAATCAATTTTGAATTCAATTTGGCGATGAATATCGGATCTTATATGAGAAAGAAAAGAGAAAATCGTGATTACCTGGAGCCGATGCAGTTCCTGAGTCCGGCGCCGAAGGGAAGGAAACAGTAAGGATGCCTGCCAGCGACGTTGCCAGGGAGGAACCTGTCGGGATTGAAGGTGAACGGGTCGGGGAAGAATTCGGGCATGCGGTGAGTGAAGTAGGTGAAGATGATAGCGTTGGATCCCGCGGGGATCTCCGTGTCCTCAGGGCCGAGGCGGATGCTGACCGGGAGCTCGCGCGTGATCACAGGCACCGACGGGAACAGACGCAGAGTCTCCTTGAGGACGCGCTCCAGCAGCTGCAGTTGAGACAGGTCGCCGACTGAGACTGGACGCAGGCTGTCCTCGCCGAACACGTCATCCAACTCCCGTAGCACCTGGTCCTGCCACTCGGGGTAGATTCCCAGCACGCAAAGAGCGAAGCCCAGCGTCGTAGCTATTGTCTTGTAGCCCGTCGTGATCAGGTTGTGCACCTGCGGCAACAGAGTCAGCACTGAGTCATAGCATGAGAGGGAAACCACGCGAATTGGTTAACAACTTCATGGAAATAAAGTCAGACGTAAAATATATTTTTGTTCCGTCCTAATAGTTTCTAAGTAACTTTTCTTAAGACCTTTGATATTTGTATTCTAGACAAAAACTGTAAAACCACAATTTATTTGGTTAAAAGAAACACTACATCTTACAGATGCTATATAATATTTGCTTTTATTCATCTGCAAAAATCATAGAGATTATTAATGATACAATATCACATATAGTGTGGTAATTCCGAATATGTAATTTTTTAATAAATAAAATTTTACTATTTTCATTATCAGCGGCGTAAATATGAGGCCATTGCATTATAGCTTAAGGATTGTCTACAAGAATATGGAGCCTATAATGCTTGCTTGCTAGAGTTGCATTCTTCCCTCAGTCAGCATTGAGACGTACGGAACTCGAGTACGTATTCAGAGTTGCTCGGATGAGGATTGAGGAAGGTGTATTTTAAGGAGTCCGTATTCAGAGTTCCTGGGACCACGACTGAGCAAGTGTGATTTGGAAGCTGAGAAATGTTCTATTAAAAGTCCCCGGTTTTGGATTTGCAAGTCGCCAGTTTGGAATTATATTTCGTCTATTGCCATGTTTGAGTAATTATCAAAGTTTTAGAGAACAAAGCTATCAACTGTGATTGTTCAAACAAAGTTATCAACAGTTAGGAACAGAAAGTGATTTGTGTCTAAAATATCTTTAAATTAAATGGCCTTTTTGTGATGTGTTTAAAAAACAAGTGTAATCGAGCCCAAATGAACAGATAAGGGTAAAGTAGACACAAAGGAATTTTCTTAATTGTAAACCTTATGGTGTAAATACAATTATCGTCCGATTTCGAATTTCGATCATTTCATTTAAAATAATAATAATTTAAGTCAGGAATATTTTTGCCTTGTAACATTTAATTGTCATTTATGTAACTATCTTTATTGGAGGACCGATAGGCGGCCCTTAAAATTAAGCCGTGGCACAACAATATCAATTTGTAAAATTTCAACTTGGATAAAAATTTGTTTTATTAAATTAGTTTCGTTATATTTTAAATTTCTGTTTTCATTTCAATCCTTTCATTTTCAAATTTTAATTTGTTTATTTCAAGTTTGGCACTAGAGGCTTATCTACAGATAAAATAAAATTTTATTTTGAATATAACAAATTTGTTCTCCAACGTGGGGCAAAACATTTAAAATTAATCATTTAATTTGATTATTACAATATTGTAGTAATTGGTAATTAAGACATTGTTCTAATTGGAAAGTTGGATTGTAGAGGACTCATTATTAGTGGATATAGAGCGGACGCCGCAACAATCCGGCAAGGCAAAGAAAACATTGTTGAGGTTCTACGCGCTCAAAATCTACGAGACGAAGAGGACAGTCGGGCAGTAATCAGCGAGGAGAAAAGACCAAAATTCCAAGGCATAAAAATTTGAACAGTACAGTCGGTCAGCAGACAGCAAATAGAACGGACGAAAAGAACTCATTGAAAATTTTACAGTCGGCAGTCAGAACGAAAGATTTTGGCCCAGTCACAAACATGCTTTCAGTTATTATAAAGTAAAGCAATATTCAGACAAACCAATGAAGTCCATTGTCAACTAAAGCCACGAGATCTACAAATCCAGGTTGCAGTAAAGCATCGAGAACCAACTAATTTGTGGTAAACCAACTAACAAACAACGCCAATTAGAGTCTGTGAGAACTTAGAATCAGTGATGTCCCCAAAATTGTGCACGAAAAACTAAAAATGAGACCTGGGCGACCGTAAGTAGAGAGAACTTTAAAATAATTTGTAAACCGTGTTTAAAAGATAAAAGTCAGATCGTTCTTTAATTTTAATTATTTAATTATCGATAGAATGAGATCGTTAACTCTTGATAAAATTTTATAATTGTTAAATTCAATCTTTAGTATTATTTCTTCCGCAACAAATTTCGTCTATGTTTAGACGCTTTGATTTCCATAAAAAGTAAATGTAATATTGATTATATAAATTCAGCCATTTGTTATATTTAATTATTACAATATATTAAACTATATTTTCACTACACCACGTCTCCGCACATGCTACTCAAATGTCGTCAGTAGCTAGACCATTGTTACTACTTGATAGTCTCGTCTCCAGGTCAAGTGAAGACGCGACAACTGGAATTGGTTTTTACCCGATTCCTTCCTGTTCCCTCAAATTTTTAGCTTTGCTTCCCCAATTTCTATTAATAACTAATTTATCGTTTCGTCGGAATAATTTTAATAAAAATTATTCGCGTCATAATATATTTTCTCCGATTAGTTACACTTCTTGTCATTGAAAATTGTATATTTCTATATACAGAGTCAATATTATTACACTGGCTTCATCAACAACAGTTCCGATGAAAGTTGTCTCAAGGGCAAGGTCCCATCTATCTTATAAACAAGAATTGATCCCTAATTTGAGAAGTGGGCTACCTTGGGACTTTGTCCTTCCTAGTATTTGGTAGAACGGAATTCAGGGCTGCAAGAAACGTCCGGTTTTCGGAGCAACGACTACATCCCTTTCATTCAATAGGCTCATAAATGTCAGTTGCTCACTTTGCCCCAGTATGCACGGATTGATCAACGAGGTTTTACTTCCCGGTAATTTTGCACGTTGAAATTCGAAATTCGGCTTGTGATGAAAATAGGAAAAATCCTAAATGAACGGGACGCAAGTGAATTCGAGCAACAATGCCTATAATAATCTTTATAAATATTCAAAAGGTTATACTGTAATTCAGCCTAGCATGCAGTTTCTAATGGGCGTTTTTGTATAGTTATAAGTAATACGTATAAACTAGAGGCAAACATGCGAAGTGTATATTCAAATTTTAGATTGGAAGAATCCATAAAATAGAAATAAATGTCATGAGATGTATTATTAGCATTCATCTGTTACCATTTAGGTTCTAATTAAAAACAAATCGTATGTTTATTGCTTAAAATATTCTTGTTACTGCCTTATTTTGCTTCCTCTTCACAGAAAAAATATACTTTTCTCTCTGGCGATCACTAGCTATTGCATAGTTGGGAAATTACGATAATTTCTAATTAAATAATAATGTCAGAACTTATTAATCGAGACCGTTTCAAAACAATTAAAACGATGATTTTAAGATATTTTTGAGCCTTTCAGATCCCGTGTTTCAATTTATAGATGAGCTTTAATAATAATAATAAGATGATAAAAAAGAAGAAATAAAAAGTTGAAATGTTTGGATGTTACTGCATTCGTAAATGTCATGAGTTTTCATGATTTATGGAATAGTCACATAAGAAAGTATTTTCAAGAAACTGAAAATAATATAAACGATAATCCTTATTATGGAAATCAGGTAAAACATGGTTTTCGACTTCTCACCACTTTGTCTCAAGATGGCGAATTGCAATTTGATAGTGATAAAATACTTCGTACGTCCTATATGACAAAGATAAAAGTTTCAATGAATCGTTTCGACCCGTTTCTTACGCGATAAGAATTTAGATTACACATGAAATGTAAAGGTAGACAAAAATCACTCGATTCAACGTACAGGAAAAATTATATATATATATATATATATATATATATTGTAGTAATTGGTAATTAAGACATTGATCTAATTGGAAAGTTGGATTGTAGAGGACTCATTATTGGTGGATATAGAGCGGACGCCGCAACAATCCGGCGAGGCAAAGAAAACATTGTTGGGCAGTTGAGAGAGTTTACGCGCTCAAAAGCTAAGAGACGAAGTTTTACACTTGGGCAGCGGACAGCGAACAGTTCGAAAGCTTTACAGTTGGGCAGCCAGAACGAAAGAATGTGGTCCAGTTACAAACATGCTCTTAAATATTGAAAAGTAAAGCAATCTTCAGTCGGGAAGGAGAGAGTGCAACTAATGTTATATTCGGTGGTCGAGCGAAAATTCATCATGCTGGCGATAGACAAACCAATGAAGGACCTTTTCAACTAAAGTTACGAGATCTGCAAATCCAGGTTGGAGTAAAGCATCGAGAACCTACCAAATTGTGTTAGACCAACTAAAAAACTACGCCAATTAGAATTTGTTGACATTTAGAGTCTGTGAGTACTAGAATCAGTGATATCCCCAAATTTTGTGCACGAAAAACCTAAAATGAGACCTGGGCGGCCGTAAGTAGAGAAATACTTTGAAATCATTTGTAAACCACTTTTAAAAGATAAAAGTCAGATCGTTCTTTAATTATTTAAATATCGATAAAATGAGATCGTTGATTCTTGATAAATTTAAAACTGTTTA
The DNA here is from genome assembly GCA_037074705.1 of Zhengitettix transpicula. Classification (NCBI taxonomy): domain Eukaryota; kingdom Metazoa; phylum Arthropoda; class Insecta; order Orthoptera; family Tetrigidae; genus Zhengitettix; species Zhengitettix transpicula. The sequence continues at coordinate 197,802,668 of CM073591.1, read as the reverse complement.
AATTCAATCTGTAGTATTATTTCTTCTACAACAAATTTCGTCTATGTTTCAGACGCATTAACTGCCATAAAAGGTAAATGTAATTTTGATTGTATAAATTCAGCCATTTATCAAACCCAGTTTAAGACCCTGAGATTCCGAATATTTTGTGTTTTAAAATTGAGAATAAATTTTGTTTGTTCATTAAAGTTATAATAGTTGTTCATTTAAAAGAGCCATTATCCATTTATTATATTATATTTAATTATTACAATATATATATATATATAATAAAATTATTATATATAAATAGATTTTGATTTGTAATGAAGATAAATTTATCGGATATCCATTTCATAATGTCACGAATGTATGGTAACTATTGATAAATCTATTTTCCTTTGTTAATTATAACTGTAAAATATAAGAATGACTATCTGTGGCAGAAGCAGGACAGGGGAGATTTTATGCTTAATAATAGAAGCGAAACTCTAGATAACTCAGAGGAAGGTGCTTCGTCACAGGAGTGCTATGCAGGTAATGACTTAATGATTGTGGTTTTGCGGTGTCTCGGTTGATACTGTCTGTAATGGCCGCTCATTACACGCCACAGGCAAGTTGCGTAACAACCCGCACGGCCACCACTGCTACTTCACTGCAATTTTAATGCAGTTATGCATTCACTGAAACTTGCTTTTGATTCTACAAAGTTGTGATTGGATTTTCAGGGATTATAATTAAGCTATTATTTCTACCACATAAGACAAGGTTGCAGGAGTATATTTGAATTACGATTGCAAATCTGAGGACGCAGGAACTTTTTTTCTTGAATTATCTGTGAATGTGCACTATTTTACGAGATGCCAAGAAACCCAACCTTCAATTTTATAACATGGAAAGTCAATAAATTATTAACATTGCGCAGAAGCTTGAGTTGGTTCCACTTAAAACTTATCGCCACTGACCACAGAAATAAAACTGTAGTTTCGACTGTGTTCCCTGCCATTAGAATGCAGTTGTACTGAAAGAAAATTACATATTTCATGAAGTATATGCAGCCTTCAGACAAAGTTAACAAATATTTCTTAAAATCTAAAATCAATTACAGGCGCACGACATAGTTTCACAATTTACGGCCCGGAGCACATTTTTCAATGGCTATAATTTTTAAAGACTGACTAAACATTTCGATTAATCACTCAGAAGTGTTTCTTTATTTACGAGGAAAAGGTAGTAAATAACCTTGGTTTTCTAAATATTTCATTTTACATCGAAGTATTCGACCTACAATTGGTCATATTCGTCCATATCTTCCATAAGAAAAGATTATATTTTTTTAAAAAAATTATTCGCCTAAATTTAAAATTTTATTTATTAACAATGACTTAATTGTTTTTATATAAATACGTATCTGATATTTAATAAGAGTTATGTTAATATTAAAGTTATGTGGTGTTCTGTACAAAGGCATTTGTTTAAAAATTAACCTCGTTTAAAGCAATATTTTATTTTACGATTTTTGTTAATAAGATATATTTAACGACCATTTTAACAGGAAATATTTACAGACAACATGATGGGAGTACAAATATGTACGAAAATGTAGTTGATCAAACCTTTTTGTATTATAATAAAGTGTGTTAAAATAAGGAATGTAGGTTTTCCCGGTGTAGTTGCTGGATGAAGTTTTCTCGGGATTCCAACCGGGTAGCGTAGTTAAGTATACACAACGTTTCAATGGCTTGCACCGCCATCTTCTTCAGGTGAAGAAGATGGCGGTGCAAGCCATCAAAACGTTGTGTTTACTTAACTGTGTTAAAATAGTCGTAAAAATCTGTTGTTAAACACATGTTGACAAAATGTCTTCCAGTTTAGAATGTGTGGTTACAGTACAAAGAACTTTTAGTTCGTATGACAATCCCTTTTTAAATGTTAGGTACGTATAAATATAAAAACAATTAAGTTTATTTAAAGCAGTAGGTAATGGCCAACAGTCAGAATATTTATTTAGGAACATATTACATAATATAAAAATCAACTTTCGTTCCTCCCTTTGTTTAGGGACTCCTTAAACGTAATCTAAAATTATCTGAGAAATATATTAAAAAACAATAAAAGCATTGAATCCCAAACAAATGATATAATAAGGTTGATTATATTATAAAAGAAACCGTTTATATTGGTCAGATAAAAAGAAAGCTTCAAACAAGAATTAAAGAACAATTTGCTAATCTAAAACAACGATTAGAAAAACAATCTGATCTGACAATACTTAAATTACGATAAAATAGTTCGGATTAATATACTTTTCTTAAAAGGAGAGAACAATTAATATACACGTTTTATGAGTGAAATTCTGCATATTAATTGAAAAATTCATATAATTTAAAAAATAATACAAAAAATTTAAATTCCATTATGGTTTAGTGTTATTATTATGATTTAAAAAATGCAGTATTGTATATTTGAATGTTTAATTCCTGTGTGTAAAAACTTCAGTTACAACAATATTAACTCTGCGTAGTGATATTGAAAGGAAAATTTTAATTCTCACTGAAAATAAATAATAAGAAAGATAGCCAAATACAGACAAAAAAGTGATAATATAAATACTACACAACGTATCTCGAAGCCCTGTTCCTGTCTTCAGGTGGAGAAAATATGTAAGAGCTCAGGGAGACACAACTGCACAAGTCAGTTGACAAAACTCAAACTGACTAATGCAGTTTTGTCTCTCTCAGCTCTCACATTTTTTTAGAATAAAGGAACAAAGCTTCCAGAAACGTTGCATGATTGAAATGATTTACTATCATGTCGGCCATGGAAATTATTCTAAATTTTTTCGCTTTAATTGTGTATTCAAATGTAATCATTTAATATATATTTATGTTGCTTCTTCAATAATGCGAGTAACCATATTCTATTTATTTTATAGAGATTTAAACATGTTTTTTCAATATATTTATCAAATATAAAAAAAATTTATATTACGTGTGATGAGGTCCCTAAACAAAGAAACGTCACTTTATATTTTAAATTACGTAATATGAATTTTTTTTATATACAGTAATAATATGCTAATCTAATACAATACTTTTAATTCGCTTCGTTTGATCTATGAGTCAATTTAGAATATTTTTTTAATCAGCTATCTCCCGAGGCACTCGGCAATGTTTAAAGGGAAACACACATCTAGTTCGTTTGATAAGTAATAAAAATATATAATTGTTACTTTAAATTTAATATGCCAGACATAGTTTTAATTTATAATTAATTTTATTGTTTACGAATAATAATTTGATGTAAATGGATGTCAATAATTTTTTTTTAAAAAAATCTTTTTTACTTTTGTACAAGGGAAGATTTGGGTTATAACTACTATGAAAATTAAATTATTTAGAATATCGGTGAGTTTGAAGGTATGTAATACAACATTAGCCACCAACGGTCAGATCACCCTAATATCATTTTGGGCTGCATACATAACTGATTTAAAATAAAAGCAGTGTCCATATCGTAACTGTGACATTTTGCATAAATTATTATTCACCTTCTGAAAAATTGGGAACAATAAAAAAATACTGAGAACCCCATAGATCAAGAAATGGGGAAAAACGTACCTTAAAATACTTTATCCATATAAAAATTATACCAAATCAATTGTAGAAACCAAAAGAGCTGTAAGATCGATTATGAATTTCTGCCTTATAAACTCAGATTTGACGGGAGTATTGAAAGATAATATCAGATAATTGGACAGACTTATTGACTTTGTCAGTTGAGTTGCAATCTATACAAATAAATTAATATTTTTGTCTGTACATGGATTAGAATGAAATATTATTAGTTAATCTTTACGATTCATGCATTATAGTATACGGAACGAGTACATCGAATTCGTCTTTGCCAGCCACGCTGCTTTTGTTCGCCTTTCAAAACAACAATAAAACGGTACGAACTATTTCGCTTTAAGCTTTTTTCTTGTTATATAGACTGTAATGAGATTTTTTTCTCATATTAACCTGCAATCTACCACACTTCAACTAAATGACGAAACATCCAAAACCTGATTTTACCTACCTGTACAAGGAATAAGTTGGCATTACAGAAAAACGACTGAAAGTGTGTTCTCTGAAGCGGTAAATAACTCTGAGGCCATCTTAAATTACCATTGGTTATTTGAAAAAGTTAAAACTTGACAAGACGTCTGTTCAATTTATATATTTTTTTCTTGAAGAGTATGTTATTATACTCTGTTTAAAACTAAAAGACCGGTGGAGGTTAATTCCCGCGACGGGTGTGACCTCGAATCAACCAATCATAACGCTTGAAATAAAGCATCGTTGCCGAACAATAGCGGTGTTTTTTTAATTTATTTTAATTTGAGTCGCATCAACTTCTACTTAATACACTTATTTATTTTACATTAATTATTACAGGTTCTTTAAATTTCACAGTAAAAATCAATCATTTTCAGGTATTTAATTATTAGTCTTTGGTATTCTGTTGAGTGAAGCACTACACTGATGTTTTTACTGTCCAGTAGCTGTTTTCTTTCTTGATCTATTTTGAACATTCACTTATTATATGTTTAATAACTATTGGGGACTTGCATAGCTCACAAATAAGTGGAGGGCTATTATTGAGTCATCTTTTACTGTTCAGTTCTGATTCTTGATATTACTACCTGCTGTCTTCGGGTGGCTGTGGGGTCGATGTTTATTGCTTGAAATTCTTTGATTTTTTGGTGGATATTGCTAGCTTTAATTCCTCTCCATTTGTTGTTCCACTGGTGTTGGAGTTTACTTTGAGCACTTTTCCACACATCTTTATACGTGTTTGTTGGTCTTGGCGGTGGCTTTGACCGTGGATGTGTGGCAAGCTTGGCCTTCAGGTCTGCAATATTGTTCCCATGGATACCTTGATGAGCTGGAATCCATACTACAATGACTGTTTTGCCATTTTTTATGAATTTTGTGGTATATTTCTCGGATTAGCATTGGTAATTCTGATGATGTATCTTTTTTAGTGATTTCTTGAATAGAAGTCAGTGAATCGGTAAGAATTATATGTTTTTTGTTGTTGAATGAATCAATATGTGCCATAAGTATGGCGTAGATTTCTGCCGTGTTAATGAAGGATATCGGGTTGAGCGTTGTGATGGATGTTGAGTCGGATGAATAGAATGCACTTTCAGTTCAAATGTCGTTTTTTGATCCATCAGTAAATATTTGGTTATGTCTAGGGTATTGGTCACATAATTTGGTAAATTTATTTTTCCATTCTTCGGGTAGTAACTGTTTTCTTTTTTATTGGATCTGGTTTGTGTCTGCTATAATAGGGGATAATGTCCATGGAGGAGTTCTGCAGAAACAGAGCGTTTCCATCTCCGGTATTTGGAAGTTTAAGGTCTGATTTATATTTCTGATTTGTGTAAATATTAGTGTGTATTTAGGGGAATCATCCATTGTTTTCAGTGAGCTTTATAAAGTCGTGTGTCGTACGTGGCATCAGTGCCTCCGTTCACGCGGAACCGCCAGGAGACTTCTAATATTAAATGCACCATAGTATTTTCTTTTAAGGTTAAGAAAGAAGGGAGTAGTAGAGATGAAGCCAACAAGTAACACAAAGCATTAAATCAAAATGAACTTGATACTGAAATAACGCGTTATATAAAAAAATAGACCTATCCTATCAACAGCATGCACCACACTCAAATCTTTGAGCCAAAAGTTACCCCTAAGGTTAAGAATCGTGCATAATATTTTCAGCCCCGTACATGAGGCTTGAAAGTAAGAGACGTGCGAAACTTTTACTTTACTGAACGAAGCGTTTCGGCCTTCAGCAAATTTAGATACCAATAATACTTTTCCTTGACGCGAATTTTACCAAATTTTACGTCCAAATCCAAAGCCTAAGTTAGAAAAATCAGGTATATTCCATATTTAGTTTACATTTATGGACAATTTTCTGCTTGAGTCTCTACAGTTCACAGAATCTTCTTCTTTATCCCTTTATATATAACTCGCTTAATCAATATTCCTCAAAATTTTTTATTAGATTCTTATTTCGTGATTATATATTCTACGCCCTTTTCAAAAGCCAAATACTCGTAACCAATTTTCTCATCCACTTAACCTTAGTGTTACTAAAATGTAAGTAGTTGGAAATATTAAAAAAAACCAGCAAACTTCTATATTATACAAAGTAAATATTTGTGGTTGACGTAAGAACTAAAATGAAGAAGTTCTCGTATTTCCAGTTACAGGTCGAACCTGTGCCGTACAAGTTCCCCCTGCTTTCAACAGGTTACGCAGCGAGAGAGAACTAAAATACGTTATGTTGGGACAGGGATACCAAAAATGATTATTATAATAACAAGACTTTTTAAAATAAATTTAAATAAAAGTAATTAAAAGACTTTTTTAAATTAAAGAAATAATCAACCTATTGTGTCAGAAATTTATTATAAAGTTTTAAACATTATAATAGAAAGAATCATTAAAACAGACACGATGTTTTATCCTTTACTTTGGGGCCTCTTCAGGTGTCGTAAAATTCAATTACATGAAATTCAAATTAAAAAAAAATAATCATGAATTCAAATTTTTACAAAAATTCAATTATTCACGTAATTTGAACACACGTTACGGTCTAAATTACATAGCTGTTGAGAGTATTCCTGAATTTAAAATAACAATTGCAATAAAATAATTATAATAAAATAAATGGACTACAATAACAAGGAATCATAAATTATATTTAAATAATAGTATAATTTTTTACATTAATACCCGAATATGCACCGACACGCTTATCAAATTTGAATAATATTTGCATTCTCCGCCTAAAATCTTTACATTATGCTAATCGAAATATGATTTTTTTAATTAATTTTGTTCATTTTCATTTGACATTTAATGTCCCAAACTATTCAATTTTGTCCAAACATAATTCTTTCATTAATGTAAAAACAGATAACGAATCATCACAACCCCATATTTCAAGAATCGTAAGTTTTTAAGTAAGTTTCACTACGTACGTCTATTTTCTATGTCTTAATTCTGTATCGCTTAATTAATTGTTACTACAATAATAACTTTGTTATGTACCTATTTCAGTATTTGTTTTCACAATGTTATCTTTGCCTGACGAGTTTCCACATGAGGACTGAAACATGTTGCAACTAAATAATTAATTAATCAAATACATTGACAATTGTCCGGTACTGGCTTTATTATCATTAAATTTATAGTCAATCAGAATTTGATTCCTTGTTAATGTAATCCATTTATTGTATTATAATTCTTTATTGTTCATTGTAATTTTAAATTCAAAAATAATACTAAAAACGACCTTTATACGACAAACTTTAAATTGAGGAACAATAACTGGGAAAATTTAAAAGTGCCGGACGTTCCGACGCGCAATAGCGTCTTTTTGTAACGGCGACAAACTTATGACAGGAAATAAAACATTCGAATTAAAAGAACTAAAATCAAAGATAAAAAATTTCTTAGTTATTGTTTCTCATTTTAAAGTGTGTCTGTATGAAGTTCGTATTCAATATTATTATTTTTTACAGATGTTACTTTCTATTTGCTCTCATGTGCTGTTTAAATATACCAGTTATTGCGTCTGTGCAATTCGCACCTTAGAAATTCATGTTCACCTGTTTCAGGTAATTAATTTTTTACGTAATTTCATTATAAATTATTATTATTAAAAATTATATTTCTTTTTTAAAAAAATTAATATACTGAGGTTTCGTCCTTTTCAGGTTTAATCTACGATTTAGAAATTAATAAGTAAATAAAGTTTTTATAAGAATAATTACAAAATATTTTAAATAATGTTATTTTGTCATATATTTTTTCATCATTATGTATTGTAAATTATTATGCTTGTAAAATTTTGTTTTCTTGGAATTTTTCTATTACAAATTTGAAATTATGTCATTTAATTGAATTTTAAGCCACCTGAAGGGTATCAAAAATTATGCATGAAAATTCACGTCTTCTTTAATGCATTTTCTATTAAAATGTTTTAAATTTTTATTCGTAATAATTTTTTTTAAATTAAGACTAAACAGCTTTAAAGTAAGTAAAGTGGAATGGAAGCATGGAACATACCTCATCTCTGATCTCTTCTTTGGACAACGGCACGTTGGTTCCTGATTGAATGACCATGTCTAGGAAAGCTTGTCTCTTAGGAGTCTCAGCGCAGTCTCCTTCGAATCGCTCAGCTGCTTCCTTCATCTTGTGATCGATGACACCGTCCATGTAGTCCTGCAGAACCTGAAAATACAAATACATTATTTCCAATTGAAAATTCTTATCCGGAAAATAATTCGCTGATAAAACATTTCAATTCTATAATTATGGTATTCAAAAAACTAATTTACAATTTACAGCACCTAGCATTGGTTATCTTGAGACATTTACGCGTACTAGAAAACTTCCTTGAAGAGTTGTCAAGAAAAGCTACTCTGGTTTCCAGCCAGGTTATCTTAGAAGATGGCTAACAATTCAATTGTTATTTTTTCAGTCTGGAAGAAGATGGCGTTCTAGCTTCCGAAACGTCGCTGTTCACTGATATTACCCGGGTGGAAACCCGAGAAGCTTTTCTTAATTACATTCACCGGGAAAGTCTGTGATCTTTAATTCTGGAACAATTTAGTGACAGCCAGAAAGATTTACACTTTTATTCTTCTTAACGCACAATTGTTTTGGATACAGAAAATTGTCGGCCGAGTTGATAAATTTAATAAACACGGAAATTCGAGGAATTTCACCGCTTGGATATTTAAATAGGATTGAATAAATTCATTTTCTATAGATGCTCACGAGAAGAAAAAGCTTGAAGAATGTGAAAACAGGAATACATTTTACATTATTTTGGTCCTATATCTAATTAATTCATAACTTAATTATAATAATTTATAATAAGATAAAATCGTATTTTTCTGTGTCAAATGAATAAATTAAATTTTTAAATTTTAAATCAATGTAATTTCTATTCTCACTATAAGATATTTCAATAAATAAAGACTACCAATAGTACCACTATTGACACCAAGATTCCAAGTTTATTAATAAATACAATTATTTTCTAAATAGTCCTTTACAGAGTAGATTTTTTAAGCCACTTTTAAATACAACTGTAATGCTTCGTAATTCTTTAGCTTTAAACAGAAAGTTTGTTAAAAATATACATTCCGGTATATCCCACCCGTACCGGAAGAGAAATAATACGTATGTAAATTATATTTATTTCTTGTATTTCCAAAGAAGATATCAGAGATGAGGTATGTTCCATGCTTCCTTTGCACTTTACTTAAAGCTGTTTAGTCTTAATATTATTATTTAAAAAATGAACCTTCCCAGACAGGGAGAGCTCTGGAGGCGGCTACCTTTTGGGATGCCTTCACATCTCTCTGTTTTTTTAACTAAGGTTCCCACATGTCGAGGCACCTCGACCTGTTTCTGAGAGGTGTATGTTCCGGGATCGCAGACTTTGGGCATACGGTAAGAGTTGTCCGCTATTCTTATTGGAATAGTCGGCCAACTGCCTCCTAAACTGGTCAAGGCACGGCGAGGGGAAAGCTGCGGCTCCACAGCAAACCCATCTCCCGCCATCGGAAGGGCGTGGGACAAGTACCAAATGCCCGACCTACCTGATGAAGGTTATTCTAGGGTTTTACCTGCATCACTTTTAGGCCAATTGCCGGATAGGATCCTTAAACCACAGTCCGGGAGCCCTAGTTAACCCTTGGCTACCTTACTCTACATTTCCGTATCCCTCCTTTCAAATCTCTTTCCTATGCTGTAAGAGGGGAGTTAACACTATGTGAATTACCCTATACACAGCCTCTCTACTCCTTAAAAAAAAAGAATCATAACGATTTATTACAAATACCATTAATTGTACGAGTCAGGAGGTCGATCTTAACAGCGCGACCATCGATTAAAAATTAACTTAGTCACACACGAAACAATCTAAGAAACCGACCGAAACATTCCAACGTATCCTTAAGTGGGAATTGAAAAAAGCAAAACGTATTTTTTTTTGTTTATTGTAATTACGAAAAGCACAATCAAGTTTCTGAATTACCTATAAATCAATTAATATAATGGTCAGCGCATCTTATTATTTTGTTTCTTGTTTCATGTCACGGCAAAAATATCGTATCGAACATATTTTACTACGTTCCAATCGGGAATCTTCCTTGAAATTTCGGAGTGAAAACGTATTTCTGTGACTGGCGCCCTGTTTAGAATAATATTTCATTTATTCGTTCTCAGCTCACAAAAATTTATTATGATTAATATGAACCACGCAGTCACCATTAACACAAAATCCCTGACACAATGTCCTAATGAATCGCGAAGAAACGTGCTCAGTATATGGTATTTCTTTCAACTTATAAACAGCATTGGAACTATAATAAGAGCTCACTAAATAAATGAATGTACTTAATAAATGATTCTCGGTCTACCTGACGACGGTGACGATAATTGCGGAAACGTTGTGTCCTGTAAAAAACGATTGATAAACCGAGAATCATTTCTTAATTCCGTTCACAGTGAAAACCTACGATCATTAATATAAATGTAATTTGTTATGTTAAAATGTTTTCCAGTCTACATCACCTTGTTCCTCAAATTACTTAGTTACAATTTCTTAATATACGTTTGCCTTTGTTGCTTTTTATAACATTCTAAATGAAGTCATAATTTCAATCGCCTTTAAAGGAAACAAAATCAAATAAATGTTTCGTATTTAACATTTACATTCAAATATTTCATATCAAAATATTAGCCTCGCCTCCCGGGACACTCAATATAATATATACAGTCTCCTTCAATAAATAATGTAAAACAGGAGCTTTCGGCTTTATCCTAAGCCATATTCATCTGTTATTTATATAAAAATTACAAAGTATTTACAACATATAATACCATACAGTCCTCAGAGCGTGGCATTCGTCTCACGAATAATCTGGCAATGTTGTCACGCATAATCTGACAATAATGTCAGATTATATTGAGGCGCATGTCACGAACTGAGGACGGTGTGGAATGATATGTTGTAAATACTTCGTAATTTTTATACAAATAACAGATGAACATAACTTAGGATATACATACATATATATATATATATGTTTTATATTATTTGAAGATTAAGAAAGGTTTTTTAATTTATCATTCTTTATATCAAAAAGCATTTATCCTGAATTTTTACTGTCTGGTTTGTAAATAAGAATATCCCATCGAAGACTGAAAAACCCATTGAATCGGATTGAATTATATTGAAAGTTAATATTTAAGTTAATCTGACATTTATAATTAAATACATAAATAGTTAAACGGTAATTTGTCAATACAAAACTTGTATTCTTAAAACAAAAATTATACGACGTTACGTCCACTGTTCTCCAAACCCAAAAATCAAGATCTTTCGCACTATCACCAACTTCCCCTGGTTCCTATGCAACTACGTCACTCATCAAGACATTAAAATCCCCACCATTGGAACCAAAATAAACCACCATAAACAACAAAACAACCTCTATTGTGATCAAATCGTCCATCAATCACCCCAATCCCACAATAGAACAATTCTACACCAATTACCCCACCTTGACCAACACCAGTCGGACACCTCAAACAAAAACTCCAACAGATAACATCCTCCCCCGTGAGCACTCAGGCACCTTCTGACACCTACCTTCACCATACACTCCACAAACACCTTCCCTCCATAGCATCTACATTCCTACCAACTCTACAGACAGCCAAAACACATCCAAACTTCCACCCCGCAGAACAACACCAACAACTAACATAAGGACAGAAGGTTTCAAGTGACTATGTAATAGTTTTTACTCATTTTAATTAACTCAAACGTATAATATACGGAAAAATTTTTTAAGAATAAATCAATCCATTGTTTTGGAACTTCTACAATAAACAGACCTAAATAAATTTCTTTATAACTTCAAGGAAAATTTATACAATTAATTTGAAGTATAGAACGGTAATAAACTTAATTAAATTATTTATTAACTTTACAGATTTGAATTAATTTAATTAAATACTAACTTACATTTTACAATGTATGCGTATATATAATCTGATATACACAATTTTATTGAAGAAACAAACACAGGAAGTTGAAATTAAACCAAAATATTTAAAAGATAACAAAGATTATTAATTTAACAAATTTGATTTTTGTTGAATTTACATTTTATATTTTTAAGTAAATGCCTCAGCTTTTATGATAATCTAAATTATAGGGCCTCTAATAAAGACAGTAATTTGTAAAATTTCACCAAGTTACAGAATAGAAAAATTAAATTAAATTTACTATAACAAAATTTTATACCAACAACAAAAACTGTAGAAATCTGAAAAGTTATATACGTCCGGCAAAGTTATAGAAATCTGGGGGTAAACGATATTTACGTAAAGGTTTACAGAAGAAAGTTTTTTTGTTTTTACATACCATTTATTTAGAGCTGCTCTGGTTTGTGCACACGTGATTATTTTAATTTTTATACAAGACTATTTTCATTAACAGGCCACAGCACTGATTTTATTATCGTCTCACTTTCCAACACTTAATGCGCCTTTCTATTTTGCTATCGTACGTATTGTCAAACCCTTTAATACAGAAGCTGATATATTCAGCTTATACGTTCCTGAATTCTACCACCACAGACTCTCTCTCGCAGACCAGCCTCCCTAAACACCCACTGCTCTCTGACTGTACTTTAATCTTTCTGACTATTTCGTCACAACATACTCCTCTGCCTCCCAAACACACACTCTTTTCTGACTGTCCAAAGATATGAGCGTCTTATGTACGCTTTCTCGACAACAATTATAGTCTCTGCATTCTCGCGCCAAACAATGCTGATCTTTACAATGCTCGGCCTCAAAGTTACGCCGCCAATAATTAAAGAAACAATTTAAATGAAGCATTTCATTACACATTTGTAATCTCTGCTATATCTATATTGTATCATATGAACGGGTGTTTCCGTTGACAGGTGTGTAATTTGGATATACTGTTAAGTATTTTGTACATTGTTGAGTTCTCCTTTGGCGGCTAGATTCAACAATTGGGGTTAGCACGCGAGTAGATTAGTTTGTACTGGTAAGGTCAGTCCATGTTACGCCTCTAAAGGGAGCGGATCGCTGCTAAGACGGTAGATCTCGAAACACATGCTCGCTCGGTGCGAGGCACGGAGAGCGTAAGATGAAGGAAATAAATGGTAAAAAACCATGCTGTGAGATATATGTAAACTCATGTCTCAAAAAATAAAATTATTGGATTTTTAAAGTTTATATAGTTTCTTACAATAAGAAATTATTGAGACAGGCATTGTTTCTGATTAATGGTCTGGACCGTCGGAGGAAGTTGTAATGTGTTTACTTAGGATTGGTATTGAGAATTCAGAGAAATGCACATACGGGTGGCCTGTCGCAAAATAAATCTGTTAAGGCAGGCATTGTTGCTGATTGATGGGCTGGACTGCCGGAGGAAGTGGTAATGTTGTTTACTTAGGATTGAGGGTGCAGTTTGGGCGGTCTGGAGAATTTAGAACAGCGCACGTGCGTGTGGGGGTGAGAAGACAAGTCCAAAGTAATTGAGGGTGCAAAGAAAAATTAGACCTGTCTCGATGGTCGGCTTTGGGACAAGACAGAGTAGCTAGCTATTTGCTAACTAAGGAACTGGAGCTGCATAATGTAAATTTTGAGATAATGGAAACTGTCAACGAGCAGTTGCGACGTAGTTTTGGAACAAAGGAAAAAGGAAGGGACTGGGATATATAAGCGGAAGATAAGATTTTGAGAAGTTAGTTGGAGTTTGGAGTGAGAGTTAGAGAGCCGTACTGCAATCATCGAGAAGTGAGTTAGAGTGAGAGAGGAGTGTTGTGAGCACCGAGAATGGAGAATTGTGAGTGAGATAGTTATGCTGCGACCACTGAAGAATGACTAAGACAGACATCGTTTAAGGGAGGAGAATGTTTTATAAGTTGCAGTCTGCGAGAGAAATAGCAAAATATTTAACGATAAACATTTTTGTATGCAGAAGTCTAATCTGTTGTAATATCAAAATTATACCACTGTTTTCGATGGTAGGAGACCAGGACACTGCATCCAGCGTCGAGTAGTTTTCACCACGAGCAAGTGATATGTCTTTCATGAACGGAGAACCAGCTTTCATCAAACTAACGGTGTGTGTTAGAGTCAGTGTTTAAAACGTCCAGTGTACGAACGAGCCAAATTTTCCTGAGGAATCGTAAGTTGAAATTTCATGGTATTAATATGTGTAAACCGAATTAAAAGATACAGTCAGATATCGTTATTTTCTTTTGTGTTAATAAAATAAACTCTTTAAATTTAGAATCAACCTTGTAGAATAAGTTCGTCGATCATTAATTTCGTCTATGTATAGACGATTAAATATTTATTTTTAATTTAAAGATAAATGTTGGGTTCTTTGGTTAAGTTAAATGTTCTGTCCATTATCAAACCCAGTAAAGACCCATGAGAGATTGAGATCCTTTTTATAATTTTAAATTGTATAAATTGCTAAATTTTGATAAATAAATTTGTTTGTTTTAAAGTTAGTAATCTTTCATTTATTGAGCACCTTATTTGATTATTACATTTTGGCTACCACAACGTGGTAAAAGAGTAACTGTTTGATTATTACAATACACACACACACACACACACACACACACACACACATATATATATATATATATATATATATATATATATATATATATATATACATAAATGTCAAAATTCGAGGTTAAAATATAGTTTGTGTCATATACTGCGTCCCATGATTATTGTGCCCGAAATGTGTTTTGATTAAATTTATTTAGGTCTATTATCTGATGAAGTACCAAAACAAAGGGTCAAAACGTCGTAATATTGTAATATTTTTTCTATTTCAATAACATATCCTTTCTGCCACGTATTCCTGTTTAATTAAATTGTAAATTTGTACAATAATTACTCTAGAAATAAAAAAGAATCCAATGAGCAGTAGGATAAATGTAAAAAACTAATACCAAAATTTTGCGTTTACGCCATAGAGGAGGTTCTAAATGTCCAATTATATCAGTCCTTATAGAATAACGTATTTATCATATTATAGCATACAATAAATTTTTCATTTTAGATCATGTTTAAGCTGCTAATTCAATTAGATTTTAAGTACGCTTGACTTGTTCCATACATCTTTTATGTTTGATGAAAGTATTATATATATAGTTCTCAAAATTTTGGGTGGTGTTATTTTGTCGGCATATGGAATGTTTTTTCTTATCTCTCTGTTGATGTTGAAAAAAAAAATTCCCTATTATATTAGGCAATAGTTGTTGTGGGAGTGAATGCGGAAGTAGTAATCCCCTGATTCCCAGATTTTGAGCATTTGAGACAGGTTCTAGTACTGGGCCAAGGCAGCCAACCGAACAGCACTGGAACCTGTTTCACGGCCCCACGCGATGTTAGATAAACAAGCTGTGCTACCACTACATTGTGATTGGCACCATTCAAAGGCAAACGTGGCAGACATCCGATCGTTATCTTATTACTTCTTTCTCGAGGTGAACCTTTCTCTTCGAAGACCCTCAGGAGTAACTTACCGAATGAGGAAATATTACACGGTTGGAGGGTGTTTTAATGAATATGTGACTTTGAAACGACCCAGAATTTGGCTTGTAGTATAGAATAGATTGATAACCCAATTGAAGTGATATCACAATTCTAAGTTATATCTATGCAACTATTAAATTCTCAATAAAGTGCTTAAATAATACATATCCGAAAGTCTTTATTCTTAAAGGAGAAATACACAAATATTTTCGCAAAACTTTTCTTGTCTGTAAATACAACAACGGTACTCAACTATATTTAATCGAGATAATACTTCTTTTTGGGTGTGAAAGTGAAAGTATAGAAAATTGTAATTGTGCACAATCTTGCTCAAAGGCTACATTACGAAAAATCCGTTATCTACATTTTTACTTTTACTTTAAGTACTTTATGCAGCTTGAGTCTCTACTGTTTGATTAATATTCTTATTAATCGTTTTAATCTTCCAAAATACTACACTTAAAATTTTCATTACACCTTTTTCTAGAGTGAATAATAATGGTAATCCGCTTTAATAACAAGCATGAGAAAGATAGCCAAACACAGACCAAAGAAATAATAATATAAATATCACACGTTTCTGAAAGCCTTGTTCCTTTCTTCAGTTGCAGAAAAAAAACGCAAGAGGCTAGAGAGACACAACTGCTAAACTCATTTAACAAAACTCAAAAGTGGCACCTGAAGAAATGAACAAGGCTTCCAGAAACGTTGAGTAGTATTTATATTGTCACTTCTTTTATCTGTATTTGACTATCTTTCTTATTATTAATTTTCAATCAGACGTAAATTTTTCAAGCCGCTATATTAAAGCAGAAATGGGCGGAGAGTGAGGGTAAGGAGGTGCGAAAGGAGGGAGGTCAACCAAGGTAGCCAAGGGGAAACTAGGACCTCCAGGGTGCAGTTTAAGGATCCTACCCGGAATTCACCGAAATGTGATACTGAATAAACCTTAGCATACTCTATATGGACCTTAATATGATCCGTTCCAATCATTTTCCGGACAACGAACGATTCGGCATCCTCTGAATGTATTCACTTACACACTCCGGACAACCTCAAGAGTTGATAGGCCTATGTGTACATTATCATAAATATTCATTGAACCATATTTCTAGTTTATTATAATTTGTTTAATAAATTTAAAACTAAAAATGGACTTCTGAGTTTCAGTAGCTTAGTCACTGAAAATAATAAAATTAATAACTTTCGATTAAAAATTAGTTTATATATATGTTCTTTAATTGTATATTTTCATTCAAGGAATTTTGCAAGAATTGTTTGGTGAAATAAATTTGATGATATAGTAAAATACATCTCCGGCAAAATGAAGTGGTTTTAAAAGTTGTAATTTTTCATTTACTTCGACTGTTATAAATAGTATGGTATAAGTTGATAAATATCAGGTTTAAAAGATTCGTAGATGTTGTTGAAACGGAATATTATTTTATTAATCACTATAAGCAAAATGGTTAAGAAATACTAATTACAATATTAACTCATACGCATTACAATAGTAACTCTTCAAAGTCCTTTCAACCTTTCAGTAAAGGAAAGAAAAATGAACAACTTATAAACTGAAAAATGTAAAGAAAAGGTAACTTCAATAAAATCTTAAAATATTCTCTGGCTTCTAAAACCGAGTAAAAAGATGCATAAGTGACGTTTCGATGACGCTCACTGACATCGTCTTCGAGCAAATTAACTTAATTTAATAAATGCTTACGGAGTCTCTAACGTTAGAGAAATCTTATGTAGAATAAATCAGACGGCTCTGAAGTTTCGGGCTCTTAAAACCCCATCTTATCTCGTCGGAAGGGCGTGGAAAAAGAACCAGATGTCAGACCTACCTGATGCAAGTTTTTTTACGGTTTGCCCTTCATCACTTTTAGGTGAATACCGGTAGGATCCTTAAACTGTAGCCCAGGGTCCTAGTTAGCCCATGGCTACCTCCTATACCCTCCCGCATTCACCCTTAAAAATCCCCTCCTATGCTATTAAAGGGGAGTTTTCCCCACGTGGATTACCCTCATGTTGCCTGTTACTCTAAAAATATGCAATATGATATTCACACAGGGAAGCCTGTCTGACCTACCCTCAACTCTCGGAGGTGGAATATTCTTTGAGAGACGGAGGGGAATTGTCTTCAGTGATGCCTTCTCTCTCTCTCTCTCTGATTTTGAACTAAGGTTCCCACAATCTGATACACCTAGGTCAGTTTCGAGAGATGTATACTCCGGGGTTGCAGATCTTCGACATACAATTACATTTATCCGCTGATACTATTTCCGACAATCGGCCAGCTCCGTCCTAAACTGGTCGAGGCATGGAGAAGTTTTTGCCTTACATCACATTTAGGCGAAAGCCATAGTCTGGGTATCCTTGTTAACTCTTGGCTAACTTGCTGCTCCTTTCGTATCCTTTCTTTCATTCTGATAAAAGGGTGGTTGCCACCTCGTGGATGACTAGCGTGTTGACTGTAATTCTAAAACCGTAACTTGCACTAAAATAAAAGCGTAGTAAATGATTTCTATTTGTATACCTTAAGGATCTTCTTGTGCTCCCGGCCCCCGGCTGTGAGGGAATAGATCCAGTCTACCGCCAGCCAAGGTTTTCCAAAGAGCGTCTGTCCCAGGTCCACAGCTCGCACAACGGCGTGCGAGAACACATCCATGGCCGCTCTGTCTTCGCCCGTGGTGCCCATGGCCGTCTTGCATATCATGTCCAGCGTGTAGATGGACAGCTCCGGCAGGATGTCCACGGGCTTGTAGCACATCTGCGACAACTTCTGCGCCAGCGCCGTGGACCCTTCACTGAAAATCTCCACGAACTGACCTAGTACCTGTAACGTGATCGAAATCCATCATAATTAGGACCCTTGCACACAACATTCGCACAGGAAAATGAAAAATCATGTCTCTGGAGTAGGTTGATGTGACTGGACCGATGAGCTGATTGCACGACGCTACCCGAGTAATTATTTATCCCAAGCTTATATTAGACCGAAAAAGGAAATCACACTAATATGTTGGTCATTTCGAATATTGCATGTCATCCCCTCCTTATCAAGGCGTATACAACGGGGACTGAACGTGTGACATACCTTCATCATCTCAAAGACACCAAAATCTTTGTATTCAACACTGATGTGGGTCATTTTGACACCCGTCCCGTCCCGTCCCAACCCATCCAATCTATATATCGGTATGAAGTGAACTTCAGCCTAAACCATGTCGATTTATGTCAGAATTCAACTCAAAGACTCCCCACAATGGTGACTTCGACACCAATCTCGGTCATTCGCATTATTTTTAAATAATCCCCAAGGCTTACTGGGCGTCTTATATCCCTACAATGATTTTTTCTATATACTAAAAATGTGCAATGTGTCACTAGTAAATTAAACAGCATTGATGACTCTATTTAATGAATATACTTTAGTTATACGGTTATATTCAACTTCTTTGTACTTGAATGTCTTATTTTGTACCGGGTGTGCGCCATTAATGATAACACTGATTATAATTAAAAAAGGAAAGCTTTCAATACATTTAAAGATATTTGGTTACAATGAACAGAATTAATAATACTTGTGAACGTTTTAGTTAAGCATGAGACCCTAATCCCATATTTCCTGTGGAAAGAACAGTTACTGTGGAATAAATCAAATACTGCAATTGAAAGCTTGTATCTGTGTCATCGTCGTTTGAATATCTGAAATACATTACTTTCTTTCTTCCGTTTTTTACGTGGTACGACTAGGAACACTCGAAATATTTAATCAAATAATTTTGTTCTGATTTTCGGCCCTTTCGGAGCCCTTTCACACTATTATCACTACTCCAATTAAGGCGTGACTCAATAAACACGCTCGAATATAGAACACGTGGCTTTAATTCCTAACACATTTAATATGCTCAATGAAGCCAATATACTCGTAGTTAACTTTAATTTCTTTAACATTACTTTTAAAAGCTCTATTAATATAAAATGAATTTTACGTGAGAGGTTTAAGGTCAATCTGCACAGAGCTCTGATTGTTCTCGGCTTTCTTTCATCACGCGGCAGCCGAGACTACTCGCCAGCAAAGCCGTCTGGCCGGGCCAATAATTGAACAAACTCTACATTTACAATATTATTTGTACAAATAATTCAGGGCTACGTTATTGTGTAACAGTACACATATATAACTTGAAGAATTGATGAATTGACAATTGTTAATTTTAATATAAAAGCTTTGCAGATGTGTAGAGGAGACGTTGTTATATTTCTTAGTTCATTTTGTGTTTGTTTTTTAGCCACTTTAATATATTTCACTGACATTTTTGTTTTCATATAAAAAGTAAACTATTAAATGAAAATAATTACAATTTCATAACAAATATTTGCACATTTTAGGAGAGTATACAAAACTTAAAATACATAAAGAATTTAACGTTGCACGGGAAACTCAAGCTTAAAAAAATTCAATAATTATTAGGTACTTTATATAATCCGTGGATGATTATTAGCTGCATAGACGACTGCCAAGTTGTCAAATTGAATGAAAAAATCTGGTTTTGGAGAAACTCGAGTGTGTTCCTTCTACGATTTTCTTCGGATTTCATTCGACTATTTCTTAGTAATCTGGAAGGAAACGACTCCGGTCTTGAATTAGGACTTTATCCCAGTATTAAACTGAATGATTTTGGGAAAATAGAGATCATCCAAATAAGACTGGCCCGGCTATAGTGTTCTCGTTAGATAACATTCAAAATTATTAGCAAAATTATTTTTCGAGTAGAATTATTTGTGAAATATTCTGAAACTTCACAAATAAAAAACATAATTAGGATATTTAAGGTAAAAAATTTACCTCTGATTCGACGGACTTGCATACGTAAATAACATAAGGATGTTAATAAACGGAATTAATGATTTCAGGGAGAAGAATTTATGCAGTGATACAAGCGAGGACCTACTCGATTCAGCATAGCCCTTGAAAAGACGACTATCTCAATTACAGAGAAAATGTTGATTCAAAAATAAAAATATGTGAAAAATTGAATTAATGAAGTAAAACGGTTTACTTATGGAAAATCTAACGTTTAATGTTTACCTTCGCAACAGGCTGTCGCAAGCAGGCCGGTAGTTTATTATTTTAAAAGGGCTTGCAAACCTGACCCATTTATTTTATTTGTCGGAGAAGCTTCCTCAACTATATTATTTAACTTTTCATTCACAAATTCGTCATTATCTATGTAAGTAACTATTAATGATTGACTTGTCGCAATTTTTTCAATACTTGCTGGAGCATTCATGTCTTATTTTACGTGGACCATCGATCGATATTATGTTGCGTTGAAAATTTCTTGATTTGTCTGTTTATATTCAAAGCAGGTGTAACAAGTAGTAAGTACAACCTTGCGCGGTAGTTGAACTGAAAACCTTGTTAGTTGAGACCATGACACGATCTCGGAAGGTCTACTATATAGTTGCCTCAGAAATTCATGTTATCATCTCGACACTTGAGGCTAATTAAAGATACTTGCTTGTTAAACTGCCGACCAGCTGCGGTGAAGCGGTCACCGTCAGCGAGTCGTCACAGAGGTGTCGTGTTCAAATCCTTTGTGCGCGCCATAATTAGAAAATTGGTATTAAGACTGAAGGCAGTCTGAGAGTCGTCCCAATAGAACGAGGCCCTAAATGGGTTGTAGTTCCAACTCCCTTTTAAATCCTATACTATGCTATTAAAGGGGATTTGCCATCACGTGGATGATCCTCCAATAGCCTGTCACTCTAAAAACAAAGGGAGCGACTTGTGTTTAATTACTAATAAGAATAAAGTATTGCCTTGAAAGGATTTAAATGCTGGTATGCAGGATGTAGAAAAATAATATAATACAAACTCTGACAACACCGACAGTAGGAATAAATAAGTTTACTCAGAGATTTTTCTCTTGAATAAATACAATTTGGGAAACGCAAAAAAAAACATTGTTTGTGAATTGTTAAGGAATATATAGTCTATGTCGAACTATCATTTATTCACTTCCCAGTATATTTATTTGACTCCACATCACTGTCTTACTCAAGAGAACCAAATTTTCTTGCTGTTCCTTTTTGTTATGTATATGTTTCAACTATTTCTCAGTCTTGGCTAGGAAGCCTGCGAGGTCTGTTTTCTCGCAGTTGAACTTTTCCAGAGAGTTCTGGAGAAGGCTACATTTGGGGGGATGCCTTCTCCACTCACTGTTTTTTTGAACTAAAGTTCCCACAAGCCGAGGCACCTCGGCCTGTTTTGAGAGGTGTATGATCCGGGGCTCGCAGACCTTGGTCATACGGTAAGAGTTGTCCGATATTCCTATTGGAATATTCTGCCAGCTGCCTCCTAAAATAGTCAAGGCGCGGAGAGGGAAATGCTGCACCCCCCCAGCACCCCTCTCCCGTCATCCGAAGGGCGTGGGACAAGAACCAATTGCCTGACCTACATGATGCACGTTTTTGTAGGGTTCTCCCTGTATCACTTTTGGGCGAATTGCCTTAAACTATAGCCCGAGAGCCCTACTTAACCCTTGACTACCTTGCTCTACCTGTCCGCATCCCACCTTTCAGTCCCTTTCCTCTGCTATAAGAGGTGATTGCCACTATGTCGATTACCCTATATATAGCCTGTATGCATATTCTTCTTCTTTCAGTCTTGGCTATCTTGCTCTAACTTTCGACACCCCCCCTCTCCGTTTTATAATCTATAAGAGAGGAGTGACTGCATATATATATATATATATATATATATATATAATTGTGGTTCATACATCATTGCGTGCAATTTTAGACCGCATGTTCACATCTGATCAAGTATTATGATCAGCGGCTTGGGGCTCTCAAAGGTTCTGACATGAAAAATAATTAGAGACAACACAGTTTTGTTTTATGCCGTATATTGCTTAACATGTACTAATCATCC
This sequence comes from Zhengitettix transpicula, assembly GCA_037074705.1. Lineage (NCBI taxonomy): Eukaryota > Metazoa > Arthropoda > Insecta > Orthoptera > Tetrigidae > Zhengitettix > Zhengitettix transpicula. Next base: position 197,780,057 of record CM073591.1, on the reverse strand, counting down.
CCATCAAATATTTCTATTTTCTTATGTTTTCTCGGTTGTCCATGTGGATTTTTCTGAAAGGATTTCAGCGCATTTATCCGCATATAGGATCGTACATACGATTGTTGTGTACGTGAGTTCTATTGTCGTTGCGCTTTACTTATTTAAAACTCTTACAACTAAGTGTAGAGTCTTACACCCGTTCCAAATAACTTGATTTATCTCGGTCCCTACTACAAACTACTACTCAAATTACACCCAGAGTATTTACAGCTCTTGATTTTATTCTAATTTTTATTTACATTTTCCCCATTTCTGCAAAATTGCCTTGCTATATAATTTTAATCTCGTTTGTGATTGTCGAGTAGTTAAATTTATTGCGATCGTCGTGTAGTATTTCTACGTCGAAATTGTTGCCTGTAGTTCTGTAGATGTCGCAGTCGTCCGCGGACAGCCTAGCCCCTAGATCGTTAACGTAAATAAGGAACAGTAGTTACTGGCCCAGTTAATGTACAATCTTTAATCTGCTACACTCGAAATACCCGAGAGCCGAGGAAGATCCTTGTATAGGTCTTGGTTTATTTTATTTTATTTAGAGTAACAGGCTACATGAGGATAATCCACGTGGTGGCAACTCAGCTTTAATAGCATAGGGATTAATTGATAGGGGGATGCGGAATGTTAGAGGAAGGTAGCCAAGGGTTAACTAGAGCCCCAGGTCTATGGTATAAGGATCCCACCCAGCATTTGGACAAACCCTCTTAAAAACTGCATCTGGTAGGTCGGGCACTTGGTACTTGTCCCACGCCCTTCCTATGACATTTATTCAAACGAGAGTGACATGCATTTTCTCAAACCTTTCAACTACAACTACATAAACGATTACTTATCAAAGCGTCATCTAGTGGTACAGACTATGGTGAAATAATTTTTTTCGTTTTAGTAATATACAATTTGTAAGAAGCTCGAATTATGTACATAATACTTCAATGTACTTCTCTGTGGTTAACTATGAAAGTTAGCAGGAATTTTGAACCTGTTTTATTTTAATTCATGCATGTTCCACAGTTTTGCAGCATATATGCTCTACTTTCTAGCTTATGAATGGTTATGCTTTACCAATCATTAAGGTCTCATCTTTTTATTAATCATATGACGAATTTCCAAATTAGAGATTCATTGTATTCATCACATTGTTAATTAATACACCTTTTCTGACTGTTTGGCCATTATATTTATTTATTGTGTTATTATAGTCAGACAAATATCAAGAGAAACTCATATTAAATGTAATTTCTATTAACTATATTAAATTTTTGTGACTAAATTGGCCAGAAATACTATGATAATTTGTTACGCTTACAGCCGACAAACCGTAATCAAGAATCACATCAAGACCTCAATAAACTACAAGGAAGTACTTAATTATTCTCCGTTATGTAATTTATTGTGCCACATTGTAGTAATTAAATTAAAATGCAGCTTTATATAGCAGATCGGAGAGAAACTTATATTTCCTTCAATTAGAAAGAGAGAAAAAATTCTAAGTATATAAAAGTTCTAATGGGTTTAAATAACAGTTATTATCACGGAGAAGAGAAATTTATTTCATAGGATAACTGTTAATTAGCTAGACAAGGATAATAATCACTTAATTCCGTTCCGTTCCCATTTGTTCTCTATAATAAGAACATATCGTGGGTTATTATTTACTAAGAGCTATGTTTTTCTTCTTTTGCATATGTTTTAAGCGGTTTGCGTTTTTTACTTGCACAGCAAAACGTCTTTGTGTACCGTCAGAGACGTATTTCTGTGCAGATTCCCCACATTACAGTACCGTAACTCGTGTTATAAAATTAAAAAAGTCATAGGTACTTTCAATTAATTATCATTTTGGTTTTTAATATTAAAAGGTTTGATAACTGAAATAAATATAATAGCCAGCAAATCAGAAAAATATGATACCGACAAGCCAATGACATCAATAAGATATTTTATAGATTAATTAATTATATATCCACTATTCATTAATGTATATCACCTGATGAAGTCCTGAAGTCGGTACGAAACATTGTGTTTATATTTTGTATTCACATTTTTAATTTTTCCAACTTATTGGTTAAGATATTTATTTTATTATAATTAAATGTCAGATAAATATTAATTGAAGGTTTTATAGATGTTTCAGGTAATGGGGACATGGAAAAGTTGCCAAGATGGCGGAAGTTCACTGACGAAGGCAGATAACAGGGTTGTTAAAAACGACATTAGAAAATGTTGCGGCGAAAAGTTAGCCGGGATATCTCAGTCTGGAATAATTATGCTATTTAAAATCCAAAAGCACAGAAATAGTCGGCTTCTGATTAATTCATTTATTTTTCATTCTTTATATTAATGATCTTCCAGGATTCGTACATACTCTTAAATATATTACAAATATAGTGATAATCTTGTTAGAAACGTAAACATCACTCTGGACAAACTAAATATGTGGTTTAAAGTTAATAAATTATCACTAAATCTAGATAAGACTATGTTCGTCCAGTTCTGAGCGGATGATAGTAACAACAACCTTCTAGACAAGTTCTCGGCTGTGGCGCATTTCTGGGTTTTCAGATTGACAACAAGTTAAAGTGGATTCACCACATAGAGCTGCTTGCTAGAAAACTCAGTTCTGCTTGTTTTTCTCTCAGAGAATTAATGCAACATGTTGAAATCAACACAATGAAAATGGTGTACTTTGCTTATTTTTATTCCCTTATGTGTTATTGCATTGCAAATTTGGGCGATTGCTCCAGGAGCATTGAAATATCAAGTTGCAAAAGAGTGCCATTAGAATACCTTCTAAAACGGAATAAAAAAAACGTTTTTCACACATTTGCGATTATTGACTCTACACAGTTCGTTTATTCACGAAATTTTAAATTTCGTAAAGCCGAACTTGAATCTGTTTCGAACAAATGGCGAGTCTGACAATTATGAGACTAGAAATCGTTCAGCATCTCCTTGCTCTCCACCATACAAGTATTCACCATTTATAGATAGTCTTATACAATAATCTTCCTCCAGATGTAAATTACAATAATAAGTGTAAGAGGATTTTGCTGATAGGAGCGTTTTACTCAGTTTAGGAGTTTCTTTGATCGCACCCGTAATAATTACTTATTTTTTGTTTACACCCCAAAAATGTTGAATGTGTTGCTGTTGAAACTACTTACTTATTACTTTTCTGCTATTTTCTTTGTTTCATCAGATTTCTCGCCGTTCAGTATCGTGACGTCACTTGTCCATGGTTTATGTTTCTGCTTCTTCCTAGTGTGCGCGTGTCATGTTTTGTGTTTATTTTCCTGTGATGATGTGTAATGCTATATTTAATTATAATTATGTCTACAGTATTTTTTACCTAGTGCATATTACATTTGTTTGAATACCGTATATATTATAGTCTACCCTTAGTAATATTAAATTATTTTCATTTTTATTATTATTATTACTATATGGTACTATAGTTACGTTTGTGTTAACTTCTATTTGTTATTAATTGTAACTTCTAATGATTATATTGCAATTTTAAGTAATGACGTTTCGTATTTCCTCATACAACGACTAATTAAATAAATATATAAAATAAAAAAAATATTCTGAACCTTCACTCGACGTGAGAAAGTTGAAAGAAGTACTAAGAACCTGGCAGTCACGAGATGTGGAGATTTTAACAGTGGCAAATAACCACTCACTATGATCTCCAGGAAATGGTTAAATGGTAAACTGACTCTTTTTCAGTGCCTACGGCCATGCTTAACTCGAGACTAAAGAATCGGATTGCCTCGTTGATCTAGATGCAACTACTCATTAATATTTTCAGTATAAAATAACCTATTTGGAAACATAAAAACGTGTTTAATTTTATGAATATTCAGTAATTTCCTCCTTGTTTTGTATTGTTCAATTAGTTTGTGGCACAAAGATTTGTCTATAATGTATACTATTGATTTGTTCATTTTTTTCTTCAACAAGTTACTTACAACGAATTTTTTATTTTTTTAATACTTTGTATTTCTTCTTGCCTCCATCTATGAGGTTATATTCTCGCCTACTCTAGACAACAAATGTTTTGTTTTAACCAACTAAGAATACTCCACTTATTAATGAAAGTAAGTAAAGAGATTAAATTTTCCTTTTACCGTTTCTACAAAAAAATGGTTCACCCGTTTTTCTGGAAAGTGATCAATAAGGTTTCCAAGCATTCTGTATATGGCACAAGGCAATTTGAGACAGTTAAAAACCTTCTTTCCGCTATATGAAAGAAATTTTAGAGTTTAAAAAATATTCAAGATTTTTGGAACGTCAACCATTTTGTCTCAAGCTGGTGGATTACTGTTAGATAATGATTAAAATATTTATACATCTCTATATAACAAATAAAAATATTTTCATTGAAATTTGTTCGACCGATGTCTTGTGGGAAACGAACATAGTCGGCCTAGGTTCCACTGATTTCGGACATGAAACTTTATGATATACTAATCTAACTCAATTCATAGCAATGCATAGAAAGGAATAAACTGAATTTTTTCACGGTACTCAACTAATTTCTGCAAACATACACCGAAAGATAGGAAAAATTTTCATATACGCTGTTATAAGTATTCGTACTGAGAATTATGAAAATCTTCTAAATAAAATTCATTTACATTCTGTAGTACATAGTGCTGTACATTGCAGTATACAAGCAATAACTTGGAAGGCAATTGAACCACTCTGTCAAACTTAAAATACAAATATATTACAAGCGCATAAACATAATATTACTTCCTCAGAAGAAGAATAAACAAAGTGTCGAAAGCCATTTAAACAGCATTTAGACAGAAAATCAGAATTAAGTTCACTTAGGAAAACAATGTTGTGGAATGTGTTATACTTCGTTTATTGACTTAAATTCAATAATAATTGCGCTTTCAATTTTTAATAGAAATTATGGTCATCTGACTTTTACTCTTAAGTAACTAATGGAGTCGAATCCATCTATTCTTTTCTGTTACATATGTTCTACTACGTTTTTATCTGGCTACATGGAGAAACTAAATATTTGATATTAATCACCATTTAATTTGTGTTGTTGATTGTACAGAATTGGTTGGTTTGATATCAGAATACTGTCGCATCACAAAACTAAGTGAAAATAAATGATAAAAAATGGTATTTTCGTCAGTAACTATTCCAGATGTTTTTTGTTTGCTATTAGAATACTACCGTATCTCATAACTATGAATGAATAGAAATGATAAAAAGTTGACTTTGCAGAGCGAGACAGACAAGGTTATTTTCGGCGAGGCCTCAAACTGGCGAAAAGGACCGCTGAGGTTATTGGGTCAAGATCGGAAACTTGTAAACGAAGGTGACATTGCATATTCAAGTGGGTTGTCGTGCTGTTTCATATTAAGTAATTTTATGGCTACCACAAATTAGCACGTGGCATTAATACTGTCAGGCAGAACGAATTATATTGTTGGGTGCCAGGCATAATTTTTAATTGAAATCGGGAATTGATTTTTTATGGAGACAATTATGTAATATCAACTTTTTAATTAAAATTGTACGATTTACAAATATTGTCTTGGTATTCTTTCCACTGTTTATTCATGTGAAATAATACAAATAAAATTTACAGCCGCAGTGAACATCTCACAATTACGTTGTGGATGGCCGCGTGTCAGAAAAAAACGGACTAGTTCGAAGTACATCTCTATATGTATACATACATATTTATTATTTCATTTTCTATTCCTACGTTTGTTTTGTGCAGTCATGTATACAAAACGGTACTCAGAAATCGTCTCTTTCTCCACTCCGTCCACTAGGGGAGGATTCTCTAGATGGCCTTTCACCATCCCTCTCGAACATTCTGGGATGAATAGACTTTTCCCCTATTGTTCTGCCCCACAGTGGCTGGCCTCAGGCCAGAATCCCTTCAGATCATCCCAGAGAAGTCCCAATGAAATCGCACGCGACAGTATGGAAGCAACTCTGTTTACCTTTTATTGATAAATATATTAACTCAACTCATGTCTACACAAACAGCTGGACACGATTGTAATATTGACGTAATGAGGCTCTTTTATTGACATAAGTAAACCTAAATGCGTGATTTAAATTTATGTACAATCACTCAGAACGTTTGGGTTCAATACAAAAACGATTGATACAAACTGTCTCCAGATCTATCCTTCTTTACAAAGGAAACTAACTTCTGCCTACTTTTCCATTCTGTTAATACTGTAGCGATAAAACACAGGGCTATGAAATATTATTATTTAATACATGTATATAATTATAATTATCATGAGTTGTTTCAAATTACTTGCGGTTAACACGTCAAAGTTGCTCCTCTCCGACTATTTAATTCTTGCTACTTTCTTCAACACACCTCCTTCTGCACTTTTTTTTTATAATACGATGCAAATGTGACATTACTTGTAGTGTCATAATCTGAAAAACATGTTTTGTAATTCTGAGGTACGAATATATTTGTGCTGACGTCATTTTGGGAGCAAAACATCTACAGAGGAAGTTTGAACTGATTGAACTATGTAAATGGAAGATAAAAATTTGCCCTTTCGAGCTGTTACTCTAAGACAGCCAACCGAATATTTGATATAATTAATAATTAACCCTACTCAAATAAGCTGGTTAATACATGTAGAGTATGTGAGCATTGAGTCGAGCTTTAGAAAGACAGTTATCCCAGTTTGCCAAAAGTTTCAACTGTCGGTTCGGGTGTTGCATGTCCAATTAGTGTTTCCTCGCTCCGTTTGTAACTTTGACGGTTTCTGCTGTAAAGCGAGACAGTTAATGCGTGATGAATGGCTTGAGGACTCGTATGATGAACCTGTTCCGCCACGGCCAGTAACGTGCAGAGGTCGTCGGCCCTGGGCCACACTCCGTATCTTTATTCCAATTCTGTTTACAAGGTCACACAAATCAATGCATCTCAAATTCTAAGCTGCTTAGAAACAAAATTACGTCTTCAAATTACGTCGTTGAGATTAACGTGATATCTTGTGACTGAAACGACAATTTTCTGGGTGTGACTATCTCAAGTTTCTAAATAAAGCAGTTGCTTAATCTTGTGGGATTCAGAACTTCACAGGCAGATTTCCGTGACTGAATTAAATTGAAGCAGACGCTTTATAAATTACGGTATATTATTTTATCATCACTTTCAAGTTACTTCTGAATGCCATGTTCTTGGTTGAATGTTCCTAGAAGAACGAATGTGAAAAGGGAACATGTGCCTGATTCGTACCACTCATTTCAGGTCCTCCAAGTCGGTTTTATTAAAATTCTTCTGCACGTGTTTGAGTTATTCAGTGACACAACGAAAACTAAGCCAGAAAATGCCGGTAGTCATTGCAAGCCAACAGCGTGTACGTTTGTTTCATTCTACACAACGTAACTGAAACGCTAGTATTGCTTGTTTTTCGAGTTAGTACTACAGTAGACTTTGTAAGCCTTTTTTTAGACTACGGATTTGATTTAGTGTGATTATATCCACGACAGTGACCCACTTAGCAAAATCGGGTTTTGCAAGAAAAGCTGTTTACATACTTGCTCGAAACTTGATTCAAGACTTAAACGGAAGCCAAATGATAATACATCAGACGAGCTTTTACCTATCCAATAAATAAAAATAGATGTATGTCTGTGTTAGCATACAATTCTATATTGGAGCAATTGCTAACAAACGGCCCTCATTTTACTCACAATCTAGGTAAAAGAACTTTGGGGGTAAGACATGCGTCTAATCAATAGTTTCAATAATTCCTTAAATTAATAGTGATTCTCACTTTGGGGTTGTCTTGTTCCAACCCCTATCAAGTTAATATAAAATATTAAAAATGTCCGATATTCATGTCTCTAAGATGGGCCGTGCCATTTACAATGATAGCTAAATCGTAGTTCTGCCCCTGTCATCATGGGGATGGCGAGGAAGAGCGGAATATATATATATATATATATTGTAGTAAAAAAATCAAAATCAAATCAAAGCCCTGCGATGTGGTGCCAACTTAATGCGATATTCAATAAGAGAAATCAAAGTCATCACACTGCGGTGCCAATTAATGTGATGAACAAACAGGATAATCGAACTTATTTGAAAAATTAATTAAAATTGAAATGATTATTAACATATTAAATTTTAAATACAGAAAAATTTATTACAATTTTTTTTATTAGTTTTCATACACAAATTTTATACATGAATACCACGGCTTTGATGAGATTCTTTAAACCTTCAAGGGTCGCTTATCGGGCCTCTAACAGTAATAGGAACCCGCAATGAAATAACCAAAAGGTTGCAAAATATTGAAATGAATTTACATGAATATGAAACAATGACACTAACATAAAAACTCTAGCGGTAACGAATATTATATAAGGTTTACAATAGATTTTTGTACATACCAGACATCGGAGAAGCTATGGTATCACACTAATCATTCACTTCACCAATTATTTTATTTTTTGAATTTAGATCACAAATTATTTAAATAACTTTAATTAAACAGCCCCTAGTATCACACTTTCTGCACAACATAAGTCGGCATACGCGATTTCATGCCTAACACACCACAGACAAACTGTATATGCAATTCTCACTTTCTGACTGCCGCGTACGAAAACTTTTTCTGATCCGCCCGTATCGATGACTATGACAAACCTTCTCTGGTCAAACTGTATCGCAGACTGTGCTTTTCTTCGTAGCTTTCAAAATTACGCATTGCCGACAGTAATACCGTCTGAAACAAATCACATTCTTACACAATGCCTACAATACCCGGGCCACAACATTGCGGTGACAATGCAAATATTAAATAATTTATCAAATCCTTTCATTACATATATTGGTTGTCATTAGAGTATATAAATATAATGTCCAAGAATGACGCGATTAATGTCGAGTACATAAATTTCGGAATCCCTGAAATGAACGTTAATCCTTACGATGCCGAGTTCAACCCTTTAATTAATAGTGGTTGGTATGAAAATGGCTTTATTATAAAATATTAAAATTGTGTTACGTGTTCGCCCGTCGATACAGGTTGACGGGGAGTCGTTGCAAGAAATGAAGGGTTCCTTGTCGGCAGATTCACGCCTTGAAACCTGGCCATGGTTTCTTGGAGTTGAAGGCTGACTTGGGACTTAGAAAGAAAAAGAGATTGAGGAATGATCTTGATGGCTTAAAGGTGTAGACAAGTTGAGGAAAGAGGGTAGTGTGGTGGTAGGTTTGCCTGATGATTATGAGGGAGGAATCGGAGGTTTGGTCGTTTTATCAGTCAAGACCCAGATTTAAAGATTAGCAGTAAGCTGTAAGCGAAAAGGAGATGGAAAAGGAAGACAATTAGGGAAAGAGCCCAGTCGGAGACGTTCCCTTCAAGGCAGATACAGTATGTCGAAGGCTTGGAAGCCAGTCGTACTTAACGTAGCGCGCGCTCCAGTTCTGAGACTGATGCGTGTGCGTTAGCAGAAATGCATGCGCTGGCCGGATATCATAATCGATGACGATTCGTTAAGGTCCTAGCTATGCTGGTGGAATGCAAAGTGTACACAATAAAGGAGGCCACAGTTGCTGCACCGTGACAATTGACTTGCAGATTAGAAATTAATCTGTCTTATAAAATGGGGATATATAAGTACCAGGGTAACGCCAGGCAATCAGCTAGTTAATTATAATTTTGACGAAAATAAAATCGAGCGGTTTAGTAAAGTATGAATCTTTCTCCTCTGTTCGAATAGTAACGAAAATCAAGTGTGTGGAGAAAATCGTGAAACTCAGTATATAATTCAAAAAATGATACACATTAAAACTATATTATTTCATTCTTTGTACATCGCTCACAATTCTCCAGTTTGGAAGTAACATTGTGCGTAAATAATTCTTACCAAATCGCCATTACCTTTTTGCAGAATATCCCACACTTTTTGAACTCTTAAAATTTATCAAGTTTTCTCAACTTTAACTGCATTGCGCGATATACAGGTGAAGTTAGGTATCACTCTGGAGGTAAAAATCTAACTAACGCATATGATATTATGTATTTACTGACCTGCATATGGAAAGTGGGGTTGATTATCTTGCGGTGTTTGCGCCATTTTTCTCCTGTGGTGGCGAAGAGACCGTCACCGGTGAACCTCCTGAAGATGGACGCGAGGTAATCGTCCCTGTTGATGATGCGAGAACTCCCGAGGACCCTCTCCAAGTCACGGGGTTCTGCTATCACCACGTACAGTTTGTTCCCCAAGTAAAGTCTGCAGACAAGAAATGCTCAAAATAACACCCTTCGTTACATTTCAAAAAGTGTTGCGTTGAGTTCTGGTCTGCGGAAAATGGTTTAATGTGAAAATATTAGACATGAATGATACGATTGTTTGGTATGATTATGAATGACGGACATTGCAACTAGTGGTCCTTGGGGCTGACGACAAAGTATGATTTAAAAGGCAATATCGGAGACAAATTCTTCGTGAATCAATAAAACGTCAATTGGTTGATTGTGTGTGTGGGCTTTATTTATTTACTTTTAGCTCAAATGATATCGCTGGCGAAAGGCTTCATAGCGAGACTATGTACATGGGACATCGAATGATAATACATTTGTATTTTTGACAAAGAATAAATTAAGTAATAGGGAATGAGTTCCGTAGGTTTTATTTTACATACTAATAACATGAACTCATAAATATTTATAAAATATCCGTATACAGGTTTTCTGTGAATTTAAATTTATATTCAAAAATTTGAATAGGATGCAATGACGTATGTTATTAAATCTCGTACTACATTGGAAACAAGAGACTTATTAAGATCAGTCGCTAGGTATAAAAATATAGATTTTGAATACATGTATGGGTATCTATAAAGCAGGTTTGAAACCAAGAAGTGAATCTGGAATGGACACAAACATGATGTTCGAATAAAATATTTATAAATTAGCAAATTTATATTTAACTCTGTAAAGTTTTAATTTTAATTATCTTTATAATAAAATTATAAATAGTAAGGTGAAAATCGTTAATTTTGGAAACTTTATTATTTTCACTTCATAGATTAATTATATTTAAGGAAGATAATAAGTTACACATTTTCAACGTAGATAATTTTCCCGATGCGGCTTAAATGTCGACACTTTCTGTACTGTATATAAGGCTATCATATAATTATGAAATGTATTTATAATAAAATTCTGTAAATCCCACGGCTCCAACATTAAAGACTTTGAAATAAAATATAAAATTATTCCGATGGAAAATGTTTCTATAGTAAACAAATTAATTGTTTCAGGTTGGGTCAAAAAGGTTAACTAACATATTTCACGACCTGGTACTCATTATTCTGCATTCTTGGAAGGGCTATTTGAGAAATCCCAGAGATTCCAGCGGAATGTCAACATCAATATCATTTTCTTAAATATATTGATCTGAGGGATATATTGTAACGATAATATAAGTCGATTTTTTTTAGGTAACAGGCTACATGAGGGTAATCCACATGGTGGCAACTCCAACTCCCCTTTAATAGCATAGGAAGAGATTTGAAAGGCGGGATACGGATGGGTAGAGGAAGGTAGCCAAGGGTTAACTAGGGCCTCAGGGCTATGGCTTAAGGATCCTACCCGGCAATTCGCCTAAAAGTGATGCAGGGAAAACCCTAGAAAAACCTGCATCAAGTAGGTCGGGCATTTAGTACTTGTTCCACGCCCTTCTGATGGCGGGAGAGGGGATACCTGTGGGGTCGCAGATTTCCCCTCTCTGTGCCTTGACCGGTTTAGGAGGCAGCTCGCCGACTATTCCAATAGGAAATATATTGTCAATGTTATTGAAGTGGCGTCCATATTATACTACGAGAAAGGAGGTTATTGCGCAATATCGCCCATGAATTAATTTAAGTTTTTGATTAGTGATGAATCAAATGCAACTAAATTCAAAAAAATATTTCAGTAATAATCCTGGATTCGAATGATTTCTCAGGTTAGTTCTTCATGTACGTGATTTGAACGCTTTTTTCACCATCTCTTAAACCAATCTTTTCTTTTTCGTCTTCTCTTAGTGTGCTTTAGTACCCGTAGCCGTCACAATTAGAATAAGAATCATACAGTTAGAAATGATTGTATAAATAGTCTGTCCTCGTAAGAAGCAAGATAACGCACATATTATTGATTATTGATATTTCAATTTGCTCCTGCAATAATATTGAAATTGTAAGATTTTTGGAGAGCAAGCTCATTGGAGTTCTGTTTCGTTAATTTCGACCTAATCCTTTCATTTTATTACCTTGACTCGGCTATCGTAATATACTGCTTGTGTAAGTAACTGAAAATAAAGTCATAACGGCGGAAAAACGGCAATTTATGGCAGTTTACGCTTAAACGTAGATTGAAATTTCGTGACTTAGAGGAAGAACATGCATTCGGGTTATTTTTGAGAGACAGGCTACATGAGGATCAACCACCTCACCTCACTCTCCGCTTTAATGGTCTCGGAAGTGATTTGAAAGGGGTGATGCGGAAGGCCCCCGGGGCTATAGTTCAAGGATCCTATCTGGCATTCGCATTCTCGTTACATTCTTACATCTATAATTTGTAGTATTGGCATTACAGGTAAAAAATAAAATAAAAAATAAATTAGTTACTAGAAAAGCTGGGCCTTTACTGTTTTATTTTATTTGCTTTAATTATTTCGTTATTAAAAATTTACACTGTGTATAATTGAATTATTCAAAATTATAAAGCAAAATGCACTGTAAAAACAAATCCAAATTAATGTTACAAAGAAATATTCTTTTTATGAAATGGTGATCGTTGAGTGAGTATTGAAAGTAAACGATTTAGATCCGATTCCGGCGAATCTCTAATCTTTATATTAACTGTCAATAGAGGATCATCTCAGGTAAAAAACAAATTTATTTATATGTTACGAATTATTGTTAATTTTATATTAATAAAATAGTCACACAAAATTATATATCTTAAACAAAGTTGCATTTATAAACAACTTTTTATATTATCATCCATAAATAAAAATCGAATCTTTAAGCAACATTAATAATTCAGACAATTTTAAATCAATATTCAAAACATTAACTATATTTGAAATTCTCGATATGGGATTGTTTAAAGTATAATTTGCTCTCGAATGCTTTTCGTAATTAATTAATTACTTCTGCACAGGACCATTGATAAGAATTTGATAGGCATGGCCTATTGCTTACACAACTTTGTTTTATTTGAACTAATTATTTTGTTATTAAAAATTCAAAGTGAGTCTAATTGCATAAGGCATAAGTAGCAGAAGAAAAACAAGTCAAAATAAATGTAGAACAGTTGCTGAACCAGGATGCGGTGATCGATTTCGATCCAATTCCTGCACATCTTAAAATCACTATAAAAGATCATTCATTTGTTTATGAACGAATTCTTACTCGGAGGATATCGTGTAAAAAGATTTTGGGGGTATTCTACTGATATTGTGCAGTGCCGTTTCAACGACTTTCACTGCCATATTCCTCAATTTGATGTGTTCTTATTTCAAGAGACTTCATTGTTACTCTGTTCTGCCATAAATGTTAACATAGAGACTAGAGATTTATTTTTACCCTTAGTTGAAATGATAATTTTGTGTTGTTTAGCTGTATCGAGCTAATGTGGCCATACTTCAGCATCAGTTATAAATAAGAAAATACGTTATGTAAACAGGAAATATAATATCATTTTATGAAATAACACGACGTAATTAGAACCGCTATGTTAAGAAACGTTGACAAAACGGAAAGAACGGTGCATTGTCTGCAAGTAAAATAACATAACGTAATTAGAACAGGCGTGTTGTCATGGTTCAAAAATTTGATAAGGCTTTTTCCTTTCCGAGGGAAAGTATCCAGTACCTTGTTAGAGAAATAATGTCATGCAAAGAATTTCTCATTAAGTGTTTTTTTGGCTAAATATATTTATGAAACTCAGTTCAAAATTTTAAAATTAAGTGCTGAAGTTTCACCCATTACAGTACAGGCCATATCGTTCGAACTCTTCATGTATTTGCAACGGAAATTAATTTATATCGTCGTTGTGGACGCCATAGAAGCTTAAAAGGTTGATTAGCAACAATTTCAATTCACACCATTAACAATGAAATATAGTGTGAGAAGAAACCGGATTGAAATTGTTGCCCTTGATGTTGTATCTTGACCTAGAAAATTACGCCTTACTACGAGGTTTAAAGAAAACCAGAAATTCTGGCCGAGTTAATGACTCACTCACTCGCTGAGCTGCCTTGTCCCAGAACACGCGCAAACGGCGAAACATCGCAAAGTCAAGTTCCCCGTCAAATTAAAGCCATCGTGACTGAAAGCAAACACGCGCTTATCTATCGCCTTCAAGTTTCACAGCGGCTTTTGCGAGTGGAAGAAGCAAACCGTGAGGCCATCACCACTCACGTAGCATCACTTTCGCAGCAGTTTGTTAAGTATTAAATATATAATACCTTGTAAATAAATCTTAATATTCAAATTATAAACGCAACGTTTCCTCCCTGATTGGGACCTCTTCAGGTGTAGGGATGTTATAATTATAAGTTAACTCAAATTTCAAACGTTCGGATTGTCAGCTCGTTGAAGTCGAAAATTCTGGCTAAAAGGCTACTAATTTTAATATGTAATTTAAATAGAAGTCAGCTAGTTATAATACCTTTTTCGGCTGCAACGTGCCGGCAAACAGCACGTTAGAAAAAATTTTCAACTTAATTTTTTTTTATAATTATAACATCCATACACCTTAAGAGGTCCCATCAGGTACGAAACGTCGATTTATAATTTGAATATTAAAATTTAATTCTGACTGAAAGTCTGCTAATTTTATTATTTGATTTAAATAGAACTCAGCTATAATTGTTAATACCTTGTACTATTCAACATGTCACTAGTGACTCTTAACCAAATTTTTTTTTTCAATTTTTGTTTGGATTCTAATGTAATAATGGTGGTGTGAGATGTCTGGTATCGCACACGCGATTCTTATTCTGACATTAGCGTGATATTTAATATTTTCTCCGTTACGTCCTGGATTAGGGTCGAAATTACAAGTACTCACTGACATTTTTCGTCAATGGCGTAGAAATACACATACTGTTTTTTTTTTTCGGAAATTATGCATCCGGCGCCAAACGTTATAGACGAAAACTAAGCAATATTTGGTTCAAGTTTCAAGTTTCACTATACTATTCATATAAATATAAATATATATATATATATATATATAAATAATTAGATGTGTTATAATTCGAGATACATGTAAGTATAACATAAATCAAACATCCGGACTGCTATTACATTCCTTATTTAAGCATTTAATTAATACAAAGGATTTTTAAAAATACCATAGTTTTCCTCATAAATTACGCCCATAACTGTACATGCGAATTTTTAAAAATAAATGAAAGAAATACGTTTGTTTTTAAATTAATAATAAGAAAAATAGCCAGATACAAATAAAAGAAATGATTATATCAATACCACACAACATTTCGGGAAACCTTGTCCCTATCTTCAGGTGCTAAGAAAATTAAAAACCGCAAGAGCTTGGAGCCTTACAAGCACACAATTCAGTTTACTAAACTCAAAATCTGAATTGTGCCCTTGGCTCTTGTTTTTTTTTATAGCACCTGCAGAAACGAGGTTTCCAGAAACGTTGTGGAATTTATATCATCACTTCGTGTTAAATTTAATTGCCTGCAAAACTAATTTTGTAAATGAAACCCTCTTATATCATATCGTATTCTGAATAAATTTCGTGCACTGTTCGTTCTGCTCTCTAATTCTGTTTCAAAAACGGCTGATGACCTATTCTCGACCATGCCAACCAAATCTTTGCTTCAGTAAAAATGAAATGCTGTGAAGTACCAGTGTGTGAAATAATAGTTAATGGGACATTATTTCTAACTTTAAAAGGATTATGGAAGTTAATAGTTGACATGAAAACATCGATCAATTGTGTTATAATTACAACTTGATAACTGTATTTGTAGTATATTTTTCATATTCTTTGTATATATTTATTTACACACATTCTATATTTAACAAAGAATAAAATTTATTTAATTCTGGAATAGTTATCACTCGCACAATTCTTACGTTGCAGGACATTGAAGTGTTTTCATAATGGGGGTGCTAATGACTTTCAACATAATAATAAATCTTATTACTCCAGAAAAATAGAATAGAAAATGCTGAAAATTCCATTTCTCTCAATAACGTTCCATAAATAAAAATCTTATTTTCTAAATGGCGAACGACATGGAACATTCTACTTGCGTAAACCCATTTCGTCCAGCACCTCTTTCGACACCGGAAATGCCGGTTCTCTTAAACCGGATCGGAAATATTAAAAGAATCTCCTCACCTCAATAAGAGAAACGTGCAACGCGGTCTGCCTAATCTGCTCCTGACGTTACTTCCGTAGTAAAGGAAACTTGGATATTAGCTACTATTTTTTCGGTATTTCCTGCCCCGTCCTGCTTATCTTCCGCGTTATTATAATTAATTTCAGTCTTTTGAATTTGTCACCCGGTTTGTGCGGTGTGTCGTACTTACGGCTCTTGCGTTTTTGTATCACCTGACGACAGCAACAAGGACTGCAGAAACGTCGTGTGCTATTTTTGTATCTTTATTTTGTCTCTTATCTAATTACTTGATTGGCGGTAGTCCTACAGACTTTTAAATGTCTTACCACACTAATTTGATTTTAAAATATTTAATTTTGGGCCAATACAAAGATAAATAGGATTATCTTCTAATGTTGTTAAAACATTTTAAGTGTTACTAATATTATAATTTAATCAATTAGCCTCTAAGTAATTTATAACTAATAATAAGAAAAGTAGTCAAATTCAGAAAAAAGAAGTAATAATATAAATATCACACAACGTTTCTGCAAGCCTTGTTCCTTTCATCAGGTGCAGAAAAAACGCTCTATGCTCTTGCGTTTTTTCTGCACCTGATGATATTAATACTTCTTTTGTCTGAATTTGGCTCTTTCTTATTATTAATTTTCAATTAGACGTAAATTTTTCACTTTAATTTATAACAATTTACACTGGCTGGTATTTTTCAAGTTTTTTAAAAATTTGTTTTTCGATTTTTAACCCAGATTGTTACAATTTTATTTGAGCTTCCGTACCTGTAGATGTTTCCATATTTCTCCCTAAGAAGGCAAAGCAGCTTGAAGTGGCTGGATCGTGGAGTCTTGTAGAAGCCTTTGCTGAAGACCGGCTTGGCTTCGGGTCCGGGGAGATCCACTTTGGGTCGCCGCGCCGCCCACGCGTGCAACGCCAGCAGCGCCACCAGCACCACAGAGACGATCGACGCCAGAAACAATATCAACATGGTTTCGTAGATATGCGTCCGTTCCGTACCTTTTATAAACTTGGACGATCTCAGCTTAGCACAGAGTAGGGGAACGCGGAGAGGAAGGGAAAATCCTCAAGGCTCTCTTCGGCCGACCAATCGCAGAGCAGCGAGGGTGCGACTTCAAGTTCTCTACGAATGTCATATTTACTGGAAACCTTAGCCATACCATGGAGGACCAGTATTATCCTTAAAAAAAACCTTGCAAAGTACGTGAATGTATGTATTTATTTTACAATAATCGATTCCTGTAAACTAACCGTCCCGAATGAAATAATAATAATAAGTCATGTAGCGTAGATCCTGTATAGAAGATAAGCTCAGAGGATGTAGAATGTGGCAAGTTGTACATTTTTTATTTATTTTAGTTTATATGTTTGGAACTAATAATATTGTATAACAAACTTAGATTGTTGAATAGCTCATGTTGGCTATTTAGTCATATAATATTAGTATCAAAATGTTGTGACGAATACAATTCATGCTGAGTGTTTACATTTTAGCTCAATTTCTACATCTCAGATTCTTCTATAAATTCTTTTTATGAATAGGCTTGGCTAATGAGAACTGAAATTAGCTCAGCTTTAAATTAGCTTTCGTGTTTAATTGTTTGTAGCAGTTTATTAAAGACATCTACCTGACTAATGGACACCATTCTGTGCTATTGACAATTATTTACATTATTGTATAGATTATGCTTGTTTCTTGTGTTGGAAGACATGAATATCAGAATTGTTTCTAAATAAGTGCTTATTTGAAATCATAAATAACATTAAAGGGTAAATGAATAATACCCAGTTTCTTGAAGAGTCAACTACACAAGGTTCCTGAGGAGACCTGACATATTGTTCCGACAACGCGTTTTTGAACAATTTGCCCCTTAAATTGACCTAGAATATAATTCCATAAAAAAAACAATACAAAAATACGCAAAGTATACTAGGTGTATTATTCTAAAATCATTGAACTTGGTCATATTTCTTACTACATACATGCCTGAGCTCAGTTACTTTAATAATTGATCAAAATCATGAGACAAATTTAATTTATTACTCGGTAGGAAACCTAATGATTTAGTGCATGAAGTTTCAGTTTCATTATCGTCAAGACTTAGAGTTATAGGTTGTAATATTCAAAGTATGAAACACAAGTAATTATAATATATAATACACAAACAAATTAGCAAGAGTTCTTAATCTCAGGGCATACTCGCGGGAAGAATAATTGGCATTTATATTCAGTGGCGTGTATATTGAATTTTGTTAATGAAATAGTTTAAGGAAAGCTCATCTCCTTTGTCGTGGTCCTCTGGCAGTAGAGCAGATGTTTTCGTTTCATCAATTTCGCATTTCTCGATGGCCGATGACTTTATAAAAATGTTTTGGTTTGATTAAATGTAAGTTAATTACTTGTTTTCTTTTCAATTTTTTTTAATGTAATTTACCAAAATATATAATTTTTTTAGATGTTCTTAATTGAAATTTCCTAAAAACTGAAGAGGTCCTAATAGAATGACAAAACGTTTAGTAATAAATTATTTTTTTCAAAAATTAATGTTTTTTTATCAATTGTATAAATTTTTTTTTCAGACTTATTGGCCATCAAAATTGATTAATGTTTGTATTAAAGGTCAGATAATTTTTATAATATAGGTTGTAACGTTGTTTCGTGTGTGTGAAATTGCACAAATGATTTGTTATACTTAATTCTTAAATCATTTACAGAGAACTAGTTTAATAGATTATGTAAATTACAGTTACTTGCCGTTTCTAATATATGATTGTTTTTTTTACTAACAACAACGCACAAAAACAAGTAAACTGTACTAATTAACAGACACAAACATGATGAGAAACATTTTAAATGACAAAAAATTAAGTGACATAAGTTTAATTTAGACGTTATTTTACTAAAATAATTTATCACTAGCATTCACGTTTTATTCATTTTTAAATTAATCTAGGAAAGACTACGTTTTTCGTATCGTACCCACTATCTTGTAACTTCGCTATATCTTTTTTATAGGGAAAATAATTTAATTTGCATACTTGGAAACGTGATTTTCATTAATTAGCATGGCATGTCTACTTAAATTAATAACGTCATTATTAACAGCAAAGTTAATTATTTTTTTAATTCAGTTAGGTAGAACTACAGGGAAAGCGTCAACTACTTAATTAAAAAGAAAAATACATTGTTATAAATCGAGTGATTTAAAAGTATATCGTAACGTTTCATGCACTACGGACTGTTAAGCTGCTGTCATCTAAATTTCTGTGTGTCACGCTGATTTTTTTAGCCGCGATCGATTTTTGGTTTTCTTTTGGAGACAGATTACATTAGGGTAATTCACGTGGTACTCCGATTTAATAGCATAGGAAGAGAGTTTGAAAGGGGGCAGCCAAGTGTTATATAGTTTAAGGAGACTACCCGACGTTTGCCAGAAAGTGATGCAGGACAAACACAAGGAAAACCTGAATCATATAGGTCGGACGCGTGGTACTTGTCCAACGCCCTACCGATAGCAGGAAAGTGGTTTGCTGTGGAGATGCAGCATTGCCTTCTCCAGTTTAGGAGACAGCTGGCCGACTTATTCAATATGATCAGCAGAAAACTCTTACCGTATTCCTAATGTCTGCGACCCCGGATAATACATCTCTCATAACTGACTGAGGACCGTCGGCGTGTGGGAACTGGAGTTGAAAACCAGAAAGAGAAGAAGGTATATTTTTTTGGAGGTGTAGACAGGCTACGTATAGGGTAATCCACATAGTGGCAACTCCCCTCTTATAGCATAGGAAAATGAGTAAAAGGGGGATGCGGAAGTGTAGGGAAAGGCAGCCAATCGTTAACTAGGGCCCCCGGGCTATGGTTTAAGGATCCCACCCGGCAATTCGCCTAAAAGTGATGCAGGGAAAACCCTAGAAAAACCAGCATCAGGTAGGTCGGGCATTGGTTACTTGTCCCACGCCCTTCCGATAGCTGGAGAGGAGTTTGCTGTGGGGACGCAGCATTCCCTTCTTCGTGCCTGGACCAGTTTAGGAGGCAGCTGGCCGACTGTTTCAATGGGAACAGCGAATAACTCTTACCGTATGCCCAAGGTCTGTGACCCCGGAACATACACCTCTCAAAACAGGCCGAGGTGCCTCGGCTTGTGGGAACCTTAGTTCAAAAAACAAGAGAGATGTGAAGGCATCCCCAAGACCTCTCCCGTTTTTGATATTTTTTTTAGGGTAACAGGCTACATGAGGGTAATCCACAGGGTGGCAACTCCCCTTTAATAGCATAGGAAGGAATTTGAAAGGAGGGATGCGGAAGGGTAGAGGAAGGTAGCGAAGGGTTAACTAGGGCCCCCGGACTATGGTTTAAGGATCCTACCCGGCAATTCGCCTAAAAGTTATGCAGGGAAAACCCTAGAAAAACCTGAATCAGGTCTGTCTGACTTTTGGTACTTGTCCCACGCTCTTCCGATGGCGGGAGAGGGGTTTCCTGTGAGATCGCAGCTTTCCCCTCTCCGTGCCTTGAACAGTAGATAATCCTATCAGTGCGTCAGGCACAGATTCACCTTCGAGAGCTAAGACCCGTTTTACAGCCTTCACGATCTCAATTTTTTTGAAACATATATTTGTCCTTATACAATAAGAACGATTGTAGTTATAGCAATCTTCCGTCCACATTATGCAGACAAAATGGAGAACACCCGAAAGCCATGTATTTGTTTCCCGTTTCACAATAAAACGGCCAGACCAATTTAGATAAAATTTTATCGTTAATAGAGCCATGAGAAAAATTTCCAGCGATATAAACTTTTTAGACAGACACTTTGACGTTCAAAAAGTTGAATTTAACTTCGTGGTAGGAATTTTGCTCAGTTTACTGTAAAACAGCTGAACGTGTTTTCTGTGAAGCTGTTGGTAAGGTTGAGGGTATATTAAATTGTTATCCATAATTTGAGTAGTTAAAATTTAAAAATTAATTTGTCCAATTATCTTTTTATTTTACGGAATATGCAGGTGTTTGTCAACAACAATTTGTCGTTAAGAACAGACAAGAAGAGAGTCTTATAGATAGAGTCAAGAAGTAACTAAGGTTTAAGTAAAAATCTTGATACTTTTAACAGTGACTTCTTTCAATAGTATTAAGCGTGCTAGAAGCTAACCTTAAAGTTAACACAAAGTTTTCATCATCGTATGAAGAAGTATGTATTAATTCTACCGAAGGGAATGAAAACAATAATTTGCGCTGAAATTTTTTTTCAATATATTTTATTATATAATATTCGAACGAATAATTGAAAGTGACCTTTATAAACGACTTGACCTTAGTTTTATTGAACATTTGATGTTATAGCGACATTTTATTGGTTATTAGAGATTAAATATTTAAATCTGTCGTAAGCGGCATAACTTTATTTGTATCAAATATAAATTTATTTGTATCAAACTTTAACACTCTAAATTGTTAACTTTAGTGGTGTTAGTCGTAAACGTTTTTGACATTTAAGGCCACTGTTTTAATGTGTTTCTTGGTATTCAATTTCTAAACCGTTCTGTTTATTGAATAACTTGAAATATAAATAATAATTGTTAAACACGAGGCTAAATTACATACGTATAATAGATTACACATGAAACCAATTAAACTGTCAAAGTCCCAAATGTTAACGGTAATTTTAAGTTTAAATTATGTCTTCATCTTATGAGCTCTTTCATTATTAAATATAATTCATTTAAGAATCAAATGAATCACATTGAGTCAACAGAACTTTTCATAAATGCGACGCTATTCTGAAATAATTCTTTTGCAACTTTTGTGGTAAAACTTTTTTTTGTTACGAAATCTAACTCGCTCCTACGAATGATTGCCGTTTTAGTCTTGGGAAGTAATAATTGAGCAAAAAAATGAATTTATTTATTGAATAATTCAAATAATCGTAGGAAATTGAAAAAAGAGAAACTTCATGTTCACGAAAGTATGGATATTAACACAAATATAAAATCATCCTTATTACAGGATTTTTTTAGCATGATTAAGTAACTTTAAGAGCAAAGAGAATTTACTTTGTTCTAGATTATATACATTCTTTTCACTGCTTATTAAAGAAGCTCTCGGTCATTAAAAATACGAGGGTGATCCCAGAAGTACCCATGGCGGCTTATTGTTATAAAAACAAAAGTATATTATAGTACCAACCTAATAAAGCTTAAGTTAGAAGACGCTACATTGTCTAGTGTTTGTTTGACAGTCAAAAATAGTGAACACCCTCATTGAATTTGTAAAATTTGTAAAAAAATGGTCACCTTAATGTGATGCAATACTTTCATTTTGCCTCAGTCCAACCAATATCAAAGTCGATCTAGATTCTACCACTCCTTCGTTCGCAACAATAAAATATTGAATGGCAGAGTTTGGACATGAGGAATCTGTGCGCTAGATGCGTGCCTTCGTTTGCATACAATGGGACAAAAACAGCCTCGCGAAGATGTTTCACTCGAGTGTTTGACGATGCTTCAAGCAATAAAGACGAGTTTTGGTGTCGATTCATAACCATGAATGAAACATGAACGAAAGAACCGTCAAAATAATGGGCCGAAAGGGGAAATCAGCTCCAAAGATGGCTGGCAAGGTCATGCCGTCGTTGGAATACGCGTGGAATAATTTTCATTGATTATCTTCTACAGGAAATAGATTCGACGCGCGACTATTACGCGAACTATTTGCAGCTTTCTAATGACGAAATCAAGTAAAAACGACCGCATTTGGTGACAAATGTTTCATCACGACCAGGCACCAGATCAGACATCCATTATCTCGATGGCCCAAATCAAAGAATAAAAATTGGAATTGCTTCCTCACGTAGCCTATTCGCCAAATTTACTTCCCTCGAATTGTTTCCTCTTTCCAAACTTGTAAAAGTGGCTGGGCGATAAAAGATTTTGCAAAAATAAGAAGAGGAGATGGCTATTTTGAGGAACTCGATGGTTCTCACTTTAAACAGGGTATTGAGGCTATAGAACATCGCCCCTAAAAGGAGATTACGTAGATAAATAAAGATATTTTTCCCAGTTTCTTATGTTTTCTTTGTAAGATTTTGTGCTTCTGGGACCGTCCTTGCAATATTACTTACACAATATTCAAGAACGAAATACATTTGAGAATGTTCACAACTCTCTTAATTATATTTTTCCAATTACCGTATAAATGTTAATTTTTCAATAATAAATGCATATATTACCAGTGATTGTGTAATGCCATATAATTAACGACCGATTCTGGCAATTGACGATAACCAGGTTCAATTGTCGACGTCGGAGAGGAATGAAGATTGAGGGAATTCTCAGATATCGCCGGTCGCGATTCTAAAACTCGGATACCTGGGCTCGGATACACTCTTTAAGGCCTTTCCTAGGCCTAACCCCATTTTTGGGTAGACATACTGTACCAATGTTACAACCCCTTACGGAATCAAATTCTAAGTTAAGAATTTGAAACTGAGAGTCGTGCTCTGTAAGGCGACTGTGACATTCCCAGAACAAGTGTAGGCGGATAAACTAGTGAATGCTACGCGATTTTAACGGTACAGGACCTTCTCCTGAGGGCCGTTCGATTGAAAACTTGCAGCTTTACTTTTACCGGAAAATAAATTTCCTAGTTCATATATAAACGCGGCCTTGCACTTTTCTGGGCTGGTTATTTAAATACGAGTTCAACATCTTCGTAAAGTGCTGCGCGAATAACGGAAGAAAGTTCTTAAATACAAACATAGTTTCAAGATACAGCTCCCCCAGAGAGCTCTGGCGGGGGCTACCTTTGGGGATGCTCTCACATCTCTCTGGTTTTTTTGAACTAAGGTTCCCACATGCCGAGGCACCTCGGCCTGTTTTGAGAGGTGTATGTTCCGGGGTCGCAGACCTTGGGCATACGGCAAGAGTTGTCCGCTATTCCTATTGGAATAGTCGGCCAGCTGCCTCCTAAACTGGTCGAGGCACAGAGAAGGGAATGCTGCGTCCCCACAGCAAACTTCTCTCCCGCTATCGGAAGGGCGTGGGACAAGTACCCAATGCCCGACCTACCCGATGCAGGTTTTTCTAGGGTTTTCCCTGCATTTCTTTAGGCGAATGCCGGGTAGGATCCTTAAACCATAGCCCGGGGGCCCTAGTTAACCCTTGGCTACCTTCCTCTACCCTTCCGCATTCCCCCTTTCTAATCCCTTCCTATGCCATTAAAGGGGAGTTGCCCAATGTGGATCACCCTCATGTAGCCTGTTGCCCTAAAAAAAAAAAAAAAAAAAGATACAGCTACCGTGAGGAAGGTTTCTGCGAGGGCTGTTCTCTCGCAGGCGGTACCTGCGAGGTTTTTCTCTCGCAGGTAGAGCCGTGTAGGAGAGATGCGAGGGGGCTGCCTGTGGGGATGCTTTTCCGTCTCCGTTTTTGAACTAAGGTTCCCACAAGCCGAGGCACCTCGGCCTGTTTTGAGAGGTGTATGTTCCGGGGTCACAGACCTTGGGCATACGGTAAGAGTTGTCCGCTATTCCCATTGGAATAGTCGGCCAGGTGCCTCCTAAACTGGTCGAGGTACGGAGAAGGGAATGCTGCCCCACAGAAAACTCTTCTTCCGCTATCGGAAGGGCGTGGGACAAGTACCCAATGCCCGACCTACCTCATGCAGGTTTTTCTAGGGTTTTCCCTGCATTACGTTTAGGCGAATGCCGGGTAGGATCCTTAAACTATAGCCCGGGGACCCTAGTTAACCCTTGTCTACCTTCCACTACCCTTACGCATCCCCCCTTTCAGATCCCTCCCTATGCTATTAAAGGGGAATTGTAGCCTGTTACCCTAAAAAAAGAAAGATACAGCTCTATTAAAAATTTCAGTATCTTTTAATGATTTAGAAGATCCTGCCTCATGAACATAAATTATTGCTCAAATGGTAGCATGTCCAGAAATGTCCAGAAATTAAGGTAACTTTTATTAACATTCTATTTCCTAGCAATAATAGCAGACAGTTTTAGTGATTATTTAAGTAAACTTTAAATCATTTAAACGAATCATATTTTTATTCCTAGATGATTGTTTTTTTTCACATATTATATAAATAATCTACAATTTAATATACACAAGCGGGATACATTAATTGCGGTTATTTTATTTTACAATAAATATATTTATATATTTATTTCATTTTACGAAAAGAAGTACCGTGAGCTTTTAATATTTTCGGTATCAGTCTGGCAAGCGTCATTCCTCGCTTCTCAGGTACTCACAGAAACGAAAAAAAACAGCACGTCATCCCCTTGTGCGGATTAAAATATTATGGTGTGTCTGGCCCAGGATAATCTTTGGTGACAAGATTTTAGCGCGTTCAGACATGATGCTACACCAGACAGGCACCATCGCCGCCCTGACTTCTAACGACCCTTTAGGGGCTGTGGCTCATTAAAATATTGAGATTTGTGGGGACACAAATCTGATTCCTATTGGTTAAAAACACCAGAAGTTTGCACACCCTGCTACGAGAACCTATAGGCCAGATGGGTGACCATTTTCCTGGCAATAAGAGACATTGCAGAGTCTTGACGAGCCAACTGAGGAGTTTACCGATCTGCCAAATCTCCTAGTCAAAGTTGGTTCATGAAATCCATATGACCAGTGTATTTTGGCCCACCAAGCCCTGTCATAATTGTCTGTATTTTATGTTTGTAAATTAGCCGTGGGTATAAAATTGATAATAAGAGAAGGAAGATAATGTCCTTTTTGTGTTAATAAAATCTAAATTATTTATTATTGTAATTAATTTCATCCTGCAATGTAATTAAATATATTCAGAGTTAAATAACTATTTAAATAAATTTCAATAACTTAAAATTATACAGATGACATTTTCCATTATTCATATAAAACATAAGCGAAGAAAGCCATGACGTAAAAGATGAAGCTAACGTTATTGAATAAATATTGGATAACAATAAATGTATTTTTCAATATCTCTAAAGAATATTTAAGCAGTAAACGCAATAACAACGTGGAAGAAACAAATGAGAATTAAAGAAGGGTACAAGAAAAGCAAGTTCAAGAGTTGATAGTGGTAAAATACGTAGAGGCAGTTCCTTGAAAGAATTTAAGAAAGAATCGGTAACTATCGAGCAGAAATATTAAAAAAGCCGAAATGATCAATTACTGGTGTAGAATATTAATATTGACTTACTGAAAATTTCAATGAAACTTAAGAAAACTTGAGATGGTGGTATATTAGGAACAATGTAAAGTCTTCCTTACAAATCTCTTGGACTTTGAAAATGTGAAAGATCTGATAGACGTGAAGCCGCATTATATTACAGTATCAGATTTCTAAAAGCTGTTAAATTGATAAGTAATGACAATTTGGTCAAATACAGTCAGAATAAAGAAATAAGTTTACAGAACAACGTTTCGTCTGATATTGAAGATCTTATCAGGTGCATAAAAACTTATGAACTAACACACGTGAATCATGTAAAAAATTTAATGTCTGATAATATGTGTGATAATAAAATTACACAACTTTATTATTATTCAGAGTGCAACAATCTTAGCTTCAAAGTGGTTTTGATAATGAATTAAATTTTCAATCTGATTGACATTATTAAGTTTTAATGCATCTGATGACACCTGAAATGTCAAACAAAACGTTGTACTCTTAATTTTTTTCCCCTTTTTTTGTTAGTATTTGGTCAAATTGTTATTACTTATAATATATTGACAATCTTTGCTCTCATTTCGACTATTAAGGCGATGCAAGATGGAGTAAATTCTTTTCGTTATACTTTAAATGCAACCTTTAATTATCAAATTTAGACGGAATTTTAATGTTATACCATTTAAATATAACTTATTACGAAAATTCTTAAACATGTTATTTGTTTTGTAATTTAATCTTTATCTCAATTTTCATAGAATTAAGTATGACACAACTTATTTTATTTTGTCACAATTGTAAAGAGATTATATACATATATATATATATATAT
The DNA here is from genome assembly GCA_037074705.1 of Zhengitettix transpicula. NCBI lineage: Eukaryota > Metazoa > Arthropoda > Insecta > Orthoptera > Tetrigidae > Zhengitettix > Zhengitettix transpicula. The sequence continues at coordinate 197,752,617 of CM073591.1, read as the reverse complement.
ATATATATATATATTGTGCGTACGATGGCATATACATTTATATATGCTTGATTGCGATGTAAAATGTATAGGTAATGTAGGGATGTGTCATAAAACAGAATTTACTATCACAAGAATAACTTAAACTCACTTTCCAAAACTAACACTGCTCTTTCTATACATCTTAAAGAAAATGGACATGCATGTAAATGGGATCAAGTTAAAATTTTACATAAAGAGAGATCCCGTTTTAAGAAATACTTGCTTGAAGGAATATTCGGGAGAATATCAATTATGTGTTAAACAAACGAAATGAAATAGGAAACGTAATTGTTTACTATGCCAATTGTCTAAAATTAATAAAAAATGTAAAACTTTGTAAATAATATATAAACATTAAGATACACCTATATACAGATTAAATTATGTGTATAAATGTAGGGATATTCTATGAACTTTTTATGTTTTTTGATGTTTTAAATGATAAAATTACTTTTACGTATTTTGTATGTATAACATCACAAGCCTGATTTTAAAGTATTAAAAATGTGGATATTAAAATTGTTATTGAAGTGAGAGATTCAAGATAACGATTATATTGTAAATCATGTAAAATAATTATCTATTAAAAGTTCGATTGTTGATAGACTTTATAAAATAATACTATGAAAATAAGATGGCAATTGTTTTCCTCTTTGACTTAAGTAGTACGTCCTGTTGGAAACGTGTGTTACGGGAAAGAATACAGTTGTAAGACGAACACTGATATAGTGTGAATGAACAATTTGGAATGTGACTTGGTACTAAAATAATGTAACTAATAATTATTATTTTAGATTAGCATGTAATTAAAGATATTATTTTATATTGCTGGCAATTGTTAAAATAATGGTTGCAGATTGTTTTCTTGATGCATCAACCGAATAGTATTTTGAAATGAATATGACTACATAGTCGGAAGCTCCTGGTTTGGTTTTAATAACTTGATAAACTTGATAAAAGTTTTTTTACTTTACAATTTAACCTCTATTTTATACAATATTTCATTATTTTTAGATAACCGATTTTTATAACACTCAAAGAAGTGCCAAAAATTGTGAATGATACTTTGTGTATTTTATTATTTACTAAAAAGATTACTTGTAAATTTTATAACATAGAACTCAATCTAGTTATTTAATTAAATTTTAAGTACTTAAAGTATTTTAATGCTATTGTTTTATAAACATGAATTTAGCCAATTCACTTTTAGTCGTCATTCAATTATTTGGATGTGTGTGTGAACAGCACAACCTATATGCAAATTAAGTAAATATTTTTAGGCGCTTTCGGCTCAACGGTCATCTTCTGCTATAATTTGGAACCAACCGGCCTTCGTTAGTTTATTGACCGAGGAGAGAACCTGTATACTGCAAGCCCCCTGTCAAATATAAATATCACCAGGTAAAAAACCTATTACAGGATCTGAAAAGTGCGTACGATGGCATTTAAAATACAGAGATTCTCCGAATTAACATCTCATGGAAGAGTCTATGTATACTTACTATCGCCTCACGCGTATCCACATTTATTGGAATGTAAAGAACAATCTGCAATAGAACAGCCGGAAAAAAGCTTCGAATGAAAATGTGTGTGCACGAAGTTCATGTATGGAATTATTTATTAGTTGTGGAAGGAGAACAAAGACGCAGCCGGACAAGAAAGTTCCCTCTGGAAATCAGGAAGAAGTGGGGATATTTGATGATTGATGATCTCGACATTATGGACATTATACTTTGTCACAAAGCAGAGGTCCGGAGCTCAGAAGATAATTTTTGTGTTGATGTCAGATGGCCAGGAAAGTATGTCAGATATAGACGTAATATTTCAGTTACTTTTCAAAGTATGAGCCAGAACAATTTCACTTAAACTGATGCAACGCCAGTATTATCAGCATCGAAAAAAATTCTCACATAATTTAAATAAAAAAAAACACCAATTTGAAGTCCAAACAAAAACAAATTATGTATAGAAAATTACTTTACGTTTCGTCGCTATTTGCGACCTCTTCAGGTATGAAGCTTAACACTACAAAACCAAACCAAAGAAATATAATGAATAAAATAAACTTTTTAAGAAAAATTTGGTTGATAACAAACAATATAAATTTTGGTGGAGTTACAAATTTTATTTTTAGCTCGTTCTCCCTTGACTGCCGTGGCCGCAATGCACGAATTAAACGAGAACGGCCAGTAAAGGCTCAGTTACATTGTTGAGTGCGGTTTACAATGGAAAGAAATTAGATTTTAATATTGCAATTATACGAGGGTGGTCTGAAAAGTGTCTGACCTAACCAGACATTTTCCTTCACATGTCATTTTTCTACATAGTCTCTTTTTAGGTCTCCACACTTCTCCCAGCGATGCTCCCATCTCTCTAGCCCGTCGGCGTCTTTACCTTCTCAAGAATTGTTTACGAAGGTGATGGCCTCCTCATTTCACGAAAATCTCTGGCCCATGAACGCAACTTTCAACTTTTAGCTTATAGAACAAAAAAAAATCGATTGGAGCTAGATCTGGTGAGTAATGAGGGTGATCAAGCAGTTTATACCGTAATTCATGGATTTTCGGCATAGTAACCGCTGAAGTGTGAGATTGTCTTGATCAAACAAAAATGTTTTCTGCAAATGTGGCCGTTTTTCAGCTATTTCAATCCTTCAGCTTGTAAAGTATGCTCCTGTAATGGTTTTCCTTTTTGAAGATAATTGATTAAAATAACTCCGAACCAGCCGAAAAAATAGTTTTGTTTCTTTTTTTGGAGCCTATTCTCACTTTGCAAGTCCATTATTCAGTCTGTATTTTTGTTTCTTGGGGATAATGGTGTATCCAAGTTTCAATCACAGAAATTAATCGGCACCAAAATCCTGATTAACTTGCGGCAATAGAACGTTGGAAATATTCATAATATCAAACGCGGCACCCAACGTGCGGACAGCTTTATCATGCTTAAATCGTGATTCCGTGTGTGACAAACACGTTATTTGGACATATTCATAGTCTGTGTTATATCTCTAATTTTAATTCGACGATTACCTAGCACCATTTGGTGAACTTGAGCGACGTTATCGTCAGTGGTTGCAGTTTTTGGACGGCCTGAACGTTCATCGTCTCCCAAGTTGGTACCATCACGTTTAAATTCAGCTGCCCAAAACTTCACGGTGGTAAATGATGGTGCAGAGTCCCCGTACACCGCGTCCAACTCGTCTTTGATTTCCTTTCAAAAACAAATATTTAATGACAGCTCAATACTGGATTATTTCCATTATTTTCACCAAAAAACTAACATCGATTAACTCAAACGTTCGTCAAACAACTGCGCTTTCAAAACGGCTGCAATTTTGGTGAGTATCTTTGAAGACATGCGCTAACAAATTATTTAGTTTTCATTGTCGAGAGTTGTCATGTTTATGTAGACGTAGGAAATTTTTCAGACAATATATAAATTAAATATTACAAAAGCATAGTGTCATAAATTTTGTTCAATATAAAAAAATGATACTAACAATTTCAACAAAATTTATGACACTTTGTTCTTGTAATATTTAATTTATATATAGTTACAATATTAAACTCTAATTTATTTCCATTGTAAACCGCACTCAACAATGTAACTGAGTCTTTACTGTGTATTAATTAATTTGTGTATTTCGGCCATGGCAGTCAAGCGAGAACGACCTGAATATAAAAATTTGTAACTTCACCAAAATTTATTTTGTTTAATATGCCATTGTATTGTATTTGTATGGCTTGGTTTTGTAGTGTTTTTCTTCATACCTGAATAGGTCACAAATTAGCAACGAAGCATAGTGCAATTTTCTATAAATAAATTTTAAAAATTTGACTTAAAATTGGCTGGTGTTTATTTTTTCTTATGTGATGTTTTTGCGATGTTGATAGTGCTGGCTTTTCATCAGTGTACGTGAAATTATTCTGCTTCAAACTTTGAAAAGAAACTGAAATATTACGCCTTAATCTGACATACTTTCCTCGCGATTTATATTTCGTAATTTCAAATCAACCATTTTTCTGTAAAATTGATATTTCATTTTAATTCTATACTTTTCGTGAGGCCTCGGGATAATATTTAAGAGTCTCATTTATATTAATAACTGTGGCATTGTTAAGTACATTTGTATATAAAATTCTGTTTAAAATAAATTCTTTAAAAGTTATATTAATTAAATTTCATTTTTAACCTTTCACTAAATGTTAAAATTACTTGAAAATTTCATTAATTTGGTTGAAATTGTTCAAAGTATAGTAAATTTAAATTTATTTAAATAATTCAAAAATCAAAATTGCAATTAAATTAAAATAAAGTAAATAAAAGCTATAAGTTATGTTTTAAATAAAATATCTACAATTTGTTTATTACATTAATTGAGACCAATACTGGAGTTTAAATTCAGGTTATTAAAATATATTTGTAAATCTGTGGTGAAAAAGAGAAAAGATATCTATCCCAGATCAAAGTGAAACAGAGAAACTAGGGGTAGCAACTATCTTAGAGCTAGAACTAAATTTGAAAAAAGCAAAAATCGGCCCACTGCTTAAACGTATGATAATATTCAACAGACTGCCTCAGAAAATAAATAAAATGCATGGTCAGTAATTTATGAAAACCCTAAACCAATATCTGTCAGAGAAGGTAATACATAATATGAAAGATTTTCAATGGCATATATATATTGTAATAAGCAAAAATTATTACATGAATAATTAAAATTAATTTTGAAACTTTGTCGCACCAAAAATATGAATAATTGACAAATTATAAACTTGCTTCAAGTTGTTGCCCAAATTTTAATAACAACTTGGAAGCTAATTAATTTGCCCACATTGGAGCACAAATATAGATGAATTTTTTACACGAATTTAAATTAAACAGGTCATTAAATATTCAAACAAAACAATTTATTTATTCAAAATACAATTCAAAAATCTCTACTTTTATTAACCACATTAATATCAAGTTACACAAACAATCAATTTACATTTTTAATAAATCAAACTCTATATCTCAGGGTCTTTACTGGGTTGATAAGAAAAATAAAATACAATAAAATTTACAATTTAAACAGATATACGGAATATGAAGTTAAAGAAAACGAAATCTGACTATTTACCTTTATTTAACATTTACAGAATTTATCATTAAATCCTTACTTACAATTTTATATTTGGGGTTCGAGAACGCACTTCACTCTAAAACGGTCCTTCTGTGCATAAAATTACACAGACTTTCACACACACTCTTCACAAACACATACACTTTATCCTTTCGGTCCAGACTCCAGACTCCTGACTCCTCGTACGGACTAAAATGTTTCGCCCGCGGCCACCATTCAATTTGGCCAGTATTATCGCCAGCGCCAAATGTTCAGTTTGTTCGAAATATTCCAGAATGCCCAATAATGTTTAGTTCCAAGCTTTCTCTCCCTCAGACGATCATCAATTAAATACTTCCACCAATTCCACAAACCAACAGATAATTAAACTTCAGCATTTATTGCCCAACTTAGACCTACGTCGCTCGTCCTCCAGCTTCCTCTAGCTTTGACTTCCAACTCTCATCCGTCCATGTCCTTCTCCCTGGCTCTCTGGCATCCAACTACTCTTCCTATCAGCTTCTCCCTCTCCAGAATATTCCCTTTTCCCACGGTTTTAATTTCCCACATTCGGATCACCACCCGCTTTCTCACGCTAAGAAAGCTACTCAAAATATTGTTAGATAAACATTCCCTGGTCTTGTAATTGGATGTCAACAAAAACTGCTGTCATCGTTCCTTTGGAGTCTTGTTCCGACGTCAGTCAGACACTATATGTAAAAGCCGCCAAAGACCTCCAATTATAGTTCTCCCTTTTGTGAGCATTTATCCGCTGTCAATCACCATTTTTTATACGAGCCACCCAAGATCTCCAGTCTGAGTCAGTAAACAGATTTTAATAATGGCCGGCATCCACCTCTAGTCTGTGCCGTGAAACAAATATTAATAAATGTAAACAAAATAATGGCCTTCTTAATTTGTTTTCTTAACTAGGTATTACAATATATATATATATATATATATATATATATATATATATATATAATATATATAATAGTATCAGCATAATGTTTTTATGCATACTGTAATTAATAATAATAAACTAATGTTTTTTATTTCTTTTATAAACTTAGTATAAATAATTATAATTTAAATAGAAAAAGGGTGGTGCCTAAATGACTTTCGTGCCTCATTTTACAATTGACTTTTTCCAAAATTGTATAATAAATATTATTATTATTATATTCCGACCATTCCAAACGGCTAAGTCGATAAGCAACAGATGACGGTTTATCATCTGATGGATAGAGCAGAGAATTGACAAGCAGTATTATATTAAATGTAACCAGCTAATCTATAACCAAGATGTTTTTCAATTATTTCTCTAACCATATAATCTACGCGTCAAAGAATAAGTCAATATCAAATTATATGCCCTAAACGGAAGAAATCATTTATACAACACAAGAAATCTCTCACAGCTCCATATTGAAATACATCGACTAAGCCATTTTGAATCAAGAATCCGTTAATCCGGGATAAATCTATACAATATTCTTTCTGACGAAATAAAAACTTAACTACACAAAATTAATTTATAAAAAGTTGTAAATCTTTGTTTATTAATGGAGCCTATTATCGGATGAAAGAGTTCGTAGATAGGAAAAACATATTAGATCCTCTTTAAAAAAATAGTTTGCTGGTATCCTATCAAGTTTTACGATTATAAAATATTGAAGAATGTAACTGCCGACTTATTTTATTTTTCTTGTTCGACGGGAATCGAAGTAAGATTTCCTGTTGGAAAGTCCGCCGAATGAAAATTGAATAGTAATATAGTTAACATTTCTTTAATTACTGTTATATCTTTAACGTTAATATATAATTTTTAAAGTACAAACTTCACTATTTTATGAAGTCACAAAATTAAATTGAATTCAGAAATAGAAATAAAAGCATTAGCAGAAGCCACAACCTTCTGAAAGGTAACTCAATAGTTATTGCGGCAAATGCACACTTCAGCACGGAACACAATATTTCAATACAAATAGTTACATAAGCATGGAATACAATCTTCGTAGTTTCTCAATTTCGCTTCTAAGCAAAAAGATCAAAACTTTGTTTACTTTGTGCGCTTTGTCACGAGTTAGGTCCTGAATAATTTGTGCACGCAATGTCTGACTGAATAAGTTGCCTGCGTAAATAATTTTTAACTTCGTATTTCCCTCCAAAAATTCGTCGTGATTTATTCATTGCAATAGCCCAAATTCAATTTCTGCGTTTGTAAATGCACATACAAAAGCTAAATATTTACTGGTGGTAGAAGACTTCTTCCTTTGCTATAATTTAGATTTTTCAGTTCATAAATTTTTTCTTCAGTTCCTGAGATTCGGGCATTCATACATCTAAGTGTTTTCATTTCTCATTCAGTTCTCATATTATCTAATTTTTACAGTGTAATGAGTCAACACTTTTCGTTGTTATAATCTTCTAATAAATAAAATAGACTGTTTGTGTGTGTATGTTTCGCGTACGAATCGACCCCTATGGAGCAAATTTGAGTAAATTTTTCGTAAACGTGTTCCTTTCTAACCGGAAACAAACACAGTGGGGTTTGACACTTTTACCAACCCTAGCGGCGAGGATGGACAGGGTGGAAATATTGAAACACGCTAAATCGTCCGATATTTTCGTCGAATACATTTTTTTCGGGGTAAGCGAGATTGATAGTGTTTTTCCCGATGTTGTTGTATATATTTACAACATCTTTCGGCATATAAGGGGAGCACCTTATGGGTGGAGGAGCGTTATATAAAAATAACGAAAAAACAACCGAGATTGGAGTCTAATCCAGAATTATGAATGTTGCTGAGTTTAATTATGTCATTCACCTTGCCCGATAAGTTTTACTTCAACAGCTCAGAGTGGGATTGAAAGGAAAAACAAAGTGCCGGGTACAATTTTAATGGTGTGGAGCTATGTCCGCACGTGGCATGAGCGGGCAACCTCTCCCCCTCTCCCCCGCCCACCCGGGTCTATCATCAATCCTGACCGCTGAGCGAGCAGGTATAAAGTTTTCCGAAGAGCAACGTTATCAGTCTTGGTTTTAAAATTAAGTGAATGTAATACAAGTTTATTCTATAACATTTCTGAAACTTATCTGGATTTAAGATTTCTATCTCTATCTATAATATGGAAATTTTTCCAATCGGTAGGGATTCGTTTTACAAATATGCTTAAAAATTATAAATCAATACAAATCTTTTACCAGCTATATTTATCTGACGTCCTTTAATAAATGAAAACATCAACCTGTTTAGTTATAAATTTATTCATTTAAATTTTTAAACATTATAATAGAAAAAAACATTCTCAACGTTTCATCCCTAATTTATTAGGACCTCTACAGGTATTGTAAAGTTTCTATAAATTCCAACAAAGCAAGATTTTACAAACATTAAATTTATAATAGAAATGATTATAAATGTATTGAACATTACTTACAATTAATTACATGAATTGCAGTGGACACACTGCAGGCGAAAATTTTGTTATGTTTACAACTGTTAAGAGCATTGTTAAGTTTAAAGAAACATTGGAAATAAAATTATTTTAAGTACAATAAATGCATGAGAACAATAGGGAATCACGAATTCTATGTAAATTATTAGTATCATATGTTTACGTTAATGGTCGAATCATTGGAACGAAAATGCAACATTTCATCAATCTCAAATAATATTGTCATTCTTTATCGACAAATTTTACATAATGCTAGTCGAAATTGTGCAACGAGAAATAGCTATGCTTTATAAGTTACTAGCTGGGTGCCCGGCGTTTCCCGGGATGTCGTATATCTATAACCCCCAATGTGACTCCAATCTCGATTGTGTTTGTGTTATTTTTATATAAATTAGTTAAATGTCATAATTAAACACAGTGACAAATATAACTTCGGATTCGACTCAGAACTCGAATGTTTGCGTAATTTCATGTAATGAAACTCTACCCCTAACCCTTAAGGGTGCACCACTCACATTCCTAAAATAAGTTGAAATTATACACAGATAACATGTAGTGAAATTTTACGAATGCTATTGATCCCAAAAAATCGACTCAAAAATCGGCCGGTTAGCATATTTGAAAATTTCTTTCCCCGCCCACCCCCTCTCATCACCGAAATTCCCAATCACCCCTGTGAGTTTCTCAGTTAGTTATAAATAGTGTCAGCGACATCCACACCCCCGATTTTACTCGAATCTCGGTTGATTTGGCGTTAATTATATGGAACGCCCCTCTACCCCCACACATAAGGGTGCTCCCCTCGCATGCCGAAAGGGGTTGAAATTACACACAAACACCATCAGTAGAAATACAATCATTATAATTAACCTTAAAAAATATTTATTCAACACAAATATCTGCCGTGTTTCATGTTCAAAAATTTCCACCCCGCTACCCGTACCTCTGAGGGGTAAATGCTAAGTTAAATGTTATAAGTAAACTTAGTGGCATCCATAATCCACGATTTGACTCCAATCTCGGTTGTATTCGCGTTATTTTCCTGTAAAGCATCTCCACCCCAAACCCTAAGGGTACCCTTTTCCCAGGGTGTAGGGAATGAAAATTATATTCAGATAACATCGGTAGAAACACTATCAATATCGTTGACCCATAAAATTATTTATCCAACTCTAATATCGGCTGTTTTATCATGTTTAAATATTTCCACTCCCGCTTCTGGGGGTTGTAGCCGCGTCTCACATCGACTGTGTTTGTTTCCAGGTCGCAAAGAGCACGTGTACGAAATTTGGTGAAATTTTCTTCACCGGTGTAGAACTGTATTCTCCACCCCAAAACCCTAAGGGTGCCCTTTTCCCAGGGTGTAGGGGATGAAAATTATATTATGATAACATCGATAGAAACACTATAAATATATTTGACGCCTAAAAATATTTATCCGACTGAAATATCGGCTGTTTTATCATGTTTAAATATTTCCACCCCCGCTTCTGGGGGTTAAAGCCGCGTCTCACATCGACAGTGTTTGTTTACAGGTCGCAAAGAACACGTGTACGAAATTTGGTGAAATTTGCTCCACCGGTGTAGATTGTATAAGGAACATACAAATATATATATACATACATACACTCGGCTTTATTTATAAGATGTACTTAATATAATATTATCTACTTTCTAGCCTCTTGTGTTTTTTCTGCACCTGAAGAAAGGAACAAAGGTTCCAGAAACGTTGTGTGGTATTTACATTATAACTTCTGCAAATGCCTGGAATTCTAAGTTTAACTCGTTAGTCTGGAGATGGGGACCATATTTTTATTTCTTATTGATAAATTGAAACAGACAGCCCTTGAATCAAGTCTGGGATAAAAGTGTGAGGGAAAATTTCACATTTTAAAATAATAATAATAATATTAATTGTAAGATTGTACCAAATACAATGCTTAGAATCGTAATTTAATACTAATAAAACTAATGATAATATTAATATTAAAATGGAACAGGATAAATAGAGGTTTTTCCATTTATTTAATATCGTCCAATTAATGTAAGTGTTAAAAGATTTGTATCTTAATTGATCATTTCTATGCATGTTTGTTAAACGAATCACTACCGATTGGAACAGTTTCCATGTTATAGATGGAGATAGAAATCTTAAATCCAGATAATTTTCAGAAATGTTATACATTAAACTTGTATTACAATCACTTAATGTTAAAACCAAGACTGATTCTTTACGAAATAAAGTTGACTTCCCGAAACTGTATACCTGCTCAGCCAGCGGTCACGATTGTGGAAAGGCCCGGGGGGAGGGGCGGGGAGGAGGTTTTCATTTATGCCACGTGCGCTCAAAATACGGCGCCATTTTAACACTTTGGAGAAATTTTGATCTAAGCGCAGGGAGTATAATTAACTATCTTACGATAGTGCATGTATTTTTTACTATATTAGGTAATCTATATATATAAAAATGAATTGCTGTTCGTTAGTCTCACTAAAACTCGAGAACGGCTGAACGGATTTATCTTATCTTAGTCTTGAAATGTTCGTGGAGGTCTAGGGAAGGTTTAAAAGGCGAGAAAAAATCGAATAATTTCCGGGAAAACCCTCACAACAGCCCTTTTCTATTTCCCATACAAACGTTTTCTAAATAAAATACAAATCTACACCAGTCGAGCAATTTTCATCAAATTTCGTACACGTGTTCTTTGCGACCAGGAAACAAACACTGTCGGGGTGAGACGCGTCTTCCACCCCCAGAAGCGGGGGTGGAAATATTTAAACATACTAAAACAGCCGATATTTGAGTCGGATAAATATTTTTAGGGGTCAAAGATATTGATAGTGTTTCTACCGATGTTATCTGAATATAATTTTCATCCCCTACGCCCTGTGCAAAGGACACCCTTCGGGTTTGGGGTGGAGATGCTTTACAGTAAAATAACGCGAATACAACCGAGATTGGAGTCAAATCAAAGGTTATGGAAGTCACTGTGTTTAGTTACGACCTTCAAATTGGCATTTACCCCTCAGATGCAGGGGTAGCGGGGTGCAAAATTTGGAACATGCAAACACGGCAGATATTTGCGTTGAAGAAATATTTTTCAGAGTTAATTATAATGATTAGGGTTCGAGTAGCGTTACATAAAAATTGCGCACAAGCAGCCGAAATTGGAGTCATATTGGAGGTTATAGATAAACGACATCTCGGGCAACGCCGGGCACCCAGCTAGTCGTATATATTTATTAAGATACAAGAATATGTTTGACTCCCCCAACGATCTTAAGGTACTAAGAATTTTTTTTTTGGGGGGGGGGTGACGAAATTAGTATGTATTCTATCTGAATAGGTATGTTAATTGACTATTAGATTAATGTAGAATGAAACTCTTGTCGGGCTTATATAAATAAATATCCGGGCAACGCCGAGCAGCAAAATTGAATAAAATGTATCGAATGAGAATATATTAGATAGATAGATAGATTTATTCACCATTAGCCATATTAAGAGTAAATAGGATTCGTCACAAATGTACAGTAGATAAATTACATATAAACAGAATTAATATTGATAGGTTACACACACACACACAAAAATTCATACCTGTTCACATTTGTCTAGTCACTACAATCATCCACACTATCTTTAGGAAACACGCACACGACACTAATCACTTCCTGCTATTAACCTCCTGTCGCTAGGTAAGGAGGGATGTCGTCATGGATATTTACTAAAACAGAAAGCAGAGGCAGGAAAAACAGAACCAAAAGGGGAAAACTGGACAAACTATTTACATATTTGCAGCATATTCGGCAATTTTGTATGCAAGGCAGTTCAGAGAATGTGAGACCAATTCAAAATTCGTAATAAGTTCCGTAAAAGAAACGTTTTACACTCCTTGACGAATGCATTGTAGTTGTTGATGTTCTTTACATGTAGAGACTGAGGCTGTGCTCGTGTCGTAGCCATGATTGTCCCCGTTACTTGCAAAAAGGTTCATGTTGCGTTTAACAAATTTTAGTACTTCTAATATGTAAGCGCTAAGTAGAGTGAGAATATGAAGTCTTTTGAACAGCGGTCTGCAACTTTCACTAGCATCTGAACCTGATATAATTCTAATGGCTCGTTTTTGCATTTATTTATATTTTACCATCAGTATGTTTCATTGAAGAGTAAAGTCGTATATATTTTACTTCCGTTGCCACATAGCTTCCTAACGATATACGACGGATGTTTTAAAGACTGCCGCTGAAACTTTAACTCAGGGGAAACCCACGAACTGTTCATCCAAAATAAAATATATTTATCCTCCGATGTTTTAGGCTCCGCTTAAAACTAAATTTCTATTTTAATCTTTCTAAAAGTGAAATAAATAGTTTTACTAATTGAATTGTTAGTGAAAACAAATAAAGACCCTTCATAAGAAGTATTCGGATTCGAATGTCCCAGTTTTACAAGAAAATGGTGGAATTTTGTAGAATAAGTCTCTAAGAAACGATTTTAATCTCAAATTTGAGAACCCGAAAGGAATTAGTACAAGGTTTAACTGGCGTAGATATACCCCGCGTTTTACAGTTGTAGGAAACATGCTCCTCTTAACGAGGTCTTCCTTTCCAAGCCCTTCACCGAACTTCACGGTCGATTCCTTTCTCGACAGTATGTGATTGCCGAGTTTAAAGTAAAACGAAGAAGGCTGTACATTTAATCGCTTTACATCATTGCTTACTCACATTGGATATTAATTTTATTGTCAAAACGACTCTGCGGTGAGAGATTATACTGAGATTTAGAACCGTGGCTCGTGTAATGAGTATTGTAACATGCTCAATAGTTAGGTTTCACGATGAAACATGCAACAAATGGCCTTTACAACAACACGAAAAATACGCACCTTATTTTTTAATAATTAAGCAAAATAAGTTTAATAATCGATAAATATAATTACTTTGCAGAAGTTTCGAATCGCTTTTATTTATTAAATTTTTATTGAAGAATCGCCGCTATTTTATTTATTGATCCGGACGTACGTTGTTCTGCAAAAGTGTTTCTGAGACTTGAGAAGCTAAATCGAGAACCCCAGCGGATCGCATTTCGGAAACGGAGCAGGTGAGAGAATGCGTTGACGGCCTTGAGTTAGCTCTGCCGGAAATGTGCAAAAATGTGAATGTACCCTGTACCCCAAAGGCATATGGATTTAAGATCAATTGCATACTCATTTCAGAAACATGTTCTGTACACTATAACCAAACATTTGATTCATTTTTGTTATAAATTATTTGTAAACATTTTCTACTTATGTAAATATTTCTTTGGTATATTATAAAGGCTTTTTATATAATATATCAAATACAAGCTGTTATGTAAAATTACAGTGCCAAAACAAAAATTTTGTTGTATTAATTACTACATTTCGTCCGTAAGATTCGGACCTCTTCAATCAATGACTGAACTAGGAGACCTTGAAGCTAAATATTAAATTAACTGCATTATTTAATTTATTGATTTATTTTTACGACTGTTTTAACAATCAGATATATGTAAAAACTATTAAAAAGTTGTATATTTAAAAAAAATTATTAATATTAAAATCTTTAATTAACGTTACTGTTTATATTTGTGCCCTTTATCACTGCATTAGTGTTATGATTCTGTCCAGTTAAATATAAAATTAATTAAAGTATTACAAATAAAATATGTAAATACAACATAGAAACATAATATGTAACTTATAATAAATTGAAACTGCTGCATTACTGATTTTAAATACCAAAAACAAATTATGTGCATGTTTAAACTATATTCCAACACGCCCTCTGCAAAAATCACATATTTTTGTATTGAATTTTAAACCAACACTCGTAGAAAAAAAGAGTTGACTATTTGAGGTAAGTAGAGATAAAGTTTTGGCACATTCAAATGAAATCATTAATACAGTTTAGATTTTGAGTGTCATTCTATACATTAACAGCATCGTTGTAAGAAGCATTATTCTCTTCATCAAAAATGTTATCATTCGCCATAATCGTGCGTACGACACGTATAAAATTTTTATGATGAAATTGTATTTCTAAACTTCAAACACTTTTGTGACTTATCTGGCCAGTAATCAATAAAGTAATTAATACATGGTCAGCAAGAATTTCTCTGCAACTTGTGAGACTCGCCTTCTTCATTATATCGCCACGATCAATACTATTATATATCTTATACTTATTTAATAAATTACTTACTTCATAAATTACTGTAAAATATATGGCATCAACGTCATAGGACGTTGCCTATAAATATTACATAGACATAAAGGTTGTAATGGACGGACACAGTGGCGGCTCGTAAGTTTTTTAAGTTATCTGCAACATAACACTTAAACGGCGATAGTGATACCAATATCCTGCGGTAAATGAACCGATAAATTTCAAATTTTCTATAAATAGTTTGTAAATGTCTCTAATTTATAAAATCTAAAAAATATGGAATTGATACACATTTGTAACACGGAAATATGTTTTCTTCGTACATATTTAAATTAAAGTTAATTTTAGAAATAAGTCACACATCAAAGATCGAAGACTTTCCCGGTGTAATTGTTGGCTAAACAGAAAATAAGCACTTCACCTAGAAGATGACGACAGAGCTTTTATTCGTCGAAACGTCGCGTTTTAATCTATTAAACCCATGTGAAAGTCGAGAACTTTCTATCAAAGTTACACATGTTGACACTATTTTATATCCTGTCTGCCGCTTATCACAGCTTTACGATGAGTGCAGGAATGAAACGGAATAATAAGCATGCGCATTTCTCATGTCAGTGTGCAGAGTACAGCGCACAAGTGCCCTGCTAGGCGGGCATTTTAAAGTCTTTTACATCGAAGCAGAAATTCACACAGTAAAAATACAAATATTATCATGGTTCTTAAAGTTAAAAGAAAATTTTGAGCAACATATACAACAAGTACGATTTCCAAACAATACTCTCCTGTATTTAGGTTATAATGAAATAATTTGCGACACGATCGATGTGCATAACAGAACATTGGTTTCAATGTTCTATTACAGAAGTTAAATTTCTCTCCGATAGAGATCACGCGGGGCATGTTATATGCGTCGTAATGTAGAGAACGTAACACGTATTGTCCCATTAAAGTCAGGTCAAAGACATATACATGTTTAAAAGTTTTCACATCTCAAGAAAAATCTCGAGTACTTTAACAGATTTTTCCTTTCTTATCTGTCAATTGGCCGCCACTGCATCTACAATACACGGACAGCTAAATGTTACGTTCTATTTCAGACGTGAGTACCTCAGTATATTCGCACAGACTTGTTTCGTCGAATTTGGAGGTAATTTAAGGGCTTCCTCCCGACTGACGTTTTATTTATTTTTCCTCTTTGTTTATGTTGTGTCCTAATTGAATCTTAATATTATTTTGAATCAACGCAGATCACAGATTAAAAGTCCATTTGTTTTGGGTTTCCACTTGTCCAAGTTCCATTTTCATATTATTATATAGTGGATAAGTTTAGTTTTAAAAATATCTTCCTCAATCGAAATTCAATGTTGAAAGTCTCTCGGATTTTCACTACAGGTGCTTTTTGTATTTTTCCGTGCCCATCTTTGTTAATCTTGCTCCATAAATACCGAAACTACTTCAAAATTGAAATACGGTTTAATGTTTTTGTTATGTTCATATATAACTCGAAATTAGTTTAAATATTCCAAACCTTCCTTCTGTTCTGAACGGATAACAATCAGTTTATCTGTCCTTTCCTGATTTTCCTCCATTTGGCGGTCGTAGAGTTTGCAGATAATTCCTCTAGTTGTGTCAAATTTTATCCTAAATACAAGATATTGTATTCCTATTTACAGTTACTTAAAATATTTGATCACCCACAAATGTAGTATATGCCCTGAGATCTCTTGCATTATTACACACAAAAACTAAAATTTTTCCCTTGTGTCCTTGCCGCGTTAATCTAAATTTTTCACTACTACACATATCTTTAGAATATATTGCTTAATTACTGTTTCCTTTTGTTTTAAGTGCGCTTATTTTCTCTGAAGACGTTTCCAAAATTGTGGTAATTCTTCTCCTATCGAATAATACTAGTTCTCATATGTCCAAATTCTCACGTGGATAAAAGTTATTTTAAAGGTGTTTCAGTTCCATTATATTCGTGATGATATATTTATAGTTTTAGTTTATAGTTTCTCTACCTCAATTTTATCAGATTTTCCTTTAAGTCATAGTGATTTTCATTGAGTAAGATAATTTCATAATATATTTTCTTTCTTATCATGATTTTCTTTGATCTTATTGGTTATATAAATTTCTTCGGTTATTCATTAAAATATACTCAAAATGTAATCTTCTAAGCTCTAGAGACTTCTTCGATTCACTCACAATATACAACTGTAGAAAACAACCATCCTTAACATCGTATTCTTCAGATTATTCATCTTATGCAAGAGTCCCACATTCGACCATCATTCGTTCCATATTTGATTATGAAACTTAATACGATGAAAAAGGCTCACAGACAGCAAACCGTTGTGCCTAACGCGGTTTGGACTAATAGCACAACATAATGTAATTAATTATTGTAAGGGATTCAATGAGACTTGTCTTTTTAAAATTACTTGCAGATAATAAAATAAATAAATTATGCTCCACACCCCCCCCCCTTTCAAATCCCATCCTACGCTATTAAAAGACGCTGAAACCTCTCACGTAAGAAATTACTGAAAAAAGTAATCGGCCACCGAGAAAAAACTGTGTGACCTGGTCTTTCAGAGATTAGGTTTTGTTGGTTGCTCCTTACAGGAGAGCAGGAGGACGTTGGATGCGACCTAACTACGGGGGACCTATTCTCTCTCTGCTTTTGAATTAAGTTTCGCATAAGTCACGCTCCGCAGTCCCAAACCTTGGGTATACGGTAAGAGTTGTCCGCTGTTCCTATTATAAAATTCGGTCAGCTGCCTCCTAAACAGGTCGAGACATGAAGAAGGGAATGCTGCGACTCCACACCAAACCCCACTCCTATAATCGTAAGGACGTGGGACAAGTACCAAGTTTTCTAGAGTTGGAACTGCATCACTTTTAGGCTAATCATGGGTATTATTAATTTTTGATGCTATTAACTAACAGCTTCCTTTTTTGCCCCCTTTCACTATCTCTGACTAGTGACAACCCGCTGCGTGTGCGAGACAAAAAACTGTCCCTCCCGCTTCCCGGTGTAGTGTATTGTTTACAAAAGATAATTCTTGTCCACTTGGTGTTCACTTTGAATCTGTTGTAAATGTCAGTATGGAAAGTTAAATCCTGCAAATTTATAAATGAGGTACATTATCACAGCACATTAGATTTAAATGACCAGTTTTATCCTAATAATAGAAGTCATTCTTAGATAAATTGAATTAATATCCTTTGAAAAAGCATTTTATAGATTTTAAATATCACCCCAACAATGAATACGGACCATTATATATATATATATATATATATATATATATATATATATAATATATAATATATATTGTAATACTTAAAGGGCAATTAATAATTATAAACTGTTGAACTAGAATTGTTATCGGCAAAGAGACACAAAGACACAAGAATGGACTATAATGAAACAGGCAAGGTATTGTTTAGACATGGCGCGCGGAGTTGGTTAAACAGTCGAGACGATTTAAAATTTTTTTTTTTTTTTTTTTTTTTTAGGGCAACAGGGTAATCCACTTAGGGCAACTCCCCTTTAATAGCATAGGAAGGGATTTGAAAGGGGGGATGCGGAAGGGTAGTGCTACAGAAGAGAAGTTAGACTGAAGACGTTCGTTTATGAGGGAACTTTATCGTGGTGGACGTACATTTTATTTGACGACGGACATACGGAGGAAGAAGGAGCCGTCCATTTAGAGATCGCAGCCGGGACAATGAGTCCGTACTTTTGGACTCCCTTACTGTACAACCAGGTTCGATCCCCCGGGTTAACCATGAACATAAAACACTTAAATTCTCGTCCAGCGAGTCGATAATGCAGCTGTCCATATTTTTTAAAATATATTCTTTAGTTCATCATCAAACGAGACATTTTGAAAAAGTAAAGTTGGACGATATTCACGCAGTTGGTGACTCAGAAAGATTTCCGAGTGTATTAGTTTCGACAAATAGTCCTAAAGGTCTACGAGGAGGAATTCCTGTATCACAGCGAAATTGGAGTAATTGATGGTAAAGTTCGTCTTCGAGGGGCCGCCAATATTGCAGATCAAAAGTGAAGTGTAAATTCAGTGTAAGAATGGCCTGTTTTATTATTATTTTTAAAAAAATAGAGTGTTTGTGTCGATGAAAGGATCCGATTGCCCAGGTACCAAGGAAAACTGTGAGTTATAAATCATTTAAATAATTTTGTAAACGTTAGATTAAAGATAGCATCGTCAGATTTCGATTTTTGTGGTAAAATTTGTAAAATATTAATTTGTAATTTGATTGTTTGAAAATGGAGTAAAATATTCTTTATTTAAAAAGACAAAATTTATTTGTTTGTATGCAATAAATGTAAAAGGTCAGCGAGTAATTATTTTGTAAATTTGAATTATTTTAATATAATAAATTAATGAGTTTGTGTAATTCAATAAAATTTTATTATTATCCTTTCATGTAAAATTAAAGTGTTTCAATGAGGGCTAACTTTAATATAATTTCATTTACGCTTGATATTTGTATAAATTACGGTTTTCAATAGAATATTGGCCGAATTATGAAAACCCTCAAAATTTAATATAATAATTTATGTCTAGATAAGACATAATAATATAAAAAGGTTTATTAAAATTACAATTTCTTCAAAAAATATTATTACATAAATTACAAAGTTTCGAACCAGGAGACCTCGAAACTAAGTATTAAATTAATTGCATTGTTGTAGTGTTGCTGCATAACATCCAGATAAATCTAATATTAACAAAAATAATATAAAAACAGTATTAAAACACAAAAAGTGTGGTTTTGAAAGCCATAAATAATTGTTACAAAAAAGGATTATTGAGGACTAAGAAAAACTAAGAATATCAAAATCACACTTTAATGAATTAGTGAATTTCGTCTGATAATTCAATTTTACATTTTGCTAAAATGAAAAACATATTATCTCGAAATGTTGTATATATTAATCGCAAATTTCCTCTGCGAACCTATTGAAGGGAGCGTCATAACGGAATGTACAGGCGCTTTAAATTTCTAAATTTCGTAGGAGACCTAGACAAGTTTCTAATAACGAACAAGGCTGTGTGCGGAGGTCACCAAGAGTTTAGGAACTGGTTTACTCGTTCTTCGAGATTTTCAGGCCTCCAGGTGGCGATAGCGTGGCAGTGAACCAGCCTCGTCTCGTCTGCTTCGCACCGCGCTCGTGGCAAATGTCACGGCAAAAACTGGAAACAGAACACTAGTCTGGAAAGCCTCAATTTACCGCCGTAATTGGCGGCGTACGGAAGCTCATCGGTTTGACCTCGGCTTCATTCTGCTAAAAATTATTTCTTAATAACAGCCTCACTAGGAACAGGGATTTCCGCAAAATTACGAGTAATTTAATCTCACAGGCAATACAATTTAGGTAAAGTTTCTACTCTGTTTAAACTGTAGCAACAATTCCTATTTTCATATAAAACGTTGGCAAATATTTTTTAAATGTATAACGTTCCTTAGTTATACTTCATATTCCACCGATGTTCAACCATGAACTTATAATGAGTAGATTAAGGAAAAAATAGCATTCTGGGTGGACTATTCAACAGAACTGAAATTCGTTTAATAAATTATCTTTTAAAACTAATTGATTAGTATATAAATAATATAAATTAAATGAATTTGTCGAGTTGTCTATATATTTTTGCAAACACATCTTATTTAATTCTCAATCACACCGTCGCCAATTTATTTTGTCTGCAATCGTCTTAAATGTATCTAATTGTGAATCATATTTTTCTATATTTACTATATATTATTTATTATTAAATTTGTATCTATCATAATTTTAATACTAAAATTCATCTTTTTTTCTGAAAGTGAATAAAAATATAGAAAAATTACAGGAAAAGATACAAGACTGAGGGATAGAGGGAAGCGCGAAAGGAGTGAGAGAAAACGAAAATCCCGATGCCAACAGGTTGTTGTGTAATAGACTCGCTGGTTTACTATTCAACAGCTCAAACACTATCTGTCTCTCATCTTATCTTATCTCTCTCTCTCTCTCTTTATCGCTCTACATTTCCGTTTACCTCGCTGCGTCACAAAAAAATTCACCTCACACTCACCATCTTATTCTCCGTATTTCCCGGTCGCGTAAGGAAAGTTCATTGCTTACCATTCAGCTTGGTATACTGAAACTCGGCAAGTAAGCATTATCCGTGTCCTAAACTGAGACCTTGGAGAAAATAAAATATTATTAATTGTAATACAGATCACGATCTATGCTACGGCACTAAATCTGCAAAACTGACGTGGTGATTCAAAACCGCTTCAGGTGCTCTTACTTCTTACAAACGTGATTTTTCCTAAACATTTAGAAAAAACATTTACCTAAAAATTGTCAAGACTGTAAACTAGCCTCGTATTTAGCCACGTAAATTGGAAGTTTATAATTACCTAGGAATGTGTACAACACAGATGATATTTATATACATCTATAAAAATATCTGCGGAAGTAGACTATCTCAGCTGGTAGTTGTGAAGAGTCTGACTTAGATAATCTTTGGATGGAGGAACAATTGAAAATCGTCATGCCATTTGTTCGTTTTTTTTTCACTTTTGTGCTTGGCTGGGAATATCAATCGGATAAATATAATGTTATATTGAGAGTAAGTTTTTCTTAAACTCTATGCTTGATTATTGAACACATATTCGCAAACGTATAAAATCGAGAAGCTTAACTGGGGAGAGTGAGGCAATTTCACGCAGGGTAGACAGAAGGAGATAATGATGGAATAATTGAGCGACAGATGGCAAATTAAAGGAGGGTGAGTTAAATGTGTGTACGCCCGGCTCTGTAGTGCCGTGTGCAGATTTGCACACAAACTCTGAGTGCAACCGAACTCTGGGGGGAGAAGCGAAAGTGCACCCGAACTCTCTCTAGGTACGCTCGAACTCTGTGGTGCCGAATGCAAAGGGCCAGCCCGAGTCGTAGTTTTCACTCGTATTATTAGCGGCAGAAGGGACACGAGTGGTACACAACGACGAAGTAATGGAGGATAATTGAGAGACAGATGGAAAATTAGACGAGGGTGTGGGGAGAAGTGCACACGGCTTCGTTGTAAAGTGCTCAGAAGGAGGAAATATAAGGCGTCGTAAGAGGTGATCAGTAATCAGTCTGTCAGCAGAGTTTGTCGGTGGACGTTGAGACCGGATTAGGCCAAGTTAGGTGGCCGAGATAAATCAATCAGTCAGCAGTCAGCAGTCGTCAGGAGAGATCGTATATGATAGGCCAAGTTAGGTGGCCGAAATAAATAAGTAAATTGTTTGGAGGAATTCGTCGTGAACCGTCGTGAGAGTAAGGTCATCGGGGAGAGGTGTCTGTTGAAGTGTAAAGAGTGCTCTTTATGGCCTGTATAAAGTGAGTGAGTGTTCGTACGCGAGTGAGCCAAATTGCATGGATTACCAGAGATATTGTAAGTTCAATATTTCACAGTATTCATAGTTGTAAACTTTTAAGTAACGGTATAATCGTTCAGATTTCAGAATTCAAATTTGGTTATTGCATGTGTTTTTATTTATTTCATTGTAAAAGTTGTTTAACAAGTATTCGTTTTATTAAAGGCCCAGTAAACGCCCCTGAGAAAGATTAAATTTCATTGTATAACATTAATTATTAATTGTTGTAAAAATTCATTAGATTACTTGTATAAATGTAAATTGTGTCTAAATAAATAATATTTGTTTGTTTAAACTGCTTGTGTCACGTATTATTTTAATATAAGACCGATTATTACAAATTGACGCTCCGAAGTGGGGCTAAACTAGTAGTATTATTTGTGTTTATTACAAATTGGCGTCCTCAACGTGTGGCCCATTTTAACCTGGGTTTTAATTAAAAGTGTATTATTTGTGATTATTACAAATTGGCGCCCAACGTGTGAAATAAAGGGTAAATAATTTGTGATTATTTAATACATATATATATAATTGTGATTAGTAAAAATGTGTAAATAATGATTGCTGCTATGATTTTTAGATTTGTATTTTAAATGAAAATAATTCTTAATACGTAAATTAAGAGTGTAATAATTTGAAAAATGTGCTGTTACCAGAAAATTCTCTAATCTTCGCACATGAGGAAATGTTATAAAAGAAATGTAGTAAATCACATTGCCCCAGAATATGAAACAAGTCTGTGAGGAGATGATCCTTGAATAGGAAATCGTTGGTATACGAAGTTCAGAAAAAATTATCTACGAAAGTATGAAAGTTTATTCATCAAATACTAAAATACTACTTAACTAAGTATTGAGCGTACACAGTTGAAAAAGAATCTTCTAATTTTCTGCAGCATAAAATGCCAGTCTATTGGTTTGATTATAATATAGATTAACTGGTCGAGTATGGATAATTACGGTCGACACGGAATAATCACTTTTCTGTTACAAGTTTTTTTCCGACTTTAATTGCAGATTCTGAGAGGTCGACATTAGCTCAGGATCTCGCAGTAATAAAAACAAAAGTACCACGTGAAGTCCCTAGTTATGTGTCATAAGTATCTGTCAAAAATCTAATACATTGTAGTTATTAGTTGATTTCAAGGATAATAAGATTTGTCGCGGTTGTTTTCTATTAGTATTTAAGTAAAGTTTGGTGTAGATTAACTTTGGATGAAACTTCTGCAAGGCTACACCAACGCAAAGAATTTTATTGTCCACCGATCTAACCTTGAGGAGAATCTACGATTATCAGCAGCGAAGTGTTGCAACATGTTGTTGCTCCGAAGTGCAGAAATGCGAGCTGCGCTCGATAATATCTAGACAAGTCCCTGTATTGATTGTGACATCGTTTTTTTTCATAATTACCACACCTACACAATACATCCATTCTACAACACCCTTCAATTAATGTTGAAAGGTAAATCGTTCATATAGTAAATATAATAGGAAAAACTATAGTCCGAATACTGAGCACTGCGAAAATTCAGTTTTTCTTCGCTAAGAGTGCAACCTGCAAATTGCCTAAATAAAATATTGCACAGCGCTTCACCTATATCGGAGACTAAGTTTTATTTTCCTATATTTTCTTTTTAATTGCGCTTGAACTGACTGTATATGTAAACATCATCATATTTGTACCTATGCCAATAAACGTGTTCTGAATTGCGGTAGCATAAATTACAGCACTTACTAAATAAATGAGAAATTGAAAATATTCTACGCCTTTAATAGAAATATAAATTCATTTTTGTAATAATTGCAACACAATGAAAGACTCTTCATCATTGAATCAAATTTAATGTTCATAGAACCTGTGTCGATACCAATAAATGAATAACGGACAAAATTACTTGTCAAAAATCAGTATTTGGTGAATTCGACGCGACATGGAATCAAATACTTTGAACGTGTGCCTGACGAAGAGCATTTCAAATTTATTTTTTTTAATTTACAATTTATAGTCGCATTAACCAGTTGGTCATTAACGACTTACATCTGTTATGTTTTATATTTACGTAACATTTAAATTACTTTATATAACTCAGTTTTCATAGTAAATTCTATAAGGTTGTTTATGTCTGTTGGTGAGTTGCACATCTCCTTCATTGAATGGGCGGCTATAGTTGATATTCTTATGTCGCTATATATGTCAAAGGGGACATGAGGAATTGTTGTGGCCATTTTGCATGAGCTGCATTCGAAATTGCTTCTGTGAGAACCCAAAGTTCATCTGTAGGAGCCGCGGTACGAGGATCACGAGCGAGACGCCGACCAACGAATTCCCGCTGATGTTAAATCGGCGACATATCCAGCGAATAGGCAGGCCAAGGAAGAATCTGTATCTGTTGGGCTGAAAACAATTCTGGAACATTCCTAGCAATATGTGGGCGGGAATTGTCCTGTTGAAATACAGCTACAGGAATGCCTTGAAGAAAGGGAACGACATCGGGATCCAGCACTTCACTGATTTAGATAAGCAGCTGAGATCGTCCTTGAAACGCAATCTCATCCCAGACCGGAATGCTGAGGGTTCGTCAACTATACTCCGGAAGTATAGCGTCTAACACGAATGCGGCCATCATTGTTCCCCAAATTAATGCTGGATTCAACAGAAAAATCCCACTCGTTGCCAATCTGCAAGCCAGTGTGTGCATGAGCCCGTTGTAGCCGCAGGCACCATATGATTTGCGTCATGAGTATCGAGTATAAAGGAACCCTTGGGCGCAGTTCACGGTGCAGAAGTGTTGAAGCACACAGTACACCTGTAGCAGTTCACCAGCGTTCTGTTGAACTGTCGAGACGATGCTGAACGGTCTGTCACCGCCATGCGGGACCAAGTGTCCATCATCCCGTTTGACGTCACATTTCCTAGCTGTCCAGTTCTTTTAAGCCCACTGCTTCCAAACTCACATCACTTGCAGCTGTTACGTTCCACACAAGTTGCTATTTCACAATGAGAAACCCCTTGTTCACGAATGCCGTTATTTTTATAAAGGGAACTTTTTTTCTTATTGTACAGTTAACTTCTCATCTTGGCGATTTTATTTTTAGTTGTCATAATAATGATTAAGAATTTAAATTATGATCGTAACATTATATTAGCCATTACGTTATCCATAACAATTCTCACTTATTTAATTACATTTAATTGTTTAACATTAACATTAATTAGTAGCGGAGGTCTGGTGGACGTTTTCTTTTCTTTAAGTCGTCTTTGTTGAGGTTCTAGAGGAATTAATATTATAATTTCTGCAATGGTTGGATTGGTTTGCGCTGTTGAGTTTTTAATAAGGGAATCAAAGGATATTTTGACTGTAGGTATGCTGAGGTCACTATGCAGTCTGTTATTTTTGAAGTACCAAGGACATCCAGAAATCATCCTAAAGGATTTATTTTGGATTACTTGGGTTTTGTTCAGGTTTGTTTTGGCTGCTACCCTCGAAATGGAGGAATCATATTACCGGGTGGGCTTGATTAGGGAAGTATAAATTAACTTTTTTGTTAGGAATGTTGGGGATTTTTTGTATAATAATGGTTTGGGGTGCGGTACTCTATTGAGGTTTCTAATGTGTTGTGCCGAGGTTAATTTGGAGTCTAGCGTTAGTCCGAGATCTGTGTGAGCGTATTTACTCGACATCGGCAGGTTGCCAAGGTAGAGATTGTTAGCGAACTGAATTTATTTTAGCGAGAATGGGATGATAGTTGATTTGCTGGAATTAATGGTTATTCGCTTTTCATAGCCCATGCATTGATTACGATTAAAGAATTTTGAAGATTAAGTCTCGCTGTTTCCAAGTCTTCAAAAATGGCTGTTAAGAGTTGAGGGATATCGTGGGTGTAGAGAGTGTATAGAAATGACGAACGCCGATGATTCTTCCCCGATCAAACTCCGTAACTTTGAAAAATGTCGTCCTCTTTTTTTCTCATGTATCGTGTACCTCTACAAGATAATCATACACAATTCTAAACGCCCTGCTACAACCTTCTATTTATATGGATCCAGCAACAATTAAGAGAGCGCTGATCTCTCGCAATAAATCTGGTAAGTGAATTTTTACTTAATTGCAGTATATATTGAAATTACTATTTTAACTATTTCGGTAAGTTAACTGTTTATTGAAGTAATTGAACTGTAAGTATAGTAGATAATATGATAAATTTAGTAACATCTGTGAACATATTAGAGACATGAAATTGAAATGAATCAACCAAAAAAATTATATGTCTTTTATATCACGAGTGGATTATAACGTGTGTTATTTTGTATTCGTGCTGCCTTATGACAACGAAGTTAAAGCCAGAAATAATACTAGTGACTTTTATTCAAGAATAATACTTTTAATAATACTCATATGATATTAATGCGTTAAAATTTGTTTATATTTTTTTTTGACTATGCAATATTGCCGAAAGCTATAGATAATTTCAAATTTACTTATTTTTGAAAGTTATGAATTATATTTCTTATTAAAATGGTGTTTGATAAAAGCAATGAGGATATAATAAAACACCTGTTGATTTATCTAATGCCACTATGTAAATCTTTAAAAGAAACAAGAAGCTTCACTCAAAGCGCAGCCATATATTCAATGAAATTGAAATAAAGTTTCAGGAAGGAAAAATCACGACCGGACAAGGAATCGAACGCGGATATCCCGCTTTAGTACGCGGGTGCTTTACCTATTAAACTGTCCGAGTCGACTCTCATATAATACTGGCAAATACAGCTTTATAGCCAGTAAGCTACAATTCACCAGATCACAATCTTCATGGTCACAACTTAGGACTCGAACTAATCGTACTAAACGGATAACCCGTGTTCTATTTCCGGTCCGATCGAGATAGTTCCAGCCTGATACTTCAGTCATTAAAAGAATAAACACACATACTTTTATTTAGCATATCAAGTGTTAGTGTTATGATAAATTGTGGTAAGAATGGCGCAGTATTTAATTCATAATTTTTTGCACTTTTTTAAAGATATGTATGAAATAAGTTGAAACCGGAGATTCAAAATTATCTTCCTTCATAGAAATAAACTATAAACAAATTGAAATTATATATCTTTTGTTTATATTAACAATTATTAGAGTTCCGATAGTGGCCTTCAAGTAATTTATTTAATTATGTGTAAGCAAGCCACGCTTCTTTTGTCGGCTCACGGGAAAATAGATTTACTCAGTTCCGTGTCCCAATTAAAAGAGTTTCTCTCAAATTAGACTACGTTCTCGAAAAAAATTCATTTCTCTGCGAGTAAAGAGAAGCTTTTAATTGGGAAGTGGGCAATTAGCTCGTTGTTGGCCGTTCTTCCTGTGCACAGCATCTAAAAATGACCTTGGATACTCCAGGATTATGTAATAAAACCATCACTCGTAACGATGAACAGATATCTTCACATTTCCGTTTCCAGTGTTTACACGCTTATTTTCGTGCAGTCATTAAGATTTCAACGATGACCGTTTCCACTACAATCTACATAATTTGTGAAGATCTTACGTACACCCACTTGAGTTTTATTAGCGAGTGTAAGAATAATTATTGTAATGATATTTTAACCACGCTAGAAATAAAGAGAAATTGTACTTAGAGAGGTGGCTATTGAGGAGCAATGGTTATTGGAGCAAAATATTCCTTGAAGTGTTACACAAATGTGAACAAGATCTCATAAATAAGGTAGCGGGAAGTGAAACTGAACAGCCAAATGTCGCTGTAGTCGTCCTCGATCAACATCATAAATCATCAATATTTAAGAACTGAAAATCCTTACTAAAATGATTATGGACATTTTCTGATTTACCTACTGGCACGTACCTAGTAGATGAACAAGTCGTTTCGAAACGAATTTCATAATATACGCCTATTATATATTATGAATGGCCATTAGAATTGTTTGAACAACGTTTATATAAATCATTTGGGATATTTGACAGTGACCATAAATTCAGTCACTTGGCACGATTTTAATGTTTAAGTTGCGTGATCGTTTATATAATTAATAACGGCGAGCGGCTGTGAAATTAATTTGAGCACGTTCGGTGCATATAAAATATGTTACTCAGAACCGTGTAAGATAATTTAAACAGATAGATTCTATTACAATCAGATTAAAATCCAATGAGCGAATCAAAGGCCAGAAATCAGACATATACGGAACTTTCTTCTGTAATCATTCAGAAATGGACGAATTTATGTGAAGACGTTTCAACATTTTTGAACGCATGTTCCTTACGATCCTGGAACAAACACTAGGGGTGAGTTTGGAAAGAAGTGGCATTTTAAAAACATGACCGATATTAGGGTCGAATAAATAGTTTTCGATTGTCACTGAAATTTTGTCACTTAAGAATATTTTTTTTAATTACAATTTAACGTCACATTAACCTTTTGGTCATTAGCGACTTACATCTGTTAAGTTCTACATTTGTATAACATTTAAATTACTTTAAACAAATCAGTTTTCATCGTAAAGTCTATGAGGTTGTTTATTGCTGCTGATGAGTTGCAAATCTCCATCATTGAATTGGCGGCTATGGTTGATCTTCTTATCTCGCTATATATGGGGCAGTCAAAGAGGACATGAGGTATTGTTGTGGGCTCCTTGCATGAGCTGCATACCGGCTGCGGAGATTTGGAAATCAAGAATGAATGAGTGAAACTGGAGTGCAATGTTCTTATTCTGGCTACAAAAACCTATTGCCTTCGAGATAGTTCTTTCGGGTGCGATATTTCTCTGATGCTCCACTTTTCCTCCAGTTCCTTGTAGAGCCCTACTCTGCAGTCCCTGCTGGTGCAGACTGGCAGGTTGCTGGATCTTCCTTGATGATCAGCTTCCATCTTCGCTAGGAGATCTGCCCTGTCGTGTCCTATTATGTCCTTATGCGCCATGTAATTATGTTAGTGTCTAATTTCAACGGCATTAGAACGCCTACGGCTGCGGATTAAAGAGGAGACATAAAAATAATGCGAATAATAACCGAGAGTGGTGGTGAATCCGGAATTATAGGAAACGTTCAGTTTAACTTTGGCATTCACCATTGGTGGGTTCAAAATCAGATGACTCAATTAATGCTCAGTGGATTTCACAGTTTTGGAGGTCACCGAGTTGAATACTTAAATTCCAAATGCCCCATAAGTTCAAGTTAGTTTCCCTCGGCATAGACGTATGGCTGCTAAAATAACCGATATTAACGTAAATGGTAAATACGTTCAGTCTCAATGTAGATAAAATATTATCGTGGTGTAAAGAGGTTACATGAAAAATTTTGCTAAAACGACAGAGATTAGAGTCTATTCCATACTTTTGAGCATCGTTTAGTAGAATTCTGGCATTCAGCGTGCGGGTAATCATTTTCGGTATTGCTAAAATGATCAATCTCACTACCGAAAAGGATTAACCCTAAACAAGAGATGGTAGTGTGAAGGGGTCAATTATAAAATTTAGAAAGGTTCCGAGATTTATGTGTTCGGATTTGGATAGTGAGATTCATCTTTCTTGATAAGTCTGCGTTCGGTCCTTGTCGGTATGAGTGATGGCGGTTTGTGTATCTAAGTTTCTTAATTCATCATTCTCTAAGTTGATTTGGGCTGTGTAATTCTACAATTATGTATTATAATGATATAGCTGTATAATTATGAACGATGAGTTTATATTTAACAAATCAAATCTTGGTTCCATGCACGTTGTTTGGTATTTAATTTTACACATTTTTGAAATGAAAAATTTACGTCTGATTGAAAATTAATAATAAGAAAAATATCCAAATACAGAAAAAATAAGTGATAATATAAATGCCATCCAACGCTTCGGGTTTTCTTGTTCCTTTCTTCAGGTGCTAAGAAGAACCAAGAGCGACACAACTGCATTATTCAGTTGACAAAACTGAAAAGGCTTTTGAGTTTAGTTAACCGACTAGTGCAGTTTTGTGTTATCACTTCTTTTGTCTGTATTTGGCTATCTTTCTTCTTCTTATTATTATTATTTACACATTTTTGTCGGTTATTTGACAATTTATTTGTCTAATTAGTACACTTTTAGACAGACGTTTTATATTTTATTTTTATTTTTAATTTTATAATAATAATTATTGAGTTGTGCTCAATTAATTAATATCGAAGAAGGGGTCAATATTGTTTGTTCCAAGAATCACTTTCCAAGAAGTCACCTTCAGTGGTTATTGCGGTCAATTTGGGAAATTCATAGTCTTCTGTCACAAACTTGTATTTAAAAAGGACGTTGCTGGAACAGCCGTTGGACAACAATCAAAAGCAGTTTTTCCGGAGTTTCGAGTGTCCGCTACAATCGTTGGAAGTGTAGTTGTTGGACAGCCTGCTTAACCACTTATCCACGTGTAAATTCCGAACAAACATTATAAAATAATGTGACATTCTTAAGGCTACACATAGACATAAACAAATAATTTACGAATTTTATTTGGCGCTAAATCCTCCAAAATCTCATTAATTAACTCAATATACTCATAGTTAAAGGTTTTACCTCAAATAAAACCGTCGCAAACCGCAGTTAATAAAAAAGAATTAAATACGAGAAAGATTTAAGAATCAGTTGTCATATTTTCACTGAATAAAAAAGTAAATAAAATATTCAGTTTAAAACTTGTTTATTAATTGATTATTTATTATTGCCGCCTATCACATTTTTTCATCATTTTTAACATTGCAGTATAATTTTTTAATAATCTTTTGTATGTTTATTGATATTTCTGATTATAGTATTTCAATCTATTACAACATTCGCATGACATGACAAGTCCTATCAGATGAACTAATAGAGAATCACCAAAATGTATGAAAGACCCTTCGCTTCAGCGAGACGTTTTGTGAGACATTAAATGAAAGAAGTATCCCTAATGCTCCATGACCTAAAAAACTGAAGTGTATAAAAGCTTTAATTGAAATTAATTGCACTATTCATAACTGTTATTTTCAGAGGTGTCGATATCTGTAGAGATTCCTTTTTCAATTCCACGCCCTTAATGCAACAGCTGACATTCAGCCGGCATTTGGAAGAGTACGAATTAGCCTTCACTCTCATATCTCCATTTTAATCTCTGTAAAACATGAGAACGGCAGATGATGGCCTGCTAATTAAACAACCGGAATCAAAAACCTAAGCCCCACTGCGAAAAACAAGTTTCTTTAAGGATAGAAGCGAATGTTGATCAACAGGTAGGACGACAAGTGAAGTCTCTACCACTTCACACAAAACATACAAAAGGTTATTAATTTGTGAACATAGACCGCAAAAAAAGTCTTGGCATCGATAAACTTTTTTGAAAACATCAGGCTAACGTATTCGTATTCAAATAAGGAGAAACTAAAAGTTGAAGCGTGGAGATACGGAATGAGTTCTCCACTAATGAGATAAAGTAGAATGCTGCTGTTGGCCTCAAAGTTATTCACGGGAAAACAAAACAAAACAAAAAATATACAATACATGTATCTCAAAGTTAAGTTATTGAGGAGTGGAGGGAAGTAGAAAAACGGGGGAATCAGCACTGCCTAGTAACCTAGACGTGTGAGGTTCGTAGTAAGGCGACCTAGTTGAGTTTGGGAAAGGAGGTTCAGAGCGTAAACGAAACGAGAAGTCCAAGAACCCTAGAGGCTTTACCGAAGGCTGAGCTGAGAACATCTCGGACTTGGATTGTGGGGGGCCTTCGTACAATTGGTGTGGAGAGTGGTGCGTGATTGGGCTAGGCGGGGTGGTATCGACTTCGGGTGTTGCAGGCACCTATTTTGGGAACTAATTGATGCTCTGGCTTCGATGTGGTGTTTCAATTCCTCTCCCCTGAACTTAGATGGCGGTCTCCGCAGTTACGTTCACATCATGGTTTGATCTTCCCCTTCCGCGTAATGGCCTTTCTGGGCGAGCAGCTGGAGGTGCTTATTCTGGTCGGCCTCGGGTTATTCTGTATCGTGTCGGGTTTTCGATCTGTTACTCCGATACGGCTGCAGAGCGGAAACGTGATGAGTGCCCAAGAAGGTCCCTGGATCGTCGAGAGTGGAAGGTTCTTTCGTTTAGAGCACGATGTAAGGTGGCTCGAATTTAGAAGTTCGACCCTTCGTCCGGTTACTGGTGCTCTTCTTCCGTCTGTTTCCGTCTTCTCCTTCTTCATAGATCCCTCTATACATTAAGAGAGTGAAGAATAATCTCGGTACTTTAAGCTACAAAAAAAACCTTATAGAGTAAAAAATACTCGCGATACCATAAAGGGGCCTGTTAAACGAGCAACTTTTTATATGTGGCCGGTAATACTGGCCGGGCAATATTCCTCTAAATCCAGCAACATTTTCGGCAATACATACATATGGCCCGTCATATATCAGTATAGCCGGACTATGTTGCCAGCATTTTAAGTACTGGCCGGCGTGTTGCCGGTGATATCGGCCCTGTGCACGAAGATATGAAAACATTGCCGGGCCAAAATAGTTCCCAGACCTCACCTGGACGTCTCTGTAGTCAATCAGCTGTGTTATCAATTAATATTACACTTTGTTCTCTGTGGAAAATTATTCAGTATTCCAGTTATGAATTGGTCAAACGAGAAAACAATTGAAATTTATCGATGAAGTTCGCTCAAATCCATCATTAGGGGACGTGAATTCGATGGACTATAGATATAGATCGCTAAGTGAAGAAGATGATTGCAAGCAATAGCCAACAATTTTGGTAACAGTTATGACGTACGCGAACAATTAAAAAAGAAGAAAAGTCCATTTCTAATTTTTAAAAGTTTTTAACAAATAAAGAGGCCAAGACTGTACATACTTTGATAAATTCATTTAATCCTTCCAATAAACCTACGCATACTTCTCGAACTATGTGCGAAATTGAACAATCGGATACTCTGAATAAATAAATCAAAGATATATAGGAGTCTCCTGTCACCAAGAATCGAAGGGTGGTTGCCAATCTTGTAGTTATCGGTATTGCTTTCCTCATCACCGTGTCCTTTTCCTCAATCATAGGCTCAAATTTTTAAATAAGTAATTGTCAAGGATTAATTAGTTGTGAAGTGTTTCTCGTTTGTTTAAATAAGGTCGAATCCACATTCTTCTCTTCTTTAATTATTTGAAACTTTTTATCATAATTAATGCTGCGCTAATAAGCACTTCATTTTCTGCCATTATTATTGTATTACGTCTACGCGGGAAATGCTCGGGCTACACTGTGGTCGAAATATTGCCGGGATATACAAATGTGTGGCTGGCAACAATAATTATTGTCACCACCTTAAGGGAGTCAGAAATACTCCCAATAGAGAGTGAAGAATAATCGCGATACCCTAAGAGACACAAAAATACTCTCGCTGCTCTAAAAGTGTTAAAAATACTCGCGGTACCTTTAGCGAGACAAAAATATTTTCATTCGATGAAGAGAATCATATTCCCTACAGTCTGAGAAGGACAAAATTACTTGCTTTTATCTTGAGTGTGTCAAAAGCATTCTCGGTACCGTAAGAACGTGATAAATATTCGCGTTACCCGAAAATAGTCTAAAATTCTCAGGGTTACTTTAAGAAGTTCTAAAGTATCGCGGTACTTAAGAGTTAATAATACTGTTATATAGAATGTCCTGTACAACTGATAGAAGTGTTTTACCGATCCGGTGTTTGTTTCGTATCGTAAATAACATTAGCACATCATTTGGTAGAATTCGCTGCACGTGTTTAAGATTCAGAAATTGCAAAACAACTGATTTATGGCAATTCTGGTGTGTATGTATGTGCACGCGCGAGCGGTGGCTATGTTTTGTAAACTTTTTTAGCCCTTATTTAAATCACCAGCTTCTAGCACAGATCCAGCTTCCACAGTCTTGGAACCACTGGATTCATGGTTGAATACTTTTCATCCAAATACGATTTTTAATAGACCAAAACAATAAAGAACCGTGAAATCATAAGGCAATCGCATATAACAACAGAGAAATCATTTTTTTAGTAAGTCATTAACTTTACAGGCAGAACTATTTCTGCTAAGGAAGGGGGACCACTCAGAGTTCTCGGAAATAACACATTGTTTCGCATTGAAGTGCCTTGAAGGAATCATTTCCCTCCGTGCCATTAGATAGAGCTAACCAGTTTTTAAAACAGGTTCAGACAAAGACACCCGCAAAGCAGCATTTGTCTGATGGAAAAGGATATTGCTGAATAAATATTAACCTTTAGCTGAAATACGTACACATTGCACATGACTATAATCGAAGTATAATTTTTATACTTGTATCCATGCGAGTTCTAGTTTATTCCCTCGACCGCAGCTGACTGCACGAGAATTATCGGATATTGATTCAGACAAATGCCACGAGAAACTAATTTAAAATACTTTAATATATTGTCGAGAAGCCTGTTGTGATTCATTAAATGTAGCACGAAAATGTATCATAGCAAGGGAAAGCTAGGATAAGGGTAAGCGGCATCTTCGACAGTTGAGTACCTAATCTGCAATCTGTCACAAAAATTAGTCATGCAGTAGTTTCGGACCCATAATTGATTTCTACGAATTGTATAAAGCAAAAAAAAAAATATTAAGCGAAACAATGAATTAATTACGTGGTTTAGATTGGGTGCTTGGCGTTGCTCGTGTTGTTAAACTAAGCGACATCCATAACCCTAAATTTTACTCCAATCTCAGTTGTTTTTTAGTTATTTTTATGTAGCGTCTCTCCACCTCCACTACTAAGGGTGCTTCCCTCACAT
This sequence comes from Zhengitettix transpicula, assembly GCA_037074705.1. NCBI lineage: Eukaryota > Metazoa > Arthropoda > Insecta > Orthoptera > Tetrigidae > Zhengitettix > Zhengitettix transpicula. The sequence continues at coordinate 197,717,632 of CM073591.1, read as the reverse complement.
GCCCAAAGGCGTTGAAATTATATACAAAAATATCTGGAGAAACGCTATCTCAATGACCTCGAAAAAGTTTCTTTCGACGAAATATCGGCCGTTTTAACATGTTTGCAAAATTTCCGTCCCCGTCCAACGTCTCCCCTGTGGGTTATACGGCTGGTTGAATGTCATAATTACAATCAGCGACATCCATAATCCCGGATTCGACTTCAATTTCGGCTGATTTCGCGTTACGTTTATGTAACGCCCCTCCACCCCTATCTTAGAGTGTTCCTTTCCAATGCTATAAGGGGTTGAAATTATACAAAGATAACATCGGTAGAAACACTATAAAACTGTTTAACCCCGAAACTGTTTATCTGACGCAAATATCGACCGTATTACTATAGTATTCACCCTCTCCCCTAGGAATGATAGACGTGTCTTACCCCCACAGTTTTTGTTTCCAGTTCAAAGAGAACACGTGTACGAAATTCGGTAAAATTAGCTCCACGGGTGTAGAATTGTATGCGGAACACACACACACACAAACAGTCTAGTTTATTTATTAGATTCTAGTAGTTCTCAACATAGAAAATTGGACATGTCAAAATTACATTTATATACATTAAAATACCGAGGTCTGTTTGATTTCGCCGTGTCTCCTGAGAGCTTGTAAATATTTATGCGATACCCCCATTATCACCAATATGGTTGCATTGGATACTGTACGATAATAAAGAAATATTGAGCAAAAACACATATTACACTATATTCTTTCAACCCAATTGGTCAATTAACATAAGATTTTTAGAACATAATTCAAGGAACATTCTTCTGATAGACATAAATTAAAGCCTATAATTGACAATACTCTATCTTATTACATGGTAACGCAGCAATCATCCATCAACATACAATATTATTGACAGGCTAATTAAGGTCCTAAATTCTATTAATCTCTATACCTGTTTATTTAATCATTAAAATATATATGAACAATGATTGGTTTGTCTTCTGTCTCCAAAATAACTTTCCTATGGACGAAGAAAGAAGCCTCCAATATATTTGTCGACTTCCATAAATCACGGCTATATTTGAATTGCTTAAACGACTCAATTCTTCTGTGGGCAAGTTTTAAAATTGTTGTTCTAAAACCGCCTATTTATTATTATAAGGACCGCGGTAACAGTTTTCTAGACTAGCAAGGAAAATTTGCTGTAAAATATTTTGCTTCTCAGTATTTAAAATTTAGAATAATTTACCAATAATTTTTGTAAATACAATAAAATAAATTGTCATATAAAGTATGATAATATAGACATGGATCAGCAGGCAGTATGGATAAAAAACTTCTTAGTGTTTTAAATTTGTTAAAGTGTTTGGGGTACAAACCAAAAACTATTATAGTATTATTTATATTTTTTGATTATTTTGACGTCACCTGACGAAATACGACCATTCAAAAATATCGTTTCGTAAAATAATACTAAAATACATAATTGAAAATATAAGCTTTTTATCTTCTTCTATCTAACATAATAGACTGTACCGTTGTGATTGTGTAGTATGTTCCACATACAAATGTACACCCGTGGAGAAAATTTGGGGTGCATGGGAGTTGCAAATTACAAACATGCTAAAACGGTTGATATTTGCGTCGAATAAATATTTTGCGGGGTAATAAGATTCATAGATTTTCTACTCGATGTTTTTTTGTGTATAATTTCTATCATTTTCTGTATTGGAAGGGAGCACCCTTAGAGGAGGATGTTGGGGGGCGTTATACAAAAATAACACGAAAACAACCGTGATTGGAGTTGAATCCGGGGTTATGGATATCGCTAAGTTTAATTTTGACTATCCGGACAAGGCCGGGCACCCAGCTAGTATGATCTGTAAATAAGGAATGCACAAATAAGATAGTGTATAAAGGTGATAAACGTACATGAAAGGTAAAGATATACAAACAATTACTGAGAATTATTGAGGACTTACGTAGTTTGGAATGATTAATTTCTAACTTACAATACATTATAGCTATAAATGCTCAATTTTTTATAAATCCAACAAAAAAATAGATGAATTTCTAGAAAACATAAATTGTACGCATATTTTTGCAAACCAGGTAGAGATATAGAATATTTAAAAATGGTAAAGTTAAGGAAAGAAAATAGAATTGAAGGAATAATAAAAACTGAATTCAGAGCGGTTACAACAGCAGCAGCGGTATAATTGTGAATGAATGAGTGTATGAATGAGAGTGTGAATCGAACAGTTAGGTAGCCGTAAAGGCATATACAATTGTTATGTATGAATGTTTTATCCAAATAATGACATTTTAGTAATGACAGAATATTAGTATGTTACAGGCATAATATATCTCGTCATCGCGGAGCAGATTCCACGAGGAAGGAACTCCGACAACTAGAAGAGGAGGCTGGAACTCAGGTCACATGTCACCGCTGCTGCTGTAACTGAAGTCAGAGAAAATGACGAGGTTCTAATTTCGTTAACGTAATCGCGTCCGATTATTCTGTTAACACCAAAACAGAAAGTGATCGCGATGCTTCTGTAGCATTTATTTGTAGCAAAGGAAGTTAAATCGTACCTGTACTTGTATTATTATACATTTTGAATTTGTCAACTGTATTGTGTAGTTGTGTCACTCTGGCTCTTGTGGTTCTTTTAGCACCTGAAGAAAGGAACAAAGTTCCCAGAAACGTTGTCTGGTTTATACTTCAACACTTCATTTTGTGTCATTTGGCTATTTTATCCTATTATATTTAGAAACAGACGTATTATATTTTCACTCCAATAATTGAAGCCTGACCGTATCATTAGCGTCTTTGTATTTCATTTTTAAGATATACAGTATTTCTTTTCTAAATTATATTTAGCACAATTTCGTCTTCAATATTTATTCTAGTTTTAAAACTTGGTTATTGCGAGGATCCAGTGAGTTTTCACATAATTGTAGAAAAGGTGATGTTTTTCCAGCTTTTTTACGACATTTCAATAATAAGTTTAACAATATTATAGAACTGTTTATACGAACGATGTCTTCTTCGTCTTCAATGTTACTCTACCTCATTGTATGCATATGAGCGCCAACGATTCCTATCTGTAAAGTTTTGAAAGAGCATAATGATTACATTGTATACTGACATTTATTGCATTGGTATACCTACTCCGTTATTAACTTGATAATCTCTTTAGGTCCCCGTCAAAACGAACAGGTCACGGTTGTAGACAAACCAGTACGTAAAATAATTGGCCTAAAGGACTGTAATAATCTTTAATGCATCTTTCTAATTCTCTTTTTAAATTATTCTGAATCCCCAGAACGATCTACAAGAGTATAAACCACTTTGCCGTCTGTAACTTCACTATTACAAGTTTTATTAAATTTTTCTGCTCTCTCATGTAATTATCGTCCTCAATATTCTCGAACTTGGGAATCATTTATCCGTTTCTGCATAAACTCCATCATATAAGGATTACACTCAACTTAAAACACTTGTTAAAAAAAATTTTAAACGATTCTAAATAATACACTTTTCCGTGTTTATTATAATCACGTTTATTTGTATTTAAACTCTCTTGTTTCGTTTTCGCCAATAGTTGTAGCTTTCCGCCGGTGCATTAAAGGTTCAAATTTTTTAACTTAAACTCTTATTCTTCATCTGTAATTATATAAAAATTTCATTGTAAATATTGGAATTTGATAATTTTTTTTAAAACTTCGCTTAGTTTCACTTCAAATATACCGCCTCAGACCATCGTATTCTAGTAAAGAACGCCGAGAAAGACAGAATATGTCAGGGGCTAAATGGTTATTATGCCTTTTCTGAAATTGAAGAAAGCTAAAAGCATTTTCAAAAAATATTTAAGTTTTAATGCCCTTGGCATATCGGTAGGTATCAATTTTCTTCCCACTGTAGCCACGCCTCGAATATTAATGTTACTCAACAACCTTGCATGGTTCCAGACTACCCTCGAAGGTCATATACGGGAAACGGCAGTTCCTCAGATAACCTCTAGTTATATTCTTTCACAAAATGCTAACAATGGAGGCCGTTCATTTTCACAAAAAATATTTCCGCGAAGCCAATTCTTCCAGTAGATAAAAAAAAACATAAACCTATTTCCGCACGGATCCACGATGATACCACTTTCATGAGTAATTTACAAACCATAATAAAACCCCAGTCATGTAAATGACACCAGTATTTTGTGGCTTTACACTGAGGTTTAAATTTTAAACGCTAATTTCAACTAGCAACTAAAAACAATTGTCAAAGGCTTTGCTGTATATTTCGACTGATCCATCTCGTTTGTGAATAAAGTTAACGCTGTCTCACATATAGAGAAAAGTTTACTATTAAAATATCTTAAATGTAAAAGTTAGTTGACGTAAGTTAACTTCCGGATGTTTACTGTAATGAATAGATCGACTTAGCCTTTTATATAAAGTCGTTTGAAAATAAATATTTTCTGTTGTGTTTACGTACCAGCATTGTGAAATGGCGGCTCGCTTGAAGGGATTATAATTTCGATAGCTCTTTTTAATTAATATTTTTTTACTGGACGATCATATTGACTTTTATTCCATATCTAGTTATACGTTACTCAACTGAATTTTTTCTGGCCCATGGTAAGTATCGACAATTTAACTACCAGGAATCGAACCCGAGAACTCCCGCTTACCAGGCTGATTCATCCCCGTCGACTCCAGATCCGACGCTAAATTCTTCCATCTATTAGACCTAATGCAGACCCATCCTCAATTTTCAAATCACAATTCTTACATGGCCTAATTGTACAAACTCAAATAAAGCACGGATTTTATATGTAAATAGATCAATGGTTTAGAATTATCAATTTAAGAACATAAAGTTTTCACAAGCCACGAGGCGTAAAGGCCACAATTAAAGTTTTCTTAACTGTGGTCTTTACGGTTTGTTGTTTCTGAAATCTGTTTCTCTATATACTTGAGAAGCCATAATTTTAATTCAAACTTTATGATTACTAAAGGTTTTTATTTTAATTGTACATATGCTCCTGTAAGTAAATAGAATCTAAATATGTAAAATATGTCTAAAAAACTTGTGGTGATAAGAAAGCATGGCTCCGAATATTTGTTGTGCAATAGTATTACAGAAATATTGTTGAATAACCGACTTGAAGTTCACATCGGATAGAAGGGAATAGCACAAAAATAAATTATCTTGGTAAAACGTTAATTTACTGTTTTTGTAGTTGTCAAGCATAGACTGTTCTCATGATTTGAAAGAAACTAAGTTTGACTCGTTTTGAGGGTGACCCTGCTCTTTTCCCTTTCAGGAGGGTAAATTCGCTCAGAAATGGTAGTTCACGGTGTAGTGGTAAGTTTATTAAATGATAAAGTAAAGGGATATTTCACAAAATTTAATAATCATTTAACTGAACATGAGAAAAATAAAATAAAATAAAAACAAATGATGTGTGTTCAGCTAGCCTCGCAAAACAATCGGATCCCTTAAATCCCAAGTTAAACCATGGTTTACGGTAATTCCCCCAGGTGCGTCAAGGATTGAGCCACTTAGCAGTTACCTCGCGTTGATCTCTGACCGTGATCATGTGGCACCCTCGATCACTCCGAGTCCTCTGGATGAAGCAAGTTTGGGGCTGTACGTCCGTCCCTGGCGACGGCTTGTCGAGGAGTCTTTTACACTTTCTTTACAGCACCCTCGCTGGATGTGAAATATCGATTGTCTCGATCATCTTTGGATCAATCTTTCCTGAGCCAAGAAATGTGATTGGTTCAGGCAGTCACGTGTTAATTCAATTTCTGGAATTTTTGGTGAGCCTTTTCCCACAGTGTGACATTCCAGGTAACTTCCGAGGGTCAGCACTCTACGTGCCTAAGACCAGACCTTAGGGATTATTTCTCCGTCACGGCGGCGCCTGGTCAAATTCCAAATTTCCAAGCTCTCAACCCTTGCTAATATTTAATTAAATTAAAATAAAATCTATTTATATACCAATAATAAAACTATCGCGCTACACTGGATGTTGTGTTAAAGGAGCAAAAAATTTCTCTGTTCTTATAAATTGGATGGTCGAACTGGTGTGTCAAGAACAGTTCGTGTAGGAGAGAGATATATGAATGATCATAATTCATAATTAAAAGTTAAAATAGTTTGGAAGTCTGGCAAACAATCAGTTGTAAGGATAGCGTTGTTAGTGATCCAGTCCAGAGCTGAAACGCGGGAACAGCATCAACGATGGATTCATCAGTCATTCCAACTCAATGGAATTCTATTTCGCGGCTCAAATTCACTCCATGATGTCCATAACTTTTTCCCACTCTACTTTTACAGTTGTGTAACCGTTTTTATTATGTTTCGATAGTCAAACGTGTACATTTCATTCTTTAATGTTATCATTGAGTGTGTCAAATGAATTTCTGGACCCCACATAGCCGTCTTTTATAAGCACCTCACCTTAGACATTATTACCATAATTAACACGGAGTAAAAAAGCATTATTAAAATGAATAACGGCTAAGATAAATTAGTGCGATTCAAATGTGGTTCATTTACGAACATTGTGCCTTAAGAAATTGATATCACTAATTCTGTCAACAAAAAAAATTTCCTTAGTGTTAACGTTTCTTAATGAAACTGCTTGACTTGGAATGTTGTTAGGGTTGATTTTGAAGACAAAATTCATATGTTTAATCATTTTGCGTACAAATGTAGTTTTATTTTATAAATGAAATATCAATACATCATACTGTAGTAAAATAATTGAAGTTTAATTTCAAATTGACAAATAGATAACGGATATTTAATTGAAAATAAGTAAGTGAATGTAACGTTCTGTAGTCGTCTTACATTGTTACTTATTAGTGCAATGTAGCAAAACCGCAGATATTAGCGTATAATTTAACTCAATTACCACAATTACTTCAACTCCGATTGTTTATGTCATTCAAGAGAATGAAGTATGTTAATATTTCCGGCATCCTCTTGGTCGTTTAGCCTGTTTGCAGCTTGAAATTCGTAGGCTAACAACTACCAACCGGTTATTTCTCAATGATATGAAGTATAATTTAATAATAAATTGAATCATTGTGTTAGCCAGTTATAAATATGAGCTGTTGCAGAAAATATACTCCGGCCAAAACCAGTTGTTTGCAGATTAAAGGTTTTGACAGACGTCCTGATCATTAATGGAACTAATCTGTAACCCCTTAAAATCGGTCACCTAGTAATTTTTTCTTGATTCCTAATTCAAAAAAATAAAAATTAAGCTTACAACACGGTTCTCAATTATCAGAAACCATTACTAATGAAAAGAAATGATAGAAGCCAAATTATACGAAAAGGAACACTTAATGAAAGGTCCGACGTAACCAATAGCACGTGCAATTTTGTGAATCTTTCAGGCGTAAATCGAATTAAATATTAAACCTCAAGTATACTAATGGTCTTTTGTCTCAGTTCTTATAATAGTTAGTTGCAAGATATATTTTTTAGGATGATGGGTGAATGTCTAGCTATGTAATTTCCAACCGGCTGTGAACCACAATTTCCACGCTTAAAATGCAAACCTCAATCAAACTATATCTCAAAAGTGAGGCTGTAACGAAGGACACGGCGGCCTTGGTTTAGACTAATGATGCAAAGAAAATGGTGTAATTTATCAAACGATATTCATAAACGCTGCAAATTTTTAACATTCCAAGCTAAGTTCGAGCTGAAAGTCTCTTCCAGGAAGTCTTTCGACGACTACTGAAAGTAGTGTTGAAATCATTGGCGAATAATATCCTGAAGGAACATAAGTAATTAATTCGAGTCAATTTCTTCATGCATTTATTTAATTTATTTGTCGAATAAGCTTTCGCCATAATTGTCTTCATAAGTCTAATTTTAAAAATATACAGAAATTGTATATATTACAAATTTAAATATGCAATATACACAATTTCAATCTAAAATTGTTTCAATATACAGTTACATTCTTCACTCTAAAATTGAACATTAATTTTTCTTTTATAATGCAAAATGTAAGTTTATATTGTTTATTTAAATGTTAGGTTCCAAACTACAATTTTTTTAAAAAAAAAATTGCTTTATGTAGACGATTATGGGATTAGGCGAAAGTTTCTTCAATAACTAAATTAAATAAATACTCGAAGAAATTACAAGTATTCACATTTTGACTGATGTAAACCGGGGAATTTGAATGATTTATAGTAAAGAAATACAAATCAAAATTAAGCTTTACAAATATTTAAAGATAAAAATTATTCAAATAGAATGAGTTAGACATATAACATTCTAGAAGAGGATGTCTTTCAGGTGCAAATACTTTCATTACGGAAACAGTTCATACGATTTGAAGAGAATACAACAAACTTTGGAACAAAGTTTTTCGTGGGCATGTGTACAATATGTAAAGTCTTCAGAGGGGAATAACCGATTTGACATCATCATGCGTGTCTTCTCGGGAGGACGAAACCCGACTCGTGGAATAATTATTCCGCTCCACGCTTCGACTGCGTATAATGTGAGGGGCTGTAACTCTGATACAATCAGAAACCAAGGACAAGTCAGTAATTTTAATTCAAATTTACAGTTCAGCGGAAATCCATTCAACATTTTACACGGTCAATATTTTTGTTAAATATATTGATTGTCGAAGGATTATAATGTAACAATAATACTGACCGATAAAAAATTGGCGAAAATTAAAAAGATTTTATTTTTAATGAAGCCCAATCAATCTAATATATATATTGTAATAATCAACAAGTAGTCGTTTAATTTATTTTTGCCCCACATTGTTGCAGCCATTTATGTAATGATTAAAATGATAGGCTTTATTTAAAATGAAAATGATAAACAATTTTTAACAAACAAAATTTATTTATTAATTTGTGGTTTCTAAAATTTACAAACAATTACAATAAAATGAAAATCTCTTAATCTCTCAGGGTCTTTACTGGGTTTGATGATTTACAGTGAAAATTATTGAATGATATTATTCACAATACAGTTTAAAAATTTACTTCAAAATAATGTTTTGATAAATGAAAGAAAAGGTACAAGAAAAGCGAACGAAATCTGACTTTACCCTTTTAGTTAGCGTTTACAGATTTTATTAAGGTTTTGTTTACTTACGTATTGTTCGGCTGGTACCAGCATTCTTTTAGCGATTCAAAAGTACACTATATTGCAAAATTTTTACACAGATTCTAAATTTTTCTCACAGATTCTACACTTCTGAAGTTGAAATGCGATTACTAGGCTCCCAGGAACTCGGATGATTCTCTTAATGGGTCGGCTCTCTGATGTCGTTTTCCTTCAGCACGAAAATGTTTACGTTCTTCATAATGAAGCAAACCCTTGCTATCTACACATCTACTCGGTCCAACTAACTGCTTGTTTACAGGAATCTTATGAGTTGCAGATTTTGCCTTATACCGCATTATTTATCGGTTTGGATTGAAAACTTCTAAGTAGCTCGGTGAAAATTTACTTTTAAAATGTCCCTCCTTCGTGGTAGACTGAAGACTGCCAATACTATTGCGCGCGTAATCGCCATTCCGAACCCTCAATAATAGGAACAGAGCCCACCGTTTATTGTTGCTTTGCTCGCTCTCACCGCTATAATTCAAATTGTTCGCTAACAATTTAAATTATTTAAAACAATTAATGGGTTAATTAATTGGCATTACAGTATATATATAATTGAACATACTTTTTATAGTTTGATTGTTTGTTTATTTATATATTGCTTTTTTATTAGTGATGTAATCAACTCAACTAAATTATGAAATAGTTTTCCATCAACTCGGAAAAATATCCGATAATAATCCGAGACTTTAATGAGTTCTCGGAGAAGTTTTCTGTTCTACTTGAACGCTCTTGCCCAACATTTTTCTTTCTCATCTTCTAATTGTGTTTTTAATAGCCGTAGCCACAGCAATTAAAACAATAGTCGCAATATTCCGTCCTTGTAGAAAGACCGTAACTTACAGAATAGTGACACGTGTGAGGGATACTTCAATTTACAAAGTAATTAAGTAATAATTGTATCACGTTGCTCTCCTTCAGTTACGTACAAAATATTAGCAGTTAATAATTCTTTAATGTGTCCTTTGAGGACTATAGCGGGCTTGGCAACTGCGAGGCTGTTAACTAGGGCACGTTATATTTAACCTAGTATACCTTTGGCAGGCGGTTCCTGATTTACCTTGTTTCGATACTAGTATCAAAAGAGTTCTAGGCGTTTCTACTTGTTTAAGGACTTCAACTTCTAGTCTGCTTATTAAAACTCACGAACCTTTCATAAATTCTCACTTTTCACACTGTATATAACTGACTGGCTTCTTCTCTCAGCATACTGAATCAAATAATGAGGCGTAATATACACGAATTCTATGCAATACATATCCTAATGCCAAGAAACCAGAAGAAAGATCATGTGACTTTAGTTTTGTGTATAAAAATATTAATATATATATATATATATTAATATCTTTATATATATATATATATATATATATATAATTATTCGACGCTAATATCATCCGTCGTTTTCGATTGTTTTAAAATCCCACCTCCTCCCAGTCGCCCCCTGGAGTAGTTGCCTAACGCTTGGAAAACCCGACAGAAACCTTCTCGTGCACTAATATTTCATCGCAATCAGATCAATGGTATAGGAACGCATATGAACAACACACTCACACACACACACATATATATATATGTGTGTGTGTGTGTGAGTGTGTGTGTGTGTTCCATATGCGTTTGTATACCATTGCGATGAAATATATATATACGTGTGTGTGTTAAGATGTAGTTAAGATGTAGTTCAACCCATAGGAGTGGGGGTGGAAGAGGGTGAATCAAATTTCCGAGTAAATGTTAAACACATAGAGTAATTTCTTTATTCACATGATACTTACGATTCAGGAACAAACACTGATGGGTTAAGACACCTACGAACTTTACGGATGGGGTGGAGAGGGTTGTATTTAAAACCATTCCTAAACGGTCATTATTATCGAAGAATAAAACGTTTTATGGGTCGTTGAATTTGAAAGTGTCATTCTAGAAGTTTTAAGTGTCTAATTTGAACTCCAAAAGGCAAGGGAGGGAAGCGCCCTTACCGTACAAGTGCCGGTGGAAAGGGTTTACATAAAATGAAATACAATTTCGGGGTCATAGGAATCGCTGGGTTTAATTCTCGTATAAACCATGGTGGTTAAAGAAATTTTATGTTCCTCGACGTGGTTGACGTAAAGTTACCCGGAGTATTTTTGACCGTCTTAAGTTACCAGGTGTATTTTTGATTTTATTAGGGTAACAGTTATATGTTTGGTTTCTATTCTGTTAAAAGTTATATTTTGAACTCCTTGAAGGTACGAAGAATGTTTATACTTTATAAGCGAGCATTTTTCACCCTTTTAATTAGGAGTGATTTTTTAGAAACTCTTATGCAGTAAGAGAATCTCCTAGTTGTACCGTCAGTCATCATCCTGGTTTATTTGAAGTTAGCTGCTATGGGGTTAAGTTTGGTATGGGAACGTAAATGGGTAAATATTACAAACAGTGACGCTATTAATGCGTATTAAATGAAATGTTTACCAAGAAATGTCGCTTCAATTCCCTCTCCGTGCTAAATTAAGTAACTACCCATGCAAAGCCAGGCACGCAGCTAGTATATAACAATAAAATGATGCTTTTGTCAGTACGTTTCTTAAAATCGTCTATGAAACTTTAATGTTTTATATCATTGAGAAATAACCGGTTGGTAGTTGTTAGCCTATTAATTTCAAGCTGCAAACAGGCTAAACGACCAAGACGATGCCGGAAATATAAACATACTTCATTCTCTTGAATGACATAAACAACTAGAGGTGAAGTAATTGTGGTAATTGAGTTAAATTGTATGCTAATATCTGCGATTTTGCTACATTGTACTAGTCAGTAACAACGTAAAACGACTACAGAACGTTACACTCAATTAATTATTTTATAAATATCAGTTATCTATTTGCCAATTTGAAATTAAGGTTCAATTATTTTCTACAGTATGATGTATTGTTATTTCATTTATAAAATACAACTGCATTTGTGCGTAAAATTATTAAACATATGAAAAATCAACCCTAACAACAGTCAGTTTCATTATTAAACGTTAACACTAAGGAAAATCATTTTTCTTTGACAAAATTACTGAAAACAATTTCTTAAGGGACAATGTTCATAAATGAACTACATTCGAATCGCACTTATCTATCTTAGCTGTTATCCATTTTATTAATGCAATTTTTATGCCGTGTAAATTATGTTAATATTGGCAGTGTAAGCCAGCTATTCCAGTCCCGGAAGAAATAACAACCTGCTTGGAATTTTTCTCTTCTCGACTTTAATCCAGGAAATTATAAAAAGTTTCCCGTAAGCCGTGACACCTCGTCTATATTTGAGAGATGTATGTTCCGGACTCGCAGACGTTTGGTAAGAGTTGTTCTCTACTCCCTATTGGAGCCGTCAGCCAGCTGCCCTCTAAATCTTTTCAAGGAATGTAGTTTGGAGTGCTGCGCCCACACAGCAAACCCAAGTCTCCTTATCGGAAGGGCGTGGGCAAATACTACGAGCTCGACCTACTTGATGCAGGTTTCTCTACGGTTTTCCCTACATCAACTTTAGGCGAAGACCGGGGTAGGATCCTTAAAATACAGTCTGGGAGCCCTACCTCATCCCCCTTTTCCAACCCTTCCTGTTCTATTAAAGGGAAGAGTGCTCAAAACGGATAACCCTTATTCATCCTATCTCTAAAGACTTAAATTTCAGTGAGCGTAACTTACAAACATTTTTAAAAGGTATGTGTTAATTCGACAAAATATTTGTTGTCAAGAGTAGGTGAAAAGATATTCGATAGTTTATTGTATGTATATTTTATTATTGTAGTGTTAAATAATAAAAATTTAATACGGGAAGAATGATCTGTGTACCACGTTAAAAAGATCATAATTTTTTTTAGGGTAACAGGCTACATGAGGGTAATCCACGTTGGGCAACTCCCCTTTAATAGCATAGGATGGGATTTGAAAGGGGGGATGCGGAAGGTAGCCAAGGGCTAACTAGGACCCCGGGCTATATTTTAAGGATCCTACCCAGCATTCGTCTAAAAGTAATGCAGGGAAAATCCTAGAAAAACCTGCATCAAGTAGGTCGGGCATTGGGTACTTGATCCACGCCCTTCCGATAACGGGAGAGGAGTTTGCTGTGGGGACGCAGCATTCCCTTCTCCGTGCCTCGACCAGTTTAGGAGGCAGCTGGCCGACTACTCTTACCGTATGCCCATGGTATGTGACCCAGGAACATACACCTCTCAGAACAGGCCGAGGTGCCTCTGCTTGTGGGAACCTTAGTTCAAAAACGGAGGGGAAAAGGCATCCCCAAAGGTAGCCTCTTCGTATCTCTCATACAAGGTTCTGCCTGCGAGAGAACATCCCTCGCAGACATTGTTATCAGGTGCCTCGATTTTTATTTTTAGGGCAACAGGCTACATGAGGGTGATCCACATTGGGCAACTCCCCTTTAATGGCATAGGAAGGGATTTAAAAGGGGGGATGCGGAAGGGTAGATGAAGGTAGCCAAGGGTTACTAGGGCCCCCGGGCTATGGTTTAAGGATCCTACCCGGCATTCGCCTAAAGAAATGCAGGGAAAACCCTAGAAAAACCTGCATCGGGTAGGTCGGGCATTGGGTACTTGTCCCACGCCCTTCCGATAGCGGGAGAGGAGTTTGCTGTGGGAACGCAGCATTCCCTTCTCCGTGCCTCGACCAGTTTAGGAGGCAGCTGGCCGACTATTCCAATGGGAATAGCGGACAACTCTTACCGTATGCCCAAGGTCAGTGACCCCGGAACATACACCTCTCAGAACAGGGCGAGTTTTCCCAATACTAACGTTGAGAACCGTGCACAATGATTTCATTCCCGTAGGAAGGACCCGAACCCAGCAAGTCACATTTGACACTAATTTTACTTACATTCTGGGAATACACTCTGAGAGAGTAAGACCACTCACGGTTCGCAGTTCGGAAAGTTGTTGCACGTAAAAATTGCTATAAGTGTCGAAGAAATATAGTTTTAACACTAAGTTTAATAGAGATACACTCTATACTGCTCAGATCAAATAGGGGTAAGAGGGATAAAAATGACCGAGTTTGATGTCTAATTCATAGTTTCGTGGCCACTGAGTCGATTTAAAAAGTCGCGTAAGTTGGGGAAACATCATTCGTTAAATGAACTTTTGTATTGTACGAGGAATTTATGATGGTTGTTGATGTTCTTATTTTAGTTACAGGAAGATTGTTGTCTGAGGTTATTTTTGAATAATGAATGTTAGTCTCAAACGGATTGAGATTGAAACTGGACGCTTTCCGTTGGTTAAAAAAAAATTGTTTCAAGAATTGTAAGATTTCTAATGCTAATTGGAGTCAGTATTTCATCTAACTGAAATTTTAATAGCTATTTTTAAAAATATGAATGTTTCCCAGCTTCGAGAGTAGTTCCCTGAACTAGCAATGTCAAGATATATTTTCGCAAAGAAAACACATACGGCTTGCTTAACTAATAACCTAAGTTTACTGCCAAGAAGAAATTTGGTCGTTACTCTAAACGTATTATCAATCCGTAATCCTAAGGAAAATATTAATGTTGTGCAAACATATACGGTCATTGATTTAAATAGTTAGTCAACCGTGACTTCTGTTTGATAAGAGTTATCTTACTGGTGCTAAATCAAATATTTTGAATTCCCCGATGCATTATCAACTTTATCAGCGATAACTTAAATGTGATACTGAATTATTGTTAATCCAACACAAGACCCACTTTATAGGATGCATTTTCCCAAGTAAATAATTTATAGACAAATATTATTAGTCCTGCGATTGATATTATTGTCCGATTTCCATAAGTAAATTCAGCTTCGATGATTATCTTGTGTTTTAATTTTTTAACTACGACGATAAGTCTTATATTCTAATATTTTAACGCTACGTTTTGATATTAAAGATATAATTACTTTTTTAACACCTCATACATAACCTCTAAAAGGTGACACTGGAATATAAAAATAAATTATAATAATAATGTAATGTATAACCAGTGTATCAAAGAAGATTGTGACGAATGGAGGGAATCGTCCTCCATTACATATATGGAGTCGGCCATTACATATATTTATTTCTCTATAAGCAAAATCACTTACTAATATATAATATTTTTACGTAAGATTAGCTGGTGTTCTATCTAATTTATAATGCAGGTTCTCCTGGTTCAATTCCATAATTTATAACCTCAAGAGAAGTAATGAATTAATCTAAACAGACTTTTATGCAATATTAATGCAAATATTAGCACAGTGACCGTATGCGCTCATCATAGGACTACAGCTAGTCTCGTATGGCGAAGTGTGCAAGCCAAAGGAAGGGACAGTATTGTTTTCATTGGTCAAGCTGCTGACGTCACGAACATGGGCGGAGCTCGCGGTGCAGTTACTCATTCACCCAAGCGTTTCAAATTGTCTCCACTAGATCCCAGACGGGAAAAAGACCAGGTGGCAATGAGAAAGTCGCTGCACCTGTAATTAAAATGAACTCCTAGTCTGAATAGGGGCAAGGAGAACTTTCTTTCTCCAAAGAGAATGTAGACCTTGATCACTCTGCAATTGTCTCGACACGATTGCAACTAGTTCCGTATGAAATATTAAATTGTTTACATTTTATAACCTGTTGGCCTTAGAATGGTGCTGCCTTTCTTTTGTTAGGGGTCGGCCCTAAATATGGCACTGAATAAGGTGATCCTAATTTCTATTTAAGTAACTTGTCATAACGTCCATAAAGTTAAAGACAAAGACGTAAGTAGTTTCTAAATTTACTGATTTTTTTAGGGTAACAAGCTACATGAGGGTCATCCACATTTTGGAAACTCCCCTTTAATAGCATAGGAAGGGATCTGAAAGGGGGGATTGCGGAAGGGTAGAGGAAGATAGCCAAGGGTTAACTGGGGCCCCCGGGCTATATTTTAAGGATCCTACCCGACATTCGCCTAAAAGTAATGAAGGGAAAACCCTAAAAAAACCTGCACCAGGTAGGTCGGGCATTGGGTACTTGTCCCACGCTCCTCCGATAGCGGGAGAAGAGTTTGCTGTGGGGACGCAGCATTCCCTTCTCCGTACCTCGACCAGTTTAGGAGGCAGCTGGGAATAGCGGACAAGTCTTACCGTATGCCCAAGGTCTGTGACCCCGGAACATACACCTCTCAAAACAGGCTGAGGTGCCTCGGCTTGTGGGAACCTTAGTTCAAAAACGGAGGGGAAAAGGCATCCCCCAAACGTAGCCCCTTCGTGTCTCTCCTACAAGGTTCTGCCTGCGAGTGCGAGAGAATATCCCTCGCAGACGCCTTTAAATTTGCTGGTTTTTTTTAGGGCAACAGGATACATGAGGGTAATCCACGTTGGGCAACTCCCCTTTAATAGCATAGGAAGGGATCTGAAAGGGGAGATGCGGAAGGATAGAGGAAGGTAGCCAAGGGTTAACTAGGGCCCCCGTGCTATATTTTAAGGACCCTACCCGGCATTCGTCTAAAGAAATGCAGGGAAAACTCTAGAAAAACGTACACCAGGTAGGTCGGGTATTGGGTACTTGTCCCACGCCCTTCCGATAGCGGGAGAGGAGAAAGTGATGAGCATATTTACGAATAAGTATTTAAATCGACTGCTGGTTAAATGGGTAAATAATATTACACATTATTAGACTGTTAGAGTAACACTTTCCAGATATTTTAAAGCTAGTAAATTTACGTCTGTTTATCTGATAATAAAGCTTTCCGACAAACAGACAATATTTATTTATTTACTAAAACAGCGTTTCAGTACGTGTTTGCACCTTGATCAGGTCTTTCCTGCGGCGAAATTGTAAAATACAATTTTTTTGTTATCAGAAAGCTAATGAATTTACAAAAGTGGTTGAACAAAATATATTATACTACTAAGACTTTAGTAAATTTTGAGAACAACAGGAAATATCTGATGAAGGTAAAAACACGTACCGAAACGTTGTTTTAATTCAATAAACAATTATTGTCCGTCATTGGTCAGAAAACAGCTTATCAACTTTCCAGATATGTTTGATTTGATTTCAAAATGGATAATATTCTGGTGAAATTCTGAATAAAGATAAGTGCTACATTATGATAATATTTAATTAATTCACTTACTAAATTGCGAAGAATGTATTCCGGAGAATGAATTCTATAAAATTTTCCCATAGAATGATTATTCAGTTGACATGCTTTACCATGAAAAATATCCATTGATTGCCTAAATTTCGATCTTGTATTCTTCAGGAATATTTGCAATATAATATGCCATACACCATGTAAGCGCAGAGTTATCCTAATGAGTGTTGGTTGAGTTTCAGACAACTATGTATTCGGTAGTATGAGACCCACAATGAAAGTTCTCACACGGAAAGATGCAAAAACTCTTCAAGTTTCAGGTACATACTACAGATGTTCCGTGGTCACATGGCACTCGTCCAAGCGGTAATCCAGTTCGATCCACCTTCACGGCAATTATCGGTCAATGTTCATCAGTGAAGTAATGATGCGTTCCTTTAGTTCTTGCAGTGCGGGTACCTGAAAGATTTCCTTCACAACCAACGAAGGGAAGTATTATGCGTGAGATCAGAAGACATTATGTCAAAAGACTAAACCCTGTGTATCCGGTATTTATAATCAATAAAAAGGATTTTCTGATAACAATTGTATGGCAATCGTCCCTCATCATATTCCTATCGTAATTATTACATTTCTTAAATACAAGTTAGTTAACATTCATTTTTTTAATATTCATTTTTCTGTGGCAAATAATTTCAAATACATTATTTCTAAAACAATAGGCAATCTATATTGTTATAAAATGGGCAGTCAGTGGCATGCAGCGTTTACTAAAACCATATAGAAGAATAGAATAGTTTCATTTTCATGAGAAGCGAATGACAAAAGGGTCATTGCTATTGGGCCTATAATTTATAACATGATTTCCATAAAAATAAAATGATAACATACTAAATGCTTCATCTGATCCAATGAAAATAAAATTAAAAATAAGTTTTACAATAAAAAAGATATATAATAATTATAATTTCTCATAAAAAAATAATTAAAGACCACTAATAGTTCAAGGTAAGTATTTACACCATACTATAAGGATTTCATGAATTTTATGAAGTAATTTCTTCCCAAAATCTCAATTACAGTCAAGAATTAGAAATTTTTTAAAATTGCTATTGAATGCAAATAAGTGTTTCTTAATTATTCAATGTTATCTGGAAGTTTGTTAAAAATTATTATTCCACCCCTTTTTGTGCAATAGACAAATACTTTTTTCCTTGCATCAAATAAATGCATGTCCTATTTGATGCTAAATACTAGAACTATTTTGGCAAAACAATATCGCTAGAATAATTCTTAATTATATGAAATAGAACTGAAAATAAATAAATAAAAAACATTTGAAATCTCGTGATACAGGCAATTATGTATAACGACCTTGAAGTATGACATTATTAATTTCGAAATATATTTCTGAATTCGAAACATTTACATTAAAAACTTTCGTTCTTTCAAATGTTATCTGCAAGATTTAAAATAGTTCCATATGTTTACAGTTACTGAAATCCTTTTTGGTGTACATTTTACCGATTATGTTTGAGTAAAGCATGGCTGCCAACGTGTTAGATGAGGTACCACTATCCGGATTCGGCAAGGTCCAGATGCCTATAAATCTAAACAAGGAAATAAAGTTCTCCGTCTGCTTGTTTTCACAATCCTTACAGGTTCCACATTACTTTTGGTATGTGTCAAGGTTTCGGATAGCATATTTAGTTAGCAAATTGTTCCCGTACGACGGGTTTATCGAAAATCATTCTTCTTAGCAGTAATAAAAAACATAGGCGTTAAAAAATGAAATGTCTAAATAATTGAAAAATATTTATAAATATATTTGAGCTGTAAATATTGGATGATTGTATTAAATATGAATTCAATTTATAAATAATATCCTTTAGGTTATATTTTAATGTCATGTATTAATTTATTGAGATAAAACGTCTTATTTAATGGTATGATAAGTTGGCTAGTAGGGTAATACGATCCTAACGTAAATTTTAAATTGAAATAAATAATTTTCCTCAGTTCAATTTAAAATATTGTAATAATTTAAAAAGACTACAAATGGCTGTGGCTAATTAAAAGAATATTTATTTGAACAATTAAACAAAATTTATTAAAGTTTTAAATACAATATAAAAAATTACACAATAATATTTAGAATCTCAGGGTCTTTACTGGGTTTGATAAATGGGTGAATTGAATTTACAATAATTTATAATTACATTTAGCCTTTATTGAATTTAATTCGTCTAAACCTCGACGAATTTTGTTGCGGATAAAAATAAGATTACAGATTGAATTTAAATTAACTAACAAAACAATTAAAGAAATGAATAATTAAAGAAAAGAAAATAATTGAAGAACGATCTGACGTATCTTAAAGAAATGGTTTACAAATAAATTTGAGAGTTTTTTTTTTACTTACGGCCGACCAGGTCTCAATTTTGGGGTTTTCTGTGCACACGTTTTTGGGGATATCACTGAATTTAAATTGGTTACAAAACACTGTCGAAACTTTAGGTCCTCTCAGCTGGAAACGGCTACTCCTTCCGAATTAATGGTCAGTCAGATTATTACCAACTTTCTCTCGATGACATTGGTGACGGTCTCTTTACTTATTGAGTATTTACTGCGGCATGACTTATTAGGTTACTGTTTGTGGCAGATGAACCACTTGCCCGCATCTGACTTCCAACTACATTCGTCTCTCCTCGTTGACTGACTCTTCGTCTCGTAGATTTTTGACTGCGTACGTCTTAACAATGGTTCTTTTGTCTCGCCGCCCTGTGTCGCGGTGCACGCTTTATATACTCTAATAATGAGTCCTTTACTTTGCAATTATAACAATGGATTAATTACTAATTACTACAATATATAAATAAAAATTTCACCCGATGAAAGTCTGGATTAAACTTATACGATAAGTCTGGTAAATCTTTATGAAAGAGCGTGAAATTTTTCACTTTTGCGACATTGTTAGTAAACATGACCTTTCAAAGATATTCCTAAAAGTTTTAAACATATGCCAATCGTAGTTTATTGTTTGCAGCCTGCTGTAGTGTTAGATGTGTACTCAGGAGGAAACAATGGAAAAACAATAAATTCGCGGTGTCATGAAACACTTTCATTTGAAGGGTTGGACAGCTGCAAAAATCAAAACCGAATTGGATGAAGTTCAAGCAGACTCCAGCTTCTGAATTCATGAGTTTAAACGATGTCGCAGAAGCACAAGAGGATGCAATTCGCTCATGCCGCCCAAGTCACCACTCAGGAAAAAATCAAGAAAGTTCGCAATATCGTAATGGAAGATCACAAACCAAAAGTGCGTTAAGTAGCTGATGCAGTAGGCTTCTCAACTGAACGAGTGCATTTCATCCTCCATGAAAAACTGGCCACGAAAAAGCTTTGAGCGCGATGGGTGCCGCGACTGTTTACATTGGACCAAAACCAGATTCGGTAAAACACTTAAACGCATAATCTAACAGTATTTAGGCGTAACCAACAAGACTGTCTGCATAGATTCGTAACCGTCAATGAAACTTGGACCAATCACTACATTCCAGAGACCAAAAAACAATCAAAACAATTGATAAAAGGTGGTGAAAGTGCTTCGATAAAGGCAAAGAATGTTTTGTCAGCTGTAAAGGTATGACCACTGTCTTTTGAGATTCTCAGGGTATGATATTCATAGATTTCTGGGAAAAGGACACAATCATAACGGGTCTCGATTATGCTGCCCTGGTGGATCGTTTAAAACGAGTGGTGATTGGGAAACGACCAAGATTGCGCGCAAAAAGTGTTGTTTCACCAGGACAATGCGCCAGCGCACACGGCAACAGTCTAAATGGCGAAAGTGCACGTTTTGAGTTTCGATTTCGTTTCTCATCCACCCTATTCACCAAAACCTAGCACCAAGTGACTTCTACTTGTTCTCGAACTTGAAAATTTGGCCTGGTGGGAAGAAATTTTCATAGAATGAAGAATAATCGAGGCCGTGACGGAGTATTTTGCAGAGTTGGACAAAACCTATTTTTCTGTTTGATTAAAAAAAATTGGAAACTCACTGGGCTAAGTGTGTAGCTAAGGAAGGAGACTATATTCATAAATAAAGTAAGTTTCTAAAAATAATTTCTTTTTGTTACATTTTTACCAGACTTATGAAAAAAACCTCGTATACAGGTAATCAGTTCATGTATTAGTGTTTTCATTGTCTGGAAACATATTTGGCATTATTAATTATATTTTTAAAATTGCTCTTTGCTTGTTTGATTAAAATTGTACCTAACTGAATTTAATTGAAATAGTGTGTCAATTACCACCAACAGTATTTATGATTTTATATATTCTATTTTGACTAACAATGCCCAGTTCTTTAATAGCAATCTGAATTAAGTTTTAGATGAAACTTGACATATTAATCAAACATCCCTTTCTTAAATAATATAAAATCTTTCTTTCCCCTAAGAACATCCCGGGAAAATTATACCAAATGTCAATAAGAGCTGAAATTGAGCAGAGTAATTTTACAAGTTCGAATTTTTTGCCTACTGCCTTTGAAATGTTATTAACTGGATTGTTCTCATTTAATTTAGTGCCCAAATACAGTTCGGTTTATTCGTATTTTATTCGGGTCAAATAATGTTGTAGTTACAATGATTTGCAAGGTTGTCTGTAGTAACCAATCTGTATGATTACATGATTTATTCATCTTATAATGAAGTAAGTAAGTAATAAGTTATCACAATTAAACTATGGAAACTGTTTTATGAGTAATTGCTTTCCGCATATTTCGAAGTTGCCCGAGTTCAGTGAGTCGGCCGTGAATGACACACGATCCACTCATGAGTAATTACCACTTCGCTAGTTTTACGAGGCCGCAACGCAACACCGTGGAAGGTCAGCGAGTGTATTCTGTTTTCACGTTAAGATACTTTCCCAGGTGCAAGATATAGCGGAAACCTGATTAGAGTAATTATTTTACTGATATTCAAAAAGCACCAACGGAAATAATAAATAAGATAAGAAAATGATATGTTATGAAAATGAAGAATTCGCCCCCTCTGTATGATTTTGGTGACATCAGATACTCGGAAATTGAGATGGTTCAGTTAACCATTTGAATGACTAAATCTCAATTTATAATTAATTATTCTCCTGAATTATGCATTAATTTACATTCCAATACTTCCATTTTAATATATCCGGGAACACACTGTGCCCTATCAATTACTCAGTGTTTTTCACTGACTAAGGCTTTTTAAAAGTGTGGGGGGAAATTCATTTACCTTAGTACTAGGTTGAATACTAAAGCTTGCATCCATGTAGTCAGATATACGTTTAAAAAATTATTTTTCTTTTTTAAAATTTTATTTATAGCTACATCCATGGCTAAGGTCATTAGCGACTTTCTACTGTAGCGCGATAGTTTTATTATTGATATATATATTGTAATAATTACAAATTATTACAAATAATGGATGGGCGCTTTAAATGAAATACTATAATAACTTTAATGAACAAACAAAATTTATTAACAAAGTTAAAACACATAATAATATTTGGGATCTCAGGGTCTTAAACTGGGTTTGATAAATGGCTGAATTTATACAATCAAAATTACATTTACCTTTTATGGAAGTTAATGCGTCTGAAACATAGACGAAATTTGTTGTGGAAGAAATAATACTACAGATTGAATTTAAACAGTTTTAAATTTCATCAGGAATTAACGATCTCATTTTATCGATAATTAAATAATTAAAATTAAAGAACGATCTGACTTTTATTTTTTAAAAACGGTATACAATATGATTTTAAAGTTTTTCTACTTACGGCCGCCCAGGTCTCATTTTATGTTTTTCGTGCACAAAATTTGGGGATATCACTGATTCTAGTACTCACAGACTCTAAATGTCAACAAATTCTAATTGGCGTAGTTTGTTAGTTGGTCTAACACAAATTGGTAGGTTCTCGATACTTTGCTGCAACCTGGATTTGCAGATCTCGTGACTTTAGTTGGAAATGTACTTCCTTGGTTTGTCTATGGCCAGCAGGTTGAATTTATGTTCGGCCACCGATTACAACATTAGTTTCACTCTCTCCTTCCCGACTGAAGATTGCTTTACTTTTCAATATTTTAGAGCAGGTTTGTAACTGCTATCAAACTGTTCTATTTGCGGTCCGCTGCCCGACTGCAAAACTTTTTATAACATGAATTTTCTGGTCTTTACACCTCGCTGTTCTATGCCCGACTGCAAAACTTTTTATAACATGAATTTTCTGGTCTTTACACCTCGCTGTTCAATGCCCGACTGACTTCCTCGTCTCGTAAATTTTGAGCGCGTAAAATTTTCAGCCGATCGACAACTATACTTTCTTTGCATTGCCGCCTTGTTTCGGCGTCCACTCTATATCTACTAATAATGAGTCCTCTACAATCCAACTTTCCAATTAGAACAATGTCTTAATTACCAATTACTACAATATGTTTCATTTTAATATAATTAGATTTTAGCAAGGGTTGAGAGCTTGGTAAGTTGGAATTTGAGCAAGTGCCGCCGAGGCGGGGAGATAATCCTTTCAGTCTGGAATTGGACACATATTATGTTGACCCTCGGAAGTTACCTGGACTGTCACACCGTGGGAAACGTCTCTCTGAAAATCCCAGAAATTTTAGTTAACACGTGACTGCCTGAACCAATGACATTTCTTGGTTCAGGAAAGATCGATCCAAAGATGATCGAGACGATCGATTTTTGACATCCAGCGAGGAGACTGTAAAGAAAATTATTGACACCGAGGGACAAATCGTCGCCAGTGACGGGCGTGCAGCCCCAACATGCAGTTTCGAGAGGACGCGGAGAGATCGAGTGTGCCACACGATAACGGCCAGACATCAACGAAGGTAACTGCCAAGTATCTCAATCCTTGATGCGCCTGGGGGAATTACCGTAGACCATGTTTAAATGAGATTAAGGGATCAGATTGTTTTGTCAGGCTAACTGAACACTGTATTTTTTATTTCTTATTTTTGTCCATGTTCAGATAATTAATTAATAAATTCTGTAAAATATCCTTTACTTCATCATTTAAAAACCTACCACTATACTACATTGTTATATTTCATTTGGTCGGGTAATTAATTTGTGAGAGTATGGAGACGCATACATTAAGCGAGTGCGATCTGCTGGGAAAGTTATGGACAGAGTCTTCTGGGATGCAGAGGGTTGCATTCTGGTTGAAGTTCTCGAACCTGTACAGCCCATAAAAGCTGCTCGCTATTTGCAGACATTTTTTGAATCTCCGTCAAGAATTCCATGAGAAACGCCCTCGAAACCTGATAATACGCGACCTCACGATGCCTGTGACTATATGCAGAGGATCAGGAGATTTGAGTGGGAAACTTTCACACCCACGGAAGTCCCGTCTCAGCACCCTTCAACTACTACTCTTGTTAATAAACACTACGAGACGCTAGAGGATTTTCGAAAAGTTGTGCGACAGTATCTATGGGACCCGCATTCATGTATGATATTATTAACATATTGCTTCTCAGCAGATTCTAAATAGTTAATTATCTGAAAATAAAAAGTGAAAAAGTATCTGCGGGCAGCTGGAAGGAACTCTATGTCTCGGAAATTTTCTAACAAAATGTGTGCAAAGAAATGGAGACTATGAAAAAATGTACGTCTGATTGAAAATTATGAATCAGAAAGATAACCAATTCAGACAAAAAAAGTGATAATATAAATACCACACAACGTTTCTGGGATCATTGTCCCTTTCCTCACGTCCAAAGAAGACCCTAGAGCAACACAACTGCACTTGTCAATTGACAAAACTCAAAAGCATAAATCTGTTGCCTATGTGTTTCATAAAAAAGATTTAAAGTGTAATCATTGGAGATTAAAATGTTTCGGACAATATTTCAGTTGTGTTGATGGAACTTGGAGTAAGAAAGTAATATAGCTCTGTCTACAAGATTGTATACCATAGCTCACTTTTGGTTAGGAGGATGATCAGAAAGATAATTGAGAACACGTCCAGAGTATGTAGGTTTTCTGAACCAATTGGTGAGAATGGAAGTATTGTGAATGGATACAGTGACATCAAGGGAATTAAGAGAATGGTTAGATTCAAGTTCATGGGTGAATTGTAAGTTGGGATAATATAATTATTGAAAGTATTGACTATAAGGTTGATTTGAGAGGAATTAACAATACAAAAAATGTCGTCTACATATCTTCTGTAGCAAAGAGGTTGGACAGGAAGTAGAGAAAGACAAGAATTTTTAAAATCTCTTATAACTATCTCATTAAATAAATGACTAAGGGGGCTTCCCATGGGAGAACCTTTGATTTTATTATAGTGAACTAATTAAACTTGAAGTAAGTGAAATTAAGAATTACATTTATAATGCATAAAATTTCATGAAGTGCAATTTTAGCATATTGACCGAAAATGGACCATATTTTTTTGAAACTGTTAATGACTAAAACATTGGTGCAGTTGTGTCGTCCTAGGCTCTTCTTCACACCTGAGGAAAGGGACAAGGATCCCTGAAATGGAGACTATGTTGAAAAGTGACAAAAGAGTCTGTAAATAGCTTCAAAGTAAAAATTAAAAAGTATTACAATGGGTTGCATGTGACTTTCAGTATGACCCTTGAAGAAACAATTGTTTATAATTTTTATATTTTTGTCTCTGTTATACGGTTAGGACAGAATTCTAATAAATGTTAGTTATTGCACATAACGAAGATATAAACTAATATGCTAAAGAACTCTTGTCATTATGAGGAAGACCCTCATTTTAACCAAAATGCATAATTCCAATTAATTCATTAATAACATAAAGCAGTACAGCTTTAAATTAATTACATTTTTCACCAAACATATAGTAATACGACTCTTGTGAAATAATGCACTGCATAATTCTGCAGGTTGAAGAGAAAAATTAACTAAGACACCGATAATGCCGTATAATTATGAATTCGTTTGTAAAATCAAGAACATGTTATTAGGAAAAAGCGTCTGCCGCTGATGTACATCAGATTACCGGCAATTAGTTCTAATTTATTGAAAATACAGGATTGAAAATACAGCATTACTAAAACGAAAAATACGTATTCAAAACAACAGAACAATTTCCAAGTACAGTATGCGGCTATAGACGGGTACTTTGAATAACACTACAGAGACTGAATAGTGGCACTGGAACTCTCTGGATGAAATGTATTATTATAAGGGTGTTATTTTATTAACAATATGTTATTCTTTTGGTCCCGTTTTACTTCGGAGTGTTTGCTAACGTTTCACTGGATAAATACGTAAGAGCTACAAATTAAAAATAATCTACACAGTTGCAAGAATAACGACGGAGTTGCATGTGCATTCGCATCTACGCTGTCAGAAAAAGTCGCAACGCTAGACAGAAATGTAAAGGTGCTTGAAGTCAACATTAAGATTGTTCATCATAGCATCTCAAGCGATTAAGACAGTGGTGAACTCGAAAATTAGAAAAGGCACAGTTAATGAAATTAGAGAAAATATAAAGGAAATAATAATCATCATAATCAACAGAACCATTGCTTGGATCCCAGCAAATAGAAGTGTAGAGCAAAAATGGGTACCCGGCAAGAAGCAAGTGTATAGAACCTCCCATCTAGTGACTGGCAGGACTGCAAAGCAGGAATACTGAAGGAACTGGAGGATAGATGGTCTACATCAATAAAACAGGAGAAACTGAGCATATTTCTCAGGGAAAAAGAAACCTGCAACGATATCCTCCTTCCCAATGAATTTTCCAGACGTCAGCAGGTGGTATTATCTACGTTAAGATCAATGCACACTAATCTATAGCTCTCTTATCTGTCCTGCAGATGTCAGCCAAGCTCTCTCCTATGTAATGTCATCCTAACGATTCCCAACATCACCTTAGATTGTCCTATCTTCAAGAAGGAAAGGGAAGCCACAATAGCCCGCTACTCCATCGCTGATTTCTGCTCATCTGAGGACGCCATAAGGAAGCTGCTGAAGTTCATGGACATACCTGGTTTATAATGAACTGTAAAGAATATAATTACGAATAATTGTATCATGATCAAGTGTGTGTGTATGTTCCGCATACAAATCTACACCCGTGGAGCAAATTTCACCAAATTTCGTACACGAGTTCTTTGCGACCAGGAGACAAACTCTGTCGGGGTGAGACACGTCTACAACCCCCAGGATCTGGGGTGAATCGGAGTGGAAAATTTCATACATGCTGAAAAGGCCGATCTTAAAGCCGGTTTAATATTTTTCGGTGTCTAAGAGATTAATAGTGTTTCTAACGATGTAATGTGTGCATAATTTCAACTCCTAACAGCATGGGAAAGGAGCACCTTTACGGGTGAGGGTGGAGATGATTTACAGGAAAATAACGCGACTAAAACTTAGCAAAAGAGCACACTTAGGGGTGGGGATAGAGAAGCGCTACAATAAAATAACGTGAATACAACAAAGATTGGAGTCAAATCCACGGTTATGGATGTCGCCGAGTTAAATTATTACATTCATTTGGTCATCTAACCCCAAAGGGCAGGGGTGGACCAGGGATACAAATTTTCAAAAATGTTAAACTGTCCATATTTACGTGGAATAAATATTTTTCAGGGTTAATTATATTTATAGTATTTCTACGCATTTTATACATGTCACATTTCTACCCTAGCAACATTGAGTTGGAGCACGCTTAGGGGTGGATGTGGAGGGGAGTTACCGGAAAACAACGCTAATACAACCGAATTTCGATACAAATCGAAGGTAATGGATGTCCCTGAGTTTATTTATGACAATCTGAGCAACCCGTGGTGTTGGTCTGGTGCGGGAGAAGTTGGGCGGAGGTGGATGGGGGGTAGAAATTTTAAAATCAGTTAAGCTCCGAATTTTACTCCGAATAAATATATTTCTGGAACAACGAGATTATTAAAATTTCACTTCACGTCCTCCGTGTTTAATTTCAACCCCTTTCGGGATTGGGGGTGGACGGGCGTTACAAATAGCTTACGCGAATAAAACCAAGATTACAGTTAAATACAGGGATATGAATGTCGCTGAGTTTATTTATGACAACCTTGTTAACGCGCGTGGGTGGGCGGTGGTGGGAAGCGGCTGAGTGGTGGTGGATTTTTGGTGGCAGTAAAAATTTACAAACATTTCAAACGGTCGATTTTTCGTGGAATAAATATATTTTGGGTTCAATGAGCTAATATGATAATATCTCACTACAAGTTCTCAGTGTATAATTTCAACTTCCTTTCGGGTTTCGGAGGGAAGCATCCTTAAGGGTGGGATTGCTGTGGCATTACTTAAAATCATTAAAAACAGTCGAGCTTCGAGTTGAATCCAAGGAGTTTAATTATTACATTCAACTTGCCGTTTAACTCTAACAATCGTGGGTGGTATTTTTAAAACATATTAATCGGCCGATATTAGCGTCGTAATAATATTTTTCGGGGTCAATTAAATTCATAATATTTCTCTAGATGCTCTCTGTGTATAATTACAATCCCTGTCGGCATGGAGGGGAGCAATCTTAGGGGTTTGATGGGGCATTACATTAAAATAACGCTAATACGATTCGAATCAAATCCGGGGGTATCTGTATCTCTGAATGTAATAATGATATTCAACTTTTTGTTTAACCCAAAGTAGAGTGGGGACGTGGGTGAAAATATTGTAAAATGTTGAAACAGACGATATGATTTATGAAATAAGCTTTTTTGGTGTCAATGAATTCAACCGCTTTCGGCATAGGAGGTAATCACGTGTAGGGATAGGGGGAGAAGTGCATTACATAAACATAACGCAATAGCAACCGAGATTGCAGTAAAATTGGGAGTTATGGATATACGACATTCCGGGAAACGCACAGGCACCCACCTAGTATCTAAATATAGTAACAGAGGGAGTCTCTCATGACCTTAACGCGTTGACTGCCACGGCAATTTTCAGAATCTCTTCGCGGAAGCCAACTACGAGTTAATTCGTACGCAGACACGCTTCGACATGTCGCTTCGCTAAAGCTGAATCATGAATACGCGTCCATATTCGTCAGTACAAAGGCTGGTGGACTTATTTTTTTCGGATGAGTTTCTTGCATTACTGGTGGAACAAACTAATATATATGCTGCGCAAGAAATTGAAAAACGCAAAGCAATAAAAACATCTAATAGGTTATCAAAGTGGCAAGCCTGTAAAGAGAAGCCAGTAGGAAAGATTGTTTAAGAAGTTCCACAAACAATAAAATATTATTTTATTTCTTGAATTTGAATTAATTTTTATAATTATATTTTTTTTTTCGTTTTTTACTAAATTTTCTGTTCATGCAAGATAGCATTGATTTATTGTTCTTTTCCCAGAAGCCATCTATCAATATTAGCACTAATATATTCCGAGTTTAATCGTAGCTGCACAAAAATGACAATTAAACAAGGACGAGATAACTCGTAGTTGGCGTCCTAGAAAAGAACGCAGTCTACGAGTTATCTCGTAGTTAGCAGTCAACGTGTCAATAGTTCATACGACCGGAAATAAGGACTAATAAAAAAATACGGTAAGCAAAGTTGCGTTTTCCTCAAATTTTACAAAGACAAAGAGATAATGTCAACTCAAATTCACGATTTATACAACGAAAGAAAACCGGATCTTTAATAGAGCGATTCAAGTATACAGGAAGTAGCAGACTCGGCAGAAAGATTCATCTACCTGCTGTGGTGTAGTGGTCAGCGTCACTGCCTCGCATCACATAGGTCCCGGGTCCGAATCCCGGCGCAGGCATGGATGTTGTGTGTGATTGCCCATACAGAGAATTGACAAAATGAGTTCCCCAACTAGCAAAATGCAAAGACTGAACAAAGTCTCTAATGACCGTAGCTGTTGATGCGACTAAAAATAAAATAAAAATAATAATAATAAGAGATAGATTCCGGCAGAACAACAAAATCGGCCCTTTCCATTTTCGATCAACTTGAAGGAAGGCTGAACAAGAAAATAACAAATTCACCACGCGAAAGTTCTCTGACCTAGCAAAGAAGAAGAATCCACAATCAATGTGGACATCAGCACAGAATCTAGGTGACGTAAAAATATCGATATTAAAGAAAGAACTGAATTTCCGCAAGTGGAGTGGAATTCGTAATCCTGAGCCTGCCTGGGCACGGCGGAATCTATCAGGATGGAAATTGCGTGAATTTTGAAGAAGGTCCGCTCGGGTAGGCTACCCGCCATTTTTTGAGATGCGCTCAGAGCACCACATTGACCGGTCGCTCAAGAAACAAGTCGTTGCTTTCCCTTCCCCGGTTCTTTAGTGGAAGGATGATGGGAGATAAAGAAAGAAGGGCGGACGGACCACACCAGACAAAAGAATAACGCCCCATTTCCATCCCTTCCTATGCTATTGAAAGGTAGAGTCCACAACGAGGATGACCGACATGTGACCTATGACTCAAAAGATAACAGCGCAAGCAGTGGCGGCTCAAGCGTATGTGCTCATGTACTACAGCTCATAAATTAATTTAATGTATCTCAATTTTAAGAACCTTTATATTAATTGCGTTTTAACACTTCGATATCGAAGAAGTTAACATCCTGCCTTGCGGCGCTTCGTTCCTAAAGTAGCCAGCTCGACACTGCTATCCCAGCGATAGCACAGGATCTGGTTGTTGAATGACAAATGCGCATGCGCGGTATACCTTTCCACCTCCTTGGTAAACCTCCACAAACTCACTGATTCTCGTGCTACAAATCTGAGAGCACTTCAGAGCCGTGACGTCAGAGAGGCGGCCACATCAGGCAGCATAAGCAACTAAATTGAAATAAATTTGAACTATTCACTATTTATAAATCTTATTTTAGAATAGTTTATATTTTCAACACAAAAATAATATTCGTACATTTTTGGTAAAATAAAAAAATCACAATTTAAGGTTTTTTAAAGAAAACAATATTTAAGAGGCATCATAGTGCGAAGATCCACCGCACGACGCCGCATACAACACTGCTCAGTGACATGTTCCCAAAATTATCTTTATTTAAAATATGTACGAAGGAAAAATTACTTTAGAGTTAGAAATGCTTAATTATTCCGCGTTTAAAAATTAGATACAATTGGAAAGTATGAAGACGGAATTAGATATGTAGCGTATTACGTGTGGGCTCAGAGTATTGGTAACACTATCACTCATGTAGATATCTTATAAAAATGGTTGCGTGGGGTGATCTAGCACATAACTTAAATAACTCACGAGCCGCAACTGAGTGAAACTTTGCCGAAGAGGGTTCTCAAGACCTATACTGGCTTTGAGATTCATCTGGTATTAAATATACCTAAAATTAGAATTAGAAGAGAGAGTTTTACAGATACAGTAAGAACTGATATATAAAGATAGGTACACGTGTACTCACAGAAATGAATTAATCAATTGACATTTGTTCACGCTATTTGAAAAGTAAGCTCTATACACATATTTTTCAAATATTCCGATCAGAGTAAGAAAATAGTCTGTGAACCTATTATTGTAACACGCTAATATCTACTTACGGTGTTCTGGACGCTATAACTTCACAGAAATATGTACTTCGTTGTACGGATTGATTAGACTGGAACATGTGTTATACTAATGTTTTGTAATATTAAAAAGGATTGGTCTTGTTATTAATTGTGTGGCTTTCTTGAATGGCGTCTTGTATGTCAATAAAGTTGCGTTTATTGAATAAGGTAAAAATGGCGCTTTCTTGAAGTTAACTTCCTATTGTACTGCACAAGATTTGTTTACTGTACTGTTAAATTTAATATCAATTCACTACAGGCCAAATCGCCAACTTCGAACATAGCAAGAAAGGGAAAGCAAGTTGCTCGGTTTACTGAACAGAAGAGTAGTATTTCGAAAAAGTGAATGTTGTACTGCGAGGACATGCATTTATATAGAAGAATTCAGCTTCCGAGGATGAAAGGACAACTCTGTTAATCAAGACCGCTAATCTACAACCGGAATCACAACGACACGAGGCTTATAATCGGCCCACAAATAAGTGAGACCGTTTGTTAACACTGTAGACTCGCACACATACAAACTGCCTCGGTTCCCTGTCTCTGGCACTAAAAGCAATAATATCAACTTTGTCATTCATTAAAAATTGGTTTGACTTCGTAGAAAAAGTTGATGGAATGTAACAAAAAGTTATTTAATAATCAGTTTTGACGTAACCTCATTATTCACAAAGGTACCAATGTAAAAGTAATTTTTCGAATTGCCTTTTTGTTGTAAATTTAGATATTCAGGTTTATTAAAACATTCATCTAGTTATTAGTTACGTAAATATGTTTGCAATAATTAAGTTAATTTTTATAGGCATTGAGAATTAGAGGACGTCAAGGGTTTCATCGTAAGCAATTGGTAGCAAGAAAATTCTTCAGCTTCTGTTGAAATTAATTAGTTTTATAAATTTATTATTTAAAATTTATAGTTAAATAAAATTGAATTGAGCTTAAGCTTAAAATTTTGTCTGTTTATATCAGAGGAATGTATAGGAAGTTGTAAAACAATAATTAAAGATATTGATTAATGCTGTCGATACGTTAAGATAGTGCATGACATAAATAGTGCCTTGTGACTGAATATGACAAGGAAAAAAGTTTCATCGAAATATATTAGAACATTTACATGTGAAATACGAACAAATTTAACACGACAGGCATTTAGATCACATGAGATTCGGATCCTTTAATATATGAAACATAAATATTTACTAAAAGCACGAGTTTTTAAGCCACTTACAGAGAAACCTATTATTTTATTTATATACACACTTTATATTGAAAACTTAAAACAAGACAAAATTCAGAGATAAATTTAAGTTTTAATCCTATCAATATATAAAATTTCATAGATCTACTTACTGTATCTATGAAATTTTATATATTGACTAAATGTTAATTATAAAATTATATACATAGATTCTGGATTTAGAAAATAATACATGAGAAGATAAAGAGGAAAATCAGATATCTGTAGTGCTGCAAAATAATTAAAAGAGCAAGGGGAGATAATCTGGCGTTTATTTAGAGGCAGAAAGCAATGGACAGCAATCTATCAGATCTGAGGTGTACTGAGTAGGTCCTTGCGTGTAAAGATTGCGGATTCTTATGTAATTGCTCTGAACTAAAGTCTCTTCTAGTTGAAGAAGAACGGGACTGCCACTCCTTCAACGTAAGTTACCTTTCTTTCCTCATTAGATATAATTTCTCTCTTCGCCACTCTTATTTCACTTATTTGTTCTCCAAATCTCACAATAGAACACTAGAACAATATTAACCCTTAAATAAACATGCATAAGATGAAACATTAACAAATCTTATAATAAAAAACTTCAAAATTGACCATAAATTAAAAATAAAATCATCGAATATAAACCAATTATTGTCAGTTTTTACAAATACTGGACATAACACTACATTAAAATTATCTTGTGAAGAAAAGCAAAATTTACGTTATTTACTAAACAAAATATATTAATTTTTTCAGGGTTGCGTGACGTTCATCGAGAAACAATATAAAACAGACACAAAATTACGGAAAGAACGAGATAGAAAAGATGGTTCGTTAATTAAACAAGCCATCTATTTTTCTTACTGAAATTGTAATTTACGATTTAAAATCTCGTTGTTAATTAGATCGGTTAAAAAAAATAGTGTTGATGTAATTTGAATCGAATAGAAAGTAAATTAACCTCTCCTTTGCTTTTTGTCTAAACCGCATTTCACTGTTTTGTACAAATTTCAATATTAAATATCTTGACAGGTCCTTTGACTTACAAATTCATTTACATAAATAATAGATTTATATAAAGTGAAATTAAAATTAGTCACATAATTATAATAATGATTTAATACATTTGTCTCAGCGTCAATTAAATGAATGTTTTAAGTGTCAACTATGTCCCATTCACACTATTTATGATTTATAATCTGGTTACCGCGTCGTTGTGGAGTCTTCTATAGTACGCGTCACTTGTCTTGGCTGCCCAGTCTAGTGTCCTTCGCAGGGGCTACGCCCTCCCCGTGCGCTGCCAATTGGCTACAGTAAACGTCTAGAGCTACAGACCGTTTCGTGTCTGTGTTTATTCCGCGCTGACTACCCTCCCCTTCCCTGTAACAATCTGCGCCACACGCCTTCGCTGCACGTGTGCTATAGACTACTGCGAGGACGAAGCAGGTACTGAACTCTGGCAGATAAAGACCAGTAGGACGATAGCAGCTTTTCGTAGATCGCTCCAGACTCTAAACTCCTAGTCTTTATAGTTCTATATCTATATTTCGACGACTTGTCTTGACTAACTTTTCAAGCAAACTTCTCACATTTACCACTAATTTTTCTGACAGTCTCCTGATATTCAACCAACCTGACTAACTCCGCTCAGACTCCATTAATTTCTCCCCAGACTCAACATCTCTCACTAACTTCAGTAACTTGGGCGGATCTCCTTGCGCGCTTTTAAAAACACAGTCTCCGCCTTCTAGTTTTGGTGTATTTCAGTCGGGTGAGATCCGCGAAACTAGCGGACCGCCACCATCTTGTCAGATTTTAATTTGGGCACGAGTGGGCAGGCCCACCCAAACACCTGCCAATCTTTTAGCCCGCAAAGTCTTTTGCCACGCAAACTGCAGACGGCCAACTTCTTACCAAACTCCCGTATATATCAAATGAATACAACATTACTAAATTGAAAATTAATAATAAGATAAAACAGCCAAATACAGACAAAATGAGTATATAACCTTGTTCCTTGGACAAACTGTAGTGTGCGGTTGTGTCGCTCTGGGCTCTTGTGTTTTATTGGCACCTGAAGAAAGGCACAATGTTTCCAAAAACGTTGTGTAGTATTTATATGTACACTTCTTTTGAATGTATTTGGCCATTTTATCTTATTATAATTCCATTACAATATACGTATGTTTAATGGTGTTTGTTATTTAAACACTTTTTAATTACTGTTTAAGTGACTTCTACAATCCTCACTGGTATACTTTCGGAGTTGAAATATTTTAAACTTCCTTGGAGATTAAATATAAGTAGTAATTCCATTAAATAGCAGAAAGAAGGCAACCGTAGCATAAAGTCAATTTTTCACCGCATTTGTGTAAACCGAAGAACTAAATTACCAAGATATCAGGAATGTATTGTAATGCCAATTAATTAAGGCATTAATTGAGAAATTAAAAAATTAATTGTTTGAGAAATCTATTCTTGACGGCGGTACAGAACACAGCAACAATGTAGCCAAGTATTGTTTCCTTCGTCGGAAGAAGCAAATTACGAGAGAGTCCAGTTTACATTATGATATGGTAGAGTTCAGGTCGCATTAGCAGGAAGGTTTGGTCGCAGGAAGATATTGGGAAGTTAGAGTTGGCTGGAAGGTTTGGTCAAGTACAGCTCGTATTAAAATAGACGAGATACTCTTTTAAAAAGTAAAGTTAAGTAGAATCAGTGGGCAGTCAGACACGACAAAAATTGGTCGAGTTGAAATAAACAAGACAATTTCAAATATTCAAAGGAAATTTGCAGAGAAATATCGAGGATTACCTACCAACAGAGTTGATTGGTCTATGAACATTTTGCTCGAGACGAAATATTCACTTGAGCAGAACTACGAAACCTGCTAAGCACAAACAGTCTTGTGAACATAGCCGGGCAGGATTAGCAGATGTCAACCGAGGGAGAGACGAAAAGGAGGTTCATCCTGGTTCCTGATTTTTGATCTAAAAATATTAATTTTAGAATCTGTGAGTTTTTAGAAGCAGTGCAAAACCCCGCCATAGTGTTTCGTCAATTACAAGGTATCCTGGAATGCTGCCGTGAGAAACAATATAAAACAAATAATTATCTAAACCTGATTAAAAGATGGACGTCAGATTACCTTTTCTTCTTTTGATTAAAATTTGTTAATTAGAATCCATCTTTTTAGTTTAATTTTGTTGACAAGTAAATTTCGTCATAGTTAATTGAGGAGTAAATATTTTCTCTTTTAACTTGGAATTTGTGTTTCAGTTGAGAAATAAAATGATTCGCCATTATCAAACCCAGTAGAGACCCTGAGATATTTCTTAAATTGTGTAATTGTTTTAAAGTATTAAAAATAAATCTATTGTTTGGTAAAGTTAATTAATTTTTAATTTAATTAACGCCCTCATTTTTGTTTAGTACAGTATCTTGAAATTTCTCTTCAATTTCTCTCCTGTTAGCTACGAAAGTCACGATACTTCTGCAACGCTTATGTATTATACTTTAAGGATAACGGTACTTTTGGAGATAGAGATGAGTCTCAGTAAAGTGCGAGCTTTCCAAAGGTGTTTTAATTTATTCGAAACAAAAACACGAGAATGTTAAAACGTAAGGTAATTCCAGATACCCCTCAATGTTCCTGTGCTAAATTGAAACCAATAATTTCGAATTTTCTCGTCAAGGATTACTTGGTTCTCCCATTGTTGCCCCGACCGAAGTTTTTCATGGCGAACTACTATTTCGCAGAGAGGTCGTGTTTACTTTTCCGTTAAAATGATCACCGTAATTTGGCCTTTAACAGAATTGTTTGCAAAATATAAACTGTAGTAGTTTAGATCTGTCTTAACAGAGTTCCAGCAGGTTTAACTTTTTGGTATCTGGAATCGCTGCCGGCTTGGAAACCTGTCGTTACCGGAAATGGCGGTCAGGCGATGCTGCTCGGTTTTCGTTATTGCAACACTATACTGCTTTTGCCACCTACAGAAAATTGTCGAGGGACTCAAATGGTGAACGGAAAACTGTTTTAAGACCGTGTATTTGGCTTTTCCAAGCTAAAATAAATATTAACTGTTAATAATACATCTGTGACATAAGTATTTACACAATAGTTACTAATATACTTTTACCTAAACAGAAGTTATTCCTAGCAAGTTAAATTGACGAATAAGGGACTACAACAAGCATGTAAAACTCTAGAGCTAACACAGGTTAAATTAACAAGGTTTAAATTTGTTTGACCGCCTAAAAAAAATTCATAGCACGTAGGGCCCTTTCACAACTATAACATGTAAAAAAAATTGATGTATTCATGTTTGCTCAAACCGTTAAGTCAAATATATATGAAACCTGGCCCGCCAACTTCACTTAATTTTAAAAATCACTCGGAATATAAATTGTTTCCATTCGAACTTGAGTACATTACAAAAAACTAAAAAAACCAACAAACATAAGAAAACTGTTACCAAAAATTTCAAATTTGAAAACTAACTGGAGACATAAAAGACGCTGCTGCGGTCCAGACACTTCCCCTAGAAGATGACAGCAGTGCTTTTGTCCGTCGGAACGTCGCGCTACAATCGCTTTTTGACCCCGGTGGAAATCCCAACGTTTTCTTCAAAAGCCTTGGATCTTTGATAGGTTATTACTGACGCACAAAATAAAATTCCTTGAAAATTTTAAATTACATTCAAATAATTAAAATTCCCGTTAATATAATCCCTCATTTCAATAAAAAAAAATGGAACAAAATTTTCATTAGAATAGCTTTCTTCAATAATTTAGGCAAATTAAAGTTTCTCCGATGAAAACAGAGCAAGAGAATTTCCTGATTCATAGTTCTTCCCAAAAATACTTATTATTCTTTTCTTTATGAGAATCAGCGATCGCGCGCTTGTTTGACAATGGGAATTATTAGAAGTGAAAATAATTTACGTATGATAAAAAATAAGGAATAAGAAAGATAGCCAATACAGACAAAACTTTTTGTCTATCTTTCTTATTCATTAATTATGAGAAGTATTTTTGTCAATTTTGTAGTACACTTTTTTGTCCTTTTACGATAAATTTCAGTAGAACCGTAGAATACTCAGTACAGTTTGAAGTTTTTCCTTGTAAATAATAACAGCCTCACTGGTGTCTGTACTATCTCGTTCTCTAAGCAGTTTATTCTTAAAAGTAACACAGCTTTCCTTGTTGAGCAATTTAGAAGTTTTCAACCTATTACTGAATGACAGCGTTAACTATATCAACTCAAATTACAATTTTCGTTTTCATCA
Organism: Zhengitettix transpicula; assembly: GCA_037074705.1. NCBI lineage: Eukaryota > Metazoa > Arthropoda > Insecta > Orthoptera > Tetrigidae > Zhengitettix > Zhengitettix transpicula. The sequence continues at coordinate 197,679,311 of CM073591.1, read as the reverse complement.
GCAGCGAGCGTCTCTGAGATTCTTATTTATAAAGAATCAGTTTTTAAATTTCTTACATATTCATTTTCATTGCATACATCAAGGTTCTCAATTATTTCAACAAGAGGCAAAATCTGACGGGAAAACAGCAACCAAAACACGCATAGGTCATTATCTGGGTACTATAGAAATAAGGTTATTTCTGTAAGGAAGTGATCTGCATTTGATTTAATTCCTACCTTGTGGCGGTCGGATGCAGAATACTGAGGTTCAGATGCTTCTGGGGAATGGTTCATATTCAGGAATTGTAATATAAAAAGGATAGCCACAAAGATTGTAAATGATTTATCATGGAATAAAATATTTTTGGAAAATTATTAAAGAATGAAAGAAAAATATTACATTTTATGTTTTTAATAAATAAGGGATGATACATTTCCACAGTGCTATACCAGTAGGCAAGACAGATTCTTTGAGTAAAATGTTGGAATATAGAGAAACATCAGTTAATACAGAGCTCCAGGTGGGTGTGGTTTGTAATATTTAAACCTTCTGAGTAAATGATTGGGTGGGTTTTTATAAATAAAAATTTTAATTAATTTAATATCATAATTTAATGAGAAAAAACATTAAACATTTAATTAATATAAAGAATTGCAATAATAAAACATCGACTCTCTCTCTCTCTCTCTCTCTCTCTCTCTCTCTTCTCTCTATCTCTCTTCTCTCTCTCTCTCTCTCTTTCTCTCTCTCTCTCTCAGGGCTTTTATGTTTAATGTGGAGTGAACAGCAACATGGCAATTTAAATTCTTTGATCTAAGTAAACTGAAGAAACCTATTAAACTGATTAAACTGAATGAGGAACCTGGCATTATGATACTTCAAATTTTAATCAATATTGACGATACCGAGCCAGCGGATTTCCAGTCGTTCTGGTTAGAGCTGGTGCGGACTGGTTGCAGTGAAGGCGTTGCTACTTCGTGCGAGGACGGCCGAGTTTATCATCCGATGGCGGCGGATGGATCGTGAGCCCTCTAAAATTTGCTCAGGATCATTTGCTAAACTTAATGAGGCTGGTCACCGACCGCTCAATGCCGTGGCTGGTTACTGACTGCGGGTTTATACCTACCTAAATACCTAATTCCTCCTTCAAATGTTTTCTAATTGTTCATGCCCGTCAGCTCAATATATGCTTCGTGAGATCAATTATTTAGTTCGAATAATGTTGGCGTTCCTTGTCACTGTCAGTCACCCCTTAAGGTCTTTCGCAGGTTCTATGTTATGCACGTCCTTTTGTCGCCAAAACGGTCTGAGACCAACCAGCTGACCATACTGCTGCTTGTCTTTAAATAACGCGAATTTTCAGAATTGTTCATTACTGGTTCTACGAGTTTCTGGAAGCGGTTATATTGTTTATGAAGGCAGGTTAATTTTAAACTAGAGTTTTTATGAAAGCTCATAGAGTAAATACCCTTTTAGTGGTATAGAAAGCAACTATGATGTGGCTTGCGTATTATTTATATTTATTTCCATAGAAAATATATCAGGGTATCCTTTTTTTTCAATATTTCTAAAATTTTAGTCACCTCTTCATATCAAAATTTTTTGACTGTCATCAGTCAAAAATATTAAAAAATTTTACTGATTAGGTCATTGTCTTATATAATAATATTGTTTAGATATGTAATTTGTATTTACTGGTAAGCACTATAAATTAAAATTAATGTGTCCATTCATCAATTTAATTAGAAAGCCTCATAGCCTGTTTTTAAATACCTGGATAAAATTCACCAATAACAGTTACATAACTGACATCAATGGGGAAAAAATTCAATTATACCATTATGGGATATCCACTTTTGTTCTAATAAACAACAGAGATATGAATACATAGATTATGATATCAATAATATTTCTTCTTCAAATTTCAAAAAATGGGATTTCGTTTTGTATACAAAGAACGGTAATATGTTAAGTGGTTGACAAAGACAAATAATGCATTGAAGATCAACTTCTGTTATCTAATAGAGAGAAAAACTCTGTAAGAGGAATGTATACTTTTCTTATTCGAGTGAGTGTTCAAAACTGTATTTTGTTGCAATAAAAGAATCTTATGATTTCCTATTCATAGCTTCAACTAACAAAGTATCAAAATATTGAAGGATATCTTTTCCCCTTTTATTTCCAAGCCAATTATTTTAAAATAGCATTATATATATTGTAATGATTAACCTTTTATTACTTAATATTAAAAAATAAACTTCATTACATGAATATACAAAAATACATTTAAAAAAATATTATTGGGCGCCAGCAGATATACATTGGTCTGCAAAATTAACATTAGCTCCGGCATGGTTATAAAGTCCTCCTTCTCAACAGGGTAATGTGGGCGGTTCGGTAGCTATTCAAGAACAGAGTCTATTACCGCACTGTGTAAAAAATTCTACTTTTGAAGGCACTTTACAAAAATTGTGATGCTTACTTTAATTATGGCGTCAGCCGACTTGCAGTTCGTCACTGGTCTCGTCGTAAGCAGCCCATCTTCTTCGGCCTCCCCGCGATGTACGTCCTTCAAAACCTTTGTTTCTTCCCGCTCGCCAAATTCTCCACCCTGTCACTCCACTTTCAGCCTTCACTCTCCCTGTCTGCCTGCGTCTGTCAATTTTCACCCGGGTTCGGAGTATTTATAAGTACTCTGCCCCCCCCCCCCCCAAACGATGCAAAGAAAAAGGGACGCGTACCCGCGATTTCTTTAGCTCTCTCGGGAAAAAACACGTGCGCGTTTAATGTATTCCTCCTCAGGTCCGCGGACACAAGGGCGGCCACTTAAGGTTGTTATTCACTACAATATATATATATATATATATATATATATATATATATTGTGGTAACTAAAAGTAAATCATTAATTAATAATTAAAAATTTGGACTCGTATTGCATAGCAGAATAAAGTTCTCGTTGAATTATAGCAAAGTAAAGTCGTCGTCAAAATAGAGCAGTGTAAAATCGTCGAAACAAAGCAAAGTAAAGTCGTCGTAGAAATATAGCAGAGTAAAGTCGTCGAGATATAGCAGAGTGAGTCTTCGTAGAAATATACAGAGAGCAGTTGTCATAGAAAGATTTCTCATGACAGACGAAGAGTAAAATATTCAGAAAGAGTCCAGATACCGGTAGTAGAACAGCGAGATCAGTTAGAACAGTTTTGTTATAAGTTGCAGTCTGCGAAATAAATATCCAAATATTCATCGATAAACATTTTGAGTGCAGAAGTCTAATTTATTCTATTCTCAAACTAAACCATTGTTTCGATTTTGGGAGACCAATTAATTGAATCCAGCGTCTAATAATCGTCGGAACATGTGAATAACATTTCCTTAACGAACAGAGAACCAACATCTGGCAAACTAAAAAGTATTAATTAGAGTCCGTGTGAAAAATGGCCGGTTATAAAGTGTAATGTGTGTGTGTAAGTGAATGAACGAGCCAAATTGCCCTAATTACCAGAAACAGTAAGTTACAATTTCACTGAATTCATATTTGTAAACTTTTAAGTGAAGGTAATTATCGTCAGATTTCAGATTTCGAGTGTCGTTTATAATTTAAAGTTAACTTTTTATGTTAATTTTGTTTGCATTGTAAATAATACATTGATGAAGTAGGCCCATAATAGCTTCATAATAATTTAATTGTTAACAAATATTTTCTTTATTAAAGGCCTAGTAAAGACCCTGAGAAAGAGTAAATTTGGATTGTAAAATATTAATTAATAATAGAAAATTGAAAGTTAATTTTTGATAACTGTAGTAAAAATTCCTTTGATAACTTTTGTAAATTTAATTATTGGTGCTTAATAAAACTAATTTTGTTTGTTTATTTTAAAATAAAAATCTTAATTATTATTAAATCATCCTCTCATTTTAATATTTAAATTAATATTTAAATTGATGCATTAATATGGCGATTTAACATTTAATTCATTAGTGATTACCACAAATTGGGTTAACTGTCATTTTATGATTTAATAGTTAAAATCATTACAATATATATGGATATATATGGATAATGTGCCAATGAAAATAAATTAACTATTTTGAATAGGAACGAAGGACAGAAAAATAAATGAAAAGATAAACACTTACTGCAGTAACAGTCAATTTTATGGTTATACAAATTATAGAGTGAAAGTTGTAAAAAAGTGTTATGTATTCCTTAGAAAATAAAAATTGTAATAGAAGAATTTTTTTGTAAAGTTTAATAACAAATTAGAATGTTTATATTGTGGTATCTGTATGAATTGAACATTTAAATACTGGATTTTATTTGTGATTAGTGTGTAATTCATATGTGATTAACTCTTTTCCACTATCTAACAATTATCTGTTACAACAATAATGTTCATTTGCATTACGGTCTCTTCAGATAGAAATATATTAAATATTGGCATTTTCACTTTGCTATGTAGGAAATTAATTATTTCCTCTGCTGAAACACAGAAAAAAATTTCTTCTTTGGTTGCGTAATTATAGAGACTTCTAAGTCTTCTAAATCTGCTTGAGGTAAACCATCTGTCACAACCAACCTACGGAATAAATTGGCCACAGTTGTCTTCATCACCATCATCGCATATCTAAAAATTAGACAATTGTTTTTAGATTAAGTACTAAAAATTATTATTATAGTGGTGGTAGTAGTAGTATAAATAATTATAATTTTTAAGGATATAGTCTACTTAAAACACTGGTGATATGCCTGTCTGTAAAATTCTCATATTTGTTATAAACTTATATAATGTTTAAGTTAACACAATTTCATGAGCTATTTATGTGTATGTATAATTAATTGAAATATTAATTGTTTAATAGCCAAATACAGTCCACGCAATACACAAGCAATTATAATTTTATTGTTTGCTAGTCATAGTGTAAAATAGAAGCATTTGAATGTTACGGTCACAGTCATCTGAAAAACATTTACTTTTTTACAATTCAGATCAATAGAATACACACACACATAGTATGTATGCGTGAACTGGCATCGGATGTCAATTTAAACATCCTGGGTAGTGATAGTGAAAGTGGTGGATAGGTTGTAAACAATACAGTACAAGAAATACTGCACATCCAATACGATTAAATAATTCCTCACATCATCCCTTCAAATATAAACACAATGCAATATACAACATGGTAAATAGAGCAATTAGACTTACTGTAAAATATTCATAACTAAAGTGAAAACCGAGGTATTCAAAATATTAAAAGAAAATTTGTATCCAATGGGAAAGTGCAATGAATTAATACAAAATGACAATTCAAAAGAACACGACATGAACACTCGCTCTCTCGGGAATTTCATGGGGTGAACCTCAACATGGCAAAATTGAAATTATTGGTATAAATAAACTGAATTTACTAAAAGTGTAAATGGAGGGGCCTGGCATTACGGTACTTAGATTTAAAGATTTCAAACGATACCGTGTTATTGTGGTTACAACTGGTGCAGACTGGTTTCAGTGGTAGTGTCCATCTCGTGTGCATCTCGATGGCGGCAGATGAATTTCTCAGTACTCTCTGGATGTTTCTGAGTCTGGTCACCAACCCTCAAGCTCATGGCTGGCTACTCACTGCCAGATTTCAACCTCCCGAAATCTCTAAATTCCTTCGGCAGATGTTTTTAATCTTTCATGCCGCTCAGCTCAATACATGTAAGTTTCGGGAGCTCAATTATTCACGCCTAATAAGTTTGCCGTCCCTTGGAACTGTCAGCCTTCTTAAGGTATTTTGTCGCCAAGAGGGTCCTTTGTCCTCGAAACGTACTGTCTCTGGTAATTATAATTATATTAGTTCTAATTCTCCTGTAATTACATAAAATTATCAAGTTTTGTTATAACAGTATATTTCATTTATTGTCAACATTATTTATATCTTTAGTGTCTTAGACCACTGTCCGAGTCCGTCAGCTGGACAATTAGCGCGTTTTAACTAAATTCTCATTACAATACAATATCATTTAAGAAATATTAAAACACATACCAAGGTAGACACAGGCCTATCAACGTATATTAGAATAGCAATAACAATGCTGATTTTAAGAATGAAAAGATATTGTACAAGCAAAAGCATTTATTTAATAGAAAAATAATATGGGGAATCTATATTTTTAAAGATATAAATAATGTTGTCAGTAAGAGAAACATATTGTGTAAACAAAAGTTTATAATTTTATGTAATTACAGCAGAATTGGTACCAATATCATTCTAATTACCAGAGAGAGAACATAAGTCTTATTCAATTATAAAAATATTTGAGAGATAAGTAAAACCATGATTGGAGGTTCTCCCAGCGTAGTTGTATAATATTTACGTCTACCCGTCTAATTCATCCATCATAATTTAATGAACAGAAACATATATATAAAACCCCTTAGAGCATGATTTTTTATATTTTTTAAATCTTAATTTTTAAGATGTATTTTTGTGAATACAACTCGGTAAAAAAACAAAGGTGATGGTCGAAATTTTTATAATATTATTTGAAAATTTTTAGTATGTTGCACATGTAGCTTCTAAATATAAATGGTCATTATAACTTTTTTTTTGTATTTGTAAATAAAATTTGGCTACATTAAAATTAAATATAATTTAAAGTATAAGAAATGAAAATTTTGTTTATTAAATATTAGTGGAAAATAATGGTATTAACAAAAAAAAATTATCAATAACACAAATTTTAATAATTAAAACTCTATTGTGCAATTTTTATGCAACAAATATAATTAGGTCTGATTTATCACTAATTCGCATTAATTGGATAATTATTATTTTAGTGTAGTTAGAAAACATTGAGAATAACGCTCAAATTTTCTTTCTTGATAAAGAACACAAGAAAACAGAAAATTAATATTCTGAAGTAGATTGACGAGCAGAAAAAACTGGACTGACGGGTTGACTCACAAAAGCTAGGAAAAGCATGTTTTAACCTGTCCACGGATGCCACAAGTTTCACATTTCCTTAAGTGCATGTTGTTTCATATCTGAATCACATAGTGAATAGTGTGATTCTAAAAGTTATGTTGCACCAAGTTACACTATGCACTAAAGGGTGCAACAAACTATTTTTTATAAATGTTTTGTACTTTCTCAGACTTTATACTGTGTGTTCCTATGCCAGCTACTATATTTATTTTCAGTACGTTTATTTATTACGGGTGAAAATGACATACATTATTCTAAGTTATGAATAACCGAGAGTCCATAAACCGTCTGTGCACTGCCAACAATAACATACTGGACACAAAAAGGGTAATTTCATGCCAAGTGGTCTAAAATTCAGAGATGTTCCAGTGGCTATGTCTCTTTTTTTTTCAAAATTTGTGTTCATAACTACCAAGGTATTTTGTTAAATTTAATAAACACCGAATGTGTTATGCATATTAAAACTGGTGGAATAGACCAACCATTATTTGTTCCTTGTTACTTCTTAAACTTAACTAATATCAAAATGAATCCAATGACGTCTTTAGTTTTCTGAGTTGTTCTATAAATTCACTTGCCACTCGCACAGAATAGTCTGTTTTGACTCTTAGCACTTAAGACGAAGTCAAATAGTTTGTTCCTCTACACTCATCGGTAGAGGCATCGATTCTCTATTTTATTTAGGGTAACAGGCTCCATAAGGGTAATCCACATGGTGGCAACTCCCCTTTAATAGCATAGGAAGGGATTTGAAAGGGGGGATGCGGAAGGGTAGAGGAATGTAACCAAGGGTTAACTAGGGTCCCCGGGCTATAGTTTAAAGATCCTACCCGGCATTCGCCTAAAAGTTATGCAGGGAAAACCCTAAAAAAAACCTGCATCAGGTAGGTCGGGCATTGTCCCACGGCCTTCCGATAGCGGGAGAAGAGTTTGCTGTGGAGTCGCAGCATTTCCTTCTCCGTACCTCGACAAGTTTAGGAGGCAGCTGGCCGACTGTTCCGATGGGAAGAGCGAACAACTCTTACCGTATGCCCAAGGTCTGTGATCCCGGAATATACACCTGTCAACAGGCCGAGGTGCCTCGGCATGGGGGAACCTTAGTTCAAAAAATCCAGAGAGCTGTGAAGGCATCCCCAAAGGTAGCCTCCGCCAGAGCTTTCTGGGAAGATTCACCTGCGAGAGAATTCTCTCGCACGCTTCCTTTCTTCATCGGTTCTCCTTTTTCTTAGGAGAACACTTCCTGTGTAATTCCTGCTCGAACGTTCTTTAGGTCCGAATATGATTCTTCACACGGAAGAGTCTATTAGATACGTAGGAAGTAATTTATACATAGTGCAGTGGCAACATTTAATTTAATTTATAGATTAGTCCTTCATGCCACACTTAACAATGCCTGTGCGACATCTAGGAATGCAGCCGGACATATTAATTTCTCCTCTAGTGCTTTTTCTATTATGTCAGTAATTCGATGCACTTGATGCATTGTTGAATGTTTGGGTCTGGGTTTGATGTTGATTATCTGGAATCAATTGACGTTCCTAGATGATTGAAATCAGTCTTTTGAGAAGCAGTTTCTCAAAAAGCTTTGAAATTCCTAGTAATAGTGATATGGGTCTATATGAGTTAACATCATGCAACGGCTTACCAGATAAAATGATGACTTCAGCTACTTTCCAGCTGGCAGGTCGTATTTCAACCTGATGGCCGCATTAAATAAATACGTCAGCACGACGATTCCTTTCCGTGGAAGCTGCTTTAGTACTTGTCCGCTAATTAAGTGATTCCAGGTGCCTTCCTTGGACTTAAGTTGCATTTAATTTCTTTTGCTACTTCCTTGGGAGTAACAAGCACAATTTCTTTTGATAAGATGTTAAATGCTTTGAGAGAGTTATTGTTTTGCACTTCGTTCGATGTTTCAGCAAGATTATCAGCAAATGAATTTGCTTTTTCTTTATTCTCTCTAAACAATTTCCCTGTCGTTTCCTGATAGGGGGTATTGATATTATTGGCCTCTTAATTCTAGTTGTGACCTTCCATATGGAATAATCTGTATCTTCTTCTGCCGTTACGTTTTCTTAGACCGATCTTTTGGACTCGTCTTTTAATCTGCGGATTTCGCGTTTTAAATTTTGCGACTCATCTGGATGTCTAGTTTTCTGCCATAGTCTTCTTGTTTGCCTTTTTTCGCTGACCATGTTTTCGGATTTCGACCGGTTAATTTGCTCCTTTTGACACGTGTGATTTCTTTAGTGTTTGTAAAAGTCAGGTAAAATTTTCAGTTCCAATGTCTAATTGTTCTTTCGTTTTCAAATTTAAATGTAAGTTAATTTCTTATTGTAAATTTTTTCTAAAGCTTTCCCAATCTGTACTTTTGTTTGGTCTGCATTCTTTCTTAATTATTCTTTCACTCAGAGTTAGGTTTACAGCTGAGTGATAGGTCGGAATTTTGTTTGGTTTCAATAAAGTTTGGTGATATTTTTTTTTTGTAATAAAGAAGTCTATGAGACCAGGAATCTTACTTCTGTCGGCGGACCAGTAGGTTGGTTTCCCTGTCGAGGGAAAGTTTCTTCCTGTTATTCTGATAGCTTTTCTTAGTTCGCTTCCTTTGTTGGTGCTTAATCGTGCTCCCCAGTCTGTGTGTTCAGCGTTGAAGTCACCTTCAACAAGGAATCTTTCTCCTATGTGTTATAGGAATCTTTTGTAGTCTTCCTGTTTCAGATGGTGTCTGGGTGGGCATTAGACGGAAACAATGCTTACTTCTTGTTTTGTGTATTTATCATTGCAGTTGTCAGTTGAAATTGTACACATTGCAAAACGATTATCTTCGTAATGTTTGATGGATTCTTTTATTATTATAGCACTACCACCTTCAGCTTGTCAGCTTGTGGTTTGGTAAACTTTATAACCCCCGATTTTAAATGTATGATTCTTTCGACAGATGTGTTTCTGATATCAAGCATATGTCTATATGTTGATAGTTCAGGAATACTTCAAGTTCTGCTCTCTTATTTAGGATGCAGTTGGCATTCCAAGTCGCTATCCTTATGTCTTCTTGGTCAATTATTTTCTTTTGGGGATTACTCCTGTCATTTTTGCTTCAAGTCTATCTAGTCTTTCTCCAAGTTGTTTTAGCATTGTCAAGATTTGCTTCATGTCTTTGTTTGGAAAAGTCTTATTTTGCGGTTTGTTGCCTGACAGTATCAGCAAATGATATTCTTTCTGTCACCTTTTTAGAAGTAAAACATTTTTCTTTGGTTTGACTCTTCTAGGTTTGCTGTTCTCTTATTTTTTGTAACTGGTTTGCTACAATTCATCCTCTATAATTAGCAGGATGCGCTTCAATGCAGTTTGAGCACTTCGCTGGAGTGTCTCTGGGTTTAGTGCATTATGCAGTGAGATGGTTTCTAGCACATTTAGGGCTTCTGTAGCAGAATATTTGTGTATGTCCATACCTTTGACATTTTTTGCATTGTGGGATCATTTTGTTGGTTTTCTATGGTTCCACCTTAATTTTCATTTTAGCTATGTATTGTAGTTCATAAACTTTTTTGATGTATTCTGGGTTTTCAAATGTTGCTATCAACATAGGTAGCTTAATGTACACAGGTTGCTGGCCTATTCTATTTGTTTTAATCAGTGTCCATTCTTTATTATGTTATTGCATTGTCTTGGTTAATTGACAATAGTCCTCTCCTTTGTCAACATTGATTTTTGTTCATCAATGTAGCTTTATATTTTTAGTTGATTTTAAAGTTTTTTCTTGATTTTATTATAATCGTTAGCATTGCTTATGATAAAAGGGGGAAGATTTCATAACTTTAGCGTCATTAATATTAATTTTAATTTGATTTGTCTCGAACTGTACGAGCGATGTTTCAGCTTTACGCTTTTTATTCTTTTGTGGTAGCCATGCATTTTCTCTGTTAACCAGTTTTCTGTCATCAGAAATTTTAGGAGTAGGCCTATATATATTTGACTTCATACTTGCAAGCTCTTGTTTAAAGCTATGTTTAAAGTTTTTAAAGTCCCTTTATATTTTTAATGTTTCAAACTCTCCTTTATACACCATAATCCTGCATCACGTTGCTACATAACTGCACTTCTCGGGAGCGGAGAAAACATCCAAACGCCACGACTACCATGATTGATTTCTAGATCGTAATTTGCCATAGTCATGGACGTAGATCGCGACGAAAATGCCATTTTCAATACTACAGAATTGTGGATAATTTACTATAAGCAATAATTATGTTCTTTTACAAAACTGTAATATATTTTTTTAAGAACATTCGATTGGATTCGTCCCTCGATGAAACTATTATTTATGCAAAAGAACTTACTACCGAAATTTATGTGGAGGCTAATTTATGATCAACATAAGCAAACCGCGTTAGAAGAAAAAACAGGAAATTTTCATGCGAAGCACGAGATGAACTCATCAAAGATCCAAAAGAAAAATATAAAACGATCAAGCACTAAATGCACTAGCTGCTAGATTTAAACAACTTAGAAATCGTAGTAACTATTTTCAATTCTTATATAATATATACGATTTAAATACCATGCCCAAATACTGTTACTTAATTAGGCCTACAAAGTTAAATTTTGCCCCAAACCTTTACTATTGCTTTAAGAATATTGCTAACAATATTAATAACTGAAACAAGTGCCGAAAGGAGTTAAACGTAATTAATAACTTTTTACGTTAGGCTACTACACAAAATTGCAATAATGGTTTGGCCATTTTGGCAATTGAAATTGCTGATCAAGTAGATTTAAAAATGTAATAAAAACGTTTGCATAATTGAAAGTAAGTAATTTTTTTTGTAATTTTAGCGTAGTTGGTTACCTTGTTTTAATTTCAAAACAATGGTACTTTGATTGTTTGGGCATTAAAATACATTTTTAATAACATTTAAAAATATAAAAAAATTATATGCTTAACCTTTGTGACTGGGTACAGATATTTCATAATTAATTTCTATTGTTTTGTTCTGTTTGATAATCAATGTTATGTTATATGTTTCTTCCTACATATATGCTTTTATTAAAATTTAAATAAAATGAATTGATTTTTATTAAAAAATAACTGCGTGCACGGCGTTGCCCGGGTTGTCAAATCCATATTCCCCGATTTGTCAAGAATCTCGGTTGCTTTTGCGTTATTTTTATGTAACCAACCTCCACATATCCATAAATTCGCTCAACTCGCATGTCGAAAGAGATTAAACTCATTGATCCCGAAAAAATTTCTTTAGACGAATATGCCGGCTGTTTTAACATGTTCGAAAAACCCGCTATTGTGAGTTAAACAAAAAGTTGAATTTCATAATTAAATTCACTGACATCCATATCCCCGGTTTTGACTCCAATCTCGAATGAAATTCGCGTTATTTTCATGTAACACTCCTGGGGATGGTAGACGTGTTTCATTAATTAGAAAATAAAAAATATGTATCAATATACATACATATATATATATTGGACTTAGGTGTTTCTTTTAGATTTATACAAGTAAAACAATCACTTATACTACACACATAAAAAATATTACTATAAATAAAAAATTCAAAAAAATGGTTTGGCGCCAGCAGATATTTTCTGCAAATGTTTAACATAAAATTGCACCGGCATAAAATTTAATGTCTCTTTTTCCACAGGGTGAAGTATTTATTCAGAAACAGAGCTTTCCTTCGTCTGCGTAAAATGTTTAGGAATGAAGGCACTTAACAAAAAAAATTGGTGATCCTTACTTTGTTATCGAACAGCTGTCCCGCAGTGGATCACCGGTCTCCAACCTTGGCTAAGCACTTCACAAATTCCTCGTGCTGGTTCACAGGGCTGCCAATTCTTCAGCCTCTCTCGATCCTTTCCTAATTTCAAGTTCCACACTTCTCTCGGGTGCGGAGCTTATAACCCTACTCCGCCCCCTACACGATGCAGAAAAAAAAGGGTACCCTTAGGACAGTTCTAGCGCACGTGCACATAGTCAGCAGATGCCCTTTCAGCCGGCCCATAGTTCCTTCAATTTGTTCCGCCGAGACCCCCTGAGGCCCGCGGACAAAGGGTGGCAACGCGCTGCTTCCACAGCCAGAAGTTATTCACTAATATATATATTGTAGTAATTAGTAATTAATCCATTATTATAATTGGAAAGTAAAGGACTCATTATTAGAGTATATAAAGCATACACCGCAACACAGGCGGCGACACAAAGAGGCATTGTTAAGATGGTACGCGCTCAAAATCTACGAGACGAACAACGAGTCAACGGGGAGAAGCGAAACAGTTAGTTGGACGGCATACACAGATGCGGGCAGATATCCATTCAGAAAAATTGCAGTATAAAGTTGGACGGCAGACACAGATGCAGGCAGACATCCATTCAGAAAATTTGCAGTATAAAAAAGTTTTGTTAATCAACGGCGAGATATAATAGTTTAAATAAAACGCAAATAAACAGAATTACAGAGAGACTTATAAAATCGCAGTTTGGTAGTATAAGTTTGCTTCACAAACTGAACTAATTTTAACATCGAGAGACTTCCAGGAGACCTACGTCCAGAAACTGAGATAATCCAAGTTCCAGAATAGCAGAGATCCAGAGCAGCTACCGTGTGTTCAAATTTTGATGAGTAGAATCAGTGATATCCCCAAACCGTGTGCACAGAAAACCCAAAATTTAGACCTGAGCGGCCGTAAGTAGAAAACTCTAAAATTTATTGTAAACCACTTTTTAAAAGATACGTCAGATCGTTCTTTAATTATTTCGTTTCTTTAATTATTCATTTCTTTAATTGTTTAGTTATTTAATTTAAATTCAATCTGTAATCTTATTTTTCGTCCGCAACAAAATTCGTCGAGGTTCAGACGAAATATCTTCAATAAAAGGCTAAATGTAATTATGATGATTGTATAAAGTTCACCCATTTATCAAACCCAGATAAAGACCCTGAGATTCCAAATATTATTGTGTAATTTTATTGTGTATTTAACTTCGATAATAAATTTGATTAATTGTTTCCCTTAATAGTCTTTTTAATTATTTAGACACCTTTTTAATTTGTTTATTACAATATATATATATATTTGTCTTTTTGTACGGGGTGAAGTAACCTCTAGAGCAAGCGCTGAAGGAAGATGGAAGGTTAGGGCATACGGTCTACAGGAAATAGACACATATGGACCTGTACCGTAATGCCAATAGATTCCATCATGTTTTCACAAATACAAACTGTGCTAAGAATAGACACTCACAAACACTGAAAACGTGACTGCCAGGTTAACTAAAGCTCCTACTCAGAACCTTCTACCAGAATGGATATTCCAGATGTCAAATTAAAACTGCTGTAAATGAGAAATAATTCCATAAAACACCCGACCAAGATCTGACTGCAGGAAAAGTGTTTCTGCCATATTTGAGGCCAACAGCTAACAAGATCGGTCACATAATGGCTAAACACAAAGCCCAATTGTTTCGGCCATAAAAGAAGATTAAAGAATTGCATTGACCAGTTAAAGATAAACTAGTCCTTAGGATTCCAAGTATATATAAGATTCCATGCTAAAGTGCCTTCAATATATCAGCCACACTATGTGCACGATTGAAGAAAAGGGCTCTGAACATCTGCCTTAAACAACCTTTGAAGTTGGCTGTGGCAGAACACTTCTTCATTACTGGGAACAAAATTCATTTCTGAGACACCAGGATACTGGTCACTGCACAAACATACTAGCATTCTGAAGAAATAAGAGACCATAGTTGATTTCCAAGAAAACTTTATAAGTAACTTATTGTAAATGAAACACAAGTTCAGTGCAGGGCAATGATAATGTAGATTACTACTGCACCAGTGATGGTGGATGCCTATCAATAGCAGGTTATAATTAGATTATGGTTGATTTGATACCAAATGTAAACAATAAGTGATGATTTAACTTCTGTATTAATGTACAGAATTGCAAGAAAATAGCTATTATGGTGTGATTCAATTTATATAGTTACATTAATGTTTTTCAGATGACTATGACTGTAAAAGTTGAAAGCTTCTATTTTACAATATGACTGGCAGACAATAAAATTATAATTGCCTATTTTGTGCACTATTATTGGGCTATTAGCCCATTAACTTATATAACACTGGGCCTTTTATCTAATATTATCTTCAAAATTAAAATGTCTTACCTTGAACCTATGCAATTTCTCAGCCCAGTTCCAAATGTAAGATTTGGAGATATTTTTTCAATATTTTGTGGAAGAAATCTGTCTGGATTAAATTTTTCTGGTTCATGATAAATATGTTGTAGCCTGTGGGTAAAATATGTAAAGGATAATACAAGGGTATCTTTAGGAACCTTAAATTTATTGTCACCAAGTTGTATATCTGCTTCCAATTGTCTGGGAAGGAATGGCACAGGAGGATACAGACGTAATGATTCTTTAATAACTCTCTCTGTAACTTTCAATTCTTTGAGATCAGTAGCAGTTACTGGCCTGTCTATGTCATCCATTCCAAAGACCTGATCCAATTCATGCTTAACTGCATTTTGCCAGTCTTGGTTCAGATTCAGCAGAGATATTACAAACGACAGGGCTGTTGCCACAGATTCAAATGCAGATACAATCAATGTGTATACCTTAAATAACAAGAAAAATAACATAAATCAAATATTAGATATTTCCCACTTTTGGGATATCAAGGAAAAACTGGTAGGCATGTCAGCTGCTAAATGTAAATAGACATGGAAAAGAAAATTCTTTATGTCATGCTTGTTAACAAATAATACGTAAAGAAATACTAATTTTAGTTACATCTAAAACTATAAAAGAAAATAGATAGTTTTTTTAATTATAGGATATGGAGTAATTGAATATTTTTATTATTACAAACTGAGAAAAATTTTCATCTGCATAAAACTTAGAACTTTGTTGAATTTAAATTAAACATAAATAAAGACAATGAAATAAACACAATGGAAATTTTTGTTTGAAAGGAAATGTACATATAAACTATATTCTTCTTGTTGACATTCTGTCTAAACAAACCTTCTATAACATAAAAGATATAATCATGCAAGATCTCTTGAAGCTGAAATTACAATACAAAGTACTATGATCATCAACAAATACCAGTGTAACATCTGGTCACAGAATTAAGACTAACCAATGCACCTTATAAATAAAATTAATCAATTTTTTTTAGATATTGTTATGAAGAAGATTTAATATATAAATAATAAGTTATAATTTTATTAATAAAATTAATATTTTATTTATTACTCGTGAAAATAGTAGACATCAAATAATGGTCTATAACAGAAGTCTCAAACAAATCAATAATGTGATTGAGAAATGTATTAATTATTTTACTTAAACAATAAAAAATTAATTAAAAAGAATGTTTCAAACCTCTTCTCTAATTTCATCTGGTGAAAGGTCTGAATTGCTGACCATGATGTCCATGAAGGCTTTGAACTTCTGACATGAGTCAGACTTAGGTTTACTTTGATTATTAAAGTCAGTGTATGTAGATACAGATTCCAAAAATGACATAATAACCTGTAGAAAATAAATTCCGTAGATAAAATTTTATGAACAGTTTTTAGATGTAATAACTTAAGGTTAACAATAAATAATATGGATTTAAACTAATTCCATTTGATTAGCATACTCTATATGCTAACAATGTAGTTACTTTCTTAATTTATTTCATTATTTAGAATTTGTAGTGCATCAATTAAGAATACAGGAATTATTTTTCTGCTGAAAATTTTGAAATAATATCAGCAAATTCCATAAAACAAATTTTGTGTGATAATGAGATGATAGAATTTCAGACATCAGTTATATATAATATATTACATCACACATAATTTCTTTAGAGTAACTAAATGATCCTTTGATGACAATTAAAACTTAAGTTGTAATGAAATTTCTGAGAATTATGTTATTCCATGTAATTGTTCAAATATCTACAAGTAATCCATCATTTATGTAATAAGTAAGTATTTTTATTTTACCCTATTAACTCTTCCTTGCAATCTGCCCATTGGCGTAAAGGAATATAAACACTCTGCCTGAAGCCATGGTTGAACCAATCTCATCTGAATAATTTTAATTGCATGTACGAAAGAGTTGACAAAGCTTGATACTACTAAAGGATCAGCATTCTGAATTCTGCCAAGTGTACAGTCACAGATGACGCTAAGTGTAAATGTTGATAGTTCTTTTAGAAGGTCTACTTTCTGCCCACTTAATGTAGATAACCTTTTTGTTAGAGCTACAGATTTTTCATTGAAAACCTCCACAAACTGATCCAACACCTGAAACAAAGAAACTTACTTTGCTTAAGAAATAAATTTTGGATGACACACACTTGCTATTATTAATTTATTTTAGAAAATACTTTTTACTTACAGAAGCCAAAAATCATGTAGCAAAATTAAGGAAAGTATACATATGTAAAAAAAAACGGAATGGTAAGAATTGTGAATAGTTGTAAATCAAAGATAAGATGAAAAATAGTTATACAAGCAGAGGAATATGTAAGAATAATGTGATGTCTTGATGTGAATTGAGTAGCCATGAAATATATGAATATGATTTATTGCTAACTGTAAAGTAACATGTTAACTTAGTGAGAGCCCACACTAGAGTGTGTCTTTAGTACAGTTTCAGGGTTCACACATAGAGGGCTAGACAGCGCCTTCTTTTCACATCAGGATATATTACAACCACTCCCCTTTGAATTTAAATCAATTACTGATAATACATAGGAACTATAGATTGAGTCTATCAGGTGCACGATGTTGTCGAGTTGATCTGCGCGGTTGTTCTGCATTGGACACGGGTTTGTTGCCTGTTGTGGTGATCTGCTGTCCAACATCAGTAGATGGTGATCCAGTCTCTATCACGGTCTCTATGTTTGGAACCATCAGTTTATCTGCATGTATTGTTGAACTGTCAGATGAAACAGGATCTGAAACAAGAGGACTAGAACGAGGTTGATGAGTATCACTGTCAGTATGGCTACGTAGCTGGTCAATGTGATGTCGGCATGTGAATCCTTCTTCAGTCTGGACCTCGTAAGTGTGTGTGCCTGTTGGTTTTGCAATCACACCAGGAGTACACTTATGATTGGGTCGATAATCTCTGATCCACACGGCTTCTCCAACTTGATGTTCTCGAATTAGACCACCACGAGCTTCAACTTGCTTGTTCTGCTTAGACATAACTCTTGCTCGATGATCCGGGCGTAACAAGTCTAAATGAGTTCGAAGCTCTCTGCCAAGAAATAGTTTTGCTGTTGTTTGTCCAGTGGTCACATGTGGCTGTGTACGATATTTACTAAGGAAAATCATTCTTGCATTTTCGGCATTCGTACCCGATGTCAAAGATGGAGCGAACGTTTAAATGTTCCAACAAGATTTTCAGCAGCACAGTTAGTAGCTGGATGTCCAGGTGAAGAAAACTTATGCCGAATAAACTTCACCTTGGTGAAATTGGCAAATTCAGCTGACTGTAATTATAAATGCGTGTCTGATCTCGACCACGTTACCTTCGTTACAATTGAAGAGTGAAAAAGTTTTTAATTTAATTGTTAATGTCAATTTCTCTCCAATGATCAAAGTCACTTGATTCAAATTATTATGAGATAATTTGCTTATTGATAAACTTGGCCCACAACATAAAAACTATTATATGGATTAGAAATTGGTGCTGAATGTATGATTCAAAATCCTTACCTGCTGATTGAATACCTGGGCCACGATGCGTCTATGGCGGCGCCACCTCTCCCCTTTATTGCTCAGCAACCCATCTCCTACGACACTTCGAATTATCTTGCAGATATATTCACCTCTGTCCAGAATCTTTGAGTTGCCTACGACACGTTCTATGTCTTGTGGTTCGCATATAATAACATACAGCCTGGATCCCATGTATGCTCTGAAAAATTTAATACAGTATATGAGAATTGACAACTAAGACGGAATAAATATATTTTGATAATTAATTCACTGTGTTATATTGCATACCTTTTATTATCATGCATGCGATTTGTACCGTAAATACAATTACAGTGTATGGCAAAGTTGTACTATTAGCAAATGAAAAAACATAGAAAGAGAGCTTTTATTAACTAAGAAGTGAGACAAATCTTGCACAACAATATTATTAATGTGTTGTCAATCTGTACTAACAAAATTATAACATTTGCCTACACCACCCCCCTCCCCCACCCCCAACCCCCCATCCACCAATCTTTTAATCTCCCAGTCTGATTACTTCCATTTTATGTGATGAAATGACTGCACATCCACTAGACTATTTTCTTCATTATTTCCTTTGTTGTCAGCAGGTTTGGTAGTTTCTCTTTTAGGAGATAAATGTCTAATAGAACTAGTTGTTACCTTTTCATCAGCAAGCTTTACACGAGCATAGTCGGGATACGTTCAAATAGTTTCATGTCGTGGACAGTACGCTCATACTTATTCGTATATACGCAACTGGTTTTTCATTAGAACTGGATCAGGTTGGCTAAACCAAGTGTTATGCGATCTCCAATGTTGAGAAGACATTCGCTCATGGGGAGTTACATTGGTAGCCGTACATACCGAGGAGCGAACGGAATGGAGAGCTGGCTGTACAATTTATATCCATTGTTTAGTCCTCATATTATTTGACCATAAAACAAGTGGTATACTTTTCCAGATTATTCCGTTATAACAGTCCACCTGTTCATTTCCTGTCGGATTATAGGGACTTGTGCGATTCCATGAGGTATAAAAAACATATTTAACTCGCGCGACATGGAAGCAGATCCTCTGTCAGAGTGAACGAAGGATGGCATTTCAAAAACAAAAAAATGTTTTTATATATGCCGAAATGTCCCTACAAGGGATGGCAAATGGAAATCTGCAGAACTCATCCACTACTGTAAAAATATAACCGTTTCTCGAGACACCACGTAGAGGTCCTTTCAACTCAAGATTCAGTCTCTCAAATGGCGAAGTAGCTTTCACCAATTTTCCTAAACTATTAACGAATCTGGGCTTCAACTCATTACATACAGGTCAAGAGTTTGTGACATTTATTACTTCCTGTAAGGAAAAAGGAGGCTAAGAACCCAGTAGTGCATTCGTGAAACATCAAGGTTGACAGAGACAGCCGTGCAGATCCTTGAAGTCAACTCTGAATGTTAGATCCGGGATAATTTGCCCGAAATTACATTTTGTTTTCCCGGGTGATAAGTAATGTCAAACTTAAAACTAGCTAGTTCAAGTTCCAACGTATTATTTATTCATTTTTCATTTTGCTCCTGTGTCGTGTCGTTGTTAAAATATAAATGAGATTATTTGTTGATATTCTAAATGCCATCAAGAAATGTCTCCAATGACTATTATTTACCACTGCCGGAATTATTGATTTCTGAAGACAGTGACTGGCTGCTGAAATGTCTGCCAGTGTTTTTGTAGAAGTCGCCACATTTGAAGAATTTCCGCCTGGTCCAGATTAACACACTCTCTGATAATGTCCCCTTTTGCCATACTTCCTGCAAATGACATATCTTGCCGGAAATATAGTTCGTGAATGCAAGTTATTTCCGCAGAAGAAGCAGTTTTGATATCTCGAGGAGGACGAAGCAGCTGATGCTAGTAGATAGTCTTCTTCTGGAGGCTTGAGGTTTTCCATGGCAGCAGACCGACATAGTGGTCCTCATATAAGAAGCTGCATGAACCTCAGCCAATTGAAGGGGTCTGGCTAGTTCAAAAATCTTAATATCATCGAGATATTTTCAGGAAGCCATTGAAGAATGCGAGGGCATTTTAATCCCCATTCCGATAATATTCAGTCTTTACGTCAGTAAAGTTAGAATCTTTGCTTAGTTGATTTAAAATTTGCAATTCACCCACTATTTCACCAATTTGTTGGTTTCGCGTCTACAAGCAAAGTCTAGCAAATAAAACATTACGTTTATTTATATTAAGTGAATGTAGTGTCGTAAAAGCTTCAGTATAAGTCATATTGTCATTAATTAACTGATAAACAGTTGAATTCACATAAATGCACGGTAAAGGTAATTTATTTCCTTCATTAATGTTTTGTATATCTTCTAGAAAGTTCCCGAATGTTCTCTTCCAATATTTCCGCTTAAGTTCTGCGTTTGCACACGAGGGTCCTACGTAATGGCTTTCGTCTTGCACAACAACCTCGATGTGTTGCTAATCTGTACTAACAATATCAGTGTTGCCAATATACATTTATGAAAATCATAAAAGTATTCTTTGGATTAACACCCACGTGAAAACATAGTTGTTCCACGACGAGAACTCCAGGAAAATTTTCGATCGATAATTACAGTGTGTGCTTATTAGCTCAGTTACGTTCTTTGTGATATGTACTATATTGACGTGAACTTATATATTTATGTATGTATGTTTTATGTATCCCATTCCTTAAATGGGGACTAGTAGATTAATAAATATTTCAGGCCAAGCATCAAATCATAATGATGATTAATAAATATCAGACATTTATAATATATATATTGTAATACTTTTCAAATTAAATTTGGTGCATAATGTAATACCCAGTTAAGAAGGACATGAATTTTGTTCTTATTTTTATCAGATTTGTTTACCAAATCAGACAGGGGATTCTTGAGTGGTTTGTACATATAAAAAGATAATAATAAAATGATGGATAAGTGGCTCTTAGAGAAGGGGAGGACTATAATTGGGCATTTTGCGGCTCTTAGGGCTAATGGGTATGACAGAAGTTTGGCAGACGATGCAATTATATTAAAAGGAGATGTTTATTTTAATTGATTGAGTGGCTCTCGGAGCGGGAGAAAGCCAACAGCTGGTGTTATTTAGCGAACATGGAAATTCAAAACAACTGTGAAAACAAGGGAATATTCTGGAGCCGGGATATAAATAAGAGAGCAGATAAAAGAAAGAGTTAGTCAGGGAGGAGTATTATGAGGAGTTAGTCAGGAGCAGGAGACCGCTGGGAGAGAGCGTTGGTGCAGGTCCGCAGGGCCAAGTTAGAGTGGCCGAAACAATGTTATGAACAGTTGGGAGTTTGCATTCAGGAGAGATCATCGGATGGTAGGCCAAGCTAGGTGGCCGACAGTTATCAGTCGGTAGGAGTTTCGTCGTGGAAATCTGTCTGCCAGCAGAGTTTGTTGTTTGGAGGAATTCGTCGTGAGGGTAACATCATCAAGAAGAGGTGGCTGTGAAAGCACAGTGTGAGAGCCTATATAAAGAGAGTGTGTGCTGGTATGCGAGAGATCCAAATTGCATGCACCAGAGAGATTGTAAGTTTATTTTTTTCTGTATTCATAGTTGTAAATTGTTAAATAAGGGTAATGAGTCAGATTTAGTTTCATTTCGTTTGTCATTTATTTTAACTGCATTGTTTAAATTGTAAATTTTGTGTTCCGTTTCCTTATCAACCCAGTAAAGACCCTGAGGTACAGAGTCTGATTGATAACTAGATTATTAGTGTAATTTAATTGTTGAGGTAAAAGGATATAATAAAATATACAGTGATTTTCTTGAGTTGTATTCTAGATTAATAAAATTGTTTTGTTTATAAAATTATTAACTTGTTTAATTTAAATTTCTATAATCATAATTATCAACAAGAGGGGTATTACAGTATATTAAAATGTAAAATAACAGGATGGTTAAGATTTCGGAACATAAAGAGAATCAACAAATCGACGAAGGCGATATCCATGATTCTGGTACTGAAAGCAATTGGATTCAAAGTTGCCGATTCTTTGTCGCAGAGTCTTAGCTGTGTTTCCTCGGACTTATAAAAAATAGATCTAAAATAGGAGAAGTTATAGCTGAGTTAGCAAAGAAATTTTAGGTGACTGTTTCAGCAATGGATAAAAACTTGTGTACCTAAAAATGTAAACAATAAATTCTGTTCTGTTTACCTGTTCTCTCCATTTATTTATTCCTCTGTTCTATATACATGTGTTATTCTGTTTTAAAATGTCATTTTCGGAGTTAGAAAATAGTGGTGCAACACCGAGTTGCTTAGTCTCAGTGCTTTTAGTAATATCAGAGTAGAATGAGGCAAGTCAAGCATCCTGATGGTTTGGATGTCCAACACAATCTTTCTGACACTACAGCTCGCGAGGGCGTAGTTTGTCGGCAATGTTACATGTTACATTAAAGTAATAACAGTGCTCAGTGGGAGATGTATTCCATGTGGTTTGGCAAATTTCCATTACATCTAATTCTCGTGTGAATAAACATTTGATGGAAATTGAATGTTATAACTGCGAATGTGTATTAAATCACCTTGAATGCATTTCAAATACTATAATCTCTGAGGTTGATGGTGACATTTGACATTGTTTGTTGTTCATTTTTTGAATGTCGGGAATAAAGTTTTTTTCAAATGAATGTGTAATCATCTTAAGTGTGTGTGGATGATAATAGAATAATTTTTTTTTAGGGCAACAGGCTACATGAGTGTAATCCACGTTGGGCAACTCCCCTTTAATAGCATAGAAAGGGATTTGAAAGGGGGGATGCGGAAGGGTAGAAGAAGGTAGCCAAGGGTTACTAGGGCCCCCGGGCTATATTTTAAGGATCCTACCCGGCATTCGCCTAAAGAAATGCAGGGAAAACCCTAGAAAAACCTGCATCAGGTAGGTCGGGCATTGGGTACTTGTCCCACGCCCTTCCGATAGCGGGAGAGGAGGTTGTTGTGGGGACGCAGCATTCCCTTCTCCGTGCCTCGACCAGTTTAGGAGGCAGCTGGCCGACTATTCCAATGGGAATAGCGGACAACTCTTACCGTATGCCCAAGGTCTGTGACCCCGGAACATACACCTCTCAGAACAGGCCGAGGTGCCTCGGCTCGTGGGAACCTTAGTTCAAAAACGGAGAGGAAAAGGCATCCCCAAAGAGAAAATCCTCTCGCAGCGGAGATAATAGAATAAAAGGAAAGGTCAGTAAACGCATACAGTTTTACTTAAATAAACTGCGAGTGTATTAATATCATAATTTTACACTACAAGACGAAGCCGAGTCGGAGCGAAACCATCAACGTCCAGCCAGCAACCTGAAAGACCTGATCACGATCGAGGAGAGAATTGCCTGGTAGTGAGGTTACTCGTACCATGTACCATACAAAGCGGTCGAGGTAGTTGCCAATTTGCCAAACACGTCGACTTTCTTTGCTCTTTTCTCAAAAAAGAGAGTATAATTTAACGAGTCGTTACGTTTTGCTTTTGTCAACAAATTTGATGATGTTGTTTTCCAATAACTATTTTTTGTGTTGTTTCCGTACTTTTCATACATTCTGTAAATGAATAGATCGTAGTGACCAAAGAAATGTTTCATTTTTATTTACATCATTCCTATATTTAAAACATAATATTTAACAGGCCCAACGTTTCGGGCGCAAAGTGTGTGCAAACCACATGTTAGAAATTAATTAATCTAAATTTTTCCATACGTAATTATAACTGAATTGTATTGAAATTGTACACCTGAAGATGACCCAAAAGGATTGTAACCTGCTTACCCTTGCGGTATGTCAGAACACAAAAATGTGTGAGTTCAGCTCCCGCCTTTACTGGCAGAGGGCTCTATTTAATGAATACATGTAAAAATTTAGGTAATTTATTAATACAATTTAATGAAAGTTGGAATCTCGTGAATCACTACTGATGTGCGTATACATGATTTTCACTACCTACAGACATGAGAGGTAGGCTCAACGTCTGGATGCAGGAACTCTTACAGGCGTCACCATCCAACATTTTCTTCCTCCATTTTCCCGACCACTGTCTCTCTCCAGTCCAGCTATTCAACAACAGCCCCTTCTTGCCCTCCAGTTATTCTCCGCCCTCTCCTAAAAAACAGGCCTTCCTCCTTCCACAGCGGTCATCCCTCGCGCTGCACATTTCTTTGGGGAATCACTCTTGCACGTTACACATGCCCCTTGTCTAATCAAGCAATTAATAGGTTGTTTGCTTGCTTCGGCAATAGCTCTCAATCTATCCTATTTGCACTTATAATCAACACGTTTAAACATATTATACATCCACGTCACTACCTCATCACAATTCCAAACTAATTTAGTTACAATTTAGATAGAAAAGAACATACTCGAAGAGATTAATCACAGAAAAGGAAGAATATTAACTAATCAGCTAGAGCCTCCACGGATGCCACGCCGCGAGATGACAAAAAGAGGAACTTTCTTATTTACAGATATTTTGACACAGTTCGTCCCTATTGCAATAGAGCGCTAACTCACATACATTAAATGTATACATCTGTTCAAGGTTCCCTTTCGTCTGTACACAGTAAGTGTTTGGTCCGACCACCTCTACCACTCGAAAACGACCTTCGTATATATGCAAAAGTTCTGAGCTGACTTTTGAGTCCATATTAGACACTAAGTTTTTTGATAATGACCTGACTTACAACCTCTTTTGGGGGCTAATAAATTTATTAGCGAAACAATTGGATTTAATTAAAAGTTTATTTAAATATTTAAAGCATAATTTCAATAATAATATGTAAAGCTTGGCTCATTTCAAAACACAGGGTGTGGTGGGTCATTAAATGAAATTGCTAGCTACATTCCTTGTTATTCCATTACCGGGTTATATCTCCTTCTGTCACTCAGACTAAATGTTTCTTCTGAACTGGCTGCCTACCTTCTTTCTACTTCACGAACTCGTTCACCATCTCTCCTTTGACAAACTACCTCAGATTCCCTTTTCACACTTTTAACAAGGCATGAAGTATGCTTCATCTCGGTTTTGTGTTTTTAAGTTTTGGATAAAAACCCCGAAATTAGTTCACTCATAATTTATTATTTATTGTCCAACGGAAAATTTACCGCCCCGAAAATAATCGCTGTGAGTGTGTCTCCTGATTTCTTTGAACTACAACGATAATTTTACCACCGGGATAAAAATCGCCGTTTGTGTAACGGGCCTTACGGGTGACGCTAGGGTGTATGTATGCGCATTCTCATTCAAGTCAGAAATCCTGTGCTCTCACCGCGATATCATTAACTGGCAAAATAGCTGCTTTAGCAGGAGCGAGTGCGCCGCATGGTGGGGAGTTTAAAGTATTCGAAATCGAAGCATAGATTCTCAGTATTAAAACACAATTATTCAGAAGGTTCTTAAAAATGAGAAAAAAGAATTCTTACTAATTTAATTTATATGCTGTAGCACTTGAGCTCACATGTAGCAGCCTCCAATGCTTTTTAACGTTGCTCACTTCCAGTTTAACTGGGTTGTAAACTCTTCCTGATGGCCTTTGGTTGAAGCAGTATCTGTCAGGGTGCATTGAAAAACTCATCAAGAAAGATATGTGATGGTGCGAGTGGGACTGTAACGAAGTATATTGCAGCTATGAACCAGTCAAGTGATATACGACGACCAGATCATGACACTCTGACATCTGAATGACATTAAATAGATTAAAGTTATATCTTAATAATGGAATATTATTTTATCATTCCTAAATTGAATTATATGAATAATTTATTATATAAACTTGCTTTCTGAACGTTGAATAATATCTATGATTGTTTATTATAATTTCTTCGTTTTTGTTCTTAACTTTTTTTCTCACTAGACATAATACTGCAAATTATTTTTAACCTTTTGATAAAGACCCAAACTAACTTCGCTGCCAAAATTGTACATATTATTTTATTGTTGTAATATAGTAATTGTGAATTTAATATCGTAGACGAGTTACTTTTGGTTTCGTCAACGAATTGTCTGTCTGCAGTTTGCGTAGCTAAGGACAAACGATGGGCTATAAATTACGAGTGAGCAGATTCTCAGTTGGGATTGCTGTGAACAGTGTAGTTCGAAATAGGCAGAGAGCAGATTTTATCATTACTGTTATTTCGTCGTCGAATGAAAATTAGAAGAAAAAATTGACTAATTTGGGTTCAACCAATTCATGAAAGAGGTTGGAGCTTTCTACACACTGTTTGAAGAGTTGAGGCCGGATGACGCGAAATATGTTCATGGTTTTATCCCATAAACAGGTCTTTCTTTAATTAATTAAATAAGTATTTCATTCTATATGATGTCATCCAAATTTTTCATATTCGAAATATGCCAAAAAAAGGACACATGAAAATTCAAATCAAGAATGAAAATAACTCTAGCGGTAGAAAAACCGCCCTTTGTGCAAGCATGTATTGGGTTACGTAGGCCACTATTTGAAAGAGACGATAAATTTATCTCTGACCGCTAGAGGCACTGAGCGACTGCTCAAGCTGTCGTCCGCGATAATTAACGGGCCTAAAGATCAACACTGATTCTTGTGGTAGAATTCGTACAGCACTTGGCCTCCAAACATACGCTCGGCCTCATCAGAAGACAAGCTACGAAATTTAAATAAAACTAAACTATTCAGTAATTAAAAATCTTATTTTTAAGTACTTTATGTACGTTCCGGGTTTGTGTAATATTTCATAAAATAACAATCAAAGATTATATTAAAGAATCTAACTTTTTGGGGGCATCATAGTGCAAAGATCTATCGCACGAGCCTGCATACAACACTACTCAGTGGCTTGTTCCAAAAATTAAGTATTAAATATACGTACGAAGAAAAAATACTTTAGTGTTTGAAATGGGTCTCAATTTTGGTGATAAATTATTCCGCTTTTAAATATTAGTCACTATTGGAAATTATGTAGACAGAATTAGAAATGAAGAATATTACGGGGCGGTCAGAGTGTTGGTAACACTGTCGCTGTTGTAGTATTAATGTTTTATCCTCGTGCAAATGGTTACTTGGGTGAAGTAGAACATAACTTCAAAAAGTCACGAGCCGCCACTGCATATGTCAGAAATGTCTATTAAGTTTATGTTTAAAATTCATATCTCATAAACTTGTCTTTCTAAAAACTTCGTAACAACTGCAAACGATCAACTGAACAATAACAAAAGTAAAGTACCAATTCCATATCTTGCAATGTTTTTAAGTATTTTTGTTCAATTATTACGTACTTTACTATAATTATTTACATTTCTCAGCTCAATATTATTTCATTCCATACGTTTATTCTCTTACACTTGCATACATTATCTTCCATTCACTGACATTTCTCTAACAGTACTATAAGATCTTAAACTCACAGATATTCCACTCGTGGATTGCCTGTACACTACAATCGCCCCTTAAGATCGAAGTTCGCATTTAGAATTATTACGTAATTACGCAATGCGAAATCTCGATGTTAACAATAAAAGGAAACTTCTAAACTCCGTCAAAACCGTTTTAGTACAAACTTTACAATGGGGCCACAGAACTATCAACCCCTCTCAATTACCATAATTGGTATTCAATAATTTGAAACATTAAATTACAGTATTCCTAAACAAAACATGTTTCAAGAAACAAACCAGATAATTTTCGCCGACCTCCTGTGGTGTAGGGGTCAGCGTGACTGCCTCACAGAGGTCCTGGGTTCGAACCCCGGCGAGGGCATGGATGTTTGTGTAAATCAGTACCCCAACAAGAAAAAAAGGTTTCTCATACTGAGCCGCTAATAACCAGATATGTTGAAGCGACTGTAAATAAATCAATATAAAAAAAATTCTTGACCTAGGTGTCTGTAAACACTAAGAATTATTCTCTTCTGAACATGAACAATGATTACATACAAAACAGAACAAAATTAAATTATTCAAATTGTTGTCATGAGGGATAGAATATTTCGCAAACATTTCTTTAAATTAAATCATTAAACAATTTACAACAGACAGGCGACAGACAGTTACGAGGCATGATACGCCGGGGGATCGCCGCGCCCTGGTCACGAAAGCTCTATTGCAATCTAATGACCGAAAGTCCACTTCAAAGACGTGCTAGCTGCAATATTTATTGGCCATTTATATTCATTTTCCGGAACTTTCGTAGTTAGTTTCTCTTAGATTAGTATATATTTAAGATAGTAAGAATAAGAGTGAAAGTCTTGTAGCAACAGTCAACGACTGTAAAACCTTGTGGTTGAAGGGTACGTCTAAGGTGTATTAATTTTTTTGTAAATAGAATTGTATTTTAAAGAATAACTTGGTGTTGTTATTAAATAAATCCCCAGAAATTCATTATAGTCAGGACACCTGAAATAACAAATTTGGGGTGTCTTATGGTCGGCTCACATTATTCACGAATTCTATCAAGTCATTTATCGGATACCTGTATGGATCGGGCGGATCGCGTAATTTGAGTTTTTAACCGACGATTAACGTATTTATTTATAAATAAAGAAGTCAATTCTCCGTACGCAGTGGCTCCCAGACTATCGTCAAGAAAAAATCTGGTGGAGCTGATAAGCCATGAGATTACTTTTGGGAGAAATCATTTGAAATATGAAAGGAACATCCTCCTTGACCATTTTTACAGGGGTAAAACGAATACATGAACAATTTATTAATCAGTGTTGGCTAATTTAAAAACTACGGAGACTAAAAAGTCCACGATTAGCTCGGAATAAAATTTTCCATCACAACTTACTTTTATGGGGAATTGAGACCAGTAATTGCAGACGAAAAATTGAGCCATGTTTCCATCTCTTTCCTTACTATCAATATTTGGAAGCATCTCTCAATAATAAGTGGATAGATGTAAGATAATCTTCTTATAAATAAAGCAGAGTGTATGTAAGTATGGATGTATATATATATATATATATATATATATATATATATATATATTGTAATAATTTAAAATGCCTAATGGCTGTGGCTAAATAAAAAGATTTATTTGAACAATTAAACAAAATTTATTAAAGTTTTAAATACAATATAAAAAATTACACAATAATATTTAGAATCTCAGGGTCTTTACTGGGTTTGATAAATGGGTGAATTGAATTTACGATAATTTATAATTACATTTAGCCTTTATTGAAGTTAATTCGTCTAAACCTCGACGAATTTTGTTGCGGATGACAATAAGATTACAGATTGAATTTAAATTAACTAACAAAACAATTAAAGAAATGAATAATTAAAGAAAAGAAATAATTGAAGAACGATCTGACGTATCTTAAAAAAATGGTTTACAAATAAATTTGAGAGTTTTTTTACTTACGGCCGACCAGGTCTCAATTTTGGGGCTTTCTGTGCACACGTTTTTGGGGATATCACTGAATTTAAATTGGTTACAAAACACTGTCGAAACTTTAGGTTCTCTCAGCTGGAAACGGCTACTCCTTCCGAATTAATGGTCAGTCAGATTATTACCAACTTTCTCTCGGTGAAATTGGTGACGGTCTCTTTACTTATTGAGTTTTTACTGCGGCATGACTTATTAAGGTACTGTTTGTAGCAGATGAACCACTGAGTGGTTTCAACCTGCAGCGTCTCTAGATGGATATCTGCCCGCATCTGACTTCCAACTAACTTCGTCTCTCTCCTCTGACTCACTGTTTGTCTCGTAGATTTTTGACTGCGTACGTCTTAACAATGGTTCTTTTGTCTCGCCTCCTGTGTCGCGGTGTATGCTTTATATACTCTAATAATGAGTCCTTTACTTTGCAATTATAACAATGGATTAATTACTAATTACTACATTACGCCCCAAATTCCGTTTGAGAAAGGAAATGTCTGGACTTTACTCTTCGAAAACTGAATTTTATTCTTTTCTCTCTCCAACAAATTTTGCCCTAATTTGTCAGATCGCTCGGAAACTTATACCTAATTACCATTCATTTAAAACATTTACACATTCCCATCAAATATTGGTGCAATTTATTATTTGTTTGATTATCCAAATGGTCTAGATCCTACAATTTATTACGGTTTGAAATTAATTGTGCATTCCTTAAAACTAATGCCATAAAATAAAATTATTTCTTTTTTTTAAAAAAAATTAATTTTTTTTTAATAATATTGAATTAACTTAATTTAAATTCATTTAATTTATAATTATTATTCCTCTTAAACATCAATGCTGTCACTTAATCTGAAGTAAGCTTTGACCTACTTTCTCCAGATGTCAGCTGTTGTTTACATCTACCCCCTCCATTTTTCAACTGTCTCACGTGACAACAGCACAGTGCCACGCCCCCTTTTCTTTACACAACAAATATTACTTAAGACATCACACCTTCTACATCAACACAAAATTTAAAATCAACCACGTGACAGCTTTAACATGCCACGCCCCCTTTTTCTCTGCATATTAGCCTACATCTACCCCCTCCATTTTTCAACTGTCTCACGTGACAACAGCACAGTGCCACGCCCCCTTTTCTTTACACAACAAATATTACTTAAGACATCACACCTTCTACATCAACACAAAATTTAAAATCAACCACGTGACAGCTTTAACATGCCACGCCCCCTTTTTCTCTGCATATTAGCCTATGTTCAATCATCATCACAACATCTACTTCAATACTCAAATTAAATTCTTGTGTGACAGCTTAACATGCCACGCCCCCCTTTTTTTTTCATACATTTAGTTTACATTTCTTAAAATTATCTAAAACTATTTCATCTCTTGTGACAGAATAAACATGCCACGCCCCTTTTTTTCTTTTTCAAACATTTAGTTTACATTTCTTAAAATTATCTTTAAGTATTTCATCTTAATTCTACACCTTCTCCTCTATTTACACATTAAACTTCTCAACGTCATTTTCAAATCATTTCAACTGTGAGTGAGCAATCATTCAAGACTTAAATTCTCTCATGTGACAGCTTAAACATGTCACGCCCCCTTTTCTCTAACATCACTATCTTTAGTAAACAAAAACATTGTAGCAACACGCCACGAAATTATCAAGAAAATAAAGAAACGTTCTCGGTCACGAATGCCGCTCGCCTATCCGCAAAACACTTCCTAGTGGTCCCCTATCACAAAATGAATTAAGCGAGAATTTTGACCCCCCCAGTATTTCAATGAAAATCATAAGAAACCCATATCCTAATGGTCTTTCTTTCCAACTTCCTAACATCTGCTTTTTCCTTCACCAACTTTGGTTAGAACAGCATCAATATTCAATTTGAAGAACACAAGAAATAGCTTTAGTTTAAACAGAATAAGCACCTAAAGGTGATGAAGACCAAATTGTTGAAAGGAAACTACAATTTGTAGCAAGAAGGTTCCCTAGGTGTGCTAGACCTATGATAGTTAAACATGACTATCCCCTCAGGTATAAGATGGAAGAAAAACAGAATCTTGAAAATCTAGGAAAAATAGTTCTGTTAGCTGAAGTAACCACGTTAGCCACACGTGTAATTAACAAAGAACGTTAATCCTTCTAATTATATAAATCCCTTCTAAACTTTACATCTATCCAGTATCTCTGAACTCAAATATGCCTTGACCTGCACTCTGCCAGAATTCCCCAGCTGTTCCATGTTTACATTTGATCAGCTGTTCTTTATTTACGTCTTTCTCTTTTCCTACATTCACCAATGTTAGAATCTTATTTCCAAATTCTATGTTTAAATAACATTCAATATATCCCACCACTTGTTTTAAATTCTTAAATCCCATCTGTTTTATCATCATCAATTTTATTTCGATATTTCTCAATGTTTTCATTGCAATGCTCCCATCAGCTGTTCCCATTTCATCTTTGTAAACAAACATTTCTATCATATTTTGATTCACAACACCTCCCTGTAATTCTTCTATCCTTTCATAATTTTCCATTTCATTTACATTTTCCACTATCTCACCTATTTCTCCCACTACTTCATCTCTCTGTTCATCGCCACCTTCAATATTCAACCCTTTAATCTCTCCTTTAACATCATCAGCCATATGCTCCAACAAAATTAAATTCCTTTCAACATTTTCATTAACTACCACTTCCATTTCATCAACATTTTCATCACATTTAACCTCCAATAATCCCACTTTATTTTCTTCCCCCTTTCCATTAACTATCACTTCTATTTCATTAACATTTTCATCACCTTTAACCTCCAATAACCCCACTTTATTTGCTACTTCACATGTTTCAATTTCAATGTTTACATCTTTGTTTACTTTTTCTACACCATCTGCACTGCCCACTTTAATATTCTCAATAGTTTTATCATTTCATTCATTATTTTCATTTCTCCATTCTCTTACTTCTGCTGCTAACCTCTCATAATTCCTCCTACATTCCACTTTGGATTCATTTATTTCGGCCTTTAATTCTACTATGTTTGCCTCATACCTATTTCTCAAATCTGCAATGTTTTCGTCTAGTTTTTCCCATTTCGTACCCATTTCTGCTAAACTTTTATTATTTTTCATACCCATTTCTGCTAGTTGTTCCAATTTCTGATCATTTTTATCCCCTTTCGTACTCAAATCTGCTACATCTTTCTTTATTTCTGCTCTAAACTCCGCTAAATTTTTATTGTTTTCAGCTATATTTTTATTGATATTTTATACATTTTTATTATTTTCAGCCATACTTCTATTTAATAATTCTAATATCTTCATATATCCACTATCTCCTTCCATTTTTCTCTGTGAATTATTAACTCTAGAACCCATTTTCTCTAAATTAAATTTAATCTAACTAACACTCAAAACCACAAACTAAACCAAATTTAAGCTATCATCTTTAACTTTAAATGCACATTTAATCATTTTTCTTTCTTTTCAATAGCCCTCTAACTTTCACACGCGTACAATTCATTTCCAAAACAATTTGCATGCACATCCTATCCAAATTAAAATACTTTCTTGCACCAATACAGAGGTTAGTCAGATTTCGTTCTTTAATTATTATTCTACCCTATTTATCAAAAATCGTGCCACACGTTGTTGCGCCAATTTGTAATAATTTAAAATGCCTAATGGCTGTGGCTAAATAAAAAGATTTATTTGAACAATTAAACAAAATTTATTAAAGTTTTAAATACAATATAAAAAATTACACAATAATATTTAGAATCTCAGGGTCTTTACTGGGTTTGATAAATGGGTGAATTGAATTTACGATAATTTATAATTACATTTAGCCTTTATTGAAGTTAATTCGTCTAAACCTCGACGAATTTTGTTGCGGATGACAATAAGATTACAGATTGAATTTAAATTAACTAACAAAACAATTAAAGAAATGAATAATTAAAGAAAAGAAATAATTGAAGAACGATCTGACGTATCTTAAAAAAATGGTTTACAAATAAATTTGAGAGTTTTTTTACTTACGGCCGACCAGGTCTCAATTTTGGGGCTTTCTGTGCATACGTTTTTGGGGATATCACTGAATTTAAATTGGTTACAAAACACTGTCGAAACTTTAGGTTCTCTCAGCTGGAAACGGCTACTCCTTCCGAATTAATGGTCAGTCAGATTATTACCAACTTTCTCTCGGTGAAATTGGTGACGGTCTCTTTACTTATTGAGTTTTTACTGCGGCATGACTTATTAAGGTACTGTTTGTAGCAGATGAACCACTGAGTGAAAACCTTTTACTTGGTTTCAACCTGCAGCGTCTCTAGATGGATATCTGCCCGCATCTGACTTCCAACTAACTACGTCTCTCTCCTCTGACTCACTGTTTGTCTCGTAGATTTTTGACTGCGTACGTCTTAACAATGGTTCTTTTGTCTCGCTGCCTGTGTCGCGGTGTATGCTTTATATACTCTAATAATGAGTCCTTTACTTTGCAATTATAACAATGGATTAATTACTAATTACTACAATATATATATATATATATATATATATATATATATTTGTATGTTCCTTATACAAATCTACACCGGTGGAGAAAATTTCACCAAATTTCGTACACGAGTTCTTTACGACCAGGAAACAAACACTGTCGGGGTGAGAGGCGTCTACCACCCCCAGAAACGGGGGTTGACGGAGGTGGAAATATTTCAACAAGCTAAAACAGTCGATATTTCAGTCGGATAAATATTTTTAGGAGTCAAATATATTGATAATGTTTCTACCGATGTTATCTGAATATAATTTTCATCCTCTACACCCTGGGGAAAGGGCACCATTAGGGTTAGGGGTGGAGAATACAAATCTACACCGGTTGAGCAAATTTCACCAAATTTCGTACACGTGTTCTTTACGACCAGGAAACAAACACTGTTGGGATGATACGCGTCTACCACCCCCGGAAACGGTGGTGGACGGGGGTGTTAATATTTCAACATGCTAAAACACTCGATATTTCAGTCGGATAAATATTTTTAGGGGTCACAGATATTGATAGTGTTTCTACCGATGTTATCTGAATATAATAATCCCCTACGCCCTGGGAAAAGGGCACCCTTATGGTTTGGGGTGGAGATGCTTTACAGGAAAATTACGTGAATACAACCGAGATTGGAGTCAAATCGAAGGTTATGGATGTCACTGAGTTTAGTTATGACATTCACCCCTCAGATGCAGGGGTAGGAAGGTAAAAATTTTGGAACATGCAAACACAGCAGGTACTTGCGTTGAATAAATATATTTCAGGGTTAATTATATTGATTGTATCTCTACTGTTGTTCTACGTGTATAATTTCAACCCCTTTTCGGCATGCTAGGGGAGCACCCTTAAGTGTGGAGGGTGAGGGGCGTTTCGTATAATTAACGCCAAATCAACCGAGATTCGAGTAAAATGGGGGTTATGGATGTTTCTGGGACTTTTTATAACAAACTGACAAACGCAGGGGGGTGGGTGTGGATATTGGCGGTAATGAGAGGGGGTGGGCGGGGAGAATAAATTTTCAAACATGTTAACCGGCCGATTTTTGCGTTGAATCAATATAATTCGGGATGAATAGCATTCATAAAATTTCACTACATGTTATCTATGTATAATTTCAACTTATTTTGGGCATGGGAGTGGACCACCTTAAGGGTTCGGGGTGGAGTGGCATTACATGAAATTACGCAAACACATTCGAGTTTCGAGTCGAATCCGGAGTTATATCTGTGTTTAATTATGACATTTAACTTACAGTTTAACTTCCCCAAGCGGAGGTGGACGGGGGTTGAAATTTTCAAACATGCTAAGCAGTCGATATTTGCGTCGAATAAATCTTTTTCTGGTGCACTGCGATTTGTTATATTTTTCTAAGTGTTCCATATACTTAATATAATCTGTTTCGAAATTTGGAGTGGAGCTCCCTTAAGGGTGGGGGGTGGAGTAGTTTTATATAAAAATAACGAAAAAACAATAATCGAGATTGGACTCAAATCCAGGGTTATGGTTGTCAGTGAGTTTAATTATAATATTCAAATTGCGTTTAAGTCCCCCAAGGAGGGGTCGTTTGCTAATACGGCCGATATTTGAGTCTGATAAATATTTTCCGGGTAAAAGTGATTAATAGTGTTTGTACCAATGTCTGTCAGTAAAATTTCAACATTTTACGGCATGGGAAAGGAGCGACCTAGGGATGGAGTGGAGGAATGTTACAAGAAAATAACTGGAATACAACCGAGTTTGGAGTCAAAACCAAAGTTATGGATAACGCTGAGTTTAATTATGACTTTAAACTAGCAATTAACCTCCCAGGGACGGGGGTGGTCGTGGTGGAAATTGTCAAACATGTTAATCTACCGATATTTTTCTGGATCAATGAGATTCATAAAATTTCTGTACATATTCTCTGAGTATAGCTTAAACCCCTTTCGGGCTTATCAGTAGAGCACTTTTAGGGGTGGGGTGGAGGAACGCTACAATAAAATAAGGCGAATATAACAGAGATTGGAGTTAATTACAGGGTTATGGATGTCGCAGAGTTTAATTATGATATTTAATTGGCCATCTAACACCAAAGGGCAGGGGTGGACCGGGCATGCAAACTATCTAACATGGATATTTGCGTAGAAAATTTTTTTTAAGGGATAATCCAATTATAGTATTTCCACCCATTTTATGTTTGTAAAATTTCAACCTCTAGCGACATGAATGATATCACGCTTACGGGTGGGTGTGGAGGTGAGATACCGGAAAATAACGCTAATACAACCGACATTCTATTCAAATCGAAGATAGCGGATGTCCCTGAGTTCATTTATTGCAATCTGATCAACCCGTGGTGGTAGACTGGGGTGGCAGAAGTTGGGCAAAGGTAGGTGGGGTGTAGAAATGTTAAAATAAGTAAAGCTCCGAATTTCACGCCGAATAAATATATTTCGGGAAATATGAGATTATTAAAATTTCTCTACACGTTCTCGGTGTTTAATTTGAACACATTTCGGGATTGGGAGGGAACTCACTTTAGCGGTGAAGGACAGCGGGAGTTACAAATAAAATACGCGAATAAAACAGATTAGAGTCAAATACAGGGTTATGAATATCGCTGAGTTTAATTATGATATTCAATTGGCCATTTAGCCCCCAGGGACGGGGTGGATGGGGTGGACGGGGGTGAAATTTTTATAACATGTTAAACGGTCGATATTTTCATCAAGTAATTAATTGTAAAGGTCAATGACATTGATAATATATATGCCGATGTTGTTTGTAAAATATATCCCCTTTCGGTATTAGAGGGAAGTACACTTAGGGGAGGGGGTGGAAACGACAAACATGCTAAAACAGTCGATATTTAGGCAGATAAATATTTTTACGGATCGAAGAAACAGTGTTTCAACCGATGTTATCTGAGATGATATTCAATTACCCATTTAATCCCCTGGGATGGGAATCGACGGGGTGGCATTTTTCAAACATGTTAAATCATCGATATTAGCGTAGACAAATAAATGCCTGGCCAATCACGTTGATAGAATTTCTACCGATGTTGTTTGTAGGCATGATAGGGGTGGGGGTGAAGGGGATTTACAAGAAAATAACGCAAAAACAACAGAGATTCGAGTCAAATCGAAGGTAATGGATGTCGCTGAATTTATTTATGACAATCAGGGCAACGCGCGGGTGTCGGTTGGGTTGGGATGAGTTGGGCAGAGGTGTACGGGGGATAGAAATTTTAAAACAAGTTGATCGGCCGTTTATTGCGTCGATTAAATATATTTCGGTATCAATTAGATTAATAAAATGCTCTACATTTTGCCCGTGTATAACTTCAACATCTTTCTTGATTGGGAATGGAGCTCCCCTTAAGGGTGGGGGTGGAGTGGAATTGCATTATAATGTTGCATAAACAATCGACATTGTCGAATCCAGGGTCATGGATGTCAATGAGTTAAATTATTACATTCAACTACCCGTTTAACTGCCCCCAAGGAAGGGTTGGCGGGGGTGTATTTTTTTTTAAACATGTTAAACGGTCGATTATTGTAGCGAATAAATATTTGTCGGGGACAATGTCATTGATAAGATTCCTACCGATTTTGCTTTTAATTCCAACCCCTTGACACACGTGAAAGGTCACAATTAGGG
Source organism: Zhengitettix transpicula (assembly GCA_037074705.1). NCBI lineage: Eukaryota > Metazoa > Arthropoda > Insecta > Orthoptera > Tetrigidae > Zhengitettix > Zhengitettix transpicula. The sequence goes on along the minus strand of CM073591.1, from coordinate 197,641,006 downwards.
GTGGGGGTGGAGGGGCGTTGCTAGAAAATAACGTGAATAATTCCCAGATTCCTGATATAGGTGAATGTATTTATGACAACATGGGAAATGAACGGGGGTTGGCGTTGGTGTGCGGAGGGGGCGGGTGGGTGAGGGGCTTGGCGGAGTTGGGTGTGGGAATATATTTTCAAACATGTTAACCGGCCTACTTTTGCTTCGAATAAATATATTTCGTCATCAATGAGATTCATAAAATATCTCTACATATACTCTGTGTATAATTTCAACCCCTTTCGGGCTTTGGATGGGTGTACCCTTAAGGGTGGGCGTGAAATGGCATTACATAAAAAGAAAGCAGAAACCATTGAGATTGGAGTCGAATCCGGGGATATAGTTGTCATTGAGATGAATTACGACATTAAACTTGCCGTTGAAATCCCCGAAGCGGGAGTGGTCGGGCGTGGAAATTTTCAAACATGTTAAACGGTCGATATTTGCGATAATTATATCCTGGGGTTAATTAATTTGATAGTATTTATACCGATGCTGTTTGTGGATAATTTCAACCCCTGTGAGGGGAGCAAGCTTAGGGGTGGGGTGGAGGTACGTTAAATTAAAAAAACGCAAAAACAACCGAGATGCGAATAAATTCAGAGACTATGAATGTCGTCGAGTCTAATTGTGACAACCTGGGTAACGTGACGGATTCGGGTGGTGGAGGGCGGGGGTAGAAATTTTCAGACAATATAATCGGCCAAATTTTGCATGGAATAAATACTTTTTGATTATCGCACATTTGTGGGGATGGTCATCTTCTAACATGTAAAAACGGCTGATATATTTGGTCAATGACAACAACCCCCTTTGGCATCCGAGGTGAGCACGTTTAGGGATAGAGTTCGAGGATCGTTACATAAAAACAGCACAAATGCAACCGAAATTGGAGTCAAATCGGGGGTTATAGATAAATTACACCTCGGGCAACGCCGGGCACCCAGCTAGTTCAAAAATAAAAAAGGAGTTGCATAAAAGCTGGTAATAAAGAAGAAACTTGAACAGAATTTACGGTTTACAGGATCGTAAGTTGAAAAGAAAAAAGATTTGTCTGAAAATTTTATGCAGTTTTATTTTGAGCCGAACTATCTAACACCTATTTTAATCATTAAAAGCGATGCACAAATAAATAAAATGAAATAACAATTCCGTTACCTGAAGACGTTTCCGTATTTGGCGCGGTACTTGACCAGAGACTGGAAAGTCTTCCCCGGATTCGTGTAGTCTAAGACATTTCCAATTATCGGGAGAGGCGTGGGTCCTGGGACATTGGAGTGTAGTCTCTGCAGCTTCCGTCGCAGCTGGACAGCCACGAGCAGCAGCAGCAGGACGTACAGGACCAGCGTCAGCAGCAACATCGCCGTCCACAGCCGTCAGAGACTTCCGCAGTATGGCCTTAAGTAGCCCAGGGTCCAAGGCCAAAAAATAACCAGACTGCGCAGATATGTTTCATTGTTACTCTCTCATTAAAAAAACCTCAGCGGCAAACGTTTAACTGGAGAGAAATAACTAGTCGTGTCAACATACGATGCGCAGTCGTCCACTTACCTGGTATTGTAGTGGGAGTAGCCGGAGATCACTTTAACAGGAACCTTTCTTACGGCAACCTGGTCGTGTAAAAATTACTCTTCGAAAACATTGGCGTAAGGAAATATATTGTGTTCAGTTCAAGATTTAATGTACGTCAAAGAAATAACCAGTAAAAGTTATGAGATGATTAGTACAGGGTGTGATACAAAGGCCTTGCCACTGTCTGTATGTTTCAGGGGTGGGTTTACATGAGGCCAAGAGAAACGCAATCCGGTATTTTTATACTTTATAAACAGCCACACGTACATACACAAATTCAAATGTTATTTTTAATGTAATTTAATATTGTCATAAAAAATATGAATATGGAAAATAAACTTATTATTACAAAATTTTAGTAATAAAATTCGAATATAATAAAAATCAATTATAATGAAAATATAATTATTAATGAAAGTATAATTACATCTAATGACAATCTGTGGTCAAGTTTTTTAATTTGGGCGTAAAATTAGTTAAATCTGTCCACTGAAATTTTGTAAGTTGTTGATTGATCAGCTGTGAACGATGTTTCGACTTCACGAACTCCTTTGTGGAGTACAAAGATTCACAGCAATATGTTGTAACAAAAATCTGAAATGGACGACAAGCAGCAGTTTTCTTTAAGTTTGGATATTTTGAGTCAGGCACGAGTTTTACAAATTCAGTCATAGATGAAGCTTTGTGTAGCATTTGTAATGCCTGATCCTCTCTCATCTCTAATAACTCCAATTAGACAGCCGTTTTTTCAGTAAGTATTATTTCAGAAATTGGAATTAATTAACAATCGGAAGTCCATCTTTATTAATGTCAAAAATAAATGGATTCAGAAAATATGCAAATGTAGATATCAAACTTTGTAAATCTTCAAACTTATGTTTTAAATACTTGTAATTCTTCCATTTTTCTTTACATTCATCTAACTTTCCTTCTTTGATATTAATTACATTTGCTTCTACTCGTGGAAAATGATTAAATGTTTTGTTTTCAAGATCGTAAGCAAAAGTCGAAGTTTTTCTTCAAAATTGAATACAGTTTGTGACAATTAACATCGGTTTTTGTGCTTCTTATTTTTATTCTAGGTCGTTTTCCCTTCTAAACACTAAATCTGATTCGGACACAAGTATTCTGTGACATTACCCCTTTTTTGACTTCATAACTTACGACTGTCGCCCAGTCTACTTTCCCTGCCGTTTCCGCATTTCCCGTGACTCACTCTGTTTCTTTTTCTTCAGCCCGACCACCATCTGCATGCTCACCTAATAGTCTATTGTTTTCATGCATAAATCCACGTCGGAACTGACCTCGTCGCCCTCGACCACGTGCAAATTGTTCTCTTCCACCTGGTCGATGACCGCTACCATTTTCCATTCGCGGTCTATTTTCAGTGCGATTAAGTCCATCATCTTGTCTTCCTGCTTATATCTAATTCGAAGTTCCACTTATACTAGCATGGTCTCAGTATTCTCCCCCGATCTTTTTTCTATTTGTTCATATTTTCTCAACCTTGTCAATAATTCATTTAACGTTTTCAGCTCGAATGTTCATAAAAATTGAGAAAAGCTGCCGTCGAAATATCTGCACAGCAAATAAATCGTTCGGCACTCCTCGATCGCTTCGTTTAATAATTTTTTTTTGTGTGTAACAGAATCATTTTTGGAAATGTTTTCCCTCCCACAATATTTTTCATACCTCGCGTCGCGTATCTTCAATTGTTTCGTTTCATCCCAAGATCTCCTTTACTTGTTCATAATTATTCGTTTGATCCAGGTAGGCGTACTTCCATAAAGATATATTCGGAGCAAGAAATGGTTTAAAAGCTCTGGGTCTATATTCTTCATCATACGATATTCATCCACTTCCGTACCTCCACTTCCGCTAAAAGGATTGAATTTGCGGAATGTATTGTGTCATGGTGGGCGTAACTAGCGATCCTACGGAAGTTAATCTATGTACTACTTCACACGCTACCAATTCTTGTACGTTTTGGCTGGTATCGGCACTGGCATTCGGATTTACTATTTTGCTTTGCACTTGTGATATTTCCTTGCGGAAAAGTCCCAGTTCCATTCTCTGTTCACTCACGATATCTTCAACACTCTGATCTAATGTCAGTTGAGAACGATTAAGCTGTGTGGCTTCTGAATTATGTGTCATTTCTCTCGTCTGAAACGTCAGCAAAAAAAAACTAAGATAAAATCTAGATCAAAAAATTACCTGGAAGAAACATGAAAAACGAAAAGCCTGTCAATTAACCCAAAATTCAGAGATACGGTTTATCTGATTGGAAGATTACAATTACGTACTGTTATTTAAATGTATTATTAAATCATATGAACTTACGGTATATAATTCTGGATATGTACTAAGCCCTCTCATAAAAAAATTGTTCAAAGAATCCAATCTAAAATCCATCACTAACGCACCTTAGTTTATTACAGAGGAAATGAGGAGATTCTCAGAACTGTACTTCCAACGTATCTAAGGACACGAAAATGAACTGGTAGCAGAAATAATCAATCCTCCAGAGATAGAAAAAAGAGTAAGAAGAAAGTGGTCAACGGACCTAAAGCCAGGGATGAAAAACACGAACTAAATAAACTAAACCTAACAATAGTATACTAGGGAATGGCTGATGGACAATTACCCAACTCATGCTACGATCCTGTATACCATTTACTTGATGCAATGAAACTGTTGTAGATTGTAAATTAGCAGTCAAATAAAAAACGTTCTACATCTTGCAGCCATTCGGTACGAGCTTGTTCGGTTTTGATTTACGCTGCAGCAAGAAGTTTTCCTGTATCTCCATTCTTTCGATGTATATCATTTCTCAATTCGTGAAACCGTTTTTCTGAATTTTGCTTTGTTCTCCCAAATGTTCGTCTTGTTCCTCAAACCGTATTTTCTGTTTTTTTCGTATATTTCCTGCTTTTATATGGATCTTCAAATTTTTCCTTAAGCCTGTTTAACAGGCTGTATATCAGAACATTCGAATTCTTTGTATTATTACCATATTCAGACTATTTTCCTCCTTAGAAACTTTGTTCGCATTTATTCCTCAGTCCCTATCACCTCCTGATGAATAAGTATTCGTTCATTCTTCATTTCCTAATTTCTCGAAGTCATCATTTGAATTATTGTTTCTAGTTTCAGTCGACTTTTGAAACAATTCCTATATTATTTTCTTAACATTCCTGTAGATTTCTCCGCTACTTTTCCTACAAAGCGTCCATATCTGACGACTATAGACAATAACGAGGTAATCTGTCAACCTTTTCAAAATACTCGCTCTCAAATATAAGCATATGAATAATAAGAAAAAAGTTAAGCCGTTACAGAATTTATAATTTGACTCGAATTTAAATGTTGCAATGTACACTAAAAATTTTGTCGCCTCACCAATTGACACTATGTTTTCTTCTGTAAAATATTGAAAATTATTGACATGGTTTGCGATCGCTCCAATGCGGTCTGGATTTATTTAAAAGTGATAAAAACTGTAGTGTAAGTTGTGAAGTATATTGTAATTTAATTCGTTCGTATTACATATGTAAATAATGAATATTTTACTTTATATTAAATTTTCATTTAATTTTACTTAAGTATTAATTTTTCTTTCTATTCAGAATTACTAACTTTTTCCTCGTACTTATGGGTACAATATTGTCTTCCTCAGTTCAAATTCCCTCATTTCTCTACGTTCTTATAAATGCATATTTTCCATATATGTAGTTTTCAAATTCTGTATTTAGTATTTATTTATCGAATTTACTAAACTTATACGGTCTGATTTATGTATTTTTCAATACGTGTTTAATTTTTTACCAATTTTGACTTGTTTTATTTCCTAAGACCTATTGGAACTAATAAATCTGAAGCATTAAAATCTCATGTTATTAATTATCGGCAACACAAATCTTTGCCTTATTATTAGGCCAAGTTTTTTAAGTTTCATTTTTCCTTTATCCAGAACTAATGGACATTATGTTATAAATGGACGACTGAGAATATAAATATAAGGACATTTCAGAAATAACCGGCTCTAATTAGTTCATGTAGATAGAAATATTGGCAAATATTTTTTAGATTTATTTTCTTCTTCCATTAGTCCTTTAAAGAAGAAACAGGATACGTCAATAAATTCCATACCAAAGTATAGAAACAGATTAACTTAAGGTTACACTATATGTCCTAATTTATAGCAGTGACAACTTAATGTAAAATAACACTTTACTGTAGTTGTACATAAATATTAACAATTAATTATAAATAAAATCATTAAACACTAAACGTGACTTAGGTCTAATATATTAACACAACATTGATCTTCTAATCCAGAGGTGCGTTTACACGTGAGAGCAATTCGCAGCTGGAACTCTGGAGAGTTACTCTCAGAGCCCTTTACACGGGAGAGTGAAATTCGGCCGAGTTCACTCTCCGAGAGCAACTCGAAGTGCCAACTCTCGAGAGTCCGCTGAGACCGTTTACACGCACGCTCGCAGTCAGTTCTGCCTGCGAGTGATTTTAACCGGGGACACTCGATGCAGGTTTTTCTAAGGTTTTCCCTGCATTCCTTTAGGCGAATGCCGGGTAGGATCCTTAAAATATAGCCCGGGGGCCCTAGTTAACCCTTGGCTACCTTCCTCTACCCTTCCGCATCCCCCCTTTCAAATCCCTTCCTATGCTATTAAAGGGGAGTTGCCCTAAGCGGATTACCCTCATGTAGCCTATTGCCCTAAAAAAAAAAAAAAAAAATTGTAATAGTCGGGAGAAAGGAAGCCTGCGAGAGGATTTCTCGCAGGTGAACCTTCCCAGAGAGCTCTGGCGGGGGCTACCTTTGGGGATGCTCTCACATCTCTCTGGTTTTTTTGAACTAAGGTTCCCACTTGCCGAGGCACCTCGGTCTGTTTTGAGGGGTGTATGTTCCGGGGTCGCAGACCTTGGGCATACGGCAAGAGTTGTCCGCTATTCCTATTGGAATAGTCGGCCAGCTGCCTCCTAAACTGGTCGAGGCACGGAGAAGGGAATGCTGCGTCCCCACAGCAAACTCCTCTCCCGCTATCGGAAGGGCGTGGGACAAGTACCCAATGCCCGACCTACCCGATGCAGGTTTTTCTAGGGTTTTCCCTGCATTTCTTTAGGCGAATGCCGGGTAGGATCCTTAAACCATAGCCCGGGGGCCCTAGTTAACCCTTGGCTACCTTCCTCTACCCTTCCGCATCCCCCCTTTCAATCCCTTCCTATGCTATTAAAGGGGAGTTGCCCAATGTGGATCACCCTCATGTAGCCTGTTGCCCTAAAAAATAAAAAAATAAAAAAAAAATGTAATAGTCGGCTAAGTGAAGCCTGCGAGAGGATTTCTCGCAGGTGAACCTTCCCAGAGAGCTCTGGCGGGGGCTACCTTTGGGGATGCTCTCACATCTCTCTGGTTTTTTTTGAACTAAGGTTCCCACATGCCGAGGCACCTCGCTCTGTTTTGAGAGGTGTATGTTCCGGGGTCGCAGACCTTGGGCATACGGCAAGAGTTGTCCGCTATTCCTATTGGAATAGTCGGCCAGCTGCCTCCTAAACTGGTCGAGGCACGGAGAAGGGAATGCTGCGTCCCCACAGCAAACTCCTCTCCCGCTATCGGAAGGGCGTGGGACAAGTACCCAATGCCCGACCTATCCGATGCAGGTTTTTCTAAGGTTTTCCCTGCATTCCTTTAGGCGAATTCCGGGTAGGATCCTTAAAATATAGCCCGGGGGCCCTAGTTAACCCTTGGCTACCTTCCTTTACCCTTCCGCATCCCCCCTTTCAAATCCCTTCCTATGCTATTAAAGGGGAGTTGCCCTTAGTAGATTACCCTCATGTTGCGTGTTACTCTAAAAATAACACGAAAAAGAGAAGTAGCAGCAGATTTTTTTATTTTTTTTATATCTTCAATTCCACTTCAGCACTTTTTATTTTTAAGTTTTTAAGCTCCTGAGAACCCTGTAATTAAAATGAAAACATTATTATTATAAAGGATTGATAATGTATGTAGGTATTGATTGAACACAAAAATATTTTCCAGTGTTTCTGTGAGCAGCGACTGCGAGGTGCGATGACGTTGGACAGCAGATACAATGTTATCTGTGAACGATATTTAATAAATATTGTATTTTTACGTCTGTTTATATGAAACAAATATTGCAGATTTTTTACCAATACCAAAATTTTATTTATTTATTTACGACCACGTTTCGGTATGTGTTAGTACCTTCCTCACGTCTTCCAGCGGAGAAATTGTACAAAATAAATTTACAGGTATTAATGAACAAACAGACACTATAAAACTCAATAATTGCTATGATCCTTTATTATTACACTAAACCTTCTGTTTTCCTATTGTCGTTGCTCCCATTGATACGCAACCCTTGGGCTCTCCCATTGTTGCGTTTTCGTTGCTTTTGAGTGATGTCAACTGACCAGTGCAGTTGTGTTTCTCTAGGCTCTTCTTAGCACCTGACGAAAGGCACAATGATCCAAGAAACGTTGTGTGGTATTTATATTACCCTTTTTTGTCTGTATTGGCTATCTTTCTTATTCGTTATTTTCAATCACACGTAAATTTTTTCATTTTAAAATAAATTTGTATTATCAAGAAGCCAATGAATTTATAAAAGTGGTTGAACAAAAATGATTATACTATTAATAACAAACTAAGAAACACTCTCCTAAATATGCTAAAAGTTAAAAACTATTTTCACATCCTCCTATTAAAAAAAACACAAACTTTAGCAGTTTTTCCGAGGCACTTATTCACAGATTACACACAAGTGCGTTCGCAGACTACAGTGTGCAGCTTTAACATTTAGCATAATTAGGTGAGTGTTTCTTAGTTTGTTGTGGTAGTATAATAATTTTTTCAACCAGTTTTATAAATTCATTGCTTCTTGATAATACAAATTTATTTTGAACAATTCCTTGGCAGGAAGAGCGGAGGAAGGTACAAACACGTAACGAAACATTGTCGTAAAAACTAAATAAAAATATTGTCTGGTATTAGTAAAAAATCTGCATTAGATATTTAATAAAATTTTATATTATCTTTTATGTGAAACGTATTTATTACCTTTCTTCTGAGAATATTTTTGTTTTGTCGTTCAAAGACAAGTTGTTTGAACCAACAGAATGCTGCATGTCTACAGAAATTCTTATTAACCTTAGTAATTACCCTCGCTCAAAGAGAGACATTATTTGAAATTGAATTATTTCATAATGTTGTAAATGTTTGTAAAAAAAATGTAAACTTGTTTGTGAAATAAAGCTTTCAAACATCCTCGTGGGTCCATTTTACATTGTTTTTGGCCATATTACTCTCAGCTAACTCTCAGATAATTCAAATTTTCTTGAATGCCTGAGAGTACTCTCCGAAAATATAAATTCTTTATTTATTCTTCCAAATCAATTTCATCCCCTTCAAAGTAATCCCCGTCCGATAAAACGCATTTTTTTCAAAGCTTTTTCCAGTCCTCGAAACAGTCGGAATAGTCTTTTTCCAGTATAGCCTTCAAGACCTTCTTCGATTCGGTTTTTATCTCCTCAATCGTGTCAAAACGGCGTCCCCGCATTGGCCTTTTGAGTTTGCTGAATAGCCAGAAGTTGCACGGAGCCAAATCAGACGAATACGGTGGTTGCGGAACGATATGAGTCGAGTTTTTGACAAAAAAAGTCGCGAAGAGCCAATGCAGTATGATATGGTGCATTATCGTGAAGAAGGAACCAAGATTTGTTCGCCCATAATTCCGCCCGTTTCAGACGAATAGCTTCACGAAAACGCTCAAATAATATTCTTTGTTGACAGTTTGGCCCTGCGGAAGGAATTCATAGTGCGTCACACCACGATAATAAAAAAAAATGTCAACATGACTTTGATTTACGATCGACTTTGCCGTGGTCTTTTCGGTCTTACTTCACCTTTTGCACGATATTCGCTGGATTGGTCGGTGGTTTCAGGGTCGTATGCGTAAATCCAAGTCTCGTCTTCAGTAATGATGCATTTCAAGTGGTCCTGATAGACAGCAAAGTTTCACACACATCAACGCGACGCTTTTTTTCCAAACAATTGAGCGATTTTAGCACCAATTTTAGCACCAATCGTTTAAGACACAAAACATTCTTCAAAATGGTTTGGGCTGAGCCAAATGATATTCCAACACTATCAGCAAGATCTCTAATTGTCCATCGACGATTTTCAAGCACCAAATCTTTGATTTTTTGGACGTGGCCCTCGTCGGTAGACGTTGATGGTCGTCCAGAGCGCGGTTCGTCTTCAACGCGTTCTCGGCCCTCTTTGAACTCGTTGTACCACTTATAAACTTTTTTTGTCCCATAGTTTGATCACCAAAGACCTTCCGCAACATTTTCAATGTGTCCGCACAAGAATATTCGTTCCGCAAACAAAATTTGATGCAAGTTCTTTGCTCAACAAAATCACCTATTGCAAAAATCGAAAAATTCACTTTTGGTTGTGTACAAAAACACGTGTAACTCGGAGATAATTAAACCTTTTGGCAAATATTATAGACAGTCCTACCAACCTAGGAAGTTTTAAATGACAATTTCACCCTACTTTTTTATCACAGTGGTATATACCGTAATAATGATCGCTGGATTCAAAGTGGCATTGCCAAGTGTAAATAAGCGTGATATACTATATTTGCAGTATTAACGTTGCTTTCCTGCACTATATATACTCTGAAATATAGCAGATTGGACTGAGCTTTGCTGAAAGTTTAATATGTAGGACCCATTTTAATATATCTTCAATTTCACAAAAACGCGAGCTGTGACAGATTATCGGCAATAGAAGTTAAGTGCAGAAAAGTTCAGCAATTTCTCTAGATTAAGAAACAGTCTATTTGCAGATAACCATATATTTATATGGTTCATGGCATTGTCGAGTTTCGCCTTGAATTTTTCCGTGTCTGTGTCCGTCATGAATAAATTGGCATCGTCTGGGTAAAGAACTAACTTTAGGGGATATATTTAAATTTAGAATGATTGTTCAATCCATTAGTCCTCGGTCGACGAAATAGGATACGTCATAATATAAGATTACAAGAAAAGAATAAAATAGCGACTATTACAACTACAAAGTTTAAAAAACAAACATTGTACTGAACAAAAAAATTATATAATTTAAAGAAACGTTAAAGACACTAATATAACAATAATTAAAGAGATAATAACTACAATAATCTTCAGTTTTCGTTCGGCGGAGTTTCCAACAACAAATCTTAAATTCGATTACCGACAAACATGAAAAAGAAAGTAAGTCGGCAGTTAAACTCTACAAGATTATAATCGTAAAATAATAATATAACTTGATAGGATACCAGCAAACTATTTTCTTAGAGAGGATCTAATCTGTCCTTCCTATCTACGAACTCTTTCAACGAATAAAATGCTCCATTAATTAATAAAGATTTACAACTCTTTATAAATAAATTTTTGTGTAGTTAAAGTTTTTATTTCGTCCGGAATACTATTGTATAGATTTATCCCGGAATAACTAATGCTTGATTCAAGAAGGCTTAGACGATGTTTTTCACTGCGGAGTTGAGAGCGGTTTCTAGTGATTTTCTACGTTTAGGGCATATAAATTGATGTTTCTTCAGACCATCTTTAAATTTTCTGGAATATACGTGCATGGAAAAGTTAAAATCCCAAGTTTACAAAACAAAGGCTTGCAACTGGCATTCCAATCCGTAACAGATATGATTTTAGTAGTTTAAAAATTTGCAACTTGTGATGTCGTAAGACACGACAGAATGAAAATATGAATGGTATATTATGTTAGATGTAGGTCTATCGCTTAGCTGAGCAAACATTCTTAATGTAAAACCAATTTTGATAAGTTTTCCCGAGAGTTTATTTATATGGTAATTCCATTTCAATTTATTGTCAATCAACAGACCAAGAAAAGGTGCGTTTTTCGGAAATGTTCTCCTAATTAGGAGTTAAACTTCTTGTATTTGATGTATTATTTATATATCGAATAAATCGTAATGATCTGAGAATAAAGGCACGGGGCCGAGCAGAAACAGATACGTTTGAAAGATGCAAATACCAAATATACGAAAATATAACGACAGCTTATTTGGCAGGACACAAAATTCAAATCGCAATACTAGTTATTTTGTTGTGTTAGGATGTGAATAAAAAGTATCTTTTTCTCCGTTTACTAATCTAAAAATCAGGGTTGTTATAGTACTTTCCAAATTCTTGCAGGTCCACGCGGCCTTGATGGTGGAACACTAGAAACTAAACGTTTAACAACTTAATTGAGGTAATGTTCTGCAGAAGTACCTCAGTAAAATATTTTATTATATTGTTTCCTGCAATTAGAAGCTTTATTGAAGAAGGAGGTTTTAAAATAAAAACGCAACAAATTTTCCGTGACATTGATAAAGCGACAGGTTAACTGTTCAAACTCAACCATACAAATATAACCTGCAAATTATTATAATTGGGAAACATTTAAGAATAAGACTTTGCTATTGTTTGTTTTACGTACTTATATATTTCGTGAAAGGAAATTGGTCGTCTATGGTTACTATGAATGCAAAATAAGTTATGCTAAATATTCACTTTTCACATATAACCAGATTTATTTATTACAATGAGACATTTATTTATGACAAAAAATCTAGTCAACCTGAGTTTATTGAACGTATCCCACTGCACCATTTATTTATTTTTTATTTATTTATTCCACTATTAAATTATTTTCGACTTTTCTTCACTTTAGTAACAAACGCGTCGAATTAATTTGTTTTGAACACGCTTCATTTTGTTTCTTATTATGTAAAAATTTACATGGTTGAGAGCATATTATTCATCTTTAGAAGTGAAAGCAAACAGGATATTACTAATCGTTATTTTTTATGTTTCAGAATAAATATACTCTGGCAGTCACCTTACAAGATCAAAATATTAAGACCTTCAGTAAATGTAAACTCGAATTTTTTTAAAAAAATTTTACATGATAATAAATGCTAATGTAAAACACTGACAAGTAAATTGCCAATGTCTAACTCTTACTTCGTTAATTCAAGGTAATTCTCAATTATCTTTCACCCTTTACCGGAGTTTCTTGGACTTTCTTAGGATAAAGGAATAATTTATGAACTCGCTTTTACGGTACAAAACGGATTTCCTACTCACTTAAGACGCTGGACGTATTTTTAATTCCATTAAGGTACCAGGAGTATTTTTTACACACTAACGGTATTGGGAGTATTCTTTCTTTACAGTGTCGGGAGTATTTGAGACACCGTTAAGGTACTGAAACTATTTTTTCATTAAACAAACCGGCATTATATTTTACTCACTTAAGATAGTTATTAATTTTTAATCACATAAGAGACCGGGAGTATTTTCACCTTCCTTAAAGTACCGGGCTCTTTTTGACTCCGTTAAGGTATTGGAAATATTAATAATAAGAAACACCCAAATACTGACAAAAGAAGTGATAATATAAATACCACACAACGTTTCTGGAAGCCTTGGTTCTTTCTTCAGGTGCAGAAAAAACGCAAGAGCCTAGCGAGACACAACTGCACAAGTCAGTTGACAAAACTGTTTGGTCAACTAATTTGTGCAGTTATGTCTCTCTATGCTCTTGTGTTTTTTCTGCACCTGAATAAAGAACCAAGGCTTCCAGAAACGTTGAGTGTATTTATATTATCACTTCGTTTGTCTCTATTTGGCTATCTGATTATTATTAACTTTCAATCAGACATAAATTTATAATTTTTTACGGGAAATATTGTTGAGTCCATTAAGGTACCGGGTGTATTTTTACCTGCATTAAGATACATGAACTCTTTTCACTTCGTTAAGGTACCGCATGTATTCTTGACTACCTCTGTTCAGAATACATTTAAGTACTGTAATGAATTTTTTTTATTGGGTTGATATTTTATATTAAAGCAAAAAAAATAATTGACCATTTAAATGTAATGAGTTTTATTAAAAACAGCACGAAAAAAACTCGTATCACAGGCACGTGTGGATTACGTAGCATAGATTAGTTGCCCGCACCAAATACGTACTGTCTATTCCCGTTTCCTGTTGTCCGCTGTAGTTGGAGATCCCGGTTTTTCCCTTACTGAATCCTGCAGCTGGATGGAGCGTCTCGGTCCTTGTTCTCGAATATTCGGCGGATGACCTCGAACAATCAGTTGATGGGCAGCTGTATTTACTATATGCTTTCCCCTACTCGGATAAGCACACACTTCGGGATACTATCCCCAAACGTTATTCATTTCTGCCAACTCTTTCCACGTCCTTCCAACAACTCTCCACAAAGTTCTTTATTCCAACTGTGCTAAAATCTCTCCTCCTACCCCGGAGCTGGACGTTTTCCCGCCCTTAGCGTCACGGGCTTTTGTTGTTCTTAGCCGCATGGGATTTTCCCATGGGCCGATGTACACTACCTCGGTATTAAAATAGCCACGTGCGGCTAACTGAGACGCGACACGTCGGCGTCTCCAATTGGGAAGCAAAAAGGGTCCTCGAAACTACAGAAAACAACATTTCCCCCCCAAAAAAAACCTAAATTAAAATACGCGCGTTACAGTACCTGTCTTAATGCACCGGGATTTTTTAGACTCTTAAGGTACCGTGCTTATTTAATGAACCAGGAAAATTATTGAGTTGCCTGTAGTCGTCCCTAATGACGGTCTCTATGCCAGTTAAATCACGTGTTAACGAAGAGATTACTGTCGATTTAATTTCTTTTCCGGACATCCTGCAAGTCTAGGATGATCCACAACGGACAGCATCTCTGTAGTGAGAGCATTTCACATGGATTCACACTTACTACTATATGATTCAGTTGACTGAATTTTCTTATATAAAACCTTCAAATAAATTGGTAAAACAAATAAGTTAATAATTTTATTTAGATTGACTCTAGACAACTCCAGAAGTTAAAATCTAAGGGAAGATGTTTGAAGCTTTACTGATTAAAACAGGTTTGAAACAGAAATATTCATTATCAGCTGTGATTTTTAGAAAAAATACATCGAAATAGTGAAATTATTCCCAAAGGAACAATTGTAACTATAGCAAGACAATTGATAGACTATGAAAATGATGTCATACTTGGGCGGTCAGTACAAGCTATTTAGCAACTGTAAATAAACACCAGGGTTAGTAATTAAGCAGGAAGTTGCCCTAAGTGGATTACCCTCATGTAGCCTATTGCCCTAAAAAAAATCCGATCAACAAAAATTAGATTATTAACATAATAAAAAACTTAAAATCTTCGAATGCATTTGACATATATGGATTCAGCGGTAACAATATTAAACAATGCTGTAACGAAATTCCAATGCAGTTCATATTTAACTAGTGCTTTTCCTCTAGTATATTTCCGGATACTCTAAACCACGCGAAAGTTATACCATTGTACAAAAAGGGTTCTACAACAGACGTCGCTAATTATCGCCCTATTGCCAATATTCTCCAAAGTTCTTGAGAATTGTAACTTTTCTCACAACAATTAAAATTATTTTCACATGACAGCATGGTTTCATTAGAGGTAAATCCACCAACACGGCTTCTTACGACTTCGTTCAAGATATTCATGACGCACTCGACGAAAGACTTCAAGTGACTAAAATTTTTGCTGACCTTTCCAAAACATTGTATCATGACATATTACTCCGAAAATTGGATTTCTATTGAATAAGAAGAGTTCCCTTTTCTTTATTCCGATCTTACTTGCAAAATAGGCGCCAAAAAGTTGCGATTGTAAACTTGGATGGAAATGAGTATCTATCAGAATCGGAAACAATTACCTGTGGTTTCCCTTAGGGCTCAATTTTGGGACCCTTAATTTTCATCATATACATTAATGATTTACCGAATTATTTAGATCCCTTAAAATCAGTCCTTTACGTTGACGACAAATGTTAAAGTTTGGCTGGATCAATATAAATTTATATACCCTAAACGGAGCAAATCATTTATACAACACTAGAAATCGCTCTCAACTCCGCACTGAAAAACATCGCCCAAGCCTTTTTGAATCAAGCATCTATACAATAGTCTTCGTGAAGAAATAAAAACCTTATCTATACAAAATTTATTTACAAAGAGCTGTAAATCTTTATTAATTAAAGGACAATATTACTCGCTGGTAGAGTTCGTAGATAGGAAGACAATATTAGATCCATTTTAATAAAACAGTTTTTTGGTATCCTATCACGTTGTAAAATGAAAACTGCCGACTTATTTTCTTTTTAATGTTCGACGGGAAGTAAGATTTTCGGAACGAAAATTAAAGATTAAAATAGTTATCATTTCTTTAATTAGTGTTATATTAGTATATTTAACGGTGCTTTATATTATATATTTTTGTAAAGTAGAATATTTGTTTTTTAAACTTTGTAATTGTAATATTTTATTCTTTTCTTGTAATCTTATATTACGACGTATCCTATTTCCTCAACCGAGGACTAATGGAATGAATAACAGAACTACATCTAAACAATCGCGATGCCAATATTCATAATAAGCTTCAATAAACGAAAGTCAATTCTGTGTTCAGTTAGAAAGTGAATTTGTAGGAGTAACGTTAAACAGAAGTTAGATTAGTGAGTTTTGTTTTAAAAAATTTGAAAAAATTTATGTAGTAAACACAGAAAGGTTGATCATGAACGTCGTTTCTTTCAGGAGAAGTGAACCGAAGAATATTTGTTTTTTATTTATAAGGACAATGAATAAGAAAGATAGCCAATTTCAGACAAAAAAGTGATAATATAAATACTTTCGGGTTTTGTCAACTGACAAGTGCAGTTGTGTCTCTCTAGGTTCTTCTTCGCACCTGACGAAAAGAATAAGGATCCAAGAAACGTTGTGTGGTATTTATATTATCACTTTTTTGTCTGAATTGGCTATCTTTCTTATTCATTATTTTCATTTGTAAGGACAACCCAATTTGTCTGAAATGTAATGAAGCCGTCGCGGTTTTAAAAGAGAACAACTTAAAAAGATATTATACCACCAAACCCGTTCAAAAATATAGAAATTTATCAGGACAACTAAGAAGCGATAGTATCGAACAATTAAAAAAGACTTTAAATTTAGCCGTTCAACAAACAATTTTACTAATACACAGTGAAGAAGCTGATGGTATCGTTCGGGCGAGTTATGTTGTTCGTGTGAAACTGGCGGAGCAATTTAAGTCGTCCTCAGAAGACGAGTTTGTGAAAGAGTGCGGCAAATATCTTATGTCCATAAAAAAGTAAAATGTTCACAGAACTTAGTTTATTCAAAAGAAGTCACAAGACGAATACGTGTAATGGCAGGAAACATAAAAGCAGCCTCTGGTGAAGTCGGGGAAAAATGTGTAGCATTTTCCAGAGCATTGCACGAAAGCACTGATATTA
Organism: Zhengitettix transpicula; assembly: GCA_037074705.1. Taxonomy (NCBI): domain Eukaryota; kingdom Metazoa; phylum Arthropoda; class Insecta; order Orthoptera; family Tetrigidae; genus Zhengitettix; species Zhengitettix transpicula. The sequence continues at coordinate 197,623,973 of CM073591.1, read as the reverse complement.
CTGATACAGCGCAACAAGCAATTTTTATTCGTGCAGTTGACCAAAATTTTAAAATAACAGATGATTTGCTCGGACCAGTCATGAAAGACACTACAAGAGGGGAAGATTTTTTAATAATGTTTTTAGTTTTTTAGACTGGAGTGGCCAAAGTTAAGCGGATGGAGCTTCCGCGATGATAGTGAAAAATGTGGGAGTGGTGGTTAAAATAAAGTCAGAATTATCAAAGAGAAATATTGACTTTAATAATCTGTTCGTATTTCACTGTATCATTCATCAAGCAACCCTCTGCTAAGTCATTAAAATTCACGCACGTAGTGGAGACAGTTGTTTCGTGTGTAAATTTTATTAAGTCGAGAGGTTTGAATCACCGACAGTTAAAGCAATTCCTGCAGTACTTGGAATCGGAATATGGAAACCTCGTTTTTTATTGTGAAGTTCGCTGCCTCAGTAATGTTGAAGCGATTTTATGAGTTAAGAGAAGAAGTGCAAACTTTTATTGATGTGAAGGGCAAATCCATACTAGTCGAACCTTTGAGAGATGATGTATGGTTGTCTGATTTTGTATTTTTGGTTGATGTCACCTGCTACTTGAACGAGTTGCGTCATGAAAATAAAACAAGGACAACTTTCCCATAAGTTATTCACCCACGTAAAATCTTTTCAAAGAAAACTTCGATTGTGGGAAAATCAAATTCATGCAAGGAAATACATATCATTTCCCACTCTGGCAGCCCAAAAAAAATTAGATAAAAATGCTCTTGCACAAGGACTATCTACATTAAATAGAGAATTTACATCCAGATTTGTGGATTTCCGTTAAGGTGAACTTCAGTTCCAAATATTCATGACACCTTTCTACGTTGACGTGGAGTAAGTAGAAAATGTGGCTTCAAATGGAATTAATTGAACTCCAGGCCGATAATGTTTTGAAAAGTCAGTTTCGTGAGGTATCTCTGCAAGATTTTTGCGTGAGACATGTTTCCAAATATAAATATCCAAATATAATTAATTTTATATATAAAATGACGTCCCTCTTGGGGAGTTCTTATTGCTGTGAGAATAGTTTTTTTTCAAAAATGAATTTAACGAAAGCAAAGAGAAAAACTGATCAATAATAATCGCTACAAATTTGGAAAGCTCGTTACGCTTAGCAACAACATCACTTTTCACCAAATATTGAATTTCTTGCAAAAGAAAGGCAATCACAAGTTTCTCATTAAAGTTATAACACTATTAATATATTATATGTAATACCAACACTATGTATATATATATCTATATTACATATATCTTCTCTTTTTTAAATAAATACTATTAACTGTTTTCGCTTTGGCCCGTGGCTAACCATACATTTTTTCTGTAAGGGACCGCTCCTGCCATAGAACCGTCTGTGCACTACCAACAATAACATACAGGACATAAAAGGGTAATTTCATGCCGAGTGGTCTAAAATTCAGAGATGTTCCCCTCGCTATGTCTCAGATTTTTATCTAGTTATGTGCATAACTACCATGGAATGAAAATAAATTTCGCTGATTTCTAGATCGTAATATGCCATAGTTATGGAAATAGACCGCGACGATTTTCAAGACTGCAGAATTATGGATAATTCACTAAAAGCATTAATTTTACGAACCAGAACCACTTTTTGTGCTCTTTCTAAGATGGTAGCGTGATGCAATCATTGATAAAACTGTCATTGTTGTGCCCTGTTATTGAGAAACTTCGAGAGGACTGAATGTATCGTCAAACTTAAAGCAGTATACGTCGCATTTTAAAGCCCATAACAGTGGGGCCATCTTCTACAATATTCGCCCAAACTTATGGGGCACAAACAATCAATCGTCTTCAATATATATTCTTAATGAGCGGCAATTTTGTCTTTTTTTTGCTTCGAAATGTCTCTTTTTTTCTCTGTCGTTTAAAACAATCTGACATAGTAAAACCGGAATAATATTTTATCCTAATTGTCTATAGGTTAATAGTTTTCTTTGTTCTTTAAGAGCATATCAAAACGGCAGTCTAAATGTATATTAATTAAGGATTTAAAAAAATGGCTATCCGAAATAAAGCAAGTATGTCATTGATAAAAGTAAAGCTGTGTTTAATTTCTTACAATTAATTTATATTTCACAATGAAAATATATTTTACATGGTAAAATTGTTTGTACACAAACACTCACTAAGAAAATATCACAAGGTTAAATACAATTTTATTTAAATACGTTGTATTTATATCTTACATTGCTTCTGATCTGCAATTAGGACAGGATTTGTTTCGCTAGAAAAAAAAACATCTGTTAGTATATAAGACAGAATCCGCGTTTCTAAATATATTTATTCAAACATAATATTTAAATTGACTAAAATAATATTGCATTTATTCAAACATTTATTTCATAGTTTATCTACAAAGCAAAGCCATAATAAACCAACACGACATCCGGAGTACATTTTTCTTAAATAACTATTCTAATATAATTTTGATAGTAGACCAGACATTTATGAGTTATATGCCACCACTTTTAAAATGTCTTTTTATATTATTTTTAGTATGAGTAGAGCATTCCAACTTAAATGACAACCCTAAATTCTCCCTGATTAAATTATTGTCAAAATATTAACAGTTCGTCACATTTTTGCGGTGTGTCGCTCATACGGCTCTTGCGTTTTTTGAATCACATGACGAAAGCAACACGGATTGCAGAAACGTTGTGTGGTATTTATTTAGCACTTATTTTTGTCTATTATTTGGATACTTACTTTTTATTTTTTTAGGCCAACAGGCTACATGAGGGTAATCCACGTTGGGCAACTCCCCTTTAATAGCATAGGAAGGGATTTGAAAGGGGGGATGAGGAAGGGTAGAGGAAGGTAGCCAAGGGTTACTAGGGACCCCGGGCTATATTTTAAGGATCCTACCCGGCATTCGCCTAAAGAAAAGCAGGGAAAATCCTAGAAAAACCTGCATCAGGTAGGTCGGGCATTGGGTACTTGTCCCACGCCCTTCCGATAGCGGGAGAGGAGTTTGCTGTGGGGACGCAGCATTCCCTTCCCCATGCCTCGAGCACTGAGGACAGAAATCAAGCTTATACCTTACTTCCATAATAATAATAATAATCTGGATTTGCAATTTGTTGACAATGGTGAGGTAACATTATTATTTATATTTATATTGTTCGGGTATTGCATTGTCTGGGTAAGGGATTAGAAAGTCGATCAAAAAAAAGAAAACGAAAGACAAGTGAAAAAGAAAACAAGAAAAACAGAAAGAAAGAGGTAGTATACAAGAAACGAAACAAACAAGTTCGGTTTATTGCGTTAAAGTGACGACGTGAAAGATGGTCTAGAACAGTGTTTTCCATCCTTTTTTTTACCATGCTCCACCAAAGTATTACTAATGCCAACCCCCCCCCCCCCCGGATGTAACATATACACATTTTGTTGACCTACTCGGCATTTGCCTATGATGCAGAAAAACCCTAGAAAACCTGCATCGAGTAGGACGAAGAGTAGAGGAAAGGGAGCTCATATATTTACTGGTTTGGGAAGTGGAAACTGACGTCAGCTACTAGGAAACAGAGGAAAACCAAATTTCCGGGATATTTGTGCTGGGTTCAGAAACTTCTTTATTGGGTTTAATGTAAATGGCTTCTTTAAATTTTCTTTTTAAAGTCATAAGGTTCTGAACAAATAACAGAGAAGCATTCATGAGAAAATAATTTAGGTTAAAAGTTGATGATCAACTTTTAACCTAAATTATTATCTCAAAAATGCTCAGCCAGTTTGGATTTCGTGACTTAACCTTGTTGTACGTTCTTGCAGTGTTCGTTTACCCTAGTGGAGACAGCCCTTTTTGTTTCACCTATGTAAGGATGGCCGCATTCACAAGGAATAGAATAAACAACAGAGAACGTGCCATTTTTGTGTTTCTTGATTTGCAGCTTTTGCTGCGGAGAGAATTATGTCCGGTAAACATTGTTTTTATATTGAGTCGATTAATGATATTACAGTTTTTTTCTGACAGTTTTCGAATATATGGTATGAATATGGTCGGAAATGATGACTCTCTGGCAATTTTTTTAGGGGGGGGGGGGTGTCTGAAGTGCTTTCTGTCTAGCTTTGTATATGGTCCGTATTGGATAATTATTATATTGTAAGTCGGAGGATATGTTTTTAAATTCTTGCATTACTAAGTGTTGTTCGGAACATGGTTTGCGCTCTCATGAAATGACTCGTAGCAAAGTTTTGTATTATACGGTTGGTTAGAAATAAAATTAAGGTATCTGCCTGAATGAGTTGATTTTATAAATTCTGTCGCCGTTATGTTGATGATATTTTCGTTATCTGGCAGTTTTCATCCGAAACTAAAATTCACTCTAGAAATTAAAAACTGGAAAAATGTGTATGTCAAAAGGACATGACAAGGATCTATATTAGTTGAGTGATGGATTTATTTAAGTTGGAGGTGCTGAGAGTTTCAAAGTGAGATAGCATACTAACGCCGAGTTAAACCTTTATTTTTTGGCCAAATTATTTTGTATATTCGTTGTAGGCCTTAGGAAGTGAATAGGAATTCACAAGTAACAGTTAGCTTTATGGACGAACTTGTTCGAAAACACGGAACTCAATTAGTCACATCCGTGTATATAAAAACAACTCATTCCGGGAGATATCAAAATTTACTTTCTAACCACCCTTATAGTACAAAACTTGTAAGTATTACTAACAGTTCGAACTTGACAAGACTCGTACAGAGTTAATGGTTTCGTAAAGTAACAACGAAAGACTCTGCAAGGCCCCATTCTCCCTAAAACTCAATGCTGTTATGGGTACAAAACAAATCTTACAATAACACGAGAAGATACATGAGCTTCGCGTAACATCAAGACCAAAAAATAGTCGATCAATCGGTATGAAGTTCACTGGAGTAATTCGTTCGTTTGAATCCCAAGAAAGATTCGGAAGGTTATACATCATTTGTGAGGTTTGTGAAGGTTATACATATTTGTAATTTTATTTTGATTGACCTGTAAATATTGTCGGAAACACTGATAAAGTCATAATTATTTTCTCTAGTGGGCAATGACAATGATAGTGCCGAGAGCGTGGATTTTAACATACCTCTAGCCACTTATTGATGCATTGGGGGTGGAACTCGTGGTCACATGATAGACGTTTCACCTTTTGATTGATTAAATCACTAAGGCAAATGGTGCACTTACTATCTCGAGGTCTACGACGTTTTCTGTTCCGCTTGTCGGGAGCCCTAAGAAACGAAATTAACTAAACATTTAAAAAAAATTAAAACGCTAAGTTAGCTTATTCACGTGCTAAGAATAATGCTTAATATTACCTATTCTTCAATGTTAATTACTTAAATAACTAATATATTTTTGACACCGTATTTCTCTGAAAGAAACATTCATTTTCGTTGAGATACAATTACGTATAATTTAGTTTAAGATTTATAATTCATAAATTAGTCTCAAAGATACAGCATTGTTGCAGGAATACATACCAACCATTACTGCTATTGTTTCCGGTCGTAAGAGCTCGATGATTACCTTGCGGGACGTCGTAATCCAAATAATATAAGACGACTGCAACACCAATTCCTAAAATTAGCCCACAAAGACCAGCGATGGCTTGCGGATTCATTTTAACAAAAGACTGTTTCACATTTAACCCTCAATTTAAAAAGTGTAAATCCTAGACTGCTACATAACCCACATAGCAAAGATATTATCCTATGACATTAATGATACCTTCGGATTGCAGTGTGCGTTTTCATGTTAGATTACTTGCTAGGGAGAGTGGCACGGCTTTAAATTTACTTCAACCGTTATGCGTATCGGCAATGGAGGCAATAGCAAATATGATATTTAGTTTAGTTGCAATTTGAAGAAGTAACCGAATTTGTTGCAAAGTAAGTACTATCATTATACGAAATCTGTTGGGGTGAGAAATTACTACACCAGTTCAGAATTGGTTAATAGAAATAAAACGGGGAATAACCATTGTAAAATAAATTTCCACTCTAAATTTATAGAAGTTTACTATAAAATCGCTATCAGCAATAAGTGCATGAAAGTAAACGCTAATAAGTTTCTGTTTAAGAACAAAAAAAGTGAAACAAAATAAAATTACAAAAAACACTATCAAAAAGATGAGGGAAAATACGTTAACCCTTTTGAACGGGACTTATTTAATAAGTTTCATTTTTAAACTACGTCTTGTTCACTATGGAAGTACTTCCGAGACAAATTTGGCATTGTAAATGTAACATGATTGGCATCTTATTCATATAGACTGTATAACGGACTTAGGATGATGAACGGAAACACGTTTTTTTGTCGTTATTTAATATCCTGTTTTACTATTCAAGATTTACTGAAAAAAGAATTTTATAATTCCAAAGTAAATAATATGACACACATGGAACACAAAAATCATAAACAAAATGAAATACGATAGGAGTTTGTCGGTGGTGTACTCGGACATAAAGAAGATACAGTAAATGAGAACGCGATACAGTTATAATAACATCTCTTATTAATTTTACCTATCCATTGAATATCACGCAATTTAATAAAATACATACAACTTTGGGGATAAAAGAAATCCAGTGACTGTTACATGTGGATTACTATACACTTCCTATGGTCTACAACGAATGTACAAAATAATTCGGTCAGAAAATAAACGTTAACTCGGCGTTTTTATGCCATCTCACTTTACAACTCACAGCACCTCCAACTAAATTCATGGATTACTTAAATAAAATCATCACTCAACTAATATAGATCCTTCTTATGTCCGTTTCACATACACATTTTTTCAGTTCTTTTTATTATTATTCAAATGTCTTCATTCTGGTAATGTCAAAACAATGGGATATCTATAGCAACTGCAACAATTACCACAAAAAGTAAAGTAACATAACCATTCCAATCTGTCACACATTTGGAGAATCAGCCATGTAATCTATTGCTGAGGTGATGAACTTTTCTCAATACATTACTATTGTGAGAAACAATAGAAAATAATCAATTACTTTTTGGAGCTGAGTTACATATTAGGTACCATCACATAGCAAAAGACAAGTAATACATTTAACAACTGACTGACAGGTATCAAAACAACAATAATTTTAAATATATTGTTGTTAAATACTTCACACACAGTTGAATTACATTTCCTGCATATCTACTGGTATTATATTACATTACAGACCAGAGTTAAGGTGACAATGTAATTAATTAATTTTTATATTTGTAAAAATTTAATTGATTGGCCACAATTTTGTGGATACATTAATATTTAGTTTATTATTTGTATCCATTAATTATTATTTTAATGGTAAGAGCCAGTAGATCATGCAAAATGGTTTGTTCAATCATTTTGACCTCTCTGGGATCATAATCATCATTCATCAAGTATCCTCCTTTATAACTTTGTATTGTATTGAAAAACAAAAACTGGGAAATAGCCTGGTAGCAGGTACATTACAAAAAACAGCAATCATTTTACAATTCAGTAAAAATATTCAGCATAAAAAAATCACACTAATCGCTCTTACATATATTATATAAGTAAAGGATTGTATGCCAATCCACAAAGTCTGCTGTTAAACACTTTTAAGATTCTGTGAAAACCCTCCAACAACCATGTACGTGAACTATTCCAATAACTAATTCTTCCATTTACAAAGGAGAATATTCCTACATCCATTGTCTGTGTCTTTCTTTAATTTTATGCCTCATAATGTAAAGTAAAATTTGGTGACTTTATTCCAGATCGGCTCGTTTGTGTATGCTTTAAATAATGCCCGTCTTATAGATTCTCTATGCAGGTACTTGCTTTACTCCAAGTATGGAATAATTTTGTTACTTTCTTCTGAATAGATGTGTTCGTATTTGGTGCTATATTGCACCTGTTTTTTTCCTCCTGCAAGCAATGTTTCCAGTGATGCACAAAGTTACATAAGGAGGATACTTAACAGATCACTGTGATTCAACTATCAGAGTCCCAACTATATTATATACTTTAATCATTACTACTATTTTAAGATGTATTAACTGCACTCCTGATTTGGTCATTTGCCAAAAAAAATTGCTTATCACAGGTATATTTTTCCACCTTTATGAGAATCAATGAACCTAACAATATTAATTAAAATTCCTCATCAAATCTTATCACTCATGTACATTTTGTTTTCATTTCTCATATAAAATTATGTCTGAACAATCTTTTCTAGGCTTATTTTATTTTTTGATTTGTTCCATTTCCTCAGTAGAGAATTGGTGCAGTCAATAAATCTAATTCTTATGTATGTATAGAAGCTTTAATATGTTGTACAGCTCATTATTTCTTCTTCTTCACCAAATTTGTGTCTGATTTATCTATTATTAGTGTTTCTTAAATTTATTTCTACTCATACTAATTACACTGTGGTAAGTATTTATAATTTTGTGTAAGGCTGTTAATTGTAATATACTCTCTTCTTTATTCTGATTAAAGCACACATCAACAGACATGTTAGATAAATAGAAAGTATAGAATATAGTTTCACTGTGTGAAACTATTTAACATCTTATTATTGATTAGTTTTCATTGTATTATTATGAATTGGTAACACAGAGCTCATTGTTAGATAAAACATAGCATCATACTTGAGTAAATTGTGACATATCCTCACTAGAATGTTAGAAATAATACAGGGGTATTCCAATGTCCTTGTTGGAGAGTAAGATAGAAAGATTAAGTTAAGGTGCATACGTGAAACAAAATGAGGAATGGAAAGAGACAGTTCATACATTTTGAACAGTAACAACTCTGTTCATCTTTCAGAAAAGAAAGGTTGAGAATCTGAATTGGAGCACAAAAGTACAAGCACTTCTCAAAAAATAAACTTTCTAAATTCAGTCTATTTCAGAGTCTGCTATCAAAACACTTGGATAAAGAAATGTAGTACTCTACTCTAAATTTATAGGCTCCAGGTGAAAAAAAATTAGTGATGATTGTTGAACTTTTCCTCATCTTTTATTACCCCTCTCAAATCTTAGACAATGGAATATCTGAATAATATCTCCATCAGTTTCATCACACCTTTGTCCACAAATTTCAAATCCAGGCTAACTAAATTATCTCATTCTTTGTATCAAATTGGCAACGTCAACTGGATTCAGTTTACTTTGCCTGTCTTTATAAAAATATAACACCATGTCTCACCCGAGAACAAAGTGAAGTCAATATTACATTTATGAGTATACCCAATTATAACTTTAAAGGTATAATACATATTGAAATAACCAACCATAATTTGGTTAGAAGAGCAAATGTAATTGTCATGAAATATGCAACAAACTTAAGGAAGAATTGGTATATGTAGGATCACATTCTTGTAGGACCTTGTGATAGGTACCGTTCAACAGAACTTGAAAGGCAATATAAAATAATAATAGTGACCAAAATTGAAAAAATTATACAGAAAGTCTTGAATCTATACTAATTTTGCCTTAATTTGTTATTGCATCAAAATATGTTGAAAACAAGAAAGTAAATAAGTACAGTAAATTATTACAAAGTGAAAGAATAAGTCAGGGCTGTCATGACATATGAATTAATGCAAATAAGAGGCTGTGTTGATGGTGAATTGGTACTTGACGATTCACAGATGGTGTTTTACCAGTTTATGCTTTGCTAAAACTGTATTACATCACTGCATCAAAGCAAGATTCCAATATTGAGTAAAAGGAACAGCTTCATGCATCCATCTTGCCACTTGGATACTCTCAGTGAATGTCCAAATTCACAACATAAATTTTGCATCAATATGAGGGCAGTTAACTATATTGGGACAAGTGATCAGTGTAATCGAACTATTCAAGCTACTTCCAAGTAATTAATATTTGCACAAAGAAAAACATAATCTACTAGTCGGCTACTTGAGCAACTATCTGAAGAAATCTGCATTTAAAGTTAAAACAGGTGTTAAGACATGATGCCATATGACTTATATTTACTTAAAATAAATTTTGTAAATTAGTTAGCATTGGGAGAAGAAAAGGGACATGCAGGTTTGCTGCACTTTTTTTTAAAAAAAATAGCAAGTACCATACCCTACCAAAACTACTTAGGTAAGAAGTTTATTTTTCATAAATCCTAAATGTTATTTCCATTAATTAATGTGATGTGAACATACTATTTTTGGTAATTATAATTTAAAATTTACAAACAATTTTCTAATATTCTTTATTATACCAATTTCACTTACCCTATCTAATATATCAATAAATAGGATTCTCTTACATTCTTTTGTACAGTCAACCCAGCTCTATTAAAAATTCTTTTTTGTCATTTGTCCACTCAAAAATAATTTATATTATTATATAGAAATACAGTAATATATGAACACATTGAAATTAAAGTATTAGAAAATATTTAACATGAAATATAAATACTATTTACTTAAGTTTCTATATCAGAAGTCAATATGATTTCCAAGGATTTCAGAGACAAATAATTGTATATATATATTTGATCAAAGAATAAATGAGTTTAATGAATATTAATTCATATGTACAGTATGTTCATCTTTACTCATTGCACTACAATTTTCACCTAAACCAATAATTGCCACATTGAATCATAAGATATGTTCTTACAAAACTAATGCTGACTTAGTATTATTAAGCATTGGCGGCTTTCGGACCCACATCTATAATTTAATTTGGTCACCTAACAAGGAATACCAATAAAATAAAAGACAATGCTGTTTATAAATAATTGACTTCTTTGAATGACATGCTATAAAGGCACAGCTGTTTGTTATTTCTGTAAGCTGAATTATATGTGAACAAGCTGCAGGAAATGTGGAATGCTTAAATAAAACTGCACTTAAACTGATTGGAAAGCTATTTAATTATAATAAAATTGGGGGGGAAAAGTCAAGATTACAAAATGATAAATCACACAGTGAAAATTAGAGAAGTGTAGTGTAATTTTAATACTAGGTGCATAATGGCACAAAAAACTGAAAGGTGACATGGTCCACATATTCACCAATGAAATCAATAGGATATGAATAAAACTAAAACACATTACTCTTCATTTGACTATTTTTGCAACTCTGTAAACAAAATTGGATTCAGTATCTTATTTTATGTAACCAGAGGAGGATGCCTTTATTTAACAACAAAAATTGAATAACAGAAGTTACACATTTCCCACAGCAAGAAATCATTGCTTTAAGTTGCAAACAGTTCCAAAATTTTGCACTATAATCAAGTATTTTAATATACAACATAACTTGTAAAACAATATTTACATGTCAATAAAATCCACATAACACACAACCACATTGGACAAAATTTATTTTCTGAAATCACTTCATGGACCTATTTGGCCTGCCACAAAACATTTGCCCACTTCCATTTTCACATAAAATAAAATTATTTTGAGTTCATCATCTGAGAGGGCTTCTTTTCAGCAAAGAAGTTCCTCAGAACTAAAACTTGTCCAATAGTTATGACAAGAATGGCAAATGTCTCCATCAAAGACCACCACAAAACTCGTTCATTTAATTCTTCTGCTCTTTTCCGGCCCTGAGATTCTCGAAGTCGGTGGTGTGTTTGATAGTCTATAATACTATTTAGAGACTTGTGTATTTCAGCAGTTGATGACTCAATCTAAAAAAATAATTAATTATCAGAATCTTACAGGACATGTCTCATTAGAATGGAGGACACAATTTTTTTTAAAAATATATATTTCTCCGACATGGTGACCAACATTATTTAGATGTTCACTCCACACTCTCTTTTCTACAAATTTTTGGAGACTCTCACTTCTCTTCTACAGGAAAGAGAACTACATTCTGTGTGGTGAACTGCTGCAGATTGTGAAGACGGCAGAGATTCTACAAAAATTTTTCTGTCTGATTGGCTATGCCAAGCATTAATTTCAGAAAAGCACCAGAAGGATGGAAGAAGAAGGAAAGACTGAAAATATTTGACCCGGGCGGGACTTGAACCCACGTATTCTGCTCAGTACACAGACGCCTTAACCATCTCGGCTAAGGCGTCTGTGTACTGAGCAGAATACGTGGGTTCAAGTCCCGCCTGGGTCAAATATTTTCAGTCTTTCCTTCTTCTTCCATCCTTCTCTCTGCTTTGAACATATGCTTTTCTATGAGCGTAATTCTTCACCCGAGCATATGAATTCACATAAAGCGCAATCCTCCTATTTCTCCTATTTATTTCTATCCTTCCTCACTATCCAAGTTTGAATGTGACTTTGTCACCAAATTAGTTCCAATTCCTTAATGGATTCTCCTAATATTGTATATATATATATGGCGGCGCATGTTTTTTGTGCGCTACATCACCCCAAACTTGCAAAATTATGTTAATTGGCCCATTCCCCCTTCATTAGGAGAAAAGATCTGAAATGAGCAATGGCCAGGCACGAAAATTTGTATTATTCTGTCACCACTGTCCGAAAAGAAACAACTATTGATTTCAGGTAAGTTGAGTTCACTATCTATATATATATTTAAATTTCGTTTCAGCGTTAATTAATGTAATACACAACTTATGGCCTATTAAATTAATGTTTATAAATCAATTTGAACAATAGTTAGCAATCAAGTAATATATAATATTTAAATAAATTAAAATTTTATTTTTCATTATAGTTGATAAGCACCCAATATAAGAATTACTGTGAAAAATTTAGAGCAAGTTAATGAAATTTTTCAAGTTATTAACATTTTAGTAAAAATACTTAATGCCTAATGACAGGTTTGAAATAATAATACAGAAATTTATTTAATACAAGATTTACTGAATTGAATTAAGTAAATGTTATAATTTTCAAATAAAATTTCACAACTTTTTCCACAGCTGTCAATTTAAATGAGAACCTTTAATCTCATGATACTTTACCAGGCCTTGTCACATGTATAGAATGCCCTTTACACAATGAAACACAAAATTAAAGAAACTATTCAGAGTTGAATTTACCAAAACTTTAAAATATTCCTCAAAATACAAACACAAAATGAAATTTGACAGTACAAAAATTATTTTACATAGTTTATTAAATTTAAAAATAAACACTCAACAAACTGTTTTTGATCATTCCAAATTTTGTACCACACACTGTCACCAATTATTTAATAAGATCTTTGAAATTTTGAAAATATAGGTCATATGGTGCATTCAATTACACATCCACCTGCACATATTTAAACAATCACTCCTTTTGGAGCTCTAGACAATAAATTCTGTATACAGACACACCATGTTTTGCCTGCAGCCACCAGTCAGTCAATCAGCAATCATTATAACCAACATCCAAGATGTTTTGACCAGAGGAACTGGTCAACTTTACAGTGATCAAAATAATGACAATTCACGAAATAGTTTGCCCAATAAAATGTTCCAAATACAACAACCAACAAAATTGGCATTGTTTAAATCTCTAACAACTCTACTTCAAAAGTATTACTTGTCTCATGTTCAAAATGAAACTTGAACTCTACCTGGCCTCCTTCACCCTACCTAGCCCAAAGGCAACATTCTCCCTCGACAACCACCACAGACAGACTAATTCATTTTTTAATGACCAAATCTCATCCCCACCACTAGATCACAGCTATGAGGCATTCCATTTTTAACTTTCCCACATGTCAATGAGCGATCATTTGACTATTCTGACTGACTAACTGATATCCATAACAACAAATAACCATTTGGGAATGCTGTAAATTCAATGTTTGACACCACATACTAACTATTCACACATTCTTCTTACTACATGGCCATAATTATCTTATTAAATTGATATTATAATTGTACAGTTTTGAAAATTATATTATTAAAGGGATCACAATTGAAATGTTGTACAACCTCAACAAGTTTACCCAGTTTGAAACATGCGAAGACTACATAAACCAACTTCACCAGGAAAGCTTTCACTCTTAATATATTATTGCAAACATTGGTTTATATTTCAATATGAAAATGCAAAAGGGTAAAATAATGCAAGAGAGACAGCACAGCCGACATACCTGAAATTAATAGTAGGTCTAGTTGTGCAGTGTAGAAATAAAAGTAAAATTTTCAAGGACCTGAGCCCTTTCCATCAGGATAGGTCTGAACTGTTATATATATATAAAACAAAGGATAATGTGACAGTGCTAAATTAATTGAAATGATTGATTTGAAATGGAAAGATAGTGAATAGCTTACCTGAAACTCAGGTACATTGTTCAAGTTATAGAACTATATATTCTGTACTGTGTGGTGGCCAATCGTCATTCTCAGGGAAACCTAATAATTACTCTCATACATTCCTATCCATAACAATTATTTTATGTCTCTCTATCTGTATTTTCGTTTTGCAAGAAACTATGGGTGATGTCAAAATAATTGATAAGGACTGGAGAGAGACAGAGACAATATCTTACCTGATATTGAGAGATGATGATGCCATGCCATATTCAAATTTTTAGAAACCCTTCTGTAGAATGAGACATGTTTTCTAATTGTTAACTGAATATTTAAATACCTTGCCAAAATTAAACCTCCATCAAAAATATCTAGTTTTTTCCTTTGTATATTGAGACAAGTCACAAGATCATATTTTTCCTTATGTTTCATTGTGCTTTTCTACTTGCCATTTCCTGAATTTTGCTTCCACTTATCATGCTAGTAGCAATAAAATAAAACTAACATATTAAGTTACATGGGCAATATAGAACATTGATGTTTTTTTCACCTGGAATTAAAGTAACAGTAAGCATTTTGAAGTTAGTTAACACAATGAATCTTTGCCAGTCAGACATGCAGAACATACTTTTTTGCTAAGTTATTTTGTTGAATAATGTAGAATAACAAAAGTAAAACTATAAACAATCAAATCAGGTTCTTTTATATATTTATATGGACCCTTATGGTTGGGTCATTCCATAAGAATAACACACAAGTTTTGCGTCATTTTTTCAAAACTTTCTTGAAGTGAGAATGGCATTAAACATTCAAAATGTTAATTGCTGTATTTACCACAACAGTGGAAATATAATAAGTTACTACAACACATTCTCTAATTAGACGTTTCTTTAATCAGAGTGCTAGGGTAAAATACACTTAAAAAACAGGAAGGTAAACTACTACAATGTGTGACTCAGAGATACTGAGGGGTGAGTCTATGTTACTTATGCTAAGTAGGAATTGTACAGCAAAATCACTAAAATAAAATTTTACCAATTTTTCTATCCATAGGACATTCAAGAAGCCTTGTAGAGATGTGTCAAAGGGAAAGGTACATCCAAGATTTCCCCCCTCTATACTAGTTTTAAAAATGCTGTGCTTATGAGAGTTAGGAGTATATGTTATAATGTCGAAGTTTTATTTGTAACCAAAGGAAAAATTTGATTATTAAAGTTGTTCATATGCAGACCATACAATGTAACTGCTACCAACATTTATTTAATTATACCAATTATTATTCTTCTTGAAAAGTTCTACAGCTTGGGCTGAATTCATCTCTTCTCTGATAACACTCCTGCTAACTGACAATCTTATTTCTTTCACAACTTCCTGGAGTCATCCGTTCCAAGGTCCACCATGTCTTGCCACACCATCCATATTCCCTTGAAAAGTCGTCTACATAAGGTTCCATAATCTGAGGCATATTGTAAGGATTCATGACAAATTCTTTTTCCAAGATATGGCCACAAACCCTATGCTCAACCATCATCTGGAGGACCAGTGGACTACTCTTGATCTGTCACTTAACCTGCAACTTGTCTGGCTTTGTGGCCATACCAGGAGTTAAGCTCCTGCCAGCATAGTTCTCAGGATCATTGGGGAATTCAAATGTCCCTGCCAAGGTAAGGCAGTACGTAATACATACCAGTCATGATCAAAAATTAATAATCTCACTCTTCATTACAGCACCAAATTATTAATTATATATTATATCTGAGCAAATAATATGGATAGGAAAAAGAGATAAAAAAATTAAAGGTTAGTGTTGCCACTGAGGACACTGCGTAGGTCTGACATTTGACATACTGTATGTATGTATATCTCCTGAGGAAGGAGTCACATTTCCCCCCTGGAAATGTCTTCCTGTCCATCATATCATGGACACTGGCCTTAATTTTAAGGTAAACTTTCAATTCTCTCTTACCTATCCATATTATTATCTCAAATGCATAGTATTAAAAGGAAAATAAATTTTATATTCAAATGCACAACTGCCTTGCCAGCTTTCACTTGAACACCACTGGATTTGACTTTAGAATAAAATGCAATATGAAGAAAAACTCTTTATAGCAATACCTGTGTCATAACTGTAACATGATCTCCAATTCCTGGAAGAGGTTGTTCCTCCCCGACTTGAAAATCCATGTATACAAGTTTATGAGAAAAGGTTGAAAACTCATTGCTAAAGCAAGCTGTATAGATACCCGACATTGCTGGTACAAACGTATAGCTGTCAAATTGTTGTTTAACTTTGCGATAAATAATTTCCTTGTTAGGTGCTTCCAGCGTCACGTCAACATCATATTGTCCCCCTGTTACAACCTGAAATAAATTTCATGAATAAGTTTGAGTTATAAATATTATGTAGTATATTTTATAGAAGGGAAGTAACAAAATTTAAAGATACAATAATATATAATACAAAACAAATAAAATTCTATAATATGTTTTTTGTATTTCAACTGTATTTAAAGTTGTTCTTTCTCAGGATTTCAACTGGTTATTGAAATTTGTTTGCCATACAGTTTGGATGGTTTCAGATGAAGAAGATGGCATTTGCAGCCATTAAAATGTTGTGGTAAATAAACAATGATATCTGGTTGGAATTCTGAGAAATCTTCATTTACTCAAAATATGCTTTAAAAATTAACAAATGAATATTTATTGGGAAGTTGAACACATTGTAAATTTAGTTCTGGAATAGGTGATAATTTTCTGAACTGCAGGTGCTAGATAGGGATAATAAAATATGACAAACATTTGGGATTTGATGGACAACGTATACAATGGTTTCAATATAAATGTATCACAATTGGCACT
Organism: Zhengitettix transpicula; assembly: GCA_037074705.1. Classification (NCBI taxonomy): domain Eukaryota; kingdom Metazoa; phylum Arthropoda; class Insecta; order Orthoptera; family Tetrigidae; genus Zhengitettix; species Zhengitettix transpicula. The sequence goes on along the minus strand of CM073591.1, from coordinate 197,606,874 downwards.
TTGATCAAGCGAGTTAAGAAACGTTATGATGGTGGTTGATGGTACTTGGTGTGATATGGCTAAGCAGAAAACAGCATCTGAACAATGAATTAGCAAAGACCATATAAACCAGGTTACAAACTCAAAAGCTTTACAGTGGCTCGGGGTTTGAGCAGTGTATCATTGTTACAGCTCTTGCATTTTTTTTAATCACCTGACAAATGCAACAAGGATTGCAGAAATGTTGAGAGGTACTTAATTTAGCACTTATTTTTCTCTGTAATTTGGCCATTCATTTATCTAATTAAGTAATGTGTTAACTGAAACATATAGTGCAGATGAATGATGCTTATATAAATGCTTATGATGTACTGATATGCAAGTTAAATTGACTTTCTGGAGGAGGTGAGAGCAACATTGTCCTACAACTGATGTGGCTTTTTACCTTGAGTATCAAGATTCCTGGTTAGCTAGTGACAGAAAAGTTGAACTTGTTGCTGAATGGGGAACTTCTCAGTAGACTAGGTGAAGACAGAAAATTATTGCACGAGTATATATATATATTATACAGCAAGGTTGCTACAGCATTTGTTGCTTGCATCCTGGAGATTACTCTTAATGAATATCTACAAAGGTCCTATTGTATGAATGAAACATGTTTGTTTATGAAGATTATTCTAATTTCTTTATACCTTATTTCATTCTGCCTTATTTGGTCATACATATATTTTTTTATTATTAATTCAGTAAAAAAAAGTTGTAATTATTTTGGTGTGATAATAGTATAAATTTTAATTAGCATGTAACATTAATAATTAACATAATTGTACAGCTTCACTTGAACTACAGTAGTAGTGTTGTTTATGGCAGGTAAAAGTGAGGTTGATAGGTTGCAGATTGGTGTAGAGTATTGTGGAATGTTTTAAATGGGGACAGGTGTCAAAATACCTGAAGTGGACACTTTTAGATAGAACTAATGTTACAAATCCAATTTATACTGACTGTGTTTAAACAAGAGAGACATATGTTACCCAAATTTTTATCTAATTTGACAATGAAACTTAAATATTAATGTTTGGAATAGTTTTGAAACCGACCAAACCAATATAAAATATATTTCTGATAGAGGCATTCCATTGTAGAACGGACACCGCTATGATATTAAAAATTGTACAGTACATTAAAAATTTAAGTTAAGTTTTAGCCACATACGTAATACATCCTAAAGTAAAATATTGAATTATAGAAAGGAATGTTTACATTTAAGAGAGAACCAAATTAAATGTTGAGTAGAGTGTAAATTATGTATAATTGGTATATGCTCATTCAAATCAACACAAATGCCACGTAAATAAGTGGCAATCATTTAAAAGTATAATTACAATACTCTATACAAAATGAACGCAATATTTACATAACATCAAATATATTGTGTCATACCTGAAATTCCAATGTAGAACTAACATTCTTGCCTATATCTTGGTAAAAACATTCTTTGGCATTATCGGGTAATTCAAAAGTTAATTCAACACAGTCCGCAAATCTCAAGAAAGATATTATCACTGATAATATACACCACTGAGGCCAGTAATACATATTGAGACTTCGTCACAATAACATCTAATCTTTCAAATTTAAACTAGTGCGAAATATCTTGAACAAACATGAATAAATGTAGAAAAATAGCTTCCCGTGAAACCTAACGTGGCCGGAAACGGATGACTGCAGTAAACGCCATCTGATTTTATTCAAAGAAGTTATATGACAACTAAAGATATAAATGATATACGCATCGTCTGCATATTGTATATGTCTTTCTGATCATTACATTTTTAAAGTGGACTAGCGCGGGTTCGTCGCTTAAAATGTTCATTAATCTTGCTCTTTTATTTTCTATTCAGATAATTCTCGTTTTTGTCTATTTTACCATTTATAAAAAAAGATTACATTATGAAAGATACAATATAAATAACAGGGACCAAATTGCGCATAAGAAAATATTATCAATATCATATGGTTAGAGCGATATGCAATGTTTTAATGTAATGGTTAAAAATTTTCGTTTTTATTTTATTTAGTGTTCAATTAATACATATTAATATTATAACTATTATCTGAGAAAAATTCAATACTTCTGACATTTATATCAACAATGTTTGCAATTCTTTGAAAGAGTTGATGTGTTGACCCTTGTCGAAGAGTATAAACACATTCCCGACACGAAAACATATTCTTTACTGTCGTTTGCTATTTGTCCCTCTCGAATTTCATTCCGGCATAAACTGAAGCTTTCATGAAGTACTATCTACAGTATATTGTAATAAAAATGTGACTATACCACTTTCAAGGGCCGACACAAATTAAGTATAGAGCGATTTCGAAGATGGCAATTACATAGGAGCTGAAATTTATAGTCGAGTGAGGAGGTACACTTAATTCTACAATATATGTCCATTAACTTTGTAAATCATATAGTAGAAATTATAAACATTACCATGAAAGAATATTATGCACTGCAAAAACAAAATTATTGCCGGTTCAATGACTGAGTAATAAAATAATTTCAAGTATTATTATTCGTGTAGATATTCATTAATTTTATATATATGTGCAGCAGCAAGGTGAATTTTGAGTTTCCTGATATTAAATATCTTGGAAAGAGAGAAAAATATTTGAATTATCGTTAAGGTTATGTACTGCTAATATTAATCATGAAGAGATGCAAACTTCTAGATTTATATTGTGTTATATTATGTGTCAACTTTATCAATACTTCTTAAATTGTTTTAAATGAAATGTCAAACTTAACAATGACCGGTTCTTATATTTTATTTCAACAAAGCAAATATAACATCAATATAGTAAGTAAATAAGTTTCAGTAATTATTTCATATTTGTACCATTTAATATTAGTGTTTATTTACGTATATTGACCAGTTATGTATTAACATATTTAATGTTTTTAATAGTTTAACTAAATTACATGGAAATAAGTTATGGTTTAATATAACCCTATGTAAAATGAAAAATATACGTGTTTTGAAAATGAATAACAAATGTGATTTATATATGTATATATATATTATTTATATATTTATTTTGTGAGTATTTTTCTTATTATTATTAACGCTTTGTATTTTGTTGTCTGGAAGGAAGTAGTGCACAAACGCTTTCACGTAGTAAACAAAAAGTATCATTTATTTATTCTTCCCATTAAAACAACAACTATCAAAGCATCACGATGATAAATTACCATTAAGTACTAATTGTAACATAAGTGAAACAGTCTACATATTCCCTTGACATGTAGCCTGGAATATGCATTGTTTAACTATACTATAGTTGGACGTCTATCGAGTTCTTGCATACGTGCGTTGCTGCTGCTGACATCTGCCGGTTAGTAGATGAGTTCGAAAGAGTGTTGTGGTAGTGGTTGGAGGTTAATGCAAACATGGTAAGTTTGTGACTTTCCTATAAATTTTTGTATTGCGGTAAAAAATGTTATATGCTTATAATTACGAGGAAGGCGTCTTTTTATTGGGCATTTGTTTTCCTTCATTGTACAAACATAATTATTTTCAAGTATTTGAAATATATTTATACATGTTCATATTAAAAACCTTAGTTTAGTATTTACAAAATTTAGAATACGATTTTTTTTTGCTTACTAGAATAAATTAGAACTTGGTTTTATAAAGTTCTTTATGATAAATATCAGAAATAAGTATATATATTCTTAATATTCACTCTTAGCAAGTATTTCCAATTACAGGGAGATATTCAAAACAATAACAATTGTCTCTTTCTTTGCTAGGTGTAGACTTACTAGGTGTTATACTTAGTTTTAATTTTTCCTTGGGATTTTGATATTGTGCTAAATGCCATTTACTATATAAAAATATATGCTTTATTAGTTTTTTACTTTGCTATAAGCACTTTATAGAATTCATCTAAAATGTTACTTTGTCAGATGCCTCTCATTTAAATTTTTGTAATACAGATTTAAAAAATATTGTATTTTTATTTTATTTTGTTCAGCTGACAGGTCTTTATACTTTTGACTGATTTTACATGCTTGCACAGGTTGATAAACGATCGAATTTTTTGTTTCAATTTGTGGTACTAATACTCCACACACAAACACACTATGTTTGAATTATTAGTAAAACATTATTCCTGATATTTATGATCAATATTGGAAAACATAAATCAATTTTAATCACATTAATGCATACAAATAAATTAAATATGAGGGGGAAAAGATTTAAAGAAATTTTTAAGTTATTGTTTCCCACTTAGAAGGAAGATTTTCGTTTTAGATTTTGTATAACGTGGTAATTTGTTCAGTTTAATTCATAGATATAAATGCCTGTAAAATATCAAATGTAATCAACTAAATTTTAGTTCATATGAGTTTTCCAACTGGGTTATACATCGTTGCACACCCAAGAGAAATTCATACATGCAGTTCAACAGGAAAGACCTTGAACATAAATAATATTTTTGTTATTCTAAATTGTGAAAGTATTTTCCTCTTTTTCACCCTTGTCCAAATGTATGGTTATGTGTTTCCCTCTAATTAACATGCTTGATTTGTGTGCTTTATCTAGTAACATCTTTTGTTTGGTAAGAGAATCCTCTATCTGTTTAAGTGTTTAATAATTTCATTCTTCACAGTTTCCATTGAATTGTAAACATTAATTAAAATTTCTCATCATATTCAATGAATTTGATGACCATTCAAGTTATATTTACACAAATTATAGCTGCACTATTATATATAAATATATCTTAATGCCAAATATAAATTCTTTTATTACAATACTAGTAAAATAAATTTAAAAAGCACTTATTTATTCCTGAGTAATGACTATTACAGGGTATTGAAACTATATTAAATTGAAATGGAAATATAATGTGTGTGTTTTAAAATATTATATTTTGATAAAATAGTCAAATGACAGACAAAATGTAGTGATGATATAAATACCATACAACGGTTTCCAGAAACATTGTGTGGCATTTATATCATCACTTTGTCATTTGGAATTTTTTTCAAACTACTATGGATATTAAATAATAAAAAACAATTTTAGTTTAGATAATAGCAATGATTTAATTACAGTATACAATTATACTAAATTAAATCGTAAAAGACCCTCGTAGTTCTTCTCATATATTGTAATGATTCTGTGTCATTCACCTTTCACATAACAAGGGAAGGTATTGTATATTCTTTGTCAGCATAATGGTTTTCTTGTAAATGTTTGTTATTGTATGTTCATATTCTTAATTTTTCTTGAATCATGATAATTTTGATGTTTAACTAATAATCTACTCATATATAATGAGTAGATTAGTACCTGTCATTAATTTTTTATAATAACTTACTCCTACTATCCACTTATAATAAAAACCCTTTCAATTTACATCATGTTTGTCAGTTATTGTTTGTTTGCTTTTGTGTCATGAGAGTTAATGTGGATAACATTTCAATCAATATTAAACATTTTGAGTTTTTGATCTGGGAATACAAGTTACAATACTGTCAAAATATTGAACTTTATTATACTAGTCATTCTTCAAAAACCAAAAAGCGCGAAGTCTTATGTAATTTACTTGAAATTCATTCGTGACCATAGTAAAAAAAAAGTATTTCATTACTAAATAATTTTTTAATTTGCCTTTACTGAGTCAATTTTAATTCATTTGCACATCGCATTGGGAAAATTATTTATAATTTATTCGTAAAAATAGTTTTCGTAATTGTCACTGTGCATATAATATAATAAAATTAAATGGTTCCAAACACATTGGAAGTAAAAATGATATAAAGACATAGGCAAGACTTGAGTTATTGATTGTACATACTCGCACTTCCTGAGTTGGAACAATGCCCTGCAATGCAGCTGCCCTAGGCTAGGATACTTCTCATGTTTCGAAGGTGATTCATATGCTCTATTTCATACAGGTATCTGTGTTTTTAGAAAATGACTATAACACAACTATATCTAATTAGAAATTCTATACTGAAATATAGAGGAAAAGAACAGCTTTTCGCGTATTGATCGAAATGTTTTCCCATCAAGATTTTTCATTTCTCTTATTTATTACCCCTCTCATTTTCTCTTGATTTATTACCTCTCCCCTTAATATTTTTCATTTTCTCTTATCTCTCCTTCTGCTACATACTCGCTTTTTTTATTTACACTTAATGGTCTAAATAACACTTTTCAATTATAGTTAGTCGGGCAAAGTAATAGCCGGATCAAATTCTTTCGGGATTCCATCTGGGTAAATTCGTCGAAAATACGGGACGTTTCGATGATTTCCCACGTCATCATCTTCGCCAGAAAATTATGTCATAAAGGAATAGGGAAAGTTTGATACCGTGGACAGGCATCGAAACGTGCCAGACTAGATATCCCAAAGAATTTTATCCACTATCTACACTGGGAAAACAGACAAACAAAAATGTCAACCACACCCGAGAAACATTGTTAATCCGAAATTGAAAAGGTAACTTTACAAATCCAGACCTTAAGTTTAATAAACGAGAACACTTTTTTTTGGCTAGTAATAAAATAGTCATTCGCCGAACGTAGAAAGTTTTCAAAATGAACTTCACTCTTGGATTTTTACTTATCCTTCATATAAAGTAGTTGTACCTTTCTCTCAAAACCCCATTTCTTCAGTCGCAATATTTATGCATAAAAGTTCTGAGAATTTTGAAAAAATACTCATTAATAGGAGTGTGCTTGCCCATAACGTTTAACAGTTTTATAATATAACATAGAATTTACAGTGCCGGACGTATCGACGCGGATTAGCGTCTTTTTCTAACGGCGGAAAACTTGAGACCGGAAATTCTGTGATTAACAGTTTTGTTGTGTGTCATTTTTTTTGCCAGTTATACTCTCGGTCATTACAGTTGGTTAAGAGATAATATTTTTTGTAAAGTAACGAACAATTTAGTGACCCGGTACATTTATACCTAAAGTTTTTAATATTATTTATTTATATATTCGCTAGTAAAAAGAAGTAAATAATTTTCTAATTTCACAAAATATTTTGCTTCCAGTTTTCCAACGCCTTAGTTTTAATTTTTGTGCGTTTATATTCCTCTGATTGCGAAATCCAATCAGGTTCTTTTCTAAATCTACAAAATTCGTGTAATTAAACGTCAACCTAATTTTTTTTGTTACAGAAATTCTATATTCATTAATTGTGACTTGTGCGTAAAATTATTTATATCTTGTCAGTTCTTTACTACAAAATTCCAGAGACATGTCTTGAGATCGATTCCAGGAATTCACCGAGTTATAATGTTTATCTAAGGCATTGAGTTTATTTAGAATGACAGGTGAGCCACATGTGTTTGCCAGATTCAAGTTCCCGGGAATAGCAGTGACGCAAACGTTCAAAAGGTAGTTTGAAGGTTTGCGCGATGACGATTACGTGTTCATTCACCTGGCGCCACAGAACGAGGGGATGGGCAGTGTAAATCGATCCGTCTGGACAGAGCGGCCGAAGCCAAACCCACGGGCCACAAGGAAGTGTAATAGGAGGAAAATTCTAAATGACGATATTGCAAACATGTAATCAGATCGGGCTTACAACGTGTCCGTGCCTTTGTGCTTTATTAGAATATTTGGATAAACTAATGCACCAATAATTTTGGAGGTTACATACATTTAGTCCAGAGCAACCAAGTTATTCCCTTAAGGAAAAAAAACCTTTCAGTTAAGCAGACAAAGAAATCAACCTTTACAACTTGATAATGAATTTTCTTATTGGATTACCGTCAGCATTTCTTCTGTAGTCAATGTTTACACTCGAACGCTTTTGCGAATGTTTACTGTCAAATTGTCATCAAAACTGTCGTTGTGTGCTCACTCAGCAAATTACAACTAATTTTAAGTATGTGGATTACGATTTACGTAGCCTCCAATATTAGTACGCTCAGTATTATTTTATATTACACAATTTCGGATCATTGGGGTACTTCACCAAATTTCATATACTTAGTTGTATTCTTGTTTCCAATATCTCATATTTCTAGTCCAAATTCATATTTTGTTCATATTACACACGAGGTGGAGTGCCCAGGTTGTCATAATTAAACTCAGCGACATCAATAACACAGGATTTGACTACAATCTCGGTTGTTATCGCGTTATTTTCTTGTAACGCCCTCCACCCTCCCATGCCGAACGGAGTTAAAATTATGCACAGAAAACATCGGGAGGAACAATATCAATCTTATTGATTACGAAAAATATTTATTCGACGCAAATATCGGCCGTTTAAACATATTTGAAATTTTCCACCACCGTCCCCTACCTAATGTAGACGTGTCTTCCCCCACAGTGTTTGTTTCCCGCTCGCAAGGAATCCGTGTACAAAATTATATCGAAATTGTTCCACGTGTTTAGATTTATATGCGAAACACGTGTGTTTTTTAGCACCTGATGAAAGGAACTAGGTTTCCACAACGTGTGGTATTTATATCATCACTTCATTTTGTCAAAAAAATACACGCACAACCTTAAGAGAGTTAATTATATTCCCGACGCACTAAGCCAGTCAAAATTTCTTTATGTACCTTGAGAGTGCTTTAAAATAATCGATTTTTTTCATTAGATGAGCAGAATCATAAATAATCTCTTAACCTAAGTAGAACAAAATTACTTCTTTACCTTGAATGTGTCGCAAGTATTCTCGGTACCGAAAGAAGGTTAAATATTTTCCCGGTACCCTAAAAGAGTCTGAAATACTCCAGGTATCTTAAGAGGGTAAAATATATCCCGATACTTTAAGAATCAAAAATACTCCTTGTAATTTTAAAAGGCACCCCTTCTCTAAAGGTGATAGGAGTGTTTTACCGATCCAGTGTTTGTTTAGTATCGTAAGTAACATTGTACAATTTTTTTTAGAAATAGCAGTACGTGTTCAAGATTGTACGCGGAAATTGTTCCACCTCCGCTCCTAGGGGCAGAGTTACAACTTACCGACAAGTAGTGTCTTAATTAAGCTCAGCAACTACCATATCTCGGTTATTTTCTCGTTATTTTTATGTAACGTCCTTCCACACCCATCCCTAAGGGTGCTCCCATCCCATTCCGAAAGGGGTTGAAATTATCCGCTAACAACATCGGGAGAAACTATTAATCTTATTGAACCCGAAAAATATTGTTTCGTCGCAAATTTCGGCCGTATTAACGTTTTCGAAAATTTCTCCCCTCCTCCGACCCTAAGGGTGACGCTCGTTTCTTACTCCGACAGGTTTTATTTCCAGTTTGAAAGGAACGTGTGTTCAAAAGTTCGTCGAAATTTCTCCGCACGTTTAGATTTGTATGCAAAACTTACATATATACACAGAAACACATCCAATTTCATCAATTTGAAATAGATATTAGTCGGTACCTAATTTAAATTATTCTTATATTGCGTTAAAACATAGACTGCACATACTCGTGTGCTGGCTGTTATATTGAGTTTCTTGAATATTGTATGGCAAGGTAGCTTTGAACGAAATGGCGATGTGATCTAGACTTTGTTACGCGTTAATGCCTATACAATGTTTCGTTGAAGCATTTTCTGTGTCAGGATTGGATACCGATATTAAATTTTCGCCGTAAGGGATTTGGTGTTGACAAATAGTGTATAAAATGAAAACGTTAGTGGACGCATGAGGTGTAATTGGAGGATTGTGATATCGAAATATGTAAATTGTTCACCAAAAAAGACAATAGTTGTTTCTGATGGTCATGAGGATTTGATTGCCCGTGTTCATTAATTATTTATTATAAATTAGTGGATGTGTCACGTAATGATATAACTATTTTTCTTACTCCTGTTCTGATTCCGATTATAAGACCTTTTCGATATCATTTTTTCAACATTATGTTTTAATGTCTGGCACTGTTAGTTGGTGAGAAAGGATCATGTTCCAGTGTGCTCTAGGCTTTTGTTTTGCCTCTTTGATGATGAACATGTTAATATACAAAGTTGTTGTCCGTAGATCAGTGGCGGTTCGTAACTATAATTCGTGGGGGTGCTGCTACAGAAAACTTTTAGTCTTAATTTTAAATTGTGTAAAAGGAAACAAACATTATAAAAAAAGGAAATTTATACAGGAACTTGATAGAATCCTAACGGAACAAAATCAAACATTTTTTACTTACTTTTACCTAAATTACCACAGTTCAAGCTTAATTATTCATTTAAATATGAAATCCATATGTTTGTTTTTAATTGGACGGAAAATATCAATAATTTTCTCCTAAACCTCTGGAAGACAACAGAGTTTTTTTCCCCTCTCTCTCTCTCTCTCTCTCTCTCTCTCTCTCTCTCACACACACACACACACACACTCTCACACTCACGCTCGCTCACTCAACCTCGTGTGGAGCTTCCTATGTGCGCATGTGCACGACAGTTACATACAAAGATTTTTGTATCTTTTTCATAAACTACTGACATTAAGCTAAAGGATTTTATTATACAAGTATAAAAAAATTAAAGAACAAATAGCGCGTTATAATAAATGTTAGCGATAATATCAAGTGAATATTGGGGTGCTGCAGTTCCACAGTGCCTATACGCGAGCCACCTTTGCCGTTGATTAGCAACTATTCATAGTTTTTTGGTATGTGTAATTACATATATGCCGGGAATTTAACCTCTTCTGTCGATACAAAACTCCGTTGGTCGGGGGTCTCTTGGTACCTGTCCCACGCCCTTCCTATGCCTGGAGTGAGGTATGCAATAGGGGCATAGCATTCCCGTCTCTGTGCCTAGACCAGTTTAAAAGTAAGCTGCCTCACTGTTTTAATAGTTTTTTAAATTGAAATAAAACTTATTATCCGGAGACTTTACAGTTACAATAATATACAAATATAGTATTTACAATTTGCATATTTGACATGTAAACTTGGGATCTTGAAGATGACCATTGTCAATCGAAGTTGGAGACGAGAGAACTGAAGAACTTGGTTAAAATGTATTAATGAAGGTTTGCCGGCATTATGCTCTGGAAAGATCTTCTCATCGGGGAAACTTGATGTTTATGAGGTGCAATAAGGAGGATATGGGGATGATTGGGGGAGTATAACAGCGGACAACTCTTACCATGTGCCCAAGTCTGCGACCCCAAGACATACACCTCTCAGAGAAAAAGCTTTTGATAAATTACTCCACCAATCACTATTTTCCGACATAATGAATAAAGTAGGCCGCTACTTGAGTGATTCGTTTTGACATGCCGGTTGGCATCGTCCACGCCCTCGCCCACTCCCCGCAGTATGCCAAATGGTAGAAAATGCCTGACCACCTGTTGCCAGGAGCGTTCAAGGTGTAACGACGTTTAATAGATACGGCTTATTTCCTGCCCACTCGCTAGAGTTGTTTACCACGACACTAGAAGTAATTTTTTTTTATATATTATGATGCTTACTTATTTATGTGTTGACATTTAAATGAAATACACTATTAGCTTTAAACAATAAACAAAATTTATTATGCCAAATTTAAAACAATTATTCAAAATACAAAATATAATTGGGATCTCAGGGTCTTGAACTGGGTTTGATAATGGCAGAATTTAAACAATCAAAGAACACAAAATTTACATTTACTTTATAAGGAAATCGATGCGTCTAAACATAGACGAAATTTAATAATGAAGAAATTTATACTAAAAGATTGAGTTTAAACAATTTCATTTTATCAATAATTAAAGAACGATCTGACGTTTATCTTTTAAAACGGTATACAATAATTTTAAGGTTTTCTTTCTACTTACGGCAGCCCAAGATTCACATTAAATTTTCGTAGCACAATGGTGGGATTTTCACAGATTCTAATTATTCACAACTCTAATTAGCATAGTTTGTCGGTTGGCTTAAAATGGATTGGTTACTTCTCGATGATTTTATGCAACCTGGATTTGTAGATCTCGTGAGTCATGTTGAAAATGCAACTCACTAGTTTGGTCTGTTGACTGAAGATTGCTTTACTTTTTGCAATTTGATGTAACAGCGTACTTATTACTGGAACACATTCTTTCGTTCCTTAAATTAAACCTCTTTTATTCTCGCTGCTGACTGACAAAACTGTTCAAACTTTCGTGAATTAGACTTTTGATCTGTTCTCCTCGCCGCTTACTGCCCAACTGTCTCTGTTCGTCTCCTAATTTTGAGCGCGTAAATCTTCTCCCCACCATTTCAACTTGGGATGAGAGAGTATCAACAAACAGCTGTTGTTCAAGGGCACATTTTGTTAAAGCGTGTGCCGTCAGCCGAAAAACAGCCTAATTGTGCGAGTTTAGGCCATCAGCGACTAGTTAATGATCGGGCAGAACGGAGAGACACAACAATCGTAAAAGACAACAGAAGGGCAACAGTGCATCAAATTACTGCATAATTATTAACATAATCAACGGGGCTCTTGAAAGAAAAATGTAGTGTTCGTCGGCGTTTATAGACATCAGCCAGACCTTTGATAAGGTCTGGCACGAAGTCCTTCTCTATAAACTAAAAAGAAATCTTCCGCACCGATATATTCCTGTCCTATTGCCTTACCTAACGGAAAGGCATTTACTCGTTAAGTATCAGGATGAAGACATTGATCTGCTTTCAATAAAGTCCGGAGTGCCACAGGGCAGTGTTTTATCTCCTCTACACAACTGATCTGCCAACAATAAACTATACAATAATTGCTACATACGCAGATGCTACAGCAGTTCACGATGTTCATCCAAAACCAAACTGTTGCATCAGAATACCTCCAGGAACACTGAACTATACTACAAACCTGGCTAAACAATTGGAAAATCAAAGCCAATGAATGCAAATCCATTCACATAACGTTTACATTCATGCTAAACGATCAACAATTGTCCCAAACACAATATACCAAATATTGACAGACGTCTTACGTGGAGAAAACACATCTTTACGATGCGGAAATAACTGGGAATAAAGCTGCGACAAATGGACTGGATGATCTGAAGAAAATCTCAAAACAAGTTACTATTATACAAAGTAATCATGAAACCGATTTGGACATACGGGATACAGCTGTGGGGCACAGCAAATAACTCAAATTTGGAAATACTCCAGCGCTTCCAGAACAAAATACTACGATCAATAGTCAACGTCCCTTGGTACGTACCAAACGATGTAATCGCAAGAGATCTACATATACCGTCGATCAAGAGTGAAATTCAACGGCTTAGTGTGAACTATAGTACTAAAACTAAAGTCCATCCGAATGTGCTCGCAAAAAAGCTGTTCAGTAATAACTGAGAAAAGAATCGATTAAAACGATTCAAGCCGAATGATCTGTACAGGTTCAGCCAGTAGTTATTTATTCTATTGCCATTAGCTATCCGACTAAAGATAGACACTAAAGGAGTGGCATCACAGGAAACACATCCTCAAAGTTATTGTAGTATTTATTCAATTGTCATGCAAATTACTTTATTGTCCGTATACGGCAGATTGTAAGAAAAAGGAGTTCATAAAAAAATTAGGCCTCCTCTCAAATGATCTCTGAACGCGCGCTTCGTCTTACACTGCATCGTATGGGATATGGAAGCCGAAATCCTGTTGGAACACATTTTCTGTCAGCAGGTGACAAGATAAAACATTCACACAGGAACAAGAGAGTTGGGCAATCGAGCACTGATATGATTTTGGCTCGTTAATTCGGGTGGAACGATGTTTGAAGCAAAAACATACTTAATTGAGGAAAACATACCTTTGTATCCCTTGTTCATCTTATGTTGATGTATTCCATTGGAGACGGCTCCTTCCAGCAAGGCAATGCGACATGCCACGACGTTCGTATTGGGCGCGAGTGGTGTTATGGAAATGAGAGAGACTATCTTACGTATATCATGACCAGATCTTACTCCAATAGAGCATTTGTGGGGACGAAGTTAACAGAGCTACCCGGCAATTGAATCCCCAACTATCAAATCTCACGCAACTGTACAGTCCTATCCATCAGACAGATTCCTCGCATCACATTGCAATTTCTCGTGGAGTCAATGCCAAGAAGAATCGCCGCATATCGAAGGAAATAAGTGGCCCAACGAAGTATTGAAGGGGTAGTCATAATCTGGCCTTTCAATGGGTGTAATGTCACGACGCATAACAGCTTGTAAAGGTTTCACAAAAATTTTATCTGTTTACGTGTATTGATCTGAAATACAGTAATTCACGCATACCAGTCTTTAAGCGATTCAAGAACATTTCAGAAGTTTCAGCGTATCAAAGATGTACAGTTTGAAACGGGTAGGTTTATAGCTACTAAAATAACGGGATCGTTTCAAGGATTTATTAGTCATGGAGCTGAAGATGGAAAAATATTTTCATGAAAATATACATATTCAGCTAGCCGGGCAAAACAATCAGATCCCTTAAATCTCAGGTTTAACGATGAACTACGGTTAGCCTCCCTAGGCGCGTCAAGGATTGACACACTTGGCAGTTACCTTTCGTGTATCTCTGGCCGTCGTCATGTTGCACGCTCGTACTCTCCGAGTCCTCTGGACCAGCTACGTTTCACAATTTTTACGTCTGTCTCTGTCGACCGTTCGGCGAGGAATCTTTCTACACTTTCTTCACAGCCCTCCCCCCTCCTTTTTTAGTCACAGGCTACATGAGGGTTATCCGCTTTGATGGTAACTCCTCTTTAATAGCATAGGAAGGGATAGAAAGGGGGGATGGGGAAGGTAGAGCAAGGTAGCTAAGGGTTTACTAGGGTCCCGGGGCTATAATTTAAGGATCCTACCCGGCATTTTCCTACATATGATGCAGGGAAGACCCTAGAGAAACGATAACAAGAATTTGGTCTGCTGTGGGATCGCAGCATAACAAACTCCATGCCTCGACCGAATTTGAAGGGCACCTGGTCGAGTGGTCCAATAGGATCAGCGATCAACTCTTACCGTATGCCCAACGTTTGCGACCTCGGAACATACTCCCCTAAAAGCATGCCTTATGGGAACGTTATTTTTGAGCTTCCTGCCCGAGGGCAGGAATGACGAAAATTCCGGACGGGAAGTTATCCAGAGTTTTCTGGTTCCCCAACTTAATTCCTCAGTCACAGCCCCTTCGCTGCATGTTAAAAATACGCGTATTTTCGAATATTTTAGCTTGATCTTTCGTGAACCAAGAAATGTGATTGATCCAGGCAATCACGAGTTTATTTAAATTTTGAATTCTGGAGACATCGTTCCCCATGGTGCGGCAGTCCAGGAAACTTCCGAGGGGTTCACTCCGTACGTACGTGCCTACGGCTAGGCTGAACTGTAGCGCCAGACCAAATTCCAACCTGCCAAGTTGTCAACCTTTGCTAATAACTAATTACAGTAAATAAAAAAATATATAAACCAATTATAAAACTATCGTGCTACAAACATAAAACATTCTGAAAAATGCGTGATTTATCCTCGAAGATTTACCGTTCATATTGTTTGTAATCTCTTGGGCTACCATAACGCCTAAAATTATGAATATAAAGTGAACACGTTTCTACGACGTGCTCACATGGTACTACAAGTGATGTTGATGGCACGCGCCATCGCGGACCTGACTCCCCTCCACGCTGGCCGGCAAGCATGCAGTAGCACAAGCACAGTTCGCTCTCCTAGTCGAAGCGAAGCACAGCACACGCGGAGAGGCTACTTTACATGAATTCGGTTCTAGATAGATCGTGGCCTAGCTGTTAATTGAAAACGGTAGCCACATAGGGGAATTCTTAGCCACTTGTGGACTCCCGCTGGCCAGGTAAGCCACGATCTGTCTGCTGTCGAGAACTCACCACGTTCATTTTAAAATGACGTTCTTAGACACCGAATAATTGATTCAAGAATGCGTCATAACTGGCCGCAAGGGTATTTTTTTACGACACAGACTGGTGAATTGTAGTGAACTGTGGCTTTGCAATATCTGCAAAGAACACTCGCGTACGTTGCAACTCGAGTAATCATTTATGTACTTTTCCGGGTTGCTAGTTATTTCCGTGTTTGAGGTTGAATAAAATACTCCCATTAGGTTCCGTTAAAGCGGGTAATTTTAAGGGCTGAACCGTGGAAATAAATATTTTGCCCATCATTTGAATTGTCGCCGATTTTACTTCACGCAGTCATTTCTAAAAGTGGTTCCTTCCTTAATTTATTTTTTCTCGCGCATTTGTTAGGAAGGGTTGAAAACGCGATTACAGGAAAAAACTCATTAAATTTACTGCTCATATTTAAATTTTTTCTTAGTAATTTATCGAAAGCCCTGTAATTTCATCGCCTTCACTTTATAGACTGCCAAAATTCGGAGAGTGCCTGTTCGGCGCCGATACTTTAGCCGTATCATTTTTCGTAATATTGATTTTTCTGTTGAAGGAAGTCACTTAGCACTATAGTAGCTTCTCTCAAACATTAGTGACTAAACTTTACGATTAGTAATTTAAGGTTTATTCTATCTAATTTTATCACGGGCGTGAGCCTCGTATGAGTGGTCATGAGGAATCCTTCCGGAATCTGCCCAACGTCTGGCTTAGGTCATCCTCTTAACTATCGCTCAGCGGTTTCCTTTATTCTTGTTACCCGCTTCCCACAGAATCGCGGTACGAGTATGACTGATTCAGAGAAGTGAGCCCGGTAGTGAGCTGTTCGTAGAGCCACGTCACCGTAATTACAAAGGCAGTAGGCGACTGACCGGCGCCGCTGGAGGCCGGAGTTCGACCTACGACAGGCAGGCCCGCTGTGAAAGCTTATCCTTCCTTCGCGTTTGCGTGTCTACATTTGGTCAGCCTTAGTTCGTGAATTGGCCGATGGCGTGTTCGACAGCGGTAATGGGGACCGGCGGTAAGGCTGTGGCGTTCTTACTTCGTATTCAGTGTAGGGCGAACGTTTTAATAAAGCCGGCTGCTTGAATCTTTTCTATCCAAAGTCTATACTTTCGGCAATTAGTTTTCATTATTTCGAAATACCCGGCGCACGACTACTACAAAAATACTCAATAATTTTTTTGGTGTGTTGCTCAAGTTTGGTTTCTGTTTCATTTAGGGGAAATACTTACGCACTGTAATTAAATGGAGGCCGAATCCTGAGGATAGCGCACCTGAAGACGGAAAAGTAGCACGCACGCGTGTGCTTAGAAATGACATTTGCTTTGGTTGTGGCGGAAGCCGTATCAGAGTCGCCTTATGAAGACCCAACAGTGCACGTCAATTAAGCAACTGTTCCGCAGTGTTTGAAATGAACTGCGATGCAAACACATGGAATCATGTTCGTTCTCGTTTCGTTCGACCGGGAAAGTAGATCGCGTCCGGAACGTTCTTTTGTTTGACTGCTTTCCCGCAGTTCTTAAAGTGTTACATTTTCACTTCCCCATAGTGTCTCTACGTGTTGCAGATTGTACGTTTTAGTATCTATAAAAGTAAGAAAATGCAAAATGATGCATTTCTTTTCCAGGAGTTTAATTTTCTAAAGGGTGATCAGACGAAGTCAATGTGCAGTTCTTTATTTGTGATGTTTTTCAAGAGGATTTTTCCTGTATCCTAGTGATTTGTGATAGTGTGAGGATCCTTGGAGAAAATGCGCGACGGAACAAGCAAGAGCGTCTTCCAATCTCTGCTGGAGTGGACGTAAGTGTAAATACCGCAAATACATTATTTTTCACAACCTTAATTTCCTCTATTTCCATTTTCAGTCCCACATTCCAGGATCTTGGATTTACCGTTCTGAGCGATTACTACCAGCAAATTCTTACGATGTAATCAGAAATTTATACTAAAATATTTAAAGTAAACGCTGGAACAGTTTTTGAAATAGTATCAAATTTTGACATGCCAAAGGCATGTAGTTATATTCACAAGATAAATTTTGATGTATTTTAACTCGCTATATTTTATTTAAGAGAAGTTTATTCCCAAAAGACACATTTCCTCAAATTTGGATATAATAAAATGACAAATCGATGTCTCTTAAATTTATCTCGTTTTTCGTTAATTTGTTTCCCGTTTAATAATTTCCACTTGATTTTTAATTAGCATTTAATTAGTTTTTGAAGGTTATTTAACAATGATCTAGAATAACCACATCAGTGAATCTGAAATTCTTGTTTGAAGTCCAAGCTCTGAAAACGAGAAAGTAAATTCTATTTAAATTTTTTCATGCAGTTGTATAGTGTATGGCCTATGATTAAAATTTATATATTCAGACTGGGATTTCAGAAAAGTATAACTGGAAAATAAATTGTGAATAATGTGGAATATGAATATTTTTGAGTAAATTTAATGAATACATTCAAAAACTGATAACCCCAGTATTTTTTTTGAGGTTTTCGACACAATTATTTTTGGCGCCTGAAGTGATGTTGGGCCTCCGCCCTTACCTGAGAAACCTGGGTGTTGGATTTTAACCACTAATGAAAGATAATCAAATGAATGTGGCAAGCAGTTTTGCTTTTAGTATATGTTAAATCAGAACTGCAATTAAGAAAACATAAATTTTGTTATGTTTGCTACAGGTTGTAAGTACGTGTTGCGTGTCCTACGAGGGGCCTTAAGAGAATCTAATTCCGGCTGAAGCGGCCTCTTCGCCGCGCCGGGACAAAGAGCTCCAGATAATGTGATGCTTCGGCTTATCACAGGCCCAGCTCTTAAATATATACTGGCCCAAATTGCCATCTCGAAGTTGCCAACACAAAAGGAGAACGCGAAGATTAGATAACTTTTCCTTTCAAAAATTGCCTTTAATATCAAATTAACATTGTTTTCTTACGCACCTAAAGTTTAATTTGTATCTCCTTACTCCGTTTTATTTTGAAATGGCTTTTCATCGGGTCATCGCACAAACACTGTAACAGTTGTATTCACAAATGATCGTGGTAATTTTTATAATAGATAATTTTTTTTACTGTCTGTTGATTTGAACAGAATATTTGTATTTACGTATCGAGTTTCAACATTTAAAAACTTTCTTCCGCGTACATATATATTTTTTATATTATGTACTTTTGAAAATCAGAATTGGGGTCCACATTCTAAATTTTAAAAATAATTTTTTAGAAGTATACTTTTTTAATTACTTGTGTATTTGGATATATAATCCAGCAATACTTTTTTATAACATAATTTAGTTCTATTTACCTTGTAAACGGGCGCTAAACGTCACAAGAAATCCTTCTGTTTTGATGATTTGCAAGTTCTTTTTTGGTAATAATTTTGCCTTATTGTCAATTTTTTTATATCCTCCAAAAACGATTTTATTTTCCGAGTCCATTCCATTCCATGAGAAATGCATGAACAGTAATTACTTTTTTATAATCTGTAATGGGCGTATGCCTTTCATTATTTCACTTTAGTTACCTAGCTCAGCGGTCCCTAAACCTTTTTTCTATCAAAAATATAAATTATATTTTTGAAACTGTCGCGGAAATTTGATAAACAGTTTTTTGAATCAAAATAATCGGCTTAGCTATTTATCAGCTGAAACCATTTTTGTCCATTCCAACAATCCTCAAATATGTTTATTAAAGTACTAGTTACATTCTGCTAACATAAGACGACCCTGTTAAAACATTTCTGCGTATTGGATGTGCCAAATACGGGCTTCGAAGGTCTTCGCTGCAGTCGGTCATGGGCATCTCTATATGGGGCAATGTCTCTCACTTGCTCGAGCCAGTGGTTCAAAAAATGCTACCTAATAAGCTTCACAAATAGCTTGTGTTCATCAGCAACTCGACTATTTTTGCTGTAATGTTTATGTGTGTCACGGTAAGCGTTTCCATACGTTTATCACCTTGAGTTTTAATCGAGTACCTCGTTTCAAAACTAAACTTTTTTCCATGACTTGTTTTCCCACAGTACATATATATATATGTCTGCTGAGTTAGTTCTAATTTATTAATAATTTCATTTTCTAATTGTTATGAACATATATCAGCCTAATCAATTTGTACTACGTTAGAGAACGTCATTACTTTGATTTTCAATATTTCAATTTCATATTCCAATATTCTTCTGGTATTAAAAAAGCTATGATATACAATCTTGTAGACAGAGCTACATTACTTTCTAACCCCAAGTTCCATCAACACAATATAAATATTGTCCGGAAAATTTTAATCTCCAATGAGTACCCTTTAATTTTTTTTTACAAAACCACACAACATTAAATTGGACGAAATCCAATATCCCACTGTCACTCGCTCCCAATACCTCAATCCAATTTTTTTCTTGTACTCCCTATATCACAAATTTGTCAAAATTTTAAAAGAATATCAATTTTCCATCATGTACAGATCTACTAATATTCTTTGCTTCTTCATTAAAATCCACAAGGACCCACTGGACTATTACAGCAAACATTGTGTAGTTTACAAAATCTCTCGTTCTGATTGTTATTCCTGCTACACAGGGCAAACAAAACGTTCCCTTAATACACGTATCAAGGAATATATATGTAATATCAAACTTCCCAAACATAAACCGAATGTAGTCTCCTAACATATCATCAATTCTAAACATACATTTGATTGGCAAAATGCTAAGATTTTAGACATTGACACCAGCTACAATTCCAGACTCATTTCAGAGTTGCTTCACATTAAATCAAACATCACAGCTATTAATGTACAAACAGACACTATGAAACTCAATAATTGCTATGCCAAACCTTCTGTTTTCCCCATTGTCGTTGCTTCCTTATTGTTACGTTAACCCTTCGGCTCTCCCATTGTGCGTTTTCGTCGCTTTTGAGTTTTGTCAACTGACAAGTGCAGTTGAGTCGTTCTAGGCTCTTCTTCACACCTGACGAAAGGAACAAGGATCCCCGAAGCGTTGTGTAGTATTTCTATTATCATTTTTTGTCTGAATTGGCTATCTTTCTTATTCTTATAATATTTGTTTGATATGATTGAGGTCAACTATTTATTTTTCCACGAACGTGAACGCCCTCACATGTCTTCCGTTGCTGCTAATGTCTATGAATTGCCTTTTGAATTAATTTGACTTGCGCCATATTTGTCCGATTTAGCTCCAAACGATTATTTCCTGTTCACTAAAATAAAGAAATGGCTTGAAGGACAAGGATTTGCTTTCATATAAGAAGTCAAAGCCGAACAAACGTATATTTTGCGGAGTTTGAGAAAACGTTTTATAGTGAAGGTAATAAAGGAGCTCGAAAATAGGTAAAGCGATAGATATTTTGAAAAAGGAACACGAAAATTTGTAAGAACACTCTTTTATTCTCAGATTTTTTTGAATAACCGCCTTAACGTAGACTCGGGCACACGTGGTCGTTCATGGAGAGAATGCGAGATCATTCGAATAATAAGTATTCAGTAACCTGGGAACTTGACTGAATAAATAAAACGTGTTCCTTTGAAGTGAACGAGATAATGACTGGCAATAGAGTCTACTTGGCTAGTACTAAGCAATCTACTTTCCTGGAGCTTAGAACGTTACTGATGAGAATGCTTTACGCATATTTGAACGTTAAGTTGTGCGGAGAATTTATGAACGTATAAGAGGGGTTGAAAGATGGAGAGCAGGGAGTTTAATGAATTAGAAACGATACTCAGAATCGAAGACTAGGCAACGTAGGGAGGATGATAGAGAAAAGGTCGACAAAGAAGCTGTGGGGAATATGGATGGAAGAAGGATTCAAAGGGACCACGAAACTTGGAAAAGGATTGAAAGATGATGAGATAAGGCACAGAGTAGCGAACGGCGTCTTGAGTGAGCATAGGCTACCCAAACAAAAGTAATTAAAATGAGGACCAATTTTTGACTTACCTAATTTTGTGAATGTGTTTTAAACCAATTATGTAAACGTATTTTTATATTATGAGTGAATATTAAGATTAATGAAGCGAGGATATATTATTACAAAAATAAAGACAGTTTTTGTTTATTTGAATAAGTAAATTTAAGATTTTTGCGGGAAAAAATAGCATGCACAGCAATTAAAGACATGCTTTTGTGTTTGATTTACATTAACCTTTCGACAGAAGTGTTGTGTCGAAAGAATCAATGCGTTGCGTTGTTGAGATTAGCAACAAAAGACGCAATACCTTCAGCTGTATGGCCTTCATCCTACTGGGCAAATTCTTGATTGTCTGACTATTATTTTCTTACAAATTTATCGACTAGCAATACAAATGGATTATTTACGGAACAGCCATTATTTCTGTTGCCAATGATTGGATCAAATTCTCGCTTTTGTTATTAAATGGGCCAAACACGGGTTCGTTTAATATTTATGGGAAACCTAATACTTTTGCTAAATTTTAGAAATATGTGGAAAAGAAAATATTTTTTAAGTTTGAAGGATTTTAATTTTGTACTGTAGTCTTTATATTTCGTTAGTTAATGTAATAAAATTCAGTTTAATTTATTTATGTGCGATGCTAATCCTGGGGAGGGTAAAAAAAGGAAGATGTGGTGGCCCAGTCATCGCGATCAGTATGGTTTTACAAAATTTCTAATACTTCTGCCAGATTTCTTGTTGGTGATGGAGGGGGTTCCGCGAACTCTTTCGATTAAGAACTATTTACTTATCCGTCATATATGGACCCGCCCTGTGTCCGACTGTCAAAACCGCCGGCATCTGTTTAAAGACTGTATCACACAGCGATAAGTGCATTACATTCCAGCATCACGAACCACATCCCCACCGCTAAAATATTGTGTACTTCATTCTCTTTTATTACCAGTTCCTTTTATATTTACTTTTGTTGTTTCTGTCATATATTAAATGGTTAATATTTACAATATTTACAGCTTTATTCTACACAAAATGGATGCACACTATCATTCTCGGAAGGAATTGGTGAGTTTAAGCGTGATAACTCAATACAATGATCACAAGTTGAGAATTGTGCACCTTCAGCAACCGCTACATCATTTTGTTGTAAGTCATGGTGCGGAGAAGGGTGTTCGGTGGGAAAATTTATAAGACGTGTATTCTAAACCTCTAGTTTATTGCGTAATCCCCAGCAGGCTGTTTGTGGAAAACACCTGAATCTGTAAAGTGTTATTAACCCAGTTGTCATTGCTTAACCTTCTCCGGTAGTGGACTTAGTTAACTTCAGTTTTCTGATTTTTTTTAATAGATCGAATCAAAGTATCCTGCCTGCCTTACCATACAGCAGTTGGGCCGATCATCAATGAATGTTTATTTAACGTTTTTTGTACTTATAGAAGAAATATAATTTTTCTAAATTATGATACCACTAATGTGGAACAATGAGTGGCTATGCAAAAAAAAAAGCCTTTTCACAGAACACCTTAACGAATCGAACATAAGATTACTGGTAAGTCAGCCGTCATTGTGAAACATATTCTAAAATATGAAGTTATATTGCCTACAATGCGAAGGATTTTGTCCATTTCTATGCAGTAAAAAATTTCAGTGAATACGGGAAGCACAATAATAAAAATTCTCATGTTCTAAAGTTACACTACAGTTACAAACGTTTTTAGAATCTTGAGACAAGTGAAAAGCAATTTCCATATTGCAAAATAAATTACAAGTTATGAGTTTCTGTCAAACCTTCAATTGAAACTGATTGTTCTGCAAAATTATGTATTAAATTTATTTAAAGAACTGGTTCCTGCCGAATTCTATAATTATGTGTCGTTTATAAATGCAGAAAATTAAACTTATTCGTGGGTATTTACACCTGTGTTTGGGAATACTTACCAATGTGAAACCATATTTTTCGACAATTAAATATTTGAAATCGTAATACGTATACTGATACCAAACAAATTTAATGATGAGAAGTACTCCAGTCTGATGCAGTAGGATTAAAAAAAATTTATTTCTTTGCAAAAGTACAAAATTTAACCTCTTCTATATTACTTTTATTAATAAATTGAAATATTTTAAAATTTTATTTACGTAGAGAACTTTTAATATTACGTAAAAATTCTTCAACGGAATGAAAAAAAATTGAATTGTTTATCTACTTTGCTCTTTGAGTTGAGTAGAATTATTCATGTAGGCCTAAGTATCTTCCAGTTTTTTACCTAATCCGCCGAGCCAAACATCTGCCCACGCTTTCGGCATACGTCCATGTACAGTGCAGATTTATTTGTATGTCCAACATTAATCTCGTCTACAAAGTTTTGTCGAGTCATTCATAAAAACACTTAATTTTCCTGCTATAACAAGTAGTATGCCAGATTTCTGTGTTGTGGTCAGTCATTGCATCGCATCATAGAGGTCACTAAACTAGAGTTTAGACTGTTAGCTTTTATTGGAATAGTCGGCCAGCTGCCTCCTAAACTGGTCGAGGCTCGAAGAAGGCCTTGCTGCGTCCCCACATCAAACCCCTCCCCCGCTTTCGAAAGGGCGTGGGACAAGTACTAAATGCCCGACCTACCTGATTATAAGCATCACTTTTAGGTGGATTGCCGGGTAGGATCCTTAAACTACATCCCGAGGACCCTTGGCTACCTTGCTCTACCTTTCTCCACCCCCCCCCCCCCATACACTCCTTTTCTATGCTTTAAAAGGGAAGTGGCAACTATGTGGTTTACATAGCCTGTCTAAACCTTCTTCTCTGTCCCGAATTTTTTATTTGTAAGTAAATTTCTCAGCTTCAGACACAAAAAGGTCTCTTACCAATTATTTTTTGGATTTTAAATCAGCTCACATAATTCATCGCTTTTCCAAATTATTTATAACTTCAGAATAGAATGATTTCTGAAACTTCGGCAAATAGGAGTTTGTTTCACCAATGACTTCTTCATTCGAAGTAAATCTTCTTTCAACAAGCTATTTCTTTATATTTGGGAATTGGAAATAATCGGTTGGAGGTAAATCTGATGAATATGACGACGCGTGTGGAAGCAATTCGAAGCAGAAATCATTAACTTTTCCACAAATAACTGTGTGTGAGCTTGATGCATTCTCATGGTAAACAACTATTTTTGCTCAAATGGGGTTTGGTTTTAAGGCCATGGCTGCTGCGATATCTGGTGATTGTTTTGCATTTGTCCCTATAGTATATTAGAAGCACACAAACATCCCAAAACACAGTGGCCATGACTTTCCCGTAGACGGTACAGTTTTCTTCTTCGGAATACTTCCACTGTCTTTGACCTACTGTTTGTGGACTCTTTCATCAGCCTCCCCCACCACTAAACTCACGTCGCCTCAGAAGAAAACGCCCTATCGACCTCATCCTTCCCCCAGAAAACTCTGGCACCTCCTAACCCACCCCATCATCACTCTGCAGACCCCACCCACCCATTCCAACCAACCCATCAAACTGAACTATCACCAGTGAACCCTCATAAACCAACAATGTATGCCCCTCATACAGACAAATTAAGTACAATATTTTTTGCAAAATTCGGTTAAGTACTGGATTAACCTAATTACCAAGTTACCTTGTTAATTATGGACGTAACTTAAATTGTACACACTGTTAACAATATGTAACCAACTAATAATCTCAGGATAAAAGTTTTGTCTAATAAATTAAAAAAAAGTACTTCCAATTAATGTTTGTGGACACTTTCGCTAAAACACAATTGAGTTCTAAAAGATTGAAACAATACTTAGAGATGTTCATTTCAGTGTTTTTCTGGTCAACGGTTAAGAAACGCGTCAACAATCGCTCGTAAACTGTTCCTTACTCAAATGTTTCCGTATAATGTGATAACGATCTACCGATATTTTTACACTCTGAGCAAGTTTCTTCAAAACTGCAGTGCTAATATCTACAATATTTTTTGTCGGTCGTCTCGGTTGCTAGTCTTCTTTAACGCTGGAAACTATTTTATAGCCGTCGGCTTTAACGGCGAAATATTTTATAATTTAAAAATTCTAACTGTTAGCCTTGATTAAATTAAATAATCGAAATAGCAGCCTTTTGGTCAGAAAAATGTTTTAATATTCAAATATTAAACACGATGTTTCGTCACTAATTGGGACCTCTTCAGGTATATGGATATTACAATTATAAAAACAAAATTTAAGTAGACAAAACTTGATAACGTGCGGATTGGCCAATCAGGGAAATAAAACATTGTGTTTAAAACTGGAATGTTAAAATCTTTACTGACTAAAAGGCTGCTATTTTTATTATTTATTTTATAATTACTCTAATACCGAATTTATTAACAACAATTTGCAACAATTTACTTGTTTAGTTATCTTTATTACAACAATCAAAGAATTTAGTTGAAACATTTTTTACCCAACTAAGAATGATCATTTGTGGCTACTTAGCAATCTCTTGTCTGATAGTTTCTGAACAGTCGTGTACTTCATATGAATATCGAATTAAATGTATTTCGACTAATTATTTAATTTTTACGTGCTGGCTGTATATTTTATAGTATGGTCCGTATTTCTAGCTGCTATTGCCATTATTTATAAAATATTGGCAATATATGTACATATATGTAATCATATGTGTGTAATTGAAATTGGAAACGTCTTTGACAAGAATTCAGTGACTTTATTGGCATCACGAGAATGTTGTAGTAACTTTAGGGAGCCGAGAATGTAACTGAATAGCAGATCCTGAAGGACGGAATGATCCCCATTGTTCCTTACCTGAATACAGCAGCTTCTGTGAGAGTCGGAGAAATTGTTAGTCTGGGAGACGAGTTTATTCATTACGCTGAGCGTATTATGCCGGTGGATGTTGACTGATATCGAAGAAATAAATGGTTTGCTCATTGTTAAGCACGAGAGAATGAAGGCTTTTTGTTTTCTGGTGAATGATTGATGATATCGAGGCGAGTGACATCTTCGAACGGAACACTTTTGTAGGCAGTTGTCCTGTGGTGCAATATTCGTCACAAAGCATATGTTAGGAGCGGTGGCGGCTGGTGAATATGTACTCATGTGCTACAACACGTAAATAAAAAACTTGTATGATAATTCCGATTTAACAGTATGAATTTCTGCGTCGATTTCTAAGGCTTTAGCTGCTCTATTTGTTTACGGCGCACTCGCTCCCGCAAATGCAGCCAGCTGACTATCCGTTCTGCCCACGGCCCAGCACAGGATCTCTCTCTGGAATGAGAAATGCACTTGCGCAGTATTCCGTTTCCTTCCTTTGCACCACCCGTACATATCCTATCGGAGCTGTGAGCCATTATTAACTTTATTTTAAAATATATACTAAGGAAAAATACTTTCATGTTAGAAATGTTTGTCATCTTCTTCCGCTTTTAAAAATGAGATAGTATCGAAAGATATTTAGACGAAATTAGAAGGTTAGTATTTTATTGGGTCATTTACCGCAGAGTATTTCTAACACTCCCCGCTGTTGTAGTATTATTAATATATTACATATTTAGCCCCGTAAGTATTGTTGATTGGGATGATACAGCACATAACTTAAAATCACGAGCCGCCACTGGTTATTAGGCTGTGAGTTACGTTGAGCCTAGGCCATTTGTAAACATAGCATTACTCGGAAAAACATTTAGTGAAACATTTATAAGATAATAATCACTTACAACGAGTCTTATTGTTTTCTTGGATTATTAAAAATAGTTTATAATAGAATTATTGAAGCACATGACGAACTGTCGCAATCAGCTCAGCGGTGTACCATAGGTCTTCGCTTTTATGTGCAGGTCTTTTTTCAGGAAACTCTTGACTGCTGGGTGTACATTTTAATTTTTCAGTCGAATCCACCAAATATAAATGAAAAGAATGTTTCAGCGATAATAGATGTCCACCTTTTATGACATATATTTTGGAGTGACTTGGTCAGGTATACACAATAAAATGAAAGTCGAAATTATTTTACGTAACGGAAGTCGACAACGTACTGAACTTTTTCTCTCTTGATTGGATGCTTATTTTATATAACTTATTACCTATTCTGAATTCTTATACATCGCTATAAGATACTCTTTTTTATATTATTTTATCTATACTTTTAGGTATAATACAGGGTGTTCGGAAAGTTGCTGTGCAGTACGTTCCTCAGTTGAACGCTATTATAGTTAAATGTTACGTAAGAGTAGAAAAAGACAATCGCGTATCTATGAAGAAAGCAGTTCTGCTAACGTGTGTTATGCCAACTTTGTTTTGAACTTCCAACGTAGATCTACATCCGTAGTCTGTAGTCCAGTGCACATCGACTTTCCGAATGCATTGTGTAATATATATTGTAATAATTTATAAATTTAGCTTCTTGCATCTTTAAACAATAATTATAGATGTGAATTATGTGGCGTTTTTAAATGAAAAGAACTATTACGTGAAAACTATTAAACAAGATTTATTAACAATTTTAAAACAAGTATTCAAATTACAAAATATTTGGGATCTCAGGGTCTTGAACTGGGTTTGATAATGGCAGAATTTATATAATCAAAATCACAAAAATTACATTTACTTTATATGGGAATCAATGCGTCTGAACATAGACGAAATTTGTTGCTGAAGAAATAATACTAAAGATTGAATTTAAACAATTTTAATTTTTATCGATAATTAAAGAATGATCTGAATAATTAAATATCTCATTTTATCGATAATTAAAGAACGATCTGACGTTTATCTTTTAAACGTGGTTTACAATGATTTTAAAGTTTTCTTTCTACTTACGGCAGCCCAGGTCTCATTTTAACTTTTCGTGCACAATTTTGGGGATATCACTGATTCTAAGTACTCACAGACTCTAAATGTTCACAGACTCTAATTAGCGTAGTTTGTTAGTTGGTTTAAAATAAATTTGTCGATTCTCGATGATTTACTGCAAACTGGATTTGTAGGTCTCGTGGATTTTGTTGAAAATGCCCCTCATTGGTTTTGTCTGTTGACTGAAGACTAGTTCAATTTCTGCATTTTTTTATATAACAGCGTACTGGTTACTGGAACACTTTCTCGTTCTTTAAATTAGACTTTTTTTTCATTCTCGCTGCTGACTGACTAAATTGTTCAAATTTTCGTGTATTAGAATTTTGTGGTCTTTACACCTCGTTGTTCATTGCCTGACTGTACTACTTTTGTAAAAAAGACTTTGCTGGTCTTTATGCCTCGCCATTCATTGCCCGACTGTCCGTTCTTTTCGTCTGTTCTATTTGCTGTCTGCTGCCCGACTATTCGTTCGTCTCGTAAATTTTGAGCGCGTAAAACCTTCTCGACCGATCAACAATACTTTCTTTGCCTTGCCGGTTTGTTGCGGCGTCCGCTATATCCACCAATAATGAGTCCTCTACAATTCAACTTCTCAATTAGAACAATGCCTTAATTACCAATTACTACAATATGTATGCAATCATAATCTATCTATAAGATAATTTTCGAAAAACAACTAATTGTCTCGTAGGGGAGTTCGATAAGACGCTAAATTTTGTGACGTAAGCAAACGCACGCGATAGGCGTCCGTCGATGGAGTTCAAACTCATCCTTACAACTTCTCGGTTCTCTGCTCTGGGAAGGGGGGTTAGAACCAGAGCACAGATAAAAACGCAATGGATTCAGGAATTAAAAATGATTCACGAGATACGTAAACATGTGTTAAAAGCTGGTACACTTTGATTCTGAAGGTCTCACATTCCACGTCCGTTGAATCATGCACTTCAGGGATCAGAACATAGTTTATTTACTCGGTCTTCTTCAAAAGATAAATTCCGTAGCCTATAATTATGTTACCTTGATTCTGATTTAAAATAATATTATTGCTACTTGTTTTTAGTAAGGCTATCTGTAGTTTTTCAAATATTATATTTAACTTGCATAGAGAATGTAACTTGTTACATTTTATTAAACCTACGATAAAATATGAAGTTTTATCCTTAAATATTTAGTCATTTGATATTTATCGTCGAAATTAGTTAACTGGCAGTCACAAGATTAGTGATAATAATGTTTGTTATAATAATATGCGTTATTTTTTTAACTTGAATATGATACGCGTTGTTTGGAATCTGCCACCGGTGGGGAATGAGCACCTTTTATTAGATACTTCCTGGACAACTGAATCACTGGTGATGAATTACTTATTAAACGGTGCGACCCATAAAGTTCGATTCGTCCTATTGGAAATTTATTGTAGCGTCGAGGCCAAAATCAGCAATGGTACGATCATAATAATCGTGATGTATCCCAAGTGTGAACCTGTGAGTCTGTTCCTTCATCATTCTTCCGCATTTTCTTAGTATTTTATTTATTGACCACTCGGGGTTCGTTGGGTTCTCTATGACCTCTGGAGTCAGCCCATCTTGATGGGGACTTACTATTATTTAGCAGAAATTATGTGAAATCCAATGGCACCATCGTTACGTATTTGTCACATTAAGGCACACAGTTCTGGAGGGCAATCAATGACAATCTATCATGTCTGAGCATTCCATTCTGGCCAATTATAAATAAAGTCATAAACTGTAGTTATACATGGCTGCAGTGAGTTTCTTCTGTAACACCCGTTCCATTTGTGTTTCGTCATCATTATTGGCGTGATTGAAAATGGTTTTTGAACTAAAAGGAAAATAGGAAAAACAGTTCCATCGTTCTGTCGGTATTCATTTTCCATTGCTTGGACAAATTATGATAATGGTTGGAGTTGTAATAGATGCCCACGTTTTTCTCAATCTAAGGAGGGATTCCTGGATTTGAATTTTGAATGAAATATTGTTGGTTACAGAAGCGAGCCGCGGCGTGGCGACATGACGCTGCCCGTGTCCAGCTATGAGGAGCTGCTGGCGCGCGTCCGCAGCCTCACGCACGAGACCATTCAGCTGCAGAGGGAGCTGCTGGACCACAACGACAATGGTACGGCGTTACTTATTTATTCTGCTTGTTTTCGTCACATCTGTCTTTGTTGACTAAATACTTCCTTGTCCAGTTCAGTGTACTGTAAAGAGATAGTCTCCCGCGTCAGCCATAAATTATTGCCAGCCATACGAAGGTCACTCCAAAAGTAATGCTCAACATATATTAGAAAATTACATGTCCATACCATAGCTTTTCTATTTTTACAGTGTGTACATACATCCCTTTGGAACAAAATTTCATTTTTCCACATAATCCAAATGCCTCTCAACTGCCTTACGTCACCTTGGAACTAGGGTCTGCTTACCCTCAGGTCTGGATCAGCACGTTTGAGCCACTGATTGTCAGCATTCACTAAGGAGTCATCAGCTCCAAACCTCGTTCCACGAAGGAATTCCTTCCGTTTAACAAGGAGATGGCAACCGCACGGCCTGGACTGTAAGGCGGATATTTCAATGTTGTCCATCGAAGTTTTCTGATCTCGTCCGTGATCTTCTGCCTGACATGTGGTCGTGCATTATTTCGGTATTTTGCAAACTCTTGCAACTCCTATTCCAACTTGGAGTAATAATTCTTTCACTGTGATGAAACCATGTCGTTAACTCTCTGCACATTGTCAGGAGTGAGTGCAGTGGTGGGGTCTGCCGCTGCAAGGAGTACCCGAATATTGGCGAGCCCTCTTTCTCCGCCTAATCTGATAACTCACCGACTACTGTACTGCGATCGTTAACAGCATATCCATACATGTTTATCAACCTCCTGTGGATGTTTCCCACTATCTCGTTCTCACAGCACATGAATTGTATTACAGCACATTGCTTTTGACGAATGTCAAGTGCAGCAGCCATCTTGAAGACATGCTATGACAGCGCCACTCACGGGTACGGGTTGAAATAAATTTGAGCACGAGCGGGAAGAATGTATCTATGTACTCCATAAATTTCAAATATGTTGAATGACAAATAATGTGAATTAGTTACCCTTGTATATTCGTATCCCATTATTCGTAATATCTATTGTTTTTTCAACAATGGGGATTTTGATATTCTCATTTAATTCTATATTCCGGTTACTTGAATGTTGTCACAATATTTTTTACAGTTCAATATGTGCTATTATTGAAAAACCCTGTCTCTCACATGGGAATTATTTTCCTTACTCAAAAATTCGACACTCGACTTCTTAATGGATTTTTCTTCATTTATTAGTTTGTGATTGACAATTTATGCATACTTTTGTAATTAAAAAAATTTCCGATCTTAATTAGATAAATTTGCTGAGAATCTTGAAGATATAAACTATTGTCGTGCATTAAATTCACTTCCACCTTGTACATAAAACTCACCCGCACTTATTAGCACGTATATTTTCACTATAGTTATTCCAGTCACACAAAGATAACATGCTTATTCCATCAAACCAATCTAATATGCATCAAACCAGACCTTCAGGAACATGAATCGCATTCGTTTAAACAGGTCTTTAAATAATTCCTCACACCTTACACAAGTGCCAATTTACAGTACACGGCCTGTGACAATAATTTCAAATACGTATTCAAATACACAATCTGAAAATAAATAATAATAATAATAATAATATACCGTTCACCGAACATTGGTTTCGAAAAACAAACTTGACTATTTCACACGAAGTCTTATGCCAGGGTAGCGTGGGGTAATGTGTCTCTCATTAACTCTTAAAGGCAACGGTTTTGCCACCTACACCATTTAGTTCACCATACCGTTTCTGATACGGCAAGCTCAGCGGGATCAAGTGACGGGTTTTTGTTTGTCCAATGTCGTCATCAGGTGTATGTTCCGCGGTCGCAGACCTTTGGCATACGGTAACAGTTGTCCGCTATTCCTATTGGAATAGTCGCACAGCTGCCTCCTAAATCGGTGAAGGCACGGCGAGGGGAAAGCTGCGACCCCACAGCAAACCCCTCTCCCGCCATCGGAATAGCGTGGGACAATACCAAATGCTCGACCTACCTGATGCAGTTTTTCGTGGGGGATTTTCCCTGCATCACTTTGAGGCGAATTGCCGGGTAGGATCCTTAAACCATAGACCGGGGCCCCTAGTTAACCCTTGGCTACCTTGCTCTACCTTTCCGCACGTATCCCCCGTTTCACTCCCTTTCCTATGCTATATTGCCACTATGTGAATTACCCTATACATAGCCTGTCTACACCTTTTACCAAGGGGCAACAATGTCTAGCACCGATGTTTATAATTTTGGCCTGATTAATTGTTAAAAATTATTCAGTCTAAATAAAACTCTCACTAGAAATTTTACATGGAATCTGTATATTTAAAAATGCAGTAATTCAAATTTATTGACAAATTATTCCGTCGTAAAATTAAAAGAAAAATACTAATCACAGCGGTATAGAATATCCGCTCGTGGCTTGCGATATTAATACACCAAGGAGGTTAGTATTGCAGAAATATTTGTTTACCGTAAGAAATCGAACACGATAAAAATTTATTAAAACACACAAAACGAAATAAATTTGGAAAATGGTGACTGGCGTAAAATAACATGTCACAGACCCTCACAAGAAACCCATGGTTGAAATTTAACAGAATTTAAAAGAAACTTTATCATGTTAATATTTTTGATTTAATTTTGTTTAATCAGCAGTTCCCCAATATTGGTACCTGCTGTAAAAGCCGCTGACATTTAATGTTCGTGTTTGATCAAAATATTTATTAAACTATCACGTTACTTGTAGACTGACGGTCATTGTCAAATAAATCAGGGATTTCTCCTATGATATGGGGGATTGTCACATTCCAATTTTTAGGAGGGTTTACTCTTAGGGTGATTCCACACGTGTAAGTAAACTTGACAAGCATGCTTGATCAATCTTTTTGAACAAACATACGTGAGCGTCTGTAGGATTATTTTGTGCAAGCACTTTGCTTGTTCGTGCCGCTTGACGCTTGATTGAATTTGAATCTTGCAAACTTGCACAAGGTTTTCTTGCGCAAGCAAAACGGAACGTGAATACCGAGAAATGCGTGCTTGTACAAGCAAACGTAAAATAACGTTGCAGCATACGATGCATTATTAATTAAATATAGATTAATTGATATCAATGCCGATAAGGATACAATTCTATTGCTACCTGAATTAATTACAGTTTCTGTAAAACGTTCTACTATTTGTTGCCAAATTGAGGCTAAATTTGATATTTTTCTGATAAATACATGTAATTTTTTTACATTATGTTTAATTGTTTTTAGTTAATATTTTTGATGTGATGGTTTATATTATTGGATCAGCGTAGCGAGGGATTTTGAAAAGAGGTGGAATATCCTACATTGTCTTCGTTACCTGGATGGAAAACATATGGAGATACGTTTGTGCCTTGACCAGTTAGGAGGCAGCTGGCCGACTATTCCGATAGGAATAGAGGACAACTCTTACCGTATGCCCCAGGTCTACGACCCCGGAACATACACCTCTCAAAACAAGCCGAGGTGCTTCGGCATGTGGGAACCTTAGTTCAAAAATCAGAGAGATGTGAAGGCATCCTCAAAGGTAGCCTCCTCCAGATCTCTCTGGGAAGGTTCACCTGCGAGAGAGTTCTCTCGCAGACTTCCTTTGTGAATCATTGTTCATAAAAAAACACTAAAACTGCCTGCTAAACTGGTCAAGGCATGGGGAGGGGAAAGCTGCAACCCTACAGCAAACCCCTGTCCTGCCATCGGAAGGGCGTGGGACAAGTACCAAATGCCCGACCTACCTGATGTTGGTTTTCTAGGATTTGTCCTGCATTACTTTTAGGTGAATGCAGGGTAGGATCCTTAAAATTTGGCCCGGGGGCCCTAGTTAACCCTTGGCTACTTTTCCGTATCCCCCCTTTCAAATCCCTTCCTACGCTATTGAACGGGAGTTGCCACTATGTGGCTTACCCTTATGTAGCCTGTTACCCTAAAAAAATGCGTGTATTTGAACTTCCGGCCGCGAGAAATCGCAGTGTTACTGTTAATCTTTCGTGGGGGTTAGCCTGTAGCTTCTCCCTTCACCGTATACTGCGTGATGAAAGGTTCATATAAATTTTTTCATTCATTCTGAGATAATTATGCCACTCACGGGGATGTATTCAATTCATTCAGTAAATTACGATGGGAATTTTCATTAAATTTTATATTACATTTCTTCTTTTGTGTTTTCCTTTGGTGGACAAGGCAAAAAGCAGTCAAAGCGAGCGTATCGTCGTCATCCAAGCTCGACATATAGTCCAAGTGCAAACTGGCTCTCGTGCAAGCACGCATGTGTCGTATGGTAGCGAAGGGAAATTTTACGTTCTTGTGCAAAAAGATTTATCAAGCATGCTGATCAAGTTTGCTTGAACGTGTGAACTTGGCCTTAGTTCTCTAATAATCTCTACTTGGTGCGGCGTTTCCTTGTAGATTCAGCTGTCCGCAGATTCATGCTCCATCTACGTCCGGTACCGGCGGATGTTTCCTGGACCTTGCTATGCTGCCAACACACAAGACACGTCCGACCCGGCGGCTGTCAAAGACTTTTCACACTTACCCGACACTGCTCCAAGCTTGCTCTCTTCACATGCACCCGGCTGTCGGCCCGGCTTGCCTTCAGTCATTCTACGAATATGAAGCGTGATAAGTTATTCCCTTGCATAGTCCGGTATAGATGACTTTAAAAACGAAAAAAATTAATGATGCAATGGATTTGTCCAATGATTATCAAAAGAGACATTTTGGGGGCATTCGATGTTCACTTTGAGGAGTTGAGAAAATGTGAATATGATTTAATTATTTTCGCATGGGTATTGAAAATTTCGACGATCTTCTTACACGGATAGAAAAATCCGTTCAAAGCCACAACACATCATTCAGCGAATGTATTCGCATATACAAATCACAATCGAAAAACAGTAAGTTATATTTATCTGATATATATTGTAGTAATTGGTAATTAAGGCATTGTTCTAATTGAGAAGTTGAATTGTATAGGACTCATTATTGGTGGATATAGCGGACGCCGCAACAAACCGGCAAGGCAAAGAAAGTATTGTTGATCGGTCGAGTAGGTTTTACGCGCTCAAAATTTACGAGACGAACGAACAGTCGGGTAGTAAGCAGCAAGGAGAACAGACCAAAATTCTAATTCATGAAAATTTGAACAAGACAGTCGGGCATAGAACAGCGAGGTGTAAAGTCTACAAAATTATAATACATGAAAAGTTGAACAATTTAGTCAGTCAGCAGCGAGAATGAAAAAAAAGTCGTTAAAGAACGAGAAACTGTTCCAGTAACCAGTACGCTGTTATATCAAAAATGCAGAAATTGAACTAGTCTTCAGTCAACAGACAAAACCAATGAGGCGCATTTTTCAACAAAAATCCACGAGACCTACAAATCTAGGCTGCAGTAAATCATCGAGAATCTACAAATTTATTTTAAACCAACTAACAAACTACGCTAATTAGAGTCTGTGAACATTTAGAGTCTGTGAGTACTTAGAATCAGTGATATCCCCAAAATTGAGCACGAAAAGTTAAAATGAGACCTGGGCTGCCGTAAGTAGAAAGAAAACTTTAAAATCATTGTAAACCACGTTTAAAAGGTAAACGTCAGATCGTTCTTTAATTATCGATAAAATGAGATCTTTAATTATTCAGATCATTCTTTATTTCTTGATAAAAATTAAAATTGTTTAAATTCAATCTTTAGTATTATTTCTTCAGCAACAAATTTCCTCTATGTTCAGACGCATTGATTCCCATATAAAGTAAATGTAATTTTTGTGATTTTGATTATATAAATTCTGCCATTATCAAACCCAGTTCAAGACCCTGAGATCCCATTTTATAATTGTTTAAAATTTGAAATAATAAATGTTGTTTGTTATTTAAACTTAATAGTGTATTTCATTTAAAGCGTTCTTCAATATAAATTATTACAATATTTATTAAAACAAAATATATTTGCAAAACGTAAGACGTAAAAGCAATCATACACTACATCCCTACTTTCGAACTTTTCTGATGGATTCTAAAATTTTTAAAAAAATAGAAAATAAATTCGACTGTTTAGTGGACACTCAATGTCAATCCAAACATAGTTTTAATTATCGCGTCCAGAGAGGTCTAAAGTTTGTAGAATGTGTAAAATACGGAGGATTTTTCACAGAACTAAAACTTACATCCTTAATTGATATTGTAAGGACTTGTAAAGTTTTACATAATTTTGTTCTTGAAAGGGGCGAGTACTTTGTCTATAACTGGGTATAGACGTACAACGAGAAGTGGAAGAGTGTGTGGAGTAATTTCAGAAAATAAGGTAATAAACGCGATGATGATTACTTTTTAACTCGTACGGGCTCAGTAGAATGGCTTTTGTCTTAAATTTAATATATGGGAAAACAAAACTAGCAAAATATATCTTTTGGAACTATCAGAAATTTCAAGCTGTTAAAATTATTTTTAACAAAATCAATAGGTATTGCATTGTACTTTCCATATTCCGTTATTTCTTTATAATACATATTTTCATATCCAATTATTAATTCGCTGCAAACTTCTTCCCAAGAATTTCTATTCTGTTTTTCTCTATTTATGTATTTCTCTACTTTTGTCCTCCAAAACGAGCCGATCATGCATTAAATTTCTAAGTAGTTATACATCCTCCGTGATGAGAATGA
Organism: Zhengitettix transpicula; assembly: GCA_037074705.1. Lineage (NCBI taxonomy): Eukaryota > Metazoa > Arthropoda > Insecta > Orthoptera > Tetrigidae > Zhengitettix > Zhengitettix transpicula. The sequence continues at coordinate 197,569,438 of CM073591.1, read as the reverse complement.
AAAAAAATATAAGTACAAAAATAATTTACTTAAAGAACGCATATGATGAACCAGAGAAACTGCAGACTAGACGAATCGGGCTGGGTAGATGTGAACCGTCCATAACTTAATCACCACCTAGGCTGCCGCACTTTGCCGACAGCTGGGACTCTGCTGTAGAAGAACGACGACATCGTGCCGGCCTATTGTGAAACGTCTCATAAGTTTTTAAACCTTTCTGTAGTCAATTTGATGTCGTTTAGCAGATTGCCTTAAAGTAATGCGCGTTCCTCGCACTTTCCAGCCTTCAAAAACGACCCCCGCGGGTCAGTATTATCAATTTATAACCGTTTTCTGCCGATGGGTCTCTGGTCCTCTGACGGACATTAAACTGACCCTGAAAGCGATTTTCCGAAGACCATAAAACTAACCAGGACTACGATGACTTGTTCTATCATCTTTGGGCTATTACTGTCGTTTCTGCTGTGAATGCCGAGAATCTAATCTCTTACTCGCAAATGACGATTCTTACTTAGGTGTCCTGTAAGACATTTATACAGGTACCTACGCATCAGGTGTATATAAACCTTTCTATAACTTTATGCCGGAATATTGTCATTTATAAAAAAAAATTAAGTGTATTATTTAAATCAATCATACAGGTTGACACGTTCAATTACCTTTTATATAAATAATATATAAATGACGAGTACGTTATGTTTTACAGACTTTAAAATTTTATATATATCATGATTTAAAGTAATGTCAATTTATCAAAATACTTGAACGTATATGTTTGTAAACCTTATTACTTTTATTATTTCTTAACTTCTGCAATATTTGTTGCCTTCGTCAGGTGCCGAAATGTTGTGTGGTATTTAATTTTGCACTTATTTTAGTCTGTTATTTTATTTTTGTTTGTTTGCCTATTTATTTATATAATTATAATACTTTTAACACGCGCTTTATATTTTATTGTGTGTTAATCCTTGTTCGGCACCTTGTATTCATCCTTGATTGCAGCATTCTCTGGAGTCAATCACACTACTTAAACGTTTAGCTTCAGCATTACTTAATTATGTTTGTTTTTTAAAAAATTAATGAACAGCGAGATTTCCATAAATATACTCGTGCATCTAAACAGACACTTTATATAGTCTTTTTACCTTGTTAGTATTCTACTTGATCATACGTAATCGATATTTCTTGAAATGGAGGGCATATTTAGTGTCAAAAAGGATAAAAGTAAAAATTATAATTGACGATCGAAGCATACTTCATTATTTGTTGCCTTTTATGTGAACGACGTGATTCGCATATATGAGACCATGATGAATTCCATCACATCCTCCAAACACAAAATTCAACAAGTTGGGAGCTAGTTGCCAATCATGAACATCACAAATAATATCCTGGAACCAAGGCCCGATAGTTAGATTATAAATAGAATAGGTTTCCAATTTCAGTTTAGACACAATCCAGAATTTTAACATTGTTATTTTGTAATATGTTTAAAACATTATTTCGTCTATTCCATCTCCTTTCATGCAGGCGTTAAATTTTCTCATTCCTGTGTGCCGCCGTATGTTTGTTAACTCCTTATCTTTCATTGTGATGAGTTGAGTCGAGTCTTTTTTAGGACAATGAGAACCTGAGCCACAAATAGCACTGCACTGCGCGTCAGTAATGTGACTGACATATTGCTTTTCCAGACAGAGATATATATGTTCCATAGGTTACAATTCTTCCACATATCTTTAGTATGTAATATTTTCTCTTTTAGCAGCATAATCGTGTTGTGATATATACGAAATAAGTCGTTGTGATACCTTATAATTTTTTGATCACGGAGAAATAATTTTTCATAGTATTATCGCCGAGGGTAAGACTGGTTAGAACCTAATTAATAAGACAACAGCAAGACTTATAAAAACACTGAATCTTATTAGTTTAATGAATGGGACCATTGATATTAATTTATTCAAAGCTCAATTTTATTTGGAGAACTTAGCAGAAAACAATGTCTTCATGCGGTGGGAAATTCCAGTTATTAACGGACGCTTTTTTGACAGTTTCCTGTTTTTAATTGAAATCAAGTTTATGATTAATCGAAGTTGAAAAAGTTACTAGACAATGAGTTTCGAACAAGGATTCGGTAAGATTTGTTGAATGCGAAAGTCGCAACAACAAAACTGAAGAGAGAGAGAGGGGGGGGGGGAGTACTAGAATTAATTAAAGCTGAAACAGGAAAGAATACTTGAGAGTTACGATTCAGTAAGCAGTAACTTAGCAGTTATGTTTTCTATTACGATGTAGCGGTCAGTGTTAGTTACTACAGAAACAATGAAGAGAGTAGTTATTATAGGCATCGATCGAGTTCACCGCCCGCCTCAGTGAATCATCAATCCTTAAGTAAAATCAGTATCGAAGCACAATGTCATGACCACAGCACGTAGAGCTCATCCCCATCTTACATGACAGAAAAACTACAAACGGTTGCATATCTAAGGTATTCCGTTTTTGACATATTTTGTTTTCATATCCCACTGGTCCGATTCGGCGAGAAAATAAGGTAAAATGTATTTATATTTAAATAATATAAATTAAAATACCGTACAATATTGAGAAATCTTTATGCCAAAATCTTAACGTTAGAACAAAATAATTTTCATTCCCGTATGAAGTGATTATATGAGTTAAAAAGTAACTACAGTATTATTTTATTACATTTCTGCTCTTAAAATTGATAGAAATGCCTCATAAACATTCTATATTTTAAGAAGACATTATTTTCAAAATGTTTTCACATAAGTAATAACCATGAAGAATTAGGTTTTCTTCTGCAGAATGAAAATTCATTTACTCAAAACGGGGATTTAATATTTTTTGAAATGTTGTGAATAAGACTGTTTACATAAACACACAAATTAAGAATAAAAGTTGGTTATGACAATTTTTTGGGATTCGTTAGTTTGGGACTGTACTGCAGAATTGTTATGGGATTCAGATGATGGGTGGAAGGGACAGGGTAACGAGGCAAATTTCTGAAACAGTATTAATTATTGTGAATCGGATGACACGCAGCAATGACGTGAGAAAGAGGACGCTACATTGTTTTTTTAATTTTTACAACTTTTAGTGAAAGGATTTTACAGTTTCGATAAATTGACGTACTCTATTTATATTGTAAATAAGGAACATGGAGACTTGCGATATTGAAAATGTCAAGTGATATTATAGACGAGAGGAACAAAGGTCATTGGATGTGAATTTAATTTTGGAAAGGTTTTATAAATTTAATTTGATGACTGTATAAAAGGTGTTGTACGAATTTATTTTTTAAGTTGGTTTGTGCTTGAGAAGGATGGGTGTAATGGGATAAGATATGGTAGGGTAGCATATATAAGCTGTGCTTGTGGAAGTGAGGTGCCAGCGCTGGGTTATGGAATGCCAGAATCTTTTTTGGGAATGATAAAGCCTGTAGGATATTTTTTATTGAGCCTGTCGGAGTTTGTTGTGGAAGCCTGCTATGGTGTGATTAGGGTGACTGTGAGCTTTTTATTTAGTGGGAAATTACGTTTTGAAATGTTGTGGATATTTCTGGAATGAGGAGGTCTTTGTGGATTGGGAGATGGACATAGTTTTGTGGATTTTATTTAGAATTACTTGAATTTTATTGGAATTCGTACGGGCTGTGCTTCTCCATATGACACATATGGGGCGGATAAGGGATAAGGAGAAGAGTCTTTTAATAATAAGTGATAGTGGTGACTTTCTATCAATGAGTGTGTATAGTTGTTTCAATTTGAAGTTTAATTTAAGATTCTATATTAACTCGGGAGAAAAATTATATGCAATTTGGAGAAGACTTAATTATTTACAGTACCTAATTCCTATGGCAACTTAAAACTTCAGTTTTGACAATTCACAATTCCTCCTGCTCAATACGGCTTTAGACCCAAACATTCTTGCACCCATCAACTCTACTCAGTGACATACTACATCAACAATTCCTTCGGCACCAATAACTCATGCATTGCTAAAGTAAACCACCAATCACTCTTCAGAATCATTACTATTTATCTTACTAACCACTCTTACTCTCTCAAATTTAACAATACCCTTTCAGATTCCGTTCCTATTACCTCTGGCGTCCCCGAAGGCAGCATCCAAGGCCCTTCCCTCTTCCTCCTCTATTTCCACGACATACCTCAAAACGAATCTACTAAAACTGTACTTCTTGCAGATGACCTTGCCATACTCCTCCAAACATACTCTGTAGACTCGGGCACCAGAAAGCTACAAATCGCGCTCAATGATATTGAAAGCTGGGCCAAAAAATGGAGAATCAGCATAAACCCTACCAAATCCATAATCATTCCCTTCATCCTTAAAGCCAAACAATCACTCAATCACACCTTATTTCTGAACGGCACCCACCAAAATACCTATCCAACAAACTACACAATACCTAGACCTTATCCTCGATTCCAAATTATCATGGAAACCTCGCATAACCCACATTACCTCCAAAGTCAACAACAAAATAAAACAACTCTTCGCTCTTATCAACAGAAAATCTCCTATCTCTATCTATCCTTAATCCGCCCAATATCGTCGTACTCATGTGCGATATGAGGATCCACTGCCCATTCTCACTCCAACAAATTACAAACAAAACAAAACAAAATCCTCTTTTTAATCTCAAATTCCCCTTGTACCTTCGCAACTCAGTTATCCACAAAAACCTTGAAATTTCCCTAATTCCTGCCATAATTCATAAATCTACAAAGTCCCTAATAAATATCTCCATCAACCATTCAAATCCAACCATTGAGCTCTTCTACTGTAACCCGCCCCCTCCTTCACTAAATCGTAGAGTAAAACGTAAACTTCATCCTCCCCCTAAATCACTCCGGAATTACCTAAAACTAACCCCCACCTACCAACTGGCACTAAATATCCGTTCTCCCCATATTTCCCATAACTCCCTAAGTTTCCCCGATGATCAGATCGATTCCAAACATCATGATGGCTAACCTTCTTTAATATGTTGTTAACAATTTAGTCGGTTTCTCTCGTCTCTAACTTGGAATGACTAGGGCCATATCCAATACCCCAAGTTTACATGTTAATTATTTACAAATAGTAATTACTTTTATTATGTTAAATTATCACAACAGGAAAGTCTCCTGACTAAGAGTTAATTTTAATAAATTAAAAAATCAACAACAAAGAAGGTGTTGTTATATCCCATAAGAGAATGGACAACTTTTGTTGATAGTTACGTACTTAAATAGAACACGTTTGCTAGTTAATTGCTTATAATTGAGTTAATCATTACATTTCGTTCATTAGGATGAAACAGATTTACTCTAAATTTGTGTCTGTCTATCGCGGTGACTATTTGCTTTTGCACGATTTCAATTAAACCGTTTTCGTTCTAAACAGGTGTGAGATGGATATTAATTATATGAAACTTCCATCCGTCATCTTGATAAAAATTGACGGACGTTCCAAAACCTTGGTTTTTTTTCGGCTAACAACCGTGTATGTTTTCATGCGTATGAAGGTGGGTAGCCAGCTAGTGTCAGTGTGATCATTTCGAATGAGAATGACGTAAAAATGTAGTATTTTAAATCTTCTGTAATTATTCAATAATTCGTTACGGAGTTTTTTCCATTTTCACACTGTCATATACGAATTAAATTATCGCTTGGAACCACCCCAGGAAATTATTTTTCATTAAATCAAAGGATATCCTCTTGTAATCATCCTAATTTGCAGTTTATAAAATCGTCTAAAAATAGTATTGTACGGACTGATATTTAATATATCGTAAAATTTAAAACGCTAGTAGGTTACCTTCAGTAAGAATCGAATAGTTTTTAATCCGGCTGGTAATAGTATTCGTCAGAATTTATAAATTGTGTCGCTGACAAATATTTTGTGAGCTTTACAGGTTCTTTCGGAACAGCATTAAAATTTTTTACGGTTTGTGCATTTGCCCAGTTATTTTATAATGAGTTATCTATGTGTCAATTTTATTAGCTCATCCAAAGAATTAAGGTTAACATTGCATTTATAACATATGAGAAACCGATTCCATGGAAAACTAATTTACGAAATATCTTCAATAGTTCGTGCTCTTACATTAACGAGAATAAGCGGAACGATATGTCGACTGCCTATTTGTCATCATGTTTACCTTTCAAGTTTCCTGAAATTTTGTGACCAAAAAATCTTTCGAATGATAATTAGAAGAATACTTAAATTCGCGAACTTCATTCTGATTGTGTATGCGAGTGGCGTTCCTCTTTAAGTCGATCGATCGCTGCTCGGCTCAGGTTATCTAGCCGTGTTTCACGCTATTTCTCGCTTCGCAGCTTCTCACACTACCTTTAGAATCCCAGACTACCAATTGAACATTTAAAATTTAAACAATTCCCTGTATTGCCGTATGGGACATACTGCGTTGAGCTGCTCGAAATTCTTGGCTGCGAAAGATTTTACAGTCCAGATATTGTGTTTCGAACAGCACACACAAATCCTGTGACCCTGTTCTTGTACCCCTGTAATTACCTGGACAAGAAATGCATAAAGTTTTATTCAAGCGCTTTTCTAGTTCTTATTAAGTAACAGGAACTGAAATTTGTATTAAGTTATATAAGATTTTGTAGATTGAAAATATAAAAACATCTGTTTTCTTTTAAAAGTAGCTTATAAACAGGAAAAATAAGGTTATAAATTACATTCCATACATCGTTTCTACAAACCTCATTGTTTACATTGGTGTTGAAAATATAAAAAACTTTCCGAAGAAACGCGGAACCACCCAGCCAGCGCACAACAAACATTGTATGGCTTTACCTGATGAAGTGAGTGAAATTCTGCATCTTGTTATAAAAGTCTTTGCAAAATATTCATTAAGAAAAATGGAATTCATTAAAGGTTTCGAGACAGCTGTCTCTATTTACAATATTTAAAAACTGGTAGTCAAGTTTGAACATGATGACAGAGCTCTGGAGGAGGCTACCTTTGGGGATTCCTATTGGAATAGTCGGCCACCTGCCTCCTAAACTGGTCATTGCACGGCGAGGAGAAAGCTGCGACCCCACAGCAAACCCCTCTCCCGCCATCGGAAGGTTGTGGGACAAGTAGCAACCAACCTGATGCAGGTTTTTCTAGGGGTTTCCCTGTATCACTTTTAGGCGAATTTTCCTGGTAGGATCCTTAAACCATCGCCCGGGGGCCCTAGTTAACCCTTGGCTACCTTGCTATACCCTTCTGCATCACCGCTTTCAAATCCCTTCCTATGTTATTAAAGGGCAGTTTCCACCACGTGGATTCACCTCGTGGTTTCTCTAGCCGCATACAAACTATAAAGTCTGTTTCCAGCCCTCCTCGTTTTAGGTGGAAGTCGCGGTTTTCGTCACCAATTATTGTGCCCGATTTATTTCGAAATAGATGATCAAGTTTTGTCTCAAGTAGTGAGAAATTCAGTATGATTCGACTTACAATGCGTTCCTTATTTTTCACGAACCAAGGGGCCTGTAAACGAGCAACTTTTTACCGTGTCATACGGCAATATTGTTCTAAATCCAGCAATATTTCGACAATACATACATATGGCCCGGCAATATGTCGGTATTTCCGGGCAATGTTGCCAGCATTTTAAGTACTGGCCAGCGTGTTGTCCGTGATATCGGTCCTGTGTCGAAACATTGCCTGGCCACAGTAGTTCCCAGACCTCACCTAGAGGACTCAGTAGTCAATCAGCTGTGTTATTAATTAATATTACACTTTGATCTCTGGGTAAAATTATTCAGTATTCCACTTATAAATTGGTCCAACGAAAAAACTATTGAATTTATCGATGAAGTTCGCTGAAATCCTTCATTATGGATCGTGAAGTCTATGGACTATAGATGGAGATCTCCAAGTGAAGAAAGATGGTTGGCAAGCAATAACTGGCATCAGTTATGAGGAAAAATGAAAATAAGAAGAATTGTTAATATCTAATTTTTAAATCGTATACTCTGATAATATATTGTATATTAATACATCAAAGATTTAGAGTCTCCTGTTGTCAAGAATAGAAGGGTAATCGGTATTGCTTTCCTCATCAACGTGTCATTTTTTCTCAAACATGGGCCCAATTTTTTAAGCAAATATTGAAAGTCTTCCTTCGACATTCTGGTGAAGGTTTTAAATAAGTAATTGTCAAGAATTAATTCGTTGCTTAAATTGTGAAGTGTTTCTCGTTGTTTAAATAAGGTCGAATCCAGGTGCTCCCCGTCTTTAATTACGTGAAATTTTTTTATCACAATTAATGCTGCGCTAATGAGCACTTCACTTTCGGCAAGTATTATTGTACTACGTGTACGCTTGGGTTGCACTATGGCCGGAGTGTTGCTGGCAACATATTGCCTAGCCATACTTGCCTGCAACACATTGCCTAGCCATACTTGCTTGCAACACATTGCCGGTCCATAGTTTCCTCAAATATTGCCGGCAATGTGCAATTTTTGTTGCTCGTTTATGAGCCCCTTTAGGTTATCACTTCAATGTTCTAGTATTGGGAATGGTGGGAAAGTAGCATGACTTTATTTACACTCTGAAGATGCTGTGTAACTTAATACGAGATATTCCTTGATTAAGCTCCTTCCTGTTTTCTGTTCCAGAGCGCGTCTCAACGCAGTGTGATAATGCCTTAGCTCTGGGTTCCAACTCTTGGAGTCCTGCCACAGATGAACGGAACAGGTAAAATACTCGTAGTTGCACTATCATCATCTCGTGAAGTAGTCTTATTTGTGCAGATTTAAATAAAATAAAATGTACCACTTCCATATTCCGGCATTCCTACTGCCATTTCTCACTTTCCAGCTTTCTATTAGATTTAAATCCTTATTATTGACCTCTTAATATACCACATCCAAAGTTTGTTTGCGTTTTACTAATGGAGCGAATGATCTAATATTAATATCCATTGTAATATAACATCAAATGTAAAAGGTTACGTTCATTACAAGTCCTTTCTAATTGCTGATTGTACAATACATAATCCATGAGCTAATACTCTGTTTATATTATTGTTTATTGAATATGTATTTGTAGTTAGATAGAGATAAGTTATTTTATGACTTACTTCACTTTTCAATAAATTATTATTACTATTTACTAATGGAAGGATATTAGCTGCCAATACGATTCCCCGATTGCCATCCTACACGATAAATAATGATATGTCATGGGCTGATTTTACCCAGGCTTGTCCTACTTTTTCGCTGGTCTCGTCATACGACCACAATTTTTTGTTTACTTATGTTCATTATTTACCTACATATCTATTCATAACCCTTCGATCTATTAGTCCTGTTTCTCGACGATTACGTTTCATCGTCTTTGGAACCTTAGTTAAATTTAAGACGTCATTGCCTGTCATATGAAGTGCAAAGACGTCTTTGAAGGTTGTGGACGCGTGTTTATGCTCCAAACTCCCTGAAGACGATTTACTGTTCGAAACGTCAGTTTCTTTCACTCCTTCATTCCGGAACAGGGAAACGGTGAAGAAGTTCGGCCTAGTACTGAACAGAAAGGGTGAAATGAATCCGGTTGTTGTTTTTGGATTCTGAAATGAGAGTTACGTGGATGTTGCTGACACAGTTTCAGAACTATATACATTTAAATCCCCGAACGCTGACTTCGACTTTGCAGAACTTGAGATACCACGACGACGGAATGCGATGCCTGCCTGCATGGCTTGCACGAGATGCCAACTCGAATCACGATCCCAGCACGTCGTAGGTCCGACGAAATTGCAGATCGATAACTGTATGTATTCACGGGTCTAAAATATTCTCAACGGTCCACAGATAGCGGAATGTTTTTCATTTAAGTTACATGCAGGATGCAATAAATGAACTTGTTTTTATAGAGACTCATGCCGATTTTGCAAATTTCATATGTAAGGAAACTGGAATGAAAATTAAGAAAATATATTTTCAGGCTGAGTTTTTCCACTGTACTTTGCGGTTGTGTCGCTCTTGTGTTTTCTTGGCACCTGAACAAAGGAATAAGGTTTTTAGAAACGTTGTGTGGTATTTATATCATCACTTCATTTTCTGGATTTGGCCATTTTATCTTATTATTAGTTCTTAATCTCACAGTTTAGTCGCGGAAAGAATAATTGGCAAAGTATATCCAGTGGCGTATTTATTAAATTTTGTTACCGATTAAGTTTGTTTGCTGGTTTCGTATTGTCGCTAGTTCTTTGGCTGTGGAAATGTACGAGGGTGAATCAAATATAAACAAGACTTATTTTTTTAAATATTTATTTTGATTTCAAACGCACAAACAATCATAGTTTATTTTTCTACATAATCTCCTGATTTATAAACACATTTTTCCCAGCGTATAGGTAATTTTTTAATTCCTTCCACGTAAAAAGAGTCAGGTCGTGTTTGTAGCCAATTTCGCACATATGCTTCAACCTCATTATCGCTGTGGAATTTTTGCCCTCCCAAAGCTTCGTTGAGAGGACCAAAGACATGGAAGTCGCAGGGAGACAGGTCTGGACTGTATGGAGGGTGTTCCAGTTTCTCCCAACCCAGTTGCTCCAATTTTTGTACGGTCAGGGCTGCTGTATGGGGGCGAGCATTGTCATGGAGGAGAATCACTTTTATCATCGGAAGGTCTCGTCTTTTGCGGCGATATGCAAGTCTGACCTCAGTCAAAATTTGGCAGTAGTATGCCGCATTAATTGTTCTGCGCTCATGCAAAAAATCAAGGTGCAGCAGGCCACGCTGGTAAAAAAAAACGGTAGCCAAAACCTTGCCAGCCGATAATCGTGACTTGGCTTTCACTGGTCCGGTTTCTCCTTTCTTCCTCCACTCCATACTCGCTTGTTTCGACTCAGGGGTGTAGTGATGCACCCACGTTTCATCACAGGTGACAATGTGAGAAAGAAATGGGTCTCCTTCTTCCCGAAATCGTGCAAGAAGACGCTCACACACTTGAAAACGATTCAGTTTCTGGTCAACTGTGAGAAGGACCTTGCGATACCCTAGCTCCTCTGAGAGTATAGAGTAAGTGCTCCCATAACTTATTCCAACCTCAATTGCAATATCCTAAGTTGTTAGACGCCTATCACCTTCAACAAGTTGACGAACACTGTCGATGTTGCCCGCTGTAATGCTGGTGCGGGGTCTGCGATCATGGCTCTCATTTTCAACACGTTCACGGCCCTCCACGAACTGTTTATGCCAAGCAAACACTCTAGCTCGCGGCAGCGTCTCTTCCCCGAACTGTGCAGTCAATCTTCTCAAGATTTCGGCCGGTTTTACACCTTCTGCAGCTAAAAACTTGATAACAATACGTTGCGCAATAGAGGGAGGTACCTCCTGCTCGGATATCGTAACGATGGACACTGAGCGAGTCTATGATGATGAGTCACGTGCTTCTCCCACTCCTGACAAACCAACCTAACAGCCAATAACAGCAGAACGTTCTTCCATCACTATTGCGCGCGCATGTCCAAAAGTCTCGTTTATATTTGATTCACCCTTGTAGTTTCCGTATTCATTAAGTCTGTAAATGTTGTACATCTCTACAACTAGCTTTATTTTTTTTAAAATTACACTTTTCTGTTCCTTTTCCTATCATAAAAATTTTCTTCATAATATTTTTTTATTTCCGCTGTAACTATTTTCAGTCGATTGTTTACGTTGCGCCTAACATTTTATTCGCAATATTTATGAGTAGTAAAATTATTGTTTATTTAACTTTGAAATAACTTATTTTAAACGTAAACAGCGGCTTGTGATATCTACATTAGCTTTAACTCTGTTCTATTTTGCAGTAATACATTTACAAAATTTAATTCAATATCATATATCATTACAACAATGTTTCTTACATAAAGAACACTGCTGCCAATCTCCCCTCTGTAACAACTGTCTCGCTCTATTAGCGAATCTCAACATTTTCTTCAGTATATGAATTATGATATTGTTTCGGGGCTCACTTTTCCGCGTTACAAAGTATACTGAGATTCTAAGCTTCACATCATCGTCAAACCAATGCTCATTAACTTCAGGAAAATCAAAACCTTGTTAGAAGATTGATAAGAAGAAAACCAACTAACCCTAGGTCATGTGCAGTTTATAAAACAATATAATGTGGGAGTGTAAAAAATCAGAAAAAAAAAATCTTAGAGGTTGTAGAGGGAACTTAAAAGATGAAGGTTTGATAAGGAACTCATGTCCTAAAATGTGCCATTTGGATGCAAATTTTTTTTTGAAGATCGAATCTATTTCAAACCTGTCGCTTGGCGGTACGCAAACAAAATGGGCTGTGAGGGCCACTGCTGATATCGTGAGTCTTGCAGAGGCGTAGCGTGGGCTTCAGCCGTAGGCCAAATTCGCCACCCACTTATTTAGGTATTTAAATCCAAAAGGCTACAAAACTTACAGTATTTAAAAAAGATTGCCGCCTTCAAAAAGTGCCGCCACGGGTCGCGCACACCGCCCCGCCACTCTACGCCACTGGTGTATTGTGTTCAGTCATCGAGCAGTACAGGATGATAGGATACATATTTGCGATATTGGTAATTTGCTGCGAAGCTGGACGAGCTACACAAAGCACGAATCACGAACGTTTTCCGCATCGCCGCACCCCATCACATACAATTTTTGTCAGAATACAACAACGGTTGGCAGGAAACTTTGATGCTAGGAGAGCTGACTGTGGTGCTCTACGGACGCGACGCACTCTCGATTTTGAAGAGAGAGTCCTTCATCACATAGATTAGAACTGGTCGACGAGTACTCCAAACATTACCCATACCATGAATGTGTCCACACGAGCGTATGGCGTATTGTGCATAAGTAGCAACAACACCCACAAAACCAACAGACACTCACATAGTAAAGCTAAAATTTTTCTGTCAACCATAGCTTTAATCTCACCATATAAATAACGAATGTCACATTTTACAACGTTTAAAAGCGAAAAATACGAAAAACTGCTACTTTTTCAGAATGATAGTCACAAGTAGTTTACTACTTGGTGTTTATTTTAGATAGTACCTGTTTCTAAGAAGGCTATAGAAACCAACGTATGTGTTATGCCCAATATAGGCACAAGGTTTAGAATATGAAAAAGAAATTTTTTAAGATTTCATCAATTTGTTTCCCAGTATTAGAAAAAAAACAGTTGATTGGGCAAGTCTGGAATCTCAGAAATGTTCATTCTCCGTTGGAAAAAAACCTTGCTTTTATAGTTAGTGTATTCTATTAAATTGTTTAATCAACTGAAACAAAGCACGTCGGTACTGAAGGTAGTTGTACGATTTGACATTTGCCTGCGAGACATTTTGTTGGAAACAGAAATCACGATAGAAACATCTTCCCCCTGTCCCATTATCCCTTACATGGGGGAGAAAACCTACGTTGAATCATCACTAACAAGTGCGCACATGCTCCGGAATGGTAGCAGGCGTTGACTCACGCCAATATCCGTCGTCATTATAAGGTGAAGTGCTCATCTACATCTTGTAATTGCTGCTGGGGTGGCTTTCAATTGAAAATGAAAAATTAAAACTAATTTCTATCCGCACAGCATAAAATATTTCACATATTGTAGACGCATGATTATATTACAAATCGTCAATTCTCCAAAACGACATGAAATATATCATATTTTAAAACTTCATTAGTTTTCATTTCAATTTCAACCCAGATTCTGTAATGATATTGTAAGAATCCAAATTACGTACAAATAAACTGAATCGGGCATCACTATCGAATTCGATGTCTTTTGGAAAATGTTATTCTCTTGTATTTATTTGATCGATATTGTATTCGTATGTCTTATGTTGTTTCATACTCTTCATAAAATGCACTATTAATTATAATTGGTATTTTTGTCTTGGTTAATAACCCAAATCAGTTGTGCAGTGTAGTCTTGACGGAATTCTAAAGTGCTTAGTAAAAGTGTTTGTGAAAGGAAACGGCCAAGCTTAATCTTGACATTACTGTGGACCTACATTCTTTTGAAGCTATGCCTGTTTCCATTGTCTCAGTTTTCGAAGCAGAGTTTTTTCAATTCCCCTGTTAGTAGCTTCGGCACGAATTTCGCGTACACACTGATCTATGCAGATCATCAGCGAATGCACTGATACAGTGCTTCGTAAGTACTCGTGAACGACGATTTTGCAACCTCAGTCTCCGCTATCAGTTACTGACATTCTCATATCGGACTCGCGAGAACCAACGTCGACGCACTTCGACATTCATCTTTCGAGTTCTTCTCAAATTCGTTTACTAACGAGAGGCTAGTGGAATCGCCCCAGAAAGTTTGTTGAATCTACTTAATGTGTTCTGCATATAAAAGCTTTAGATGCAACCTTTCCGGTCTAGTCGTTTCGCTTTTTCGAGATTTCGGTAGTCGGACGGGTCTTCACTACACTTTTTCACTTTTGGGCAGAATTTGTTACAGCTTATGATTTTCGCGAACGGGAAATAAACATATAACAGCACACGTACGAATGTATTGTAAGTGCACATCTCCTGGGAAAAAAATACCAGCCGAGATTTTTATACCACATAAAGTACGTGTATCTTCAACGATTGCAAAGATCAATTAAGGGAGGAGTAAAAGAACAATTTTTGTAATAGGACTAAATATTTAATGGTAGGTTCCTTTTCATTTATAGATCCAATGAGCGAAACTGTATAGTCTGCGCATATTATGTATAACATGTATGAGGATTCATCTATTGCAATGAATAATCATTTTTGCTCGAAATATGAGAAACCCCTTTTCAACTGAGCATTTAATTTTTTTAAAAAAGTAAATTCATATTAAGGGAACATGTTTTTTATTTATTTATTTCAGAGCGCAGCGATCGACGGACGGAGGATGGTCCAGGTTGGAGAGCTCTTCGCAATCGGTGAGTTCCTTACTTTCGTATGTATACAATTGCTTTTAGATATTATTTAATGAATTATTTTTCAGGGGAGAACTAGTACAGTATTTTAATATTTAAGTATTCAGCTCTTTGGTTAGTTAGTGAAGATGAAGAGCGACAATCTCTCGTGGCCACAATGGCTAATTTATACTCAAGTTCCGAGCGCTCTTGCCTTTGATTGCTAGTAAGAGAGTTTTAAATCATTTTCATAAGGTGTAGACAGGCCATATATAGGGTAATCCACATTGTGGCAACTCCCCTGCGAGGGATGTTCTCTCGCAGGTAGAACCTTGTAGGAGAGATACGAAAGGGCTACCTTTGGGGATGCCTTTTCCGAAGGAAGCCTGCGAGAGGATTTCTCGCAGGTGAACCTTCCCAGAGAGCTCTGGCGGGGGCTACCTTTGGGGATGCTCTCACATCTCTCTGGTTTTTTTGAACTAAGGTTCCCACATGCCGAGGCACCTCGGTCTGTTTTGAGAGGTGTATGTTCCGGGGTCGCAGACCTTGGGCATACGGCAAGAGTTGTCCGCTATTCCTATTGGAATAGTCGGCCAGCTGCCTCCTAAACAGGCCAAGGCATGGCGAGGGGTAAGCTGCGTCCCCACAGCAAACTCCTCTCCCGCTATCGGAAGGGCGTGGGACAAGTACCCAATGCCCGACCTACCCGATGCAGGTTTTTCTAAGGTTTTCCCTGCATTCCTTTAGGCGAATGCCGGGTAGGATCCTTAAAATATAGCCCGGGGGCCCTAGTTAACCCTTGGCTACCTTCCTTTACCCTTCCGCATCCCCCCTTTCAAATCCCTTCATATGCTATTAAAGGGGAGTTGCCCTAAGTGGATTACCCTCATGTAGCCTATTGCCCTAAAAAAAAAAAAAAAAAAAAGGATGCCTTTTCCTCTCCGTTTTTGAACTAAGGTTCCCACATGCCGAGGCACCTCGGCCTGTTCTGAGAGGTGTATGTTCCGGGGTCACAGACGGTAAGAGTTGTCCGCTATTCCCATTGGAATAGCCGGCCAGCTGCCTCCTAAACTGGTCGAGGCACAGAGAAGGGAATGCTGCGTCCCCACAGCAAACTCCTCTCCCGATATAGGAAGGGCGTGGGACAAGTACCCAATGCCCGACCTACCTTTTTTTTCTAGGGTTTTCCCTGCATTTCTTTAGGCGAATGCCGGGTAGGATCCTTAAAATATAGCCCTGGGGTCCTAGTTAACCCTTGGCTACCTTCCTCTACCCTTCCGCATCCCCCCTTTCAAATACCTTCCTATGCTAATAAAGGGGAGTTGCCCAACGTGGATTACCCTCATGTAGCCTGTTGTCCTAAAAAAAATAAGTGTGGCCACTCCCTTCTTATAACATAGTAAAGGACTGAGTGGGGGGTTGTAGATTGGTAGAGCAAGGTAGCCAAGGGTTAACTAGGGTCCCCGGGCTGTAATTTTACGGATCCTACCCGGCAATTCGTGATACAGGGAAAACCCTGAAATCTTGCATCAGGTAGGCATTGCATTTGGTACTTGTCTCACGCTCTTCCGATGGAAGGAGAGCGGTTTTCTATGGGGACGACGCTTTCCATTCTCCGTGCCTTGAACAGTTTAGTAGGCAGTTGGTCGACTGTTCCAATGGGAACAGCGAACAACTCTTACCGTAAGCTGAGGTCTGCGACCCCGGAACATACACCCCCTCAAAAAAGGCCGAGGTGCCTCGGCTTGTGGGAACCGTAGTTAAAAAATTCGAGAGAGAAAAAGGAATCCCCAAATGAGCTCTCTGGGAACGTTCACCTGCGAGAGAACAGACCTCCATGGCTTGGATAATTTGTTTGATTATTGATTAAATCTGTAGCATTTCAATGAGGCATTAGTAGTAAAGATTGGTGATGACAAAAGAAGTAATAATATAAATACCACACGTTTCTGAAAGCATTGTTCCTTTCTTCAAGTGCCGAAAAATATGTAAGAGCCGAAATAGAAATAAACTAAAAAAAAAAAAAATGCTTTTGAGTTTTGTCAACTGACTGGTGCCCCCCCCCCCCCCCAGTTCTCTATCTCTCTCGGCTCTTACATTTTTTCTGCACCTGAAGACAGGAACAAGGCTTCCAGAAACGTTGGGTGGTATTTATATTATCACTTCTTTTGTCTGTATTTGGCTATCTTTCTTATTATGGACCACACTGAATGTAGGCAGGTAAAATAAAGTACTTTTTAGTTATTAGGTTTTATGTGGTTTACTAAATCGTGAAGTTATTTTCGTGCTCACGAGAACAAGTCTGCAATGCGCTATTTACCGAGCAAAAATACAATATTTTCAACGTAATAACAATTCTAGAGGTCTAGTCTTA
Source organism: Zhengitettix transpicula (assembly GCA_037074705.1). Classification (NCBI taxonomy): domain Eukaryota; kingdom Metazoa; phylum Arthropoda; class Insecta; order Orthoptera; family Tetrigidae; genus Zhengitettix; species Zhengitettix transpicula. Next base: position 197,552,156 of record CM073591.1, on the reverse strand, counting down.
TTAAAAAAATACAAGGAGTTCTAACCAACTCCATTCGCCACACTTGAATATATACCCGCGGTTTTGTCGATAGATTATTTGGATTTAGAGGCCCATGCTTGTCGAATTTACATTTAATTGAATTCGCTAATTATTCTATTTGTATATCATAATAACGTGAAAATGTAATCCTTATTCAAACGCGATCATGTAGAAAGGCATTCAATTAAATAATTCAATATTTTATCAGTTTCCAATGATGAGACAGTAATCGAAGTTTGAATTTATGGCCAATCGAATTTAAACCTGTGGTGGTCTGATGCTTTACGTTCTGTTTTTATGATGATACATTTTCTGACATTGAGTCATTCTCTGGCACACTATATTGATGTGCCCTCTAGAGTACGGGTACGTCATCACTGACATTTCTATCCTTCTGTGGCATTTGCAGGTGCTGAATTCGTTTCTGCCAACCATCACTACTATTTTAAAGTACTTTGTGATTTCCTTCCCGTACGTTTCTGTTTTTATAAGGATCTGAAAACGGAAGTACCTTGTCGGCAGAGAAATAGTGTAATTTGGCGAATTAAAATATATAAACTATTCCCTTTACCGGATGTTTCCTGCATAATGTTATAGTTATCAGTGTTAATGAGTAAGACGACCAATTAAAAATTCGTCGAGGTTAATGTATAAGTTAGCCATAGTATTTTTGTTTGTTTGTAAACCAAAAGTCATCTTCATCCCTCTGTTCCTGGGTTTCTCTAACATGAAGAAAGGAAGAAATTGTAGACAGCTATATATAGGGTAATCCACGTAGTGGCAACTCTTACAGCATAGGAAAGTGTCTGAAAGGGCGGGGATGCGGAAAGGTAGAGGAAGGTAGCCAAGGGCCCCGGGCCTATAGTTTAAGGATCCTACCCGAAAATTCGCCTAAAGGTGATGAAGGGGAAACATAGAAAAACCTGCATCAGGTTGGTCGGGCATTTGGTACGTTTCCCACGTTCTTCCGATGGCGGGAGAGGGGTTTGCTGTAAAGTTTATTCGGTTAATATGTTTGATGAATATATGTTTCAAAGGTGAGAAAATCAAACACAGAACTCTTTTTCAAACGGTTTTGTGTAGCACATAGAAAACATTATAGTTAACAGAAATTGTTAACCAGTATACCTTCCAACGCTTATTCTCCTATTCGAAATTTCCTAAAGGTTTCTAGAATTAAAATGCAGTGTTGAAATCGATGTATGGAGACTGCAAAATGCTGTTCTTCCTTCATAAATGTGGCAACTGATTTCTAGGTAAAATAAACTATTGTTTTATTTCTCAGTTGAATGCAGACGTATTGTCTTAGGTGTCTTTATTATTTCACACCATTTCCAAATACGTGTAATTTGTATTGATAATTTCTAACAAAAAGGATTAGTTTCATCATTCCGTTTAACATCAATTATTTAATTTATTTACTGCTTGTTTTTGCATTTTGTTTCCTCAACTGTCACTGGCACAATATTTTCTGCTGACAAAGATTAACGATTAGTCGCTCCCTTGTGATATTTCAGAAATATTGCGGTAGCAATGTTTCCGCGACTTCTCGGCGGAGCTTTCTCATTCGCCCCTGCTACTTACAACCCTTCTGCTTTTGTGCAAGTCTTGTTTGCGGGAGCGTTGGAACAACGTGGTGTGCCCCTTACATTGCTTTAGAAAGTGAGGAAAATGTGTTCTCGTTCGGAATTTCTGTAGTCGTCAACAATACCTCAGTTTTATGCCCCCAAATTGGGTCCAAACGTAATTTATTTTCACACGAGTATTGCAGTAAATGTCAACATTGTATTCCACATAGTCTACAGAATTTTGTAGTATATACTGTAATATACAACTGGATTTAATCGATTAATTTGCCCCACGTTGAAAGCGTCATTTATGTAATATACACCTGATAATCGATTAATTTGCCCCACGTTGAAGGCGTCATTTATGTAATGATCAAAAAGATTTAATTAAATTATAGGAATAATTAACGACAGTGATTGATCTTAAAAGGAATTTATAATTGTTGATACATTTTACAATTTACAAGACCTAGTTTCATGCCGAATTTCATCCATTTGAAACAAATACTTTAATTTTAATTTATTAATTCGCGGCATCTATGAACATGCAGTTCTTATATCATTACTATCAAATTCGTCGAATCTCTTATCTCAGGGTCACTTCGGGGTTTGATAATTAGAACAAAATCAATGAATAAACTGTCAATTAACAATTCAAAATATAAAAGTTAACCTAAAACAATATGAAAATAATTGAAAAGAAAACTGAACGAAATGAAAACTGAACGAAATGAAAACTGAACGAAATGAAAACTGAACGAAATCTGACTCTACGCTTTTAATTATCGTTTACAAATTTATATCAAAGTTTTGGTTACTCACAGATCGTCTGTCTGGTACCAGATCTCTCTCTTGTATCTTGAACACTACCACACTAAAAGGCCATTTTTTTTACACTGACTCTATTTCATTGCAATTTTAATACACACGCTTGAATTTCTCGTCCTCGGCTATCTGGAACCTTGGATGAGCCTCCCCTTTCTGGTCAGCTAGCGGATGCCGGATTCCTCAATGCGAAAATTGTTCCATCAGCGTGAAGCAACCTTTTGCTTCCCCGTTTGCAAATTGTTATTAAAATCTCTCCATACAACTATTTGCTTGCTTCCATACAGGAACTCGCGATTTGCAATTTATATTTTCAGACTTCACTGTTTGATGCTTTAAGAGAACTGAAGTGTATTATAACTCTCGTCCTCAGATTTTAGCGTCCTTCTCATATCATAGCCGATTCCAGACTGGATTCCTTGAGACCAAGAAAGCCTGCGAGAGGATTCTCTCGTAGGCAGAACCTTTTAGGAGAGATACGAAGGGGCTACCTTTTGGTATGCCTTTTCCTCTCCGTTTTTGAACTAAGGTTCCCACAAGCCGAGGTTCCTCGGCCTGTTCTGAGAGGTGTATTGCCTAATTAATTATTACCACAATACATAATATATTTTGAGTGTGTTTTACTCTATTATCAGTTCCTGCAAAGTCGTTGGATATATTTACAGAATTCCTTTGGAATTTAACTAGTATAAATTTTTTTGACACTGGTATTCGTGTATTTAATGTAATTTTTTAATATATAATTTAATATTAATGATTTTTTGGTATATAATATTATTTTAATAAAACTTATAACCTGGAGAGTTTGCAGTTTTGTTAATATAAAAATATGTTATTATAGTATTTACAGTTAGCAAATATTCAACTTTTAAACTTGGAGTCTTGTAGATGACCATTGTCAGACGAAGTTAGAGACGAGAGATGCTGAAGAGCTCAATTATAATGGTTTAAAGCATGTTTGGCGGCCTTTTGCTTTGGAAAGATCTGCGCAACGGGGAAACTTGGTGTTTATGTGATGCAATAAGCAGGATATGGGGATGGCGGGAGAAACGGATATTGAGGGAGTATGTAGTGCCAGTTGGTAGGAGTGGGGTGTTAGAGTTAGGTGATTCCAGAGTAATTTAGGGGGAAGTTGATGTCAATGGGGTGTTTTCGTTTGAGTTTACGATTTTGTGGAGTAGGGGGCGAGTTGCTGTAGAAAAGCTCAATGATGGAGCTATTTATTTGTGGCATGGCGGATTTAAGAATTATGGTAGAAATTAGGGTAATTTCAAGGTTTTTGTGGATAACAGAGTTTCAAAGGTACCAGGGGAATATGAAATTAATCGGAGAATTTTGTTTTGATTAGTTTGTATATTGTTGGAGTGGGAATAGGCTGTGAATCCCCATATAGCACATGAGTATGACAGTTTGAGGCGAATTATGGATAGATATAGGAGTCTTATGGTGCTAAGGGATATTGGAGATTTTCTGTTGAGGAGAGGGAAGAGTTGTTGTATTATGTTATTGATTCTGGAGGTAATGTGGGTTGCATGAAGTTTCCATGATAATTTGGAATCGAGAAGAAGGCCTAGGTATGGTGTAGTTTGTTGGAGTGGAAATTTGGTGCCTTTTAAAAAGGAGCTGTTGCCGGAATGTTTAGTTTAAGGGTAAAGGGAAGGATTCTTGATTTAGTAGGGTTTATACCGATCATCCATTTTTTGGCTCAGCTTTCGATAGCATTGAAGGTGATTTGTAGCTTTCTGGAGCCCGAGTGTAGAGAGGATTTTTGTAGGAATATGGCAAGGTCATCTGCAAGAAGTACTATTAAGTAGATTGGTTTTGAGGTACGTTGTGAACATAGAGGTTGACGTGGAAAGGGCCTATAATGTCTTGAGGAACGCCAGTTGAAATACGGAAGCGATTTGAAAGGCTATTGTTAGTTTTGACAGAGAAGGAGCGGTTAGTAAGATTCTGATCGTTAAGTGGTTCTTTGATTTCGGATTGTAGTGATTGCTGTGAAAAGCTTTTTCTGCATCTAGGAAGACAACAATGCATGAGTTATTTCTTCAATTAAAGCCTTTCATTAATACAAATTAAATGCCGTAGCCTAGATGAAAAGACTGGAAAATAATTTGTTTAAACGACGCTGCGGCTAAACGAATTATGGTAGCAACAAATCGGTTATTGATAACAGTAGAACTGAAGACGATCAATGTTGACGCCAACAAAAGGACGTGTACTATTACGGGCATATAATATCGCAACCCGTTTTGCAATCGTTTCCAACACAGTGATAATTTACATTGAACAGACAAATCTAGCCTACATAGCATTCATGAAAAAATATAGGCAACTATCTGTTCTACTTTTTCTTTAGTATTTTATTTATGAAATTTGTATGTCTACGCCCTGCACTCTTTCGCGCCACAAAAGTGACATTCATTCTTGCTGAATGTTATGACCAAATACGTACAGCTTGCAAAATTTGATATGGCATGGGAATAGACCTACCTTTTTTTGTAAAGAAAATTTCTTGATTTTTCGCTTAAATTATTTTCATAATGTTTAACTTCTGCCCATCCATATATTTTGTATTTATCCGTCAATGAACGTTTACACCGTCAATCTTTCCAGTTTATTTTAAATAATGGAGTCATCTGAATGTAATTTGATAGAATAAATTTTCGGCAGTTCACAATTGGAATTGGCTGATTATACTGCATCTTGTGCTCGCAAGGTAATTTTTTATAATTCATTTGCTTTAATTTTAGATTTGCAGTTTTTGAACAATTCAATAACTCAATTCTTTAATTTTTTTTGTAGTTATGTGATATGCAAAACTCTTTCGAAAAATCTGCATTTATTCTTTCTTCTTCATCAACACAGTTAACATCTTGATATGCACTACTGTTTCTAAAATCGTAGAACCTTCAAATATTAGTCGTTATAATTGTTTTATACTACTGAGGACACACTAACTGGCCTATAATTGAAGTCGTTGCCTTTGATGTAGATTTATTTGTTTATTCTATTAATCCTTGAAAGAGGAAATAAAATACATACCAAAGTATAGAAACAGATTGGCTTAAGATGACACTCTTGTGTCCCAATTAATTTATAACATTGACAACTTAATGTAAAATGACACGTTACTGTAGTTGTACATAAATATTAACAATAAGAATAATTCAACACTAAACATGATTTAGGTGTAAACTAAACACTGATCTTGTATTCCTTATGGCTTCCATGCAGCAGCGTAATCTTCAACGCCAGTTCTTGCGTCTATTCACGTCGTACATGTATGTAGAGAACGGACCCGCAGTATAATTCAATAAAGAGGCAGATAGAGAAATTCGTTCAAGCAATTCACCTGGAAAAACATCGAAGATTAGGCCTATACACATTTACTCAATTATTCCTGAATTCCAGAAGGTAATCTTCAAGCTATTAGTATATTCAAGAATTTATTTAGGCCTTTCGATGAACTGTATTAAACGCTCCATTAATTAACAAGTGTATACAGAGTTTTTTAACGAAATTCTGAGCTTCAAGTTATGTTATATTGTTTGAGAGAATTATTAAATATGTTTATACCGGAATAATTCAAATAGACTAAGACGACAGTTATTTATTCGTAGTTGGTAACGATTTGTCGTGTCGTGCAAATGATTAGTGTTGTTAATTGTAAATGTACCGATGGTACTCCAAACGAACTTTAATATTTTGAGTATACAAGAACTGGGTAAAGTTAAAATACCTAGGTTTCGGAACAAATGTTTACAACTTGCATTACAATCCGCAGAATGTATTATCACAGCTCGCTATTGTAGTTTGATTATTTGCTACTGACGCCTGACTGGAGCGACCCCACTTTGCTAATCCGTAAAACTACGGAATGAAAAGAAGGTATACTATTTTTGCAGAATTAACGTCGTTCTCCTGAAAAGATACTCTTAGCGTATAGCAGATTGAGCTGAGTTTTGTCAAAAGTTTAATATGCTGGTCCCATTTTAATTTATCATTATCTCCAAACCAAGAAAAGGCGAGTGTTGTCATAGATTATGGACAGTAGGAGTTTAGTTCGTAGAAACATAAGTAAATTTTAGCATTTTAGTGTTCTGCATTTGCAGAGAACCATAAACTTAGGTGTTTCGTGGCAATGTGGTCATTCGCCTTTATTTATAGGAATTTACAAAATGAAAACAGAAAACTATAGAACGTTTTATAATGTCTATTATAGAAATATAACAGTTAATTATTATGCGCAACTAAAACTAAACAAATACCTGGGAACGTCAATAGCGGTTCTCAAGTCACCTAGCATACCTCAACGTATGTTTGTATCTTCGCAGTTTGTTAATGCTCGGAACAAACTTCGGAGATCTGGAAATTGATTGAAACAATTTGAATGAATCTGATAGGCGGCGAGTGCTTAATTTTAACGAAGTAATCTCACGACCTTAAATTAAACACCCTTCTCCACTTTGCTACAACAAGCTGTATTGCCCAGAGCCACCATAGGAGGTGTGGAGATAGGATTTGTTGGCAGAGTTATCATAGATAGACTGCATTTCACAGGATTACCATCTCCCGTGGCCTTTTACCAACCTTTGGCAAGTTTATCTGAACATCGAGTGAGATTCGTTATACTAAATCCGCATGCAAACACAACGTTGGGTCCTCAAAGTTGGATCCACTATAACGCAGAAAATTGCTTAGGATCAGAATGATTTCACACTCTGATAAAAACAGCGACCGAAAACAAAAACCAACGACGGACCAGACAAAATGTAAATATTCTCCAACAGCCACTCGACATGCGCTAGCGTTCGACTGAATGTAAACAAGGTCGCCAACCTCTTGACTGAGCTGTTACTGACTACTCGTATGAGCTTTCGCTCGACTGTCTGACTTGTGTTTACTTCTCAAGGCTTTTATACCTTCACCTCGAGACACATTTTGACCCAGGGTTAAATGTTCGTAAACATTGGGCATAACGGAAATACATCATCTGTATGGCCGAACTGAAGATAGAAAATCTTAAATAAAATATTTTATTTTGTAATCTCTACAATATAGAGGATGAAAAGTAGTGGGCGCAGAATGGAGCCTTGTGGAACGCTAGAATTCTTGTTCGGACAAATGCATATTACAGTCAGCATTTTCGATCGCGATTTTTTGTCTATTTTATAGGTATGTGAACGTTTAAGTCCGTAAAATTCTAGATTTTTATGTGATATAAGACGATCTAATCCTAGATCTGCGAATTTTTCACTCACTTTCAATTTGTCATTCTGAGCTTCACGCTTTGTTTGAATAATATCATGTGGAGCTGACTTTAAGGAATCCGTGATACGTAAGAGTTATTATTTGAATTTCGCTTGAAAGTTCGAGATTCTTGAATTTAATGCTTTCAAATATTTGTGAGAATATAGGCGGAGGAAACTTGTTGTGGAACAGTTTTTATGAATACGAATAACTTTCACGTCTTTCAAAGTGCCTGGGAATATACCACGGGAGAAACTTGCTAATTGTGTGCTGTAGTGGAGTTGATATTTTATTTGCGCAATGCTTTGACTTTACTATTTACTCTAAATATGTCTGTCGCATTCTAAGTTTTTATATTCGCTATTATATTGATAATTTCGTTCACGGGTTCGTGGAACATAGATTTGGTAACCGGCGTTTTAGCTTCATGTAATAATTTATAGAAATCTTGCTCCGCGGTTAAATTACCTTGTCGCATGTTACGAGCAACATTAATAATGTACGAGTAAATTTCGTGCGCAGCTTCTTCTCTTGGAATTATATTCTTTTTCTAGAAAGATTTATTGTAGGATGACTTTCATTTACCAGCAACCTTGTGGATAAAATTCCCAGACTCTTTGATTTTGTTATCGAAATTTACAATACATTTTGATGCATCTAATCTCTTTGGAGCAATAATATAGTTTTTATAAATACGCTTGTATCTCCGGTAGTACTTTTTAAAATCAGTTTCTAAACATATTTCACGTAACATATAAAGACTACAGGGATTCTTATGCGTTATTTTATTACCTGTTGTTATCCGTGTGTTTCATTTTAGCAGTTTTTCTTGTTAAATGTAATTGTCAATATTTCGTCAACAGATAAATAGTATTGGAGAAAGGATCCCGTTTTGTATATGACAACTAATTGATGACAAATTCCTGTTTCAACACTAATCTTTCAAACGCCTAATTTTTATTTTGAATAAGAGAACAGCATCAATGTAATAGAATTAAACATTTGCACTGCTGTGACTGGTGTAATTGTGACAAATCTTTCCCAGGGAAAGATGGACTCAAATTCCGTGGTCATAATTTAAAATAATTATCCGTCTTTTAATTTAATTTATTATACTTGTAGAATAAATTAATGTTTTACTGGCAATTCTTGAAATTTTCCCTGAGTAAGACTGGATATCTATCTGGTTGGTTTCGCTTCAAATGGAAACTACTCTCGGAACATCGCGTTGGTAAGTTTCCCGTGTTGAGTTATCCGTTTTTAATATTAACCTTAATATCTCTACCTAAATCTATATTCGCCAAATATCTCCAATATTCCCAACGTTTTCTAAATCAGCTCCTCTTACTAAAATATCTTCGTAACTTTGCATCTTACGAAACTGTTATTCTTAATTGCTAACTTAAGTTTTCACTTACTAAACCTCCTTTCCATAATGATCATCTAGTAAGTGTTCATACAATAGGCATTACTGACGTGTTGCTTCAATCTGCTTGAACATATGTTTTTATTTGTTAATTGAAATTACAAATATCAGTATTAGTAAAGTAACTATGCCTTATTCATAAGCTATTTTCAATACCTGATTTGTGAGAGTTTTTACCGAGTATTATGATTGCTTTAGTTCTACATATAAGCGCCTTACTGCAAGTGAAACAGGTATAATTATATAATGCCTAAAATAAGTGCTTAAAACTTTCCATAGAAGAAATGTCTTTAATCAACCTATTCTAAATGATTGCTTTAGTTCTACATATAAGCGCCTCACTGCAAGTGAAACAGGTATAATTATATAGTGCCTAAAATAAGTGCTTAAAACTTTCCATAGAAGAAATGTCTTTAATCAACCTATTCTAAGCTCGGGTTATGCATTGAAGAAATATAGTGAATTATTTCACATTAGAAGTGGCCCAATACGATCGTAGTGAATTTTATGTCAGGAACGACCGTGAACAGTAACATGGAAAAATAATTATGAATTGAAACACATGGGACGAAACCAGATGATGTGGACAACTAACTAGGTGAAAGCCAGTCAGTGACAATGAAAATAGGTACAGGAAACGTGGAGCTTAGAAAAGCGTATTTAATTATGTAATATATTCTTGAAGAATAATTTAGTATATTTTTGTAAGAAATTGTTAAGATTCTGCGCATCTTTCACACTTCTAGGAAGTAACGGCGATGTCACTCATTTATGAATGCTTGGGATATGAAAGAAACACTAATACAATGAGTTTTATTATCCCTAGCTATCACTATATCTGATCTGGAAATAAGAATTAAATGTCATTTGGAAAACTAAACTTTCGTCGTGTTCCCACACTTGCGGAAAGAATTAATTAAGTTGTTTGGATAAGTAGAAAAATTTTATCAGCTAAATCAGGTTTCGGTTTTAGTGCCTTCTAAACTTGAACCAGATTTTGACACTTGGAAAAACAAAAAAAGCCTTGTTATCGATGTCGGAACTTCCGCTGCTAGAAGTAGCAAAATATAAACAACGAATTGATTCCGTGTTTACTCCTTCTTTTGGAGAAATTTGTTGAGTAGAAGATAAGTTTACGGTGTGCGAAGTGTTTGTGTTATCGATTGAGGCGAAAGCGTAGTACGATGGCTTTCAACTCCGCGGTGCTGACGTCGGAGCATCTGGCATCGATCTGTCGCCGCTGGAGAGCCGCAGCGGGGTCCCTCACCCACGCCGGCGCAACTCGACAATTACCGATGCAGAAAAATACAAGCATATTCCGTAAAGGACCGAGTCATCGCTAAAGGCGTCAGTTAGACATTAACAGAATTACTTATCCGAAGAGGCTACGATTGTATAGTACAGTTGATCAACTTGTTAGCGTGACTAGTTTCTACCACGTGGTTCGAGGTTCCATGTGGCATTTAAAAATACGAGTGAAGTCATGTCCAGTGCGTACGTCTGTGGAATTTCCGGCGCTTCCCAGCTGGAAGAGCTGCTCTATTCCTGGAGGTGTCAGCTGTCTCTTGAGGGAAGCATGCGTGGAACGCGGGGTTTATTTGTACTCCCAGGGAGGCTCATTACGTCATTAATAGATTCACTTCCACTTCTCCCTTCTCATTGAACATCTATCCTCCGAACTGTTTTCCTTGTTCCTGTGCTTCGTCTCGCATTATTTACTTAATTGTAAACCAATACAGCGATTTGCATCTTCTCTACTATTTAAATCTAAAAGATTCCTATTTGATTTAATTCTGATTTTATTCAACCACCACCATGGCCTTTTTTTAAATTTCAAAATTAAAGGAACGAATCTCGGCATTGTGGCGGTCGCACTTCTATTCTCTTTTCTAGTAAAAACTTAAACGTTCGAATTTAATCAGTAGTAGTACTTGAATATATTTTTTTAATCTTCTTTTTTTTCTTATAACCTAGTTTCAGTCCCGTTGGGGGCGCTGTCCGCTTTCTCTTGCTAATGGAGGCGCTCGAGTGCGACGTGATGATACCGTCAAACCAAGCTGGGAGATTCTGTTGCCCGACTTTCGCATCGCGGTACACTTAATACAATATAATGTGCTGAGAATTAGAAACATTCATTTCAGGAGCTTGGTACACGTCAAAAGAGAAATCAAAAGTTTGTTGCTCAAAATAATGAGCTTGCTATGCTTCTGCATTATTCTCATCACAAATTATCTAATTATGCAAATGTTTCCTTTTTAACATGGTGATTTTGAAAAAAAAAGGACGTCTGTGTTTATGTTTTTTACATTTTTATTCAATCATTGTCTCAACAAATATTTTCCTGTATATTTAAAACGTGTATTGTACCTCATGCCCTTTCCCAATCGCATTGATTTGTAAGCAGAAGCGTATTTTAGTATTATATTTAAGTTGGTCATACTTAATTTTCTGTGCATTTTGTTATAAAAAAAATATAATAAAGAAGTTCAGATTATTTTTATTGTCCATTAATACAGCGACACTCTTCCTAAAATTGAGTTTTATTATGACAATGAACTGTTCGACTTACGAACTCTGTCCTTAATTCCCGCCTACCTACAGCCCTGATTCTTCCTCCCCCTCTTATAAACAAAGAGTTTGTATGACTTAATAGGATCGAGGCACAAATCTGGGAACTATCCTTTCTTGATGAGCTCACTGCTAAAGACCTTATTGATTTGCAGAATCAGGAAACAAAGGACCTAAAAGTGGAGCATTCATCAAAGGATGAACAGGTTCGGGAGATGGCTAGTAGCATTCAGATTAAAGATATTTGTGGTAAGTGGATTGAGGTGCAGGAATTTATTGAGAAACATCACTCTTGCAAAGTTTAGGTAAATAGAGCGTTTAACAATTGTAAATGACAATGTCATACCCTTTAAGAAAATTCTGCAAAAAAAAATGACAAACACTTATCCTTAAAATTGTTTTTTGGTCCGGCAGAAAGTATCTTCTGTGTTTCGGAAACTGGAACAAAATAATTGAGTTTGCGCGTATTTCGATGGCAAAACTTAATTGTGGTATGGATAGATCGAAGTTCCTAATGCGAGGGTCTAATGTATTATGTTGTGATTTATACCAAGTGATTAACTAGCGATAATCCTAATAAATTAAAGAATAAAAAATATTTTTAGTTCATAACCTAGTTGAGAATTTTTGGTATACATTTCTAGGCACTTAGTCACTAATTTCAGGCATGCCGAGTTTGAATAAGTATTTGGGTACAACTAAATGAAAATCATTTATGCTGACAGTAGGAATATTTACATCCCTTTTTTGTGTGTTACATATATAAATATAATCGTAAAAGTGTTTCTGTGATAGATTTATTATTCATTCCATTAGTCCTCGGTCGAGGAAATAGGACACGTGACAATATAATATTACATGAAAAGAATAATTATTACAAATTCACAGTTTAAAAAACAAACATTGTACTTTACCAAAAAATAATGTTTTAAAACTACGTTAAACTTGTAATTTACAAAAAATATATATGATGTAAAACTACGTTAAAGATATTAATATGACAGTAATTAGTATTTAAAGAAATAATAAGTGTTTTAATTCGTCATCAATTTCAATTTGACGGAGTTTCCCGTAGAAAATCTTACATCGACTTCCGTCAAACATGAAAAAGAAAATAAGTCAGCAGTTAAATTCTAGAATATTATTATTGTAAAATAATAGCGTACCTTGATAGGATACCAGCAAACTATTTTATTAAAGAGGATCTAATCTGTTCTTCCTTTCTACGAACTGTTTCAGCGAGTAAAAGGCTCCATTTATTAACAGAGATTTACAACACTCTATAAATAAATTTTGTATACTTAAAGTGTTTATTTCTTCCAGAAGACTAATGAATACATTTATTCCGGAATAACGAATGCTTGATTCAAAACGTCTTAGGCGATTTTTTTCTATGCGGAATTGAGAGCGATTTCAAGTGTTGTATAAGTGATTTGCTCCGTTTAGGCAATATGAATTGATTGATGTTTCTTCAGAAAAACTTTGAAATTTGTAGAATATACGTACAAGGTAATGTTAAAATCACAAGATTCCGAAACAAATGCTTGCAAGTGGCATTACAATCCGCACCCGATATGATTCGCACTGCCCTCTTTTTAAGTTTAAAGATTTGCAACGCGTGATGTGAACAACGCCAGTTTGCTATGCTGTAAGACATAACAATATGCATGATATACTATTAGATGTAGATATATCACATACCCGATCTAACACTTTTAATGTGTAGCAAATTTTGCTAAGTTTTCCCGAGAGTTTATTTATATAGTGATTCCATTTCAATGTATTGTCAAATCAACAGACCAAGAAAAGGTGCGTGCTCCGAAATGTTCTCCGAATTAGAAATTAAACTCCGATTTTAGTTTTCTCTGAATAAACTTGTGTGTGCGGTTTATATTACAGTTATGCACGGTACGACAGAACCAACTAAGCGTATCAGATGAGTGAACACACCGGCTGTGGTGGGATAGACAATCGCTTATATTCTCATCGTGTTTCGTCGGTTACCCCATTTCAGAAACATATATGGTTTCGACCGCAGACTTTTCCATGTGGTCGTATTCCAGAAAATACCAGACCGATCGCGACCCAAAAAGCTTATCGGCGGCTGTTCAACATTTCACTCAACAATGTAGAACTCTATTCGGTTCTGGAGGCAACTGGTAACGCTCAGGTATGGTGGTGCACTAGGACGACTCAAATCCATAGTAATACCTGAAAGCGTGTAAGTTGTCAAGACCTGCTTTGCGGCATCATGAGGGAGGATTCTTCATTTGCAGTTTCAACCCAGGAACATGATGTTAGCAAACTATGTCAACCAAAGAAATCTGAGTTAGTAGCTTCTTGGACCGTGGTGCATTTCATCTCCGTGGATCTGTGAATAAGCAAAATTTCCGCTACTTAGCTGAAAATAACCTGCTATTCGTTCAGGAAAGACCACCACAGTCACGAAAACTAACGGCGTGTTGATCGTTCTTCCATTCACATGAAAGGATATATAAAGTATTCACCAAACCTCATTTAATTTAAGCCAGTGACTTTTCAAAGAGTTAGCAGAAGCACGCTGACCGGTTAATTTCAAATCTACCATACAATTACCTTTGAATTAATACCCACATTAATACAGCACTCTAAATCACGTTTAAATTTACAAACATTTGACATATTTTGACATTTTATATCCAAAATTACCCTGGCCTTGTAAAAGTAGCTAAACCTGCGGTCGCCTTAAAAATTTGGTAAAATAATGAAAAACTGATGGGTTTTATTTTTTTGGGTATAATTCTTGTATTCAAAAATAAGAAAATGGGAAAATAAGGAATCCCTTATTATCAGGAGGTTATTCACATAACAAGAACACATACTTCTAATGAATTTTATGATCTTTCAAATTGTATATCTTTCAGCTAGTTTTGTGTGCTTATTTTAAGAACAGTTGTCGTTAGGGTGTGCTAATCTTTTGTTAATTTTATAATTCGATTTTCCTTCTGTTTCAAATTCAAATCCTGTGTCACTTGTTCAGTCAATCATCAAATTAAATAATTTAGAAATAATTTGCGTCCATTCTGATTCGTAATTCAGGAAATTCACAATAATCGCCATTCACAAGAATTGATTCCAACTGAAAACATCTAAGCCCTATAATACTAGCATGCTCTTTAGTTTTTTGAGGTTTGTCAACTGAATCATGCAGTTGTGTCTCTCTATGCTCTTGCGTTTTCCTGCACCTGAAAATAGGAACATGGTATTTATATAATCACTTCTTTTGTCTGAATTAGGCTATCTTTCTTATTATTAATTTTAAATCGGACGTACAATTTTTCATTTCATTCTCCCAGGTACCTTCGCAACTCAGTTATCCACAAAAACTTTGAAATTTCCCTAATTCCTGCCATAATTCATTAATCTATCAAGGTCCTAATAAACAGCTCCGTCAACCATCCAAATCCAACCATTGAGCTCTTCTACTGTAACCCGCCCCCTCCTTCACTAAATCGTAGAGTAAAACGTAAACTTCCAATTGATATCATCCTCCCCCTAAATCACTCCGGAATTTCCTAACTCTAACCCCCCACCTACCAACTGGCACTAAATATCCGTTCTTACCATCTTCCCATAACCTCCTTAATGATTTTCATAACACGACGGTTCCCCGATGATCAGATCGATCCCAAACATCATGCCGGATAACCTTCTTTAATATGTTAGTCGGTTTCTCTCGACTCTAACTTTGGATGACAAGGGTCATATTTAAGACCTCAAGTATACAGGTTTACAAATTGTAAATACTTATGTTTTAATTTGTAAATATTTAGAAGTTGTAAATACTTACAAGTTGTAAATACTTATTATGTTAAATTATCACAACGGTAAAGTCTCCGGACTAGGAGTTAATTTTAATAAATTAAAAAGAAACACGCTATTTAGTTTATTAAGACTTGTGTCATATTCATCTAACGTTCAGCTCGTAGGTAGTCGAACTATATTATAAGTTCAATTTATTTATAACTATGAGATATTCAATGTCATAATTACTATCCTATGTTATCAACAATTTTTGTTCAAGAAAACTTAATTTATTTATAGTTGCGTCAGATGAGTAGAATTAAATCATGTGTTCAATGTGGTGAGCTTGAGCATTGATACATGAAGTAAAGGGATTCTGAAAGGAAAACATTGCATGTTGAATTTGATCAAAGTTTATCGCCGAACAAGCTGGTATTATATGGTCTTTCGTGTCATCGGCGGGCGTCGGTATTTCGTGGTACACTTCTTGTTTTAACTTTTCCCTCAGCTTCATTGGTGTTAAGATTTGTGAACGTACAGGAAATTTTGGGTGTTCGCACTTAGGAATTGAACGATCTTAAAATCTCCGGTTAAGAACCGAAGGAATTGTGTGGAGAATGGGCTTGGACATACATCGATAGCATTCGGCAATCCAAGTGTTGTTTTGCGCCTTGGTCTAAGTGGCTGATGTTAGGGAGCAAAGCATTCAATGTCTTGAATCACTAGAAAACTGCTACCGAAATCCCTGGAATTATAAGCTTTTGAACAAACCAAGAGTATTTACGGGATTAAAGCTCTTTGGGCTGTCCCATCATCATACTCAACTTAGAAAACAGTGACGTGAGTGAAGTTATCCTTCAAGAGCGAAAGTGTTTGTAATCAAGTTGTACCGACACACAGCCTCGTAAGTGGAGGAACAGAGATTTGTTATTGTCCAATCACATCGGATGTCCTCGGAAAAAAGCAACGGACAGTTTTACCTTTACCGTAAAATGAGAATTGAAGCGATCTAAATGGAATCACACTGATGTCGATACTTCCAGAAGTGGCACAGTCGCTGCATAACGTGACTGCTTTAAACAAGCGATGGAGGAATCGTGTAGCTTCAGAAAGAAATTTTCGGATCTTGGATAGTCTGATGCCATGACGTAGTTGTGCGCCTGGCTGCCAGGCGTCGCCACGGATGCGCATCCTCCCTCCCTCTCTCCCACCCGTATTTACTCTCCTGTGATACAGCGCCGTCCTCCAGTAGGGTCCCCGGATTCCCAGGCCAGCGCTACCGCAGTCGAAATCTGCCGGAAATGGACCCTACGAGTGCCCCGTGCGGGGGCGTCTGGCACGAAAACCGCGTTTAGTTAATCGAGTGCTTCCGACATATTGTGGCCGTGGTAGTGATAGTGGTTGGTGTGATGCCCTCACGTGTGATATGGCCGCGACTACGTTGCCCATGAAGGACTCCGGAGGGTCCTCAACGCCCAGGAGGCCGACGACACTGTGCGACACAGCCCGCAAGACTGCCAAGACCCGAAGGAACGAACTCACCCTCGTGCTGCGTCTCGATCAGCACTCGGACAATAGGCACCCACAGGTACCACAGGTACACGCACAAAATTATATTTCTCCCTTGTCTTACTTTTATATTAATACAGTCGGTCAGTTTCTTCTCTGAGCTCAGAGAATCGGCGATCAGTTTTGATCTTTCATTACAGAAAACCAAAGGTATCACTGAGACCACGGCCTTAGGTTTTGATTAAAATTTATCGATTTAATTTTTATTCGGGTCCCCAGACCGATTGAAGCATTATTAGCTCGTTACATGGCACGCAAATACGGCAATAAATAACTTGCAATGGCCGAAGCATTTCCCCAATTAATTGATGTAGAAATGAAAGTCAGGAATGAGTGGCAGCGTCACTCAAAGCTTTAATTAGTATTCCTGACCTTAGGTGTCTTTCACAGAAGTAATCTGTTGTGCATAAAAGCTTCTGTATCTTTACTCGTATTGTAAGGATCTTCAGTACCTTATCGAGATGCCTTTCTTACCCGCACCAAACTTTCTAATTAAGATTAATATTATTCAATGGTATTACGTTTTGCAACAGAAAATTTTAATTTGTTGAAAGAACACCCAACGACGATGCAGTTATTGAAACGTTAATAACCAATAGTATTTTGTGAATAACTAAATACACTGAGAATTAGACTGAACTATAAGCATGATCAATGAAACATTCCCATAAAATATAATTTTAGCGAGTGCCATGTCATGAAATCGTAAGGATCTGAAAATTATTTCGTGGTAATAATAGATTCGAATCTGTGCTTCTTACTGATGGCACAGCTGTACAATACACCCTACGCATCCTTTCCAAATATAATATTATCATCAATATTTTTTTCTTTCTCCAATAAAATATCGATATGGGTAATTGATTTGTTCTGCATTTCATTTTTAATCATTTTCAAGCATTTAACAAGAAATAAAGTAAATTTAGTACAAACTCTGTCATACATACATTTAACGTAATAAAGAAAGACATTTTATATATAAATTTTAAGTTGTCAGTTGAATATAAATAGTGGAGTTTCCGGGACTCAATTTGAGAATTAAGAAATTAATTAAATTCAAATTTTTCATTTGTCACTCCTACTCTGAGAATAATAATACGGATAAATAGTATAACAGTAATACTATATTGTACATAGTTATAATTGAATGTTAGTTATTTGAAATGAAAGTTTATCGATCGTGTAAATGGGTTTGTTTACGCGTACTTTCTAATATCGATTTCAGTCTGCAAATTCTCGTGGCTGAATGGTATTGCCCTTTAACTGATCCGCACAGAAACGGCTGAAGGTTTCCCTGGTCGATGAACTATCAAAATCAGACAACGACTTTAGAGCAAAGTTTTATGTCGGCGCGATTGCCAAAAGTCTTAGCCGAAACTTAGAAATCAAGGGGTTCCGCGTGTGAATCGGTAACAAACTCCCGGGAAAAAGCAGTGCATTAACAGCTCAGGTGCCGATGTTTAATTACCATAACCCATCAAAATTTATCAAACGAGCGAACAATTGGAGGCTTTGCATGCTCCAGAAATTATTTATTTCCATTTATTATTAAACAGAAGTCATAATAACGGTAGCCAAGGAGTGTGTACGGAATGAATAAATTGTTCTAAGATTATTGTTTGAAAAACTTAAAATTACTTTATGATTTGTTCTATTACTAAAACGGATTTACGACATGGAACCATACTTATAGCAAGCATTTTATTATGAATGTATTACCCGACAACCTCGTAGGTCATGGTCAAAATTTTAGGAGGGTGAGACGATCTACCGCAGCGTTAAGTATGGGACTGGCAATTCGAACCAAAGGCAGAGTTGATAACGTTTGCTAAGTCGAGCGTCAGTTAAATTCACTATAGATAGTGTGAATGACTTCAGTCGTTTGCCGGAGGCCTAAAATGACACAATCAGAAAACCTCTGACGCACCTAATTTCCTGTAAATATGCTTGCTTGGAAATCTTATCTAAAGACGGTGCTTTATTTATTTATTGCGTTGGATTTAGCTGCTATTTTACAGGACTTTGACGTTATACTTGTGTTTTTCATCTATTTCCTTTTGTATACCTGAAGTTCTTGATTTATAACCAACACCTGTGTGCCACAATCTAGTTGCACGTTTTTATTACTCAGGTGCAACAGCTTCTATGAAATATGTCGCTTTGCATCTTCATACAATATACCATCTACTGAGCGCAATTGTAGTATAGTTTATATTATTTATTTTCTATTGACAGAACTCCATGAATTAAATACTTGATTTTATTCTCGTTATTAATTCATATTAATACTCACCTTCTGTCGTTTATCTTATCATCTAAAACTTGATATAGATATTTGATTAATGAAACTATAAAAATAAGTTATTACACTTATAATGTATTTAGTTTTATATATATAACTGTAATAGAGATGTACATCACATTATCTAAGGATATTTTGTCGGAGAGAGTAAACTTTATACTTAGCGTATCTTATGAATTTAGTGGAACCCAGTTCCTGGTCACTATTTCCTAAGCTTTTATCATCCTCTTCCGTCTTCTAACGTTTTACTTCATCAAACCACTACCGGAATCTTAAAAGACAAAGCTCTTTTATATTCCTGGAATTAAACATTTTATATATTATATATATTCTTCGTGGAGGAATTGTTGCGGAATAACATTGGTGAATAATTACGGCGCGGAGCAGTCATCGAAATATAGCCAATTTTGCCAAAATAAAAAGTGATGTGTAAAATCTGTGATTATGGCCTTTTAAGTGTAAAAAAAATAGTGTACCCAAGCCCCGAAAACTAAGTCTGGTGCCAGCAGGACATTTGTAAGTACAAGCTAAACTAATTACATTCTGTAAACGATAGTTAAAGGTATTAGTCAGATTACGTTCTTTTCATTTTGATAGACTTCGTATTCTGTTCGTCTCAATTAGGTTTCGAATTGTTAATTATTTAATTTATAATTTTTTTGATTGTTCTTACTTATCAAGCCCAGTTAAAGACCCTGAGAAGAAGAGTTATTAATTTTGATTGTTTGTGTAATATAAAATATTGTAATTTACTTTGAACGCCACAAATTATAAATAAAAAATTAGTTTGTTAATTTTGTAATTATTGAATTCGGCGTGCCAACCTAGGGCAAATTATTTGTAAAAAACTATATAATCACCTCTTAAATTAATCTTTGGTAAATTAATTTTTTGTTAATTAGCTTCCTTTAATCATTACTATATATATATATATAGATTTAGTACGCATGACGTGAATTTATTTTCTTGTTAAATAAACACCGATACATGTTTGGAATTTAATATATATGCTTGGGCGACCCTTACTCTGAAGGCGATACAGATAAATCTAATTCCCTTTATCGGAAGGGCCAACCTGATTGAGGTTTTCAAGGATTTGTCCTGCATTACTTTTAAGCAAATGCCGGTAACGATTCTTAAAATATAGCTCTACTTTCCGCATACTCCTTTTCAAATCCCTTCCTATGCTCTTAAAGGGAAGTGGCCACAACGTGGATTATTGGTTTAACCTCATGTAGCTTGCCACTCTAAAATAATTGAGGGTAACACTCGCCATGAAAGGCATGTCCTTTTTAATTCTCTGAACCAGAGTAGTTAGGGTTACTATAAAGCGGTAAGGTTTGAGATGTGTCTCATTCGAGCAGTCGGTCATCTGCCTCCAGATCTTGGCTAGACCTGATATGACATGACAAGATATATTTATATAGACGCTTATTATTTATAATAATTAGTAGTTTAGTGTTTTTCGCATAGCCTGCGGTCACATTAACTTAAATAGTGTAAAAGTATTATTTTTTTAATTATTATTTTTTTAAAAAATAATCCATTCACTGTTTCGCTACACTTCACAGCGTAAGGGCGTAAAAAGTTTTTCCATTCTAACTGAATTTCATCCCCCACACATTAAAACTGAACAAATTCTCTTTTAAACCCAACTTGGTGTATCAAAAATCAGGTAACTTTATATTTAACGCTTGACAATTTTGAAACTTGGTGACTATTTAAATTACTCGCTTACAGAAAAGAGGTTTGTCTGCATTAACATTTAATAGCATTTCACATTAACAATTAAGGTCACGACATCGCTTTAACTTTGAGAATATTATTACAACCGTTCGAGTATACGTAAATCAAGGATAAAATAACTGTCGTAAACACATGCCGTGCGCATGAAGAGCTGAGTTGTAATCAGAGCTTGGTCTTTTCAAAATGAAGATTATGGTTATGATTACTTCAGAATACACAAACGCACACGCAAGGAATGTAAAATATGTATGGAGACGATTCCATAATAATTTCCACAATCTTTAAAGATGAAATATTATGTACGAGATATCGAATAAAATATTCCATTATTTTTAAATTTATTTTATTATTTGATGGCTCCACAGCCCTTGAGGACCTTGGCCTACCGTGACGACTACCACACTTGTCATCTTACTTGACACATAGCACACATACACACATGTTGTCAGCTTGTCGATTCTCCCTCAGGCTTAACCCCAGTTTTCTTGACGAGGTCGAGCACATCCATGCCCGTGCCCAGGGCCTCTGTGATGGGAGACAATGTCACTGACCACTACGACACAACAGGCCGACTAAGCCGATAACATAATTTTGCAAATGAATCCTGCATTACGTTAATCGATTTCCATACTACTACTACATCTCAAGGATCAACAACCAGTTTCGCTTTTACTTTCAAACCCGTGACTCAATTTCTAATGATAGAGCGTTGGCTTTCCGGGTATAGAGTGTGAATTCTTCTAGAGCTTCCAGTTGGGTCACTTCACCTGGAGACGATGGCTAGGACCATGGAAACGTTGTGTGTTGACGACGAAGAGACCCGGCTGGAAACCCGAGAAGAATTTATTCAATTCAGTTACCAAATAGTGTATAATATGTATCTTTATTGGTATCTAAAATAGGTCTTTGGAAACAATGTAAAACTTAACTCAATAAACGCGGGAGGATAATCTGTTTACAGCGTATTATTTTACATGTCAAGTATTTGAAATATAAATATACGCCATTTTATCGCTTATATTTCATGCATGCCCTTTTATATATTGTAATTCGGCGTTGTTTTACGCATCAAGGTTACTTGGGTAGAATCTGCAATAGGTTTCCGATGCTTTCATTGAAGAATGTACTGAACCAATCATACACAGTAACATTCTCAGGAAATGTATGAAAATGGTTCTGATAATTTCGAGTAAGGTGAGTTTTTAGATTTGTTGGGAAATTGTTTCTCAGCAGACAAATAACGTTCACGCATGCATATTATTAGTCTTCCTGTTCTACGTTAATCTTCATGGTGGTACTGTGTGATTTATTATTTACTTTACTTTTCGATAATTAAAAGTATGTCAATCAATATTCTCATTGAGTCTAGTTTAAACTTGCGTTTTCAGTGAATGAACTGGGCTTGATGACGTGCAGATGCTACCATATCGGGAGGCTGGGATCTCAACTCCGTGGTTCACTGCGTTCGTTTCCGGTTGTGTACCGTGTGAAAGACAACCATATTCTTCTGCGCTCCTTGCCAGATTGTGTTTCTCACTTCATCCTGTTTCTGTATCACTAAGTACAACTTTCGCTCGATTTGAACGAGTCTCGTTCTAATTTGCCTCAGTTGTACTCTTATTCTTTATGGAAAGATGTGACACATTAGTTCCACTCAAAACTATCTACGTCTCACATATTATTATCTACATGTATTTTTTACTCTCTAGATGTATGACCTGCAATTAAAGAATGGAAAGTATTCGCAATGCTTTGTCTGTATTATATTCTTCACACGACTTTGATCTTGTTAAATGTTTCAAGTCTCATTAAATATTTGTTGAAACGTTTTGTAAACATAGGAATTCTATGCTGTTCGTGTATCATTGCAATAGACGTTTCTGACGACTGGTCGACCATGTTATCCCTCTAAATAACTCATGACGGACTTTGACCATGAATGAAACGAGAACCAATTTTGATTATCACTGATCGTTCGTTCTTCAATTGTATTTTACCTACCGAAGCAAAGTATAGTAATCTAATATGTAAAAAATTCAACCTAGTTAAGTTACATCTCTATTTTTTTTTGTAATGCCGGCGATAAATCGTTCCATTTCCAGGATGACACCAAAATAAAAGGGAGAGGAAGGAAGAATGGGGAGGTACTTGTCCTGGAACTGATATTAGGGAAGACACTGATTAGCCAGGGTGTCAGCAGCCTTTCTCTATCAGTATAATTCGCTTCCGGAATTGTAACTTAATAATCATGTTCTGAGAGTGCAAGGCCGTTGTGATTTGATGCAATGTTCTATTATTCCGTGCGGAGTTGGTGATCAGAAATAGATTAAACATTTGAATGTCGCCAAAATTTTAATGTCGAGCGGCGAAATAGCCATGGGAAGCTGCTGTCTTTTAGAATAAGGTAAATATGAAAAAAAAATATAAATAACTTTATAATATTTTGTGTTAGCAAAGAGATTGGATGTTACATAGTTCTTTTGTTAGCTAACTACCTTACATGCATTACAATTGAAGCAATTTGTGAAATAAGTACGGAATATGTGTATCATTCTTAAGGGATTAATATGTTAACGTGTTTGAGAGTACACCCCGGCTGTGCCTCCCCTTTCCCCCGCGTTAAGCTGATCGATCTGCAGGGGCAGATCGAAGTCTTCTGTTGGCGAATCCACTTCCTCCTACGCCGCAGTGACGTCCACTCCGCAATTGGCTGACGTCACGTATTAACTCGGTGCTTCCTATATTTTCTGTTACACAATTTTCTCTCAGACAACTTACAATGCCCGTCTGGACAACGCATACTTCCTAATGTAATTGTGTGAAAGTAGTGCTTATCGGTAATTGAAATTAGTGTCGCAAATATTGGGAACTGTGGAGTGTTCCATGTGACTATGGAAAAAGTTCGTAGGGTAAGCTCGTGGGCTTATTATTCATAATTTGGACATACGACGTACTTGTGGAAACCCCCGGAATAATGCATGTTTAGTACTTTGTAGTCGTTTGGTGGATGAGGAGGAATAAAACTTATGTTTACAACTTTGTCAATTTTGTGGTGTAGGAGGATCAGAAACGACTACAGATTATTTTCACAGTATACGAGAAAATATTAAGTGCATAAAAAAATTAATTCGCTTTTAAGAAGGGGCATTTTAACCCCTGCGATAAATTCACAGGATGATCATCGCACCTGGATTGTGACTGACGATTGCGTTGTGGCTAATTACATCCGACCGTCGGAGACAAAGTAGAAATTCAGGGTTTCCAGTGATGACAGAAATTAGTAGATAACATTTTGTGCGAAGCTGCTTCATCGTTAATGAGATAATCTTAACCAACCTAAATAATCTGTAATAAGATTGTTACAAATTTTTAGAAATGTTGGTTTTTGTATCATCCCGCCACTGCGTGTGTGCGTAATATCGTATCGAACCACAGAATACAGTATTAAATATCCTCTGATATACGAAAACGTATTCATGAATATAGACGGTCGAAACCAAAAAATTCTGATACATTCCTCCGAGAAAATACGCCCCCGCAAGCCGCTAAATTTATAAAATGAATTAAGTTTCTAACTTCGTGGATCCTGAATCCTTATATTACAATGTCTTTCGTTCTTTATACGAGTGTGCTGTAAAAAGTCTGGCCTTCGAACTTATGTGACAGCGTTACTGGAATGATTTTTCTTCTCAATCTGATACCGTCGCAAATATTGCAGCAATTAGCTGCAGGCAGACGTTTAAATCAGTTGCGGTACGCGTGTTGTTGGAATCGACAAAATGCAGTATCTTGTAGTAATAAAATTCTTCGTCAAAGATTTTCAGTGCCGTCCGATTTTATACGTTGTTGTCCATGTTAATCCGCGTGAAGGACGCCTGAAAAGTGCAACGACGAAAAAGTGCATATGTATTTGGACTATCCGATTATGAAGGTGCGTGAAATTGCTGATATCAAAGAATGTCAATAATGCGTCGTTTGAATTTTGCGCAAACTGAGTGCCGTGCATACTCCCTGCGACTATAACTGCACTCGTACGACACTTTCCCAACAGTGCTTAGCGCGTTTTACGAAAAACAAGTGAGATTTTTAAGTATATATATCGGAATGAATCAAACATGGATTGAGTTTTATATTCCAGTTCCTGTAGTGCATAAGTTTGTTCTTCAGCTCCGAAGAAGCCAAACATGGAGAATGTCATGACCTCGGATTTTGGGATGCGAAAGGAATTCTGTCGCTCGACTGTCTCGAGACACAATATGTGTGGAACACTATTATAACTTATCAAAATTGGACGCAAAAATTCGTGGAAACGGACAATGTATCTGTTCCCGAAAGCGTATCGGCAGTGGGAAAAATGAGGCAATGCAGAATGAACAACAAGAATATCCACCCTATTTCTCAGACGTGGCTCTCTTTGCCTACAATCTTCTCCGAAACCTCAAAATTTGCCTCGCTGGTCAACTTTTTTCGTCTAATTCTTCTGGCAGAACACTACAGATACAGCATAATGACACTGGAACACAGCTGAATGAAATGTATCAATATTATGTTGAAAAAAAACCTATTAAGTAAATAAATTATTATTTTCATTATCAAGCCAAGATCTTTTCAGACCACAAAAAAAAAGACAAACTTAACCAAATACCCCCTGCTCAGTTCAGACACTACGTTTTCATGAATACAGATGAAAATTTGGTATTAGGAATTCAAGGGAGATAGTCTTTTTCATCAAATTAATTTCACGTTAACTCCATAGCATATACTGAACATATTTGAGAGCTATTGAAGGTGATGATCACTCAATAGTGCTCGCAATTTATTAAGAACTCTGCACCTCAATTTTCAAAGACTAAAGATTCATAAATAATCCACAAAACTCTGACATAAAGATCCGAAGAGATCAGAATGCTTCTAGAGTTCACATTTATGTACCTTCGGTACATTAGATGTGGGATTACCACCACAGTCAAAAAAGGCAATTGTGGACAGACAGCCACGGAGCAGCCAAAGCAAGACCAGCTTTTTCAAACCCAAATGTAGTTATTAGTTTCACTAGGTTTGTGTACGTGCATGTCTCATGGAGTGACACATCACGTCAATGTAATGGTTCGTAGTATTTGGAATTTGTAACTGCGTAGGCACACGGGATGTTGGCGGAAACCACTGTTCTAAGGATTGGAAACATGGTAAATGTGAAGACGATCACGTGTTGTCTTGGAAAAATTTTTATTCGGTGTAATTTAGTGTTTCAAGAGGTCAAACCGTCCGTACTTCCAGCCTGAATATTCCGTCGCTGTGGTTCACACTTACCATGTTTCCAATCCTTAGAACAGTGGTTTCCGCCAACATCCCGTGTGCCTACGCAGTTACAAATTCCAAATACTACGAACCATTACATTGACGTGATGTGTCACTCCATGAGACATGCACGTACACAAACCTAGTGAAACTAATTATTTTCTTAGATATTTCTGACAAACTATAGATGATGCATTCCATATTCTGTGTAAATAGCTCAAGACTTCACCTAAATAACCAATGTTGAAAACCCAGCCTGCGGTCAGTATTCTTCGGTAGACCGCAATAAGTGAAAGCGTTTAACATTCTGGTATCTTGGGTGTCTAAAGGATACCAGCCTGTGAGAACTGTTCTCTCGCAGGGAGAACCTTTCTGGAGAGACAGAGAGGGCTACCTTTGGGGATTCCTTTTCTTCTCTCCGTTTTTGAACTGTTCCCTCAAGCCGAGGCACCTCGACCTGTTTTGAGAGGTATGTTCCAGGATCGCAGACATACGATAAGAGGTGTCCGCGGTTCCCTTTGGAACATTCGGCCAGCTGCCTCCTAAACTTGTCGAGGCACGGAGAAGGGAATGCTGCGTCCCCACTGCAAACTCTTCTCCAGCCATCGGAAGGCTACCAAATGCCCGACCTACCTGAAGCAGGTTTTCTAGATTTTGTCCTGCATCACTTTAAGGCGAATGACGGGTAGGATCCTTAAACTATAGCCCGGGGGTCCTAGTTAATCCTTGGTTACCTTCCTCTACCTTTCTGCATCTCGCCCTTTCAAATCCCTTCCTATGCTATTAAAGGAGAGTTGCCACCAAGTGGATTGCCCTCATGCAGCCAGTTACTCTAAGAAATAAAATAAAATAAAACATTTTGATATCGTTTTGTGCGGATATGGATAAACTATCAAATAAAATGAAATCATGGCGATAACTTGTCAAATAATTAGTATCTGATATCACATAGTAAAGAGCAATGATGCAACCACAAGGGCATTGCAGAATAGGCCTAAAAGATCAAGTGGCATTATAGATTACAATAAATTACTAAAACATCGTAAGTACCGACTGCATCGAACAAAGCGACATCGACTTAAAATAAAGTGATATCCACACGAGAAACACGCCCGTTTTAAATTCGAATTGCTTACGTAGAACCACACACAGAGGAACTTGTTTCAAACTCACATCACCACAGCAAGTCTTAGATACCTCTTTTATTTTTCGTCTCACAGATGTTGTCCAAAGAGACAAATTAAGTTCAATTCTGATCATATTTTAGAATTAAGTTCAATGTGAGTGACACATTGCGTGGTAGAATTAATTTTATTTCATCCCAGACAGGCGTCTGGCCTAAAATGTCTGCACACATGATACTGACAATTCTGTGCTCTTTTTGGGAACAAACTATTTGTACGCTACACGATAGTATTATTGCTTTCTTACTAGCTGATTTCCCAGTGTTGTTTGGGTATTTATTTACCATACACTAATCCTGTATTTTACAGGGACTGAATGAATTCGTCAATTTTTATGATTTTATAATTAACCTCATTATCGCCTCCTGCATGTTGATGCGTATGATATTGGGCTTAACGGGCATCGTGATTTACTGCTCAACTCAGAGACCCTGAAAATTATCAAACACCAATCTCTGTCGTTTACGCATTTTTACTCGTTACTCTATATTACCACTATCACCCTTGCCCTCGTCTTTAGTGTTTGAAATTAGATAAATACTAGAAAATTATTAATTGAACACAAAAAACTGATCGTCTTCACAATAATTTTACGTGTCGCCTCTTTACAACCGCGCTCCTGTGGGTGCAAGGGTTGTTTTTAACTCCACAGTTTTTTCATAGATTGTATCATGCATATACGTGTTCAGTTGAAATTGCTCTATGCTTTTCTTTATTTCAATATTATTACACAGGACAATGACATCTTTTGTGTATTCATTCCAAAGATGAAATGATGTCTTTTTATTTCAAAACAAGTTTATCATTTGAGAATTTTTAAAAATCTTCAGCTCTTCATGCGCACGGCATGTGTTTACGACAGTTATTTTATCCTTGATTTACGTATACTCGCACGGTTGTAATAATATTCTCTTAGTACTTTTATGAATGATGTCTTTGAAACGCTCATCCGGATAATTCTCTAGAATTGTATTCAAACTAATTATTATGGTTGGCAAATTTCTGCATATTTCTTTACAGCATAACCTTATATAGCTTTCAAAATACGGTTGTTGTTTTTGTTATCTGCTTTTATTAATTCCATATTTAATTCGTACTGCTTCTGATTAGCCACAATTGAATGCTTCGCCCCAACATACTTTCTATAATATTTTTATTCTACTTCTGAGATTTAAAAACAGACGTTCTACTGTTTCATTTCTCTTTTCTATTTCCACCAAAAATTCTTCTTTGTCGTATTTAATTAATTTGACCACTTTTATGACTTTTCTGCCTAATTATTTAACGTTGCTCTCATTCAATACTTTAGTTTTATTTCAATCGTTCATTGTTTTCATCTAATTTTTTGGTTAATTTTTTTAGCGATTTTGAAGTCATTTCGTTATATTTGAAATTACACAGATAACATCGGTAGAAACACTATCAATCTCTTTGACCTCTAAAAATATTTATCCAAGTATAATATCGACCATTTTAGCCTGTTTGAATATTTGCACACCGATCGACCCCCACTCCTGGGAGTGGTAGACGTGTCTCACTTCGACAGTGTTTGTTTCCTGATAGCAAAGAACACGTGTACGAAATTTGGTGAAATTTGCTCCACCGGTGTAGATTTGTAAGGAACATACAATCAATCACTCTGCTTTATTTATAAGATGTAAAGTACACCCAGGTCTGGAAGTTTTGGTTTGTATTTGTATTAATAATTTATTCTGAATTAAGTTTTAACTGCAAAATTTGAAGGATTACAATTTATTAAATTTGGCCATTTTCGATTTCAATAGAAAAGACCCTAGTAGTGGCACCTTACTATATCTATGTATGATAATAATTAATTAATATTATTCATATTATACCCACCCTCCATGACGATGGCGTCTAATAATCGATATCAAGATATCGTATTAGTATTTCTGTTTATCTCAACAATCCCGAAAACTAAACGTGGTATTTTTGAACTTTTTATTTTGCACCCTTCATAACCCTCGTCGTATTGGCAGCTGAATACCGACCTAAACGGTTTGTAGTGTCACCGCTCATATCAGACACCAAAGACAATTTGACTGCCTCTCCTATATCGTTGGAGGTGGAAATGAACAGTAATTTTCGCGATGCTTGTTTGGCTAAGTTCAGCACCTTCACCATGGAGGAAAGGGGTTATTACTGATGAAAGTGACTTGAGTTGTGGAACTCGCTAAGTAGATTGGTCCTGAATTTATTGAAAGAAAGGGAGAGGGTGAAACAGTTTTAATCCTTCGGATATTACTCACTCCGGCGGATCGATAACAAACTACAAGTGACAGGCGTATTCTTTATAAAATATGGCAGAGTTGCTTTGAGCTCGCCATGATTTTGCCAAGAATAAAGTTATGCTAAAGGCCCAACGCACATGGGGAAACTGCTTTGCAACTCAATCTGTAAAACAGTTGGGTATACACCTGCTTATTGAACACCCCCATGTACAATAATGTGGGTCCGCACACGACTAGAATGAAACCCAATTGATTGCATGAGATCGTTTTTCCCAGCCAAAAATAGTTGAGTTACATTGTTACACACAAAACAAATCATCCTCGAAGTGGATATGGTGCAAATACAAATAATTCAAATTAAATGTTGTATGACAATTTATAAATTAATATAATAATTCATAGTCAATTTAATCAAGTCATAAAAATTTAAGTTAGTTAATTGAAATTATATTTAATATTCAATGAGTTACATTAACGTTTTTTTTTACAAAATTTGGATCTTCTTACAAAACGTACATTACAGGGGGGAATAAGTTAAATCTACATGTAAACGTAACATAAAATATTAAATATAACTTCTATTAACTAACTTTCTTTTCTGACTAAATTGACCATTAATTATTATATCAAACACAACGAACTTTACTCCGAATGATCAAGAATCAATCACGTTCGAATGCTGTTGCACTTTTATTCCATACTAGTTTTGTGTACGATTAGCGTGCGACCAGTTTAAAGCCCTCCTCACACGGGGAAACTGTTTTTCAAAGCAAGTTTGTCATATGCTAATCGCACACACCACTAGTTTATAATCAAAGCGCAACTTCTTACCAATTCGAGCGCCACTGATTCTGGCTAATTCTGAGTAAACTTCATTGTATTCGATACAATAATTCATGTCCAATTTAGTCTTAGTTTATTTAATATAAATTACAAGAAACATTTTATGAGTTACATTTACATTGAGAAATTTTAGTACAAATAAAACACAACTTTTTGCTCTGATTTTTGAGACCTCGTCACGTAACACAACCATTAATTTTTTTTAAGAAAAGAGAACTAAATAAGTTCTAAAACTGTGGAACATCCAAATATGGATTAATATAAAACAGGAGCAAAACTCCTCTCAACTTCCATAGTTATCTGTAAATAGGCTAAATAAATTTAATATAATGTACGTTTTCCTCCTGTTTTGTAAGAAGATCCAAATTATATACATTATATTTAAATTTACTTATCTCTGACTAACTATGATAGTTCGGAGGAGCTTTGGAACTTTTACTTAGTTCTCATTTTTTGTTTATGAACGGTCGTTCCCAAATGTCGAAACGAAAAGTTGCGTTATTTTCATCAACAATTTGTCAATGAAAATGTAACTCATTAAATTTATATCCTATTAACTAACTTATTGACTAAATTGGCCATGATTTATTATATTAATTCATAAAGCGTCGGATAACTATAAATTGAATTTGGTCCGGATCCACTTCGAGGAGGTTCCATTTCACGTGCAACCATGCACCATGTGACTGGGGAAAAACGATCACACGCAATTAGTTATTGTCTCATTTGAAATCTGTTGGGTTTCAGGCCACTCGTGTGCGTACTCTCACTTGTTCGTGAGCGAGTTCACCAAACAGTTCCATACACAACTGGTTGGCATCTTGAGTTGCAAAGCAGCTGTCCCCGTTGTGCGGAGGGCCTAAAGGAGGATTTATTTATCCAATACTTTATTTTGCTTTCTGCCAGAGTTCAATCCTAAACTAGATTGTAGTCAGATTTTTAGTGATTTTATACTATGTATAGAAGTAATTCCTTTTGCTGTATATAACATTGGGATAAATTGATGCTGGGAAAATTAGTTATTAATGAATGATAAAGTTTACGAATTAACAAAATTTATAAAAGAATTATGAGCTTCATAGTGTTATCTATAAAGCATGCAATATAAATCGACTGGCGAGCAATTAATGACATCCGAACGTTCCTTATAATGACCGTTGTTATTTCCGGATCCAGCCAAAGAGGCTACCGCTCAACCATCAACTTTGACATGTTCAAAAATATGCTCCTTTGATTTAGCCTATATTATTATTTTATATTATAAATAAATAAGTAACATAAAAACGTAGAGACGCGTTACAGTAGCTATATTTTGAGATTGTGCTGTGTACTATGAAGTATTTATAGGCTAAGGACCCGTGCTCGGCAATTTACGGATCAATGCAAATCCACGGGCCGTATCTTCTAGAAGAAAAACGCCGTGTTTCCGCTAACCTTGAAAGAGCAGAGACAAAGCGCTTTATTGGGCAGGTGCGGGAACTTGCTCACTCTACAAGCCAAAACGATTCTGCAGATTATACTCCACTCGAAGGAGCGCAAAAAAATTGTTGCGCCTGCTTAGTTATTGTATATCTAAATTGGCAATCGCAGTATACAGACAAATTCTGGTCGTTCCAAAACCTTGATTTTGTTCGCTTTTCATACACACACAAAGGTCGAACAGATATCGACTAATATTTTTTTCATTGCTATATATGCTTGAAAATTTATAGCAAAATCAGATTAACTGCTTTGACAAATTTTCTCCGCTTTACAAAAAAACGGGCAAACGGGGTACCTGTGAAGTGATAAATTGTTTAGAGACTATTCTCAATTTAAAAATCTTAAAAATTTCATTTAGCCCAATTTCCTTTTCTTTTGGAGGAACGTGCATTGGTAAGTAAACTGTTTTTTGTTATTGAGAGTAAGCGAGAAGATAGCTGCACAAAAATTTGCGGAAGTAATAAATAAATTGAGTTATGTAAACAAAAATCTTGATCTAATGTTAAGAATGTATTGATACCAGTGTGAAGGGCGGCCGCCTTGCTAATACTTAATTTAAAGAGTAGCTGTGGGCCCGTATTAATAAGGGGATGAAAACATTGTGCATGGTTCTTAGCGTTAGGGTTAGCTTGTGTCACAAATATTTCTTCTATGGTGTATACATTTTTTTTAAAAAAAAATATTCTTTTACTTTATTTGTAAAAATTTACAATAAGTTTTGCTAAGTTAGTTACATTGATAGTGTACAGATGGTAGGGAAAACTTCTCAGTAGCAAGCTCCAGCTTACAAATGTGATGGTGCGGTATTTGAAAGTGCCAACATTGAAGTTTTATAAATTCCAATTTGCAGCTACGTATCACCGCTTAGAAAGTCTAATGGCCGTTTGCTCTTGAGTCTTCTTTCGGCTTTACTTTTCGGAAGATTAACTGCCGTAGCTCCTCACTTGCTGCTTCCTGTAGCACTTCATTGATGATATGTGAAGTCTCCGATAGTTTGATTGAAGGGAGTCAACGATCGACGGTATATTTAGATGTTGTCGTTCCTTATATACCACGGTGCATGGACAATAATTCTTAGTATTCTATTTCGTACCGTTAATATTTTTTTTAAAATTGAGATGGAGCCGCAGATCCCCATATACCACATCCATATAACCATATGGGACGTATTATTGTCATGTAAACAAGTCTTTTTAATTTTATTGGGATACATGATGTTCCTGCTAAAATGAAATTTAATTGTTTTACTCGGAATTTTAAGTTTTGATCTACTGCTTTGTTGTGTGGAGTCCATAATAATTTCGAGTCTATAACTAGGCCCAAGTATTTGACTTAAGTTGACTGCGGTATGTTTTCGCTATGTAGTTTAATGAGGTAGTTAGTGACGTTTCTTTTGCATGTAAATTTGATTCATGTAGACTTTTGCAAGGATAACTTAACTCTAAATCTTTCGCACCAGCCCTCAACTACTGCATTTTTTTGGCAGTCTCACGACATGTCCCCCTAATTAATGCTGCCACGTCATCTGCGAATTGGGCCTCCTTTGTCATCTGTCACCGTAAAATCAGACGAGTATATGAAGTATAAGTGTGGTCCTATAATGCTTCCCTGGGGAACACCGGAGTGAATTCTAGAAGTTTTAACTGTAAATGACTTTTCATCTAAATACTATTTCGAAATGTGTGTGCTATACGATGGTCCTTTATTTTGGCTTGCAGGTCTTCATGCCAGACATGGGCAAATGCTTGATATGTACACTTGATATGGTACACTCTTCGTTCACGCACTACCCTGTGTAATTATTGCGGGCATGAGTGTTCTATACGAGAGTAGTAGATCGAAGGTGAGGCATCATCAGTTTCTCAAAATGTTTGAATATATTGAAAGGACGCTTATTGGCCTGTAGCTGTTAGGGTCGTCCCTAGGTTTTTTGGTTTGTGGATCATGATTATATGTTTTTGGAAAATTTGTGGTACGAAGAATTCTGTTGAAAATTTGTGTTAGTAACACTATCGTTTCGAGCTTTGAGCAGTGCTGAATGATCTGAATGTCCAGGAGCCTTCCTTGTTGGTGTTCTGTTTTTGGCGTTTTTCACTTGCGCAGGAGAAAATTATGCAGAAAATGGTGTCAGCTGAAGGGGTTCACTAAGTCTGTCTTAAATAAGGTATTTGAATGTTGAGTTTATTAATGGATTTAGGGTGAATTGTTTTTGTATAATTTCATTGAATTTGAATAACTCCGCCTTTTCTTTTTTTGGGTGACGTATTGTGTCTCTAATTTAATTGATAGGATTTTATTTAATTCCCTGGTTAGATATTTAGTTTTTTTTTTCCATAGTGATTCGTCGTTAGGGTCCAGGGATAAAGGACTTTATCTAGTTTCTTATTCAGTACCCATTTGATTGGGATCTATAGACCACTTCCATAAATGAATCTTGACACAATAGAACTTGGACCATTTTTCTTCTTGAACACGTTACTTACTCAATTTTTGGCTTATTTAATACTTTTCTTGCTATATCTAGTTTCTATTAAATAAAATTGCAGGTATGTGTATGTTCCGCATACAAATATACAGCCGTTGAGCAATTTTCCGTGTTCTTTGCGATATAAAAACACAAACACAGTTGCGCAGAAACGCCTACCACCCCCAGGAGCGTGGGTGGAAATTTTAAATCACGCTAAAACGGCAGATATTTAAGTCGGATTAATATTTTTTGGGGCCAAAGAAGTTGATAGTGTTTCTACCGATGTTATATGTGTATAATTTCAACCCCTTACAGAATGGGAAAGGATCAACCTTAGGGGTGGCGGTGGACGGACATTACAGGAAAATAACGCTAATACAACTGAGATTGGAGTCAAAACCAAGGTTATGGATGTGGTTGAGTTTATTTATGACATTCAACTTGCCATTTAACCCACAGGGACGGGGGTGGACGAGGGTGGAAATTTTGAAACATGCAAACACGGCCAACATAAGCGTTGAATAAAATTTTTTCAGGCTTAATTAGATTGATAGTATTTCTACCAATGTTCTTAATGTACAATTTCAAACCCTTTCGGCATGTGTGGGGAGCATGCTTAATGGTGGGGTGGAGGAGCGTTTCATAAAATTAACGCAAAAACATACGAGATTCGAGTCAAATCGGGGTTATGGATGTCGCTGAGATTATTTATGACAACATTGGCAACGGGCGGTGGTGGATGGGGTTGGCGGGTGTGAGAAGGGCTGGGCGGAGGCGTTCGTGGAAAAAAATTTCAAATATATTAACGGGCCGATTTTTGCGACGAATAAATATATATCGGGGTCAATGATATTCAAAATATTTCCGTCCGTGTTGTCTGTGTATAATATACACTCCTTTCGGCTTACAAGGGTTGCGTCCTTAATGGCGGGGGTGGAGTGGCACAAGATAAAAATAACGCAAAAACAATTAGATTAGAGTCGAATCCGGCGTTATGGATGTCACTGAGTTTAATTATGACATTTAACTTGCCGTTTAAATCTTCCAAGCGGGGATAAAAATTTTAAAGTATGTTAAACTGTCATTATTTTCGATGAATAAATATTAGTGGGGACGAATGACATTGATAGTATTTGCACCTATGTTGTTTGTCCATCCCTTTCGGCACGGAAGAGGAGCTGGCCAACGGGGTGGGGATGGAGGGACGTTGCATAAAAATGATTCGAGTCAAATCGGGGTTATGGATGTCGCTGAGATTATGACAACCTGGGCAACGGCGGGGGCGAGAGGAGCTGGGTGAAGGTGGGAGATTTTCGCTTCGAATAAATACTTTTTGTTTAACGCACAGTAGCGGGATCGAAAATTTTCAAACATGTTAAAACGGCCGATATATTCTCTCTTTTACTCTTTATCGCCAAAGATTTTGTTTACCTGCTAACATGATCCCTAAAATTGAATGTAAATTAGACAAACTGAATATTTTAAGTTTACGACGATTTAAGATAATTTCCCAGTTCATAGTAAATTCGTTCAGCTGTTAGTCTATTAAGCCGACAGGATACCTTGTCCAAGAATGTACAAGTTTTTGGATAGTCCGTAATTTTGTTGCTAGATGGTGAATGGCTGTATATTACTAAAAACCGTTCGCCCGTATATAACAACGAAGTAGTAATATGATAAAACAGCCAAATACAGACAAAAGAAGTGGTGATATTAATACCAGACCTTTCTGGAATGCTTTTGAGTTTGTCTATTGCTGTGTGCGGTTGTGTCGCTCATCGCTTTTGTGTTTTCTTGGCCTGAAGAATGGAACAAGGTTTCCAGAAACGTTGTGAGATCTTTATAGCATAACTTCTTTTGTATTTTTTGGCTATTATATCTTATTATTCATTTTCGAAACACGCGTTGTTTTCATTTTATCAATGAAATAGTATACAAATCGATCCGACCATCTTTACAAAAGTTGGCAAAATAAGCGTGACCGACAGACTGAAAATTAGTTGGCACCGGTTTCTGATTCCCTTTTCCCTGATACATAAAAAAAATTAAATTTCTTGATTCCAAACTCTATACAGACACAACTATTAATAATATATATTGTAATTGAGATATCTTTTATTAATTTAAGATATTATATGGCATGTGACGAGGATTTTGGAATAACTAAACATAAATTTTCATACACAAATTTATTTAACATCTTTTGGCAGTGGAACTTGGTTAATTCAAATTAGTGGATAATTGAAGATTTTCTCGGCCCCTTGAATTTTGTATTAAAGCAATAGAAAAAATCACAAAATTCGAAGTTTAACTGGTTCGGAAATATCAACTGAAAATTAATGTAAACCGCGGAAGCACAAGAAAAACAAAAACGTATTTAAAGTGTTAAATAAAATATTTAAAAAGGTCTGAAAAGGTCGTTAATTTCTTTAAATTATTATATTACAAACAGACGAAAATAAAAATATTATTTGATAAAGCAGTCATTTTAGTAGACGATTTGACCGAGAAAAGACGAGATTCGTCTAGTGAATAGGAGAAAGAACAACTTGAAGCTGAAGAGATTCCGATTCCCTCGTCAACGAAGGCGCTTTGTCTTCTTCGGTACGTTGAGGGTGAAGCCATCCTAAGTGACTAAACGTGCTTGAAAGAGTTTTCAAACCTTAACAGAATAAATTATGCAAAACAATTGGATATTTTAAGTTTCTTTGCCATATTTTAATTCATTGACTGTATAGGATTGTGATTACTTTATATTATTTGTTGTCCAAATTTATTCATTACTGTATAGCCCCTAATTACGAATGAATATTGTTAAAATACCCATTTAAGATGTAACTTTCGTAATTCGAATTTTTGTATATTTTGAATTTATTCCCTGTACCTTGAGCTTCGAATTATGCCAGTGCCACTGTAAAAAACAATGTAATTATTCTGGGTCTAAAATTAAAATTTTACAAAATTAAAAATTAACTGATAGTTCTTATAAAGAACAGAAACATATTACTGATAACTAACCCAATAATTGACAATATTTATACAAAATAATGAAATATGAATTTTTATTGGGTCTTTAAACTTGACTATATTTGGCAGCAGTAAGGCGATGAAATTAGTTCACAAACAAGATCAATGGTATGAGTTTTACGATATAGTTTATCTTCTTCCGGCAGAGTCCGCCTTGTCCATTCTAGAATTGTAGGCAGACTACGCTTCGTTCATGTGTCGAGCAATCCGCAAATACGGGAAGTCAGAATGTCATTTATAAATAAATCTATTAGAGTCGAAGTCCAGGATGATACAGACTCATAATGTGAGTTTAGTAAGAATCAGACTGCGAATCTCGTGATAATCAGTATACAATTAACATGTCTGTTAGCTTAATCGAGACAGACGTAGACTAATCACTAAATAGTGTCTAATCAGCGAACAGCAGAAGCCTATTGACCCTCCGAAGCACGTCATAATTTTTAATCCTCCTTCTGTTTACTCACATATTTGCTTTTGTGCAGTGATGTGGACCAGTATCATGCGTTGGCCTACGAACGTTACCTTACATCCCCCGTCGTAACCAATTTTTACAATTTTCGCTGTTTCTTTCTTAAGGGTTTCAAGGTTTCTCCGGTTTTTTTTCCTGGAAGTGGTCTAGACCGTCTTGTCTGCCTTGCCATTAGCCCGCTGTCTTAAACACTTTTTCTGTTGACAAGTCGCCCCGACCCGATGTCGCCTGATGCCTGCAATTATCACTGCTTCATGACATTTTATTCTATTTTGACTCTCGTTTTGAGGTAAACTA
The DNA here is from genome assembly GCA_037074705.1 of Zhengitettix transpicula. NCBI lineage: Eukaryota > Metazoa > Arthropoda > Insecta > Orthoptera > Tetrigidae > Zhengitettix > Zhengitettix transpicula. Next base: position 197,513,773 of record CM073591.1, on the reverse strand, counting down.
CTCAACAATGAGTAATAATGTCTCAAGAGTAGAATTTTTTTATATTAAAATTTAGTCTTAGTCTGGAGACTTAACAGTTGTGATAATTTAGCATAATAAAAGTAATTACAAATTGTAAACTTGGGGTCTTCGATATGACCCTTGTCATTCCAAGTTAGAGACGAGAGAAACCGACTAACTTGTTTACAACATATTAGCGAAGGTTAGCCGGCATGATTTTTGGGATCGATCCGTGTTATGAAAAGCATTAAGGAGGTTATGGGGAAGATGGCAAGAACGGGTATTTAGGGATGTATGTAGTGTCAGTTGGTACGTGGGGGTTAGAGTTAGGTAATTTCGGAGTGATTTGGGAGGAGGATGATATCAATTGGGAGTTCACGTTTTAGTCTGCAATTTTGTGAAGGAGGGGGCGGTTTACTGTAGACGAGCTCAATGGTTGGATTTGGATGGTTGATGGAACTATTTATTGGGGACTTGGTGGATTTATTAATTATGGCAGGAATTAGGGGAATTTCAAGGTTTTTGTGGATAACTGAGTTGCGAAGGTACCAGGGGGAATTTGAGATTAAAAGGAGAATTTTGTTTTGTTTGGTTTGAAATTTGTTGGAGTGGGAATAGGCAGTGGATCCCCATATCGCATATGAGTACGACCATATGGGGCGGATTAAGTATAGATAGAGAAGTCTTTTAGTGCTAAGGGATATGGGAGATTTTCTGTTGATAAGAGCGAAGATTTGTTTCATTTTGTTGTTTATTCTGGAGGTAATGTGGGTTATGCGAGGTTTCCATGATAATTTGGAACCGAGGATAAGGTCTAGGTATGGTGTAGTTTGTTGGATAGGTATTTTGGTGCCGTTCAGAAAGAAGGAGTGATTGTTTGGCGTTAAGGGTGAAGGGAATAATTGTGGATTTGGTAGAGTTTATACTGATTCTCCATTTTATGGTCCAGCTTTCAATATCATTGAGGGCGATTTGTAGCTTTCTGGAACCCGAGTCTAGAGAGGATGGTTGTAGGAGTATGGCAAGGTCATCTGCAAGAAGTACTGTTTTAGTAGATTGTTTTTTGGGGCAAGTCGTGAAAATAGAGGTTGAAGAGAGAAGGGCCTAAGATGCTGCCTTGGGGGACGCCAGAGGAAATATGGTAGGAATTTGAAATGGTATTGTTTAATTTGACAGAGAAGGAGCGGTTAGTAAGATAGTAGGATTCTGAAAAGCGAATCATTAAGTGGTTCCTTGAATTTGGAAATTAATGATTGGTGGTGTACTTTATCAATAGTAATATCAATAGTAGCAATGCTGCATCTAGGAAGGAAGCAATGCACGAGTTGTTGGTAGTTGTCTAGAGTAGAATTTAAAAAGTCAATGTTGTTAATGATTGTTGTTGATACCTGTTCCATTCTCTCTCTTATTTAAATTACCTCTAAGATACTGTTTTCCGTTTTGCTTTGGTGGTCCGGTAAATAATAAGGTATCTCATACTTGAATAGGTGTAATGATCTATGATATAGCGACGGTTGTTTTCTACAGAAATGGCACGGAACCTTGTAGGAGAGATACGAAGGGGCTACCTTTGGGGGTGCCTTTTCTTCTCCGTTTTTGAACTAAGGTTCCCGCAAGCCGAGGCACATCGGCCTGTTCTGAGAGGTGTATGTTCCGGGGTCACAGACCTTGGGCATACGGTAAGAGTTGTCCGCTATTCCCATTGGAATAGTCGGCCAGCTGCCTCCTAAACTGGTCGAGGCACGGAGAAGGGAATGCTGCGTCCCCACAGCAAACTACTCTCCCGCTATCGGAAGGGCGTGCACTTTGGGGGTGAGCAAGAAACTGGTTCACAAAAATAATGTAATAACGACCATGATTGGTATCGATTCCACGGCTTTGTAACTCATTGACACTGACGCTTCCGTTGGCGGAGAAGTTAATTCCGCTCCTTTCAGTACGGAGTGGGTGTGGGAAGGGGTCTATTATAAAATGTCCAAATGGTGCGAGATTGGTGTCGAATTTGGTGTTTTGGATTCGCCGAGGTTAATAGTGACATTCACCGAGCGGGTAACGTTGAAGTTCGGCATAGATGGGAAGGTCCGAACTGGCCCATATCGTTATGGATTCCATAGTGTACAGTGTCGTAGAGATGAACATTCAGACTCCCAATGCCGATTAATTATCAAATATTCGAATTGATGCAGACCTTTGTGTCGAATTAATATATTCCCGGTCTGAAAAAACAACTTCAATTTAATCAAGTGAGAATTAGCAGCAATTTTATTTCATTACCTTCTTAGATAAATAAAACAAAGAGAGCTAACGGGTAACCATGCTTTTTTAAAAATTTATTTGACAAAACTTTTATCCAAAGATTATTTGTCGGTTAAATATAGTTACAGTATAGACATATTTAAAATATGTACATAATTTACATGGTAGGATGGTAATTCGGTTAATCCAAACTATTAACCTACATTTTTGGAAAATTTTTATTCTTGTATGTAAATTTGTGTGTCTGAGGGGCATACATTGTTGAGCTATGAGGGTTCACTGGTGATGTTGAATTTGATGGGCTGGATGGAATGGGTGTTTGGGGTCTGCAGAGTGATGATGGGGTGGGTTAGGAGGTGCCAGAGTGTTCTGGGGGAAGGATGAGGTCGATAGGGTGTTTTCTCCTGAGACGACGTGAGTGTAGTGGTGGGGCAGATTTGCTATGGAATTGATGGATCGTGGTATTAAGATGGTTGAAGGTGCTTTTGATTAGTGAGGTTATAGATTTGGTGATTAAGGAGTTGACTTGCGAAGTTTGATGTCGCGGTGGATGATGGAATTTCTGAGGTACCAGGGAGAGTTAGTGATGATGCGAAGAATTATGTTTTGTTTTGTTTGGATTTTGGCTGAATGGGTTTTGGCTGTTGCTCCCATTATGGATGACTCGTAGGTCCAGGTGGGTTGTATTATGGAGAGACAATAGGCGTTTTGTGCTGAGGGTGAGTGAGAATTTTCTGTTTAGGATGGGATACAGAGTTCTGAATTTAATGTTGATTTTGGGGAGGAGGTGTTTAATGTGTAGTTTCCATGAGAGCTTTGAATCAAAGAGGAGTCCTAGGTAGGTGGTTTCTGGGTATTTCTGCGTTGTATAGATAGAGGGGAGTGTGGGGAGGAGGGTTTTTGGTTAGTGTGAATGTGACGGTTACTGATATGGTGGAATTTATGCTGATTCGCCATTGTTTGGATCATTGCTCTAGATGCGTGAGTGCTGATTGAAGACGTTGGATATTTGAGGTGGGAGAGGAGGTTTGGTAGGAGAGGACAATGTCGTCTGCGAAGAAGATTGTGCTAGTGGCGGGATGTTGTGGGACTTCGTGGGAGAAGATGTATAGGAAGGGGGCAACGTTTCCTTGGGGGACTCCTGCAGCGATTATCCAGGCTTTAATTTCTGGAATAGTACAACGCATGAAAACATTTTTTTAAATTTCTCGTTCGTCCAAATGATTAACCAAATTCCGTTTGACATTTCTAGACAGAAAATATTTATATTCTTTGAAGTATTAGCAGACAGATTCAACGCACCAAAATCCGATCTGCCTGACGGATCAAAGATACGCAAAATAAACCATTTTCATTATGTCAACATTTTTTTATTCTTAAAAACTTTTGTCTTTGGATTTTACAGTTTTGGTTATAAATTTACAAACTTTTACGATAAATGTGGTAAATAATTCGCATGCTGGCTTGGGTTGGTGAGAAGTCCTGTGACTTTCTAGCCCTTGAGGTCTTGAATTTGTTGTTCTAATCTCTGTTATTTTTGCGTTCTTTTCATGTAACGCCACTCCTCCCCCACCCCTAAGCGTGCTTCCCTCCCATTCTGGAATGCGTGGAAATTATAATCAAACAAAATAGGTAGAAATACTATCAATCTATTTGACCCAGTAAATATTTATTCGACTCAAATATCGGCCGTTTAACATGTTTTTAAATTTCTAACACCGATCACCCGAGTCCTTGGGGTTAAACCGCAAGTTGAATGTCATAATTTAACTCAGTGACACCCATATCCCTGGATTTGACTCCAATCACGCTAGTATTCGCGTTATTTTCCTTCCAGACCCACCCCTAAGGGTGTACTCTTCCCATGCAGAAAGGAGTTGAAATTATACTCAGGAATCATCTGTAGAAATACTATCAATCTCTTTCAACCCCTTTCGGCATAGATGGGGAGCCATCTTAGAGGTGGGGTGGAGGGGTGTTGCAATAAAATAACGCGAATACAACTCAGATTGGAGTCGCTGAGTTTAATTATGGTAATCCGGGCAATGCCGAAACCCACCTGGTTTGTAATAAAATAGAGCTAGGGGGCATGCTTGGCAACTTGAAGAAATTTGTCAAAACGAATAAACCAGCAAACTTTTGAAAACGATTTCAGAGCTTTATGGGACATTAAAATATTTGAAATTTACTATGTATAATGTTTAGATGTCTTCCGTCCGTTTCACTTGCGGATTACATTTCCATTATATTACGGACTAAAAATGGATTAATATAATTATTTTATGGTAACTTTGACAACTTCTGGAGTCCCTTGGGATTGTTAGATTAAGTTCATCTTTGTATCATACCGTCCAGTGTTACATATCACAACGTTCTGCTACTTTTCTGTATCAATGCTGTCGGAATTACACAAATTTATAAACATACCAGGTTCACAATTCCGCTCATAAAGTTGTTGGACCTTAGGAACGGCTTTGTTGGAAAACTTTCGGACGAATGTTATTTGCTGTCCAGGACGATTCGTGAACTATTATGGTGAATATATATATTCCCTTCTCCGTGCCACGACTAGTTTAGGAGGCAGCTAGCCGACTATTCCAATGGGAATAGCGGACAACTCTTACCGTATGCCCAAGGTCTGTGACCCCGGAACATACACCTCTCAGAACAGGCCGAGGTGCCTCGGCTTGTGGGAACCTTAGTTCAAAAACGGAGAGGAAAAGGCATCCCCAAAGGTAGCCCCTTCGTATCTCTCCTACAAGGTTCTGCCTATGGTGTAATATAAAATTTAACAACCATCTTACCCACACTGTGACATATTCCCGACTGTGTGTTTTTAAGTTATTTTTTTCCAAGCTATTGGTAAATATACAAGGTCAAAGCAAGCATGCATCTGTGCCACCCATTTATTCCAGGCCGCAAATTAAAAAAAATCATATACAAAGTTAAAAACTTAGGTAGCGATTGATTAACCATATTCATAAAATTAATATAACACAATCAGACGTAGTTCTTTACAATACATAGTTCCGAACTAAAAGAACACAAATTTTATGTCAATTTCAATTTCTTAACGAAATATGGGACCTGAAAATGGGGGGGGGGGGGTTTAATGATCCATTTTTTTAAATGTTTGCGATTTTCATACTAGCCGAAAGCCTGGCGTTATCCGAGTATTCGACATATATATATATATATATATATATATATATATATATATATATGTATATTACTCATAATTACCTATAACGTACTTCGTTATTAACGTGGCCCTATCCGTTTTAATTAATCAAAATATCTTAATTAGTTTGTCTGTATAACAGAATTACTGTGTTGTGTTCGACTATGATAAATTAATGAATTAGTAGCTTCTTAAATTTCTAATTTATGCGATGTTATATATTGATTTTTATTCTAAAATGAAACTTTAAAATTCTCGGATTATCTGTACGTATCTTGTGGCATTGAAAGTCTTGTAGTCGAATGCCGCACTGCAATGGACTGTGTAGTATAGATTGTCTCAGCCACGCATGCGCCTAGACATTGACTGTGCATGGCTGTTAATCAGTTACTGTCTGAATACTGCGCTCGTTCGATTTTTTCTTGACAGATTACTGCACTCGTTTGTTTTTTATTGACAGAATACCGCACTCGTTCGTTTTTTATTGACAGAATACCGCACTCTTTCGAGTTTTTTCTTGCAGTGGATAAGGGGACACTGACGGGGGAGGGTGGGTGTTTCTATATTACAGTCAGCACCCAAGGAATCATAACTACGACATGACATGACAATTTTTTAACCCAATGAAATGGAATGTATATTGCAGCTGCATATAGAAGACCTTTACAAAAAAATTTCAGTATTTTTTAAACCGTTATTACTACTAATTTACAAAATTAAGTTCAAAATATAGATTTATTATTGAAATATACCTTGAAGCAACAGTTGGAAACATTAACTGTCTCTTTAAATGCAGAAGTCAATTTTCCTGCAAGAGCCCAAAGGCACAGTTAAGTCAATATATTTATTGATAAAAGTTAAAATAATAAGCTAACTGTAAATGGCCTATCAAATCACGATGCTCAATTGCTAAATATGCTAACATATTTTCTATGTCCCTGTCACGAAACAGTAATTTATGTATAGAAGATGGATGTAATGCCTATGAAATTATTTCAGCAAGACTAAAACAAGAATGTTGGTAGGATGTATTCTAAGAACACAGTGTTAATGATAAATTTAATTCATTTATGAAAGCCCTAACTTTATATTTTGAGTCATACTTTCCAAAACATAGAATATCAAAGTATAATAATGCTAATAAAATAACCATGTGGTTAACTAATGGGATTAAAAGAGAACTGTATTTGATGGAAACAGAAAGTCCTAATCAGTATATGAAAAGATGCTGTAAAATATTACAAATAAATCAATAGCAAGTGCCACAAAAATTCTAAAAGAAAACTTTCTATCAATGAAAACTTTCATAATAAAAATGAGAATATAATGTGTCTGTATAAAATATAATAATTAGATGAAATAGCTAAAAAAAAAAGAAGACAAAAATGAGAGATGTTATAAATACCACACAGTGTGTCTGGGATCCTTGTGCTTTTTGTCAGGTGATTGGAAAAAACGCTAGTGCCTGGAGCAACACAACCCCATTTTACAGTTAAACTCAAAACCTAAAATTAAAAACATACAAATTCTTGAGGAACAAAAATTTATTAGGTCATGATGGGCAGTATTCTAAAACAAATTACAGTGTTAGTTTTGCATTTTGTTACAATTGTAATCACTCATTACATTCTATAGTCTTCTCAGACAAACTAAAATGTGGTGTTGGCACACTTCTTTTCTAATGGGAATAAAGGAGACATTGCATATCATCTTCTATATCACTGTTCTTTGAAAGAGTAGTCTATAATAAAGTGATAATGTTTCTCGTCAAAATTAATTTATTCAGTGGCTTACAGATTCTATTTAGAAAAATGTTTTTAAACAAAAAAAACTATACTCCAAGATGAAATCCTAGAAGAATTAAATATAAACACTGTATATTAGTCATATTTTGTGACTTCAGTTAGGCATATGACTGTTGAGATCATAACATTTTGTAAAAAAGATAAAGTATTGAATTACTATAGTTTCATTTTCTTTTCTTGGTTTAAATCTTACCTACAAAATAGAATTTAGTGGATGGGATATTAAAGGATTTCTCCTCATGAATCAGATTGGAGAATTATTAAGACTGGGGTTCCACAAGGTTCAGTATTAGGGGCTCTACTGTTTCTCTCATATATATATATATATATATATATATATATATATTACACTTAAGGAAAATGTGACTAGGTCAAATTAAATTATACATTTAGATAGGAAAAAGAGACAGGGATGCCAACTCTCCTGAAATCAATAATTGGTCTAGTATTGCTTAGGTGAGGGAAGATACCAAATTTTCGAGGGCCTGAGCCCCCTTGGTTTGAAGAAAGATCTGAAGTGTGTTCTGCCTGGGCATATATATACTTAAGGGAAATGAGACGAGGAAAGAGAGAGTTTGTGGTTTACCTGAAATTGAAGCACAGTGTAGCCACATGGGACCAAAGGGAGTCTTTGAATTTTTGGAGGGTCTCGGCCTCCTCCTCCAGAAAGGAGTGTTACACCATTTGCGGCACCAGCTGGGCATCCAATTCAGACCGCTTCCTCCCTGACAAAGGGGGCTCTGGCCCTCAAAACTTATAAATATTTACACTCCTAAACCAGACTGGACAAACTATTGATTTCAGGTAAGTCGGCATCACTGTCTCTCTTTCCTATCTAAATATGATGTAAGGATATGACATTTGTTTGGTTGATGAAATTAGTACCAGTCCTTCAATTGATTACTTATGATTTTATGGGGATATAAACACTAATTATAAATTTCCTGCTACTCAATGACTTATAGATATATATGATTGTAAAATGGTACAGAATGTATTTTATATAATTTCTAGAGTTGATTTCAGGTCCATTTTTCATTATACATGTTGATTATTTCAGGCTTTGAAGCACACATTTTTCAGAAAAACATAATATTAATTCACTTTTATTTTCAGTTCCATAATGTTGGCACAACTGAAGCCCTGCTGGCCCGTTTGACACTTGGTTCCAAGGCCATTCCATGCAACAAAGAGGGCAGTATGGAGGAACCAAAGGAAGAGGATGAGAAGAAGGAAAAATCTCCAGAGGTAGGAATTACAGTTCAAAGTCAAATGTTTTATTATAACATACAAATAAGTTTTAATAATAAATTCTTAAACTTTTTTAATGGCAGGTGAAGCAAGAATTGTTGAATCTTGAAGGAATTGTTGGAAATGCTTCAAGGCCTGAGAAAGAGGAAGATTATGCCCAAAATGGAGTTTCAAGTAGCAGCACTCAGACAAGTTTGGCTGAAAGTAGTGTGGAAGTTGATGTTCAACTTACTAATGAAGATAGATTTTCAGCTTTGTACCATGGAACGTGGCCAGTTGAACACAGTTTATGGCATAGTGGCCCAAGCAGTATAGGAAACCACCATTCATTGCATAATGGCAGTCAGGTGTGTATATTCATTCACAACAAATTGATGATAAATATGAGAGTACATGAAACAGTTATATATTGGTATTTGTGTTGATGTTTCTTTGTTTTGAAAATACAATTACATAGCATTTGTCGCTCATTTTAAATTTTCTTTTAAGTTGTGATATCAAATACAAACAGTATTTTGGATCTCTCCATGTCAAATCAGGCAGAAAGCCCAAAAGCATTTCAGATCAATAAAACAGATTTTCCATTAATAAATATATGAGATTTCTATATGTCACTTAGTTTGATTTACTTTCTCTCTGCAGTTTTTATCTATTTTGACAAAACTGTCTGAAAATCTGAAGAGTTCAACCATTTTTTTTTCCTAAAATTAAAATGCCTTTGTTATCCAAAAAAAACTTCTGGTAGATAGCTTATAATTTGTTGATTGAAAGAAAAAATTACAATACAAACATGTTTGCATACAGGTGAACTTGTGTACTTCAAAAAACAATAATTGTTTTAATATTTATCTTACAAAAAAAAGTGAAATAAATATGCAATCTGTTTTCTAAATATAATTAAATGTATATATATTTTAAAAAATGTTATCCTTATTAAACTGATTGAAAAATGAAACATTTTATTAGATGTAGGAGCAAGTATAAGGAATATATTTTCGAAGTAAAATCTATTATATTGACCTGACACATCTCAGCCTGATTTGATATGCAAAGACCATGTCATTGAGTCATCCAAATGAATGACAAATAGTATAATCTGATATCATCATCAAATATTAGTATGAGAAAGACTTTTAAATATAGATTAAATATGTGACCTATGGAATTATTTTGTGTAGGATGCATCAAGTGTGATGAGCTTCAATTCAAGTGCTGGAATAGGTAGTTGTGTCTTACAAGGAGACCGTAGATCATATAGTTCCCAACAATTGGGACACAAAGTGGAGATGGTGTATGGACTTTTATCAATGTTGCAACATGAGCGCCAGGATATGAGTCGTACCTTATTAGCTATGAGTAGTTCCCCTGACAGTTGTGCAGCTATGCGTCAGTCTGGTATGTCTTATTCATAATAAACTTGTATGGTCTTACTGTAAAAAATTTTCACTTCTGTAATTCAGAATATCTTTAATAATCATAAAATATGATTTTCTTAATATTTAAAATGGTATTTTTATTAGTGAGCAGAGAAGTGCTTGTCTCCAGTATGTGACATTATACTACTGAAAGAACTAGCTTTTCTAGGCCTGATACACCCTACTATATTATTTAAAATTTTCTGTATTTACAAGTGACTGTTCTATCACATATTTGTCAATACAGTAATTGGATATATGAATACTAGTCCATACCATAGTTGTTTGATTTCAAAATAAATTTATTCTGAATTTTCAGATTACTACAATTTTTTGGTAGTATTTATATTTTTTTGTATGACCATTATTTATGTATTTTTTTCTGTGAACAATTTCTCTGCTTGTATTTACTCTCATTTCATATTAATGTATTTCTTTCCAGTATCTAAGATACATTTAATACAATTTTATTTATACTGTCTCTCTTGTTATTTAAGTTAACTCACTATGTTAACATTGCTCTCAATTTATTTATCACAATGGGTTAGGTTTTCTGTTTTTATAATAATTTTATAAGAGAGAGCCTAATTTTGTCTTTTAATAGTCTACTTTATCTATTTAGTATACTTGTAGAACAGACACTTTATATTCTCTTTTTACATATGCCATCTTTCCACTTGCATACAGTTAGGAGTGAATGATTAAATCTCTAAGTTCTTTGATTTTGAACTTGTTAAATTAAACACACTTTTAAAATGAAAAATAAGATTATTTTATATAATTTTCTATATAATTGTATTATAAATTATCATGATTGAAACTTTTTGTTTTTTGTAATTTTTAGATTTCAAATTTATCATTTAATTGAAATTTAATGAAGAGGGCCCAAAAATTGAGAGATGAAATATAGTGTTTGTTTTTATTTCAATGTTAACTTTTATCTAATAAATTTCTGACTAATTGGCTGATATCTTTTCATTTGTAGAAATTGAAATATAATGTCTCTATTAAAAGTATTCTAATTAGATAAATAACAGCCAAACAACAGGCAAAAATAAGTGCTAAATTATTATCACATGATATTTCTGCAATCCTTGTTGCTTTCGTCAGTTATATATAAAATAAGCAAGAACCATAAGAAGGACATACACCACAAATCAAATGTGAGACTCATAAGCAAAGCTGAAAAGAAGCTAAATACATCAACAATGGAAAACCAAAGAGGGGTTAGCATAACAATAAGGGGTCATAGCCATTGTTGACTTTCATAGAACTACTCATCATATTGATATACTTTATGATATCATTACTACCACAAAGTTATCAAGTACAATATGGCTTGCAGTATTATTTAAAAAGCTTATTCCTAAAATGATAGATTCTGTCTCACTACAGAATGGAAATTGTTTCAATTATCAATTTTTTTATTGTTAATGGACTGTTCATAATAATCCAAAATTAGAAAACTTAATATGGACAGGAAAGAGAAAAAGTTTCTGACAAAATTTAAAATGAAAGTTGGTGTCAATATGCCACCTAAGAAGAAGCATGCCAAATTTTCAAGCCCCCTTCCAAATGATAGAACTGGACTGAACCTGGTTAAAGTCCTTCACACAATGTACAAATTGAAGTCTGGTGTGCCAATTGTTAGATAGTATCAATTGACACTCATAAAAGTTGATACATCGCCCTCCCCTTTATTTTCCTCCTCATCCTTCCACCACTCCCCACCTTCCCTTTATACCTTACCTCTCTGATCTTACCTCCTCTCTTTTACCACTTCCCTCTGCCTCACTCCTTCTTTCCCCCTCTCTTCTAGCCACTGTCAGGAAGGGCACAGCAATGCAAAAATTGTGATAAATAATGGAATAATACATACAAAGCAACGTGTACACACACACACACAGAAAACTAGTGTATATACAGAGAGAAGGTAAAATGTAGAAAAAGGCAATTGTTAACCCTTAAGGGTGTACAGCATCCCCAGCATATTTATAAACCATACAAAATAAATATACTATTCTTATACTCTTGGACACTCCTGTGTACCTTTTATTTGTACATTCACATTTTGTCTTGGTAAATAAAATCTCTAATACCTGAAATGGCAATCATTATTTCTGTTTGGAGAATTCAGAATCCCCACACCATACCTTGTGTTAGTTTCCACTTACAGTTTTTCTTGTGGTTTACTATTGTCGACATGTTTTCTTTTTACGTTCTGTGGTATGAAATTGTTAATATCTGTAGCTATGAATCTGAAGTGAATAAAATTCATAAATTTATGGAAGAAATATTGAGAAGTCACATTCTGATTAAATATTTCACGATAGTTGGAGTGAGGCAATTGTGGAAATTGTGAAACTTATGACATTGAATATAATGCAAGTGACTTATACATTAGAATAGTTAGCAAACACTGTGGAACAAAAATACCTTCCTTCACAGTATGTATAAGAAAAATGAATATTTTCAGTCAGCAACCTGGTGTAAAATGTGCTGGAAAGGATGAAAAATCACCTAATATAAATAAATATATATATATTGTAATAAACAAATAGGCGTCAAAATAAAAATTTAATATTTTAACAAACAAACAATTTATTTCTCAAAACTTTTACAATTATACAATTTAATTATATAAAATGCATCTCTTTCTCTCATGGGTCTTTACTGGGTTTGATAACGGACAGAACACTTAGATAATCAAAGAACCCAACATTTATCTTTAAATTAATCAGGAAATATTTACTCGTCTAGACATCGATGAAACTTATTAACGAACTTAGAATTACCAGATTGATTCTAAATTTAAAAGAGTTTATTTTATTAACAAAAAGAAGAGAATGATATCTGACTGTATCTTTTAATTACGTTTACACATGTTAATACCATAAATTTCAACTCACGATTTCTCAGGAACATTTGGCTCGTTCATTACACACACACTTTATAGACTGGACGTTTACATACACTGACTCTAACACATATTATTGGTTCGACGATAGCTGATTCTCCATACTCGGTGAAGGACATCCCGGTTCCTCGTGGGGAAAACTACTCGACACTGGATGCAATGTCCTTGTCTCCTACCATCGAAGACAGTGGTCAAATTTTGATATTACTACAGATTGAACTTCTGCATATAAAAATGTTTATAGTTAAATAATTTTGCTATTTCTCTTGCAGGCTGCATTCTTTCTCCATACTGGGTGCTCACAGCTCCCCCTCCGTTCTGACACTCCACTCCGACTAACTCCAACTCCTTGACCTCAATTTCTCGACTCCCTAACAAATTCTTATCCTCCCTTTATATATATGACCGTCCCTTCTATCTTCTGTTTTGTTCCAAGACTACGTTGCAATTGCATTGACAGTTTCTCCATTACTCCGAGATTTACACTCTGCAGCTGCTGCTCCCCACTTAGAAAATATCTTGCCGCTCTGTCTTGTCACATCGAGACAGGACCCGTAATTACTTTGCACTTGTATTCTCACCCCCACATGTGCGCTGTTCGGAAATTCTTCTGACCGCTTTGATCCCAAGTCAACAAGCCGATGGTCAAGCCCATTAACCAGACACAATGCCTTTCCTAAACTGATACATCTTGCGACCGGCCACCCGCACGTGTCCCTTGCCCTGCTTTACAAATTCTAAGTACACATTGCCACTTCCTGTGCCGGCCAAGACCATTAATCCAAAACAAATATCTTGCCGCTCTGTCTTGTCACATCGAGACAGGACCCGTAATTACTTTGCACTTGCATCCTCACCCCCACATGTGCGCTGTTCCGAAACAATGCATTCCCTCAATGCATTACAATATATATATATATATATATATATATATATATATATATATATATATATATATATACACACACACACACACACACACACACATATATATATATATATATCATCTATAGATGAAATTACAATACGATTTCTTAGATTATGCCCAACCAATTAAATGAACACTATTGTAGGAAACTTTTCAAGAAAAGAGAGACGCATTGTGTTTATAAACATGATACATAACACGAAAAAATGAATAATAATATTAATATTTAATGTAATAAAGTATGATGATTCTTTGTAATTTTGGATAAAACTGTCTGGGAATGTTATGTATCCTCACAAGACTACTATTTTCTGAACCAAGCAATCAACTGCTGAAGGGTTGAAGGATGTTTATTCCATGATTGTGGATGTGTTGGAAGATGAGTTCCCATACATCATGTGCATTTGGTGTAATCTGAGTGATATGTCATGAAGTGGTGATATTGTAAGTTGTTGGCAGTTTTGGAGTGGAATGATTTAATGAGTAGGCCAGAACTAAAGTGTATGCCAATATAAAACATGTTGATGTAGATGAGTGAGTAGTTCTGTGTGAAGTTAACTGAGTATTTGGAGTTTTGGTTTTGGAGGAATTTAGACTGGGAATATGTCACAAGAGAAAAATATATGTGATTCAGAACCAAGTTAAAGGTTTCAGAGTGGAGGAATTTTGTATTAATATTATGTCATATTCCATATATCTTTCCCTCAAGGGTGATGAATCACAATTTGTACAAAACTGAAGCAATGCCTACAATATTAATATTTGTTTAAGTGATCACATTAAAGATCTCAGTTTATTGGATGTGTAATAATAATGCTGACAAGGCACTAAAATATATATTTACAATATAGCATTATTAAGCCTGTAATGAAATTTGTGATTTATACACAAAAAAGCACATTTCAAGGTCTGTACGGACATATTGCCTATTTGTCATTCAGTGACTGCCAAAATTTCATGAATTTACACAATTGATGCAGGTGCAACTTGTCTTTTTAATTCGTTCTCTGTGTAATATTTAAGAATATCTTGAGTTAATATTATTATAACAATCATAACATGTCATAGATGGATGTCTGTCAGTCAAAGGTAAATTGCAATTGACTAACTTGACATAAACAGTAGGTTGAAATATATAATTAGAACATTTAACAGAATATTTAATCATACTAATTAGATAAATAAGTAGACAAAGAACAAAAAATAAACAGTGTTAAAATAAATATTACACAATTTTTCTTCAATTCTTGTTGCTTTTGACAGGCGATTAAAAAACACATTGTACAAACCAGGTGATGAAATCAAAAGCTTTTGAGTTCAAATTATGAAATATAAAACCTGGGTTATCTAATTAGCTTCTGAGTTTGTCACCTGCTTTGTGTGGTGTGTCATTGTTGTGTCTCTTACATTTTTGAATCACCTGTTGAAAGCAACAAGGATTGCAGAAACATTGTGTAATATTTATTTTATCACTTTATTTTGTCTGTTCATTCTTTATCTAATTAGTATACTTTTAACATCGACATTTTATATTTTCAGAATATGTAATCATTCAAAGTTTTGTGGAGTTTTGAGATGGTTAAGTTTTGATCTGCTTTAATACAGCATGGTAAGATAACTAAATCTGTCACACACAAACAGATATATATATATATATATATATATATAAATATATATATGATAGGAATTTTACTCTTTACTGTTTTGTATTAACAGTTTTTAATATTGTTGTTGTACTGACATATTAATTGTTTTCTATTTAGGTTGCTTGCCCCTATTGGTTCAACTGCTTCATTCTCCAGGGCAAAACCCAGAAGTTCGAGCCCGTGCTGCTCAAGCATTAAAGAATGTTGTGCAATCCAATCCAGATCAAGATCGTCGTGGTCGAAGAGAAGCAAGAGTGCTAAGACTATTGGAACAACTCAGAGATTACTGTGAACAGTTGAGGTTACAGCAACATACTGCAGAAGGTTAGTTATATTGTGGTATATGTGATAAAATACTTTTAAAGATGAATTTCTGAGAACTAATTTTTCAAAGCATTCAATTTTTACATATAGGGGACAGGCTAGACAGGAGTACAAATTTTCAAACATCCTAAAATGGCCAATATTTGTGCCAAACAAATATTTTCAGAGTCAGTAAGACTGAGAGCATTTCTCACGATGTTGTTTGTGTATAATTTTAATCCCTTTTACCATTGGAGAGGAGCACCATTACTGGTGAGGTTGGAGGGGCATTACATAAAAATAACGTGAAATCAACTTGTATTTGTGTCAAATCCTGGTTTATGGGAGTTGCTGAGTATAAATATGGTATTCAACTTGCCAGTTAATTTGTAGTTCAGCTCCTATGACTGGGGATGGAAGGGAGTAAAACAAAGTTCCACATACAATCTTAAACACGCGGAGAAAATTCTACCAAATATTGTTCACATGTAACTTACGATTCAAGAACAAACTGTGTTTTGATACAATACCCTTAGCACCAATAGGGGTTGGTGTGGAAGGAGTTGCATTTTATAAACATTCTAAATTTGCAATTATTAGCATCGAATGAAAAGTTTTTTGAGTCGCTGAGCTTGATAGTGTAACTCTTTGAACTGTAAATGTCTATTTTCCACCCATAATGACAATGAAGAGGAGAATCTGTAGGGGTGGCGATTGCCGGGCTTTACATTAAGTTAACAGAAAAGTGACTGAGAATGGTCTCTATTCTGGTGTTATGGAATCTCTGAATTTAATTCTGATATTCACAATCCAGCTTAAGTTGTATTTCAGCTTGTAGGAATTACTGTCACATAATTATAAAACAAAAACAACCGATATTAATGTTGAATCTGGATATATGGAAAGTGCTTAGTTTAATTCTGACATTTAAGTTGTCTGTTATGTTGTATTTCAACCCCTAGAAGTGGATTGGGTGACATTTTAAGGACATTCTAAATAGGAAATTATTTTGAATGAAAAGTTGATAGTGTCATTTTCAAAGTGGTCAGTACCTTAATAATAATGAAGCGGAACACCTGTAGGAAGTTTTTTTAATTATCTTAACATAACAGGGATATTTTTGGTTTACTTAATGTACTGCAATTAAATTTCTCTCCCTTAGGGTTACTCAGATTATTTTAGACTGTTTTTAAGGTGCCAGGTGTATAACTGACTCTCTTAAGGTATTTTTTAACTCTATTAGCATATGGGGAATGTTTTAGACTCTCTCAATGTACAAGGAGTATATTTCTGAAAATTGTTATACTCAATTAAGATACAGGAATTCATCATTCCTCTTATGATTAATTTAACATTCCAATGTCATGGATTGTTTGGGCGTCATGAAATGTAAATGTTAATACTTTTCCTGATAAAATGATAAAATTTTCATCTTATTATAAATAACTAATAAGAAAGATAGCAATTCAGACAAAAAAGTGATAATATAAATACCACACAATGTTTCTGGAACCTTGTCCCTTTCCTCAGGTGCGAAGAAGAGCCTAGAGCGACACAATTGCACTCGTCAGTTGACAGAACTCAAAAGCGACAAAAACGCAACAATAATGAGAAAGGTCAAAGAGTTAGCGTAACAATGAGGGTGCAACAACAATGGGAAAGCAGAAGGTTTAGCGTAATAATAAGGGATCATAGCAATTATTGAGTTTCATTGTGTCTGTTTGTACATTAATAGCAGTGATGTTTGATTTAATGTGAGGCTGGAATTGTACCTGGTGTCTGTCTAAAATCTTAGCTTTTTGCCAATTAAATGTATGTTTTGAATTGATGGTATGTTTGGATACTACAGATTGTTTATCAATGGGAAGTTTGATATTAGGTATATGTTCCTATGTATTAAGGAAACATTTTGTTTGCCCTATGTAGCAGGAATTACAATTAGAGCAAGAGATTTTGTGAACAACACAATGTTTGCTGTAGGTGTCAAGTGGGTCCTTGTGGTATTTAATCAAGTAGGAAATGGTATTAGTGGATCTGTAAATGATGGATATTTGATATTCTTTGAATATTTGGATAAATTTGTAATGTAGAAATTTGTAATAAGGGAGTAGGAGAAAAAATTTAGCTTGAGGTGTTTGGGGACGATTGACAGTAGGATATTGAATTTTACTCAATCTATTGTTTATGTGTTTAATAATAAAATTAAAAGGGTACTCTTTGGAGATTAAAATGTTTCAGACAATATTTAACTTGTGTTGATGGAACTTGGAGTTAGAAAGTAATATAGCTCTGTCTACAAGATTGTATACCATAGCTCTCATTTGGTTTGTTGTATGATCAGTAAGATAAATGAGAACACGTCCAGAGTATGTAGATTTTCTGAACCAATTGGTGAGAATGGAAGTATTATGAATGGATACAGTGACACCAAGGAAATCAAGATAATGGTTAAATTCAAGTTCATGTGTGAATTATGTGGGATGATAATTATTGAAAGTATTGACTATAAGGTTGATTTAGAGATATTAACAATACAAAAAATGTCATGTACATATCTGATGTAGCAAAGACGTTGGACAGGAACTAGAGAAAGACAAGAATTTTCTAAATCTCTCATGACTATCTCAACAAAAAAAAGGACTGAGGGGGGGTGGGGGGTCCATGGGAGAACCTTTGATTTGATTATAGTGAACCTAATTAAACTTGAAATAACTGGAATTGAGGATTAGATTTATAATGCATAAAATGTCATGAAATGGAATTTTAGTATATTGACTGAAAATGGGCCATATGTTTCTGAAACTGTTAATGACTAATCATTGGGAATAGAGTTGAATAAGGAAATGACAACAAGAGAAATTAAAGAGTGGTCATGAGGGACGGTAAGGTACTTGGATTTTATCAATAAACTGGTAAGAATAATGGTTTTCTTCATTGAGGGCTTTAGAGAACATGTTATGAATATGGTAGGAAATGTTGTGTAAGGGACTGCCAGTAGAAGCAATAATAATTCTAAAAGATGGTCAGGTTTGTGTATTTTGGGAAGAGCATAAGCTCTGGAAATGTTGGCTGAGGTGAGGAATATGGAGTAAAATGTGGATGGTTCAATAAAATCTTTTTCCTTCCACCTCTTGAGAATAGTTTTTAATTTGTCAGCAACTGTTTGAAAATATGATGCAGGTGGGTTTGCAAAATTTATAAGAATTGGTGTCAAAAAGAATTTGGTCAACAGGGTTTGTGTATTCATCCCGGTCAAGAGCTACAGTGACAGAACCTTTGTCAGCTTTTGGGAAGAGTATGGTGGGATGAGACTTCAAGAATTTCTATGGAAGTTTTTTATGAGATTGCTATGAAAAACAAGAAAGGTGTTTTGTGGTTTGCTTTTTTGAATTTTCAAGTAGAGTTTGAGTGATGCGATTTCTGATTTTATTTTGCTGGGAATAAAATGTTGTGTGGTATTTATATTATCACTTTTTTGTCTGAATTGGCTATCTTATTAATTACATTCCAGAAAAATAAATACCCTATCAATGCCAGGCACCCAGATATTAATCAATAAAATTATTGCACACAAGTTATAATAAACAGATCAAATGAAAATATTTACGTGATTGAAAATTAATAACAAAAAATATAGTCAAATTCAAACAAAAGAAGTGTAATACATCGTTTCTGGGATCATTATTCTTTTGTCTGAATTTGGCTATCTTTCTTATTAATAAATAGATCAACTATATTTTAAAATTTAACTTTCTAATGGGTCATTGTATTATATTAATTACTTTAATTTGTGTGTTGTGAAATTACTATTTATTTTATTATAAATCAAGTTTTTTCATTATTGTCATATTTAAGAATTTTATATCAATATTTTTAGATGAAGCTGAACGCCATCCAGGTTCTGCAATTGCAGCTCTTATGAAGTTGTCTTTTGATGAAGAACATAGGCATGCAATGTGCCAGTTAGGAGGATTGCATGCAGTTGCTGAGCTTATACAGGTTACTGATAAAAATCATAGTACAGCAGGTGACAAATAACCATTAGAATTAAGTAGAACAGAACTTTATTTACACATACAAAGTATGACGTAGAAACATAAGTATTGTACGGCAACATGCGTTTGGACAGAAAGCTAAACAAAGACTGACTCAAAGAATGAAAACAATGCAGCAATAGTAGTGGCATGTTGGCCCAAAGATGGCAGGAGTTGCATGTTTAAATTACAAACATCCCGTCTCAAATCATGCCAGAGATTTGTGGTGTGCCTGAAGTCCTAGACCATCTGAGCATTCTATATGCTTTGCTGCTGGAAGGTACTTTGTGAGGATGCCAGCAAGCATTCAGTGTGTTGAAATATACTCGAGCTTCATCTTCTCTTCCTTTAATACTTGGCAAATGAAGTGATGCATCAGGCCAATGTGTTTGTCTGAAGGTCTAGAAACAATATTTGAAGTTCTGGATTGCATCAACTTTTTTAGGTCTGTGTAAATTGCTTCCTGCCAATCATCTAAATCCGGACCTGCAGTTGCTTCATGATAGGGGATCTCATCTGCTGTCATTACCAGCTTTGTGTCATGCCAATCATAACATTCCTCCTCTTCATCACAGGAGTCTTTACTGATTTGTGATTCAGGATGTTCACAGATGACATTATAGTGTTTTGGAGGCCGACCAGGCTTCCCTGTCAGTACTTTATTTGGTCTGCAGTGTCTTCTATGTATTGATGACTTGGACGCTGTCTGAGATTGGTTAGCAGGAATGCTCTTTCTGATTATCTTGGAGTCGACTTGGAGATGAGTAGCTTCTGCCCCAGATGTAGAAACGTCAATAGCCTAATTTTGCTTTTCATCGATCTTTGCTAACGGTTTGGCAATCGAATCTGAATTGGTTGATACAGAAATGCAATTTTGGACATCATCACACTCAACGTCGTGATACCTGCACTCATTTTGAGGATCTATAAAGAATTTAACATGGCATGTGATGTGAATTCTCTTGTCAGACGGTACCCAAATTCTTTAGGTCTTCAGGGTGTCAGCATAACCAACAAGGAGACTTTCGATTCTCTTTGGTGAAAAGTTTTCTCTCTGAGGGGTCTTGTTGAGGATGTAGGTCTTTGTTCTGAATATTTGCATGTAGTCTTTGGCAGTCCACAATTTGTATGGAGTCTTGGTGCCCAACACCTTGGTGATGCAGTGATTCCTGACATGGTTCGGCCTTGCAACAGGCTCTGCCCAGAAGAGGATGTGGGGAGGCCAAATTCTTCCAACTTGCATCAGGAGGCATTGACTAACGAGTGTTCTGTTTTACACTTGGCTATTCTGTTTTACTGAGGTGGATATGATGCGATAAGATGCCTTCAGATTCCGATTTTCTTGAGGATGTTGTCCATTCTTGAATTTCAGTTCTCCCTTCCTTTGTTGCATTGAAGTGTATTTACGTTGTGACTCGTTTGATTTTTGAACATGCTTTTGTACTCAACAAATTTTCTGCTTACTTTGGACTTATGTTTCAAAAAGTAGACTTTGGTCCATCAGGAATGTTTGTGGGTGAACGTTAAGAAATAGAGTTTGCCACCTAGTGATTCCATGGGATCACATACATCAGTATTCACAACTTCAAGGCATGTGGGTGCTCTGCTTTTGCATCTCATATAAGGTAGTTAAGTGAGTTTTCCAGCAGCACAGATCTCACAAGAAGATTGAGAGTTGCCAATCTTGTATGTCGCACCTGTTACAGAATTGTTCTTCAGCATAAGTGTCATGTCACTCCAATTGAGGTGGCCCAATTGTCGGTGCTATTCCATGGAATTAATGGTTGATCCAATTGCCGGTGCTATTCCATGGAATTAATGGTTGATCCAATTGCCTCTGCGTGATTTCTCTTCTTATAGTAATTGCACTTTGCATTCAGCTTCTCAAATGTAGAGTTGTGTTGACCTTGGTATTTTTGGCTTTGTCCTCTGATTTGGTATTGTTGTCCTCTGTTTTGCTTATTAATTAGACTGCTCTGTTGCCAAGAACCTCGGTTCCTATTTCACTGCTTTTGTAAATTTTGCTGTCGTGCTCCTCAGTTATCTTAACCATTAAAATGTCTGTACTAGGTAACTGGTCATGTTATTTAATTGCACAGCAGACGTTGTCAAAGCTCAGAGGTAAACTATGAAGAAGCATATGCATGATTGATAGCAAATCACCTTTTATTTTGGTATTCATAATGTGTAGTTTGTCAACAATGTCCATGAACTTTGACAAATAATGTTGTCGCCATCAGGCATCTTTTCCAGCAAAATTTTTTTTTGAGGAGTGTCGCTTTTCTCATTGGGCCTTGAGATGTGTACATGGATTTTAGCTTGTCCCATACCTCTTTGGAAGTGTTGCAACCTCAAATATTCCATAGTTGATTGGGGTTGATTGACAAGATGAGGTCACTTTTTGCCTTCCCATCTTGAATTTTCAATGCAATTAGATTTTCTTACATAGTGGTCATTTTTTGTGTGTTGCTACCACTGAGGTCTGGAGGTCTAGGTGTCTTGCTGTTGATGTATTTAACTTTTTGTTAGCAAAGCCTCGAATTGAATGCACTACATATTGTAAATAGGTTTGTTCAATAATTTGATGTGAGTCGTGTTGGCCATTTTTGGGATGTTACTCAGTATTGTTGAGGTCATGTTCTTTTGTGTCACATGTGTAAATTTCCTGGGACTGTAACCTGATAAAATCACAGTACAGTAGGTGACAAATAACTTTTAGAGTTATGTAGAACAAGCTTTTATTTACACAGATAAAGTATTACATAGAAACAAAGACTGGCTCAAAGAAAGAAAACAATAATGCAGCGATAGTAGTGGTGCATCAACCCAAATATGACATGAGTTATATTTATAACAGCTACAATCAAATTTCCACAAGTTTAATTGATTTCTTTAATTTGAAATTATAATAATAGTAAAGTAAACATAGTAAATGTTATATTTTTAATATTTACCATTTTGTAACAAAATGTTAATATCAATCATGATTTTTCATAGATGGACCACGAAGCACATGGCAGTGCAACTCCTGATCATTCTTGTGTGACATTACGTCGTTATGCAGGCATGGCTCTCACAAATCTAACATTTGGTGATGGTGCAAACAAAGCTCTGCTTTGTTCATTAAGGCCTTTCATGCGAGCATTAGTTGCTCAGCTTGCATCTCCAAGTGAGGATCTGAGACAAGTGAGATATTTTTATGATTAATAGAAATTCTAAAAAATAACTTAGTTATTGAGGTATGTGAATTTATTGTATCATTATATATATTTAATCATTATATATGTATTTAATAATTTCAAAACAGGATTGTTAAATAATAAGAATGTAAAGGAATTTATAGTTTGAGAGGTTTAGCCGGGTGTACGACCTGCATGAAGTAGGGGAAATGAGATGATGGGAGGGGAGTTTGGTTAGTGGAGAACTTCTCTTAGGGAAGTTGTTGGGGAGACACTACTACCATTTTTGAAAACATTCATTGTGTCTTTACGAACGGCATCAACAGGCACCTGTACTTATAAGCTCTTAAATTTTACAGATTATCCTGAAACTTTACAATTAAAGTTATTTCACGGTGGTGGAATGAAGCGTGCAAAGATATTATTCGAGTATTTCATTTTCTATAAAGTGCAAATGAATAAGGAAAAGGAATATTGTGCATAGCAGGTTAATAAGTGATTGAAGATATGAAATGGAAAGAGTAGGTTGCAAAATTGTAAGAGTAAAAATTCTGTGTTTGAATTTAAGCCGCCATTTAATTACTGTTCGTTTAATGTCGGATTAAATCTTTGATAAGAAATATATATTTTTTTCTAGCAACAGATCCATGTGATTGTTTCTCTAGATTTCCACAACCAAATAAATTTTTGTGACATTTTTAAACAATTAATTGATTTCTTAACTTTACCCAGAGCAATACTACAACAAAGGAGAAACCATAACCAACACATTACAGGATGGTCACATTGTTCACATCTGCAGCTAACGATTAGTCCATGTAGATTGTTAATTATTGGCAGGCGAGTGTTTACATTATATATGGATCCAATAAACTGACTTTGAATGTAGTTAAATTTACAAAATCATGAATTAAATTTTAATAAATTTCGTATAGGTGATTTAGGACCTAATTTATTTAAAACAAAATTTAAAGACGCCAACCAGCAAGGCTGTAGTTAACATTTCGGACCTTTCTAAATCTACGATTTGTTCCGACAAAAACTTGAAATGCCCCAGCAACTGAGTAAACAATGCCTGTCACTCTCACCCCGAACCCCATAAATTTAACAAGTCCCAAACTCTTTTGTCAGACGTGAAGGCCTGGATAGCAGACTGTGAAGTAAACTGAATATAACAGATTACCAAGTGTAAGCAACGGAACACCCGATAATTTCTTCACGAAATATTTCAACACCATTGTGAACAAATTTCAAAACCAGATTAGCACATTTAAGTATTTCAATCACCTATTCAATTATAATGTGCTTTACGTATGTACTAATTTTAAGACTATAGGGAAGGGAATCGCCGAATAATATCACCAAAAAATCATAGAAATAAATAAATTATACATATTTCTTACCGGTAGCTACAATGGTTGTATCCCTTCCAGATAATCGGTTTCTTCTTCCGTAGTGTCAGACTCTTCACTGCTAGTATCCTCACTATCCGTGTCATTTACACTAAGTGTAACCTGTTCCGTCACGAGGTCGATACCCGGTTTCATTTCTAAATATTCTAATTCAATTTTCTTGACGTGTTCACATCAAGAACGCCAGTCTTCCCTGGTTATCGATGCATGTCTCTTCAACTAATTTTATGACTTAGTCAATTTTGAAAGTAACATTTTTATTCGCGAAGTTGTTTTTTATTGTACTCCATATCAATTCAATAGGATTCAGATCGGGATGATAAGGGGCAAACGCTAGATGGAATGTCCGTGCTCAGAAGAAAAACTGTCGATATTGAACGTTTTAAGAGTTGGTTTGTGGATTTTAATTAGTGAATAAAGTTCTGGTTTCAACATACTGTTTGTAAAAGTTATACCATTTTCTGTCGGCCATCTCATCATAAACTCTTTTCTTGAATTCAAATTTGGAGCTCAATTAATCTGGACATTGTGATATGGTTCGTTATCGATAACTATTACTGAATTTGGAAGATTTGGGAGAAGCCTTTGTCGAACCCATTTCTCATAATTTGAATAGTTCATGTCGTCATGATAATCACCTGTTTTTATCCTGGATAAATCCATTTTCGCCGCCAGTATGAACTATTATCAGTCATTGTCCTTTTGAAGTGATAGCACCCTGTATATTATGAATATGGATTTGTAATAAAAAGTGTGTTTAGGCAGATGAACACTGATGTGAAATGTTTTTCAAACACACACAATAGAGTTGGTGTAGATATGGGTCCATTCAGATCAGCACGGATTTTCTCATCTGTAGCCAGTCATTTATTGATTTACTTGCTTCTCAAGTGGCAAGCGATCCATTTTACCAAGTGCTTCAGAATTCCCATTAAAGACTTCTAGGCATTGTAGAGAGGACTTTGTAGATAAAGTTTTGAAAGGGAACCCATGTCCGGAAATGTGCCATATGGATGCAAAGTAAGTTTGAAGATCAAATTGTTTTTAAATCTTCCACTTCATGGCACACAAACAGAATGGGCTGATGGTGATTACTGATATTGTGTGTCTTGTGTTTACAATCAGTTCTGACGATTCGGTGTTCATCATTTGTCAGTAATTGAGCATTACAGATTGAGACAGTACGGGATGGTAGAAGATGTTCCTGAGATATTGTGAATTTACAGTGAAGCTGGACATAATGGTCAAGCTGCATGTATCAGGAGTTTTATACACATTGTCTCTCTCCATTGTATACCATTTTTGTCAGAATCTGACCACAAGGACCCACTTGACACTTATTGGAAACATTGTGTACTTTACAAAATCTCTTGCCCTGATTCTATTTCCTGCTACATAGGTCAAACAAAATGATTACTTAATACCTGTATCAAGGAAAATATGTCCAATATCAAACTTCCTATTGATAAACAATCTGTAGTCTCCAAACATATCAACTCGAAACATTCATTTGATGTGCAATCTGTAGTCTCCAAACATATCAACTCGAAACATTCATTTGATGTGCATATCAACACCAGGCACTATTCCAGAATTGTATCAGAAATGCTTCATATTAAGTCTAACAAATTGCAATTAACACACAAACTGATCCTATGGAAACATATTGTTGCTTTTCCATTGTTGTTACATGTAACTTTATTTTAACTTTCCTTGCCGGACAGAAGCAACAAGGATTGAAGAAAAATTTTGTGATATTTAAGTAGGACTTATTTTTGTCTGTTATTAGGCTACTTATTTATCTAATTATTAAGGGGAGGTCCTGTGTTCTATTCCTGGTCCAGTAGACATTTTTCCATCCTCATACTTTAATTATAATTATTGTGCTTTTTTAACTTAGACATTTTATTTTTAACATAATCTGACAATTAGCATTTAATAAATAAATAACAAAACCATTATATCAGAAAAATGTATTAATTAATTAAAACAAAAAATTATTTCAATACATTTTGACCACAATTTTGGGACTTCTTAAGATAATATACACAGTTCAGACCTTCTTTCCTGATGAATGTGGCTCAGATCCTTGAAAATTTGAACATTCATTTCTGCATAGTCCGACTGGACTGATTTCCGGTAAGTCTCCGGCTGTCTCTCTTTCCTGTCCAAATGTGTTATTTGATTTAACCTCGTCATATTTCCCTTAAGTGCTTTATACATTAACTTTCATATGATATCACATAAAATTATTCTTTTGTCATATTATTTTGTTTTATAAACTTTTAATTGCTCTTTATAATTTTAGGTTACAGCAAGTGTTCTACGCAATCTGTCATGGAGAGCAGATGGAGCAAGCAAGGCTGCCTTACGAGAAGTAGGTGCTGTTCCTGCGCTTGTGCGTGCAGCAATGGGGGGCACAAAGGAAGCTACTCTGAAATCAATTTTATCAGCTCTGTGGAACTTGTCTGCACATTGTAGCATGAATAAGGTTAGAACTGATTTTTAACAAAATGTTATTGCTGCATAGTTTTGTTAATTATTCAACTGTAAATAAAAATACTGCTTGTTATAATTTGAATGTTTATGAATTACTTAATTTTTTTCAATTTATTCTTAAAAATTTTTATCTTTGGATTGTACATCTTTGTTCATAAATTTACAAGTATTTACTATAAATATGGTAAATAATTCACATACTGGCTTGTGTTGGTGAAGAGCCCAGTGACTTTCTAGCCCTTGAGTTCTTGATTTTGTTGTTCTGGGGGTTTGAGGTGAAAGATGAAAGTGATTACTGTAAAGATTTGGGGAGAGAGTGGAATAAGTGGGTTTTCGGGCAGGTAGGTTATATTGGGGTTGGTGGGAAGAGGATTTATCAGGAAGTGCCGGAGTGTTGGCGGCAAAGTATGAGGTCTATTAGGAGTTTGCGTTTCAGATGCAGTTTGTGGGCAGAAAGGAGCGGGTGGGGTTAACTATGATTGTATAGTATAGTCAGATTTTGGTGATTTAGAGTACTTTTGATTAGAGAGGATATGTACCTGTTGATTATTGTGTCCAGGGTAGGGATTTGAATGTCTTGGTGGATTGTGGAGTTTCTTAGGAATGAAGGAGAATTGGTAATGGAGCATAGGATTTTGTTTTAGGTAATTTGGTGCTTTTGTGAATGGGTCTTGGCGGAGGAGCCTCTGATAAGGCAGGTGTAGGGTCATATGGGTTGTATTAGGGAGAGTTAGATTAGTTGTTTAGTATTGATTTAGAGTGGGTATTTTTAGTTTAATAGTGGGCATATAGTGTGTTGCTTCATAAAATGTTCTTTAACATTGATTACATAAATATCATTTGTATGATTTTTTAGATCAATATTAATTATTACTTGTGTGAAACATTTTTTTTTAAATAATTCTAATATTCACTTTGTTGAATGCTTTATGCCAAGTAGAATTTTTGGGTATATGATATAGATATCAATTCTGAAGTTAATGTATTATAACAAACATTTAGACCCTTAAACTTTTGACCTTAAGATTCAACAGCGTGGTCCAAAAACATAAACAGAACTGCCGAGCCTTTGAGCCATTCTACAGCTAGGTGGTTCTGTCCTAAGTTGTACTAATGCACATGACTTACGTGGGGTCTCATACCTATTAGAAAAATATAATTCAGGAAAAGTTAACTTAATTACAAAAATACAAAATTAAAAACAAACAAATGATTAAAACTATATAATATATTAAATTAAACAACCAACAATAAAAGTTAATAATTGAAGTAAATATATCACAGAAGGTTTATCATCTTGAAATAAATAATAAATCAGTAATGATTGCTGAATAAATTCTCATTACACAAGTAGCATTTTTACCAAAATTAATAACCTTCAATCATCAAATAATATTTGAACCATACTGGTACATGTAAAGGAACTTTGCACTTTTGCCCTCCCATTTTTTTTTACAATTTTTTGTGTTGGGTCAATATGCTTAGGAAGGTGAGCCCAATGTTTCTTGTGCAGTCTCTTGGGTTAATCTGTGCACGATAATTGTCCTAGTTCTTTATAATTGGGTTTGGTATATTCTTCAGTAGAGATTCAGGAATTTCAATCCCATATTCTTTGTAACTCTGTTTTTTTCCGTTATTTATTTTGTTGAACAAAATGTACGAGTAAAGAATGCAATATCGAACGTATAAAATAAATTTTTTCTATATTCTTTCAGATATTTTCTCTTGATCAAAAATCATGCTAGAATTTGGTCTTGCCAATCAATTGCAATCATTCCTTTATTGTACTCAATGACACATTTTGGGTTCAAAGTAAAATTGAATTGATTTGTGCCTTGTGCAGTAATTTATACTGTTTCGTGTTTTGTAGACATAATGTACATATCTCCTTTGTCTTTCCATTTTAAAGCCAGTATTCCATTACTGCTTCTCATTCTATATTTTCTCCTTTTTAGTTTTGATTTACTGAAATATTTTGGCATGTTCTTTTTTAAAAAAATCCACATTACATCCTCTGGGATTCCATGGACATTTTAATAAAAGTTTACACATATTTTGTTCCATCCACACTTCAAACTGTGGAATAATCTCTTAACATTCAAAATATTTTTGGAATACTTATGTACAGATTCATTTTCTGTTTAACATGATTGCTTTTTTACAAATCTCAGCTACAACCACTTTAGCTCTCATAATTCTAGCCTGGTTCTATTTCGGTGTGTTAGTGATATTAAAATAATTCTGAAGATTTCTTAGGATTTTCATTCCCTTTATTTCCATATCTAGGCAGTTTTAATTCTACTCCTCTAGGTGGACACCAACTTCCAGCACTATTTGAAAAGAATCTTCATCTATCCTGCATACTTGACATTTTTTTCTTCCAAATTTTTGATTCTTTCATTATCCATCCTTGAAAAATCACAAATACTCCCCTTACCATCTCATGATCCACTTTCTCAATTTCTTATATACTCACTGTTGCACAGTAATTCAACCCTTTCATCTATATTATCAACTTTACTTTTGCCATTCTCTATCTATTGCCTCCTTCAACTCCTCACTTTCTACTTATTTTTCACCTTTAATTCATTAGAAAGGTTCTGCAATCTACTATAATTAATCAGCTGTTGCTGTACAAATTAATGATTGCAACCTGCATTTGATTTATTGAAATATTCCTCACATTTTGTATTACTATTTGTCCTTTCAAAATTTTTACTTCAGCCTTAAAATCATTAAACATTGCCTCCTGCTCCTCCAATTTAACACTCACAACATTAAAATCATTCCTTACTGCCTCAAATTTTTTCTGAAATGTGTCATTTCATTTATCTAAATTAACATTCAAATAATTAAATTTAACACTAAAAAATCATCAAGGCACTGAAATCATTAAGACTTTATTGGGTTAATTATTGTGTGAACATATTTTTCTCTGCTCCTTAGCTACCATATATTTTGTTCTGCCATTTTTCCCAAAACACACAAATAAAGAAATACTAACACAAGCTAAACCAAAATCTTATAAATAAGACCAGGAAACAAACATTGTCGGGGTGAAATTCATCAATGATCCCCAGGAACGGAGGTGGAAATATTCAAACATGCTAAAACATCCGATATTTGAGTCGCATAAACATTTTTAAGGGTCACAGAGATTGATAATATTTCTACAGATGTTTTGTGTGTAAAATTTTAACCTCTCTTGCTATGAGAGATGTGCACATTTTGGGTTGGGGGTGGAGGGGACATGTATTTATTCAGTTTTTACATTGAATAAACATTCATAAAATTTCTCTACATGTTCTCCTTGTATTTTTTCAACCCCTTTCAGTATGGGAGGGGAGGGAATGTAGGGATGAGGGTAGAGCGGAGTTACAAGTAATGTGAAAACAACTGTGTTTTGAGACGATTCGGGGTTATGTATGTTGCCGAATTTATTTATGACATCCTGGATAATGCGCAGAGGTGTGCGGGGGGGTGGAAGGGCTGGGTGGACGTGGGTAGGGGTAATAGTGGTGTTAAAAAATGTTAACCTGTCAATATTTGTGTCGAATAAATATTTTTTGTGGTCAATGAGACTCGTAGTATTTTTTAATATATTCTGTGTATAATTACAACCACCCATCAGCTTGGGAGGAGAGAACCATGAAGCTAGGGTGTAGTTGCATTACATAAAAATAATGCAAAAAACTGAGATTGGAGCCGAATCTGGGGTTATGCATGTAGCTGAGATTAATTAACTTAATTATTAACATAATTATTATTTAATTTGCAGTTTAACCCCTACGGGTGAGGCTGAACGGGAGTTGAAATTCTCAAACATGTTGATTGGCCGATATTTGCATCCAATAAATATTTGTTAGTGCCACTTAAATTCATAATATTCTGGTAGATAGCCTATGTGTATAATTTCAACCCCTATTGGCATGGGAGGGGAGCACGCTTAGGAGTTGGGTTTGGTGGAGAGTTACATGAAAATAATGTGAGACTGAGTCAATTTTGGGGTTATGGATGTCACTGAGTTTCATTGTGACAAACTTGGTAACACTGGGGTGGGGGTAGAAATCTTCAAGCAATGTAACTGGCCAATTTTTGTGTGGAATAAATACTTTTTGTTTAACCCACAGTAGTGGGTTGGAAATTTTCGAATATAGTCAAAGGGTGATACATTCGTGGAATGAAACTATTTCAGGGTCAATGAGTTCAACCCCCTTCAGAATGCGATGTGAACACATTTAGTGATAGGGTCGAGTTGAGTTACATAAAAATAACGCATAGCTACCTATATTTGAGTCAAGTTGGGGGTTATGGATAAATGACATCTCGTGCAACACCGGACGCCCATAACATCTGCAAAATTAAAATATGCAAAGAGAAGTGTACCTTTGACTTTATTTTATGACATTTTATGTTTTTCAGTATGTATTGGATTAATTTTTACTATTTTTATGCAACACCTATTCATTATGTAAATATGTATAATCCTGCATCACCATTTTTATATCATATTTTTTTTATAACTTTAGGTGGATATTTGTGCAGTGGATGGGGCATTGGGTTTCCTTGTAGATATGCTGAGTTATAAGGCGCCTTCCAAAACTCTAGCTATAGTGGAGAATGCAGGTGGCATTTTGAGAAATATTTCTAGCCACATAGCTGTTAGAGAAGATTACAGGTATGAATTATTTATAAAAACTTTAATGAGTTGTATTGTTTTATAAATAAAGCATTCTAGAGCTTTCTTCTGGGTAAAATATTTATTAATACACAATGCTTCCATGGCATGCTCTGCTGTCATTGTCATGTACCTTTTGATGATGTTTGATACAGATCATTTTTTCTATATAGACAAGTTCACAATGGCAAGGAATATTGTAAATGCCCAGAAACTTAATCCAATATTGTCTTTAATGAGTCATTGGAAGTGGCCAATTTTAGTCTGTTTGGCCAGGATTCTCCAAGAACATTGGAGACTGGTCTGTCATAGGACAAGAAGTCTAACTACAGACATATTGTGGGGGTGTTTTTTGAATTGACACCCAACAAAGTCAATCCTCTCTATCTCTCTCAAAGAAAGGTCACAACTAAGGATAATTGTGAGAAATAATTGAAACACACAGACATGCCCATATTATGAGCTGCTATTGAGGATTGTTTTTGACAATTGTGCTCTGGAAATTAACAGTGTTGGGTAGCTCTTTTAGTTTGGTCAATGTAGAATGTAATAATTTTTCTGGATCAATGTTGTAATATACTTTTCCTCTTCCCTCAATATTCTTGATATTTTGGTGACAAGTTTTGTTACACCCTATATATGTAAAAGTGAGTAAGGATTTGACATTATCAAAATAATTTATATGGGAAGGTGGCGGTATACCTGAAATTTGCAGCTCGGTGTTTCCACTCAGGATAAAAGGTGATTCTTAAAAATTTACACACATACATATATACATACATAAAACACATTGAATAGAAAAGAGAGATGGTGATGTTGACTTACCTTCCAATCAGGCTGAGCAGAAACTAATATTTCAAATATTTACTCCTCAGGCCAACTGGACCAACTATTGATTTCAGGGTAAGTCAACTTTGCTCTCTCTCTCTCTCTCTCTTTCCAATCCAAATGTATTATGTGTATATATAGGCTGGAAAGTTATAACATGTTTAAATTTTTTGGGACTAATCCCCCTCAGGATAGTATAATTGGCCTGTGTATGTAACTCATGTGGCATTGTCAAAATATTTTATTATATGGGCAGAAAAGAGAGAGATAAATTAGCTGGTTTACCTTAAATTCAGAGCAGGTGTCATCTTGTAGGAGAGAAAGAAACATTTAAAATTTCAGAGGCATCCTTCAAGTGATATTATTACACTTCATACCATTCAATCTATTAATATATGCCAACTATTTTTCCTAATAAAATGAAAACATTTTTGTACAAACTAATTTTGTTTTATTTTTATAGGACCATATTGCGGGAACACCATTGCCTACCTGTTTTGTTACAACAGCTGAAATCACCATCTTTGACTGTTGTAAGCAATGCTTGTGGTGCTCTTTGGAACCTGTCTGCACGATGTCCTCAGGACCAAAAAACATTGTGGGACCTTGGTGCTGTAGGGATGTTGCGTTCCCTTGTTCACTCAAAGCACAAAATGATATCAATGGGTTCAAGTGCAGCCTTGAAAAATCTTCTTGCTGCTCGTCCTCCTGATAATACCTTTTCCATGGATGTTACTGCCAGAGGTAAGAAGCTACAATTGACAACCATTGTATGATAGTAACAAACTAAAATAATAAGCAATTAATTGTTTTCATTTGTGGAATTCTGTATTTAGAATCAAATTCAAGTATTATTTGCTATTTGAATATATTTGCCCAGGTTGTATTAATTAACTTCAATCAAATATCTTTCAATGAAAGATTATTAGCTAAGGTGAGGTATCCAGTCTCTCTGTCTTCTCTTTTAGAGTTCAGCCTTGGAGGGAAAGGGGATTATAGAAGCATGAAACTCTGGAGAATGGTATTAAATTGTGATAAGGACATGAGCAACTATTTGGAACTATGTTATCTTTACTTTTATAGTTCTACAGTGGTTGTAATCAGGAAGAAGACTTTTTGTTTGGTCAATTTAGAATGCTTGGTGCAATATACATTTTATTTGGTAAATTGTGTTGGAGAATGCAGGTTGTGTTTTATTTAAATATGTGTTGCATGTTTGTAGGGTTTGTAGTGGATTACTGAGGTAAAGGGACTGGCCAGACATGACTTTTATCCCTACCATATGGATGGCAACTTTTTCGAATGTTAAGAGCCACATTTACACTTTCCACAGACTGTGGGTAATGTTGTCAACTTTCAGTGGCAACAATATTGACAGATCTTATTGCCAACATTTGTTGCTCAACATTGTTGGTGACAAAAATATTGACAACATTTAGTGTAAACGTGCCTATAGGTTAGAATCTGAAAGTGAATCTCATGTATATAGGTCTGAGTAATAGGTGATGATTATATGTTACTTTTTTTTGCTTAGGTGTTGATGAACTATGGGAGAAAGTTGGTCAGAAAATGGGAGCTCAATACAGGGGTAGGCTGAATATAAGTGTTGTATATGGCTATGCTGATAGATAGTAATTAGGAGATTGGTTGCCGTATATTGACTGTGGTGTAAGTTTGCCTACATTAAGATTGATGTTCACATCAAAGAATTTGAGGATAAAACTATTCATTGATCAATTTAATAGTGAATTGTAGAGTTTTACAAAATCAGTGTCCTTTTACAGCATTGCCATTCATTTTAAATTGTAGTGAATTTATCAATTTTGTCCAAATAAAATGTAAGTATACACATTTGTCATTTGACACCACTACCATACAAAACACTCCACTTTGAATAGTTCAGCCTTGTGTTATCTAATTTGCACAACTTTGGACATTGTAGTTTATTAGTCATTGCCTTATACTGAAAAAATTCCTTATGAATTTGCTCCACTCACAGAATTTCTAATCCCTAATTACTGGAAACTTACCCAAACTATTTAACCTTACCACTACTTTTTTTTCAGACATACTAAAAATCAACTTCAGAAATTCAATTACTATATGCTATCAACCATAATTACTGCAAATGTTTCACATTAATAGAATTACAGTTTCATTTCCCTTAATAATAACAATTTTATGTAATAAACATGGGTAACTTCAAGAATTCTAATTTTCTTTCGTGAGTTTCTATCATCAGTATGTGTGTGTGCATATTCCTTCATATATATTTGTACTTAATAAGTCTCTTCAATTTTCCATTCATTGGGTCATTTACTTGAGGAAGGCAGTGTGGACTTTTACTATGTGTGATTGCATTTATTCATCCTTTCCCCTTGTATTAGTTGTAGTGGAAGTACTACCTATCAAACAAGGGTGATAACATCCCAAATTTTCCCCTTTAATTACACCTCTTATGTAACTCTTTCATACTTTTATATGCCACAATGCATATAATCTCTGATTTGAGAAAGGTAAGTTAGAAGTAAACAAAATAAAAGTTTTAATAATGAATATGTCACTATGATAATTGAACAGTTTATGAAAAACTATTCCTGAACACTGGTACATCTATGATATTTATTACTTTTATAGGTTTAGGTTTGCCTCAACTTCCCAGTTTGTATGTTCGAAAGCAGCGGGCTTTAGAACAGGAGTTGGATCAGACTTTATCAGAAACTTGTGACAACATTGAGCCCAGCACATCTCCACCACCATTGGCACACTCATTTCATTCAGAAGGTCGCCAACACTATCACATGCATCGTTCAGTAACTAGGTAATAGAATAGTACTACTATTTACATTTAATTACTAATTTAAAAATATTAATGAAAATCATTTGCAACATTTAACCCCTATGGAAATATATGATCTCCAGTCCATTGTATACTTCACAATTTTTAAGTGGTGAAAGTGATTAAGCATAAATTGAATTGATTTTGTACTGTAATGGATTATGTTAAAGTATTTAATTAATTGCAAATTAAAATTCTTTTATTTTTATATATTTATTAATAATCCCAGGGTCTTATAATTAAGATGAAGAATATAACAAATTAACTGGCAGAATTTTTCTTAACATCACTATTTTTATTACAACTGATAAGCAATTATATCGACCTCCAACGACAATACACTTGTCACAAAACTCCGAATATCTCCCTTCCATAGCGAAATTATATCAGTTTACATTTGTGAAATATGAATCATTACAGAAACCTCAAATAATATTTTGAGAATTCTATTAATATGATGATTGAATGGTCAAAATATTTGTTTCAAATTTCAATTATGAACATACAATTGTTACTTTACATATATTTTCTTTTTATTATTTGAACCTGTAGTGAAATAAAATAAACATTGTCACAGACTTTTTATAAAATGGAACTAACTTAAACAAAGTAAAAACTCTAATTCTTTCCCCTTAATACAACATATACTTCAGAATTTGTTACTGGAATAATTTCTTTAATATGTCCACTTTCTGTTAGTAAGTTATACCAAATATCTATTTGACATCAATGCTTCAATCAAATCATTAATATTTAGAATAGTTTCTTCTGCAGATAACCATTCAAGTTGTGCTTCATTATTTGATTCCATCCTTATCTTTATCTCCTTCTTAAAATCTCAACTTAACATTACTTCTAAATATGCAGCATGCCACAACTATTTGTTTGGCAACAAAATATAAAGAGTTTCACATTCTTGTGTAGATTGTTTATTTCATTATCCTCAAAATACCAAGCCAATTGTACACCATACTGGACAGACTAAAGAAAAACATCATTAAAGTACAAATGGTGAAGAAATACAGTTACATATTTCAACTTCTCCAAAGCATTTAACCTCACCAATATTTTACCTTTTACTATCCCTCTGTTGCTATAAATTCTTCCTTTTTCATTTTCTTCAAGCTCCTCTGACACATCAAAGGAACATCAACACAAGCATATTTTTTTCACGAACATCCAATCCAATAAAATATTTTGTTTCTTCAAATAATTTAATTTTATACAAATGGTACCTGATATAATACAAATATAAAGCTTTTAGGATGGTATCTCTGTTTTTCCTTATCACTTTTCTGGAAGAAATTCTTAGGCATATAAATACTTAAATCAACATTTACTTTTTGTCCCAAAGAACGTTTTGTTTTCCAGGGCCCAGTAAAATATATACAAATTGGTTTCGTGAATTGAAATTTCCCTTTCACCAGTTCAAGCTTAATTAGCTACTTAACTAGTTTACTACTTAGGAACACATCCATTCATAATATTATTCATTTACGCCTTTACGAAGAATTGAAAATTTATTTAATCAATAATACTACATACAATGTATATTGGAACACATTACTATGTCGGGTACATCATCTATCATTTAAAAAGTCCTCAATTACAGTTTGTTTCTGCATTTCTCTGAGGATTCCATCAATGTAGATCTCATACTCATAATGTTTTTGAAATAAACAGACCTGTGCTGTACACCATGTCACAATATTTGTCTCATTTCAGCCAGTGTTGAAAGTTGAGATGTTTCCATAGCAGTGTTGTAATTTTTTTTTCTTCACACACTCCTGCTGTCACTTGCGAGTCTGTAGAAGTAAATATCTTACATATGTCGTCTTCTATCTGACTAGTAGATATAGTGACGTTTTCATCGACAACCATACTTTCTTGAAATTCATTTTCTGTCGTGTTTGGTGGTCAAGTGCATAGTATTGTATCACCTTGTGATGCTTCTCTGGAAAATCCCTCATGCCAAAAACAGTTCTGAATTGTATTTGATGAGACTATATCATGACATAGCTAATAGGTGTAGGGCATCCAAGAACATTAACACTCATTCCTTGCGTCTTCCATGTTCTCAAGAATTCTTGCAAGCATCTCATGGCGATAATATTCTTTTAAAGTTCAGATGATTTCCTGCTCACATGGTTGTAATACTGAAGGTGTATTGGCCAGTAGGAAAACAACACTGGTGTTATTTAATTTCCAATTCATTCTGTGTGCCACACAGTTGTCAATCAATAAAACTATTATTATTATTATTTATTTATTTCCAATTATTTAGCTTAAGCTAATAACATTAACAACAATAAAGAAATTACTAAATACAAAACTAATATCTTATAAATTATTATTTCTAGCATACACTGATTCTTTTCTGAAATTGACTGATACTTGTGCTTTTTTTTATTTCCACAGGCATCTTATTATGGTTGACTAAACCCTTACTAATTATTGAAATCTTGGTACTACTTTTATTTCTACATTCTAAGTAATAATTTTCCTTATTTCTATAATCAACAGGAAATTATTTAACACCTTTTAAGCATCATAAGTTCTTACTTTTGTCAATAACCAACAATCTTTCTTTATCGCCATACTTATTTGTGCAACACAAAATTGTTAAGTGTTCCTTACAGTATTTAGCTTTTTCATTCTTAAATAAGTATATGTGCTGAGGTAGAGCACAAAAATACAGTCCAGTTTCATCTGCATTGTACACACAATCGGGAGAATATTGGGAGATAATTTTTTGCCACTCCTCTTCTAACCACCCCTCAGCAACAGATGGATCAGCATCATTCTGTTGACTGTGTGTTCATTTGTAGGCAATATTTTCCCTTTTCTTCCAAAGATGAAACTATCCCTCTGTTGCTATAAATTCTTCCTTTTTCATTTTCTCCAAGCTCCTCTGATTTTTGACACATCAAATGAACATCAACACAAGCATCTTTTTTTCACAAACATTAGTTAAACACATTCGTAAAGCAGATTCAACCTCGTGGTCTTTCCTAACATGATTTCTTTTACACTGTAAGTTCTCATTCTTCTTTACCACCTGAAGAATAATGTCTCTGTTCTTTGATAGCTTGCACACTAGAGGTGATTGAGAAATTTGTAATGTCACTGCTGCATTGCGCCGATTCATTTTAGGCCAACTGTCCTACATTCAATAATCAAAACCTTCTCATTAATTCATAAGTCTTTATGTTCAGACAAACTTTTTATTCTATCCATCATTGCTATTTAACTTTGTAAACAAATGCGAACTCTCAACTTCATGAACCAAACTAAAACAACATACAGGACTCAACAATAGAAGTTTAATGTTGGTTTTCAATTGAGGCAGGTATACAGGAGTTCTTCCACATTGTTTTCCATGAGTGTTTTCCATAATGTGTGCTGAACTTTCAAAATAATGATAACATAAAATGAATTCTGTTAACAATAAATGGTGTTGTCTTAATAATATAATATTAGTCTGGGCGGGACATAATAAGAATGATAATATTAACTGGGATTACAATAAGTGGTGTCTACAATATATATGAATGTAAAAAAATTTGTGCCCTCTTTAATTGGCTTATTTTTTTTTTTAGCTCTACAAGTGTTAAATTATGTCCTCACAATTTAGCTTTCTTTAGGAAATTTCCTTCAAAATAATTGTTATTTCTTTCATCTTTAAACTCTTTGTTTTTTAGGTCGATTTTATCAGTCCCATCTGACTGTTTAGAAGTTTTTTATTTGTATTTTTTACTCCTTTCTATGTTAGACTTCATATTAGTAACACTATTTTCATATTCTGAAACTTTGGTTCTTTTTTCCCAATGCTTCAAGGATATTTTGTCAATAACTTCTTCATTCAGTTCGTTATCCTCAGAATCTTCAGCCCCTTTAAGTTTAGACACTTCCCCAATGATAACATCTGTCTCATGGTAAATGTGCAATTCTTTATTCTTGGATTTATTTTTCATTTCATTGGATTTGGTTTTTGTTTCTTGTAAAGTTTTAGTATGTTTATTGGTAGAAATCAAATCATATTTTGACAACAGAAATGCCAACATTTTCTTCTCAATAATAACTGACACTTAAGATAATTTAACTTTTGTCAGCTTCTTCCCTTGATTAACAAATTGAGGAACACTGTTAATATTACATTCACATTCTTGAGATACAGCACTAATTATTTCAAAATCTTTGTCGCCATCACTCCAATCATCTCTTATGCCTTAATTTAAAATTTTTTTTTGTTTCCCTCAGTCTTATCTTTTCTTTGTTGCTCTCTAACACTTGTTTTACTCTCTCCAATATACTTTTCAGGTTACTAAAATTACTGTTAATTCTTTTTAGTTCAATGTTATTATCTTGTAGTCCCTCCTTCAATTCCTTATTACTGTCCTTCAGTTCCATATTACTCTCCTTCAATTCCATCTAATTCTGATTCATATCCAATATTAATGTCATCAATGCATTTATGTCATGTTCTGTTTGATTGCTGCTTACATTACTCTGTCCTGCATCTTCCCCCAAATTAGTATGTTTATCCTCATTAACTACATTCATCATGCCCTTGGTATCCTCATTCATTTCTGCAACCATACGAACTTGTTCATTTAACATAATAACTTCCTGTCACTTGCTAAATCCCAGATAATTTTTCACCTACTTGTTGCCCCGTACATACTATAACTTATCCTCTTTTTTTCCACTCCTCAATTCCATCAATTTTTTACGCCTTATTGAATACAGAAACCATCTAATTCACACTTTACTCTAACCACAAAATATAACCATATGCCTAGTTATACCAACAAGCATATATATGTGGGGAACCTTTTTACCATCAGAGGCCACATTTAAATTATGCAGTAATGAAGGACACAGCATAAGTTGATATATCTATAATGCAACTTTTGTGAAATCATTATTGTTTTTGTATAGTTTTATCGATTTATTGATATAAATACAAATACAATAAACTGAGGTAATGTATTTATTATTTAACATAAAAATTTACTATATAGAATATTTTTGTGTTCTCATAAGGAAAACTTGTTATAACATTAATCTTTAATTATTTGTTTTATATATCTACATGGTTAATGAACACTTCAAATAAAGATAATAAAGTAACAGAATTTGGAAATAAATTTATTACATTATAAAGAATTATAATCGATTAATAATAAAATTAAGTAGAAATAGGAATCATCTTATTAGAAGTATTTTTAAAGTAATTTCATATCCAATATTAATAACATTACAAATAAATACAATATAAAAACAATAATAATAACTAACTCAGTAACAAAACGTAAAATAATTTTAAATCTGATTGAAAATTTAAGTTAGCCAGATATTTGCATTTGATATTTGCTTGGAAGTAATTGAATAATTTTTTCATGCTTTGTATTGCGCAGGCTAATTCATCCTTTAAAAGAGCATCTGTAATTTGCATTCTCAAACTAGTTTTAATTTTTTGTTATGAGAGAAAATGTTTATACACAGCAGTAAGTACTTCCAAAGCAGGAAAGTAAACAGAGTGTATGTTCTCATAGACACCAACATTGTTCCAGGTTTCTATAGGATTGTTTTTAGTGTCAAAAAGGGAATTGAGGATACTATCTTCCCCAGCTCAAATAACTCCATTTGTAGTTCCATAGGAGCATCTTATATATCTACTAAATGTGTTTCAAATACCAGTAACATAATGGGAGTATGCTTGTCTAAATCTGAAAATCTTTCAGTATATTCTTCTATTAAAGAGTCCAAGACACCTACACATTCATCAAATATTTTATTTTCACATTTATGCTATTTCATAATTTTTGCTAGCTCCCGGGAGTGTTCTGATGATGTATCTGAGCAAGAGAATAAAGTTTTGAAAAATGATATGGGACAAAAATACAATGTTTCTGCAAAATGGCTATCTGACAGATCACATAGTTTTCCTTATTCTTGAAATTTTAAAATTTTTCATCATAAATTTATAACTTTGATCAAAATCTGTCCAATTGGTAGTCAATGAACCTTGCAGTAGTACAGTAGATCAACACTGTACATTTCCTCATCTATTGTTCACATCTGCCAAAATTCACAATAATGCATTGCAGTGAAGTGAAACAAATTTTTTCAAGTGTAAGTATTCCTTTTTTAATAAAGCTACAAATCCTTCCTTTTTACCTCTCATGAAAGGTGGACTATCAAATCAGGTATTGACTAAATTGCTGACATTTGTAATTGTTGACATTTTATTGTAATCGTTGACATACTTTACGGAATTTTTTGAAAATGTCAACATCTTCATTTTGTATAATAATACGAAGTTGCTCTGTTACATTTTGATAATTGCCTCATTTTCGAATTTCGCCGATCACATTCAGAAGGATGAAAATGGAGGTTTGGCTCTACTAGTTTTTATGAAGGCCACACAAGAAACTCACGGAGGCTGCATGTTCCCCTCCTATATACTAGTAGTGTTACTACTAAATCAAAATTTAGATGGAAAGAAATATATAT
Source organism: Zhengitettix transpicula (assembly GCA_037074705.1). Classification (NCBI taxonomy): domain Eukaryota; kingdom Metazoa; phylum Arthropoda; class Insecta; order Orthoptera; family Tetrigidae; genus Zhengitettix; species Zhengitettix transpicula. Next base: position 197,472,083 of record CM073591.1, on the reverse strand, counting down.
TTTAGGAACAATTGATAAATTAATTATTTATCTAATTATACCTTTAACAGATGTTTTATTTTATAATTTTAAGGAATATCTTTAGCATTTTTTACATTTATTTACTTATTTGTAGGATTATTTTTTTTATAATAAGTGTAACTCAAATTGAGCTATTAAAGCTATTAATCAGTAATCAGGTTTTCATTTTTTTATTATAGTTGTTTATGCTTTTTTGTTGTTTAGGTCAGAAAGTAGAGATTCTGTCATAAGTACACAGTCAGACTCTGTTTTTGAAAGAGCAAGATTCCTTCACCACCCAGAAGTTGGTGGTTTGCCCCGATATGAAAATTCTTTACACTCATCAAAATTAATGCAAAGATATTGTGGCGCAGTACCAGAGGAACAGCTTTCTTGTTTAATAAGGGAAAAGAGATCTCATTCATTACCACATCCAGTGAGACATGGTCATACTGAGGAAGTACGAGCTCGAAGACTGTTGGCAGAACAGCGAGCAGAAAGTACTCCACCAGGTATACAAGTGGAATATTAATTATTTGTAAAATAATATTTAAAATTGGAATGCCAATTTATTCTTATATTGATATTGCCTTACAAAAACAGTTTTCCAACTATTTAAAAAGTTGGTTGATTACCATTATGCAGAAGTACATTGTTGATATTGTAGTGGTAGGTTTATTAAATGATAAAGTAGAGGGACATTTTCCAGAATTTATTAATCATTTAACTGAACATGAGAAAAATAAAATAAATACAAATTATGCATGTTCAGCTAGCTGGGCGCAAAACAATCGGATCCCTTAATCCCAAGTTAAACCATGGTTTATGGTAATTCCCCCAGGCGCGTCAAGGATTGAGACACTTGGCAGTTACCTCACGTTGTTCTCTGGCCGTGATTATGTGGCACCCTCAATCTCTCCGAGTCCTCTGGAAAACTGCAAGTTTGGGGCTGTACGTCCGTCTCTGGCGATGGTTCGTCGAGGAGTCTCTCTACACTTTCTTTACAGCCCCTTCGCTGGATGTGAAATATGGATGTTCTCGACCAATTTTTGATTGATCTTTCCTGAACCAAGAAATGTGATTGGTTCAGGCAGTCACGTATAATTCAATTTCTGGGATTTTTGGAGAGACGTTTACCACGGTGTGACAGTCCAGGTAACTTCCGAGGGTCAACGCCCTACGTGCCTAAGTCCAGACCTAAGGGATTATCTATCCGCCTCAGCAGCGCCTGGTCAAATTCCAACTTGCCAAGCTCTCAACCCTTCTAATACCTAATTACATTAAAATAATATATATATATATATATATATATATATATATATATATATATATATATATATATATATACACACACACACACACACACACACACACACTACAGTGTGTGTTCACTTCTACCTTTGAAGTTGTGGGTTGGGTTGCTGTAGGCAGCCAATATATACCAATTATAAAGCGAGACAATATTGTTTCCTTATGTAATTTACTCTTTATTGACATGGTATAATTTTCTGGGGAAGTGATAAATTTTACTCTTAAAATTTAGCTGTGTTCATACTTTAATAATTAAATTGAAGTCAGATTGATGTAACTATAAAAATAATATCTTATTACTTTTATTTTTTTTCCCAGCTGAGCAAGACAAACTGAAGCATAGTTCTCCTATTTCTGGTGAAACTGTACACACATCTTCACCTCCAGCATTGAGTAAGGTGGGTGGAGGAAATTATGATACCTCTGGAACAGTTGCTGCTTCACATGATTTTTCTGGCACAACTCCAAAAAGTAAAGGGGATGCTGAAAGTCCAGTCCAAGTTTTTTCTTCATCTACACAAGTGGCAGAAAGTTCAAGGTAGTGCTATACATTATATCGATTCGTCATAGTAAATTACTGAAATAAGTATATGAGAGGTTAAATGGCTTACCAGAAATTGAAGGTCAGTGTTTTAATGTTTGAAGGCAGCAGCCTCCTTCCTCAGGTGTTAGATATGCCTTGTGTACTACAGTGCGTGTTCACTTCTACCTTTGAAGTTGTGGGTTGGGTTGCTGTAGGCGGCCAGTCTGTTCTCGTCATAATTATTTAGTGTTCTGACAAATGGCAGGTTCCTAGTGCCACAACTGCCTCCAATGACTTCTGTCCCATGCTTTCACCTTTGTATTTTCGTAATCCCTTAACTTAATTGTTTCAGCTTCAATTTTCTTCTCCTTCATCTCCTCTTCACTTCTTCCACTGATCCTTTTAAATTAGTAGTAAGAATTCAGATTAGTCTCAACATATGATAGCTGCATTCTAGTAGTCTGATGGAACCTATGTGATGGTATATGTAGTTCTTGAAAGAAAAGTAATTGCTGGTGACGAACAGATTGGATGAGGTAAATGTCTGTGAAATGTTTATGTATGGAGAGGCATCTATTGTGTCCAATATGGTATGTGGTGGAATAGGTTTTGGAAGTTCCTGAAGGAGGTGGAAAAAATGGTTTGTTCCCTGGTTAAAGGAAGATAGTTTCTCAAAATATGGGTTATCCACTAAAGCCCTATAATTGCTGGAGTTTTAGTCAGCAACAAGTGGGCAACCTGGCTCAAGGTTTCCTAGTAGCTGATTGAAGATGACAATTATTGGTGTCTGCAGTGTGCCAAAATAAAATGGTATGTTTCATTGTTGATAGGAGGCTAACCTCCAGTTGATGAACTGACTTGACTGTGTACTTTTCTAGGTCCATGACCATGGTTATGAAGAACTTTTGAGCTGGAAGAATAGCAATTTCACTAATTTTTTATTATTATTTATGTAGAGCTAGATGTTGACTGTGGGTTAGATTTGTTTATATAGGAGTTAAGATAATAAAAGTGAGGTAGGTTAGTCCTGTGCTGAGGACATTACTATCTTGCCTGAGGTTGCTATTGTGTGACAGATGTTAATCATATGATGAGTGAAAATCTGATATGGAAAGGAAACGGAATATCAAGAAACACATCAAAGTGTTGACCAATCTGTAATTTCAAGTGAAAAATACTGTTCATTTAGTGGAATGAATCTTTTGTTAAAAATTAAATAACCCAAAATCGTAAATAACATAATTAAGAATTGCAAAAAAATGGCATATAATACCAATAAATTTTATGGACCATATGATCAAAAAAGAGAATTGTTATAATAAAATTTCTTAAATAGGATTGCTATAAGATGAATTTAGTTGCTTAGTACATACACGTGGAAGAATTTTAGATTGTTAATAATAAGAAAGATAGCCAAATACGGTCAAAAGAAGTGATTATATAAATACCACACAGCATTTCTGGGATCTTTGTTCCTTTCTTCAGGTGCTAAGAAAAACCTAGAGCGACACAACTGCATTAATTAGTTAACAAAACTCAATTTTTCTAGTTCAAGTGCTATACATTCTGTCAATTCGTCATAGTAAATTACTGAAATCAGCTATTAGCTTCAGTATCCACAAAAAAATTTGTTTGACAAGAATATCAATAGCTTTTACATTAGCTTTAACTGCCATGCACTTCATACATTAGGAGTACTATGTGTATATTACCCCCATGTATACATAGCTATATTTTATTTATTATATTTCATAATTTGAGAACATCTGGTTTTTTTAATTGGACTACTTACATACACTTATATTTATTAGATATCATAATTTGTGAATATCTGGGATTTTTTATGGTAAATTGTTTAAATATTATTAGGTTCATTTTATGTTTTCAGATCGAAGTCTGGGTATAACTATAAGAAAAAACTTAATAGTGTGTATGGAGATTATGCAGAGACTGACCTAGATCAACCAACAGACTATAGTTTGCAATATCAAGAAGAAGAAGAAGAATCTGAAACTGCTCCAACTGAGGTATATATTGGAATTATAAAATATAATGTCTGTAGAAGTATACTAATTACATAAATAAATAGCCAAATAACAGACAAAAATAGTGCTAGATAAATAGCACAATACTTCTTGCTTTCATCAGCTGTTTCAAAAAAATGCAAGAGCTGTAAGAATGACACACCACACAAATCATGTGACTGACTGAAATGAATTCTTCACCTGGTTTTTGCAGTGTGTTGTTCTTACAGCTCTAGTGTTATTTTAAATCACCTAAGAATTACCAAAATATTGTGTGCTATTTAATTTAGCACTTATTTTTGTGTTATTTGGCTATTTATTTATCTAATGATAAATTATAATTATCTTTATTATTCAGTATTTTATAAAATTTAAAAAGTGTTATATCAATGAACAATTCATGAAGTTGTTATAAGAATAAGAAAGAATATATTTTAATTTTGCCTTCAGCTCCATAACAATGCTCAAGAAAGAAATGGTTACTATCCTGACACAATTCATGAAGATACTCTTAAAACCTATTGTACTGAAGGCACACCTTATGAGACTCCATACAACTTTTCTACTGCAACATCAATGTCGGATCTGCACTGTGAACCTCCTACACCTCATTCTGAGGAAGTTAAAGAAGACGATGTTCCCTGTGAAGACTCTGTTGAAGAATGTAGGAAACCAAGATCAATATCACTCACAGTTGAAGTGCATAGGGCTTCAGAAGAAGATCAGCCTGCAGCTGTTTTTGAACCAGAATTAGATAATAGTCCACCAGCACATAGTCCTCCTGCTGGACTTATACTACAGTCATCTGGTCTTAGTTCGGGGCTTATGTCACCAGAGAAACCTGTTGCATACTGTGAAGAAGGAACCCCTGCAGCTGCTTGTTGTTTTTCCAGGGTTAGCTCTCTCAGTTCTTTGGCTAGCCATACTGCTGAGGATCAAAGATCATCCTCCAATAAACCTACTGCTACAGTGCCTTCAGCTCCTATTGTAACAGAGGAATTGAAAGAGACTAGAGAAGGTAAATCTGAAATTTTAAAGGTTTTAGGAATTTGATGACTAATTAATTAAGGAAAAGTTTTTAAAAAGTTAATTTCATTAACTACAATTACTTATTAATTTTCTCTGATCATTTGTAGATACTATTCTTAAATATCTTCTCACAAACTATAGAACTAATTGTAGGCTTGTATAAACACTGCTGTTTCATGTAATCTTCTTTTCGATATTTGTATTCAGCAGGAAGTTGTAGTAACAAAGTGGTGACCTTTGCTGGAGCAGAAGAGACACCTTTGATGTTTTCTCGTTGCAGCTCTCTGGGCTCTTTAAGCAGCTTTGAGCAACATTCAATTCATGATGACCGAAGTTCTGTAATCAGTGATTTCAGGTAATTACATGTCATCTATATATTTATTGGCTCTAAATAGTTAGCATAGTCTTTTTAAATTATAAAATTTTGGGTTATTAAGTAATATTTAAATTATATTTATATATATATCCTTAAAAGTTTGAAAAACAATAACTGCTCAGTGAACGGTTGATTTCAGGTAAGACGACTATGCTGTCTTTCTAACACATTTGGTTAGGAAAGAGAGACATCAAAGTTGGCTTACCTGAAATCAATAGTTGATCCATTCGGGCTGAGCACTAAAATATTTCAAATTGTTCTGGGAAATGGCTGAAGAGAATGTCTAAATATCTTACCGGCCTGCCACTCGGTGTCAAATTCAAATCCTTGTGCACCAATTATATGACAGCAACAATTGACACTCAACAAAGCTAACAACTCTCTCTCTCTCTCAAGGAAAGATCACAATAACAGAAATATATACATACAAACATGCATATTACAAACACACACTAGAAGTGTGTTTTTTTTAGACAAAACTTTTTATCTTAAGATTATTTGTTGTTACATAAAGTTTTCAGTATATACAATTAAAATTCTGTACATAATTAACCTGGGAACTTGGCACTTATGTTAATCCAGCAATTAACGTAATTTTGAATATTTTTTCTTGTATTTTAATTTGGGTGTCTGAGGGGCATACATTGTTGGGTTATGAGGGTTCACTGGTGATGTTGAATTTGATGGGATGCGGGAATGAGGATGGGGTGGGTTAGGAGGTGCCACAGTGTTCTGGGGGAAGGATGAGGTCGATAGGACGTTTTCTCTTGAGGCGACATACGTGTGATGGTGGGGGAGGGTTGCTATGGAATTGCTGGATCGTGGTGTTAGGATGGTTGAAGGTGCTTTTGATTAATGAGGTTACAGATTTGGTGATTATTGAGTTGACTTGGGGAAGTTTGTGGTAGATTATGGAATTTCTGAGGTAGTGATGGTGCGAAGGATTATGTTTTGTTTGGTTTGGATTTTGGCTGAATGGGTTTTGGCTGTTGCTCCCCATATGGATGAGCGTAGGACCAGGTGGGTTGAATTATGGAGAGATATACTGGCCGTTTTGTGCTGAGTGTGAGTGGGGATTTTCTGTTTAGGAGACGATATAAAGTTCTGAATTTAAAGTTAATTTTAGAGAGGAGGTGTTTAATGTGGGGTTTCCAATCAAAGAGGAGTCCTAGGTAGGTGGTTTCTGTTTTTGTGGGTATTTTGGCGTTGTTTAGATGAGGGGGATGTGCGGAGAAGGATTTTTGGAGAGTGTGAATGGGCCGGTTACTGATTTTGTGGGATTTATGCTGATTCGCCATTGTTTGGACCAGTGTTCTAGGTGGCTGAGCGCTGACTGAAGAGGTTGGATATTGGATGTGAGAGATGAGGTTTGGTAGGAGATGGTAATGTCGTCTGCGAAAAAGATTGTGCTTGTGACGGGATGTTGTGGAATATCGTGGGAGAAGATGTTGTATAGGAAGGGGGCAATAATGCTTCCTTGGGGGACACCTGCTGCAATGGGGTGGGGTTGGGAGATGTGATTATTTATTTTGATGGAGAAGGTTCTGTTGGAGAGGTAGTTGAGGAGTATTCTATAATGGGTGTCATTTAGGTAATCTTTGATTTTTGAGAGAAGGGAAGGGTGATGAATTTTGTTGAAGGCTTTTTCTATGTCAATAAAAGTGGTGATACAGGATTTGCGTTGTTCGAAGGAGTTGTTTATGAGGTTGGAGAGGGAGTATAACTCCTATTTTAGGGAGTATAATTGATTGGACAAAACCGTATTGTATGTCAGGAACTAGGAAGGAGAGTTGGTTGATTAAATGAGGGAGAAGTAATTTTTCAAATAATTTGGAGATTGTAGGAAGGGGACTTATTGGTCGGTAATTTTCAGGGTGGGATTTTGGTTTGTTGGGTTTTCGGTAACATGATTATGGTGGCATGTTTCCATTTGGTTGGGTAGTAGGTGGTTCTGAGGATGGCATTGAAAATATAGGTGATTAGGGTTATTGTTTTTTTGGGAGATGTTTTAGATGGCGGTTGATGATTTGGTCATGTCCTCGGGATGATTTGTTTTTTAGTTTTTTTATTGCAGTTTTGATTTGGGAAGGGGTGAAAAGTTTAGGGAGGGGGGATAGTTGTAGGGGCTGATGGAGTTTTGTTGCTACGGTGTGATTGTGATTGGTGTAGGAGTAGTTTGGGGAAAATTGGTTAGTCAATATTTGGGCGAATATTTTCGCTTTTTGTGAAGGGGTGGTGTTCCATTGGTTGTCTTATTTAAGTGGGGGGATGTCAGTTTTCTTTTTGGTCAGATATTTAGTTTTTTGCCACAGTGATTTGTCAGCTGCGTTGAGTTGTTGAAGGTAGTTGTAATGTTTGCAGTCGCTGGTGTCTTTTAGTAGTTATGTAGTTGTTTGGTGGCGTCATTGTATTGGCATTTGACAAAGAGGTTTTTGGTATTGTACCATTGTTTTTGGAAAGCTTTTTTCTCTTGGAGTAGGTTTTCAATTTGGTTTTGGTGTGGAGGTGGGAGGCTATAGCGGCAGAAGTGAGGATGATAGATTGTAAACGATATAGGGCTTAGTCTATGTCTGAGGGTGTCTTCAATGGGATATTGAGGATTGTTAGATTTTCTATTATTTGAGAGAAGTGGATCCAGTTGGTGAATGTGTTGTTGGGTCTGTGATTGGTGGTATTGGGAGGAAGGGATATATTTTGCTGTGCTATGACTGGTAGGTGATCGGAACTGAGTTCATGGAGTATTTGTGAGTTGGAAAGGTATTGAGTGGTTTTGTGGCAGATGAAGAAGTCTAGTATGCCTGGTGATTTGGGGGCTGTCTGGGTAGTAAGTTGGTTCGGGAGGATGTGTTATTTGGATATGGAGTTTGGAGAGGATGTAGTTGAGGTCTTTACCTCTGGTATTGGAAGTTCTGGATCCAAAGTTCGGGTGTTTGGCATTGTAATCTTCACCTATTATGTAGGGAGAAACGCAGGAAGAGAGTAGCTTTTTCCAGGTGTCGGATGTGATTTGGTAGGCTGGAGCAGAGTAGAATGAGGAGGTATTAATGTGGATGTTAGTGGCTGTGTTGAGTGTTAATTGAGTTAGTTGCAGATCTGGGAGGGATATGGAAGGCAGTTTGTTGTGGTTTATAGAGCTTTTAATTAGGATACCAGAACCGCCTTTTCTGGAGGAGCTGGGATGGTTGGCTCTGTAGGTTTTATAATTTGGAATGTTGTAAGGCTGTGTGGGGATGATTTTGGTTTCTGTTAATAGCAGGAGATTGATGTTGTTTTTTTGTAGGAAAAGGTTAATTTTGTGGTATTTATTGGTAGCTCCACGGTCGTTCCGTGTGCATATGGTAAGGAATTGTGGGGAAGGATGCATCATTTTTGGGTGTCCATTAGCTTAGGGATTATTGTGGTTATAATTGGATTAAAGATGTGATGATTGAGATGAGGTTATCTATTTTAGAATTCAAGGAGAAGAGTAGGTTATTTTGGTTAGGCAATTCAGCATTTGTTTGTTGTGGGATTTTTGGGGTGTAAGTGGGTTGAATTTGTTTGATGATGTTGGCGTAGTGTTGCTTTGTGGAGTTTGGGATGTAGAAAGAAGAGAGTGTGGACTGAGGAGATGTGGTTGCTGTGGTTTTTGAAGTGCAGATGAATTGGTTGGGATAGCTTTTGTGTAGGATGATTGGAGAGATTTGAATATTGGGCAGCCTTTGTAGTTTGCCATATGGTTACCACGGCAGTTTGTGCATATGGGTGGAATAGTTTTTGGGATTGGGCATTTGGTGGGTGGGTGGATGGTATCACAGCGCACGCAGTGGGGGGGATTAAAGCAGTATTTTTTGTATTGCCATAGTTCTGGCATTGGAGACACTGTGGGATGTATTTTTTTGGATTGGGAGTTTCAACTTTTATTTGGCAATGATATAGGTGGGTGAGGTTGTAAATGGTGTGGTTCTTGGGGTCAGGGAGAAGGTCAAGAAAGAATAAGGGAAGTTCAATTTTGATGATGGAGTGTCTTACTGGAAGGATTGTGCAGGGGAGTATCCCAGATCTTTTAGTTCTGAGATGATTATGTTTTGGTTGGCTTTTGGATGTATGCGCCTCAGAACAACGCGGAGGTTTCTCTCTGATTTTATTTGAAAAGTATAAAATTCGGCGTTGTTGTTGTGGAGATAAGTTATGTTGTTTCTAAAATCTGGGGAGTATCTATGGGGATTTGGTTGTTTGTAGGTTCGTCGTCAAGGTTTTGTAATAGTTCAAACCTATTTAGTGTTGGTGAATGGTGTGTTGGATATGGTTTTGGAAGATGAGTTTGCACTTGTGAAAGGGAGGCTGGATAGATTGTTAGCGGTTTTCCGCTTTTTTATTTTTGTTTGGATTTGGGGGGAGAAAGGGGTGGAAGGATAATCTGTTGATTTGGTACTTAACACACTCACTGTCTCATCGTCGAAGATGTCCATAAAGGCGGCTGGTTGCTCGATGTGATGGTGTGTAGACGTGTCCTGTAGTTTGTTGATTTGAGGTTGTTGCTGTGCAGATTCTGGATGGGCAGCTGATTTCCTGTTTGCAGATTGGAGTTTAAAGATGTTGTGGGACGAGGTGGCATTTTGATCTTCTGCGACATTGTCTACGACGTCCATTTAGACGGTGTAGACTCAATGCTTTGTCGTGTGGGGTGACCCCTTGGATGCAAGAGTTGTGGTTCTCGATGATTTGTAAAGTTTTTTTGATAGGTTTCTTCTGCTATGAAAAGCGATGAATAGCGGGTCTGATAGCGTGCGGTTTAAGCGGCTGGGTCTCTGTCTATAACCGGTAGCAGTTTGTAAACAAGAGCATGCTCGGCTAGTTGCAAGGTTAAATGTTTAACGTTGCACGGCTGGGCTGGAAGTGTCGAAACTAGAGGTGTAAGGTAAAAAGTAAAGTAAGTGGGTGAGATTGGGAAAAGGATTATTCATTATTTTATAAATACTATAATTATATTATTATTATATTATAATTATTACTATAATAAAGAGGATGTTGAATCCAGGCCTTTGTCTGAAAAGAGTTCGCAAAAGTGGAGTTTAGCATCTGCTGTATCAAGAGGTAAGGCTTTAAGGAGGTTCCATGTGAGCATAGGTCGAAATTGTTGGTGTTGTGGCTTTGGGAATGAGCAGTTGTTAGGAATTTGGTTTTGGAAAGTTTGACAGCACTATTGTGGTTCACATTGCATTAATGAGCAGGATGTTTTGTTGGGCCTATATAGAAAGCGGGATAGAGTAGGAGGATGGGCAGGTAACATTTTCTTTAATTTTGTAGGTGGAAGTTTGGGGAGAATTGTAGTTGTTTGAAGGATAGGGCAACATGGAACCCGTTCCTATGGCAAGGTTGCCAAGGGGAGTGTTATGGTGGGGCCTACAAGAGTGGATAAGGGTACCTGAAGGCAAAGGTAACGCAGGTGGAAAGTATTATGGAATGTATGTTTTTATGTCTGGGTTGGATTGGAGCTAAGTGTAGGCCTAGGTGAGAATGGAGTTTAGTTTTTGTTGTCCAGAAAAATAGGTCCAATCTTTACTTTAGCCTTTATTTGTCTTCTTCAGCCGCCGTACAAGTGGTGCTGTTTCTCCAAGTGACCTTCCTGATTCACCTACACAAACAGTTCCTCCCAGTCCTGGTCCTCGATTATCAGGCTCAAGAAGAGGCCCACAGTCACCACTGGAATTTTCTGGACGACCCCCTGAACGTAATTTGGTGTTGCCAGCTGCTAGACATCATGGTAAGATATTTATGATATATGTTTACATATTTTAAATAAACTGCTTTACATTGTGTGAAACTTTAAATGCTACAACAAATACTGTCATGTTTTAATGTTGTTTGAAATAATAATGCTACCATTTAAAATAATTATTTTATTCCTGTTTTATAGATAATTATACAAATATGTTTGAAATGTAATATGATGAAACTATTCATATTGTAATTTGTTTACATAATAAAATTTTCTAGTTAAGTGTGCAAAAAAAATTATTATACACCTTAGTGTTTGAAATTAATATTGACAACATTTAGCTATTTTCTTTTTCAAGTAGGAAGTGACTTCAACATTACTGTCTATATTGGTGTTTCCCAACATGGGCACATACCCCATAGGGAGGCAATTTGAAATTGATCTCGTCCAAAATTTAAAAACTGCTAACTATGATTTAACTTATACAAAAGGAAAAGTTGTTGGTATCTCAATTTGAAATAAGTGTTTGGTAAGTTTGGTGCAATAGAGCCACACTTGAAATATTGGAATAATATAAACTACAATGTACTCTGAGAGTATTGTTTACTATGTCAAGTGAAGGAGAAGTATGTACTGTAATGCTATGGCATACACTAAGTGTTGTCTAGTGCCACCTCAGTGTGTTAAATGAAATAAGAACTTAATTTCATTCAGAAGCTCGAATGGGCAATAAGCTATTCGATCTCAGATTAAAATAAATTATTACTATATTTATGCACAAAATTATTACTGTAGAAGAACAGTTAAATGCAAGTTTAAATAAGGCTTCTTTAAGAAATAATTCATTTTTTTAATATAAAAAAATTGTATATGTTACATAGGGGGGCATTAGAAAGACTTCATAGACATGGTAAAAAGAAGGTTGGGAAACACTGGTATATATAATGAGTTCACAAATTAGAAAATATTAATTTCATTTTTTGTTGAGAAAAAAAGATGACAAAATAATAAATTAGGTATTAGTACATCAGATACAAACATGTTTTTACACATTCTTAGTAAAGTCTGTAACTCTGTAAAATCAGGTCTTCACCATGAATGACTTAACCTGAACACTTTCTTGGATGTGTTATCATATAGTTAATACATTTTTGTGGGTTAATGTTCCACTTATATATATATATATATATATATATATATATATATATATATATATATTGTAATAGTGAGAATGTGACATTGTCAAAAATATTGGTATGGAAAGGATAGAGAGATAGGTTGTGGCTTACCTGAAAGTGAAGTGCGGTGTCGCCATGAGGAACTGAAGGTTGTTCTTCAAATTTTCGGAGGTTCTCAGCCTCCTTCTTCAGGAAGGAGTGTTACACCATTCCGTGCACCATTCCGCAGCCGGCCGGTGCACGGAATGGTGTAACACTCCTTCCTGAAGAAGGAGGCTGAGAGCCTCCGAAAATTTGAAGAACAACCTTCAGTTCCTCATGGCGACACCGCACTTCACTTTCAGGTAAGCCACAACCTATCTCTCTATCCTTTCCATACCAATATTTATATATATATATATATATATATATTGTAATAAACTACCGGGGACTTCTTAATTCGCCCCACATTGTGGTAGCCAAAATGTAATAATTAAATATGATGGGCTTTTAAATGAGCAATTATAGACTTTATAACAAAGAAAATTTATTTATCAAAAATTTGTAATTATACAATTTAATAAAAAACATATATCTCATTCTCTCATGGGTCTTTACTGGGTTTGATAATGGACAGAACACTTAAATAATCAAAGAACCCAACATTTATCTTTAAATTAAACAGAAATATTAAATCGTCCAGACATCGACGAAACTTATTAACGAACTTATTCTACCAGATTGATTCTAAATTTAAGAGTTTATTTTATTAACACAAAAGAAAAGAATGATATCTGACTGTATCTTTTAATTCCGTTTACACATATTAATACCATAAAATTTCAACTTACGATTACTCAGGACCATTTGGGCCACTTTATAGATTGGACGTTTAAACACTGACTCGTACACACACGGTTGTTTTGATGAAAGCTGCTTCTCCGTTCATGAAGGACATCTCACTTGCTCGTGGTGAAACTACTCGACGCTGGATGCAATGTCCTGGTCTCCTACCATCGAAGACAGTGGTCAAATTTTGATATTACAACAGATAGAACTTCTGCATACAAAAATGTTTATCGTTGAATAATTTTGCTAATTCTCTCGCAGGCTGCAAAATTTCTCCATACTCGGTGCTCGCCGTACGCCTCCACAACTCTCACTCCCCTCTTGACTTCGGTGCTCACAGCTCCCTCTCTCACTCTAACAGCAGCTCCTGACTCCACTCTAACTAACTTCAGTCTTGGTGCTCACAGCACCCCTCTTCCACACTAACTAACTTCAGTCTTGGTGCTCACAGCACCCCTCTTCCACGCTGAATAACTTCCAAAAATCTTCTCTTCCCTTTATATATCCCAGTCCCTTCTCTTTTCTTTTGTTCCATAACTATGTCGCAACTGCCCGTTGACAGTTCCTTAGCAAATAGCTAGCTACTCTGTCATGTCACATCGAGACAGGACCCGTAATTACTTTGCACTTGTATTCTTACACCCGCACTCACACGTGCGCGGTTCTAAATTCTTCAGACCGCCCAAACTGCCCCTCGATCCTAAGTCAACACGCTACTGTCCAGGCCATTAATCAGAAACAATGCCTGCCTTAACAGATTTATTTTGCGACAGGCCACCCGCATACGTCCATTGCTTTGAATTCTCAATGCCAATCCTGAGTAAACACATTACAACTTCCTCCGATGGTCCAGCCCATTAATCAGCAACAATGCCTGCCTTAACAGATTTATTTTGGGACAGGCCACCCGCATACGTCCATTTCTCTGAATTCTCAATACCAATCCTGAGTAAACACATTACAACTTCCTCTGATATATATATATATATATATATATATATATAATTGCAATATTGGTATGGAAAGGACAGAGAGATAGGTTGTGGCTTACCTGAAATTGAAGTGCGGTGTCGCCATGAGGAACTGAAGGTTGTTCTTCAAATTTTTGGAGGCTCTCAGCCTCCTTCTTCAGGAAGGAGTGTTACACCATTCCGTGCACCTATCTCTCTGTCCGCACCCGGCCGGTATATATATATTGTAATGCTTTGAGGAAAATGCATTGTTTCGGATTAATGGTCTTGGCCGTCAGAGGAAGTGGCTTGTTGACTTAGGATCAGTATGAAGGAGTCAGGGCAAGGCACATGTGCGGGTGGCCTGTCGAAGATAAATGTATTAAGGCAGAGACATTTGTCTCTGATTAATGGGCTGGACCATCCACGTGTTGACTTAGGGATGAGGGTGCAGTTGGGCGGTCTGAAGAATTTTAGAACAGTGCACGTGTGAATGCGGGGGGTGAGGATACAAGTGAAAAGTAATTACGGGTCCTGTCTCGATGTGACATGACGGAGGGGCTAGCCATTTGCTAAGGAACTGCAGCTACAGAATGTAAATCTCAGGTTAATGGAGAAACTGACAACGAGCAGTTGCGACATAGTTTTGGGGACAAAGGAAGAGAGAAGGGTCGGTCATATATAAAGAGAAGATAAGATTTTGTTAGTTAGTTGGAGGTGAGTGTCAGAGCGGAGGGGGAGCTGTGAGCACCCAGTATGGAGAAAGAATGCAGCCTGAGAAAGAAATAGCAAATTTATGTCAACGATAAACATTTTTATATGCAGAAGTTCAATCTGTTGTAATATCAAAATTTGACCACTGTCTTCGATGGTAGGAGACCAGGATACAGCATCCAGCGTCGAGTAGTTTCACCACGAGCAAGTGGGATGTCCTTCACCGAGTATGGAGAATCAGCTATCGTCAAACCAATAATATGTGTTAGAGTCAGTGTTTAAACATACTGTCTATAAAGTGTGTGTGTAATGAACGAGCCAAATGTTCCTGAGTAATCGTAAGTTGAAATTTTATGGTATTAATATGTGTAAACGGAATTAAAAGATACGGTCAGATATCGTTCTTTTCTTTTGTGTTAATAAAATAAACTCTTTTAAATTTAGAATCAATCTGGTAGATATCATTCAGATATCATTCTTTTCTTTTGTGTTAATAAAATAAACTCTTAAATTTAGAATCAATCTGGTAGAATAAGTTCGTTAATAATTTTCGTCGATGTCTAGATGATTTAATATTTCTGTTTAATTTAAAGATAAATGTTTGGTTCTTTGATTATTTAAGTGTTTTGTCCGTTATCAATCCCAGTAAAGATCCATGAGAGAAAGAGATCTTTTTATAATATTAAATTGTATAATTGTAAATTCTGATGAATAAAATTTGTTTGGTTGTTATAAAATATAATTTTTTTTTATTTTGACGCCCGGTTGTTTATTACAATATATATACATGCATACATACATTCAATAAAATAATGTGATAGCATTAGAATAAAAAATTATAAAATTTGTGATGTTAAAAGTTGAATGTTCTCAGTATTATCTGTGGGTACTAAATTTAACTGGAAAATTAGCATTAATTAGACTTTCAAATAAATTCAGCAAAACTACATATGTTGTTTGGATGATGACAAAATGCAATGTTTTGGCAGATATTAACATCATTTTCTTTGCATATTTTCACTGTTTATTGACATAGGGAAAGGTAAGTCAGTACATACAATCAATTACACTATTTATGATTAATAATAGTCATCTATACACAACCTGAGGTGCACAATCTTATTGAAAAACAACTTACACAAACAAGACATAACAAAGCCAGTTACATAGAAAGCCGTCAATTATAATGATATTACTATATTTAATCAACATCCAGGTGACATTATGCAGTTGAACTAGAATAAAATAAAATTTTAGAAAAAGTTACCAAATATTTGCTCAGGAATAAAGTATAGACTTGCCAAAATTAGTAATATAATTTCTCTTGTATAATCTAATATCTACAGGGTATTAAAATTTCTGTAAAATTAATTCTTCAATGTACATTCTTAAAGCTTCACCATTAGGGTCCATTTAGTATGACATTATGCTAATTCTAATCTCTTAATCAATTTAATTAAATTTTTCAGGGAGTCGTACAAATGCTCCAAAAATTAGTGTGTTTGAGGATGATGTAGCAGCATTCAAAGAGGAGGATACTCCAGTTGAATTTTCTCGCGCTACAAGCCTCAGCTCGTTGACAATTGATGATGAACCAAAAATAAGCAGTGATGCCCTCCTTAAGGTAATTCACTCCCCACAGTTGCCAACTGTGAACCGTTTCACAGAGAATAGACTAAGAAAGATTTTAATCTGATCCGAAATCATTTTAGTTGCCTGGAGATTAGTATCTAGTGTTGGCTCTTAATGCAAATAGATGTGAAATTCTTGTATTTTTTCCTATATTTATATATAAATTTCTCTTTTGTAAGTTTTATGTTTTTGTTTGTACATCAAATAGAAAATTCTAAGTATATTAAATATGGGTAACCATTTATAGGAAACAAGATCTCAAAGGATTTTGGTGACTGATGAAGGATCAGAGAAACAAGACCGTGAAAAGTCTGAATGTGGAGAGTTAGCTCCCGTTAGTGAAGGTGAAGAAGATGCGGATGAAGATATTTTGGCTGCTTGCATATCAGTTGGCATGCCTGGGAGCACAAGGTAGCATATCTGAAGTTTCCTTCAAAAATAAATGTAAATTCTATTGAGGATTTGTAATCAATCATTGTTTTCTGATTACATCTCGAATCAAATTCTAACGTCTATGAAGTCATAATTTACTCAAGAAATAGTTTTTCTAATTGATTTATGTTGCCTATATAAATAAATAAATATGTAATTACATTAAGAACTACTTCCTGAAACAATTAAAATTTTGTAATGACCTCATAAAATTTATACTCAAATGCAGGCAGCATCAGTTGGGCACCAGTGAAACATCCCTAAGCAGACCTCGGGCCACCAGTGATTGTTCAAGTCGTCCAAGTGGAATTCCACTAAAAGCTAACATTAACAACAAGAAATCAATTTTCCCACCCAAAGTGCAACAATCATATGTCGAAGTAAGTAATTGGAAACATTTATATAGTTTTAACACTTTTCCCCATAAAACTTACATCAATAAAGAAAACTGAACCTCTGGTGTTTTTATAATACAACAATTCATATAATCTAGTGTAAATAAATTTTGTGTTGGGTTAATCTAAATGGGTAGGTTTCTTTAAATTAACATATACAATTTTAATTTTATTTACAAAAAATATATATTACAAAACTGTAACAAATGAGACTCGAGTAAAAAAGAAAGAAAATTTCTTACATTATTTTATGGTCATGTAGTAGTTTTGGTAATACATCCGTTTACCAATTTTCTTCGATCTCATCCTACAGGCTTAGTTTTGAAACTGGGTTAGCATTTTCATTTGGGCAGATATATGGTGATGTTTCTGGAACCCTGTGACCTCCAATTGACACTTACTTTTGATACCGCAGGATCTTCTGCATAGGTTGTCTTAGAACTTTCAACTTACTTGTTCCTCTCTATCCTAACTACTGCATGGTCCCTTATATACCAATTCTGTTTTGATACTGCACTTATTTTATGCTGGCTTGCTCTGATCTCTGACTTCTGGAGCATCTTCGTCTGGTCATGAGGTTTGGTACAACAAATAATTTTAATTGAGGTACCACATTATTGGGGGGAATATTGGTGCCTCGGTTGAGTTTTCTACGTGATTCTAGAATGTTGTGCCAGGGTCGCTGAACTTTTCTTGCACCAAAATCATGCAAGTGCCCAACAACTCTCAGACAGTTCACCCAGTTATTAATTCCTAAGATTTCTTGTTGGAGTATCTCCTGGGTCGATGAAGTTCTATATCTTGCATCAAAATTTTATTATGGTTTAATTAACTCCTACCATCTTAAAAGTTCTGTGACTTCAATTTATATTTGTGACTAGCTGAGTGCCCGGTGTTGCCTGGGTATTTATTTAAATTAACCCAGAGTCGGATTAGATTCCACACTAACCTCTTTGTAAACATTTCATTTAATCACCTTCAATAGTGTCAGTGTTTGGAACATTTAACCCTTCAGCATCAAATAAACCATGATGCTGACTGACGTTATTTGGAATCTCTCCTAGTACATAAAATAAAAGTGTATAAAAAAATCACAACAAATTAAAACAATAAAAAATACTCGCTAACTTAATAAAGTCTAAAATTACTCCCGGTATCTTAAAGCAGTAAATCAATACAACTGTTAACTAAACAGAGACCAAAATATAGCTTGTACCTTAAGAATATCAAAAATACACCTAGTAACTTTTCTCAACTGTGACCACCTGTACAAAGAGGAACATAAAATTTCATCAATTACCAAGATTAATGCAAAATTTAAACTCGGAAACTCCTATAATTCTGGAATTGACACTAATATCAGGTTTCTTTGCATTATTTCTTCCACTACCACCCGCAACATAGTAGTGCTTCCCTCCCTTGCCTTTTGAAGTGGAAATTAGACACTTATAAATTCTGGAATGACACTATCAAATTAAGTTTTATTCGACGCTAATAATGGCCATTTAGAAATGTTTTTAAATTCCACCCATCCCACCCCACCCATAGAGATGGTAGGTATGTCTTAACCCCTCAGTGTTTGTTTTTGGATCGTAAGTAACATGTGTAAATTATGTTAGAAATTGGTCTACACATTTAAGATTGCAAAATGGAAATTTGTTTCACCCCACTCCTAGGGGATGAACTGTATCTTATAAAGTGTGGTAAATGTCAGAATTAACTTAATTGATTTCTATAACCCTGAATTTGACACCAATCACAGTTACTTCCCATTAATTTTATGTAGCGCCCCTCTACCACCCCCTCCCATATTGGTGCTTTAAGGGGGTTAAATTATACACTAAAAACATCTGGATAGAAAGTATTCATCAGATCAACCCCAAAAAGTCAAAATATCAGTCGTTTTAGCATGTTTTTAAATATCATGACCATTCATGGCTTGGGATCATCCTAACACTTCGAAAACCCAACAGAAACCTTCACAGGGTTGCGCAGAGCAACCTATTTTTTATATATTACATCTTTTCATCATCTTTAACAACTTGGCCTTTCATACTATTTACAAATTGACATATTTGACGGTTTGCTACTTAAACATATTTCAACAAAATAATTATCAATAATAATCTTTTTTATCTTCTCAGTTACACCACATACATAAGTCATCCCTACATAATTAACATTTTTAACAACTTTAAATCCAGAGTTCTGTGATACTTTCATAAATCATTATTAGTTTCCTTAACTATGCCATCTCTTTCCATACTTTCAAAATGTTTATATCATCCAATTTTCTTTCATCCAAATTTACTGGTGTTACTTTTATTATTAAAATGACAATTTTCAACTATATGAAGACATTGTTTCCACATTTGGCTAACAAAATTCACAGGATACCAATTTTCCTTTAAAAGATTAAAAACTTTTCTTTTCATTGCATTTGTAAACCTCACATCATTCACACTAATCACTCTAAACACCAAGTTATTCACAATATTACTTTTATAAGGAAAGGGATCATTCGATTTAAAATTTAACATTGTTTCCCAATCATAGGACTTTGTGAACCAACTGGATGTAAGAGAAAACCAAATTTATCCTTTAGTACAAAAACATATTTTACAATTATCAAGGGCCTTATTAAAAAAAATAGTTAAATTATAAGCTGGACCATCATTGACATCAACATATGGACATAAGGCAAAATCCATAAAGATTTATGAAGGCATTGAGGATTTGGTTATTGTAGATGGTGATAATATTTGGGATGGAAGAAACATAAGCTCCTCAAAGTGCTATGTAGTAAGGATGGGAGTGTTTTATGTGAGCATGGTAGTAAGTAGTAAAGGAGACGTATTATATGTGGTTGATAGGTTAAGTGTAGTGATATTGTAATTAGACTAGAACTTATGGCAACATCAAGGATGGTGATGTTTGTGGGAGCATAGTTCCAAATAGGTAAATACTGTCGTATTGAATAATAAATATTTATTTAGGTTGGTGGAAGTGGACCGTGTGAAGATGCAGTACAGACATATTGTACTGAAGGGACACCAGCTGCAGTGCTCTCACATGCAGGATCTCATTCAGATCTTTCAATTCTTTCAATGCCTGGAGGCGATCTGTCAGATGATAACATATCAAATCTGTCTGGTGCTGAAACAGATAACATTTTGGCAGAGTGTATACAATCTGGAATGCCAAAGGTAAATTATATTTAATTTACCTACTACATAAAATGAGTTATGATTTTTAATATTGCTGATTATTTCAGGCTAAGCAAACTCCTTCAATTGTCACACCCTTGCCAAGAAAAGTTTACTCTGAAGTTCGAAAACCCACAGCTACATCACGTATTAGAACTGGCTTGCCTCTCCAGGGTGCACGGGATGAATTAGAGCTTTATACTACTGAGGACAGTCCTAATAATTTTTCAATGAGATCCTCACTCAGTGATTTAACTACAAATTCTGGAGAACTTGTTTCACTTTTACGGAGGTAAGAATGATGTGTAAATGTTAGTATATAAATATATATTTATAACACTCAAAGAAAATGTGACTAGGTCAAATTAATTATTCTTTATATATATATATATATATATATATATATATATATATATATATATATATATCCATAAAGGAATTGGAACTAATTTGGTGACAAAGTCACATTCAAACTTGGATAGTGAGGATTCTCCTAATATTGTATTTATTCCTTAATGGAAGCTCCCAATACTTCATCCCCTCCACTCTATCCATTCCTCCACTAAACCAACTAATTGTCCACAATAAGACTGTCTATATTTGCCTGGTCAGGAACTTGATCCGTTGGCCGAGTTGGTTAAGGCGTCTGTGTACTGAGCAGAATATGTGGGTTCAAATCCTGCCTGGGTCAAATATTTTCAGTCTTTCCTTCTTCTTCCATCCTTCTCTCTGCTTTGAACATATGCTTTCCTATGTGCGTAATTCTTCGCCTGAGCATATGAATTCACATGTGTAAGCATATGAATTCATAAGTGTAATCCTATTTATTTCTATCCTTCCTCACTATCCAAGTTTGAATATATATATAACACTTATGGAAAATGTACAAGGTCAAATAACACATTTAGATAGGAAAGATAGAGAGCAATGCCTAGTTCCCCGACATCACTTTTGTCAGGAGAGAACGCTTGAACTGTGTGCCTGGCTGTCATCACTGTCTCTTTTTCATATCTAAATGTGTTTTATAAATATGTATTTGTATGGAAATGAAAGAGAGAAAGGTTGTGGCTTACCTGAAAGTGAATTGCAGTGTAGCCATAAGGAACTGAAGGTTGCCTCCTTCTTCAGGAAGGAGTGTTACACCATTCCATGCACCAGATGGCTGCAGACATTTTATATATATACATTGTAACGTCAGACTTACCGTCCATCTGTCTCTTTCCACATAGATTTATTAAGGGCGCCAGCTAATTTTTTTATTGAAGAAAAATTACCAAAACAATGTTCGTAGTATTTAATTTATTTTTTGAGACATGAAATTACTAAATTACTGCAGGGTGTGGACCTTAATACATTTATGACCCTTTTAAATTACAAGTCCTAAGCGGAACTGCCTTGCCAAATTTCTGTGCGCGCCTTCCAAAAAACAATACACAACAATATATGGCATGGCAATAAGGCACTGACAAAGGCAATAATTCAACAATGTTACATTATCCCCCTCTAAAGAATAAAATTTAATGACTGAAGATATACATTAAATACAGCCAATTTTTCCTTTTGTCTCACAAAATAAATCTCATTAATAAACACTCGACCACACCCTGATAATCAATTAACAAAATATTTAAAACAGTTTGACAGATAAATCATAGCAATATTGATGAGTACTCCTTAATTAACAAAAAATTTTCTCTCTGAAGGAATGGAAGTAAATGTATTATATTAAAAGTTTCTCTGTGACCTTTCCTTCCAAATTTACAATTGCTTAACTGTTGATTCCTGTCCTGTCCACCACTTTATATGGTCCTTCATAAATATTTAACAATTTGTAACTTATTTTCTTTAGGGGATTTTTTAGTACGAGGTCTCCTATTTTAAATTCTGCAGCTTTTACCTTTTGCCACTTCCTTCTCCATTTGGCCCTATTCGTCATTTAACTAATAGCAATATCTCTCATATTGCTTATAACCTTCACATTATCAGCTAACCCCTTCGGAAAAGGGATAATGGTCTCTATGGGCAGGGTGTGAAGTTTTGAAAATTGCTAGTCAACTAGTAGACAACCTGTGGCCAAGATAAAATTTTGATTTACAACCCTCTCCACCTCCCCGAGCCAATCCATCCATTTTCCATTATCTTCTTCCTCTTCTAATTGCCTCAAGGTGGTACTTATTTGCTGGATGTACCTATCAGTGGGGTTTGACTGTGGATGCCTTATAGCTGTAAATATAGGTTGTATTCCTTCTCATTTTAAGACTTTCTCCCACTCCTTACAATGAATTGTTTATGCTCTTCATCGCCACTACTTTTTCAATTATAGTTGAGTTGCAGTGTATGATTTTTCATACCCAGTCACACACCTGCTTTTCATTGCCACTACTTTTTCAATTCTAGCTCAGTTACAGTGTATAATTCAGTGTAATTCCACGACACGAAATACTACTAGCAACAGTTTGGTTAACAAACACAGTACAATTGTCACACGACAGCTCTTTAACAGTATGTCCTTGAACTTTAGCTTCTTCCAAGAATGTATTTAAACATTCTGCTACCTGCTCTTTGTTTTTAATGAAGAACCCATGCCTGAACTTACAGTAGTCATCTTTAAATACTACAAAATAGCAATTTCCTCCAATAGATTTATTCTCCATTGGACCACACACATCACTATTTATTAGTTCACCAATTTTTGTTGGTCTATTCTCTTGCGATGTGACTTCCCTTGAGCACAGCCATCACAAAATTCATCACTACCTGTTGGTTTGATTCCATATTTATCAAGGACTTCTTTCACATGTTTCTTGTTCTGGTGACCAATTCTTTAATGCACAATTGAAGTGTATTTGTTGGTAGTGTTGTAACAAAGGCAGCTTCTTTTGGAACACACACTCGTATTCAGCAGCTGAAGTCCGTTATGCACTGTTCCAGTCAGACAAACAGTTTCATTTCACTTTAATATACAGCCACGGTCGTTGGCTTCCAGCACATAACCTTTACTCAGAGCTTTTCCAACTGAAAATAGGTTTCTGCAAGCATTAGGCACATACCATACTTCACTTAGATGGGATTTCTGCCACTTATTATTTATTTTGACAAAAATATTTCTTCTCCCTTGACCATATGCAACAACAACCTGCTCTTCATTGCCGCTACTTTTTCATTTCCCTTATTGCCCAACTTACTCAAAACAACAGGAATTGAGACTTTACTAGCATCAGTTCTTATAATATATGGTTTATCCTCTCAAGGCTGTCCTATCATAACAGTGTTCATAAATGCTTTCCTTATTTCTTCAAAACCTTTCTTCTGAACCTCTCCCCACTCCCATTTCACATTTTTACATAACAGGTTGTATAATGGGCTAAATAGTCTAGCATAGTTAAATATAAAACTTTGATTGAATGTGCAGAACTGCGTGTAACTTTGTAATTCCTTCTTATTTCAAGGGGCTGGTAGATTTTAAATCACATCCAATTTATCTGTTAATGGCCTCACTCCTTGACTAGACACTGAATGACCCACAAATTTTCTCTCTTGCTTGCAAAAGTTTTTTTTTTTTCCAAATTGACTGTCAATCCTATTTTTTTCATTCGTCTCAGCAGCTCTTGCAACTCTAGAAAATGTTCCATTTTCCTCTCATTGGCCAACACCAAGTCATCTATTTACAGTATAAGATTTTGATTAAATTGCCAACCAAGAACTCGGTTAATCTGCTTATTGAAAACTTGAAAGCTTGTTTTCAATCCAAATGGTAGCCTCACGAATGCATATTGCTGAGTACCTACAGTAAACACAGTCAACTTTCTGTATTCCTTGTCTAAAACAATTTGGTAGTATCCTTTGGTCACATCCATAGAAGTTATTCATTTTTCCTATGAAATCTCCTCACTAAATCTTCTATTTTCTCCGGATACCTATGAGTGTTCTCTATGATCTGATTTAATTTTTTGACATCTAAATATATCCTCATTTGCCCATTTTTCGTCAGAACAATTACAATATTATTATTATATGGATTGTTACATCTTTCAATAATCCCCATTTCCAATATTTTATCAATAGCCTTTTCTACTTCCCTTTTCTGACAATCGGGAATAGCGAATTTTTTAACTGTAAATGGCTGATGTTCAGTAGATTCAATATGGTATTTGTAGTCCTTTATCAAACCAAGACTATCACTAAACACCTCATGATTTTCCATTAATATTTTCTTCAACTCACTTTTCTCCTCCTGGCTCAGATGATTTAGTTCTTGTATCACATTATCAAATCTTCTTTCTCCTCCATCTCTGATTTCATATGTACTTTGACATTTTTTTCTAGTAGTTGAATCCTTTCTTGAATTTCCTTTCTATATATTCTCAGTGGCAATCTGTCCAACTAACTATTCTTTCCCTACGCATCTTCTCAATATCAAAGTTTTTTGGTGGTCAGGCACTCTAACATTTCTGAAATATTCTTTTAGTTCCTTTAAAAATCTTTTTGGGTTATCATATCTGGGAAATTTTAATTCAATACCCACCCCCTGATGCACACCTGATACATTAAACAAATTCCCTCTCAGTTGATCCTGCAATTGCTCAATGGATTTCTCAAGGAGATGGATTTTATCACTCTCCTGTTTCACATCTGCTCCTTCAAACAACTGATTCTTGCCTTCTTGCTTTATCTCTAATTTATGTAATTTATCAGTTAACCTTTCTACCTATGATCTAATTTTACTACCTTTTCACATAACGTTTGTACCATTTGATTAGTTTGACAAATTAAAGTAATCATCTGGTTTATTTTTTTTGTTTGGGTGTTATCTCTCCCACTATTATCTATGGCTACCTTACATTCAGAATCCAATCCATTAATTACTTCCTTTTTTGTTCTGCTTTTTTAATAAAAATGACCCCATACAAATTTTAAAAAAACGCCAAAAATTTAAGGAAATTTTCACCAACCTGTTTTTTTTTCTGTTCTCTTCCTACTTGAAGCACTTCACTAACACTTCTTTCGAAACTTGTTCCTACTATTTTTGTTTTTACTAATACTTTGCTTTTTCACTTGCACTCACCACCACTTCTGTCGACTGACTCATTCAGTCCTCAGCCGCTGCCCTCCGTCTAGGTCTTCTATCCGTAGATTTATGCGACGCCTCCAGAAGTTGCTCTTTTGGCAAAACCTCAGAATTCACATTCCTGTGACAGCTCGTCATAGAAGATTTTAAGAACACTTTGTTCCCAAGTCTTCGTTTAAAGACTATGTGTTCGCCATTACCATTACTTTGAACGTGCTCCTGAAGAAACACTCTTTTTGTAACATTCATGTGCTTCATATCCAAAAAACCACGTGCTCTCTGGCAACTATCGTTTGTTTGTTCAGAGCCCCACATTGGGCTCCACAATGTAACGTCGTACTTGCTGTCCACCTGTCTCTTTCCATGTAGATTTATTAAGGGCACCAGCTAAATTTTTTATTCAAGAAAAATTACCAAAACAATGTTTGTAGTATTTAATTTAGACATAAAATTACTAAATTACTGCAGGGTAATTAATACATTTATGACACTTTTAACATTACAACACTTGGACCTCCGTCCCCTGACAAGTCCTAAGCAGAACTGCCTTGCCAAATCTCTGCGCGTGCCTTGCAAACAACAATATACAGCGTGGCAAGAAGGCACAGACAAAGGCAATAATTCAGCAATGTAACATAATAAAATAATTAATAGTGTCAAAAATTTACATATTCCAAAGGAACATATCATGTTATCGCTTGATGTAACGGCTCTCTTCACTATGTTCCAAACTGCCTTGTTATATGTAGTATTAAATCTTGTTGGGAAAGAAGAAAGAAATTTTGTAACATTCCTTGGAATGAAATGGAAATTGCACTTAATATGATACTACATTCAACATTTTTCCAATTTGATAATAAATGTTACCAACAGATAGAAGGTTCTCCAATGGGATCCCCGTTATCTCCCATTTATTCAGAATTTGTTATGAGAGACTTAGAAACCTATTGTTTAAATAAATTAGAAAACAAATCTATTAAATACTTCAGATATGTTGATGACATTTTTTGTATAGTATGCAATAATGAAATTAACTACATCATCAAAATTTTTAATAATTACCATGATAAACTCCAATTTACATATGAAATGGAGAATAATAAACAAAATTAGTTTCTTAGATGTATGTGTCATTAATAACAATGACTCCATTGAAACGAATTGGTTCCTTAAAGCAACGTATTCAGGACGAGTCCTAAATTTTCTATCCAGCCGCCCTGTTTACTAAAAAAACGCTATGGTGTACCCAAAACTATCGTCCCATTTCGCTTCTCTCGACCCTGTCGAAAACTTTCGAGAAGATAATTTTATCGCGCCTCAATGACTTTCTTGAGCAAAACTCTGTTCTCGTACCAGAACAGTTTGGCTTCAGGCGTGGTCATAGCACAATCCATCAAGCAGTTAGGTTGGCACATCATGCCTACGAAGGATTACAAAATAGAACTCATATCACAGGCGCTGTACTCCTCGACCAAACACAGGCGTTCGATAGGTTATGGCATGATGGATTGCTCTACAAGCTAGACCAGTTAGGGTGCCCGGACTATATGACACATTTGTTACACTCGTACTTGAGTAACAGACAATTCTATGTCTATTGGGACGGACAGGCCAGTCCTACTAGGAACATACAGAGTGGGGTCCCGCAAGGCAGCTGTCTTGGCCCTACTCTGTTTAATATCTACATTAATGACGTTCCAAAGAGTCCGGAAACCGAATTAGCGTTGTATGCGGATGATGCAGCCTATTTCGCCTCTGGGCATAATCAAAATTATGTAGCTAAAAAACTCCAGCGGTCAGTAAAGTGCTTTCAATCCTGGGCGAACCGCTGGAGAATGCGAATCAATGGGGAGAAGACCCAGGCCATAATGTTTACGCGGAAAAGAAACCTCCCCATTGTTGATATAATGGCAGGGGGAACCAAAGTCCAATGGACTAAGTCTGTAAAGTACTTAGGACTAAGGCTGGACAAGCGACTGACCTTTGGGGAGCATATTAAACAAACCAAAGCGAAATGCCACTTAGCAATAAGAAGCTTGTACCCGATGTTTAAAAGCCGAGGTCTTAGCCTAAAAACTAAGCTCATGCTTTATAAGACTATGGTACGTCCAGTACTCATGTACGGTAGCGAGGTCTGGGGTGTGGCAGCCGAATCCCACATTGATCAGGCTCAGGCAGTGCAAAATAGATGCATAAAAATTATAACTAAGGCACCTAGGTATACAAGGATGCTAGACATCCACAACATGTTAGGTTTAGATTCGATCAAAAAGTATTTAGCAATTAAGAATAAAAATTTTTACGAAAAGGCAAAAAATTCAAAATTTGAAAAGATAAATACAATTTCGACTACAGATAGTAATCTTAGGGACAGAAGTATCAGATTTTAGGTTTAGGATTAGTATAATTAGGGTTAGGTTTAGATTCAGATTAACATTACATTAGTTTAGGGCACGCCTGGGCCTGATCAATATAAATAGGCAAGTCAAAAAATTTTTTTTGAATACCAATCACAGGCAAGAGCTACGCTCGGTACTGGAGGTTAAAACAGCCCTTAGTGGCCATCACAAAGTTAGCGCGTCCGGACGCCACTGCATGTGCAGAAAAGATTTTTTTTAAATTATACAAACGACAATCGTCTCATTAATTAACATTCGCGATCCGCGCCATCCACACCAGGGAGCCTTTAAACGAATTGCCATGACTCGTGAGTACTTGAGTCGAGCATGAGACTCTCAATAACTGTATCTTAGGGGTCCTGGCTTTGATCAATTACGTAAGGAAGGATTCACTTAATGAAAACAAAATATTAACATTAAATTCAGTTTAATGCACAAATTGGGGTTAATACAAATACTCGGCACGACTCCTCAATCGCTAAATGTTGCCTTTTCATACACTCTTATTCATAAACTTAAATCTAACAAGTCTCCGTAAAGTTACTATTTTGGCCAAATTTATCAAACTTAATATGTCCTTTAAGAACACAGCCGGTCATTGAACCCACAACTCTTAATTCGCACTACTTTCACACAATGAAGGGAAGGGGAGGGAAGTTAGCTTACTGTGCTGCGACGCGTTGTTTTCCGATGACGTCCAGATTCAGGTTCAGGTGCCTGGCCGGTCGGCTGACCAAATCCTCGCACGCAGAGAAGCGGCTAAAACACAGGCGCGACGGCCTACACGTGTTCCGCAATTCACGGTTCTGTCCTCCAAGAACCTCCTCACCAAAATCTCCTACGCGTCCGTCCCTTACAGTTCACCAGGAACCGACGACGCCCGCTCTCCTGCCTTCCAGGACGCGACTCGTCTCCACCACACTACTCCGGTCAAAGACGCCGGCTCTGCTTGCCGACGAGCCGAATGTTGGGTAACCTCTGTCCCGTCTCCTGGCCCACAGTTTCTTCGCCGTCCAGGACCCCTCTTATTTTCTCTATCCGCCACATCTGTTATCTCCAACATTCCCACAACAAGACAACTAGTATTAATGTTTAAAATCACTTATTACAACATATATCTAAAAGAATCAATAAACACAAATATAATTGCAAAATTAGTACAATAGACATTAATTATAAGGAAGATGTGACAAAACAGTTTATGGTATTGTCATATTATGGTCATTTCAGCGAAAACTTGAAACTGTTTTTAACTAAGTTAGATTTTAAAATTATTTTCAAAATTAACAATCTCTTTTTACAAAAAAAAGGTAAAGACAAAATTGATAAAGAAAAGCAACATAATGTTGAATACAAAATTAATTGAAGTGAAACAAATTGTAATAAGTGTTATATAGGGCAAACAAAACACACTTTGAAAATTAGACTTAAGGAACACAAAAACAACTTTAAAACTTCGAATCATAATGTGGTCACTACTCATAAACTGGAGGAGAGATTTTGATTGGAAAGATGTTGAGATTTTAGATATAGAGAAAAACCTTTATAAATGCAATTTATCGGAAATGATATACATAAAAATGACTGAGAACACCATAAACTCGCAAAATATACAATGTTATAATTTCTTGATTTTAATTTTTAAAATATTATTTTTGTATAATTGTTTGTGAAAATATGAGTTTAGTAATTTCTGATGAAGAGAGGGTTGTACATTTGTTTACGAGACACATCCCAAGGTCACAGGGACAGATCGTAAATACCTAAGGGATTTGACAATTCTATTGAGGGTTGGTAATCCTCTTCAGTTCTGCTGCGACTGCACTCGTGTGTAGTTTGTAAATAAGTGCTCAGAAAAACTTCTAAAGTTTGTGTTTTTTTCAATAGGATGTGAAATTAGGTTTTAACATTAGCATTTATAGGTGAGTGTTTTCTTAGTTTCATTGTGTTAATTGTATAATATTTTTTGTTCAACCACTCTTATAAATTCATTGACTTCTTGATAATACACTTTATTTTGTACAATTTCTCTTCCGGATACAAACACGTACAGAAATGTTGTCATAAATAAATCAAATATTGTCCGATATTGGTCGAAAAACTGCATTATTTTTAATATAAACAGATGTAAAAAAAAATCTTCAATAATAATGTTTATATATATATATAATTGCAATATTGGTATGGAAAGGAAGGACAGCTAGGTTGTGGCCTACCTGAAAGTGAAGTGTTGTGTTGCCATAAGGAACTGAAAGTTGTTCTTCAAATTTTCGGAGGCTCTCAGTATCCTTCTTCAGGAAGGATTGTTGCCCCATTCCGTGCACAGGCCGGCTATGGATGTGTATATATATATATATATATATATATATATATATATATATATATATATATATATATTGTGTATGTATGTATGTATGTATTATTATTATCAAGTGATGAAGTCACATTTGATAATTGGATAGTGAGGAAAGATAGAAATATAGGACAAAGTTTGGGAATATGCACTGAATTGAGTACATGCTTTATGCACAGGAATAGGCTCAAATGAAGCATATGTTCAACTTGTAGAGAGAAAAGGAAGAAGAAGGAAAGACTGAAAATATTTGGCAGAATTTTTGTCCTTCCTCACTATCCAAGTTTGAATGTGAATTAGTTCCTTAATGGATTCTCCTAATATTGTATTTATTCCTTAATGGAAGCTCCTAATACTTCATTCCCTCTACTCTATCCATTCCTCCACTAAAAACTATTAATTGTCCACAATAAGACTGTCTATATTTGCCTGGTCAGGAACTTGACCCGGTGGCCGAGATGGTTAAGGCGTCTGTGTACTAAGCAGAATACGTGGGTTCAAGTCCCGCCTGGGTCAAATATTTTCAGTCTTTCCTTCTTCTTCCATCCTTCTCTCTGCTTTGAACATATGCTTTTCTATGTGCGTAATTCTTCGCCCGAGCATATGATTTCACATAAAGCGCAATCCTCCTATTTCTCCTATTTATTACTATCCAAGTTTGATACATACATACATACATACATACATACACATATATACATACACACACATATATACATACACACAACACACAAAGACAGACAGAAAGGAACAGGGCTTTCAGAAATATTGTGGGGTATTTATATTTTCACTTCTTTTGCCTGTATTTGGCTATCTTTTTTATTATTAATTTTGAAACAGGCATAAATTTTTCATTGTTTTATAATCATATAAACTTTATTGAGATTGGTTCATCAGTTTACACAAAACCAAACAAAGTCAGTATGGCAGACAGGAATTTCTATGACTTCGGTTTCAAGTCCCCTACTGCTCGAAATCAATTGATTCTAAGCTATTTACTGACAATGTTTAGTTTATGTTATATTGTAACCCCCCCCCCCCACTCCAAGATCGGGGGATTGGGGTGTACCCAATATATTTCACACTTACCTCACTCTGTCAGGTTTGATCACAGTATTGCCTAGGTTCACATAGCCAGTAAAGAATATTAAAGTTGTGGATTCACTCAGACTGGCAAATATACTGACCCTTCAAGTTGGCTTTGGTACTTATTAAAATACGATTCACGATTAATTGGGGGACTTTGGGGCACCAGTAATTCCTTCAACAAAGTGAAATGTTGCAAAAGAATTACAAACTTTAAATAGACACCAAAATTCCAAATTTTTTGAAGTACTAGATTATGCACACATAAAAATCACCAGTCTCTGTGTGTACACGGAATTGCAGAAACACACAATAAAAAATTACTAACTTAAAAGGAAACACTTTTATTCATAAACAAATTATTTAACTTGACATAGTTCTCAAATTGAAGACTCTTATTTAAAGGTGGTTCCTGATTGATCAAATGTGATATTAGGATTAAAGTAAGTGCACTGACTACTTTGTCCCTTTGTTAAAAGCAAGAAGTCATTCATTATCTTCCTTTTCCAGGCCCCAGCTTAATCGACCATTATCAGAAAGTAATGCATGTGCATCATCTGAAGAAAGACAAATGCAATTTGATAAGGAAGACCGGACTAAATCAGGAGTTCCACATGCTGCTTCATTCATTTCTCTGAATGAACAAGAACAAGCGGCAGAAGCTGAAACAAATAATTCCGGTAACTATTTTGTCTGTAAAATATATATTGGAGTAAATTCATTTTAATTTGTGTTATATTGTAAGATTAGTCAACAAATTGTGAAGGTATTTCTTGGAATATAAACATGCTTATTCCTTAATTTGAACATGATAAAGAAATAGACATTATTTTTACGCAACATCCTTATTTTGTTTATATTTCCATGACATGGACAATATTTCTTCAGTTTTATTACTCATTATGTATGAGTATATAGGGTTATTTGCCTTCCTATTTTCTTAAGTTATTACATTTGTTAATAAAATTTCAGGTATTATACAAAGTTGTTCTGTTTCGGAGGACATTGTTACTGTACTTAGCCGCAATGGTTCTTTAAGTTCACTAAGTGTGGATTCATTTGGATCTGCAGAACCTACTCCTTCAGAACAAGCCTTGTTAGAGCAATGCATTAGCTCAGGTATGCCTAAAAGCAGAAGCAGTGGAACTAGAAGAAGAATTGTTCCAGCATCTGGATGTAAAATACCATTACCGGTAATATGCTGCTTATTTTTTCGATACTCGTCACTATTTATATTTAAGGTTATTGAATAAAAATAAATATACATTTATCTCAATTTTTAATTAACATTATAATTTATTTGTTGTGATGATAGTGAACTCAAATGATCATTATTATATTAATTAATATTCACTTAATCTTCAGGTTGATCGCATACCAAATGTTGGGCTTCAGAAACTTGAGCTAAAGTCACAGGCATCATACAGTCATGACAATACTATTGCTCATCTTGAATCTGGCATTGCTGGACTGTCACTTGATGAAGAAGAAAGTGGTCGGAACTCTTTTCCAAAAAACGTAGGAGTACCGCCTGCTGCTCCGAATGTGGTGGCAGGCGGAGGCGGAGGAAAAGCCACCACAACCGTCATAACCACCACAAACACCACACTGAACGTAATGACCACATATGTACCTGCAAAAGCTCCAGAAACTAATGAAACGGTCAACTCACTTGATTACAACTGTATCCATTCACACAGTACTTTGCAGGATAGTATTTTAAGTAAACCCACAACTCCAACTGCTTCTCCAAATACTAGCCTTGAACCTGAGATAGTGATGACCAATGAAGATTATTGTGTTAAAATTCACTGTGAAAGTAGTGAACTAAACAAAAGCCAAACTGAGTTAGACTTCTCTGTTGACAAGAGTGATGGTATAGTTGCTACCAATGGGACAATTAATCACACACATACTAATTTTGATAAGCAAGGAAGTGGTGAAGTAACTACTTCATCCCCAATTGATAAAAAAGATTCTGATGCCATGATAGCATCTTTGGACCGTATTACTGAAGAGTTACTTTTAGGAATTGTGCATAAAGATGATGAAGCAGGACAAGTTATGAGACAAAGTGCAACAAGTGGTGATACTTGGAATGAAGAAATTTCTCCCAATGAAGTTTCATTTCCAAGTTTAAGTGTTAGTGCCCCTTGTAAGGATGATGGAAGTATTATTCATGAAGAAGAAAGCTCAATAACTGATTCAAATGTCATAGCTCTTGAAGCTGGGAGACTAGCAGCTGTTATTGGCAACAATCAAACATCTTCAGAAGACTCTGCTGACTTGGATGCAATCAGGCCTCCATCTATGATGGCCAGCCTTGTCTCAATGACAGCATCTCTTGATGTTGCTGCTGAAGCTGAAGCTGTTGCTGCAGCTATTTCATTACCTGCTAATGTCTGCAACCAAGGAAGATCTCTAAGAGTCGATTGCAGACATAGAAGAAAAAGATCTCTTCCAGCTGGAATGATGGTAAGCATTTTTTATTAATTAATGTTCAATAGTTAACTTGTTCTATTTCAGTGATATAATTTCAATTTTTCATGTGAAACAAGTTGTTTTCCTGTAATTTTTTTCTTACAATTATTACATTTAATCCTTCAGTCATTTTGGTTTTCATGGACAAAAGCAATAAATAATTTGCAGAAATTTATGTAGATTCATAAACTTAAAATAGCATTATATCAAACTTTGCCTTAATTGATTATGATTGTGTATGTGGTGTTCAAATCACACCTTAGAAATTTCTGTTAATCTATATTTCATGTGAGTAATTAATACAAAATTATCATTTAATTAAAACCTACTACACCTGAATACGTTTCAAATAATTAGGGATGAAACATTGTGTGTTTATTATAATGTTTTAAATTTTTCATAATAAATTTCTGACTACTAGTACATTTATTTAAATATGTCAAATAAATATCATTCTTAATTTAGCTTTTTCATTTAAAAATGTTTGACTTGATGTAAAAAAGACCATTAATCTTGAGATTAATGTCAACGTCCTCATGGAGAAAGGAAATTGAGCTAAGACATGTGCAAAAATTGCTGCAGAATGCACTCATTTAATTGAAAAAAGTTGGTAGATATGTTACAGTAAGTTTAAGATACTTTCAAGAGCACTATTTATGCTCTGTTGTGGAAATTGGTGTTATATAATCAAAATCCAAAATTTAAATACAGATGATTGATTTTCTTGTCTGAAAATTCTGTTTTTGCAAAGCATCATACCAAAAGTATTATACAAGAGTATAAATTGTGAATGAGAAACTGTTTGTCTAAAAGTATGAAAGACAACTGTTCCACATGAAAGTGATGTATCATTCAGTTTCAACACTGTCGTCTTCACAGAATGCTTTCAATTTTTTGAAAACTCCATTGACATGTCTGTTTACAATAAGCTCGTGAACACACAAAGTGGTGGACATATGTATTATGTGATGCTGTGTTTTCTAGTTTCACCCAGGCTGAATTTTCCAGTCTCATGTCCAATAAATCAATGCCTGACATATTGCCATAAATGTTCAAACTATCTTTTGACACTGCTTCTTTTGTGGCCTGTCGACCGAATATTCAACTTGTATATATTATTGCTTGAAAAATTGTTTCTTAACTCTTCCAACAGACTCAGACAGTGAATTGTATACTTGTATGCAAGCAACCTAAGCCTCCTTGATTTGATGCCACTTCTCAATGTATTGAATTCAATTATTCACTAAATTCTGTTTCATTCATGCTTTAATGTATAAAATAAATTTTATTCAATATTGAAGACTTTCAATGTGAATAGAAATAAGTAAAACTTTGTGAGCTCTGAACAGTGTAATTTAATTAGAGAAAGATTTCTATGACTTGGTCCTTCATTATCTACTAGTTATTAATATCATTTCCTTTGTGAAAATGGGAATAATTGAATAGTCTGATTTTTAGAAATAAAATTCACAATAATTTTAATTTATTGAAGAATGCATCAAATGAAATTTATTTCTAAATTGTGTAATTTTCTTCTTTATAGGTGCGGCGTGCTCTTGGGAATGGTAGTGGTAGTGTAGAAAGCTTACCTCTACTTTTTGATGCCAGTGCTTCTAGCAGCTGTAATTCTCATTTAGATAATATTAAGCCTCCTTCAGCAATGGAAGAAATTGGTGCAGGTGACATGGAGAACAGTATGGTCAGTGTAGCGAGCATAACATCTGAAGTTGCCGACCCTCCACCAACTGACCTAATTACTCCATTTACAAATCCAATAGCTGCCACCCATTCAGTTAATGTCGATGTCACTGTCCACCTTGCTGAATCAGTTGGAGCAGAAGAAGAAGATACATTGTGTAGTGATTACACTGAAATTGATGACCCAGCACAAACATATACACTTGAAGATGAAAAAACTGGGAGTGTCCAACAATTGAACCATAGCAAAAGGAAACGTCTCACCCCAAAACAGAAGAGAGAAATTGCCAGAGATCGATACAGAACATATACTATTAATGGGGATGAAGTTATCACAACTGAAAATAAAGAAGTAATTCAGAATGAAAGTGAACAATTGCAAACTACTCGAGTCACTCCTAAACAACGAAGACAAGATGATCGAATGCGTTTTCAGACGCAAGTGCTGAATAAACCTCAAATGCTAGCTGCGATGGGTGTAGAACAAGTGGCAGGTACAGATAATGAAAATGTTCAACAAAGAACTGTGGTAAATATAAGACAGAAGAGAGCTGAAGCAAAAGATCGTTTTAGGACCCAAACTCTTAATGAAGATGCAATTAAATTTTTGGAATCTTCCCCAAAGTTGGAGAGCTGTCTACAAGGAGATGTTCCAGGAATGACCTCTGAAGAAGTAGAAGGACTACTGGAGCATAATGCCAATATTGTTATAGAAGGCATTTTACAGCAATCATCATCTCCTCTTTTAGATTGGGAAACACTGAGTTTGGTTTCCATAGATTCAGAATCTGAGCAAAACATTTCTAATGGTAGAAAACCAACAAGGAAAGCTCCTTTCCCAGAGTTTACAGAAGACTTGGGTAGGTGGGTCAGCTCTGAAGAAGCTTTGGATGATGCAGAAAACACTATCCGTGTTGATGGTCCCAATTGTGATGCCTCCGACGACAGTTGCAATGAAAGTTCTGGTGCTGATGACGAAGAAGGTGAATGTAAAGATTCATCTGGAAATAAGCGACCACGCATAGTAAAGCCTGGTTGTTCTTCATCAAGTAGAGATCATAGTCTTGAGTCTGTTGAAGGTTCTCCAAAACCTGTCAGGGGACGACGAAAAGCTCTTTATAGTTCCAAAAAAGTAAATAGTGGAATACCAGTTAGACCTGTAAGTGCTCCTCAATCAAAAACCCGACAAATAAGCCCAAAAACCTGCAATGTGTCTGTAACAAACAAAAAAAAAATTGTGTCAAAACCTTCATCAGCAGTTCTAGCACAAAACATTGACCCGAGATTTAGACCTCCAGAAAGGCAGGGAACTTTCACAAAGGAAGAGGCTACCTGTACATTGCCCCCAGTCTCCCCTACTAAAACAAAAATCCCTATTCCTGCAACTATTGATACATCTACATTTAAAAAACAGAAAAGAGTTAATGTACCTGTTTCTAAGCCAAGTAATCAAAGTTCTATAACATCAAGAAATAAGCAAACAAAACTTCTATCCAAGGACAGTACATGTAACAATAATAGTGGAACAAAAACTCGAATTACTACTAAACCTGTTGCTGGAAATATGAACCGCAGAAGTTTACCATCGGCAGGTGCAGATATAACCACCGTAGGATTTGTTGGACGATCTAGTAGTAATAGCAGTCTAAGTTCCACATCTGGTAAACGTAAAGAAGTAACCAGCAAAATTGCTAGCTTGTGGAAAAAAGTGGAAGAAAGTAAAAATAAACAAAAGACCCAAAAGAAAGATGGGAAAGTATGGATTGGAGGGAACACTAATGCAAATAATCACACCCAACCTCCAGGTCCTATAAGAAGTTCAACATTTGAAGGTCCTTTAACTGTAAAACTGAGTGCAAAAAAATCAAAATCAGTAACAGAATCTCGGATACCAACAGCAGAAGTTGTGGCAGTGCCAAGAGCAGCAAGTGACAAACCTGGTACTAAATCTACCAAGCCTCGAGAGCTGGTAACTCTTAGGAAACCCAGAGAAAATACTGACTCCAACCCAATCAAAAGGTTGTCAAGATTAGGATCATTTGTAAGAGCCGATACGTTGGAAGATTCAACTCCTACTCGACCCGCCTCTGCTGTTGTTCCTCCTTTTAATTATAACCCAAATCCTCCCACAAACCGTTCTCAAATACCTACACCTGTGAAAAGAGGTGATGCTTTCCCTGCTGTAAGTGATAATGGAGCTACAGAGGAATTAAATACTGCCTCTATTAGAGTTACTACAGTTTAAATGGGTCTTTCACGTAGATACCAATATCAATAGCAGCTTATTTTTACACTTATTTTTTTTCTAATATGGTTCAAGTTAAAGATTACATTGATGAAAAGCAGCATCGATGTAACATACTTTGTAAATAGATTTCCTTTTAAACTTTATTGTACATTTAGCTCTTGCAAAAACTATTTAATTCTGTTACACATGCTGCTTGAAACTTATTTTGCTATTAAAATATCATTAATTATTTTAATTTTGATCTTTTCAACCAAATAAAGTTAAAAAATTATGAAAATTAACTTGAACATCATAATAATGATTAAGTAATCAGTATATATTTCAACTCGTGCATTAACTTAGGATGCCACATAACAGAAAGCTTATTGGTGAGTTAAGTTTGAAGGCAAATTGTATGTATAGAATGGCGTTTTAGCCATTCTTAATAAATATACTTAAAAAATTATTCATCATTTAATGTATACATTAATAATTGTAGCGTACTGTATTTATTATTTATATATGTATGTGTTATAATTGTGATAATTTTGGTAATATATATTTAACTTATTTGTCTGCCTGAGTAAGAAAATTGTTACTCTATTACCTATTTGTGTACTGAGAATTTGTGTGATTTATATTCTAAATAACATATTGATGACTGAAAATGCATTGATATTGGAATTTTTTATTAAAGAGTAAAAGGAACTAATAGTTGTCTGTTATGAGGCAGGTATTTTGGTGATATTTCATTCCCTCACGATGTTTACGTGCATTATGACCATCTGCATAGAAGTCATTTATTTGGGTTCAGAATAATTATTTAAACTGTTACCTAACTCATAAATAGGGTGTTTGTGATGTAAAGAATGATGACATCACCCAATATATCTTTTACAAAGTACCTATTCCACATGATGGTATAATTTATGCTGTAAATATTTTTATTACTAAGTAGTTTGTTGTAAATTCTTTGGATGCATTTAATGTTAAGTATTACCATAAAAATATGGACACTATTGCGTCAATGTCAGTACAGTTTTTTGTTCTTGAAGTTATTTGTATATTGAATTATTTTTCTCTCCAGGTTTATATTTACATATAATTAATGTTATGCAAGAACAATTCAGCAGTTAAGTATAGATAGTGCACACTTCTACTAGTTATGTGGTTTATAAACTTTAGTGCATTTCAAAAAATCTAAATGTGAAACATTCCAGTAGAAAATTGAACACTATATCTATTAACTGCTGAAAAATTTACAAAGTAAGAGAAAAAACTAAATATGAGAGCTTGTTGTGAGATGTTAATAGGCATGTGTGTTTTTATAGGAATAATGTATAAAGTAAATGGTATGTTTGTAACCGTAAGCGTGTGTGTACGAAATGTTGAGACTGAACTAGGTGATTGTAAAAGAAATGGAGAATAATTACAGTACTGTAAAATAAAAATGCTTATCAATTTATTTTTTGAAGAGTACATTGTAATCTAAAAATATCTGTAACCAATTGAACTCTGTTTTCTTCTAGTCATCATAGTATGCTGATAATGTTAAAATTATTAATTCATTCATAATAATTATACTTTCTGTGAAATGTAATAAGTATTTATTTCTAGTGGTTATTTTAATTTAAAAACACTTTCCAACTGAAAGCAAAGCACTTGCCGGTAGCATAGGCTACTCGTAAAGAAATTCTACCATTCTGTAAATTTGTGTAATCTGTACAACATAAAACAACCTGGGTATGCATGTAATTTCAATTGATCAGTTCCAGGGACAAGTTATATAATAATATCATGTGGTGGTTTTCAAAAATACATATGGTTAGAATTGTCCCAAGTGATTTGCATTAAGGGAAGGTATGCATCTTATTCTCTTACCAGAGCTATTTAGATAATTTCTAAACTGTGTCTTGGGACTGAAAGAGAAGTATAGTGTTCAATTTAAGTTTTAATTATAGTTTTTTACATCAGCATACTGTGGTCCTCTTTTGTACGTTTCAGATATTACATACATATGTAGGCTATTGTGCCTCATACCCCATGTTTCAGTAATTATATAAATAAAAATAAACATTTCTGATAAATTTACCTCAAATTATTTTATTTCCTCATAATAAAATCTAAAAAATAAGCTTGGTTAAATTTAAACCATATCAGGGCTTTACAGAAATAATAATACAAAAATGTCTGAGATTGGTGATGAATCTGGGTTTATAGGAGTCACCGAGTTAAATTCTCGCATTAACCATGCTGTTTAAGACAATGTTTTAGCCTTCGACATGGGAATGTAAGGGGTTGACACAAGGTATTTTTTACCTTTTTAGTTATTGGATGTATTATTTACTCCCTTAAGGTACCAGGGATATTTTATACCTTAATTAAGTTAGCGTTTATATAAGTATCAAAAGTATTTTTGACTCCATGTATTTATTACCCCTTAAGGTGCTGGGAATATTCTTGACTCGTATACCGAGAGTATTTTTTACCTTTAATTCACCAGGATTTTTAAGACTCTTAAGGTACGGTGCGTATTTTAGGTAACGGGAGAATTCCCGAGTTTGTCAGTCATCAGCCAGGTTTAATTGTCATTATCCCCCATCGTCTTAGGCCAGGGAGAAAACTTAAAAAAATAGTGGTATTTTCTTTCAAGTTATAACAAATAAACCAATATCCAAAGCTGTCTGGATTAACCAGGGTCCTACACGCTGATTGATATTCTCCCCCTACTTCTCTAGCACCCTCTCAAAATTACTCTGATAACAAACTCTGAACACAAAAAATTGTTGTGGAAGGTGGGGTAAGATGATGAACTTAAACTTAAAATATTTTTCCAAGTTCATGTCTGACAGCTGACCCGTTCGGACGTGTTTGTGTGCGCTCGAATGTTTACAACACGTGCAGACATTTAAGTTCAGTGAGCAGTAAATTTAACGTGAATATAATTGACAACTTAAAATACACAGTAAATTGCTACAGCAGCAACAAAATAGACGATGCCAGTGAATGAGTGATCTGGACCTGCCAACAATAAAAATGCATCCCGCCGGAGTTATTCCTGAATCAACCAACAATCTCAGTCAGCTGGATTGACCAACAATCGACACAGAGCCATCCACCGCCAAAGTCAGATTTCTTAAACCAGATAAGTCAGATAAATCAAATCCTCATCTTTCATCTAACTACCAAATACCAACCGTAATACTAGAAAAAACTACCTATAACCCGAGCTAAGTTGCCACAACAATTCTGATGATAATGAAACTATGAACGTAGACCAAGATCAATATATTGTGGTTAACAAACACTCCTGGCAAACTATCCATATCAACAAAAAAAGAAAACTTAAACCATCCACATCAAGAGCCGAAAATATGCCTACAATTGATACATCAAACAGATACCAGGTGTTTAATGAAATTGAACCCATCGCTCAAACCGCAAATAATTCAAACCAAATTAATTTGACAGCCTTAGATCACAACCCCCACCTGTATATATTTATGGAGTGAACAATTTTAAAGCAATGACCAACAACCTAAACAAAGTAATCGAAAATGAAAAGTTCTATTGTAAATCATTATCAAACAACATGGTAAAGGTTAACACCAAATCTATAGAATCATACAGAAAACTACTCATATCTGCAATAGATCACTACCAGTTACTTTACTTTGGTAAAAGTTAATCTACTACCCTGGCCACTAACCATCAGAGCCATCTATTGCCCACCTAAGCATTCTATTTCACCCCATGAGTTTCAAGAACTAAAATGGAACGCAAAACATACTGCATGGGGTTCTAGATTAATTTCACCAAAAGGTCAAGCACTATTTTCAACCATACAGCAGGACAACCTATTGGCCAACAGACCTTCGCAAACTTCCAGATCTACTGGACTTTGCCGTCACTAAGGATATTTCTGTGATATACAAAAAAATTGAAAGTAACTTCGACCTAGTCTCTGACCATAATAATAACATTGAGTACCAGCATTTTATGGAAAACATCACTACCAAGGCTCTGTACTGTCAAAACGAACTGGGAGCATTTCCAACAATATATTAACAACAACATAATGTTGTTAAATAGAATGCACACACCAAACAAACTAGAGGAAACTGTAGAGTACCTCACACAGCTCATTCAACATAAGAAGATAGTCTGCTCAATCTTAAAAACACACCCAAGGTCAACAATATACCACTTCATATTCATAAGAAAAACGTAGAGACCTTGCTAAATGACAAAGAACCAGAAATCCTCAACGCAAGACTATACTAATCAATCTAAACCACCAGCTCCACAATGCTATTCAAGAGAACAGAAATGCAACATTCAGTTACTATATTTCTTCACTATCACCAGTAGATCATACCGTCTGGAAAGACCCGTTATCCAAATACCACCTCTAAGAAAATCCGACGGAAATTGGGAGAGATCAAATGAAAAAAAAACCAATACTTTTGTGGAACA
This sequence comes from Zhengitettix transpicula, assembly GCA_037074705.1. Taxonomy (NCBI): domain Eukaryota; kingdom Metazoa; phylum Arthropoda; class Insecta; order Orthoptera; family Tetrigidae; genus Zhengitettix; species Zhengitettix transpicula. The sequence goes on along the minus strand of CM073591.1, from coordinate 197,429,996 downwards.
TCTTTCTCAAGTATTCATCCCATTTCCATCCAATATTATTAATTTCAATACAGAAATTGAGGAACATCTCATAGCACCACCCCTGAAAACAATTTCACCTGCTGAAGTATGTAGAGCGATAAAATTAACTAGCTTATCCAATGCTCCAGGTTATGACCTTATAGTAGGAAAAATACTAAAACACCTTCCTAAAAGAGTGGTGATCATATAACAATAATATATAACCCCATGCTTGCTATCTCACTTCTCTACTCAATGGAAGTTTTCTATAATAATTATGATAGCTAAACCTGGCAAACCTCCACAAGAAGCCACATCCTACCAACCAATAAGCCTTCTACCACTACTATCAAAACTATTCGAATGCCTACTACTACACAGAATAAAAGAAATAATATCCCCACAGGAAACTTTTCCTCCTCACCAGTTTGGCTTCCGAGAAGGACATTCAACCATCCAGCAATGTCACAGAATAGTCAACCACATCACGGAGACCATTGAGGGAAAGAAACTGTGTGCGGCGGTATTCCTATATGTCCAGCAGGCCTTCGACAAGATATGGCACAACGGCCTACTATATCAGATTAAACAGCGGCTGCCACACCAAGTTTTCCTTCTCATAAAATCATACCTGTCACAAAGATGCTTCCAGGTCCAATTAGAGGCACAATACTCAGCATGTCAAGACATCAACTCCAGCATTCTGCCGGGAAGTGTTCTTGGTCCCTAAACTCTAACAAGTCCACGCAAATCACCTTCACAAATAAATGCTCGACATGCGTGCAAGTTAAAATATTCCATCAACCTATCCCAGTAAAAACCGAAGTAAATACCTAGACTCCGCCTTGACCAAAAACTGACATGGAAAACCCACATAAAAGCCAAAAAGGAACAACTGAAACTAAAAACATGCACTGGCTACCTGGACAAAAATCACAACTCACTATTGAAAACAAACTGCTTCTATATAAAGACAAAGACATACTAATACCTAAATGGTCTTACGGAATCAAAATATGGGGATGCAGCAAACTCTCAAAGTCTTACAGACTTTCCAATCAAAAACATTTCGCACCCTAGTCAAAGCACCGTGGCACATCAGCAATCACACACTCCATCACGACCTCAAAATTCCATTTATTGCAGAAACTATCAAGACGTATGCCACCAAAGGCAAACATAGAACACTAAAGCACCGCAACAAATACATCGCCGACCTCTACCTTCAACAACCCCTAGCGAGAAAATTGAAGATGATATGGCCAGAATAAATCCAGAAGACCCGCCACTGGACAGTGGCCTACTCGTGTCAAACAGCATTAATAATTAAACAATTTACTTATTACTCTTAAGTGTTAAGAGTAGATTGTAAATCAGCAACAGAATTTTTTTTTAAAAAAGTAAGTAAGTGGATAAAGAACCTGAAATAAACAAGAAAACTTCTTCCAATCATTACGTTCAATAAAAAAAAATTATAATACCCTCTTTAATGATTAAAAACATTTCTCTGCCAAAAAAATGTAATTTCAGTCACCTATGGAGTAAGATGACAAACAAATAAAGCAAGACTAAAAATTTATTTCAAAAATATTTTTTTATAGAAACATTTGAAACACTCAAAATATACAAGATTATCCATTAAAAAATTAAAACTTTAAAAATGAAGTAAAAAAAATTAAGAGAAACTTAAGTCAGATGCAAAAATTGTATTTCTAGGGTCTGTTTTTTGCTTTATCAGCATCCCAGCCATAATATGTAACATGTGCCCAGCCAAGATTTGCACTTTCAGAATCGGTACCATAATTGAGTAAATAGCATGATGTGGAGGTAGTGTTGATGAAATGGATTGTTGAGAAGTGATGGCACATTAAATTTTTTTGCTGCAGCATTTACACTTTTTCGGTCAATTCAGTAATAGCTATATACATAATCTTAGCCCACATCGCCATTTTGGTTTTAACTTGTTTATCAGTATCCTAGGTCATCGTAAAGTACCTAAATTATTTTATATATAAACAAAATTAACTTATTATAGTAGAGTAATGTCTTGAGTCACTCAATCAAAAAATTACAACTCTCTTCAGTCGACACTGTTTGCAGAACAATCTGAAGTAACAATACTTATAAGGAGCTTCATTACTAGTCACTAGGAGTCTCAGGAAGTGCCTAGATAAAGGTACTGTCTATAACAGTATAGGAGAAATACAGAGTTTGTCATCTCACCCCACCTTCCACTACTGTTGCTTGGTTTTATAATTCGTTACAACTGTTTTAATTTAATTTTTCAGACTTACATGAAAACGTTTTTTTAAAACCGAACTTGCCATGTTTCTGTAGTGAGCAAATACCTTGTCGTTCCGAAATAATTTTAAAAAAGTTGCGATGGAAGTATTGGTAGAAATTGGCATTAAAACAATATTTTTGCAAGTTCACATTACCTCCTCTATTTTGGTGTATTAAAAAACCCAAAATGAAATTTTGTACAGACATGGACCTTGGCAGACAGAAAGTGAAACTTTTTCAAGAGCCTTTGGAGATGTGTATTTTGTTTTGTACATTGCATGTGTCACTCCTTTAAAATAGCCTGTAGTATAGAGGTGATCAATGAAATCAGAGTGACCAGATTTGAGTTGGTCTTTTAACAATCTCCAGAAAAAGGTTGTACCTGTAGTATGGCTATAAGGGACAAGGGCAACTCACTATGAAATAAAAAGTCATTGAACATCGAGTTTACTGCTTTAGCATGGAATGTAACCGCTTTCTCCCGAAAATTGGAAGAAGTTCCTGCTGTCCTGAATCAGATTCAGAAAACCACTACCTTTCTCTTTTTCCTTAACATACCAATTAAGGTCACATTTTCCTTTTGTCAAGAAGGAAAATCTGAACTGCATGCGGGCCATGGCTTGAAAATTTGAACTTCCACCTACGCCAGATTGAACCAACTACTCATTTTAGGTAAATCAGCATGTCTCTCTCTTTCCTATCCAAATAAAGATATTGTATTTATGTGATAGATACATAAATAAGGGTATAAATAAACATATCTAAATGATACCTATTAATTTGTTAGCCTTGCCCCCATTTGCAGTTCACTCCTCCATTAATTTCCAAAAAATTTCAACTGACAGGCTTATTTTCAAATCACTAAGTTGAATAATATTCCTTGATCTGTCTTACCTCAAATGTGTCAATTAAAAATCTGCAACACAATTCTTTCAGTGGTTCTTGAAATTTGGATATAATGTTCTTACGGGGAACATAAAATTTAGTAATATTTTGCAACTTTTAAAGGTTTGGACAATTAAAATGGGATAATTTTCTACAATAAATTCAAGAGCAATCTGCCAGACACCTCATCCTAGGATAAACAGGTGACAGAGACAATTTTCACTTAAATGTTGTTTTATTAAGCATTTGGCCCAGTTGATTAAAGAATCTTTTATTAAGTCAATACACCAGGAAAGTCTACATTTGATTGCAAACATTAATAATTACTGTGACTTTTTTTCACCACAGATTTCTTTTCTTCCTCATAAAGTGAGAAAGAGGTTTTGGTATTTGAAATCACCAAATTTATGGAGTAAACAAATTTAAAAACCACAGATGGTACCCGAACCAATTTGTGACTGCATACCCTTAAATCATAAATGACCCCCAGCTAATTGATAAGATGCTTTGAAACCAAGGAAACACAGGTAAAGAACTGTGGACTTCACATATAATTACAGACATTCAAAATGTGGTCACCAATTGGGGTATGTTGGCTAGTTCTACAATCACTTGAGTAATGAATTTTTCATCAGTAGGATGAGTTATGCAAAGGTGATAGAATGAAGCATGAGCAAATAAGCTGGGCTAATTTGATTTCAAGATTTGAAGCTTGTGGCTAAAACCACAACTCTACAAAATGAAACTGAGGAGAAAAGGTTACATTCAAATTTGACGTCATAAATTTAAAAATATACCATGCTATTCTTTGTGTTTTGCAATTACATTTGACATGGCATGTTGGCATAAAATATACATATTAAAATTTGCATTTTCAACGTTTATAAAACTCATCACAGGAAAATGGAAGAGGGCTAAATTTATATTTTTATTTAGATGTTGAAAAGGTTCAATATTTCTAGCACGGTAGTAGTATTTATTACAATTGTATCATATGGTTGCCTTAGAAATAAAAATACAAATTTATGGTATGTTCTATTACATGTACAAGAAGTCCATTCATTTAATTTTCATGATGATTCGCCGAAAGAAAAGTTTTGTTGGGTAAGAAAATGAGGTATAAAATACCAAATTATTTTATAATTCAATTGGGAGATCAGAAATTTATTGCTGGATGTAATTAGATTGCATTTACAAGATAAAATTTTCTTTAAATTATATAAAATAATATTTTCATCAAGAAAAATCCTCTTATAATAACTGTCCACAAGCATCACAGTGTGTAATATAATCTCTACAACCCATTAATTTGTAAAGTACTTTCCATTCTGCCTAAATCTAGAAAATGTTATATGTTTAAAGACAAGGTAAGGTAATCATATTGTCAAACAAAATAATTTACACAAATTAAAAGGAAACAGAATGTCCTCCACATGGTTTATGTCCTATTACAAACTTGTCAAATTCCTGCAGTTGAAATTTAAGTCTATAACCTTTTGTGAATTTCGTACAAGAATGTATAGGATTAAATTCATCTCTGAAAAGATAAAAAGCAACAATTACACAGTTTCTATTAACTGAAACAGTGAAATAGTTTGCTATAAAATGTACATACTATAATTTACTTAAAAGCTACAAATAATATGTGATGCAGTGTTCAACATTTGATGAATAGAAGCATCAAGAAGACAAATATGCGCAGACCTACAAGCAAGCGCATTAATAATAAACCCCTTAGCATTTGGCATTCTCTGACAAGTGAAGGAGCAGTCTTAAGTAAAAACCTATTTTAAAATCTCAAAATTTTATACCAGTTCATTTCCAGTATTATCCAAACATTATATGAATTCAATTTAAAATACATTCAACTTAAAACTCAAACAAGAGATATAAGATCAGATTGTACAGTTGGTTTCTTCCATAAAATATACAGTTCTATAACAAAAATAACACATCTAAAATTTCAAGTAAAAGACTAAACTTAACTACATTAATTTCATTATGCCAATTTCCGCTTACAGCCGACATAAGTAAAATATCACATTTACATAATTTTTGCTACTTTTTGTCAATTGTAAAAACATAATAGGGATTTTAATAAGAACAATTGGGTTTTCATTGATTTTTGTCAAATTTCAACAAGTATCTGTGAATCAGTGTTATCTTGAAGTCCTAAGTTATATAATGGTAATCACTTTAAGCAGACAACAATACCTAAGAGGTACCTCACTTGTCTTAAATCTGCAGCAATATTTAAATGCAACAATTAACTTCCTTGCCAATTCCACATGAAGCATGAAAAATGTAATATGACAATAAATTCTGAACCCTCTAATTATTTGTGCACCAAAAAGGAGTTCACTCTTCATTATCAATCTAGTTCTTTCATAACAAAGGCGTGAACAAAATCATACAAAAAATATTTAAAAATTGATGCTTATACATATATCAAAATTGTAATAAAAGCATTAGAGGTAATAAATTTCATTTACAAATAATTTCATTTTGCACAGGACAGTAGCTCCTCTTGGTCAAATTGTCTATCTATAGTCACAATTTTCAGATATTCATCACCTGTACAAAGATAATATATATTTATATTTGTTTTATTTAAAAAATAAACAATTTAAGAAGCATGTCTGCCAACATCTCCTGTAGCTGAACTGTGTGAGCAAAAGCATAAACTTTCTTGCAGAGCCGGCTTGCACACACAACAAATTCCATTCTGGAATAGATGATTTTTCTTGGCAATGAAACACTATATGAATTAGGTGGCAGTATTAAGTTCTCCAAGAGATATTTGATGTTATTCTTCTGGTAGTGTCTAGAAAATAAAATTAAAAAAAACAGGGTTAAAATTGTTATCTTAATTATATTAATTTTTAAGTAACAGACTTATTGGACTATCAAACTGGTATTATTTTAAAAATATTACATCAACATAAAATACAGTATTCACATTTTCCCCAACATTAAAAATACATAATTTGTATTTATAATGACAATTGTAAAAATGCTGCAAGCAATTTCTATTCTTCTTCGATGAACATCACAAAGTGTAGTTTGGGGTATTAATTATTTTTTATATACATATTGTAATACTTGTAATTAAGGCATTGTTTTAATTGAAAAGTTAAATTGTAGAGGACACATTATTGATAGCGGTAACCGGCGCCAGAACAGATCGACAATGAAAGGAGAGTATTGTTGAATGGTGGGGAGATGAGCTACGCGCTCAAAATTACGAGACGAAGTTACAGTAGGGCAATGAGCGGAGAGGAGAACAGATCAAAAGCCTAATTTACAAAAGTTTTACAGTTTGGAATTAGAAGCAAGAGGCGTGAATTAAAAGTCTAATTCACGAAAGTTTAAACAGTTTTTTGTCAGTCAGCAGCGAGGACTAAAAGATCTAATTTAAGGAACGAGAGAATGTGTTCCAGTAACAAGTACGCTATTACATCGAATTGCTAAAAGGAAAGCAATCTTCAGTCAACAGACAAAACTAGTGAGTTGCTTTTTCAACACGACTCACGAGATCTACAAATCCAGGTTGCAGTAAATCATCGAGAATCAACCAATTCATTTTAAACCAACCGACAAACTATGTTAATTAGAGTCTGTGAGCAATTAGAATCTGTGTAAATCCCACCATTGTGCTACGAAAATTTAATGTGAATCCTGGGCTGCCGTAAGTGGAAAGAAAACCTTAAAATTATTGTAAACCGTTTTAAAAGATAAACGTCAGATCGTTCTTTAATTATTGATAAATTGAAATTTTTTAAACTCAATCTTTTAGTATAAATTTCTTCATTAATAAATTTCGTCTATGTTTAGACGCATCGATTTCCTCATAAAGTAAATTTAAATTTTGTGTTTTTTGATTGTTTAAATTCTGCCATTATCAAACCCAGTTCAAGACCCTGAGATCCCAATTATATTTTGTATTATGAATAATTGTTTAAATTTAGTTAAATAAAATTTGTTTTGTTTGTAAACTAAATCTTTTCATTTGTTAAGCACCTTTTAATTATTATAATATATAGTGAAATAACTACATTTGAAGCTACAAGAATGTGAAGCCAGCTAACAAATCATTTCATAATTTTATGTTGTGAAATTTATTATTATATATAATATGCACTGTCCAGTGCACAGAATGATGCAACACTCTTTCCTGAAGAAGGGGGCTGAGGCCTCCAAAAATTTGAAGAACAACCTTCAGTTCCTTATGGCGTCACCGTACTTTACTTTCAGGTAAGCCACAGCCTCTCTCTCTTTCTTTTCCATACCAATATTCCAATTTTATATATATATCAATGTTTATAATAATATAAATTCAGAACTGTTCAATAATAGCGTCTGTTTGTAAAATTGTGGGCATGTTGTTGAGAGATAATTAAATTAGTTATTTCATAATCTAAAGATTTTTGTTGTTACATTTTTTTATATTGATTCTGATGGTAAGCTGAAATGGTATTAAGGACCAGGTGTGTCATGTTCTGAATGTGGGAATGCAGATTGTTTTACATTATCACCAAATTTTCAAGGAAATGAGTCCCCATCAGGGGAAAAAGTCTGAACTGCATGCCAGCTTGAAAGTTCAAGTCATGGCAAAGTCTGCTGGTAACGTTTATAGCACTTTGTTGTCAGAGTCAGTCTGTGGAGGTACCAATGAGGATTATGTCATCCATAGTAGGACAGTATTACCAAATTATTGAAATTAAAGCAATATTGAAATTATTGAGAAAATGTAATACTAAAAGTTAATAGTCTCCTTGTCATCATTTAAAAAGGAAATATCTGTAGGGCAAAGTTGTCCAGAGTCCTACTGTGAATCAATTAAAATCTAATAAAATATTTCTAAGTTTGGAATGATCTGGTAATTAGAGACGAACTATTTGGTAATCTACGTACAGTTTGATCACTATTGCACTGAACTGTTCCCATTATAAAACATTTGGTGTGGAGAAACAATTGAGCATAAATCTGTGGCCTGGGGCCCCTAAAGGATTTAATTGTATGTGTTGTGAAAGTGCATTTGAAATAATACAGTCAATTTTTTCTAATTAAGAGTTATTCAGTTGTTTAAAAGATTTGGTATTGTAAATTCTGTGCAAGTGAAATTCAAGACATATCATAAATGGTATGTTAAGTTTATTTTAAATTTGATAAATACTTTGTATACATTGAATAATTATTTGTACCAACAAATTTCAGATTTCATTCAATTTATTGTTGCTTGTATTTGGGGGGAGGGGGGGGGGGAATATTTATATACTTAGATTTGAATAGCTTTTCCTGTAATTCTATAACTGTTCTGAGGCCCAATGAAGCACCCTGAGAGAAAAATAAGAGTTTCATATAAATTAAATAACCATGGCAAAATCATGTAAAAATTTTATGAAATAAATTTTTCATGTTTTATATTAATTAAATGTCAGTTTAATTATCCTTAAACCTGTCACTAAATTAAGATTATCTATTAAAAATTGATAAATTTAAATTTAATTAAATTTAAATCTCTTTAAATACTAAAATAAATTAAATTCAGTAAATTAATTAAAGAGGTAAAATGGATACAAATTATAAGTATATATAACAAGGAAAAGGTGACAAGTCCAAATTAAATAACACATTTGAATAGGAAAGAGAAGTCTGAAATTAATGGTTGGTTCAATCGGTCTGAGTAGAAAATTAAATTGCAAATTTTTGAGGATATGAGCACTCTTCATCTGAAAAGAACTGCATGCCAGGTGGGCACAAATTATATAACAGTGCTTCAAAAAATAGGGCATAAACTGGTCAACGACTTTATGTGGCAATTACCCATTGCCAATTTCAAAATTCATAATAAAGGTTTAATTTAAATGTTTACTTTCCTGAAATAAAACTTACATTGAGTGACAGAACAGTTGGCAAAAACTGCTGGATCATTTATCTTAAAGAGATGATAACAGTTTAAAAAGTTTTGTAATGACGTATATAAATGGTATCATCTTAAATTGTTCCCAGGCCTGAATGTAATTGTGCTAGTAAAATGTGGCATGTATTTCATCTGATGTTTAACTTCTAAATTGACTAATGTTCTAAAGCACACAATAGCATTGTGCTAGTAAAATGTGGCATGTATTTTATGTGCTGTTTAACTTCTAAATTGACTAATGTTCTAAAGGACACAATAGCATTGTATGATGTTTTCACATAATTTCCTATTCTTGTGGCTTTAGATAAAAATCTCCCAGCTGATAAAGATTATTAGAAATGGACTTTTATTGACTCATTGCCAAATAAATAGCATTAGTTACATTTCTGCGTCCTAGAAAAATTATTAGAAAGAACTTTTCCTTCAAATATTCCCACAATTTTCTTCAATCACCACAAAAACATTTAATGCAGATCCCATCACTTCACTTCTTATACCTACAAATATTAATTGAAATTAAACCAATTTTGCTATTAGAAACTTTTTGCAAGACTCAAGTGAAGAAAAAAGTTTTGCAGTCATAAAAGGAAATTACTTTGACATGATTTCCATTGACGTGTACTATGATATTCGAAAAATTCAAATGGCTTCTCCTGTTAGTTTTGGATTATGTATAGGTTTTGAACAATGCCTTAACACTCCTCTTTTTATTAATTTGACATGACTCACTCCAAACAAAATATACCAATATTCAATTGTATTATGATAAGTCTTTTTTCTGGAACAATGTGGTTATCATAATTAATTCACCCAACAGGGATTAAGGGGAATCCAAGACAAAAATTATCATATGTGATCAATTTAAAAATTGATAAAATTTACCAAATTTTCTTTGAATTGATTTCAGGTTGTATTCTAGGCAACTGTTTAAAGATAAATACTACCAAAGAATTTCAGTTAATCAAAACTTACTTTGTTTACTACCTATGCTTCAGCTATCTTCTTCTTCTCTTTCTTCTTTTTTAGGAAAGATGGTGTCCTCAGCCCTTTCTTCTTTTTCTTGTCTTTTTTAGGACTCTCTTCAGTTGATACATCTTTTGTTGGTGATCCCTTAAAAGAATCAGTACAAATATGTGAACTTAAGCAGGCCTAATAATATTTACAAAAAAGTATCACACATTTATTAATTTGGCTAAACAAATTGTATGTAGTTACATTTTCTATATAATAGATTAAAACAATTAGTTTAAAGGCTGATGTTTATTTAAAATTTATCTTAAATGGTCAGTATATATATATATATATAATTTTTATAAAACCATTAGTTTTCTACAATTGTTCATATTAATTATCACCATCTAGTTGCCAACATAAGCTATCAGGAATGCCTTATAAACCATCCATCTGCATCGCCTTTTAACATTTAATAATGCAATTGCAGTTCCAGTGTTCTTAGTGAAACAAGTTAATTCAATGTTACAGTCGTATCATCTAAATGATATATACTCTTAAAGCAATCGAGATGAAACAAAACATCTATTATTTATTTTTCCAATATCCAACAAGTTATTTAGGAATTCAATATATATATATATATATATACGCTCTTTGTTAACGTTTTCTTTTCAAAGATTACGTAACGCTTCATTGTTTCAGTAATAATTCATTTTAAATTCTGTCGTGAGCAGCAGGTTATTCATAATTTGTACAGCTTGCAAATATTTATGTCGTATAGCTTTACAGGTTGAGCAATAAATTAATCTTAACAATTCATATACACGCAACAATTAAAAACAAACGTGCGCAAGACTTAACAACATCAGACTTTGTTGATAACAGTAATGGTTACACTCACAACTGAAACAATGAAAAATAGACTAATTCCACAACCGTCAACAGCTTACAAGTTCTCCCTTCAGACATAAAAATGCCATCGGACTGCAACAATATTGAAACGTAATGTGTTGGGGTAAGTAATGAATTAGCTGCTGTTATGAACCATATAGAACATATTCACTTAAAACAAATAATTATCACAAGTTCGCAACGAGGTCAGGTTAGATAATATTAGCACTTATTGTGTGTGTGTATTCTGACTATTCAAGACAGATGATCAAAAAACGGCCATTTATGAAGAGGTCGTAAATTAGCGACGAAACGTAGTGTAATTTTCAATAAATATCTTTTTCCGACTTCAATTGGCGGTTATTTATTTATAATTAGCGCGTACTAATTACTCGACTACTGATTAGTATTAAACTTTCGTAGTTAGTTTCACATATGTGATTAAGTGATAATTTAGTTTTTTTTAAAAAAAAAAATATTTGTAATCGAAGTTTACTTGTGTAATACACAAATATATGCTAGTTAACAGTATAAATATATTTGTCTGACCACTGAATCAAATCGTATTCTAACCGCAAATCTGCCAACATTATACCGGACAAATTATCATGCAAGATTGCTCGAACAAACAAGAGTATATTACAGAGATAGTCGGTAAATTGAACAATTGCTACAATACTCGTCGATAACTTTCGTAATACATAAAATAACGAACACAACGTTTCATTCCTAATTGGGACCGTAGATGTATTATGTGAAAACACCAGCCTATTACTCAGAAAAATTTAAAATATCATAATTTACCAACACAACATTTCATCCCTAATCAATTAAATTAGTTATCTAAAAAAATAAAATAATTTATAATACAATAATGTAAAGTATAATTTATAGTGTTACTTACAATTTATTAAACAAAAATCTAGATAAACATAAATCTCTGAATTGCGGTTTGCACACACGTTGCGGCCTAATTGATTGTTATTTACACAGCGGTTATTGTTGAATTTCAAGATAATGTAAGTAAAAAAAATTATTTTATCCAAAAAATGAAAACAATATCTAGCAATCATAATTTTGTTTATATTAATTTTTACATTAATGGACGAATCATTTAATCTAATATGTAACATTTCGATCATCGATAAGGAAAACGTGCTGTAATCTAAAATCTTTACTGTGTGCCCCAATCGAAATGATTTTTTTTCTAAATAAATATATTTTGACTAATGAATAATTTAATACGTTAAATTTCAATAGTTTGCCAGAAATAACAAGAATTGCAAACAATTAATTTTGTAAATAACATTGTGTATCTAAAATGCTAATTGTCTTTAATTGCTTTAAATAAATTTAAATTATTGGAAATCTCAAAAAATAATCCGATTACCATAATTATTAAGCAAGCCAATAAGTTTATATTGTAAGTTTTCAAAAATTAGTGGTACAATACAAAATTATGCTTGTTAATTAAAATTACTTTCCATACTTAATTTTAATCAATCTGATTTTGATACATTTGTAAATAAATTGTAATGGGTAGAAGGATACTAAAAATTTTGTCAAGGTTATCTTTATGTTACCAGTGATAATTTGACTACCCTTATCTACTTTTGTGACAAGTGATTAGGCGTGTGATTAAGGAATCCTCCTGAATATGTGGATATTTTATACAAATTGATAAAATATCTTATTATTTTTAACTATGACCAAAACAGTAAGTAATCCTCAATTTAGGATGGTAATTACTGAAAGGATTGAGTAAATTGTTCAAAAAGAAGAAGAAAAGAGGAAGGAAGGGAAAAACTGGAGGAGGAAAAAAAGAGAAACCACTAATTTGATAATAAATTAACAAATTAATTACACATGTTTTGGTCCTTATGTGGACCCTCTTCAGACAAAGCTATTGTTATTGGTGGTTTTTTCATCAAATTTATTTACAGGTGTTAAACTTGCTAAATTGTTTTATATTGTTATACCATATTATAATTGTGAAGCTTGGTTGTCATGAAATGGAGAAATGTGAACCTTAAAGGCAAATTTTGAAACCTTTTATATCGTAGTTCACTTATAATTTAACATTCAAATGGTAGTTGAAATTTGTATAGTTTATTCATTTAAGTTCACAGATACAACATAGTGAATTACTGATAATCCACATCCAGTATATGTATATATACAGACTATTAAAAATAAAATTTCAGCCCTACTAAATCTAGTACTAATTTCACATTTTGTTCAAGTATAAATAAAACAAACCTTTATTTAATAATTAATTTGTTTGTAATTTAATACATGGTAAATAAATAAAAGTTGAAGAAAAGTATAATCTCTACTCAATAATCTGATTGAAATATGGACAATCCTATTCAAGAATCAAATCATGTGACGTTAAAACCATTCCAAGTAATTTACATTTCAGCTTGAGCAATAATTATCCATTATAATCAGCAATAAAGATATTATAATAATACTGAAAGCATATACTCCATTCAGTAATTAAACAATGCTTCCATATTCACTGAATAACATTAATCTAATGATAGTTTCATTTTTTTAGTTGCATCATGGATATAAAACTACAAATTGAAGTCTGATTGGTATGATTTGTGAAGTTTCCTTGTCTGGTTAGAATTTGTTGCAAATTTAGTCTACGAGTCTTGACTTGTTTTAATTCATGTAGTATTTGAAGTGCCATACTGCATGTTCTCTTGCAGTGTGTATTTGTGGTTAAATTTTTTTATAAAGTGCTAACTTGTTTCTGCCAAAGGCGAAATGTCGTGTTTCTACTATGCCACCCGGTTGGAAACCCAAGAACTCTTTCAATATCATCACATTGTAACTAGCTATCAATTCCTTTGCATTTGATAAGGAGGTTATAAAGTCTTCCACTGTCTGTAATTGTAATTTTTCCCTATCTGTGCTGACAGTATCTCACAGCAAATTATAAACGTGCATATTTTATTTTAGCTACAAGAACTGATCCATCAACATGCAACACTTTTATGAGTAATAAAACTGTAAATGAATAAAAAAAATTTAATACATGAAAATAAAACTATTATAAATTTTCCTTTAATGGAAGATGAATTAATAGTCTCACTTTTTCAAGGAAGTGTCAAACTTCTGCAGGTTTTCCCAGTGAACTAGTTGTCGAAAGACGGTGATTGTCGACGAAATGTCGTGATTCTACTACGCCACCCGGTTGGAAACCCAAGAACTCTTTCAATATCATCACATTGTAACTAGCTATCAATACCAATTATTGAACCTGGTTCCAGTGATACAGAAAATTATGTTAAGTGTGAAAGAAGGAAGAAATGTCCACTATTTCAACTGCTCCTTCATAAATAAACCTATTTGGTTCATTTTAAACCAGAGTCTGCCATCAAGGCCTTCACATCTAACTGAGGAAGTTTTATAGTGATCTGCATCAGACACATATCCAAACTACAAATTATGCCAGTCTCAAATGTTTTCTGTCAGATGTGAAAGCATTAATAACAAATTCTCTGTAATGTATTGAATTTAGAAGGAATATTTCTACAGGTGTAGAATTGCTCTGATACTCGCCTTTCTCTTGAAGTTTTTTATTTTCATATTATTCGATATTTGTTCCTTCTAATACCATTTACATTTTCTCTTTTATAAGCAATAAAATACCAAATCACATATTTGCTAAGAGATAACTTGGTTATTTGTACTTCAAAGTAAATTTAACCCCAAGAGACAATAGAATGTCAGATAATTATTTTGACTCCCAAAATTATATGAAACAATTAGCCTGCCTAATATCTGGATAGAAATCAACAGGTGATGAGATTGGTATTTTTACCTTTACAGTTTCACCAAACAACTCACACACTGATAATAATGACAGGATATAGCCATATTTAAGGACTTTGGTAATATGTCAATGAACCATTGTAAAACAAATACATTTCTTGCACTGCTTACATTTCTATAATACTCAACTCCTCCTTTTTGCATAATCCTTTAGTAATATTCTCTTCTTAAAAGAGATCTTCACTATAAGTTTGTTGATGCTCACAGAGAGAGAAATATTGGCAACACTGACCACACCATGAAGATATATAGTGTATGCATGATACTCATACTGAAAAACCTTGTTTAAAAGTGAGAATTTACTTAATGAATTCCTTGTCTTCGAAAACATTGATTGTGTGTTTATAAATGTGTATGTGTATATATATTGTAATAGTAAGAATGTGACATTGTCAAAAATATTGGTATGGAAATGATAGAGAGATAGGTTGTGGCTTACCTGAAAGTGAAGTGCGGTGTCGCCATGAGGAACTGAAGGTTGTTCTTCAAATTTTCGGAGGCTCTCAGCCTCCTTCTTCAGGAAGGAGTGTTACACCATTCCTGAAGAAGGAGGCTGAGAGCCTCCGAAAATTTGAAGAACAACCTTCAGTTCCTCATGGCGACACCGCACTTTACTTTCAGGTAAGCCACAACCTATCTCTCTATCCTTTCCATACCAATATATATGTGTAACACTCCTTCCTGAAGAAGGAGGCTGTCTCCAAAAATTTGAAGAACAACCTTCAGTTCCTTATGGCAACACCGCACTTCACTTTCAGGTAAGCCACAACCTCTCTCTCTTTCCTTTCCGTACCAATATTGCAATTATTTATATATATATATATATATATATATATATATATATATGGGAATGGGAGACTTAAAGGATTCTAAATTTAATTATACAGTGGTGATAATGTGATGATGCATCATATATTCCTAACATGTTCCTTTTTCTTACCTCTTTACTGCTCTGCGAGAATGTGCTATGTGGTGCATCAAGATCATCACCATTGACGGTATTTTCCCCTGAAAAAGACATAGCTTAACTGATTTGAATAATTTTATTCTCTAGAATGTAACTTGTAAGTCATTCCATCTAACAACCAGATAGGAATCCAAGAAATTGTCACGAAAACCAAAGTAAATTGATCACTGGAAAAGAATCCTCATTAAAAATTTCAGAACAATAAGTTAGTTAGAAAGAATTGTACAATACAGTCTTTAGTTTGAAAATAAACCAATCAAGAATACATGCAAAAATAAAAGTTAAAATTGTTTCCAAGCAGTAGTTTATTCCACACACAAAAGCACAGTGCACAAAAGCAAGATTGTCAAAAATTAACATTTGTTTTGTCAGTTTTTAATAAATGTTTGTATATTTTATTTCAAGTAACAAATATAAATATATCTGAATAATAGACTAAAAAAAATAAGAAACTAATATTCCACCCTCCTATATGTAGACAATATAAATAATAAAATATTGTGATTGTAAATATATAGTATTAGAAACTTGTATTAAAAGACATTGGGAAGAAAGATATACTTTGAACAAAAGTGTTAACCGTCTCAAAATATTCTTCAGAATTTGTACAATAATGACTTTCTACAAGGCATGGTAAATGTAATGTAGGACATTCATCAGCATAGATTTTCCTTGGATTAACAGTTGAGGTACTTTCGTTTTCATATTTTTGAAATGCATTTGATGAAATAAGCCCATCATCATGCAAAATAGCAAAACTGTTACTACCATCAAAAAAATATGTATCAACAAGACGTGTATTACATATCACACTATCTTTGGAAATTGATTTAAATTCATGATTTCTGTTGTCACAGTTATCAGATTCCCAAAAATTATCTTTTACTTGTGGATCAATATAATTGGTTGTAGCCCCACTCTTTACCTTGCAAGTCATTTCAACATACGTCTTATATTTGTTTTCATCAAAAATGGTTGTTGTGCCAAGTGCAGTGGAATTTTCCATATCTAAGTCAACATCACTTTTCAAACATTGATCTTTTGATTTTATAGAAGCAATATTATGATTATAAATACAAACTTTGCTTTCAATTGCATTGCAGCTTTTACTTGCAACTGTACCTTTATTACTCTTTGTTTGCCTCTCATTATTCTGTTTACTACAATCATTTAAGTTGATAATTGTGATTCTTTTATCTGACCCTGGTTGAATTGTGTTTTGGAACAGTTTCATTTGTTTAGATCCTTTACATACATTGTGCCATCCATTGACATAAAATTGAAAGCAGCGTATTAATTTCTGCCCTTCATTATTATACTTTCGATCATTTTCTTGCAAACAAAATTTATCCGTTAATTGAACATTTATTGAAATACAATTTTCTTTTGACAGTTCCTTTTTACATTTAACTATTATTCCACTGAAGTTTTTCTTAAAGATATTCTTTTCCACACCCTTCATTAAACTTAAATGAAACAAATTATCATCAGATGCAATAACTTTTGGATTATAATGCAGAGTTGTTATAGTTCCATGTGAATGAACTTTCATAAAACACTCAGCCAAAAAACTTAAGATTTTATTGATGGAATTTTCAGGAATCAATACATTTGAAATGCTGTTTTTCTTTTCTATAATCAAATCTTTTTGATTGTTTAAATATCTCTGAGAATCATACCACACTAAACTTTCCATTTGGAAAAGTGTACTGAATGCATTTTCAAAATGAGTTTCATCATTTACAAGATTCTTGCAAAAATGATTAATTTCTTCATCATGGAGTGTTTTAAATTGGTCAGAAGTTACTTTAGGTATTTCTTCACTTTCAGGATAATAAACATTTTCTGACATTTCTAATGATTCAAAACATTCAGAAGTTGTTTTACTGTCATCACTATCAAAACACAACGTATAGTACTCAGATGAGAAGCTCAACACACTATCCTGGGATATGGAGTAGAACGAATCTTCTTCTACATGAAAAGACATTAAAGATTCCAAGCTCTGATATTGATGTGACACGTCTTTCTTTGAAATATTATTTGTTGAATAAAATATATTTGTCTTTTGTAAGTCTTTTGTAGTATCAATATCACAATAAGTATTATCCTCAACACCTATTTTCAGCTCACACAAACCATTCTCAAAGTATTTTGTTTGTACCTTATAACTGTTTTCATCAAGCACTTCATTATGAAGTGAAACTGAATTAATGTGATCAGAAAAAATATAAGACGTTTGTTTATCAATAAAGTCATTACCATGGAAAATTAAAGAATTGGTATATGGAATATTCCTGAATTGTTGAAAATTATCTTCAGTTAATGACAAGGGTGAATCATCATACAGTATTTTTTTTGAAACATTGAACCATTTAGAATAAAAGGGTCTTGTAACATGATTCCTAAGTTGTTGACAATTATCTTCAGTTAATGACAAGGGGGAATCATTATACAGTAATTTTTTTGAAACATTGAACAATTTAGAACAAATTGGTCTTGTAACATGATTATTCTTGGATATGTAAATGAACAGTGGGCTCATTTTAATCGCAGTATACACTATTCTGGCAGTACATATGTTCAATGGGTGTGATATGTAACACTGTTCAATATTATGGACATTTTCTTGGATGAGAATCTGATTAGAATTCTTGTCTGCATAGTCATCTGTAATAATTCATAAGATGAACATTGTTATACAGAATCTTAAGTAATAAAAATTATTTTCTTAATTAAAATATATAGTATTTACTAGTGTATACCGTACAGTTGAATAATACCCTATTTTGTCATCTTATTTAGAGAAAATAATATTTTTCTGAATTAAATTATAATTTTGCTAATAATATTAACGATATAAGTAATTTAATTGTCAAAGACTAACAAAGCAACAATCCTATTGGCTAATGAGCCAGTTGACTGGGATTAAATCCACCCTAGCGACAACAAATGTGAAAAGCAAGCCTATGTGGCTTTTTTTGGAAAAATTGCTTTCCAAATACACACAGAAACTCTTTTCAGACTAGACCCGAGATTTTTCTGGTTTAGATAAGATGCTTCTGGGACTCAAGCCAGGTAGATCTATCAAAAAAATGTGATGACTGTAGTCAAACATCACATGTTTCCAATGAACTTACTACTACAACATCTTGTATTTTTGCCAAACTTACCTGGATGGAATCACTGGAAAATTGCATCCAGGTGGTTTTCATTCTGTCTATAATTTGTGTATTGAGCAGTATACACGAGTAAATACTGTAATACGAAGTATTTATTTTTAATAAAAGGAAAGGTAATCAAACAAACTTTTTTAATACATA
The DNA here is from genome assembly GCA_037074705.1 of Zhengitettix transpicula. Classification (NCBI taxonomy): domain Eukaryota; kingdom Metazoa; phylum Arthropoda; class Insecta; order Orthoptera; family Tetrigidae; genus Zhengitettix; species Zhengitettix transpicula. The sequence continues at coordinate 197,410,924 of CM073591.1, read as the reverse complement.
AAAATAAAATGTGTGTGTTAGTGTGTAAGTTATTAGTAAGGAAAATGAGTAATCTGAAAGCATAATACAAACATGACAAATTTTTGGAAAATGGTTGTTTTTACACTCCTGATTATTAAAATTATACTTTTCTATGCTTTTAATCATTCTGATTTAAAAATTGACAAATGGGGTTGAGATATTGGCTAAGATGATTTAGGGTGTTTCATCATCTCTAATAGAAAAAATTATTCTAGAATGGAAGAATACACCCATATTTAATAAAACTAGAAGCAAACCAACAATTTGAGAAACACATTTCACCATGTTTATGCATCATATATACCTTAATTATTGGCATATAAATGTAATGTAACATGTCATCCAAACAATTATCAAAATATCAACATATGAAGCTAGATAATCTGAATTATTTAAAGTATATATAATGTAAATTTATTTAAATATTATTTTCATAGCAAAGTCCATAGTCCACATTAAGCATACAAAGCAATTAAATTTCAAAGCCATTTATAATAATTATCTTAAATGTGAGTGGATCTGCATGCCAAGTTATGATCTGAAAGGCACTCACCTTTATCTTTCTGCTTGTTTGGTCTGAGTGACCAAGAACGCTTAAACTCATTTGGAGGTTCGGTTGCCGCAACTACACATGAATATTAAGAAAGATCATGCAATAGGAAAACATCATGCATAGAAAATTTTATGTAGATCAATAATTGCAACATAAAAATAAGTGCTAAACAAAGAGCAAAGACATTTTACAATGCCATGCAATAGCCACACAGCATGCAATGAATACTTGTTCATGGCTCTGACTATACTAAATAACAATGTTTACTTTGAAGTCTGAAAAGTGCCTCCATATAAAAGTAATCATAATTATAGATTAATAATACATTAAATTTAAACCTAGTTTCATATAAATTTTTCACATACTTTGATGAAGTGAGGACAGATACCTTACAAAATTATACAATAACAGATACTTAATTATAAAACATTCAAATTCATCTTCACTGTGGATATGCATCAATCTGACATGAATGCAAATTAACTATTAAATCAATTCTGTTCTTAAATTGTTTTCTGTAATAAATATACTGCATGGTTAAACCTCACAGAAGTGTTATAAATAAGAAAACTACAAGCTCACAATTTATAAACGAGCTGTAATTTAATGTATTACTACAGTGCATACAATGGTAAGGTATGAAGACAATAACAAATTAATTCCAGACATTATCAAATAGGACACAAGAAATTGCATGGGTGACAAGTTGTATAGTGACAGAACCTTGTCAGGTGCCTCTATAAATATGTAACACATTTCAAAGTAATAAATAGCTGTATCCTGGATAAAAATGTACCAGATCAAGGATTTACTGAAGGAATTCATCTTCTATCACAAACAAGTGAATGTTGAATTTTCATCACCAGTAATTGAAAATGGCTAAGACCTAAAGGCTATCATGATAGAAGTAAGTCATAATCCTTTAGCAAATGGAAGAAAATTGCATGTGAAAAGTGAAGTTCTGTAATATAAATAACACAAAATTTTCTGTAAATATGTTAACAGCAACTACATTTAATAACACCATTCCCTGCATAATTATATTTCTAAATAAAAATTTAACTTTTTCAGAAAATATATGGTGTAAATTTGTTGTATGTCCATAGAGATAGATCAATCCTTTAAATCTGGCATTAACTGTAATCTTACAATTGTTCAAAATAAATTCTTTTGTTAAAAATACAAGTGTCCAAAAGTTAAGCATAAGTCAATATTTTGTTCCCAACTTATTAGAATAGTTGTTCAAATGAATTACACCAGGATCTGATACAACAGAGTAACAAATACTGGCACATTTTGTTTTATTGTGGCCTTTAACACAATTACGGTACACAATCAGACTATTACTTGCACAACAATGATAGCGCTGTTGTCTATAAAAATGAAGTGAGGACAAACTGTACCTCTGAAAAGTTGTCAATGTTGTTCTCTGTACTTCTGGGCATTCACAGTACCAGCTGCGAAAATATGCAGATATGTACATCCATTGAACATTATGCCTTCCCACATAGTAGGACCCCACCACCAAATGGGAATTTTTCCACAATGTTGGTGGGATAAAACCAGATGTTGAGGTACCCCATCTCAAGTATAATGCAGCACACACTGTAATAATGTTTTATAGTGATTGCTCATCATTTGCCTTGTTTTACAAATTATGCTTAACTTTTGGACACTAGTGTATAATAAACAAAACAAAATAAACTGTTATATTTTTTAAACATTACATTGTTTTGCAATATATCATTTGTACTTGAATAAAATGTGTCACAAATTGTGTTCGTTTTGTCAAGGAACAACAGCTCCATCTAATAATGTAGTATAGAGGAAAAGTAACTAACTTGCTACAGTAGACAGATAACTTATGATGATGAATTCCAAAAAAGTGAAATTGCAATAAAGTAGTGCAAAATAATAAAAAAAATTAAAATGATTTGTTCAAAATGAATTAATTATTTGTAAGTCAAATGCCTCTACAATAGTGTATCAAGTGTAATACTATATTAATAATCGGAAATAATATATTAAATTTTTTATGTCATTTAAAGTATTAAACACAAACTTGTATGAAAGAATAAAATAAGTGTATATGTATCTATACGGAATTATATGTGTAGAGTTCTCTCACCTTTCACAGGTAACCTCAAGGACTTTGAACGCTCGACATTTGGATCTGGGAGGTCAATTTCAGCTTTGAAAAAACAAATATACATGCATCTGTTTGTCAAGAACATACCTTTCCATGCAAAAATTAACAATGCCATGCAATAACAATAAGTTCAAGTGAAATTTAATTACATTATCCCATGGTGAGGGAAAATTAAAATAAATTTTGAATACATATTAAACTGCAAATAGTAATTATTATTATTTACAAACAGTAACTTTTATCCAAGAAATTATTTATTTCACAAAAAATTGAAAAAATCCTTTGAATGGAGTTTCATTGCTTGGTCAGTTATTGAAAAAAAATTAAGATAAACTACAATGCAAATGTACTTACCGTCACTCAAGACTACTTCTGCTTGGCTAGGACGGGGAACCTGTTTTGTTTCTATCCGTAACACTCTGGGTTCTGTAAATAATTATATGTTTAAATATTTCTGAAATCTCATGGCACATTACTATAAAATCTACCATAATGTACTCTACAAAACAGCTTTGTCAGTCTTCATTCTCAATACTATTGGTTTCTGTCATTTAACATCAGACTTTATGTTATACGTATAATAATTAATTTTTTAATATTCTTTTGGCAGCAATTGCACCAAAATAAAAAATATATCTGAGAAGAGTAAGCAAGTCAATGGTTATATATTGCCGTCAACACTGAGAAAGCAATAGATGGAAGGAGAAAAATAGTATAGGTTACATAAAATAACTGAATCAACAATACTTAAAAACATACAACCACTAATAATAATTAAACATTCAAGCTTTTTGACTTTCACCATAGTAAACTTCTACTAACAAAATCGAATTTTGTATCCACATTCTTTACCACTTTTGTTTTCCCATTAAAGATACACACACACACACAATGAACTTTCAAGGAACACAAATTTACTACAATATATTAAATTTCTCAATTTGTTAAAGTTATGATTAAAAGGTTTTAACTATAGGCCAATGTATTAAGTCCACAATCCTAATTTTCTTGCAATACACATGAAAATATCAAGAAATTCAATTAAAATGCTCCCAAATTTCTAGAAGTTCTGGTTACCCTTAAAATAAATAATAGTGGTTTAAATATAATTGCAAACCATAACTAACAGTAATAGTCTTAGTGTAATGAGAAGTAAAAGATTGATAAAAGATTGATTAAAAATTTATTTATTGTACCGTCTCTGCTTTCCTCTTCCGTTTCACTAGCAGCGGAGTTGGGTGACAATAATGGTGACTTAATGGCAGCTCCGCTTCCATCATTTATAGGCCGACTATTTTGCAGCGAGGATGACAATGGCTCAGATTCAGATTGATCTTCATCAACTGAAACAATCACTTGATTGTTATTAACATGAAAACATTATTAGGTATAGAAACAAGAAAGATTACAAAATTAATAATTTTGTGTATAATACAGAACTGAAATATACTATGAGGTAATTTTCTTAATGGCATTTCACTTCAAAATAATAGTTTTTCCTGCCATACTTGATGCAAATCTATTCCAATCTGGCTTACAAATCAATTGATAACCAAAGTTCAATAATTTATGTAATTTGATCATCTGTAAATTTACTCTTTATTAAAACATGATAAAAGTTTATTTGAAATTGTACTAAATTATTTGTCCCTAGTTTCAATAGTGAGGCTTGATTTTATCTATAAAAATAATTAGAGTATATGTGTCAAATCATTATTACCCTCAAAAAGTCATTTTACACATATATTTTGTAACATGTAAATGAGTTGGATTATTAGCATAAACAACTTACAAGACTCTCCTCTCTGTTTCCGTTCAACAACTTTTTTGTATTCTTCTAGCTCCTCATCTGTTATTGTGTCAAAAGGATTTTTTGCATAAGGTGTTTTGTAAACTAGGGCATTATGCTGGAAACCTCTTTGGATAATTCCTTTAGATGCAGCTCCAACAAGAATTACTTGATCTCCAGTAGCTGAGATATTGGCATCCTAAACAAAAATTATGTACTATATTAATCTCAAAATATTTTTGAAGATTTAAATAAATTATTCAGAGCACCTACTTGAAGTTTCTTTGCCTCTTCCCAAGACACACCTTCCAAAATATGAGACTGAGGTCCAGATGTTATTTTATCAGCTCGTCTATTATCCTTAATCTGAAATAAATGTATTCAATTTAAAGACAATTTCTAATAACATATCATCAACTTGAAATTACAAATCAATTAAATTATTCTACTGTTTATTGACTTATACCAGTTACTTGTGCAATCACACACATTTATAGTAATATATGACACAATTAATAAAGACAGACCACTTTCTATTATTTCTGCTTTTAGGTGACACTGAGAATGTGTTTCTATAATCTAGAAATTCAATTAGGTTTCATAATGTTAATGTTATTTATTTTATTAAAAGTTCCTCTGAAGCATAGGGCTGATATGACTGCCAGAACATAATGGGGTATTTTATTCTATAAAATAAATCATTGTATAAAAGCTGGTTATATACTTAAATTATACAAATTTACATTTTATCAAAATCTGGAGAGACATTAGTTTGTTTCTTCAGTAGTAACTGAGGAACTGTATCTTAACTTGTTCTTGAACGTACATCAGTTTGCCTGATTTGCAATTTTGTTTCCCCAGATTATATTAATGAAAATAAATTAATTCACAATTATATTTTTTTGTATATAAGAATAAAAAATATAGATAGTGAATAATGCTATATTCTTCTTCCATCCTTCTCTCTGCTTTGAACATATGCTTTTCTATGTGCGTAATTCTTCACCCGAGCATATGAATTCACATAAAGCGCAATCCTCCTATTTCTCCTATTTATTTCTATCCTTCCTCACTATCCAAGTTTGAATGTGACGTTGTCACCAAATTAGTTCCAATTCCTTAATGGATTCTCCTAATATTGTATTTATTCCTTAATGGAAGCTCCTAATACTTCAATCCCTCTACTCTATCCATTCCTCCACTAAAACTACTGATTGTCCACAATAAGACTGTCTATATTTGCCTGGTCAGGAACTTGACCCAGTGGCCGAGATGGTTAAGGCGTCTGTGTACGGAGCAGAATACGTGGGTTCAAGTCCCGCCTGGGTAAAACATTTTCAGTCTTTCCTTCTTCTTCCATCCTTCTCTCTGATTTGAACATATGCTTTTCTATGTGCATAATTCTTCGCCTGAGCATATGAATTCACATAAAGCGCAATCCTCCTATTTCTCCTATTTATTTCTATCCAAGTTTGAATGCGACTTTGTCACCAAATTAGTTCCAATTCCTTAATGGATTCTCCTATATATATATATAATTCTCCTATATATATAATAAAAAAGGATGTATATTTGTATGTATGTATGTATGTATGTATGTATTTACGTTAATTTCTATACAAATTTAAAAGCGTGGATAGATTGCAACAAAAATTGGTACACAAATTCTTCAAAACACGAGAAACGGTACTGAGGGGGTGAGAAACGCCTAGCATACATGTGGAAAGAATTATAATTAAAAACCGTGATCATTAAATATTAAATTACTGCGCGCCAAGAGACAATGACGTCACACGAGAGAAAGACGTTACTACGCAACGAACAAAGGAAATATCTTCTTTATTAGGAATGAAATAAAGCAGAAATATTTTTTTTAAATAAAAAGTATAATTTTATACAGCAATATTCCATCAAATGATAATAAAGAAGAATACGAATTACTTTACCATCCTTGGGGGAAAATGTAAGTTAATTTTCGCGCTGTATTAGTTCTGAGTCTAGCTAACAATTTCATCAATGTAATATTTCGTAATGTATGAAGACTGAGTGACGATTATATCCTGAAATACTCGAGGAATATATTTAAGTATTCATTTAAATACTTTTTCGAGTTTATATAAATAAGTACACGAGCAACGCCGGGCACCTAGCTATATATATATATATATATATATATATATATATATATATATATATATATATATATATATATATATATAGACTATATTATCATATCTCAGATTCAATATCATACAATATTTTAGCATTCAAGATGCTGCATCCAATATGCTGTGAGCTTTTTATCTCACCAAAACTCTTCAATTTCTTGTTTAACACACACACAAAACTCAATATCATACAATATTTTAGCATTCAAGATGCTGCATCCAATATGCTGTGAGCTTTTTATCTCACCAAAACTCTTCAATTTCTTGTTTAACACACACACAAAACTCATTTAAATACAAATTAATATCAACTTTTCAATATAAATGGAATAAGATTAATGTGTCCATTGAACAGTATACCAAGTAATAATATATTAACTAAATACAAAAAAAAAGGACAATGCTATACACCTAATTATATATTACAATTAACAACACGTGGGTCAAAGCTGTTCATGTGTCTGATTCATTTCACTTTTGCTGTACAGTGGCAATGTTTTCATATGACAAGGAAGTTGTAGTGGGTCAACTTGTGAATAGCATGGATGTTTGAAGGGTTTTGGGGTATCTTCATTTTGTGGACTTAGTGTTTCTAACAAATGTCTATTAAAGTAGCTGCATTTCATTATGAGTGAGAGCTCTGACAAACTGATCAGTATTTTATAATTGAATCCAAATCAGTCTTTCAAAAGTTGAAATGAAGTGTAAGGCACAAAGTCTCAGTTTAATTCATACCCTTTGTGAAGAATGTCGAAAATTAAATGGTAAGAAAAACAATGAACTAGGAAAAATTAAGCAAAGTTTTTGAGAAAAGGCGAGGCAAGATATATAAAATAAGATTGGCACAGGAGTTGAGGTGAACTGCATTTAGCCAGTTGTATAACTTAAAACGTTAATCATATGTATATGAGTCATATTTCAGTTTCTTTACCTAGCCACTATCTATGCATAGCTAAAATTCACTATTAAAATTGTAATAAACCAACTAATAAGCTTACCACATAATTGGTAAATCTGAAAAACTTTATATTACCACATAATTGGTAAATCTGAAAAACTTTATATTACAACAATTTTCAGGAAACTTACAAAGTTGTTAGCTAAATTTCTATTGCAACAATTATTACACCATGATGCTACACTCATTTTAAAGAGCTTCAGCTATATTTTCCAACTACTATCTACTACCAAAAACAAACCAGAAAATTTAGATAAAAGGTCTAAAGTGACAATGGCTTTAATTACAATACATAATAAAAATTACTATAGCAAAGTATTTCTCAGTGAATAGAGCATTAAAATAATAAAATTCATCAATGTCTCCAATCCTTTTGATATATGTCATCAATATAGATTAGTAAAAAGTGTTCAGCATATCTGATAAGCCAACAATTTGTAATTGCAGCCAGATTTCATAAGGATTGAGAGTTGTAACCTAAGAACTCTTTCCACGGTATAAATACATGGTTTAAAAACCTCCTCTCACTTTTATTTCATAAGCAGATATAAAGTAGTCAGTGGACTGTAATGCATATTTTCCTGCAGTAATCATGAAGATAAATAAACACAGATGCTCTCAATGCTTGATGTACTTTTTCCTTTCAATTCATATTATCTTTTTCAATTTACGTTATGTTTCTATATTACATTAATGATGCAAGTAATTGGACAATACTCACAAAGTATCAATCATACAGGTCTAATAATGACCAGAATTAAATCCGCATTAGCAACAGAAGCCATTGTGGCCATCAAAATATGCAAAGGAAACATGTTTTGCAGATTAAAGACTGAAGAAGTAGATAGATGATAAAATTCCAGAGTCTATAATTTTTTTTTTATGTGCACCCTATTTTTCATTCAAATTTTGAGTAAAGTGGGTGAACAGAATATAAAAGTAAATACAGTATTTTAACAGAATTTGAATAATTTAATTATTTCACATTAGAATTATACTTAAAAATTTCTTGATTGGGGTTTCAATGTCTACAAGGAATAAAGAATTTTACACTCCAAGCAGTAAGAACTCTTGATAGCCTTCAGGAGAAAAGATTAAGAATTGGAGACAGTACTAGGGTACAATATAACTCCTAAAAATATAAACCTATTAATTTACACACAGTTTCATAGAATTAGCTATCAATGACTCATGTGATTAAATATTTTCATTACTAATTTTCTTTAATGGCTTACACCAGTAAATATGGTATCTTGGTGTAAGAATTATCACAAATGAAATTGTAAATTTGTCAGTGAGGTGGACTAAATCCTGATCAGAAGTATTTATTCAATTAAAGTATTGTCAAGACACTTTCCAAATAAACACTAGAAACATGTTTTTCAGATTGTAGACAGGTTTTTCCCAGTGCAGATACTTGATATTTCAATTACCGCTGTTGAACGTCGTGTAATTTCAAGGAACTTACCCATCTGGAATTCTGGGATAATTTCACTTACAGTTTTAATAACTCCCAAATATTTGCTTATGTGCCCAAAGTGTGATTCATACAACACATGGAATATACACTCATTTGATGGAGTTTTTAACCTAAGATAAATGTGCAAATTGAAAAGGATATTTTTTGTACTATATATAGATATTATTCTCTAGAATTTTTACCATAAACATTTTTTTCAGGCAATTTTACACAAGCTAACAATGTTTTCAAAGATTTGGTTGCTAGTATTTGAACATTCTTAGAGGGACTCTATGGCATTATTGACACTTTCTTAAAATACTGAGTTGAAACAGTGAGAGAGAGCCTAGTCACCGATGAATTAAACAGATGTCATACACAAGGCACTTAAGCAAGATTGGTTTAAGGTGTATGCAGTTTTTGTGAACACTTTATGGAAGTAAGACTTTGCAATCTTAGGAGGCAGTTTGCATTAAAAACATGTTACCACTCAATCTTAGATTACCAACAAAACTTATACTTTCTTGTTATTGTGTTAATACTATTCAAAAGCCTATTTGGTTCTCAATATTAGCAATTGGTTTTTATCTTGACAATTCATCCTTCAATTTACATACCCCCATAATTTGAGTTAAATATGTAATTCATTCCACACCCTTGAAGTTCTTCTCTATGGAATACGATTAAATACCAATACACATTTCTATTGAAAAACAAAATACACCAAAAAATGCTTCATCTGCATAGTTACAAGCTACATAGAATCAGACAGTCTTAAGCATAGACTTCAATTTAAGGGGGAAAAACATTTAGGGGATATGTCACAATTTCTAGAGATTACTAATTTTCTGCAGGTATAATTAATTAAATTTATTATGCCAAATTATTCCTTAAACTGTTTAGTCTTGTCTTAATGTTTTCACAAAGTCAATAAATTCTTTAGATTTATAGATAAATGGAACAACTGGAAATTGGTGTCTCTAAACTGTAATAAATTAGCATGAACATATTAACAACTGCCTATTACTTACTATTTTCCTTATTAGGTTAATCTGGCCATTTGATGTTGGCAACATTAGGGGGGGTTACTGATTTAAATTACTTTATTCTATCCATGAGCTTTTGGCCTTACTTCCTAATTAAATCAATTTTTTTATTTAAGCATTTTAGTATACATGTTTATGTAATAACGAAGTATGCAAGTAACTGGATAACTGAGGCTAAAGCTATCGGATAAAATAAATTTCTTTAAACTAGTTCCCAACCTAACCTAATCTTACTTAAATTGTTTTCAACTACTATTTTCTACAACATAACTAAACGTTGAATCAAATTTTGTTTCTTATATTTTTCACACACTAGTACTAAAAAAATTGTTGTAAGACAATTTTTGTTTTGTTTTGTTCATGCTCATATATATATATATATATATATATATATATATATATATATATATATATATATATATATATATATATATATATATATATATAAATATAAAGTACGATTCAAAATGTAAAAAAAATGTAATTTCAAAGATCTATACTAGAATATATTTGACCCTTTTCAAACTTTTGTGCCAAGTTGTTCTTAGCTAACCAATAACTGATTGATGCAATGGTCAAGCACAAACTGTTAACTGCAGATTATTTCATATAGGATTATGTTCTTTGAAATATATTGAACATACTATTGGCAGATTAATATCAGAAAATTACTTTGGCACTACATTATAATATACTTCATAGTATTTCAACATAACCTGTAGGTATACCAGCACAACCATACTTTCAAATAAATATTACAATTCTCGAACTCAAAAATAACATTTTGTATCAACCATTGAAGATATTATTAACTACAATTAAATAGATAAGCAAAACAGAAGTTTAGAACACTTTTAAAAGTAGTGCTATATAAAAATATCAGTCTGCAGCATTCAATGAGGTCATATTGAGACAGTTTCAATTTGAATTGTTTTGGAGAGAGATAGTAGAATTTTGAGGCAAAACTGACCTTCGACAAAAGTGGGTGTCTGTTGTTTTTTGTACGTGAAGCAGATGTCTAAAATTGAGCTATAATCAAGCATAGCAGTCTGAATGATGAAACAATGAGAAATGAGTGATCAAAAGTTTAACAATGGAGATCTGATTGATGTTTGAATATGGTTGTTGGCATCAATTGGAACTGAGAATTGAGTCATAGCCCAATAACACATAGTAATAAACATTACAGTAAAACACAAAGTTGTCAGCAAAATATTAAAATTTGTCTAGCACATTGATGTAAATAAAGAACACTGAATGATGAATTAATTGCAATTCGTTGGTGGTAAAATAAATTGAAAAGATGCAATAAAATAAAGATACAACACAAAATAAGGAATTTTGTTGAAGTAATCTAGGCAACTGTCTTACAAGATGACGATATACATTGAGATGCTGTAATAAGTAATTCAATTTGGAAAGATTATAATAGGACTGAACAAGAAACAATAATAGGCAATCCTTTTTGACTACTCAGAAAAATGTACTTTGAAGTTGTCATAACTATGTTAAAAAAAAACTTATAATTTTAACTTGATGGCATTTGCACTTGATGAAAGCATCAATAGATGGCAAAATGTTGCATATTTGGGTAATCATTGCTTATGTGTCGTATACTTTGCCACTTCAGTACTAAAATAATAACTATCAAAACACGTCATGTGGTTCATTAATGTTGGAAGACTTTGCATCGATATATTAATTTGCAGAATATAAGAATAATAATTTAAATATGAAAGTAAATTCAGAGTACAGTTTGAAGAATTAAAACATGCAAATAAAAGTTAAAACAGAAGCAAGCTTTAAACCGTCTAGAAATTGATGTAAACCCTGTTTCAATACACTTCTGTAATGTACTTTCAGTTTGTTGTTTCAGATGAATTTGTGAAGTCTACCGCAGAAGAATAAAATATTTCAATATATAGGTGGAAGAAAGCATAAAGAAATCCAAATATGAAAGGTAAAAAGTATTCAGGATGCCATTGTTGCATTGTTACAAAAATGTAGGTCTGAAAAAGTTAATTGGCTTATAATAGCAAGTAACAATCATGTTTTGGTTTAGCCTAATTTCATAGTATTATTAACATCCATTATTGCATCATCTGCTTACCTGTTGCTGCAGCTTTTTGAATTCTCGAGGGTCTGTATTCTTCGGTACAAACTGCAGGGCACTTTCAATCTTGACTGGAGTACTACTGTGAGTTGGTGAACCATCTGCCACCCACTGTAGACAGACAAAACCAGAATATTAGGGACCCAGCATTGTAAATAATGGTTTATAGATCTAATCCACTTTTATCTAATACTATGTGCCTGTTTCCACCAAAATAATCAAGATAAGCATACTTTAATATTTTCCCTTGAGGAATGGTCCCATTACATTCTGGTTTTGTCATATCCACGAGTGGCAGAAAATTTTTATATCAGTAAAACATTGGGACAGGAGAAAACAGGCACAAGTAGCTAATATAAAAACCTTTTTGCATAAGTTTGAAATCTCTCAAGTTAACATTTTAAGCATGCTTTATCTTAGACTTTTGGTAAGTTAAAGTAATATCAACTCAACCTCATGAACACTATCAATTTTTTGGGCAGAAACCCACTATTAGTCCAATGTAATTCCTTCACCAAAAACAACCCTGCTTAAGGAAGTGTTTTAAGAGAAGAAGTAGACAGTTCCAAGAGCATGTTGCAATTATTCTAAAGTGAACATGCTTTAATAATAAGATGAAACTGACCGAAGAAATTTCCATGCTGTATGAATATTCACAGTAATGCAGTCAGCTCTTCTCATGCATATCACCTTGGAGAAATAGATGAGGTAAATTTAAATGAGACAGCAAAGAAAATAAGAACCACAGGAATAATTTGAAAAGACCTTATTGAGAACCCATTAGTATTATTTTAAAACAGATGTCCAACAGATTATAGTTTGGTAAGCTAACCATACATGGAAAGGTAATGAAATGAAGACATTCTTCATTGTACTTCAACAATCAAAGTGAATGCTGTCGACAAATATGAACACAAGTTTCAAAACAAAACTTTCATTATCATAATTTTTTAATGAATAAAGCAAGAGATTTAAAAGCATATTATAAGCCCTCATTAGTTTATACACATGCTGCTTCCATCACCATCCCCAAATACTTAATAAATAAGTAAGTATAGCAAAACACTTAGATTCAGAAGTAAGCCTCTGAGTGCTGAATAAACTCCAATTACCTCGTCTGCATTTGCTTCCACCCACTAAAATAAAAATGAAAAGAAAAAAAACATCAATTGTAGGAACACTGGTATAGAAAAAGGAAGCAAGGTTAATTCATTCAATTAAATTTACATACATTTATAAGCTCAAAACTTTTAAATCGATCATATTTTATTTAACTACAAAATGCTTGAAAAATTATCAACTTTAAAAACACAGCTTATTTTTAATATACTGAAAAGAATAAATGCTGTAGCTTCAGTAAAGAAGCTCAATATTAGTTGGTTACATTTTTAATTTTAACATTTGATTTTTTATTTGATGTGAGAATGTTGGAATGTATTCACAATATAATATTTGCTCATACACAATTAAATGATTACTACCTGTAAGTTTTTACTAGATTAATTACATGATTACAAGTTACAAAAACATTAATAAACATAGCAGAATTATTAACAAAGAAAATTTAACATCACAAAAGACTGGATAATACACTAAAACTTGGAATTTACAAATTAATCAATGTGGGAAGTCTATAAAAAGTTGACAAAACATTACTATGCATTTTCTGTTTCTTTTTTCCATGTTAATATTTTAAAGATAAAACATGAGAAGACAATGGCCAATTGATGTCTTTAATTGTGATATTTGCAAATACAGCTTGACAGCATTTCATTAATACATTTACATACCAAATTATTAGATTGACAAAAAATTGGAGGGCCCATTTACAGCAAGCTACATTTTATCAAGCCATACAAAAAAAATAGATCTAAAACAAACAGAAACAATGAAGTACAGTTTCAGTTCAGAATTTGACAGCAAGCATTGTTTCATATAGATAACAAATATTGTAATGCAAACTAATTATAAAATAGTAGAACAAAAAAAGTTTTTTAAACCATGCCATAGCATGTTATTAAATACATAAGATATAAAGAAAACTGTTATTGCCATTGTAATATAGAACAAATTAATGTAAATTCATACAGTAATAAATCTGTAAATTCCAAGTAACACATTCTGTGACGCAAAATAAACACAAATCTATTCTAAATTTATATATTACGTTCCTGAAAAACCTTGTCAAATCTCAAGTTACATTTAATTGCAAGTATCTCTTAAAAATATATATATTTTTTAATTAAAAATGTGCAAGGTTATTTAATATAAAATAATTTGAAAATTTTATTAGCCCTTTTAGATAAATGACAATGAAAATTATGCATGAAGTAGTTGTTCAAATTAAGAACAAGTGTAACGATAATTTAACATAAATCGTAGATTAATACATTAAATTTGGTAGTTTTGAGACTACAAAAATGTTAGCAAGTAACTGTCTGGAAGTATTTTATTGATTAGAAACAAACACACTAATGAGCTGTTAATTATAAATCAAACTATTGTATACCAACCGGGCATTATGTTAACACAAATACTTTAAAGTACAGAAACAACATAAAACTAATAATATTCAATCAGAATATAGATTCTAAGTAGTTACGAGTTTTCTAGATTACACTGAATAACTTTAATCCTACAAAGTTTTACAGTTATAGATGTTAAATTACGAAACATAATTCATCTGAAGATATGAGATTCTCTTACAAAAATGATAAGTTTTTTAAAAAATTGAATATAAGATGTAAATTATAAAAATAAAATAGCACAGGTTTTAAAACCAATATGAAGTAAATACAGCCAAAAATATAACAAACAATTAACCTGTCATATGGATAGAATGAAAATTAAAGTAAATAATGTACAACACAAAAGTGCTGAACATGAGTAATAGTCATGTTTAAAGTGTATCAAAGTGTATCTATCCACTTAGTGCATGAATATTCTAAATATCTATTTAGTTGAGTGTCAGTCAAAACTTGTGCTTCCTTGACAATGAAAAAGAAAAGAAAATAATCATATTTCCATTACTGTAATCGTACTATTGCAGGAAATATATTCGTATAATATATCCTGTTAAGATGTAAATAATATATTTAATCTTCAAATAAGACAAAAGTATGCAAAATTTTAGATGTTTATCATGAAGATGAGCTTCTCTTCAAATCAAAACTTTAATCAAATTTCAATATTCAAACAAATGATTCTTTTATCTATATGTTGGCATGTTGGTAAGTAGCAAAACCAAACAAAAAAGTGTGTTGAATTTAACTTGAAAAATATTAGCAAATTACAAAATATTTTTTTAAAAACATAATCCTAATGTATATAAAACATATTTTCTGTGATATTTCTTCTTAGACATGAATTTTTAGGAAGGACTTCAAATTAGTTCAAGTATTAAGCCTACTTCCCTTACTTTTCAAATTTGTCTCTCAGTAACACATACAACTTTCATTTTCCACATCTATCCATTTTAATAACTAATAAAATGTTGAATCTACCTATGCATAAAAAAAAACCATCATCGGGCATACATTTAATCACATTTAAAATATAGTATAATTTATTGCATATGAAGGCAATATATGTTGTGCTACAATAATTACAGATAATGGAATGAAAGTGTAATAAAAATGTGTAATTCTGTAAATTGGATACAATGACAACACCACTCGTAAGATGAGATAAATAATTCATTCAAGAATGTACCAGTAAGGCTTCATATTCCAAAATGTTTAAAAATAAATTCATTTAACAGTAATTGCAGCTCATTATCTAATATATGGTGCGATCCAGTG
Organism: Zhengitettix transpicula; assembly: GCA_037074705.1. Classification (NCBI taxonomy): domain Eukaryota; kingdom Metazoa; phylum Arthropoda; class Insecta; order Orthoptera; family Tetrigidae; genus Zhengitettix; species Zhengitettix transpicula. The sequence continues at coordinate 197,394,868 of CM073591.1, read as the reverse complement.
ATCAGTAATGATGGGACTTCTTTGGACAAACAGAATTTATGTTATTATATTACATAGAACACTAATAACTACACAAACTTTTCTGGCTAGTAAACATTCACATTTTGTGTACTTCATGTACCAATAAATATGTGCTGAAATTAAGATATATGTACTGAAAATAACAGCAGTATTAATTATAAAATACTGCAATAAAGTGAAAAACAAACAAATAAAACAACAAAGAATTAACTTGCAATTGATTCAGCACAATGTAAGTTTCACCAACAGAAAAATATTGTTCTGAATAAATACAACATGAATACATTCTACAAAATATGAATCCATTGGAAGCATAGCAGTCTTACTTCAGATAACAACATATTTCACATAATATAAAAGATAAGAGCTAAAAATTAGCAGCCAATGAGGTGTATACAGAAACATTAAAAAATATCTAATTACTTTCTTTGTTTTCAAATGTAATAACCTCTACCTTTGTTATTTTCTTAGGATCTGGAGTTCCTGTTTCTAAAATCTCTACTTTCTGGTAGACATTCGGTGAGTTCAGCCACCTTGTTCTATCATGTGTTTTCCTTCCATCCATATACTTCTTCCATTGCCTTAAAATAACAAAAATGATTTATTCAGAAAATTAAATGAACTCTTTTGAGAGATACATAACAGCAGTGTGCACCATAATGACAGACAAAGTATTTATTCAAACCAACTAGTAAAATATCAATTCGACTCAAGAGATTCAAGTCTCTTGATTTAACAAAAACTTTAACATGAAGTGATGTGCAGCAACAAAAACTCTAAGTCAAACTTTTAGTTTTAAGTTAGAAAAATTTTCATATATATATTTTCAGAGGCTCACAACATCACAGAATGTCTGCACCTGCCCAGTGCACAGAATGGTGTAGTAACATTTCTTTCTGAAGGAGGAGGCTGAGACCCTCCAAAAATTTGAGGAACTACCTTCGGTTCCTTATGGCTACACCACACTTCATTTTCAGGCAAGCCACAACCTATATCTCTTTTCTTTCCGTACCAATTATGATATATACACACATACACACACACACACACACACATGCATTAGGAACTAGGAGTCATATTCAATGTTGGCTAGTGAGGAAGGACAGAAATAAATAGAAGGATTACGTTTTTTAAGTGAATTAATATGCTCAGGCGTAGAATCACGCACAAATAAAAGAATCTGTTCAAAGCAGGGAGGAGGAAAGACTGGAAATATTTGACCTAGACAGGACTTGAACCTGCATGATCTGCTCAGTACAGACGCTGAGATGGTTAAAGACTTTAATATTTGCATAATACATAAAATTGAATTGTTTGAACTGTATTTGAAGTCTCCACTAATTGAATTGAGTAAAAAATTGCAACACACCCTTGCTTATACATTTCCTCTTCTTCAAGAAGATAGCCTAGGGAAGATACAGCAGGAGGTACTTCAACATCATTACGTGGCCTTGGAGGTTCTCCTTTGACCAATGGATTTCTGTATATGTATCCTGTTCTGAATCCCTGAAAAGTTATTAAATAATTAATGAAAAATTCAATAGTTAAAATAAAATAATATTTTTAATGACTAATTTTTTCATGAAACTATTTTGAATTGCTTATTATAAAAAGCCACTTTTGGAGAAAGTGTTAACAGAAGAATTTTTTAATACTGTAAAATTATAAAAGACAGTTAATTATTCAATTTAGACAAAAACAAATAAGAATTTTTTTTAAAAAAAAAAGTTAGGGAAATACATATGAGAACCACATGCTCAACATACTGCATTGTCCAGCATTCGCATAAGAGCTTCAAATTCGACTCCCCCAAGTCTCCACTGCTTTTCCTTCCTAATGCCCGATGGAGGTAGATCAGAAATTGGTTCCTGCTTTGGAGCAGTATCTGGTGGACGGCGAGCTGCCTCATACACTTGTTTACGAACTTCATCCGAGACATATACTAGGTTGTCTAAACCCATTGGCATTACCTTCACCTGAAATAAAACAATTTTTCATACATGCCGTAAACTTTATGACATGAATATTACTCAATATAACTTTAAAGTGCCACTAGACCAGTGTTTCCTAACGTGGGGCTATTTGAATGTTCAGGGGTAATATTAAAAAATTAGGACATCTAGAATTTAAAAACCAACCATTATGATTTAACTTATACTAAAGTAAGATTTTTTGGTTCAATCCTTTATGAGATATCAGTTTGTAACTTGGCAATTTAAGACAAATTGCAATATTTGAAGGCCTGTCAAAATCTAAAGGAGGCATTTAAAACGGGTCAAATTGTTTTTTAAGTCCTCTATTATATTTTTTAAGGGGAAGAAACATTTAGGTTGTGTTGTAATCCCTTCTTTGGGGAAAAAATTTCTAAATTCTCCATTTTTTTAAAAATATAACATATTTTTCTAGTTAAGTTTTAGGTAGTTTCCTTACAACTTAACACATTTTTGGTCTGAACAAAAATTATAGATGGTTTTATTGAGAATAATATGGTTTTAATCCCAAATTGATATCTCAATAAACAAAAAAGTTCTTTAACTTATCACTAACCTCTGAAAATGCCACAAACAGCCTACTCTCATAAACAAAATGCCTGCTAAAATCCAAAGTAGTAATAAAATTGTTTTGTACTTCCAGATAAATACATAAATAGTAAATCTATGTGTAAAAATAAAATAATTTTTTATTGGTCGATTTTGTATGGATTTTAGATGATCAATATTATCATCAATAATATTGCACAATATATTGCCGTGGAGACAAAACTGAACGAATATTATGCAGTATCACACACAAATGACACAATATTTTTCATATTGCACAATAAATACGTAACTCTTTTTAATTGACTAAATATATTGTGCAATATATTGATAATAGGGGCTGCTTCACACTAATATTTGACAGTTGTTACATAATTTTCAACATGATCAAGAAATATAAATAAACAATATTATGAGAAAAAACTAAATTTTTCATCAAAACAAATTAAAAAATGCATACCTGAGTTTCACAGGCAAGAACAGTATTGTAAACATTGAAAAATGCTTCTTCTACAGTTTCACCACAGCACACAGCTCCATGATTTGCTAAAAACATAACCTGCAACAGAATACATAGTAAACTACTACCAAATTTTTCACACACACACACTGGAAATTCTTGCAAATGTTCAATGCAATTAGTTTCAGAAAATAGTTTCCTCTTTGATACTATCATCCTCCTTCACTATCTTTTTACATTTTCTTTGCTTTCTATATTTTCTTAATACCGGATAAAGGAACACCTGGCCAACATCAATTAAATATTAATGCAGTGAGTAATCCATATAAATTCGTATAACTAGTGATAAATGAAAATATGATGTTTTGAATATTCTGAAGTAGTTTCAGAAAAAAGTTAATGCCTCTCAAGTACAATGGAACATTGATTTTAATTTAAGAAGAAATTGTACTTTACTATATTCACGTAAGTATAAGAAAATTTGATTGGCTGAACTTAAATATTTGAAACTATTCATATCATATCATTAAATGGTATATGATGAAGTGAAAATATGGTACATCAAACAAATACTTCACATAATTATAGTCTCCAAGATCATTTGGTTTGATTTATTTGCATGAATTTTAGGAGATGTAGAAAATAAATAATTAAACATCTTTTGCATTAAAATTTAAGAAATGTACATCAATACTTTTACAGAAATGAGGACCAAGAACTATGAATGAGCAAATATAAAGATGAACAAACACTACATAAGTAGCCATAGCACTATAAAATTATCTTCACCAAGCTTCTAAGATGGAAGTTCTTTGAATTAATCCATATATACATCCTATGTCATTTCATGGCACATATTACATTTTCTGCCAACCTATATTTAAGTGTTTAGATAAAATGTTATTACATTTGGTTTTATTTTCTATATCAACAAGATACCAAAATTCCTCCTCAATGTACAAACAAAACACAGTAAAAGAAATATTGACTGATATAGGAAATAAAAGAAGTGAATTGCCCTAGAGTTAAAGGTTTAAATGTTGGATAATATAATTTATTATGAGAAGAAATATGCTAACCTTATTAATAGGACCTAAATTTCTTGCTATTTTCTCCTTTTCTTCTGGTTCAAAAACTCCAAGGTATGGGTGACTGCTGACATCACCAATAACAATACTTTCTTGACACAGTGGTAGCAGTCCACATTTTAAAGATGATACCTATGTAGAAAATGTAATTAGCACATATTACTTTTCATTTAGTGAGTGAAGTTTTATAAATTACTCACTGCAAGAACAGCTGGAGTGTGGACATGTATAATGCACTTTATATCTGGTCGTGCTGCATGTATAGCTGAGTGTAACATGAAACCAGCAACATTAATTCCAAAATTTGTAGTGCCTGGTTCTACAATCATGCCCTGCATATCAATTTTCACTAAGCTTGAGGCAGTAATCTCATGAAACAACATACCAAAAGGATTTATTAAGAAATGTTCCTGGTCTTGATTCAAACGGGCCTGTAAAGGAAAAATATTACTCATGAATGAATTTTATAAATCAAAGTAAAGAACTATTAAAGCAAATAGTATTACCGTTATATGATTATAAATTCCTTGGGTCCAACCACAAAGATCCATTAATCTGTAAACAGCAGCCAACTTGCACCTCAAAATTTTCTCTCCTTTGGCATATCCCATACTTTCAACTCCACGTATATCATTAATTGGAATCACACAATTAGATCCTTTAATTAAACAACCAAAATTAATTTGGAACAAGAAAAGTTATTTGAAAAATTTAAAATGTGATACTGTTCTATAGACTTTTAACTGTGGAAGTCTTTAAATAATTAGTCTAACCTCTGAAGACACTGCCAGACTGTAAACGAGCACCTTGCATGCCCATCATATCAGAAAGTTGCTGTAGAAGGCCTGCTGGACCATTACCATCTTTCAACTGCAATTCTATGATCCGTTCAAGTTCTTCTCGGAAGAGTCGGCTGTTCATAATCATCTCGACTCGTTTTCGTCTTTCCATTTCTCGCATGTCCTATCAAAGTTAAAATTTTATGTTTCACATTTAGACCACTTTTCAGTTTACAGTTTGGACTTAATAATTTACAGGTACACTCAAAAACACAGTTATAAACAGAAAATAAGGGTAATGTAACTTAATCAAAATAATTAATATGGAAGAGTGAGCTCATGGCTTAACCTTAGACTGATGGTTAGTGTCGTCAAGTTGCATAGTCCATTACTGGTAAGCCATGGGCAAACTCTTACCCTAGTTGTTTCACCACTGATATCATGTTATTCGCCAATTTCAATAAATGTCTGGTTTGATTATCAAGTTTTCTCATATATTATGCATAAGTATGTACAACATGAAGTAATATTTTACTGCACTACATGTACACCAAAGTTCAATATTTTCTGATAACTAAATTTTTTTACGTTTTGATAAACAGACATCAGAAATTTTGTACTTCATAGAATTTAAATTAAAAATGTACAATTAAGTCCATCATTAAAATCAATTTAGATACTTTCTCTGGAGATTATTAAATTCAGTTATTCAATATGTAGAGGAGATATAAACCACAAAGCACTTTCTCGACACTCATAATGAATAAGGAATGGTAGGCGTAAAAATCGGGGGGGGGGGGGACATTGTTGTCTTCAACTAGCCTCGTGTTATATTTACATATAAAGTGAAACAAAAAAAACATCAAATGAAAAATAAAAATATTTCTATTATATTGTAGCGTATATACTAAATATTAGAAATAAAAAAAAACTAATTTGCTGCTTGAGACGATACGGCAATTTTAAGTGGATAGGAAGAAGGGTTGATGATTCAGAAGGCGAATCCGACACTACCCAGAAATTTTCTGTCAGAGCAATAATAAAAAAAACCTTCCTCCACAAAAATCCATAACGTAAACTTAAATATAAATAAAAGATAATTATTGTCATTATTTCCTTATTAAATTGCGCAGTGCCTTCATCCGTGCTACTTTTGAATCTCAACAAACGTTAAGTGAAACCCAATAAAAAATCTAATCACGATAGATATAGGAATCACGCAAGAATTCTGTATTAAATCAAGAGTAACAGTTCAGTGTTAAGCCCCGTACGTCACATTCGAATATAATACAGGTTAAAAAATAAATTCAATTATTAACTTACAGCGTCGATATCTGCGGGTCTCATTTTGGAGCGTTCGTCTTCATCCAGTCCTTCAATCAAGCCGTTGGTTTGTGGTTCAACCGGAGGCGACAGCTCCGATTGGCTTGTGTCGGCCATGCTCACGAAACAATGTCAACCTGCAACAAACACAATGAAGTTGCAACATTGTTAATAATGGCATGAAAATTTATCTATAATTTAAAAATTTATTAAAAATACGTACGAATAAGTTGAGAAAGTTAAGAATTTGTTATCTCAAGAATGAAAGGCTGCTTCACAATTAAGATTCATTCGCTATGAGAATCTGAGTCCGACAAAGACCTGATGTTCTAATATAAAAATAAAAACATTTGCAGTTTTTAGTGTTTAGTCAAGACTAGACAGGTATCTTTACTTTTTCTAGAATTTGGATTCGTGTTTTCCTTAAATGTTTTCACACAATTTTTGGCTGGCAATAGATATATTAAGAAAAGCGTTTTAAAGGTCGAAATTGTCGAAAAATTAAGTTTCTGTATTTAGAATAAACTATATATTAAAAACAAGGCTACCACCAATGTGTCAGACACTATTATTAGATGATACAATTTAATCTTGGTTAATAAGCCAGAGCGAGATTTGGTACAAAGCTTCTACGTAAACGTAAACATTAACGAAAGAATTATTATTGAGTTCCGGTTATTATTGAGTCAAGAATTCTTGACTCCATATCCATAGAACTTTTACTCAAAATGTATTCCGCGGTACATATGATGTCTAATAATTGCCAATCAACGTTACAGCTCCTAGCAACACTTCTAGTTTAGTCTGTTTATAAATAACTCATTGGGATTTTACTTTTCAAGCAGTATTACACAAAATTACATGAGAAGGAAAGCTGTGAAATGAAACTGAACGAGGAAATATCACCTCAAAGGGATACTTGCTACAAATAGAGTATATTATAGGCGAATTCAACGCTGCAAGGTATTCCAAATGATATTTTCTTCCAATCCTCACGTCCTTCAGCGCTTCAAATGTAAAGCTCTTAAACAACAATGTCATGACTATTCTTATTGAGCTTATTGAAACCATGCTACCCATTATCAAGGAATTCGTTCAGACAGTAAAATAAATAGCCAACACGTCAAAAACAATTGAATACAAAATAACACGTTCGTCCCTGTTTTTTTTATGGAATAGCGAAATCAGTTAATAAAAAAATGTTATATGGGCACAAATTAATATAATAGTGTTATTATTATTTATTCAAGTTTTCGTTTTTATTTAGGCAAATTATCATCTTCATTCCTACCCAACGACCTGTCGGTGTTAATCTGTAAATATTTCTTATTTTCATCGAATGTTATGAATGGACATACTATAATTCACATTCGACTAATTGATTAAGTTATATCTTTCAAGACTGGATGTACTGTGACGTCATCCATGTTACTGCGCATGACACTAGTTTAACATTATGTTAGCAATTTCAATCGCCGGTATTTCCCATAAATATTGCGAGGAGTCAATTCGTCCTGTATTCATCTTATACGAAATACAGAAAAGTCTGCTCGCAATACTTGTGAGAGATACGCCATTGAAATTTCTGCATCACTATAGAACTATGCACGGATGACGTCACTACTTATATAGACAGCAATAAATTTCAAATCCTGTACCACTTGTTGTTACGCGGACAGGGTAAGTGATAGTTAAATAATGTGTACAGCGGTCCAAAAAATTGATAAACCAATTGCAGCAGTGGACACATTCATGAGCCAAACTACATTAGTAACGCAGGTGGGAACAAGTTACAGTGCTGCAGATTAGTTCTGCTCTGATGGCCTTCAATTTAAAATTGTCGGCGGCCTGTATAGTCCTGAGGTTTACCGGAAGGTGGATGATTTACTTAAATTGGGACAAGCTGAAGTAGACGAGACGGGGGGTCTGGAGGAACTCTTAAATGTCTCGGACAACGGGTTTTGTGGTTTTAGTTTGAGCGAGTCCCACACTGACCAGTAATGGGTCAGTTACCGCAAAAAGTTATATAAATCTAAATGTAAATAAAAGGTTATTTTTTACTAGTAGGCAGCGCAGTAGCATAATGCTAATTATATAATTATTTTATTTTTCATTGTATTTTTATTAACATTATTTTTTTACTTTCTTCTAATCTTGAATTTCTATTTTCTTTGCTTTATATTCTGACGTCGAAATTCATTTACATGGTATTTATTTACGTCTGTATAGTTTAAATTAATCAAAAAAACAGTATTTGAAATATAATTCATTTAATGAAGTGACATGTTTTATTCCTGATGTGGAACCTCGTGAAGCATATAAATACTAAGATACTGACACAGTTATAACTACAAAGATATTAACAAATTATCACTTAAATTGTTAGCAAATAAAGAACTACGTGGTATTTTGAAGATGACAATACAAATTTTTTGGATGCGTCACCATTGAACTCGTCGAAACACACTTGCGCTTTCTTGACTCCATATCCATAGAACTTTTACTCAATTTTTTTTTGAATTCGTAGTCTTATAAAGGACTGGACTAGATATGACTCGGTAAAATTCACCACCGTAAAATGTTGTCCGCGTGTACTACGGCTGGGTTCGCACCGTAACGATATGGATATTGTCTTATAAGATCCACAACGCTCAGGCCTATCAGAAACGTGAAGGAACGACAAAATTAGTACGAGATTGCTAAGGGTGAATATGGCAAATTCAAAGAGTGAGGGCATTGGCTTTGTGATTTCTTTTATCCAGGAAGTAGAATCACGTCAGTGGTTATGGAATTATTCATGGAAATTAACAGCTCTCTTGTAACAATCGACGACCAACTCATGATTCCTGACTGATCTACTCCTGCTACATTTTATCACCGGCTCATGTCTTATCGGTTTGGTATGGACCTCACTTATTTTACGATAAAAATCGTGCATCCTCAGCGATAAATACCTTACCGCTCAGGTGTTAACCCGGCCTAAGTGTGTTAAACGTCCATTGTTTCAACATCCTCTTTTTGGCCCTTGCGATGTCTGGAATTGCCCGCAATAAATCCGTCACGTTACCCAGGTGGTGGCAGGTATTGTTCATAATTCCGTCCGGCCGTAACCACCCAAGTGTCCGAAGCTCGAAAGATTTTCCCGATAAAGCAGGGTTTTCGTTATAAGAGTTCGACTGTATTATGGTTTTATAGGAATAGACATTTAGTTTAATAATATTCAGTAAAAAATACAAATAATAGACTTCAGTTTGTTCATAATGAGGTGCTCGAATTCAACATTTTACAAAACCTGTACAAATATTTGATACAACAACCTCTTAATCTTGACGACATCTAACATAGAAGTGAATGAGTGAGAATATTCCACGACGAGCCTGGGATTCTTGACATCCACGATTTTCATTAACTACAAAAAAAAAGATATATGGAAGTAAACTGCAAGAGATTTACAAACAAAACTATTGAAATGACGACTTCTCAAACTTCGCAGTCAACTAGCACAAACGTTGAGTTCTATTCCTAAACGAATTAGAAAGTATAATTCTAGTCTACGTTTCTGAATGTAATGTTGACTTTCGTTATATTACACCATTGTTAAATTATTTTGGTCAATAAATTCAACGGATTTATAATAAGAGTTATTGCGTTGAATATTTCTGCTACTTTAGGTGTGAATTACACGACGATATAAAGGACACGGGAAACAAATTATACACCGGAGGAGGGCGAGTGGTAAAATCAATACAAGCCGCACCAATTACTGAGAATGAAAATTACTTTAATATGAAATCTATGTTGAATTTGAACCGGTTGTTACTAGTCTGCGGAGTTATTACATCCGCAGTTCAAATGAGATATTTTCGATTGATCTGCGTACACTTTCCAGCGGCGGCTGTTGAATTTATCGAAGTATTGACATGTCTTGAATGAAAAGCAGTTCAAAGTGGACCTTTGCCAGGAAAATGAACTAAAAATACTTGATCACGCGCGGCCTTTTTCAGACAGCTGTTAGATGGGATTTACCCATTTGTGCATCGTTCATTATAGACTTACCCTTCTTCTTACTACCACTGGAATCTAGGAAATTCCTGTCATTCATCGACAATTCGACGAATATATTGTAATAATCAAATAATGGGCTTATTAAATGAAAAATTATAGACTTTAAAACAAACAAAAATTTATTTAACAATACTTGAAACACTTATACAATTTAATAAAAAGACGTATCTCAATCTCTCAAAGGTCTTAACTGGGTTTGATAACGGCAGAACATTTAAATAATCAAAGAACACCAAATTTAGCTTTAAATTAAAAAGAAATATTTATTCGTCTAGACGTAGACGAAATTAATTATCGACGAACTTATTCTACAAGATTGATTTTAAATTTAAAGAGTTTATTTTATTAACACAAAAGAAAAGAACGATATCTGACTGTATCTTTTAATTCGGTTTACACATATGAATACCATGAAATTTCAACTTACGATTACTCAGGAAAATTTGGCTCGTTCGTACACGCCCACTTTATATACTGGACGTTTTAAACACTGATTCTAACACACACTGTTGGTTTAACGAAAGCTGGTTCTTCGTTAGTGAAGGACATATCACTTGCTCGTTTTGAAGACTACTCGACGCTGGATGCAGTGTCCTGGTCTCCTACAATCGAAGACCATGGTCTAGTTTTTTGTGATTAGACTAGATTAGACTTCAGCATACAAAATGTTTATCGATGAATATTTTGCTATTTCTCTCGCAGACTGCAACTTATAAAACATTCTCCTCCCTTAAACGATGTCTGTCTTAGTCATTCTTCGGTGGTCGCAGAATAACTAACTAACAAATCCTCCAGTCTCGGTGCTCGCCGTACGACTCACTAACTCTAACTAACCTAACTCAAAAGCTTATCTCTCCCTTATATACTACCAGTCTCATCCTTTTTCCATTGTTCCAAGACTTCGTCGCAAATGCCCGTTGACAGTTTCCTCCATTATCCCGAGATTTATATTATGCAGCTGCAGTTCCTTAGTTAGCAAATAGCTAACTACTCTGTCTCATCACAAAGCCGACAATCGAGACCCTAACACACCCAGCTTTTCAAAACGAAGAAATACTCGGTCCTACTCAGTCCTAAATAAACACATTACAAACTGCCCCAGTCCAGGCTATCTATCAGAAACAATGCCTCACTTAACAGATTTATTTTGCGACAGGTCACCCGCACGTGCACGGCTCCGAATTCTCAAGACCAGTCCTAAATAAACACGCTACAAAATTCTCTCCGACAGTCCAGACCATTAATCAGAAACAATGCCTCAATTACGAGGCATTACAATATATACACGCCCACGAAAATTAGATGCCACGAAACCAAAAATCTATGTTGGAAATTCAGATTTAAGCGGCTGTGCCAATATGCTATGACGAATTTAAAATATCAATAATTCTACGCCTACATAAATTCCTCTTTCGATCCTTTCTTGTTCAATTATTGTATCACGTTTTCATCTGCTGCAGTCCGATCACTTAAAAAATGTATGATCCTAGTTGCTTCTTTATCAGAATCTTTAAATTTTCAATAAAATACATATCCAAACGAATTCTAATTTATATATGTACATAACTTAGCTTTGTTTGTTCCTTATGCGTTCCTATACAATTAATCCGATTGGGCTGAAACTTTGAATAGTTTTTTTTAATTATTTCATTTATAATCGCATCAATTACTAAGGTCATTAGCGACTTTGTACTACGTTGGCTTTCTATGTTGAGGAAGTAACGAACGGGAATTCCTCAATATGGAAACACATACGCACAGCATCAATGTCATAGCCGGGATTCGAACCCGGGACCTTTGATACGAGGCAGTTAAGCATAAGACGTGGTGAGTTGTAGTGCTCAAGCTCTCGAAGGTTTCTGTCGGCCTCTCGAACCGTTAGGCAACTCCACAGAGCTGAAAGGGGTTTCCATTTTTAAAGTATGCGAAAACGGCAGATATTTGCGTCGAATATTTACTTTTCCTCAGTCAATGAGATCGACAGTGTTTTCCCTATGTTGTTTGTGCTTAATTTCAACCCTTTTCGGCATGGCAGGTGAGCAACCATGCGGGTGGTAATGGAGAGACGTTACATGAAAGTAACATGAAAACAACCGAGATTGGTATCGAATACAGAGCTTTGGAAGTAGCTGAATGGGGCGCGGGGGAATGAAAAATGTTCCGAGTACAATCTTGAGCACGTGGAGCAATTCCTATCAAATTTTGTACATATGTTACTTACGATCCAGGAGCAACCACTGTTGATGTAAATAACCCCTAGCACGCAGTAGGGGTGGGGTTGGAGGGGGCGGAATTTTGAAAAATTCTAAATCGGCAATTATTGGCATCGAATGGATAGTTTTCTGGTATCGCACAGTTTGATAGTGTCATTCCCTAAGCAGTCAATGCCTAATTGATCCCTAATGACAATGACGGGAAACTCCCGTAGGAGTGAGGCGGAAGGGTTTTAAATTAAGTTAAATTGTACTTCAGCCCCTAGGTGATTGAGTAGAGGAGGAAGGATGTGAATGCCGTTGCACAATTATACAATCACAGCCATGATTGGTGTCGAATTAGGGGTTATGAAGTCGTAGAGTTTAATTTTGACAGTCAACATGAAGGTGAAGTTTTAGTTTATCCCCTAGGTTTGGGGGTAAAGAGTGTTTTAGCGTGTGTTTCAGCCGCCCGGGGCGAAAACCAAATTCGCCGCCCCCGTATTTAGATATTTAAATACAAAATGCCCCTAATAATTACAGAAATTTGCCGCTCCGAAAAAGTGGGGAGAAACAAACTTCCGCGTAAATCATAAACCCGTGGAATAATTTATACCAAACTTTGTCCCCATGTTACTTACAGTTGGGGAACAAACATGGGATGGGTTAAACGCCCTTACCACATATGAGGATGGAGAATGGCGCAAGTATTTTTCACTATTTTCGACTCGTAAGTCGAGAATAGTGTCGAATTAATTTTCCAGGTTAATAGAAATAAATAGCTGGGCAACGCCGGGCAGGCAGTCAATATATAAAAGTAATGCATTAATTCCAAGATGAACATATTCCACGCAAATAGTAATTTGTATATAGTAAATTTGTTATTACAACTTTCTTATTATAAATTATTAAGGTATAATTGTTGAAATCGAGTAAAAGATTGAACGATTGAAAGAATTTATTACTTCAAAATATGTCCTGTAGAGAGCAAAAGAAAGGTTCTCGTATAACAGGAAATAGTTTTGCAGTGAGTATTATCAGAAGTGATGGTATGACGTGTAGAATGCTGAACACGTGAAGTGTTGCGAGGCTCATTGTCCCGGCTGACCCAGATTCAGCGAGGTCCAGGCCCGGGTATCGACCACCTCGTCACAACCACCTCAAACGGACTATAACAAACATCACTTAAACTAATATCTTCTTACGCACTCTGGACCACCCTTAAGCTTTTCCTTGCAAATAAAATCGACATTCTTTCGAAATGCTTGTTACTCAGCAATTTCGCGTACTTGAATCGAATACACTTTTCGTACTGCTACGTTTAAACTCCGCAGTTCAATTCCAAATCAACAGAAGTGACACTAGTTGGTTGCATCCAATGAAGGAAGATCTTTATTTAAACTATTTAACACTAACGAAAACAGGAGAAATGCCGTTATGTAACAAAAACAAATACGGTAGAAATTTACTATCCAAGTACAAGTACAAGAATTACACATCGCCCTCAACCCCCACCAAAGGCAATAAAAATTAATGATATATAAAAATGAATAATCCGCCTCTCGTTGTATAATTTAGTCTATATCAAACACTCAGAAATTACACAGCCTCATATTTAAATGGTTGAAATTCAAAATATATGAATTTTCCAATCAATACAGAGCAGTGTAATTGTTCTCTTAATAAAAAAAAAGTGCTATGAGGAAAGATAGTATGGCATGTAGAATGTAGAACATTTTAGATTTTTCACTTTCATAAAAATAACGAAATAATATATTTATAATAATCTAAATAAATATCCGCCTTCAGTCATAAAATTATGTTTATTAACAAAAAATTAATTATACGAAGTTTCGAGTTGAACAGTTTTAATAATTTGTATATAAATCAATAAATAAATTTAACTCAGTAATAATACAGCTGTACGTCACATCTGTAAAATGGGAGAAAATATAAAAACATTTTATTAATAATTGAAATAAAACCAAGTAAATATGCTATTCAGCTGGAATTCAATATATATTAATTTTTCAATCAATACAAATCAGTTGAATTGTTCTCTTAATAAAAAAAAAGTGCTATAAGCATGGCATGTAGAATTCTGAACGGTCGAAAGAATAAGCGTATTGATTAGTTCGGTTCACTTTTACAGTAACCAAAGAATGTATTACTGTAGAACAATTAGAAACTGAGAATGAAGATTTACCCGGTGTACAATATAAAAACAAAACATTCTCAGATTTCCAACTCGGTTAAGTATTTATCAATATACAACGTTGCTAATCACTCTCTAATGACTGACCACAACATAAATTCTCAAAAGACGGTGATTATAGATCGCATAAAAAGTTGAGGTACCTACTTCGAGAAGCTGTGGATCTTAGAATCCAAAACAATATCTTCAATAGGAACAGAGGGTTCCAGCACAGCAAACCATTTTTTTTAAATTCCATTTTATATACAATCAGTATGAAATATATTATACATGACAGTGGCTTGTAGGAGATTCTTCCAGTGGATTCACTCATCCAATATATATCTTAATGACTTTATGACTTTCTACACTTTCTACACTGTCATTAAAATCTATCTATTACGTCATTGGGTTTGAACTTTTTCAGGCGTCTCACTTCACAATCTGGTTTGAACAATGTTCGCGCGAACACGTTTGGATGGACCTCAAGTTTTAGCGGAATAGTTGGTACTAAACCGCTTGATTTCTTCCCTTATCGTTGGTATTTGCAGGTCTTGAGCTATTATGGAGTTCGGAACATAGCATCGGAACGTAAATTTTCGAGGCACTCTCCGCGCTATTGGGATAACATACAGAAATGGCTAGCTAAACGCCGAACAAAAACGCCCAAGACAAGATAGTAACCACATATGTACTCATCAAGGTATAAATACAGTTTATCTTCTCTCTCTCTCTCTCTCTCTCTCTCTAAGGCTACATGATGAGGGTAAACCACGTGTTGGCAATTCTACTTTAATAGCATACGATGGGATTTGAAAAGAGGGTTATTGGAAGGTAGCCAAAGGTTAACTACGGCCCCCGAGGCTGTAGTTTAACGATCCTACTCAGCTGGCCGACTATTCAATAGGAGCAGCGAACAACTGTCTGCGGCCCCAGAACATATACGTTTAGAAATTGACCGTGGGGTCTTAGCTTGTGGAAACCTCAGTTTTAAGAGAGAAAAAGGTAGCCTCCTGCGTCCCTCCAGAAAGGTTCCGCCAGCGAATGACAACACCCTATGAAAATACTAATCTCGGTTAGAAACTCGAGAATGTTTTATTTATACTGCAGAAAACATTTTTGATACCTAAATATCTTTGATAAATATCAATTTCCAATGTAATTGCGGCTAGAGAATTGTACGAAAGTACTGACAATTTAACAACATAAAATAACCACTTTGTCAGTATACCAGCCTTAATATAATAATAGCATCGAGTCTTGAAGCAAGAACTAATATTCTTGTATTTTTGTGTTGTGACCAAAAAAAATAAAATGCAAATCAGAAATAAGACTTCAGCGATAAAACGACGAAATATATAATTAGCATACAGACTGATGTGCAAAATCACTTTCTGCTTGAAAATGGCAAACTTCATGGAACACAAATATTGAAACATTTGAGTAATATCCATTTCAAGGAAATGATTTCAAACATCGTATAAGGAAGGACATTTATCCTTGGATTTCTAGTTAACATCTATCTTTGGAAAACGATATTATACAGAAAAGGTATCGCTATATTGATAATTTATTATTGTGTCCTACAAAATGATCAATTTCAACTGACATTCTACGTAAATTTTTGGAATCGACAAAACAAACAAGACATTCATTTTTACATTTTTTGAGCGTTTATTATCCAAAGTTAATATTTAGTTGAAGCTGATTTGAACCACATATTTCCTCATTATCACCGAGTTCAACCTTCCAATTAAGTGAATATCACTCTTAGACAATTTTCTCTTATCTTGCGGTTTCCTTATTGGATGTGTTATTAGTGCAATATTCTAAACAATTTCTCGAATTTTGTATATTTTTTACCGTATACAATCGTTATTCTTTGGAACCTACATTTATTCATTAATCAACTTAACACCAACGAAAAATTATTTTTAATAAAACTTTAACCGGGATCAATGAAGAAAATAATTTTTTTTAAAGAGTTAACGATAAATAAAACTATGTGAAAACACTGTTGCAACTGGGTTGGATTTAATAAGTGTAGATATGACAAATATAGCTAATTGAAATAAGCTATGTCGCGTACAATCGGATTTATTCGCTATAGAACAAGCAAAACGATCTTTACATTACAAATACATTACAGGATTGCGGAAGGAATTCAAGTTGCACACACGTGTTTTCCCCGAGTCATGTCGGTAAAATTAAGCGGATAAAAATATTTTGAAATTCTATTTAAGAGAAGAATAGACCGGAATGAGTCGGCAGTAAAAGTAGACTAACTGTAAGCGACGAATTCTAACGTTAAGTTGGGTTGAACTAACTGCAGATGCTATGTATAAATATTATCTAGCATATAACCAATATATAGCTTTCGCAAAACTTTGGCAGTTAGACAAAGACCATTCTTCAAACATAATAATATACAGTCGTAAGTTAAACAATTTCAAAGTTCTGAGACGTACCTCCTCCGCCTTATAGCTAATTCCCGTTAAATAAGTCGTGAAAGTGACCTTCATATTATTATTTTTTATTTTCTCTGCGAAATGCTGAAGTACGAGACGTCACACAAGATTTTGTTCGTAAGTTTAATAAGAACTCTTCGGATTTCTTATTGTATAGGCAGAAACCTCGACCCGAGCCATGCACAGTCCTTTTCATACTTATGGATTTTGTTAATTATTTTAAGCACTGCACAAAAAATGGGTCATTAAATGAACGCGAAAGCTTCGTTCTATTCTAAAATGTGTGAGATAATGTACACTCTGCTGTTGATTCACTCACAAATAAAGCCGAGAGAAATCGTTGAAGACCACAAAATGGCACAACTGCCAAATACGAAGCCGTTTCAATGCCGACACCCAAAGCCTGTCCGAAAAACAAAAGAAAAAAACGTTCCGCACACAAAAAGGAAAACTATAAAACTTCACGAAAATTATTGTGACGTCAAATGTCGACCATTATTTAATAGTTATGGATGAAAGAGGAATTTAATTATTTCATACACGTGTATCTAGCAAATGTTTCTGAAGCAGTTAACGAATAAGTCAGAAACCGAATTTAATACAGCATTTACCAACTGGGCGCCAGATAATTTTAAAAATTATGAAAGATTAAAATTGCTTTAGTTTGGCAGGACATAATACTCTATTTCCCCTCTCAGTCGTTTAATTTTTTTATTTTTCCTGCATTTTAAATTAGATTAAATCACATCAATCACAATATACCATCTGCTCTCACCCTGCTCTCTCCAAAGATAATATACTATTTCCAAACAAAATTCCGTTGCCTGGCAACTTGCCTTCCTCTTCTTCTTTTACCCTAATACTATAAACACCACTATAAATTACCACTATATATACACATACAAAGATGATTTTTTAAATTCTGTTGATAATATCAGTAACATATACGTTTTGTGAGTTATTGGTTAACTGCTTATATATAAAGATTGCAAAGAAACATTAAACGACCTGAACATCGTTGTAATCATGCTCTAGAGAATCATTTTATTAAATCATAATGAGCATGGGAAAAGTAGTGTAAATTGTAATTGCTTGATATTTTTTGTTCATTAGTATGCTAAACTATATAAGAAAGAATGAATAAGTAGATAAGACGTCCGTCTCTGATTTGCTTTTGTCGGAGAAAGATACAACTTGAGACGGTTTCATGTAATAATTTATTGGTAACGTATGGTTTACGTGGCGTTATCACAGGTATGAAGGTCACTCATATCGCGCTCGTAAGTTACGTCTAGAACACATTCCAAATATGTGCAGTTGCCGAACGTCTTCAAGTGCTTTGAACCAGGTTGCTTATCCATCATATTACACGTACAAGAATATTGACGTTACTGATTTCATATACGCGTACTACATTATAACACGTATCAAAATATGACAGTCCCTTATTTAAACATCCGAAGGCATAACTATTTACTTTCAAAGCACTGACCATGCAAACTAATTACTGTGTTGTGCTTATAAACGAAAAATATATTTCTAAATATCTTAAGCGCAGCAGTCGACAAACGGGAAATTATGCGCCGTTAGGCGAGTAAATAATTCGTTCTCGAAATGAACTATAAGTGATGTAATAAAGATATTTAACATTAAAAAACTTCTCGTGTTATTAAGATTAGTATTTTGAATAAGTAATTAAATGTCGGATTTGTATGGAGGAATAATAGTGTTTGTATAATATTTCACTTGGACATACTATATATATATATATATATATGGTAACATGTTGGTCATAATACGATACGAGCTACATGTATTACAATAGTGTAGAGAAGAAACAAAAGCATCAAGTAGAACGTCTGCAATGAAGTCGGAACTTAGGTGCTTTGGCATACTGTACACATTGCGAAATGACGTCTCGTCTAAGTACTTGAGATTATCAGGTTCTTCTCGTACAAAGTTGACAAAAAAAGACACAGAAGCGAACCAGTAAAGTGTAGACAGTTCATTCACCTACCGCCCACCCTCACCCACGACGACGATTGGCATTTTGTTGCAGACAGGGACGTTACGTGTTGAGCAAATGGCGTAGGAGAAAGTAAGCATAAACGTGCAGTAAGAGAGAACGGGCGAAAATGCGCAACTGAGGGAATTTTACGAAATACTTCAGATTCATTTTCCAATCAAAGAAAACATTTGAATATCAAATGACAACGCATTTATATATACAAGGTATTTATAATGTAGACGTGTGGACTTATTGCAAGACAGAAAAGAAAGCTACAGCATGTTCCTATTCGAGTCAAAGGTCTTAACCTTCTAAAATAGTTCTACATTGATGTCAATGAACCAATCTGACTTGTACACGTGGGACAATCCTAATCCGTCTACCCACCAATAATTCGTATATATTAAAAATTAATACACCTTTTTAAACTTAATCGAAGCTACGTTGTTCACAAAGTGGGTCTTTGGTTTGAAAACTGGTGTAGTTTTATTTTGGTAAATTTTAGAACCGAGTGGTATACCGATTTTTTTTTCAGTAAAAATCAAGTTCAGCCGTTGTTCTTTCTGGGAAACAATTAATAGGGAACTAACGGGCAAAAAAAGGATTACAGAATAGTAAACAAAATAATTCCATTAACGACTTTCGTGGAAAATAAGATAGAAAAACCTAAATAGGCAAGCACCATTAAAATTTAGGACAATATGACAACCGCGTAACAAAAAGCGCAGATAAACCCTTGCTAAAAACTCAACTTCTTCCCATTCACAGATAAATTATTGAATCAGTTTATACTAGAAATATATAAAGTCAGAACATCATGACGAATTAGGAAAGTATGTAAGCATTCATAATGGTATGCAATACATATCTTTTGTGTAAAAAGAGAAATGCAGGTGAAGAAAGCGACAGGATTGCAGACAACTACAAACCAGAAAGCTGTTCTTTGTTTCATAAGCTCGAGAAAGTCCAAGAAATAAATATTTTGATTAAAAAATAACTGGAAATAGACTACATACGTTTATGAAAACTAAACGGAAAGGTAATCTTACTAATCGCCCAGGTGAGGGAGTGCAGACAAAAATGTTTAGAAAAACTCTCAAAAGTTATTAAAATTTGAAAATTCATTGTTAAGCAACACAAATTAATCCAGATGCCTTAAGGGCTTAGGGTCCCAATAGCATAGTCACTAATTACTATATTCATAACAAAAACCTCGCCAGTAATCCGCAAGTAACTGGTATGAAAGAGATACCTACATAATACGGAAACGTACGAATGAAACTATGACCTCTACGATAATAACAAGAAAATAATACAAATGAACATTTTAAAATTCAAATGATTATATTGAACTGAAACATTATTTTAAAACCGTTATGACGAAATATCACATCAGAGAATGATGAATGTGATGAGATTCAGATGTCCACGAGAATTTTTTTTTCTTTTCCTTTCTTCGTGCAAAGGTCGGCCGCACACTGGATGAGTTTTCGTAGGACTTTGACTCGTGCGAACACGCACGAACAATCCCAATAATATGGGAGCGTGCACACTGGGTAATGTTTGTGGGATCAGAGTAATTCAAGTTATCGCTTACGTGACATTCATCGCAGGGCATGGCGAGAAACATCCCAAGAAATGGAAATATCCGGTAAATAAAATTGTAACTTTATTATTATAAATGATCGTTTATTTATGAAAAATAGATAAATCATATTATAATTTTTCGAGAAAAATTCTTTTTAAGTGAATCCCTGATATTGTGAGCTCTTGTTGCGCTTCTATTATCCGCTGCAGCCATGAATCTGTTTCTGCTTTCATTTTGTGGTCGTGGTATTTCCGTAGGCAAATCATAAATACCTTCTTTATCAATTATTATTACGTTATGAAGTAAACATATACACTTCATTATGACATCGGCACGGTTGGGATTTACTTCAATTGCTTTTAATAACAATCGCCAATTGCTACTCAGAATACCAAAGGCATCTCTTTTAAAATATATTTCATGCAGCCATTCGGTTCTACGATAGCGACAGCGCCTTCTCCGCGTTAGAAGAATATTATCTTGAAGATGCAGATTATTCATTTCGCGCCAATGAGGACTTCATGCGATATCACCGGAGAAAGACGTATTCAGTGTGCGCACTCAATTCGTACAACTGGTATACGTTTTCGTACGACACAAATTCGCATCCAGTGTGCGGCCGGCCTAAGACTGCTCATTGCAATAAATACGATTATGGTTTGGTTTTAATAACGTACTCTCGCATTAGGTCCACTTGAAAAGCAGGCCATCTAGTATTTGACGATAAATATTATTCAACATTTTTACTATCACGTATTAATACACAACAGGACATTTGGTTCGCAATACTAATTGCTTATAATTTATATTCCCTGGAAATTATAAAATAGTGTAAAGGTCATCTGGATTCCAGTCTATGTTCTTCCAGGAAATTCATGAGACTTCCACTGCAATAATTGCCTATTTACACATCAATAAATATTGATTTTTTACGTTATACAGGACCTCTTGGTCATTTTGAATATTTTATAATTAACCCCCTCTGGCCAGTTTCATAATTACGGGGGTGAACATTGGCTTTTCCGGCATCGGCAGTTTCAATGCTCATCTCAGACACACAGAAATCGTTCACGCAATACTTCTACATGTCACCCAAAGTTTTTCCTAGATTGAAAGTCACGTGTTTCAAGTGATTGGAATTGGGTATATGAGTTTCAGAGTGCGTACGGAACATAGTCATAAACAAACATATATACATTTACCTAGATATAGATATTTAAAGATTGAAATAACACCTGCCAATCTGCTTTCTGTGAAGCTGGAGTCAGCAGACAAAGTGGAAGGCGATCAGCAAACACGCCGCTATGGTTATAAAGGAGCTACGCAAAGTTGAAAAGGAGAATAGTCCATAATAGGAGGAAGAGCCACAGCTAAGACCACTTGTTACGAAGTAATACTTAACTGCAATTTCGTAGAAAGCAATAATTGGTCATCGATAGAAAGGGGTGTAAGAATCCCACACTACCGTGTAGTGCGGGCTGCTATCGGTCTTTTTGAAGATTTTTCACCTACCCTCGTTAAAAAAAAGTACCCTTTGCCATCAAACTACGAAATGTTGAAAGGTGATGCAAGGAATCTGGCAGTATGCCTGACGAATAGCACTGTACACTTGTGAGATTTGATAGTTGTGGATACAGTTGCCGAATCACTCATTCGATTTATTTCCACTAATGCTCAATTAGATTAAGAGCTGTTGAGATTGTGAAGGCCGCGTAAGCAAGGTATTTTCAAAGTAAGCATCGAAATGAAAAATTTAATGTCTGTTCTGAATATAAGATAAAATCTTTTTTATTTATCTTATTATAAAAGTATTCAGCTCCACTGGTTAGGCCATCAACATGATGGACGAACTTCATCAGGCAGAATACTTAGGTATTATGTGCTATTCAGACCTTGTTCCGCAGGGCCCCAAGCATACCAGGAAAACGTGCCCGAAGCATAACTCAGCCCCCACCAGCTTGAAGGGTTCTATTCATGCAAGTGGGTTCCATGCTTCGTGTTGTTTCCGATGCAATTGGAAACGTGACCCTACGGACCGCATGGTTTTTTGCCAAAGCTTGACTTTCCAAACCTTGAGTTCCCGTGCGAATTGAGCCGTTTTCTTTTAACTGCAGAACTCAAAGGTGTTGGAATAGGTACTTTGGCTTCCGTTCCACATACGATGCTTTTTCCTGCTAACAGTGAGTTCAAAGATAATTTGAGAGGTTCCCTGTTTAAGAACTGCAGTAATTTGATGCAGAGTTGCCCTTCTGGTACCTTGTACTGGTCTTTCCACACTCCGTTCTAGTCAAAGGCACAATTAGCACGTTCAGACTATTGAAAAATTAATGAATGTAGCTGTTTCACTGATACTAGCTCCGCGACTCTATACGCCAACAATGATTCTACATTCAGATTCAAATCGCACCGTGTACCCATATATTTGTTAACAAATGATTTCTAAAGTTTCATCTGCTTCCTCCCTCCTGAGACTGCAACGTTAATTTCCCTAAATCCGTGACCATCAAGTGTACGTGTATACATGATAGATATAAGCGAAGTATTACGTCCGATAATGAATAATGATCCAAGGAAAATATAAATAAATATACGAAAATTATCTTTATTAACAAAAACTTAAATATACGACGTTTCGTCCTCTTTCAGGACCTCTTCAGGTTTGGTAATTTTGTATATAAATCATGCAAAAAATTTAGAGGCAAGTTTTTTATACATTGCCTGTTACAACAGGCGGTATATTTATTTATATTATTATAAATGACCTTTTTGCTTCATTATTACGAGGCACGGAAAAACTGTCATACATACTCGGAGAATGATTCTTATAAACGTTATGCAAACTATAACGAAAAGAATTGATTTCTTAATATTCAATTATTAACACTCATTTATAATTGTGATTAATGTATTGTACCCGTTTTTTTCCTAGAACACAATCCACGCAATGTGTCCATGAGGCAGGATCTGAACCCAATTGTTTTGCTTTCACGTAATGCTATAGTATTATATTCAAAACTTGAGGAACTAATACTGATTTACTGAATGATAAATTAAAATACCTTTATTAGTCCTCAAATAATATAAAACAGGAGCTTTATCCTACGGCATATTTATCCTGTCTTTATTCTGCATTTCTGTATTACTTAGCCGTGAGTTGGCCAACGGAGTATCGTACATGATGAAAGTGATCCGATAGCTAGACTAATTATGAAAAAAAAACAATAAGGATATAATGATGCGTGAAATGTGTGTTGGGTATCATATCCGGACTGAGCTCCACCTGGACATGGGTTAAGTGGTGTGTGGCGGAGTCTATGAGGTGCGCTGTACTCGTATCTGCGTCAACGACCTGGCGGACGTACGGGTAACGGCTATCGTTGCCAGACAAAGGAAAGTCGCCTCTTCCGTCGCTATGGATTCACCGACTGCTAACAGTCTCCTCATTAATATTTTGGCAAATTCAATATCGTCCCCCTAGTATTATCTATATCACTACTGTGATATGAGACTGTCGATAGTCATAAATTTACGTTTGGTAAAACTACGAGTATGAAGTAGATAATGGAGTGTATGACCAATTTTAGACAATTTATTTATTAAATTAAAAACGTTTAGGAACGTCTTCGTATCTTCTTCACGTCTTTTCTAATTATCACTAAATGTTAGAAGGTATTTGACAATATATTTTGCAACGACCCAGGTTGGGACCTTTTCTTACCATGCCCCACTTAAGTATTTCAAATGCTCCCCTAAAACATTTACATATTTTTTTATATTAAAAAAATAAGATATTTCCTAACGAAGGCAAATGTCAAGATGTGTATCACGGTGCTTCTATAATGATAATTCTGTGCATAAACAAAGTTATATATATTACAAAGTAATATTTCCTTTCACAGACGGAGTTGGCGCTAGGCAAGCACTTAGCGAATGCGCATAGCAACACGTAGTACTATTCACTAAACACAGTAAACAATACTCTCAGTACATCGTAGTTTATATGACTACAATCTTTCAAGTGTCTCTACGAAAAGCACCAAACTTACCAAATGCTTATTTCAAATTGAAATACCAACAATTTTTCCTCTTGTACAAGTTAAACCATTGCTAGCGGGTTTTAAATTCTAGACGATCTCATTTTCGATTTTCCCCCCCTGTGGGGCGCGTGGGCCCCACTTTGGGAAACACCGCATTAGTGTGTAGTATGTGAAAAACTGCGCGGAAGAACTTCCCAAAATTAGTGAAATTTTGAAATAAATTGTCAAATAACTTTTAACATTTACTAATAATTATAAAAAACCTGAATAACGTACAAACACGTAACGAAATATTGTTATTTTGTAATTTAATAAATAAATTGACGGAAATTGGGCATAAACTGCATTATCTATTTCATATATAAACAGGTGTAAAAATGTGACCTTAACGACTATTAACATCGCTTAGACGAAGATGTTATATGCAGCACTTTATTCAGGATATATTTTAACGGAAACAATTATTTCTATACTCAAATTTATTCGTATTTAAAATGAAAAAAATTACGTCTAATTGAAAATAATGAATAAGAAAGATAGCCAATTCAGACAAAAAAGTGGTAATATAAATACCACACAACGTTTCTGGGATCCTTGTTGCTTTCGTCAGATGCGAAGAAGACCCTAGAGCTGACGAGTGCAGTTGTGTCGCTCTAGGCTCTTCTTCGCACCTGACGAAAGGAACAAGGATCCCAGAAACGTTGTGTGGTATTTATATTATCCCTTTTTTGTCTGAATTGGCTATCTTTCTTATTCATTATTCGTATGTATGTCGCCGAATTCCAAAATTGATTGTAATTAGAAAATATTTACACAAATCATAGAAAATGTTTTGAAAACTTTTTATGTTACACTATCATAATGATTCAAAATACTTATTTTGATACATTTGCGTAATGATGTGACATGAGACGTGTATACGTAAGTAATAAATATAACATATGAGACGTATTAGTAAGATATAGTGAAATACCCAGGGTAAAAGTGAAAGTTATGTTACGTTGCAAATTTTTTTACAATAATTGAGACATTTTATTAAAATGTATTTTTCAGTTTTAAGGTTGAAACCTGTGGAAAACAGACTTCAGTATGCGTTGTCAATTTCGAAGTAGTCAAAGCTCACGTTCCGGAGCAACCTTTTACGTTCAAACTGTTGTCAAATTAGGTTCCCATTGTTATGAATTCCAACCCTAGGAGAAGTATTTCATTCGCCTGAAAAAATTAGCTTCATTTGTAAAACGGAATAAAATGGAGAAATCGTATTCTTCTGAGTTGGTACGTACGTGACTGCTTCAGAGTTTACGTGCATCACAGAAACAGTTGTTTCGACTGCGCTAATAACAGTAGTTTCGAAAGATGGTCTACAAAAAGTTAAAGACAAACTACAACTACCTTAAATGATGCCATATAAGATAAGTAGTGGTCAAACTAATTGGTGCAAAACACTACGCAGCATCCAACCAGTTTGCGGCGGTCGTAGTCCAGTTTAAGTAAAATTTTGGGAGTAATTCGCAGTTGTCAACGACAATTTTAACTGGACAATTCAGAGGTTCCTGCGTTAAATATGAAATGTAAGTAAATTCTCTAAGTACATTTCTGCGCAATGTATGTTAAAATGATTAATACCATCCCTATCAGACGTTTTGAAGTCTCAATTCCACATTTGATTCACTTTATAAGTTGCGGACGACGTTGTACTGGCAGGATATATAAAATTAAATCATTTACAATCAGACGATGTGAATGCAACAATTACAAGTAACTTACACCACTTTTATTTTTTTGTAGTATTTTGTTTTACTTCCGTTTAATCACAATTTAAAAGTAGTAAAGTTACAAACAATTAACAGTTGTTTTTCACAATTCTCTTCATTCAAATTTCAAATTGCAATGACACTAGATCACTTAAACCACCATTCATTATGACAGTTTACTCACTATGATTCGACAGCAACTCTCTCCACTTACCTGAAACAAATAAGATACTGTTTAAACTGTAAAGATATAAGTTATTACAATATTTTCAACTTCATTAACCAGTGATTTGACAAAAATCTGCTCTACTGTTAAGCTCTCAGGGAGCTTGCTATTACTTAAATGCGCAACAGTTAAAATTTATCGGGAGGAAGAAGTTGTTAGCGGCGTATTGGCAGAGGTCGCAGTTTCCTCTACTCGCGCAATCTTCCTGCAGGATGCGGGGGCCGGGAACTACTATTCTCACATACTAGCCTAGGAATTTAGTAACTGCGCACTCGCATTAATAAAACTACCAAGCTGCCAGTTACAAAAGGTTCTCTCAGATCCTGTGCCTGAGCATATTTTGTTTAGCTAAAAAAATTCATTTCCCAGCACTGTATATAAGGATAATTCAGCATCTTCGTTCCAAAAAAGAAACTTATACCGTAAATTTTAGCTGCATGCTACAATAAATTTCTCTTTTAATAACTTTAATAATAAAGATTTGCTTGACTGTCCAAAGCGTGACTCGTACAACACATGGAATATAGCCAGTTGAGGGCCGCCGAGCATTAAGCCTAGTCCCGAGCCTAAACAAATGTTTTGGGAACAATCCACATACATTGTTCGGCGTCCAGATTAAGTCAGTGCTTCGGTGTTTCTCAAATGACTATTGCCGACCTCCTGTGGTGTAGGCCTTGCTTCACAGACGTCCCGAGTTCTAATCCCGGCGAGGGCATAGATGTTTGTAAGCGTGTTTCCATACTGAGAAATTCGTCAATTAGTCCCCGACAAAGATAAGAAGACAATTGAGTACTAATCAGTCGCTAATGACCGCATGTTTTGATGCCACTGTAAATAATTTTTTTAAAAAAATTATCATCATGTACAGTGAGGCTATTGCATGAATTCACGCTACCAATTTATTTATTTTACTTAACGGCAGAAATAATGTGGATAAAAATAAGAAGGGCTTATAAAAGGCAACATTTGTTGGAATGAGCTTTTGACAGACCTAAAATTTGAAGACTGAACAGGTTTTAAATATTTTACTGTGATGTCACAAAGTGATTTAGAAGTTTATAGTTGCAGGAAAAATAATAAATTTAGACAATCAATTTCTGAATCGATTCGGCTAGCTGTCACACTACAATTACTCGCAAGTCTCGTGTACACTTTAAAAATATCAAAGCAATTAATACCACAAATTGTTCCTGGAGTGAGTAAAGCTTTAATAAAATCATTAAAACAACATATCAAAGCGAGTACAAATTTATTACTGGTTAACATTAATAGTTTGGAATTCAAACACGTGTTTCTGAAAGGCGATACCTAATAATTACGTGATTTTTCTTGGTATTTTGCAGTTTTTTTGCGTTCCCTTGGAAATTCGGATAGTAGCTTGTGCCATTTATTTTCAACTTGAGCAATAGTTACACCATTTTATTTCGTAATATTTTCAAAAGCATCCCTTTTTTATTCTTATTCTTGTACTCACCACATGTGACATCCCACAAACCCGAAACGCTACGCAATTTTTCTATTAGTTGTAAAGTTCTCTCTTGATTCCACATTCCAACAAAATAACCAGAAATCATTCGATAAACTGAATGCAAGGACTGTGGTTGACTGAACCGTGTTTCAGTACACGACCACACTTGTTCATTGTTCCCAATGATTCCCATTCTAGCAGGAAAGTAGGAAAATGTCTTTTCGCGGCATTTGCGGAACAGTTCCGGAAAAAACCTAGAAACAAATTTGAACCGTTGAGTAACAACGGGATCATTGTTCATTAACACTGTTCCGAAACATTTGTTTACAGCCTGGACTAAGCTTTAGAATGGACGAAATCAGCTCCCCACAACGGATCATTACCAGAGCCAGGTCATCGGCCACCCAGATAGGGACCGAATTCTGACTATTGCTTGGGGAAATTAAGATGCGAGTATACTGGGACAACAAATTTACGCACTGTAGTATTTCGATAACAGGTAGTGTTTACGCTCGGAAGTCAGCTATGAAACGTGATCAAAGAACGGTAAATTTTTTATACCCTGAGACAGAGAATTAAACAGTTTCCTATGGATTAGAACAATTACAGGTTCATAATTTCTAACACACTTTAGTCCACGTGGCAACCTAAAAACTGATAATTACTTCAGGAAAATGCAAAACTTAATGACTTTATATTTGAAATACTTTCCCCACAACTCTAAACTTAAATAACAATATTTAATACACATAATCTGACAATTAACATTTAAAAAATAAATAACAGCCAATATGTAAAAATGTATTTATTTAAACAAAAAAATTATTTCAATAAAACTTTTAGTCTGCAATTTTGGGACTACTTCAGGTTATCAGTTGAAATGTAGTTTTCAATGTATGGATATAAACATATATAAATGAAAAATTTAAGTCTGATTGAAAATAATGAATAAGAAAGATAGCCAATTCAGATAAAAAGTGATAATTGTATAACACCAGATTATCTGAAGAAGTACCAAAATTACGGAAGAAACGTTGTATTCAAATATTGTTTTGGTTGTAATTAATTCACTAAAAAACTAATATTTAGTGCAGACAGAAATAAATTAAATTTAAGGGCGACGTAATGTGCTGTCCAAAAGTAGCATATCATTCAAAAAATTTGAATAAATTAAGTGGAGCATGATTAACTTAATGATTTTGTCAACGTAGCATCGTTTCTGAACTTTACGCAACTGAATGACAGATCTACATAAAATTTGTGGAAAAATTCTGCATTCGAGTCAATACATTTAGGATTTTAAGACGAGAAATACCATACACCGAGACTGTAGTCTCACTATCACACTAGTTTACGTCATCGGGGAGCAAACCACTGGCAACGCTGTAATTATCTCACTGTGTGCTTTATTTATCTACTACTACTTTCACACGGCAAATTGCTGATCGAAGTCTAAAATGTGCAAAGTTAAATTACAATCTGTGTGTCCATTACATTAGTGATGATTAAAATCACAAAAAAATACATTGCCACGCAATTGGAGAGGCTCATATGATTATTACTAATATGGAGTTTTCTTATTCAATTTGCATCTTTCTCACTAATGTAAAATGAGTAAAGCAGAAAGTGACATTATAACCCAGTTTGAAGAATTGTTAAGTTCTGTGAACGGCAATGTAATCTATATGAATAGAACTGTTCAGTATATCATTGCAGACAACATTAAAGGTTGTTTTTCACAATATATATCCATACGCTATTTTCCTCAGTTTGATATCAAATTAAAATAAAAGATTTGTAGTGAAAAGTACTAACGAATATTATTTTCCCACTTGAGAATTAAACTAAGGTGAGGTTCCACTTGGAACAATTTTGACACACTTATATTAATGCCCTTCCGGAGTATATACATGCTTTCATTTTAAAACGCATATACCTTACATTTAGATAACCTCGTTTAGGACTTTGGAAACTAGTAAATTTCTGGTTCTGTGCAAATATCGTACAAAATATATATTAGCCCATTCAAATAATATTTATAACCATTTGTCGTTACAAGCTTTATTATTATTCGTGCCAAATTTATATAAAGAGCTTCATCGGCTCACTTGTGAAAGTCTAGATCTATTGTTATTCACTTGAAACTTAACGCGACAAGTAGACTTTCAAAACGGCAAGAATTATGAATTCTGCAAACCTAAGGTTTCTAGTTAGGGAAACTATTTAAACTGCGCTGTTAGAAGTATGCATAATTTTACAGATACAAACCATTTTCTCAAAAAATTACAAATTTTAATAATAACTAGGCAATTATAATATTCACAAGATGCATGAACTTAAGCAGTATTTCTTCCTCACATTATTAAAATGGTTATATTCAAATCGAATTTATATATATATATATATATATATGTGTGTGTGTGTGTGTGTGTGTGTGTAATGAACAAAAGGGAAATTAATTAAACAAATGTAATAAACAAAAGATTAATTAAATGAATTGAATTGAATTCAATACTTGGCCACGTTGGTGAAACCAAAATGTAATGAATTAACAATATTGCGATAATTGTATGGTTGATTAATGAATTATTAATATTTTATCTAAACGAGAAGGATTTCAAATGATTACCAAATTCTTTTAAACTTTACAAGACAATTAATTTTATTCCAGGTAAAATTACAACATTTCTCGAAGTGATTATTTACATTTGAAGTTTTGCAATTTTATAGATTTTAACAACTCTCTTCTCAGGGTCGTTTATTTGGGCCTTCTAAATAAAGAACAAACCTTTACATTAACATTAAACAATCAAATTCCTTTACAGCCTTAGAATTAAAACAATAAAACAAACGTGAAATCGAAATCTAACGATTCTATCTTTAGTGAACGTTTACAAAACTTTATCAAATTTCTTTGTACTTACAATATTTGCTGGTACCAGGCTTAAACTTTGGGCTCAGACGCACCTCTCAGTTCACATTAAATAGGCCATGAAATCACTGAATTTAAATTGATCAAAGAAACACTGTCGTAACTTTAGGGATCTCTCAACTGGAAACTGCTACTCCTTCCGAATTAATGGTTAGTCATATTGTTACAAATTTTCAATCGGTGAAATTAGTGACGGTCTCTTTACTTATTGATTTTTATTGCGGCGTAACTTATTAAGTTACTTCTTATAACTTTCTTTGATGAAAAACGATCCGAATACTTTTTGTTCAATTTCAAAACTGCGACCTTTCTGGATGTATCTGTGCCAGCAACTGTGTTCGCCGTCCGACTGCCGTTTCAGAAAACGGTAGCGGCCAACAAAGTTCGCCTATGTATTGTCGCCTTTGATATTAACTCGATAACAATCCAACATAAATTTTCAATTATCAAAATCACTAATGGCCTCTAATTAGTATTACAATATATATATGTCTTTATGTTCTGCCCAAAGATAAAGAGCCAGGGGAATATTTCAATCCCCCAGGACACGCCGGCATCATAAAATATTTTTCTTTGGAGATTTCTTAAAATTTTCTTAATTGTGCATTACTTTGTCGAATGTGTGTTACATTATCCCGTGAATTTTTTTGTGTGGGTATATATGCATTTCAACTTTCAGGAGTATCTTTGCTATGTGAGGAAAATAGTTTTAATATTATTTTAGCTTATTTTATCAATAGAAGTCTAATGGAGACAAATATAAATCCTTCACCGCTGTAAATGGATTGACATTTTAAAAAATATTGAAAATTCTTCTAATCTGTTTTTAAAGTTCAATATTAGAAACAGATGGTTCGCTTGCAAAAATATTTCAATCCCGATACCTAACGGGCTATCAAATTTGGCCTAATTAATTAAAAGTTATCAATATTCGTTACGGGTGAAATTGCTAAGCGAATAACATAGCATACAAAGAAGTATTCATTGCGTCTGCCATGAAATTGAAGCAGTTGTGGCGGTATGTCTGTGAGGGAAATAGAAACCCTTGGCCAGGCTTCCTCTGCGTAGACCGACTTCCAGCAGAATTCCGGCGCCGCGATTTTTTTACTCTTCTTCGCCCACGGCATCTGGAGTGGCTTTTGTCTTTCATCTTCTCCCACCTTGCCTCCCCGGGGCTTCATTCTGTGTTGAGGGACTCAATCGCGACCATGAAAAGATTGTGCACGGCAACGTTCAACGAATAATGGTGTGGAACTGGCAACGCGGCGATGTGACAGACTTCAGAATTTGAAGAGTAACAGCTTAGCCCGCCAGGCACGAGAGGGCTCGGATGAAGAAGGAAGGGCTAATAAAGAGTTCAAATCAGAATTACGGAAATTTTATGCCATTGAGCATGAGTAAATGATACAAGTACGTTAAATTCCGTACACGATGAAGGCTAATAACGTGGCATAACAAACATTAGATTGAAAATTTCTATTTG
The DNA here is from genome assembly GCA_037074705.1 of Zhengitettix transpicula. Classification (NCBI taxonomy): domain Eukaryota; kingdom Metazoa; phylum Arthropoda; class Insecta; order Orthoptera; family Tetrigidae; genus Zhengitettix; species Zhengitettix transpicula. The sequence continues at coordinate 197,362,242 of CM073591.1, read as the reverse complement.
TGTATTAATGGTGTGTTCAAGCATAAGTGAATTTTGAAAAGATAAACCTATATATTCATGAGTTAATTACACATGTCGTTTAAAATTATATCATATATACTACATATCCACCCAGCCTTTCTTCTACCAGAAAAGATATAATGCATTGTTTTCTCCAGAACTAACATTTCCAACTATATGATGCTGTATATTCTCTATATCATTCCTTTCACTATAACCTACATTTCCTATCCTAGGAACTAGAATATACCATCCACTAGATTTTTTAACACGGGTTTTTCAAAAGAATTGTTTTTTTAAAAAAAATTAATGGCAATTTATGTAATGTATATATATATATGAGTCAGGGAATCGATTATTAATCATTAGTATAAAAAATTCATATTAAATAGATATTATAAAAATAGAAACTCAATCTGGCTTCATTAAATAATGTGTGTGTATAATGGCTAAATGTCACAATTTATTAACAATGACATTTAAGTATGAAACGTTTCCTCCCTATGTTCAGCGACCTCTTCAGTTGTATATAATTAACCATTTTTTTGTGTTAATTTATATAAACCATTTAACAGAAAATTTTTGACTCAATCCAACAACTTCCAAGTACGAAAATTTTCCTCGAACATAGGAAGGAAATGTTTGGAAGAAAAATGTAAATATTAATAAATTGTCATTATACAGTAATTATATATGTTATTTTTAATTGTAACAAGCAATTCGCTAGACGAAATGCATCATGAATAAAGAGTATAAACTTTCTGCAGTAAAATCCTTTAATGTATCATGTTCATAGGGGAATAGAAGAACCCTATCAAATTTATTCCAGAAATTTGGGTCCAATATAGTTTATCATCGGTGTAAATAATGCCAAATGTAGATCAACAATTGAAAAATAATATGAATTGATGCAAGATTATGAAATGACTTTATGACACAATGTAATCTATTCATTGTCTTATTTTTGCATTTGTAAATAATACAATCGATTCGAATTAATTTTTAAATATATATTACATTCTCTCACAGGATTAACAGTTTTATTTTCTCTTCCGGCCTATATTACACGTATATAACACGCTAGTGGTTAATTAATATATCAGTAAAATGAAGAAACACTTTCACCAGTGACGCTGTATTGTGGGGTATGATTCGCAAACAGGTTAATGGAGCCAACTGGAGTATAATAAGACAGCATCTCCACTGCCGGTGAAAGGAATTAGAAGGTAATTAGCAGATGCGTTGTTTGGCACGCAGAGCAAGTACTGCTGATCGCCGGAAGACGAGACCAATTGACAAGAATGCTGACGTAACGAACCAGGGTCACAGGACCGCAAGGACACATTGCAGCCAACTGCAGCACCCGATGCCAGTCAGATCCCCATTCTTAAGGGCTTTCTTATTTTCCTAATACCAAATACAGATACGTTACAGAAGGCATTTTGTATTGGCAATTGCAGTTACTCCAGACTCGACTTAACATAAATAAATAAAATGAACTAAAATACTGTATTACATTTTTTATACTAAACTTAAAAAGTATACGCTTCTACTCATTTAATTACTTTGTTTCGATAAAAAAAATTATCCACTCGACCTTATCTGAAATTGAGACGATTAACAAATTATTCCCAGGATAATACGAATTGAAATGTTAAACCCTCTGAAAAACTGTCAAATGTATCTCTACACAAAACTCCCAGGTGGTACATCTTAATAAAAGGGCACACCAGTAATAAGTGATTTAAATTGACATAAATTGATTACGGATACTCACGAGTCCGAAAATTAATACGTTTATACTTAAATTTAAATGCATGCTTTAAATTTAAATGCATGCTGCATGCATGCATGCATGCATGCAAACTCATCCAAAAACTAATAAACTATTATTCAACAACGGTATAAAATACATACTTATATTACTAAAGCATTAATTATAATTCTACGATTATTTCCTGCATAGAACCCTTAAAAAGTACGCACTATGACACAGAAATCAAGCATAGTGAAGGTATATGGATAGAATATCAATTCTTCAACAATAATCTAATATATTCTTGGATTTAAGAAGGCAGGACGCAGTGAAGAAGAATTCAGAAAAACTCGGATACTAACTTTATATTATAATGATACTAAAACACACATAACAAGTATATTTACAAAAGGATGTTAAAATTACTGTAGAATAAGAACTAATAGGCTGAAAGGGGCCTCATCATTGGAGTAATTAATTTTCTCTCTGTTTATATTGGTCTCAGATTGAAGAATCTAAAGGAAAAACAATTGAAAATAAGTTTAAATGTAACAAGCCCTCATAATGATTTAATGGCATATTTGAATGTACTTTTCAAAAATATCTGTATAAATAAAAAATATTTCTCTAAATTTCAATACCCTATAATCTCAATACCTTCTAATGTAAATTTAATATTCGCAATTAGTTATACATGGCTTTCACGTTTCCCCGTATTGTTTGAAAATATTGAATGTAAATAAAAACATATGCTGTCGAAAATAACTTGAAATCACCTGCGATACAACTATATCTTCATCTCGGCAAATATTAACAGTAATGGATGTAAAATAACATTTTTAACAATTTCAGTAATAAATCAAATCCATGTGATTTTTGTCGATTATTGTATTAGATTTCATAGTTTACATGTGACTGATCAAACCAACAACTTATTTTGTATACACTTGTTGCATTAATGTTATAAATCAGTATAAATAAGCACCTTCTATTTATCAAATTAACAATATCGGCAATTAGAACGTAAATCAAATAAATGACATAGACGTGATTGATTGTTGTAGTGTACACAAACGGTATAATAATTCATGGAGGGTTACTTTATTTGTTATGTATTTTAATTTATTTTACAAAATAAAACATTTTGAGAAATTGATATTCTCATGTCATGATATTTCGCATGCCTGGTATCCAGAAAAAACGAAAAGAACCCTGGGGCGGCAATCCTTTGTAGAGATTATAATATTGAGCGTGTCTGGCTAGACACGCTCACACAAGATGTTTGACCACATTGGCGCCACCGCGACCATGTCTTACCACGTCCCTGATTTTGGCCTTGTGGTGCTAATTAACAAATTGATATTTGTGGGGGCTCAAATCTAATTTCGATTGGGTAAAAACTGCAGAATCCAAGACCCTGTGAAAGGGGGGGGGGGGGGATTTCAAACAACCTCGGTGTAAAGGGAGCTGGCAGAGCAAGCGAGAGTTAGTTAGATTCTAGTATTGAGAAGACACAGTTTAGTTAGAAGTTACATTTTAGTTTGAAGGAGTTAGATTTTTTTTTTTCAAGAAGTGAGATTTAATTGAGAAGTGAGACTTCAGTATAGAGAAGTGAGATTTAAGTTTTGAGAAGCAAGATTTTAGTTTGGAGAAACTGTGTTTTAGTTTACGTGGAGTTAGATTTCAGTTTTTGGAGCGGACGTCTGTTTAAAATATTAAGGTTTTCCTGGAATAACGTGGGATTGCAGCGTCTGCACGAGTCATCTGCGAAGTCTTGACCTGGCCAGATCTGCAAGTGGTAATGTACCGGAAATACTAGCCATGAAAGTTGATTCATTAAAGCCATATGACATCCGTATTTTAGCCCACCAACCCCTTTTAATTTTTTTTTTTGCTTGTACTGTTTGGTTTATTTTGTAAATTAGCCGTGGGTATTTAAATTCAAAATGAGAGGAGGAAGTTTGCGTTATTTTGTTAATAAAATATAAATTGTTAATTATTGTGATTCATTTTTCCCCTGCAACATAATTAATTAATTAAATATCTTAAAAATAACTAAATAAAGACCCCGATCCAGATAATACATTACAGTGTAATTGTAGTTCTCACATAAGACGACCAAGATTAAAGACAGAATAACAAGAGAATGCTCCGAATAAACACTTGATAGGAAGGATTATCTACAATATCTTTCAAGGAGGAAATAAATACGCACAATGTACACCACATATTCAATACACCTCATAAAGCACAACTAATAAATTTTATTAAATATAATAATTACCAATTTGTTTACTTCACTTACACGCAAGCGAATATACTTTGGGCAGGCCGGAATTTGGACTGTAATCAGACAGTCCGACAGTCAGAAGCAGGATTGACTCACGGTTCTTGATTCCTGAGACCAACATATATCCTGCAGGACAATGGATAGTGTAGCCTAGATAAGATAAGCAGTTACAATATTTTCCCAATTGTTCGGATGGTAGACATTTCCGCGGGATACCATCAATGGAAGACATGAGTTCGCCGCCTGGCGCGGTGTGTCGCTCTTACAGCACGTATGATTTTTCATCGTCTGACGAAACCAAATACTATTGCAGAAACATTGTGTAGTCTTTATCACTTATTTTGTTTGTCTAATGGCTACTTTATCTTTTGTTAATTTCCAAAATACTTCGATTCCGTTGTATAATTCATTTCAGTATCTTGTATTCAAGCGTGTGACGCGTTAATTTTCTAATGATCCCAAAATCAACTTTAGATCGATTTCTAACCAAAATACTTCCCAAATATGAATGTAGTCTGAAAATCCGGATTGCACTACTTCCGATAAATTTAAATCTACTGTGCCTGTTATGCAGACAGAAACCTGTCCGCGTAGAGGGAAACACTACCAGTGCGTATAGGGTGGATTTATACCTGATCTATTCAGGTGTTCAAAGGTCTGGTTCCACAATACTTTAAACGGAAAAATTCCGCCAATAGCAAAGTGAGTTCAAAATTAAACTATTAAAGTTTCGTTAAGTAGTTTTTTGTAAATATTTAATTGTTTCTTTAGTTGAGTATATTGTTGCTATCTGGCTTACACAGAACACACATTAAGATTTGTTACAATTGACCGTTTGGCAGCTTTAAAGCTAATCACACAATGTAAACGTGGGACTAGAGTCGTTTAGAGATCCCACATATTCTAAATAGTCACAACTATAACGATCTAAAGAGGTTTAGTATTTGCATATGCTACGGATGCATGTATAATAAATCTTATAAATAGCAGAAAATTCAAATTTTATTTTACCACCAGAGATATTATTAAATATATATTATTAAATAGTAAAATTAAGAAAAATAATTAAGGAGTATTTGATCATCCAAAGGAATTAAGTATGTTCAGTAGAAAAAATATAATGAATATTAATGCTGAATAATAACGATAGTCAATTCAGACTAACAGGTAATATAAATACCACACAACGTTTCTGGGATCCTTGTTCCTTTCGTCAGGTGTTAAGAAGAGCCTAGAGCGAGTGTAATTGCACTTGTCAGTTGACAAAACTCAAAAGCCAGATTTGTCAACTGACAAGTGCAGTTGTGTTGCTCTAGGCTTTTCTTAGCACCTGACAAAATGGACAAGGATCCCAGAAACGTTGTGTGGTAATTATATTACCCGTTTTATCTGAATTGACTATCTTTATAATTCATTATTTTCAATCAGGCGTAAAATTTTTTCATTTGAATATTAATGCTCTTCCACCGTATTTTATGAAATATGTAACGGTCCAAGAGATGAGACTAGTTCACTAAAGTCTACTACGAATTCTCTGTTCTTCGGTCAGAACAACCTGGTTGCGGTTTGTGGCAAGATACGCCCGACACAAGACACGCTCCGTGGTACCACACCCACTTCTGCGTCGGGACAAGCCTAATGGCTCTATTAATTAACGTGGACCGTGTAACGTTCTAAATATACACCAAACAATAATTCAAATTCACGAATGCGATTTTTATCTTTTTTATTTTAATCTTAAGAAAATCGTCACGCTACTCTGTATACGTTATAATTAAAACTGATACATATATAGGACTGCAAAATATTTATATATGCATATAAGCATGTTTAATTGACTAATTTCTCGTGAGGGAGCGCGTTTGACAATACGTAACATGGAATGAATAATCAGTAGCAGGAAAAGAAGCTGCTAGACCACATAGGAAGCAAAGATCCGCACGCTTGCCCAACCAGAAACAGTTCATATGTTGGACATTTCCGCGAGATACCATCAATGGATAGTGAACCCAGAAAAAACACCAAACATTCAAAGCAATATACTGGCGAACTCATCTCCTCCACAACTAGTGCAAGTACATAAAAGCATGAATGGCCGAGGAACACAGCTTTTATACAAGTGATGCGTAGACTTCCTCATTGGCATGCACGACATCACTTCCGTCCACTTGGGCCTTTAGCCAGCTGGAGCTGGCCTAATTTTAACTACGGAGAGGCTCAAGCCCGCTCGAGGTCCAGAACAGAAGAGATCTTACTTCTAGCCAACGACAAGTATTCGGATACCAACAAGGACATTATTTATATAATTCCTGGAGATGAAATGCCCGCCATTTACAGTAGAATGAAAAATGAATGAAGTTAGCTAGAGGGAAGAGAAGCATGTATTGCATTGTTCAGGTATGCACGTTTCGTAAATTTCATTCAAACTTTACGCAGGAATTCACAATTACAATTTTTTCTTCACTAAAGCTTGTCTGTGTTTCTATAATTTAAATATAATGTACGTAAAATCCAGTAGCAAAGTTTCGAACACTATGCTGAATGACATGGCACAGTATTATCCAATATCTGAACAAAAATTGTGTTAATTAACTTAATGACAGAACTGTGGTAATGCAAATTTAATCAAGTGTTTTCTGCCCTGTTAATTAATGCGTTATGACAATATATTAGTTCTAAGGAGTTTCGAACCCAAGAACTGTGACCAATCTAATTTTATTGTGTTGAGATGTTTTACAGAGGGAAAATAATTGTCACACACTTGCAGTGGTGCCAGACGCCATTCAAGGCTGTTATACGGAATACGTAAATAAGCTGACAGTAACGTTCTTCCAAAACACAAATTAAGTCATCACTGAATCAGAATATAGCTGATAAGTACGTAAGCGTCTGTTTGCTTTTTCATCAAATTTACGCTCCAGGAAAGGTTGCCGGCTCGGGGAGATGACGCCATCCCGCCGCCAATATTAGGTAACCTCAAGCCTCAATAGGTTAGTATCTCCACCTCGTAAGCATTCCATTAGCGGGAACGGAGACGTCAGCGGAATACAAGACCGTGACATCAGCAGCTGTATAAATCCAGCAGTTAAGTGGAGAGCCCACGCGGGTCGTGGGGCGTGTAGCCTTGGCCGGAGCGGCACAACACAGGGAAAGGATTCGGAAATAGATCTGCGAAGGACCACATTCTCCTCCACAGTTATGTACATTCCACAGCGCTGGTACCACAGTGCAATGAAAATTCAATAACTGTAACCACATTAGCGGAAGAAGATAAAACTAATTCCCTTCTGCAGACACGGCGACACCACTATGGAAGGACAGGGGGTGACATTGCTTAATATTGCACTATCAGGTTCATGTTCAAGAAAGGAGGATGTTATAGTTTTGCTACATATACGTATATAAAATTGGGCCACGGATCATCCTTAAAATCACCATGCTACTACTAAAAGAATAATGAGGAAGACATCGAGATTGGGCTCTAAGAATATATATTGCTAAGTTCGCAAAAAAGACCCCAAAAGAATGTGGTCACTCGAGGGGAAACTAGGGTATAACAAATTACAAAGTTGGGAAGTAACGGCGAAAGACCACAGTAAACTCCTTTAATAGCATAGGAAGGGATGCGACAGGAAGAGAGACAAAGCTTAACTAGGACTGTAGCTGAAGGATCCTACCCTGCAAAATGCAATGCAGGAAAAATCAGCATCAGGTAGGTTGGGCTCTTGGTACTTGTGACACGCCTTTCCAATAACGGGCGATGAGGGTTAGTTGCAGGGTCGACTGATCTATGACTCCGATGTATAATGGGCACGTAAAACCGATACATTGCAATCCATATTTAAATTACTTCATTTTCCACTGAATATTTACGGAAAATTTGTGTAAAAGTGACTACAAACGAAACAAGTGCGAATCGTCTCGGCGCCATTCGTGCAAATTTAGTTTAGAACCGTATCGCACAGCCTTCCATGATATAGAATTATAACTTTATCTCTATTCTTTCGAGATACCTGCATCATATGTGGATTAAAAATAGTAATGAACTTACTGTAACCAATAAATGAATAGCCAAAAAAGTAAATACAACAAAACGTTTCTGCATCGCCAGAGCCGGTGTGTCGTTCTTACGGTTCTTGCGTCTTTTTATACACCTGAAGAAAGCAACAAGGATTATAGAAAAGTTTTGTGAGATTTATTTAGCACTTATTTTTGTCCGCTATTTATGTATCAAATTAGCACAAACTCAAAAAATTAATATTTATAATTTCATTTTGGCATATGTTTTAAATTCATTTTTGAAATATATTCCATTCGGCTGTCTTATTGAAGAAATAAAAGTAATTAAACTAATATTGGTATATACGCTGAGAGGAAACTAGACGAGTGCCGACGAATGCATTCAATAATTGAACAAACTACTAGTTACAATAGATTACTCATTAATATTGTTTCGTTAACGTTATTTAAAAAAGTTAAACAGTATCAGCGAACTTGAAATAAAAAAAATATATCCTTACATGTTAATGGGAAACAGTTGTCTGTAATATATTCGTAATTCATTAGCAATTATATTATCCAATAATTGCGTAACAGTTGTTTTACCAACTGGTCAACAAGATTTTTCGTTCCTAAACGATAAATCTAAATGTGACGCATGAACATGTAGTGTTAGATCCCGTAAACGTAATGAATCAACAAAACTATTGATAACGTATGCAATATTATTTTTATAAAAAAATTGCAAGCTACAAGACAGATAGAAAAATATAATGACATAATAGTTAACCATTTATTCAAACACATTTATTACCTTAACACTTACTTCAGTTAAAAATAAAAATAAACAAAAACAGAAAAATTTAAAGTTAAGCACATCAAGTGACCCTCCCATACATAAAAATGAAGTTTTCATTTCCTTGCAATATTCAAGGATGAAATGTTTTTTCCGGGGAAACATCAAAATGATCTCAGTTACTGATCTCTTACGGGTTTTATACGATCAGGTATTTGTAGAACGAAAACGAATTGAAAATAAAGTACAATAATTTGGAAAAATAGATGTTATATATTTTTGTGAGAATGTTTTCAATTCTACATTTGTTTCTTCGCTTAATTTGCAATCTCTCAGGACATTTATTTGGTAAATATTACCTATATTACATACAATCTGGGTCTTTCAACGTGTAGAACTACATTTTTATCTGAAGAGTAAATAATTATAGGTTATTATAAAATTAGTCCAAAAACTTTAAATACTTTTGTTACAAATCATAGTAATTAAAATATATTTTTTACAATTTTAAGATTTATGAATTATTTAAAAAATCTACTGCAGCCTTAGGTTTATATTAGGAATGCAAAGCACATTGGATGTTGCTAAATCAGTAATAAAATGTTAGAACACGTGACAAAATATATTATGTATTATAATACTCTTAAAGATAATATATACATAACAGTACAGTCATGAAGATTTTATAATTTCAACAGAAGTGCGTAATGTTCATATTGGTTATTTTGATAAAAATAAATTACCAAGACTTGAAATGATAAACTTTTTTCCAAAATAAATATCATTTAAGGAATTAAGGATGGTTTAAATAATTTGTAATATTAAGTATTTCTTCAGCTACTGTGATCTGTAGCAATTATTAGTAAATAAATTATGAAGTTTTGTAATAAACAATTGTTTAAATTATTTGATGACCAAAATTACGTTAAAAGATATAGCGCTATGTGATAAATTTAATTCCGTAGAGCTTTAAAATTAGGGTTTAGAATAACGAATTGTGAAAACGTATACTCTTATCAAATTTCAAAATAGAATTGTTTGCTCTAAACGGCATGTCAAATAAAAATCCAATAGAAACACCCAAGATATTTCAACATTTTCTTGATGTGGTCTGAATATTATCGAATTACACGTGTAGATATTGAAGGACGGTCGCGAGAATCTAGTTATGTAAGAAAGAGTACGTTATATATATTTTGTCGAAGGGACAAAGTGGCGGACTGTGGGAGGAAGGAAGTTTCTGACTTCTGCTCAGACGAACAAAGCCTTTTCCTAGCGCAGGTGGAAGGTGCGAGTTCAAGGTCGATAACAGATATTCAAAAGACCGTGCCCGTTTAGCCGAAACTGGTTCCTCGGGGGATCCGCCGGCCAAATAGTGGGCGAGGATGTTGCCGATTCCACACACACCCGCCATCTGCAAAACAGACAACTCTGCCAGTTTCACTACTCCGTCCAAATATATTAACCAAATATTCGACACAGAATGTTGCGCAGTAATAAACATCTACGGGCGATATTTAACAAGTCAAAATGTTGGCACATTTCATGTGCGTGTTGACGGTATTTACTTGAAAGGAAGTAAGCTCCATAATTATCGCAGTAAAGTGCACAATCAAAATCATGCTGGAGTTTACGGACTAGAGGGTCGAATACAGTGTGGAACAAAGACGCTAAAGCTAGGTAGCGCCACCCCAGGAGGATGAACGGAGTTGCTTGATATCGATCCGTTGTTGTTGCTATGGCGACGCCAACTCACCCGCGCCCCTTTCCCTCAAACAGTCGCAGCGATACCGCAACGTAACGCATTCAACTCAACCTGACCCACATAACTATTCCTGCCATAGCTAAGGCTTATTTAAGAACACTTATTCGTAAATATATTAAGTCAAAAATACTGTTGCAATTGATAAAGGAAAGTTATTTCGCGTATTAATTTATTCAAACATATATTATATCGTCTTGCAGAACTCAAATTCGACATAAATTATTGTTAAATATCCGACATTAATACATCACTACGGTTGAAATGGTTTTTAACTAAAAGTAAACCAAGAAAAAATTTACAATCTCGTTGTCCTGCTCTAAATCTTCAAACTTGTGGTATATCTCTGAAATATTATGGCGTTCGAGCAAAAATATGCACAGTGACAAATCGATACGTTTTAGTACAAGTTATAAGTAAATTATATACGCTTAACCAAATTTTAAGTATGTTCACTTAATGAAAAATCTTTAGTACATGTCAGATTTTTCATTAATGAAGGGAACAAATACCGTAAAAATGTGGGAATATCCCGGTAAGGTGCATAAATGTGGTACACAATGTATTGTTTTACATGGTGACGTAATCGCAATGGTGACTTTTACTTAGAAAAAGTTACAAATATTGAGAGACTTGTTGACTTTGTCAAAGAGTTCGTATTGCAAATACTTTTAACCTAATTTATGGAAACCAACGTGTATACGGCAACTTTTGAGTTTGTCGCCTCGTTTGTACGAAATGCCGTTCTTGTGATTTTTAATCATCCGGCGATATGCAACAAGGATTGCAAAAACGTTGAGTGGTATATATCATTTAATTTTGTCAGGTAATTGGTTACATCTTTACCGAATATGTTTCTTTACGAAACTGCAATTTCTTTAGACGGTCCGATTTCGTTGGTAATACCGAGTAAACGTTTTAACATTATTTCACATCACCTCCGAAGCGACACTTGTCAAATAGTAAGATAATATTACGGACAAGTGCCTGTGGAGAGACCACGCTTTCGTATAACACAGCTTTCGCGTACTGAGACGGTTTTTATCGATTGAGGCCAAACTAAAAACGTTCTCCTGTTAATAAACCCAAAGTTATATATAACTCGTGTTATGAACGAAATGCTTAATCTTTAGTTGCCTATATTATATACTACCAAGAACAAAACAATTTATATTCATAGATAACAATTCTATAGATATGACGCTCATGATTTTTCAAGAATCCTATAGCACAACATATATTCCCCAAACGGTACAATGAAGTATAGAAAAACAATTAAGGCATATCGTATATGCCGATCCACTTTAACTTACAATCGATATAAAGACGGAGTTCTTTTCTGGTTTATCTTTTAATATTTCAGTGTCATTTCTGAAGTTTCAATAGTCATATTAGAGAAACTTTCAAAGGGGAGTAGTACGTTCTGGCGGCTTCATTTGTTGTTTTTAATCTAACCTGGTTAAATGACCGAAATTTGCTTCAGTTGTCAAAAATATAAGCTTAAATTTCCTGCCTTTCAATAAAATTTAAAAAGCGCTCCTCACGAATCTGCGCGCAGAAATACAATAATAATCGCGTAAATTTCTCTTAACGTAATACATTAATCGTGAAAATTTTTTAATCCAATTACGTCTTTTGATTATTAAAACTTTTTTTTTCAAATTAACGTCAACTGAAGTAAATTGTAAGTAGTATAAAACTCGTGCTTTCATTTTCAATACTGATACTGCACATAAAACCGTTGTTCATTAAGTAACAAAAATGAAATAGCAAGGAAAAATGTTGCTGCAGAGACACTAAAAATGTTCTTTTAGAGGCGGACGTCTATGTAATCGAATCGAAGTGGTATCTGCAAAGTCGTAAAATACTCGTAATCCATTTTGCAACAGCAACAGTAAGTAGCGCTCAAGACTAGTCATTTATTGTTCAGCTCAAAAGTATTGTTATGAATATCTTTGATGACAACTGTTTTCAGTACTAGTAGGGTATGTTATGTTGGCAGCCGTACCGGTCACATATCTGGAACGATATTTCTGGACTGGGTGCACCTGTGATGTCATGCATGACGTCATGCACGCGAACTCAGGTCTAGCTCAAAAACACGTGTGCCAACATTAAATGTCAATGCGGGAACGATATAGAATCTTATCGATGCTCAATTAATGAACTGATATGGCCAGTAAGTATGATTCTTCGGTAGTAATTCAATTACGGAACCAAAATACAGTGCGCGCGCATAATCCCAAACTTTGTATTTATAACAGAATTGCAGTAAATATTCACTGCGACTTAATTCAAACTTATTTAAAATATCTCGTTCTTTTCATCACATAGATGCCCCTGTAGATTGATACCCGAAATAAACACTAAGCAAATATAACTTACCAAATGTAGTCACTATCCAAGGTGGTACAGCTTCTGTTCGAGCTGTAACACAGAATTATAAATGCAGAGACATTTTACACGAAGTTTTGTTCTTATTCTTATAAACTCGTTATCCAAGAAGGCGATTAAAATAAATTAAAAATGTCGTATTTGGAAAAGACTGATCATAATTGTACAAAGAAAAATCCACTGTCCAGTCTCAATAAAACATAATACATACACAACAAACCAAACGACGTGAACGCCATACACAGAAGTTTTTATAAGAGGACTCAATTGTTTTTTTTAGTGTTTGCTGACGTTTTAAATTATATGTACACAAGAATGAGCAGCCGATGCCTTGAGTGAGTTTTACAAAGTTTTACTGAGACTGTTCCGGTGTATTTTCATTTCCAAAATTAAAATAAGAGAAATAGTTACTTCCAAGAAGCAGGCCATTCACACATGTTGATCTTTACATACCTACAGGTAAACGATATGAAACCGACAGGTTACGTGCACATGTCAAATTAAATTACGCACATAACTACAGATAGCGTAATTAAACTAAATCCAGGAAAACGTAAAAATGAAATCAAAAATTTTGTAAATAAATTTTACATTGTTGAATATAAAATCGTTACGAATGAAGTCTTAATATAACTGGCGCCAGGTTCCGCTAGCGTAAACAAGTGATAGGCGTATCTGTCAACGAAGATTACAGTCGAGTATCTCGAAGGAACTAATCTAAACTGTAATACTTATGAATCTGGAGTGACAAAAATAAAGCAACATAATAAAAATAAATTCGAGCTAGAAAAATTCAGGGTTTGAAGATGAGAAAATGGCAACTTGAATTTTCTTGATAAAAACACTGAAATACAATGTATCTACGACAGATTCTGCCTCACAGATTTAAACAAAAGTTGAAAGTTGTATTGATACTTTCAGGTCACAGTCAGTCTGGACAGCCGGCACGAATGCCGTCAGACCGGATGCACAACCATGACGTCACCGAAAACCGACTCGTCAAGCTCAGAAAGAGATAAAAAAAGGTGCTCACACACCAAATACTGGAACCTTACAATCATTCCTAACAACGATGCCGTCCACCCGCCAATCAATTCGCCCTCACAAAATGTCCCTTTTCGAATACTATCGTCAATTTTCCCTCCCTCGACGAACAGTTTATTTACACTTCACGCCGGTCTGCTTTCAGCACTACACGCTCCGAGTAACCAACATCCTCTTCATTGTTCGGGAGATCTGACCACGGCACCACCTTACGGCACAGCAGTAATTACGCTACATACTAATCGCAGTACGTCCAACAACACGTGGTCAAATGTTAAAATTCCACTACATGTCTGTTTAAACTCACTTTTTTCCCTTTATTTCATCGAACGCACAATAAATTGCAGAATAACTAGCCCTGGTTTAGTTTTAGACAAATAAAACTATTGCAAAATATTAATCCAATTACTTATATTCAGTCAAAGACGGGCGGTTTACACTACCTCAGCATTGCAGTTGACAGCACCAAATAGTCGCAATGAAATTAGTACTATTTTAATAATAGACGGTACCAAAGTGTTTCGGCTGGGTTCCACATTTAGGCTACGACGTATTTTTCTTCAAGTACACAAAGTCAGTGTCGATGAACTCAAAACGGGAGAGCTTCCTAAGCATTCGCTGCCTCCTCCTTTCTTTACCAGTTAGCGCGGACCCTGAGGACAGGCTTCTAGCTCTTCTCGAGTACCTGTTAATTAGGCAAGCTACCAAGAGAACTAAAACTTCTTACATTAAACAATCCAGACAAGCAAGCGAAAAATAGAGGTATACCGTTATCGTGGATTATTAAGGAAGAAACACTAGATGTGGAAGCAAGGGGAAATTAAGCATTCATTACATATTATTTTAGGTAGCTTAAATTTTCGACATTGGTATGTATCATAAAGACCGTATAAATCAAGGTCGCTATAAATATATATTTTTTCTCGGTTTACAGGCCAAACAACTGGACTGAGCTTCAAAACGATGCTCCACAAAAATATTTCGGAAATACAGCATAATCTCTAAATTTTAATATTAGTAACGTAACAATACAAATTGAAACACGATTAACTATGAGAAAAAATAACGTTCATTAGAACAATAAAATTATCGGTGAAATAATTCACTCGTTTATATGCCTGATAAATCCTATGGATGCATTTATTTATAGTGCACAAATCTGTATCTAAATTAGACCGTAGCTGTTGCGAGCGCTGACCATAATTATAGGTGAAAATAAACATATCATGCTTACAATTGTATGATTGTGCGTCTGTTGTTCGTACTTAATTCCATAAGGACACAATGGTTTTTGCGCAAAACATGGAAAACGCTGGCAGTGCATGTGATTCAGAACCAGTGTCCACACCAGGTGACGCAACTCTCTCATGTTACTTTCACATTCGCGTGCAGAAATTACTTGAACGTTCGCCTTCAAGTAGTTTCGAAAATTAGATTCTTCCCTATCAACCTACGCGAGACGCAACAAATATTCATATGTTGCAATTATTTAGAGCGCAAGACGTAGAATTATCTTTAGAGGTTCTAATCTCAGAAGTGTTTATTACTTAATCATACTTTGCAAGCAAAGGTGACTGGCCACGAGATTTATCTATCGTGCGCCAAATTTTATGTTTTTTAACAAGATATTTCATTTTAATAAATATTAATTTCATAAGCCGGTTCGTGCATTCTACCGTCATTCTGACAATTTTTAAAAAATGAAATGGAATTTCAAAGGAAAGAACCTTGAAGCAAATCACAATATTTTTAAATAAATGTGTATCGTTTACTCGAGAAGCTGAACTTTTTTTCTGTGTGTATTTGACAAGGTCGTGTGATAGAAGCTAGTCAGGTTGTCGACCTCTGAGCTATCGACCTGTCTCAGTAGGAGCCGAGTTGGCGGGAGTGAACCTCAATCGATACAATCTGCACCCCATGACGTCACTTTGACAGCTGTATGCCGCAACAAGGTAAAAATATACGCAGTCAAAACAAGTCACCGGCTGAACGGTCAATTCCCTTTGTAAAAGTAAAAAATAAATTAACAACTAGGAGGAGAAATAAAATAATATAGGCAGGCAACAAGTAATTTTCTACGAAACGTTTTCAACAAGTAGGTAATGTACTACAACTCAGTGTGCCATATACATCAGACAAACCAACTGGACAAATCGTACATTCTCTTTTACAAAGTATTTTTTATTATATTAAAGGCGAACGCCGGGCAATACTTATTTGAAACGTTACAGTAAATTAAATTTAGATTTCGTGACTCGGTGACGGCTCTACAGAATGTGAAGAAATATACCGTGCGGTGGGTGTGGAAGACCTGCGAATGTTTTTCCCTAAGCACAAAGGCATTGATGTACTATACATACCAATAACAGATGATTGGAGACGAAACTGCTATATCCGTCAGGCAAAAATTCACTACACAACATTCACAATAGCACACACGCCCGCTTAAAGCCCGCTTCTGAACTGATTAGACGGCAGAGAACGCCGCGCTCCTCGGTGGGGGGAGTCACGTGATAGCCGGCCTGGCCAGCAACTTTCAGGGAGAACCCGTCTTCTAGCGATCGAATTATACGCTATTTGTCATGGAACATTATAATAAATCTCACAAACCTAATTAATCACCTTTCCTTAAAACTAACTAACCAGATTTCACGATTCGTGCCTTATTGAAGTTTCTACCTATCGAATGATATATATATATATATATACTGCGTAAGTAATCAATTCAATGTCTTCTACAGGTAAGGCAGATTTCGCCAACACAAGAACCCACTGAATTTATTTTTGAAATAGTCATTTATTCAAATGTATACTTTTATAAAAATTCTTACACAGTTCATAACCTTATAAAACTTTGCCTGTATCCTCTAAAAAAACTTAGGATTTAAATTTTACATATTATTGCTATTAATCATTAAATTAATTTTTATTAAGATCCAACAAATAAAAACAATTTGATAAATATGTATGACTAAGATAATGTGACTTATCTGAAAATCAACTATGTAGGAATTTTTAAAAAATGGACTGCTAGACCTCTCTTCATTAGACAGTTTTTAAGTCTGAGGATTACAACTATAAAAAGGTCACATTCTTTATCTTATGGTATCTATCTGCAACAACCAAAATTCAGACTCATTTCTCCCTCTTTCCTATCCTAATTATTTGATAGGGATGGAGTTTGATGTTGCCTATTGGTTATATAACACAATAAAAGACAAGTAACATACCTTGAAGATAGCTCAAACAAAATCATGAATTATGCACCCAGTAAAAGTAAGATATGTCATAATTCCCCACTCCCCAAAAATCTCTTATCAACTTCACATATTATTATAGAACAATTTGTGCTAAGACTTGAGGATTAATTGGAAAGAGCTTTCTAAATGGAATTAATTCTTCAGTAACAATGTATTCAACTAACACCATACAAGTATATGGCTAGTGTAAATAAAAGGAAATACCTGATGCTCAACCTTGGACACATTGGAAGTTCCAGAAAATTTAATCAAGCATCTGAAGAATCTAAGATAAAGATTATTGGAGGACAACTTGAAAATATTTGCCAAAATTGTTGAACACGTTGCTCAGACCACAAGTGGTTGTCGAGAACAGTGATTTTTTACTAGAAATGATTAAGTCATTGAAATGACACAATATATATATATATGAAGTATTAAACTCATATATCCAATAACTATTTATAAAGCATTATTTAAATTTGACAATTCTGCAGGGGTTGTTAATAAGCTCAAGAAGAGGTTTTCTTGTTACACCAAGCAGGCATTACAGAAATTTTTAATATAATTATTTCTGGATTGGACTTCAAACTTGAGCACATATTCCCTCCTCCTATTTAATGAAATAATAGCGGGTTATCAAAAGTTATAGCTTAATTACGAATGTGATCTCAATGGCTTTGATTTCATGTTATGACATAAATAAGAGTAGCATCTACAATTTTAGACCATTATATATATTATAACTTGAATCCACTCCCTTGAAAGAAGAAATATAGTTTTGAATTACACTGCTC
This sequence comes from Zhengitettix transpicula, assembly GCA_037074705.1. NCBI lineage: Eukaryota > Metazoa > Arthropoda > Insecta > Orthoptera > Tetrigidae > Zhengitettix > Zhengitettix transpicula. The sequence continues at coordinate 197,344,165 of CM073591.1, read as the reverse complement.
ATCAAAAATTATTTCAACAAAATTCTCTATATAAATGAAAAAGTAAAGTATCCTCAAAACATACTGAAATATTAATACAAATAATTTATTTTTTGGCAATGTAGAACATTTGTCTTGTAAAAAAAATTATATGAACCGGATAACAAAGTTGTATCTAGTTTTTAGGTAGAAAAACATGCATTTGCTGTAAGGATATCCAAAAATTTAAACAAATTGCAGGAAAACTGTTCATATTTATCAAGTTAGAAAAAAATATGTTGTACATACTATATTGGAGTAGTGATGCAATTAAGTTCAATCTATGTAAATGAGCCTTCCAATTTAAGATATATGAAAGAGATTTAATATTCAAATTATGAAACAAAATAAATTAGTTTCCGGCATAACATTTTTACGACTCCTTTCCAATATTAAAGAATGGCTCCGAACAATTAATAAATTGTAATCAACTTTTGTTCAATACGGTACCTTCGAATGTTTTAAAGAGTATATCAAGGTCGTTCAGTAATTAAATAGAGAAATCTTATAAAAGAGTACAACAAACCTCAACACACCAAAGGCTTCGTGACACACCCCTATTCAACATTAGAAGTTGACAGCTTAAATATGCTTATAAATCTCAGACAATTAGTATGACAAAATTCTTTTGAATATCTTAAAAACAAAAATAGAATTCATAGATGAAGCTTACCTATTTTGTTTAACTGATTTAATATATTTACTGGTGTGACCACAACACCAATCACAGATTGACTTAATCGCTGCGCATCGCTGGCTGTTAAGTTCGCCGCACACACTCCCCAAAATTGATAAAACTTTTCATCTATAGTCTTTGGACATTTTACCGTCTTTCAACTGACTACTTAAGTAGTTTGCTTGGAAGTTGCAATTATTCGAAATATTTTGCACAAATTACATTCACTTTCCGTAAAGGATTTTGCTTTTATATGACTAGAAGCAATACATTTATATATATATATATATATATATATATATATATATATATATATATATGTATAAATAATAGATCTGAAATTATCCAAAATTTTATCGAAAAATATCGGTATAACGCGACCTTGTAGTGCTATAAAAGCTTCTCTTTACATACGCAGTTTACAAACACATTGATGAGCAAGAAACAGAGCTAATACTATATGTAACCGACGTTTATCGGGTGCTCATTACACGTATTTTGTGGAAAAATATTCACGTAAGTGAATTTCAAATCAAATTGATATGCTTCATGGATATGTTTGGGCAAAAACAGAATTATTACGAATTCGGACGTGAAATAGTTTAGGGGAAAATGATATGTCGACGTTTTAAATGGTAAAGGGGCTAGTAAACGAGTAACAAAAATTGTACATTGCCGGCAATATTTTAGGAAACTATGGACCGGCAACATTTCCGGCAATGTGTTGCAGGCAAGTATGGCCAGGCAATATATTGCCAGCAATATCTCGGCAACACCCCGGCCACAGTGTAGCCCAAGCATTTCCTACGTACACGTAGTAAAATAGTAATTGCCGAAAATGAAGTGCTCATTAGCGCAGCATTAATTGTGATTAAAAAATTTCATGTATTAAATATGGGAAGCAGCCGGATTCGAACTTATTTAAATAAACGAGAAACACTTCACAATTTAAGCAACGAATTAATTCTTGACAATTACTTATTTAAAAACTTCACCTGAATGTCGAAGGGCGACTTTCAATATTTACTTAAAAAATTGGGCCCATGATTGAGAAAAATGACACCGTGATGTGGAAAGCAATACCGATAACCCTTCGATTCTTGGCGACAAGAGACCTTAAATCTTTGATGTATTAAAATATACAATATATTTTCAGAGTATGATTGTTCAATTTCACCCATCGTTCGAGAAGTATGCGTAGGTTTAATTGAAGGATTAAATGAATTTATTAAAGTATGTACAGTTATATGTTAAATATTAATTTTAAAAATTATAAATTAACTTTTCTTCTTATTTTCATTTTTTGTGTACGTCATAACTGATGCCAAATTTGTTGGTTATTGCTTTCCAAACATCTTCCTTCACTTGGAGATCTACATCTATAGTCCATTGACTTCACGCCCCATAATGATGGATTTCAGCGAACTTCATCGATAAATTCAATAGTTTTCTCGTTAAGCGGACTATGGAATAATTTCACCCTGAGAACAAAGTGTAATATTAATTGACAACACAGCTGATTGACTACAGAGTCCTCTAGGTGAGGTCTGGGAACTATTGTGGCCTTGGAATGTTACCGTATTTTCGACACACGACCGATATCACCGGCAACACGCCGGCCAGTATTTAAAATGATGGCAACATTGCCCGGCAATACTGAAATATTACTGGGCCGTATGTATTGCCGAAAATATTGCTGGATTTAGTGCAATATTGCCGTAAAAAGTTACTCGTTTAAAAAACACTATCTGTATTCCGTAGTGGGGATCCATCAGCTTGCAGTGTAGTGCAGCCATTACAATCTGCCTCCTGAGATGTTAATTCCGCGATTTTTCTTGTAAATAACAACCGTTCATTTTGAGTTACCAGATAAACATTCGGTTTGTAAAAAGTTCACTCCAATTTTTTTTTTAACTTAGTGGTTTTTATTTATTCTTTATATTGTAGCGGTTCCATCGTGAAAGCCTTCCAGGTGTAGCATATGGGCGTATTCTTTTAATTTTCCTTTTATAAAAACTGTCGTTACACCAAATATTTCCAATCAATACTTGGAATTATGCGAGAGTCAAAATCAATATGTAAAATGTAAAAATAATTAACGTGTAAAGTGTAGCGTGGACTAGTTTTCAGAGTCTTCTAACAAAGAGAGGGAAAGAAAGAGGACATCAATTTTTGGGGATATTTTTAGTCCAAATTACTTAATGCTAAGTCCACCTTTCTTTACTCGTTTTGCCCTTTGTAGACGGACTCACTCGAAAGAAACGGAACTGGTTTATCATTGAAGTTATCAACTGTTTACTACCTCATTAAAGATGCAGCTCCACACACGTGGGCTCTCATAAATGGTCAAAACATATAATTTCTGTATGGTCATTGTGAAAAACAATCATTGTGGCCTATAGACCATCTTTCACTCTTTTCCAAAGTAAGTGATATTTCAAGCAGACATATTCCCTTTTCACACTCTACCCATCATTTATTCCAGTCTTTCATAACCCAGTATTCTGTTCCTTCTTTGGTTATTTCTTTATTTATAGACTCTCCATTTAGTCGTAGTAGAATGGCTCTCGCCGTGTTTCACCCAAAGCATCTGCTGTTTCTGTTCTGATGGCATGATCAAGTGGGTGCTTTTGACAAATTATCTGCAATGGTTCTGTAGCTGTTGTTCTGTATGGTCGCATTATTCTCCTTGCTGTTTATCACAGATTCGTTGTAATGTCACTTTACCATATATTACAGCCTATGCCTCTGAGCTATATGACACAATAGGAGTAAATATTGAGGTGTAGTATAGGTATAGTATATTATTTTGAGAGGTATTTCATGTTTGTTGGCTAGTTTTAGGACCTTTTGGTGGCGCAGTGTGAGTTTGTGACAAAAAGCTTAGCTTATCATAATATACTCCTACATAATGTTCTTCCTTCACCACTGGTATGGTTTTTCCGTTGCTCCTGCTAACTGGTAGTCGGCGCAGTTTTTTCTCAAAAAAGACTATTTTACTTTTATTTGTTAAAATTTTAAGTCCTACTTGTTGTACCCGGTTCTCTTATTTTCTAGTTCCGCACTGCTCATTCCAATTTTAATAGTAACAAGTCAGTCGCAAATGCAACACAGTCTTCATTTTCTTCCAACTCATTAATTTTCACAATAAGATCGTCCATATAAGTATTCCATAACAACGGTCCTAAGATCGAGCCTTGTTTGGTCTTCTGTTGAAATCCGAACCGTTCTACTTTGAGCATAACTCATTGTCAAATCCCTTAAGTATTCTGGCATTTCGATCTTTTCTAATATTGATAAGAGTTTCTGCTAAACTACACAGTTGAAAGCATTAGAGAAATCTATCAGAATAGCCATTTGATATTTACATTTGTCGTTATCTCTTTTGTTTCGTAATCAATTGATCGCCATTAGAGTAGATCTTCCCTTCCAGAAAACCTACTACGAGGTGTTGAAAATTCTTGACAACCTTTTCTAGTATTTTGGCTTAATCAAGCACACAGGCCTGTATGAGACAGGTTCCTTTTCCTTTACAGAGCATACGAACATCTACTGTTTTGTATATCTCTGGGAATGTGCGTCTATCAATGCATTCATTACAAAACTTCGCCAACAGCTCTCCTAGTATGGGTTCCAGCCCTTTTAAGACTTTTGTCGCAATCCCATCCGGTCCAGGTGCCTTTTTTGTTTTCATATCGAGAATTATTTGTGATATTTCTTTTCTGTGCACTTTTATATTTACATGCACAGTTTCTCATTTTCTATTATACTTATTCCAATTCAAATTTTGCACAACAACCTCAAACAATCAGCTCAGCTCTAATTTTGTATGTGTACTCGCATCCTTCAGTGATTTCTCCATCTTTACTTTTAATAGTGTTCAGTACTCTTGCTACTTTTAACTTCCCCGCGACAATTTAGTATGAAATTGACCATGGGTCTTTTGTGATTTCTGTTTCCACCATGTTCTTCTCTTTAACTCTTCTCGGGCGGTATTTGTATCTCCGCCTTCGTTGCTTAAGCAACAGCATTGGTCTTTCTTTCCTCCCGGGGTCACTATTCAATCAGACATAATTTTTTTCATTTAAATTATATAATGTTCAAAATTAACTCAACCAACGCTAATGTCAAACTATTATCTGCCGCCGACTCTTAACACATCTTTGCGGACATATGTTCGTATTTAAAGTACTCCAACTTCCAACTGCAGCTCTGCTGATCAACTCTTTAAACTATCTTTTCATCCAAAATTGACTATTAAATTCTTTGGCCTTGCTTCCGCCCTTACCGCCACCACTCAATTATAAAACATCTTCCCAAGTATAGCCCTGCTGATCCAGCTTCTTACTACTCAAATATTTACAACCCCCTCCCCACTCGGTCGCAGCGATAAGACTTTCAAATTTTTAGTTTCTTCCGGATCAACAAGCATTCACATGTGACTGATAGACGCGTTTACATATTGTCTTTCAAAAATAACAATCTATATCTGTGCACTTATAAACCCAACTTTACCGCAACACATACCGACTATTCGAAACCACATTACCTTTATCTTAACGAAACAAACTTTATAGTTACGTCATTTTGAAAAATAATACTATTTCCAACATTGGAGTATATTCCAAAATTCTTTTGCCCACGACACTGATATATCAGCTTTAAACAACTAAGGCTCATTAGAAGAGACAAGTAACTATAATTTTTATAATCTATCAAATTGTTTTTCTGTAAATTCCATGAACTGTGAAAAAAATATTTTATGCAATTTCACACACAGAAGACAAATTTACAAACAATAACTAAAAATTACAATGACAATAATGATAATGAAATTAATTCTTAGACCAACTACTGAATAATTAATTAAATTAGGCTGATTATACAGTGTCCGTTCAAACATCCCACATTTAAAAGGTCCAGGAAAAAAACTACAGTAGATATAATAATAAAATTGCACCATATAGAAAAGGAACTTAAAGAATTTACTTAATAATTATCAGTACACTTCTACATGTGAAGGGTTTGTAGCAGGAACAATATCGAGTATGTATTCAATTTCTCGCCATGTTCTTCGTAATAATAGACTTTAGGATATCCGTAGCAAATTTTCGTCGGTGTGTTTTGTCGTTCGGCATCACAACGTGTAGTAAGTAGACCAGCGACGTCGTTTGTATGCTTACAAAGTACTAATTCTGCAACATCTGATGCCGACCGACGAACCATACCGACGAAAATTTGCTGCGAATATGCTACAGCGTATTGTTACGCAGAGCATGGCAAGAAATTGAATACGGAGTCGATATTCTTCGTGCTACAAATGCTTCGCATGTATAAGTTTACTGATAATTATTAAATAAATTCTTTGAGTTGCTCTTGCATATGGTGCAATTTCATTATCATATCTGCTGTAGTTTTTTTTTTCCGCTGGGCGTATGAAATATGGAAGATTTGAACGGGACACCCTATGTAAATCAATTACTATAGAAACCCAGCCAAACAGTATGAATACAGTAAAAATAATGTGCAAGATTTAGACAGAATTTATTTGCATACTTTCATTTCATTTCGTCATATGAAATTATATTCCGAGGGAATTCAACAAGCAAAGACAAGGTTCCTGCTGTTGCCTGAACGATATGTCAGACCACTTCACCAACCTCATTAGAAGTCTCTTGAAGTAATTGGGTATTATCATTCTGTCGTGCCAATACATATACTCATTTATGTTATATGTGATTTCAAATAGGCACTTACTTATTAAAAATTCGGATATTCATGTCTCTAAAACAAGAAACAAACTATTCAAAAAATGTAAATAATTGTCAATTGCACAGAATGAAGTCCATTGTTCAGTTACTACCATCTTTAACAATCTGTCATAAATAATTTAAAGCTTAGCTAACTTCATTTCTCCTTAGCCACTCTAGTCAGCAAAATAATTTATAGAAAAATCTGAGATAAAGAATTAAGTTAAAATGTTACAGTCAGTCTGGGCTGTTAATCATGACCACGTGGTTTTACTAATATTATATGACTGTAAATAGCCAGAGTGGGTTCTTGAACCCGCAATGCCAACAATACTGCAAGAATTGGACAACCGAATCACTGTTGATGAAGTTATGGGTCGAACTGAATTACCGTGTGGACGATTGCCGTGTAACCAAACACGTATGAATGCAAATTTTATACTTGTGAAGAATACGAAGTCGATTTGGTGTGAATGATCCTAGCTTCCTACAACAACTAATCGACATTTTTCATGTAGTATTTATTTTCCATTTTCGGACCTTTAAACATTTACTATAATGTCGATTTGTTTATCCACCACTGTAATGGTGCTGTTCGTCACATAGTCTCGCTTATAATAATAGGACGGATTTTTCAGTTAATAATACTCATTTAAATTGTAAAATAAATATGGCATTTATTATGTTCGGAACTTTTTAAAATAATATATTTAATCAATTGAGTAATTATTATTATTATATTGTTATCTCTACGTTAACAACTCAGTTGGAAATTGGATCGAAAAAGACGTACCATAGTACGAGAGAGAGGATATTTTATTGTATTGAAGTATGTAGTCCTCATCGGTGAAGATGTTGGATAATTAGTTCTCGGGATTCTAACCGAGTGGAATATACGTTATATGACAAAGAGGTTATGGCGGAGCAAGTCTTCGAAACGTCGCACTATAACGTATATTCCATCTGGTTAGTAGCCCGAGAACTATAAATAGATAATTGTTTTAAGTAACATAAAAATGAGGTGGGGTAACGAGGCACGTCATTATCGAATATAATTTTATCTTTTTTTCTGAGCAAGTCCCAATGTCGTGGAATATGAAAATTCACCTTTAAATACAAGAAAGTGTTTTCATGCTCCTATAGATGTAATATTCATCTCACGTAAGTCGAAAATATACTTATCGACTTTCCGGTTTCTTGGGTGAAAAATATAATGTTAGAGAATGAAGGCTCTCTCGGCGAATCTGTTAAATGTAGTGTTCTCGAGATTTAACCTGGATCTTGTGTGTAGCATCGTCGTCAGGTGGTTGAAAAATGGCGGAGCTAGCTATGGAAACGTTGCGCTACACACAAAACCCGGGTTAAACCCCGAGAACACAACATTCAAATTGTTTGTTATGTTTCACAAACGGATCTTTAGTACATAGTACATAGGTAAGTTATTCCAATCACTGACATTGGTTGGACAGTAGTAGCTCTTTCCTTGGACTGCATAATATTTTGATGAGTCGGTCTTTCATACCTTGTTTTAACACACAATTGTTTGAACATAGCCCTTGTCTAACATTTTAGTTATTTTAAAAATATTAAACGACCTCTTTCATCATTATTTCATACAAGTTCTCTTCGTCTAAAGTTTCCAGTTCTACATATACCTTTTCATATTCCGTGTTACTTGGGCAACTTAGATTACAATTTTCACTGATTCATGATATTTTACAAATTTCATAGTCCATCCCCTTCGAAATTATTTGTTGGTGTATTCGCAGGCTTAATTGCAGAAATCGTTTTCTAGCTTGTATTTAATGTTGTTAAAATTTACGGTTGAAAGACCTATGGTGACTAGAGATTTTAGCCGTCGGAAGTACTTATTCAATAAAAATAAATTTCTTATCGTTGGTATAATTTGACATAATCTGCATTTACTAACGTGGCTAGCACTGTCATTTTCTTTGACCGGAAGTATATTTTATTATTATATTATATTAAAATATTTTTGGACATTGAATATGTGAAATGAGGTTGTTCCATAGGCAAATAAGACTCATTATTATTAATGTAGGCTGCGGCGTCTTATATTTATTATTTATACAGTTCAGTTTTACAACACATATCAAGATTTTACGAGGCAAGTTAAGAAAGTAAGTGTACCATAACTGTGACCATAACGGGCTGTTATTATTTTGAAGATTGGCAACACTGAGTTGTAGAGGGGATCTCCTGACAGAGCAGCATGGCAGGAACTCTGTAGTACGTAAACTTGCGTTGTAGTGTCCAGTTTCGTGAAAGATGTCGGTTAGGGATCCCGCTAAGGGCGAGTCACGCCTTGTGAACCGCTTCCTACTCGCGGAAGGAACAACACGTACCTAAAATTTTTCCCGAATCGAAACGGTATACGGCGAAGGAGTTCTGAACAGAACGAGTGTGTTTAAGTGGTGCAGGGAGTTTAGTGGAGGCAGAACGAATGTTCATGACGAACAGAGGAGTGAAAAACCTTCCATTTTGAGCATCATTTTGGTCGAATTTCTGCCTCAGAGTAACAGCATCAATGCACAACAATATTGTTGTGTCAAAAGGAGCCTTTTAAACAAAAGGAGGGAAATGCTGACGAGAGGAGTGTGCTTGTTGCACAACAACGCATTTCCTCACACAGCCTTAGTCAGCAAGGCGCTCATTTGGGTGGGATGTTTTCAATCACTTGGCGCCTTCAGATTATCATCCTTTCACCTCGCTGAAGGCACACATGGGAGGAATTAAATTTTCAACTGATGAGCAGGTGCAGAAAGATATTCTGAAGTGGGGGAAGGAGCATGCGCGAGAGATCTTCGAGGAGGGCTTAAATAAGTTTGTGCCCCGGCTCACCACATGCATTGAACGGGATGACGATTATGTGGAAAAATAGTCAACGAGTGTATTAATAATATCCTCTATTTGTCTCAAATACATTTTTCATAAAAAAATATAAAAATCTAGTTTACTTACTTTCTGAATATGTCTCGTATTATGTGATCTGAATGAATTATGTAATTCGACTATCACTGTGGAAATTCATTCATATTTCTGGAAAATTTAAATTACAAATAACAATAAGAAAAAATGTAAAGCAAACTAGCAAAAAACTAAAATAACTAATAAAGTTACTTATTCCAGATAGAAAGATTATTAATTTATACAGTAAACGATATTTTACATAATAATTTAATTAACAAATTTGTCAATAACACCTCAATTACTTTTTCATATGAACGGATAATTATCATTTAATCAGATATGTTGTCTTCTAATTTAGCATATATTGTAGTAAGTCAACCCGTCCGTTTTCTTGGTGTTGCCAGAGTTTCTCATGCAAAATTTTTACATTTTCACGTATCATATTATTTTGCTTATCGATTCCTTTAATTCAGTCTCCTCTTTTTATGAAAATTATCTAAATCTTGATCCATTCTATCACTATCACTAATTTTGTCATCAAAAACTGATACTTTTCTTCCTAGCCCTTCCTTCAGACTTTACCTTCTCATCTATGTTCGACACAACAATGATGAAATGAAAAATATATATAATCTGAGGAAGTCCAAAAATTATGGACGAAATGTCGTATTGTAATGATTTTTATTTTTATTAATTAATACCCATTTTGTATAGGAATTTACAGTATTAGTATATTGTCGGTATTAACAGGAGAAGTTTTTATTGGTAATTCGTAACTTGTATCGCACATTAACGAGCGACCATTGAACAGGAGTTCATAGCACGGTGGTAGCTATGGGCAACGAGAACTTACAAGGTGATTTCCCAAAATTGACCTCTCTTCTTTCCCTAGCACATATTTTTCTGAAAGATTGGCCGTTTTCTGGTTATTTATTAAATCACTCTTTGTAATTATTCCTGTACTTATAAGCTACCTAATAACCGAGTATATTTCTCGGATATTTAAATAATCATTAAATAAGTTTTCTTGCCGTAATTTATACTCAAATAAACAACCGTCACTATACTCACTTCATTTTAAAGTTTGATGTCAGCTGTGTTGTAACCATTTCTTCCGTTGCCTATAATACTGTGTTTCCTAACGTGGGCCCCACACACTAAAAGGGAACAATTTGAATGTTTTTTTTGGGGGGGGGGGGGCAGTTCGAAAATGACCTCGTCTACAATTTAAAAACCTCTAGCTATGATTGAACTTATACAAAAGTAAAAATTGTTGGCATCTCAATTTGAAATATTTTTAAACTACGATGTACGCAGAGAGTCGGCCTATTGTTTACTATGACTAGTGAAGGAATAGTACGTACTATATTGGACGATTGCTATGACATGCGCTAAGTTGTTGTAATTTCATACAAAAGCTCGAATGTGCGATAGATTTAGCGATGTTTATGCACAGAATTATTACTACAGAAGAAACATAATACACAAGTTGAAATTAGGGTTTTTAGGAAATAATTGAATTTTTTAATATAAAATATATGCTTACATTAGAAATAATAAGGTGGTACGTGGTAAGAAAATTGTTAAGAAACACTGCTATAATACATAAAAATATCAGAAAAAGCAGAGAATACAGTAAGAACCTTTATCCAAAAGTTCGTGTTTAGGAGAAATATTGTATTGATTCTTCGATCATTAAGAGATATGTTAGTGTTTTAATCGTAGGAACCAGTATATTTGACATGTATATCCTAATCTATTCTGATGATGTACTACTTCAAGTAGAATTTGACCGCATTGTTTTAAATCTAAAAATCAAAAATTTCGTCCAGAATTTAAAAGCAAAATCAAACAAGTAATCTATGGTCTCTGTCCAACCCGATTATAAACCATTAAACCAAGCCTTGCCAATCTAAATGGTTTCATGGGACACTGTGATGTCGCGTAAGGTTACTGCGGACCACACTTAGAAAAACATGGTTTTAAGTCGTGTAATAAAAGTAGAAAATTGCCGACCTCCTATGGTGTAGGGGTCAGCGTGACTGCCTCACATCACAGAATTTCCGGGTTAGTATCTTGGCGAGGACATTGATATTTGTGTGCGTGAGAGAAACTCTCGTCAATTAGTCCCTCGACAAGGCAAAATGAGTACCTATAATGAGTTGCTAATGACCCGAGATGTCGATGCGAATATAAGTAAATCAATATAAGAAAAGAAGAAAATGAATAAAATTTTGTTATATCATTATTCAATATTACTCTTACACTCTTCATAAATAAATTTTTTATTATTTCTTTCACTAACATTTTTTAAATATATATTTACATATTATTTCTACTGGCGATCTCCTGGTGGTGAGGCGGACATCACAGAGGTCCCGGATTAGAATCCCAGCGAGGGCATGGATGCTGTGTCTCTTATGTACCTCGACAAAGTAAAATGCGAAAGTGTTAAAGTATCTTAGCAGTTGATGTGACTATAAATGCTTTTTTTAAAAAAACATAAGATAATAAATCGGCCGACGAGTTACCCTGACCTGCCTTAGACCATCCACAAGTAAATTATACTCGTGTATGCTACGCTCCCAAACGTTCTTAGGAGATTTAGATTCATTTGTTTTTTCAATTAGTCTTCGAAAGAGGACATACGATACATCAATAAAAAAAATACAAAATTATAAAAGCAGGTTAACTTAAGATTACACTTGTAAAACTTAACATTGAGTGATTATTAGGTGGCGATTTAATTTATACGAAGATTTCAACAATTAATTAATTTATAACAATAATTTAATGATAAAAACAAAATTAAAAAATGAAATAACCAAATTATAATAAAGATTTGTTCTTACTCTCAGAGTTTCGTAAATTGTGGCGTGAACCAAAACATGACACATTTAATTTATCCTTTCTATCTTAGGACCTTGGCATTACGATCTTGCTTTAAAAAACAATAGTCACCATGTGGATGAACGGTGGGATAACAGTCACTTGAGGTGTCGACTCCAAGAGCTGCTCATGGCTGGTAGGATCCGAGACGAGACCCAGCAGCGTTCACTCCTAAAACTCATTACATTGCTTCCAATCCCACGTATATGGGTAACGGCCGCGGTGGTTTCATATCTCATGTGTGGGAGAGGCTGCGAAAGCGTGACTATTCTCGGGAGTGGGAGGAATCCTACTGACAATAGTACTCTGGTACAGAGGCCTTCCTGCGGTTGCGGTACGTGGAAAGGTGGAGGAGGAAGGGAGACCGCATGGTTCTCCTGGAGGTCCTTCTGAGAAGCTGCCATCCAGTCCTGCTAGGAGACGGTGGAGATTGACACAAGGCGGTCGTCCAGTCTTCTGGGTGTGGAAGGGGTTGGTGACGTCAACATCAACCGCACTCCAGGAACCTAACGTGTCGAGTGGGGGTGACTTACCTTTTGGTTATCCGATGACGAAATTTGGTACAATTTGGTACCTCGGGGTGCTTCGGGTGCCTGGTCTATTCTCCAGGGTCCCTGTAGCCCAGCTGACTTTTGGCTTGCCACGTTGGAGTCGGACTCGATGATGTATGTGGTTCTGTCCTTCTCTGGGTGCAGGACCCCAGCCCGTCTGGACAAGGCATCCCCGTTCTCTTTTCTGAGTGTTCGAAAAAAGGCAAAAGGGAAGCAACACCATACGATTCTGTGCAGGCGGATGTGGGGTGAGGAGTAGACCTACATCAGGAAAAATAAGCCCCTATTTTGTGCTTTGTTTAGAATTTATTCCAACATTAAAAAAATACGAAACCTTACAAGTTCACCAAATTATATTGGTAAAAGTGACCACTCCTTTAAAAATAACCAAAGAGAGCAACGCATAGATGTGGGAAAATACTTGTTTCTGAACAGAACTATTAGGGATTGGAACGATTAACCTGGAAGAGCACTAGCGACTATACCAAAAATAGTAAAGGTATAAATAACAGGCTAGATAAGTTGCTTTAAGAAAGCTTAGTAGATAATAAGTATTGAATAAATGTAATTAAAAATTTCTGAGAGTTTAAATCGGTTCATTCTAATGAAAATCTAACAAGTGAGCTGAACGTAAATAAATAATAATTTTTTAATGTTTCTTTAATTTAATTTTAAATCTAGATATAAAATTTTATATTTAATTGTAGCTGCCTCCGACTTAGTTGCTGTCAATAAATTCATTCAATTCGTTCGTCTGAAGCCTGCGCTTCGTCGCTGGTAAAATTTGCATCTTCGACCGACATTTTACGTCCTAAGATCACGTCGGAAGGTCACCAATGTGGAATGTTGGAATTTCAAGTGGTACTGCAAGTCGTGGAAATACCCAACAATTAATTTGAAGCTCGAGAAATTATGTACTCAGGATTCAGTTGTAAATAAATTTATTATTTACGTATATCATGACAAATTAGTAACAGTTTTGTATAACCCAACAGAAGATAATTAAGAGTAGTGAGTTATTTAAGTTATGTGCTACATCGCCCAAAGCAACCATTTTTAGGAAGACAACTATGTAAAATAATAATACTACATGAGTGATAGTGTTATCAATACTCTGACCCGACACGTACTATGGTACATTTCTAATTCTGTCAACATAATTTCCAATAGTGTCAATTTTTAAACGCGGAATAATTTAGCATTTCTAACCCAAAAGAATTTTTCTTCGATAAATATTTTAAATCAAGTTAATTTTCGGAACAAGCCACTGAGCAGAGTCGTGCGGTAGATTTTCGTATTATGATGCCTCTTAAATGTTGTTTTCTTTGAAATAAAAGCCTTGGTTTATGATTCTTCCTATTTTACGAAAAATGTAAGATTATTAGTTTTACTTTGAAGATATAATCTATTATAAAATAAGATTTATATCCACATTTACTTTCCAGTAAACCCACTTTGTTACGACTTATCTCAAATTAATGAGAGTGACGGGCCATATATGTACACAAATGAGGACAAAATAGTAAATAGTTCAGCAAGGAAGGGGTGGGGGTCGGGGGTCGGGGCGGAGGTCTACAACGCATGTGCAGTTGTCAATAATATACTAGATCCTGTGCTGTCTCTGGAATAGCACTCAGATGGCCAACTGATTGCTTTAGGATCGATGCGCCACAAGACGGGGAGGTTAAATTCTTTGATATCGAAGCATAGATTCGCAGTGTTAAAACACAATCATTATAAAGGTAATTAAAATTGAGAAGAAAATAATTCTTATTAAATTAATTTATGGGCTGTAGCACATACGCACGAACCGCCACTGCGTGTGGTTCTAAATGTCTATCGTTTCTGAGCAAGTCATCAACAGCTCATGTTGCTATGCCCCACTCAAAGATACCAAAGGTTTTACACTTTGGCCGTGGTTTGTGCACATCTCTCTCTGTCGCGCTGTAGATTTGACTACACTCTACTGCCAGGCCACACATGCTTCGCGGACCTCCACAACTCACGTGTTTACAACGGCTCCCGGTTGGAAATCCGAGAACTTTTCCAAAAAAATCACCGAGAATGCCTGCGAAACTGAAATTATCATTGATTGGAGAGTTAGAGGTTTGATTTCCATCCAAATCACGGACAATCTGAATTATACAATCAAATTACATTTACCTTTTATGGAAGTTAATGCGTCTGAAACATAGACGAACTTTGTTGTGGAAGAAATAATACTACAGATTGAATTTATATGTAATAATTAAATAATTAAAATTAAAGAACGATCTGACTTTTATCTTTTAAAAGAGGTTTACAATATGATTTTAAAGTTTTCTACTTACGGCCGCCCAGGTCTCATTTTAGGTTTTTCGTGCACAAAATTTGAGGATATCACTGATTCTAGTACTCACAGACTCTAAATGTCAACAAATTTTAATTGGCGTAGTTTTGTTAGTTGGTCTAACACAAATTATTAGATTCTCGATGCTTTGCTGCAACCTGGATTTGCAGATCTCGTGTAGTTGGAAATGTACTTCCTTGGTTTGTCTATGGCCAGCAGGTTGAATTTATGCTCGGCCACCGATTACAACATTAGTTTCACTCTTGCCTTCCCGACTGCAGATTGCTTTACTTTTCAATATTTAATGCATATTTGTAACTGCTATCAAACTGTTCTATTTGCGGTCCGCTGCCCGACTGCAAAACTTTTTATAATATGAAAAGTTTTGATCTTTACACCTCGCTGTTCTATGCCTGACTCTAAAGCTTTCAAACTGTTCGATGTCCGCTGCCCAACTGACTTCCTCGTCTCGTAAATTTTGAACACGTAAAATTCTCAGCCGATCGACAACAACAATACTTTCTTTGCGTTGCCGCCTTGTTTCGGCGTCCACTCTATATCCAATAATAATGAGTCCTCTACAATCCAACTTTCCAATTAGCACAATGTCTTAATTACCAATTACTACATTATAAATATATATATTATAATAACCACAAATAAATAATTTAATTATATGAAATTTGCCCTTTGTCGCACCAAAAATATTATAATCGACAAATTATAAACTTCCTTCAAGTTGTTGCCCAAATTTTAATAACAACTTGAAAACTAATGAATTTTCCCACATTGGAGCACAAAATATAGATGAATTTTTTTACAAGAATTTAAATTAAACTGGTCATTAAAAATTTTTAACCATACAATTTATTCATTCAGAATACAATTCAAGAATCCCTACTTTTATTTTGCCACAACAAGATCAAGTTACGCAAACAATCAATTTACATTTTTAATAAATCAAACTCTATATCCCAGGGTCTTCACTGGGTTGATAAGAAGAACAAAATACAATAAAATTTACAATTTAAACAAATCCACGGAATATGAAGTTAAAAGAAACCAAATTTGAATAATTACCTTTATTTAACATTTACAGAATTTATCATTAAATCGTTACTTACAATTTTATATATGGAGTTCGAGAACACACTTCACTCTAAACGGCCCTTCTGTGCATAAAATTACACAGAACTTTTACACACACACTTCACCAACACATACACTTTATCCTTGCGGTATCCTGACTCCTCGCCCGCGGCCACTATTCATTTTGGCCAGTATAACGCCAGCGCCAAATTTTCAGTTTGTTCTAAATATTGCAGAATGCCCAATAATGTTTCTTTCCAAGCTTTCTCGCTCTCAGACGATCATCAATTAAATACTTCCACAAATTCCACAAACCAACAGATAATTAAACTTCAGCATTTATTGCCCAACTTAGGCCTAGGTCGCTCGTCCTCCGGCTTCCTCTAGCTTTGACTTCCAACTCCTCATGCACCTTCCTCTAGCTTTGACTTCCAACTAACTTTCATCCATGTTCTTCTCCCTTGCTATCTGTCATCCAACTGTTCATCCGCATTCCTATCAGCTTCCCCCTCTCCAGAATATTCCTTTTTTCTCACGGTTTTAATTTCCCACATTCGGATCACCACCCGCTTTCTCACGCTAAGAAAACTACTCAAAATATTGCTAGATAAACATTCCAGGGTCTTGTAATTCAATGTCAACAAAACTTCTGGCCGTCGTTCCTTTGGAATCTTGTTCCGACGTCAGTCAGACACTATATCTAAAAGCCGCCAAAGACCTCCAATTATAGTTCTCCCTTTTGTGAGTATTTATCCGCTGTCAAGCATCATTTTTTTATACGAGCCATCCAAGATCTCCAGTCTGAGTCAGTAAACAGATTTTAATAATGGCCGGCATCCACGTCTAGTCTCTGCCGTGAAACAAATAATATAAAATTTACACAAAATAATGGCCTTCTTAATTTGTCTTCTTAACTAGGTATATATATATATTGTAATGCATTGTTTCGGAACAGCGCACATGTTGGGAGGAGGTTGCAAGTGCAAAGTAATTACGGGTCCTGTCTCGATGTGACAAGACAGAGCGGCAAGATATTTGTTTCGGATGAATGGTCTTGGCTGGCACAGGAAGTGACTATGTGTACTTAGGATTTGTAAAGCAGGTCAAGGGACGCGCGCGGATGGCCGCGAGATATATCGGTTTAGGAAGGGCATTGTGTCTGGTTAATGGGCTTGACCGTCGTCTTATTGACTTAGGATCGGTATGGAAGTCTTGAGAATCCGAAGCGCAGGACGTGGGCGAGTGGCCTGTCCCAAAATTATTATGTTAAGGCAGGCTATTGTCTCTGATTAATGGCCTGACCAGTGGCGTATTTACTTAGGATTTGTAAGGAGGGGTCAGCGCAAGTCGTGTGAGGGTGAAAAGACAAGTCCAGAGTAATTGAGGGGAGGATACAAGTGCAAAGTAATTACGGGTCCTGTCTCGATGTGACATGACGGAGGGGCTAGCTATTTGCTAGGGAACTGCAACTGCAGAATGTAAATCTCAGTAATGGTGATTCTGTCACCGCGCCGTTGCGACGTAGTCTTGAAACGAAGGGAAAACAAAGAGGCTAGTAGTATATAAGCGAGAGATAAGCTATTGTGAGGCAGTCAGAGTCAGTCAGCGAGAGTCAGAGTTAGTCAGAGCCAGTCAGCGTTAGTCAGCGGCAGTCAGCGAGAGTCAGCGTTAGTCAGCGTGGAGGAGGGATGCTGTGGGCATCGAACGTGGAAGTTAGTTGGAGTTAAGTGTCAGAGCGGAGGAAATGGAGAAAATTTGCAGCCTGCGAGAGAAATAGAAAATTATTCAACTATAAACATTTTCACATGCAGAAGTTCAATCTGTAATAATATCAAAATTTGACCACTTTCTTCGATGGTAGGAGACCAGGACACAGCATCCAGCGTCGAGTAGTTGCAGCTCGAGTAACTGGGATGTACTTCACCGAGTATGGAGAATCAGCTATCGTCGAACCAATAATATGTGTTAGAGTCAGTGTGTGTAAACGCCCAGTCTATAAAGTGTGTGTTTAATGAACGAGCCAAATGTTCCTGAGAAATCGTGAGTTGAAATTTATGGTATTAACATGTGTAAACGGAATTAAAAGATACAGTCAGATATCGTTCTCTTCTTGTGTTAATAAAATAAACTCTTTTAAATTTAGAAGCAATCTGTAGAATAAGTTCGTTCATAAGTTTCGTCGATGTGTAGACGATTAAATACTTCTGTTTAATTTAAAGATAAATGTTGGGTTCTTTGATTATTTAAATTCTGTCCGTTATCAAACCCAGTAAAGACCCATGAGAGAGATATATGTTTTTTAATTGTATAATGTGTCAAGAATTGGTAAATAAATGTTGTTTGTTTTAAAGTCTATAATTTTCATTTAAAAGCGCATAAAATTAAATTGTCGCCTTTTGTTTATTACATTTTGGCTACCACAACGTGGGGCGAATTAAGAAGGAGCATTTTTGATTATTACATTTTGGCGCCCAACGTGGGGAACGATTTTTGATAATAGGGCAGAATCATAATTAAAGAACGAAATCTGACTAACCGCGGTATTGGTGCAAGAAAGGATTTTGGATAGGATGTGCATGCAAATTGTTTTGGAAATGAATTGTTCGCGTGTGAAAGTTAGAGGGTTATTGAAAAGAAAGAAAAATGATTGAATGTGCATTTAAAGTTAAAGATGATAGCTTGGTTTGTAATTGTGTCTTTCCAATATACTCTAGATATTTCCCACATTTTCTGAAACTGATCATTTGTAAACGTTATCAATTTTTGCAGTTTACAAGATTCTTATATTATACGAGAGCAGTCCTAGAAGCATCCGAGCTAGCAATGAAAACAAAAAAAATGGGGAAAAAATAACTTTATTTCACCACGTGGTCTTTACTTGAAAGTCAATAGCTTCGTTGCCATGTATAAAGTGCGAACCTTTGAGCTCCTCCAAATATTCAGACCGCAGACATCATTTCATTATTGGTAAATCTTTTACCACCGAGACATTTTTTTTTCAGGTTTAGAAACACAAAATAATCCAAGGGAGCAAAATCTGCGAATATTGTGTTTGACGAAGCAATACGAACTTTAATTAATCGATTTTGGTAATAGTGTAATAGATGTATGAACTAGTGCATTTTTGTGATGAAATAACACTTCCTTTTTCGCCAAATGCAGCCGTTTACGAATCAGTCAAACGCTGCAATAAGTCCGCGTTGAATGTTTATCCTTTAAGATAATCGATGAAAAATATTCCACGAGTATCACAAAATCTTCACTATATAACCTTGCCAGCATATACAACCGTCTTCGCCTCTTTCGAGACCGATTCTCCCCATTCATTCCATTGTTGTGATTGTTCTTTTGTCTCAGGTGTGACGTGATGGACATGTTTCATCCATGGTTATGAATCTACGTATAAACTCGGCTTTATTGCTGTGAAACATAGAAAAACACTCAAACAATCTAGTCAAAAATCTAGTATCTTAATTTGTGTGTCTGAGGGGCATACATTGTTGGGTATGAGGGTTCACTGGTGATGTTGAATTTGATGGGTTGGATGGAATGGGTAGGTGGGGTCTGCGGGTGTGAAGATGGCAGAGTGTACTGGGGAAGAATGAGGTCGATAGGGCGTTTTCTTTTGAGGCGACGTGAGTCAAGTGGTGGGGGAGGGTTTCTAAGGAATTGCTGGATCGTGGTGTTAGGATAGTTGAAGGTGCTTTTGATTAATGAGGTTACGGATTTAATTTCGAGGTGGATGATGAAATTTCTGAGGTACCAGGGAGAATTAGTGATGGTGCGAATGATTATGTTTTGTTTCGATTTTGGCTGTTGCTCCCCATATGGATCATGCGTATGTCCAGGTGGGTTGTATTATGGGGAGGTATAAAAGACGTTTCGTGCTGAGGGTGAGTGGGGATTTTCTGTTTAGGAGAAGATATAGAGTTATGAATTTAAGGTTGATTTAGGAGAGGAGCTATAGTTAAATGTAATCGGCAAATAAAAACGTAAAAGATCTGAATAAATTAAATTTTTATTCAATTAGAAGGAGCCGACATATTAAGGTTGGATAAACCAAAGTGAATAGTAGTACATTCTATATACCTTAACACTATTCATTAAACTGGACTACGGTAATAATACTAAAATATCATACCAATTTTGGTACACATAGCTTTAAATTTTAAAGTTTTGTAAACATGTCATCCAATTGTTCCCCTGAACGCGTATTCAACATCAATATTGACACGGTTTCCAACTAAATCCACAGATGAACATTCTGCGACATTACGCTGCATGATGTCCCCCAAGGAAGCGTCATTGCCCCCTTCCTATACAACATCTTCTCCCACGATATTCCACAACATCCCGCCACAAGCACAATATTTTTTGCAGTCGACATTGCCATCTCCTACGAAACCTCCTCTCTCACCTCCAATTTACGACCACTTCAGTCAGCGCTCATCCACCTAGAACACTGGTCCAAACAATGGAGTATCAGCATAAATCCCACAAAATCAGTAACCGTCCCATTCACACTATCCAAAAATCCCCCTCCGCAATCAACGCCGAAATACCTACCAAAACAGAAACCACCTACCTAGGACTCCTCTTCGATTCAAAACTCTCTTGGAAACCCCACATTAAACACCTCCTCTCTAAAACTAACCTTAAATTCAGAACTCTATATTCTCTCCTAAACAGAAAATCCCCACTCACACTCAGCACAAAACGCCTAGTATATCTCTCCATAATTCAACCCACCTGGTCCTACGTCTCATCCATATGGGGAGCAACAGCCAAAACCTATTCTGCCAAAATCCAAACCAAACAAAACATAATCCTTCGCACCATCACTAACTCTCCCTGGTACCTCAGAAATTTCATAATCCACCACAAACTTCCCCAAGTCAACTCAATAATCACCAAATCCGTAACCTCCTTAATCAAAAGCACCTTCAACCATCCTAACACCACGATCCAGCAATACCCAAGCAACCCTCCCCCACTCTCACACGCACGTCGCCTCAAGAGAAAACGCCCCATCGATCTCATCCTTCCCCCAGTACACTCTGGCACTTCCTAACCCACTCAACCTCATACTCGCAGACCCCACCCACCCACCCATTCCATCCATCCCATCAAATTCAACATCACCAGCGAACCCTCATAACCCAACAATGTATGCAACCTTCCCCAATTAATATTCCAGTAAACACCCATCTCATCTTCCACCCCAAACCCCTCAGAACAACAAATCAAGAACTCAAGGCCTGGAAAGTCACAGGACTCTCCACCTACACAAGCTAACATATGAATTATTTACACATAATTTTTGTAAATACTTGTAAATTTTATGAACAAAACTGTATAATCGAAAAATAAAGGTTTTTAAGGGGGGAAAAAAAATTACGCTGTGTGTTTGATTAAAATGAGAAGCGGTGGCCGTAACGTTCTTTCTTCTCCACGGGGCACTTAGTTTTGTTGTTTGTTAATTGCTGTGAGCGTAAGTTGTACTTCGTTTTGAATAAACTTGTTCATCGTTCTCGAATCTAATTTACTACGTGACATTGTTGGTGGAGACGCCGGGTACGCAACGGGGCTCCCATTAGAAGTAATCGCCTTCGAGGACTAAAACCTGAATACAGTGATAACGTCATTTCCCATCGTTCAGCACCATATTAGAAATCCTTCATTATTTTGTGAATACATGGGTCAAGACCCAAATAAGTGGCTAAAAGAATTTGATAAAGTAGCTAAATCGATGGGACGACATGATGTGCGTTGCTAACGTGTATTGTTATTTGCACGGTACAGCTAAGCAATGGCACGAGAACAATGAAGACACTTTAACAGCTGGGAAATCTTCCGGAATGAGTTGAAGATTTTCGATTTTCGGCGAAACCTTGAGACATAAGCGCCTAGCTGAAGGACACCACAACGGTAGAGCTCAAACAAGAGGTGAATCTACACAGTCCTAAAATCAAAACGTATTGGGACTATGCCACACTTTCCATCCAAATATGTCAGAAAAAAAGAAGGTAGGCAATCTGATGAAAGGCGTTGCCGAAGATGTCTACCAAGCCCTACTGTTAAAGGAGGTCTCGACAACAGCCGAATTTATTAAATGGTGTAAAATACATTGAAGCAATGCATAACAAACTAATCGAACGAAAGAAGTTTGATCGGCTGTCAAACGTCATACCGATGGATATATAAGGTGCGTTTACACGTGCGAGTTTTTTACTCTCGAGAGTGTCGGATATCCTCTCGAGAGGAAAACTCTCAAGTGTAAAGGCCTCCGAGAGTTCTCGCCAAAAGTGGAGGGGGAGGTGTCCGAGAGCTGCATTATTACTTCATTCTCGCCAGTGTAAACGTTTTCTCAGAGCTCACGGAGAGTACTCTCAGGCATTCAAGAAAATTTGAATTATCTGAGAGTTAGCTGAGAGTAATATGGCCAAAAACAATATAAAATGCACCCACGAGGATGTTTACAAGCTTTATTTCACAAACAAGTTTACCTTTTTTTTTTACAAACATTTACAACATTATCATGGAATAATTCAATTTCAAATTATGTCTCTCTTTGAGCGAGGGTAATTACTAAGGTGAATAAGAATTTGTGTAGACATGCAGCATTCTGTTGGTTCAAACAAGTTCTGTACAAAACACATTTTCTTTGAACGATAAAACAAAAATATTCTCAGAACAAAGGTAATAAATAAGTTTCATATAAAAGATAATATACAATTTTATTAAATATCTAATACGGTTTTTTGACTAATGCCAGACAATATTGTTATTTATTTTTTACAACAATGTTGCGGAACGTGTTTGTACCTTCCTCAGGTCTTCCTGCGGAGAAATTGTGCAAAATAAATTTGTATTATCAAGAAGCCAATGAATTTATAAAAGTGGTTTAACAAAAATTAATATACTATTAACAACAAACTAAGAAACACTCACATAAAAATGCTAAATATTAAATCTATTTTCACATCCTCTTGAAAAAAACATAAAAATTAGAAGTTTTTCCGAGGCACTTATTCACAAACTAAACACTGTAGTCTGCTGCGACCGCACTAGTGTGTAGTTTGTGAATAAATGCCTCGGAAAAACTTCTGATGTTTGTGTTTTTTTCAATAGGAGGATGTGAAAATAGTTTTTAACTTTTAGAGTATTTCGGTGAGTGTTTCTTAGTTTGTTGCTAAGAGTAGGATAATTTTTGTTCAACCACTTTTATAAATTCATTGGGGTCCTCATAATACAAATTTATTTTAAAATGAAAAAAATTACGTATGATTGAAAATAATGAATAAGAAAGATAGCCAATACAGACAGAAAAGGGTAATATAAATACCACTCAACGTTTCTGGGATCATTGTCCCTTTCGTCATGTGCTAAGAAGAGCTTAGCGAAACAACTGCACTGGTCAGTTGACAACATTCAAAAGCAACGAAAACGCAACGACAATGGGAGAGCCGAAGTGTTGGCGTAACAATGAGGGAGCAACGACAATGGGAAAACAGAAGGTTGAGCGTCATAATAAAGGATCATAGAAATTATTGAGTTTAATAGTGGTTTGTACATTAATAGGTGTAAATTTATTTTGTACAATTTCTCCGCAGGATGACCTGCTGAAGGTACAAACACGTACCGAAACATTGTCGTAAATAAATAAATAAAATTTTCGGGTATTGGTAAAAAAACTGCATTATTTATTTCATATAAAGAGATTTATTAAATACCGTTCAGAGATAACATTGTATCTGCTGTCCAACGTCATCGCACCTCGCAGTCGCTGCTTACAGAAACGCTGGATTTTGGTGACCAAGAAAATATTTTTCGGTTCAATCAATACCTACATACATTATCAATCCTTTATAATAATCATGTTCTCATTTTAATTACAGGGTTCTTAGGAACTTAAAAAATTAAAAATAAAACTTGCGGAAGTGGAACTGAAGATATAAAAAAACTAAAAAATCTGCTGCTACTTCTCTTCTTCGTTTTTTTTACATGAAGGCAATACACATTGTGGCAACTCCCTTTAATAGCATAGGAAGGGATTTGAAAGGGGGAGGGATGCGGAAAGGTAGAGAAAGAATGTAGCCAAGGGCCCCCGGGTAAAATCACTCGCAGAACTGACTGCGAGCGTGCGTGTAAACGGTCGAATCGGACTCTCGAGAGTTGGCAAGTTGCGAGTTGCTCTCGGAGACTGAACTCTGCCGAATTTCACTCTTCCGTGTAAAAAGGGCTCTGAGAGTAACTCTCGGGAGTTCCGGCTGCGATATGCTCTCACGTGTAAACGCACCTTTAGAACAGCAAAAAGAGGCTGACTTAGCATCTTTGATTTCTCCAGATCGTCAGCGAAGAAATTAAGGTTTTCGCGCACCCAGTCGACGATATAAATTGGAGAATATCCGAGATAAAGTTCAGTAGATATTAGGTCCAATCGCGAATATAACACCAAGAAGGCATGTGAAACCAAACCGCAGTTCCACTACTAAACCCGCTGGAAATTTTAGAACAGATGTGAAGATACAACCTATTAGGAAAACAGATGAGTGGAGAACAGAAGACAACCGGCCAGTTTGGTTCCACTGCAGCTGTACTGGGCGTTATTATCGAGAAAGAAAACAGATAAACACATCAGAGAAAACCAATGCTTATTGGAACAAGCAAACTCCAGTCGGGGCACAATTGGAATCAGCCAACCATTTGAACCCGAAGAGGAGTCTACAACTCAATGCCGTTTTAGATCTCCATCACCATACCCAAGGCCAAGTAGGGGCCGGTCATCAACACGTCGATCAAGATCCCCGTCTCCATGTTGTCGATCTGGATCACCCACCCGTGGAAAACTAGAGTTCGCGATCTTCACTGGAGGTAAGGCTGCAAGCGAAGAAAGTCTTTCTTTGACGGCCGTCGCCAGAATGTCGGACAACTACGTTATTATAGAAAGGACTCCAGTCTGTGCTTTAGTCGACTCAGGAGCATCTTACTCCGTAATGTCAGAGAGGAACCGCTTAAAGTTACGAGAAGTCGTGTTTGTGATCGATAAGAGTACTATCCTCAAGGTAGTCGATGGAAAGTACGTTTGACCAACCGGGAAATGTATGGTACGACTCCGTATAGACCACAATGTTCGTCCCTTTGGATCCGTTGTGCTACAGAATTGCAGTCATGACGTTTTACTTGGGTGTGACTTTTTGAACGCATCACAAGCCATAATTGACGACGCTCTTGCTGGATGATATGCAAGCTACAAATGATGATATTTAAACTGCGGTCTCCTGGTAGTTGTTGGTTCTAATGAGGTTAATATCTATGTCTCTATGAGAAAACTTAACTGTATGCATAAAACAGAACTCAGGTTGAACACGAAGAAATGTTTTTTGGACCCTGTGAAATCAAGATTCTCGGTCATCTTGTCTCAAGCGAAGGTGTCCGCCCTGACCCTGAGAAAGTACGAACCATATCTTCGTTATCCGTTCCCAGAAGCGTGAACGGCGTTAGAACCTTTGTTCGTATTACCGACGGTTCATAAAAGATTTCTGCTGCAAGGCAAAACCTCTGCAACAGTTGATGCGAGGGAATTCCCTGTTCACTTGGGGAAATGAAGAAAAGAAAGATTTCGACGTGCTGCGGCAGGCTCTTACGACCGATGCTCTTCGACGAAACCGCACCTACCGAATTGCACACCGATATGGCCTCGGTTCTGTACTCTGACACATAAAGGAAAGGAAAAGGCCATAACTTATGTTTCGAAAACTTTACAAAGGCCGAAAGCAATTACTCAACAAGAGAAAAATAATGCCTCGCCGCCATTTGGGCGATAAACAAATTTCGCCATTATCTATATGGAAAGGCGTTCACTATTGTCACTGATCACCATTCTCTTTGTTGGTTAGCAGGACTGAAGGACCTTTCTGGACGACTTGCCCGCTAGGCCTTGAGGCCTCAGAAGTACGACGCTTGCGTGGTTTATAAAAGTGGAAAAAAACAGAGATACTGACTGTCTCTCGAGGAACCCCATAAATGACAAAAAGTCTCGACGTCGATATACTCACTGCATTTACAAACTTTCTTGAAAAACAAAAGAACGATTCCAAACTGGCGAAAATAATTTTGGCAGTGAACACCTAAGACGAGGTTAAGGGTGGATTTTAAATTATTGTTAAAACTCTTTACAAAAGGAATTATGATCCGTCAGGAAAGAAATGGCTTTTAGTTATTCCTCAACATTTGAGATTGGATGTCCTGCGTCACTTTCACGACACGCCTACGATCGAATACACAAAAGATTCTATTGGCCCGGCATGTTTAGAACTACGTGATGCACTGCAGGGAGTGTCAGCGGAGGAAATCTGTTCCACAAAAGGCCCCCGGTAGGCTCGTATCAATTCCACCGACAACAGGCAATAGATGGATTATTGTATTTACCGACTATTTCAGCCGCTATGCCATAACAACAGCTTTACCAACAGCTGATGCGCCCAAAATAGCAAAATTTTTGTTGACGAAATTGTGCTGAAACATGGTGCTCACAGAGTTATAATTACTGACAGAGGCACGGTTTTTTAATCACAACTGATGCATGAGGTGATTCGACTCTGTAAATTCACATACAGAAGAACGACGGCTTACCATCCGCAAACTAATAGGTTGACAGAACGTCTAAATAAAACCTTAGCGGATATGTTATCCATGTATGTCGATGTGGAGTAAAGAGACTGGGGAACAATGCTTTCTTGTGTCACATTTGCGTACAAGAATACGCCGCCCAGACTACAACTGAATTCTCGCCGTTCTTTCTTTTGCACGGACGCGAAGCGGAAACTGCTATGGACACTATCTTTCCGTTTAATCCCGATAATGTAGGCGATGATTAAATTGCGCAGCTTTTACCTCGAGCAGAGGAATGTCGCCAGCTTGCTCGACTACGTACCTTGCAAGCACAGGAGAAGGACCTATACGATACAAAACACCGGATAGTATCGTATCAGTCAGACGAATTGGTGTGGGTCTTCACCCATTCGCAAAGTCGGCCATTCTGAAAAACTATTGAAATGTTACTTTGGGCCATTTAGAGTACTACGAAGACTATCTGATGTAAACTACGAAGTCGAAGATTTTGAACCCCTATTCATGCGACAGAAATCAAATGATGTACATATTTTCCGCATGAAAGTAGTCGAGTCGACATCGATAAACCAGAAAAAATGAGACTGACCAGAAGAAAATAGCGACAACTCCAGAATAGACTCCGAAAAATGGAAACTCCTCTAGGAACACCGAACCGGAAACGAAATCACAGACCAAGAAATGCGCGTGAGGAATATTGAGCAACGGGACGATGTTATTCGTGGAGAGGATATAATGACACGGTTTCCAATTAAATCCATAGATGAATATGCTGCAACATAACGCAGCGTGTGATTAAAATAAGAATCGGTGGCTGTGGCGTTCTTTCTTCCCTACGGGGCTCTTATTTTTTTCTTCTTTGTTAATTTCTGTTAGTTGTACTTCGTTTTGAATAAACTTGTTCATCGTTCTCGAATTTAACTTACTACGTGACAATATTTTTAGATATAATTCATTAACATAATAATAAAGAATTTCTATGTTTGGATGTTTTGCGGAATTCGTGGTTCTTGGTCAACTTAATAGCAGTTGCATTGTCAATAAACAATACAGGGACATCGTTCTTTCCGTTGATTTCATATAACAGTCTTTTACGAAATTTAAGTTAATTTGCACCTTCGCTGGCAGCTACGAACTCTGTCTATGTAGTAGAAAGTGCAACTGATATATGTAAACGAGAAGTCCATGATACCGCCGTGCGGCCGACGAGGGAGATAAGGCCATTTGTTGATCGTCGAGTGTTCATGTCAGCTGCAAATACTGCATAAAGTAGGCACAAAAACCACCACCAATTGATTTGTAGTGTAGAGAACAATCACGTTGGTTCAGCTAACAATCTATCAACTTTTGATATCTATGCTCTATCTAGACGAGTGACACATGCCAAATACATTAGTGAGCCTTAAGTCGAACGATGCGGAATAGAACTATGTTTTCTTCAGAAAACCATTGTATTATCCTGTTGTTGATTATCGGTAGGCGTCTTTACTGGATAATCATTTGCCATATCGAAACGGATAAAAGCTGTATGTACGCAGTTCGGTGATATACACAGATCTTTTGTACAAGTACCGCTCCAAACAACTTCAAAATGGCTAACAATGGACATCAATTAGCCATGATAATACACCCTACTGAACGAATATAAATTCTGTCTAGAAGCTCTCCGCATCCACACACTCTACAGGATGAACAGGAACAAGTATCATCCAGATACTTATCCATTATAATCGTAGCCTACTTGCAACGGCTGTTTGCGTGTATTCATAGTACATGGTGAAGATATAATTTTGAGGCTAAAATTTTATAAAATAACGTTATTGCATAAAAATAAATATTCTAGCAGAAACTTGAATCTGTCTCATATGTTTATTATACATATTATTTCTCAATTAATTGAATAGCTAGAGTAATTTAATATTACTTATCCTTTTATTTAACTTCTGTGCTTTATTTATTTATTTTTTAATTATTCCTTCGTAATTTCTGAGTATTAAGACTAGCTGATTTCATTTATTATGCAGCAAGTCTCGAGATTATAGTCTTTGAACATAGTTGGCGGGAGTTGTAAGTTTCAGAACTGTCATAACGGTATGCCCCGTACTGGAGTGAAAAAGAAAGCCTTCTGACCAATATTGTAAACAACACTAAGCCTGAACTGAAAGGGAACGATGAGTAGCGAAAAGATTCTTGATCTAGGTAGAAAGAAGAATATACGAGGGTTATGTAAATATTTAAGTAACTTAAGTGAGACACAGGTTAGTGAATGGCGTATAATAATATTAATAAAATATAGTATTATTTTAATATTGTTATCAAAAATAGAAAACTGGCTCTATTTGTGTATTTCGTCATTCATACAATAGTATGTCACATAGGCATAATGTAAATTAGGCAATAAGATTAAATTGTATATCCCAATTAGTTTTAATAAATATGTATACGATTGTTAAATTAGTAACAAAGTTGAAAACACAATAGCAATTCATTTTAAATGTCTCATGATATGAAGGGGGGGGGGGGGGAGTGGAAGTTCAACCAAAATGAGAGTAAATACAGCACTTAATGTGATAATTGGTTCTGATCTTGAGGAAGATGTAAAAGTTAACATATTTAGGGAGTAATATTACCAAGTGTGAGAAGAGTGAAGGAGGCATCAAACGTGTAACAGGGAAGCATTATTAATTAATAGAAACATTTTACTTTTATTCAATTAATAAACACAAACAAATAACATTATGTCAAAATTAAAGATGTGAAGACATATGCCACTAAAATAGAATGAAGTTTCAGTGAACTGAAATAATGAAGAACAATTAGTGACTTATTTCATTTGCACGATGAGTTAGTCAGAATTTAGACGAATTTTCTATTGTGCACAGTATTACAGTTACAATTAAGCTTTTAAGGGTATCCATATATTGCATGAAATTATGACAATAGGTAAGACAACTTTGCTGTCTCTCTTTCCTGTCTAAATGAGGTATTTAAATTGACCTCGTCACATAGTTAATAATACTAACACTATATAGAATAATTGGATGAAATAGGCAAATACAGACAAAAATAAGTGATGATATAAATGCTACACAACGTTTCTGGGATCCTTTTCCCTCTCGTCAGTGATTGGGAATAACATGAGATCTTGGAGCGACACAACCACACTTTACAGTTGCCTAGCTTTTGACGCTTTGTTGCTCCAGGGTCTCGTGTTTTTTCTAATCACCTTATGAAAGACACAAGTACCCCAGAAATGTTTTTTGGTATTTGTATCATCACTTATTTTTGTCTGTATCTGGCAATTTCCTCTAATTAATACATATTGTATACAGATGTATTATTTTCTCACTTTATAGAATAGATAAAACAAATTTTGTCTGAACTCCTTAATTGTAACTTTGGCAACATTGTTTTATAGATATAGTTTATAGATAATTCAAGTATATCGAACCAATTAATATAAGAATATGTTCAGAACTTGTGAAAACCTAAGAATTATATTGCAGGATGATTAAATCTGAATAATTGAAAAGTCTGAATGTAGTAGACATATAAAATATGCAGCATGTGGCAGAAATTGTGATCTGAAGAGATTGAGGCAGGGCCAAGCATCACTGGACTGATGACAAACACACAAAGCATAAGAATCAGATTACTTTGATTTCGTAGATATTATAATTAAAAACTTTCAATTTAAAAAATTGTTTAAACTTTAAAGTGTACTGCTTTATAAAAGTTTTAAATTTTCTTTGTCATTTTTGTCCTTAGATATGCAGTGTAATTACTACATTATTCCAAGACCAGTCTGTCTTGGAATTGCTTAACTATTTATTTCAAGCCATTAATAATGGAGGACAGAATTCTATTAATCGGTTTCAGGTAGGATTCTTTATAATTATTTCCTTTTAAGTAGTATGCTGTATTGAAGTTTCACTCTACTGATGTTCCCATAAACAATTATTTCATACTAATTCTTTTACCACAAATCATTATGAATCTTTGTAAACATTTAACACCAAGATGGCTATAGAGGTTGAATTTTTACCTATTATTTTTACAATGTGTTTGATATTGAAATTTCATTGTATTTTCTGGTTGTTACAATATACTATATTTACCTTCTTGGACTATGTAAAACAAACTCATTTTGAATGTTTCTGGTATCTGTGAAGTCTATTTTTTTTTAAAAGCCAAGTCATTTAAATTGCTTTTTACCAATTATTGGAGATCTGAGATTTGCTTAATTGGCAGTTATTTATATAATGAAAAGTTTGTGCTTGTTTTCCACAGTCTTATTTAGTTTGTTAGTTCTTAAGTAATGGGGAAAATATGTGAAAATGAAGTGCTTCATATTTTAGTCTCTGTTGGAGTGACTATTGACAGGTTCAAGTGAGCTATTAAGCAATATACTAATAATTTATTGCCAGAAATTCTCAATTGAGTGTAAGGGGTATAAGGTTACGTAATGTTTTATTTCTGTAGAAATTGTGTGTATTAATTAAATCATGTTTGACTAAGTCAAGCTCAGTAATTCTACCAAATATTTAAAAGATTCAACTTCAAAGCTTCAAGTAAAGATCATTGAAATTGTACCATACATTGCAAATAATACTATTTTTTCCAACATAAGGCAACATTCCTCTTCAGATGTTCTTTTTCTTTGGTAATACAGCCAACATAATTCAGATGACCTCTCATTCCTTTATCTGTCTCACACCTCATCTTTTGAATTGTAGCCTATGTAATGATTCTTTATTCAGACACAAAAGTTGAAACAGCTGACGTGAGGAAAGAATGCCTTTAGTATATCTACACTCCTGGAAGCGTTCAGTCTCTTCTCATTACTTTGAGTACTAGTATTCTACACAACTGATCTATACATTGGTTCAAATCTTCCTTCTTTTCCTTCTGATTATTTATTTGTCAATAGATGGTGGTCTTATAAAATCTCAATTAATTTATTCCAAACCATTGCCAATAAACATCAGGAATGGCCCTTTATTGTTTAGCCACACATTTCCTGATTTCTCAATAGTTTGAAGTGAAAACACTGTCGAATTGATCTCTCAAAATTCTGGAATTGTGAATCTGTTTTTTTTTAATTATTCTTGTAGGTTAATAAATGAAGCTATGTTTTGATTTCAGAAGGATCCACAGAAAATGTATTACAACCTTTTCATAAGCATGAAAGGGAAAAAATAGTGTCATGTAAAAAGTTTATACCTGAACTGTGACAGGGGTTTAAGATTATTAGAAAATCTTGTTAAAAATTAAGATCAAGATATTGTGATTAAAGATAGTTTAGAGAAAGAAAAATGGATATAATGATATTTGAAGTACAGATTTAAAGCAAGACAAAGCTGAAATATTTATTTAGTGAAAAGAACATATGAAATTAATTATTAAATACACATTTATAGAAGAATTAAATTGATTATTTATTAGTGTAATATCAATTTTTTGGCCTCAAAAGATTTTCACATTTCTGAGAACAAATGTCTGATGATTGTAAATCAGTAGGCTATTCAAAATTTTAATTGCATCTATAATTAGTGGAGAACTAATTTTTCCAAAAGTAAATTGTGTTGTGCTCAGAGTCAGTAGGGATTATTTGTACATTTTTTTAGCTTTATTAAGTAATAACTTTCCACTGCAAACTGTGCTTTCTTTGTTCACTAGTGCAATGATTTTAGTGCCACTGTCTATGACTTCTATAACTGGCCCAAGGCCTGAGATGCCAAATAATGCAATAACTGAGAGATCAACAGGTAGGGAAGCAAGATTTACTAGACTTTCAATGCAATTACTATTTTTACATCTGTACCAAGTAGGTTTTCTCCTAAATCTTTGTAAAACCTTTCATTGGAGGTAGCAACATTGCATTCAGCAGTTTTGCTTGGTGTGCCAGTACAGCAAAGTCTGAATGGGCACTAAGTGCTTCCACTTGGTATTCTTCTCTTCTCTTAGAGAGCAAATATAGTCTTTTTTCCAACACTTCCTTTTGATCCTCACTCAGATAAACTCATAACAATAGCAACTTTTCTTATTAGACTTTCTCACATATTATTCAGCAATTTTTAAGTGTTTAACCAAGTTCATGCCCGTGGTCATCGCCAACAGACGGTGAAGGATCAGATAAAAAAGGTCTATTTAGATCTTCATAACAGGTCAAGTGTCATATACAACAAATTATAATTTATTAAACATTTATGAGTTTAATCATTTCATTTCAGATATGCAAACATATTCTTGAAATACTGGAAATGAAAAAAGATGTTTCTGCTACTCAGATTAATGCTATAATAAGCAGAATTACAATTGAAATAGATCAGTTAGAATCTTTGGATCTTACACAATTAACAGATTTGTGTGTGGAAAGTATTCAAAGGGCAGATAGTAAGTCAACAGGGTAGGTTCAATTTCATACACAATTGATTTTTTCAGTACACTTAGTGCTCTACAGTTCATTATTACAAATGAGCTGTATCTTCAATTTGCATTACTATTTTTTATATTTCCTCTTTGACATTAAGTGACAATTATGTTTAGTTATTGTTCTCTATACCCTATTCTATTTTTTTTATTTTTTATACACACACACACACTTGGTGACGAAGTCACATTCGAACTTGGATAGTGAGGAACGATATAAATAATTAGGAAAAATAGGAGGATTATGCTTTATGTGCATATGCACGTAGAAAATCATATGTTCAAAGCAGGGAGAAGGAAGGAAGTAGAAGGAAAGACTGAAAATATTTCTTCTATTTATTTCAATCCTTCCTCATTATCCAAGTTCCTATTCCTTAATGGATGCTTCTAATATTTTGTGTGTGTGTGTGTGTGTGTGTGTGTTGACACGTGTGTGGGCACATGTGTCTCTGTGTGTCTAATTATATATACATTATATTATCAACCAAAATTGGTACACATGTTTCTTAAGATCCGAGTACAAACTCTTTGGGGTAAGACATCCCTAGACACTCTAGCAGTGGGGTTGGAAAAAATCTGAGGCAATAGATGTCACAAAGTTTAATTCTTGCATAAGCCATGCCAGTTGTGGTAATTTAAAGTTCTTGCCACAGGGGTTGAATGGGGTGACAGAAAGCTCTGTGTAAATTCAATCAAAACCTGGTACACATGTTACTTACAATCCAAGAACAAGAATAACTATGGTGGTAAAGGTTTGGTATTTTAAAAACATGACAACAGCCGATATTAGTGTTTTTAGCTTTAATGGTCACTGATATTTATAGTCAGTCTCAATGTTGTTACGTGTTTAATTTCAACCTCTAATGGCATAGGAGGGGAGGAAAACCTTGGGGTGGTGGTGGAAGGATGTAACATAAAAACAATGAAATTCAACAGAGATTTGGGGCGATTCCAGGGTTATGGAAGTTGTAGAGTCTGATTTTGCCATTCACCATACTGGTTAACTTGAAATTCAGCCCTTTGGTGAGGAGAAAGGCACTCTAAAGAATGAAAACACAAACAAAATTAGTGCAGAAACTATGGTTTTGATGTTCCCAGAGTTGAATGATGACTATCATCATGTGAGGGAAATTGACATTTAGCCTCCCTCACACAATCGGGGGGGGGGGGGGGCTAGGGTGAGGAGTATGCAATTTGTTAACAATGGACAATATCAGCTGATTATATATGTCAGCTTTGGAACTTGTAAATTGAATTTCTTATACTTCAATAATGAGAATAAAGAATTTTGATTTTGGATATTAATTAAGTTTTACTTTCTATTTAATTTTACTTTCTATTTAATGAAAAAGGTTGTTTTTTTGTAAATTCACGATTCTAAAATATAATTGTATCAAATATATATTTTTTTACTTAATTTATATTTACTGGAATGAGTGTCACTGTTGGCAAACCTGAAACTTGAAATTCAACTCCAATCTTGATTATTTTGGATATTTTTTCATGTTAATTTCTTCTCACCTCCCAAACAATGCTAAAAGAGCTACACTTTTAACCTGCATTGGGAGTGTTATTGTTCAACTCGGTGACATCAATGGATGCAGCACTAACACAGGCCAGATTATACCATTTCTTTCCCCTCGATGCAAAGAAGGCTGAACTTCGACATTCAAATTGAATTGGCTATCTTTCTTATTCATTATATAAGAAATCAGACGTAATTTTTTCATTTTAAATCTCAGTTGCTTTCACATAATTTTTATGTAACCAATTCCATTGCTTCTCCTAGAGGTACTTCCCTTCTATGCCACTGCAGAGTGAGTTTAGACTTTAACTACATCAAGAGAGACACTATTATCTCAGCAATACCAAAAATTATTTGCCAGTAATATTGGTCATTTTCACACTATTTGTAAATGTCATCCCCAACTCTGTCATTCTAGAGATGTCTTATGCCAACAGTATTTGTCGTGTACCAAGGTTTCTTGTAATTGATTCATCCATTTAAAACTGTATGTGGAACATTTTAATTATTAGCTGAAAAACAATATTATTAGACTAATACATTTGTAATATGTAGTCAGTTATAAAACAAAGCAAACTTGATTATAGACTTAATCATTGGATTAGAAAATATATGTTGTTATATAATTTTATAGTGTCTATATCACTGTATAAAATATTAGTTTATATACGGAATTGTTATAAAATAGCATCCATCATACAAGTGAAGTCATATATATTATAATATTAAAACAAATATTTATTTAGCTGAATACATGAACTAAAATTACAAATATTACTACCAAAGTAAGAAGAAAGTATTATTATCCATGTATTTTCAACCATCATTGTATATTTTATCTCTTTATAGTTGGAAAGATATTCTTCCCAAATTGCTGACACTTCTGATGAAGAAAGATGTAGTTGATCATGAAGGAACAGAAAAGTCAGGTTCAGAGTTTAAAGATCGTGTTATTGATTCTATATGTATGGCAAAATGGAAACCTGAAAATGTCACCCACATTGCTTCCATGTTCTCGTATGTTTTTAGACATTGAGTTTGAAAATATAGATAATGTTTATATGGTGTATATTAATATTATGATCTAAAATATTTCAGAGATATTCCTCTGTCTCCTGATCAACACTTACAAGTGGTATTCAAGGTCTGCAAGTGTATGTCTGAAATGACTCCAAATGAAATTCCACCATTAGTAAATCAATTAATTTGGTTTTGTGAAAATCAGCATAGTATTCCATTGTTTTTGGAACTCCAAAAATACTTTACTTCTAAAATTCATAATCTGGCCCTTAACAAAAATGAAGCTGTGACCAATATGGAAATTGAACTTGAAAACTGTGCACAAGGTAGGTTTTTTCACTCCAGAGTTATAAAACCTTCTAAACTATTACCTTCTAAACTTCCTTTGAAGCATTCACAAGAAACCTTCCTTACTAGTCACCCATATAACATCATTGTCCTTTTTTTACTCCCTTTCAAATACACTGAACCAGTAAGAAATCTTCATTCTCCCAGTGGACAGCACTCTTTCCTTTTCATACCAATATCACAATTATTTTTAACAATGTCATATGCTTACTAATATATATATATATATATATATATATAATTGAAATATTGGTATGGAAAGGAAAAAGAGATAGGTTGTGGCTTACCTGAAAGTGAAGTGCGGTGTCGCCACGAGGAACCTTCAGTTCCAATATTTCGATTATTTTTGACAATGTCATATCCTTACTAATACCATTAACACATACACACACACACAAACATATATATATATATATATATATATATATATATATATATATATAAAAATTGAAATACGGTGTACCCACAAGGAACTGAAGGAAGTACTTCAAATTTTCAGAAGCATCCTTCTTCAGAAAGGAGTCTTACACCATTCTGTGCACTGGTCAGCTGCAGACTGCAGAGTTTTGACTGCCTTGTGGCTAGTAGCCCATAAAGAATAAACATCCCACCAGGCCACTAACTTTCTCTCTCAAAGGAAGGTTGTGGCATAGGAGAGGTTCTGATTGTGATCATTCATACATAGCATTTTATTCATACATATATGTACATATATACATATGCATACAAGCATGCATATACATAAACACATGCATACACCCACATGCAACCACACATATGTATACATACACATACATGCATAAGCTCATACATGTTGTCTTGGAAGGAAAAGTAATTTCTGGTGAGGACAAACTGCATGAGGGAGATCAGAAAATTAGTGGTGGGGAAAGAATTTTCTGGCCTGCGGTACAAGAAGTATTGAAGTGCTCTAGTCCATTAGCATGGGGGATATTTGTGTAGAGTGAGAACATCTGTAGTAACCAAAAGGGTATCAGGTGGAAGAGGTTTTGGGAGTTCATGGAGATGGCGGAGGAAGTGGTTTGTGTCTTGGATGAAAGATGGTAATTTTTCTAGTATTGGTTAGAGGGACTCATCCACCAACACAGAAATCCTCTCAGTGGTGGAGTTGTAGCCAGCAACTATTGGGTGGCCCAGTACACCAGGTTTGTGGATTTTGCGGAGCAGGTAGAAGGTGGGTGTACTGGGTTATTTTGGGGGTGAGGAGTTCAATGAAAGCTGACGACAATTTTTGGAGTTTTCCATGTGACCAGACAAACTTGTCTATTTGTGAAGTGATGGCTGGATTGGGGTCAGTAGGTATAGGTTTGTATTTTTTGTCATCTCCTAGTGGGTGAAGTTACTCAGCTGTGTACTTCTTCAATTCCATGACAACATCGGTGGAGCCCTTGTCAGCTGGGAGAATGACAATTTCATTATTGCTTTTTCTGTTTATACACATTTGGATAGGAAAGAGAGATAGTGAAATCAACAGTTGGTCCAGTCAGGTTGAGATAATAACTGCATGCTAGCCAGGCATGAATTGACTTGGTTCAAACTTTATTTCCTGACAAAGGGGCCTCAGGTCCTTGAAAATTTGAAATATTATTTTCATTGCTAATTATTTCTACCCAGCCTGACTGGACCAACTGTTGATTTAGGGTGACTCACCTATCTTTATCACTTTCCTATCCAAATGAGCAAATTAATTTGATCTCCTTTTATCCTTGCATGATCTATATATAAATGTATATGTATTTGAATAGGAAAGAGGGACAGAGAACAGTTAACTTAGTCAATGGGTGGTGTAGTAAGCTGTGACGAAATATATATAATGACTGAAAATTTGAAGAACTTCCTCCTATCTGGAGTTCCAATCCTGAACTTCATTTTCAGGTAAACCACTCTCTCCTCTCTTTCCTTTCCATACAAATTATTTACATATAAGTAAGGATAATGTGACATTGTCAAAATTATCTCATTTGGATAGGAACAAATACATACCAATATTACAATTATTTTTGACAATGTCATATCCTTAGTAATATTATATATTTATATATATATACACACACATACATACATACATACATACTCATTTGCATAGGAAAGAGGGACAGAAAGCAAATGACTTACCATAAGTCAACAGTTGGCTTAGCCAGTCTGGGAAGAAATAACGTCAAACTTTCAAGGGCCTGAGCCCCCTCCTTCAGGACAGCCTCATACTGGCTGTCTGCACACTGTTGAAATCAAACACTGACTATTAGCTAATGCTACAAAATTTATTTTTTATGTATGTTTAAATTTTATTGCCAATGTTAAGTTGAATGAATTGTTCTAGATAAGCTGAGTTTTATTATTTTATGTTAAACTCAAGAAGATTCATCCAACACTACACCTTAGAAATCCTTTGTTGGAAATATTTATATGATTTTCTGTTTCTCCTTAGGAAACATTAAAGAAATACAAAGAGCTGAAAGTTCAGTACTATTCCACATAAATCAATCTGCCATTATGGGTCATTCTATTGTAAGAGAGCTAATAAAAAGTCTTAAAACTATGTGCTGTGCCCCAGAATTTATACTGAATCCATTTTTGTTATCTGTTCTCCTCTGTGTATCATGTATCAGCTCCTATGAAGATCAGGTATTTTATTTTATTGTTAATGTAGTATTTTTCTGTTATTCTATATGTTTTGATTTAAATAACTGAAATGTCTGCTTTCTATAATTTTGCAGACCAAATATTGAAATAAAATTTCTGAGAAATTTGTGGGAAGGTAAAGTTTTAGTGTATTTGTTATCTGTAAAAGTTAAAATCTTATTACTTAAATGTATGAATAAAACCAAATAAGTCAGCAGTAACTGATTAATGAAAAACAAAGAAAAGATTATCACATTACGTCCTCTATCTAGGACTTCATTTGGTGTACATATTGCCTATATCTTCTATAAAATTAGCCATATATTGATGTTGAATAAATCAATTTTGCTTATAATTTCCAAAGCATGCTCTGTCTGCAGTGTGTGTTGTAGCTGAAATATGTTTGACTGAACATACAAAGTTAGTATTCAATGAACTCTTGGAACATCTGTGCTAAGTTTATTTATGGCGTCTGACATAGTACTTCTCATCTTTGTTATAAGATCCCATATATCTAAGTTTCCTCACTATCCAATTATCAAATGTGACTTTGTCACTAATATAAAAATACTTAACTTCGTGTTGCATATATATATTGTAATACCCCTATTATTGATAATTATTTTTTAATTTTTATTTGAAACTTGAAAATTAATTAATTTGCTCCCATTGAATACCCAAACTATAGATAATTATGATTATAGGAATTTAAATTAAACAAGTTATTAAATTTTATTAATGTAGAATACAACTCAAGAAAATCTCTGTATATTTTTTATATTCTTTTACCTCAACAATTAAATTACACTAATAACCCAGTTACATTTTATGAATCAGACTCTGTACCCCAGGGTCTATTGGGTTGATAAGGAAACGGAAAACTAAAATTTACAATTTAAACAATGCAATTAAATAAAATGAAAACGAAATCTGACTGATTACCCTTATTCAACAATTTACAGAATTTATTACTGAATGTCTACTTCCAATTTTATTTGGGGTTTTCAGGAATGCGCTTTACTCTACAATGCCCTTCTGTGCACAGACTTTTACACACGCTTCACAGACACGCTCACTTTATCCTTTTTGATATCCCGACTCCTGACTGCTTGCATGAACTAAAATGTTTATTTTATTTTTAGGCACGGTCATCATTCAATTTGACCGAATATTTATCACCACCTCCACATCCTCCTCCTTTGTGGTCTACATTTCAACTCCTATGTCTTTCTCATTCAGATTCTGGAACCACACTCCAACATCCTTCACTCTTGCGCTCTGACACCCGACTCCATGTCCATCTCCTTCCAACTCTGACACCACACTCCCTTTTCTATGCACTTCCCCCTCTCCAGAATATTCCTTTTTTTCACAGTTTTTGAGTTTTCACGTTCGCCAAACAAACACCAACTGTTCGCTTTCTCACACTCCGAGAGCCACTCAATACAATTAAAATAAACATTTCCTTTTAATATAATCGGATGTCCACAAAACTTCTGTCATTATGCCTTTAGGGTTTCGTCCTGATGTCTGTCAAAACCATTAGCTCTAAGAGCCACTAAACGTCCAATTATAGTTCTCCCCTTCTCTAAGAGCCGCTTATCCATCATTTTATTATTATCTTTTTTTTCATACAAACCGCTCAAGAATCCCCAGTCTGAGTTGGTAAACAAATCTGGTGGAATAAGAACAAAATTTATGTCCTTCTTAACTGGGTATATATATATATATATATATATATATATAACTGATTTGGTGACAGTCACATTCAAACTTGGATAGTGAGGAAGGATAGAAATAAATAGGAAAAATAGGAGGATTGCGCTTTACGTGAATTCATATGCTCGGGCGAAGAATTACGCACATAGAAAAGCATACGTTCAAAGTAGAGAGAAGGATGGAGGAAGAAGGAAAGACTGAAAATATTTGACCCAAGCGGGACTTGAACCAACGTATTCTGCTCAGTACACAGACACCTTAACCATCTCGGCCACCGGGTCAAAATTCCTTAATGGATTCTCCTAATATTGTATATATATATATATTGTAATAGTGAGAATGTGACATTGTCAAAAATATTGGTATGGAAAGGATAGAGAGATAGGTTGTGGCTTACCTGAAAGTGAAGTGCGGTGTCGCCATGAGGAACTGAAGGTTGTTCTTCAAATTTTCGGAGGCTCTCAGCCTCCTTCTTCAGGAAGGAGTGTTACACCATTCCGTGCACCGGCCGGTATATATATATATATATATATATATATATATATATATATATTGTAATAGTGAGAATGTGACATTGTCAAAAATATTGGTATGGAAAGGATAGAGAGATAGGTTGTGGCTTACCTGAAAGTGAAGTGCGGTGTCGCCATGAGGAACTGAAGGTTGTTCTTCAAATTTTCGGAGGCTCTCAGCCTCCTTCTTCAGGAAGGAGTGTTACACCATTCCGTGCACCGGCCGGCTGCGGACTACGGAGATTTGACCGCCGCACGGCCAGTAACCCATAAACAATCAACACCCCCACCAAGCCACTAACTTTCTCTCTCAGGGGGAGGTTGTGGCATAGGAAAGGTTAGGATACAGATCATTCATACAAAGCATGAACATACAAATACACATGAACCTGCACACACACACACACACACACATGTTTGCATACTTACACATACATGAGCATGCTCATACATACTCACATGGTCTCGTGAAAGAGGGGATGGTATGTAGGAAGGGCACTAATTACAGGATGTTGAGTCCAGGGCTTTGCCTGGACTGCAAGACATGTTGGAAAGATAGTTCCCATAGATGGAGTTCTGCTTCTGATGAATCGGGGGGTAGAGCTTTAAGGATGGTGAGTGTGAAGTATTGGTCGAAATTATTTATGTTATGGTTTTGGGCGTGAGCAGCTACTGGGAATTGGATTTTAGATAGTTTGACAGTGCTGCGGTGGTTGGCTATAGGTTCAGGGAGGGGTCTTTTTGTTTGGCCTATATAGAAGGCAGGGCAGAGTCTGCAGTTAATTTGGTAGATGGTGTGGGAGGAGAGGCAGGTGATATTTTCTCTGATTTTGAAGGTTTTTGTGTGATTATGAAAGGTTGTGGTGGGCTGTAAGATAGGGCAAACATGGCATCTGCTCCTACCACAAGGTTTGCAACCCGGCAGGGGTGGGCGGGTGGTGGTGTGGGTTTTGCAAGGGTGTACAAGTAAATTTCGGAGGTTGGGTGGGCGTCTGAAGGCAACCCTTGGGCAGGTGGGGAGTCAGGGTTGGATTGCAGTCCAGTGTAAGCTAGGCGGAGAATGGAATTGATTTTTTTGTAGTCCAGGGAAGTAGGTTGTCATGAGGGGTGGACTACTTTTTTTGTTTTGGACAAGAGTGGGTGTGGTTGTTTGGAGGTTTGATAGGGCCCGGGTTATCTGTTTTTGGAGGAGGTTGCTGGGATAGTTTCTGTTGATGAAGGCATTAAGGATTCGGTTGGTGAAAGAGGCGAGGCTGTTCCAGGTGGAGCAAATACGTGCTCCCCTGAGGGCTAGACTGTATGGGAGGGAGCATTTTGTGTGGTGTGGGTGGCAACTGGTGAAGTGCAAATATTGAAGTGTGTTTGTAGGTTTGATGTGGACAGATGTGTTGCTCGTGCCCGAGCTCAGGTGTACGTCAACGTCTAGGAAGGTGACTTTGGTTGGGGAGTGGTTCCAGGTGAATTTAACGGTGTGTTTGATGTTCAGGGTGTGGAGAAATTCGGATAGGGAGTCTGGTCCGTGAGTCCATAGCATGAACATGTCATCTATGAACCTGAACCAGGCTAGGGGTTTTAATGGGGAGGAATTTAGGTGGGCCTGTTCCAGGCGTCCCATGAACAGGTTGGCGTAGGAGGGGGTCATCCGGGTGCCCATAGCTGTGCCACTGGTTTGATGGTAAATGTTGTCCTGGAAGGAGAAGTAATTTCTGGTGAGGACAAACTGGGTAAGAGAAACCAGAAAACTGGTGGTGGGGAGAGAATTTTGTGGCCTGCGGGACAAGAAGTGTTCAAGTGCCGCTAGTCCATTGGCATGGGGAATATTGGTGTAAAGTGACACTACAGCTATAGTGACCAAAAGGGTGTCAGGTGGAACAGGTTTTGGTAGTTCGTGGAGACGGCGTAGGAAGTGGTTGGTGTCTTGGATGAATGAGGGTAGGTTTTCTACTATTGGTTGGAGGGACTCAT
Organism: Zhengitettix transpicula; assembly: GCA_037074705.1. NCBI lineage: Eukaryota > Metazoa > Arthropoda > Insecta > Orthoptera > Tetrigidae > Zhengitettix > Zhengitettix transpicula. The sequence continues at coordinate 197,301,139 of CM073591.1, read as the reverse complement.
CCACCAATGCAGAAATCCTCTCAGTAGGGGAATTGTAGCTGGCAACTATTGGGCGGTCCGGTATATTAGGTTTGTGGATTTTGGGGAGCAAGTAGAAGGTGGGTGTTCTGGGTTTTTTTTGGGGGTGAGGAGTTCAATGGAGGCTGATGATAATTTTTGAAGTTTTCCATGTGAACGGACAAATTGGTCTATTTCCGAGTTGATGGCCGGATTGGGGTCAGTGGGTACAGGTTTGTAGGTTCTGTCGTTTCTCACCTGGCGAAGTGCCTCAGCCGTGTACTTCTCCAAGTCCATGACGACAACGGTGGAGCCCTTGTCAGCCGGGAGAATGACAATTTCTTTGTCATTTTTAAGGTTTTGGAGGGCTAAATGCTGGTTACGGGTCAGGTTAGGTTTATTGGGGAGCGAGTTAAGAAAGGATGGTGAGGTAACGTGGGAGACTAGGGTGCGGGTGAATGTTTGAAGTGGGTGGTTGGGTGCAAGTTTTGGGGGTGACAGTTTGGATGCTTCTTTAAATTTGGATAGGCAGGGAGCTGTGGAGTTATGGGGATCTATGGTGATCGGGGGTTTCTTGGTGAAATGTAGTTTCCACTGGACTGTTTGGCAGAATTTAAGCGTGTCTCGGGCAAGTCTGAAGGGGTCTAGGGTGGGGGTGGGGGAAAAGGTGAGACCTTTGTCCAGAACAGAAATTTCATCATTGGTTAGAATTTTTGAAGATAGGTTGAGGATGTTGCTGTTGGGCGGTTTGGTGGTCTGTGGAGTTTTGTATTGGGTGGATTGCGGCGCTAAAGTCGTGGGTTATGGTAGGTGGAAAAGATCTGCCAAGCAGGGTTTAGATGAAATGAGTGGGGGTGGCCGTGTTTGAGGAAGCCAGGAATGGGTTGGGATTTGTATGCCGATACCCGTGGCCTGTTTAATTAACTTCGTCAACTTCCGTAAATGGCCTTGGGCGGAAACGCGGCGAAAATTGGTTGCGTGATAGAGGATGGTCGCGGCGGTTTTGTCGAAATCGGGGAAGCGGGAAATTATTTCGTGGTGGGTACGGGTAATGTTTTTAATGTGGATTGGGATTAGGGATGAGTATTCATCCCGGATCAGTTTGGTTAATTGTAGGGACTGGTGGAAAGCTTGCACGTGCAGCTTAGGACGGATGCGCGGGTCGCAGCCAGACAATGGGAGTTTTATGGTTAGGCCGTTCGGGGGAAGACCGACCTCCAGACAGCAGGTCAAGAAGGCAACGTGAGATTGTAATTTTGCCAGGCTCATTGCCACATGTTTTAAAGATTTCAGGAGTTTTTCAGCAGAACTCATCTTAGGATGCGTTGGGGACGCGGAATTGATGGGGCAGAAGGTGGTAATATAATAGAGTTAGAGAGGGACACGAGATCGCATGTGTGGTAGGGAAAAGGTGTGGTGGTAGGAGCAGATGCCATGTTTGCCCTATCTTACAGCCCACCACAACCTTTCATAATCACACAAAAACCTTCAAAATCAGAGAAAATATCACCTGCCTCTCCTCCCACACCATCTACCAAATTAACTGCAGACTCTGCCCTGCCTTCTATATAGGCCAAACAAAAAGACCCCTCCCTGAACGTATAGCCAACCACCGCAGCACTGTCAAACTATCTAAAATCCAATTCCCAGTAGCTGCTCACGCCCAAAACCACAACATAAACAATTTCGACCAATGCTTCACACTCACCATCCTTAAAGCTCTACCCCCCGATTCATCAGAAGCAGAACTCCATCTATGGGAACTATCTTTCCAACATGTCTTGCAGTCCAGGCAAAGCCCTGGACTCAACATCCTGTAATTAGTGCCCTTCCTACATACCATCCCCTCTTTCACGAGACCATGTGAGTATGTATGAGCATGCTCATGTATGTGTAAGTATGCAAACGTGTGTGTGTGTGTGCATGTTCATGTGTTTGTATGTTCATGCTTTGTATGAATGATCTGTATCCTAACCTTTCCTATGCCACAACCTCCCCCTGAGAGAGAAAGTTAGTGGCTTGGTGGGGGTGTTGATTGTTTATGGGCTACTGGCCGTGCGGCGGTCAAATCTCCGTAGTCCGCAGCCGGCCGGTGCACGGAATGGTGTAACACTCCTTCCTGAAGAAGGAGGCTGAGAGCCTCCGAAAATTTGAAGAACAACCTTCAGTTCCTCATGGCGACACCGCACTTCACTTTCAGGTAAGCCACAACCTATCTCTCTATCCTTTCCATACCAATATATATATATATATATATATATATATATATATATATATATATTTATATATTATATTAGTAAGGTTGTGACATTGTCAAAAATAATTGCAATATTGGTGTGGTAAAGTGCGATGTCTCCATAAGGAACTGAAGGTATGTCTTCAAATTTTCGGAGGATCTCAGCCTCCTTCTTCAGGAAGGAGTGTTACACCATTCCGTGCACCGGCCAGCTGTGGACTGCGGAGTTTTGACTGCCGCACAGCTGGTAGCCCATAAACAATTAACACCCCACCAGGCCACTAACTTTCTCTCTCAAGGGAAGGTTGTGGCATAGGAAAGGTTCAGATAGTGATCATTCATACAAAGCACCCTATGTATACATATATGCTTGAACATACAAATACACATAAACATGCACAGACACACACACATGTATGTTCATATATATATATATATATATATATATATATATATATATATATATATATATAATTGCAATATTGGTATGGAAATGAAAGAGAGATAGGTTGTGGCTTATCTGAAAGTGAGGTAAAGTGTAGCCAAATCTTCAAATTTACGGAGGAAAGAATGTTACACCATTCTGTGCACCACTCGGCTTTGTGCCCAAATCTGCTAAATTACTATCAATATTTTTATTATCTTCTTCCAAATACTTAATAATTTTAAATCACTATCCCACATCACTTTTTCTTGAGAATAATTAACATCTTTATGATCTGAATTCTGATTTTCTATTTCTATATTTTTAAATTGACTTACACCACCTAATAATAATTCCAAATTACTAAGATTCTTCTTGCCCCCATGTTTTTCCAATTCCATTCCATTATTTTCTGATATATCAAACATCTCTTCTGGCACTTTGTCTCAATTACTTGGAAATTGAAAATTTACTTCACCTAAATCCATCTTATTATTAGATGTGTTACATTTAATGAGACTTTGATTATTACTATTTAATACAAGATCTTTTTTACTTGGCACTGCCTTTACTTCTCAACAACATGAACTATCACTAAAACATTTATTCATAATAAAATCCCTAAATGCACATATACTTATATTTTTCACGAATTAAGCACATCACATGCACTTAAAATTAGCAAAATAGTGTGTGCATAAATTTTTCTACCTATTTGCATCAATATTGTTACAATGTTACCATCAGATTTCATGCAAATTACACTGAACTTATTAAGAGAAACTTGGCCACCATGTTGGACTGCAATTTAATGTATTAACTATCAGAAATAATAGAGCCTCAAATAGTAACAGAAACCTGCAATGAAATAAAATTGATAAAATATTGAAATGAATTTACTTATGAAACTGACATAAGATATCTGATGGTTATATATATATATATATATATATATATATATATATATATATATATATATATATATATATATATATAGAGAGAGAGAGAGAGAGAGAGAGAGAGAGAGAGACAACATTAAATATATTAGTAAGGATATGAAATTCTCAAAAGTAATTGTAATATTGGCTTGGAAAGGATGGAGAGGTTGTGGCTTACCTGAAAGTGAAGTGCACTTCACCACAACCTATCTCTCTTTCCTTTCCATACCAATATTGCATATATATATATATATATATATATATATATATATATATATATATATTTATATTTATATTTCATTGTTAATATAATTTTAAAATTATAAAGTTAGCTGTGTATGATAAAGGACAAGTAATAGGAAGAATGTTTGAAAAGTCATGCTGTGTTCTATGAGAATGGGGGATTCATAATATTCCCGGACGTTTTTTGTATTATATTAATGGTGAGCAGTCAATGTCGTGTGAGAGACGTATAGTTTGACATTTGTCATAGTGGCATCCTTGTGGAGGGAGTGAATTTGGACAGTTAAAATTGTCTGTTGGTGTTGATCGAGGAGACTAGCTTCCGAGGTCAGACCAGTAGTATTTAAGTTGTTGATATGTGGAAAGTATTAATATTGTTAAGGTTTGAAATGCATTATTTAATTTAATCTTGCTAGTATTTTAGTTGTTATATCGGAACATTTAATAGACTGGTGCCAACTGGCATAATATCTCATGATCTTATTTTGATTATCATAGTAATGACTGGTTTCCCTGATAAAATATCTTTACTGTTGGTGATCTAACTTGTGAACTAACTGGCGGCTATGGTTGAAAATCTTGTGTCTGAGTCTGTATTTCTGATACAATTGATCTCTGTGTGTTGTGAAAGTTTTAATTTCTTAAAAATATGTGGTTTGAGTAAATTAAGTGGAAGTGAAATTGAAATCCAGATCAAAATTGGTATTTAAAGGATTATTTTAAATTTGCTAAAATATATTGTAAATATTGCATTAGTGTTGTGCCTTCAAATTTCATTTCATTTTGGGTTTGTATTTTGGGGAATATTGAAAAGTGTAACATTCTGCAATTTCAATTGAACTATTTTTCTGTAAATTTTATATTTCTTTTCAATACTATAATTTCCTGAGGCCCAATAAATTGTACTGATATAAAATATAAGAGCCATTTAAATTAATAGCTGTGACATTTTTATGTAAATTTGTATTTAAATTCATTTTTCTGTTTTTAATCAATTTAGATATATTATAATTATATTTCTGTTTCATCATTTCTAACTAGTTACTAAATATTAAGAATTGCTATAGAAATATATTAACTTAAAAATTTCAATAATTAGATTGAAATGGTTTGAAGTAAATATTTCTTTGGATAACCAATTGTAAATTGTAAAGTAAATTGTAAAGTAAAGTAAAGTAAATTGTAAAGTAAAATTTAAAAATTTCAATGTTAATCAATACATTGAATTACTTTTCAAAGTGAAATACAGTAAATAATTAAATATCTTCTAGTTGGTTATTACATTAATTGGCTCTGAAATGTGTACTTCTCTCACATAAGCCGGACTGGACCAACTATTGATTTAATGTAAGTTGGCATTGCTGTCTCTATTCTGTATTGAAATGTGGTATTTAATTTGACCTCATCACATTTTCCTTAAATAATATATATATAGAAATTTAATTTGGTGACAAAGTCATATGGGATCATGGATAGTGAGGAAAGATATAAATAAATAGGAGAAAGGTTGGAATATACTTCATGTGAAATCATATGCTCAGGGGTAGAATTATGCACTTAGGAAAGCATATGTTCTAAGCAAGGAGAAGGAAGGCAGAAGAAGGAAAGACTGAAAATATTCGGCCAGGGTGGGGCTTGAATCTACATATTCTGCTCAGTACGCAGAGTATGTAAGAGTAAGGATGTGACATAGTCAAAATAATTAGAATAATTTTTATAGAAAGGAAAGAGAGAAAGGTGGTGGCTGATATAAAATTAGTTGTTGAGTGGCTGTGCTATTTCTTGAGGTGCATGTAAATGTATTATTTGTCATAGTTCAAAAAGCTATTGCATAATCTAACTGTTGTGAGATCTGGAAAGATTGTTATGTACACATACCCTTAGTTCACTTGTAATGTGTGTTGTTCTATTACTTCATATTCACTGTTATTAATGTTGTATAAATTTTCATAAAGTTCTGAATTTACAGGTTTTTGACATATTGAAAAACACAGTAGCTCGAGTTGTAGCAGAAGACAAAAAACGCCTTAGTTCTGCTTGGTTGAGGGACATGACACCTACATCAATAAATCTTGCAGATACTTTTACCAAAGTAATTGAGAGCAGGTAAGGGATATTTGTATTTATTGTCCTTCCTTTCTTTATAAATTTAATTATAAACTATGAATCCCTTTTTTTTTTTTAGAAATTATAGTTTGTTTAAGACTTACTTTAAGGTTCCAACCTGGAATTTATTATTGGAATGTTACCATTCATGCAGTGTAAAACATTATATTTGTATGTGAATCAATTTGTTGTAAATTAGAATTAAATATAATATTAGCAGTGTTTTTTAGTCCAAAAAAAACTCCAATTGTAAACATGTTGTTTTATCCCTGAATGGGACCTCTTTGTAACAGCTGTGCCAATAACATTCATTTGCTGCAATGTGTGGACAATATGGATGTTATAAATGTTTCTCAACATCCAATTTTTTTATAAGAAACACTATAAATTATATTCATACATAATTTTATTTTTAAATTTATCATTTTCTAAGACTTTGTTTCTCAATTTCGTAACATCCATACACCTGAAGCGGTCCCAATACAGGAAAAAATATTGTGTTTACAATTTGAATATTGATATTTTTTTCAACTGAAAGTCTTATAATTTTATAATTTATTTAAATATGTAGTCAGATAGATATAATTGTTAATTATAATTATAGTTTGACATACTTTAAGATATAATTGATTTTTGTTATTTTAACATTCATGTTGTGTAAAACATTATATTTGTAGTGCTCGTGAAAGAGATCGAATTATTACTGGTCTCATTAAATTTGGGTTCGTTTTGTTGAATGTTGCCGATTCAAAAGTCAAAGAAACAAATGCTGAGAAATTATGGAACCTTGGAAGACATATCCTTGTAATGACTGTCAAGAAACAGAATGATGTGATTGATTCAGTAGTGCAAGAAATTTCCATGAACATTATTGGACAGAAGAAAATACAATTTATAGGTAATACAATATTAAGTACATGAAAGGAATTATTTATTTCTCATTATAAAAATTTATCTAAAGGTTTATTTAACTATACTTTAAACTTCCATTTTATTGTAGATTATATTGAAAATTTCTTGATTTACTTTGCAGATTTTAGACTATATTGAGATTACTCTTTGTTGTGCATGCACATTTTACTAAAATGTTTGCATTTCTATGCCAGTTGCAGACCTTTATATATGTTTTATATAAATGTTAGCAACTCACATTAATTGGAATTAAGGAATTATCAGCCATAAATCTGGCATTGTAAATAAATGAAATTAAATTAATGAAGAAAATCTAAAAATTGTTCTAAATAAAAATTCTATAAAAGGTATGAATTTTTATCATAATGATAAACTAAGAGATTGTGTAACTTGTGGTAAAGGAAAATTCACTTGACTACCATTCATATCAAGAAAAGAACCTAAAAATACAGAATTATTAGATATGATACATTCAGGACCAATGCGTACCCATTCACCTGGTGGTGAAAGATATTTTGTGACATTTGTTGACGAGCTTAACCATTATACAAACATGTATCTTTTAAAACAGAAAAGTTAAGTTTTAAAATCTTTTAAAGAATAGAAAGATAATTTGCTCACGAGCCACAGATGTATACGGACAAACGCTATGCTCTGATCGTCTATGACCCCTCAGTACGAGTTCAAAACCGGTAACTTGTAGTTAAATTTAGAAGAAATCATCAAATCCATCTGACAAGAATCAGAATCATCACTCCTCACCACCAGCTACATAAGGGAGGAGGACCCGGATCCACCCCTGCACAACAGTGAAAACTTCGAGACATTCAACTCTCAAGCTCAACCAACTTCAAAAGTGAAAAGTGTTAATCAACAATCATGTACTCAACTGTGTGAAATCGGCAGTGATCCTACCATAACCTCATCTCCAGTGACACACATATCCGCCTCACCTGTTCTACAATCCTCCATTCACAAACGTCACAAAATGTTTCCTCCAGCCACTGATAATAACAATAGTGGAAAAAGTGCACAAATAACATCCCAATCTCTATTTCCTCCCCAAACTAGTATCTCAGAACATCAGGGTGGAAAACTAAATGGTTCAGCGAAACATTCAACCACCATATGCAACAACAGTGACTATAGTGAATCCCTTTCCCCATTTTCCTCACCTAACAGATTCGTACTACTACAGGACATGGAAACAGAAGATCAAGAACCTCCCATTCCAACTCATCAAATTCCAAACGTTAAACCTCCTCCTATATACATCACCAACACCAATGACATAAACCTACTCATAAAAAAACCTAAAATAAATATGCTCCTCATTCTACTATCATGCAGAGGAAAAAAAATTACACTTAATCTACAAACACCTGAAGATTATAGATCTACCTCCAAATATCTAATAGAAAAAAGCTACGTTTCATACATATCAAATCAAAAGTGAAAAATTTTTAGTGTAGTAGTAAGAGGTCTTCACCACTCATCAGATAAGAATAGCATTAAAGAAGAACTCATTGCCCTAGGTTACAGTCCAGTGTCAATAACTCCAGTAATCCATCCAGTTACAAATGCCAATCTTCCTCTATTTTTCGTAAACCTTTCCCCTAATCCAATTAACCCAACTATCTATAACCTAAAATCACTATACTTCTAAAAAATCCAGGTTGAATCCCCCAAACTCAAAAGATATATAGTTCAGTGTCATAACTGCCAGGACTGCGGTCACACTCGCAATTACTGCAATCATCTCCCCAAATGCATTCGATGCCAAGCTACTATCCTCCCCAAACTTCTCAACTCCAAATAATGCCCTCTCCAAACACTACCTCTCATTCTCCCCCACTCAATATTTGTACCTGGAACGCCTGCAGCCTAAACAATAAATTCCACAAACTGTCTTATTTCGTTATACAATATAATATTGACATTCTCTTAATCTCCGAAACAAAAATGACTCCTTCACTCAATTTCTTCCTTCTTAATTACATTACCTACAGATCTGACCATCCCTCTAATACTCGAAAAGGAGGATCTGCTATCCTAATCAGAAAGACTATTCCCCATTATCCCATCCCAACTAATTCTTCCATGAACAACAACTAACTGCAATAACTGTCCAACTTCCAAACAACAACAAAATAACCCTAGGAGCCTACTATTCCTCCCCTAATTATAAAATAGATTACAATCTATATAGCCACTGTTTCAGTCCACTTCCCTCTCCTTTCATAACACATGATGTTTGGTTCTAGAATTTCCTCACAAAGATGTATTATCCTTAATAACTACATCACTAACAAACAATTAACTCCCTTCTTTACTAATGAACCCACCTATTATCTGACTAATAACACCTCCCCAGATATACTGGACTTCTTCATCTGTAAGAAGTCTAGACATCTCTCAAATATTCACTTCATAAATGAGCTATCTCTGATCACCATCCTGTCATAGCATCCTTATCCATAAAATATAATTCACTATTCTTTCCACATATCATAAACAATAGAATTAATCGGAAGCTTTATACAGACTTAATCCGCAAAAGACTTCAAATCCCTAATTCACGAAAAAGCGAAAAAGAAATCAATGTAGCTGTTTCTATTTTAACCTCCATAATTAGATCTGCTATAAAGGAATCAACCTTAACCCTTCCCCCAAAGCCACCCTATTCCCAAGCCAGTAATATTGAACTGAATTAACTCCTATCCTTCAAAATATTCATCCGAAATAGATGGATAGAAACAAAATGCCCCTGTTATAAAAAAAACCCTTGACCTAATGTCCAAAAAAATGAAAAACAAAGTCAAAGATATCAATAACCATGTTTATATACCCAAAAAATCTCCAAAATGAACACCTCTGGAAAAAAGCCAAATACATTCTCAAGTAAAAATCCTGTATTCCGCCATTACTCCACAACTCCATTTGGTTTTCCTCGCCACAGCAAAAAGCCAACCTGTTTGGTAAATTTATTTCTAATCAGTTTAAACCTTTTCCGTCTTCCAATCCTACACTAGACAGTCTTATCCACAACTCACTATCAACCGCCTAAAATCCTCCAGCTTGAATGATGTAGTTAAAACAATTTCGAAGTTGAAAAACAAAACAGCTCCCGGAAACGACCTAATCAACTCAAACCGCCTCAAACATCTTCCCACAATAGACCTTGTCCTACTAACAAACATATATAATGCAATACTAATAACCTCAAAAATTCCCAATAACTGGAAATTAGCTACAATAATAATGATTAACAAACCCGACAAGCTAAAATCCAATCCCACCAACTACAGACCAATCAGCCGTCTCCCTATACTTTCCAAAGTCTTTGAAAAACTCCTCCTGCCTAGACTTAAAAACCAACTTTCCCACCTTATACCCAACCAACAATTTGGCTTTCGGAACAATCACTCCTATCCCCAACTGATCAACATTCAGACAGAAATGATTAACAACTCCTTCGAAGAAAAACATATATATAGCAATATTCCTAGATTCCGAAAAAGCCTTGGATAAAGTTCACTACCCTTCCCTCCTGTTTAAAATAAAACCCCACCTCTCCCAACAACACTACTTAAGCCTTCTCTCCAATTACGTCACCAATCGATCCTACAGAGTTAAAATAGACAGTCACTTCTCTCCACTACATCCTATTCTCTCAGGCGTCCCACAAGGAAGTGTAATTGGTCTGTTCCTTTACCCCATCTACACCCACGATATTCCTATTCTCCCCTCTACCACCACCTCAATATTTGCAGATGATATCGCTATCACTTCTCACGTACACGACTACTAAACTGCAACAAACCACCTTTAAACATCCTTAGAGCTCATTTCAATCTGGGCCAACAACTGACGCATAGGCATCAATCCTTCCAAATCGGTAACTGTTCCCTTCTCCCTAAAACGAAAAGGCTATGACCTATCTCACTATCAACAAGTCCACTATACCTACTAAATCTTCCCATAAATACCTCAGCCTCGCCCTTGACTCCAAACTAACATGGTCCCTTCACACTTCCCACCTTAAAAAAATAATACTCCACAGATTCCACAAATTAAAGCCATTACTGAACCCGAAATCTCCTTTATCTGTCTCAACAAAAAACTCCTTTACACATCCCTCTTATATCTTTTCTGGTTTTATGCCTGTTATATCTGGGGTTTGGCCACTACCATCCACATAAATAAAATTCAAATATCGCAAAATAAAATACTCTGCTTTATAACTAACTGTACCCACAAAAACACCTACCTAGGACTCCTCTTCGATTCAAAACTCTCTTGAAAACCCCTCTCTAAAATTAACCTTAAATTCAGAACTTTATATCCTCTCCTAAACAGAAAATCCCCACACACACTCAGCACAAAACGCCTAGTAAATCTCTCCATAATTCAACCCACCTGGTCCTATGCCTCATCGATATGGGGAGCAACAGCCAAAAACCAAATGAAACAAAAACAAAAAAAATCCATCGCACCATCACTAACTCTCCCTGGACAGTTGATTATGAAATGTCTTCTTTGTTCACAAATGAAGCTTTACGAGGAGATGACACAGAAGAATGGAATACTGCAATAATGACACTTGGGAAATAATAGAGAGAAAAGCAAAATTGGTTCAATATTTCTTCTAAAAAGTATATTCTGGGGAATTGGAAAGGAGAAAGGCATGTATTGTGGCTCAAGGTTTTTCACAAAGACCAGGCCTCGATTATAATGAAACATTTGTATCAGTAGTAAGATTAAGTTCAATTACTTGCTCTCTCAACAGAAGAAAATTTGCATATTGACCAACTAGATATTACAAATGCCTTCCTGAACAGGAAGCTAAGGGAAGAAATATTTATGCAAAAACCAGAACACTAGAAATTTTTTTGTGTGAAATACCTTGATAAAAGTGAATATAGTGATTCAGCCATTTTTCAATGTGCTAAGAAAATGCTTGAAAATATCAGAAAAACTGATGCTGAAACAGTTTGTTCTCTAAAGTGTGCCCTGTATGCCTTAAAGCAATGAGGATGTCAATGGTTCCAATAACTTGATATAAACTTCAACAATTAGAATTTCAGCCATCATTATTTATATATTTTTTATATTAAAACGTCAATGGGGAAGATAAGACCCTACTTTGAATTTATGTATAATTGTCTGTTGCAACATTAGAAATAAATTAAATATATTGAAGAAAGAACTAATGGCATTATTCAAAATGAGAGACTTGGGTAATTTACAGAACTGTTTAGGAATAGAGTATAATAAAAATAATAATACTTTTTATGCTTTACAAACAAGATATATTCATGAATTACATTTAAAATTTAAAATGGACACGTGTTACCCAGTTTCAACTCCCATGTTGCAGGTCTTCAATTGAAAAGGAATGAAGATAAAAGTTTGCGAGATCTGCCATATCAGAACTTGATTGCACCTATTGCTTCCTTAATTAAAGTATTTTATGTAGTTAAAATGTGGTTTTTATTAATAACCAAAACATAGTATTCAGGTGGCTGGCCTGCTGTGGTGTAGTGGTCAGCGTCATTGCCTCGCATCACAGAGGTCCCAGGTTTGAATCCCGGCATGGGCATGGATGTTTATGGTCATACTGGTCAAGAAAACGGGTTAAGGCTGTGGGAGAATCAATACACTGACCAGGTGTCACTCCTAAATCATATAAGATGACAGTCTGGCAGCTGTCTCAGTAGGCCAAGTCCCTTCATGCCCTGTCGAGCCAAGGAGTTAGTTAATATTCAGGTGTCAACATAGACCAGTGTTTGCAATAACATGATTTTGACTGCAATTTTCTCCATCTTCGTCAAGTTGATAATAAGAAATATATGCAAATACAGACAAAAGAAGTGATCATATAAATACCACCCAACACTTCCGGAAGGCTTGTTTCTTTCTTCAGGTGTAGAAAAAATGCAAGAGCATAGAGGCTTTTGAGTTTTGTCAACTGACTTGTGTAGTTGTTTCTTTCTAGGCTCCTGTGTTATTATTAATTTTAAATCAGTTGTAAATTTTTTATTTGTCAAGTTGAATTATATTCAGATAACAAGTGACATTTCAATGACATTCAGCATCATTATCTTCTGGCAAAGGCGAGTTTACCTGGTTGGAATCCCGAGAAGCCTTTACCTCCTTTCTTTCTCTGGGAAAATCTTTGTTAAGAGTATTATCCAATTTTAAGGTAACAATGGAAATAAATTTATATTAATATTAATGACTGAAACATTGGATCTAATATGCAACATTCATAATCAATATGGATACTATTCTTAATCTAAAATATTTTCATTGTGCCAATAAAATTTATGCTTTTTTAAATAAATATGTTTGGATACAATTGAATAATCCTTGGGAGGCCAGGCGGATAATTTGACCACGTCAAATTAATTAACTTATTTGGATAGGAACTGGGGACAGAGAGGAGCAGCTGACTTACCTTAAATCAATAGTTGGTGTAGTGAGGACGGGAATAAATAATTTGTCTAATTCTTGAGGGCCTGAGCCCATTTCTTCAGGTCAGTATGTCTCAATGTTGTGCCAGCTGGCTGAGCAGGTTGGGAAGACAATCCTCGGACAGGTGGGGAGTATTGTGGGAAGGATGTTTTTAAATCTTAGTGAAATCAAATTTTACTGTTTTTTATTAATAAATTTTTCAGTGATAACTGTTTCTACCAAGGTAAAAAATAAACTGAAAAGCATTAAGACTGAATATACTGTTATAACACATAGTTTTTTACTATCCCAATGAACTCTGTATATTATTTCTCAGGGTTTTCTTGATTGTGATTCATTCAGTCCCTTAAGAAAGTTAAACCAAAGATTAGCTTTGAAAAAATGCTAAAGGGTGGCGTATGTACATATGGCTTGGAAATTATCACCTTAAGATAATGAGAATTACTTTTTCCCTTTCAACCTTCCTGATTTCCCTAAAATTGCCATATTTGCCTGAAAAAGTTGACTAAGTAATTTGAACTGTTCTGTATTAGTAAATTATAGCTGTATGAGTTACTATGAGCAAGACCTCAATACCTTAGAAACAGAAACTGAGAATCAAACCACAAGAAACATTTAATGTAATGTTGAAATTGTATATTTAAGTTTGTTTCTCCATAACATGTAGTTTTCCAAGCACAGTGGATGTGGACAGTAATATTTATTAACATCTTTTTTGGTTAAGACACAGTATAAATGTTTAATAAGAATGCTTTTTTTCCCCCAGCATGTTTGCGACATCTGTGTGTGAAGGTTCCCCTTTCAATGACAGAATGCACAAGAACTATTAATCGTCTGCTAGATAATTTGATAATTCTACCAGAAAGTATTTCAGTAGAGTTGATTCGATCTGTGCTGCCTTTGCTAAGTGATAAATCTGTATTAAGAGTTTCATTAACTATGATACTACGCAAGAGTTTATTTAGCAGGTATGTGACCGTTTCTTGCCTGATTGTATGTCTTCGTATGTTGTTATATATATTTTTGTATATTAATGAAACACTGGTGTTGAATAAAGTATTTATTGAACTTAAACTACAATACACAATGCACACGGTTGCACTCCTGTATCTGCTGCTGAGAGTAGTTATCCCAGTGTTGCCAATGTACATGATACAAAGACACTCATTACACTGATAAGGATGTATGATATCATTTAAAAGGCCTTTTGCATTCAAATTTATTTACTCCATAATCAAAATAAGAATCAACGGTTAATGATACAAACATATTTGTTTTTATAAAAATTCAGTTTTAAAATTTACAATGTGCGTTGATGAAATTGGCATATTTAATAATTATTTATGTTCGTAACCATTTTACAGGAAGATATGTGTCTAACAATGTTGCACAAGATTTGAATACAAAATTTAAATCAGTCAAGGTAGTAAAATATTTAGACTATTGAAGATAACTATGACAAATCACAGAAATCTCCATAAAAATTCTGTATACTATCCCCCCTCACAAAACTTTGTATCCATCCCCAAACTAAAACCGCAACAAAAAAACCTAAAAAGCAAAGCCTCCCCAGCTCATGACATCACTAACCACCATGTACAACACCTCACGAAAAAACTATTAATCTTCTACATCTTAAATGCCATCCTCAGAACCACCTACTACTCAACCAAATGAAAACACGCCACCATAATCATGTTACTGAAACCAAACAAACCAAAATCCTACCCCGAATATTACCGATCAATAAATCTTCTTCCTACAATTTGCAAATTGTTTGAAAAATACTTCTCCCTTATCTAACCAACCAACTCTCCTTCCTAATTCCCATCACCCTATATGGTTTTCGCCCAAACCAATTATACTCCCTCTTCAACCTCATAAACAACTCCGTCAACCAACACAAATCTTGCATCATCACATTTATAGGCATTGAAAAACCTTTCAACAAAATCCATCAACCTTCCCTTTTATTCAAAATCGAAGACTACATAAATGACACCTACTACAGAATACTCCTCAACTACCTCTCCAACAAAACCTTCTCCATCAAAATTAATAATCACCTTTCCCAACTCCACCCTATCACTGCAGGTATCCCCCCCCTCCCCCCAAGGAAGTGTTAGTGCCCCTTCCCACACAACATCTCCTACGATATCCCACAACACTCCACCACTAGAACAATCTTTTTCATAGACAACATTGCCATCTATCAAACCTCCTCTCTCACCTCCAATATCCAAACTTTTAAATCCGCACTCACCAACCTACAGCATTGGTCCTAAAAAGGGTGAATCAGTAACTGCCCATTCACACTAACCTAAAATCCTCCTCCCAAATCACCCTTTATCTCACAAATAACCTATACACACAAACCAGAAACAACCACATATCAAGGACTCCTCTTTGATTCAAAACTCTCATTAAAACTGCACATTAATCACCTCCTCTCCAAATCAACCTTTAATTCAGAACTTTATATCACCTCCTAAACAGAAAAGTCCCACTCCCACCTCTCCATAATACAACACACTTGGTCCTACACCTCATCCATATTGAGAGTAACAGCCAAAACCAATTCAGCCAAAATCAAAACAAAACATAATCCTTCGCACCATTACTTACTCTCCCTGGTACCTAAGTATTCTATCATCCACCATAACATTAAATTTCCCAAAGTTAACTCCTAAATCATCAAATCCATAACCTCACTACTTAAAAGCACCTTCAAACATCCAAACACCACGATTCAGCAATTCCACAGCAACCATAATCCACCACTACATTCATATTGCTATCGACCTCATCCTTCCCCCAGAACATTCGCCCTGTCATAACACCCACAGACCCCACCAACGCATTCCATCCAACCTATCAAACTCGATAATAACCACTCCCACAACGTATGTCCCTCAGATAGACAAATTAATTACAAAATTAGGCTAATTACTGGACGAACCTAATTACCAAGTGCACATGTTAATTATGTACATAATTTGAATTTTGTATATACTTTAAATAATATGTAAACAACAGAAAATCTTAGTATAAAAGTTGTGATAACTAAATACAAAAAATCAATATTAATAAATATTTTGATGAAATTTATATAAAAAATATTTTTATTTTGTGACTGATAAGAAACTTTAGGGTAAAATATAAATATATTACAATAAACATCAGTATCAAATATCAGTTTAAAAAAATTGTGAAATCAAGGGCAATGTGATTTCAATCACTCATTTGTATTGTTCATATCTATTAATTTTCAACCTACTTCCTCATTCTTTTGACAGTAGAGTTTTGGAATATCTCTAATATTTTAATTTTGTCCCATATAGACTAATATTAATTTTCCAAATAATGGTTTTCATTTACTCCCATTAATATGCTACATCTTGAGGGACTTAAACTTGAAAAAGAGTAAAATTGCCACCTTGCATTATTACTGTGCTGGTTTCCACTCGCTACTAATATATAGAGTGATTTTTTCTGGGTAAATTCTTCTCGTAGCCTAGAAGCATTTATAGTCAAACGTAGGTTTTCCCGGTGTAAATGTTGGATGAAATTCTCTCGGGATTCCAGCCGGGTAAGATTGTCGAATGCTCGCGACGTTTCGATAACATTCATCGTTATCATTTTCTAGCATCTTCTTCGCTAGAAGATGATAATGATGAATGTTATCGAAACGTCGCGAGCATTCGACAATCTTACCCGGCTGGAATCCCGAGAGAGTTTCATCCTAGAAGCATTTAATTTGCAAAAAAGGGCAATGTGTATTATTGATAACCCACAACCTACTACATCATGTAAACCACAAGTAGTATTTGGTATTATTTCATTTCAGCGACATGATTACATTAGATAACATTTTATACTAACAATCTGTTGATATTCAATATAACTAATATCTCATAGCAAAGGTTGTAATAAACACATTTAAAAGGGTTGGCAAACCACCTCCCGTCTTAAGATAATAGTCGAGAGAGAGCGACGAAGAACATATACCCAGAATGATTAGTAACAATTAATAAAACTTAAATGATTAAGCATTCAAAATTCAAATTTTCACACACAATGTCTATACAATATCACATCTACAGTCCATGTTTCTCAGATTCAGTCTATCTGACCAATTTTAGTGAAGGTTCTTCATGTTGATAATTTTTGTGGTGACTGTAATATTTTTTCGCTGGATCACTTGGGAGATTCACTAGTGGGAACCTCACATTCATTGGGTGTTGTGCTGTTGTTAGTTTCTGGTTGCACAATGACCAACTTGCCAATCCCCGGAGCTGTCCTTTCGGTGCACTAATAACATATGATGGAGGACTTTAATGTTTTTGATGATTGTGCCTGTGGTCCGCTTACCCATAATCCAAATATCTTCTCCAGGTTGTAGTTCTCTCAAGTGATGTGCACCAAGTTGACGATCATAATCATCACCTCCTTTTGGCATAGGATGATTGAGTCAGGAATTCTTGATTCATATTTTGAACAAATCATAGGTAATGATGTGTGGATCTTTCTGTTCATTAGAAGTCCTGCTAGAGAAAAGCCATTTGCCAGTGGGATAATTCTGCAGAGCTTTGTATCCATTGTCAGCTTTCTTTAAACTACGTTTCACAATTTTGACTGCAGGCTCAAAGAATCCATTGCTTTGTGGAAAGAGAGGACTAGACGTCACATGTCTAAACTCCCATTTATTAGTGAACACTGTGAAAGTTGATCTTAAAATAGGACTGACATATGTCCAGTTATCACTGTGCACAAAGTCTGGTGTTCCATGCCTTGCAAAGATTGCTTTGCAATGTTTAATGACTTCATCTTCTCGTATACTAGCTAGAAGTGCAATTTCTGGATATCAAGAATAATAGTCTGTGACAAGTAAATACAATTTCTCTTTTAAATGGAGGTCATGTATCATGTTTTTGATTGGGTTATAATTCTCTGTCCCTTTTTTTGTCTGAAAGCATCTTGCTTCTGCGGTTGCCAGGATCACAAACATTAGCCATCTGAATGGATTGGCTTAAGCCACTAAAGTTTGTCAATGGTGTTGCTATTGGACTGGGAGACTGTAAAACCGTTGTTAAGACAAGACAACAAAGGTTCCCAAACTTTGCTGAGCTGGAATCCTTAGTCATTCATTATGTCATTTATACTAATTTTAATGGTTACAGTTTCTGTTAAAACTCTGTTCCTTCAGTTGGAACACTTGTGATTTTTCTGCCAGGTGGTGAGGATTTATGGACTACATAAAATTCACAAAAACTGGCTTTAATTTGAGCCTATTGTGAGTTCCATATGTTCCGTCACATATAACCTATTCAGAATATAGTGTTAAGAAAAGTCATGAATGCTCCCTGGTATATCTGAAATTTAGAACTCCATAGGGATTTCTAGATTCCAGCCATAAAAGAAGAAATGAAAGGTATGCTGGGAAACATGCGCTAGGCTTCACTTCTATTTCAACCCAGTGATCCAACAACTTCTGGAAAATCGACACCTTACCAGAAGACTGAACAGAAGAAAATCAACTGATCTTGTGTAATGTACAGTGCATTAAAGCAGAACTCAATGTGTGAGTAAGGTGTACACAGTCAACAAAAATGTAGAAGACATTGGGTAGATTCTAGTCATTAAGTATATAGTTTTTAATGCTGGTACACTTATGCTGATAAGTAAAAAAAAGAAAATGTGTAACCTAGCCAAGAATTTGACCAAGAGATTGAGCTCTTTTGTTTGAAAATGTGAACATAACATTAAGAATACAGCTCAATTTGGATCCAGACAATCTTCTTGTTACCTTTGATGTAATTTCATTGTTCACCTCTGTCCTGTATGCTGCAGTTACTGAGAAAACATTTCTTCCTGGGTATAACTGAGGTCTTCAGACATGTATTGACGACAACATACTTCCAGTATGATGGAAAATGTAATGAAGAAGTCAATGGTGCAGCCATTGGATCTCCACTGTCCCCAGCAATTGCCAATTTCTATTTGGAACACTGAGCATGTAGCACTTACTAGTGCACTCCTATGGCCAGAGTACTTTTCAATGTTTCAATGAGACTATTGTCGTCTGGCTATAAATAGCAGAGAAACTGCAGTCCTTCTCGGAACATCTAAATGGTCTTCACCTTAACATAAAATTTACAATGGAAATAGAGAAAAATGGGACTCTTCCCTTCTTAGATGATTTAATCAAGAAAATAGGAAAGGCGTACGGTCATTACATTTACCAGCATGTCACTCATACTGGCATTACTTACATGCCAGTTTCTTCCACTATCAGGCACAAATGAATGCTGTTCGTGTGACCTTGATTTATAGGGCCAAGTCAGTATCCAACAGGGAAAGTCTATCCAGTGAATTTAAACATTTAAGTCCAATTTTTGACTTAACAGATACAATCCCTGCCAGAAATGGAGGGCCTTCGTGTTCCGTCATGAGAAAATAGTTGGTGAGCAGCAGAATATGAGCAATTCTGCTTACCTTATTTTCACCAGCAATACTGTAGTGTATTGATCTTTTGAGTTTTTATCTCAGTTGGCAGCAGTGCCAGATTGTCTTATTATCAAGTGGTGTTACGCCATGTCTATCTTTGCTTATTTTTTTGTAGAATGTTCTTATGTAGTGTGCATTAGGCTAAATAAATCAAAATCTTCTCATCTGAATAATCACAGAGAATGTACTAACCACCAACAGAATTGGATATACTAGCCAAGTGCTTATGTTGACACTATGTTGTACCCACAACCGAAAATCAGGGAGATTCTTGGCTCAGTGAAATATGACATTGGACTAGAAACTCCAGGGCTCTACAACAGACCATGCCATGGAAACCAGCCACAGCATAGAATTCTGCTGTACCAGAATTTTGGATTGTGTTAATGGTTCTTAGTACAGAGTTCTCAATGAGGCTGTGCATATTAGGCCTATGACAACCTGTGACACTGTGTTTCAATTGAGCAAGGCTTGGGATCTAGCTTTGACATTGTTAAAACAGATAGGCAGAGTGCTAGTGGGGGCTGTGCCGCGGCGTGTAGAGGAGTCAGGAGCATGGCCGAACCCAGGAGTGGTACAGACATGGCCAAGGTGGAATGCTGACCAAGTGTATAATATACCACGGTTTGAGATGGTCCCAACATGAGTTGGAGTTTAATCACTGTTGTACCCTTCTGGTATTCTGAGAACACTTTCTGTAACATCTTTAACTCTCACTGTGAATAGTCTTCGTGAATGCAATGGAAAAGAATAAAAATGCATAATTATTGGAAACTCCTGTTGTGAAATTGTGCATCAAGACCATAAAATGAATAACTCCAAAGTGAAATTGAACTCCAGAAATAGAACGAAGCTAAAAACATTATTGTGCGTGTGGGGACTAATGCCTCTAAAAGACGAAACCTAGACTGTGTAACAGGAGAAATGTACAGCTAAGTAAATTCTGTGAAGAAGCATAATTTGAGGGCAAATATTATTAGTGGATGCTCGCTGGTGCAGATTAGGACTGCTTAATGACTTGATTCAGTGGATGGTATGAACAAAATGAGTTTGATACTTTGGTACTAATTTGTGGCTGATGGATAGTGATTTTTCACCTGATTTGTACTTAAACAGAAGAGGTGTAGCAGAGTTTGTGGACACTGTTTTCTCAAGTGTAGTTGCATTGGTTCAAGAGGACTCGCATTGTGGCGAATAACACTATAATGGCCTAACGACAAGAATGTGATGTGTAATGCCAGCCACAGTGATGATGAATGGTAAAGGTGAAGACTGATAGCAGATCATTAATTTAAATCTCACAGCCGTACTTCCATAATGGAGAAATAAGGGATACATAAACTAATTTTTCATTGAAACAGATAAAAGAGAATTAGGATTAATTAATGGTTTTAGTATTTTGAAGCGGTGATTGATTATTTTTTTAATGGGACTGGTATGATGGGACCATGTTAGCTTTGAATTGAAAATTAATCCAAGGTATTTATGGTTTGTTTGTTTGTAATGGGTGTAGATATTTAGTAGATATGTAGAAAATTAGTGAATGGTATCTTTTTTAGGGAAAAAGGAACTGTGATGGATTTGTTTTGGTTTATTGTTATTCTCCAATTATAAGCCCAAATGGCTAACGTAGTTAATGGCAGTTTGCAATTGTAGTGTAGCCAATTCGTAGTCATGGAACTGGCAAATATGGCAGTTTTTGTTGCAGTTGTTTGGAGGATAGCAAGGGTATAGATGGAATATAGGAGTGGATCAAGGAGACTGCCTTGAGGGACCCCTGACAATGGGGTATATTGGGGAGAAATGGTTTTGATATTTGACAACGTAAGAGCGGTTTGTAAGATAATTGGATAGGAGGTTAAAGTGTGGGGTGGATAGGTGAATTTTTAATTTGAAGAGGAGTGAGGGATGGTGAACATTGTCGAATGCTTTTTTCAGAATAGAAGAATGTGGCTAGGCATATATTTTTGTTTTAAAAGGATGTGTTAATGTATTCTGTTACTATGTTAAGGAGTTGAGGATAGGAATGATTGTTTCAGAATACGAATTGTTTGTTATGTATTAATTGCGAGATTTGTTTTTTAGTTGTGGTAAAAGTAGTTTTTCGAAGACTGCAAGTATTAGTAGGATACTGGTGGCTCTGTAATCTGAGTTATGCAAAAGTGGAGGGATATCTGGTTTTTCTTTAAGTATTGCTCTGGTTCTTCTCCAGATGAAATTATCAGTGGTGTTGATGAGGGAGAGTTTTTGGTGGGTGGTAGACCTGGTTGGTGATTTCCCTAATTTTGAGATGTATTTTTTAGAGATTTGATTGAATTGAGTTTTTACGTTTTTGCACTTTTTGTATCCTTTTTTTTCCATAGTTTTTTTTTATTTAAGTAGATTTATAAGTTCTTCATTTCTTCCTGCAGGCGGCAATGGTTTCAATGGTAATACAATGATTGCTTCTTTGATTGCTGTTCTGATTATAGAAGTTAGGATTGATGTTGCTGCATTAATTCCGCTTTCATTGGTAAGGGGGAGTGGGATTTTGGTTCTGTTATGGATCAATTGTTTGTATAGGTTCCATTCTATGGAGTGGGGATAGAATTGGAAATTGTTATGGATAGTGATGTTAGCACAGAGGTGTCAGTGGTCTGAGGATAATTATTTTTTTACATGAATATTCAAGGAGAAATTATTTGTTTCTTACAAATAAAGTAATCAAGGACATTGGAAGTGGTATTGTTAGTTGGGTAGAAAGTGAGTTCATTTGGCAATATTGGGGTGAGATTTTTGTTGTTTATGTAATTGTTTAGGATTATTCCTCTGTGAGAGAAGATTTTTGAGCCAAAGTTTGTAATGCTTCATATTGTAATCTCCCCCTATGATTAGGGGAGGGTAAGGGAGTAAAGGAATGGTTATAATGGTTGTAGCCTGTTTTGTTTTCAGGGGATGAGTAGTAGGCAGCTATTGTTTTTTGGGATTAGGATAGTTATTGCTCTTATTTGTTGTTCATTGGTAGTTATGGGAGGAGCGACATAATGAGATATAGATTTTTATTATTATTAGGGCAGATCCTCCTTTTCTGGATTTGTCTGGGTGGTCTGCTCTATATGTAGAGTAGTTAGGAATGAAGAAGTTTAAGCCAGGGGTAAGTTTGGTTTCGGATTCTAGAAGGATGTGGATGTTATATTGGCTTAGGAAGAAGTTTAGTTTGTGGTACTTATTATTCAGGCTGTATGTGTCCCATATGCATATGTTTAAAGTTGATGCATTTTGTTGGTTCATTACTTATTATCTATTAGCTTTGGAATTAATGAGGGTAGTATATTCAAGAGAAGGGTGATTGCAGAGATAAGTTTATCTATTTTTAGTGAATTATGGCAAGGTCAATGAAAAATAGGGGAAGTTCTGTTTTGGTTGCAGAGTGTATCACTGGGATAATTTGAATGGGATTATATCCAAGCGTTTCCAGTTCTACTTTTATTATTTGTTTGTCCGCGGAAGGATGAATTCCTCTGATCACAATTCTAAAGTTATTTTCAGCTTTTAGTTGAAAAGTATGAAATGAAGCTTCTTTGTCTATGAGATATTTAGTGATTTTTCTAAAGTCTTCAACCGATTGTAGGTTTAGTTTTATCTTTTGATCTTCTGCGTGAAATTTGAAGGGATTCGAGCAAATTATTTTTAGGACAGTAATAGCTAGGTTAATGTATTTTGTATTGGTGATGTATATTGGAGGGGGTTTGCTAATTGGAGGGATTGGTATGGGGTGTCTGGTTCTATTGTTTCAATTTCTTGAAGGATACTAAATCTGTTTGGGGAGGTAAATGGGGAAATTCTATTGTTATTGTCACTCACATTTTGTTGTGTTGTTACAGGCGGTACTTTTCTTCTCTTCTCTTCTTTTTTTTTGATTTATTAGACAAAACTTTTATCTTACGATTATTTGTTGTTACATAAAATATTATAGTATATACAATTAAAATTATGTACATAATTAACATGGAAACTTGGCACTTAAGTTAATCCAGCAATTAACATAATTTTGCAAATTTTTCTTGTATTTTACTTAGGGTGTCTGAGGGGCATACTTTGTTGAGTTATGAGGGATCGCTGGTGTTGTTCAATATGATGGGATGGATTGAATGGGTGGGTGGGGTCTGCGGGTATGAGGATGGGGTGGGTTAGGAGGTGCCAGAGTGTACTGGGGGAAGGATGAGGTCGATAGGGCGTTTTCTCTTGAGGCGACGTGCGAGTGGGGGTGGGGGAGGGTTGCAATGGAATTGCTGGATCGTGGTGTTGGGATGATTGAAGGTGCTTTTGATTAATGAGTTTATGGATTTGGTGATTATTGAGTTGACTTGGGGAAGTTTAATGTTGTGGTGGATGATGGAATTTCTGAGGTACCAGGGAGAGTTAGTGATGGTGCGAAGGATTATGTTTTGTTTGGTTTGGATTTTGGCTGAATGGGTTTTGGCTGTTGCTCCCCATATGGATGAGGCGTAGGACCAGGTAGGTTGAATTATGGAGAGATATACTAGGCGTTTTGTGTTGAGGGCGAGTGGGGATTTTCTGTTTAGGAGAGGATATAAAGTTCTGAATTTAAGGTTAATTTTAGAGAGGAGGTGTTTAATGTGGGGTTTCCAAGAGAGTTTTGAATCGAAGAGGAGTCATAGATAGGTGGTTTCTGTTTTTGTGGGTATTTCGGCGTTGTTTAGATAGAGGGGGATGTGCGGAGGAGGATTTTTGGATAGTGTGAATGGGACGGTTACTGATTTGGTGGGATTTATGCTGATTCGCCATTGTTTGGACCAGTGTTCTAGGTGGTTGAGCGCTGACTGAAGAGGTTGGATATTGGAGGTGAGAGAGGAGGTTTGGTAGGAGATGGCGATGTCTTCTGCGAAAAAGATTGTGCTTGTGGTGGGATGTTGTGGAATATCGTGGGAGAAGATGTTGTATAGGAAGGGGGCAATGACGCTTCCTTGGGGGACTCCTGCAGCGATGGGGTGGGGTTGAGAGATGTGGTTATTTATTTTGATGGAGAAGGTTCTGTTGGAGAGGTAGTTGAGGAGTATTCTATAATGGGTGTCATTTAAGTAATCTTTGATTTTTGAGAGAAGGGAAGGATGATGAATTTTGTCGAACGCTTTTTCTATGTCAATAAAAGTGGTGATACAGGATTTACGTTGTTCGAAGGAGTTGTTTATGAGGTTGGAGAGGGAGTATAATTGATGGCAGCAGGAATGTTTTGGACGAAAACCGTATTGTGTGTCGGGAATTAGGACGGAGAGTTGGTTGATTAGATGAGGGAGAAGTAATTTTTCAAATAGTTTGGAGATTGTGGGAAGGAGACTTATTGGTCGGTAATTTTCAGGGTGGGATTTTGGTTTGTTGGGTTTTGGTAACATGATTATGGTAGCATGTTTCCATTTGGTTGGGTAGTAGGTGGTTCTGAGGATGGCGTTGAAGATATAGGTGATTAAGATTATTGTTTTTTGGGGGAGATGTTTTAGATGGCGGTTGGTGATGTGGTCATGTCCTGGGGAGGCTTTGTTTTTTAGTTTTTTTATTGCGGTTTTGATTTGGGAAGGGGTGAAAAGTTTAGGGAGGGGGGATAGTTGTAGGGGCTGTTGGAGTTTTGTTGCTATGGTGTGATTGTGATTGGTGTAAAAGGAGGAGTTTGGGGAGAATTGGTTGGTCAAAATTTGGGCGAATATGTTCGCTTTTTGTGAGGGGGTGGTGTGCCATTGGTTGTCTGTTTTAAGTGGGGGAATGTCAGTTTTCTATTTGGTCAGATATTTAGTTTTTTGCCATAGTGATTTGTCAGCTGCGTTGAGTTGTTGAAGGTAGTTGTAATGTTTGGAGTCGCTGGTGTCTTTTAGTAGTTTTTGTAGTTGTCTTGTGACGTCATTGTGTTGGCGTTTGACTGTGGGATTTTTGGTGTAGTACCATTGTTTTCGCAAAGCTTTTTTCTCTTGGAATAGGTTTTCAATTTGGTTTTGGTGTGGGTTTTTTGGGTGGCGTTTTGGTGGTTTTTGGTGGGAGGCTATAGCGGCGGAGGTGAGGATGATAGATTCTAAATGATTTAGGGCTAAGTCTATGTCTGAGGGCGTCTTCAGTGGGATATTGAGGATTGTTAGTTTTTCTATTATTTGAGAGAAGTGGATCCAGTTAGTGAATGTGTTATTGGGTCTGTGATTGGTGGTATTGGGAGGAAGGGATAGATTTAGGTGTGCTATGACTGGTAGGTGATCGGAACTGAGTTCATGGAGTATTTGTGGGTTGGAAAAGTATTGAGTGGTTTTGTGGCAGATGAAGAAGTCTAGTATGTCTGGTGATTTGAGGCTGTCTGGGTAGTAAGTTGGTTCGGTTGGATGTATTATTTGGATATGGAGTTTGGAGAGGATGTAGTTGAGGTCTTTACTTCTAGTATTTGAAGTTCTGGATCCGAAGTTTGGGTGTTTAGCGTTGTAATCTCCTCCTATTATGTAGGGAGAGACGCAGGAGGAGAGTAGCCTTTTCCAGGTGTCAGATGTGATTTGGTTGGCTGGAGCAGAGTAGAATGAGGAGATGTTAATGTGGATGTTAGTGGTTGTGTTGAGTGTTATTTGAGTTAGTTGCAGATCTGGAAGGGATATGGAAGGCAGTTGGTTGTGGTTTATAGAGCTTTTTATTAGTATTGCAGAACCGCCTTTTCTGGAGGAGCTGGGATGGTCGGCTCTGTAGGTTTTATAATTTGGGAAGTTGTAAGGCTGTGTGGGGATGAGTTTGGATTCGGTTAATAGCAGGAGGTCGATGTTGTTTTTTTGTAGGAAAAGGTTAATTTCGTGGTATTTATTGGTAGCTCCCCGGGCGTTCCAAGTGCATATGGTAAGGTATTGTGGGTGTGGATGCGTCATTTTTGGGTGTCCATTAGCTTGGGGATTATTGTGGTTAGGAATTGGAGTAAAGGTGTGATGATGATGAGCTTGTCTATTTTAGAACACAAGGAGTAGAGAAGGTTATTTTGGTTAGGCGAGTCAGCATTTGTTTGTTGTGGGATTCTTGGGGTGTAAGTGGGGTGAGTTTGTTTGACGACATTGGCGTAGGATTTAGCGCCAGTGTTGCTTTGTGGAGTTTGGGATGTTGAGGGAGGAGTTTGTGGACTGAGGAGATGTGGTTGCTGTGGTTTTTGAAGTGCAGGTAGATTGGTTGTGATAGGTTTTGTGTAGGATGATTGGAGAGATTTCTTTATTGGGCAGCCTTTGTAGTTTGCCGTATGGTTACCACGGCAGTTTATGCATACGGGTGGAGTGGTTTTTGGGATTGGGCATTTAGTGGGTGGGTGGTTGGTATCACAGCGCACACAGCGGGGGGGATTAAAGCAGTAGTTTTTTGTATGACCATAGTTCTGGCATCGGAGGCACTGTGGGATGAATTTTTTTGGTTTGGGAGGTTCAACTTTTATTTGACAATGATATAGGTGGGTAAGGTTGTAAATGGTGTGGTTCTTGGGGTCGGGGAGAAGGTCGAGAAAGAATAAGGGGAGTTCAATTTTGGTGATGGGGTGCCTTACTGGAAGGAGTTGTGCAGGGGAGTATCCCAGTTCTTTCAGTTCTGAGATGATTATGTTTTGGTCGGCTTTTGGATGTATGCCCCACAGAACAACGCGGAGGTTTCTCTCTGATTTCATTTGAAAAGTATAAAATTCGGCGTTGTTATTTTGGAGATAGGTTATGGCGTTTCTGAAATCGGGGATGGTGCTGGTTTTTAGTTTGAGTTTTTGATCCTGCATGATGTAGGTAAAGGGCGAAGCACAGATTGATTTCATTTGTTGGAGCATTATGTTTATATTGTCTGTATTATTGATGAAGATTGGAGGTGGTTTTTTGGGAGTATCTATAGAGATTTGGTTAATTGTAGGTTCGTCGTCAAGGTTTTGTAATAGTTCAAACCTGTTAGTGGTGGTGAATGGAGTGCTGGATATGGTTTTGGAAGACGAGTTTGCACTGGTGGAAGGGAGGCTGGATAGATTGTTAGCGGTTTTCCGCTTTATTGTTTTTGTTTGGATTTGGGGGGAGAAAGGGGTGGAAGGATAGTCCGTTTATTCGGCACTTAACGCACTCACTGTATCGTCGTCGGAGAAGTCCATGATGGCGGCTGGTTGTTCGATGTGATGATGTGTAGACGGGTCTTGTATTTTGCTGATTTGATGTTCTTGCTGTGCTGGATGGGTAGCTGATTTTCTGGTTGCAGATTGTAGACTGAAGATGTTGTGGGACGAGGCGGCGTGTTGGTCTTCTGTGACGTCGTCTACGACGTCCATTTAGATGGTGTAGATGTAGACTCGATGCTTTGTCGTGTGGGGGTGACCCCTTGGATGTAGTAGTTGTGATTCTCGATGATTTGTAATGATTTCTGTTGGTTTCTTATGCGACGAAAAACGATGAATAGCGGGTCCGATAGCTTGCGGTTTAAGCGGCCTGGGTCGCTGTCTATAACCGGTAGCAGATTGTAAACAAGATCGTGCTCGGCTAGTTGCAAGGTTAGATGTGTAACGTTGCACGGCCGGGCTGGAAGTGTTTCTTCTCTTCTGATGTAGATTTGTGATAATTGCAGATGTTGGGAATTCTTGATCACTAAAATGAGGACTATTTGAATCACTGTTGATGCACTGAACACTGGGTTGGGGTTGTTGAATCGGTGAGGGATGTTGTTTTCTTGTTGTATTACATCTTGCTCTTCTGCTGTTGTATCAAAGATTTTTGATTGTGTTATTTTTTTCTCAATATTATACTGCAGAAGCGGTCATAGTGGCATGTCTTGATCGCACTTGTATTCACTTGTTGTTTCTATGATGAAACGCTGGGTTTCGACTATTGGGTTAGCCATAGTTGAAATGATTGACATATAAATAAAGTCTTGAAGTGGGAGAGGTCCTCCCACTCCTTGTAGTTGTAGGTTGATAGTTTTGTCAGTTATTGTATAAATATGTGGTTGATTTGAATAAATTAAATGCTGGTTTAATGTTGTGTAGTCTGGTTGATGTGCAAAGGTCTTGTCGGAGTAGTATGTGGTGTTTCTGCTGTTCCTTGGCTTGCAGTATGGTAACATGTATTGTAAACAATAATTGCTTCCTTCTTCGCTGCCGTAGGCACAATCCAGATCATTGATGAATTAGAGAAGTAGTTGGTATATGAGGGAGCATGGAATCCATTCGCTTCCTGTTGTAAATAAAATGGAAGAATTCTAGAATTTTGTAGAATAATATAAAATCGATGTTGTAATATGAACAGAATCATTGTTTCAGGTAGGAATAAAGGACACTGAAATATGTAGAGGTCATTTAAATATTTTTAGGAGGGATCGGAGGACATGACGAGAGATATATTGGTATTCATAACATCAACATATACTTATTTACTGCTCAATGTAGTGGGTGAATTAATGTCAAAATTATCGTAGGAAATAATTAAATTAAGCTTACAGGCCACCTAAGGAAAATTATTCAGTATTATGAAAACTACAGTAAGAGGCAAGGCAGACTGAATTTTCTGGGAAAGTAATAGTAGAGGGAGATATGCATACATCATTAGTTAACTGGAAGGGTCAAATAGTGAACCTTAAGGGCAAAATCTAGTGAATAGTATCATTGGGTTAACACAGGTAGTCACTTAATCCCACTCAAAATGAGGATATACTTTATATTTTCTTAGTCAGACCAGAGGTCTGTGTCACTAATGGGTAAATATTTCTGGGTTTCAGTGACTACAATAATGTACTTTTAGAAATTAAATCCTCAAGGGATTTATGTTCTCATAGAGAAATAAGAAAATTTGACAATGTCATAAAATTGACACAAAAAAAATATAAATATTTACATGGAAGCATTTATAGAACTTCATGGATAGTGGGGAAAATATAAATAACTTTTCGAGGAATTTTAACTATATCATAAAGGAAGCTAGATATAGGTCCCCACCACAGAAAATGAAAATGGAAAACAACAATTGAGAGTATTACACAAGACATAAAACAGTTAAAGAGACATGTTAGGTGAGAGGTATGCACATAGAAAAGAAAGCTTTGGCAATTTTCAAAACTTCTCTGGTTTTTTAAAAAAATTATAAATAGCAAAGATAGGGCAATAAGAGAATTTATTATGCAAAATTCTAAATTGGAGTAATAAAAAAAACTGCAGAAATCTTTACAACTTTGTTTAAAAGAGAAAACAAAACCATTACACAGTGGGAGTTTTTTGGAAATTATATGGCTGTAGGACAACATCAAGAGGCAGACATATTAAATTCAAACATAATTAGAAACAATTTTCAGATACAGGACAACAATCTAAGTTTGGAAATTTTTGAGTTTAAGGCTACACATAAATTATAATTAGTGGTGTGTAATAATAATATGTAGCTCCTAACAGCAGCCTGTGGCAAATCTGAACTCAACAGAAAAAGGTAGCATTTTAATGGTTGACTTGTTTTTCAGGAAGGGTTCTCTTGCAAAAATCAAATGATATATCTATTTCAGGATTCAACTAACAAAGTAGATAGTGGGGGCAGATGGGGTAATCATAGACTTTGCCAAAGCTTTTGATGTAGTGCCATATAATGTCCTATTTGATAAATTTAACAAAGCAGGTATAGATAAAAGTGTGGTATTCTGGGTAGAGAAACTTTTCAGTGACAGATTACAAAAAGTGCAAATTGCAGAAAAAATTTCAGATCTACAGATTGTAATATTGGTAATTCCTCTTTCTAACATATTGATGTAGAATCCAACTCATATTCTGCTTTCTTTGGAAGTTTTTGTGATATAGTTAATGCTTGATTTTAGTTCCATCACTTTTCTTTTGACTTATTTTATGCCTACATCCCAATTAATGCAATACTGTTGTTCTTGTGGTTCTTTAAGTTGAGCTGCATCTTTTTGGGTATGACAGTTGTATGTATCAATTAACATAATCAATTTCTCGTACTACCAGGATATCCATGTTTTTATACCTTTTTGTGTTCTCGTAGTACACTGAATCGTACCAAGCTCAGAGCCACACCTACTTCATCAGAATGAGGGTTGTACTATACACATTATTAAGGGGGTTGGCTCTTCATTTGCCACACTGTTGAATTATGTAGTAAGTGGTTACTTAGCTACTACACTACACACGCAGCATATATAAGACTTGTTGATGAGCAGGATTGTGTAATAGATTTTAGTTTTTCACCCCATATAAGCTGGGTTGCCATCATTGCGGTAGCCCTATCTTTGAAGCTATGTCAATCTTCCAAAATCCTTCACAAATAACTAGATACAAAATCATACAAAACATTATCTGCCTATCCTCGCACATCATTTACTGAATTAATTGTGGACACTGTCCTGATTTCTACATTGACCCCAGAGAGAAAGGGAGAGGGAGTATTGTTGATCTCACATCTATAATTAGTAAATAATTATATGAAAACTTGTTTTAAAAAATTATTTAAAAAAAGTGAACAAATTTAATTTATATAAAGTTGAGCGTAATATTTATTATGAATGTATAAACATTTCTTTGGTACTTCTGTATGCATCTATAAATCAGATGATTTTTATATTTTTAGAGAATCAGAAACAAGAAAAATGGCAGTCTCTGGTTTGTTACTGTTTTTAAAGCATATGGATGCTTGTAACTTATCAGCTCTTAGTCAAATAAGCTCCAGCCAAAGTCAAGATTCATTAGGAATAGGAATTAGTCTCTCTCAGGTACATATAAAATATTAAGTTAATTTTTAATTGACTCTATAATGTTAACAGTTAATATAAAATTGGATGTGTTAACTTTTGTTCAAGTTATAATTGTTATTCAATTTAAATATTTAAAATATGTGATTTGCATTTTTGTGTTAAAGTGGATGTAAGTAATGTGTCTACCTTGAAGACTGATTTATCAGAGCAGTAAACATGCAATAGTTTTGGAGCAAGTTTTAATTTTTAATATTCATTTGCTGATAACAGGCTGTGTGCTTTGGCAAATCATTTCAGAAAATGTTGAAATGCAACTTCTATCTAACTATTGTTAAACAGAATTACTTTGAAACATTTTCCAGACTAATAATCATTAATAGAAGTAGGTAAGAATGAAAGTTTCATCTGCTGTATCATAATATACAGTACAAACCCAGTTAACTGAAATCGGGTCAACCAAAACTCTGGTTAATCAAAACGCCTCCAAAAATTGTAATTCCAAAAAATAATGCTGACAGCATGAAAAATTAATGTGTTGTATGAATGAGTTAATTAAATGCTACAAATGTAATTTTAACTTTAATAAAGAAGAAAAGTGGAGCCTACAAGGAGAGTTTTGAATTCATTTGACCATCAAAACCTTTCAAAATTACATACTGTAATTACAATGCAAAATACTGTAGCATTAGATGTTAATGGATTAACTGAAAAAATTGAAATGGCTTCACCCTCAATTAACTGAGGTTTTACTGTATATAAAAAATATTTGAGTAAATTTAGTATAATATCCTTCATTAGTAAAGCTTTTGACATAATCACAAAAAAAAAATTTTCTACAAACTTCAAAACTATGAAGTTGGGCTAGTAGAATTGGCTTGGATGAAATCATATTGTGAATGGGTCACAAGTAACAGAAACGTAATCTCCTCTTGCCCACTAAGACTTGAATGTCACACAAGATGTTATATCAATTTCACAACACACTTGCGGCGGAGTTTCTCAGTATACAAAGTACATGAGTAATGGTGGCCAATTGTAATTGTGTCTCGTGATTAATTATTAGCAGCCTGGGAGGTCTGGCGTTGACTGTTAAGCATGAATGCAGAATACAGGTAGGGCAGTTGATTGTAAGACAGCAGGACCAAAAATGGAGAAAAGGGAATAATTTTCTCTGTCAACTAATGGCAAAAATTAATCAACCACGGAAGAAAATTCTGATGAAAATCCAAGTCTCAGCATTGGCTTGGCACCGCAGCAATTAAATAGAGAGTGAAGGAGACTCTTCAATAACTGAGACACTTTTTACAATATCAATTGGGTCTTCCATTCATTGATGACAATGGGAATACAGTAAATGCATTGTAATCAACAGAAATAATTAAGGAAAGAGCTTGTGGCCCACCTGAAATTGAAGTACAGTGCAGCTACTGGGAACGGAAGAAATTTCTTCGAATTTTCAGAGCCTCCTCCTTCAACACACTTTTCTGAGTATATATATATATATATATATATATATATATATATATATATATATACATACACACACACACACACACACACACACACACACACACACACACACACACACACACACACACATATATATATATATATATATATATATATATATATATATATATATGTATGTATATGTATGTATGTATGTATATGTATAATGGTATCATGATGAAGGGGCTTAGGTTCTTGAAAATTTGATTTTTTATTTCTGCATAGCCTGACTGGACCAACTGTTTATTTTAAGGTAAGGTGGCCCTTTCTCTTTCCTATATAAAAAAATTATATAATAATAAGGGTAAATCAATAGTTGGTCCAGTCAGGCTATGCAGAAATAAAAAAATCTAATTTTCGAGAACCTGAACCACTTAATCAGGATAGTAAGTCTGACTTGCATGCTGGTCAAATTTGTGTTCAAAGTGTTATGACTTGCTAAGCATATTCTGTATATGACCAAGTGGATCAGTTAATAGTACTTACTTATGCGTTTGCAACATCTTAAACATAAATTATTACCTATTTGATCAGGAAATTTATGTATAAAAGACTGCAGAAACAAACCTCAAATTTTAAATCAAATTTAACTGCCAAATAGAATACATATTTTAAGGTTTGTCTTAATGATGGTATTAATTTTTAATTGTCTTAGATTTGTTAATTAATTATGAAATTAATTAAGAACTCATTTTCTCAATATATTGTTAATTAATTAAGAACTCATTTTCTCAATATATTGTTCTCGGAGTTCAACCGGGTTTTGTATAATTATAGTAGAACGCAACGTTTCGACGACTAAAAGCTCTGTCGTCATCTTCTAGGCGAAGTGTCGGAACCATTCCATTGCATATGATATATATCCGATATATATATAACATATATATAACAAGAACAATATATTGAACAACTGCACCGGGAAAGACTTCAATCTTTGATCAACTCATTTTCTTTCAGAGTGGTTTTGGGGGTACATATTTGGCATGATTGTATATATTAATAAATTTATGTGGCTATGATTTATATTGTCTGTTACACTGTAATCAATCCTGGTACCTGCATTTGTGAATTTCTTTATTCGCTGGCTTGATTCCGAGGCTGCTTTTCCAAAGTAGTCTTGTAGTTTTGATTACACCTTTATAACTATGTATCCTTTCTTTAATCTTAAATCTCTTAACATCAAATGAAGAAGCAGAGCTGTAGTCTTCTCCTCTCTCTGGTTTTTGAACTAAGGTTCCCACAAGCCGAGACACCTCAGTCAGGTGCTAGTAACTAGACTCGAGAATGCCCTTTATTTTCTCCTCATTGTGTTTCTTATGAAGTTCTTCATACCGTCATCTTACTTCAATAATTCTGTCATTTAATATTTCAAGTTTTCTCATGTTAACAATCAAGCCCACCTACAACATTTTCTTCTGTCACGGACACTAACAATGCTCCTCCGCTGCCTGCTTAAAAGCTGATGAATGGGGAAGTCACTGTTGTTAATTGTATCTTGACGTTGGCAGGTTCCTATTATATATTTTGTTCAGAGCAGACGCTTAAGCACTATATCTCTGTGTTCTTTTATGAAAGGGTCTATGCTCAATTCAAAAATCTTTTAAAATTGTATAAGATTGGTTTGATTACAAAATTTATCAATAAATTTTCTATTATTATCTGGAAAGGCCATGTTGATAATCTATTATATATGTTATTTATAAATTGGGTCATAAATATTGCATCAAAATTTATGTAAGCCAATGTAAAAGAGCAGTCACTAGAATAAAGGAATAGAAATACTTCATCAAACTTCCCGATCACAGTCACAATTTCAATACTGACCATTTCCTTTGTCTACCCTCTTGGTTTGTATAAGAGTAATTGTTCATATAGTTTCTTAAACAATACATTATTCATGTCATTAATAAATCTTATTAATCGTTTGAAGCATTTACTTCATTATGTTCTTTGACTGCAATTTGTATATTTTTGAATTTATTTAATTTCTACACCTGTTGAGGATTCACATTGGAACTCAAACATCTTATGAAATGTAATTTAATAAATTAGTGTTTTTTCCATTTATGATGATTGTATTGACTGAAATTGTTTGAATAGGTTCTCAAAAATTGGATATCACCTAGCTTCTATAATGGAGAATTGTTTTGAATGTAAAATATCGTAATGCAACAATTTCTAATACACATGTTAAATACTATTATAGGCTTGCAGTTGTTTGATAGTTTAACTATAATAGTAACTGTGCCATTAATTCCCTTAATATTGTGTTTGTAAAATCTGATCGTTGTCATACAAAAATGACTTTTGAAGTTTTTCTAATTAGATAAATAGCCAAATTTCAGACAAAACTAAGTTATGTCTATTTATTTATCTAATTATTTTTGTCTATTATTTGGCTGTTTATTTATGTAATTAGTATACTTTTAAGACAGATGTTTTATATTTTATAGTTTGAAGATTATTATCTGAAAACTTAAACTGTCTTTACTTATATGATATGTTGTAATCTATTTCAATTTATCATTTTATTGTAGGCTGATGTTCATGGCCAACAGCTACAAATTGACAGTGAAGCAACTTGCATAGAATTACTTAACATATTACGTAGGTGTTTTATGCAACAAGCTTCTGTAAGACTCTGTCTTTATGAAGGTAAGTCAGTAATGTAATATTTACATCTTGTTCATTAATTGTAGTCTATGTAACTTTCTTCAATCCTTCTTCTTCTTCTTCTTTCATAGCTCTTAAGTTCATTGTGAGCCTTGGTCTCTTTTACAATTATCCGCCATTTATCTTGGTCCTTCGCCATGTTCTCCACTTTCTATAACCTATCTTCTTAAGATATTCCATGACTCCATCCTCCCATTTTGATCAACCACAACCTCTCTGTCCCCCTGGATTTCCTTTCAGTACCTTTATTTGTACCTCTGTGTCACCCATCTGTGCCACATGCATGGCACACCTCAATCTAGATGATTTCTCTATTCTTCTGATAGGTGGGTTTTAATGGATACTAAGGAGCTCATGGTTGTATCTTTTCCTTCATGTTTCTCATTCACAAGTTGGACCAATTATTCTTCGAAGTATCTTTCTTTTGAATGAGTCCAGCCTATCAGTATCTTTTTCTGTTAGCCTCTAGGTTGCAGACGTCTTATAAGTATTTTATAAATTATTAACTTGGTGGTGCAAGTCAGATACCTTCAGGATAAAAATCTTGTTAGAGCAGAATATGTATTTTGGCAAGCCTTTTAAATGTGTTTATTACCTTTGCTATACTGCAATCTGAGACATAAGTTATCTTTGATATAAATAAATTGCTAGTATAAAATGTTATCTAATGTAATTGTGCTGCTGTAATAAAATAATACCAAATACTGCATGGTAGTTTAACCTCGGTAGCGGTAGTTAGACCTTGGTAGCGTTAATTGAACTTTGGTAGCAGTAATTGGTAACTCTAACTGTACCTTAAAATTGCCAGACGTAATAAACAGCATTTCCATTGATAATGGCCATAATTTATCATTTTCTGCATGAACCTGGACCCACTTGATTTTTCGAAAGCACAAGAATGGTACCAATGGAAAAATAGATATGAGAGATTTCGAACGACTACAGAATTGGAAAAAAAAAATCTGAACCAAATCAAGTTAACATATTGTTATATATCATGGGTTCTCAAGTGGATGAGCTATTTAAAGCCTTTGGATTGTCGGATGCTGGTAAGCAGGACTATAATCAATGTGAAACGAAACCGTACATATGAATGTGTGGTGTTTACTCAACGCTTTCAGCAAGAAAGTGAAACTGTTGTTGCAAGTTACCTTAGCGGAACACTGAGAGTTTGGTGCACTGAAAGATGAATTTATCTGTGATTGTGTAGTTGTGAGCATAAAGGAACAAGAGCTTACAAAGAGGTTGCAACTGATCGATCCTCTAATACTGGGCAAGTCAGTCACAATGGCGAAAGCAGACTCAACAAACAGTACTTCATGGAGGTAAGACTCAAATTGATGTGACTGTAGAAAAAATTAAATCATGTGCTAAAAAAACACCAGGTAGATATAGTGCACATGTTAAACCAGAAAACCAAAATATATCTGAAATTAAGCCCTAAATTAAATATTTTTTTAAACTAAACATTGAAGAAAGATATTGGAATTGTCAATGAGCTAATCATTTGAAAAGCCAATGCCCAGCCACAAAATCTTTCATTCATATAAACAAATTGATCTTTATGTCAAGTTTTGCAAAGAGAAAAATATACAGAGTGATATTAGAGAAGTTTGGACAGCGAATAAGGAAGATATGGCTTTTATTGGAGCCGTTGCTTCAGACAAATCAAATAAACAATACTGGGCCACTTCTGTGAATATTGATAATTCAAAAATTACAATTTATACAGATACCCAAGCTGATGTGTTGGTAATTCCTGAAAAAACTTACTGGAAATATTTAAGCTGTTGTAAACTGAGACGGCCAGGACACATTATATGGGGCTAATAGTAATAAATTTAATATGCTACTGGTTGTTTTTAGTAAAAGTATATTTTTGAGGAAAATCAACTTTAGCCAAAATATGTGTTGTATGTGGCTCTGAGAGGGCTTTGTTAACAGAAAAAGTAAGTGAGGATCTCAGCATTGTTAAACGTATTGATGTGGATGTTGTGGCAGAGGAGAAAAGGAAAATGTCTTTTGACCTTGTTTACAAATTGTTTTTAAGGTTTGGGTCATGTTAAGATACCCTACACTATTAGGCTGTGAGATGATGCAACTCCATTTGTGCTCACAACCCAAGATGTGTCCCAATGTTGGAGAAAATTAAGAAAGAATTAGACAACATGGTATTGTTGGGAGTAATTGACATGTTGAAGAGCCTACAGATTGGTGTGCTGGTTTAGTGGCAGTGCCTAAACCAAATGGCGATATCCGCATATGCGTAGATTATGTGCAATTAAACATTTTTTGTTAAACAGGAATTACACCCAATGCAAGTAACTGAAACTGTATTAGGACAGCTGGGGAAAGCGAAGTATTTTTCCAAACGTGTTGCGAATATTGAGTTTTGGCAATTTGATCTCGATAAATCATCACAATTGTTAACAACTTTCATTACCCCATTTGGATGCTATTAATATAATCGATTACTTTTTGGTATATCAGCGGCATCTGATTCTCATATTTTGGAAGGAGCAGATTAACAGTGATGATATTTTAGTATATACTGAAACAGTTGAAGAACATAGCGAATACTAGTTGTTTTGGAGTGTAAAGCCAAAGCTGGAGTCAAGAATCTAGAAAAATGTACTTTCTGTACAACTGGAGTCAAATATCTAAGCCATATTATTGAAGATAAAGGGATTCAAATAGACGGAGAATGAATTAAAGCAATAAAAGAAATGGTTCCTCCAGAAAATACTGCAGAAGTTAGAAGTATAATGGGAAGCATTAATTATTTAGCATGTTTCATTCCCCACTTAGCAACTAAGGCAAAACCACTTTCTTAGTCCAAAAAATCAGTTAAGTTAGGGCTCAGAATGGGATAAGTCTTTTAACGCCATCAAACTAGAATTGATAAAGAGTCCAACTTTAGCCTGGTTTGATACGACTTGAGAAACTATAATTACTGCTGATTCTTCATTGTACACATTTGGAGCAGTATTGAAACAAAAAGGAAATGATAATGTTTATCATCCTACGGCTTATGAATCCGAAACCTTAACTAAGGCTCAACAGAACTGGGCACAAATTGAGAAAGAGGGGTATGCACTCACATGGGTTCCAAAATTTTATTACGGGAATATAAATTATTCTTGAAACTGACCATAAACCATTAGTGCCTTTGTTTTCAACTAAATGCTGGCTGAATTAACTCGAAAACTTCAGCGAATGAGATTATGCTTCATGCGGTATCAGTTTTCTATTCACCACATTCCAAGAAAAGAGATGGGATCGAAGACATTCTTTCTAGACATGCTTTGCCTTGAACCAGCAAAGTAGAGGAGTTAGAGGAAGACGTGGCATACGTCAGTCATTATTGATGGTTTACCAGCTACAGATGCTAAACTTAAACAAATTGTTGAAGCTCATAGAAATGATTCAATGTGCTGTCAACTTATCAATTATAGTAATGAAGGATGGCCAGCACAAATGGATTTGTCATCTGCAGAAGATGATTATTGGCATTATCATGCCGAAATTGCTGTTGAGAATGGTCTCATGAAAGCTGTAAGAATTATTCCAAAATCATTACGAGAAAACATTTTAAATAAGATCCATGAGGGACATATTGGCATTACCATGTGCAGGGCAATGGCATGAGAATCAGTGTGGTGCCAGGATTGTCCAAAGACAGACAGATTAATAAAGTGATATCAGCAGTGTATAAAAGAATCAACTAATCTGCATGAGCCATTAATACCTTCAGAGTTTCCTGAGTGTCCATGGCAAAAGTCGCTATGGATTTATTTAATTTGAAAGGAAAATGGTATTTATATTTGTCACAGACTATTATTCTCGATATCCAGAATTTGCACTTTTAGCTAGTACACGAGAAGATGAAGTCATTAAACATTGCAAAGCAAACTTTGCAAGGCATGGAACACTGGACGTTGTGTTCAGTGATAATTGGACACATTTCAGTCCTATTTTAAGATTGTCTTTCACAGCGTTTGCTAATGAATGGGAATTTTACATTGGATTCATTGAGGCTGCGGTGTAGTTTAAAGAAAGCTGATGATGGATACAAAGCTCTGAAGAATTATTGGGCAACTCCTGGCAAAAAGCTTTTCTGTAGCTGAACTTCTAATGAACAGAAGGATCCGCACATCGTTACCTATGATCAATTCACAATATGAATCAAGAAATCCTGACTCAGTCATTCTATGGCAAAAGGAGGAGAAAAGACGAAATAGACAGATATATGATTTTGATAGTCATCATGGTGCACGTCACTTGAGAGAACTACAACCTGGAGGTGATGTTTGGATTATGGATAAGTGGACCACAGGCATAATTGTCAGAAAAGCATTCAAGTTCTCGTTCCTATGTTATTAATACACCGAAAGGACATCTCTAGAAAAACTGGTGACATCTTAGCTCTATGGGGATCAGCAAGTTGGACTTCGTGCAACCAGAAAATGATGACAGCACAACACCGGATGAACCTGAGGTGATCACTAGTAAATCTCCAAAATGATCCTGTGAAACAATATTACAGTTATCAGAAAAATTATTGACAGGAAGAATAGTCACTAAAAGCGGTCATGTCCAAACCTTCAGACGGATTGAACCTGTGAATCATGGACTGTATTTGTTTTATTATATGGACATTGTGTGTTCTGTGTGATTTGAATTTGAATTTTGGGCATTTAATCATTTAAGTTTTATTAATTATTATTAATCATTAATCTCTCTCGCTCTCCCTCTCCTCCCTCCCCCGCTCTCCCCCCTCCCCCGCTCCCCCCTCCCCCGCTCTCTCCCCTCCCCCGCTCTCCCCCTCCCCACTCTCTCCCCCCTCCCCCGCTCTCTCCACCACTCTATCTCTCTCTCGTTGTCGCTCTCACACCCCTCCCCCCTCTTTTTTTGACAATTAGCTTAAGAGGAGAGGTGTGTGGTAGGCCTTATAAATGTGTCTAAGTGTATAAATATTATCTACAGTTGACTTTATGGTGAGGAATCCATATTGGTATGGTCCTGGCTCACTCTGAATTATTGGAAAGTAATTTGTTAGAGTACCTTATATCCCAAATTAATCAGTGTGATCCCTCTGGGGTTGTCACACTCAAACTTATCTCCCTTCTTATGTATGGGACATATGATTCCTTATTTCCATTGATGAGGCATCTTCTCATCCTATGATTTGTATTCAGTATGTGTAGAAATCCTAAGATCTGTCAATGCTTGGGTGCCAGTTTATTTTTTAGCAGATAAATAATCAAACTTAGGATTTATGTAATATCTTCATTCTAGAGACACGGCATGAAGTACCAAATTTGTTGAGCAACTGGTCGCCTCGGCTTCCGAATTGGGACTGACCCCAAAATGTGCCGACAAATACAACTGCACTCTTGACCCATTGTTTAGGTTCAATCTGCCAAAAGAATATCTTAACAATACAATACACATTTGTAAACGGCTGCTGCCATTTTTATATTATAAATTTATGTGAATATGTACAATACATGATTTCCTTCTGTTTCTATCTGTTAATCATTTTTCATTTGTATATTCATGTTTTTCAGGTATATATGATGCTATTTTGAAAAATCCCATTTTGGTTCCACATGTCATGGACTTACTTCTGGATCATTTTCATAATTACTATCAATCATTTGAAGAAACTCTCCCTCCTATTGATTTTTCAAAGATAGTCGAAATTAAAGGTGCAACTGCTATTCTGAAGGTAACTTATTCATGAAGTTATGTTGTTATGTTTAAATTTTCCCTCATTTCAACCTTGGAATAGAGCATATTACAATCATAAACCTTGTAGGTCTTTTCCTTTTTTATTAATTTGTACCATGTGTTTAAAATTCAGTAAATGTTAAATAATAAAATATTTCAAGTATAGAAACTATTTATAGCAGCAATTTTTTTCGGGGTTGTAACGCATTCTACTGTGAGCTGCCTAGAGAATAGAATTGAGTTTCCATAAACCAGGAAAACAGTAGGTGGTTAAAGTTACAATTTTATTAATTGGCTTGGTTTGTTGGACCAACACAACATATTATCTGTTTGTGGATGTAGTTTGAGGGATATTTTCTTCATATAAAGGAATTAAAGATCCAGTAATTGTAGAAGTATTTTTAGCTGGTGGTCTATCCTTATAATAGTAATTTCCACAACCACAGTGATTTTTATCCTACTCTGGGCAGAACCTCAGTCCGTTCATGGGATTTTAATAAGTTTTATGTAGCCTAAATTATGATTGGCACTACCCTACTCTTTTCTGCCTTCCCCCAACTGTTCAGGTAAAGCTGCCACACATTAAATTTCTGAAGCCCAACATACTTACCTGATGAAAAAATATACGTCTGATTGAAAATTAATAATAAGAAAGATAGCCAAATACATACAAAATAAGTTATAACACAAATACCACATAATGTTTCTGGAAACATCAAAAGCTCTTGTCAACTGACAAGTGCAGTTGTGTTGCTCTAGACTCTTTTTAGCACCTGAAGAAAGGAACAAGGATCCCAGAAACATTGTGAGGTGTTTATATTATAACTTATTTTGTCTGTATTTGGCTATCTTTCTTATTATTAATATTTACCTGTTTTTTTCTAAAATGTATGGAAGTTTTGATTGTTAAAGGTAGTCTTTTCCCAGTTGATGTTCATCTACCATCTTTATTAATTTGGCCTCTTGTAAATAAAGTATTACAAAGGTAAAGTGATATATATCCTTTTGCTTAGTTTTCTTTTTGACACCATTACTTCTCTGTCTCTTGTGCTCAAATAAGCTATCTGTTTTTTTGTAATTTTCTACATTTAGCTTGTGTTTATTTTCTCTTTTCTGCTGTCACATTTTACTTTTATTCTTTGCTATTACCTCCATTTCATGGTTATTCTTTTTACTCTGGCAGTGAACTACCTGATCAATACTACTAATAAGAATTAGCCCTCTTTGGTATCTCTGTTAGTAGTAAAAGAATTTAATTGCACACCATTTCCACAGTAATACTGTTTATAAAGTAGGGAAAGTAACAACTATATATGTTGTACTTTTTTATGTATTTATTATAAATAATTTATGTTTTACTATATGAAATATATATTTACTTTTAACGTAAGAAAATTAAAAATGGAAGTACAAATAAATTTACAAATTTTATGTAAAAGCTATTTCAAACCTTTTTCATCCTGGCCAATTATCATGGCTTGATAACGGCAAAATTTATATGGTAAAAATTTATTGATGCTTGTAAATGTTATTCATGTCTGGCAGTCTTATTGCTGATTTTTTTTTTGATTTATTAGACAAAACTTTTATCTTACGATTATTTGTTGTTACATAAAATATTATAGTATATACAATTAAAATTATGTACATAATTAACATGGAAACTTGGCACTTAAGTTAATCCAGCAATTAACATAATTTTGCAAATTTTTCTTGTATTTTACTTTGGGTGTCTGAGGGGCATACTTTGTTGAGTTATGAGGGATCGCTGGTGTTGTTCAATATGATGGGATGGATTGAATTGGTGGGTGGAGTCTGCGGGTATGAGGATGGGGTGGGTTAGGAGGTGCCAGAGTGTTCTGGGGGAATAATGAGGTCGATAGGGCGTTTTCTCTTGAGGCGACGTGCGCGTGGGGGGTGGGGGAGGGTTGCAATGGAATTGCTGGATCGTGGTGTTGGGATGATTGAAGGTGCTTTTGATTAATGAGTTTACGGATTTGGTGATTATTGAGTTGACTTGGGGAAGTTTAATGTTGTGGTGGATGATGGAATTTCTGAGGTACCAGGGAGAGTTAGTGATGGTGCGAAGGATTATGTTTTGTTTGGTTTGGATTTTGGCTGAATGGGTTTTGGCTGTTGCTCCCCATATGGATGAGGCGTAGGACCAGGTGGGTTGAATTATGGAGAGATATACTAGGCGTTTTGTGTTGAGGGCGAGTGGGGATTTTCTGTTTAGGAGAGGATATAAAGTTCTGAATTTAAGGTTAATTTTAGAGAGGAGGTGTTTAATGTGGGGTTTCCAAGAGAGTTTTGAATCGAAGAGGAGTCCTAGGTAGGTGGTTTCTGTTTTTGTGGGTATTTCGGCGTTGTTTAGATAGAGGGGGATGTGCGGAGGAGGATTTTTGGATAGTGTGAATGGGACGGTTACTGATTTGGTGGGATTTATGCTGATTCGCCATTGTTTGGACCAGTGTTCTAAGTGGCTGAGCGCTGACTGAAGAGGTTGGATATTGGAGGTGAGAGAGGAGGTTTGGTAGGAGATGGCGATGTCGTCTGCGAAAAAGATTGTGCTTGTGGCGGGATGTTGTGGAATATCATGGGAGAAGATGTTGTATAGGAAGGGGGCAATGACGCTTCCTTGGGGGACTCCTGCAGCGATGGGGTGGGGTTGAGAGATGTGGTTATTTATTTTGATGGAGAAGGTTCTGTTGGAGAGGTAGTTGAGGAGTATTCTATAATGGGTGTCATTTAAGTAATCTTTGATTTTTGAGAGAAGGGAAGGATGATGAATTTTGTCGAACGCTTTTTCTATGTCAATAAAAGTGGTGATACAGGATTTACGTTGTTCGAAGGAGTTGTTTATGAGGTTGGAGAGGGAGTATAATTGATGGCAGCAGGAATGTTTTGGACGAAAACCGTATTGTGTGTCGGGAATTAGGACGGAGAGTTGGTTGATTAGATGAGGGAGAAGTAATTTTTCAAATAGTTTGGAGATTGTGGGAAGGAGACTTATTGGTCGGTAATTTTCAGGGTGGGATTTTGGTTTGTTGGGTTTTGGTAACATGATTATGGTAGCATGTTTCCATTTGGTTGGGTAGTAGGTGGTTCTGAGGATGGCGTTGAAGATATAGGTGATTAGGATTATTGTTTTTTGGGGGAGATGTATTAGATGGCGGTTGGTGATGTGGTCATGTCCTGGGGAGGCTTTGTTTTTTAGTTTTTTTATTGCGGTTTTGATTTGGGAAGGGGTGAAAAGTTTAGGGAGCGGTGATAGTTGTAGGGGCTGCTGGAGCTTTGTTGCTATGGTATGATTGTGATTGGTGTAAAAGGAGGAGTTGGGGGAAAATTGGTTGGTCAAAATTTGGGCGAATATGTTCGCTTTGTGTGAGGGGGTGGTGTGCCATTGGTTGTCTTTTTTAAGTGGGGGAATGTCAGTTTTCTTTTTGGTCAGATATTTAGTTTTTTGCCACAG
Source organism: Zhengitettix transpicula (assembly GCA_037074705.1). Classification (NCBI taxonomy): domain Eukaryota; kingdom Metazoa; phylum Arthropoda; class Insecta; order Orthoptera; family Tetrigidae; genus Zhengitettix; species Zhengitettix transpicula. The sequence continues at coordinate 197,256,212 of CM073591.1, read as the reverse complement.
TGATTTGTCAGCTGCGTTGAGTTGTTGAAGGTAGTTGTAATGTTTGGAGTCGCTGGTGTCTTTTAGTAGTTTTTGTAGTTGTCTGGTGACGTCATTGTATTGGCGTTTGACTGTGGGATTTTTGGTGTAGTACCATTGCTTTCGCAAAGCTTTTTTCTCTTGGAGAAGGTTTTCAATTTGGTTTTGGTGTGGGTTTTACGGGTGGGGTTTTGGTGGTTTTTGGTGGGAGGCTATAGCGGCAGAGGTGAGGATGATAGATTCTAAATGATTTAGGGCTAAGTCTATGTCTGAGGGCGTCTTCAGTGGGATATTGAGGATTGTTAGTTTTTCTATTATTTGAGAGAAGTGGATCCAGTTAGTGAATGTGTTATTGGGTCTGTGATTGGTGGTATTGGGAGGAAGGGATAGATTTAGGTGTGCTATGACTGGTAGGTGATCGGAACTGAGTTCATGGAGTATTTGTGGGTTGGAAAGGTATTGAGTGGTTTTGTGGCAGATGAAGAAGTCTAGTATGTCTGGTGATTTGAGGCTGTCTGGGTAGTAAGTTGGTTCGGTTGGATGTATTATTTGGATATGGAGTTTGGATAGGATGTAGTTGAGGTCTTTACCTCTGGTATTGGAATTTCTGGATCCGAAGTTCGGGTGTTTAGCGTTGTAATCTCCTCCTATTATGTAGGGAGAGACGCAGGAGGAGAGTAGCCTTTTCCAGGTGTCAGATGTGATTTGGTTGGCTGGAGCAGAGTAGAATGAGGAGATGTTAATGTGGATGTTAGTGGTTGTATTAAGTGTTATTTGAGTTAGTTGTAGATCTGGAAGGGATATGGAAGGCAGTTGGTTGTGGTTTATAGAGCTTTTTATTAGTATTGCAGAACCGCCTTTTCTGGAGGAGCTGGGATGGTCGGCTCTGTAGGTTTTATAATTTGGGAAGTTGTAAGGCTGTGTGGGGATGAGTTTGGATTCGGTTAATAGCAGGAGGTCGATGTTGTTTTTTTGTAGGAAAAGGTTAATTTCGTGGTATTTATTGGTAGCTCCCCGGGCGTTCCAAGTACATATGGTAAGGTAATGTGGGTGTGGATGCGTCATTTTTGGGTGTCCATTAGCTTGGGGATTATTGTGGTTAGGAATTGGATTAAAGGTGTGATGATGGAGATGAGGTTGTCTATTTTAGAACACAAGGAGTAGAGAAGGTTATTTTCGTTAGGCGAGTCAGCATTTGTTTGTTGTGGGATTCTTGGGGTGTAAGTGGGGTGAGTTTGTTTGACGATATTGGCGTAGGATTTAGCGCCAGTGTTGCTTTGTGGAGTTTGGGATGTTGAGGGAGGAGTTTGTGAACTGAGGAGATGTGGTTGCTGTGGTTTTTGAAGTGCAGGTAGATTGGTTGTGATAGGTTTTGTGTAGGATGATTGGAGAGATTTGAATATTGGGCAGCCTTTGTAGTTTGCCGTATGGTTACCACGGCAGTTTATGCATACGGGTGGAGTGGTTTATGGGATTGGGCATTTAGTGGGTGGGTGGTTGGTATCACAGCGCACGCAGCGGGGGGGATTAAAGCAGTAGTTTTTTGTATGCCCATAGTTCTGGCATCGGAGGCACTGTGGGATGAATTTTTTTGGTTTGGGAGGTTCAACTTTTATCTGACAGTGATATAGGTGGGTAAGGTTGTAAATGGTGTGGTTCTTGGGGTCGGGGAGAAGGTCGAGAAAGAATAAGGGGAGTTCAATTTTGGTGATGGGGTGCCTTACTGGAAGGAGTTGTGCAGGGGAGAATCCCAGTTCTTTCAGTTCTGAGATGATTATGTTTTGGTCGGCTTTTGGATGTAAGCCCCTCAGAACAACGCGGAGGTTTCTCTCTGATTTTATTTGAAAAGTGTTATTGCTGATAGACTGCCTACACTTTTCACCTTATCTTCTCCAGATCACTTAGCCCAGGGTTTAATGTTGGTAAATATTGGGTGTAAAGGAAATACATTATCTGTATTGCCGAACTGAATAAAATAAATTCCTTAGTCTTCTCTACAATATATATACACACAACACACATGCACACACTAACACACACCCGTCTGCTTTGTCCAAATATTTTAGGTTTATGTATTCATGTAAAGTATATTACCACCTTTCTCCTATTTACTTGTATCTTTCCTCGCTATCCAATATCCCATGTGACTTCGTCAACAAATTAAAGTTCCTAACATTGTAATTATACCTTAGTGAATGCTCCTAATCCTTCACTTCCTCTGCTCTATACATTAGTCCTCTTAAAACGTAATAAGACTGTCTATAAACTACCAGCACTGTAATCAATAGCATTATTATGTACTACAATAATAATTATCTTAATACAAAATCAAAAAGACAGGAATTATAAAATATGAATTGGCAAAACACAAAAATGATACAAACCTCCATATAAATTTAAACACTAACAAAATTATTGAAGTAGAATGCCACAGATTACTTGGGATTTTAGTTGACAAACATCTGACATGAAAAAATCAGATTGATTATGTATGTTACAAAATTACTACTTCTTCATCAAAAGTCTAGTTAAGAACTTGATCATTAGCATCAACCTATACAATAATATAAATGAATTTATATATAATGATAGAGGTTAATGATTATTTTCTTACTATAAAATTATCACATCTAATCAAACCAATTTATTACTGCAATTAAATAATCTTAATACAAAAATAACTTTTGGGCAGATATAGTCTGCAAAGATATATACTTTATTACAGTAAATTTCTCCGGCATAAAAAAATTTCCACGGGGTAATGTGGGGAGTTTCAGCAGCTATCCAAAAACAGAACTTTCCCGTCTACTATGTAATAATGGCGGAATGAAAGCACTTTATATTGGTTTTGGAGATTCTTACTCTTTCTTGTTGTCACACATCTGCAGTTTCACAGCGGATACCGGTCTCAAACACACAGCTAAGCAGCAAAAATCCTTTGTGAAGGGTCACAGGGTTGTCACTTCTTCACCCTGTCACATTCTTGCACAAATTACCACTTCTCTCAAGAGTGGAGCATATTGCTCTCTTCCTCACCCCCACACAATGCAAAAAAAGAGGGTATACTGTGCAACTTACTGCAGTTCTGGCACACATGCACAAATAGTCACCAGGTGCTCCTTCGGCCAGCCACATTTCTTGTCAATGACCCTCTGAGGCCCATGGATAAAGCAGTGACAATGAGTTGCTTTCACTGCCGAAAGTTTTTCATTACAATCTTATAAATAAAAAAGAGTGTATGTATGTTTGTATGTTTGTTTGTATGTTTGTTTGTATGTTTGTTTGTTTGTTTGTATGTTTGTATATTTGTATGTTCGTTATACAAATCTACACCGTCAGAGCAAATTTCACCAAATTTCGTACACATGTTCTTTACGACCAGGAAACAAACACTGTCGGGGTGAGACATGTCTACCACCCCCAGAAGCGGGGGTGCACGGGGGTTGAAATATTTAAACATGCTAAAAAAGCCGATATTTTAGTCGGATAATAATTTTTAGGGGTCCAAGATATTGATGGTGTTTCTACCGATGTTTTCTGAATATAATTTTCATCCCCTACACCCTGGGAAAAGGGCACCCTTAGAGTTTGGGGTAGAGAATACAAATCTATACCGGTGGATCAAATTTCACCAAATTTCGTACACGTGTTCTTTGCGACCAGGAAAACAACACTGTCGGGGTGAGACGCGCCTACCACCCCCAGAAGCGGGGGTGGACGGGGGTGGAAATATTTGAACATGCTAAAACAGTCGATATTTCAGTCGGATAAATATTTTTAGGGGTCAAAGGTATTTATAGTCTTTCCACTAATGATAACTGAATATAATTTTCAACCTCTACACCCTGGGGAAAGAGCACCCCTAGCGTTTGGGGTGGAGAGTACAAATATACACCGCTGGAGCAAATTTCACCAAATTTCGTACACGTGTTCTTTACGACCAGGAAACAAACACCGTCGGGGTGAGACGCGTCTACCAACCCCAGAAGCGGGGGTTGACGGGGGTTGAAATACTTAAACATGCTAAAACAGCAGGTATTAGATTTGGATAAATATTTTCGGGGTCAAAGATATTGATTGTGATTCTACCGATGTTATCTGAATATAATATTCATCTCCTACGCCCTGGGAAAAGGACACCCTTAGGGTTTGGGGTGGAGTTGCTTTACAGAAAAATAACGCGAATACAACCGAGTTTGGAGTCAAATCGAAGGTTATGGATGTCAGTGAGTTTACTTCGGATAAATATTTTTAATTGCCCATTTAACCCGAAAGGGTGGGGGTTGGAAGGGAAGATAAATAGTCAGTTCTTGCGCGTTCTTGGAGGAGAATTACGTGAATACTATTTCAACGGGTGTTGTTGAAAATATAAATCCCTTTAGACATTAGTGGTGAGCTTGCTTAGGGCTGGGGGTGAGAATTGTCTATTATTCTAAAACTGCCAAAATGTTATGTGTTTATGGGTAAACTAGATTGATAGTGTTTCTACCGATGTGATATGAGTAAAAATTCAACCCTTTCCACCACGGGAAAGTAGCAGATTTAGGGGTGGTGTTGTTCATACTATTTTAATCGATGTTGTTTCCATTAATAACGATGTTTAGTCAAAAATAAAAGTGTTTCAGAACCATTGCTTTTTATACTCTTTTAAAAAGCTTGGGGTGGAGAATACAAATCTATACCGGTGGATCAAATTTCACCAAATTTCGTACACGTGTTCTTTGCGACCAGGAAAACAACACTGTCGGGGTGAGACGCGCCTACCACCCCCAGAAGCGGGGGTGGACGGGGGTGGAAATATTTGAACATGCTAAAACAGTCGATATTTCAGTCGGATAAATATTTTTAGGGGTCAAAGGTATTTATAGTCTTTCCACTAATGATATCTGAATATAATTTTCAACCTCTACACCCTGGGGAAAGAGCACCCCTAGCGTTTGGGGTGGAGAGTACAAATATACACCGCTGGAGCAAATTTCACCAAATTTCGTACACGTGTTCTTTACGACCAGGAAACAAACACCGTCGGGGTGAGACGCGTCTACCAACCCCAGAAGCGGGGGTGGAAGGGGGTTGAAATACTTAAACATGCTAAAACAGCAGGTATTAGATTTGGATAAATATTTTCGGGGTCAAAGATATTGATTGTGTTTCTACCGATGTTATCTGAATATAATATTCATCTCCTACGTCCTGGGAAAAGGACACCTTTAGGGTTTGGGGTGGAGTTGCTTTACAGAAAAATAACGCGAATACAACCGAGTTTGGAGTCAAATCGAAGGTTATGGATGTCAGTGAGTTTACTTCGGATAAATATTTTTAATTGCCCATTTAACCCGAAAGGGTGGGGGTTGGAAGGGAAGATAAATAGTCAGTTCTTGCGCGTTCTTGGAGGAGAATTACGTGAATACTATTTCAACGGGTGTTGTTGAAAATATAAATCCCTTTAGACATTAGTGGTGAGCTTGCTTAGGGCTGGGGGTGAGAATTGTCTATTATTCTAAAACTGCCAAAATATTATGTGTTTATGGGTAAACTAGATTGATAGTGTTTCTACCGATGTGATATGAGTAAAAATTCAACCCTTTCCACCACGGGAAAGTAGCAGATTTAGGGGTGGTGTTGTTCATACTATTTTAATCGATGTTGTTTCCATTAATAACGACGTTTAGTCAAAAATAAAAGTGTTTCAGAACCATTGCTTTTTATACTCTTTTAAAAAGCTTTTATATCTTATGTTTTTTTTTTTTATATTTGTATGTTAGTTATACAAATCTACACCGGTAGAGCAAATTTCACCACATTTCGTACACGGGTTCTTTGCGACCAGGAAAACAACACTGTCGGGGTGAGACGCGTCTACCAACCCTAGAAGCGGGGGTGGACGGGGGTTGAAATACTTAAACATGCTGAAACTGCAGGTATTAGATTTGGATAAATATTTTCGGGGTCAAAGATATTGATTGTGTTTCTACCGATGTTATCTGAATATAATATTCATCTCCTACGCCCTGGGAAAAGGGCACCCTTAGGGTTTGGGGTGGAGTTGCTTTACAGAAAAGTAACGCGAATACAACCGAGTTTGGAGTCAAATCGAAGGTTATGGATGTCAGTGAGTTTACTTCGGATAAATATTTTTAATTGCCGATTTAACCCGAAAGGGTGGGTGTTGGAAGGGAAGATAAATAGTCAGTTCTTGCGCGTTCTTGGAGGAGAAATACATGAATAGTATTTCAACAGATGTTGTTATAAAGATAAATCCCTTGAGACATTACTGGTGAGCTTGGTTAGGGCTGGGGTTGAGAATCGTCTATTATTCTAAAACTGCCAAAATGTTATGTGTTTATGGGTAAACTAGATTTATAGTGTGTCTACCGATGTGATATGAGTAAAAATTCAACCCTTTCCACCACGGGAAAGTAGCAGATTAAGGGGTGGTGTTGTTCATACTATTTTAACCGATGTTGTTTCCATTAATAACTACGTTTAATTTTATAAATAAAAATGAGTGTATGTATGTATGTATGTTTGTATGTTTGTATATTTGTATGTTTGTATATTTGTATGTTTGTATATTTGTATGTTCGTTATACAAATCTACACCGCTGGAGAAAATTTCACCAAATTTCGTACACGTGTTCTTTGCGACCAGGAAACAAACACTGTCGGGGTGAGACGCGTCTACCACCCCCAGAAGCGGGGGTGGACGGGGGTGGAAATATTTAAACATGCTAAAACAGTCGATATTTCAGTCGGACAAATATGTTTAGGGGTCAAAGATATTTATAGTGTTTCCACTGATGATATCTGAATATAATTTTCAACCTCTACACCCTGGGGAAAGAGCACCCCTAGCGTTTGGGGTGGAGAATACAAATCTATACCGGTGGATCAAATTTCACCAAATTTCGTACACGTGTTCTTTGCGACCAGGAAACAAACACTGTCGGGGTGAGACGCGTCTACCACCTCCAGAATCGGGGGCGGACGGGGGTTGAAATATTTAAACATGCTAAAACAGTCGATATTTCAGTCGGATAAATATTTTTAGGGGTCACAGATATTGATAGTGTTTCTACCGACTGTTGGGGTGAGACGCGTCTACCATCCCCAGAAGCGGGTCGGGATTATCAGTAGAGCATTTTTAGGTGTTGGGTGGAGGAAAGCTGCAATAAAATAACGCGAATACAACCGAGATTGGAGTAAAATCCAAGGTTATGGATGTTGTCCAGTTCAATTATAGCATCAAATTTCCCATTTAGCCCCGAGAGGCGGGAGTGGATGGGATGGAAATTTTCTAACATATTAAATCATCGATATTAGCGTGGAATAAATAAATGCCGGGACCATTGACGTTGATAGTATTTCTACCGATGTTGTTTGTAGGCATGATATGGGTGGGGCTGGAGGGGATTTCCTTGAAAACAACGGGAAAACAACCGAGATTCGAGTCAAATCGAAGGTAATGGATGTCCCTGAATTTATTTATGACAATCTGGACAACGCGCGGGTATCGGCTGGGTTGGGATGAGTTGACCGGCTGTGTTTTGCGTCGATTAAATATATTTCGGGATGAATTACATTAATAAAATTTCCCTACATGTTCTCTGTGTATAATTTCAACCCCTTTCGGACTCATAAGGGTGTACATTTAAGGATGGGCGTGAAGTAGCATTACATAAAAAGAAACCAGAAACTGTCGGGATTGTCACCGAGTTTAATTAATTTCCTTAAAAATAACGGGAAAACAACCGAGATTCGAGTCAAATCGAAGGTAATGGATGTCCCTGAATTTATTTATGACAATCTGGACAACGCGCGGGTATCGGCTGGGTTGGGATGAGTTGACCGGCTGTTTTTTGCGTCGATTAAATATATTTCGGGATGAATTAGATTAATAAAATTTCCCTACATGTTCTCTGTGAATAATTTCAACCCCTTTCGGACTCATAAGGGTGCACCCTTAAGGGTGGGCGTGAAGTAGCATTACATAAAAAGAAACCAGAAACTATCGGGATTGTCACTGATTTTAATTATGACATTAAACTTGACCGTTTAAGTCCCCGAAGCGGGAGTGGTCGGGGGTGAAAAATTTCAAACATGTTAAACGGTCGATAATTATTTCCTGGGGTTAATTACTTTGAAAGTATTTATACCGATGTTGTTTGTGTATAATTTAACCCCTGTGAGGGGAGCAAGCTTAGGGGTGGGGTGGAGGTACGTTAAATAAAATCCCGCAAAAACAATCGAGATTCGAATCAATTCAGAGACTATGAATGTCGCTGAATCTAATTGTGACAACCTGGGAAACGCGACGGGTTTGGGAGGTGTTGGGCGGGGGAATAAATTTTCAGACAATGTAATCGGCCGATTTTTGCGTGGAATACATTGTTTTTCATTATCGCATATTTGTGGGGGTGGTCATCTTCTAACATGTAAAAACTGGCGATATATTTAGTCAATGACTTCATCCCCCTTCGGCATGGGCGGGGAGGTGAACACATTTAGGGATAGGGTTCGAGGAGCTTTACATAAAAATAGCGCAAAAGTAACCAAAATTGGAGTCTTATGGATGGTTATAGATAAATGACATCTCGGGCAACGCCGGGCACCCAGCTAGTATCTTATAAATAAAAAAGAGTGTATGTATGTTTGTTTGTATGTTTGTTTGTATATTTGTATGTTCGTTATACAAATCTACACCGGTAGAGCAAATTTCACCAAATTTCGTACACGTGTTCTTTACGACCAGAAAACAAACACTGTCGGGGTGAGACATGTCTACCACCCCCAGAAGCGGGGGTGCACGGGGGTTGAAATATTTGAACATGCTAAAACAGTCGATATTTTAGTTGGATAATAATTTTTAGGGGTCCAAGATATTTATGGTGTTTCTGCCGATGTTTTCTGAATATAATTTTCATCCCCTACACCCTGGGAAAAGGTCACCCTTAGGGTTTGGGGTGGAGAATACAAATCTATACCGGTGGATCAAATTTCACCAAATTTCGTACACGTGTTCTTTGCGACCAGGAAAACAACACTGTCGGGGTGAGACGCGCCTACCACCCCCTGAAGCGGGGGTGGACGGGGGTGGAAATATTTGAGCATGCTAAAAACGTCGATATTTCAGTCGGATAAATATTTTTAGGGGTCAAAGATATTTATAGTCTTTCCACTGATGATATCTGAATATAATTTTCAACCTCTACACCCTGGGGAAAGAGCACCCCTAGCGTTTGGGGTGGAGAGTACAAATCTACACCGCTGGAGCAAATTTCACCAAATTTCGTACACGGGTTCTTTGCGACCAGGAAAACAAAAATGTCGGGGTGAGACACGCCTACCACCCCCAGAAGCGGGGGTGGAAATATTTGAACAAGCTAAAACAGTCGATATTTCAGTCGGATAAATATTTTTAGGGGTCAAAGATATTTATAGTCTTTCCACTGATGATATCTGAATATAATTTTCAACCGCTACAGCCTGGGGAAAGAGCACCCCTAGCGTTTGGGGTGGAGAATACAAATCTTTACCGCTGGAGCAAATTTCACCAAATTTCGTACACGGGTTCTTTGCGACCAGGAAAACAACACTGTTGGGGTGAGACGCGTCTACCAACCCCAGAAGCGGGGGTGGACGGGGGTTGAAATACTTAAACATGCTGAAACAGCAGGTATTAGATTTGGATAAATATTTTCGTGGTCAAAGATATTGATTGTGTTTCTACCGATGTTATCTGAATATAATATTCATCTCCTACGCCCTGGGAAAAGGGCACCCTTAGGGTTTGGGGTGGAGTTGCTTTACAGAAAAATAACGCGAATACAACCGTGTTTGGAGTCAAATCGAAGGTTATGGATGTCAGTGAGTTTACTTCGGATAAATATTTTCAATTGCCCATTTAACCCGAAAGGGTGGGGGTTGGAAGGGGAGATAAATAGTCAGTTCTTGCGCGTTCTTGGAGGAGAATTACGTGAATACTATTTCAACGGATGTTGTTGAAAATATAAATCCCTTTAGACATTAGTGGTGAGCTTCCTTAGGGCTGGGGGTGAGAATTGTCTATTATTCGAAAACTGCCAAAATGTTATGTGTTTATGGGTAAACTAGATTGATAGTGTTTCTACCGATGTGATATGAGTAAAAATTCTACCCTTTCCACCACGGGAAAGTAGCAGATTTAGGGGTGGTGTTGTTCATACTATTTTAACCGATGTTGTTTCCATGAATAACGACGTTTAATTTTATAAATAAAAATGAGTGTATGTATGTATGTATGTATGTATGTTTGTATATTTGTATGTTAGTATATTTGTATGTTCGTTATACAAATCTACACCGCTGGAGAAAATTTCACCAAATTTCGTACACGTGTTCTTTGCGACCAGGAAACAAACACTGTCGGGGTGAGACGCGTCTACCACCCCCAGAAGCGGGGGTGGACGGGGGTTGAAATATTTAAACATGCTAAAACAGTCGATATTTCAGTCGGATAAATATTTTTAGGGGTGACAGATATTGATAGTATTTCTACCGACTGTTTGGGTGAGACGCGTCTACCACCCCCAGAAGCGGGTCGGGATTATCAGTAGAGCACTTTTAGGTGTTGGGTGGAGGAACGCTGCAATAAAATAACGCGAATACAACCGAGATTGGAGTCAAATCCAAGGATATGGATGTCGTCCAGTTCAATTATAGCATCAAATTGGCCATTTAGCCCCAATGGGCGGGAGTGGATGGGATGGAAATTTTCTAACATGTTAAATCATCGATATTAGCGTGGAATAAATAAATGCCGGGACCATTGACGTTGATAGTATTTCTACCGATGTTGTTTGTAGGCATGATAGGGGTGGGGCTGGAGGGGATTTCCTTGAAAATAACGGGAAAACAATTGAGATTCGAGTCAAATCGAAGGTAATGGATGTCCCTGAATTTATTTATGACAATCTGGACAACGCGCGGGTATCGGCTGAGTTGGGATGAGTTGACCGGCTGTTTTTTGCGTCGATTAAATATATTTCTGGATGAATTAGATTAATAAAATTTCCCTACATGTTCTCTGTGTATAATTTCAACCCCTTTCGGAATCATAAGGGTGGTCGTGAAGTAGCATTACATAAAAAGAAACCAGAAACTATCAGGATTGTCACTGAGTTTAATTATGACATTAAACTTGACCGTTTAAGTCCCCGAAGCGGGAGTGGTCGGGGGTGAAAAATTTCAAACATGTTAAACGGTCGATATTTGCGATAATTATTTTCTGGGGTTAATTACTTTGATAGTATTTATACCGATGTTGTTTGTGTATAATTTAACCCCTGTGAGGGGAGCAAGCTTAGGGGTGGGGTGGAGGTACGTTAAATAAAATTCCGCAAAAACAACCGAGATTCGAATCAATTCCGAGATTATGAATGTCGCTGAATCTAATTGTGACAACCTTGGTTAAGCGACGGGTTTGATCAATTCAGAGACTATGAATGTCGCTGAATCTAATTGTGACAACCTGGGTAACGCGACGGGTTTGGGAGGTGTTTGGCGGGGGAATAATTTTTCAGACAATGTAATCGGCCGATTTTTGCGTGGAATACATTCTTTTTCATTATCGCATATTTGTGGGGGCGGTCATCTTCTAACATAAAAAATGGCCGATTTATTTAGTCAATGACTTCATCCCCCTTCGGCATGGGAGGTGAGCACATTTAGGGATAGGGTTCGAGGAGCTTTACATAAAAATAGCGCAAAAGTAACCAAAATTGGAGTCTTAAGGATGGTTATTGATAAATGACATCTCGGGCAACGCCGGGCACCCAGCTAGTATAATTTATAAAGCAGAATTACAGTAACTTAAAGCGTATAATAATAATAATAATAATTACTTGCGAAATAGTTGTCAGACTTTTGCTAAGTTTGGTAGAAGGAACCTATATAAAACAACTTACTGTAGTAAAATCTATCTTCTTATTTTTGCACACACAGCAGTATTTTACACAGTCCTCCTTTGTTTTGTATAGAACAACTTGAGAAAAATACAAAGCACAAATCTCCCCAACGTTGCTTTTCAATTCTTTGGTTATGAATCACATGCCAAGAAGTGCATAACATTTAAGTAATAGTTGGCACTTGTCCCATAATAATTTCTTGTGTCATATTGACTGTCGGGGTATGGCTAGGAAATGTTTAGCTCACAGTTGGACAATGTTTCAAAATATTATAATAGGCATCATAATTGCTCTCCCGCCATCAGAAGGGCATGGTACAAGTACCAAATGCCCGACCTACCTGATGCAGGTTTTTCTAGGGGTTTCCCTGCATTACTTTTAGGCAAATTGCCGGGTAGGATCCTTAAACCATAGCCCGGGGGCTCTAGTTAACCATTGGCTACCTTGCTCTACCTTTCTGCATTATCCCTTTCACTCCTTTTCCTTGCTATAAGAGGGGGAGTTGCCACAATGTGGATTACCCTATGCATAGCCTGTCTACACCTTTAAATAATAATAATAAAAAGTAGAAAAGGAAGCTGAATGATATCTGAAACTAAACAATCTTTAATTAATTGACTTTAACATTGTATTATAGCAGGAAAATAAATTTTTCATACAGCAATAAGTGAAGGTTTTGTGATATTGCCAGACATTTCAAAGCAAAAATTATAATAAGTAAATGTCATAAAATGATAACTTTAAACATTACTTCTACATATATTATTTTCAGGAACCCATTGCCAATTTAGTTTTCTTGGTTCAACAAGTATCTCTTAGAGCAGCTGACTCTTCTGATGAAGACAAAAGAGTGGCAAACAAATTAATTAAGATGTTAAATTCTGCTTCAGATCGTATGAGTAAGAGTTCTTTTGAAGATTTTGGTCTGGTAAGTTGTAAAATATATTTAATTTGATCCATATCTGCCTGACTGTTTGTCTAGAACTATCTTCAATCAACTTAGGAGGATGTAACATTGTCAAATTAATTAACTCATATGGGCAGGAAAGAGAGAGAGTGGCATACTTACCTTAACTTGATATAATAGCTTGTGTAGTAATGAAAATATCAAATTTTCAAGCCCTTCTTTCTAAGGACAGGTGTAACACTCCTTCCTGAAGAAGGAGGCTGAGAGCCTCTGAAAATTTGAAGAACAACCTTCGGTTCCCTATGGTTACACCATACTTCACTTTTGGGTAAGCCACAAGCTATCTCTCTTTCCTTTCCATACCAATATAGCAATTATATGTGTGTGTGTATGTATATTATTAGCTGCGATTGGTATTGATCCTGGTAGCATACATATAAACAAAAGTATGAAAAATAAATAAATAAAACTATTTTGAAAGAACAAGAAATTAAAATAAAAGAATAAAATATGTTTTAGATATTTATCCTGAAAATTTATCCACATTTAACTTCACTACAGAAAAAAATTGACTATTTATTTTTAGAAGGAAAATAATAATAAAAATACACTTCACATCACTAATTTATTTATATTATTCTTAAACCTTTTTATTGGAAGATTCTCCTCAGCCACTGCTGCAGGTTAATTGTTCCATCTATCGATATGTTCAGGAATGAGAATTTCCTTACGTCTGTTTTTTTTTTCACTCTTGTTTCGATTTTAAACTCGTGATCACCTCTACCATTGTAAGTTGGATTTTCGATTTCATTCCGTATTCTTTTCCATGCTTTGTTACCATACATGATTTAAATAGAGCGCAAAGTCTATTCTTTCTTCTGTCTGGTTACCAAAGATTCCCACCCTAATTTCTTTACCTTTTCTCGCCCACAACCAGGTCAAAAATTACAAATTTTGCTGCACCCCTAACCTTTTTCTATGCCTTTTATGTGGTGGGTTCTATAAGGATACCAACAACTTGCACCATACATGCGTATGGGAGGAACTAGAGATTTATAAGAAAGTTCTTTTGATTTACTGCTCCCATTTAATTATCTCATTACAAAATGTAAGGATTTCTAGGCCTTTCAAAAGACAGAATTTACTTGTTCTTCCCACGCTTAATTTGAGTTCAAAATAATTCCTAAATATTTTTAGCTGTTCACTTGAGGTATTTTCTCCCCAATTTTATTATAATTAAATCATATGCTTATTGAATGTAATTGATTTGGTTTTTTTTATCTATTAATCTTCATTTTAGTCCAATTAGTGCAACTAAGTCATTTTGTAAATCACATTCATCCGAAGCTGTATTGATTTTTTCTATAGACGATACAATCTTCAGCAAAAAGTCTAATTTTTTTTTACAGATTTTAAATGGTAGATATATATCATGAACAAAATGGCCCCATTACTGATCCTTGAGGCACCCCGTAAGTTACATTTTGTTTTACTGTTAGATATCCACCCACCTTTACTCTTTGAGTTCGTCCGTTGAGAAATTACTTGGCCCAAAGCACAACCCACCTGTCGATACCTGTCTTCTCTAGTTTCTCTATCAAAATGTCTTGTGGAACGACCTCAAAAGCTTTAGTGTATGCTTATGAATGATGATAGTATCTATTCTCCCTCCTTTGTCTAGTTCGTCAGATAGCTCTTTGAATAAAGTGATCACTTGATTCTCACATGAAAAATCTTGCATAAATCCAAGTTGTCCTGTGCAGAACAACCCTTTCAATTCCAGTTCTCTACGGATATATCATCTCTTGATGATTTTACAGATCTCTGACGTAAGACTAACCTGTTTATAATTTGAAACACAGGCTTTCTCACAACAGTCTTTTGGGATTGCATAATTATTAATATAGATGTTAAACAATCTTACTATATACGGAACAATTACCTCCTCGCTAACTTTAATGTCGCTATAAATATCATATACAACACGTGTTTTATGAAATTTCTACTCTTTACAGCATTAGCTTCAATTCTAAAATCTTGACAGTGTCTTAGCGTGTCCATGACGTCAGATTACCCACTACTTCTACCGAGAACGGATATAAAATAATTATTTAACAGTTTCGCTTTTCTTTGTCTTTATTTAACTCAATGCTGTTTCTTTTAGAAGTAAAACTAAATCACTATTATGCTTTCGTCGACCAACATAGTTATAAAGTCTTGTCCAATTATTATCTCCCTCATTTAGAATGTTTTCCAAAAAAATTTATTGCGCCTCCTTTCCTTTTCTGTTTGGATAAATTTTAAAAATACGATACGGTGTTAAAGTTATCTTTTCTTTTTACATGCGCTTTTCTAACTCACCTTTTTAAGAGAATAATATTTTTTGTGTAGTATTCTGGGTCTGAATTTTTCTTAATGATCCTATGCGGAATGAAGCTGTTTATTGCCTCCTTAACAATTAATTTAAAGCAATCCCATATTTCGCTAATGTTTTCACCATTTTTTTTATAAACTGTGATAATTGGTTTCTCAGAAATGAGTAGAAATCTTCAAGGTTTGTTTTCGCAAACTGCTATTTTTATACTTCCTTGTTAACTGAACTGTATTCTACCTGCCCTAAGATTTCCAAAACTACGTAGAAATGATCCGATTTTTTCCCTATTTATTTATTACAAAACTTTTATCCTAAGATTTTCTGTTATATAAATTTTATTTATAGTATGTACAATCAAATTATTTACATGATTGAGATGGGAACTTGTTAATTAGGTTAGTTCAGTAATTAACCTAATTTGGTCCCCCCCCCCTTTATTTGTCTATCTGAGGAGCATATGTTGTTGGAGTATGAGTGTTCACTGGTGTTTATGCAGTTTGATAGGTTTGATGGAATGGGTGGGTGGTGTTTGCGGGTGTGATAATGGGATGGGTTAGTGTTCTGAGGGGAGGATGAGGTCGATAGGGCGTTTTCTTTTGAGGCGACGTGAGTGTAGTGCTGGGGGGGGGGGTGATTTCTGTTGTGATTCGATATTCCAGGAACAACTAGACTATTCAATACACATTCTTCTGGGTAAACAAGGAAAATATCAAGAATGTTGCTATTTGTTGTAGCCTGCCTTACTGCCTGGGTTAATTCAATATCCCAAACTACCATATTCACTAAATTTTGCTTTAATGAATTTCCTATTGAGCCGTACCATTCTACACTCGGTAATCCCCTGCTATTATTACTTTCTTCCCGTTGTTAGAACACCGCGTCAAACGTTCCAATTTCAATAGAAGTGAATAATTTTTTCATCTCGCAGCCTGTAGCATCGGATTGAATGTGTATTTCCGTTAATCCCTTTAATTTGAACCACAAGGAAGCCTGCGAGAGAATTCTCTCGCAGGTGAACCTTCTCAGAGAGCTCTGGCGGAGGCTACCTTTGGGGATGCCTTCACATCTCTCTGGTTTTTTGAACTAAGGTTCCCACATGCCACTGCACCTCGGCTTTTTTGAGAGGTGTATGTTCCGGCGTCGCAGACGGTAAGAGTTGTTCGCTATTCCTATTGGAATAATTGGCCAGCTGCCTCCTAAACCGGTCAAGGCACGGAGAGGAATGGCGTTGGACAAGTACCAAATGCCCGACCTACCTGATGCAGGTTTTTCTAGGGTTTTCCCTGCATCATTTTTAGGCTAATTGTCGGGTAGGATCCTTAAACCATACCCGGGGGCCCTAGTTAACCCTTGGCTACCTTCCTTTACCCTTCCACATCCCCCTTTCAAATTCCTTTCCTATGCTATAAGAGGGGAGTTGCCACTATGTGGATTACCCTATACATAGGCTGTCTACACCTAAAAATAATAATAATTGAACGTAAATAAATTCCTCCTCTTGATCTGATAAAACTAAATAGTTACTTAATTAGCACGCCCCTCACACCTACTATGCTTATCTCTTCTATAAACTTTAAAATTTGCCCTAATTATCCCAGTGTCAATGATCTGTTTAACTAGCCACGTTTCGGTGGCTATTATGATGTCCGGCGCGTGTGAGTCTACTAAGTTCCAAAATTCTATACTCTTGTTTAAAATACTATAACAATTTACCTACAGTAAACGCAAAAGGTTTCTCTTCCCCTGATTTGATGATTTTGTTTTCATATCTCAATCAACGTTGCCCGTCGACTCCCCGACGCCACTCACCGCCGAGTCCTGTAACGTCAAGACGTTCCGCGAGACACAGTGGTCGGAAAGGGGCTAAAACGCGCACATGGCCTCTTGCGTTCTATTGTTACTTAAATATTCATTTAATGCTACGTTTTTTTATTCTGTATGTTCAAGAATGATATATAAAAGAAATAAAATGATTCTTATTGCAATAAACTAATTTATTTGCAAAAAATTAAAACATTAATATTGACGTATTTAGTCAATTTTTTCATTTTTAAAGTAATTAAACTTCATCAAGAATGTCGTTTTGGAATCAGATATATAGATTTTTCCTCTCAGGGCGGTAATGTAGGGATCGGAAATGAATTAAAATCTGTTAAAAATATCAGTTAAAATTTCTATTCTGGAAGTTTGTCGTGCACTCTGATTTGGATAATTTTCTAAAGCTTCGTCCAATAAATTTCCTATTGGAAAAAGGGTATTGGCAATTATTTTTTTTTCGTTATGAACAGTGGGGCTGAGTGACCAGAATGAATGTTTTTCATTGAATAATTTGAATGTTTCCAAGGCATATTCTCCAAATTTATCTGTATCAATATTTTGTGAAATGTTAATTGCTGATATATAACATTAAATTGATGGATAATTTCTACATATTTGTTATTCTTATTTCTAAATATTTGCTGAAATTTCCTTGTAGCATTCCATCATTAGCACATGCAAATCCCCGTAGAGTTCACATGTAAACAATGCAACCCAACTCCGTGCCTCAATGTAGATAAAAAATGGCAGGATGATTAATGAGTATTATAAGAAGTTAATTGCCGATGTTGAGACTATTACGTTTCTTGATAATGTGTTAATCATAAGAATGCTTTAAGAAATTATATTAGTGACATGATTTCTGAATATTTAATGAAAAATCATAAGATGGATAGGTTTAAACTACATAATTTTAAAAAACTGTCATTTCTTAACAAAATATGTAAATTCCAAAAAGATATTTTTTCTAATTGATTGTTAAAGTTAGTAAGTTACACTAATATTCAAATATAATCATTGTGTAATTAATTTACATAATGTTTAATAATAAATCCAAAAAGTATGTATTTATTTGTGTGAAACGCATTGATAAATATCTCAATAATTATACTGAATTTTAAAAAAATGTGTAAAAATAAAATATCAAAGTTATAAGCATTTTAATATAAGTGCGATTTCACGGTTTGTCAATGAGGCATTTTTTACAGATAAATGACCAAACTTTGTAGGCATTTTATATGGAGAAAAAGAGCACATAAAGTTTAATTTTTAGATCTTCTTATTTGAATAATTAATATATACAATAAAATTCTTTTTTTAAAAAAAAATTGTTCTATGCAAGAGTTTTTAGTTGTTTCCAATCACTGTGACACCTTGATGTCCCTTGACATTGTAAAAATTTGGTGCTTGTAGCACATAACTTCAGAAAGTCACAAGCTGCAATTGGATATATATATATATATTTATATTTATATATATACACCACTGTGAACGAAAAGTAAGGTGAATTTATTTATAAAATATAAATTCTTTATTTATTCTTCCAAATCAATTTCATCCCCTTCAAAGTAATCCCCGTGCGATAAAACACACTTTTTCCAACGCTTTGTCCAGTCCTCGAATCAGTAGGAATAGTCTTTTTCCGGTATAGCCTTCAAGACCTTCTGCGATTCGGTTTTTATCTCCTCAATCGTGTCAAAACGGCGTCCCCGCATTGGCCTTTTGAGTTTGCTGAATAGCCAGAAGTCGCACGGAGCCAAATCAGGCGAATACGGTGGTGGCGGAACGATACGAGTCGAGTTTTTGACAAAAAAAAAGTCGCGAAGAATGACATGCATTATCGTGATGAAGGAACCAAGAGTTGTTCGCCCATAATTCCAGCCGTTTCAGACGAATAGCTTCAAGCAAACGACGCATAACGCTCAAATAATATTCTTTGTTGACAGTTTGGCACCTGCGGAAGGAATTATAGTGCACCACACCACGGTAATCAAAGAAAACTGTTAACATGACCTTGATTTTCTATCGACTTTGCCGTGGTCTTTTCGGTCTTGCTTCACCCTTTGCACGATATTCGCTGGATTGGTTGGTGGTTTCAGGGTCGTATGCTTAAATCCAAGTCTCGTCTCCAGTAATGATGCATTTCAAGTGGTCCTGATAGTCAGACAGCAAAGTTTCACACACATCAACGCTATGCTTTTTTTTTCCAAAAAAATTGAGCGATTTCGGCACCAATCGAGACTTGGCGCGTTTGAGACACAAAACATTCTTCAAAATGGTTTGGGCTGAGCCAAATGATACTCCAACACTATCAGCGAGATCTCTAATTGTCCATCGACGATTTTCAAGCACCAAATCTTTGATTTTTTGGACGTGGCCCTCGTCGGTAGACGTTGATGGTCGCCCAGAGCGCGGTTCGTTTTCAACGCGTTCTTGGCCCTCTTTGAACTCGTTGTACCACTTATAAACGTTTTTTGTGCCATAGTTTGATCACCAAAGGCCTTCCGCAACATTTTCGACGTGTCCGCACAAGAATATTCGTTCCACAAACAAAATTTGATGCAAGTTCTTTGCTCAACAAAATCACCCATTGCAAAAATCGAAATATTCGCATTTGGTTGTTTTCAAAAACACGTGTAACTCGGAGATAATTAAACCTTTTAACAAACAGACGCTTGGAAAATATTATATACAGTCCTACCAACCTAGGGGGAAAAATTTACCTGCCTTCCTAATACCCGGGAGTTTTAAATGACAATTTCACCTTACTTTTTTATCACAGTGATATATAAATATATATATATTTATTTTATTTTACTTCAATTTATCAAATTTATTTAATAATTTCTTAAAAAGGAAACTATGATCTATAGACAGATTTAATTAATGAAAAGATTACTCATAAATTCAATTTATATACAGAAAAATTATTACAATTTGTAATCAATTAATTTTTATACATGAATGCCATGGCTTTAATGAGATTCTTGATAGCTTCAGGGTCACTTATCGGGCCTCAAAGAGTAATAGGAAACCACATTGAAATAACAAAATTTATAGAATATTACAAAATATTGATATTAATTTACTAGTTTTACACTCTGAAACTGACATAAGATATCTGATGGTAAGGAATATTATACAAGGTTTACAATGGAATTTTGTACATACCAGACATTGGAGCAGTTCTCATATCACACCAAAAATTTCACTTCACAAAATTTTATTAACTTTTTAGTTTAGATAACAAATTATTTACATGACTTTTTCACTAACAGGCCATAATATTACACTTTCTACCCAACTTAAGTCAGCATTCACAATTAAATCCCTACCATGTCACAGACGACCATCGGTTGATTTCCAATACTTCGGTGAATAGTGATAACATCTACAGCAAGGAAAATGGAATTACAATTTCCAAATATCAGTTTGATTCAATTCTCAGTAAATGGTACAATTGAAATCATTCCAATGACTGCCAGTACAACTTTTCCTATAAAAACTTATATTTTTGTTTCCTTTAATATCTCGAAAGGGTTTAACGATCCCGTAACACGTAACCTTGATCATTTTTCTTTAACATGTTGACTGACTATCCATTCCTTCTCTAAATAATTATTTATCCATAAATAAGACTGTCTATATTTGCCTGGTCGGGAACGAGATGGTTAAGACATCTATCTACTGAGCAGATCACGCAGGTTCAAGTCCTGCTTGGGTCAAATATTTTCAATCTTCCCTTCTTCTTCCATCCTTCTCCCTGCTTTGAACATATGCTTTTCTATGTACATGATTCTACGCCTGAGCATATGAATTCACATAAAGCACAATCCTCATATTTCTCATATTTATTTCTATCCTTCCTCACTATCCAAGTTCAAATGTGACTTTGTCATCAAATTAGTTCCAATTCCTTAAACAAGTAAGAAGTCTTCAGCATACTAGGTTATGTAAAACTCATTTTTAACAACAATCCTTCTGCAAGAATAATTTCGGAATTAAATATGTTCCCCATGGACCATCCCAAATATCTACTATTGAGTTCGCATCCAATGGTTGTAGTTCATTTATGTGAATTTTGGCATGCAAACTGGCAGACCATATGTTGAAATTAAAATCAAATGTGTGTTAAAGGTAACATAATTAGATAATTAAATAATCAAATTACAGACAGAAATAAGTGCTAAATAAATACCACACTATTTCTTTATATATAACGTATTTTTGTCGCTTATTTGGTTACATATTGATCTAACTATTATAAATTTTTGATGTCAGTATGTGGTTTTATCTATATATCTTAGTTTTAGTTGTTCTATTCTATTGAATTTTAATTTTGTTTTCTAATTTTAGTTAGTTAGCTAGCTTTATTGTGAAGGTATTCATTATCAAAAATAATTAAAAACTTATTTACATTTTATTTGAGGACTTCATTTGAGGATATTATATGTGAACATCGCAGAAACCAGTAGGCCAAAATAAGCTGCATTTTTCCATATATAGACAATTAAAATTAGTAAAAAGTCAAACACAAAACTTGAAAATAATATTTGAAGGGAGATGAAAGCAGTGGATAAGAAGATAATGAATATTATAAAATGACATTTAATTCTGTTAATCTATTATTCACACACCTTTACAAAGAATATACACATACTCTTTTAAGAATTTAAAATTTTCCTTTTGGCAATAATTTTTCCACACTTCTTTTGTGTTGTTTTCTTTGTACGAAATATAAAGTCATAGCATACAAATGGTAGGTTGCTTTCAAAGTCTGTTTTAAAAATTCGAAAATTTTCTACTGTAAATGCCACTGTGCAAAAAGTAATCTGTCACATGTACTAACATCCTTACTGTTTGATGATGTGACCAGCATGTTAGTGTACCTGTAATGGTATTGCTACATTCAATCAAAATATTCACTGAGCTGACTTTCCAGTTTGCTCAGCAGAAAGACTTCTTCAGCAAATCTATTAAAGAAGGAAAATGAGAATGTAGCTGGAAGGTAAAGGCTTGGAAAATGAAATATTATTTTGATTTAAGTTTCACCGTGAATTTCCTGTCATGAAATCTGTAAAAAAATATCATAAATGGAGCTTAATATTGTGAGGCCTATTGGAGCCACAAGGAATTTAATTTATATTTTGACCATTGGAAAACAGCTATATATATCAATATGATACTTATATATATATATATATATATATATATATATATATATATATATATATATATTGTAATAGTAAGAATGTGACATTGTCAAAAATATTGGTATGGAAAGGATAGAGAGATAGGTTGTGGCTTACCTGAAAGTGAAGTGCGGTGTCGCCATGAGGAACTGAAGGTTGTTCTTCAAATTTTCGGAGGCTCTCAGCCTCCTTCTTCAGGAAGGAGTGTTACACCATTCCGTGCACCGGCCGGCTGCGGACTGCCGGCAGTCCATGAAAGTTATGCATTGAGAATTTGTATATTTTGTGCAATGTTTCATAGAAACTATTTATTATATATTCTTTTGTTGCTTTATTTACATTCAAATGAATAATATTTGATTAATGTTAAGTTATTCAAAAGTGTAAAGCCTTTGTTCTCTGATATTTATATTGATACCTAGAGAAATTTTAACTCCAACATATTTTATTTCAGTGAATTATCATTTAACTGTAAATTGATATCTGCAATCAAAATAGTTTCACATTTTGACAATAATTATTTTTCTTCTGGCATATGTCGTCACATCATAACTTCATCGAAATGTTTTATTTGCAACTTACTGTGATAATTTTCTGTAATATACATAGTATTTTGGGATATTGGGCCATGGTTAATCTTGGCGAGTTTGCCAACATATTGTTTGTGATCTTCCAGCATTTTCCATTGCCATGGCCCAACAGTCCAAAAACCAATGTATATTACTGAAGTTTTAACAGCCATGAAATCCATTAGTTATTCTTTTGATAATGTGTCTATTGAAATAAACTTTTGTAATATATTAATTATTGTTTTAAGGATGATACAATAAACTTTATGGACCCTCTGCCAGAGACTCAAGAAATATTTGAGAAATACAAGCAAATGTTAGGTGTATTTGAAGCACTGATGGCATATACTGTATCATTTTGGACTGAAGACACACGTGATAATGGTCAAAAGCTCATTCAGTTATTCAAAGCTTACAAAAAATTATTGGATTTTCCAAAGGTATGTGCCATGCCATCATTGTATTTTTATTGATATAAATAATTCTTTTTATTTACACTTTGGTAAATTATTTGTAAGGACACGAAAAAAGATATCATAATTTATATTACCAGCAATTATAGATGGTCCATGAAGTAGGCTTATCAGAGTTTTTGTTTTTTTTCCCCCACTCTTCCTCTCCTGTACACACTACACAAGGGAGGAGTTTGTTTGGTGAAGGTGCCAGTTAATAAAGTGCATGTGTTATGCCTGATTAGGTAGTTTGATGTTGACAGAAGAGGATAATCATGATGATTTTTGTGGTTGTAACTCTGGGTATTTGTTGTTAATTCTGTTGAATATTAATGGCACAGTCTGGTCTGTTTGCAGAGGTATGAAGAAAATCTTGATTCCAGTTGGGTTCCATGTAAGGCTATGTTTGTGTATCCATGGCACAATACTAGTTTGATGGTAAATTTGTTTTAATAAATGGAAATGTTTTCAGGGAGTAAAATATATAATATTCAGTTTGTTCACTTTTCACTGTCAGGTAATGGGTCAGAATGTATTTAAAAAGATTATCTCTCAACAGCTTTTAAAAAAGGTATGTTGGGATTAAATTTGGCCAAAGAAACCACATGATCCCCACGAGTATTTAGAAATTCTGTGGCATAGATTATAATAATCCTGCAAGGGGAAAAATGAGAAAGAAATGTTTTTGTGTTGTGCATAGAAAAACTTCCATGTTCATAAAGTGATACAAATAAACATGAATGAGACACGATAACAATATGAGGGTTGTTTGATTAAATGGTAATTTTTTATGAAAGAGCAGGAAATTTTTCACTTTCGTGCCATTGTTGGTAAATACAATCCTTTCAAAGATATTCCTAAAAGTTATAAACATATGCCAGTTGTAGTTTATTATTGGCAGCCTTCTATAGTGTTAGATGTGTAGTCAGGTGGAGACAGTGGAGAAAAATGAATTTTGCATGAGGCCACGATGGAGTATTTTGCAAAGTTTGGCAAAACCTATTTTTGTGATTGGTTGAAAAAATTGTAAACTCGCTGGGCCAAGTGTATAGCCAAGGAAGGAGACTATGTTGAAAAATAAAGTAAGTTTTCTAAAAAAAATATTTTTGATACATTTTTACCAGACTTATTAAACAACCCTCTTAATAATAATAGTACACACACACCCCACTATCCTTTGAGAGAAGACTTGTGGCTGATACGTAGTCAGAATCAAATATGCTTTCATATGTCAGTAATATAATAGTTAAGAAAATTGTGGATGTAAATACAAACCTGATTAATATACATCAATAAAAGGCTAAAAAATTTGATTTAGGCTTTATTTATCAGGAAATTGTTAATTTCTCCCTATTTTTGAACATTTCTTTATCCATAGAAGCAGTTTTTGTGAATGTACAATATTTTAAATTTTTATTTTATTTTAGATACCTAACTGAAGTGAGAAATGTGTGTTTAAAATTAGAGTACATACTGTCATTAATAAATAAATTGTTTTATAGTTTAATTCATAATGAAATCTTGGCAGTATACTTAGGATATAGTGTATTTACTTTGCACCATTGATAAATCCTGGTTTTAATTTAACTTACACAATTTAAATGTAAGAAATATAGATTATTGTATTTTGTTTTTAGAATAACAGTAAGCCTAGTAAAAAAGATAAGCAGAATGGGAATAAAATGAAAAATATAAAGCTTCCATCAACTGTTTTGGATCTACAGTGTGTAATAAGAATGCAGCAATTGGTCAATGCGTAAGTAATTTGAACTGACGCTACTATCTATGATATATTTTCTGAAAACCCTTTAAATATATTTTCTGAACTGAAAGTAATTATTTTGGTTTTTCTTAATATCAAGATAAATTCATAACATAATTTTAACTATAATGGTGTTTTTAATGTGTTTTGATGATGCTCCACAGTTGTATGCTATTTATGTAGCTGGATTTTAAAATAAAAATATTGAAATGAAAAAAAACTTTTCAGCTCTTTTTTTACAATTACTTACTTTAATAAAATAATATTAGTTAATTATTTAATATTATCTGACAATTATCAATTAATAAATGAACAGAAAAAAGGCCAATTTGACAGAAGTGTATTAATCTTAAAGTAATTAAATTAGAATGTTTTATCCAAAATTCTGGGACTTTATCAGATAATAGACAGTTTTGAATGTAAATGTCCACAGTTTATTTATTAAATAATATTAGTTGCCGCCAACGTGGAGAAACAATCAGATCTCTGTATTTTAAGTTTAACTGTAGATGTAGTTACTCCCTTACGAGACACTGGGCAGTCTTTAATGAGAACGCCATTCCAATTATTGTGTCCCTGCTCACTGTGGTACTATTCAAGATTTAAGAACAGTCCTGAGGGAGCAAACATAGGGAATAAAATTTAGTGTAATTAAATAACTTGTTTAAAAATATCAAACATGTCAAATCTTTTTGATCTGAGACATATTTCTTTAGACATAGCCATTTTTCTACATTTATGTACCAATTTTATATTATGTCAATTACAGTGCTATATTTTAATAAAATGACTTCAATCATAGGTCAAATCAATGTTACTGTTTCTGGAGAATCAAAATCTTCAACAAAAAAAAGGGATTTCCATTTAAGTATTTTATACTGATGAGATGGGGTAGGGCATCGAGTTTGGAGTCATTTGATGTCCCCCTTTGAGACGGACAAATTTCATTACCCACTTTTTTGATATGATGAGAAGTTTTCTAGATATTTCAATGTCTTTATATAAACTGGCCTTCCAAAACACAAGTATGTAGAATAAAAATAACAAATAATAGCAAATAACAAGGTTTTTGTGGAAGGGTGTTGGGGTATGTTGTATATAATATAAAAATTTAATAGGAAGGGGGTGAGGATACTGCCTTGAGGGACGCCTGATTTGATGGGAAAGGATTTGGAGAGGATGTTGTTAATTTTAACTGTGTATGTGTAGTTAGTAAGATAATTAGTAATGATTTGGAAGAGAGTGTTTTAATTTTGGAAAGGAGAGCCGTATTATAAACTTTATCAAAAACTTTTTCCGCAACCAGAAAGGCAGCAATGCAGGAATTCTGATTGTTGCACACATTATTTATGAAGGTGGATTACAGTTTGTGGGTACAAGAGTGCCTGGGTCTAAAACTGTATTGAGTAGATGGAAAGAGATGTGTTAGTTGTTTGGAGAGAAAGGGAAAGAATAATTGTTTGGGTAGGAATGGGAGAAGTCTAATAGATCTGTAGCTGTTAGGTGTGGATTGTTGGGTTTGTTAATCATTATAATGTGAGCATGTTTCCAGGCTGTGGGATAGTATGTTCTTAATATGGCATTGAATATTATGGTGATGAGGATAGTAGCTTTTTTTGAGAGTTGTTTGAGGTGGAATGAGGTGATATGGTCAAGTCCGGAAAAGACATGTTTTTTAGTTTAGTTATGGAGGATTTGGGCGGGTGTGAATAATTTTTGTAGGGCAGAGAGTAGATGTGGTTGGAGAAGTATACTGTTCATAAAATTATAACAGTGGGTTTTTACAGTAAGATTAGGAGAAAATTGGGATTGTAGAAGATTGGCAAAGAGGTTGGCTTTGTGGGTGGGGGAGTTGTGTCAGAAGTTATTGTGGAAAAGAAGGGAGATATCACAATATGGTTTGGTAATGGATTCAGTTTTAAGCAAAATCAAGTAGTTGGAAGATTTAAGTTGTTGCAGGTGATTGAAATGGTTAAGTCTCATAGGTCCTTTATAGTTTGTGCATATAGGAGTGGAGGGTTCGGGGTTAGGTCACATCAAACACATCTATGGGAGTTACAGAAATAATTCTTAGTATGTCTGAATCCTTGGTACTTTAGACACTGTAGGATGTTACTTTTAGCTTTAGGAGGCTCAATTTTAATTTTGCAGTGATAAATGGATGTAATATCATAGATTGTATGGTTATTTTGGACTGGGCTAGGGGGGGTGTTTCTTTCATGACTGGGTGTTTTACTGGTAGGATTTGGGTTGGGAATAACCTAATTCTCTTAATTCTGACATTGTTATTGAGGTATCTACATTTGGGTGTATCACCCCTCTCAGGTTCCCCTCATCTTATTATGTATAAAACTCTGTCTCGTTATTTTTTTTAGATATGTAGCCATTTGTTTGAAATATTGAATTGTAGATGTGTTGAATTTTTTATCAGACATTGTATATATAAATTTGTTATCATAGACAGATTTCAGTTGGCTCACCTCCTCAATAATGGGATTGATGGAGTGACAGTCTGGCAAGCTGCACTATGATTAAGTTAATTGATTATAGGTTTGAAGAATATGTTGTTTAAGTATTTTAAAATTTGAGACCATCTTTTTAATCATTTGAAATGGTTCTTCAATATTTCTATGTTGATAATGATATTAAGATGGTTCTGAGGCAAAATACTGTAACATTATACTTTTAAGAAATTTGAATAATTGCTTATAATATTTTTTTCAGATCTGCCCCTTGGGCTGTATTTGAATCAGCTGCCATTGTAAAAAATAATCAAGAATTTCGTCGTTATGTTATGCAAGTTTCATGTCAGCAGATTCAAAATATAAAATCAATGAAGACAAATAACATTTACATTGGGCGAGATGTACTTGACAACTGCACAAAGCTTGCAAGGTATTGATTTAAGTTTTTCAGTTAATCTTTCATTATATAACTATATGGATGACTATCTATCAGTTATATAATCATCGATAATAATACAAAAAATAATATTTTCTGTGTTAACATGTTTAAGGGTTTTTTTCTGCTCATGTACTCATAATTTTATGCTCCTTGGATTTAAAAAAAATTAATTCATACACTTCTCTTCTGAGTTGGTATTCTCTGTTAGTGTCTGTATAGTCAAGTCAATTTACAAAATCAAACTTTCAAAATGTCGGGTAGTTCTGTTTTAATATTTGGCCATTTCTAACATATTGGTTTTATGCTATTTTGAAGGGAACTGTTGGATTTCTTCTGAGTTCTAATTAAAGCAGAAAAATATTTACAAGTTCTTCTGGCAAGTACTTTTCCCAATATTTGGCAAGATATGAAACCTTTCACTGAAACATATTTATTCTGTTGGACACATACTTTAGGGAAACCTATACATGTGCAAAAAGTTTGCTCTTCTGTCTCGATTAAGACAGGGTTTGGAGGAAATGACTGGAGGAAACCAGATTTGGGTAGACATTTGGTAGCCAACCCTCCCAGCATGACTAACTAGGTGGTGGAATATCCACATGGGGCCTAGTTTGGAAATTTATTAGGTGTTGGAGGATGGTGGTAATGTTAATATCAAAAGTAGGGAAACAGGACAAAATTTTATTGTAAATTTTAAAAATGTTTATGGTATGTAACAGTGTTACAACCACACATGGATTCTCAATGCTTTCATAAGTATAAATTGCTTACCACTGCCATACTGTCCAAGATCAAATTCCCAATGCCACAACACAAACAATTTTGAATTAGAGGTGCAAAGTAGAAAATATGAGGATATGTCTAACAGATTGAATGTGAAATGTAATGATAAGCATGTATGACAAGAGCTGGTTATTGATGATAAGCTACAGCAAGGTACTGAGCAACTAAATGTAAACATTTACGCAATGTATGAGAAAGGGAATGATGGTGTGTAGGAAACTGTACAAGGTGTGAAGATAGTAAGTAAAATAAATGATAAAGTGGAGTCAATGTTTGGAAGAGTATGATTCCTGGAAAAAATACTGGAAAATGTGTATGGTCAAGTGAGAAAAAATTCTGGGGCTGAATTAAATTTATCTCAAAATGCAGGGATGGATTTTAGATTGCCCAGTTATATGAAGGAGAACAAAGTCCCCAAAAATTTATTAGTGAGCTGAGAGAATACCTTGCAATTGCAAGAACTCCAGAAGACATCCAAAAATGGGGCATAAAAAATGGAGTTGGTTTGAGATAGCTGAAGAAGAGGGAGAAGGTTTTATAGTTAAACCTCCTCTTATATACATCACCAACACCAACGATATAAACCTACTCATAAAAAATTTAAAATCAATATGCTCCTCCTCATTCTCCTACCCTGCAGAGGGAAAAAAAATTAAACTTAATCTGCAAACACCTGAAGATTTTAGATCTACCTCCAAATACCTAATCGAAAAAAAGCTACATTTCATACCTATCAAATAAAAAGTGAAAAAAACTTTAGAGCAGTAGTAAGAGGACTTTACCACTTATCAGATAGGAATAGTATTAAAGATGAACTCATTGCCCTAGGTTACAGTCCAGTGTCAATAACCCCAGTAATCCATCCAGTTACTAAAGCCAATCTTCCTCTATTTTTTGTAGACCTTTCCCCTAACCCAATCAACCCAACTATCTATAACCTAAAATCGCTCTACTTCTCAAAAATCCAGGTCAAACCCTCCAAACCTAAAAGATATATAGTTCAGAGTCATAACTGTCAAGACTTCACACTCGCAATTATTGCAATCATCACCCGAAATTCATCCGATGCCAAGAAACCCATTCTTCTAACACATGCCCTCTTCCCAAATCGACCCCACCCTCTTGTCCCAACTGCCAAGGTCCACATCCAGCCAATTACAGAGGTTGTCCATATTACAAAAACTTACAAACAAATCTGAACCAGAAATTCCGCACAAACATTCCACCCCTTAACCTCACAAATAAAAACATCAGCTAAGACAATCCTACTCCTTCCGGCACTCCACCCGCTCACACCCCTCCCCTACAACTGTACTCTGATGTACTAAGAAATAGATATCCCACTCCCGCCTCACCAAACCAAGAAAACACTGCTTCCCATCCACCTAGCAACGAAGTCAATATCCTCAACACCATTTGCACAGAAAACGACAGCCTAATCTCAGCCATCACTCCGCTTCTCAATATCGTGGCGACTATCCTCCCCAAACTTCTCAACTCCAAATAATGCCCTCTCCGAACACTGCCTCCCATTCTCCCCCACTAAATATTTGTACCTGGAATGCCTGCAGCCTAAACAATAAATTCCATGAACTGTCTTATTTCGTTATACAGTATAATATTGACATTCTCTTAATTTCCGAAACAAAAATGACTCCTTCACTCAATTTCTTCCTTCCCAATTATATTACCTACAGATCTCACCATCCCTCTAATACTTGAAAAGGAGGATCTGCTATCCTAATCAAAAGACTATTCCTCATTATCCCATCCCAACTAACTCTTCCATCGAACAACAACTAACTGCAATTACTATCCAACTTCCAAACAACAACAAAATTACTCTAGTTGCCTACTATTCCTCTCCTAATTATAAAATAGATTACAACCTGTATAGCCACTGTTTCAATCCTCTTCCCTCTCCTTTCATAATTGGAGGTGACTTCAATTCCAAACACGTGATGTTTGGTTCTAGGATTTCCTCACCAAGAGATATTATCCTTAATAACTACATCACTAGCAAACAATTAACTCCCTTCTTTACTAATGAACCCACCTATTATCCGACTAATAACGCCTCCCCAGATGTACAGGACGTCTTCATCTGTAAGAAGTCTAGACATCTCCTCTCGAATATTTACGTCTTAAACGAGCTATCCTCTGATCACGGTCCTGACGTAGCATCCTTATCCATAAAATATAATTTACTATTCTTTCTCCATACAATAAACACTAGAATTAATTGGAAACTTTATAAAGACTTAATCCACAACAGACTTCAAATCCCTAATTCACTAAAAAGCAAAACAGAAATCAACGCTGCTGTTTCTATTTTAACCTCCATAATTAGATCTGCTATAAAGGAATCATCCTTAACCCTTCCCCCAAAACCACCCTATTCCCAAGCCAATAATATTGAACTCAATTCTCTCCTTTCCTTCAAAAAATTCATCCGAAATAGACGGATAGAAACAAAATACCCCTGCTATAAAACAACCCTCAACCTAATTTCCAAAAAAATACAAAATAAACTCAAAGATATCAATAATCATATATATATATATATACATATATATATATATATATATATATATATATATATATATATATATATATATATAAATGTCCCAACTCAACACCACAGACTGCTTCCTCTGGAAAAAAGCCGAATACATTCTGAAAGTAAAATCCTGTATTCCGCCATTACTTCACAACTCCATTTGGTTTTCCTCGCCGCAGCAAAAAGCCAACCTTTTTGGTAAACTTCTTTCTACTCAGTTTAAACCTTTTCCATCTTCCAATCCTACATTAGACAGTCTGATTCACAACTCACTATCAACCGCCAAAAAATAGCTAAATCCTCCACCCCTATTCACCTTGAATGAAGTAGTGAAAACAATTTCAAAGTTAAAAAACAAAACAGCTCCCGGACACGACCTAATCAACTCAAACCGCCTCAAACATCTTCCCACAATAGACCTTGTCCTACTAACAAACATATATAATGCAATACTAATAACCTCAAAAATTCCCAATAACTGGAAATTAGCTACAATAATAATGATTAACAAACCCGACAAGCTAAAATCCAATCCCACCAACTATAGACCAATCAGCCTTCTCCCTATACATTCCAAAGTCTTTGATAACCCCTCCTGCCCAGACTTAAAAACCGTCTTTCCCACCTTATACCCAACCAACAATTTTGCTTTCGGAACAATCACTCCTGTCCCCAACTCATCAACATCCTGACAGAAACGATCATCAACTCCTTTGAAGAAAAAAAGATTTGTATAGCGACATTCTTTAGATTTCAAAAAAGCCTTCAATAAAGTTCACTACTCTTCACTCCTGTTTAAAATCAAACCCCACCTCTCCCATCACTACTTAAACCTTCTCTCCAATTACGTCACCAATCGATCCTACAGAGTTAAAGTAGACAATTATTTCTCTCCAATACATCCTATATCAGGCGTCCCACAAGGAAGTGTAATTGGTCTGTTCCTCTACTCCATCTACACCCACGATATTCCTATTATCCCCTCTACTACCACTGCAATATTCGCAGACGATATCGCTATCACTTCGCACTCACATGACTTCCAAACCACAACAAACCACCTTCAAACTTCCTTAAACCTTATTTCAATCTGGGCCAACAACTGGCACATAGTCATCAATCCTTCCAAATCCATAACCGTTCCCTTCTCCCTGAAAAGAAAAGGCTACGACGTATCAGTCACTATCAACAACTCCACCATCCCTACTAAATCTTCTCATAAATACCTCGGCCTATCCCTAGACTCCAAACTAACATGGTCCCTTCACACTTCCCATCTTAAAAAATAATACTCCACAGATTCCACAAGCTAAAACCATTACTGAACCCGAAACCTCCTTTATCTGTCACAACAAAAAAACTCCTTTACACATCCCTCATATATCCCCTCTGGTTTTATGCATGCCATATATGGGGTTTGGCCGCTACCACCCACATAAATAAAATTCAAATATATCAAAATAAAATTCTCCGCTTTATAACTAACTGTCCCTGGTACATTACTAACTCTAGTAACACAATGACCTTAATATTCCCTTAACCCAAAAAAACTATAATTCAAACCGCCCTAATCCAACGTCATAGTAATCTCCACCACTTCAATCCCATTATCTCAAATACAGAATCCCATCCTCCACCTAAACCTCTCAGAAGGCTAAAGAGAAAACAACAAATTGACCAGACAACCAGAGCAAATTAACACACGCATGTATGTGTGTGTATATGTGTATGTGTATATCTGTGTGTGTGTGTGTGTGTGTTTATTTATATATATATATATATATATATATATATATATATATATATATATATATATATATATATATATATATTGTAATAATTAAATATTAGAAATGGCTGAATTTAGAAAAAACACAATTACTTTTATTTAATATGGGAATCAATGGTTGGGACATAGACGAAATTTGTTGTGGAAGAAATAACACTACAGATTGAATTTAAATGTAATAATTAAATAATTAAAATTAAAGAACGATCTGACTTTTATCTTTTAAATGTGGTTTACAATATGATTTTTAAAGTTTTTCTACTTACGGCCGCCCAGATCTCATTTTAGGTTTTTCGTGCACAAAATTTGGGGATATCACTGATTCTAGTACTCACAGACTCTAAATGTCAACAAATTCTAATTGGCGTAGTTTTGTTAGTTGGTCTAACACAAATTAGTAGATTCTCGATGCTTTGCTGCAACCTGGATTTGCAGATCTCGTGTAGTTGGAAATGTACTTCCTTGGTTTGTCTATGGCCAGCAGGTTGAATTTATGTTCGGCCACCGATTACAACATTAGTTTCACTCTTTCCTTCCCGACTGAAGATTGCTTTACTTTTCAATATTTTAATGCATGTTTGTAACTCCTATCAAACTGTTCTGTTTGCGGTCCGCTGTCCAACTGCAAAACTTTATATAATATGAAAAGTTTTGGTCTTTACACCTTGCTGTTTTATGCCTGACTGCACATTTCTTACTCTCCGTTCGTCTCGTAGATTTTTGAGCGCCTAGAACCTCAACAATGTTTTCTTTGCTTCGCCGAATTGTTGCGGCGTCCGCTCTATATCCTCTAATAATGAGTCCTCTACAATCCAACTTTCCAATTAGCAGAATGTCTTAATTACCAATTACTACAATATATATATATATATATATATATTATGAATTATTTATTTATATATATATATATAGATAAATAAATAATTATTTATGAATTATTTATTTATCTATATATATATATATATATATATATATATATATATATATATATATATATATAGATAAATAAATAATTCATAACTTCCTCAACTACTCACTCAAGAAACAAGGACATTTCTTCAAGATATTTGTAACATGTTAATGTCTTCAAAATTATGTCACAATTGTAAAATCTTCTGATTAAAAAATTTTCTGTATATAAATTAAAAAAAAAAAGAATCACGTTTGTATAACGGTTAAGCTCATCAACAAATGTTACAAAATATCTTGCACCACCAGTTGAAGGGACCAACAACATCTGAATGTACTATATCTAAAAATTTTGTATTTGTAGGTTCTTTTCTTGATATGAATGGTAGTCAAGTGGATTTTTCTTTACCACAAGTTACACAATTTTGGTACAATCAAAGTATTAGGCAGATTAATTAGTATGTCTTCAATATCATATACTCCTTGTGTGGGTTGTAATTTTTATTTGGTGTATAATTTCTATTTGATTGTGGGTTATTTTGACCAATAGATTTATTAGGAGATTGATTATGTCTATTTTTTATAATTTGAAGGCTTTTTGGTACCTTAATTATGAGAGTAAAATGCATCTTCAGAATTTGGACCTTTAGATCATGTTATGCCTCTTCCAGAATTTTAATTTTTAAGTCTTTTGGATTAGGTGGACTAACTCAGCTTCCTATGACAACGCAAAAATTTTCATAAGCAGGTGGAAGACTGTACAGCATCATTATTCTTAGCAAATCATAATTTATATTAATTTTCATATCCTGAAGTTTGTCGACTACATCCATTTAAGTGTTCTTGTATGTCTGCAGAATATTGCACTTTATGAAGAACAAGTTTTTTAAGTAAAGCTGATTTTACAGCTGGACCTTCACTTTGGTAAATTCCTTTAAGAGTAGTGTCCCAAACATTTTTTTGTTGTACATTGTTTAATTTGTTTTAGTTCAGATGGAGATATAATGAATAATAAATCTTACCTTGCATTAGGATCTTAATGAATCCATTCCTTTTTGTTTCTTCATCAGCGGTGGCTGCAGGTGGATCATTATTACCACTAACATAACCCCAAAACTTGGTTTGAATTGGCAAGGCTTGAGCTTGCATTACTTAAGTATCATAATTTTCGTCATTTAAATGTTGGATTCTATAGTTATTACTCAAACTTGCCATATTTTAAAACAATTTTAAACACTGAAGAGAAGATTGAATCATTGCGAAAATTCAACACTTGAATTGTAGTCACCAAAAACAATCACAACTCAAAATGATAGATTTTACTTATTTTCTTGATGCAGAAGTTAAGCTGGTTATGGTTATAAAAGAAAATCACATTTTAACTATTTGAAAATGCTTTAATTAAGGAAGGAAAAAAGGTACAGAGTTAATCTAACAAAAATTAAAATAAGTAAAGTTACAACTTTATCAAATATTACAAAAGAAAGGGGTTTATAGACATCACAAATTATTGTGCAAATGTCCAACAAGTATTCATGTCGAAATGTTGGAGATTGTTGTGGGGAGTGTGCATGCAGCAGCGGGGCAGAGTGTTCCTGAACTTTGAAGTGTGAGGTTGTATCAGGGTCTCCAGAAACTTAGGAACCTCTGAACAGTAGATGTATAACATACACGCCCTGTTGATGTACATATATCTAATGCCTTGATTATTGAAATTGTTTTGAATCATTCTGGTATTCAATAATTTTATGAATTAGCAGGAGATTCATCAATAATGTAAGCGCACTGAGCTGATGTGGAAGTAAAAGGTATAACTGAGCTTTCTACCATACAAATCTGAAATGAAGGGTGTAATAGTTTTATTTCTAAAATATATTGTAATATACACCAATGTTACTAATTGTATTACTTTTTCAAAATTCTGTAATCATAAAATTGGTTTTTGTAAGAAAAACCCCCACATGGTTTGAAAGATGCTAGAACAGCTTGTGTATGTTGTGGGGAAAATGGACTTGAGTTCTCAGACATAGTTGGTTATTTTTGAAAGAGTCTTAAAAATATATGTAGATGTGTCTACTGGTCAAATGAATATGCTTGTTGATTCTTGAGAAAGTCAAGTTTTCAGTCTCATCATTTAGTAGCATATATCTGTGAAATGTGCTCGTTGATGTGTGAGAACCTAAAAAAGATAGAAAGTCTCATAGCTGTAACCTAGTGAAGGGGACGAGATTTTAGACAGTAAATTTTAATTTGGTAGGCCAGTTAGAACTAGAAAGATGTATAGTTCAGGTGGAGAAGTTTGATGGAGAAGAGTATTTTAAAAGTTAATTGATTGTGAGTTTTCGATGGAGAAGATTATTGAAGCACGTCCAAGCAGTGCTACTCTTGGAAGGAAGATCAGGCTTGACTGGCATTGTTAAACTTGGAAAGATGTATAATTCAGTGAAGAATGTGTGTTTAGAAAATTGAGTGGCAGATAAGAATTGAACTCTACCATTAATGTTGGCAGATGTATTTTAAACATTCTTCATTTTGATAATACGTAACTGCTTGAAATGTTCAAGTACTAGTGATTTAGTTGTTCATTGCCGTTAAGCATTAATAGATTAGAATATTTAAAATAAATAAAAGTAAGTTATATTCAAATTGTATTTATGTAATATTTCTATTTTTTTATTTTTTAGTATTTTGTACGAGCATTGTGTCGGTAAAATGGATAGGATGATAGATTTTGATAAAGTTTCTACAGGTATTGCTATCGAGTGTTTTTCTGATTTAATGTCTTTTATGGTAATGAATTATAAAGCACAACTTCCAAATTTACTCGAAGCTGTTGGTATGTATATTTTTTTATAAAAAATTAATAAATTTTTTCTTAAATTGATTATTTTAGATAACCTTTTTTTTTATATAGGGGGATCTGCAAAAACTGAAGGATTAGATATACAGTTGTATTCAATAATAGAAACCATGGAAGATATGATTAAAAAAACTATGGATCTAGATGAGTCAGAAGACTTTGATTCCAAATTAGTAGAAACAATGTTGTCATCAGTAACATTGCTAGCGATGGAACTGCCATTAAACTCAGAACTTCAATTGAAGGTAAATATAATGTAATAATAACATTCTATTGCTCTTGAATCTTACAATTTTTATAATTTTCTATGGTTCACTAGTACTGCAAGATGAGAGACACAGTTCCAAATCTGTAGATACTTCTGACTTTATTTAATTAATTAATAGTTTGTGTCATTTTTAAGTATAAACACGTGCACATATACAAAATTTGCTTTTGTGTGTTCTTTTATTTGAAAGACCTAATTTATTTATCATAATATGTTTAATTTCCTTGTACATTAATATCAGTATATGAATCTAAAATATCTTCAATATCTTTGTTCTTTCAAAATTTCTTAATGTTATACACATTTTAGAGAACTCATCTTAGGCCACGTATCACAGATTAATTATTATTGCTGCCAATAAACATCTTATAATTAAAATTTGCATATTCCAAGATATTTCATGGTAAAACTGAAATACATCTAGATATTTGGCAGTAATTGTTGGATCTAATTCAGAGATCTAATATTGTGAAGTAAATGAACTAAAAATGGCAGAGGGAATCTAGATCAGATGATGCAGATGACAGAGAAAATAGTGAAAGATAAGCAAATATAATAGCCAACAGCCAGAAAATATTTAATAGTTATCAATTAAATTAATCTTATTAGAACAATAAAAATACACTACATTTTGTTACTAATTTTAGATTTTATCAGGTAACTATAGTTGGAAAATATGAAAAAGAAGATAACACCTTAATGGTTGATATCATATGTATGTAACACGATTCCAATAAAGTATTGAGTTGAATTGAGTTAGTACTTTATTAGAATTCTGTAATAAAAATATTACAATATTAATCATTATGATCTCATCTTCTTTTACCTTTTATTCACATATTGTTCACCTGATGAAGTGTATAAAACAGTGATATTATGAACTTTTAAGATATGTGCTGCATCATCCCATGCAACAAGATCAATTTTTAGGAGTGTAATTCCAGAAGTACCAGACCTGATGTATAGATGGCAGGTTGTTGTTGAAAAAGCAAAAGTTGCCTGAAGTAGCAATCTTATAAAGCTGAAGTGTAAAGACACTACATTGTTTAGTATTTTTTGACAGCCAACAATAGTGAACACTCAATGAATTTATAAATATGGAAAAAAAATTCATCATTATGTGATATAATGCTCCAACGAATATCAAAGTTGAGCTAGACTCTATGGCTCTTTCATGTACAGCAATAAAATTTTGGGTGTCAATGTTTAAACAAGACCATACGAGCAGACAACGAAAATCACAGTGTTTGATCAAATGAAGTGATCCCGCCAGAAATTCTGACATAAAAACACAAAATGCTATTGAATGACTATCAACTGAAAGTGTGTGAGCTAGCATATAAGGTAGGCATTTCAAAAAGTGATCTTCATCACATGTTGACTGAAAATCTGCACATGAGAAATCTATGTGCAAGATGTGTGCCTCATTTGCTGAAAATGGAACAAAGACAGTGATGTTTCAAGCAAGTGTTTGGTGATGTTTCACAGCAATAAAGCAAAGTTTTTGCATAGATTCCTAACCACGGATGAAACATGGGTTCATCTCTTCACACCTGAAATAAAGGAACAGTCAAAACTAAAAGTGGAAAATTTGCTCCAAATAAGACTTATTGTGTCAGTTTTTTGGGTGAGGAAACATTTGGTAATTTTCATAGATTACCTTAAAAAATTAATGACAAGTATCATGTGCAGTGTTTGAGTGACGAAATCAAGAAAAAACGGCTGCATTTGGCAAAAGAGAAAGTGTTGTTTCATCACAACAATGCACAAGTTCACACAACCATTATAACAATGGTGAATATCAATGAGTTAAAGTTCCAATTGCTTCATCACACACCCTATTCACAAGATTTATTTCCCTCAAATCCTTTGCACAACTAAATGTTTAGCCTTCCTGTCCTAAAGAAGGGAGCTCAGGCTCTTGAAAATTTCATGTGTTATTGCTTCCCAGCCTGAAGATGACAACAACTGTCAATTTCAGGTAATTCAGCTACTCTCTGTCCATCTTTCGTATCCCAATTAGTGTGTGTGTGTATATATATATATATCATCATTTGATTCATGATGACTGTCATTTTAAATTAGTATTTGAATCCCCAATTGATTAAGATATTATCTATGTGCAATTATAACTTAAGATCAGTATTACAATTTCTTCTTTATTGTCATGTTTATTCATCTCATTAATGGTATGTTCCAGGTATATGAATGGGCAAAGGAGTGTTTAATAAATTCTCAAATGATAAATGTCCGAATTGTGAAGGGTATTGTGACTCTGTTACTTAAACTTCAAAATAAGTTTAAAATAAGTGGTACTCTTTACAACCACATGACACTAAACTTATTGAACATATATGGAGTAATTGATGAGGTAGGAATATTTTAGCTTTTTAGTTAAAAATATAAAACTGAAAAAATGGAAAGTAGAACCTATTGTAAAGAGTAAGCTGTACTTGGCTCATTTTTTTGTACTTGCCTTAATTGTTGTTTGTTTCTAAGAATATGGAAAATTCCAAGTTTAAGGAAAACCATCACTTTTTTGGTGGAATTTAGCAAACAGTTCCTTCACTCCTAATCTAGTCCATTTACCTTGTTTATTTGGCTTCTCTTAGTTGCCTTTTCTCATTTTGCTACAGTACTAAATATTCCAATCTTAGAAAGTAGAGATTGGAATTTTTAGTACTATATATATATATATATATATATGCTACAGTACTAAATATTCCAATCTTAGAAAGTAGAGAAAATATGTGAAATATATACATGATATTAGTAAGGATATGACATTGTCAAAAATAATTGCAATATTGGTATGGAAAGGAAAGAGAAATAGGTTGTGGCTTACCTGAAAGTGAAGTGTCATGTCGCCATGAGGAACTCAAGGATGTTCTTCAAATTTTTGGAGGCTCTCAGCCTCTTTCTTCAGGAAGGAGTGTCCGGCAGTCCGCTAAGAGCCTCCAAAAATTTGAAGAACAACCTTGAGTTCCTCATGATGACACCGCACTTCACTTTCAGGTAAGCCACAACCTGTCTCTCTTTCCTTTCTATACCAATATTGCATATATATATATATATATATATATATATATATATATATAAAATAAATAAATATGCTTTTATAAGATAATGAATTACTAATTGACTTTTGGTTTTACAAAATAGGATTCTGGAAAAGCTGACAAATTTACTAAATTTTTAATTTTGTCTGATGATAACAAGGAAGCTGTTCTACTTGTAGTATTTGCTGCTCTTAAATCTTGTTTAATAAATGTAAATTGGATGATTGAAAGACTGCAATCAGAATATGCTGCGAGACCATATTCTCAGTTCAGCATAGAGAAAAGTAAGTAAATAGTAACTATAATTGTCATTATTATTTATTAATATTATTATAAGTGTTTTGTAAATACTATTGAACAAAAATTTATGGTACCATAAATTCATTACACTGTAAATAACTGAGTGTATACTACAAAGGAACATGTTTATTTGCAAACAGGCTTTCATGACAAAACTCTCAGTTGAAATCAAAAGTAGTTTTAATGTAAAAACACATTTCTCATGAGGAGAAACCATTAAGTATTTACAAAAAGAAAAACTCATTATTTTGGATTAGTTATTTTTAATTCTCAATATAATTATGTAAACTTAATACACTTCACCCATAATACCTCAATTTTTTCAAGCCCTCCAAAAAGCAATTTTCAGGTGCTCCAATTAGCATTTGTTTAACCAATGGCTGCCTCATTCAATGTATTTTATTTCTGGAAAGCCATTGTTTCAGGTTTGGAGAAATAAAAAAGTAGTAAGGGACACAATCTAGTTAATATGCTGAATGTGACAACCGTTTGAACTGCAGCTTGATCATTTTCTCCATTGAAACTGAATAAATGTATTCCATGCATTGTCCTAATGGAAAAACATTTTCTTCATGGCCAAATGCAGACATTTTTACTTTAATTCCTTGGGTGAAGCAGGCCAATATCAACTTACAATAGTTTGCATTTATTTTCATTATTTTTATGAATGGACAATGAAAATAATTCTATGTGCAAAAAATCATGGCATCAGAGTATTGAAAAATGGTACTACTCAGAAACAAAATTGATTTTATACGTCCAGCACCAAACTCTCTTTGTCACTTCATGGTTAAATTATTTCATTTACAAGGATATGGCTAGACACTATAAAAAAAGTGAAGATTCTAATATAGTAAAATAAATATTTACCTCATGGATATATTAGAGGTTTGATTTTACAGAAGTCACAAGAAATTGTGCTTAAATTAGATTATTTAAAATCAAGTTAGATATTCCATTGAAATAATTTAAATGAACCTTTCAGATATAAAATATTCACTTTTTATATCTAATATTTGGTAAATATCAGTATCTTGTAAATAATTGAAATATTCTGCATAAATCCACATAGATACTAAATTACAAATAGTAAATAGTAAGATCCAATTGCTTATGAAATTAGCATTATATTTATTTTCTTATAATGAATTCATATCAGTTTTTTCTACTACAATATATATTTATTTTGTTGACAATTTATAAATAATACTTTGTACTATAATATAATCTGCTTCATTTTAGGACAAGAAATTCTTAAAAATAAGGAAAGGGAAGTATGTTGTCAAGTCAGTCATTGTGTTACACTTGTTAATAATCTTGCAAGAATGTCTGTATCTCCAGGAATTTCAAGTGAAACAATTTTTAAACTTCTTTCAACACTTTATGGAACTTTAAATTCTCTCACAAAATATTTTATTAATCGTTCATCAAAAATTGACCCAGCATTCGAAAGAGCAAGGTAAAGTTAGACATTTTGCTAATATTTTATGTATTATTTTGGAACATTTTAGAATTAATTTAGTTATTAGTACACCATCATTTGGGACTGTGCAAAACATAAATAAAATTTGTTAAATACCATTATAATAATAAAAGTGCTTTCTCTTCCTTTACATAAGTGCCAAGTATCTTGTGGAAGTATATGTACTATCCTGGAATTCAAAAACTGCCTAGATAATGATGATCTTGTTTGTGAATTGTTCCACAAATGCTTCCGCTGAAAGAATTACCCTTTCAACAATGTGTTAGCCACATAATTTCCACTCACAAGTATTAATTTCCATAATATTTTTGCCTAATCAATATGCAGTTTCATTGTAATACTGATCTCAACATTGAGAAACACTTGTCACCTGATGATCATTCAAGATCTTACAATGCAGTTCACCCCAAAAGTGATATATTCTTATATTTTTTATATACGTACCATGTAACTTGGGGAAAAAACATTTCCTTGCTCCCCTTTCATGAGTTTATTAGTATAATAAAATATTTAATATGGTTTAAATATAAGTCTAAGTACATATACTTCATTAGGTGGTATTCTAACTATAAATACGTCTGTATATAAACAGAAAAAGCCCTACAGATCTCCTAAAATAAATACTGTGCAACTACTCAAACCTTTTCTTAAATTATTACCCTCCCCTTCCTCATCTCAGGAACTGCATCTTTGGTAACTCTCCTTCAACACAACAAAGTCCTGGGGACAACATTCTGTCACAAATTTCTTTTCCTAAACACACACACTCTTCCTCTAAGACACATTTTAATTGGTAATTTAAAAGGTATTTACTATGTGAAAATCTAATATTAGTTTATCTTTTTAAATCTAGCATGAAATGTTGACATTTTTTACATGGATATTAAGTATCATGTGGTCATATCATATAAATGTAAATGTCAGTGTGGATGTTATAATAAAATATCTTGAAAATCACTGTATATCTGTTCATCCTTCTGAAAAACAAATAATGTAAATTTTATATTTTTCAGATTTACACAAGTGGTGAACTTAACTGGAAAGCATTTAGCAAGGAATTATGAAAATCTAATTTCCCATGTTGAGGTTAGAAGTTTTTAAGTTGTAACTAAATTCTAAAATGAAAACATTAATTATTTATAACTTACCATTTTCATAATTTAAATCATTTTGAAATGTTTTTGATAATATAGAAGCATATTGTTTTACAAACAGGGATTGGAAGAAGAGATAGAAATAAATAAAAAAAATGGAAAGAAGGCTGATAACCAAAACATGAAATTAAAAGTTTTGAGGGAAGCCAAGTCCAGGACAACATTGGTGTTTAGTAGAGAGCAATTTGAGCAGCTCATTATAAAATTATCGAAGAAGTGTAAGGTATGCAAAATGTATTAATAGAGGGCTTCAAATCTGTTTCAAGCCTTAGAAACTTGATGTATTAATATTCTGTACATGGATTGATTCATACCTGGTCTCATAAAATTCAAACAGGATTAACTACCCGAATAATGATTTTTGATTTACCTGTTTCCCAGATTTTTTGTCTTTCTCCAGTGATTTTTATCTCATCATGACATGTCAAAATAGGTCAGTCTTGGCTTGGCAGTCTGTGATACTAAGGCAAATCTGTTAGTTACTCTGACCATTTATACATATCATTCTTTTCCAGAACCACTTTTCAAACCATCTTTTTCTAGCTATTTCTCTACTATAGGTGACCACAGTGAAAAATTAACTGTTTAAGTATTATATTTCAATTATTTTTTATATCTTCCATGCCTTTATATGTTTTTCTGGTTTTTTTTCATTGTTATTTTCCCCATTTGCCTTCTCTTGA
The DNA here is from genome assembly GCA_037074705.1 of Zhengitettix transpicula. Lineage (NCBI taxonomy): Eukaryota > Metazoa > Arthropoda > Insecta > Orthoptera > Tetrigidae > Zhengitettix > Zhengitettix transpicula. The sequence goes on along the minus strand of CM073591.1, from coordinate 197,212,423 downwards.
TCACTGGAGCCATTGATCTGTACATTATGTTCATTGTGACAATCTCTGGTTCTTCCCCATCTAATTCATAAGTTTCAAATTCTTTATTGTGGCCATCATTTTTATTTTCCTTGTGTACAATAAAAGTCACATTTCAATGCCTTCATTCATTCCAATTTGTCTTACTCTTGTACCAAACTGTAAATTCGTTGCACCTTTCTTTCAAACTGCTGAGTTGGAGTTTGTCACAGGTGTTATGACCCATGCCTTGTTTCTGATTATTACCACGAGGCTGAGAGTAGTGTGGTAAATATGTTTCTTATTTACCCATGAAAGGAGGTGGGACTTCAGGAACTTCTGGTACCATAGTACACCCTGTTTCCTGTCTTCATCCTCTCTTTAATCTGTATGTGATTTTCATTGTTATTTCTCACTAAAAAGCTAAGCAACCTTACTTCACCCTGGAAGCTTGCAATGCTAGCCATTGAAACATTTCTGTCTATGGAGATAATCTGGGCAGAAACCCGAGAAGCTTGAGTTTGCCACCTGCTCGAATTTTAGTGGGCCTACGAACAAAAACCTTTGGATCCTCTCTCTGTCCTGCTCTGCATCTTGTTGCTTGACAATATGCAGGTCAGCCTAATAGCATTTTATTTTGAAACTTTAAATTGAAAAAACCAATCTCACAATTTTACATAAAGATCCAGAAAAGTAACCATAAAACCTGAAATGTTTTTATGATTTTGTAAACCCTAGTAATTCTTTGTAAAGTCAAGAAAGCTTAAAAATTCCTAGAATTCTGTATATCTCCTTTCTTATTGCATTTTCCTGGCATGGTGGTGTGCTTTTTCCTTGTTTTGTTTCATCTACTTGAGCATTGAAATCTCCTATTAGTATAAGATTGTCTTCTCCTTTTCCATATTACACAATTTCTTTTTCAGCTCCCCCCGCCCCCCCTCTCTATAATCTGTTTAAATGTTATGAATAAATAAATAAAAAATTTAATTAACATGTGATTATAAAATATAAAATGTCTATGTTAAAAGTATACTAATTAGATAAATAGCCAAATAACTATGCCTGATGGAAGCAACAAGGATTGCAGAAACAATGACAATGATGAAACTGCAAGCTTGATACTTTTTTCCGCATAAGCGCTTCGCTGAGTTCAGTTCCAGTTTTGCTATCGACGGAGTCCATGTCATTCCTGGTTCCAAAATATACATGACCTATACTCTAACTTTTTTGTCCAATAAGCTTATTTCAAAACTCAACTTGTAAAGTCATTTCTGAAGGAATATTTTACTCTATTAAAAAGACTACAACAAAAATATTATGTGAAATTGAAATATAATATATCAATGTTAAAAGTAAACTAATTAAATCAATGAATAGCCCAATAACAGATAAAAATAAGTTATAATCTAAATACCACAATGTTTATGCAATCTCTTGCTCTGATTGTAATTCCTGCTACATTGGACAAACAAAAAGATCACTCAATGCCCGTGTCAAGTAACATATGTCCAATATAAAATTTCCCATTGATATTCTGTGTGCTGCCTCCAAACTTATTACTACCAATTCGAAATATTAATTTGATTGGCAAAATGCTAAGATTTTATATGTAGACACTGGGTAATATTCCACAATTATATCAGAAACGTGTCATATTAAATCTAACATCACTGCCATTAACATAAAAAGTAATACTATGAATCTCAACAGTAGGTCCCTTACTGATACGCTAAGCCCTCTTTGCTTTACCATAGTCTTTGTGTTTTAGCTTGGTTTTTGAGTTTATCACATGGTTTGTGTAGTGTTGTTCTTATGGCTTTGTGGTTTTTGAATCACTTGACAAATGCAATGAGGATTACAGAAATGTTTTGTGGATTTTAATTTAGAACTTATTTTAGTCTTTTATTTGCCTATTTATTTATCCAAGACTTTGATCAATTTATGAAGGACATTTTTCTTAAAGCCCTGTCTGTAACTTATAGTTTTCATGTTTCAAAAAATAACAGATATTAATTCTAATTTTATGTCTGAGATTATCTGCCAGAAGATAATGAAGGAAAAGTTCTAAATTTTTTAACAAACATTTTAATCTTAATAAGTCTTTCTCAGTATTAAGTATAAATAGAATCTTCTTGGGCTTCTAACTAAGTGAAAAGATGTGTGTGTGTGACGTTTCAATGTTGTTCACTGTCACAGTCTTTTAACAAAAGTGTTTTAATCTTATTTTTTATCTGTTTGACTTATGATTATTTTATGTTTTAAAATATACATTGTTTTTTTTGTATCATATTCAAAAATAATTCATTTATAGATTTATTGTTGAACTTGCAGAGAGGTATTCCCAGTAAACATTGTTTTATTTTTTCTGTACTATTAAAGTTTGATTGAGAATATTTTTACTCTGTTTATAAACAAATAAAAAATATATTTTGGCACTTATTTATACAACAAAAGGAGAAATAACTGTGTGATTTATATTCTATAATAATATATTCATTTTTCACAGGTAAACTTAATGCAGTTTGTGAAGCAAAATGCTAGTCGTGATTTTCACATCAGTTCAAAACGCTTAGTTAAAGCCTTGGATGAGCTTGACCAAGGAGATAATGATGAAGTAAGTTTATGTTATATTTATTGTGGTGTAACTATACACTACAATACCATAAACTGTTATAATTGCTCTTCATAAGCATATAATGCATATTCAGAGATATCAATAAAAATGTATATTTGTTTAGACCTTAGACTAAGTCAAGATAATTATTTCATACACTTTGCAGACTATGAATTCAACCAATCAAGAGCAAGCTAATGAGTCAGATTCAACAGAAAAGGAAAACTCTGCCCATACAGATAAAGCTCCTGTTCCCAGAAAGAAACTGAAAATGTCGTAGCAATGCAGTTTGTGTAGTCAATCTGCTGATTTTTTATTATATACCAGATTGATTTATTGTTAAATATACAAATAAATAATTATCAATGTTACAACTCTCCATTGAAATATTTTGTCAGAGTTAACTCTTTTATTGAAGTTGAAAATGTAAATAAGGTATCAATAAATCATAACATGAAATATGCTTGTATGTTTGTTGAAATGTAATAATGGTAGAATTCAAATATTTTCAGAAGTGCTAAGAATTCTCCAAAGAGAGACAAACCAAATTTGTATTTAACTAATTGTAATTATTCGTATTATTATGAAATTGTACACCAGTTCAGACTCTGTAAAAAAATAGATTTGTCAGCAATTTGGGTATCTTAGTGTCAGAATTAAATCAATCTTTAAGTTATTGTTTTAGCAAACAGTACACCTTGAGGTAGCTAGAGTGAGACAAAAATTGTAAATAGGAGATTAAATTAAATTTTTCAACAAGTGGAATTCCACTGCAACTGTGGTGTGCAACACCAGCAAAAAGAACAGCCAAACAAGTAACTAGTCCGTTATTAATCACCCCTGAGGTACACGTTACCTACACCACAATAGACCCACCTTAGTGCACCATATAAATGTTATTTCACAAATCCAATATATTAGCATTTTGTTCACTTAAGAGAAAAGGTTTTGTCTGAAGTTGTAAATAACTTTGAAACATTTAAATTGTATATCCTCCTGATCCCACACCTACGATAGATCCCTTTTATTATCATTAGGCTTTGACAGCTTTGAGAATGACACTATCATACTCTGGGCCCCTAAAACTTTTCATTCAATGCTAATAATTGAGGATCTAGAATTTATTTAAATGTCACCCCTTCACCCCCCCCCCCCCTCTACAGTTGCTTGATAGGAGTTTTATCCAAAACAGAGTTTGTTTCTGCGTTATAAGTAGCATGTGCACATTTGGCTTGCCATGTTTAAGATTGTACACAAAACTTGCTGAACTACAATTTACCCAGTGTGTTGAATGTCAAAATTAAACTAGTCCATAACCCCAGAATAGGCAACAGTCTCGTTTGTTTTCGCGTTATATAAACTACTTTTGGAGATCACGATCAATCTCATTGACCCAAGAAAAGTTATTCAACACAAATATCGGCCGTTTTTGCATGTTTCAAATATTCCACCTCTGTTCACCACTAGGGATTTGCCTAACGCTTCGAGAGGCCTTCGCGGGCGTGCGCACAACAGCTTACCGAAGTTTCATCGCAATCGTATGAATGCTATTAAAACAACTAAGCTTTAATCCATGCAGCTGTTAGATTACTGAAATAAGTAGGCGTAACTGAATCGTTTACATAAATTTATTGAACTCTGCGCAATTGCTCAACAAGTGCATACATGTGTATTGCATAAAAATAACTTGGCGACTCGAGTGTGTCTGTAGTAAATGCGGCTTTTGGCCATGCCGCCCACCGATATTACAGCCTATCATATCGCTGACTAAGAGGCAGCATCTCTCTTACGTCGCGCGGTCCAAAAAACGCTGTGTCCTGGCCTTAAATACTTCCCCTAGCGCCACCGAAGGGGCGTGAATCTGAAAAAAGAAAGAACCAACATTTAAGCTTAAAATAAACGTGTTAATGACGAACACATCAGGATCCACAGTCGAACAGTGACTACGGCCATCCGACGGTAATGAAATACCTGCAGGTGAGTCCGGAAGCCACCTCACGCATTGAAAGCAGTCTTAAGACGATTAATATGGACCGTGCCATTCACTAGTTTAAGTAGTACATACTCATGCTTCGTCGGGCGCCATAGGACCTGATGCTGCGCTGAATAGTGTTTCTCCAAGGAAAATAAAAACAAAGTCCGCAGTCGGCAACTCGTGGTGAACGAAAACTTTCGTTTTACTATGAGCTGACGCGGGAGTCAGGCGCAAGACTAGAATATGTTGCCTCAGTCCAGCTAAAAAGACTTGTATCCGGGGATGAAACGGTGTCCGTGAAAATTTCTCCGGCAGCTTGAGGCTTGTGGTATATACCAAATCAGCTGAATAGCAACGTAGATCCTCCTTGATAGCCCGAGTATTACCGTAGCTAGAGCATCCAACCAGTTTGTGGACAGGTTGCAAATTAAATAAGTTTGTAAGGACCTGTGCTAACGCTGCGGCAGGTTGGTAGGGCGAGGTTCTGATGCGACAGGATCCAACTAAGTCCACAAGCGCTCGTAAAAGCAGTGATTCACATTGTGATCCCTGGTCCATGGTGACAATTACTGATCACCCAGATCAGTTCAAATGTTTCAGCTGTCGAAGTGTCGGTGACGTCACGGAGCTGCAGAATTCCGGCCACATGGTGAACCTATATGGACAGTAAGAAGAAGGTACGTGAAACTACGAGCTGGAGGTAACGGCCCGATGATGTCCAAATGCACTTGACAAATCTTGTCGTTACGCACGTCGGAATTCCGGAGTGGATGAATCACAACAAATAAACGTTTCAGATCCGTCGAATCAGAGCGAGCAATCACCATTCGTTAATTATACTAGGGTTTCGTCGTCCTGCTGTACCTATGCCAGACTTGACTGCATGCCCAACATGAAGAGAACAAAGCCGTTAAAGTGTGTTGGAGATAATTTTATCCGAGCCCGTCACGTGAACAATGAACATGGTGAATTGACCGATTAGGTCATGGAGATACCTTTTCCGCGGTTTGATTGAAGACGTACATAAGACGCTTATGATCAGTCTTAATAGTCGGTGATATACTTTCCACAAAACAACGAAAGTGTTTGACTGCCCCGTACATTGCGAGAAAAAAAACTTAATTGCTGGCATTTGGCATTCTCGGATGCATCGAAACAAAAAAATCAATTAGGCTGAAGCAACCGGATAATGCAAGAGAGTCGCCTGTGCTAACATGGCTTTAGCATCCACGAAGGTGCGGTCCAAGTCAGTTGACCAGAGCATCGGTTGTCTATAATTTTTGCGGATTCCTTTTAAACACCCAAGACTAGTGCCGCGTGGGGAAGATGTCGCCTGTAGAAGTTTTACATGCCGAGAAACGTCTGTAATTCCAGGATTGTGGCAGGTTTGGGAAATTTCGAAATGATCGCAACATGTGCAGGTCAAGGCGTAATTCCCTGAGCTGCAAAACGGTATCCATGGAAATCAACAGCTGCTCTGAATAAGATGCTCTTCGCGGTATTGACGACTACATAGCCTTGCAAACTTCACAGCAGCGTATTCTTCGAGCGAAGAAATGTAATCGATAAAGAGTAGGCGAATGGTAAATCTCGTAGAAGGGTATCCATAAAAGGTCTGCGCCGCATTCCACTGACCAAAAGTCAGGACCATCTACTCGTACATCCCAAACGGCGCCATTACGGCTGTTTTTGGGATGTCTCCATTGAAATTAGATTATATGCAGGGAGCAAATCGTTAGTGAAGAAAACAGTGTAACCATGTAAACTACGGGCAAAATCATAGATTGCGGTATGGGAGACCGTAGCCTAATTCGATTGCCTGTAGTCCCCACAAACTCCATGTGCTGTACTTTTTCTTCACCAAGTGGATGGAACTAACCCAAGGCGTTCGCAGACGGGTGACAAATTCCCTCGCTTAACATATTCTGAAATGCCTGTATCGCGTCTCTGAATTTGTTGGAGGGTCCCTTGATGCCGATCACTGTGGGTGGAAGCACGGTGCGGGCGAGGAGACGTAAGAACGCGGAATTATTGAATAAAGCCTGAAAACTTATCACTATTCACTGCTATTGTGCTAATCGTCGGCATAGTAGTGCGTATAAGATTGACAGTGACGTCACATATTCTCTTACGACTGGCATCCACATAAGGTCGCAATTATGCAGATCAGCACCTATTATCGACTAAGTGACAACAACCACTAGAAAACGCCATGAACAGACGTGTCGTAAGCAAATATTCAGACGGAGTAACTTGGTACCGTAAGTATGTATAATAGCTCCGTTGGCGGCGTACAATTAAATGACAGTGTCGATTAAAAATGGATACCATTTGTAATGAACACACTTTAAAATTGAGTATTTCTCTGATGTGTAGGCCTTTATAATGATTATCTCTGGCGAAAAGGTTATCGCTGGGAAAAGAGATTGTTGATGGAGCTTCTTCGCTAGATTGTTGACGCGAAAGATCATTTTGTTGAGTTATTTTGAATTTGATATCAGACAAAATAAATTAAACTATAAGGATTAATTTCCGTAGTTTTTATTCAACAACGGAGGGCCTGAACAACAGCGGAGATCGCCAGGAACGACACCAGTGTGCCATTGTAAGCTGGAAGTGTTCAGTTTTTATCTACAAACACTATTGATTCAGGAAACCCTAATTTAATTATTACTTTTTTGATAATGCATTGGCTATTTTAAGCATTTTGATACCTCACCATACACTGAGAGAAAGACCCGCTTCATTAATAAGCATAGTTCAAACATTTAGCCATTTTAAAATTTTTAAAAAATTGAGGAAAGGGACCAGAAACGTTGTGTGGTGTTTACATTATCACGTTTTTGTCTGAATTGACTATTTTTCTTATTAATTATTTAGCCGTTTTATTATTATTGTTGTTAGAGAGATATTTTCACATTACTCGCATCATAAATATAAAGCGGTTTTGAGTCAACCACATGACCACTGACCGCTCGACGAAATGATGACGAAATGAGTTTTCTCCCTTTTACTCTTGATAATACCAACCAAGCTGAGTACTATCCGAGCCGGAGCTCTATCCAGATTGTGAGTGCCAAAGGTGGAGCGCTCTTTTTTTTCTGGGGTAACAGGCTGCATGAGGGTAATTTTTTTTGGGCAACAGGCTACTTGAGGGTAATCTACATGGTGGCAACTCCCCTTTAATAGCATTAGAAATGATTTTAAAAGAGGGATGCGGAAGGGTAGAGGAAGGTAGCCTAGGGTTAACTAAAGCCCCGGGCTATATTTTAAGGATCATTCGCCTAAAAGTGAAGCAGGATAAAGCCTAGAAAACATGCATCAGGTAGGTCGGGCATTGGGTACTTGTCCCACACCCTTCCGATAGCGGGGGAGGGGTTTGCTGTTGTGACGCAGAATTCCCTTCTCCAAACCTCGACCAGTTTAGGAGGCAGCTCGCCGACTGTTCCAATGGAAACAGCGAACAAGTCTTACCGTATGCCCAAGGTCTGAGAACCCGGAACATACACCTATGAAAACATGCCGAGGTGCCTCGGCTTGTGGGAACCTCAGTTCAAAAACGAAGAGAGGAAAAGGCATCCCCAAAGGTAGCCCCCTCCGTCTCTCCTAAAAGGTTCTGCCTGCGAGAGAATAGGCCTCGCAGACCTTCCATTAGGGTAATTTTTTTATGGTGTAGACAGGCTATGTGTAGGCTAATCCACATAGTGGCAACTCCCCTCTTGTAGCATAGGAAAGGGATTTGAAAGGGGGGATGCGGAAGTGTAGAGGAAGGTAGCCAAGCAAAGATTTGATTCCGGTGGCCAAGTCAGTGAAGAAAGAGACGTCAAAGGTAAACAAGAGGGGGCATATCATGTCTCCCGTTAGTGCGGTAAAAGGCATCTCGTGGACCTGATTAATTTGGGAGGCGAAAGCTGTTAAGTCCTGCGATTCGTTAGCTGCAAAGGCGTTCCGAATGCAGTTAGGTAACTGTTAAAATAAGAGCGACCGGAGCACCTGATCTGTAAATTGTCCTCACGCCACACGTCGCAGTCGTTGGAGGACTAGCAACAGGCGCACGTCGATGAAAATTAGAGACGCTTCTCATAGTTCACGAAAGGCTACTATGATACGGCGTTTTAAAATCTCATACCTGCGTGCTTATTGGAGATGATTGATGATATCAGCCACTAAAGGTAATTCGTCCACGCTGACGATGATGTGATTGAACCGGGTCGCGTCGGAGGAGATGTTCCGGAGAGTCGATTCACGAAGGCAGGGAGTAGACAATAGTATAAGATGAGCTATGCAGCTTTCGCTGAGTTCAAATGTAGAATGTCTCATTTTCCATGTCCCCGGTCACCAGTGTAGAGTTGCTATCAGTTAGAACTAAGCTTTAATCCATATAGCGGTTCATTACTGAATTAAATAGACATAAGTGAATCGTTTAGAAAAATTTATTGAACTCGGCGTAATTGTTCAATAAGGGACAAGATTTGAAAGTTTTCTGAATGAAACAATTTTGGGCAAGTTCGAAGTCATAATGGGAGAACAATGTTCTTTTATTAATAACTGCAAAAAGAAAGACTGTGGGAAATTTGCTTATAACATCTTTTTTCTTCTTGTTTTGATATGACGAAATCGCCCAAAATAGTTTGTAAAAGTATTATATATATATATACATAATATGTATAATATGTATAATATATATGTATATATATATATATATATATATATATATATAGGTCTCGGGTTCGAATTCTGACATGGGAATGGATGTTTGTAATAACATTGACACACAAATAAATACAGACTGGATAATCTCTCAATGAATCAGGTTGGAGAGTCAGGATTCATCCCTTTCGAGGTTATATAAAATACTTGTTGATATGGCTGACATATGTATACAGGGTGATTCTTCGATGATGGGACAAACTATGAGGAGTGATACAACTTATTGAAACATACATTTTTAATGAATAAGAAAGATATCAAATTCAGACAAAATAGTTATAATATAAATAACACACAACGTTTCTGGGAGCCTTGTCTCTTTCCTCAGATGCGAAGAAGAGCCTAGAGCGACACAATTTTAGTGTAGGAATGCATTATCGGAAGTGAGGCGCTGAGACCCGAACATGAAATGAAATATATTGTTTATTTACATAATCGCAAAGTGCTTCTTTCCAGCAACGTTTACAATAAATGCTCAAAATTGCGACCGCCGACAGTAATACAAGCTTGGTAGCGTTGAAGGAGTTATTGGCGAACAGTTCCAAAGATGCCATGCATTTCGCGCAAGCTTGCAGCCAAAATGCATAGTCGATCAACGGTGCCCTCAATTGAGTCAACTGCAGTCTCGTAAACGATTGCTTTCAGATGTCTTCATAAGAAGTAATTGCAATTTTGAGCATTACCCTGTACATCTATACATGAATGTGTAGGCCTATATATTGTAGACTACAACTCGAAGTTGCAGACTTCAAGAATATAGTTCTAATCAATTTTACCATATTTTTAAAAAGTATGCATCCTCATTTTACTTTACTTAAAACATATTTCAATGAAGAGTAATAATCACCGCAATATTTAAACTTTACTATGCGTAACTTAAGGCAACCACGCCCACTTTCGTTCATTCATCAGCCCCCAAAGAAGCTTATGACATCACTGTTATCTAAGTATCCATCCGCAAAATGCAATGGTTAATTAACTTTTCTTATAAGATAACATAACTTAATTTAAAAAAATATATATTTGTATGATAAATAAAGAAAGCCTATTTTCTGAATTAGTTCTTACTACTTTTGAATAACTTATCAGACAGGAACTATATTATTGAGCGAGAGTCTTTTGCGCTGCTTCGGTAGACTAGTCTTTCCTCTTGCGGTAACAAAGTTCTGTGTTTTGTGTTGTGGATTCTGTAGTGTGTATGTTAGTCGGCTTATAACACCTAGACTTTTACGAAGGTAAATTGCAGCATTAGTTAACCAGTATACATATCATTTTCCAATTATTTGTTTTCATTTATTCAGCTTATCATAGCTAACTTCAGATATTTGTGTAAATTACATACTTCGATCGTTAAGTAAACAAACAAGGGCTGTGGCTTTTATATTTATCAAAACATTTCGAAACTAACATGCTATCTCGTACTACAGATTGTAATGTGAACAACCAAAAAGTATGTTTGCAGATAGGCACATTGTAGTGGCTATTTTTAGCAATTATTGGTACTGTACTGTATCATTAATCTTAATTAGACCATTAATTTAAATTACAATATGTTTAGAAGTAGATTCAGTGAATTTGTATTGATGTTGCATTTAGGTAAAATTCCTTCTGAGCTACCAACTTCAAAGGTTAGAATCTCATTTAAAGCATTTTTCTGGATTTTAAACATTTGATACAAAACATCCAATCATTGCTCCTAATTCTAATTCATGAAAGATAGTAATTCGTAATCGTTAATTATACTTCTTGTAGTTTTACTTATAACATTTCTAATTATGTATTGTTAATAATTCATTAAGAATAATATTAACATAGTTTTTAAGACCATTTATATTATTGCCATATTCCTTTCACAATAATTGATTGAAGGCATAATTACATATCATTTCCTCAAAAATCACTTTTCAATGGTAGTGTTGAGGCATCTTTCTGAATGTCTTAATTGATTTAAATTCGATCCAGCATATTTGTCCCATATCCTAGTAACCTAGTGTGATTAATAATTAATAATGTTTATACTGTACAATTTAACTAGTTAAATTTACTACACTGAGAAAGTTATTATACTGACCAATGTTTGACATGATATTTATGTGGAACACAGGGTCCTTAGAATAAGGAGTTTTTGTTATAGTGTAGGCCAATCTGTTGTAAAAGTTGTGAAGAATATTATCTTTCTGCAAAGAATGTGAAATTAGATGATGTTGAAGTCACAACATTTAATGAGTATATGCTTCAATCATGCTGTAGTAATACATTATATAAAACGTAGTACGACACTTGGGACTATATATATATATATATATATATATATATATATATATATATATATATATATATATATATATATATATATATAGCAACTAAGATTAATATGATATTGTCAATTCTTTTAACACATCTGTACAACAGAAGCTAGGAATGAGGGCAGATGACTATAGGACTGCATGTCGTACCGTCCAGGTGCACGACGTACAGTCCTGTACTTCAAGGTAAGTCAGCTGCTCTATATTACTCTATCCTGTTCAGAGGTATTCCATTACTTCTCAGTCAATAACATATATTCTGTCCCTTGAAGCTGAATATCAGTAATTAATAGATCCATTACTTATTAACTGTAAAATGACACCACTAACATGTTCAATGTATTTTAAATAAATTGGAGTTGTGTGTTATGTCTTCAAGGTTTTTGTTATAGATATTTAGTTGATGGTAATAGAAAATTGGTACATATATGAATATTTTTTGGAAGTGGAAATTGAGATAGAAATGACAGCTTGTGCAGAAAAATTCTAAATAATCAGAAATGATTTTGAAGATTGTTAGCCCCAAGTTTGAATTGGTTGGATCATAAATAGCATTAATTAGATAAATGAATAGCTAAATAACAGACAAAAATAAGTGAAAAATTTAATCAGACATTTCTTCAAACCTAGTTACTTTATTCATCTGAGTCTAAGAACTCAAGAGCTGTCAGAATGACACCACACAGACCAGGTGAAGAATTCAAAAGCTTTTGATGGAAGCATCAAGGATTGCAGAAACATTGTCTGGTATTTAGTTTAGCACTGTCTGATATTTGGATATTTATTGATCTAATTAGTGTACTTTTACCACATTAGCATTATGAAAGGATATAAAAACACAAGAGTCAAAGAATCTGCAGTTTAACAAAAGACTCTACATATTGGGCTATTTGAAGATTTATATTTGCCTACCAACCTTTGTATAAAGGATAAAAATTTTCTTTTGTAAGTCTACTTACCTTGGCTGAGCTCTTTTTATTTATCCTTGAATAATTCACCAAATATAAGTTGTGTGCGTGGAATAAATTAGTTTTCTAGTGTCATTATCCTAACAATGAATGTATTTGAAGTTAATGTTTTAATATTTCAATTTCCTTTGTATCCCTCAGGCAATCCTATGAATTTTGATCATGTAATTTTGTAAATTTTATTATTTCTCTTATATTACAGATTTCAGTGTTACACCACACGGTTTTAATAATTGTATTAGTTGACATGACCTAAACTGAAACTCAAAAATTAGTGTTTTGAAGATTTGCTTTTTAATTTTTATTAAAATGATTTTGTATCTGGATGCAAGTTATTGCAACTTTTGGGAGAATTATGTTGGTTTACAAAAATCATTTTCATTTATGCATCACAAGCTTTTATTTTAAGAATTTGATCTAAGGCACTTATATTCTCAATCCTATCCTTTTCGAAAAACAATAGTTAAAAATTCTGATGGTTTGTTGTTGTTATGGTATAATTAACACTTTTTTTAGATCTAATAATATATCATCATAATAATCAGGCTGAAAGTGTCAAAGATTTGAAGGTAAAGTGTCTCGCCAAAAGGTTTTTCGTATTTCTGTATTTTCCTGTCAGTAATAATGTTTAAGATTTACACTTGCAAAATGTAGAATAAAATTCATATGATGAACAAGAAATAATTTGTTACAAAAGCTTACTTAATAAAATATTTGTGTGCAGTTGTGGACATAATTTTTCAATAAATTTAACCAGCATAATATGCATGTATAGTCTACTACTTTAAAAAGTCCCAAATTTTAAATGAATGCCATACACTTCAGACCTTTACCACTTTCTTAAATTTATATTATATAGTGCAAAGATTATTAACTTATCCGGTGTTTCCTACCCTTTTTATCTTGCCCCACAAAAGTCTGTCTAATGACCCCTTACATATACTTTTATAGTTAAACATTGACTTATTCCTGAAACAAGCGTAACTACAACTTATATACCACGGTTCTTCATTAATAATAATTCTGTGTATAAACAGAGGAATTATTTATTTTAATTTGAGATTGTTAAACCTATACAAATATATAGTCATGATGCCCGTTGTATGATAAGTTCCTGTTTTATTTACCACATGGAGTTCACACTAGTCTACAGTATACAAACACTTAGTTTACCCATTGAGTATGCCATAGCAATTGCCATATACAGTTTGTAATTTTGTTTCACTAGACATAGTAAATAATACTGTACAAGAAAATTGTAGTTTATATCAGGCCTACTCCAAACTTTCAATTGTGGCTCTATAGAAAGCATAAAACTTACCAAATGCTTATTTGAAATTGAGATACCAACAATTTTTAATTTTGTACTAGTAAAGTCATAGATGGTGGTTTTTAAATTCTAGATGAGCTTATTTTCAAATTGCCCCCATGAACAATCAAATTTCCCTCATGTGGGACCCACGTTAGGAAACACCAGTCTAGACTAATATAATAGTTTTAAAATTAAAAAATATACATCTGATTTGAAAATTAATAATAAGATAAAATGACCAAATATAGAAGTGATGCAAGTACCAGATAACATTTATTTTGTTTTTAGTTTCCTAAGCATCTGAAGAAAGGAGCAAAGTTTCTAGAAACATTGTGTGGTATTTATATAATCACTTCTTTTGTCTGTATTTGGCTATTTGATCTTATTATTGATATTAGTTTTGTTGAAGTAGTCTTATTTTTCTCGTGTGGAGTGTAATTAAGAAAACAAACTTAATAAAAGCATCAGTGACAGTTTTATAATCTTATGACATATTTCATTATAAAAATTAGTTAATTAATTTGCCCTTATATTGAATGTCTTTTTTATATGCTTACTATTTCAGCTGCTGTCTTACATATTTCAATCCTTACATGTACATGCTTTTGATACTAGAGTTCACTGTTCTTAGATTCTCTAGTTTGTTTACCATTTATTGTGTGGTTTTTGAGAATATTCTCCTCTTTGTCTTGCAACTTCACATAGTTTAGAAACAATTGTCATATTTTAGATTATAAGAAAATTATTTAATTTTTAAATAAATTGGAAACTACTAATTTTTTACTTTCTTCCTGTATAATCTAAAGATGCACCTGCGTTTCTCCAAAAGGAATAGTAACACGAGCCATCAGTTATATAATTTGAGAAGAAAAATTTCAGTTTTAAAAATGGGAAGTACATTTGACACAGTAGTTATACGGATAATGTTGTTATTTTCTTTTGACAGATTTTTTCCTATTTATTTATTACAAAACTTTTATCCTAAGATTTTCGGATGGTTACACATTATTTACAGTACAATTCAAATTATGTACATAATTAACATGTGCACTTGGTAATTAAGTAAGTCCAGTCGTTAACCTAATTTTGCAATTTTATTGACGAAATTATTCGTCGTGCTAAGTAGATACTTGGTAAATGCAACTGTTGTATTGGCGCTGTAACGGGTTTTCCGATGTCTGCTCCCGTGGAGGTCGTTGACTTTGCGTGTTACTGACCCAGGCCGTCTGACGGTCCCAACCATTGTCAAGTCACGCCCTCACCTTGCGTAACCAAGGTGGCGTTTTTACGTAACCTATTCATACCTAGACATATCTCATTGCTCTTCCGTAACAAAATCAAACGTCAGTTGGAAACATGAACTTAAGATATTCAATGTAGACAGAGCAGCTGAAAAAAAAAATATAATTGCATAACGGCAATAATATAAATACTGGGATAACAGCGGTGTTAATATTTCTCAATTCGGAGAAGGCTGATATCAAAATACGTGAAGCGATGGACAAACTTCAATATTCCCGTTTTAAAATTATAATATACCTTGCAAATTGAATAATACGAACTACAGAATGAGATTTTAAACAGACACGACTAGTGAAATTATGCTGTTATAACGGCAGTTGGTATTTTAAACTCTCAAACGGAAAATAGCACAGCATTGAAGCGAGAATCGCTGAGAGGAAAATGCAAAGAAAGGGAAAGAAAGTGGTACCTTACAAGATAATTATTGTTCTAGATAACCGTGTGAATCTAAATATATGATGACTCAAAAAGTATAAAATAATGGAATGAATAAAAACGGCGGAACACATTAATTCATTTATTCAGTGAAGTACAGATTTGTAGCTGTGAATAGAACATTTGAGGTAATGTATTGAAAAATAGTCGAACAACTATAAATAAATGTATTTTAAAATGTTAATAGTAGTATGGAATTTATTTTAAGCTTTCATAGCATTTACATTAATGGGAATTTAATAATTTTATTTGAAACTATTTAATTAAAGCTATTAGCACAAATGTTTAGGTTTATCAAAACTTCAAAATTAAGGAAGACAACCATGACATTTATACAACTTAAATTTAAAACATTTAAAAGTGTTAATTATCTTATTTTGGATGATTTAGGTACTTCTAAGTGAGTAAAGACATTGATATTGTGGCTATTTGTATTGGAGAAACATATATTTCAAGTAGTTATCTTTTACTTAGTTTCGGTCCTAGCATTGTCTGGCACTGTGAAATTGCCATTAGAAGTCGATGTAAAGTTCTGATTTGGGCAGCTTACCATCAAGTGTTGGGAAAAGAGAGTATTTTGCGTTAGGGATATAAACTGGTTTTTTTTTGCTCAAAAACTTGTCTACTGTCTACAACTTTCTCTTTCATTTCAATAACTCTTTTGTCTTTTCGAATTATCATAATTTTCTCGAACATGTTCAGATTTTGAATTTTGTCGGACCAACAATATTTGTGAGGGAAATGACCTAAAAACAATCACACAGCTCTCAGACTATTTTCTATATGCCACACTGTTTTTGTATCACATGGTGTTTACACAATTCATCTGTAATTGACCCGGCGGTTGTTATTTCTGATATGGAGTACTTGCTGCTGTTTCACCCCTGGCCAGTCCACAAGGTTAAATATTTAAATATTATTTCCTTGACCTCATTCGTTCACGCATTTCTTTGCTCACAATTACACGATTCATTTTGAAAATACCTCGAAGAATAAAAATCAATAACGTGATTTTGCTATAAAACGTGTTGCATGAGAATTTATTGCTGCAGTCCATTATGAATTGAGTGTATTACGTAATGTAGGCATGGTCTAACGACTTTCTTCGCCTTGCATGTTGTAAACATCTTTGTTACTTGTTGTGAACAATATGTGACCTACACCAGCTTATGCTCCACCAACATGACGTCGGTTCTCAAAGCAACATAAGCTGCTGTTTTGAAATGTGTACTTGCCATTTCCTGTCCGTTATCTCACGGCCTTTCTTTTAGTTTTTCTTAAAACAACTTGATGAGAGTCGCATTGAAGTGAATGTTTTCTGCTGAAATGTTCATGCATAATAAAGTGTGAATGGATAAGTTTAACGCTTCTCAATGTTTTTGTTTTGTATTAAATAGCCACTGATATGCAATATCTCCAACATGAATAAGGAGCATAAGGGCAGCACGGTCAATAGACCTTCCACCTGTTTTAAGTGCCCAAGTGATATTTTTACTCGTTTTAGTTAACACAAATGTAAAATCTTCGGATAAAATTTTTAAGAATAAATCATTTATAACAGAAAAAATGCAACATCTCTTTTTCTAATTGAATTGTCAAATACATTAACATTTAATATTGTTTCTCGATCAATCGTGTACATAAAAAAATTTCTCTAGCAAATACAACTATGCCTACAGAATACGTGCGACTACCACTCTGGTAATGCATAGATACTAGCAAAGTTAATGTTACAGTACGTTGGTCGTAGGCGGAAAATCTTGTTCAGATTGTATTGAGGAATGAAAAACTATATTACAATATGTAGTATGTCATCCTCAGATAACACAAAACGTCCAGGAAGTGAGATAATATACGGCGATATAAATAGAATCTAAAACATTTGAAAATACGGAGATATTTTCTACCTATTAAACAGCCTGCCTTCAAGAATGTGCAAGCATGTAGCTTTAATGGCTTTATATTTCAAGTTATATATACAGCGAGTTGTGTAATGCCTCGTTTTTTTATCACAACTCTTGCGAATATTTTAACAATTTCACAGGCACGGAAGCTTGTGTATAATAATTATAAATATCACTACTGGACAAGTCCGTTCTTACATTGTAGACTATTTAAGGGCACTTTAACACGATCGATATTATTGGCTTAAGGAAAAGTTAACAAAAGATTTTGCACAAAGGCGAGACTATTGTGCACATGACCTCATTCAGAAACATGCGGTCTACTCTGTAATTCTTACAGCTTTATCAATGGTGTAAATTTCCTCAGGTCGTAATGGATGAGTTTTAGAGTTTCAAAGAGTGTGCTTACGACAGTACCCATATGAAAACAACTCTGCGTATAATTTTAAATTTGGAGAAAACCAACCACCTACCCAAATACATTACATGCAACAACATAATTTCATTTATATATTTTTTGTTCGTTTCAAGAGACAACGTAACATTTAACAAAAATTCCAAATAAACGAATCGTGATTTAACGGTGTCTCGACAAGATTTTCCAATATGGTATTTTTTTTTCGTAGTGATGCTAGGGCATACGAAGTCGCACATCATTCTTTAGGATAGTATATAGTTTAAGATTTGTAAGACGAAAATTAGTGGTTAGTTTTAATTGCAGGAACACTGTTGCTTTTATAAAAAAAATTATTTTGCTACTGTTTCGACTCATAAGTGGAACTGAAACGCCTCAATAGCACCTTATACTGAACTTTATAAACTCCATCTTAATTCTGTTGCGTTACTTATAATCGTAGTTTTTCCTGTGCTGAATGAAAAGTTCTTTGCCATCATTTCAGCTTGCCGTAGCTTAGAAAACTATTTTCTAAATCGTACTTGAACCACTCACAAGTTGGATTTGAACCATTGGAGGAAATACACGTCTACAAAATCTAATTTGATTAATTTTTTATTAGAGCATTGGAAAGGTTCTAAAGGAAAACAAGAATATAGGGAAATATAGTTATGATTGAATATATTGACACGACGTATCGATAAGTACAGTTATATGAAGAGATTGGCTGGATGGATCAAGTAGGGAAACAGCAGGGCATCACTTAAGTGGTCTGCATTATTTTAATATTAAATAACTCATATGACGATTTAATTATTTAATTTAATGCTTTAATCTAAGATATAATATATTCAGTACATCAGAGAAGTCAAATAATAATAGTTCTTCCCAATATAACAGAAAAAAATATCGTGTATAAAAAAATAATGCGAAATATGACCTTCAAGTCAATACTGAATGTTTTCACTCTTTAACAGAAACTAGTATATTGAAAATATAAAACGAAGCAAGTACTCATTTTACTAAGTATGCAATTTATATGCATTAGATATTTAATTCCTAGGTTTTATTACGAAATATCGTGTGCGCCTGCTTTTCAGTTAAGACGGTTCAGGTTTGAGGGAATTTCGCCTGCGCCTCCGCAATTTGTATCTAAAAATAAGTAATGAATTCGTCTGTAATAAACGAGGTCAGTATGCTTGCGCACTACTTAGATAACTTTGGCGATAAAGTTATTAACTCCCTTCAGATTTGTACGGTGGCTGTATAAAGAAGTGTCTCTTTCTTTACGAAGCTGACATACTGTTGCTGATTCGGGTGAACATTCTAATGTTTATAATTAATCCAGGTTGTCAGATTTGAGTTCACAGAATTATTTTATTCGTCACAAGAGCCACTTTTGTTGCTAATGGTTGTTTTGTATTGCTGGGTCTTTTTTGCATCATTTTGAAGATTCGGTTCAAATAAATTGATTAAAAAACATACAAAATACTCAGTTGACAACAAAAAAAACTCGTGTGAAAGAACAGCAGACGCAAAGTACATGAACGGGGCCTATTAAAGCAGTAAATTAACTTGAAATGTATTTAAATGAACGAAATCTTTATTTAAAATATAGGTAGACACAAAAAATTTAAACATTTAATCATATCTGAAATCTCCAGTATATTTATAATACATTCCTATTAAAAACGTACATTCTAAATTACTAGCTTCTCAGATTGAGTACATTTTTTTAAAAAAATTCCAGTCTAACGATTAATTAAATAATAAATAAAAACTGATGTACTGACCTACTAACAATTTTCGCAAATGTATCGTATTCTCCTGTAACTCGAATAGTTCTCGAGCCACCACAAAATACTGAGCACTCAATCCAGTCTTCTTTAGGATGATGCTCATATATGTATTACAATTCTGAATATTTCCAAATTGTTGTAGATTCACAATTCTTATTTAACAATCACGACAATCCCACAGTGGACCAGGTTATTAAACATATAAAAAGAAGTTATTGTCTGATTTTTGGTCTTCATTTTACTGAATAAGCTTTCGAACACAGTTCATTTTCAAATTTCATCTGCAAGAACAAGACGTGTACAATGAAACAAACGTGCCAATTGAAACATAAAGTAACAATTGTCAACTTGTATGCGATCCACACCTAAACGTCAAGCATAATAACAGCATCTGGATTTACAATCCCCAAATCGCGTCATACACACTCCAGGCAGGTGAATTAAACGCCCACACTTAAGGTAAACATAAGAACCGGCACTTCAGCACATTTCTTTTTTATTTTCTGAGCACGTTTTAGCAGTCGTTCTCAGTACGAAATTATTCATGTGTTCCTTTTGAACCGTTTGATTTATTTATCTTATTTTATTCCCCTATTTTGTTTTGTTCTTACGTCTTTTAGGCTCTTTTTATTATTCTTTCAGTCTTTGCAAGCTTTTCTTGAATTTTTCGTCATTCAGGCAACGTTAACTCCTTTTTATTATTCATCAATCGTACTTCACAGAAAATTTTAGAGATTAAATGTTTCTTCCACCTTCATCTCAGCTTGTCGATCTTTTACTTGCATTTCGAAAATGTGAACTCTAACTACTGCGTTTGTAACTTGTTCACCACAATTATAAACTTGAATATATTTATTTGATCTACTTTTAAATAGTTATCATGTTAACATTCTATTGTTAATTTTAAGGTGTAACGGGTACTTTATAATTAAATTTTATGCATATATTTGTAAAAAAATATGAAAAAATTAAGGAAGAAGTTCATTAAGAGGTAAAGGGTATAACTACTAGCGGCCAGTGATCGAACAGGTATTAATTATCAAGTTTTCCATCCAGTTATAAGCTCAATGAAAAAAGAATTAATTCACAACTTTGCACTGCCACGAACTAGTACAGCGCACGGAAAACAGGACAACAGCGCTATTGTTCTACAACGCTACTTTTTTTCAACCGGTGTGGCTGATTCAAGGTCACACCCCTCACGGCAATTAACAACCATCGGTCTTTTAATATAAAACAGACTATTGTGCGCGTGTGTCAAAGACTTAAGATTGTCGTTATATGTTATTATACCCTATATTATTAAATATATTTTCATTATATTCGATTTTTATTTATTTGAATTTAATTACTAAAATTTTAAAATATTTTCTTTTCATAATTATATTTTTGTGTTTTCTTATGTTTCTTTTGAAAATGTGCAATAATATTAAATACTTTTTTTTTTGATTTGTGTATCTCCGTGTGGCTCTTTGTAAATTATATATAAAATATATATAGCTGTCTTTGGCCTCTTGTGTGCCCACCCCTGTACTAGGCTATGGCTTACAACCTACTGTTGATTTGACAATGGCTTCCTCAAGAAGGCCAGTCAGAAATGAACATTAATTGGATGCCATCTCTGTGGGGTCAAATGGATCTATTTAGCTGCCCTGAAACTTCGATATCGCTCTACTGTACTAATATTCTAGTTCATATGAGCAATGTTCATTTACTGGACAGTTCACGCTACTTCCTGAAAATGTCGATTGTTTTATTAGTTCTGGTGTAATAGGAATACAAAGTAAATGTTATTTATAAGGAAATTTACTCTTGACGTTGATCATCAGACGACAGGTAGGAATCTAATTAATTAGAATACTATTCTGAAGGAAATTGCTCAGGTTATTAAGCATCTTTTGGTAATAGATGTATTCATATTCTGGACAAATGCTGCTTCATTAGAAACACCAGACTTCTCACAACTTTAAAATCGCTTTCACTTCGTTGAAAACTGCTGTCAAAGTATTAAAAACTAAATTTCGTTTTAGGACAAATGTAATAATGAATTAACATTACTCAAACGGACAAAAATAATCAATAGCATAATATAAAACAACGTTACGGTTCTTCAAGCATTTGTGACTTTCGTCAGGTACAGTATAAATTCAAAATTATAATTACAACAAGTGCTCCTCTTGTGACTATGGCTTTATCTTATCATACAAAATATTTTGAGTATTGCAGCTTTTGATTTTAAATTGATTGAAAATTAAATTAAAATAAATTTTTCTTTCATTCTTTAATGGAATCTCATACATTTTGTTTAGGAAAGTATGTATTGTTTTATATGATTAGAGCATTTTGATTGTGATGAATAAAACATTTCTAAATTTCTTTAGTTTCCACTCAGGTATTTTGTTCTTTCGTTAGGGAAAATAGTAAAATTATTTTTCTGTACATTTCTACAGTTCGCCATGTTTTTAAATAAATGCGTGTACTATTTTTTAAAACCTACACAATTTAAATGGTTACTACATTTTTTGAAGAATAGTGTCCGTTGATTTTGTGGGCATTATTTTGTATGGCTGCTTTCGAATAGAAGTCTGAAAGCAATAAAACTGTTATTCAGAGAGTTGTCGCTTATTTGTTGGAATTTCATCAAAAGAAAGTGGCTTGACGTTCCTCGAAATGACGCAAATTTATCAGGACTAATTTGCAAGCATAATTTCCAGACGAGTGTGGTTTGGACCAGTGAATTTGTTCACCGGAATTCAGATATGGTAATGTCTGTTTTTATGAGGAAACCTTTAATTTGCCACACACTCGAACCCTTGACTTCGTTTTAACTGTGAACTTATCCAATTAGAAAATCTAGCGCGATAATTTCACACCTTTTATGAACGATTAAACTTAAAACGCACACATCGTTTTAAAATGGACAAGATTTCAGTTGAAAATTGAGAGTATGAAGCTAGAGATCCTGGTTTATGCGACGCCACTTAAACCTAATTTATGCAATTGAACTCTTGACCTTTTCATGGGAAATTCAATTGACCCAAGGGTAATAACCAGAAACCATGCTTCTTCACATATTTAGTGTAATATCACATAGACTGGGCTTCCCATTCTCATTTCTTCTTAAACTCTGTTACAATTGCTAACAAATATAACTATATGACGTTATAGTTAAAATTAAATCATAAAATAGCATTTATTTAATTTTACTCTCGTTATTTAACCATCTTTTTCTGTTCTCAAGGACCTAGGCATAAGGGCATTCAGTTCTATTTGTGATAAGATTAGAATCCATTTGTTTGGTAAAAATAATTTTATTATGTTGGCATATTTTTGTGATTATATTGAAGGAGCTCCTTCATGAAATCGACTGCACGGTTCTTAACTTTATGGTTAGATTTTGGCACCATAATTAGTATATGACGTATACTGTTGACTGTATTTATTCTTTATCACATTACTTATAACGCATTGTTCCAGTATCGTTTTTTTATTTATCACTTTTTGTTACTTCTTGCATACATCTAAATTGGGCAGACTGAATCTACAGTTTTAACATTTTATGATGGTGGTTTTGATGACTTCTTACGATAGCCTCAAATGTATTTATCACTTCCGAGAAAAATAGTTCAACATTTTCTCTGTAAAGCATCCAAAATCCCTGTCCAAGCGGTTAAAAACCGGTTTCGGAAAGTTCGTCATTTAGTCTAGAGATGGTGGATGGCCGTTTGATATTGTTCAGAACCATGCTACGCTTGGTAGGGAGCGTAAGTTTTCCCGGTATAACCGATGGATCGCGTTTTCTCGGGCAACTACGTTTGTTTGTCACAACGTTTCGATGGCTGACACCACCATCTTCTTCTGAAGTGCCGTTCAAGGTAAGTGTGGTCGTTTATATAGCATATATAGCCACCTATGCACCAGGGCCAATCTGAGGAGATCGTGGTCCGGAACCATTGACTAAGGTTATATAAGCGACCACACCTACCTTGATCGGCACTTCACCTGAAGAAGACTGTTCCAGCTATCGAAACGTTGTGGTAAACAAACATAGTTAGCCGGTTGGAATCTCGAGAAAACTTTATCTTGCTACTCATGTATACAACAACGAAATAATTAATCTAAATCTTTGCGGCCGTTTTTTTTGTGAAAAGTGAATAAAGTCAATGTAACATGGAGACGGAAATTTGTATGCATGAAATGTAAATACAAGCTAAAATTCTTTCGTTTTTATGTGTTCGGTTAAAAGTAATATTTGTATAGATTTATCTATATTTATTTATATCTCTTACTTACAAAGTAATAATAATTTGAAACGTTTAAATCATGCATAAGATGTTCTCCTGAATCGGTAGACTACGAAACATGTGCTAAATAATATTGAGTATATCGTGTGCGTTGTCTTTTTTAAACATAATACTTTTTAACAGGGAAAAGACACATTCATTAGACCACAGCAGTAGCATGGAAATTAAGAGGTCGATTATTATCTGCTCCGGTGCGTGGAGAAGCGAAATAAGTAAAAAACATTAATACTTTCTCTACAATATTTGATTGTAAATAAAATAATATATTTTAAAGTTAGAAACGGAAAAGTTTTTTTTTTCGAATTGTGCAAAATAATTTGTGTCGATCAGCAATAAAAAGGCAGAAAAGGGAACTTATTGAATTTGTGTAAGAAAGTTTGTATTTATTAACTATTTTAACTGCTGGTCGCATATTTGACACGTACCGCACGAAGTTGTGAGTGGTCTCATTGGCAGGCCTGTGTCTGGAGTTGTGCTGATTAAGCCGCCCTTCGACGACAAAGCGGCCGCCCGTCCTATTGGCGCCCAAGGCATTCGTGCTCACAACCGATCGATCCCAGACTTGACGCATTCTATATATCAAGGTAGGCTGTTGACCCGCAAGCGATTTTTCACATTATGAATCTTAATTATCTGGGAATCACTAATTTTCGTATATTAAAAATTATACCTTCTCAGTACTACTTAATATATATTATAACAATCTTATTTTCGGACTTTTAACATACATTCTTAATCTATAATGTACATAATTTACTTTCCTTCTATCTTGGGTATAATGCGAAATATAGAAGAGACATATTTGCAAATGATAATTCGTACATGGGGGGGGGGGGGGTTACGAGTATCGAAGATTGTTGCAGTTCACACACAAATCGTTAACTTCAATAATTCGCTCCTTTAGCTCTGGTACGGCGACGTTTAAACACATTTTATTTTAGATATTTCCAAAGATATAAATCACATGCTTAAATCTGATGTCGGTGCAGGCCACCACATACGTCCGAGAAAAATTTCTCTCAAAACGTTTAGTGAATTTCATAGCTCTGTAAAGTTGGAATCCCCAATCAATCTTTTACAATCACAACCATTCTACTGAAAAAATTTCCAATATTTCCACAACGTTCGGAATTCACGATAAGGCAGCCACATCGGGAATGTAGCGTCTTTCGTGAATAATAGTGCGGTTATTTTCAGCTCAGGAGCGGAAATTTTGCTTATTCACAGTCTCACTGAGGCGATGACTGCTTGTGGAGTTATCTGTGCAAGAATTTGCTGACACAGATTTGCTCCGATCTAAACTATGTTGTCTACTGAAATTGGTTCTCCGACGCGACGAACAGAGAAAGACCACGTGCACCTACCCCTACCACCTCCCGAGTATTCACCCTTCCAAGCCGCTTAATCTGTTCTGCCACACCCTGTATTTTGCAGATAATTACGTTGTCTCAGAGATAATATTGAGTACGTTGCACATACTGGTATTCACAAGAAAACTGAACTTTCATCCGTTATCACGATACACTTGTAATGCAAGATTACTCTGTACGTAATATTAGGTTTATTAATCCCCTAATTCATAGAGTTACATAATCTACCATTCTGCGTTAGATCGACTATTCGCCCTTTAATACTATTCACTTATGTTGGAAAAAATTCTTTTTACAGGAATTGTATCATTTTTCCCTTCTGACACTATTCATTGATTTCAGATTTCGACCTTGCTCGGGCTCGCTTTTTGGGATCCCGTTTGACCTGGTAAGCTATGACAACTGGCACTAACATTTTATACTTGTTTCAAATAATTTAACAATTTTTTAAAGCCCAATGTGTTACTACCGCTCAATAATGTGTGTATTTCTACGAATACTACTTGGAAGAATTTTCTTCTCCCGCAACACACAAACTTTTTTTTTCTAGTCTTATTAATGTAATGTTACACTACCACTGTATTTGCCTACAAGTATGTGTTTCAATTCCTGTATAGAACAGAATAGAATGAAATAGAAGGGTCTAGCAAAAATTTGGTTCTTTTTTAAAATTTAATTTTAGTACCATTTAACTGTAATACTACTACAATGTGCTACTTCCTGAGTAATTGGCATTTTTCCCTTTTTTGTATTATGCATTAAAATTGTACTCCTAACTCGACTGTGAATAAATGTTCGTCGAAAATTTAGAAACGTCTGAATTAGATGAAAATTGACTATTCATTTTTTATTTGTTAATAAAATAGTATTATTTGGTTCTGGTTGCTGAAGCGCGATTATGATATTCTTTATAATTTCACTTTTATAACTACACATCTAAATATCGCTTCAGGTAATAATAAACTCCAGCACTTCATTTTTTGTCAAATTGCACCTGGTTTAAAATAACGGGGATCACAAAAAAATTGATTTAAAAAATCTCTTAAATGGGTTCACGAAAGCAAGTTTCGTTACATACCGTTCGGATGATATCACATCTGTCAATATAAGAGTTTAAATAAAAAAGAAATAATTTTCTGTTTTACGAGCGAAGACGTTTATAGGTTCCTTTTTTATCATCCGTATTATCAAGCCAGTGCAATAAATTTACCTTTTTGTATGATTTATTTTGTTCACTTCAAACAAGTTTCTTGGATGACCAACCGAATGCCGACAACTGTATATATTTTGATTTAATAATACACTCTCTCTTAATCATTTTATTGACTGTATATACTTAGTTTCTGTACTCGACTCTTCAGACTGGTTGCTTATAGCTCGGGCTCGACGTCATGTCCTTCTGAGGTCAGCCGCGACACGCGATATCCCGACACGAGTTTCCATTACTATTTGCTTCTTGTATTACAGTAGCACCTCACATAAACTATTTCATTTTGACGATTTTTGAAAATTATTATTTTTATAGTTGCGTGTAGACACTATTTTCCTTTCAGCAGTTTCAGTGTAATTGAACCCAAAATAAGCACTGCTATTAAATGTTAAGGCACAAAGAGGTAATAAGAGGAAAGGAATCCGAGAGGAATCCCGGTTCCCGGAAGGGAAGGTAAAAAATGGGCAACTGTGGCTGTGTTTGCGGAAGAACAAAGGCGTGAAGATGATATAAAGCCTGAGTGATGAAAGGAAAGGGCAATTACGTCCTGCTTCTGCCATTGGCGAGTAGAGAACTTGCTGTTCATGTCAATAAATTTCATGGACGAGAACAGTCTCGACAACAGCTGAAAACAGCCGCCAATCGACGATCCTACCTTGCTGTTTTCAGTAACTCGAGGACGTCCACACTCGTGCAATTCTTTGCGGGCTGATCTGTGTAAGCCTAGCCATTTTTTTCGTCGTCCCGTGTTTGTAGTACTTGGTGTGAAATGTCTCACGTGTTTTATTCAAATACATTTATAAACAACGTTACATCGATTGCTTGTGAAACCATGTCTCAAAATTCAAATCGGTTTCTTCACGTAAATTATATAGCGGGATTAAAATAAGGTGGCACTTGGGGTTTCCGTGAGGAAAAAGACGGTGTTGTAAATGGCCTTCGTATACAGCTCACTAAAAACAATAGATTAAACTGCGATTGCTCGGCAACGCTACTTGTCCCGCCCTTCATTTTAAGCGTTCTGGTTGATAGATTCAATGCCTCTTCCCTCGTGGTAAATAACTACCAAAGGCCAAATAATTTTAATCTGACTAATTAATTTCGACGGGATATTTTAGCGGCTGTCTTCCAGTAAAATATATTTTATTTTTACAAATCATAAACTGGACATTAGTTATTCTTTTTGGATTATTTATTTAGGAAGATTCAAATATCATATCGTCCTACTAAGGAGCACTACAGTTATAATTATTCTAAGGCAGGAGAGAAGACTTCATAGGAGTATCTCTGAATTTGCAGCGGTTTATAGCCCTTAGTTTGGTAAAAGACATTTTCTGTATTTAATAAATTGTCCAAATTAATTTGATATGTTCTCATAGGAAATCTGTAATTTTGCAGTTGACCTACTTCAAAAAAATTGTCATTCTTTGAACCTGAACATAATTATCTTTGCATTATTCTAAAAGTAAAACAAATAAAAAATTAGGTTAATTTAATAGCTTTGATGGTATGAATCTTTATACTAATTATTGCTCAATTGAAACTTCAAATTCCTTTGACAGTTATTTAAGAAAAAACTCGGGATCGTATATTACATTATTAAAATTATCTCTCAACTGGGAATTTTAAAACTGAAACTTTGGAAAAACAATTTTAATCTTCAATAATTATGTCATGAGTTAAGTATACACAAATGATTACCAAGATTAAAATCGTATTTTCTGTTTAATACAATGACTCGTGTCACAATGGACTCGCACATTAAACGTCTTCAATTTGTACTTAAAGGCACATTGGGTACACTCGGTATTTCAGTTGTAATATTTCAGGAATAAATTATATATAATAATTTTTTTGTTTTAAAAGTTTTATTCTAAGTTATTTAGTATAATTTTTTATTATAACTACTTTTTTTAATGATTGGCTTATTTACCATTCATAATGGTAATAACTGAAATTGAGTATAAATGGTTTTTAGTTACAAAGTAACAGTTGTTTTCTAAATGTCAACATCCTACAGACGACCCTGAACAGCGCAAAGAAACATAGACTAATTTACTCCCTTCATTCAATTAAATTGGTTATATATTCATTCTTACAAACACTTTTTTTTTTCTAAATTGATGAGTCTCAGTTATAATCGTCAAGGTTCATTACTGAAAGTAACTCAGTTTTTGTATACAGTACAATAAATTGGCGTAAGATTGTCATATTCTTATCCACCTCTTCACGATGTTCATGACGTCATCTGTCCGCACTGCCACTGCAGAGAGTTTCATTGATTCTTTCCAGACAGATTCGAACCCGTGGTCTTCAGGAATTCTTTAACAGATTTAATCATGGAACAGATAAGAAAAGAGGTTTGAATTATTATTGTTTTCCGCTACATTCGTAAAAGAAAGTACGTTTATTTTATTACAAAATGTTTGGAAGTAGAAAATTAACAACAAATAATTTATTTAACTTGGTTCCGTAAATACCTAATTTAATAAAATGAGGAAATATTTAATTCTTAAAAACATTAAATACACTAGTAAATCATTTTATGAATCTCATTTAGAAGTAACTTTTAGCTTTGCTAATTCACACTGTGAAATGGCGAACTAAAATTGCCACTATTGAGACGATTTTCGAAGTAACTAACACTGTTGAATTTAATCTGCAGGCAAACACTACCAAAGTATGATTTTTAACAGTTGTGGTTGTATGATAATTTGGTATATGCAACCAACTTGAATCTCATGTTTTCCTTGTAGGTGTTTTTAATCTGGTCTTTCCACCATGATATTTTTAGTAAATGTCGCTTGAATTCAAAGGTCGACACAATCTTACAAATAAATAATTTTTCTATATTAAGCTATTCTGATATTCAATAATCATTATTCTTTTTTTGTTCTAATTGCTGATATATGCGTTGTTAGATGCTTCATTTCAGGGATCACAGACACCAGCAACTGAGCATATAATTAAAAACGGACAAGTATTCATTAATTTTTATCCTACTTAAAAACGTTATAAATATAATCGATTAAATAGAACATGTAATATTTCAATTTGTAGGCCTTCAAGAATCCTGTTTTGTTTTACTAAATACTGGCCATAATTATGATTTAACTGTGCATTCACGGCGTTTGTAAGAAATTAACGAATGATTTATGAACAATAAATACTTGGATACGTGCAATATTTGACATGTATTCAGAATGTGGATTTGGAATATTTATCTTGATACAAGATTAGTGTTCGTCCGAATTAGTCTTTCACATCGAATGTATTAAGTGACGATATTTATTTATTGGTATTATATTTGGCAACGTCAATTTGCAATTGAAGCAGATTGTTATATATGTAGCCAAATTTTCAATTTGAACCTAGAACTGTACTCAATGTCAGGGTGGTTAAGAATGGATTTTCTAGCAGAAAATATTTTTGTCTGAGATTTCAATTTCTAGAAAAATAGAGGATCTTTGGAGGATAAACAATGAGAGTGGTGTAATAAAAAGCAGCATTCTTTGATAGTGCTGAAAAGTTTTATTTTCAGAACGAAAGAAGAAAATTGTTTCGTAGCAATGCCTTAGGTCACATGACACAGAACTAGAACGAAAGTGAACACAACCCTGAGAGACTTGTTTCTATATAGTATAATATAATAATCTATTCAAAATTGACATAAACGCATCGAATGAATTGTACTTAAAAAGTAGTTTCATGTATCAGAATGGGATGGATTACCATTCAGAATTGGGATACCTGTTTCTTTAAATTACAATCTTAAAGTGTGCCGTATTATATATGATTCAGTGATATTAAATATTAAACAGAATGTTTAATGGCTAGAAAATAGCAACATACTACAATATGATCACATTAAATAATTTTGGAAAAATAACAAGCAATATTCTAAATGTAAAATAATTTATAAGTAAACAACAGCCAATTTTAAATAAGAAAAAATACATTTATTTATGTAAAATTAAACTACGTTTCGTCGCTAACTTTGCGACCTCTCAAGGTTTTAACGAAATTTTGATATTCCCTTGACTTCCGTGGCCGAATTAATTTAATTAGTTTAATTTTCTTTAAATAAATATATTTTTCTGACTTCAAATTGGCTGTTGTTTATTTATAAGTTGTCTCAATAGTCAGAATATATATATCATTAAATATAAAATATTTTATTATAAGAATTTAGTGGCGGTGCACAATTTTGTGTGAGACTTAATGCATATTCAAATATAACAGTAAAGAATTTATACACAGACTGGAATTAAAAATGGATATGAGTTCAAAGTTTTGGGTAGAATTAGATCGTTCAGTAATTTCTTTGTTCACGAACACAATATTATTGGATACTTTTTACGGCGTTCATCTGCAAATAACGTCTAAGTATATCAACTTGTGCTGACTTCGTAATTACATGAAACCTAACAAATGAATATCAAACGTTGGAAATTCTAAATTTTTGTAGGTATATACGAACTTTTTTGGTATAGTTTTCTAAATGTGTATTATGGCTCTTCCATTATTTACAATAATTTTTTTATAAACTTGTTAAAAATACATATTATAGTAGTCATATTCATTCAAAATCGTGTGGATAGTGTACAAGTTTCAGTTTTGTCGTAAGAATGCCAAGGGTTTACGAAATATCGTATATTGGAGTAATTAATTCAACGCATGAGTGGATTTTTAAGTGTACGAAAACTAACGCTGTTATTTTATGTCATAAATGTATTCTTTGTAAAATATTTTTACATTCGATTTCCGATATATCGTCACAAGTGCATTATATAGAAAACGATCAGCTTCCATAAATATTTCAAAATGCGATTAAATTTCAACAAGTTTGTATTTAAATTATAGTCTGATACGTATCAGTTGTTGTGTGGTTTCCTTTCGGAGCAGTATAATCTTGAATTGAAAAGTACCGAAATGATGTGACGGACATGTGATTTTCGCGAGTGGGGTGGGGGTGGGGACTATGAATGAAACGAATGTGATTGGTATAAGAGAGAGAAAAACCGACTGACAATTCCAAACATTTTCTTTCTCTTCATGAAGATTAGAGGCTGTGTCCCAAGTTCTTGTATCTCGGTACCTTCGCGTACACAAAAATGCAGTTCACTGTCACCTGTATTCATAATATTTCAATAATTCTTCGATGCAGTGTAACGTACTGACATTGTCGTCAGCGATTGATTTTGAAATATTTTTATTTTAAATCTTTTCTAGTCTCAATAACCTGTAATTAAAAAATTACTTCAAATGGGGAAAAATTAAATGTATCTATAGTTCTGAAATTTGTGATTCGTATCAGTATAATTTAATGCTGTAGACCACAGCCTACATTTATGTATTGAACGCCTTACATTTTATGGCTGTTGGAAATGATTTTGAAGCCATTGACGATAAGTCTGAGTATAACGACCCTCAACACTTCGCATCCATTATAGTGAACCATGGGGTGGCACCCCATCAGGAGACAACACCACGTACTCTTCGTATGAAGAACTTAGGGTCCGAGGAAAGCAATTTGAGATAATGAGCATCTTTTGTCTCTAATAGACGACAAATGATTTTTATCTATTACATTTATTATTATTTTTCTAATTCTCACAGTCGTCTGGTCAGATTTGGAACGTTTTAGCAGTAAAAACCGATTGTATATTTCTTGAAGCTATCCCGGCCATTCCTGCAGCCGCCTGTACAGCTGCGCAGTGCGGGTAGCTGCTTATTGATCAGGCAGGCGCCGGGCTGGCGTGAAGCCTGCAGGAGTCGCGGCAGCGCCAGGCTTTCCGTGCCAACACCAACTGTCCACTAACATAATCTCTAAATCATTTATTATCGCGGTTAATCTAATTAGTTGCACTAAGGTTTTTGTTTTGACCTAGTTCCCTCTCGATTTCTCGTCGGAACTTTGTCCTCCTATGATTTTATGCGAAATTTACTCGTAGTTTTAATTAGTCTGCACAATATTTTATCAATGAACATGATGACAGCTCCCATAAAATTAAAGTTTTTTTCGTGAAATTTCGAAGAGTCGTTCCCGTCTACTCTTATATACAAATCTGCAAATATTCAAAACCAATCTTGCTTGTACGTAATGTTAATAGATGCACAAGGAAATAGTATCGATTATTGATTGTTATTTGACAATAAGATTATTTTAAAAAATTTTCCTGTTTAATAAATTATTGGCGTCTCCTCAACTGTTCCTTTTTTATTGCTTTATCGTTTTATTTATGTTCAAAGTAAAGATACTATATACACAATTCACACCAAAATCATTTTAATATTTTTTTATTTACTTGTGATTGAATTTTTCGAATGTATTGCTGTTCGTTTAACTTTCATCCCTGGCGTAGGAGTTTTGTATTCTTTACGTAGTTCAGTGTATTGAACGCGGCGGGACCGCGGGATCTTGGGGAGCGGTTCTAGTCGGGGTTTCCCTAAACGATCCAACGATCGGGTGGATGAGTCGGGCGTACCAGCCGTATGCTCTCCATCTCTTCTTAGAACGATAACTGGAGCGTTTACTCTCTTATTGGGAGTGAAGAATTTTTTTTTGTTTCTGCCCCAATTTCAGTGACCGTATTTTTCCCTGATCTCAATAAAAGAACTCGCACAACCTTTTCTATTTTTCGTATTTTCGGATTGTTTAACTGTAACCGTATGGAACATAACATTCAGCTGTGGAAGTATTAAAGTATATTTTTCAATGTTGCACTCGTGTATTATTAAGTGTATCTTGAGAAAATTATATACAACTAAAAACGTTTTTGCAATGGTTGCGGGATAGCATGCTTCTTTTTTGTTGAGCGTGAAACACTATAATATACTTAATGACGTTAAAACGCTGCCACACCCTTTTCCTAATTTCTCTGGGATCATTCGCACTTTAGTTTTACAAGTTCGCTTTGGAGATCTAGTCTGTAAATCTTACATTTCTAACCGATTATTTTCTGACAAAAGCTCTGTTGTTAATCCTTGTTCCTTTTTCAATTAGGTAAACAAGCAAGTATTATTAAAGTACGTTTTTTGGGGCAAAGATAGTTTTTGAGTCTGCTTGTAGATTTGCTCCTGTGTTAACTGAAATTGAAGACTAGTCCGAAGTATACGTATTCGAATAGCAGATAATCTTGCCAATAAAGTTATATTGGTATCTATATTTCCACATGTTTCCACAGAAAAGTAGTGATTCTTCAGTTTATGTCACATTTCTGCTTAAATGCTTATCTTCTCTCAAAACGAGAGCACGTACTGGTTTTTCTGTTTCGTATGTATCAATGGAATTTCTTAAAGTTTCCATTTTAAGGTATAAATATATCTCCTGAATGAGTGTGATTTTTCTGCCTGTCAGCTGTTGCCATTTCCCCGGCAAAAGTTTCGCTTTCAGCAGAAGTTGCGCAAGCGCAGATCATGGCCACTTTCTCCAACCGAACAGAACATCGACTTTAAATACCCCACTAACCAGAACAAAGGCCTCCTCAATTTCCCGAAATAACTATCGCCATCACTTTTATTGGGATAATAGAATATGACGACATCGTATCAACCTCCCAGAAGTATTGACACATGAAACAATCCACGTTGCAGAAATGTCTGCTTTTTGTCGTATACTGGAACATCGAGATGTGATGTCAGTATTCCGCGTAAACGTAATAGACATTTTCATTTTCAATGGAAATCGTGCATTGTTTTGTTATATCTTCCAAAGTTATATAGGTTTTTCGAGTTTTATCATTATTTGGGCGTTTCTTTGTGTCTTATAAGACTGTAAGGAATGATAATGTGCAAGAACCAATGATACCGAACATCTTCATCAATTTAACTTATATACCTTGATCGCTATCTTCCTCCATTCAGTACATTCCGTAATTGTTTCCAAAAATGTCTTCATTTAGTCTAACCCAATATTTCCAGCGTTGATGTGTGAAGTAGTCGTTACTTGGTCATCAATTTTTATTTAGTTTGAGGTATGGCCTTGAACTGAATCCATTCTGTTAGCTTAAATCACGGTATGCTCGTGCTGCAATGGTGATTTCAGAATTCGGTTTTAGCATATTTAAGTTGATTTTTAGTCATTTGAACATAGTACCATTTTGTTGTAAGCAAAGTGAACGTCATCGCATAAATCCATTCTTGGTTAATACTAACTTTTTAGTTTTTCTTAGCAGTGTGTGACAAAAATTCTGCTAAATTAGTAGTGGGGCGTATGATGTCTGATTTATAAATAGATTCCCCGCTTTGAATATTGGGGCTATGTAGCTCACGTTCTTTCGACGACGACATTTCCGAAATAAATTATTGTGTACGGAATGGACATTAATACGTGTCAAGTAATTTTTAAAATTTTGTGTACTGGGATTGTGGTTCTTCGTGTATTATTCGTTGCTTGTATATATTTTTTTAAAATCGTCTATCACAAGTTTGTTCTATTTTTTTATCAAATATACATTTTATTTGCATAAACAAACACAAATATGGAGCTTTGGCCTCCCTAGGTTATATTCATCAGTATATGTAAGTTAAAAAAGTAGGGTTTAGTTTAACATACGGTAAGTACGTTTAGGACTTAAAAGGCTATTTTTATATTTGAAAATATTTAATAATACAGTCAATTATACTATGAATTTAATAATAAGAAAGGTAGCCAAATTCACACAAAATAATGTGTATATAATAAATATAAATACCACACAACGTTTCTGGGATCCTTGTCCCTTTCTTCAAGTGCTAAGAAGAGCCTAGAGCGACACAACTGCACTCGTCGGTTGACAAAACTCAAAATTAATTTTTCAATCCGACGTAAATTTTTTCGTTTCATACTATGAATTTGTTTGAATGTAATGTACGTTCGAAGTCTCGTCAGTTCATCTCGTAAATTTATTTTATTTTTTTAAATTAAAATTACGATGCCTGAAAATTGTAACCGGTGTCCCATACATGTGTTTAGGGAATTGTTTGGGAGGGACAACCTTGAAGTTGGCAAGTCTCAAAATCTAATAATTTCCACTAACTTATACTGGTGAGTTATTACTTAGCTTATGCTGTATTGCCACGCTTTTCAACGTATATATTTTCAACACTTGATTTGTCTGAAATATTATACACAATATAGTCGGCAAAAGTCTACAGCAGAAATTGATTTTCTTTCGTAATAAGACAAAATAGCCAAATACCGACAAAAGAAATGATGATATAAATACCATACAGCGTTTCTGGAAACCTTGTTCGTTTCTTCGAGTGCTAAGAAAACAAAAAACACAAGAGCCTAAAATGACAAACTGCACAACTTTCAAAACATTTTTTCATTCGTGTTGACAAAAAAATTGAAACCGTTTCACAGATGATTGTTAGTTTTTATTATATATTTTGTTTCATTTAAAACGAATATAGATTACTTTCGTCTCATGAATATATTAAAATTAAAAAATTGAAAATAACTTATTTGTTAGAGAAACATTGCGCAGTCAATTTACATAAAATGACGGTAACTAGTGCAATAATTAAATTCTTAGAGGTAGTAAATGATATGCCATTTACATCTCATGAATTGAATGCGTTCCTGCTCACAAAGTTCTGTTCTTTGAGATACCGTTAATTTTTTGTGAAGAGTTTCATTGTATTGTTGTTAATCTTTCAAGATTCCACGGCTATCTGTTCAACAGGTGTCATTTATGTTGGGTGCGATCCTTTGAGTATCGATTGAAGGCCGGCAATATTTCGGGTCGATAACCGAGTATGTTGGCATCACTGCATCGATGCAGTGTCTGTCGTGTGGAGGGGAGAGGGGAGGTCTCGGGCCGCGAGGTTGGCGGCAGTTGGTCTTAGTGATGTGCAGTGTACGCTGCCCGGATTAACCACTGACTCTCGGAAAGGTATACTATACTATCCGTGTTTACTATTTGCTCTTAGACACCGATTTAGTTGCTTCATAATTCTGAAACTAGGAGATACTTATTGTTTAAACGATGAAGGTGACCTCTGTACTATATTTTTTGATGCTTTAGAAATATGTTTCCAAATACCCTAAGGTTTTTTTTTATCTCCATTTAAGTGCAAAGGCCGACCGATTAATCGAGTCGGTGTTTCTTATCGCTGCAAAGTTGTGTACTTAAGATATAGTGTCCACGAATGTGTGTGTATTGTCATACAGTGTGTGCTATAAAATTCATGTCCCACTTTGCCATATCGTATCACTGTCAGCTGTTCTGTGCAGTCCGCGATACCCTCTCAGCTGGAATTTACAGCACTTCAACTATATGACTATTGGTTGCAGGGTTGTCGCAAAATAATGTTTTTCGTTGCCTGAAGTTAGCCCTAATCACGCCCACTAGGTAACAAATATTTTCTTCGCCACGGCGATCTTTTAGCCGAATAAAATATAAACATCCTCGTCAACTGAGCTTGTCAATAATTTTTCTCCAATATTATACGTTTCCGTTGAAGTGACTTTTAATGATCTGCAGTATATTGGAGCTGCGCTATCTTCCGCAACACGTATGTATAGCGTGTTCCTCATTCGTAAGAATTCGAATGTTGTCCCTACGAACTTATCTCCTGATAACAGTGGAGGCATAACAACCATTTTAAACATGTTTTTCGGTTTGAGTTAAGCAACCTGTAAAGATTGTTTCGAAAGAATTCGTCGTTTTGGGTTCTTTGTGCGTTGACAGTTGGCTGTAAGGTGAGTCGCTGGGAACTCATTCGCGTTAGCTCCAGGAGCTACTTGAGTTTGAGACAGAGGACCATGTCAACAGCCTGTCTCCAGGAAGTCTTTCGTTGTGTATCGTCCGCGAAACCTGCAAATGCGACCGGCGTTATGCTAAATATTATTCTCGGAATTCTAGTCCTGAGATCAGTCTCGGTGCACGTTATTATTTGCGACTTATGGATAACGCTTTAGATATCAAAAGTGGGTACCTATTCCTATTTTTTTGTCAATATTTTCACATTCGCGAGATACGTATTGATCATGAGATTAAAATCGTTAAATCGGTTGATAAAATAAATTAGCCCTATATTCCTGAAAGAACTTTGAATATTTTCACGTCATATTCTAAAAAAAAAAAAAATTCTCATCGTTAGAGAAGAATTATTAACGAGTCGGTCAGTATGCACATATGCCTGGTCGGGGACCTTGTGAGTGCGTGAGTAACCGCGACAGTTCTTATCGGAATGTACACGTAGACATCTTACATGTAGACATCAGCTACTCGATCGACACTACGCTGTTATAGTATTTTTGCTGACCTTTTTTGTGGCATTTCTCGATCTTAATTATAGGTCGCTGTTATATATTTCAGGTGCTTTGAGAGAATAGTGCCGTTTAAAATGCAACAGACTAAGACCCAAACTTGTATAAACGGAATTTATTCCGTTGGCGACAATAGACGTGGTGGATTCGTTGTGCTTGCTTTTTGGTTCCGCGTGACTTGAGTGTCGTGGACAGGGCTCGGATGCCGCGGCCTTGTACCCGCACTCGGGTTCCTCAATACTCCTGTAGTTCTAAAACACTCCATCGCGTCGTGTGCACTAGTGCCGCAATGCGTCGAATAGTTTAAAATTTTAATTTGTTAATCGATAATTAGCTGTGAACTATTAATCTAGTTTTTAATGTTCTACGAGAGAGTAGGTTTATTTTTTAAAAGCTGTATATGATTTACGTGATGCCTGTACCGCGGAACATCGGGTTTGCCGTTGAATGCTTGTTCGCGTGGTCGTCGTCGCGTCTGCCCGCGGTTTTGGGGTATAAGCTTGGCAACTGTGGGAACAGGTCCGTGCCGTGACTCACGCGGGAGAGACTTACCTGCCCGCCAACTGCACTCGTCAGCTTTTCTGACTCGTATGGATATAAACTCTATCAAGTAAATTAATTGAACTGCACTGACAAAACCGATTGTATTAACAAAAATTCCAGTATCTGAGCCCTTTTATCGAGATATTTAAATATTTATTTTTATCTTAAATTAATCGGATCCTCATTAACTTCGACGTAACACATTGTAACGCTACGAATAGAATTTTCTATTCTGAACTGTCCGTGACGTGTTTTCTGTTAATCGTCTAACGTTTCCGGTTTCCCCGAATTCTCTAATTTTATCACCGTTTCTATATAATACTCTTTGAATTGAAACCATTACAATTAATGTCGCTGACCTGAGCATGGATATGCAAATATTTCTGCAATACGTGTAGGCAACGCCTTATACGCGTTTACTGAATTTACGGATTCAATACCTAGGTACTTGTGCCAAAGCAGACGCCAGTGGATTCAGTTGATTTGTGTGCGGAATTTTCTGATCAAATTGTTGGCTGCCAGTTCGAAAAAAATTCAAAATGCAAGATTTGAGCAAATAACTGTCTACCGCATTTCGGCTGTGTAGTCTTGCATTTCTTTATTTTCTGAAATTCTCCTGTGCTTTCGAATGTTACCGAAAGATGAATACCGAATTGAATGCGAATCGGGACTGACGCCTTCCCACAATGCGGCCGTTAAACTGCTCGGCGCCCCTGTCAATGAGGAAGTAGTGATTGCTTCCTGTGCTTCAAGAGCCAACTCGTTCCTCCCATAGTGCGAAAAAAAAAGCGAGGTTTACCAGCATATAGCAGTTGCCTCTTTGGAATAATGTTAGTCACGATGCCCTTTTTTTTTTTTAATTCAGTAGTTTTGCTGTACTAAATGCTTCGTCTATAATCGCTTTTCGTGATCTTTCCATGTATGAATTTCGTACCTGGTCCGAACACCTTGTGAATGTAAGAAATCAAATATTAAAAACTGCGCTTTTACAAGACTGCGTTTCCGACTGTCAGAGACGGTATAGCACATGTGTATTAAATACGTGAATTTTAAGCTTCAATTAAAAGCTCGCATATATGCAATCCTCGTTTACAATAAACCTTTCACAGTCTTTATAAGGAGGCGTTCCGGACTCTTTGCATTACTCACCGCGAGACTCAACAGTGATGTCATTAATAAAATCTGCTTATCGCTCTCGATGTTATTACCTACGCCTGCAGGCGAATTGGTGTCACTGTCACATTGTAGCGGTAATTTGCATTCGTGCGAGCCGAGTGTAGGTGGGTTGTAGTGCGTGCTGACGCAAGCACTGTTCAATTAGAGGAAGCTGGCAATGAGAATAGCTGGCTTACGTCACTGCCGGTTAGTACGCATGCTGCCTCGGTAATTCTACGCTCAGACTTTGTATGTGTAAGGAAGTGTTAGCTCTTTTCTCTAACACGTCTGAAATCTGCGATAACTAAATTATCAACTCATTCAACCCCGAAAGTTCTCGGTGTTATTTGTTTTGTATAAGGTTACGTAACACACGAAAGGATTGAAATTGTGTGTATGCCCTATTACGCAAGGGATAGATAATTACTCTACTGAAACCACCAGTAACTGCCGGTAACCTTGGTACTATCGAATATAGGGAACAACACTGTTTAGGTAAAACACCCCTAGCAGCTTTATGGGTTGGTTGGGAAGGCGTGGCATTTAAATAAATTTTTAATTCGTAATTATTAGAGTAGAATGAAAGTTGGAAAGATTTAGGAGAAGAGTAGATGCAAACAAATATGATGAAACTTTATCAATAGTAGGACTACTAAACAGTCTGGAAGTTGAACTGACCCGAAACAAAAATATATAGCAAAAGAGCGTAAAGTAGTCATTCAAACGCAGATCTTTCGTTCAGCCTATACCCGGAAAATTGCTATATAAGCAAGTGTTATGCGATATAGTTTAAAATGTTTGTGCGTGGAGACTGTAGCAAATAAAATGAAATGGGCGAAGAATTAGCAGAAATTTGCACATTAGTACTGAATGAACTTATAAAAAAAATTAATAATGAAGTTGCCGGAAAATTTGCGAGGCTAAACGAAATCCAAATGATTAAATAAAATATCAAGACTACTGACTTGGTCAATATATGAATCAAAACTTTTTTGTATCAACCATTAACAAAGTAATGTCTGCCACACGATGTATACAGTCAGCTGTAAGATGCAGGGTTCGCAAACTTGTTTCGTAAAGGAATTTAACTTTTGTCTGGTAAAACGTGTGAACAGTAAATACAATTCTAAGTGTGATAATATCCTCACTGAATTGTCAATGTGTTCATTGTTAGCAACTCGAACTGTGTGAAGAAGCTTCAGAAAAATAATTTCGTAGTAAGTTTTTTTTCTTCAGATTTCCAATTGAAAAATTACTATAAAAGTTTTTATTACTTTCCGTAATATAGTAACATTTTGTCTCCTGCGCGGTGGTGCAGTTCTCGATACTGATAAATAAGTAAAATTTCAGTTTGGTCATATACAGACTGAATAAGCTAAAAATAATTATTCTGTTGTAGATGACTAAATTTTAATTTTACTTATCAATTAGAGACACGATAATATCCTATTATGATAAATGTTTACCGTTAACAATCTTGATAACACTTATTGATACCAAAACGGAGAAGAATTCAGCTCTCCACCATTACGGTTTACTGTCAAAAGTGATCTTCAGTATAAATTTGATGGGTAAAGACAGTTGAAGTTATGTACTTGGATACTTCGTGTAATTGTAAAACATAATCTTGTGTAGGTGATTCACGATATCCCATTACTTGGTACATCCAACTGTAATTGGTTCTTCCCTAATATCTCCAAGGGCCACACACACATCTTTTTATGTTTAACTTACAAAAGTCCACATGCGAAGTATCAAAATCCCCAATATAATACAAAA
Organism: Zhengitettix transpicula; assembly: GCA_037074705.1. NCBI lineage: Eukaryota > Metazoa > Arthropoda > Insecta > Orthoptera > Tetrigidae > Zhengitettix > Zhengitettix transpicula. The sequence goes on along the minus strand of CM073591.1, from coordinate 197,171,086 downwards.
TTTAAGATGGGAGGATTTCCTTGCGACATTTGATGATTTTTTCAAGAAACTGTTAGTGGGAAAGTTTTATAATCTGTTTAATTTTCTGATTCATTGTATCTGTTACACTGCAGAATACACTTAAACGGGCAGTACACCATACGTTACTTCATATTCACCTATGTTTGGTGATTTTCGAAGGGGCTGTCATTATACATCTGTAATAATTGAGCATGCTATTTGATAACCTTGTACGCGGTTTACATTTCAGTTCAAGATCATATTAAAGTAAAGCGTTATATTGAGTCGTGTAATTTATTCGTGTGTTCGTCTCTTGACTTAGGGCGTGGTCAACTCTGTATCTGTCATCATTTATCTTGTGACTTTTCAACACCTTTTCTGCAGTGGTCGAGATCAATACAATGAAATGAAGACGAAACTTGGCAGCGACGCTGAATGTCTGATTTGAATGGCTTCATGTTCACGGAGAGACGTGATGATAGGTGATTGGATACTTCACTAGTGACTTCCATTCAAAAAAACAAGTCCTTGCTTTAAGCTGGGATTTTTTTTACCTCAGTGTTAATGTTTTTCCATTGTCTAACTGGGATAGTTGGAATTTTGCAAAAGTTCAGATAGCTGTATTTTTTATAGGTCGGTGCTGAACGAATTAGGTCCACGATTTTTGGGCTGTAAAACCTTGCGTGCTCCGCCATACCAAGTTTTAATTTACTACTAGATACACATTGTACCGGTAGACCAAGAAAATTAATTTTTCACGTAATGTAATTAAAATACGTGAAATGAAGTTCTATCTCTTTCTTCAAAGAAACGCGTCTACTTAATTCTAGAGAAAGGAACATGAGATAAAGTGATGTGCTGCTTTTTCTCTTTCAATTTTTTCGGTTTTACTTAAAGTAAGAGTTAGCTATGCATTTGTAAGTCCTACCGGGCAAATGGCCAACTGTACTTCAGAAGTTCTAGCGTGCGATGAATATGAAAGAGCCGAATTCTAAAAGTATCCAGTAATTATGTATGCATGTATGTTTGTATGCGATTGTTCTTCTTCGTAACAACGTAGAATTATGTCTACTTTTAGAGGCAGCTATTGGAATGCGTGAGTTTTTCAGAGCACGACATGTCCGGGTTAGGTTTTTGTTGTTGTTGCCAGTTCACGTGTCCCTGGATCCGGAAATATCGCCAGGGAACAGCCAGAATGCGCTTCCGTCTCCCGTCTTGCTCTTCCAGGTTCTAACGGAAAGAAATGTTTTCGACGTCTCTCAAATGTTTTATATGGTTAGTGTTCTCTTTGTAAAAGTATTGTCGACGATTGCTGGAGACGTTGCAGAGATCGTCAGAGTTTAAATAGTTTTAGTATAGCGTTTTATATGTAATTATTTGATTTTTTTCTGTCGCGTGTATTAAGAAACTTGCGTCAATAATATGTCATGAAAAACCCGTTGCTTCTCCTCATTAATCTTTAGTAGTAACAAGTTTCTCACGGTTTGAGCAGGTTCCGAGTGAATTTTTAGTGTAAGTGAACCCTGGTGTAATTTAGTAGAATAGTTTCCTTATTAACGTACCGTATTTTCGACTTAATCGTGGATGTGAAACATAAAAATTCCAAGAATTGTGTTTCGGCTTCGTGAAAATAATCTATAAATTTGTTTCCGTAAAGTTGAACCATTTTTATGTCCTATTTTCCTCAATGATAATTTAAATTACGTATCTAGATGGTTAAATGAATTATTATCTTTATTAATTTGTGAAATGTCTTCATACAGACTAAGTTTAGTAGTTTTTTTTTAAGTATATATATATGGTAACTTTTGATATGTATGAAAGTTTGGTAATCCCATGCTATACTAGAGTAAATAAGCATAGTAATGAAAATTGCCTAAGAAATGTTTAAATATGGGAATGTTCGCTGATGCTCCTCTGGAGAATTGTCGGATCCTTTCGGTAAGATGGTACCAATTAGAAAGTAGTCACGTGATTCGCTTTAAATAACTCTGGTATTTCTTATGCCGAACTTAAGTTAGGCGGTAGTCATGTCTGGAACCCTGACGACACAAACGTTCTCGTCTTTCATGCTCGACCTTTCGATTCTAGTTTTTGCCATCGGTTTGCTCCAGGAGGTGACACAAATCTCTTATCTGCCCGAATTCGAGCTGGAGCCTGTACAACGAATAATTTTATTTTTAAGTAGAAAATCGCGAAATACTGCTAACACAATCTGTTCACTAACGTCATTAACCAATGTTAAAAAGATGCGGCGTTAATCGCATAATTATCAGCGGAAACATTGTAGTAGCAACAACTTTAAAATCAAGTTACTCCGGATAATGATGCTGTCGTTGTTCTTTGTAACAATTGTTCTGTAATAATACGGAAAATTCTAATGGTAAATCGGAACTAAAATATTTCTGTTAGACATTCCTTATTACTGTAAAGAGTTGTCCCGATTCTATTCGTAGCGTATTATATTGTCATAGTTGAGGAAGTCGAAAGTATACATTGTTTTAGGGTGTAAGAGTATTTTAGGTGGAGCTTTCTGTTCCGGCGACTGTAAAATTGGAGGATGGGACGGTGCTTTTGAAAGTCTGCCTCCGACCTGGAACGCGCGCCGAAAGTGACTTGTAGGGACGTCAGCGACCTCGTAACACATTACGTCATGCTCTCTACACGGGCACTCGCAAGCTATGCAGCTCCACCACTGGATGCTTTAACTGAGGAAATATTCAATACTTCGAATCTGGTGTGCTCTGCTATATACACGTTCATAATTATTTTCAGGATTCTGTATGTAAGCTTTTAGTTCCGGCGACTGTAACATTTGAGGATGTAACACAGATCAACGTTAAACCTGGACAAAAGTTTTATTGTACATGGATATTTATCTATATAATAAACAAGGATGTATATTTGTATATATGTATTTACGTTAATTTCTATACAAATTAAAACGCGTGGACAGATTGCATCAGAAATTGGTACACAAATTCTTCAAAACTCGAGAAACTACTGTAGGGGTGAGAAACCCCTAACATAAAGTTAGAAAAAATTATAATTAAAAAACGTGATCATTAAGTGTTAAATTACTGCGCGCCAAGATACGATGACGTCACGCGAGAGACGTTACTACTCGACGAACAAATAAAATAGTTCCTTTTTCCGTAATGAAGTAAGGTAGGAATATTTTCATTGAAAAAAAAAATTAAAATTTTATCCAAAAATACTGGATCGAATGATGATAATAAACAATACGAAATACTAAAGATCCCTGTGGAAATTTTAATTTAATTTTCGTAACTCCAATATGTTTACATTGTGAATCTAGCTAACAATTAGATCAATTTAATCTATCGTAATATCTGAAGACCGAAGGACAATTATATTCTGCAATACTCGAGTAGTATTTTTAAGAAGAAATTCGTAGATATGTTTGTTGGGATTGATGAAATAAAATTCTATGTATTTTATAGCTGTTCATGTAATGCACTATTGGTCGAAAGTATGTACGGAACTAGGAACATTTATATGTAGGTTAAATCAATTCTTGACTAAAGATGAATATAGAATTAAATACTTTTTCGGGTTTATATAAATATTACATGGGCAACGCAGGGCGTCCAGCTAGTAAATAATATGAAGCTGGAAATGAGGACGATCGTTTTAAATTACCCGTGGCTAGTGTATCGTGATATGGGACGGGTGAGATGGTTAACTGTGTTGTAGGAATATGAACAATATATCAAGGGAATATATGAAGCAGCCCGACGAAATGTATTCATGTATTTGAATTTATGGTGTATAATTTCGTTCTTATAATTCGTATTATTTTAAATGAAATAATTTAGGAAGTGTTTGCGTTTTAATGTGTAACAAAATTATGTCACTAACCAATTACATCATTATACTCCCCCGAACCTGATTTTTTTTTCTTGGCTCATTTTCAGTTGCAAACCCATGTATTCTAAAGATTGATCTCTTTCCATTACTGTGGCTAAACTATATAGTTTGATGCATTTGTAATATTCTTTAGATATAACCAAAGTGCCGTAAAATTACTGCGTAACTGGGAACGAAATTGTTGTTCTCGCTGGTCGTGAGAAGTAACGGGGCGATGTGGGAGGATTTGCCACTTAACATCTCTTGACGCTCAGTTGCTGGGTACATACTGCTTTGCTGCTTTCTCTTTCCCTTGAATGACGCTGTTATCAGCGCTCGACCCTTGCTTGATAAAGTTAAATGCTAACTAGTAGGCATCAAGGTCGAATAACCAAGCAACATACGGCAAATATTACTTCTAAATTAAGGGTTTTGTTACTACATGTACTCAATATAGTGGTTTGTGTGGCCTATGAAGTTGTTTATATGTTCTGTATATGTCTATATGTTGAGAACAAATAGAGCTATTGATTACGAAGTAATAACACTTCGTATTAAATACACATTTTGTACAGTTTGGATTTGTTAAAATGGATGTCGTATTAAACCAGGATTTTTTCGCATATACACGCCTAAAATATTTTATAAAATTCAGTATGGATTGTTTTTGCATGCTTCATTTAATTAAATAAATTAAAATTTGTACATTAAATTTAAATTTTTTGATGTTATAGCCCTGAAGATGGTACTAAAATAGACCGAAACGTTTGCATTACCACACATGGTTGATATATAACTTTATCATTGCAACCACACGCTTAAAAATTGCCGTCAAGCTATTAATTTGCATTCTATTCAGTAGTTTTTTGATTGCGTGGATAAAATTTACTTAAATTTACACAGTTATGAATATTCAATAGGAATCGTGTATGGCATTAAACATACTTACGAAAATGACTTTTCAGTTCATAGAAAAACAGCTGGAACTGGTTGTATATAAAAATAATGTATTTAGATATTTGAATTTTCTATAGTGGTTATTACTTAAAGGAAACACTGTACTTGCGCCGTACATATTAATATATTTTGATAATTTGACCATTGAAGTTCGTGACTTGAAAGTTTTTATTTACGCATACCTGTCTCGCGTTACGCACCAGAGTCGGCTTCCGGTCATGATCTGCAGGTCAGGCGAACTTCCTTCCGCTCACACCAAGTGGACGCCTGACCTTAAATTTAAAATGTTCGCATCTACCCTTTGCGTAAATAGTCGATTTTTTCTCTCCCTCTTCACACTCTGTTTTATAGTCACATTGCTTTACGTCGATGCAATGAAACACCATGTGTATTTGTTTCATCAAGAGTTATAAATTCTAGGTTTTATTTTATTTAAAACGTATTTTCGTCTGTTACCAGTCGGAGACTTACTGAACTGTTCATCACGCAGTTCTTTGGTCGCATCGCCACGGAATATTTTCCGATTGCTCATGAGGGTCACGAAAATACACTACACTTGTCGTAGCGGGGTCGGTGATATAATAAATGTATTGGTGGAGTGTTAGCTTTCTTTCATGGTACTTCGAGAAGTATATGAGGCGTGGTTTTTATTTATGGACTAAGATATCCACAGTTAAGTACCTTTTAATGTGGCGGGCTGTTATTAACTTAAAGACTGAAAACAATTTAAACTATTGTTTCCAATTTATTTTTACTACAAGATTTCCAGTTGCCGCTATCAGGAGGAACGATCAATCTCTATAACCCAGGTTTATCAGTTTTTTAAAAAAAATATTAAAATTTACTCTTACTTACAGTTGTGATAATTTAACATAATAAAAGTATTTACAATTTGTAAATATTTAACATGTAAACTTGGGGTCTTGGATATGAACCTTGTCATTCCAAGTTAGAGACGAGAGAAACCGACTAACTTATTTACATATTACATATTACCGAAGGTTAGCCGTCATTATGTTTGGGATCGATCTGATTATCGGGGAACCGACGTGTTATGAAAAGCATCAAGGAGGTTATGGGGAAGATGGGAAGAACGGATATTCAGGGAGTATGTAGTGCCAGTTGATAGGTGTGGGTTAGAGTTAGGTAATTCCGCAGTGATTTAGGGGGAGGATGATATCATTTGGGAGTTCACGTTTTAGTCTGCGATTTTGTGAAGGAGGGGGTGGATTACTGTATATATAATTGCTCAATGGTTGGATTTGGATGGTTGATGGAGCTATTTATTAGGGATTTTGTAGATTTATGAATTATGGCAGGAATTGGGGGAATTTCAAGGTTTTTGTGGATAACTGAGTTGCGAAGGTACCAGGGAGAATTTGAGATTAAACGGAGAATTTTGTTTTGTTTGGTTTGTATTTTGTTGGAGTGGGAATAGGCAGTGGATCCCCATATGGCACATGAGTACGACCATATGGGACGGATTATCGATAGAGGAGTCTTTTGGTACCAGGGGATATGGGAGATTTTCTGTTGATAAGAGGGAATTGTTTTATTTTGTTGTTGATTCTGGAAGTAATGTGGGCTATGTGAGGTTTCCTTGATAATTTGGAAAACGAGGATAAGGTCTAGGTATGGTGTAGTTTGTTTGATAGGTATTTTGGTGCCGTTCAGAAAAAAAGGAGAGATTGAGGGAATGTTTGGTTTTAAGGGTGAAGGGAATGATTGTGAATTTGGTAGGGTTTATGATGATTCTCCATTTTTTGGCCCAGCTTTCAATATCATTGAGGGCGATTTGTAGCTTTCTGGAGCCCGAGTCTAGAGAGGATGTTTGGAGGAGTATGGCAAGGTCATCTGATCTGCAAGAAGTACTGTTTTAGTAGATAGATTTTGAGGTATGATAGATAGATAGATAGATAGATTTATTCACCATTAGCCCTCTAAAGAGGAAATAGGATTCGTCACAAATGTACAGTAGATAAATTGCATATAAACTTATAATACACAAAAACACACACAAAAATTCATATCTGTTTATATTAGTCTAGTCACTACAATCATACACACTATTTTTAGGAAACACGCACACGACACAAATCACTTCCTGGTATTAATCTCCTGTCGCTAGGTACGGAGGGATGTCGTCATAGATATTTACTAAAACAGAAAGCAGAGGCAGGAAAACAGAACCAAAAGGGGAAAACTGGACAAACTATTTACATATTTATAGCATATTCGGCAATTTTGTAGGCAAGGCAGTTCAACGAATGTCAGACCGATTCAAAAATTCGTGTACGGAGTAATAAGTTCCATTGACAAGGTAAGTTTTACACTCCTTTACGAATAAGTTGTAGTTGTTGATGTTCTTTACATGATCAGGAAGGCTGTTAAATAGTGCGATACCGGAATAATGAACGCTAGACTCATAGAGACTGAGGCTGTGCTTGTCAGACCTAAGAACTGAACGGTTTCTTGTGTCATAGCCATGATTGTCCCCGTTACTTGCAAAAAGGTTCATGTTGCGTTTAACAAATTTTAGTATTTCTAATATGTAAGCGCTAGGTAGAGTCAGAATATGAAGTCTTTTGAACAGCGGCCTGCAGCTTTCTCTAGCATCTGAATCTGATATAATTCTAATGGCTCGTTTTTGCAGTTTGAAGACATCCACACTACGAGAACAATTGCCCCAGTTGGCAATACCGTAACACATATGTGAATGAAAGTAGGCAAAGTAGACTAGTGAAGCAGTTTTGGTATCAACTTGTTGCGTCAATAGTCTCAATGAGTAACAAACAGAACTAAGTTTGCGCACGAGGCGATCAATGTGCAAGTTCCACTTTAATTTCATGTCGACTTGCAAGCCGAGGAAAGTCGCATGATCAGAGAACTTATCCGTTACGATGTTGTTGGTTTCTGTTGTAAAACGAACTAACTTAGTTTTCTGTACATTGAGTGTTAATTTATTGGCGGCGAACCAAGTATTTAGGTCTCTAGATGCAGTCTCAATCTTCGCATTGAGATTATTTAAATCAATGTCCGTAATTAACAAATTAGTGTCATCTGCGTATAAGACAGATTTTATAGGGTCCATATATTCTGGAAGATCGTTAATATACAAAAGAAAAAGCAGGGGACCTAATATTGAGCCCTGAGGCACGCCACAAGAAATGCTCTCCCATTCTGACAAGTACACCTCACCAGCTTTGTTTTTTAAGGCTACCTTCTGTTTCCGATTGTTGAGATAAGATTCAAAGAGAGCCAAAGCGTTGCCTCTGATCCCATAATATTCTATTTTTTGTAGGAGTATGCTGTGGTCTACAAGATCAAATGCCTTCGAGAGATCAGCAAAAATTCCGGCTACCTTTAGTTTTTCATCAAGGGAATTTTGTATACTCTGAATAAACTCGTACATAGCGGTGCTCGTGGATTTTTGTTTGAGGAAGCCGTGTTGAGCAGGAGTAATTACTTTATACTTCGTCAAGAATTCAAGTAACTTTTTGTGTAAAATTTTTTCTAGTATTTTTGAAAATATCGGAAGTAGAGAAATTGGTCTGTAATTTGATGCGTCGGTGGGCGAACCCTTTTTGAAGATCGGAATAACTTTAGCAGCTTTAAGAGAGTCGGGAAAAATGCCGGTAGAAAGACACGCGTTGAATATGATTTGAAGGGGAGTAGCTATGACTTCGGCACAGTAGTTCACGACTTTGCTTGAGATGCCATATATATCCGCAGATTGGGTACATTTTAGCTTTCTTATTACGTTTATTATTTCGATACTGGTAACCGGTTGAAGAAAAATGGAATTCTGAACACTCGGTACGGCGTTTTGTAGCAGTTTATAAAAAGCACGAGCTTCTGATGGCTTATTATTAGAAAATTGATCCGACACATGAACAAAATATGAATTAAATATACCCGCAGCGTCTCTGTTGGTGAAAGTTTTACCGTTGTCGACAAGCTTAATATCTGCCACGTTATAATTGACTTTACCTGAGATATTTTTAATCACCTCCCAAGTTGCTTTTATTTTGTTATTTGAGTTTGCTATGTACTCCGATGTATGTAATTTTTTTAGCAGCGTGAAAATAGAGGTTGAGGAAGAAGGGGCCTAAGATGCTGCGTTCGGGGATGCTAGAGGAAATAGGGAAGGAATTTGAAAGGGTATTGTTAAATTTGATAGAGAAGGAGCGGTTTGTAAGATAGTAAGGATTCTGAACAGGGAATCTTTAAGTGGTTTTTTGATTTTGTAAAGTAGTGATTGGTGGTGTACTTTATCAAAACCTTTTTCTGCATCTAGGTGGAAGCTTTTTTAAGGAGGTATTTCATGTGAAGGGGAATGATACGGTTGTGACAGGCTGAGTGTTTATTTTTTAATTTTTTTAGGGTAGAGCGGGTGTGGGGAGGAGTGAATAGTTTATCCGTGGCCGAAGATACACAAATTTGCCATCTGTAAATTCCAAAATCGACACGGAATTTTTATTACCTTAATTTCAGGTTTAGTACGTGCTTCTCTACTAATTCCAATAATCAACTAACGCGACAGAGCGACTACGTCGAATTAAAACAAAATAACGTGTATTGTAAGACCCTAATGTTAACAAATTTTTAAACTTTCGTGTCACAAGCAATTAAAAAAAACATACCTCAGTTTTTATTCAATCAATATCTGCCACCTTCAGAATAGTCGGCTTACGAGTTCATACACCGTTCCCAGTGGTTTTTACATGAATTGAAAGTTTCCTGGAACTTATTTTTCATTCTGTGAAATTGTACAAGGCACACCGGGGGTTGTTGGATAATTATGGTGGAACTGGTCATTTCGTTTTGTTAGAAAATACGATGAACGCATTATGTGGCGCTTAATTGCCATTATTGAGGAACGAAATCGCCCGTGGTCCACTTTTCCGGACGTTTTCTTCTCGTTCTCCAGCATAGAACGCTGCATCCACGGAGTAATCAGGAGGGATGAGCCTTTTATGGACAATTCCTTCGCTTTTGAAGAAACAAATGACCATGGACTTCACATTGCTTTTCACTTGTCCGGATTTCTTTGGACGGAGTAACGATGTACCTTCCCCTTGAGAAAACAGTTGGTTGGTTTCGGGATCGTTCCCATAAACCCAGCTTATATGACCAGTAATAACTTTCGAAAAGAAGCTTGTGACTCTTTCAAGCCTTTCTTGAAGTTCTCTGCAGACATCCACGAGACGTCTCTGCTCATCGGTGGAAAGTGGCAGTACAATATTTGTAGCAATTCGTGTCATGGATTGTGCTTCGAACAAAAATGCTCTGCAACGTTCCATACGATAGCTGTTTAACAATTGCAGATGCAGTTAACGATCTTCCAGAATCGCATTCTGAACACTAACGATGGGGATAATCATCAATCAATGTTTGCAATCTTCGATCAAACCAGTCGAAAGTTCCTTTGCGGTCTAAAGCATAGATACCAAATTCTTGCTTCAACATTAGATGTGTTTCGGCAGAAGATTTTCCGTGTTTTAAACAGAAATGTATGCATACGCGCTGCTTTTTAATATCTGCCATCATAAATATGGCAATTCAAGGAACACCAAGAAAAAATGCCCATAAAAAATAAACGTGAAAACCTACCGAAATTCCTTCGACACATTTGTTGAGAATGGATGGAGGAGTTTCGTCGATGAGGCAGTCTTCACTAACTCATTTGGAGCTTTTGGGTAGCATCTGTCGTCATTAACTGTGGCACATTAAGTGCGGTTGGAAACATTCATGCCAACACTCATAATTGGACCCAATCATTAACAGACGACCACACGTCTACTGCTGGCGAATGTTAAATTATGACGCTTTCGTACGCGGATGTCATGAAATAAATTTAAGTAGTCATGTTACCACCGAGCGGAATAGAAAGGCAAAGGAACCTCGTACCTTTGAAATTTAGTTACTTCATCTTTTGGCGGTCTAACTGTGTATAATAAGTGCAATAAAGGCAATATAACGAAGTTGAAGGGATTTGTGTAAAACTGACAAGTAGTTGCCCCTTGAAATCGAAATAAATGAAAGTTAACGGCATACGCCAAAGATGCCAATGGCACAATGGAAGAAAGATGGACAGACTTGAAGATTACATAGTCAAGGTCCACTCACAACAGTGCGGGAACGGGTGCGGGAAAGATGCGAGACTTGTTTTCATTGCGGGAGAAAGTTAAGAAATAGAAAATGGATACGGAGAATTTAGAGCAATACTTCGATAGTCGTGTTAGAACTGAGAGGATTGTACTTTGAAAAAATAATGGACATATTCAGATCTGCACGAACTTTCCCGCCGCTTACTGCGTTCTAGTGAAGGTTCGCAGCTTGCGTGGTATTTCCCGCGTCCCGCACATGGCCTGCTGCGGTTTCGGTACAAGTCGCCAAAGAAAATCTTAATACATTACATTAAGTATTCGAAAACGTTCACACTCGTTTAAATATTATAATATATATATATACTTCAAAGCAATTGCAACTTGTTCTTCTGGAGATATTGGTTCACGTTAGTTCGTGTATTACTTTTTAATGTCATTCTTAATTGAGTTGCAAATTTCATTAAAGCAATCTGAAATAAATATAAAATATTGCAACATCTCTACGTAGCTCTGGCATTAAGATGTGTTATTCACGTTCAGAATTAATTTTTTAATGAATCCATATTCTTATTTTCCAAAAGATACATAAATAATTAGGAAAGAGGGTGCAGCGGGGTAAGTAATTGCCTTATTTATTATTATTCTAATAACTTAGCACGTTTTTCGTCTTCGGCTAGGGCTAGTAAAATTAGAGCCACTACTTCATCTGAAGACATTATTGAACACAAAAATCAAATTGATTAAAAATACTTTTATATATAAAGTGAAACTGCTGTGTTCGCTGAAAGGCGCCTAGAAAATGAATTCCCGTTTCCGCAATGGTGTGGAGGGCTGAGCGATACGCCGGCCCGTACCTGAAACGGAATTACCGTTCCCGCAGTCCCGCACTAGTGTGAGAGGGCCTTAATCAACTTGTTCAAATGTAGAGACTATCTAAATAAAGCTTACTTATTCAATGGTGACCTTTTTCCTTTGGTTGCATCTTTGCCTGTATTGCTCACGAGTTTGCTGAAAACAATACAGAAACTACAATTATTCGGTGCAAGTACACATTCTCTAAAGTTTTAACTCTGACTACATTGGACGGCGCGAACGAAGAGGGAGAGGCCTGCTTTTTTGGGCGGTGTATAAAGCTTGTGTCCGGCCATAAAAGGAGAATAAATAGGATTTGCCGGAATTAAGTCAGCTAATGTACCAAGATTAAATATAATTTTCTACAGTTCAAACTCTCATATTCTTGTGTAAAAGAATAAAATATTACGGTCAAAGACTACAGTTCCTCTATTAATTATATTCATTGACTTATTCGATAGCAATAGCAATAGCAATCCGAAAAGTGGCAACATGTTCCCGTGTCCCCGACGTGTATTGCGAGTCTACGTGATACAAGATTTTTAGTCCCTCCGAAACGGGATTCTCTGAAACATTGTTGTGCAACATTGAATGTCTGGGCTAATGTCACACGAGCGCTGTTTACTACGGACGCGATCAGTGCTCTTGTTTTCCGCTTATAATGACGGACGTACAAGGATTGTCAGACGACCGCATTTTTCCACTGACGTGACTTCCCATTCCATCACAAAGATTACAACTTTCCAGAATTCATATACATTTCATTTTCAGATTAACACCGTGCGATGGTTGTTAAAATATATTTTTAAGTCTGTTTTGAATTAATTAATCAATTATTGACCTTATACAGACGCTTCATTTTTTAGTTATATCGTAACGACGTTTCGATAGGCCACATGTTCGTATCTTCTTCATTATTATAATAAACTAGCCCTAACAACAAGTTAATAAGATGGAAAATACATGAAGAAGATGCTAATTTTTATTGAAACGTCATGACGCTATAAATAAAAAATAGTATCTGTATAAGGTCAAAAATGTTTTATTAATATTGGTTGTTACCGACCCTGTAGTTTTGTATTATTTGTGGAAACGTAGTCAACACGAAATGAAAAAAATTAATAAGAAAGATAGCCAGTTCAGACAAAAAAGTGAAAATATAAATACCACACAACGTTTCTTGGATACTTGTCCCTATCCTCAGTGCCAAGAGTCTGCACTCGTCAGTTGACAAAACTCAAAAAGCGCACCTGAGGAAAATGACACGGATCCTAGAAACTTGGTGTGGTATTTATATTATCACTTTTTTGTCCTTATTAATTAATTATTTTCAATCAGACGTAAATTTTTCCTTATTTAAAAGTATATAAATTCAGGAAATATTGTGTGCATCCAGCAAAAAGTGACCAGTCTTTAATAGGACATTTTTACGTGAAAGATCCTAAGGTCCAGATGTACCATGAGAAGTTTTTCAAATATAACAATGTCAAAACCTTCATTTGAGGAGTTGGCCGCCATCTAGAAACCTTCACGGCAAACTTGGGTCCATCTTTATTTCTTTTTTTTTGGTTATTATCAGTCACATCAACATCTGAGATTAATTAGTAACTTATCAGGTACTCAGTTGCATTTTGTCCTTGTCGGGGGACTAATTGACGGGAGTTTCTCAGTATGGAAACACTCACACAAACATCTATGCCCTCATCTGGATTCGAACCCAGTTATATATCCAGGTCATAACTATTTTTTTCTTGTATCTGACTTTGTATGTTCATAGCTTGTATCCCATTATTCAGGACGCCTCTCCATTGACAAAATCATTGTTTTCACTGAGAACACAAAAATATCGAAGTTCCGTCCGTTCAAACCCACTGTCGCGTGACATCTGTCATTAGCACAGGCACCCGTCACTACGGGATCACGTCCGTTGTGGAGGAAGCGCGGTCCAATTTTTGTCACGTCCGGGAGATTGCTCCGTTCAATCGCACGTACGCGCTCATGTAACATCGGCTTAATAGATGCGTGTGTTATATCCCCAACAGAAACCGCGACAAACGAGGACAGGGTACTCAGTTTGTCGGAAAAGTTTGAAGTTTCAATAGTTGAAGGGGGGGGGGGGGACGTAATGAATATCCAATTTCCGGAGAGAACACAAGAAGTTAGAGAAAAGCAGCAAGCTTCTTCTAAATCCAAAAGGAGATATTCTAAAATCACTGGGCGTCATCCTTAAAATATTGACAAATCCACTTCCATATTCCAGTTTTAATGATCCATGGCACATGAATAGCACTGAATAGCTTCGGCATCCATCTACATTTCCGTTTGTTTTTCATTAGAAATAAGAGAGAAAGACCTGCATGGGTCCCGAGACGTTATAATTCCCTTGCACTGTGGACGAAACTCATTGTTGGGGGACTGTCCCTGAACAGAAGCCGGACAAAGACCCGCAACAATGTACTGGCATGGACTGTATTTTCTGAAATATAATAGACTCCTGATTATCTGCTTTGCGGGTCAACCTCAGTAGTAAAGGGACTAACAAAGACACTACAAGACAAATCTCGGACACCTGTCAATCTGTCGTGGGAGGAAGGAGAGCTCTGTTGAAAGAAGAGTACGATCCTGTCTGTTACTGACCTGTATTCTTGTCATTAATAGTCGTAAGCAGTTTAGTAGAAAATATTTACGTTTTTGTGTGAGAAAGTGCCGAATTAATTTTTTTTATCATTGTGACTGGTCCGTCAACAATTTAACTAAAATAATGGAGCAGAAAAGGAAGCGTGTAGTTTTAACAATTCACCAGAAACTATATAATTAAGAAACGTAGCCTTACAATATGGTTTAGAAAGTACCTACGTCATAGAAGTATAAGTAATTAAGACTACTTTTCCTAAACATCCGTCGTCTTTTATGTTCATTTGTTTATTTATTTTAGTATGTTGTATACTGGTATTAGATTTAATTATTTCGTGTTACGGCATTACGATATTAGCGTAGTTAAAGTTACAGTGTACTTAATCTATAAATCTACAATAGAATAGTTTCAACTACAATAGGCTAGTACCGTACTTCAGAAGCTTTATCATGACGAACATTGGCCTGTACCACAAAATATAAGTTTTGTAGTTATATATCCAGTATACCTGGCTTGTGTACTTTGGTTTATCCGCGCCAATTATCCCCGCCATTACGGCGGATAATCAAGAGACTATTGTATATTAAACGAATCAATGGCGATAGTCAAAATACAGTGCTTTTGAAACATAATAATAATGTATCAGTAGTTGGCGTAACATTAAAAACAGATTGCAAATATGTCCATGGGACAGGTAGTAAGTAACAGCATAATCAATTCATGGGGTCAGGAAACGAATCTCGGAAGTTATCACCATAGCGCCATTGCATGCAATACAGACAATTGTGAATTGAAATAAATTTCACTTAAAGGATCAGGATGGAAAAATCTCACCCCTCCGGGAATTGAATCCGGGTCTCCCGATTGGATCACTGACGCTCTAACCATTGAACTACGCGAGTGGACTCCAGGCCCGGCACGAGATTTCTTCATCCATTATTATATAGCCAGATCGTGGCTTCACCTACAATTCACCATATCACAAATCCCGCTCGAGATTTTTCCATCCTGATCTGTGCTTAGATTGTAAGCTGCTTCTGTATCTTCTGAAATAAATTTCACTGTTAAACTGGTTAGTAGTGTTATATTTATGCTTAAAAATTTAGTGTGGTGTAGAGAAAACGAGAACACTTGCTTGTTTTTCAAAACTTTATTTCCCCAAAATTATTTTATAATAATAATATATAACCTGACCATGGGTTCTCTATTTCATCTTGTGAAATTTCTTCACGGAAATTATTTACGGTCCCGGGAATAATAGTAAATAGTCTTTTCTCAATAGTGGTGCACTATATATTGAAGCTATACACACTGCTTCTCTTCCGGGGATGAAATGTAACTTTTTATTATTAAATTGATATATTTTTTAATTCCTTACTACTAGATTAATGATAACTGTAAGTTGTTTAATCATTTTACTTTTGTTTTACCTTAGGGCTAGCCCAGACCCGTCGCCATGACGACGGACATTTCTATAGTGCGGTGGGATCCCACCCTTCAGCAAGAGATAGTAGAAGATTACGAGTATGATGGCGGAAACTCGTCGTCACGCCTGTTCGAACGATCGCGCATCAAGGCGCTGGCAGGTAATCATCTTCAGCATATGATTTTGAATAATTCTATAATAATGCCTTTGCCAGATTTATTGATAAGGAAACCTGGAAAAAAGTTATTTTGGTCCTGTGTCAGTATTCGACTGATTCTTTCTAAACACCTGTTACATTCTCTGCCATTTCTGGAATCTCCAATATTTATTCTGGAGTACTGTATTATGGAACTTCCGATAAGTAACCACCCCAAAATAAACTTTCATAATAAACTTATGACACTTAATTCTTACAGAACCTTGATTGCTATAAGTAAATGTGCTAGCATTAGTTTTTATTTAAAAAATGTGTGTGTAACTAACATACGAGGGTTATTCGGAAAGTAAGGTCCGATTTCTTATAAAATAAACCATCACAGATTTTTTCAAAAACATTTTTTTATTTAATTCCTTACATGTATCTCTCTTTTTCTACATAGTTATCATATTTTTTTAAACATTTATCATAGCTTTCTACAAGCTTTTATATGTCAAAGTCTGCCGCCTATGAGAATAGCTATTCTTTAAGTGCTTCTTTCACCTCATCATCTCTGGTGTCATGTGAGAAACCCACGTCGTTCCCGTTCATAATCTTCTCTAAAAATATATCACCTTCCCGATATCGGTCAAAAAAATCATGAGCACAAGCCATTATTTTCATACGTCTATGAAAATTTGCAATTTCACAAATTGTGCCCACATTGGATTCTCGGACTGACTAACACCAAATGAAAATAATGGGTGTGCCTCGATTTTATGTACCGATATCATAATTAAGGTGATCAATTTTTAGAGAAGATTGTCACAGGGGACGGGACGTGGATTTCTCACATGACCCCCAGAGACGAAGAAGTGAAAGGAGCATTTAAAGACTGGTTATTCTTACAGGTGGCAGACGTCTATGACTTAGACATACAAAAGATTGTAGAACGTCATGATAAATGTTTAAACAAATATGAAAACTATGCACAAAATATAGAAACATGTAAGGAATTAAATAAAAAAAAGTTTTTTGAAAAAATCTGGAAATTGTTTATTTTTTATAAGAAATCGGACCTTACTTTCCGAATAACCCTCGTACTTTAATAATTTGTTACTTCTTATATTCGAAAACATTTTCACATTTTGATGAGCATCCAAATGAGTGATAAATTTGATTCATATAATATTAAGTTTTATACCTACCTGCTCCTTAACATTGTTTATTAGTTAGGTATAAGATTCTGTAGCCTATGGGATATTGCCCAACTTCTCTTCATCCGGAAGGCCGTTATCATTACTACTTTATCACCGAGTTATGTGGACAGTGTTCTGTGAGACTTATTGTAGAGAACGTCTATAGTGACTGAATATAAACATAACTTTTGAAACTTGATGAGATGATTATTGATGTGTCTTTGTTTTATAGCCATAGTGCCGCAAAAAATAAGATATTAATTGATCTGAGTGTTTAACAGAGAAAGTTAGGAAATAATAGAAAATGGATACGGAGAATTTAGAGCAATACTATGATAGAGTCGTTTTAGAACTGAGAGGTTTGTACTTTGAAAAAATAATTAATTTTAAAAATTGTGTAGTTGCATTAAAGCTATAGTGAACGTTTTAATCGTAAATGAATTAATAATAAATTTTATTTCTCACCATTCTATGTACTACCTGGGAATTTAGACCTTGTTTTGCATTAATGTTTCACCAGTTTTTAGAAGTATGCCGTGGGCAATATTTGTACACTCGAGAATTTTAAAGAACTTTTTCTGAAGGTCTTGAATATATATTCTTAATATTTTGAGAGAAGACTGGTGGTATGTAAAATCATTTGATAAATTTTAAAATAAGTTATTGTGTCACAATTGTCGTCTAAAACGCCTTGAATTTTTAGTGTTTAATATTCCTTTCACTGTTTTCATGCTAGTCCATTAAGTACACACTTCACACAATAATTGTTCTAGTTGTGTGATGGTCACGTATATGTGTCATAATTATCAGATTTATACAAACAAATCTTTATTCCAAAGTTCTAATCTTCATTTCAACAATGGCATTTCTCATTCGTAAATTTATACATTATATTATATTATATATATATATATATATATATATATATATATATATAATTACCGCGAATTTAAGAAAAATAAATTTTAAGTTTCCATTAACTCAATATAGTCATATCTACGACCTATCCCACATTTTTTATGTTTCCGATCCTGCATATTGTGCAGTATATTTATTTTGACCGTTTATTCTCCAGGACAATTCTTAGACTTGTCAAATTCTTCACAGGTTTAAATTTAGTATTTTTTACCAATTTAACTGTTTTCATTTGATTTTTGGGCTTCAATCTACCATCTCGCATTTTCACATCTGCTAGATGTTGGAAAACAGTTAGTTAGATTACATATTTTCTTTCTCAAGAAAAAGCCGAGAGATTGCAGGGTTTTCTCTCATACTAGTCTAAACGTGAGAAAAATCGCAAACACTTTAATCCGAATGAGGTGCATTTTTACTCAACCTTGGATATATATATTGTCATACGAATGTATGTATCATACGTATGCATATAATTTATTTGGGAAGGAAAGAGGGAGAGAATATATAAGGGGCTTACCTACAATGCTTTATAGCTGAAAACATTTCAAATTTTTTCCTTCATCACAGTACTGCACTTCGTTAGTAGTCATACCCGATGTGTTGAATTTAAACTCCGGTGGTTGTTGCCTAACGTCTGGCCTGTAGATTGAATTCAACACTGTGCAGTCGACCGGCAACGAAGTGCACTACTCTCTCCTCAAAGAAAAGGCTAACGCTTCAGGAAATTTGAAATATTTTCTGTTGGAAATGGTAGCACCGTTCCTTAATTTAAGGTAAGCCATATATTTTCTGTCTCCTGTCGATATCAATTATTTTAGCAATGTCACTTCATCCTTTGTTTCTTATATATATTTGAAAAGGAAAGATTAAGACAAAATGGCTTATCGAAAAGTGGAGAAACGGTCAACATGTTGATATTATGTGGAATTAAAATTTTAGATTTTATCCTCCCTCCACAGGAGACAGATAGGTTGCTCCTTTGTCGTTTTCGTCGACTTATTAGTCAAAATTTAGTTGTCCTATTATAGAAAATCTCAAAACGAAGACTTAATCAAAAAGATGATATAGATTCACATAGCAAAGACGTGGATGGTGTGAATGAGGACTGAATTTTATGTCTGTAAAACTGTATGTATGGAACTATAGGATTAAATGGAAATGAACGTGAAAGCTATAAGACTGTAAACCTTTGAAATAAGATGTTAGGTGAGACTAGACTTTTGCCTACTGAAATCTGTAATAACGAGAAGGGTAAAAAGAGTAGGAAAACGATTCGGTGACGGCTCGTAAGTTTTTGAAGTTATGTGCTACATCACTCCAAGCAACAATTTATACGAAGATAACTGTGTAAAATACTACTACTACAGCGATAGTGTAATCAGTACTCTGCGGCAAATGACCCTGCCCGTAGTATGCTATATTTCTAATTTCATCTATAAAGTTTCCAAGAGTGTCTCATTTTTACAAGCGCAATTATTTGGTACAAAACTGACACTAATTTCTAACAGGAAACTATTTTTCTTCGTAAATATTTTAAAAAAAGTTAATTTTACGGACAAGAGAGAGAGAGAGAGAAAGAGAGAGAGAGAGAGAGAGAGAGAGAGAGAGAGAGAGAGAGAGAGAGAAGGTTGAACACAGATAATCAGCTGGCTGCATTAGCGCGAGCGAGTGCGCCGTGTAGTGGGCACTTTTAAAGTCTTCGAAATCCTATTCGAAATTCATACTGTTAAAGCACAATTATTATTTAAAAAATTTAATTCATGTGCTGATGAACATGCACCGGCGGCAACTTACGATTGATCACATATATCCGCTAGTTAAGTATGCAGCAAATAATTTTGATGGAAAAGTATGGCTCAGAGAGAATCATGTGAATTGGATTAAATCAGTTAATGATAAATATAAGAATGAAAATAATATATATTGCTTTCCAAGTTTCACTTGTATTGAAATTGCATCTGTTATTTTTTTTTCCAATTGGTCATGTGAAAGAAGCTTATCAAAATTATCAAGAATCGAACAAAATATAAAGTTTTTTGTTCGTAGAATTTTTTTAATATTCAAATATCATTTAATATCCTTTTAGCGTGTTACACTAGAATTAAAATTAATATTTACACCTCCCGATTACTTGCAAAGCCAGACAGCTAATTTAGTAGAAATTGATGGACCAAGTTATTCTTTACTAATACCAAAACCGTGCACGAAAGAAAAAACAAATTCGTGTTTTGATTTCGCTGACTGAAAAAAGTTCTCTGCTAGCCTGGTGCGCTGTTTGTCATGTACAGTCAAAATTGGAATTCTTGAAAATTTTGTGTTTTTCATTCATCAATTAGATTGTCGCATTTTGACGGTCATTTCCCACGGGATCTTAAGTTTACGGACTGCGTGTTTTCTAACATTTCTGCTCAGATATTTTGGGTCCCCGTCACATTTTAATGTAACTTTCTGTACTCAGTTACCCCTTTGGGTATTCTTGTCTTTATTCTAATTTTTCTTCAGTCAATGGGTCGTTTTTCATGTGCAAATTCTGCTGTCAGAAAATCGAATAATATTCGGAATTTTGCCGAATGTAATTCAAATGGTCAAATTTACACTAGTTTGATGCGAAGAAGTAAAAAGTTATTGTTACGGCTCTCCGAATCCAAAATTTAATGGTTTTAATAACAGTTTAGTAAGATTGATATCAATTTAAATTTGGTTCCTTATAATTGGAAAATGTACGTATTATATGAACAATAGCTGAATGCTCGCTTCGCTATTGAGGAAAACTTCTTAAATGAGTTGATTGTCAGTGTGTTGGTACACAGTATTTACATCCGTTTCGGATATTTGAGACCTTAATCATTTTTGGTATTTAAAAAATAACCCCTAACCTAAATTAATAACATAAAATAAACAAAATATCTAAACAAACATTTTCAAGATGTTCAGTATGTGACAAAAAATTTTGATTGGCAGTATGCCATTTTATTATGGTTTATAATGCGCGTTTAGTTTGTACAGTATAACTGTGAACAATCCTCACATTCATTCATATGACGTGGTTACTATCCGGCTTGATAACTAGAATATGACACGTGGGTAGGCTATGTGACGACTTTCATGGTGGGAAAGATACTCCGCGCTGCTTAGAAGTTAAGAAGTGATTTGTCGGTTAAGAAACATAGTTTCCGGTTCCTAGTATTTTTCAACATATTGAGACCTTTTTCGACATTTTTGTGGGAATGAGCCTTCAATCTACACGTTGCCCCTTCAATTTGAATTTTTCTTGATTGTTATATTCATCATTACAAGAACCTATATTCCTTCAAGTTTTTAGCTTCAGGAGTTTCGGCGTCTGCGTCGATATGTATAATTAATATTGTATATTTTAAAATGGAGTTGCTCATATAACACGTTGGTAAAACCGCTTGAAACCTGAAATACATTTTGAGAATAAAATTTTCCAATGTTTTCAATATGTGGCCGCATATTGATTTAATTCCTCGACTTTCAGTTTCACCATTTTGACATAATGAAATTCGGTAATCGAACGATAACTGTAACCTTATTTTCTAATAAGCCCCCAAGAATTTGAAATCAATCGCAATAAAGTACTGTTTTACGCCATGTATTCATCCGAGCTGCCCGTCCAAGTTCTTATTTTGTAGGAGGTTGTGTACACAAAGCTAGGCTTCTTCACAAGAGCTCCGCTAAAATGGGGCTATTACAAGAGATAATGGCCACGAATTTCTTCAGGAGCCACATAAAACACTTTTTACCAAGCTGAACGAGAGGAAAATTTTGTTAGTTCGTCTTTTCATATTTTGGAGAACACTTCTCCATACCGCATATTTTTTGTTCTTTTGCAGTTCGTTCTGGTAATTCTCTTGAAATCATACAATTTTTTTTCTAATCGAAATATTACCGGGTTGCGAAACGGTTCGTTGATTGACTGTTTGTATTGTGGCGGAATGTTTAATGATACGAGAATTAGTAATGGTTAGAGTCGTGCTACATGGTATCGCCACGAATTAGAACAAACATTGTAACAAAAGTCCGCAAATGCGCATTATTTGTGCTCTAGGCACAACGTTTTCAGATGATGTCTGATTATCGCTTTGACTTTTCCCAATGCAAGATTTTAAATGTGTTTAAGTAATTTCGTTACGTTCCTTCTTCAAAATAATTGATAGGTTTTTTTTCGAACATTAAGCACTTTATTTCTACCACATGTTTTTTGCTGTTGCACTGTAAACTATGATAATTGCTTCATATCTCAGTAGCTATGTACAAAAAACGGCTTCCGCGAGAAAAAGGTAGGTTATTTTATAATTTTCCTCTATTTGTGTAGGCAAGTAGTGGAAAACAGTTTTCCAATTCGAAAGGCCTCGGGAAAAGTTTTTGTGGCCGAAATAGTACGAAATTCCAGTTTTTCGCTGATAACTAAAGCATGAAGCATTGAAAACAATGTTCAGTAATAAATTGTAGAGCATAAAATTCTGCGTCGAATGGTTTACTTGATTTCGAAATTTGAATCTGTAGAAATCGTTCGGTAAATGTAGAATATTTTTCGTCCTTAGAAAAATGCAGTTCATTGTATTTCTATTGTTGATATAACAATACATTGAGAATTTGCAAATATTTTTTTTACTGGCTGGTTGTGGCCGGACCGGATTTGGTATTGTGGCGCTGAGCAAGGGATGCGATAATTAACTACTTAGCTACTAATTTTAGATAAATATACTTCATCTTCTGAATATTGCTCACTTTTATATATATAATAAATTTAAGTTGAAATATTTAAGTCACAATCCCGAAAATCACGTCCATATATGTATTAAAGCATTATTCCTATGATCTACAGAAAAATTCGGGATGTTTTGGTCGTTCTGGTTAATATAATAATGGCTAATGTGGGAAATTTTTTTTTCATTATTCAGAGTAATGAAACAGTTGAATATAGTGAAAGGACTACCTAAACATGTTTAATTTGTAATACAGTTTCGTATTATGTTGTGTTTTTCGCGTTTTTGATGATACAGGATTGGAATCGTAGTCATATTTGGGAGTAGTTGATACATAATCGTTGTCATCCTGTTGAATTAAAAGGATATGCTGTATTTCAGCATCAGGCATGCTTATTTACCATTTTATTATATACGTGTACTGACGGAGGTGTATTTTCATCCATGACAATTGATCGAATATTTCAGTTGCTTCTTCTTCATCATCCTCCATAACATGACGTAGTTCAAGCACATTTTCACACGTGAGGCCGCCGCAGACAAATTTGTGAACACGTCAACCCTGCTTTTCTGCAGGTACAAGCACCAGTGCATTCCTTGCAGGAGCAAGAAATAACTTTGAGTAGTGAATCAGGTACTGGGTCTCATATCATTGCAACGAGCTCCACATCGTGAGCCACCATCACTCTTCAGGATTTTTTATATTTTCCAACCACTTTTTTATTTGGCAATGACACCGTAGTGAGTGTTGGTGGTAGCCTGGTAGATTAAATTTGCAGTCTTTTCAACAGCTGATATCTCAGTGTGTCAAGCGATTGGTGAATAACCATTTGATGATATTTCTCCTCAATTTGAGGATCAAACTGAGAGGAAATTGTATTGTACCCAGTAAAAGCTTGGACGAGAAAAATATTTTTGGCGTCATATTTGAATAAAGTAGTTTTAAAGAACTTATCTTCCTGATTTTCAAAACAAAAGTTGTTATATGATTGCCCAAGCCCTGTCATCAGAACAAAATCTGTATCTTTTCCAACAATCATTTCTTCATCGAATTCATTTCATTTTGGATGTACAACGGTCGCCACCAAAACATCAACATCCTCTTCTGCTTGTTGTGTTTAAATACCGCACTAGGTGTATACTATGAGTGCGGCCGATGCTGCCGTAACTAGCCAATAAAAGTAGTGTTTTTTCGGAAGTTCTCAATGGATTTATCAAGGATGACCAGAAAACCGCATTTTTTCAGTAGATGCGTAGGTTTAACTCTGTAATACATATATGGACGTGATTTTCGGGGTTGTGAATTAAACGTATCAACTTAAATTTTAATATATATACATATATATAACATTGAGCAATATTCAGATGAAGTATGTTTATCTAACTACTTAACTAGTTAACCATCGCGTCGCTTCGCTTACTTAAATCCAGTCCGGCCGCAACCAGCTAATAAAATATTCGCCAATTCTCAGTGTATTTTTAAAAACAGATAATGCATGGAAAAGAGAATTTAATTCCCTACACTTTTTTTAAGACAAATTAATGTAAGACCGATCATTTTGGAGATATCAGCAACAGAAATACGACAAACTGCATTTCTCTGAAACGGACGAAAATGTCCTATTTTTAACGATCAATTTCTACAGCTTCATTCGACCAAAATTCGTAATCAAGAATACCATTCGACGCAGGATATTATGCTCTATAATTTATTACTGAACTTTGTTTTCATTTATCAATAGAATGCTTAATGAAATTTCGTAGTTTTTAGGCCACATAAACTTCTTTTCCGGGGGCTTTTCGAATGGGAAAAATGTTTATCAGTACTCGCCACAACCTATAAAAGCAGGAAGAAATGTAAAATACAAAAACTGTGGGGTGGTAAGACGTATATAGCTACTGATCTATCATATCTGAGGAGATCTTGTTCTTCAAATTACGTTTTTCAGGAGGCTGTTCAAAGATGATGGAAGACGACTTTTATAGGTTCGCTTTCGGACTAGTATTTTCGTGTGCAACACACCCTGCCTGTTGATTTGAAAGGTGACATTTTGCGATTAATTGCAGAAATTTCTGTACCTATAAATAATATGCTCTCGTTATAGTATTAACAACTAGGGAATGAGTCTCTGCTGAAACTCTGGTAGCAAGTTCTCGCCTAGACCCGAGTCCGCTTTTTTTAAAAAAATATTCAACATATATAAATTATATGCAGTATTACACAAAACAATCTAGAATTCAGTGAATTGGAACGCAACATATCAACTATGTTTGGTGCACAGGTACCAGATATTAACTGTAAAAATTATTAAATACAAATATTCTTAATTTTACCGTACTTCTATTGTTGCTTATATTATTCATGTAAATTATGGATTGAACTTTTAATAAATAAATTAAGTTTATAGTTTGTCAGTCCTGATTAGCTTTTTAAACGACATTGGGCATTTCATTATATAATAGCTTGTTTAGTATCTTTTTCTTTTAATTGTGTGTAGAAGTGCACCAAGTGGGTCTACATCAGTCCATCCAAACTCACTAGTTGATAATATGACGTGTTTTTTTGTTTTGTTTGTAACGTGGTTTGTGTGGTGTTATCGTTATTACGGCTCTTACATTTTTTGAATCATTTGAAGAAATCAACAGGAATTGCGGAAACTTGAGTGGTATTTAATTTTCTTTGTAGTAACTGAAATTGAACCAGTTTCAACTCACTCAACTGCCTCTTAACAAGAGATTGAGTTAGTCAAAATCCTGTCACATATTAATCTATAATATTTTTTTTGGCATAATTAATAATAATGGATCATTCTTTATTGAACAGTTCAACATCTGAAAAGTGTCAACTTCTTGTGAGTTGCTTGTGTGACCATGGACAGCCGTGTGTGTTAATTTTCAACCCTCTTCAAACTTATTTTCTTCCCATTTGTAGCCCAATAATGCTTCAACTTTATTTCTATTATTTGAGAGTAACAGGCAAGAGTGTTGTTAGTTTCAGAACCTGCCCTTCATGTGCTCCATAAGCCTATTTCTATCGAATAATAATAATAATAAAAAAAAATATAATACATCGGTTTTGAAAGATAAGAAGATGAAATAGCTAAATGACAGATAAAATGGAGTGGTGATATAAATACCACACGTTTCTGGAAAGGAACAAAGTTTCCAGTAACGTTGTGTGGTATTTATCATCGCTTCATTTTGTCTCTCATTTGACTATTTTATTCTGCTAGTCCATAACAAGAACAGCTTCTCTTGTCCCTAGATATTGTGACATTAATAATCCAACTTTTATTTATTCATTGAATTGGAAGTAGATAAGTATTGTTTAACTTGAAATACACAGACACTATAAATTGAAATTCAATCTCAGATTGTTTATTGTGAATTGATCAAAATCTCTCTATCTTGAATCATACTAATTACAATGTAATGAAACTACATTTTTTGTCCCAGAAATTATGTTAATTAACGTTCAGAATCAAAGAAGATGTTTACTTATTTTGGGGCACATTCAAAAGGTATATTTTGTTGTGTAGTACTCTACAGTGATGTGATGTAATTATAAGTGGATTGTTTTTGGAAAACTTGAAATACATGTATTGATTGATTATAAATGGAAATTGTTTCATTAATTTAATGCAATTAATTTAAATACTAAATAACCTTAAAAAAATTAAATATGAGATTTAATAATTACATATATTCTTACTTTACCTTTTTATCACGATTTGGGATGGAATATTATTGAACAACAAAGTGTTACTGTGGCAATTTAGGTTGGTCATACATATTTCTGTCATTGCTTATTCTTACAAACAAAATAAACTTAAGTGTATTTTCTATGTATTATTAGAGTGCTTCCACCTGGATGGCTAAGTCTGGCTACCTGGCAAGTGGAATAGCACTGCCTACTCTTCAGGTGGCTGGCATAAAGGGTCCATAAATTGGCATCCAACAAGATCATCTCAGACTTAATTACTCTCTCTTCTATTCATTATATTGCTTCATACTGTATTTACTTAATGCTTACTTAATGCTTTTTCTCCTAACTGCTCATCTTAGATGATCAGACAACAGTGTGAATTTGCAACAGAACTATCAAGGTACTCTCTCTCTGTTTTCGTCTCTAATGAATTGATTTTTCACCTCCAGCTTTCTCTCATTTAAAAATTTGTTTTCACTCTTTGCTGCAATTTATTTTGCTGCAAAATTTAAATCAAAACATTCCAGTTGATGTTATTTTTCCTGCCATCAGCTGTAACTTCACACGTTTACGTCATACTCAGTTTTTATGTGCCTTATTTGTAAGCATTTTCATTGTGTCCATAAGCTTACAGTGGATTCAGAACAGACAGCTGTTCCTTAGAAGCTTCCCCACAGATATAGTGCTGAAATACATTCAAAATAAGCAGCATATCAGAAAATTTAAAGAAATCTATTGTGCACACTTTATTTATGTTCAATACACTTAACATACTTAGGTAGCCTTAAATGCAATATTCTATCTACTAAATACCTCCTTGGAAGTTTTGAAAAAATTCTGCTTAGAGCAATCAAATTCTTATTACTACCATAAATTTTAAATAAACTAAACATTAACCAGACCAAAATGTACTGATTATACAATAATTCATTAGGAGTAAGTTAAATGCTTGCAGCAATTTCTTAAGGGTTTATAAGTGCAAAAACAATTTGTTTTGTATATCTTACAATAAAATAAAAATGCTAGTATTATGAATTATTTATTATATGGAAGTACATAATGATTTTAAATTCACGGTAGATGCTTGTTGTTGTGTGAAGTCGGTCATCATTTGAAGTAATGAAACGAGAGGAATATAAGTAATACACTGCTTTAAAGCACTTAAGTCTTTACTTCTTGGTACGATAAGCAAATAGAATGCCTTAAATAATTTCACTCAGACTCAGACACAACTTGTATTATTAATGAGAAGTTTTATAATATAATATGAGATATTTTATTAACAGAAAGGCACTCACTTTTTGTTTTATGCAATTATAAATAAATTTAACAGTTCCTTCTCTCAGGGTTATAAAGAGGAACAGTTTCACCAAGTATGCTTTATAAATGAACCAATTCAATACAAATGTAAGCTAAATTGTTGACCTGATAGAATTATAAACCACTTTTATTAACACCAATATTTGTGTACTTTCCTATTTCCTTTCTGTTAATTTTCTGTCATTGAAATTTTTATTTTTTGTCTGTACCATATAATATAAATTAGCCTATCTTAACTGTCAGATTTATCTGTTCCCTCGAATTTTCCTTTTTGTCCTACTTTGTTTCCCACTATAATAGCCTCTTATTGTTTTTTATTGGGTATCCATGTGCTTTCTGGCTGCACAATCATTTTATGTTTGTGTTAATACAATACCCTGTGTCAAAAGAACATTTCAGATCTCTATCAACTTCATCAGAGTTTTCGATTATAAAATGCACTATCATATTTCTAGTATTTCTTTGGCATTGGGTAATAATATTTAAAATAGTACATACCTTGTTATAAAATTTTTAAATTGTAATTATGTCATTTTACTTTTTTGTATTAATTTTATTAAATTTATTTTACTTTATTTAAGATGAACGAGAAAGTGTGCAGAAGAAAACCTTCCAGAAATGGGTCAATTCACATTTAGTTAGGGTGTCGTGTCGCATCGGTGATCTGTATCTAGATCTAAGGGATGGTAAAATGCTTCTAAAATTGTTAGAGGTTCTTTCAGGGGAGAGACTGGTATGTAATAATTTTTATGTTATATAAAAATTACTCTTTAAAATTAATTAATGTATTTTAAAAAGTACAATTTCATAAATAATTCTGTTTTTTATTGTTTTTGTATTAATTATTTCTACCTTTTTTCCCCCAAGGACATATTTTAAGTATTTATTGTAAAAAGTTTAATTTGCACATACAAGTATTAATTTTCTTTATTAGCCTCGACCCACAAAAGGTAAAATGCGGATACATTGCCTTGAAAACGTTGACAAGGCACTTCAATTTCTAAGGGACCAACGAGTTCATCTAGAAAACATGGGGTCTCATGATATTGTCGATGGGAATCCTCGCCTTAGCCTTGGGCTTATTTGGACGATAATTCTTAGATTTCAGGTTAGTATTTGAGTGTGTGTAATTAATATGGATAGGAAAGACATAAGAAAATTCCATGTTTACCTTAAAATGAGGCTAGTGTTACCACATTGAAAATGAGGAGATTTAAAATTTTTTGGTTATGTCAGTCTCCTCCTTCAGGAGGGATTGCACAATGTGTAGTATTAAGGAAGATTTAAAAATTTGGTGGGTGCCAACAGCTCTCAATTTAAGGTTAGCCAACTGGAGTCTCTTTCCATATTAATTTTACAAATTACATACAAAAATGTTTACTTTGAGACTGATTGACTATTGATAATCAATTGAAAATAACTTATTCACTTCAAACAGATACAAGACATTACTATTGAAGAGACTGACAATCAGGAGACCAAATCTGCTAAAGATGCCCTCTTACTTTGGTGTCAAATGAAAACTGCTGGTTATCATAATGTTAATGTCCGCAACTTTACAACCTCATGGAGGGATGGTCTTGCATTTAATGCAATTATTCATAAACATCGACCAGACCTAATACAATTTGAAAAATTATCCAAATCGAATGCTTTGTATAATCTCAACAATGCTTTTAATGTTGCGGAAGACAAACTTGGACTAACCAAACTCCTGGATGCAGAAGGTAAATTTCTTCTTGAATTATTACTTATTATGTCTTTGGTATACCACAGATAAAACTGAATGTGCAAGCTAATAACTTCTTTGGTTGAATAATAATTTACAGAATTAATGTTCTGTCAGTCAAAAATGTATTAACAAAGATCACAGTTGATCGAAACATCTACTCACTTTTACATTTTGTTGTTCAAATTTAAATTCTGTTATATGGGTCATTAATTTATTGTGTAATTAACTATTTTGTTTTCATGATTAATATTTACTAATAGCACATGATAAATGAATCCTTAGTGTTGAATTTTGTGACTGCTTACAAACTTTTACAAAATATTTTTGTTTAAAATCTCATATTTTATTCAGCAAACATGATTTGGAATGTTTAATTTTTAGAAAATTTTAAATTCATATGAATGTTTTTTCTCAATGAAGGTCTATGTGATACAATTTCACATTTCTTTGTATTTCTGTTACACTGATTTTAAAGCGAATGTTCCATAATGAATGGCCTCATTACAGCGAACAAAATCATCACGGTACAAATACATTTACTGTATGTCGAGATAAGATGCTATGAATATATCTACTTTTATGAAAGGAGAATTAGATAGAAGGAATAAATTATTTATTGAGTACAGATTAAAAAAATTTGGGAAGAAAAAAGAACTTAATATTAAGAATTTATTATGTTTATTATTAAAATTATGAAGTTAGAGCATTATAAGCTGATATGCTGTTAGTGTCGTCTGTTGAAGTATAATTGTTTTACTATGTACTCTACAAAAACTGTTTTAAAATTTTCAGATATTTTTGTAGAGCAGCCTGATGAAAAGTCTATTATCACATATGTGGTAACTTACTACCATTATTTTAGTAAAATGAAGCAAGAAACTGTTCAAGGAAAACGAATTGGAAAAGTTGTTGGAATAGCAATGGAAAATGATCGTTCAGCTCAGGAATATGAATCTTTAACAAGCGATCTTTTGCGATGGATTGAAGCAACTATTGCTGCTCTAGGGGAACGCCAGTTTGCGAATTCTTTGGTGGGAGTGCAGCAGCAACTAACTCAATTCAATACATATCGAACTGTTGAAAAACCTCCAAAGTAAGTTATGAATTTCTGCTGTGTGGAATCATTTAATAATTTGGGTTAAGGTGATTAAATAAGTATACATACATTTTTTTAGGTATTTGTTACATTAACTGAAATTTTGTTTTGTTTTGCCTAAATACTAAACAAACTTTTCTGACTAGATTTTGTCTGTCGTCACAAATGTGTATTTTGTTACAAGAGAAAGTTGTAGCACAGGAAAGATATTATGTTTATCTACACCACACCTACTATTTCATGGATCACTAAAACTTCTACATTTTTCTGTGTTGTTGTTACAGTAAATTGAAATTATTCAGTTTAAAATAAATTAAAATATGGTCGGAAGATGTGAAGTCTAATTTTATTGAACATTTAATTAACTGTATGTAAAGTATTGCAAGAAAGTGTTAACCTTCTAAACAAGTTCTAATGAAAGCAAACTCCCTTGCAGGTCATGATGTACAAACAGTTACAGATTCCCTTCCAAACTTGCACTACAGCAAATTCAGAATGTTTTCCCTCAGACAAAGTCTGAGACAAATTTCTTGATTATACTGAATTTATTAGTTGTGTATATATTATAGTGTCACCTTGGTCCTCCCAGGCCATTTCATCTTGCCACAGCTAAGCTCTTGCATCAGTTACTTTAAACTTTCTATTTAGTTCAATGCCAAGTCATTTTTGATAAATAAAAATTACCAAAAACAATATAACATGAAATTTTATCAATGAGCTATGAAAACTGATTAATTAGTATGTGTTTGGTTTTACAATTTTCGTATCTGTCATCCAACATTTCACCACTGTGCCTGCCTTGTTCACACTGATCTTTCTGCTGTGTTCCACGCTTCTGACATCACAACAATACAATAATTTCTCAAACATGCTGTTCCATGTTATCGGCAATGTGCTTACACAAATCACACATTCTGTAACCAATTGAGGCCCTAAAACTTGAAATAAATAAATATTTTCCTTCCTGTCAAAGAGGGCGCAATTCCTTAATAAAAATGGAACTTCCACCTATCCCAGATTGGAGCAACTACTGATTTCAGGTAAGTTGGCATCGCTGTATCTCTTTCCTATCCAAATGTGTCTAAACCAGATCAAATTAAATAACACATTTGGATAGGAAAGAGAGAGAGAGCAATGCCAGTTGGTCCAGTCTGACATTGATGGAAGTTCAAATTTATGAGGGCCTGAGCTCCAATCATCAGGGAGGAAGATCTGAACTGTGTGCCAGCCGGGCATGAATTATATATAATTTACTGTCTGTGAAACAAGAATCAAATAGAAGACAATAATGACAAAAGGGGCTTACACCCTTGAAATTTTTTAATATTTTTACTGCTCAGTCCAACTGGACCAAATGTGATTTCAGGTAAGTCAACTTTGTTGTCTCTCTTTCCTATCCAAATGTGTTATATATATAAATTTATGTACTTAGCTCTTCCTTAAAGTAAACAGTTTATAACTGTTTATATCTTTGGTTAAATTTGATTATTATCTTGATTCTTGTTTCATAGGTAGTAAAATATTTAATAAAATCTTCATTGCACAGTTGGTTTTTAACTGTACAACAATATATCAACTCTGTGGAACTAAATTTTGTGATACACAGTAACAAACCAAATTATGAATTTAGTAGATGTAATAGAATGTTGTATCAAATTGAGTATTCTTTTAACCAAATATCATAATATGGATTTCAATATGTAATTACTGGTTTTTTGTTTTCAAGGTTTGTTGAAAAAGGAAATTTGGAAGTCTTACTGTTTACTCTCCAGAGTCGGATGAGAGCAAATAATCAAAAGCCTTATACACCACGAGAAGGTCGTATGATATCGGATATTAACAAAGCATGGGAACGATTGGAGAAGGCAGAACATGAACGTGAATTAGCTCTTCGTGAAGAGCTCATACGACAAGAAAAACTGGAACAACTTGCTGCAAGATTTAATCGGAAAGCTAGCATGCGTGAAACTTGGCTCAGTGAAAATCAAAGACTTGTGTCTCAAGACAACTTTGGATTTGATCTTGCTGCAGTTGAAGCTGCTGCAAAGAAACATGAGGCCATTGAAACAGACATTTTTGCTTATGAAGAAAGAGTTCAGGCTGTTGTGGCAGTATCACAAGAATTACAAGCTGAAAATTATCATGATATAGACCGTATTAATGCCAGGTAAAAATATACTTTGTAAAAGAAAATTAGAAGACTTATTTTATTCAGCCATTTCTTAACTTCATTTTCTTTTGACAGGAAGGACAATGTGTTAAGACTGTGGAACTACCTCTTAGAACTACTACGAGCTCGACGCCTCAGGCTTGAACTGTCTTTACAGTTACAACAGAATTTCCAGGAAATGTTATATATTTTGGATTCCATGGAAGAATTGAAAATGAGACTTTTGTCAGATGATTATGGAAAACATCTGATGGGTGTTGAAGACTTATTACAAAAGCACTCTCTTGTTGAAGCTGATATAAATGTTCTTGGAGAAAGAGTTAAAGCTGTTGTTCAGCAGTCACAGCGTTTCCTAGACCAGGAAGCAGCAGAAGGTTATAGGCCTTGTGATCCATCTATCATTGTAGAGAGAGTGCAGCAATTGGAGGTAAGGAAAATTTCAGCTTTCTTGTTCATTCTTTTTAGTTGATTTATGTTAGCATTTCCATTTTCTTCTTTACAAAGTTTGTATGGACTGTATGTTTTATGTTAAACTTAATTTAGGATGCATATGCTGAACTTGTTAAATTAGCTGTGGAGCGTCGAGCAAGATTGGAGGAAAGCCGCAAACTTTGGCAATTTTATTGGGATATGGCTGATGAGGAGAATTGGATAAAAGAAAAGGAACAAATAGTTTCTACTGGAGATATTGGGCATGATCTCACTACTATTAATTTACTGCTGTCAAAGCATAAGGTAAGAGGAATTAATTGTTTAACCTGTATAATAATGTTCTGATTCAATTTATTTGATCAAAATATGTAAAATATATCGAAGAAAATGTCGTCTATTTGACTCATGTTGTAATATTAGGGTGGAAAAGTCTTATTTCTAATAAATGCATGTAAAGAGTCTGCAAAAATTCAGTAATTTCTGGATTTCCTTGTGACTGGCACAAAAATTAGTAAGGAGTTATGTTTTCTCTTGTAATGAGTGTGTGCTCATTGAGAAAAAGTTCACAGAAGCTGTGAACAATTTAAAATAATATTGAAAATTACTTTAATAATATAGAAGTTAAAAGCTGAAGTGAGGGAGAAACCATTAAAGTAACATTCATAAGAAAGAAGGCAAAAGAGAGATCAGTTATTGTAAAACAGGTATTGCACAACTATCGGGAAAAGAAAGAATAAGATAAAAGAGTGATTATATAGAAATTATCAAATATAGTCATGAAATATGTTGACAGTTTGGGCAATATAAAGTGTATAAAATAGTTTCATTATATAAATTATTGTAATTTTTTTTACATTTTCTTGTAGGCCCTGGAAAATGAAATAAGCAATCATGAGCCACAATTGATGTCTGTTGTTGGAGTTGGAGAAGAATTGGTTGGAAGGCAACATTTTGGTGCTGCACGTGTGTCAGAACGTTTGTCTGAAATAATGGACATGTGGAATCATCTTATTGATCTTTCTGCATACAGACGTAAAAGGCTTGAAGAAGCTGTTGACTTCCATCAGGTAATTAAACGGGAATTATAAGAAAAAAGTTAGTTCTGTCTTTGTGAAATTGTGTTATTTGAGAATGCATAATATAATTAATTAAAAACATAATCTTCCTTTTAATTAAGAGATTAATTTTAAATTCAGTATTTTTAATTTTTCATTAAAATGCATTTTGAAAAGTCGTGAAAGAAATTGTAAAAGCAAAATGCCCATGTTATAATACTTTTAAATTTGAATTAATTATATGATTACTTTGAAGTTGTTAGATTTAATAAAGCTATTAATTACCAATATTTATTCAAGACAAAATGGAATGTTGTATAATTACAGTTCTTTGCTGATGCTGATGATGTAGATATTTGGATGCTTGATACGCTTCGTCTTGTCTCAAGTGAAGACGTGGGTAGGGATGAAGCCAATGTCCAGTCATTGTTGAAGAAGCACAAGGATGTTACAGATGAATTGAAAAATTACTCAGCTGCCATTGAAGCTCTTCATCAACAAGCATCTCAGCTAGGTGATCAAGATAAACAGTCACCAGAGGTCTGAGTTCTGAAAAAAATAATGCTTCATAGCTTTGTTAATAATGTGAATGGTTTGAACATAACAACTTTATTTTAATTTCAGGTTGTTGAGCGCCTTTCAAGCATTGACCATAGATATAAAGAATTACTCGAGTTGGCAAAGCTTAGAAAGCAGAGATTGCTTGATGCACTTTCACTTTACAAACTCTTGAGTGAATCAGATGGTGTGGAGCAATGGATTGGAGAGAAGGCAAGTTTCAGATTTAATTATTGAGTTATGCAATGCTTTTGGTCAATTCAATTTTGATTCATAACAACTATTCCTTACTTTCTACTTCAGTTTGTTTATAATTTTTGCAAAGCAGAATTTCATAATTAGTATAACGTCCAAAATCAATTGATATTTTTTGTTTAAAGATTCTGTTAGTAATTTAAAGTGAAATTTGTTTGATAATTAATCCTGTGAAAACAAATGTCAACATTAAATATCTTAAAACTTTATGATAAGAAATATTTACTTTGAAATTTAAAATTAATAGCTAGATTTATTTAATATTAAAAACAAGATAAAATGTAATTAATAATAACGGTAATATAAATGTTGTATATGCAACAGTTGTATTTCTGTTAATTTTTTACATGATATTTAGTGCTTATAAATATTTCCTTATAGGGTTTCACATTTACATAATGTAAAACATGTTGTATTCAAAGTTCTTGACTAAAATTTCTGTTTCATTGTGATAATTTTTTTAAGAATGTTCAATATGCAATATTTGAAGATAAAATTAGAAAGTTAGAATTTTTAAAGATCAAATTTTTGTAAAATTTTAAGGAAATCTTTGTAATTTATGAGTAGTTAGAATGCCCCAAAGTTACCCACTTTAATTCATGCATTATTCACATTCACATAATTTTCTCCTTAATATTGTATTCTGATTTATAAAATTGTTTTTCAATTTTCTTTATTTCATCTATGATCATTTCCTTACTGCTGCAGGACCGTATGCTCCAAACTATGGTTCCAGCAAAAGATATTGAGGATGTAGAAATTATGAAGCACCGATATGATGGATTTGAAAAAGAGATGAATGCAAATGCCTCTCGTGTTGCTGTGGTTAACCAATTGGCAAGACAATTATTACTTGTTGAACATCCAAATAGTGAACAAATTGTTGCAAGACAGAACCAGGTAAAGCAAATGCAATGAATTTTAGCAAATGCAATCATTTCTTCCTTTAATTTTCATTTCAAAATTGTAGAACACTAGTTTACACAGTAGAATCAAATAAATAAATTGACAGTTAATGATCTGAAAAATACTAATATATATGTATATATATATAGATAGGTAGATAGATAGATAGATAGATATTTTATTTTAATCTGTTTAGTAATAAGATATAATAACTGATATATTATTCTCTGTTTTTAATCATATGTAATTAATGACCATTAACATACAGCTTTTATGTTTCATTTCATTATCAATCATAATTTAACAGCACATTAAATAAAAAATTATGATAAATAAAAAAAGTACCTAGGCATTATTATTGTGAGCTAAAATTTAATAAATATGCACAGTATGTTGAAAAGAAATTGGCCAAAAAATAATAGGAGTAGTCTGTAGGTTAAGAAATGTTTTGTCCCTTAAAGCAAAGCAAGAAACCCCCCCCCCCACACACACACACGTGTCAATAGTAGTTCCTCATGTGTTATTGTACTTGATTATGGTTTGGTATAAGTAGTAATGTTATTAATAAATTAGAAGTAATATGAAATAGAGTATTAAGAGCTATCTTGAACAAAAATAAATATTGCAAGATTCAGGATATGTTAGATAAATTGAAATTTTTATATATTAGGGACCAAATTTTTTTATGTTGTATTAATTTTTATGTATAGAATAGATAAGGGGCAGTTGCCCAAGTATTCAAATATTTTTATTAAAGGAAAATTAATATCCATAATCATAACACCAGGGGGAGGGAAATTTTCTTTTGAGTATCTGAATTTAAGTACAAAAAATTCAGTGTTTGATAGAGGATTAATATTGTATGATGAGTTGCCTGTAGATGTAAAGAATACAAATAGTTTAAATTTATTTAAAAAAATATTATTGTTAGAGATAAAGAAATATTGTTTGTATATGTAATTAGCTCTAAGCTAAATTGTAAAAATAAATAACATACAAAAATCTTTAAATATGCTCTTTTTTATCTCTCATTTAACTTTTATACCACATATTTTTACACACAGTAGTAATGGCAAGTTATTAATTACACCATATTCAACAATTTGAAATATCTGTAAGTTTGATTTAGTCTTTATTCAGCTTTTCTGAACATGATGTTAGTTAAATAAAACAAATTCAAATTATCTAATTTTGTTTCTTAATTATCCAGAAGTTTTTTTATTTAGTCTTTAAAGATATAGTAATATTAAACTTTTGTAGTACATTACTAATGCCTAAAAAATTACATGTTTTCAAATATTTTAAAGCAATTTAGTTGCAATTTAGTTGCAATTACTGTTGGAAAAATATTGGTGTAATTCTCAATTTTCTACTTTTAAGCATTGAAATTTTCTTTTAGAAACATACCTAGTAATAATTTTATATAAATAAATTAGATTTTGCATAATGTCAAGGAGAAAAATAGGTTATGTGATAAAACATTGGTTTAGTTGAATTCACTTTTAACTTTGATATAAATTTTGAACTTCTGCAGTTGAACCATGAATGGGCTGAGCTTAGGGAGAAAGCAGAAGCAAAGAAGGAAGAACTGAATTCTGCCCATGGTGTACAAACATATCACATTGAATGCAGAGAGACTATGTCTTGGATTGAAGACAAGAAGAGAATTATACAGTCAACAGATAGTCTTGAAATGGATTTAACAGGAATAATGACATTACAGGTTCTTACTTTTCCATTTATATTTCTTTTTAAATAAAAACTAATTTATATTTCTTTAAAATTACCAATGTATTTGGTGAAAACATTTAATTTAACTCAATAGTATACAAATAAAAAATAATTAATTGCTATTAACCCTTTGGCCTATGATTTAAGAAGTAAAGAGTTTTGGTCCCAAAACATAAATAAAACTGCAAAGCCATTCGATGGCTCAGCAAATCTGCCTTAAGTAGTACAATCACACACAACTTACATGGGGGTGTCGTACTTATTAGAAAATATAATTGATGAAGAGTTCACTTAATAAATTACAAAAATGCAAGTAAAATATTAAAAACAAACAAATTATTAAAATTAAATGATATATTAAAAAAATGAAACCACAAGCAATAAAGGTTAATAATTGAAGTAAGTATATCACAGAGTGTTTATATCTTAAAATAAAGAATAAATCAATAACATTTAAGTCCAATTTCTGAATCAATTATTGCACACAATTGGTGTTTTTACAAAAAAACAACAATAATCTTCAATCGTGTGTGATTTTCAAAGCATACTAGTACATGTAAAGAAACTTTGCACCTTTTGCACTTCCACATTGTTCCACTATGTTTTTTATTTTTCGTACAAAGTTTGCAGAGTCTTGATGGTCTTGACTTCAATAATACACAATTGAGTCCACTAGCCTAGAATGTGCTGTTTGGAGTGGGACGCATCGACAAACTTTGGCCTTGACAAATGGTTTTTACATTTAGCCCGACTAAGATACCATGGGCCAGACTCATGATAATCAATTTTGGCTCAAAAACCTGACCACAAGCCTGACATGTGGTTGTAGACCAAAGGGTTAAGAAAATTTAAATTAGATGAAGAATTAGTATCAGTTAATTATTTCCTTAATTTTTAATATAGTTATTTATTTCCCTATTAGCGTCGTCTGTCTGGTATGGAAAGAGATTTGGCAGCTATCCAAGCCAAGCTGGATTCACTTCAAAAGGAAGCTGAAGCAATTGGTAGTGAGCATCCTGAGGAACAGGCAGTTATTCAGGAAAGAATTAACCAGATTAAACTTGTTTGGGAACAGCTAACTCAAATGGTAATTATAGCAGTACTCCTAGTTATTCTCACAAATTAATATAGAAACCAGTAATTTCTTTTATAAACTGAAGTTTTGAACTAATTAAGGCTCAATCTGATTGACTGAATTTATAGTTGCCTAAAATTTGACTTTTGTTGACCTAGCATTGCACCTTATACTTTATAAGCTTTGATATTTCACTTTGAGCAAGTTGAAGATCTTCTGTTATTATGTCAGAAACAGTATCTAATAGACATTTTCATTTTTAGCTGAAGGAACGTGATTCTAAACTGGAGGAAGCTGGGGATCTTCACAGATTCCTGAGGGATTTAGATCACTTCCAGGCATGGTTAACAAAAACTCAGACAGATGTTGCTTCCGAGGATATTCCTGCTTCATTGGCTGAAGCAGAACAGTTACTGAGCCAGCATCAAAGTATCAGAGAAGAAATTGACAATTACACTGAGGATTATGCAAAAATGATGGAGTATGGAGAACGAATCACTGCAGTAAGCATATAATTTTTTTTTTATACTAAATAGCCATTGTTTAATTCAAATAGGGAGAAAAACATTGTTTTATGAAATTACACTGTCCAAACTGTGTTTTTATTCTATTACTAAATGAGGAATTGTAAATAAATACTTTGTATGTGCTGCTGCATTCTTCTAAGGGCTTGTAATAGACCACTTTTTTCTTGCATTACTATATGTATCACCAGTGTGTCACAATTTTTTGTTGTCTTTGAAACAATAGTAGAAACACGGCGCACAAACTCTACTAGATTGTTTATAGATTTTTGTAAAATATGGGTGATCCTGTTTTCAGGTCTATACAAGAGGTTGACATGTCTTTAGCACTTTGTATTCCAGTAAACAGTAAAAAGTTAAAATTTGATTATAAGAGATATCTTAAATTAAAATGAGTCCAGAGAAACATACTGCATCACTTGATTATTATGAGTTCTACATAATTGAAATAAAATTGTTACTGCCATGTTGCATGAAAGATAAATTTAAAGCTTGACACGTGTAATGGACACTTTAATAGAGAAAAACCCTTATTTATTCCTAGCTTACATAATTTATGTGCTTATGAGTTTTAAATCAGAGTTCACTTATATCTGTAAATACAAATACTATTTTATTAGTCTTTCAGTAGAAAACAGAAAACATAAAACATGAAGTGAAATTTCTTAATTATTGTAATAAGAATGAATTTGAAATATTTTCATAACTTATTATTTTCAATCAAGGAACCATCAACACAAGACGATCCACAATATATGTTCCTTCGAGAACGACTCAAGGCACTTAAAGATGGCTGGGAAGAACTTCATCAAATGTGGGAAAACAGGCAGCAGTTGTTGTCTCAATCTCTAAATCTTCAGATGTTCAACAGAGATGCAAAGCAAGCTGAAGTACTCTTATCTCAACAGGAACACGTGCTAAGCAAAGATGATATGCCGGTAAGTTTCTTCACTACTTTTGTTAATTTTTAATTTCAAAATATCTCTTCATTTTAAATGGATTTTAATAATTGAAATTGTATACTGTTAATGAACATAATTTTAAATGTTTTCATACTAAACTGCATTGATAAATTTAACCAGATAGCTGAAACTTTCTTTCTGAGGAACTCTTAATCAGAGGACTTAATGCCAGGAGTATATTCTATCAGATAGCATGCATTTTGATAAATTACCATGCATTGGTGAATCATGTACTCGGAGGTCTGTTGTCGTCTCTGCTGTTTGCACCATAGTGATTCCAGGTTGGGCAATTTCCCACATCCTATCAGTGGTAAAGATGCGGTGGAAATAATTATCTTCCTGGTGTTGTGAGATAACTGTAGTTGTGACAATGATCTTGGATCTCTGTTCTCAACATTGAACTATCAATAAAATTTGCTGTTATCCATCACAAAATAGGAGTATTTTAGACTGTTTAGGATACTGGGAATAATATTTTTCATGTTCTTAAGGTACCAAGGGTCCTTTTGATACACTCATGGTAACAAGTGACTTTGTCCTTCTGGTCTTTGTCTGGATTAGGGCATACTTAACTTTCTTAGGTTTTGTGTGTATTTTATGACCAAAGACTAAGACTGATATGAACCATGAAAATAAAGTGTTGTTCACACCATTATAGAATTGTAAGAAGATTCTAAGAGGAAGGCAAGGAAGATCACTGTTATGTAGCACATATATTTTTGGTTTTTGATTAAACTTTTGTTCAAATGTTGAATTTGGGTCAATTCAATCTGAACAGCAGCAACTAGGTTGCTTAAATCCAAATAATTTTTTGTGATATTGGCGGATATGTCAGGATTTCCTAAACGGAAATCTGGAATTTCAGTTAATGTCATATGGAAACGTACTATTCATAGAATTAAGAATGCCGAATATCACTGTTTTTACTTCTGGCTTGGGGAATAATTTTTCATTAATTAATTTGTTTTCGGAAATGTGGTTATCTGCAAAATGATGGAGCTTTCAAATAAAAATTGTTACAACTTTGTTCCATGAATTTTATGATAATTTAGATTCTGAAGTACATACTTGCTGAACAAATATGACAAACATTTAACAAGAAATATCTCATTCCAACTCTCACAATATTAATAAAACATCCAGACTTTTCATTGCCTGGGAAAAAGAACTATTAAATAGTCATGTAATTATAGTGCAGCATAATTTTTCATGTTTTTATCTAAATTTCAGACTAACCTAGAACAGGCTGAAAATCTCATTAAGCGACATGAAGCTTTCCTCACAACTATGGAAGCAAATGATGACAAGATAAATAATGTTGTACAATTTGCCAGCCGCCTCTGTGATGAGGGACACTTTGCTGGTAAGAAAATGTGTATTCAGTAGTTCTTAAAAGTTTTAGCTTTTATTTAAGTCACTATGTATGTGTGTGTTTTTTATTTCTGGATTGGATTGCAAGGTGGACAATGAAGTTGACTTTTTGTAGTCCAGGAAAGTAGATTGTGCTGAGGGGAAATTTGAGCAAGAAGGTTTGGATTTTTGGACAATGAATAGTGCATGGGACATCTGTCCTTTTAGATGGACTGCAGGATATTTTAATTTATAAATTCACTGAGGATTTTGTTTTGGTGTAAGTGACAAGACTATTCCAGTGAAGTAAGTGTGAGCTCCCCCTGAGGCCTAGGGTGTATAGGAGGACTGTTTGTTGTGGTCAGGGTGACAACTAGTGAAGTTAAAATATTTTAAGATGTTGATGTGTTTGATATGAACTGATATAGTGCATAACTGAGGTGTGTGTCAACATCAAGATGGTTTATATTGGTTGGGGAGCAGTTCCCTGTCAAGGTAGTTGGTATTTGATGTTTATGTTTTGGATAAATTCGGAAAGGGAATATTGCCTGTGGATCCACAGTATGAGGATCTTGTCTATTAATGTGAACCAGGTTAAAGGTTTCAGCAGGGTGAAATTTAAATTTAAATACCACATTTACTCATGTATGCAAAACACTTTTTTACCAAAAATTAGAATGAAAAGAATGAACATGTTTGCATAGGAGGGGGCCATTTGGGTACTTGTGTCTTTGCCATTTGTTTCCATTGAAAGAAAAGTAATTTGTTGAGGGCAATTGGAAAGTTTGTGATGAGGAAGGAATTTGGTAGCCTGTGAGACAAATATTAAGAGCCATCCAGGCCATTTGCATGGGGGATGTTAGTTTAAAGGGAGACATGTTATCTTTGAAGAGGTTGCAATTGTCAGAAAGTTCAGGAATTTTGTTGAAGAGCAGTTTCATTCACTATACCAATTAACAGAATTTCATTGTCATAGCTACACCAAAATGTCCACTCTTGAACATTCCATTCAACAATAGTCCCATGCTCTAATGTCCAAGCACTGTTGCTTTCTGACTAAACTCCTTTCAATTGATCCCAGAAGCCAGTTTCTACTCGACTAATGATTTGTTTGGTACTCTTTCCTGGGGCAGTGGTTGGGAGTGTCAATTGCTTATAAGTTACAATAGACATATATTAATTAACTCTACTCATGTGTTCAAGTTATTAACCAGTTGTACCTACACAATGAACCTGCACTCCACACACAGTATCACAAGAGAGATCTAGG
The DNA here is from genome assembly GCA_037074705.1 of Zhengitettix transpicula. Taxonomy (NCBI): domain Eukaryota; kingdom Metazoa; phylum Arthropoda; class Insecta; order Orthoptera; family Tetrigidae; genus Zhengitettix; species Zhengitettix transpicula. The sequence goes on along the minus strand of CM073591.1, from coordinate 197,128,114 downwards.
CTAATGAAATTTACTGTGGATATTTAAAGATAGGTTGCTAAAACTATTAATATGAATGTAGGCATTTGGTTTGGGTATAGAATGTGTGGTTTCTGTTTAAGATTAATAAACTTGTAAAGGTGCTTCTGTTAAAATTTATGACAGAAATTTTATAACCAAAAGGGGAGAATAAAAAATTGTGTAGTTTAGAGACAGACAGTAAGTAGTAAGCTCAGACCATAGAGAGGAGGATGATTTGTCTCAAAACAAAATTAAAGTTTTAATTCTTGACAAATATGAAATGCTATGGAGAACTGTTAATTTAAAAAAAATGATGCTGCAGTGTTTGCAGTTTGCTCAACTAAAGAAGTCTTTGGTATGTCCAGTCTCTGTAGTTTAGTTATGTTGATTTTGCTGGATAGGATCTTATTACTATATTTGCTTCAATTCATAGAGGATAATTTTGTGAGAGATTTAGGAGGTAAAGGTTATTGAAGGATTGAAACCTGTCCGTGACATATGAATGGCAATCAGGTATTAAGGTAGAATTATTCTAGTTATATGTATTTATATTTACATTAATTGACATAAGTGATAGATTGCACAATGCTATCTTTATTATTGATATTAGCATCATTTTCAATTCTGTATGTCGTCATTAGAGAAGAAACGGTAAACTATTCTTAACTTGTACAACAATTATATTAGTAATTAATGATGAAATATATCTGACATTTATATTACAAATAAACTAAACCTGATTTCAAATGAACAGGTTTTCAGTCGTATATGTATTGAGATTTTGGTTTTTCATTACATTATGTACAGCTGACAAAGTTCACAAGAAGGCAGAAAACATCAATGATAGGCGAAATTCCAACAGAGATCGTGCACTTCAACTTATGGAAAAACTGAAAGATCAGTTGCAGCTTCACCAGTTCCTACAGGTAATATTGTTTATTCTATTTACAGAAATATTGCAAAATTAAATAAAATAACATTTCTATATGGAAACTTTTCTTCAAACTTGGTTTTTGTTCCAGTGACATTCGTGACTCAGTTTATTCATTGTTTACTATTTTTTAATGCTGTATTTACTTGTTTCATTACTTTTGTTAAAATGAAATATACTAAATTTATACTTATGCTCAGAATCTCATTGAAATTGAAAAAGCTCATTGAATCAAACTTAGTTTTGTATAGTGAAATTCTATAGTTTGTGCAGTAACTAGACTATTTTTAAGATTCTCTAGGAATGAATTTTCAGATTTTTAATTCAAATTTAAGTTTTTGTGAAACTTCTTATGGAATATTTTTTAAATATTATAGATGGATATGCAAAATGTGACGGCATATTTTCCACATGACATGTTACTTGAAATATAAATTGAATATGTATTGTAATAAGTATAAATATAATTGTCAATTAAAATGGCCCCTCGTTGATTGCCATTTATGTAATAAGTAAAATATAATAATAATTATTGAAATTGATTTTGCCTCACATTGAAGTAAAAATAATTCCAAATTAAATGCATTGATTGGCCACACGTTAAGGCATCAAATATGGTACTCAATAATGAAGATAATCACTGACTGCTCACTCCATCAACTTATGCGCGCTAAGTCCAAACAATCCCTTCCCTGTTCAATATGCTCGACCATTATTGCATCTTTGTGTGTTCGCCGGTAACAATTCAATTCAATAGTTTGTAATTATTAATTCTTAATTGCCCTTTTATCATTACAGTATATATCCTATCAATAAGGATGTTGTTACAAAGAACCGTAATAAAATAATTGTTTTGACATAATTAGGTTTGTAACATGTGAATTTCAGGACTGCGAGGAATTGGGAGAATGGGTGCAAGAGAAGAACCTTACCGCTCAAGATGACACATACCGTAGTGCAAAGACAGTACATAGTAAATGGACCAGACATCAAGCCTTTGAAGCAGAAATAGCTTCTAATAAGGATAGACTCTACAGAATACAGCAGGTTAGATACATTCCTTCACACATTTTATAATCTAAATTGTATATTTTCTGAAATAACCATTGCTTGTAGGCTGGAGTTGAGCTTATGAAAGAAAAACCAGAACTTGCAGCTATTATTGAACCCAAAATTTCGGAATTGGGACAGCAATTTGACCATTTGGAACATACCACCAAAGACAAGGGTGAGAGGTTATTTGATGCAAATAGAGAAGTTTTGTTGCACCAAACATGTGATGATATTGACTCCTGGATGAATGATCTGGAGAAACAGATTGAATCAGAAGATACGGGTTCAGATTTGGCTTCTGTCAATATTCTTATGCAAAAACAACAGGTATGGAACTTTAACTGTTCATAAGTGTTTTTTCTATGATGCTAGAAAGTCAGCAACCAAATTTAAGTCAATATGCATTTGATAAAATCTATAATTATTTGAATTTGTAATTCTGTTGAAAATTTTCAACTTAGAAACATCTGTCGTTCAAAATTTTGTAAGTCTAACACAGTTTATATTTTTTGTTATCTGCTAAATTATTTCTTAAAAATGTTATGCTAATAATTGTATTTGTTTTAGTTTTGAATTGGATGAGGTCACAAATTAAACGATGAAACGCTGTTAATTTAATAAATTCTCCTTTTTTTCTGACTTGAAATTGGCTGATTTGTATTTATTTATGAGTAATATTATTTTTGTCTTAATTTTAATACAATTTGTATGGTTACCTATTTTATTTTTATATAGGAATGTTTTTTAAAGCTCTAATTAATTAAATGTGAGAAAACTTCTAATAACAATTTACATTTAATGTAGATGATAGAAACTCAAATGGCTGTGAAAGCAAAGCAAGTTACTGAGTTGGAGACCCAAGCAGAGTATCTACAAAAAACTGCACCTGAAAAAATGGGAGAGATTGTGAGTAAAAAGGCACAAGTTGAACAAAGATTTGAGCAGCTTAAGGCACCTTTATTAGACAGACAGCGGCAGCTTGAGAAAAAGAAAGAAGCTTTCCAAGTGAGTTATTTTGATCATCTGAGATAAGTGAGATAAGGGTGCAAATAGTTGCACATCTGTCATTAATTCATAAATGTTTTTAACTTTATTGTTTCATTGATCCTGTGTGTATATGTTGTTTAGTTACAAATAAAATTTATGTTCTTCATCTATTTACTTATTGACAAATAAATGTCAATATCATTGCAGAATGGTCTATTGTTCAGGTGATTTTAAACATATCATTTTTAATTTTTGTTATTCCCCAAATTTTGAAAACCTGAAAAATTTCAGATTATTTTCACAATTTTGTAGTGTTTTTAATTATATAAATATTTAAGCTAATTTTAAGGCATATTTAGTATCCATAGAGTATGAAACATTTCAAACAATATGAAACTGGGAAACCTTGAGTATTTTAAATTTAGAAATACCATCCATTAGCCATCTACTAAGTCACAAAACAAAATAGGCATGCATTCATATGTACATATATTAATACATCATTTTACATATATTAATACATCATTTTACATATACATAGTTATTGACGCAGATAGTTCCAATAGCGTTATTCTTCAAGGCATAAGTTTACAGATCTCAGAGAATGGTTTTAACCTATATGACCTGTGGCTTTAAAGTACAATTTCTGTACTACACAATTTTTATGTTCTCCATTTCTTGCACAGAGTGAACACGTGTTTCGAGAGAAACCGTTTCGGCAGCCTTAATGCAGATTCAATTTACAAACACAAACAATACTACCCTCACACTAGCACAGATTTTTGAGTCTAGCCGCCAAAAGAGAACTTAACAATATACAACTTTCTTAACAACTTATCCAAATTACTCATCTATCACCTGTTGATATGTTACTATATATATATATATATATATATATATATATATATATATATATATATATATATATAAAAATATAATTGCAATATTGGTATGGAAAGGACAGAGAGATAGGTTGTGGCTTACCTGAAAGTGAAGTGCGGTGTCACCATAAGGAACTGAAGGTTGTTCTTCAAATTTTCGGAGTAATGTGATTAGATTTGCTTGAACAAAAGCAATTATGAATTAAATTAAATTGTTAATCTCATTGCCTCAGTTATTTTTTTTGTAAAATAATGGAGAGATTGTAGAATAATTCCAAATATTCCTGGAGAAGGTTATAAATCTAAAAGTGATGTGTTATATCTTAAGTGAATAGATTATTATATATGAATATAATTTACTTTGATTTTTTATTCAGTTTTTCGGAATTAATATTCTGTATATGTACACACTGTTTTTACTCATGTATGCAAAATTAGAACAGAACAGGGAGTGCATGTAATGCACTAATTTCATACTATAGACTGTAAACCATAGTGATCAAATTCACTTGGAATACATCCGGGTTAAGTTCTTGTAAACCATGTCACAGTCATCAAAACATTGTGAGATTTTGATGAATTTAGTCAGCTGGAATCCCAATAGAATTTAATCCTTTATCTACGCAGAGAAAACCTTAGGTCTTCAATTTTAAAAACATGTTTCCCATTTGTACTAGGAAAGCAATTCTTCACAAAATAGTCACAATAGCTAAATTTCCATAGTTTATAGTCACCAGAGTGGATTTAATCCCAGTCAGAGGGGAGGGGGGGGGTCAAGAGTCATTATTAGAATTTTATGATTGATGCTTAGTTAAACCGTGGATTACAGTAATTCCCCCAGGTGTGTCAAGGATTGAGACACTTGACAGTTACCTTGCGTGCATCTCTGGCCCTAGTCAGATTCCTCTGGTTTATGCACGTTTGGTGATGTACGTCCGCTGCTGGCCAAAGAGTCTTGTCTACACTTTATTCATAGTCCCTTCGCTGGATGTGAAATATTGATGTTCTCAGTCAATCTTTCCTGAACCAAGAAATGTGATTGGTTCAGGTAGTCCTGAGTTATTTTAATTTCTGGGATTTTTGGAGATACGTTTCCCATGGCGCGACAGTTCAGATAGCCTCAGAGGGTCAACACCCTAAGTGCCTACGTCCAGACTGAACATATGACACTTGTATAGTATTTCATGTACATATATGTGTGTGAGTTTGTATTCAAAATTTATGATTATATCTGCTAACTAATAATTTCCCTACCCTTTATTTTTAAAAACTTAGTTTCGCCGGGATGTTGAAGATGAGAAATTGTGGATAGCTGAGAAAATGCCACAGGCAACATCTACTGAATATGGAAATAGCTTATTCAATGTTCATATGCTAAAAAAGAAAAATCAGGTAATTGTTTTATATAGTTATGATATTGTAACTTTTACTCTCTTTATTGAAACCATTATTCTTGATTCAATATGTCTGGCACTCGTTTATTTACAGTCTCTACGTACTGAAGCTGAGAACCATGAACCCCGAATCAACTTGGTTTGCAATAATGGTCAAAAGTTAATTGATGAAGGTCATGAAGATTCACCTCAGTTTGGAGCTCTGATTGAGGATCTTCAAAATAAGTGGAAAGCTTTAAAAGATGCTGTAGAAAACAGGAGAAAACATCTGCTTCAGTCTGAAAAAGCGCAGCAGGTATCCTATTCTGTAACCATTACTTTATAGCAATACTTATTCTGCAGATAGAGGTTGGTTTGCAATAGTTTTTAAGAGTTTATATTGCCAAAGTTAAGTAATTTTTATATATTAAAATCTTACATTAAAGCTGGATAACTTTTTAATGTATAGCATGGTTCCTTTTCATTCTGTTTATAGTACTTCTTTGATGCAAGTGAAGCAGAATCCTGGATGAGTGAGCAAGAATTATATATGATGGTGGAAGATAGAGGTAAAGATGAAATTTCAGCACAAAATCTAATGAAGAAACACGAGTCTTTAGAACTTGCTGTTGAGGATTATGCAGAAACAGTGAGGCAGTTGGGAGAAACTGCAAGACAGTTAACTGGAGAACAACATCCAGATAGGTAATATTAAAACTAATAGTTGTAGCTTCTATTCTTCTTCTTATTTTGGTTTCCAAACAATTGTTTTACATCTATTTTAACAACAAGGTTTCAACTTACAGCCTCTGACAATCTTTAAGTCACTTTTTTATATTTGTTTCCTGTTATTCATATTATAAACTGTGGAACAGTAGTCTCAATTATATGATACTTATAATATTTTATGCATTCATATTAACAATATTTTTATTTTCTAGTGACCAAATTATTGTGAAGCAGTCTCAAGTTGATAAGCTTTATGCAGGATTAAAAGACCTTGCTGGAGAGCGTCGTGCCAAGCTTGATGAAGCCTTGCAATTATTTATGTTCAACAGAGAAGTGGGTGATTTAGAGCAGTGGATTGCAGAACGTGAAGTTGTGGCCAGTTCTCATGAACTTGGTCAGGACTATGACCATGTCACGGTAAGAAATGAAGCACATCAATATATATATATATATATATATATATATAAAATACATTAGGATAGGAAAGAGAGACAGCGATGCCAACTTACCTTAAATCGGTAGTTGGTCCAGTCTGGCATAGGTGGAAGATCAAATTTTCAAGGGCCTGAATCCCATTCGCCAGGAAGGAAGATCTGAACTGTGTGCTGGCCAGGCACAAATTGATTAATTCAAATTAAAGTGCACCAGCTATTAGACAGCAACAATCAATACCCAACGAAGTCAACAGTGTTGACCTATGCCAGACTGGACTAACTACCAATTTCAGGTAAGCTGGCTTCGCTGTCTCTCTTTCCTATCTAAATGTGTTATTTTATTTGACCTCGTCACATTTTCTTTAAGTGTATATATTAGTAGGGATATTTAAAAGGAGTTGGTTAAATTTGTCCTTTTTACTAGTTTCCTTATTCTTAAATATTGTACATGCTTATTACTCATTTCAGCTTCTGTGGGAAAGATTTAAGGAATTTGCTCGTGATACAGAAGCAATTGGTAGTGAGAGAGTTGTGGCAGTGAATAGCATTGCTGATCAATTAATCAGTGCAGGGCATTCCGATTCTGCAATAATTGCTGAGTGGAAGGATGGATTAAATGAAGCTTGGCAAGATTTACTTGAACTTATTGAGACTCGAAAACAGGTAATTATTTTGCTCACTTCTGTTATTTATTTTTGTGTGTATTTATGAAATGTATTTTTATTGAATTACTTATTGGGGTGTGTCATTTTTTTGCATGTAATTTACATTCATTAGTTACACAGCTGCCATGATTGTTGCCATTTGATTGCTTGGCACACTTCTCACTTTTCAAACTAAGTAATCTATCAATTTGTTTTTGGAAAGGTATATCTTAAACATACAAAAATAATTACTATACCTTACAATGGTGAACAAATCTTAATCAGGCTCTGATATATATTGTATAATTAATGGGTATGTTGTTACTTTGATGTTTGAGTTGTGGAATGTATCATTAATCAGAAATAGGTTTCTTTCATTTTATATTTTAATAAAGTCATTATAACTGATACAGGAGCTACCAAAACACAATACTTTAATTACATAATTTTAGTAATGTATTGTGAGGATTTATTAACAGTTAATATATCAAATTCATGTCTGCTCAGAACCATTGTTTGGTTTTTAACACAAATTGAAATAATTTTTAATAAATGGCTTAAAATTTTGTATAATAGATTTCAGAAATATTGTATTGATTTTTTCATATTTTTTCTAGATGTTGGAAGCTTCTCGTGAACTACATAAATTTTTTCACGATTGCAAAGATGTACTGGGTCGTATTTTGGAGAAACAACATGGTATGTCAGAAGAACTGGGTCGTGATGCAGGACAAGTTTCTGCTCTTCAAAGGAAACATCATACTTTCTTACAAGACCTTCAAACTCTTGGAAATCAGGTGAATAATAAGAGAAATTTGGTTGTTCTAAATATTTTAAATTAAAATGTAAGAGTGGTACCGTCCCCAGTAAAGGGGTGGTGGTGGGGGATTAGTTAGATCAGTAGCATTTTAGGGAGTTTGTGTGGCTCCTTAAAGAAGAAACTAATAAAATATATTTAATAAATTATTTTAGTGATTTTACAATTTAATAATCATTGGAAATTCATCTTGAACCTGATGCATTTGAAAATTGGCCATGTGTGACAGAAATAAAAGTTAATTTTCCGTGCCACTCAGAAAATACAAGGTTTGCAGAAATGTAGTGTGGTTTTTACACTGGTGTTTAGCACTTATTTTTGTCTGTTATTTGGCTATTTATTTAATATATTCTAACCATGATACAAAATGTATATTTGGTCCTCAAATTTTAACAGATCATGTATTGAAATGCATATATTTAAAAAGTGAAATCTCGAAATAGTGAATGAAACTTTGTAATAATTTAATTGTTTATGTTGAGTTATGTAACTTTTTGTAACAAATTGGACATTTTGATAATTATGTATTATTTTTAAATACTTGCCAATTTTCCATTGAACCCGATGAATCATCTCTCCCTAATAATGAAGTACTTTTCTTATATGTACGATTTAAAAATGATGAAAAAATATGTCAAGTATTATTGTGTGCTAAAAATTTGGAAACAGATACAGAGATATTTAATACAGTGAATAAGTTTTTTGAAAAGAAATACATTCCTATTCATAAGGTGTTTAATCTTCTATTGATGGTTCTCCAGAAATGAAAAGATACCTCAAGGATTTTATTGCACATTTGAAACAAGCAGTAAAAATGGACTTGCCATATATTGTGTTCTTTGGCAACATTTTGTTGCATCCACTGTGTTAGAGAAGTCATAAAGATTAGAAGAAATTTATTATGTGACAGTTTAGCACAATTCATAGTGAAAATGAAGAAGATCTCAATCATTTGCTGCTTCACACAGAAGTTTGCTGGATTTTGAAAAGTACTTTTCAGAATTTATTTCCTAATTTGTTTGATTCAGCACTAGAGTCTTTAGAAAACAGAGATGAAAGATTTTAGGCTAAACTGATAATATCCACACTTACTTGTCATACCTGTGTAAAATACATCCATCCTTGTCAAACTCATGCTGTCACACCATTATCAGCACAATGTATAATTATAACAAAATTCATGAATGTAAATGAAGGCAATCTACAATTACAAGGTGATTAACAGAATTTTAAAACAAAACCATTATTGCTGCTTTTGTGAGGAAAGATCCAGTGTTCAAAAAAATTTTTGGTTGAGGAAACAAACTTATCAGCAGTGTCACTCTAAACATTTTGACCAGCGAAGTGTACGGTGGAACGAAAAAGTTTGTGAACCTATAATTTAGAGGAATTTGCCTATTAATTGTACTTATTAATTATGCCAATTGAATTAATAGCATTTAATTTCCTGTATAATTTATTTAAAGTGTTCTGAGTAGCTAAATATTATTTTGGATTTCAAAATGTTGAAGTTTGTTTTACCTGTTTCCTGTAGGTGGAAGCTGTACAAACTTCATCTGCTAAGTTACAAGCAGCCTATGCTGGAGAAAAGGCCCGTGAAATAACTGGAAGAGAAGCTGAGGTTGTAGGTGCATGGCAGGCACTTCAGGGTCACTGTGAAGGACGCAGACAAAAATTAGCAGATACTGGTGATTTATTCAGATTCTTCATCATGGTTCGAACTTTGATGTTGTGGATGGATGATGTTGTTCGACAAATGAATACATCAGAAAAACCCAGGTATTTCCACAAACAATTTAATCTGAAATATGTTAAACAGAATTATGATTTCTGATAAAATAGAGAAACTAACGTGTCTGGAATACTGAAATAATGTCATGTTTAATTAGCAATTAATAAAAAAAGATTAAAATGAATAAATATTCCTAACCTTAATTGAAGATAATCTCTTAATGTGTTTCAGTCTTTAATAATGAAAAATATGTATACAAATTTTATGTGTTATACCTTATTTAGGAGCCATCGAAGAAGATTACAAAATTAGTATTTTCCCCTCTGAAATACAAAAAAACTTGAACAGAAATTTTTTGCCCAATTCTGGTTCCGTGTTAAAATATGCTTTCTTATTGTGTCTTCATAAGATTTAATTAATATAGTCCTGAGTTACATATGAAATTGTTTACCAAGATTGTTTAATGGATGCCAAAAGTATAAAATTTCAGAATTTTTTTTAAATGTACAAAGATGTGTTTGAATTGATGATAAATTGTGAAGAACGATTAATAACTAGATCATCTTTAATCATAGCTTTTAATACTACTTTTATTAATGGGAAAAAAGATTGAATCAAAACAATTCATGTAATTTACTTTAATAAATTTTCTTAGGGATGTGAGTGGTGTTGAATTACTCATGAATAATCATCAAAGCCTCAAAGCTGAAATTGATGCTCGCGAAGACAATTTTACATCTTGCATCTCATTGGGAAAGGAACTACTCTCTCGGAATCACTATGCAACTAATGAAATAAAAGAAAAATTACTATCCTTATCTAATCAAAGGAAATCTTTATTACATCGTTGGGAAGAACGTTGGCTAAACCTCCAGTTGAGTAAGTTATATTAATAGTTAATGTTAGATATTTATTGATTTATTGCAAATTATTTTGTGTGGTATGTTGTGCATACCTATACAAACATTTTTTCAACGTGTTCATGAAATGATGGGAGAATTTCTTTCTCTTCCAGTTCTAGAAGTTTATCAATTTGCTCGAGATGCAGCTGTAGCTGAAGCTTGGTTAATAGCACAAGAGCCATATCTAATGAGTCAAGAACTTGGGGTATGAGAACTTAATTTTTGTCAACTAAGTATGTTAATATTTGGCAGGACAATATAATTAATTAAAAATCTTCAATTCAATTCAATTCAATTCAATTCAATTCAATTCAATTAAAAATCTTTAAATAAAGGAGCACATTGTTTGAACTTTAACTTGCAACATTTCTTCCAGTTCAACTTTCATATTTAGTGGGAACATCAGAAAGTTCTATCATTTGCAATTGTAGGTAACATTTTTGGAAGAATGTTTTATCTTAATTCTTTTTCTGTAAAAAAAACCTTTTCTTTTTACAGCATACGATTGATGAAGTTGAAAACTTGATTAAGAAACATGAAGCATTTGAGAAGTCTGCAGCAGCACAGGAAGAGAGGTTCGGTGCATTGGAAAGATTAACAACGGTTTGTTATTTTAACGTTATATTTTTCAAATGTAATATTCTCTGTAGAATATTTAGAGCTATATACAGTATGATTAGTAACTTATACTTTTTTTACTTTATTATGCCATTAAATTTAAATGTTATTGTTGATAGCATATATATTCCTTTATTGCAAAAATTGTACTGTGGAGAGAACCCTGAAGTTACAAGTGTGAAATAGAAGGCCAATCTATGCTGGGTTGCAAACCTTGTGGTAGGAACAGATGCCATGTCTGCCTTATCTTACAGCCCACCACAATCTTCCAGAATCGCACAAAGACATACAAAATCAAAGAAAACGTCACCTGCCTCTATTCCCACACAATCTATCAAATTAAGTGTAGACTCTGCCCTGTATTTTATATGGGGCAAACAAAAAGACACCTCCCTGAATGAATAGCCATCCACTGCAGCAACTTTCCATTCAATTCCCAGTAGCTGCTCACACCCAAAGCCAAAATACAAACAATTATGTCCTATGCTTCACACTCACCATCCTTAAAGCTCTACCCTCCCAATTCATCAGAGGCTAAACTCCTTCTGTGAGAACTTTCCTTCCAACATATCTTACAGCCCAGGCAAAGCCCTGGACTCTACATCCTATAAATAGTGCCCTTCCTAACTGCCACCCCTAAATGCAAGAGTCCATGTGAGTATGTATGCACACGGACATACATGCATGTATGTGTATGAATGAGCATATTTGTATGTATGTACATATTTGTATGTATGTACATATATGTATCATTTACGTATATGTATACATATATATATAATTGTAATATTGGTATGGAAAGGAAAAAGAGATAGGTTGTAGCTTACCTGAAAGTGAAGTGTGCATTTCACTTTCAGGTAAGCCACAACCTATCTCTTTCCTTTCCATACCAATATTGCAATTATTTTTGTCAATGTCATATCCTTACTGATATCATTTATATATATATATATATATATATATATATATATATATATATATATATATATATATATATATATATATAATTTATTCAGAATATTAGAACTGTACAATTTTTCATTAACCTACTTCATTCAACAGTTTACACTGAGCTTTAAAAAATCCAAGTGTGAAAATATAGCTTGAAAAGTAATACCACAAATATAAAAATTTTAGTTTCCTGGGTAGGCTACTACGCACTTCATTACAGCAGTTTCATATTTGCTGTTCATTGCTTGTTTTACTGTATATCATGAATTGGAACTGGAAGAGTTTGGTAACAGTAATGTTATGTCATACCCACCAAGCTCGTTCCCTGATATGCCATAGGCCTTTAACTAGTGATGTCATACCCTGTTTTTGGTGGCATAATAAATCCAAAATTGACAACAGCACTAAATTTATAAACACGAAATTTACTTACATGTACAGGCGTAAGGCATGGAATGTACAAATTTCCTATGATATATAATTGTGTTAGTAGTTATTTTATTTGTCACCAATGTCCTTTTCATTCCACCCTATGCCATTACAATTAATTAAATATGTTAGTAGTATCCTATTAAATTTGTTCTGTCTGTACTTTTGCGTATGTAAATTATGTTTCTGGTCCATGATGATATTGAAAACTTGAAGATAATTAGCCAATTCGATGAACAATATAACAACATTGAAAAAAAATTAAATCAAAGTCTAACTACTGTAATTTTGATAATAGTGATTTTTCCTACTTTTAAAAGTGTGTCAAAAAATATAAATATTTGAGTAATTAAATCTGAAAAAAGAAGGGAAATATTTTATATAGTTAAGTAATATGTATTATATAATTTTTCTGATTTATTTTGCAAATGTGTCAAAGTTATTGCAATAACACTAGAAAATGACATTGTTAGTTAGGAATTATTATTTGTAGATTTCAGTACATATACTTCAATGTCACCTTTAGAATTTGGACCGGTCTTGGTGAGGGAGAGACAATTACACCATATCTGTGCTAGTGAACTCATCTTAGCCCATGAATGTTATGTTTATTCTGAACAGCTGTGTAAAATTCATAGTGTTTCAATATTTATTTTTTTTGGAAAAAATGTGTACAAACTGCACTACGTAAAACGGTGTATAACATACCCTATGCACATTTAATTTATCAAATACATTTCATTTGAATAATTAAATCTTTATTATCCCTAACTTTAAAACAATATACACAATATTTTTATTTTCTTCTGTTTTATTTATATTATTATAGAATTATAAATTAAAGAATTTAATAAACTTTTCAGACATTTGAAAATGTTTTATTCAATACTTTAATGACTTTTCAGCATTTTTTTTACACCAGGATTCTTTAAAGTTATGTTACTACGGTAACAATTTTGTGTCGGACAATATTTCCAATTAGAAATTTACATAACACATTTATTCTTGTTCTCTGTTAACTTAATAGGTAATGAGAAACAGCCATAAATATTGGCAGGGGAAAAAATTATTATATAATATTATATTTATTTAACCAAATGCTTTACAACGCCGCTGAGATCACAACTGCTACATTCCTCCCAGCTAACAATTAACATTTGCTGCAGTAGACAATAGCCTCATGCCCCTCAGATGCCAGAATTTTTTCAAGGAACAGGGTATGGTGACGAACGCCTCTCCTCCACTACATCAACATTCTTAAACAGTCTCCTATTATTAAATTTAAATTCAAATCAGAAATTTTCAACATTATTGAAATTTAATAATAAATGTTTCAATTTAAAATTACATATATTGAATTTTTTATATATATATATAAAATTACATCAAAAAATAATTGATTGTAAATTTTGCTTACTTTTTAAGTATTATTATTATTATGTGTATTTAGTGTGTTAAAATGTTGTTTTAATGTACAGAATTTCTGATAAATTACGGTATAATAAATTTTGTTCAATGTCTAATATATTACACATTAGTCATACCTTGGTTTTATATACATCCAAATGTGATCAGGGAAAACTGGGGCAATTGTTTTCGTATGATTCAACAAAAATCTAATTGTTTGCAATTCTCAAAAATTCATAAAAAAACATTTAATTGATTATTAATAATAATAATAAATGACAACAAAAATAAATAATTGTAAATTTAATTAAGTTAAGCTACTGCAGGTGTAAATTACTCTTTTTGCTGTTTTTATCCAGTACTAGGACCAGCTCTATATTCAGTGGACCCATGTTATACAAAAAAGTTATCCAAATAGGTCTGTTTCTGCTGCCTTTTTAAAATTTCTCTAAAATGTGGCAAAACATTGCCGTCGAACGAGTTGCATGCATGACCTGCAACATCTTAGTCTGGATAATGTTTCACCACATATTGTTGTACCATACTCCACATTGAGAAGATGGTTTCAATTTTGGAAGAAGGTACATTATTCCCTGTATCTTCCTCCTCATCTGGACCTACATTTTGATCTGTCTGTTGTAATTGAATGTCTTAGAGCTCTTGTGTGGCGAGTTCTTCTCTGTGATCACTTATTAACTTTTCTACATACTCACCACTCACCTCTAAACCCACGGACACCCCCTCCACAATTGTCTATACATGTGTAGGGCCATCAGGGAAAGACTCATATTCTTCTCAACCTCTTTCTTGAATGCATGATGGCCATAATTTCTTCCAAACAGAGATCATTGTCCTAGTTGTCACTCCTTGCCTTAGTTATGAGAGTAATTTAGTTTAGAATGTTGAAATGGCTTTTACAGAAATCTCTTATGGTTATTTCTGTTTATGTCATCTCAAATCCTTTTTCAAACATTACTTTCATATATAGTTTCTTAAAATTGGAAATTTGGCTAAATTAGGGGCATTGGGGGCTATAAATTGTTAGTGATGAGACTGAATTCCTTCAACAATGAGCCTTTCAAACCTGGAGGATGTGCAGGTGCATTATCCAGTAGCAGCTATAGAGCCAACTGATTATCTGGAGCTATTTTATTTTATTCACCCTTGGGCCAAACACTTCATTTGTCCACTAAATACAAATTGGCATTATGACAACTTGTGCTTTCTTATATTACATAGGGGAAAACAAAACATGATATTGAAACTAGATTAAAAGAACAAAACAATTATAAAACTTAGATTCCAATAGATTGGAATAGTATGGAAATATTAGACATTGAATAAAATTTATTATAAATTCAAATAATGATGAAGTTTTACTATTAATTATTTTTTAACTTTTGATGTAATTTTATAAAAGTATAAAATTTTTTTTAGTAAATGTGTATTTGTAATTACAAACAAATTTAGGTTCATATGTACTTTTTAATTGCTAACATTTTTTATTAAATTTCAAGAATGTTGAAAATTTCAGATTGAATTTAAATATTATAATAAAAGATAAAGAAGAAATATATTTTCTTAATTTGTGATTTGAACTGCTGTATGACAAAATTTTACTGTAGTAAAATAACTTTATTGAAACCTGATGAGACTACAATAACATACTGAAATGTTGTTATAGTGTTTAATAAAATATTAAATAATGTCTGGAAAGGTCGTTAATTTATTTAATTTACAATAGAAACCATTCTTGTTCTGTCATGAATGGTTTAAATTATGACGCACTTTTGGCTTTGAACAACATTTTATTAATCAAATTGTATGATTACCTCTGCTTGTATAATTGAAATTATTTTTGATAATTTTTGTGTAATATATGCTTACTTATATTCTGTTTAAATGATTGTTTGTATACATTGGTGGTCCCAGAAGTATCTGACCTGACAAAGGAAACAAACAATTTGGGAAGAAATATATTTATTTCTCAACATAGTCTTTGTTTAGTTCTATACAATTTTTTGCAGCTATGATCCATAGCATTGATACTCTGTTTAAGCTGAAAACCATCCAGCTCCTCAAAATAGCCATTAACCACAGACTCCACTTTTCATTGTTGGAAAATCCACTGAGCCATTTTTCAGATGATAATTGAGATAAATCTAGCGAATATAGTGCATGAGGAAGCAGTTTCTATTTCATCTAATGTGGCAATTTTTTCTCTTGATTTAATCACTTAAGCATTGCACAATAAGTTCACTTAATACTCATTGTTGAAGATAATCTATTCCACTCACCACTGTTGATTGTTTTTCATTGTTGAAGATAATCTATGAAAATTATTCCACTCACATACAGAAAAAAAATTGATGCCATGACCTTGCCAGCAGATGGGAACTGTCCATGACCAGTTTTTTTCATGTTTACAAATTCACCGAAGCATTCCCTATTGATAGCCGTCAAACAAACACTAACCAATGAAGCATCTTCTAACTCAAGCTTTTAATTTTTTTCTTGAGAGGTTTTTCAAACACCCCCACAATTATACATCTGGGACTATCCTTGTACATTGGGCAACAGATGTGGACGTATTTTATGTATAACCCATACTAGTACAGGCTTGGTAATTTTTTCATTTTTTATGCAGTATTATAATCTATTTCATGTATCAAATATGTGAAAGTTATTTAGACTAATTCTTTTGTTTCCTTGCTTTTGTTTTGTGTCAATATATATTCAACTCATTAAATTATATTTTTCTGTTGTGTAAGAGACTGTGTTGTATTTGTTTCTTTATTGTGTATTTTAACCTACCTTCAATTTTTTTTATTGCATTCAAATGGCTTTTTAATTATCATATTTTCAGCACAGTTATGTCACATATAATGTAGTATAATTACTAATGTTGGTATTTTTGTTATATTAGATCCTGCATGGTTTCCTGCATGTTATGTGTTGTTATAGCTCGAGCAGCAGTTCTTCTCTGGTTATGGTGACGGTTCTACCCTACTATCACCTTTAAAACCTTTAAGCAATATTCCTTTAACAGAAGAATACTTGAGCCCACCTCTATATTTGCTAAATAATATTTCAGTTAAAGATAAGGTTTCAAATTTCATTTCAAGTGGCTTAGTAGAAGATCCAAATAATTGTGTACCTACTAGACCACAATCATTTTTATGGGACTCTGACTGGGGTGGTCCTATGTCTCCAAAGTCACCAACATGGTACAATTCACCCGTATTTGAAACTTTAGGCATATTAACCCCGTCACAATTAAGTAGGAAGAAGCAGGAAGTAGCGTTCTGGTATCCTGATCTTTCAGCTTGTGTAAACCATTATGGTGAGGTATGTAATTATTTTAACCGTGTGTGTATTAGAAATAGATATGTAAGATACTTCCATTTTATTGGTTATCCAAATCTGACAATAGTTCCATGAGCGCAACAACGCAGTTTAGTGTAATTTCAAAGTAATTTTATTTATGAGTTCATAATAATTTAACTACAAAATGTTTGTTTATTTGAAATAAACTATTACTTACAGTATTTGACACAATACCAAATTGTAAATAATTTTTTAAGAGGACTGTGTTTCAACAAACTTGTAGTTAGGGTATGAAATTGTCAAAAATAATTGTGATATTGGTATGGAAAGGAAAAGCTTGTGGTTTACCTGAAAGTGAAGTATGGTCTTGAAGAACTACCTCTGGTTCCCTATGGCTACACTGTATTTCACTTTCAGGAAAGCCACAAGATATCTCTCTTTCCTTTCCATACCAATATCACAATTATTTATATATATATATATAAACACACACACACATACATTTTCAATGTTAGGAACTTTAATTTGGTGATGAAGTCACATGGGATCATGTATAAATCACTATATTTATTTATTACATTCGTTCATTCAATTGACATCCCAGCATGGGAAATTAATTAATTTGATAATGTCACAATACCTTTACTTGCTTTATATATGCATATAAAATTGATATGGACAGGAATAGGTGGTAAACAGACAACACAAATTTCAACCATAACCTTTCTCTTTCTCAAGGGCAGGTAAACTTAATAAAAAATTTGGAAACCTAAGAAAATAAGAAACTACTTCCATTTGCATCTTAATACACAAACGCATGTGTACATATGTACAACTATGTGTATTTAGATATAAATGAATATTTATACAATAAATCTATATTATATTAATACATCGTTACTAATCTACAGTAGTGATCAATCTGAAAGAAGGTCATATTTATGTAATACTAGCTGGGTGCCCGGCGTTGCCCGAGATGTCATTTATCTATAACCATCCCTAAGACTCCAATTTTGGTTACTTTTGCGCTATTTTTATGTAAAGCTCCTCGAACCCTATCACTAAATGTGCTCACCTCCCATGCCGAAGGGAATGAAGTCATTGACTAAATATATCGGCCGTTTTTACATGTTAGAAGATGACCACCCCCACAAATATGCGATAATGAAAAAGAATGTATTCCACGCAAAAATCGGCCGATTACATTGTCTGAAAATTTATTCCCCCGCCCAACACCTCCCAAACCCGTCGTGTTACCCAGGTTGTCACAATTAGATTCAGCGACATTCATAGTCTCGGAATTGATTCCAATCTCTGTTGATTTGCGGGATTTTATTTAACGTACCTCCACCCCACCCCTAAGCTTGCTCCCCTCACAGGGGTTAAATTATACACAAACAACATCGGTATAAATACTATCAAAGTAATTAACCCGTAGAAATAATTATCGCAAATATAAACCGTTTAACATGTTTGAAATTTTTCACCCCCGACCACTCCCGCTTCGGGGACTTAAACAGTCAAGTTTAATGTCATAATTAAACTCAGTGACAATCCTGATTGTTTCTGGTTTATTTTAATCTAATGCTACTTCCACGCCAACCCTTAAGGGTGCACCCTTCCGAGTCTGAAAGGGGTTGAAATTATACACAGAGAACATGTAGGGAAATTTTATTAATCTAATTCATCCCGAAATATATTTAATTGACGCAAAAAACAGCCGGTCAACTCATCCCAACCCAGCCGATACCCGCGCGTTGTCCAGATTGTCATAAATAAATTCAGCGACATCCATTACCTTCGATTTGACTCGAATCTCGGTTGTTTTCCCGTTATTTTCAAGGAAATCCCCTCCAGCCCCATCCCTATCATGCCTACAAACAACATCGGTAGAAATACTATCAACGTCAACGGTCCCGGCATTTATTTATTCTACGCTAATATCGATGATTTAACATGTTAGAAAATTTCCATCCCATCCACTCCCGCCCCTCGGGGCTAAATGGCCAATTTGATGCTATAATTGAACTGGACGACATCCATAACATTGGATTTGACTCCAATATCGGTTGTATTCGCGTTATTTTATTGCAGCATTCTTCCACCCAACACCTAAAAGTGCTCTACTGATAATCTCGACCCGCTTCTGGGGTGGTAGACGCGTCTCACCCCAACAGTCGGTAGAAACACTATCAATATCTGTGACCCCTAAAAATATTTATCAGACTGAAATATTGACGGTTTTAGCATGTTTAAATATTTCCACCCCCGCTTCTAGGGGTGGTAGACGCGTCTCACCCCGACAGTGTTTGTTTCTTGGTCGCAAAGAACACGTGTATGAAATTTGGTGAAATTTTCTCCAGCGGTGTAGATTTGTATAACGAACATACAAATATACAAACATACATACATACAGTCATTTTTATTTATAAGATTAAGTGTAATAATTATTTATATTAAGCCCTTTCGTTCTGGTAGAAAAGGGATTATTGGATTGATTTATATGGTTTAGGATTTTGAGAACAATTGTTCTAATAATGTAGATTACGTGGATAATATTTTCATTGAAGTTGTAGTAAACTAAATTATAAACTACGTTAGCATGTAGAGTTTTTGTTACATGTATTTGTCCGTGATTATTTGTTGCTTTATTTCTTCTCAATAATACAACTTCAATTATGGAATAAATGTAAAATTATGTTTATAACAATTTATAATAGAAAAACTTTTTAAAAGAGTATTAAAAGCAATGGTTCTGAAACACTTTTATTTTTGATTAAACGTCGTTATTAATGGAAACAACATCGGTTAAAATAGTATGAACAACACCACCCCTAAATCTGCTACTTTCCCGTGGTGGAAAGGGTTGAATTTTTACTCATATCACATCGGTAGAAACACTATCAATCTAGTTTACCCATAAACACATAACATTTTGACAGTTTTAGAATAATAGACAATTCTCACCCCCAGCCCTAAGCAAGCTCACCACTAATGTCTAAAGGGATTTATATTTTCAACAACATCCGTTGAAATAGTATTCACGTTATTCTCCTCCAAGAACGCGCCAGAACTGACTATTTAACTTCCCTTCCAATCCCCACCCTTTCGGGTTAAATGGGCAATTAAAAATATTTATCCGAAGTAAACTCACTGACATCCATAACCTTCGATTTGACTCCAAACTCGGTTGTATTCGCATTATTTTTCTGTAAAGCAACTCCACCCCAAACCCTAAGGGTGCCCTTTTCCAGGGCGTAAGGGATGAATATTATATTCAGATAACATCGGTAGAAACACAATCAATATCTTTGACCCCGAAAATATTTATCCAAATCTAATACCTGCTGTTTTAGCATGTTTAAGTATTTAAACCCCCGTCCACCCCCGCTTCTGGGGTTGGTAGACACGTCTCACCCCGACAGTGTTTGTTTTCCTGGTCGCAAAGAACCCGTGTACGAAATTTGGTGAAATTTGCTCCAGCGGTGTAGATTTGTATTCTCCACCCCAAACGCTAGGGGTGCTCTTTCCCCAGGGTGTAGAGGTAGAAAATTATATTCAGATATCATCAGTGGAAAGACTATAAATATCTTTGACCCCTAAAAATATTTATCCGACTGAAATATCGACTGTTTTAGCATGTTCAAATATTTCCACCCCCGCTTCTGGGGGTGGTAGGCGCGTCTCACCCCGACAGTGTTGTTTTCTTGGTCACAAAGAACACGTGTACGAAATTTGGTGAAATTTTCTCTACCGGTGTAGATTTGTATAACGAACATACAAATATACAAACATACAAACATACATACACTCTTTTTTATTTATAAGATGATAAACAACCGCCTACATCACTCATAATTGTACTGTGCATGAGGTGTATTAATGGGTTAACTTAGGAATGGTGTATATTATATTATATTCTTATATTCAGTACTTTCCTGTTCTTCACAACATGCTGTTTATATTAAAGTTTGTGTAGGCTTTAAAAAATATGCTTGCAATATAACATTTTAAGTGTTATTTTATTTTTCAGTTTGAGCTGAAAGATTTGAAGCGGCGACAAGAGGAGGAAGAAAGAAAACGTCAAGAAGAATTAGCTGCAAAACAAACTCCACCACCAAGCTCTCCAGATGAAGCACCCAGTGAGAGGTGAGTTTAATGTTATACAATTATGCCACCTGTCCAATTAAGGTAAAGAAACTTCTCTCTGTCCTTCTTTCCTATCCTAATGTGTTATTTAATTTGACATCGTCACATTTTCCTTCAGATATATATATATATATATATATATATATATATATATATATGTATATATATATATATATATATATATATATATATATATATATATATATATGTATATATATATATATATATATATATATGTATATATATATATATATATATATATATATATATATATATATATATATATGTATATATATATATATATATATATATATATATATATATATATATATATATATATGTATATATATATATATTGCAATATTGGTATGGAAAGGAAAGAGAGATAGGTTGTGGCTTACCTGAAAGTGAAGTGAGGTGTCGCCATAAGGAACTGAAGGTTGTTCTTCAAATTTTCGGAGGCTCTCAGCCTCCTCCTTCACGAAGGAGTGTTACACCATTCCGTGCACTGGCTGGCTGTGGACTATATATATATATATATATATATATATTCAAACTTGGATAGTGAGGAAGGATAGAAATAAATAGGAGAAATAGGAGGATTGCGCTTTATTTGAATTCATATGCTCGGGCGAAGAATTACGCACATAGAAAAGCATATGTTCAAAGCAGAGAGAAGGATGGAAGAAGAAGGAAAGACTGAAAATATTTGACCCAGGCGGGACTTGAACCCACGTATTCTGCTTAGTACACAGACGCCTTAACCATCTCGGCCACCGGGTCAAGTTCCCGACCAGGCAAATACAGACGGTCTTATTGTGGACAATTAATAGTTTTAGTGGAGGAATGGATAGAGTAGAGGGAATGAAGTATTAGGAGCTTCCATTAAGGAATAAATACAATATTAGGAGAATCCATTTAAGGAATTAATTCACATTTGTATTTATTCCTTAATGGAAGCTCCTAATACTTCATTCCCTCTACTCTATCCATTCCTCCACTAAAACTATTAATTGTCCACAATAAGACTGTCTGTATTTGCCTGGTCGGGAACTTGACCCGGTGGCCGAGATGGTTAAGGCGTCTGTGTACTAAGCAGAATACGTGGGTTCAAGTCCCGCCTGGGTCAAATATTTTCAGTCTTTCCTTCTTCTTCCATCCTTCTCTCTGCTTTGAACATATGCTTTTCTATGTGCGTAATTCTTCGCCCGAGCATATGAATTCAAATAAAGCGCAATCCTCCTATTTCTCCTATTTATTTCTATCCTTCCTCACTATCCAAGTTTGAATGTGAATTAATTCCTTAAATGGATTCTCCTAATATTGTATATATATATATATATATATATATATATATATATATATATATATATATATATATATATTACATATACAAACACGAGTAAGGATGTGACATTGTCAAAATAATTGAAACAATTTGTATAATGAGAGAGAAAGGTGGTAGCCTACATTTAGGAGAAAGAAGTTGCATTTCAAACACTGATTATGGTGTCTTATATAAAGGAGCCTAACACCTTGGATAATTTGAACAATTTTGTCCAGTTTTGAGTGGCAATGCTGAATCGGTACTTGAGTGTAGTGTTTTGTGGGCTTGTATGCGTTTCCACCATATGAAGATTTTATTATTTTTTTTCTCACTTAAATTTCACACATTTCTTCACCAATTCATGCTGTAAATCCTTAGTAGTGTTATCTTTGTATTTCATGTGCTGTTTTCTTAGAAATTGTGGTTAGTTGTTTGCAGCCATACATTGATTTTTAATTACCATTAAATTCAAAATAATTAATTTATTGTATAATATTTGTCATTAAGTATACTTCCATGTGGAAACAATTCTTTGCCACATTATTGTCATTATATTTGTGAACATTTTCTGAAATAATTTTAAAATATTTGAGTCAGTTTGCTTTTCAGAAAATATATTCTAATATATTTAATAATTTTGTCTTTAGCTTTGTCTAGTGAAGTATTTTAAGAAAATTTTTGCACATTCTTGTTCAATTTTTATAGAGTTGATGGTGAAGTGTCTCCAGAAGCTGAAGCTACTCAGGTGAATGGCGATAGTGCTGAGCAAAGAGAAGGTAAATATTTTCAAATTTAATTCACATAGAACACATTACATTATAAACCTGCAGCATACATCAATTAAATAGTTACAAATAGTGACATTACTTAGAATATATAGAATATATCCTGCATAAAACATATATATAACATAGATAATAAGGATGATGTGACTGTCAGAATAATTGTTATGGACAGGAAAGAGAGATAATGTCGGCCAATGTTGCCATGTCTGACAGTAAGCAATTCATAATTTCCTCAGCCAAAAATTTAAAATGAAAATATAAAAATTCTATTTAATGAAAATTAACAAATATATAATGAAAAGTAGCCAATAAACACAAAATTAAGTGACAAAATAAATACCATAAAATGTTTCTATGAAAAAGTTTAACTGTTTACTGTCAGACATGGTGACACTAGTTCTGTATTTCACATACTTTAATCTAAGTCTCTTTTTAATATCCATTTGTGTGTGTGTGTGTAATATATTTTTAAATATTAATCGTATTGACAATAAGTTTACAAATAAAATGGTATTTTAAACTATTAACAATGATTCAGGTGAATACATTAGTTAATGACGATGGAATTCTTAATACATTCAACAACGCTAATATTCATAAACTGCGTTTTTCACTTCACCAAAATTATATTATTACACTTTGGAGAACTAATATTTTAATTTATGTTAGATGCCTACATTTTTCTTATTTAGTATTTAGTTAACTATAATTCATTTATTTTGGAAGCGTGGAACCTTACTGGCAAAAAGAAGAATTTTAATAAATTGTAATTTCTTATAAGTGCAAATACTTGTTTGAAACACATGATTCAGTACGACTGCATATTTACCTCATGAATATGAGCAGTAACAAGATGTCAAAGGAAAGTGTTTAAAGTGCCTTTTGGATTATCAATATTACACTTGGCAAAGAATCTAATAAGTTGGGTGACATGAGGAGGTTGGTAAAGTTAATGACTGCATGATGAGTTTGTTTCTTCAGTGTACTGTCGTACTAATTTCATATGAGTTATACAGAGATTTCCAAATTAGAAAATTTTAAAACCATTTCTTATATTTCTGTCACATGTTCTAGTTTTCCACCATTGTCACAAACTTAAATAAATGTTAAATTAACTTTTAACAGTTGCCTTTTTAATGTTGCACACACTTTTGATAGATACAATCATCCTAGCTATTTAAAGTGCACTTTTAACACTTACAGGAAGTTACTTTGTCTTACATTTTTTATTCATTTATTATCTCACAATTAAAGATGATATTTTGACTGCACAATTATCCACATTGAAATTTATGAAGTGTTGAACACTGTTATTGAGCATAGTGTTGCACAAAGCACAATAAATGTTTAAATTTTTGTATCAAAAAATACCTAGATCACATTAAACATTTATTTTTCAAACGTGTTTAAAGAAAACAAACACCTTTACTCACATTTTAAAATAAAAATTATTTTTTGTATCACTTTCTCCTGTTTATTTATATTTAAGAAGTACAAAAATATCAATAAAGTTCCAATATAATAGAATAGTAAACACTCTGTTACCTTACTATATATTAAAATGAAGAACAATATAAAATATGCTGACTGCATGATGTGTGAAGTGTTTTACAAGTTTCAGAAATTGTATTTTATTAATTTAAAGTACTAATAATCTTCTACCCAAAATGGTGACACATATCCAAAGCTCCAGGAGGCCAATATCTTCAATTCATGGTTTCAGAATAGTCTTACAAATGTTTTAATTCATCTGGTGTGTTCAGTTGCTTATATAATGACAAATACCACTTAAATGTGCACAGTTTAAATTTACACATGTCAAAGGCTGGTGTGTTCTACAGCATAAAAGTTATAAACATTTTCTCTCAGTTTTGAATTTGTCTGAAATCCAAATTTAAATGCTGTGTTGTAGTGTAAAGGACTTTGACTCGTGTTTATATAACACTGTGACTAGATGAAATTAAATAACACATTTAGATAGGAAAGAAAGACAGCAAAGTTGATTTATCTGAAATCGACAGTTAATCCAGTCGGTCTGAAGAGTGAAAATATTTAGAATTTTCAAGGGTCTACATAAAAAACACACATTATAGAGAATATACGTAGTTTAATAATAATAATAAGAAGAAGAAGAAGAAAACCTTACTGTTACGTTAATAAAGTTAATCAACAGCAGGAGTAAATTAATGTGTGGTCATTTTAATCTCTGAAGATGGCTCATTCTTCCCCTATCTCTTCCTCCTTATCTGTAGCAAGTTTTCATCTTCCATCTATCGTAGTTGGGACTAAAAATCTTTCAACTCTACAATGGTGAGTTGTTCTCTGTGATTATCTATCAACTCTTCCACATCCTAACCTCTCACCTCTAAACTCATGGATGTCCCCAAATTCACAATTGTTCGTGTAGGGTTGTTAGGGGAAGGATCAAATCCTTTTAAACTTCTTTCTTGAAAACATCCTGATTTCTTCCAGGCAGATATCATGTCATATATCATATCAATGTCAAAATGGCTTTTCTGGAAGTCTCTTAAGGACACTCCTGTTTCTGTCTCATCCAAGCATTTTTCAAACATTGCTTTTGTACAAAGTTTCTTATTATGGTGTATTATGGGTCAATAGCTTGACTGATGAAACTGAACTCCTCCAACCTTCCAAACCCGGAGGATGTGCAGGTGCAGTGTCCAGTAGCTGGAGGTCCTTTAGAGGTAACAGATTATCCTAGAGGTAATTTTTCTCCATCTCAAAATTAACTCAGTTTATGGAAGACTGAATAAGTAGTTCAAAATTACCTATGTAGTATTCACTCACTATCAGTGAAAAAAAAAAAGAAACTTCCAAAAAACGCTGAGAACAATTTGTTTAACTAAACGTGCAGGGTGATGCTCACAAAATGAGAGTAAAATGTTGCAAGACATGTTGGACCATGAGTCAGCCGTTGCTGACAAAAATCAAGGCAAGTGATGAAATACAAGGCAACTGATGAAATACAAGGCAACTGATGAAATACAAGGCAACTGATGAAATACAAGGCAACTGATGAAATACAAGGCAACTGATGAAATACAAGGCAACTGATGAAATACAAGGCAACTGATGAAATACAAGGCAACTGATGAAATACAAGGCAACTTTTTTCTTAAAAAAATATTGATGAAAACTGAAATTAAAAATAACTTAAGTCAACAAAAAACAAGGTAAATCTGCTGCTAAACTGAGCCCATTTTGAGTTTGCAGAATTCATTTATTAATATTATGATAAATTCTGCAGTGTTGAACTTATTGCAGGCAGAAATACATTCTTTTCCATACTGACTAACATCCCAATCAGAGGGGATCTTATTTTTTTTTTTTGTAAAATACAATAAATATACTACTCCATATGCGATCAACAAGATACGTTTGTTTGTTGTTTCATATTTGAATACTTTAATATGAATATATGTTTGGAGTTTTGGTTATTGTGTTACCATTTAGCATGAATGCATGTTATGACGTGGTATGTTTGTATGTTCTTTCCCTTCATCATTGTCCCATCCCTTCAGCTACCCGTAAACCTTCAACCAAGGTGGTGACACCAGCTGAGCGACCTACAGCAAGGGAAGGTGAGTAGAAATATTTTTGTGATTATCTTATCATTGAAATTGGTTGCTGCATATTTTCACCAACAATTCTTTCAATTCGTTCTGAGAATATTCTAATTAATTATCAATTCTGTTCAAATAAAATTAAAACCAACTTTAAATTGCATGAATATTGATGAATGGAGTAAAGATTGTTACATGCTTTGTAAAAAATTATTGGGAAATTTATATAATAATTTTATATTGAGAGATTCAGAAAGAAAAATGTAATTGATATCTGCGCCACAGAACATCAGAATTTAAAATTATTTACTTAGTATATTTAAGTAATAATTTTTCAATCACATTATTATTATTATTATTATTATTATAACTGAACGGATATATACATCTGCAATAAGGTGATTGAAACAAAAAAATGAAGTATGGATTTTATTTTATTGGTGTAAAATAAACATAATTGGAGTCCTTGTATTTTAATGTTTTAAGAAAAAGTTTTAATATTTTAACAAAATGAGATTTAAAGTTAATTATTTTACATGTTAACTTAGTAGTATCATAAATTGTTTTTAAAAATTGTTCAGTTTCTTGGAAGTGTTTAATTTATAGATATTTGTATATTGAACTCTATGCATATGTCATTTACTTATCACTATTAATACTATATATTCTTGAATTTACTTAGTATAAATTTACATTATAACTATAGCATAAGCATTTACCTTTCTAATGAAAAACATACAGATAAAAAAGTAGTTTCTCTAGTTACTTATAGTGAATGGGTTAAGAACTTATGTGTATCTAAGTTAATAATAATAAAAAAGTAATTAAATTTATATTTGTTACATGCTGTCAATGTTAAACATTTATGTTTTCTGTGTATTTTATTCTGTATTTCAGCTGTTTTGCTATTGGCTTTGGATTCATTACTTAACTTATCAAAATCTTATTTTAGTGCTGATCTGGTATTGGATGGATTAAGGCTTTCAATTCTTTATAGTGCTTTTTCTGTATGCATTTTTTTCCTTTTCTACAGCCATGGATCCTGCTAAACTAATATTTTGTTGTTCATAGTGGGTATCACAGCAATAATGGTTATTTTTAATTGATTGTGTAATTATCTTAAATGTTTCATGTTGTTCATGTTATGTAATTCCTAGGTCCTAGTTCTCTGTATTTGCACCTTAGTTGCTGGTGTCTTCAAGGTTTATAATGGAGCACAAGATAATGGAATGATTATTTCTTTCTTCAGAGTCAAATTGCTTCACTCATTGCCTCTTAGTGTTCTGAATTTATATATATATATATATATATATATATATATATATATATATATATATATATATAATTCTATTGTAAAAAAAAACAATGGAGCCACAGAAAAATTTTACCTTCTTCAATTTTGCTTCAAATGCACTAACATATTTCGTATTGTGTTTATATAAATTAGTATACTAATACCATGCATTTTTCTGGTGATGGTGCCATTATGTGGCATTAGTTTGAACATTATTTGTCTGAAATTGTATTGCTTTACTTAACATGTGTTGTCATTAAGGTAAGTTCATTTCTTTTGTAATGCTGCAAGCTCACCACTTGTGATGGCTTTTGGCAATTTCTAATCAGGTAGGGTATAAGTTATTAATCTAATTCATTTTGTATGTCTCAATTTTTGTGTGAGTAACATAAGTTTTATGTATGAATGTGTATGTTTGCATGACATTATATGTTGTGTGCTTCCAGTAAGTGCTTAAGAAAGAAAGCAAGGCTTATATGTTTAAATTTTAATTGTTTCGGGATGGGTATTGGAGATTTCTTTTGTGCTAGTTTCATTTATTTGATTGTCATCTGCCACTCACTGATTTGTAAATTTTATGTTATTTTCAGCTGTATTTGTTATGCTAATATATATGGTAACTTCCATTTAACCATTTGTGCCTAAAATATTCCAAAGAGGAATTCTTATTAATTATAAATAATATATGAAAAGTAATCTGATTTGTATAAATATAATTAATATAAAATAGTCAGAAATTTATTCTATAAATGTAGTATAAAACACAAATTGTTTCTTCCATATGATTGTTGTTCAGTTGCATATAATTAACTAAATATGAATTGAGCAATTGTGTCTATGTAAATTTACATAATAAATTTCTGCCTGATATCTATTTTATATTAATTATAATTATTATTAATTTTAAGTGTTTTGCCTACTGGCAGATCCTTGGACTTAGTTTATAGATTTAATTCATCATCCAATTTCTACTTTCTCACTTCAAGTCTCATAGCAGCTGCACTCTCCTTCTTCTGTAACCTGGAAAACTCTATCTATGTGTACTTTAATGGTATCTTTCTGTAAACTAGTTCTTATGATGTGCCCAACCCTGTTTGATGTTTGTCTCCCCGTGATTCAGACAAACTTTAACATCTATCCTTCCAATAAAGTCCAATTTCATTGAGTATTTCCATCAACTTTTTCCAATTTTACCTGGTATAACACCTTTCACAACTCAATAAAGCAAAACACACTTTTTCACTTTGTCTTTAATAATCAATAGCATTCCCATTTCATCTCTGGTTCCTCTTCCTTTCCTGAAACCAAGCTGATCTTCTCCAATTACTTCTTTTGTCTTATGTTGAGTGCACATGCCAAAATTATGCCCTTATGTAAGATGAAACATAGTTTCTGTGATCACTACATTACTTTGCTTGTCTAATTTCTTTAATCTCATTTCATCTTCTGATACACGATTTCATACCTTTGACATTTTTTGCAGCTGCATAATTACTTCACCCTTTTTTCTTTTTGCTACTTCTCTTTTGCTCTGTAAGTTTCCCTTTGCAGTTATATTGTTCAGTCTCCTACACACTATATATTGGTGTTTTTGTTTCCTTCTGTTGTGTTTTTTATGTCTGTTCTATTGGGATACGTTACTTGTAGGTTAGTTACGGGAATAAATTATGTACGTTCATATCATTCAGCCATTATTTATTCTCTCTGTTTCATCCATGGAATATACAACACCTTCTCTATTAAGTATTTTCTGGCATTCTGTTGTGTTATCCAAGAATTCCTATTTTTCCTCTTCATTTTTCCCAGATTGTTGTTTAGTGTATCTGTAAGAATATTCTTCTACACCATTGGCATGTTTAGTTTTCTAAGGTCCTCATAATTACACCACTATCATTTCTTGGTTTTTATAAATTTTACCTTGGTTTCCTTATACCGGTCTTTCTTATTCTCTTGTGTTAAAATCTGCTATAAGTAAATTGTGGTCTGATGTCAGCATTTGGTAGTTTATTTACATCCTTTACACTGCCATGAAATTGTTTTATTATGAGGATAAAATCAGTCTGGTACCCTTTGACTTCTCCCAGACTTCGACAGGTGTAGAGCTTGCAATTTCTCTTCTGATACAAAATGTTAGTTACTACCAATTTCTGTTATGTGGAATAAGTCAATAACCATTTTCTCTGTCTCCTCACTTTCCTAAACCATGGGCTCCAAAATTCTTCTTCCACAACACATTATCAATCACAGTAATTATAATTACCTCACACCTTATCTCATCTGTCTTGGTTTCATATTTGGCTAATTGCTTCATACATTTTCTGAATCCCATGCTCATTGTGATCTGATGTTGTCATATACACTTGTACTATCAATATATCTACTGAATTTGCTCTTACTTTTACAATCATTAACACACCATACTTTGGTTACACTATTCACAAATTTAAATTCATTGATATGGCACCTCCCATTTCTGCAAGATTCCAACACACATAAAATGTTAGAGTTTTCCGAGTGTTTCCCAATTTACTGTTTCAACATTAAATAATTTCTGCTTTCAAATTTTCCTTTCAATTTTCCTTTCCATTTTCCTTTCCATTTTTCCTTTCCATTTTTCCTTTCCATTTTTCCTTTCCATTTTCAGTTCTCTCACATTCTAGATTCAGATTCTTAAATTTTTGGATGATATCCTCCATTGCACTCCATATCAGAAATCTGAACAAATGAGTATTTTGCTTCAGAAAGAGCAATCATTTATTGACTAAAGTCACTTCGGAGAAGAGATAATGTGGTAGTTATCCAATTTCCTTTCCATATTGTTTCTCCTGAAACTGTGCTATCAGAAACCACTTCAACCTTAATTTGTTTGTCACCTCCTGCATATATTAATGCCACTCCTTCATGACGTAAGTTTTGCCTGTTGGTTTCCGAGACATTTCATTTCTGTCCTACCACCAATATGGGAGCCATTTCTTTGTCTGCCACCTAGACACATGTCCTCTAAGAGTTATAGGTTTCCTTGAGGAGGATGTTCCAAAAAAAAATTATAATATAATTTTGTTTATTTTTCCCTCATGTGTAATTGAGGCAGCCTGAAAGGTACAAAGTCCACCAAGACAAATGCATTTCAGTTATTGGTCTTCCTCTGTCTCTCACATATATGAAGCATGTAATTTAGTATAATACATATTTTTTTATGTTATCTTTTTTGACATGATATAACCATATTTTTGTATGTTAAATGCTTTTTAATTAAGTTAATGGTAAAATGCTATAATTTGTAAACAATTACACACCAGAAAATAAGGAAAGCTAATAAGAATAAATATTTATCTTTTGAATATTAAACCCAATTTTGATGATTTTTTCTAAAATAAAAATAATTTATATTTATAAAAAGCAAGGGACCTACAGTTATAAATTTTTTAAATGAATTACTTATTGTTAAATTACATTGTATCTGAGTAAATTGAAATCATATTATATATAATTTATTGATGTTCTCTGAACAATTCATGCCCCATTAGTGACAATACTTAATGTTAGTTATATACACTTTCTTAAGAATTTTGTTGTAGGAGTAGGTATGGCTGTATTTCTTAAAATGGGTGAATTGAGTACATGCTGTTATATTTCATATGAAGTGTTAGAAATGGATAATTATTTTCTTACTGGAGGCTAAAAATGTAGGAAGATGTATGAAATTCTCTGAACAGTAATTGAGGGCCATTGGATTAATGTGAATGGTTTCGCCATCATGCATCAGCTAAAGGAAAGTTGAATACAATAATAAGATTAAATAGTCAAATACAGACAAAAGAAGTGATTATATAAATACCACACAACGTTCTAGAAATCTTGTTCCTTTCTTCAGGTGCTAACAAAACTCAAAAGCACAAGAGCCTAGAGTGACAACCATGCAATACCGTTGACAATCTCAAAAGCTTTAGCTAGTGTCAACTGTATTGTGCTGTTGTGTCACTCTAGGATCTTGTTGTTTTAGGTTTCTTGGTAGCAACAGAAAAATCTGATTTCATGAAGGAAATTCACCTTCCAAGAAACTGTTCAGCAACAGAAAATTTGATAGATCTGCACTCTGAATTATTAAAATGACAAATTTTATTGCTGATTTTTTTCTACAATCTGATATAGAATTACTGAAGAAATTGAATAATGACTTTGGGACAACATTATGATAAGTGTATTTGTATTATTTGGGAGGAGGAGAAGGATTATATTTAATTTAAAATCGTAAACTTGTTTTATCATGGTTACAAAGCCAAGCACTTATCAGTAAACCTATTTATTTTATTATACGAATAGCTACCAAACAAACACTAATAAAGGGACTGGGAATCAATAGTATACGGAATATATAAAAACATAATTCTTAAAGATTGTAAGATAAAAAATAGTTAATTAGTTTATAAATTGGAAGCACACATTTTTGCATGTGTATCCTTGCACGCTGCCGCATGAATTGGCTACTGTTGTTTGCCAGTGCATGAGCCATCTAGAGTTGTGGAAAAGAAACAACCAAGTCCATCTCTTCCCCTGTCACCACCATCATCGGATGGTACACAGTTCTCAACACCACAAGCTCAGTCACATGCCTCCCGTGACAGACCCTCAGGTCGCCAGTCAAATCTTGGTAAGTATCTCATGTATTTATTTATATATGTATATAATTCAGTAAATTAATTTGTGTTAAAAATAAGAATGATGAATATTTTTCTGTAAAGTTTATTATGTAGAAAAATTGTTATAAATTGAGCTTTGAATTACGTTTCATTGCAACTACACATTAGGGCCACACACAAAAGCCCAATCAATCATTTATGTAAAATGCTGTATGTCGTTTAATTTGGAATTAATTAGGTTAAGTTCAATAATCAGTTGTCTGTTGTTTTTTATCTCCACATTTACTTTGGTAAGTCCAACATCAAAATATTTTGGCATGTTCAGTAGTATTTGTGCTTGGTGAAGTTTGCTTTCCTTCTTTTTACCTTGACAACTAGTAGTTTTAACTACTTGCTTAAACTTTTATTTTGCTTTTTTTATCTTAGTTTTGTATTTTGGCTTAAGTTGTCAGTAATAGCATTTTTATGTTCTCAAGGAAATGCCAGATGTCATATTTCAGAATGATGTATGGTTATATATTATAATTAATGAAGATGTCATATAAATAAAATATCACCTGTAAGCAAATGTTCAATTGGCAATTTAATGTGATTCAATATGTTTCTAACTTAATAAATTTTGTTCTCCTGGACATAACATGTTAAAAATTCATAGTTCAAATAGTTTTAATTAGTTATGTGATATTTGTACAATATAAAATGAAAATATTCAAATAAACTGCATCATTTATGGATAAACATCCATTATCAAACCAATACCAGATATTTTAGTTGGTATTCAATTATCTTGTGTCATATAAGATGACAGTCTGGCAGTCAACCTGGTAGGCCAAGCACCTCAATGGGCTGTCAAGCCATTAAATAATAACAATAATTCAATTATTTTGGTAGAGAAAAATATAAATAAGGAGGAAAAATCTATCATTTTGAACTGTAAAGAAGCTGTATGTCTTTGGGGACAAAGGTTAAGAATCAGTCCTCTAGTACAACACAGAAATAAACACACTATCTAGAGCAGTGTTTTCCAACATTTTTTTACAATACCTCACCTTAGTATTTTTGATGACCCCTATGTAACGTATACGTATTTTTTATATTAAAAAATTTAATCCTTTCCTAAAGAAGCCTTATTTCAACTCATGTATCATGGTTCTTACATAGTAATAATTCTGTGCAGAAACAAAGAAATAATTTATTTTAATCTGAGATCACTTAGCTCATCATCCATTCGAGATTTTATATGAAATTAAGTTCTTATTTCATTTAATGAGCAGAGTTGGTGTTAAACTACAGCAGACAACCCTTAGCGCATGCCATAGCAATTGTCCTATACTGTATGTACTATTCATTCACTAGACATAACAAACATTAGGCCTACTCTTGGAGTACATCGTAGTTTATATTACAACAATATTTAAAGTGTGGCTCTATGGAAAGCTCGAAATTTACCAAATGCTTATTTAAAATTGATTAACCAACAATTTGCCCTTTTGTATAAGTTAAATCATAGAAGGTGGTTTATAAGCTCTTAACAAGTTCATTTCCAAATTTCTCCCCTGTGTGGTCTGGGATCCTTGTTGGGAAACGCCGATCTAGAGTGAAGGTTATCTGAATTTTCACATGTTGTGATCACTGTTGGAAACATATCTTGTTCCATTCCTTGATAATTTCCTTTATCATGGACAGTATAATATATCTGACAATATCTTTAACTATTATTTCAACACCACTCTTAAAAACTTGTAAACTAAAATTATCAGATTTGTATAAAGACCCTCCCATTAGCATGAAATATTGTTCTTAATGCGCTTTGAAGTTATTTTAATATTATACAGAATTTTCGGGTATTCCATAGTCTGAGTAAGAAATTGAAAAGACAGTAGTGAGAAAACAAGGTACGAAGTGAAGTAAACCAAGGAGAAAAAACAAAAAACCCAACAAGTTAAGTTTTTTTTGATAAATGTGACTGTGACAAAGAGGAAGGGAGTGGTAGATAGAAGAAGAGAGATTAATCCAACTTTTCGAACGGTAAAGAAACTGTTTGTCATAAGGGAGGGAACTGAACTATTTTGGTTTCCTGTTTCTTTGTCCTTTGATTACTTTGTTTCTTATCTTGTTTTCTCTTTCTGTCTTTCCACTTTCCTACTCAGACAACGGAAAACCAAAAATATCTGTTTAGTAATATTGTTCTTGTTTCTTTTTCAAAGACACAATCTGCATCCTTAACAATTTTACACTTTTACACTTTCACCCTTTCACCTTCATTTTTCAGTATTGTAGTTGGAGGATATACATACATGTTTATCTGATTAGCATTCTTTCAATTGTTTTTAGGGATGAATATTTTGTGTGGAAACACTCAAAGTATGTAACGTACAAATCAAATAGTTTAGGCAAACCCTTTAAAAGCAGTTGTATGAAAAGTTCTCAGTTTTCTCTCGGGTGCCAACATCGATTAAACCGCGATATTGCGACGACCGCATTTTTGTCACGTTGTTGGGAGCAGGACAGTGTTCCCAAATTCACCGAACTTCGTTATGTGATGGTCTCGGCACTTCGGCTAGAAGATGACGACAGGGCTTGCGGTCGTCGAAACGTCGCGATTTAATCGCTATTGGCACCCGAATGAAAACCGATAACTTTTTGTACAACAATAACACCGCGAAAATCTTTGACCTATTAAAGCAATCGGAGGCATGGAGATAAAATTAATTAAACTTTTTTATACTTATAATTGTTGTCGTCATTTGTGTAACTTCATTTTAATATTTTTTAATAAAATAAGTTGTTTTGGTACTCTGGCATTTTCTTCTCTGTACCAAGATTTGCTGTAGAAACTTGGACTTTGGAATGACCAAATTATCAGTAACATTTGAACACAATTTGTTTTATGTCTATTTTGTTAATTTTCAAAAATGTGCAATCACATTGGAAAAATACATCTATTTATGAAATTAATTTTGTCTTTGTGGGCTACATTACCATAAATTGGTCATTTCACTTTTGCTTTTGCATTGTTTGTCATTTGTAATGGGAAATTGCGCCTGGCAGACCCCAAGACAACAGCCAGTCTGGACCGCAAGAAAGATCGTTCACGGTCAAAATCTCCATTTAGAAGCCTTAGAAGCTGGCGAAAATCTCCAAAGGGCCCGGTACAAGGGTCAGGAGCCCATAGTGATGATGAAGCTACACTGGAACGAGCAGCTTCTGGTAAGGTTGAAGATGTATTTTATTATTTCTGCAGTTCATTAGTTACTGACATTTTCATAAATATTCCACTTGAAAAAGTGATAGGAGTTGATTTCCAAAAGAAAGAGTACTTCAATATTAATAGTAACTCACCACCTTGATTATGAAAAACATCCAATTCATTGTAAAGGAATTTTTTTCAGGTTCTTTATGAAAATGATATACAGCAGAAAATTAGATATGAAACATTTCTTCACATTTTGCTTTTCTTCTTCTTCTATGGTTCCACAGCCTGATAACGGGCCTCGACCTCCAGTAGTAGCTTCATCCAAACTTGCTTTTATTATTCTTAATTATTTCTTCCTTGACATCTTGAAGAGTGTTTGACTTCGAATACACTGACTGTAACATGCCACTGATAAATATGATACTTGAGGATGAAGTGAAACTTGCAGGAAATTTATGTGTGTTATACGAATTGAGTCTCAAGGTAAATTCTGATCACTGTAAAGGACTTGTATTCTCATTTTTCAAGATTTTGGATCATTACTTTTGATTATAAAAAATTAGTTTTTCATGCTTTCTGTTATTTCACTTGAAGCTGTCACTGGCTTTTTTGTTATAATCATCTAAAGAGTGTAATTATACTGTACAAGACGGCTTATCCTTCTCTTGTGTTTGATATGTTTCTATTCTTTCATCTCCACTCTTAATTTCAAATATAAAATTAACAGTAAGTGACAATGAATGAACAATTAGTTTTTTGTTTTAAGAAATTATCAAAAGATTTTTATGTCTCACTGGTTCTTGTACTATTTTCATAATTGTTCTTGTGAGGTATCTAAATTAATATTTTCTCAAACGTTCTTCCTCCTGGTTAAGTAAACCACAAGAAAATAATTAAATTATATTAGTGAGCTTCTGAAAATGTTTTGTCATTATAGAAAAATAAGTGCATTATTCATTATGTTGTCAATTGAAGATGACTTCATAAATAAATAATATTGATGAAAAAAGAATTGTATTATAATTGTCATATATTTTATGACTTAATGTATTATTTGTGACTATCATTGTTTTGTGTGTACTGATTTACATTTTCAATTTTTAAGGGAGTTTCTGTGGAAGCAGTTGACTTTCTATTTTTTATTCCCCCAGTTTGCACTATGTTAACTTGTATTCTTGATTACATATTTTCAGGTCACCAAGAATTGGAGAATGTAACAGTGAGTAAAATTATTTTATTATCTGCTCATGTGGGGATTTTATATTACAGTGCAGAATGTAGGTGGGATGGAGTGGCGTTATCTTCAGAATGTGAAGGAAGCTTAAATCCATAACAAAGCTGTACTACCAATAACTATATATTTTACTCAATTTCAGTTTCGAATGGAGCAATAATGTGTCAATTTGATTTTCAGCTAAGTTTCTTTTTATAGTTTAAAGTTATGAAGAATACTAGTTCAATTTCTTGAACTACTATTTATGTGTTTTTTATAGTTCTAGAGAGCTTTTATATCTTCATTTACTTTATGAATGTGTATCAAAAAAATCATCGTATAATTTCAATGCAATAAGTTTTTTAATTTGCATACATATAAATCAAATACAAAAATGTGACTAGGTCAATTTTTATTAACTTATTTGGATTGGAAAGAGAGAGAGGAAACAGTTGACTTACCTTATATTGATGTCATCAAATTTGAAATTTTCGAGGTTCTGATTCCCTTCTTCATGTAAGCAGGTCTGAGCTGCGTACTGTGTCTGCACAAATTCATATATATATATATATATATATATATATATTGGTATGGAAAGGATAGAGAGATAGGTTGTGGCTTACCTGAAAGTGAAGTGCATATATATATATATATATATGTACAATTGATGTGGAAAGGAAAGTGAGATAGTTGGTGCCTTAACTAAAATTGAAGCTTGGGACAGAAGGATGTTCATCAAATTTTCAGAAGCTTTCAGACATCTTCTTCAGGAAAGAGAGTCTGCAGCCAGCTAGCAAATGGAATATGACTCTTTCTTAAAGGGATCTGAGAGCCTCTGAAAATTTGAAGAACATCCTTCTGTCCCAAGTAGCTATGCCGAGCTTCAATTTCAGGTAAGCAACTAACTATCTCTCTTTCCTTTCTCAATTATTTAAAATATGTCATTATTATTTGTGTGTGTGTGTGTATGTATGTATATAATGATGTGGACAGGAAAGGTATTTTGTATGTAAATAGTTTGTGAGATTGAGGGTTGGTGTTGCCATGTCGAACAGCAAACTATTTAAAATTTTTCAGGTACTAAACTCCTAGTTCATCACATAATGCTGGCTTATGACAGTGCTTAAGTAAACATTTTCTCTCCATATCTATTTCATGTACGTATATATGCACATGCAATTGATATGAAAAGACAAGGAACTGTGTGCACCATAAATGAAGAATGGTTAGCATGTGGAAAAATATGTAGTTCATTTCTTCAGACTTGTCCTCTTCCTTCAGGAGACTGATCCTCATGTTACTAAATTCCTCAGTGTGTGGTAAATCTAATAAAATCTCTTCCCCCACCCTCCTCCCCCTTCTATCTATAGGTCACTATTGACAAAAAAATTGCAACAAGGGAAATATTGGCAATAACAGCAAGTGTGGGAAATTGAATAAACAGATCATTAATAGGGAATCTGCAGGTTTAAAATATTAATTTGTGGATAGGAGTATTAATCTCTACTTTAAAAATTGTTTTCTCTGATAGTGAATATATTTGAGTTTTTATAATATTTTACTTGTGTTAATATGAAATTAATATATTTCAATTTGTTGTTATAAAGTTGTGAAACATATTTCAATTTTTATGCAATTTGACAGCTAAATAGTTTTCTTTAGTTTCATACTACTATTTTTAATACTTTTCTAAATTATTTGCAGAGAGGCCAAGTCCAGGAGCTGAGGAGGATCATATGGAGGGTAATCTAGTAAGAAAACATGAATGGGAAAATACTACTAAAAAGGCTTCAAATAGGTATACAACAGTCAAATGTAACTATTGCTAAACACAATATCTTACATGTTCTAATATTTTTTTGCAATTATGTATTTAGGTCCTGGGAGAAAGTATATGTTGTTTTGAGAGGAAATTTATTACTCTTTTATAAGGATCAAAAGAGTGCAAAGAGCACACCAGAAAGCTATTTCAAGAATGAAGCTCCTGTTGACCTTAGAGGAGGAACATGTCAGATTGCATCTGATTACACTAAGAAGAAACATGTATTCAGAGTAAAGTTAGTTTCACTTTATTTGATTTTATACATCATTATAGCCCAATTTTACTTAAATTAAAAAAATAATTCCACTCCTGTTTAAATTCTAACTTTCCATTTGCTCATGGCTGATGTATTTTGATAATCAGTTAATTATAGTAACCCTGGAACTAATAGTATATAAAATAGTAATTTATTTAAAAATTGGTTATAGCAAGAACTGTAGTAACTTTAAAGGAAGAGTCTTATTGATTTCATTGTGATACTTTATCAATTAATTTGGTTATAAACCTTTGTTTCTGGGGGACTAAGTAATAATGCAAGTCCATTAGTTTATCTTCAAAATGTGAGGGGAGAGTTGACCCAATAGTGTGTGGGGTTTCTTGGTCCTAAGTTGAAGTAAATTTTACACATTTACAATTTCAGAGACTGTATATACTGACCTATACACACACACATATAACATGAGGAAAATATAAATTAAGTAAAATGTGACAAGGTCTCATTAAATAACACATTAGGATAGGAAAGAGAGACAGTGATGCTGACTTATCTGAAATCAGTAGTTGGTCTAGTCTGGCATAGGTTGAAGTTCAAATTTTCTAGGACCTGAGTCCCCTTCATCAGAAAGGAAGATCTGAACTGTGTGCCAGCCGGGCAGTAATTGATTAATTCAAATGAAAGTGCACCAGCAATTAGACAGCAACAATCGAGACCCAACAAAGTTAACAACTCTCTCTCAAAGAACGGTCACGGCAATGAAAATAAAAGAATGATAATAGGAAAAGGATAGACCAGAATGAGTAATAGGAATCATAATAATTATAATATTATACTGAAACAAGATATCAACATAATATATGATAGGACAACCATTGCCATAATGGCAACCATAATAAAATTAGAGGATGTTGAGTCCATGACTTAACCTAGATTGTAAGATATGCTGGAAGGAGACTTCCCAAAGATGGAGTTCAGCATCCCATGAGATGGGGGCTGGGAATAAGGCTTTAAGGGGGGTTAGTGTGTAGCATTGGTGGAAATTGTTTGAGTTGTGACTTTTGGCATGGGCTGCTATTGGAAATTGGGTTTTGAATAGTTTGACAGTGGTGCGGTGGTTGGATATTCATTCAAGGAGTTGTAGTTTGGTTTGGCTGATATAGAAAGCAGGACAGAGTTTGCAATTAATATGATAGATAATGTGGGAGGAGAGGCAGGAAATGTTCTCTTGATTTTATAGGTGGCTATTTGTGCAGGATTTTAGAGCATTGTAGTAGGCTGGAGTATGAGCAGACATGCCACCTGTTTCTCCCACAAGGTTGGCAACTGGGCTTTAGTAGGGAAGTTTAGGGTGGGGCCTGCAAGGGTGGTCAAGGATATAGTGGGGATTGGGAGGACGCCTAGAGGCAACCCTTTGGCACATGGGGAGTATAGTGGGAACCATGTTCTTAATGTTTGGGTTGGATTCCAGTCCAGTCCAGTGTAAGTGAGGCGGAGAATAGAGATGAGATTATGTACTCCAGAAAAGTAGGTTGTGGTAAGGGGTGGGCTACGTATCTTGTGTTGGTCAAGTATGGGTTTTGGTAGTTGGACATTGGATAGTGCATCTGATATTTGATTCTGGAGGTCACTGGATTATTTTTGTTTATCAAGACATTGAAGATCTGGTTATTGTAGGTAATGGAACTGTTTGAAAGAGAATACTATATATATTTTTTGAATGCTCCACGTTCTGCGAGTTCCC